>OW026369.1:42930641-47730641 GCA_932273885.2 Leucozona laternaria | reverse complement strand
TCTATAATGCCTTCATCTATCTATTCTGCAAAAAATTAATTGGACCTTTTAATCATTGAGAAGCAATAATAGAAACAAAATATTTTTATTATGCTTCTATGTTTTGCACCTGCAAATGTACATACATATAACGTCTGATGAAAATCGACTAGTTTCTTATCAAAACAGTTTATTGATACATGCTAAACCAACACTTCTTATTTGGGTTTTTTTTAGGTTACTTCTCTATCGGGGGTATAATTTGAACTTAGTTAACGAAACTTGGGAATAAAAAGGGCAAATTGTGTTGTGCGTATGAAGAGTTCCCATGAATAAAAGAAGAGTTTCAGAAGAAGATATTATTTTTTGTCACTGTCACTCACTCTAATGATATTGGGTCACAGGAGCTGTGTTCATTTGGCGGTGGCGAAGTACTCGTGTGTACTTTGCTTGCCATTTTGAATGGAACGCACAAAATTGTTTTTTCTAATACTATCAAATAGGTAAGGCGGTTTACATAAGCATGTTTACACACATTACCCGTATTTCTTTGAAGTTTGAAGAAGCACTCACGAGTACTTTGCTAGCCATTTTCAATGGAACGCACAGAATTAATTTGCCTGCAAATCTCATCTACTCGCCTAAGAGCACGAGTAGTTGGTAGTACTAGATTATCGTTTGGATTTAGGGTCCTATTATGACTCGCGAGTCACATTAAAAAATCGGCGAATGTGACTGTTTGGCATTACTGTTTGCGAATCGCCAAGTTGAAGTTCGCCTTTAATGTCAAAATGTTGGCAGTTTTGTCTTCAAATGCGAACTTCGAAGTTCGTTATTCTTAATACCACGGAACTGATAATTCGCCAAATCGTTCGACATGAGTCGAACGTTCGACTCGCGAGTCATAATAGGGCCCTTACTCATGAGTAGTTCGCCACCTCCAAAGGAACACGTCTATTCTGTGGCTGTATTTATTTTCTGTATTAGTAAAATTAAAATTTATTTTATTATTATTTAACTTAATTTATTTAATCCACTACAGTAAACTTCTTTGCATCGATAAACAAGCTATAGACGTTTCAATTCTTGCGTGATACGCTCACATATTTTTTTTGTTTTGAATTAAAAAAAGTTGCTTCTAGTAGGTTTTTCTACGATAAAACAGTAAATTATAATTAGCATAAATCTTTCGATTTCGTTCACGAAAATGCGTATTATACTACATACTTATACATATATTCTTCACTTATTCTATTCAAGCTAGTTAAATAAAAAAAATATTTTCGCAGCTGTACATATTTTATGTTTAAACTTAAATACATGCATACATTGTTTTATTGTTTGTTTACATATCCTACCACCAGTACACGCTGTCTTACATTGTTTAAACAAAACAAAAATACCCCCACACTTCTTCAATAAGCTCCTTCAAAAAGTTTCATCACAATTTTTAATTATTATTGTTGTATTTTGTCTTTTTCTCTAGATGCTCGTCCAAGCTTTGTATGATTTTGTGCCACAAGAATCCGGGGAATTAGATTTTAGACGCGGTGACGTCATCACAGTCACTGATCGATCCGATGACAATTGGTGGAACGGTGAAATTGGCAACAGGAAAGGAATTTTCCCATCAACATACGTCACGCCATACCATTCATAATAGGATTCACACGATCATAGTAGCAGCAGCACCATTTACCACTACCAATTTTTTGAGCCGACCCATATAGTTCTATATGTATTATTATTTATCAGACAAATAATAACAAAACACAAAAAGATGATTACGAGAACTGCAAGAAATTCTTGAACAACAAACCCACTACGATTAATTTGTTCATGGTTTCGAATAATAATCTAAACGTCGTATTCTTTTCTCTTCTTACATTTTGTAATGGACTGCATAATATTTTTGTTTTTATTTAAAGTTATAGCCTCACAGAAAAAATTAGTGTTTAAGTTTAAATCATAGTCGATGCAAGCGAGTGTAATGTTGTTAAACTTTTTAAATATGTATTTCTATCGTTTCTGTTTTTTTGTTTGTTTTTATATTTTAAATATAATTTTATACTCCTCCTCAATACACTTACAATATTTTTTGAGTATTTTTCTCGCACACTAGCACTTTACTTTTATTTATTATTTCTATTCTACATTTTACATATATACAAAATAAATATTTAAGAACAAAAAATAGTTTTTTGTATTACATTTTTGTATAAACAAAAATAAAACTCAAAGTAAATATTTAATAATACAAAAATAGAAGAGGAGACCATAAAGCATAAAAACAGAATTAAAACATTTTTTTATTATTAATTATAGAACTTAAAAATTGATTTTTTTTAATAGGAGTCAAATTATTATTGATTTTTTTTAAATCAATCAAATAATTGAAAATCAAACTACATAACAAAACGAGAGCAAAAATGTGAATCTACATCGCAATCCTGTAGTTATTTTGATTATTTTAAATTTTGATAAAAGGTTTATTTGACTTTCTTTAGCTATTAAAAAATAATAAACACAAACAGTCTAAAAATATTTAAACAAAAAAAAAGTAAATACAGATAAAATATAAATTAATAAAGACCTAACTATGTAAACATATTATATATTAACTACAAATGAAGAAAACACTATAAGAAAACAACACCAATATTATTAAATCGAATAAGCATTAACAAAAGTGTATTTGAAAAAAATTTATTTTATGTGTGCTTTTTAAATAACCGTCTCTTATTTAATATTATTAAAATATTTTATTATTACTGAGCATTTTTGCTTGCTTTTAATTATCATCACAACATAAATCACTACCCATCAACCATAGTTTTATACAATAAAGCACAATATTTCTGTTTTCTAACCAACACTTTCCATAAGAATTGTATACTTGTCAAGGTTTTGCCAGAGTAAGGATTAGGCTTTTGTCCCAATTGCAAAGGAGTACTCCTTCGCTGAACTAAATACGCACCAGATTGTATTATTGATTCCTAGCTGGAGATGGGAAAATGCATCTAATTGTTTTGTGCTACTTTTGTAGAAACATCGAAAGCAGGGATCAATATTTTTGTTTGATTGAAAATCATAAATGTTGTTGTCAAAAAGTTGAAATATTTAATTACAACATATGCGACGTTCTATTTAACATTAAACCTACTTCTCAGCATGAGAACTCAGCATGGTTGGCGCGTAAAATTCTGTATGAAAATCGATATGTAATTGTGTACATCCCTGTTCTGGTTAACATTTAAACCAATAATTTGTATAATACACATAGCGGATAATTTAGTTTAATCCTAGTCTAACAAATACAAAGTGGACTCATATCAAGTTAGGCGTAAACAAAAAAAGTGTCCAAAATTATGGAACCAAAAAGTTTACAAAAAGGAGCAGAGGTGAATCCTAAAACTTTATAAAAATTAAAATAATAAATTAATATCATTTGAAGAAAAAAAGGTGCTAAAACAAAACAATAAACCATAGGGAAATTCTCATGCTATTTAATCTGAAACTTACTTGCTCTCTGTCTTTCTATTCTACCTTTTCAGTGCTTCTGGTATGTTTTTTTGACTAACTTGAGTGTGAATAAAGAACAATATATACAGCCATTGCAATTTTCATTTTTAAATTAAAAAACAAAACCATATTATGCATTTTAGTTATGTAAATAGGATTTTCATTATTATTATTTGTTTTAATTAAACTATGACAAATATAAAAAGAAAAGTTATAACAAAGATATTCAAATAACTGTCTCGCTGTTTCGTTTCGTTTTTTTTTTTCGTTCTAAAAATCTTGCGTTTCTTATGAATTAACAAATTTGGAGTGAATATTGGAATTTTTTAAACTACTTTTGCATATTGTCGATAATACACCATTAATTAACACAGAGTGTTTTATTAATAACTGGATATTAATAGATTAATGGGTTTCGGGATTTTACAGACCCTACTACAACAGACACTAAGATTCTTTCTAGTTGTAATTCGATTAATAACTCATCTACAAAGTCTACTCTGCCGGCAACCAAAATTTATTTCGCATTGATCCAATTAAATTCTATCTCAAATGCAGTAAACATTATTAGTGCTCGAAGATAATCATCATTGCATTAGTTGATTGACATCGAAGCATCCAGATCGCAGTACTCCTTATTCGGCATCGAGGCTATTATCTTATGTTTGTTTAAATCAGATTTCTCATATAAGAATCGTATGTGGCTTTCGTTTCAACCAATTCAGATTTGGGTGTCAGATCTTAAATCTTACTGCCAAAACGAACACAAAACGTGATTTTATTTTGTTTTATGATTGTGTGAGTCCTTTTTTAAAACAACACTGGTAAAAGTCACTTTTCTTTGATGTGTGTGCAAGTGCGTGTGAAAATCTGTGTAAATCTTGCTAAAAATCGAGATCTGCAAAATCGACTTCAGAAAGACAAAAATTTGATTTTTATGGTCGAAAGGGAATTAAAAACTTGTCACAAATCAAAAAAAAAATCTATTTTTTTGGTCGAAACGAAAATCACATTAATAGTACAGATGTAATTGCCGTCGAAAAAAATGTGTGAGTGCCGGGACTTGCGGTTAAGATGTGTAAACATCAACGTTCGTCTGAGTGCCGGATTTTTCGTAACGTATAACACGGAACGAATTACACGTAAGACCCACGTTTTTAGTTTACCCTACCGCCGGCGTAAATGTTTCCACATTAAAAAGACGATTTTAAACTTCAATGAAATTTTCTGTCCCAGCTGGTCATAATGTTATTACTGTCAGTTAAATGTTTTGCTCTTCTACCTTGTGTTGTTTGAAGATATGGTTTCTTAGTCAATTTTAAGGTCGGTGTTTTTTATCTTTATGTTAGTATTGTTGGTCTTGACTTTGGGCGTCTTCCTTAATTTATTATTCGAGTAAAGATTTTGATACGACTTAAACAAAAAGAAGAACAATTGCCATCAAAACTATAAAAATTCTTAAAAAAAGAACTATTTACATTAAGATTGAATTAAAAAATTAACTATTTAAATTCTAAGTATTAAAAACAAGATAAAGAAAAAAAAGTTATCGATGATGATCAAAAAATGAAAACGATGAGCTGACAAAAATTATAAATTTAAATAAAAAAAAAGTGGAAAACTAAAACACAATTTTTATATACACATTTATATATTTAATAACACATAATATATACCTTTAACTGTATTTTGATTTATAATGATTTTATTTTGATATTAACTTAGTGTTTTTTTAATTATTAAAACAACTACCACAAGGTGAAATATATATCTACACATATATATTAAATAATAAATTGATGATAAAATAAACATAAACAGTTCTTTTTTCTTTAAAAAAAAGAAAACAATTTTTTAAACAAAACTTTATAACTATATGTTTTTCAATTTAAGTTATATTATAATACAAACCATTTTGACGAAAAACAAAATCAGAGAATGTGTATTTGCCAATATATTATGACGATGATGATGATTATTATTACTATAGTGATAGTGATTATATACAAAACAAAATATACATACATTAATAAAAACAAATAAGAAAATTTAAAATAAACATGCTTACGAAGTAGGTATGTGTGTTAGCTTGAAAAATGCTTTGGACGTGGAATGTTGCGGTAGCTTGAAAGACTTAGCAGATACACGTCTGAAAAAGGTTCTTTAGTTTAAAAAAAAAAAAAATGAGCGGGTAAATATATATGTATATGGATTTATTAATTTACAAATCAAATGTGTTTTATTTATTTATTTAAATTCCCCTGATTTTGAAGTCAAGAAATTTCAATTTCAGTCCCCAAATATCTTCCTCTATCTCTCGAAGTGACTTAACTCGCAAATGGTCGGATGTGAGATATGCTTTGTTAAAGGTTTAGGCTACTCTAATGTTAATTATGAAAAAATATTATCCCTGATGCCTTAGTCTGTAATTCGCTTCGAAAGTTAAGTCGGTGTAATGCGGAAAATTTGTGTTCTCTAATCCGAAAATCGAAATATGAGGTATTTACTCTAAAATCTACGCTAAAATTGTCAGTACCAGGGCTTATGGGAGAGCTTTTTTCAAAACAGTGGTGCCTGTATAAACTATAACAAACTATTACTATGTATCTGTTACACATCTAAGTGCAAACAAATTGCAGACGCAAATGGATGCAACTACATTCGCTCCATAAATCAACAAATTCTTTCATTCATGCCCTCGTTCTGTGTTTTAATAAAAAAAGAACATCAAAACTGAAGTTATCATACCACATGAAAACAAATCGTATGTCGAGGCGACAAAAATGTCGATCATGTTAAAAATTTGATTTAGAAAACAGTGTGTGCCGGGTCATAAATAGTGATACCTTATATATTTAAGAATAAATGAAATTATTTTAATATTATATTTTGTTTTGTAAACAAAAATGGTTTACCGGTGTTACCCTTTCAAAACATGTCTACTATCTTGTGGGCGCGGATAAAGGTACATTTAATTTATTTTGTTCAACATTTTTTTTAATCGGTATAGTGGTTACCGCAATTTATGATTGAAACACAGAGCAGCAGGGTTATGCAAGCAAGCCAATTCAGCCAGGCTGAGAGGCAACGGAGTAGATTCTAGATTCATTTGTACGAAAATCGGTTATTTCGTAATGGGTAGTTCTATTGTCGTTGCTAATTGCTTTCAATTTTCGGAAATTTAATTCAATAACTAAAGGGTCCGCCAAATAACTTCTTTTTTTTTTGAAAATGGCGCAAAACATCGAGTGAAGCTTCGGCTGTGTGGCACGTAGCGCCGCACAGTGGTGCGAGAGCGGAAAAAAGTCTTTTGAAAAAGTCATGTCTATCGTTTTAAACTTTATGTTTAAGTACTCTTAGATAACCCGAGCGTATGATTTAAAAGTATTTTTTAACATATATATTGTATGTTCTGATTTACAAGCCCTCAAAGTTGAAAAATAATTTTACTCAAATCGCGAACCGTATTTTCAACAAATTTTGAGATGTTTTTTTCCGAAGTTCCTGTAGATAAATTCTCTAGCTTCTTAAATAATTTAATTGGTCTATTTTCGATTATCTAAAAATAAAAAAAAATATTGATTATTTATAAAAGATACCTTCTATAAGTAGCCTGAAGCTTTAGTACTAAGAAAAAATGATTTTTTTTTAAACTTTTTGATTAAAAAAAACAGCTCCAAAAGATACCAAGAAAGTAAGTATGCCACCATATGCTCCATATATTCATGTTAAAGCACAGAAAAAATCAGCTGCAGATGTGGAAGTTATGCTCAAAAATGTTTCACTCAATCGGATTTCAAAAAACTCCGTCTTGACGGTGGTGTTTACCAAAAAGTTTGATTACTTCGGTATTAATTGTCAGAATGAACTGGTTAAGCCTATTATTTTAAGAAAAAATGTCAAACTTTATTTTAAAAATAAAACAAAATTAATACGTTGACCCAGGGCTGAGAATTTCGATTTTTGCGAAACCATTTATTTCTGCCTGGAAAATTTTTCAACTTTCAACTAAATTTTATTGAAAGCAACACACGAAAAATAATATAGTTTTATGATATTTTGAATTATATGATAGAGCTTAATACAAAATAAAGAAAAGGATTAGGGATAATCTTTTATTTTTTTTTAATTTTTCGCTAAAAGTAGGGCAGGTAAAAATAAAAAAAGGTGTTTTTTTTAAGTTTTATTGCTTTGTTTTTGTTGTGTATTGCGTAATTTTGTATTACCTGTAAGGATTAGTAATGGCTTATTAGATTAAAATCTCTAACTTAAATCTATATATATAAAGGATTAAAAAAAAAAGTCAGTATTGAGTTATTGAGCATTTGTGCAAGGTGTGTAAGACAAATTTTTACTCTTTGATCAACCAATAAGTGAACGTGAAGTGAAATATAATAACAAACATATATAGTGAATTCAATACATTAAAATATACATAGTTAATAATAATATTTTATTCAAAATAAAAAGTTCAGGTTTTACTAAAAAAAACTTTTATTTAAATATAACATCAAAACCCTCAAATTTTATAAAAATGTCAATAACTTTTTTTCTAACAATTTTTTCTTGACCAAATTTTGACCAAGCATGTATAAGACTAATCTTAACATGTTTGTCAAATTTCATTAAAATTCGTTTAATAGTTCAGATTTTACAGACTTTTTTCCGCTCTCCCATACAAACATCAAAACACTCAAATTTTAGAAAAAAAGTCAATAACTTTTTTACTAATGATTTTTTCTTAGCCAAATTTTGACAAAATGTGTATAAGACTAATTTAAAAATGTGAATCAAATTTGATCTTAATCCGTTAAACAGTTCAGATGTTACAGATTATTTTTCCGCTCTCCCATACAAACATCAAATCCCTCAAATTTTAGAAAAATGTCAATAACTTTGTTTGTAATTATTTTTTTTCAACCAAATTTTGACCAAATATGTATAAGACTAATATAAACATGTTTGCCAAATTTCATTGAAATCTGTTGAACCGTTCAGATAAAACAGACTTTTTTCCGCTCTCCCATACAAACCGAACCACTGTGCGCCGTCCTGTTGAAACCAAATGTTGCCAATATCCTCCTCTTCAATTTTTGTGAACAAAAATTTGTTCAACATGTCCCGATAACGATTGCCATTGACTGTAAGGGCCACTCCTTGCTCATTTTCGAAGAAAAATGGCCCAATTATGCCTCTGGACCGAAATCCGCACCAAACAGTGACTCGTTTTGAGTGTATCGGCTTTTCAATGTATGCGTGCGGGTTTTCTGTGCCCCAAATGCAACAATTTTGCTTGTTTACTACCCGCCAAGATCAAAATGAGCTTCATCTGAAAAGATGATTTTTTTGGCAAAATCGGCATCTTCTCTAAGTCGATCGCAGGCCCACTTAGCGAAGCTTTCGCAAAGTAAATAATGAAAAGCCTGTCTGCTATAAAAATTGACATTGAACAAACAATTATTTAATTTGTTTTCTCTTTCAACCATTTAAGTGCATTATGGGTTACTCGAGAAATTGACGTTTCGGAAAGCTACTTTTCGGTCGGTTTTGACATAAGCTTCTGACAGCTACCGCCTATTCTAGTTCTGCCTTTAGTCGGAACCACACAAGTCTCGTGTGTTGTGTTGTGTAGCCGACTGTGCACACTAATCAAACGTTCTGTGTTGCAAAAATGCAAACTGTCAGTTTTTCTTTAGATATTATGTCTGTCGTTTGTTAAGTTGCTACTTTTGGCTGCTTGTCAAACATTTTTATTGGATTTAACAGCAAGTTTTGCTACGCCGTACGAAGTTTCTAGTTACCAAACAGACATATTTAATTATTCTTTTTCCACGACCACGATCTTCTCTTTTCCGCACACAGAAAGATGTTTCTGCGACACAGCGTGGTAATCGGAACAAGATGGATTCTGACATAATACACCGCTCCACAACACATCAGACGAGACAAATATGGTTTTACTCATATGAAATACATTTGAGCAATGGCGACTCATCATCAGGTCTATTTGGTAACGTGAAATTTTTTGCGAATTTGTACACATTTTCACAAAATTGCACAATTTTTTAAAAATTCCTGTTTGTTAACTCGAAAAAGTTGCAACGAGAGAGCACATCTAGAGAGACAAAAGTTTCCCCTCCATTGGATAACTTGCGAATTTGTGCTACATAAATTTCTGTGTGCAAGAAGAGTAAAGTCTGTCAAAACACCCAGCTGTTAGCATCTTTTGCTTTTGATTTGTAATTGTGGTTTCTGGTATGTGAAAATTAACTTTATAAGTAATAAATAACTTGATAAATTTATATTTTATGTGATTTTTTTTTAATTAAACGCAATTTGTTAACAAAACCAGACTTTTGGCACGTGATTGTTGATGTGAGGAGTAAAATTCTGACAATTTGTACACAAAAGTGGTTCAATGCGTTTGTTAACTTTCTTGTGAATTTCTCCATTTTTGAGAAATCCGTTCTCTCTTTGGTGTTTTGACAGGTTTTACACATTTTTCTGAAAAAAGATACCAAAGTCCCCTTTCACACGAGGAAACTGAGTTGCCAGCAACATTCATTTTGTCGGTGAGAAGGGCAAGAAGTAAGAGCGGAAAATGAAATCTCCCCGGTCAACGATTCGAGGAGATTTTTTTGACATTCCTCTTCACACACCTAGTAGAGTGTGTTCAACCAAGCTATTTTAAAAGGAAACTACAGAAAGTTTCCACGATTTTGTTTCTTCGTGTGAAAGGTACAGGAGATTTTTAAGGAAATTAAAAGAAAACGTCAAAAAAATCTGCAGCAACTTGTTTCCTCGTGTGAAAGGGGACAAACAGACCTATCATCATTCAACAACACATCACACGAGACAAATATGGTTTCGGCTTTAAATAGTTCCTCGAACGCGGCCAATGTATAATTTTTAGCTGAACCAGTCCACTCAAATTAAAATCAGTTTCCTATCATATGGCAATAACTGCATCCACCATCTCTTTTGCTCTTTAGCTTGCATTACCTAAATGACAGTTCTAAGGGAAACAAAAAAATAATTTAGAAATGGTCACGTCATATTTGTTGCTGAATGGCTGAAATGCTTCATTTGTTATTCATCAATTCATTATTTCTTGATTTTTTTCGGGAGAGTACAGAAGTGATAGGAAAATACTCGCATGTCGCATCTAAAATTAAAAAATAGATAGCGGTGAGGTAAAGTGTTCATCGAATTTCGCAAAAAAAAAATCAATCAAAAAGTATTCCTACTCGCAATAAAGTTAAATGATTTTTTTATAAATACCCATAATATCCGATTAACTTTTTGTTACCTGGTGCGGTTGAAGTTCAATCAAATAAGCTAAATTATAGATTAAGATTGTCGTCGTTCTTTGGTCGGATTAAATGAGTTCGAGCATGAAATTCAATTCTCGTATACTGAGCTCGCAGCAGCTAAAAAAGCTGTCTGAGCACAAATATTCGTGCTCAAGCACGAGTCTTCTTGATCCGCTGCTGCAGCCCTGGTGGAATTGGTTGGTGTCAAAAACTCCACTCTGGTTAGCGCCAAATTTAATAACTATTATTGGATTAATAATAAACATATTAACAACGTTGGTTCTGATATCGTAAGTATTGTGTTTTGTAATTATGCGTACATTCTTAAAAAAAATAGACAACACCATTCTATCACTCTTGCGCATTATTTTACCCTCGGATTCCGATTGGATAGCATTTCTTTGAGGTTAGTTTACTATATTTGTGCTGTTGGCTTCTCTTGCTGATATAACAAAATTATGATGATTAGCTGGAATCAGTTTTTGTGATAAGATGAATGTTTCTGTATTGTATTTTCGAAAATAAAAGTCCTACTATCTACAGGTCACCCCATGTTTAAAAATGTATTATTGGTAGTCACCCATTTGGGGTCTTGTTGTTTTAAGTGTGGACTTTACACTACAAACTTTTTAGTTTGCTTATTCACATTTATAAGTTTTTCCCTGTTCAATTTTTGACAGAGCAAAATTAGTGAAGACTGAAATATAAACTGACCAAATTACTCCAAAGTTCTAGGGATATTCTCTCACTTCCACTGTGTTTATTGAAGTTGTCCAGCTCAGTTAAGCACAACTTTGGGTACCAACGTTCAACGTGCAGTCAACTGTGAATTCATTAAACGCAATTTTAGGGGTTTTACATTAAACAAAATAACAGGTAATAGCGTTTGATTGTTAATCTCGGTTCCAGACGTTAAAGGAACAGGACATCATGTTGAAATATTTAGTGTGCCGCTGGAGGTAGGTACTTGCGATGATTCATTTAATAGTGTACCTTAACCACTGAGATGAATTAAAGGTTTTTTTCTGTTGGTAATCCTGAACGTTGGGAATTCTTCTGAAAGTCTTCAGGATGAAATTTGTTCTCCTGAAAAATTGGGGAACATGGTGTTGGGTTTGATTTCAAGATCAGAATAAGAAGCATTCATTCAGATTCTAAATAAATACATAGGCAGTAATGTTAGCACAGACTATATTACTCCCCACCTAGACTTCTATAGACCTTTCACTTCTAACATTCCTAGTAGACAAGAATGGAAAATGAACGAACTAAACATCAACGACCCAACAGTAACAGTCTTTACAGATGGGTCAAAAATGGAATGGGGAGTTGGAGCGGGATTCTATTCGGAATAGCAGCGTCTTGAAATCTGAGGTTCTGGCAGTAACCAAGGCTGCTGAACGGCTGTGAATGTTGGCGATACCACCAACTGATATTACCTTCTTCATTGACAGCCAAACAGACATAAAAGCAATTTCTGCCATCTAAGTCGAAGCTTGTTTCCTGCTGCCGCGAAGAATTCTAGATTCTAGGCTCGCAGCATAAAGTTAGGCTCTGCAGGGTTCCTGGTCACATAGGAATTCCAGGTAATGAGAGAGCAGAAGAGCTGGCGCAAATTGGATCATCAATTGATCCTAGCTAGGCAGAACTTAACAGCTCGAGAAAACAAATGTAAGTTGGTCCCTACTCTCGTGCGAGTACCAAAAACTTTGGGCGTGTTTTCACAAGGGGAAGAAAGATAGGATCTTAACACTAAATAAGAAATTACTGTACTCACTTGTAGGTACGATAACCGGACACAAGCTGCTGAAGTACTAAAAGAAAAAACTGACGCTTACCATGGTTGATTTTCTTCTCACTATTTATGTCACTGCAAAGCACTCTCGCAACTAAGAAATAAACACCTACGAAGCTATTTCTTTAATAACTTAGAAGAGCTGTCCAACCTATTTGGTGTGAAATTATCTCAATACATTAATGTCTCTAGATGGCTTGATAATCCATGAAAACTTATAGGTTAACTTATTGGGAGCGTCCAATCCTCCAGGGTATCACCAGGGATCTACATTGATCTAAGTGTTATAGGTATAAAATCTTTTATCAGCCCATTAATCTAATTTAAGAAGCATTCATACGCTGGCATATAATGTAAGTAGAAATGCAAGGTTAATTTGTTAAGCTTTGGTTTAGTACCTTTGTTTGGTTTCAAAGAAAAAAACTTCTTGGCTCGAGTAAATAAAATGATAACTGATACGAAAAGCTAAAGCAAAATTAAGTGCTGTAAATAAGTTTAGTTTAGCAAAAAATTTGCTATTTTAAAGCTTTTTACACAAAGCGTTGAAATTATTAAAACTTACTACAAAATTGGTGATTCAAACGTAGCCACTTTTCGCGAATAATTCTTATATTCAGGGTCTTTCATGCAGGGCTTCCTGTCTTTAAATTTAAATAAAACAAAGTTTGTGAGATATCGACATTTTGTATTCGTTTGAAAGGCCTATTGATGCCATTATGTATGGAATCTAATCGAATATCCGTCGCGGCTTCTCTGGGTGGCGCGCAACCGAAATGTCGAATTTTCCATGGCTCCCGCATGAATCAGGCTGAATTTGAAAATTAGTTGTTTAGAATAACAAATCGCAAAAGGCATTAGAATATAAATTTGCCTGCTAAATAAAAAGTTTAAACAAACGAAAAAGATAGAAACGTTTTACAATGACAAAACTGACAAAACAAATAACATTTAATTCGAGCGACTACAAACATTTGCAATAAGCTAACATTAAAATATCAAGTAATAGTGGTAATAAAAACGGACAAAAGCACATTACATATGTTTGTGAAAAATACAGAATTTTTGACGTTTTAACACAACATAGCACTGAAACTTTGGTGTCCTAGAATTATCTATTTTTGTATGTTGAATGTTCATTTTATCTGGAATAAGAAACTTTATTTTCCGAAGTGATTATTTCGATTACCTTATTTTACACTAAGTGCGTAGATTATGCTTAAGTTTTCCAAAAATTATTTTTTAAAAGTTCCCAGTTGATTGTTTTTAATAAGGCTAATTTCCAGGCCTATCACCCGCAGTCTACTTGTTGAAGTTACGTGTATTGAGAGTTCCAAAAAATTAAATCAATTTTTCCTCCGCTTTTTTTTTAAGAATTATATTTCTCCTCAATCTAAGTATGTACCTTAACCATGAACTTGAATGAGAATTCAAGTTAAAATCGTTGAAAAGAAATTACCAACTTTTGAATATGAACATTTTGAATAAAAAAAAAAGTATGAAAATCTTTCCTTAAAATACTAAAGAACTCCTTAAAAATGGGAAGCGTATCGGAATCCCATCTTATCCCGCTAAGCCCGTTTTTTTTAGAATAAATTATTAAAACTTATTGATTTCATGTTGGTTGCAGTTTTGATCACCGCTGTACACTTCACGGGCTATGCAAGAAATTATGAGAAACAGGAGAAAATGAATAGAAACAGAGTTCAATTAACTTACTTGTTTATAAAAAATATAATATTTCCTTAACAACTTAAATTTCCTTTTTTGTTTATTTAAGAATTAAAGAAAATATTTGTTATATGTTATAAATTAAATTAAATTTACTACCTGCAAAATCTCTTTATTTCACTTATCTTTCATGCACTTTTTATCCCCCATTTGCAATCAAAAACTAGTTGTCTTATTTGAAAAAAAAATCGCGCGATTCTTTAAAATAAAACAACTTGCTTTGATTGCAAACAGGGTATAATAAGAAACGGGATTATGTATATAGAAGTGGGATCAAAAAATGTTTCAAAATCAAGAACACCCTCTGAATTATTAAGAAAATTGAATGAAATGATTTTCTTAAAAAAATATTGTTTGTATTTGAAAATCGCTTCAGTCGTTTATGTAGTTCGAGGTACATACAGACAGACAGAATTGCGGCACCAACGTTTTTGGTTTTCTCTATCATCGTAATGTCAACTTTGATTGAAAGCTCGAGTATAATTTTTTGTTTTTACTTTTTTTTTTTTAATTATTACTTCAAACAAATTGGTCAACAACTGCAAGTCTGGTACCATTGCAAAGCCGAGGATGATTAATATTGCGTAGCATTATTATCGGCGCGCCAGCTTTCAATGGTAGATAATGCGGTGGAAAACCAGGCGAATCAAGGTAATTCAATAATTCAGTGGTAATTCACGACATCTTCTTGATTGATAGCTGTGTCGTTTGATTTGTATGCAAAAAATTGAGATGGTATTTTATTCAGAATGTCGGTTTTGCTATCATTTACGTCTTTATTTTTCCATGCAAAATTGCTCGTTTACTCAACTAATCATGATTATTGAAGTTGTTGTGCTATATTTGGGAACACACACACTCGAATGGTTGCTAGAAGTAATGAAATACAAATGTTTTTTCAGTTCCACCAGTTGCGTCTAAAAAAAATTCCACCCCTTTCATTACGAACAGCGTGCATGATTGTATCATATGCGTGTTTCTGTTCAATATTTAATTTTGGAACATTTGACCGCACAAATGTATCCATTTCGACACAATTCACGCCGCATTTCAGTGTTGAATAAATTTTGCACCGAAGGATTAGGTATCATTCGCAACTGAGATAATGTTTTATTTGCAATTGACATACAAATATCTTCAATCAAAATTAGAGCTTTATTGTGAATGTCCGGATTAATTTAAAAATTTGGATTTGAATTAATGACACGTAAATCTATGTAAAATATCATATGACAATTCATCTCGATGAATGGACAAAAACATTGCAACAACAAAGTGGACTTTGCGATGTAGCTCTAAAAACAATGGGCTACAAAATGGGCTAGGAAGATAGAGACAACACAATAGCTAGTTATTCTCTTGCATTAAGAGCGGTGTAGTTTTTAATTCGATTTAAATTGTTTTACTTTCATTTAGTTTTTCTAAAGTGCTGTGCTGTAGGTTTTTTTTATTTAATTTTGTTTATTTATTTTCAAATAATTTTAAGTAATTCATTTTTATTTTAGAAAAATTCAAAAATTAAGAATTGTCATCGATCAATAATTATTATTAAATGTAACAAAAGTTTTTTTTCATGTAAGTTTAATTTATAAAAAAAAAAAAAAAAATGTAAGTGTAAATTTTTCATCGTAAGTTTCTACAGATTTAATAAACTACCCCTGATGAAATGGAGAAATTACGACGAAAAGTATGAAATAAAGTTTTATTTGCATATAAAAGGAAGTGACAAAAAAAGCCCATTTTAACATAAACATTCATAGTTCAAATAATTGGTCAAATTATTATTAATTCAAAAATTTCGGTTGGATGGATTTGAAATTTTTTTTTTGTCTAAACCATCTTCAAATGGTCCCCTTTATAAAAATCCACCCAGCCAGATTCTAGGTATACAAAAAATTGAAAAACATTCCTATTTTTATTTATCATGTACCTACATTATGTACATTTATGTATGTTTTTTAACAAATAATATTTTTCGGGAAAATCCCGATTTAAACCTAAAATTAACCAAAAGTTCATACAACATTTCACCGTAACTGGATGTAAGGACGTGAGCTTGCACGCACAGGGCACCAATACTAACGACATGCTTCTAAATAAAAATAGTATGGTGAATACAAAAGTTTTCGCATACAAAACAAATAAATTTCCTTCTCTATTCCTTCAGTTTATTTGATCTGGATAAGTTAGTGCAAAATTATTTTCAATATTTTTTGTTAATATTAATTTGGATTGGAACTAATTCAGGAGCGGCAAACTTGATTTTCGCACCAAAAATAAGACAAGAATAAAAACCAGCCTAAATTTAGGTAATATCTTTGAAAAGTTAAGGACTTATTTTTAGGTGTTTTTTTTTTTTCATTTTGGAAATGTAAACCCAGAAAATTTTTCGGTTTTTTTTTCTCCTGGGATTTTGTTCTTTTTTTAAATTTATTTATTTAATTGATCTGTAAGCTAGACACATTAAAATACAATGGGTACGTTCAGTAGACCTAGGGACTTGAAGGCAAGGCAAGTTTCTCTTCTCTGATTGGCCAGTTGTCGAAAAATTACCTTCCAATTAAGGCAACTTTTATTAGAAAGTGACTGGAAAGCTAGTCAAGAAATATCTCCCTTCATTTCACGTCAAGTGTATATTTGTGTCAAAATATCAGCTGATAATATTTTGTCACTAAACATCAAGCTGTACTTCATTGTTCATTGTCTTGTTTTTTCCACGTTTGTTTTAATGTTTTTGGGGGAGGCGTTCATTATTAAAATTAAAGAAAAGATTTAATTAAAAAACACATCATTAGTAAGACGTATTGAAAAATTATAATTTACAATAAATTCGTAATTGATTTGTGCGAGGTGTTTTTTCAGATGAAAATATTATTATAAATACTATATGCATATGCAGTATCAAAAGAAGGCAAAGGTTGGAAGCAAAGTTACAATTTTGGCATTAATAACATCTCAAAAAATAGTTTCCTTTGTAAGATTTGCGCTCAATGAATGCAGTTGACTACGTATGTAGTTGTGTCTGTTGAACGTACCCATATCTTATTAAAGAGTAACAGTTTCAAAATGTACACATTTAAGAATTATAATTGTAATTTCTTTTTATAGTCGAATTTTAAGTACCTACCCATGTTTACACTTCCTATAACGAAACGACTCATATCAATATTTCTTACGTGTTCATTTCTTTGAATTTGACTTTTTTTAAAGAAAATAGTACCTAAATATGCTGCACTCGCTTATGCAAATGGCCATGGTTTTATTTTATAATAAATTACAAAAAACAGATGTACATTGCAGAACCGGATTGTGCTGAAATGACCCATAACTTTATTGGAACAGAATACGAGTGTGATAATATTGGTATTTGCATACTCAATCTCAGTCATTACAAAATGAACTATTATAAAAAACATTGTTTGTAGACCTTGAATGATTTACAAAGTTCTATTTGTAGGTTTGTGCTTATTCATTCTGCTTTTATTTTTCGTTAAATAGGTGATACGCAAACAGCTGTAGAAAAAAACCAAAGACACCCATTCTAATCATTTCATTCATGGCTCTCTTTTGAATCACGTGTTTGTGTAATTGAGTAATAAGAGAACTACTAGCTGACTAAATATGACTCTGGCTAGCAGTAGTTGTCTCATGGTATGATATGCAAAAAAATAACTTTCATCAATTTGCACTTTGATCTGATTTTGAATATAATAATATTTCAACAGGATATTAATTTTAGAGGCTTTGAACTCAAAAACAGAAGGTTGATTGTGCTGTACTATACTGTACTGATTTGAATTTGGATTTTATTCTCCTCGAAAACTTGAAATTAAATAATGAATGCGATAATGGGCTTCACATTTGAAATCTTCTCTTTGGATTATAATCATTGCTTACTGAAATAGAATTGATTCTGATAAGTCATTATTTTATAATAATTCTATGACAAGACTACACGACTACAATCAAAAGATTGTTTTTCATTTCAAGTTATAATTTGAATTTCGTAAGTGTAGTCTGTAGTTTGAGGTGTATGTCTTAAACGACGCGTCAGCTGATTATTCCTTTAAACAATATATTAAATAAATTGAAGCAAAACTGCTGCGTGAAATTTGCAATAACCTATTTAAAACAGAAAAAAGAAAAAAATATGCACAACTGGGTCGCACGAACTTGCTCTTATGTGCGATCACACGGTCGTTCTAATGTCTGAAATAAATTAGTCATGGGAGCCTATATTTTATCCAATTGCCAAAAATTAGTTTAGTTGTAGGTGGTATTATGTGAGTATACAAAAATTAACAATTTTGGCCCGTGTTGCACATTATGCAATATGCAAGAAAGGAAATTATATTAATTCAAAATAGTCCCTTGAAGTTTCGTCCAGGCGAAACTGGAATATAGAATTTGTATTATAAACCTTTCATATAAAAACAAAGCCTTATTTAAAATGTATCAATTATTCTTCATAAAAAAATTGATCACCAGCAGTTGAACCGTTTTCAAGAAAAGCGGAAATAAAAAAAATGGTTCTTTTTTTTTTTACTAAACGGCAGCTTATAACTATAAAATTCATTAATTTTTGTATGACCTCAAATGTCGCTTTTCCGAACACAATTAATGGTCCGGGCAATTAATTCAGTGCGAAAAAAAAGCGGAGACTTCTCCAAATACTCCGGTACAACTATCAATTTTGCTAATCGAACAGCGTACTGCACAACAAAAAGGAGAATGAAGTTTTTCGTTTATGATTTCGTTGTGTCATTTTTGTATAGAATTTTTCGTTTCGCGTCAGCAGCGTACTATGATTTAAGTATGTACAACAAACACACCTTATGTCTACTTTGACTAATGCTGTATGTAATGTAATGCTTATGTCTACTTTGACTAATGCTGTATTATGTCTACTTTGACTAATGCTGTATTAAAACACGCATCCTGTTTTTTTATCTTGACCTTAAGGGCCTCGTTGATAAAGTCAACCCAATATAATATAATCATACTGGTAAAGATTACGATGCTCTGAGATGTATGCTAAATCCTATCTCTGTTAATCTTATATTTTAATTCACTCTGATAATTCTCGTATTCACAATTTTTACCACGAATCAAGAGAAAATTTCACCACCACCGGTGAATAGGTTTTAACGTTTTAAGGTATCTTCTAAGCAAACTTCTATTTAAAAGCGTGACTTTTGAAATTAAAATCACTCAGACGAAACTTTCTCTTATTGTTCAATACTTTTTTACCAGCGCCGGATCTACAAAATATGTACAACATGAAAAAGAACTTTCATCAGAGTTAAATCAAAAAGTGACAATATTATTTACTCTCATATTTTAAAATAAATATACGTATACTACTACATTATATTAATTGTTGTTGGGTGAGATGTTAGTTCTTCCTTCGGCTTTTATGGTCACTGGTCATCATCAAATTAGATTCATTATATTGATTTCTCGGCACCGGAAAAATCTTGGGAACTTGCTTCAAGATTTTTCTATTTTCACTCATCATTGTGTTTAATCATTTACTTAGTTATTTGTTACGGTAATTAATTAATATTTTGAAACAACTTGAAAGAAGGTGCATAGGGCTACACGAAGCGAGACTTTGTTTATTAAATGAATACACATTAATCAATATCTATGTACACACCCGCCTAAAAAAATGGCACGTTTTTTGCCAAGTCTAGTCAAGGCCCTGGAAAGTTTTTTTTCAGTAGGGAAAATCTATACGAGGAGTAGTAAGCGGAAGTTTCTATGATAGAATCGTAAATAAAACAAGCAAAATGCTTCATAACTAGAGACGGCCTAGCCAATTTTGATAGTCACGCTTGCGCTATCCCCTTGTCAGTATCTATGTACATATGTATGTATGTAAAACTTTCTAGCGCCTCATTGCAAACTAGATTATTTTTCGACGCGGGTACATACACATAAATAAGATCGACTTATTTTTTTGTGACAACGGCCCCAGAATATCTTAGTTCGCCACTGATTGTGAGTCTGGCTCTGTATATTTATAAAGCGGTCGAAAGATTGAATAAATTAAAATTTACTAAACAAAGATTACTTGATTATATCATAACGTATTATAGTTGGAGTTTTTTTTTTATATTATGCGATGCACTTTTACACACTAATTTTCTTCGTGTCATTGACTTCAACAAACTGAAAACAGGTATGGATTTGCACACAATCATTTGATGTGAATGCTCAAAAAAATTATAACTCAATTATTAACGCTGATGAAATTGTAACCGTAGTGTGGTTGATTTTATTTCATGTATTTACATTTACAAAAATCATTTGCTTCGAAAAAAATTTTTTTTTTTGGGAATGTATGACTGGATCACATGAAATTGCTCTTGAAGATGCAGGATGTTGTGATAGGTTAGGTTAGGTTAAGGCGGCTGCCAAGCAGGAAGCTTGACACATTTATACCATAGTTGGTCCATTGTGATACCACAAGAATCTAGGAACTTTCCTTCCAATTCGTTGAACCACTTGGAGCTCCTTACGAAGCGTGCGAGATTAATAATGTCAATATTACCAAATCACTAGGATCGTTGTAGAAGTACTCTCCGAGATGGAGTTTGCGTCGTTGGGATAGAGCAGGACAAGTGCAGAGGAGATGAGGAATCGATTCTTCCTCTTCTTCATCCATACAGCTTCTGCAGAAATCATTTGAGAATACTCCAAGCCTCGTTGCGTGCTTGCCTATCAAGCAGTGCCCGGTAATGACACCTATAACGAACCCGATATGCAGTCTGCTTAGAGATAGAGAGTCTCTTGGAGCGCTTCAGATCTAGCTTTGGCCATATCTGTTTTGTCGCTACACAGGTGGTGATGTTGTTCCATCTTAGGTTTGCTTTCTCTATTGCATCTTGCTTCAGCATAAGTTTACACGTAGCAATGGGAATACCTATATTTGACCTATTTGGTAAAATAGGTAGGATTGTTTGTCCGCCCTGCAATTTCCTGGAATGTCCCTATGGCCCGGCACCCAGTAGAGGTGAATATTAAACTACTGTGCCATCTCAATGAGAGAATATATTAAAAGAGTCAAATGTGCTAATCAATTACTTTTGTTTGATTTTTTTTTGTTTAAAAAAATATATTACAAAATTTGTAAATGCAAAATCGTTAAACTATTGAGAAGCATCAGATTGCAGAATCGGTTTAGCAATGGAAAAGATATGCGTGAATAACCCATAAATATGATAATTTTAAAAAAGTGAAATTTATCGTTTTAGCTGAGCTAATACCGAAATTCCTCTAGGGAATCACATAAAAATGCGGTATGTTCCAAATTTGAAGCGAATCGGCCCACCGGGTAGGCTCCAGATCAAATTACATTGAACGCACTGACGCACCGACTGACGGACGGCATGATGAAGCTCAATTTTTCAGACTTCTCGATCATCGTAGTGTAAGTTTTGATTACAACCTCGAATTTTTTTACACGAAACCTTGCCCTATAAAGCAAGTAAGAACTGGAAGCCAGTTACACCTAGAATAATACATTCAATAATTCAAATCACACCTTATTCAACTTAAAGAAAAAAAAATTTGGGGGTCCCTGACTGTTGGAAGGAAGTGACAAGTCCTCCATGAGTATCTCTTGTCAAAAGAAAAAGTGCTTCTCATGTAAGGCGTTGGAATTCGGCAGATTCTTTCTATTCCGGCTGATTAATAAGACGTTATGAGTTTTAAGTCACTATACTCTGTTCAACAAAAAATTGACAGTAAAGGGTTTGTAAGGGAGCTCTTTTGAAAACTGGCTTACCTAAAGGAATTGTTGTTGTAATTCTCCTCAAAAACTCATCTATCCAACATGATCAATCGGTTGCTGCTGACTACCATCTATACCTTCTTTTAAACACATCAAAACAGTGTTATCATACCAAGTGATAGCAAATCATTACAGCTTTACCTGTGGGTCTTGTCACAGAGATCTCGGGTTTTGTTGCTTTTTTTAAGCTTTTGAGAACAACTTTATGAATTTGAGTAAGTGTAGTGTTGTAGGTTTTCTTTTTTTTATTTGTATTTATTTGTATTTCAGAGAAACCCAGTAAAACAGTTTCTCCATTGTCGTATTTCAAAGAAAAAATGGTTTACGTTTGCGGAGTTTTGAAACATTTGAAACAATTAACCGGATTTACTGTGCGTGGTTTTATTATATTGTTTTTTTGTTAATTATAGTGACACCTTGGGTATTTAAGAATAAATTAAATAATACTTTAATGTTACCTATTTTTGTTTTATAAAGAAAATGTTGTTTTTAATAATGGTTATAAGGTTATAACCATATATACATTGCTCTTCTATTTGAGGCAATTAATAATAATAATAGACCCCAATGAATACCAAGACATCACTTCCAAACAGAGGAGGGATGTTACGGTTTTTGATATCCTTATTGTGAATCTGGCTTTCAGTACGTATTCGGGTGAGTTACATTTTTAAGCTTCTAATTGGCCATGCAATTCGTCACATACCGAATTCCTGAGTGTGAATATCAATTTGAAAGATGTTTTGAGTGGTTACCTAAAAAGCGCCACTAATGTGTAGGCAAAAGGGGGTTACTCAAAAGTGTAAAAATGTCGCGATTTTGGGGAGTCTGTCAATTTTTCATTATAGTTATCTACAAAAATAGATTTTTTGTGATTAAAAAATTAATTTTTATAATATTTTGGAATGTAATATTACTTTGACTATTTCGTCTCTCGGGCAGAAGGCAGCAACCCCATACCCTACTTTATTCAATTAAGGAGGCCGTAAATTGAACTTATTTTAACAAATGAATACAACTAACTATCTTTATAGTGGGACTACTCAGGAGTACCCTATTTTTTAAATCGAATAGAAATCGGTTAAGCCATTAGGAAAATATTGAGTTATAACCACAAAATAATATAACCAATAATAATACCATTTACCAAAAAGAGGCTTCTTCCAAGCATCAAACCTATTCGGTTGGCAGGAGAAAAAAATTGTGTGAGTGCCGGGACTCACGATTAATATCCAAAACGGACTTGTTTTTGCTTGAAGGGGACCTTAAGGTTTTTTTCACTGAATGCACCTATCCTAGTATGCGGATCGTAACGTTGCACACCGTAACGTTGCGCGACGTAACGTTGCACACGAACGTTCACGTTTTTTTTCACTCTACCGCCAGCATAGATGTTTACACATCAAAAACACCCTTTACATATGTAGACATCAACGTTTGTCCAAGCGCAGTTTTGAGGCTCCGTATGCAAAGTCGTCCATAGGTTGTTGACTACGTGCACGGATCCAAAACGGACTAGTTTGCTTGAAAAGGCTCTTCGGTTTTTATAACTGAACGTATTCAATATCCTACTATGCAGATTTTCGTAACGTTACGTGCAACATCGTAACATGCTACCTCGTTACTTCGCACAGAGGTAAATCCATGTTTTTTTTCACTCTACCGCCGACATATATGTTTACACATCAAAAATAACCACCATACAATGGTATATGACAAATCATTTTCAACATCGAAATACTGTATTGTGAATTAGCTTCAACATTAATCTTGTAATCGTGAACTTTTAAGCTGCTGGAGAGTGAAATGAAAATTTGAAACGATTCAAAATTTTAACAAAAACCCTGTCTATCTTGTTGTAAATATATTGCCTTACATGTAGACATGAATTCTTTTGCAATTATATTTCCTCCATTTACTCTACATGTTTTGAATTTCTCAAGTTCATTGTAAGACCAAAGTTATAGTTCATTAAGATAAGGGTGCTAAGCTTAGATAGACTGCTAATTGAAGAAAATTAAAATTCACGGCTTGGTCGCACGTTCTTTACCTGTGAAGTTTGTTTAGGAAGTAAATATATGTATTAATTGCATTTGGCTTGCAAGCAATGTTATTATAAAAACAAATTAATTAAAGACAAAAATGCAGCTATGAAACATTAAAAAAACATAACTTTGTTCAGTATAACTTTAAATTTAGTAACATCTGTATGTTAGCTTTTAATAAATTTTTTGTGTAATTCACTTATGTTTAACTCAATTGAAGCTTTAATGGAGATTTTCCATTTCATTAAAATTTCGCTTTTTTTTGCACGGTACCAATATTTACCCCTTAGAGCAAGTGAAAATTGGACTTTACGAGTGTTAACTTTCTGTATTTTTTGTATTTTATACTTCTGTTATCGGTCTATTTTTAATGAAGCAACCTTCTGAAATCGAATTACTTTCTGAAAGGCGAATTGTTATTGATTTATACGAAGTCTAACCTTTCCCGTTCGTATAGCGTGGACTTGCTGCTTGCTGTCCGGTTTAATTGAATTCCAAATAGAGGAGTGCTATTCGCTTTCCCATGGGGTGGCACAACGAATAGTTCGTGAGCCATTTTATAAATAATTATAATTGACTTAATATATCAGCTTTATCCCCTGCAGGGGGTCAACAATATTCAATTTGTTAAGCCTCTATTATTTTATGAAAATGAAAAAGTAGATAATACATAGTATGATCTATTTTTTTTTAAATCTTGTGCTCTACATATTTATGTGATTTAAAGAACGGTCAATGGCAATTGCGAAACGCATATCAAAGCAATTTGTACACTCTTTTCTTATGATCTATTTTGAATTACATATGTATATTTTTTTACTGTTGATTGTCGACTGTGTGGGTTGTCGTAGTATTAGATTTTGCTGCGTGACAATTTGTGATGACGACAAATAGTAACAATTATATCATTTTAAAGAGTACTTGTTGAATGTATGAATGGTGCCGCAATAACCAGGGCCGTCACTACCATTGGGGAAAAATCTCCTCATAAAGAGGCCTCTTGATATGAAAAATATGCACATACGTAGTTCCCATAAGAGAGAAATGTTGCTTTAGGAACAAGTTAAAAAATTGAGACTCTTGATTCATTGTTCCTCCTTGTTCTTCAAGATGAAATCTTCCAAATTATTAAATTTTCCCTTGAAATATCTTCAAATATCTGACGAGAAAACATCGTCCTTGGGTTTAATTCATTGCTGCAAGATCCATTTGAGATATTACGATTAACTTCGATGAACTGTCCCAAGATGATAGATTCGTGTAGCTAATTTCTACCCCATAATCGAATTTATAATATCATCGCAACTCGATAATAAAAAATGTATTAGATACTGATAAAGTCTTCCAACCTTATCTTTTAACAATCTCGTCAAAGAGTGGCTTGTAAAAAAAAGTTTATAAGTGGACATTTTTTTTTCATTGTCTTCAGATGTACATATGTATGTATTTACATTTTGGCCAGAACTTATTATGCTTTTGACCCTTCCAGTTGCGACAGAACAAGCTGAATAGTCTTTTTTGAAGTTAAAATCGATTATAAACTACTTACGAAACACAATGGAACAAGAAAGGCTTGCCAATTTATCACTAATTCAAAATCGAAGAGCACGATAGATTCGCTTCTGTAAAATCCAGGAAAAAAACTTTTTAATACCTATTTTTTTTTTGCAATTAGAAAATAATTCTATCAAATTAATTTCTATAAATATGTTGTTTTTTTTAATTTCCTTTAAGCAAAATTTAGGAAGTCATTGAGATTAAAAATGGCCCCATATTTGATTTTGCTCTGGGGTCGCATTGGGTCAAGCTACGGCCCTGTCAATTACATATAGGCATCTAGTGGTGTAACTGAGTTTCAAGTGTGTAAAGATTGGCAATATACAGTGTGATCTTGGAATAGTTAACTCCAATATGCCAAAGGTGGGTTACCTTTTAAGAGTTTTTTTTTCGAAATAATTAAATTCACATTTTTCAAAAACCTTTTCAACTTTATTGGAAGTTATTAGTGTCACGAGTTTGCTTTAAAAAAAAATCATAACAAACAACAAATTGCGAATTTCTGTCTTGAACACTAAGGTCCAGTTTTTCAGTGCGGAATTAAAGTTAAACCCGAGTTAACTCATCAAATTTCGTGAGTTAACTCAGGATTAACTGAACAAATGCTTTTGATGTTTTATCCACCGAGTTTCTTTAGTCGTTTCGCATTCATTCTCCACCGAAAAATTGCTTCCTCAGTTAACTGTAGGTTTTTTCTTCTGGAGTTAGGGTACTTTGGTTTAATTCACTATTGAAAAACTGGGCCTAAATGAAAGGAAAATATTGTATAAGTGTAATGAAATGCTCTTGTGATCCAATTGGATTAGAATTTTAAAGTTTTTTTGTATAATAAAACATGCAAATAATTATATGGACAAAATGTTGTAAGGAAGCAGAAAATAAATAAATAAATTTGGTAGCCCAACAACTTGTGGAGAGCCAGGGCCTAGGGACTTAAAATTCCTATTTTCCTGCGTTTTATCGAAAATAATGGAGATGACCTACAATTCTCTGTCCATTCCCAACGGCATTGAGAGGAAGTTTTTCATGACAAAGGGTACTCTTGGAGTATTTATCGCACTTCCTCGCGTTCACACGAACACCACTACACAAAAATAAACCCAACAAAGTCAGCTCCTATCTATCCCACGAGCATACCGAAATAAAAGAACTCCAACTTCATCCTACTTCGACTTGGCCATACCTCTGCCACCCACCTTCACATTTTAAAAAAAAATATCCCCCTCCGACTTGTCCTACCTGGCACACTGCTTCAGACCAATCATCAACACCATATTGAGCGAAAACGACATAATAGATGTATTAAGATGTCCAAATATAAATAACATAAACAAAATTAATGAAATACTATTGAAAACAGACATAAATGTATAAATTAATATTAAAAGTTAAATTAAGTATCATAGAGCGGTAGGCCCTTGCATCTAGAGCTCATTAATTTATTTTTACTTGCGAATATATGTAGGTACTATATGGCAAGTTATGAATTTGTACAAAAAATCGAACTCGAGATTACGATGATAGCGAAGACGAAAAAAGTGGGTCTCGGAAAAACGTCCTTATGGCTGTCTGTCTGTCTGTTCGACTGTCGATTTTTATTAATGGGTCGATTTTCTTTAAACTTAGTACTAAGCGTTTTTGGACATTCCCCCCACCCGTTTTTTTCTCTTTTTTTTAGGAAACTTGGTAAAAAGCAGTTTTTTAACTTTATCTTAAGATTTTTGACAAAAATTATTCTAATACCCAAAAATAACGGTGCCTCCCATACAAACGTTTAAAACCCGTTAAGAAAAATATTTTTTTTTCTCAAAAACGACTCTTACGATTTTGATAAAATTTTTTTACTGTGTTAACATTACTACGATCTACCATTTAAAATTTTTTAATTCTATATTTTACGTATATTAACAGTACCTCTCGTAGAACGGTTTCTTTAACTTATTATTATTATTATTTTAAACTATCTCAATATTTGGTCAACCAAAAAAAAACTAGATTTTTTATACAGATGCTTGTAACAAATATAAATAAAAGTTCGTACCAAAATTTTCTAAAAAATTATTTTTGAAAATTCGATATTTCGAAATGGGTAGCAGATTTTTTTGTGAAGTTCAATTTTTAACTCAACATTAGTAAATACTTAAAATTGGAGTACCAATTTTTTTCTCAAAAATGTTAACGAAATTATATATATAAAAAATTAATTATTTTTAAAACCGCTCCTACAATTTTCAAAAAAATGTTCTCATAAATTAAGATTTATAATGGGTGATTTTTTAAGAGGTTTAGAACTTTTTTTTTAAAAAAAACACAAAAAATTCGCAAAAATGAATAAAATATTTATTTGAATCGATAGTTTGAACCTTGCAATTTAATGTTTAAAGATAATTTCATGCAAATGTTGACCGCGGCTGCGTCTCAGGTAGCCCATCCGCTGAGTCCAATTTTAGCATACTCTTTCACACATATCGGCCAGTATCTCACGAATGAATGCATGGATGTTGGCTTCCAGTGCGTCAATCGAAGCGGGCTTGTCCCTATAGACATAAGCCTTGACATACCCCCACAAAAAATAATCTAATGGTGTCAAATCGCACGATCTAGGCGGCCAATTGACCGGCCCGAAACGTGAAATTAACTGTTCACCAAACTCGCCTCGCAATTGCGCCATTGTTTCGCGTGCTGTGTGGCATGTGGCACCGTCTTGTTGAAACCACATATCATTCAAGTCAAGAACTTCCATTTCGGGCAAAAAAAAGTTTGTTATCATCGCTCGGTAGCGTTCGCCATTGACAGTAACGCTGCGATTCGCCCAATATGGCCCAATAATGCCGCCGGCCCATAAACCGCACCAAACAGTGGCTTTTTCGGGATGCATTGGTAGCTGTTGCAATGCTTCTGGCTGATCTTCACTCCAAATGCGGCAATTTTGCTTATTTACGTACCCATTCAACCAAAAATGAGCCTCATCGCTGAACACAAGCAGCGCGCGATGAACATTTCGAACCGAGCACGAATTTTGATAGTAAAATTCAATAATTTGCAAGCGTTGTTCATTTGTAAGACGATCCATGGTTAAATTGCAAACCAAACTGAAGCTGTTTGACAGTGACACAAGGTACTAAACAGCTGCGTGAAGCCAAAACCCCGAACTCCAAATTTTTGGGAGGGGTTAATCGGGTTCGTTTGTCCATCGTTTGTCCACGTTTGTCCAGGAAAAAAAATCGTTTGTCCACCCTCAGGTAAAAAGTTATTAAGCTTTTTTGTTTTTATAGGAAACCCCAAAAATCAAAACACTTGTCCAAAAACCGCAATTTATAATTTAGGGGGATGGGACAAAGTGCATTCGTTTGTCCACCCGCCAATTATGATTGTCCAACAAAAAAATTCGTTTGTCCACCCTCAGAAAAAAAAATATTCAACTTTTCAATTTTATAGCACCAAACAAAAAAATTTCAAAATTTTCTTAGCAAAATCAAACCAATTGCATTCGTTTGTCCACCGTTTGTCCAGGCTAGTCCAGCAAGAAAAAAAATTTTCCGACCCTTGGTTCAAAAATTATTCAACATTTCTTTTTTATAGCAACTTTCGCAAAACAAAACATATGTCCAAAAACCGCAATTTATAACTTAGGAGGATGGGACAAAGTGCATTCGTTTGTCCACCCGCCAATTATGATTGTCCAACAAAAAAATTCGTTTGTCCACCCTCAGAAAAAAAAATATTCAACTTTTCAATTTTATAGCACCAAACGAAAAAATTTCAAAATTTACTTAGCAAAATCAAACCAATTGCGTTCGTTTGTCCACCGTTTGTCCAGGCTAGTCCAGCAAGAAAAAAAATTGTCCGACCCTTGGTTCAAAAATTATTCAACATTTCTTTTTTATAGCAACTTTCGCAAAACAAAACATATGTCCAAAAACCGCAATTTATAACTTAGGAGGATGAAACAAAGTGCATTCGTTTGTCCACCCGCCAATTATGATTGTCCAACAAAAAAATTCGTTTGTCTACCCTCAGAAAAAAAAATATTCAACTTTTCAATTTTATAGCACCAAACAAAAAAATTTCAAAATTTACTTAGCAAAATCAAACCAATTGCATTCGTTTGTCCACCGTTTGTCCAGGCTAGTCCAGCAAGAAAAAAAATTTTCCGACCCTTGGTTCAAAAATTATTCAACATTTCTTTTTTATAGCAACTTTCGCAAAACAAAACATATGTCCAAAAACCGCAATTTATAACTTAGGAGGATGGGACAAAGTGCATTCGTTTGTCCACCCGCCAATTATGATTGTCCAACAAAAAAATTCGTTTGTCCACCCTCAGAAAAAAAAATATTCAACTTTTCAATTTTATAGCACCAAACAAAAAAATTTCAAAATTTTCTTAGCAAAATCAAACCAATTGCATTCGTTTGTCCACCGTTTGTCCAGGCTAGTCCAGCAAGAAAAAAAATTTTCCGACCCTTGGTTCAAAAATTATTCAACATTTCTTTTTTATAGCAACTTTCGCAAAACAAAACATATGTCCAAAAACCGCAATTTATAACTTAGGAGGATGGGACAAAGTGCATTCGTTTGTCCACCCGCCAATTATGATTGTCCAACAAAAAAATTCGTTTGTCCACCCTCAGAAAAAAAAATATTCAACTTTTCAATTTTATAGCACCGATCACCGAAAGACAAATCCTCCGCAGCCTTTAATAACCATTGTCTCGGCTTGCTGTTAATTAATTCTTCCCCAATCTCTTGACGATATGCTCCCGTGATATTACGTTTTCGGGTATGTGCAATACCACTTGTGTGCACCGTATGAACCCGTAAACTTATTCCCTGTTCTGGAGGTGGTGCGTTGAGGCAATGAGCTCGCAAAACTGAACCGCATTCATTGCAGGAGCCGCGAATATATAAATACACCTTGCTTTCTGGGGAGGAATATACTTTAGCGGATGAAAAACTAAAAGCGCAGTTAACTTTACATTTCAAATAAATGGCTTTTGCTATCATATGTGTCCATCCGATTTGAAGAACCGTGTATGTTCTCCCTTTAGTTCCCTTTTCTTTATAAAATTTTGATACCGGTCGAATCTTACACCACTCCTCCTTGGATAAATCTAAATTAAAAAAAATTTTCGGGCAGTCCATATTTACAACCGGTTTCAAATTGAAGGGTAAGTATTCTGAACTTTCCAAGCTCTGCTCCGGAGTATACACCTTATTTACATTGCATTCAGGTAAACCAAAATGCTTTTTAAGTTTGCTTTTCAACTCCCAGCGATTGTTTCTTACAAAAAAATTTAAAGTGTCACCACTGTATACGGTCTTCAAGTCATTGGATGCATTTTTCCACACAACATCTGACCTCGGTTTTAAATTCCCATCTTTATCGAAAATTTCATAACATTTTAAAACTTCGACTATAAAATCTGGATTTGCTTTTGTCTGGGCAGGCATTTTCTTAAATAAATTGATGTAATAATAATATAAATATAAAAATAAATAATTACAACAACTAGGCACACAAAATGACAATAAAATTGAAATATTTAATGACTTTGGTAAATCACGAAACAAAAAACAACTTAATCAACGAAATAACAAAAGTCAATAGACAAAAATATTCTACGCAGCCAAATTGATCGACTCTTCGAACAGTAATGATTTCAGTTGAAAATATTAAAATATTTATTAAATTGTATTAAATACAATTTAATTTATTTTATTTTATTTTATTTTTTTTTATTTTACTTTATTTTATTTTATTTTATTTTATTTTATTTTATTTTATTTTATTTTATTATATTTTATTATATATTTGATTTGACTTTTATTTGATAACATAATACATATAATATAAACATTTTTTTCCTGGACAAAATTTCCTGAAAAAATTTCGTGTTTTAGTACTTTAATATTATATTACACTCATTTCAATACTATTAATATTTAAATTTTGATGTATGTTTTGTTAACATTGTAATAAATATTAAATAAATAAATAAACGAATGCACGTTGACTCATCTTCCTAAGTTATGAATTGCGGTTTTTGGACATATGTTTTGTTTTGCGAAAGTTGCTATAAAAAAGAAATGTTGAATAATTTTTGAACCAAAGGTCGGAAATTTATTTTTCTTGCTGGACTAGCCTGGACAAACGGTGGACAAACGAATGCAATTGGTTTGATTTTGCTAAGTAAATTTTGAAATTTTTTCGTTTGGTGCTATAAAATCGAAAAGTTGAATATTTTTTTTTCTGAGGGTGGACAAACGAATTTTTTTGTTGGACAATCATAATTGGCGGGTGGACAAACGAATGCACTTTGACTCATCCTCCTAAGTTATAAATTGCGGTTTTTGGACATATGTTTTGTTTTGCGAAAGTTGCTATAAAAAAGAAATGTTGAATAATTTTTGAACCAAGGGTCGGAAAATTTGTTTTCTTGCTGGACTAGCCTGGACAAACGGTGGACAAACGAATGCAATTGGTTTGATTTTGCTAAGTAAATTTTGAAATTTTTTTGTTTGGTGCTATAAAATTGAAAAGTTGAATATTTTTTTTTCTGAGGGTAGACAAACGAATTTTTTTGTTGGACAATCATAATTGGCGGGTGGACAAACGAATGCACTTTGACTCATCCTCCTAAGTTATAAATTGCGGTTTTTGGACATATGTTTTGTTTTGCGAAAGTTGCTATAAAAAAGAAATGTTGAATAATTTTTGAACCAAGGGTCGGAAAATTTTTTTTCTTGCTGGACTAGCCTGGACAAACGGTGGACAAACGAATGCAATTGGTTTGATTTTGCTAAGTAAATTTTGAAATTTTTTCGTTTGGTGCTATAAAATTGAAAAGTTGAATATTTTTTTTTCTGAGGGTGGACAAACGAATTTTTTTGTTGGACAATCATAATTGGCGGGTGGACAAACGAATGCACTTTGACTCATCCTCCTAAGTTATAAATTGCGGTTTTTGGACATATGTTTTGTTTTGCGAAAGTTGCTATAAAAAAGAAATGTTGAATAATTTTTGAACCAAGGGTCGGAAAATTTTTTTTCTTGCTGGACTAGCCTGGACAAACGGTGGACAAACGAATGCAATTGGTTTGATTTTGCTAAGTAAATTTTGAAATTTTTTTGTTTGGTGCTATAAAATTGAAAAGTTGAATATTTTTTTTTCTGAGGGTGGACAAACGAATTTTTTTGTTGGACAATCATAATTGGCGGGTGGACAAACGAATGCACTTTGTCCCATCCCCCTAAATTATAAATTGCGGTTTTTGGACAAGTGTTTTGATTTTTGGGGTTTCCTATAAAAACAAAAAAGCTTAATAACTTTTTACCTGAGGGTGGACAAACGATTTTTTTTCCTGGACAAACGTGGACAAACGATGGACAAACGAACCCGATTAACCCCTCCCAAAAATTTTGAGTTTGGGGTTTTGGCTTCACGCAGCTGTACTAAACATACGTCAGATGTCAAAACCAGTGTTGCCAAAACCAAACCAGCCAAAAAATCACCCTATATAAGAAATCAGATGGTGTACATCGCGTTGGGTTAAAATAGATACAAAGTATTTTAATCAATTTCTTTCTAATTTTGTTGATTTAAAACAATTTAACAATTTAAATAATATAATTTCCTTTCATGCATATGTGCATTGTGCAACACTGGGCTATATTGGTAATTTTTGTATACTCACATAATACCACCTGCAACTAAACTAAGTTTTGGCAAAAGGATAAAATAAAGACTCCCATAGCTAATTTATTTCAGCTATAGAACCACAATGTGATTGCACATAAGAGCAAGTTCGTGCGACCCAGTCGTGCATATTTTTAATCCTGTAATTCATTACATGTTTAATAAATATATAAAATTAATTAAATATAACATCATAACCGATTGCTTAAACAATCTCCGTGCCACAAACCGTACTAATAAATAGTATTTATTTTACAGATACAGTCCCGATGGCACATCGCCTCCACCCCGATGGACCTGCCTGCTATGTGCATTCGGTTTGTTTGTCTATCAGAGTCTGGATTCAATCGATGGTAAACAAGCCCGCCGCACAAATACATCTTCACCTCTGGGTGAACTTTTCGATCATGGTTGCGACTCAATATCAACGATATTTGTAGCCCTTTCAGCGTGTATATCGTGCCAATTAGGTCATTTTCCAAACTGGTTATTTTTCCAGGTAAAAAAAATAAATATTCAAACTAAAAACTGAGACACTTGTGTGTTCTTTTCTTCTTTTTAGTGTTTTTGTGCCATAACACTCTTTTACTGTGCCCATTGGCAAACCTATGTCTCAGGGACTCTTAGATTCGGAAAAATCGACGTCACTGAAGCTCAAATCACCATTATGGGCATTCATGTAGTCTCAGCTATATTTGGTCCAGAGATATGGGTTGCTAAGGTAAGTGTCGTTTCATCTCGTGTCGTGAGTTTTATTTAATTTAATTTTCTTTTTTTAATTCAATATTTTAACAAAATATTTTTCAAAGAACATTTTCCAGGAGATTTAGGCTTCGAAAACGAAACGAGATTTTTTTTGTTCCATGTTGTGTTCACTTTTGAACGATTTATTAAAGAGTGTTCAAAAAATAAATCTTAAAAAGAGCACATCTTTCCGATTCACTATAAATGTTTACACATTGTGTGATTTGCTTGTCGTTGTTATTACATCAAAGTAAAGAGTCACAAAGATGTTTTTCCTTCGGTTTCGTTTCAATTTTATTATTTAATGTAGTTCATTTTATTTATTTTTGTTTCATTTTGTTATAATTTTCTATCTACATAATTTTGATTTAATTCTTTTAAAACCTAATCGAATGAGCACCACAAGTATCAGTTTATACTTTTTTTTAATGTTTACAAAGTTCAAATATTGTATTTTATTATTTTCTACATTTAACATTTACACGTACATTATTTCCTTTCGGAAAAAATTAGATAAATATTGATTGGTAAATAATAATTAAGGAGACGATAATATATTTGATAGTGCTGCTTTCATTGCCCCACTAGATTAAAGTTCTGAGGAAAAAAAAGGCAGAAAAAACATCGCATAGGTACGTAGAAGGAAAATACGATCACATTAGGTGTTTTTTGATAGCTCGGAGGGAATTGGATGAAGAAAACGACATTTGAAAATGAAAATGAATTTTCCTACAAATTATCTATTTTAAAGCTAATTCTCGCGGATAAAACAGTTTTATTTTGCAGAATAAGAGTTAAGACCCGAAAATTCTCTGTATAAAAAAATCGTGTTTCTTTTTTAGCTCAGAGCGCGCTCTATGAGGTTAGAATAAATTGATAGAACAGACGGAGTTGAATAGAATAGAATAGATTTTATTGAGACTTCTTATGGACTATTACAGAGTTTGTCTTATTCTAACTAAAGCTATATGTTTGTACAAAAGTGGCTGTAACGTATGGCCCTCTTTTTTCGAATTGCTTTATTGATAAGCCTCGTGGCAGAAAATTGTTATATAGGGATATATAGTGAGACTACTTTTGCTCATAAGTATTATTGAGTCGCTTGAGACGGAGGGTCTCATATATATTTACAACGGAGTTGAATAGCTGAACACAAATTTGACAAGTGGAAAAAGAAGGAAGGAAGAACTCTCAGAGCAGAGCACGCTCAGTTCAGAGCACGCTCAGAGTATGTTCGGAGTGTTCAGAGTCTGTTCAGAGCTTGAACTAAAAAAGAAAAACGCCCTTAAAGGATACATAATATGGAGTGCTTGTTTTTATTCGAATGTGAACCTTTCATTGGGGTCGCTGTTCAATTTTCGGTCACTGAGTTTTCTGCACATTTAAAAAAAAAACTAAAAAAGAAGTTATTGAAATCTTTAAAATAATAAACAAACACTTTTTAATTTCAAGAATTACTTCAAAGTAGAACAATTTAGAAAGAAAATAAGCAAATTATGACTTTCAATTGATAACAGCTGTACGATCTTCTAAGACTTTATCTAAACCGAAAGTGAAATAGCGCCCCCTATCATGGGCCCAGGCACTACAATGCATTAGGGATAGAAACGAGCACTCCATATTATTATATCCTCTTAGGTTAAACCTTAATATCAAAACTTTTTGGGGCAACGATACGTGCGTTGCGCCCTTTTACGTGGTTGTCCTTCCAAGTCGATTATCCAAAATTTGGTGGCCAAATTTGAGTCGACCGATTCAGTCAAAATCAACCGAAAACATCGTTGCTGTCTGTGAGAGTCCGTAGTTCTTCGAAAACGAAGATTTCATTGCCATCAGCATCAACGGATAGCGCTACCGATCGATGATAACCAATTTTTGCTGGCTCCAATTAGATATAAGTATTTAAACTCCTTTTTGTGATTTATACTTGTTGCTCCTCGTCTCCACAAGCAATTTTAGTTCTATCTTTATTTCAGAAATTTGTATTTCTGCGTTGGGTGGAAATTTTATTTTCAATAATGCTGACGAGCAAACAACACTTTAGTGGTATTCACGATCCGATGCAACTGTGGTTTAGATTGCAAAAGTGCAACATTTTCTTGCACTATCATTTATATCATATTTATTGTTTAAGTTTATCGTGAACTCACTTTTACTAATCTATAGGAATAGAAGTAGTCTCACAACATTTTAGTCCAATTCCTTTCAACAAAAAAATTGATTTTTTTCTAAATCGAATCGATGTTCCTTGATAGCTACAATATATATTATAATTAATTTTAAAGCTATATTGACTGAAAATATTGTTGAATATTTTGTTTAATTATGTAGAATCGGTTGCAACAAAAAAATCAAGTTTATTCCCCGACTTTCAATTGGACGCATTAGAAATGTTAAATCCTTACAGTGCATGTGTGTAATCTTGCTAAAAATTCAAGAATTGTTTTGTCAGAAAAGAATCGATTTTGTTTAGAAAAAAATCGGAACAAAATCGATTCTTTTGTGGAAAGGAATTCGACATTACAAACAACAACTGACATTAAGAATTAAAAGTATTTTTAATGTAAACAAATCACTTAAATAAAAGTGGGGCAATTTGAATGCATTAATTGGTTATTACGAACTAGCTCTCGTATCTTCAAAGAGGGTCCTTTTTATATAAGTTTCGATAAGTTCTGTATCTAATTAATTACAACTCCGTAAAATTCTTATAATATGTTTGTATTAATTACATATATATTTTTTTAATACGATGTTTTTATAAGCCTGTAAAACTGCATTTCTGAAACCAGAATCTTTATAGTTAACTCCATTTTGAACCATCAAGCATTCTTTTAAAATAAAACAAAAATAGCAACAAATATTATTCAAGATATTATGCATGGAAAACAAAGCAAGTACATCTTTTCAAACCTCCTTAAAAAAAATCCCCAAAATTTTATTTATAGAAAAAAATTTACATTTTTCATAACGTATCACTTGGACTTAATACTATATTTCTCAAGCTTAAAAGCTTAGTGCCAATTAACTTACAAGTTTAATTTATTAAAACAAAACAAGAATCAAATGAAATTCCCAATTCGAATTCTATATATAGATATTTAACATTCAAATATGGACATCACTTTCACTAATGACCATCGTTTGTGGGGTATGGTCGTTGTTTTACATATTCTCAGTAATTTTGGCAGGCGGTGTTGGAAAGAACGGCTCCACAGTTGCAGTAAGTTCAAGTCTATCAGAGACTCAAAACCAAAAAAAAAAAAACAAAAACAAACTTTTTTTAAATACAATCTTTTGGCTACATTTAAGCTTTTATGATAAATATTTTATTATATTACTTGTACGAAAGGAAAATGCAAGTTAAATCTTACCTAATTATCAATAAAAAAGAAAAAGTACTCAAATACAAAAAAAATATGTTTTAATTAACAACTTAAAACTTTTATTTTTATTTTACTTTTATTTTCCTCTCTAATATATACCAAAAAATGTGTCCATAATGGCATGATTATATATATCTAAATACGAATTAATTTATTTTTATACTTTTTAACTTTCAAATTTGTGTGTAAGGAATGTTATAAAGCCTGCTGTATTTATTTTATTTTTATTCTTTTGTTATCTATTTTTTTATTTATTTTCCATTGTCTTTTTGTTTCGTTTCGTTTCGTTTTGCGATGTATGTGCTCTCCTCATCGGGTCCATCTTACCCATTTTTTTTCTATTTTTTTAGGAAAACAATAGAGTTTTAATTAAAAAAAAAAAAAAAAACATAATAAAAACAAATTAAAGGGTATTACATTACTTTCCTCCATTTTAACAGATACCAATTGTTGGCAGTAGTTGGAATTATATAATCCTTGTGGGGATAACGTTTTGTTTTATTTTGAATGCCTTTGCATTTTCGAAAATGTTCATTGAAGGCGGAAGCGGAAAAAACGGTTCATCTGTTGCTGTAAGAAATTTAAAAATAAAAATAATCCTTTCGATTCAAAAATAAAACTGTACAAATAATATAACACACAAACAAAAATTAGGAAACATAATATATACTTATAATCCCATTGAACAAATAAATATTTTTAAAATTCGGATCGAGGTTGATGTTGACTAATTTTCAAAAACATTTTAACATTGGCAATTTAGTTAATCATAATATAGACATGAATCTTAAAACAAATGCATTATGTCCTACTGTAATTCGCTTGGTTTTATTTTTACAAAATCATTAATAATTATAATTCATTATTCTTCGACTTTTAAAAGTAACAATAATTAAAAGATATTTTTGTTCTATATGTCAACTAACACAAGAGATTGACTCTGAAATAACACACCAATTTAATATATTCTTCCCAAATTCTATTGATTTCATCATTTTTGTTTGGATAGGTTTTCGTGTTAACAGCTGCTATCGCATAATTATAACTTCACATAATTATATCGAAATATACAATACATATATCAGTAATTCAAGGCACACAGTCAATCTTAAAGCAGATCGAAGGGTTTGGTTAGCTCTTTTCACTTTTAAAAAAGATTCGTTGTGGACACTCCTCATATACTAAGATCTAATCGAAAGCTTAATATTCTATCTACTGACCTTGTTATTAACTAGATATACATTTGTAGACCTTATGTAGGTGTAGGTTCTGTCTCTAGCTTGTATTGAGGTGCAAAGGGTTGTCCGTGAAATGTTGAAAATGGGATCCCATGAATTGGACAATACGAAACTAGATATCCTCCCAATTTAAATTTTGATGGTTTTTAATTTGTTTATTTTTGATGTGAAACATCTTTACCTTACCAGTGGGTTAAACTGGATTGAAAATGGGCGTTGCGACGTTGCTTTTGGATAGCGACTCTGAGGTCATATTAAAAGTCGCCAATGTGTTGCAAATTCTATATCTACATCAATGCTCGCAAACTTGCATATGGGAGTGTTCACATGATATGCAAAAACTGTCCCAAAAGTTGCAAATGCATTTGCGATCAAGGAACTCGCACATCATGTGTCCACAAATGTGATTGCAAATGTTGTGGTTGATAGGAGAGATGTTCAGACGATGTGCTATGAAGTCTGCATATCACCCAATTCCTATCATATGCAGGTTTGCGAACATTTTATATTTTTTTTGGAACTGAAAAATTCTCATCTGAAAATTTACAACAAGTGGATTGTGGTGGGGAAAATATCAAAAGCAGTCAGAATCGGAAAATTGTGGCATAATTTTTTCATTGAACTCTTTACATAGTTTTGCTGTATTTTGTATTTCCAGATAAAAAGATTAAAAAATAATGTACTTCATATAAAAGTAAACACTTTTGATGAAATGTATAAAACTTGTTGCGAAGTAACAATGAATATCATCCCCAGAAGTTCCATTTAATTTCGTTTAAATATGTATGCAAGAACTTGACACAACAATAAATCTCCTAGTAAAATGAAGAATCGCAACAGCTGATATGCATCTCCATATATGCGGGAGATGTGCAATGTTCTGTTTTCGTGCCATCGCAAATGCTTGGGATGGTCGCTTATGGTCGCACATGCTCGCAAACTGTCATAAATTATATGCGAGGGTGGTCACAGGATATGCAAGAAAGTCGCAAACTTATATGCAATTTGGGTGTCGCACATATTCCGCAAATAGCTTGCGAGCATATGTGGACTGTCCCAAAAGGGTGTTCAGACGATATGCTATCAAAGTCGCAAATGATAACGTAAAAATGACGTCAGAGTCGCAAACGTTTGCGACTTTTATATGTCGTCTGCTCTTAGCTTTGGAATGGGTTGGGTATAGCTCATCCCAGAACCACTGGCTACTTTCGTTGTTTTCTGTGGTTTATGTAATTTTTGTGTTATATAGGGTGTCAAATTTTATGTTTGGTCGTAACAATAAATCAGGTATTTCAAAAAATGTTACTTGTTACAATGACATTAAAAGAGCTGTTAAACGGCCAATTCCTTAAAACTTCAAGATTTCCAAAACACCATTTAGTTTGGAAGCTGGAAAAAGGAGTTTATGGGCCCCTTTTGGACCAGGCGCGCACATGCAACTAAACAGTTTGGTTTCGAGCTTTTTGTTTTTTTTTTTTTATAAATTATCAGAATTTGATGTCAACACCCATGCGGACGCATCTTACTTGTTGTAGTAGATTTTCGTAAGGGATTTTTCGTAAACATCGCTTTACTATTCCACGAACATTTTGTTTTTATTGATGGAAAATTTTAAATGTATCTTAACTCTTAATTCTATGGCTTAGTAAACTCGTGGAATAAAGGTGGATAAAGCTTTTTTTATTTATAGGGCTGTAAGTGTGACAACCTATACAATAAAAAAGAAATACTTACAAAATTTAATACACTAACCAAAGGAACGAAACATAGAACATAACCAAATCTAAGACACCAAGCGAGAAATAACGAAAGTAGCCCAAATGGAATGTTTGTACATTGCCTACCTTTAAGCATATTTTGAATTTAGAAAAATAAATAAGTTTTATTGAAAACTATTTAAATACGTTGTTTTAATTTCTTCTTCAATACGTTAAAATAATAATATAGTTCAGTATAAATAAATTTCCATGTTTCCCACGACGGTTCAAATTTTTATTTAGCATCATTACGATTCAAGGTGGAACCCAATGCAAACTCTATAGTGAAACCGGTTTGCTCCGAATCCTCTGCATCTAAACAACAAAACAGCTAGATACAGACCCTAATACGCACCACAACAACATGCCTATCCAAATCCAGAAATAACATCACCTTGCAAACACGATACGCTCGCGATGAGTACGAGACTTCACTCATTGAGTATTAAATAATTAAATATTTATTAATTTACCAAACCACTTGCGATGGTGCGCGGCGATAAACACAAAAGTTGTAATATATTTTATTTTTGACTAACGAAATATCTACCTTTTTTTGGAAATAACTTTCTGATTTATTATGTTTGTTTTAATATATTATGTTTTGCAGAGCGGTTATGCACTGCATTTTTTCAGTAAATGAATTTTAAGGTTTATTAAGACGTTTGTGAACAAGCTTTCAAAAATAATGGAATAATTTACATATTTATATTCACGTGCATACATCAAACAAATTTGAAGCAAATCGGTTCACCAGTTTAGGTTCTGGCTCGATGCACAGGGGACACGGAGACGCAATATATTTTTGAAGTTGTCGTGTTTCTCCGTGACACCACAGATACATACATATGTATCTAGTTATTCGAATAGGTTGGTAGAAAGGGGTATTAATATTGGATTTGGTTTTGGAAAAGCAACATATTTTTTAGTTTTAATCAAATACACTCTTGGTAAAGGTACAAATGCATATTAAAATAAGATCTGTTTATATGTACATAATATTGGTATCTACTTCTGGAGTACGCAAACGACTTTGGACTTAAATTGGAAGAAATTGACAGCTTTGGGCTGTTAAATAAATATTTATAGGATGCTAAACATAAATTGATGTGTGTGTGAGCCATTGTACATATTTTATATTATAATATGGATTTAGGGATTTATTTGTTAACTGTTTATAAAATTTAAACAACAAAGATCATTCAATGAAGGTGCCATTGTTTAAGACCTAGAACACTATAGTTTGAAGTTTCTCGAAATCCTCTCTTAATATTTTATCTAAGCCCGAAAAATATTAAAAGGAATACCATTCATTTTTGAGACGAAAATAAAATCGTTCATGGCCGTTTATCATGGGAAAATCTATCACTAGCTTGTTACTGCAACAAAATCATAAGCCAAAACTTTCTTCTTTTTCAGCCTCGCAAACCTACAAAAATTTTTACATACATACATAAATGTAGACTTAAAAAATACATACATCTCCTTTCTCCCTATACCATAAAACGTCGTACGGTAAAATACTTTCATATAATATTTACAGGAAAATTCTGTAAGTTGATTTTAAAACAAAATCCGCAACCATTGCGAGAACATTCCGTTGAAGATGTCTACTGCCGAACGAAAAATTATCTAAAAACATAAAATCACATTACTACAGAACCGACGCCGCTGCCGTTCAAATTAAGTGCCACGAACTTATTATATTTGATCAGTGTGAGTACCGGTTTGGTTTAATATATGGACGTTCAAAACGAAACGTTACGTTTCGTGGGGGTCATCTCACTTTATCTGTAATGTTTTTTTTTTTATTTTAAATGACGTTACTTCCGTTTTAAGGGAACACACGTTGAGGAACATTCGTACGAATATACGGCCCTTCAGAAGGTACCGATTCGTAGTTATTTTCAGAAAATTGGTTATAAGTTATTACCCACTTTTCAAACTAGTTGTTCTCAAACAAAATAAAGACCGAGGAGAGCAAAAAAAAAACAAGTACAAAAAGGACACATTTTATTTGTTTAATTTATTTCTGTACCGGTTATGGCTTTCTTTCCTTTTTTCTTTTGTTTCGTTATCAAACTTCCATCTATCAGCACGGTTTTAAGCGACATAATTGCCTTTACACTGTTAAACTAGAAATATTTTTTTCAAGCTGACAAAAAAAAATATTTATTTTATTTTTCGCACTTAATTTTAAAAGCAGTAAATATCTTCTGGAAATAATATCGCACAAGCAAAAGTTATTATTTTTACATTAATTTTAATTTTTTTTCAAAATTTTTTTCCACAAGCAAACAAAATAACAGGAAATGAAAAAAAAAATAAATAGAAAGAAAGAAATGCAAAACAAAATTTTATATCATTGATTTACCTAGCTCCCATACACAGGACACGATGTAAGAATAATGCCTCTGTGTTTTGCCTCCGGCATTGATACATTACTAGCCCTGCGCTACGCAAAAGTCGTAATGACTGGAGGTTGTGGAAAAAATGGATCATCAGTTGCTGTAAGCAAAATAGAGAAAAAATCAAAATTTTATAAAATTAAATTTACATTTGAAAAAAAAAAAACGATGTAACTACGAAAATATTTTGTAAATTTGTTAAATTAATTTTGGATATAAAAACTTCCTATGAAAAGACTTAAACATTAATTTGTCGTTTTACAGTGTAATTCTTTAACCAATTTACAAACATATTTTCCAGTGTTAAACAAATTTGGTTAATTAATTTGATTTTTTTTGTTACCCTTTTGAATGACGAGAATAACAAATGTTATAATTAGTGCTATTATAAGTTTAATAAGTTATATTTTTTTAATTTATAGTGTGCGCTAAATCACCAATAAATTTATTTGAGTTATTTTATACAACAGTGAAAGTGGTTTAGAAGTAGTGTATGGATCCACCAAACACACCAGAAATTAAATTTATTTTCTAGCTTTGAAATTCAAATGGTTTATGTATTTTATTTTTTGTATTTCTATAGTGCATTATTTATGTTTAAGGCTTATTAACTTGGTTGGATATATATTCTTTGCATGTGCATCCTCTGTTATATGTATATGTATGTGTTTAATGTCAAGTATCATTTTAAATTTATATTTTTCACAAATAAAATGTATTTAATTTATTTTTTTAAAAAGCCAAAAGAAGTATTTTGCAATATAAATAAATGAAGGTCAATTCTTAACAAAACGGAAAATAACATTATTTGTTAAGAATTTCACCGGATTTTCATTTTCTAAGTTATAACTTTAAAGAACTTAGTTAACTTATTTGTTTACATTTTTTCAAACAATAATAAAAGGGCACCAGCGTGCTGTCACCGAGCATCCCACTGTCGTTGGTGGTTTTGCCCGCTTTCATAATTGCACAAAAATCACCACAAAGCATCTTTGAACAACATTCGTCGCTGTATATTCTCGCCTTTGGAATGGTTGCTGCTAAAGTTACCAATAAACTTGTGGTAAGTTTTACTACTATGTTCTATGTACAATATTAATATATCTTGCTAAATTTCAGATAGCTCATATGACAAAGAGCGAAATGGAGTACCTGGATTGGTCACAATTGGGACCTGCGTTGTTATTCCTTAACCAATATTTCAACTGTGTGGTGCCAGAAATTTGGCTACTTTGGTTTACGCTGATTTGGGGAACACAGGATCTATTGCGGTATTGTTCGCAGGTAATAAACATATACATAAATATAAAGGTGCACATAACAGGAGCCATTAAGAAGAAAAACCTATGTTATTTAAGTATTCAAAATCGCCCATTTATTTACTTCCGATTTTTCTTCTCCGTTGGATTAGAAATTACCTTTCGAACCGATCAATACAAGTATTGGATGGTTTTAAGTCTGCTATTCATAACATAAATGCTGGTGTGCCCCAGAGTTCCGTTTTGTCTCTGACTATCTTTCTCATTTTCATCAATGATCTTTTATCTGAAACTTCTAATACATTAAATTGTTTTGTTAACGACAGTACCCTCAGTTTTTCATATTCGTTCCTAGAACCTAGATTCGTATCCTTGTTATTCGGATGTGGAACTACCACCGCCACAGTTTTTCATATCTTTCATTATTTTATCGCTATTCCACAAACAATGTTCTAGCGAATTAGATTTTTCCGTGAGTTCCGTGATCCATATGTTCTATGTTTCATTTATTATGCCAATACTTGAATACGGATGCGCTGTCTGGGCGCCATAGTACTCTATTCACATAAATAGAATAGAAAGTATTCAACGAAGATTTTAAAGATTTTCTCTTGGTTTTATTTTTATTACCTCCTTACACTACATATGTACACAATACATACATACATATTTTGTATATACATCCATACCGCCAGATCAGGATTGATTAAAATCTCGAGTTCGATGCTTTTACGAATTAAATTAAGTTTATTTACTTATATATTTGCAGGTCTGCCTTGAGATTTGTGATCATCTTCGCATTCAACTTTTTAAGATACCCTTCCCACCTAAAGGGCCAGCTACAGTGAGTCAAGGCACAAACCCACCGACAACGAGTCTAAGTATGGGATCAGGAGCCGCCCATGACAAAAACGGTGGAAGCCACCATCGAAAACATACCAAGCAGTCAAGTAAAAAGCAGCTACAACAAAGCAACGTTGCTCACTAGGGTCTATTAGCAGTATATTATTATTATTTAAATAGACATTTAATAATAGTTGGATATAATTGTTCTGTTGTTCATCCCTCAAACTATTCTCTCTTGTTTATTTTTTTCACCATCTATTATCATACAAATGATAAACACCTCTGCTACCTACCTACTTATACTCTACAAACTAACTACAACTTTGCTAACCAATCCAACCACCTGCTATTTTTTGACTTCCTTGTACATCATCAGACCCAGAGTGTTATTTTGTTTTTAAGATGATTTGTATGTGTGTTAAATAGAATCAATAAAAAATTAGAATCTAGAAGTAAAGTAATAAATTGATTGATGTGTGTACAATTGAAATAAAAATATATAAAAATAAAATCAGAATAGCCAAGAGGTTTGCTTACTGGCGAAGCTTATATATAATAAAGGATATTCGCAAAGCGAATTATCAAAAGTATATAATTAGTTCTTTTAATTTCATTCTCTTTTTTGTTCTTTAACTACAGAACTTAGAAATACTAAGATATAATTTTTGAAGAAAGAAAAAATGAGAACAAAACCGTTGTATCTATTGTAGTGTCTATTAATACATAATAAATAAAAATTGTTCCTTTTTATTTCAAAATATTATATTGTGAATTTTTAATTTTTTCTTCTGTAAATGTAGTTAAATTAAGTTACAGACAAAATCTAAAAACTCATTCAAGTTTAAAAATAAGATTAAAACACACAAAATATAAGTTAAAAGTAATTTGACAAAATTAAAAGAAAAAAAAAAAACGAAATGTACAGGCTTAAAATCTAAAACGATTAAAATTGAAATATTTGTATGCACTAAAGATTCGATTTGAAGCAAAACCAATAGTTTTTTTTGTGAGTACCAAATTGTATCTATTCACCTTTCAATTATTATTTTTTATCAGAATTTTCGGCAGCTAAGAGTTTTAAGTTTGAAATTTTTTTCAAAAACTATTAACACGAATAACTAGATTGAAATAAATGATAAAACAGAAAGTTTCTGGCTTTCTGAAAACCTTTAACTTTGTATTGTAAGTATTGTTTTAAAATCGAAAATTGTCCATCCCGCCTAAACGGAATGAGATAGACCCCCCTCCGATCGCAAAAAATGCTTGTATTTGACCCTTCTATAAAAATCCGTTATTATTTTGGGGCGCTTCAGTTATCGTACTGGTTGCGGTGAGTACATACAAAAAACGAAAATCTCATAAAAAAGTAGTTTTAGAAATTTTCAATTTTCTCAAAAACTAGATAAAACAACTAACATTAAACCCTTCGGTTTCTTCTGTTCGATTTAGAATCAATATACACATTGACCACAAAAAACCAATTTAACACTTCATTTCAAAATTTTGAAAAAAAAATTGGACTAAACTTCTTTTTTTCATTTTTTTTATCAAAATTTTGAGTTTGCATACGAATTTTTCAAAAACTATTTATATAAATAATCTAATTTAAATTTAGGATTGAAAAACAGATTTCTGGCTTTCAAAACCGGTATAGTACTTATTGTAAGTTGCCGTCAGTTTTTAATATTTTTTTTTTTCATTTTAAGTCATTTTTTTCTAAAATTGCCCCTACCTCCTAAACGAGGCAAGATAGACCCCCCCTGCCCTAGCAAAAAAATGCTTGTTTTTGATCCCTCTACAAAAAACCGTTATCAATTTTTGGCGCTAAAGTTATCGTACTCTCCCCCTAAAAAAGTATATTAATAAAAACTTACGTCTGAATTTTGCCTCCATGAAACCATAGAAATGTATGGAAGAGCCATTAGGCGTTTTTCTTTTTTGGCTCCGAGCGGGGTACAGAGAGCGATTTGATTTGATTTATTGAGACTTATAATAGATAGTTTACATTGTTTTGTAATTTTCTGTTGCTCTATAAATATACTACTGCGGCTATAAATACAGTATTGCCTGCTTTTTCTATGACCCTATCTTTTAATGACATGTTTGCCACTTGGCTTTCAGTTGTAGGGCACAGAGAGCGTGGCGTGACCTGAGCGCTCCGATTTATTTAATGGCGAATTCCTTACAACAAAGAAATCGATTTTTTTCTAAACAGAATTGAATTTTTTCGAAACAAAATCAATTCTTTAGCAAGATTTCACACTGATTTGCACACACACTATGAAGACTTGACATTTCTAATACGTCAAATTGAAAGTCGCGGAATTTTTGGAAGACGAGTTATTTATTTTTTGGTTATTACACAATTACATACAGCCCTATTCTGCTATTCATCGGGGGGAATTTTTCTTGAATTTTCACTAATCACTATTCTGCTATTCATTCGAAGTGAATCTGGGTTAAAGTAGGTAAAGTCGGTTATACTCCGCGGTATTCTCTTATTCACGTGAACGCATTCACTCTATACAATTCAGATCCGCATATGAAATGTTGCGGATTTTTTCATTTTTATTGGATTGCCTGGGAAGTGATTAGTAAAATATAAGTAAAATCTAGTTTATTGCCTAATTCAGAATATTTGTCATTTTTCGGGGTAGAACAACAAATAGAGACCAATTTATCCCTCTATTTTCTGCAACGAAATTAAATCCAGTTTTTCAAAAAACAAGTGCTCTGTTTGTTGATTTTCTTATTCCTCTGTTTGGAAGTGGAAAAAAAGTTTAATAACTGTTTATATTTGTTTTTTTTTTAATTTAATTTAAAATCAAAACAACCCTAATTTCCCAACATTTTCACATGAACAGCTGTTTACTTGAATGTCAAATTGGTTTGGGATAATGAAGTTCACCCGACGGATAGCAGAATGGAAAGGTAGATCGAAAGGGAATCGAAAGTACGATTCACGTGAATAGCAGAATAGGGCTGATAATTTAACAAAATATTCAACAATATATTCAGTCAATACAGCTATAAAAATAATATATTATGCGTTGTTCATTATCAAACACAAATTTGACAAAAAAAATAGCTTTCGCGAGTGAAAGACGTTTGAATAACTTTCAGTGCAAGTGAAAACTTTTCAATAACAATTTTATTTAAAAATATACATATGTGCAAATAGTAGTTCAAACAAATAAAATGCAAAAAGAAATTGGCTAATATCTTTTATTTATTAATTTAATTCTATTGGTAAAATATTTTTCTCACAACAAAAACAAACAACCTTAATAATATTGTGCATAATTTCTTGACATTTTGCGTCAATTGCAACTAAAGCACAGATTAGCCATATTATAAAGATGAGAATGTTTCGTACGTTTCACCCTCCAAAACCCATTTGTTTACATTGTTGTATTTGTAATTTTTTCCCGCGTCGATGAATAGATGTGAATTGCAACAACAATTTAACCAGGTGTGTGAAGATCCCTACTGTCTATGTGTGAGATTTTTATACACACATTCTCATTTTTTATCTGATAACTGCCAGTTCAAGCTTGTAGGCAAATTAAAATGGCTGCCGGGGATTCTCATCTTCATGTGGCTAATCTGTGCTATAAAGTAACACAAACACAATCACACCAACAAAAAATCGATTCTTTTACGAAATACGAATTCCTTTCAATTGACAGCAAAAATTCGATTCTGTTTAGAAAAAATTCGATTTCTTTTTTGAAAGGAATTCGCCATAAGAATCACTATCCGCCATAAGAATCACTATTGAGCACTAAACTGTCATTGTATACATTTTTTTAATAAAACGTCAAAAATGTCAGATTTGTTTGTGAAATTGGTGGTTATATTTTCAAGTTTTGTTTCTTTTTAATTATTTTCTAGTTAATACAAATGGAAAAAGCAATTATTCCACAAAAACTTAATGAACTTAGCTGCGCTCAGCTTTTCGCTCGATGTGCTCGGTCATTTTTTTCCGAGCTTATCGAGCGAGCCCCGTTCGAGCTCTGAGCTAAAAAAAGAAATACAAGTTAGAGCTCGGAGTGCTCCGCGTAACATAGTTCTTTTTTTGACAGCTCATAGCCCCAATCGGAGCTTAAAAAGAAAAACGCCTATTATTTGTTACGTATGACGGTGTTTAGATTGGGAAGATTGAGTCCGGTATTACGGAAGTTTGTAGGCAATCGAAGTGTAGAGTGAGGGATCTCGTGAGGCACGAAGAAAACATAAAAACCTGACTCATGAGTGGCATTTGTTGTTGCTTCAATGTGCGAAATGTTGAAATTTTTTTGTTTCAATGTACCTGTTTTGAGGCGCTTCAAAGTTTCGAATGTAAACACGATGAGACTCACCAGTCCGTACTCAATCTTCCCAATCTAAACGGGCTCATACGTATACAGTTTACGTGAGGGCAGCATTAAATGGATCTCGGAAGCCTGATTCACAATGCGGCGAGGAAACGAGACGTGAGCGTGATGAGAAACGCTGTCGTCTTTTTCTAGTTACGAAATCTTCGCCCAATTCACAATTCAGCGAGCGTTTTTACGACAAAAACTCATTTTTGTAAAAAAAAATCAATTAAAAAGAAACAAAATAACATACAAAACAATAGATTTATCAATAACTTTTTTTATTAATACACATTTGATCATTTCTTCTTTGAAAAATCTGTAAATTACTTAGCAAAAATGAAAATCGTTGCACGTCGCGTCCTTTTTTCAATTTTTCGAATCCTTGGCGTGACGTGATGACGAGAAACGCCGCATTGTGACTAGCCAGGTATGCTTTCATTGTTTGAAATTGGTTTGACAACTACAACGAGTTCTCGTCACGCTCACTTCTCGTTTTCGCGCCGCGTTGTGAATCAGGCTTGAAACGTCAAATCGGTGCGTGAATCGGAAATAAAAAGTGATACAAATTGAAAAATGTTAATTAAAATACTAATAATTAAGAAACTATCAAGTATTTAAAAGGCATTATATGTAGGCATGTAGTTAGAAATCGTTTCTATCTAGCTATAAATACTAAAAAAAAAATCATGAAGTGCAGTGTGAAATAATGAACAATTTAGAAATAAATTAAGAAAGACTGCTTTTAAACCATGCAATTTCTTCTTGCGATTTTTAAGCACGTTGGCGAGGGATGTATGTGGTGGCTGGGGTAGACGAAATTGCTGAGGTTGAACAAATTGCAGAGTTATCGCTCATTCTTCTTTGTGCCTTTCCTAATTGTTCGAATGTGTTTTATTTTCATTCGTCGTCCACTCAGATAACTTCGCTTAATCAAGTGGAGTAAAGAGTGCAGTGAGAAGATACTTCTTCACTTGCACAAAGTAAACTTTTCATTAAAAATCGCTGTCGTGTAAAAGGTATTTGCAATTAGAGGGAAACCAAAGGAGAAACGAAGATTAAAAATCGCTGTAATGTAAAAGCAGTCAAAGTTTTACCTTTAGGGAACAAATGTATTTAATTGTTGAAAATTGGCACAAAGTTTTTTTTGTTAGAATTTATCTCTGAAATGTCAAAATTCTTTTAAACAGGGACGTTATTGCTTATATTGGTGTGCAACTTCCTGTTAAGCATCCTTTATATGAGGAAATAATTTTCTTGTCATAAAATTGATTTCATTTTTCTGGTAACATTTTTCATTTTATGCTGTTCAATGAAGGTAAGATATTGGTAAAAAGTTAGTATTTTGTAACGAACTGCTGAAATAATTAAATTCAGAAAATAATACGCGTTACAAACAAAAAAAAAGGTTTTCAAACTGCATTGTAATACTTGTTTCAAGCAAGAGGTGTTTCAGATAATATAGGTAGATACTCTATGGAGTTGAATGGGAATTTTTCACTAGGGGTATTCATGCAATGAGATACATTTACTAACTTCGTATTTGCGTAAATGTATTCTTCACTTTGCATGAACGCACCTATAAAGCAATCTGTGTATATCCTTATTACGTTGCTCGCGTATATACATAATTTTCTATACAAATTTTGACATTTGATTTACGAGGTGATAAACTTATGCAGTTTACGAGGTTTACTAGGCAAATACGACATTGCATGAATACCCCTACTAATTACTATGGAAATGAATGTGGATGTGTTTAGTCTGAAATTTTGAATTTCTATTGGATTATTTATGTAGATGAAAATCATTTTCGTTACAATTTCAATTCCTGTATGCCTAGATAATTTTTAAAACTTTAGGGGGATATTCATAGTCACTTTTAAACTCCAGTTTATCATAGACTGGGGTTTATTCAATGTTATTTAGATAGGATAAACCCAGGTCTAAGATAAACTGGAGTTTAAAAGTGACTATGAATCTGCCCCTTGGTGTTTTACAATTGCAATACAAGTAGAAACTATTTTTTTCAAATAAAATTAATTAAATTTTCCGAAAAAAAATGTTTTTTTATGAATATGGATAAAGAAGTTTAAAAAAATAAAAATTTGGTGTTTTAGATTTAAAAAACCATTTGAAAATACACGTAAAAACTATGTTTCCAAATAAAATTTTTAAAATAAAATTTCAACGAAAAAATTACCTTCAAAATTTATAAAAATTCTTCGCTATCAAATTCAGTTACAATATATATATATTTAAAACAAAACCATTTTCCTTAGCATGCATATATTGACATTTCCTCTCCGTTATTATTTTATTTTACTCCCATACTACGTTAAGGCAAAAAATCAAACCTTCTTTCGAATAATATATATTAAGGGTATTCATGCATAGAGATAAGTGTACCAATTGTGTAAAAAGATAAGTTTACGCAAGAGTTTACATAAACGTCCTTTTTATTCATTTGCATAAATGCTGCGTAATTGAATCAGCTGTTCGTCAAACGTCAAAAATGTATTTGTCCAAAAAAATTATTTCTTGAAAGAAATTAAAAAAGTTAAATAAAATATGCCAAAAATAAGCAAAAAACAGAAATTAGTGCAATTATATGAACAAATTGCCTTTAATGATTTAAGGCTTAACTATAAGCCAAAAAAGTGAAAAAGTACAAAAGTGAACATTTTGGAATAGTTTTTCTGACTCTAAAACTTATACAAATGATGCAGAAAGATTAAATGTTGGTTTAAAAATTATTGTATATTCTTTTTCACAAAACAACTTCGCTAGCGGGAAAAAAAATATTTTTACTTTTGTACAAAAGTACTTTTTGGCTTATGTTGTTAAAGGCTTAACTACATTCAACTCACTTTTGTACAAAAGTGAACCAAATGTTTTGTCTTTTTTTAACGCTCTACTCAATTCTATCTTCTTTCTCAAATTTTACAAAAGTAAAAGTTAAAGCGCTCTTAACTTTTACTTTTTTACAAAAGTAGAACACCAATACACATAAGCAATTAGTTTTAAAAACCACCCATGGATGTCACTGCGGAGGGGGAAATTTTAAGGGAACAAACCATACCTAAATATATATCACGATTTTGTTTTTGTTTCGCTAAATCTTTTATATAAATTTATTACAACAAATTTAAATGCAAAGATGATGACGAATATAAATTGTATTTATTGCATATAAACATAAATCTTTGTAAATATATTGTTTAATCCGCTCCGAATCCTCTTCCCAGACGCACTTTAGATTTATCACAACATTTACAGCAAGAAAACGAACAAAACGAAGAGAAATATGTGCCTAACACATATGTTTGGTGCCATCGTGCTTCTCCAGGTGGATTTCCAGGAAGTCGCCCGTTCTGTCCATGTTATCATTGATGCCGCGCACCAGTTTGTCTTGGTAGAGAACTTCGTTTCCGATATCGATGGTCAACGACTTCAGAGCGCCGATTATTTGTTGCAGTTCTTCAGCCGCCGGCCGAATTATTCTTTGAGGGAATCTTGATTCAGACAACTAGGGCCGGAGTTCTGAGGTATCCGTTGGTAGGAGTAGTTCGGTTGGTTGTTTTATGTGAAGACAGTGTTACAATTTACAAATTGGATCACTCGCTGAAAACGCCTTTGGATTTATTAAGCAATTTTTTAAGATAGACGGACCAAAACCAGAGAAAGGTCATTTTGTTTTTTTTTTCTAAGAAATGACAGATACTTTTAAGTGCGAAACACAATTTTGGTAGTTTTTCTCGCAAAGGGATGTCGCTAGAGTATGTGTGTGATTTTTCCCATTTGTACATTTTTCGAAAAGTTTTGAATGTAGTTAAGCCTTAAGCCTTTACTCATTTTAGAACTATACGGAAAAAATTATGGTTTGTGCATTTTCTTTTACAAAAGTAAAATCCTTCTAGTTAACTTTTAACAATAGATAAACAGAAAAAAAAGAAAATGCAATTTTAGAAGATCTAACACTAACCATGGTTATGGCTGAGAATTCTAGATACACGTCTAATTCTAAAAGTCACAATGACGTTTGTATAAGTTTCCACAGCAAAATCCTTAGATAATTTTATCCAATTTGCGTAAACCATTTCCCATACAAAATTTGACAGTTCATTTTACCAAAAGATAAACTTATCCAAAAGTTAAACTTATGTAGTGTTTTACGACGTTGCATGAATCCCCTTACTATCGTTTTTTCTCTACCCAAACAGGAAAAAAACACGTTTTCCACTTTGGCTAGAAAATGATACAAACAAAATAGTTTTTTTCCTGTCTCCCTTGAATTTTCATACATTTTGTATAGGTTCTTCTCTATCTTCGTTTTTCCTTTAACCTTCTTTTATATTCTCTCTTCCTCTAATTTCCTACTACACACTCAAGTCTGAACATCCCTACTCAGCGTCACGCAACTCGGTATTCCAGGCAGCGCGGCGCTGCGTTATCGTTCTTCTTCATAATAGTATAAATATATATTTATAATGCAATATGGCTAATTAAATTACGATTGAAAATCGAATAGGTGCATTGTTAAGGCTTAACTACATAAGCCAAAAAGTACTTTTGTACAAAAGTAAAAATAATTTTTTTCCCGCTAGCGCAGTTATTTTGTGAAAAAGAATATACCAATTTTTTTTTAGACCAAAATTTAATCTTTCTGCATCATTTTTACAAGTTTTCCAGTCCAGTCAGCTTATGTAGTTAAGCCTTTAACCCCGAATAAAGCTTAATAACGAAGTAATAATAATTTGTCCATAATCTTCTTCAAATTTCGAATACACATTTATTTCGTAAATAGTAGTAGATTTCAAATAAATCTTGTTAAATTTTCAAAGGGCCGAGAATTTTAAAAATCAAATAAACGTTTTTATGGCGCGCTGAACGAGTTCATTGGAAAATCTAACCTTTTTTGTTTCTTCTGACCAACATGAAACTTTCTGTTTCACTTCATTTTCATAGGAAAAAATGAAACATCATTTTAAATGGTACTGTCAAAGTTATGGCTTAACTACATTCAAGCTAGAATTGAAGAACAAAAATTTTGTCTTTAGATACCTGTGCCTACGTTCTATAATAAATCTCGCATCGTTAAAATCAGTCGAGAAACGATGAAAATTGAAACAAATCGAATGAGTTTTGTTCCATTTTTCATCGTTTCTCGACCAATTTTATCAATGGTAAAGTTACAGAACGTAGGTACTGTGTGCGAAAAAATTGGGTGCGATCTACGAAGTCAATGTGAAATGACACTTGAAACACAATTTTCGTAAGATTTTTTGCACACGTGCATTTGTTTTTGCTTCAATTTAGTTACGCCTTTAATCTATTTCTTAATCTTTTTGTGTGGTGGAAACCCTACATAGATTTATTTAAACTAAATTGAGATAAACACCTTCGGTGGAAATATAGTTTAAAATGCGCCTATATATTTTTATTTCAATAGTGTATTTGAACGTACCCTTGAAATAGTTTCTTGACTGGCATCATTCATTTTTGTTCCATCGTCATTTCATTTTCACCAACAGTCTCGCTGAATGGACTCACAATGGAACAACGAAAAAAAATCCCAAGATTAAATTATTTCCCTGCCTGCGATTCAATTCTTCAAAGTTCAAAGTTATCCCAGATCTGACAGCGAGTAGACGCAGAAAAATCTCGCATCGCGTACTTTTTCGAAACCAAAATCCTCGCGTTTTACCAACAAAATTCCCAACCAACAGTAGCAATATATAAGCCATCACATAAAATATCTAGTAGTGCAATAGTTTATCATTAGATTTCAATAAGTTTATCTATTAAGACGTGAGTTTTTCGTAACAAAATTCAAAGAAATCCTTTTGTGTAGAAGAAGTAGAAAAAGATCAAAAGTGCCGAAAAAATATATTTGTTTTGTTCAACACTAACTATTGCTCTCGCTCGCACCCGATTGTTTTGCGTTTGGTGTCTCGTTATTGAGTGCTTTGTTCGATATATCTTGCTTTTTCGTTCTTTCTGTTGAGTGTGGAAATATTTTACTACAATTTTGTGTTTGTTTATTATTTTTCTGTTACTTGTGCCCTTCCCCTTTCACATTGAGTTTACTTTATCAAGTGGGACAGAGACTTATCCAGCCATATATATTTTCCACGGAATATTTTTCCAAACAAAAAACCATCCCGTAACATCAAAAGGAAAAGTGTGGGAGTTTTGAGTAGAAATCCCCTTCGTGTCCCAAAGCTGTTTACCCTGAACGCTACCGTAGGCAGTGTTTGAGTCGAATTGGATTAAAAAAAATTGGGTATCGCACCAAGATAATCAAGTTTATACAAAAAAAAAATGATTAGCTTTCCTGTTTTCTGTATTTTTGTTAGCATTGTTTTAAGTAATAAAATGACAAGATGGTTTGAATTGTAGGTTTTGCGCAAAGTCCCACCATCAATCTTCCAGCTCATCATATATCACCAACAACACCAAATCACCAACTGTCATCGTTTTTCATCAAGTGTCCTTGCGCCTTCCGTCTTTCATCATATCATCAATTCACAGTCATCTGTTATCATCAGTTGCTGTTGCATCTTTTTGCATCATTCTCATTACTGTGCTACACTTTGCATCGTGTTGTGTATTCGTAACGCGTACGTTAATTCGTGTGGTTATTTTCTATGATGCACTTGTGAACTTGAAAGAAAAGAAAATTTATCTGGCCGAATGATAAAAAAGGACGAATTTTTTTAATTTTATTGAACAACTTTCGCCCAATGGGAACGAGAATGGCTTGGAAGCCATCAGCAGCTCGAGGAGAAGGGATATGCCAAAGTTTTGTAATATTAATCGTAGGAGTTCTTCTAAGACAACAATGTGGTAAGTAAATTGAAATCCATGCACGTTACTTTATATTTGGTTTTATAATGCCAATTACAAATTAATTATTTGCATACATCTAGGATTTTGGATTTTTGTGTTCTCTTCGAGAAGGAGCTGCGTGAAGCCAAAACCCCGAACTCAAAATTTTTGGGAGGGGTTAATCGGGTTCGTTTGTCCATCGTTTGTCCACGTTTGTCCAGGAAAAAAAATCGTTTGTCCACCCTCAGGTAAAAAGTTATTAAGCTTTTTTGTTTTTATAGGAAACCCCAAAAATCAAAACACTTGTCCAAAAACCGCAATTTATAATTTAGGGGGATGGGACAAAGTGCATTCGTTTGTCCACCCGCCAATTATGATTGTCCAACAAAAAAATTCGTTTGTCCACCCTCAGAAAAAAAAATATTCAACTTTTCAATTTTATAGCACCAAACGAAAAAATTTCAAAATTTACTTAGCAAAATCAAACCAATTGCATTCGTTTGTCCACCGTTTGTCCAGGCTAGTCCAGCAAGAAAAATAAATTTCCGACCTTTGGTTCAAAAATTATTCAACATTTCTTTTTTATAGCAACTTTCGCAAAACAAAACATATGTCCAAAAACCGCAATTTATAACTTAGGAGGATGAGTCAAAGTGCATTCGTTTGTCCACCCGCCAATTATGATTGTCCAACAAAAAAATTCGTTTGTCCACCCTCAGAAAAAAAAATATTCAACTTTTCAATTTTATAGCACCAAACGAAAAAATTTCAAAATTTACTTAGCAAAATCAAACCAATTGCATTCGTTTGTCCACCGTTTGTCCAGGCTAGTCCAGCAAGAAAAAAAATTTTCCGACCCTTGGTTCAAAAATTATTCAACATTTCTTTTTTATAGCAACTTTCGCAAAACAAAACATATGTCCAAAAACCGCAATTTATAACTTAGGAGGATGAGTCAAAGTGCATTCGTTTGTCCACCCGCCAATTATGATTGTCCAACAAAAAAATTCGTTTGTCCACCCTCAGAAAAAAAATATTCAACTTTTCAATTTTATAGCACCAAACAAAAAAAATTTCAAAATTTACTTAGCAAAATCAAACCAATTGCATTCGTTTGTCCACCGTTTGTCCAGGCTAGTCCAGCAAGAAAACAAATTTTCCGACCCTTGGTTCAAAAATTATTCAACATTTCTTTTTTATAGCAACTTTCGCAAAACAAAACATATGTCCAAAAACCGCAATTTATAACTTAGGAGGATGAGTCAAAGTGCATTCGTTTGTCCACCCGCCAATTATGATTGTCCAACAAAAAAATTCGTTTGTCCACCCTCAGAAAAAAAATATTCAACTTTTCAATTTTATAGCACCAAACAAAAAAAATTTCAAAATTTACTTAGCAAAATCAAACCAATTGCATTCGTTTGTCCACCGTTTGTCCAGGCTAGTCCAGCAAGAAAACAAATTTTCCGACCCTTGGTTCAAAAATTATTCAACATTTCTTTTTTATAGCAACTTTCGCAAAACAAAACATATGTCCAAAAACCGCAATTTATAACTTAGGAGGATGAGTCAAAGTGCATTCGTTTGTCCACCCGCCAATTATGATTGTCCAACAAAAAAATTCGTTTGTCCACCCTCAGAAAAAAAAATATTCAACTTTTCAATTTTATAGCACCAAACGAAAAAATTTCAAAATTTACTTAGCAAAATCAAACCAATTGCATTCGTTTGTCCACCGTTTGTCCAGGCTAGTCCAGCAAGAAAAAAAATTTTCCGACCCTTGGTTCAAAAATTATTCAACATTTCTTTTTTATAGCAACTTTCGCAAAACAAAACATATGTCCAAAAACCGCAATTTATAACTTAGGAGGATGAGTCAAAGTGCATTCGTTTGTCCACCCGCCAATTATGATTGTCCAACAAAAAAATTCGTTTGTCCACCCTCAGAAAAAAAATATTCAACTTTTCAATTTTATAGCACCAAACAAAAAAAATTTCAAAATTTACTTAGCAAAATCAAACCAATTGCATTCGTTTGTCCACCGTTTGTCCAGGCTAGTCCAGCAAGAAAACAAATTTTCCGACCCTTGGTTCAAAAATTATTCAACATTTCTTTTTTATAGCAACTTTCGCAAAACAAAACATATGTCCAAAAACCGCAATTTATAACTTAGGAGGATGAGTCAAAGTGCATTCGTTTGTCCACCCGCCAATTATGATTGTCCAACAAAAAAATTCGTTTGTCCACCCTCAGAAAAAAAATATTCAACTTTTCAATTTTATAGCACCAAACAAAAAAAATTTCAAAATTTACTTAGCAAAATCAAACCAATTGCATTCGTTTGTCCACCGTTTGTCCAGGCTAGTCCAGCAAGAAAACAAATTTTCCGACCCTTGGTTCAAAAATTATTCAACATTTCTTTTTTATAGCAACTTTCGCAAAACAAAACATATGTCCAAAAACCGCAATTTATAACTTAGGAGGATGGGACAAAGTGCATTCGTTTGTCCACCCGCCAATTATGATTGTCCAACAAAAAAAATCGTTTGTCCACCCTCAGAAAAAAAAAAATTCAACTTTTCAATTTTATAGCACCAAACAAAAAAATTTCAAAATTTACTTAGCAAAATCAAACCAATTGCATTCGTTTGTCCACCGTTTGTCCAGGCTAGTCCAGCAAGAAAAATAAATTTCCGACCTTTGGTTCAAAAATTAATCAACATTTCTTTTTTATAGCAACTTTCGCAAAACAAAACATATGTCCAAAAACCGCAATTTATAACTTAGGAGGATGGGACAAAGTGCATTCGTTTGTCCACCCGCCAATTATGATTGTCCAACAAAAAAATTCGTTTGTCCACCCTCAGAAAAAAAAATATTCAACTTTTCAATTTTATAGCACCAAACAAAAAAATTTCAAAATTTACTTAGCAAAATCAAACCAATTGCATTCGTTTGTCCACCGTTTGTCCAGGCTAGTCCAGCAAGAAAAAAAATTTGCCGACCCTTGGTTCAAAAATTATTCAACATTTCTTTTTTATAGCAACTTTCGCAAAACAAAACATATGTCCAAAAACCGCAATTTATAACTTAGGAGGATGGGACAAAGTGCATTCGTTTGTCCACCCGCCAATTATGATTGTCCAACAAAAAAATTCGTTTGTCCACCCTCAGAAAAAAAATATTCAACTTTTCAATTTTATAGCACTTTATTGTATTTTATTTTTTTTTATTTTATTTTATTTTATTTTATTTTATTATATTTTATTATATATTTGATTTGACTTTTATTTGATAACATTTCAAAATTTCCTGGAAAAATTTCGTGTTTTAGTACTTTAATATTATATTACACTCATTTCAATACTATTAATATTTAAATTTTGATGTATTTTTTGTTAACATTGTAATAAATATTAAATAAATAAATAAACGAATGCATTTGGTCCCATCCTCCTAAGTTATAAATTGCGGTTTTTGGACATACGTTTTGTTTTGCGAAAGTTGCTATAAAAAAGAAATATTGAATAATTTTTGAACCAAGGGTCGGCAAATTTTTTTTCTTGCTGGACTAGCCTGGACAAACGGTGGACAAACGAATGCAATTGGTTTGATTTTGCTAAGTAAATTTTGAAATTTTTTTGTTTGGTGCTATAAAATTGAAAAGTTGAATATTTTTTTTTCTGAGGGTGGACAAACGAATTTTTTTGTTGGACAATCATAATTGGCGGGTGGACAAACGAATGCACTTTGTCCCATCCTCCTAAGTTATAAATTGCGGTTTTTGGACATATGTTTTGTTTTGCGAAAGTTGCTATAAAAAAGAAATGTTGAATAATTTTTGAACCAAGGGTCGGCAAATTTTTTTTCTTGCTGGACTAGCCTGGACAAACGGTGGACAAACGAATGCAATTGGTTTGATTTTGCTAAGTAAATTTTGAAATTTTTTTGTTTGGTGCTATAAAATTGAAAAGTTGAATATTTTTTTTCTGAGGGTGGACAAACGAATTTTTTTGTTGGACAATCATAATTGGCGGGTGGACAAACGAATGCACTTTGTCCCATCCTCCTAAGTTATAAATTGCGGTTTTTGGACATATGTTTTGTTTTGCGAAAGTTGCTATAAAAAAGAAATGTTGAATAATTTTTGAACCAAGGGTCGGCAAATTTTTTTTCTTGCTGGACTAGCCTGGACAAACGGTGAACAAACGAATGCAATTGGTTTGATTTTGCTAAGTAAATTTTGAAATTTTTTTGTTTGGTGCTATAAAATTGAAAAGTTGAATATTTTTTTTTCTGAGGGTGGACAAACGAATTTTTTTGTTGGACAATCATAATTGGTGGGTGGACAAACGAATGCACTTTGTCCCATCCTCCTAAGTTATAAATTGCGGTTTTTGGACATATGTTTTGTTTTGCGAAAGTTGCTATAAAAAAGAAATGTTGAATAATTTTTGAACCAAGGGTCGGCAAATTTTTTTTCTTGCTGGACTAGCCTGGACAAACGGTGGACAAACGAATGCAATTGGTTTGATTTTGCTAAGTAAATTTTGAAATTTTTTTGTTTGGTGCTATAAAATTGAAAAGTTGAATATTTTTTTTTCTGAGGGTGGACAAACGAATTTTTTTGTTGGACAATCATAATTGGCGGGTGGACAAACGAATGCACTTTGTCCTATCCCCCTAAATTATAAATTGCGGTTTTTGGACAAGTGTTTTGATTTTTGGGGTTTCCTATAAAAACAAAAAAGCTTAATAACTTTTTACCTGAGGGTGGACAAACGATTTTTTTTCCTGGACAAACGTGGACAAACGATGGACAAACGAACCCGATTAACCCCTCCCAAAAATTTTGAGTTCGGGGTTTTGGCTTCACGCAGCTCATTTTTAAAATATTAGAATCTAGTTCGTTGCTGATGATGTATTTCGAGCCATTTAGTTTACGGGCCAAGTTCCAAAAGTCGGATGAATTCTTGCACCCAGCCAGTTTGAGAGCCTGGGCTTCATAATAATTTTTCTTTTTTTCCTTGCAAAGCACTTTATATCTTTGATTGTAATCTATGTAAGAGTTTCTTGCAAAGCTCTCATTAAACCGTCTATATTTATTAAGCCAAGAATATGATAAGTTCCTCGCTCGCATGCATTCTTTATCAAACCATTGTTCTCTATGCTTCTTTTCTCCCTGAGAGGAATAATTGTTCGGTCCAAGATATGCCCCTTTGATACAAATTTCAATGCGTTTTAAACTTCTGTCACTCTCATCCGCCAGTAGAAGTGTATCCAATTGTCTTCTATAAATTGAGCCTGTTGAGTTTCTCCAATACAGTTTTGGCAAAAGCCCCAAATCCAAAATGTCTTCACTTTCTCTTTTTCCGATATTAAATGACACAGTTATAGGCATATGGTCAGAATACGGTCTCTTTAGTACTTCAAAGTCCTTTATAATAGAATACCATTCCCCACCCTCAAGGCTGTAATCGATGACGGAGCTCCCCTGTTTCCCAACAAATGTGTATTCTCCGTGTTTATCTCCATCACTTGTACCATTTTGGATTCGAAGCCCGTATGAATCGCACAGATCAAGCAACTTAGTACCCCTTGCATTTTTAGTTGTGTCCTTTGTTTGTCTACCACAGCCAACTCTTTCATTTTCCACACCAGCTTCGATACCTACTCTCGCATTTAAATCGCCAACAAGAAGCACATTTACAATATCTCCACATGATATAAACTCTTTAATTTTATCGAAATCCGTATCCCAGTTGTTACAATTTATATAAGCTGGTATTATACGAAATCTCTTCCCAGAAATTTTTAAATCCAAACAAATAATCTCTCCCTGATGTTTAAATTCGCAGTTGACTTTGTCTTTAAGCAAATCTTTTTTGAAGCCGAAAATACATCCACCACTCGCTCTTCCTTTGGCATGACTTCTTTTTGCTGGTATTATTCTAATATCGTAATTATTAAACTTGTTTTCATACGTTTCTAGGTTGTTATCAGTCAAATAAGTTTCAAATAAAAAAATTATATCAAACTGATTTATAAAACTAAAAAAATCTACATATATACCCTTATTGCTAAGACCTGCTATGTTATATGACAACATTTTTACAATTTTTATGTTTTCAACATTAATATTTTCTACATTTTTATTTTTTTTAGACTTTAAAGGGCAGACGGCATTATAACTAAAAACTAGAAATTGGTGTCGTAGACGACGCGTGTGGATCACTGCTGTTTTCAAACAAATTTCTTCGCCCAGGAACGCCTCCAACAGAAATGTCATTTACCAACTGGTCTAATAGTGACATTCCGCACATGCCTTCACATTTCAGATTGTTTTCGTTGTCGTAATAGAAAGTTTTGCCTTCAACCACCAATGTTTGTCCGCGGAGATGTGTTTTCAGACGATTATTTTTCGCGAGAATATTTGTTTTGAGCTTAATTAAAAGTCTTTTTCGGGCTCTCGCAGATGCAGGTAAATCTCGGTGTATGGAAATTCCACTATTCCTTAATTTGACCGTTGATCTCAAAATACGTCCCACGTCCTCCCTTTGGTTCAGCCTTACGATGACATTCGCTATATTATTGCTCCTTGAGCGTAGTATTCTTGTTGATGCAATAATGTTTTTGTCCGTCGATTGCAAAAGATCCATGCAACATTTATTTGCCTTCTCTCCTGCGTCTTCACCCTGCTGTACGGGAATGTGAACTACTACATTTTTTTCGTTTGATTTCATCGCCAGAAATTCAACTTGCCGCTCCAGTGAATTGCATCGGTCTTCAAAGTGCTTCACCTGTGTCTGCAAGGTCAAGTTGCTGTCTCGAAGATTATGTAATTCGGTATTAATGATGTCCAAATCAGACCGTGTCGGCATGTCCTTCATTTTGTCATCTAAAATGGTTGACATAATTTCGGAGATCATAGTCCTCAAATCTGTCACATCCATCGCTCCAACAGCAGTGGTGTTCCTGCTAGAACCAGCTCTTCTATTCAGTGGGGACTCTGGAACAACCTCCTTGTGGTGTCTTTTAGGTGGTTGGTTGTCTACACTGAAATAATTCGCCGGGGGGGTTCGATTCATATTGAATCCTTTGTTTTATTCTAATATATATGCACTGCTGCTTGCTTTATTTGTTTCTTTTTAATTTGGAGATAAAAACGGAAGGACTCACCAAAATTATACTTTATTTCAGTGCTGTGATTATTAAGATTTAGCGTGATATTATTTTTTTAAATTAATTCCTTTTATAAAACTGGTAAAAAAGCAAAATTGATAAGAGTGACCGTAAAACTGAACTTAATACTGCAAAACCAGAGTTGCCAATCATTTTTTGTCTATTGTTTTTTGTTATTTCGTTGAAGAAGTTGTTTTTTGTTTCGTGATCAGTCATTAAATGTTTCAGGGTTTTGTCATTTTGTGTGACCAGTTGTTGTAGTTATTTATTTTTATATTTATTCATATTAAGTATTCTGAACTTACCACGCTCTGTTCCGAAGTATACGCCTTATTTACATCGCATTGAGATAAACCAAACTGCTTTTTAAGTTTGGTTTTGAACTGCAAGCTATTTTTTCTTACAAAGAAAATTGAGTGTATAAGTCATTGCATGCATTTTTAGTATTAAATCCCATCTTTATCAAAAATTTCATACCGTTTTAAAACTTCGACTATAAAATCCGGATTTTTGATTGGCAGGCATTTTTATTTATTTACAAATTCGTTAAATGCTAATAATATACCTATTATAAGTACTTAACAAAGAAAATAGAATGAATAAATAATAATACAAATATAAAAGTAAATAATTACTAAATAAATATTTTTTTTTCTGAGGGTGGACAAACGAATTTTTTTGTTGAGCAATCATAATTGGCGGGTGGACAAACGAATGCACTTTGTCCCATCCTCCTAAGTTAAGAATTGCGGTTTTTGGACAAGTGGTTTGATTTTTGGGGTTTCCTATAAAAACAAAAAAGCTTAATAACTTTTTACCTGAGGGTGGACAAACGATTTTTTTTCCTGGACAAACGAACCGGATTAATTTTGAGTTCGGGGTTCCGGCTTTACGCAGCTCCACTTCCCTCGCTCTTAATACTAATTTTTCTTTTCTAGTTTAAAACTGTTTGCGGTTACAACGGCGTGACAGTCCTACGTAGGAAGCATTACGTCACGGCCACGTTATTTACGAAAAGTTGTTAGTTTCCTATACTCTGTCCAACAAATAATATGGTCAGTACAGGGAAGATAAGACGTTTGCGTCTCAGTATAGCTGCAGTGTATTCCATAAGTCTATCGTTTATATAAAAATTCCTACCGCGATGGCTTAGTATGCATAATAAATCGTTTCAAGTTTAATTGAAAAAGTACCAGCGTTACCAACTCGTAGGTAAAATTGCAAAATTATCCCTTTATCATTTATCCCTATTTATTCAAAAATATGGAATTAACAATATAAAATTACAAAACGTTTATACATGTGGTAAATACAAAATCGAATTGCGGTATATCTTATAAAATCAACATTAAATGTTGAACAAAAAAAAAACCAAACAGTTTAAAACAACAGCCAGATATGTAAGTCATGAGGGATATACGTCGCTTAAAACAATAATTACAAAAACAATCTGTGGTTATAGTGTTTATTTAGGAGGTATTTGTTTTTTTTTTCGGAAATCGGTAGGTCCCATAAGGCCTGTAGTGATAATCTTGGTTACACAGAGTATAGTTATAAGCATTTTTGCATTTTTTTTCTTGTTGCGTCATGAAATTTTGTTGGCAAGCCTTGGAATTCAGTTTCAGCACTCAAAAAAATATACAAAATTAATTTAAATTAAGACTACCCGACTGCTTTCGTAGTAAAAACATAATTTTTAACATATTAAATGGCAAACGTGAACAATGTCAATTTTGATAAAGCCCGAACCACACTACTCTAGTGTGGTGTGTTGGAGAGTAGTGTGTCGCTATCGCTCTAATGTATTTCATATGCGTAGAACCATATTTGTATCGTCTGATGTTTTGTGTCGAAATCTATGAAATATGTACGTTGGAATGACAGCGACACACTACTCCACAACACACCACACGAGAGTAGTGTGGATCAGGCTTAATGCGTGTTATCGCGAGTGTACTGTAAAATGAATGTGAAATTTTGAGATCTTCACAGAAATTTCATTTTCACCTTAAGTTTTCTTTTTTTTCTAAAATTTCAAACGATTGCTTTTTACCCGCAGAACCGTACCAATACAATTTGTATTTCTGTTCTTAAGAAATTTCAAAATGTTTTATTTTTAAATTATATCTAATACACCTTTTCATAAATATGTACATATTTTAATTTTCTCTCTGAAAGCAGACTGTCTCCTTTGACCTTTCAAAGACTTTGTCTTTTGGTCAGTTTCTATCATTCGTATTCTTTTTCTTCATTGAAAAACTCTCACAGGCTTTGAAAAGCTTACTATTGCCGACATTCCAGTAGGGTTAAGTCCATTTCCATTTACGTTTTTTTTTAAATACATTATAATATCATCCATTCCACTTGAGTCCATCCCTCAAAATGCTTTTTTATGTTTACAAATATAATGCCTACTTACATGCAAAAGTATTTCTCTTTAACATCATATCATATAGGATATTTTTCAAAGGTCATAGATTGTATATTGTACATATACCTTCTCTTATACCTTCTCTATGTATACCCTTGAACATCTTTGGTCGCCTTCCCTAACGCCCATTAAAATTCAACACACATCAATCTCATTCCATTACACGAAACTTTTAATTAAAGGGTTCTTGGAAGTAATAATATCCTTCAATGTCCTTCCACATCATGCCCTAACTTCCAACATAGTCTTCCGGTTTTCACTTCCTCCGTCGTCATCCGAGTCGATAGAAAATCAATACCCGCAATATTAAAAACTTGGCAAAAAGGATGTCGGGGACTCTTTGTAGAACGTATACGAAATGCCGCCGCCGACATGGTGTGCGACGCGACGAGAACGGTGACGACGAGTCATTCTTTTAACCCTTTTTCATGGCTTTGACATCAAATTCAGTCACCATTAACTACATGCATGTCCCACTGATGCTACAAAGCGATGCCAAGTCATTTACTGCCTAAACGGGGATGTGGGGCGGGATGCAACTAGAGTTGCAACTGCTGCTCCTCTGCAAGGACATAAAAATCAATGTTTACTGAGAAATTACTTTACCAAAAAAGTAAAAAAAAAAAACAGAAAAATAGTAAAAGAAGAAAAGAAGAAAAGTGAACGAGTCCTTTGAAGTCGCTCTCCCGTACTGTTATACCAGGAGCTAAAGCACTCATTTTTCATAATGTCGCAGAAGTGCATCAGCAGCACCAAGAGCAGAAGCGGCAGTGTACAGTATAGAGTCTTATAGTGGAGAAATAAATTTATAGTAGGAATATTATTAAGCTCTTGGTTCAGAGAGCTTAGCAGAGCAGTAGTATTCTTCCGCCTCTTGCTGGTCCTGAGGTGGAGTATTGCGGCGGCATCCTGGCACACAAACGGTGACTACTCAGTCACAAAGAAGAAGTAGAAGTGCGGGGGGTGTGGGTGTTATGCGCTAGCTGGTCGGATGGATGGCAGATGGATGAATGTTTTCCGGTTGGTGGGGCTGGAACTATAGGACTGGGTAAGCAAGAGGGATCCTCTTTTAGCAATTTAAATCCTTCATTGAAGCGTGTGCTCTTAAAGTGAGTGCAGAAGAGTTTATCACACAATCACACTCACCTAAAACCCACAAAACGTCGCCGTCATCGCTCGGCTCGATTCGGCTCGTTTTGTATTGGTTCGACGTGTTGCTACCACTGCCGCATATTTTATCACAGCGGAGCCGTCCTCTTTTTTAATGTCGGTTATTTGGCCCTTTTGACTTTTGTGTTCTTTAATCTCTTTTAAGCGGTTTTGCTGCTTCTTGCGGTGGGCGATGATGTTAGCAAAGTTCTTATGCTCAGACTGCACTGCTGTGGTGTAGTGTGGTGCCTCTGGCTCTGTGGCCCATGATATCCTCCCTCTCTATATTATGATGAATCATTCAAGTTCAACTTAAAGAAAGGTGGAAAGTGGTTTAGATTTTTTTTTTATTTTTTATCACATTCAGTAAAACGCCTTTGAATAGAAAATTGTGTGTTTGTCGGCAACAACATTAACTCGAAGAGATAAGGTGACGAACGACGGATTTTGAAGGATACTTTGATCATTAGTAAGCATTTTATTTTACTTTTTTTACTCTTCGATGAGCACATAGGTTATTATTTAAGTCTCTCCTTTTTCTTATCGATTTTCTATTGCTTGGAAAGTTTGTATTTTTCTTTGTTTAAAATAAATGTGAGTACCTACATATAAAAAGTGGAATAATTCTCTATCTACGCACATCCTTGTTATTATTAAGGATTTTGTTTATGATAAGGGCAATGATGTTAAAGTTTAATTTCGAAATTCCAAAAATGTACCTAAAGCTTCGCTTGTTGATTATTCTATGCAGGACGCTTTAAAAGTAAAAAAAACAAGACATGTAAATTTCTATCTTTTTTCATCATAAAAGTACGTATAAATAAACCCCGCAGAGCCAGGGCCCTCAGATTTTTTTTTCAAGCCGCATGCTGATAAACTGTTATTACTGTTAAAAAGTGGAATTTCTCTTTTCTCGGGGCATTTCTCTTGTCTCTACAAAAAAAAAGGAATCGTTAAATTGTGCCTTACTTTTGTGTGAAGCATTAAATGTACATTTCCAACTGCAAATGGCTCAAAATAATGAACTTTGTCTTGTAAATTTACTGTCGGCCCATAACATAATCATTTATAATATGCGCTTTGTTCTTACCTGATGAAATTGCGTGATATTGAAAACTTTTCCGAAATCATTTTCGAAATTGCACAATTTCGCATAAATTGACAGAATCCATAATCATCTCAATTTCAATAAAATCTGGTATGAAATTTTGTTTTATAAGAAAAACAATCTAGTTTTGATTGAGGCTGTAGAAAGTTTTACATTTATGTAGATACTAACAAGAGGGTAGCAAGGGTTACTAGATAATCTTAAGGCAAGTACTCAAGTCTGTACCAACTCATTTCTTCACACAAGATCTAGGGCCTAGTCCAGTACATTTGGCACCGAGTATTAGTAAGGACTCGGAACTGACTATAGCCCCTCCAAATCTATAATTGACGCTGCTGTTTGGAGAAACACTTTCTAGAATGGACATTTTTATGTTGTTAAATAACACAATCAATTGTTAAATAAAATACAAAAATCGCTCAATCAAAATAAATATCAAAATAATATTAAAAATTACAAAAATAGTGTCAAAATCGGAATTGGACAAATTTCAGACGTATTAAGTCCTAGTACCGCTTGGTCAACTTAGAACCTGTGTTAGTGATGTGAAGCAATAATATTTCCTGCTTCTTGACCTTTTTATATAACAAAAGTTGAACTCCTCCCCTGTTAGAAATGCTCCGGTAGGTACTAACTAGAATCGAGTACTAGGGCTAGTACCGGGTCTAGAAAGACTATGTGTACTAGGCTGGCCCTGTACTCTTGTGAAGAAATTGAACGTTATTAAACCAAAAACGAGATGCTCAAATCAAACCTAATTTTTGAGAAAATTGAACTGAATCTACATTACTTTACCTACTAAGAGGAAATATGATCTTCAGAGCAACTTAAACAACAGATTGTAAATCAAATTAAGGGAAACTTATTTCTGTTATTTTTAATTTTCTGAAAAAAACTCGGATTCTTGTACTTCATAAGCACCATGCGGTTATTTCAATAGTTCAAAGAGCAGGTGCTTCGAAAACTTTCGCGGTATGTATGTAATGTTTTTTACTTTAAAAATAGGTCCTTTTGAGCACTTTCAAATGAAATACAAATGAAAAGGCCGGACGTGTCGGGCTAGTTCCTGATGGCGAGTTTGCTGGACATTACCCCCTAACCGTGCAAGAAAGACCTAAGCCGTGTCGAAATGTGGGCTCCGCAATTAAATTTGTCTGTCTGGCTGAGAGTCGAATGCGAGAGGAACAGTTGGTCAAACAATCAAGGTAGCGGAGCACGAATTTGAAGTGGTGCAATCCTTTAAATACCTTGGGTCAATAGTAGCAGCCGATAACAATATAGAAGAAGAAATACGCGGGCGGCTTCTCAAATCCAACAGAGCCTACTATAGTCTGTCAAAGCTCTTCAAATCCAGAAATCTCACCATAACTTCAAAACTGCTGCTGTACAGGACCATGGTCCTGCCAGTACTCACATATGGATCCGAGACTTGGGTGCTTAGCAAAAGGCACTCCGACCTCTTAGCCGCGTTCGAGAGAAAAGTCTTAAGGAGAATTGTTGGCCCTATTTGTGAGGAAGGACGATTCGGGAGACGGTACAATCATGAATTGTACGCAATCTACCTTGAAGCAGATATCGTGACGAAAATTAAGCTCGGTAGACTCCGGTGGGCAGGGCACCTAGCTCGCATGAGCGAAGAGGAACCTCCTCGGAAAGTTCTTTGTGGTACATTCTATGGTAGACGACAGCGTGGTAGACCATGCTTGCGCTGGAGAGATGGCGTAGACCAGGACGCCCGGAGCCTTGGGGTGCGCAACTGGATGGCGGCGGCTCGAGACTGGGATGGGTGGAGAGACTTGTTGAAGGAGGCCAGGACCGGACCCCGGTTGTCGAGCCGACGATGATGATGTCTGGCTGAATACGTTTGTATCTATATGTATCTTATAGGTGGTTACACGCAGGGGAAATTGAAATTTCTAAATATCAATTTAGAACTTCTTTAGTTTTACTCAATCCAAAAGAAAAAAATATATAGTTTTGAAATTTATAAATTTTAGAAAAACTGGTCATTCGTGGTTTTGAATTTCATAATCTGGAAGGAGTACAAAAAATAAACCATAAATAAGCATTTTAGGTTCAAATTTACTATTTAACACAATATTATAGCTATAGGTATAGATTGTTCATATTAGAATTGTGGTCAAACAGAAATTAGAATACATACCACGAATTTGTTTTCTGATGTTCAACTAACAATCATTTCTATCTGATCTGGTGCGAGCACTCAAAAGAAAATTTTCATTCAAAAGCACAATGCCTCCCGGCGCGGCGGCGTTCAAACATCTCCCACTCCAAATAATATCCAACAGTATTCTCTGACATTTTCAAAATGACATTACCACCAATCGTAGTGTACGTATGTAGTGAAATCCCAGTCCAACATAATAAAGAGCTGTCAATATGTCAAAACCTCGTAATTTACCTGCCTTAACCTACCCATCACTATCATTAACTACTGCCTCAAGAATGTCAATGCATAATATGTTCCAACTAAACACGACACAACGACACATATCCTTACCAGCAAGGTTCACTCAATGCCTTTGGGAAAGAATGTGCAACCTAACAACAACACATATCTGCAGCCAAACCTCAAAACTCATGAGCACTCAGTAGGCTCAATGCTTTGTCACATGACACCAACAGTATGAAAATCCATCACTATCGAACATCATCTATATGTATATAGGTAGGTATAACTACATACGACATACCATCTATTTTCAAAACATGGACACAGATGATTGGAGATGCAGCAATGCTGGTTCAACCGCGTCATACTCCAAATAAAAAAAAAATGAAATTTCTCAACCAGGGACCAGAGAGAAAGGGAAGCCACGAAATGCAAATGAAAATGAAAATGAAGCTCTGCAGCTGGAGTGATGATGATGTGAGAGAAACCCAATCTCGTCCCCACCAAATCCCAGATTTGCTCGCTATTTCGCAGTAACATCGCCCTCGGCGTCCACATTTTCTCTCGACTTCTTCGCCTCTGCTAGGTTCTCACTTAGAAATCATTGAAATGTGAACTTTTGTGATAAATTACTTTGCGGTCTTGATGTACATAATGTAGGTATGTAGTTCAATATTATGATGTAGCTCCCGCTGCTGTTGCTGCTAGTGATGGTAAGGCTGTGACTGTGTCTGTTGTTTCGAATTGATTCTTCGTTCTTCCAGCTTCAACCCAATCCAATCCTATCCATTGTACGGGATCGATGAAGAGCATCAGCCTTCGTATGCCTTCGTTGATGATGATATTCTTTTCAATATTTTCGTTATTTCTTCCTGAACTTTTTTCCGTTGCTGCCTCGTGTAAGCCTGCAACATTCCACAAAGTGTGTTTGCAATTTCATTTCGGTTTTCTTCTTCAAGTAATTTATGTTTAGTTTGGATCAATTCGAGCATATTACCACCTTTTCAATCCAGTCGAATGCACCTCAATGGAGGAAAGCCTATATAACCGTATCTATAGGTACTTGCACCTACTTCTCAATATAGAGGTGCTAGAAAGTTGTACAGCTTTTGTTTCTATAATGTTATAAATATAGGCATGTTTATAGACATATACTACATATACATACATACAAATGTATGTAGATTGTTGCTGCTTCTATTGCCATGCCTAGCAGGTCGCAGCTAGCACAGCAACCATCCGCACGTCATTCAACTCGAATGGAAAAATCTATTGAATTGCATTCTCAATGGGGGAATTCAGATTGAGTGGTTTTCCACTGGATCCTGGGGCTCCTCTCATCTACTTCTAGTGGTTATAGGTTACTTACTAATCAGTGGATTTGCATTTCCACCACATGATGCAGATGCAGCCGCAGCAGCAGGAGCAGAGGTGCACATTTTCTCCCGTGCGAATTTTGTTGTTTTAACAAAAAAAAAAAAACACGGAACTTCTCATCCTCCTTAGCAAACCTCAGCTTCATCGTGCCTCCTGGGCTCTATTGAAATAAAGAATGAAAAAAAAAATAATAACTGAAGAGTAGAGGAGCAACAACAAAAAAAAATACAACTCAAGAAAAAGGGGAGAATAAATTGAAAAGAACTAAAAACTACCTCCAGGGATTATATTTAAATACTAAAAAAAAATCCAAAAGCAAACCCAAAGACATGCCCAACAACAACAATGGCATGGAGCCGTAAACTACAATCTCGTTATACGGAAAATTAATGTTTCAAGTTAAACGAACCGAATGGAACTCCACTAGGAGGCCCCCCTCTCCATTTCACGGCAGCTCCAGCATCTCTAACCATCTGATGTAGTAATGGAGAGGAGGTGCAGTGCAGTACGGTGTAGAAAATGACTTTGCTTGGAACAAAAACCATTTGGGCGGATGGTCAAGACCAGTTCCAACTTTAAACTTAAACAAAAAAAAATCGTTCCTCACTTTTGTTTTTTTTTACGGATTTTGTTTTGTTTTTGTCATTCTCTTCTTTTACTTTCGATATGTTTTTTAACGATAAGGGCTAGTTATAGTTTCGTAAAAAAAGTTTGCTGGTAATTGAAAAATACCTCTCTCTCGATTTCATCACCCAATGCCTAGAAAAATTGCAAGTTTTGTCAAGGCCCTGGAATGTTTTCAGTATGGAAAGCTTGGTTAACAATTTATAACCACCACAAAATTAGTATCCTAAATTAACCAACATTTCTTTTGTTTTTTGTTGTATCTCGAGGTAAAAGTGTTCAAAACTGGCCAGCTCCTACCCTTGCTAGCCCCTTGTAAGATAAAGAAAATTATGATATTTAAAAACAAAAAAAATGGCTTAAGAACAACAAAACTGCCGATGGATTACCAGCCGAGCTCTTCAAGTAGCTAGGGGATGTTTTGATATGGCGCATGAATCAAATCATCAACCAAATAAGGGTGGAAGGAAGCATGCCCGACAGAATTGGAGGATCAGCTCCATATGCCCCATCTACAAAAAAGACGATCCTATGTCTTGTAACAATTATCGTGGCATATCCCTGCTAAATGTCGCATATAAGATCATATCCAACGTTCTGTGTGAGCGTCTTAAGCAGTTTTGCAACACTTTGAGCGGCAAATACCAGCATGGGTTTCGCCCCGGCAGATCGACTATAGACCCAATCTAGACAAATTGTGGAAAATACCAATGAGTTTAAAGCCGCTTGTGATAGCATTCATCGTCAGGAGCTCTATGTGGAAATAGCCAAACTTGGGATTCCGGGAAAACTGATCCAGCTGTGTGGAGTGACATTAGAAAACACATGGTGCAATATACAATTGGAAAGTAGCTCTTTACAACTTCGAGAAGGAGATGCACTATCATGTGACTTCTTCAATCTCGTTCTGGAGCAGATAGGGCGAAGAGCAGGTGTTAACATGGAAGGTACTATTTTCAACAGATCTATCCAACTACTTGGGTATGCGGACGATATGGGCATCATCGGCCGCTCCCAACGTGCCATTATAGAGTCCTTCAGGGCGATTGAAGAACAGGCAATACTTGTTGGTCTTGAAGTAAATGAGGACAAGACCAAGTATTTGCTACTGCTATCAACAAACCAACAAGCATCTGTCCAACGCTTTGGACAAAACGTCGCGATTGACAATTGATAGCAGTAATTTCGATGTAGTTAAGGAGTTCATCTTCCTTGGAGTAAACGTTATTTCCACACTGTAGTGCAGATTCGACGAAGAATTTCTCTAGCAAACCGCTGCTACTTCGGTTTAGCGAAACAAAAGGGTTGAAAACTCCTCATGCGTAAGACGAAGTTCACGCACCACAGCACACTTATATTCCCAGTCTTGCTTTACGGCGCCGAGTTCTGGACGATAAGCAGAAAGGGATTGCTGATATTTGGTTCTTTCGAAAGGAAAATTCTTCGACAGATATTTGGTCCTGATGTGTGCGAGGAGAGTAAATGGAGGAGAAGATCCAACCGCGAACTCTATAAGCTGTACCAAGATGTGGATGTAGTCAACAAAAAAAACTAAAACACGCCGACTGCGCCGACTGACTGGGACACATCGAGCGAATGCTCAATAATGCTCCAGCCAAGAGAATCTTCGAATCCCAGCCCGCAGGTTCGAGACGCCAAGGAAGACCGAACCTACGGTTTCAAGACCAAAATATCGCAGATGCTAGACCGCTTGGTTTGCATGAATGGGAGCAGCGTGCCCGGGATCGAGGAGGATGGAAAGCTGCCGTGTCAGGCTGGGACCCTTAAGTAAAGTAAATTAAGTTATACCTATCAGATGCGTGAAAAAAATTATAAAAAGTCGGTTTATTTGATATTCGGTCCTGGCAGCTCCCGTTAATATCTACACCAATCGTTTTATTTGCAATAATGAAATACAAATTAATACATAACTTCATACTTACATACATGTTTTAAATTTTCATACAATTGTATGGCGGAGTTTTTGTTTTTATTATAAAAACATCAGGGGGTATAGCAAAACTTGCCCAACAAGTTTTTACTAGCAAGAGCCTTACTAGTATTTGACAAAATTCCCTCGTCTAATTTTAACCTACAGAAAAGGCTTCAGGACGAGACCTGGTAAAAAGTTTTTCCATGCAAGTAGTTCTCATATGAGCAATTTTATGAGACCTAGTCTAGTACCTTTGACATTGTTTTTAGGTTTTTAGGAGTAAAAGTCCCTTCATGGGTTTGTGTATGGTTGCTGATGATCCTGTTAGCTTTTATACGACTTCGACTTGGTAGCCAGTGTTGTAAGATTTTAAACGCGATTAAGAAGTAATATGTAAATTGCATGTACTTTGTTCCATCATCGCATAGTTATGTCTTGCCTTGCCTTGGCTTTGAGTCGTTGTGTTTTTGTGTGTGAAGACCGATGAGATAAAACAAAAGTCATTATCACATATGAAATGATTAATGTTCTTTCTGTTTTTATATTTTATTGTACAAGTCCTTGGGGGCATATGGCTAGCAGAATTGATATATTAATATGTTCTTAGTATGAGTACTTTTTTGGTTGGTTTGTGTTCCATGTAATTCGTCTGAATCTTTTTGCAAAAAAATTAAAAATGTATCGCACATAGAGGAGTGAGTGGACTGCTTCAAATTTACAAGTTTGCAACTAAATACCTACATAAGTTTTTTATGTGAACAGCTTAAAGTCTATAGCTATACTTTTTGATATAAGGTCTTCAGCTTTTCTTCTCGTTCTATTGTAAAACTCGATTTTTTAGTCTAATTAGTGTCCTCCTTGACGTAATTATTCTATTCACATTCTTTAGGAAAGACAACTTTAGCCACAATTAACAAGTTTTAAATGAATTCCCTATTGCGCCGTGCACAGTAGTGCGAGGAGCGATGCGAGAAGCGTTTGCGTTTGCGAGAAAAGTATTAACATGTATTATCTGCGCACTGTGAAGCGATGTTTGGTACGGCAAATTCGATCGGTTTTCGTTTAACACTCTAAAGGGATTTTTCCTTGCGCAATATTTCAATTTGAGGTGTGAAAATTAAAATTCTAGCGAATTGCTCGGCTGGAATGGGGTGGGCAAGGAACTTCGAATTACAGCTCAGGGTCAAGCGATGAAAACGATAAAGGGCGAATGTAAATAAAGCACAGCTTGTGTGGTTGTTGTAAATTTGCCCTAAATAATGTTCCCACACGGAACTATTAGAGATATTGAATATATAATTTTTAATTTAAAAAAAAAAGAAAAATACACGAGGGAAATAACGGTTAGTCTAATCAATCAAAAACTTACGAAAATATTCCCTCTGCCATCGAAGGAATACTTATATGTACAAGGTGACGCAAAATGAATCACCCTATCGGAAGATGTTATAATTATTGAACTAGACAGCTCCAGTATAAAAACAGACAAGCAATGGAGCGCTATACTCCGCAAGAGCGTGGAATAATTGTGTCGATTTTTCGACCAATAATCGGTCGGTGGTGTTAGCGCAGCGTGAATTTCGACGTCGATTTCCTAATCGTGTCGCGCCAACTGGGGAAACATTCTGGCGCCTGGTTACTCTACTCGAACAGCCTGGAACCACTAGAGACCATGCAGGGCCTTGCCGCCACCGGAATGGTTGCACGGCTGTGGCTGCTGATGTCGCAGACGACGGCCCAGGCAATTGGGCATCACCAGACAGACCATACAGCGAATTTTAGTTAAAGACTTACACATGTTCCCGTACAAAGTGCAAGCAGTGCCTCAGTTAATGCATGCTGACCGTCAGTCGCGTGTGAATTACTGTCAAGCCATCCTCAATCTCAACAACGAAGAGGACGATTTTTCGTCGAAAATCATCACGAGCGACGAGGCGCATTTCCTCTTTAGCGGTTACTTATAAGCAAAATCTTCTTTTCTGGGGCACTGAAAATCCGCGTGTGATGCACGAAAAGCCATTACACCCACTCAAAGCCACTATGTGATGATGCGTTCACGCGGGAGGATTTATTGGGCCGTATTCGCGAATACGGTCACTGTTACTGGTGAAGGCTGTAAGGCCATGAAAAACCACTTCTTACTGCCGGAACTGGATGAGCGGGACTTGGTGAACATGTGGTTTCAGGAAGACGGTGCAACCGCTCAACACAGCACGAGCCACAATTTATATTGTGAAGGAAGTGTTTCCTGGTCGCTAAATCTCCCGTTTTGGCGATTTGGCATGGCCAGCAAGATCGCTCGATCTTACCATCCCAGATTTCATTTTTGTTGCTACTTGAAGTCGCGGGCTTCTGCCAACAAGCCTCATCAGTCAATCGCAGCCCTTAAAGAGTTATCACCGGAAATCTTGTGATAAAACGGTCACAAATCTGTATCACACTGGCGGCAGCCACTTGACGAATATCTTTTCCACTCAACTGAAAAAATTGTAAAGGTCCAACTAAAGAATTCCATCACTCAAAATCATTTTTTTTATTTAGTAAAAAAAGTAATTCAAAAACAAAATTGGATGATTAATGACAGGCATCTAATAATATTCATGCTAATTCCCAATCTCTCACACAAAAACAAAACTTACTAATATAGTGTATTTTGGAATCTATAATCTGCCAAACAAAACTACATACATATATACAAATTCATAAAATACTCCAAAATAATCGTATTAATCAGTCCAGAAATCATCGACGAAAATACAAAATTGTGGCGCCTTTGATATTGTACATATTTAACAATCTCAATGAAATTTTTGTGCATAAATGTCCATCGAAAAAATTTATATTTGATATCATACATTTTTCCGCCCACAACAACAAACTAAATTTCCCTTAAATTTTAAATCAAAAGCATGCACAATCAATAAATAAACAAAATTTTCGAAAAATTGTGTATTTAAAATAACCAAAACAACAACCAAATCTTTCGTCATATACCTAACGTCCAGAACGAGGCCAAAAATCAAAGGGTTCATCCCCGGTCCCGCATCGTCTCGTCTGTTCAAGTATATAAACTATTCAATTACCTACTTGCTATTTTCTAACATTTTGAAATTCTTCCTAGCTGACAAGTATAGAAAATTCTTCTTCTTTTCTTTGATGTATCTTGTCCACACTCATCAGATGTGTGTACGAGTATCATTTATGTTTCAATTAAAAATAGTTTTTATTGCGCATAGTAATCAGTTTTGATATGAAATAGTTGAACACACAAAAATTCCCAAATCAACACAAACATTCTTTTACGCGCTTTCATCTCGTGCTTGAAATGTTTTCGATGTTTTGTAATAGATGATAGATCAGGTAATAAAAATGCATTTTAATTCAGAACTTTTGCCCCCTCTCTTTAGATTGATCTACACTTTCAGATCATTGACACGTGAAATTGATTTATTTCGGCAGCATTTCGCAATAAAATATCAATTTGCAAACTTCATCGCAATGCATGTTGTAGACCTCTCCTCTCACACTGTGGCTCTTTTGAATAAAAGTGATTGCAAAATTCAGTTTTTACTTACTTTACTTTTGATTACATGAACAAACAAAAGTTCGAGAACACTACGATGATGAAAAATACCGTCTATCGTATCGTTGCGTCCACTGAAATTTGGTGTACAGATAATTTTTATGTACACAGATTTTTTTTTCAAATTTTCTCAAAAACTGCTATAATAATTTTGATTAAACTTTATACATGTACAGCCTAATTTATAATCGCATTGTAGGTTATGCATAGGGTTTTATACTTCTTAGGATGCCTTTAAACGAGAAAATGTTATTTAAAAAACTTATGCAACGTTGCATAGAAGCATTATAAGCCAAACGCGTTTGGGGGATGAATAGTGCCTATAACGGGTGGGCCATCTACTGGTTCTTTTTAAATCATATATATGTTATTTTGAGACTGACAGCTGTTTCCCGCTCGAAATCTTGACAGAAAGTCAGGATCATACCTCTGCGGAACTAAATGAGTCGCTTTACGCTTGAACAACGTTGGGAAATGTTGAAAACTTATTTCCAAACTGAGTGTTGTGTAGCCCAAACAGTGCGTTTTTTTTTGAAAAGGCGAAAAATCATTTTTTCTGACGAGGCCCATTTTTATGTCGGCGCGGCTACGTTAACAAACAAAATTAACGCACCTGGGGCTCGGATAACCCGCACGTTATTATCGAGAAGCCAATGCATCCACACCATTCACAGAGAGTAACAGTTTGGTGCGGATTGTGGAGTGGTGGAATCATTGAACCATTTTTCTTCGAAAATGAGGCTGGGAACAACGTTTCGGTCAACGGTGGGCGTTACAGAGCCATTTTAACCGACTTTTTTTTTTTACTGAAATTGAAGACATGGATTTGGACTACCTCTGGTTCATGCAGAATGGCGCGCCATGCCACACAGCCCATGCCACTATCTTTCGCGCCAAATTCCCAAATCGTGTTATCAACCGTCTTGGCGATGTCAATTGGCCGCCTCGGAGTTGCGATTTGACCCATTTTGGTCTTTTGTTTGTGGTAAACCGTGAAGGACCGATGTTATGCCAACGATCCGGAAACGATTCAAGCACTTACGACCAATATCATCCAAGCAATCCGTGGGCTACAGCTCGAAACCATCAACATGGTCTTGGAAAATTGGAGCGACAGACTGCGCTACTGCGAAGCCAGCCCTGCCAGCCACTTGAACGACGTTGTGTTCCATAATTAATTGGAATGTTTGCTCTAACTAATAAAGCCATAATACATGGAAATAAAATTAATTTTGTTCATTTTATTCAGCCCTTTAATTCTTTTAATAAATCAATAAAAACATGAGTTTTTTCTTCTAAAATATGTAACTTTACTTGCTAAAATGCACACAATAATTAGAAATATTAAAAGAAATTAGAACTAATCCAATCGGCGCAGCAGAATTCTTGTTACAAACAGCTGAATTCTTGTTTATCAGTTTCAGTTGTGGCAGTAAAAGGTAATAGATTCCCCCTTTTTAGTACTTTATTTGACACAAGCGCATCAAAACTATAATAGACATGGACATTTTTTATGTTGAATAGAGGCTATATTAATGCTTATGCAAATATGCACTATATAACTATTCAGCCGTTTAGAGGTATTTAGCAAATTGTAATAAATAAGGCTGGTTATGTTTAAAGCAATTTAAATAAAACAGCATTTAATGTTTTTGCTAAAACAAAACAAAAATAATTTTGAAGTTTTTTGTGAAAATTGCCTTATGTTTATATAATTCTTCATTCACGTATTTCTTTTCAATGGCTGCACCAATTTAGTTTTAATTTTGCAATCAGGTGCTTCAAAAAAGTTCAAAAAATATTTCAATTAAATATTTTGAAAATATTGTTTTTAAACAAAAAATCAATTTTTAATGAGGCCCAGAAAGTCGTGCATAATTATGTAGATACTTAGAAGGGGCTGGCATAGGTGACTATCGTAATTGGCTAGGCCCTCGCCAGTTATGTAGGTAGGTACCCTTTTGCCATCGAAACTAAATCTAGTTCATTTGTGATTCGATCTGGTGACCTTAAGCTTACCAGTCTGTTACTCTAACGACAGATTTAATTTCCAATATGTTGCATGTTTAGTTTTTAATAACATTGGCGCAAAATTTCAGACGATTTAGTAGGATGTTAAAGCATTTTTAGTATGATGCTAGGGTAAAAAGAAGATTTTCCAAATTTTAAACGACCTAGCATCGTACTATCTTTTTAACATTTTATTAAAGTTAAAATCACCAAATGGCTATTTTAACTTTTGAGTATCATACTAACTCTATATGTCACTTTGACAGTGACAAATGTGAAAAGGGTGTGTTTGCCTACTTTTTTGCACGAAATGTCACTTTTTTAGGCCCGTTCAGCTTGAGTTTCGTAAGAAAATAGGTTTATTATGATACTAGTTAAAAAGTGTTTAAAACGAAGAACATTTTAGTAAAGAGCTTTAAAATTAAAGGGTGTTTTTTTATTGGAGGTATAGACCTTTGAAATTGAAAAAACAAAGATGATTTTTTTAAATTGGCATGCAATTTACTTTATTCGAAAGATAATAATCTTCTGGCATTATAATTTAAATATGATGTGGCATATGACCGCCACGGCTGGCTCGGACGTAGTTTAATCTGGAGGTCCAATTTTCGATGACTTTTTCCAACATTTGTGGCCGTATATCGGCAATACCGCTGCGAATGTTGTCCTCCAAGTGGTCAATCGTTTCGGGCTTATCGGCGACTAGCGGCTTATCGGCGACTAGCGACTTCACATATCTTCACAGAAAATAGTCTAGCGGCGTTAAATCGCACGATCTTGGAGGCCAATTCACGGGTCCGTAACGTGAAACTATGCGGTTACCAAACGTTTCCTTCAATAAATCAATTGTGGCACGAGCTGTGTGAAATGTTGCGCCGTGTTGTTGAAACCACAGCTTCTGTACAACATGGTTGTTGAATTGTTGAACAAAAAAGTCAGTAATTATGGCTCTATAGCGGTCACCATTGACTGTAACGTTCTGGCCAGCATCGTTTTTAAAGAAGTACGGACCAATTATTCCACCGAACCATAAAGCACACCAAATAGTCAGTTTTTGTGGATGTAACGGTGTCTCAACATACACTTGAGGGTTATCATCGCTCCAAATACGGCAGTTTTTTTTGTTGACGTATCCATTCAACCAAAAGTGAGCTTCGCATCGCTAAACAAAATTCGCTTATGAAAATTGGGATCAACGGCAATCTTGTTTTGGGGCCATTTGGGCGTAATTTGGAAGCGTTGTTCAGGTGTCAGTCTATTCATGTTGAAATGCCCAACCAAATTAAAAACAAATCACTTGACAGCTGATAAAATGGCCGCCAGTTAAAAAAGTGTTGCAAACTTAAAGTTCTATACCTCTAAAAAACACTCTTTATTATTTTTCAACCTAACACTGTTTAAAATGTTCTTGCCATTGTTTGGTGGTCTAAAGTTTAAAGTTTGGTTTTTGTTGTGTACGGGGTATTTTTTAGGACCTATTTAAACTTGTCAATCAAGTTTTGCAAGGGCCTAACGAGTATTTGACATGTTTTCATCGTTTAGATTTTCCCTATTGAAAACTTGACTTAACTTGACACAAAGTTGCCATTTTTCCAGGTGGGTTGATTCTAATATCAACAACGTGTACCTACCTACTAATTAACATTTGTTGAAAATGCAAAAGAAAATTATGTATGACCTGAGACAAAATTTTTGTTGGTGCATTTTTTAGGACATGAAAATTTACAAGGTGTTTGATACAAAAATTAGCTTGGGAAATAACGCACTTCTGAATGTGAGTATACTTTAAAAAAAAGTTGTATTTTATTTTGTAACTGAACGTTTTCCCTCTAGGTTATAAAATCGTTATTTAAAATAAATTATTCTGAAACAAGCGAATTACATACTGAATCTTTAAAGCCTCGAAAATCTCCTGAAGGCAATAAGGCATTCAACCAATAATAATATAGGACTTATAACGTTTGAAAAACCATTCACAGTGCACCGCTGGCGCTGGCTGCTTGGCGGAAGTATACATCATCCAGCCATACTGGATCTAAATGAAAACGGTGCGCGACTAAATATATTAGGTGCGAATGGATGAATGTTCTTCTTCCTTCATTTTTTTTTTTGCAGTTTTAATTCAAGCTTTGAGTCCCTCCAGCCTCCATTCGACTCACTGCAGCATCGACTGCACTTTGCTTCACTTCGAAAATCTTACATCAGGGCTCTCAAGAAAAGTGATTTATATTTTATTTTCCATCGACGGCTACGCTGGACGAGGACGACTAATGTCTAAAGAGTATCTTTACGCCAAGCAATGAACATTAAATTTATAAGTGGAATTCGAACACAAATTCGCGCCTCGAAAACAGATTACAGAGAGCAACCGATTTATGCTTGTTCTTGGGCTTCCCCCTCAAGCCCCCACGAGGGTTTTGTTGTAAATTTTCCTCTACACAACATGTTCATTTATGGGGCACGAACCGAAGGGCGGGCGGCGGCCGCGGCGCGAGAAACGACGAACCTATAGCCAGCCAACCAGCCAACCAAAGATAGTATTTGTATTTTGAGATCTTTTTATGGTTTCATCTGCTTTCCCTCTTCTTTGATTACCTCCTTTGGGCATAAACCTACCTACTCCAGTTTCAAGAGTTTTGTACTACAAATGCCGATGGATGTACATAGAGTGCTGAAGCTTGGGTACGAATTGTCGTCGTCGTCTTTTTGATACACGGAGGAATCTCTTCTTGGTTCGCTTCATAGTGTTTTGGTTTGGCAAACGTTTTATTTTTGTATAACTTTGGGTTTCTTGTTTACTGCTTTTGTGCCCTTTTTTAGTGAATTTATTGAGTGTATAGTGGGTACTTGTTCGTATTGTCTGTGTATTTTGTATTAGTTATTCTTCTTATTTGGACATTATCTCGTTTGTAAGTCGATTTCGTGATCTTATTTATCGATTGTTTAAGGTTTATTGTCGAGACTGTGGCTACTGAAATGTTTGGGATGCAGACTTGGGCTATATAACTACGGTGACCAGCCTATTTTTTTTTTAAGAGATAGATGTTAAACTTTCCCAAAAAATCGATTTCAAGGTTTCAGTCTTATAGAAGTATTAACAAATGTGCCCTATTTACACAAATTATATCAGATAACGTGTTGCACGATTGAATTAATCAAAGGCATCCCCAACAAAAAAATATCATAATTGAATTCAAATACAAAATAATTAGAGGGAAAGGTGGGAATAAGAAATCCCTTCTTGTTTTCCAAATTTTATTTTGTACCTGTTAGCTAAATACATTAAAAATTATTACAAACATAACAAAAAACGTTGAAGCTTTAAACAATGTTACAACAAATTTAATACAGTATTTTTAAAGGCTTAGGTACATGTCAATATTGTGACAAATAGAATTAAACTCGTAACTAGATCTAGAAATTGGATTGGAACTACCGTAGTTAGTGTAAGATCAGGGAATCATTAACTGCCTTGAAGAAGCATATTAATAGAAAAGAGAGACAAGTTCCAGAAGCCAGCATTATCAGATAGTATTTCTGTCTATCTTCGAGAGAATTTAAATTAATAAAGAGACATCTGTCAATAGAATGGCAAACTGTTGTCAGCTCAATTGCGTTTTCGCAGCGAAAATCTAGAAAATTTTCTCTATACAATTTATAAAAACTCTATAAATTGGAGACCATATACAGCAGGCATACTCCAAGGTTGATCTTATGCAAGAAATGTAGAAAGATTCAAAAGTGAACGGGTCAGAAAATTGTCTAGATTGCGCTGTACGAATTCTAGCTTTGCAACAAAAATAACACCTAGGTCCTTTTGACTGCATACTGACTCAAACGTTGAGTTGGTAATTCTGTATGCACCATTTATTACACTAGTTGATCTTTTAAATGAAATACTTTAACATTTAGCTACATTTAAGAACAAGCAATTTTCATTACATCATGCTGTGATTTCACTAACGGCCAACTGCAATCTTTGCCAATCTAATAGAATTTTGACAGATCTTAATAATTTTAGGTCATCCGCATAAAGCATAAAGACAGTTAGAATATCGAATTCCGGATAATATGAATAGAATGGGTCCTAAATGACTACCCTCAGGAACACCCGAATCGTTCAGCATCTCTTTAGAAACTATTGTCCCGATTTTAACTTAACTATATTTTTGGCAGGTGGCATACAATTAAAGCTCTCATAATTAATACATTTTTATTTTAGAATCAGATGCTAAGGGGTACGTTCGGGCTTCAAAATATACAGTAAATAAGAGCAAGTATGTGTGACCCAGTCGTTTTGTTCAATGGCCTGCATTTTTTGTTTTGAAACAATAATGTAATTCCTTATATCGGGGTTTTCAATAAGAGCGCTACAGAAGATTTTTTAAATAAAACAAAAACGGTTTCGGATATCAATAATATTCTTTATTCTTGTGAAAGTACGTTTGATGCCATTATGTATGAAACTCGATTTCTTTTGCATGGTTACCACGGGCACGCTTGCAGAAGTCCAGACGCTGAACCCAATTTTCGACGGTTTTCAAGCATAAATCGTCCGATACTGCTGCAATTTCACTTTCGATATTCGTACGAAATTCATCAATCGTCGCTGGCTTGTTGGCATAGACCATAGACTTAACGTAGCCCCACAGTAAATAGTCAAACGGCGTCAAATCGCACGACCGAGGCGGCCAAGCGACTGGACCATTTCGTGAGATAACACGTTCTCCAAACTTGGTTTCCAATAAATTGATTGTGACATTCGCTGTGTGGCTTGTGGCGCCGTCCTGTTGGAACCACATGTCCTCCAAGTCCATATCATCCGATTGGGGCCAAAAATAATCGGTTATCATTGAACGGTAGCGATCCCCATTCTCAGTAACGTGCCGGTCTTGATCATCACGGAAGAAGTACGGCCCAATGACGCCGCCGGCCCATAAACCACACCAAACCGTATTTTTTTCGGGATGCAATGATGACTCATGGAGTACGTGTGGATTGATGCCTGACCAATACCGCATATTTTGTTTTTGACGAAGCCATTCAGCCAGAAATGAGCCTCATCGCTGAAGATGATTTTTCGATTTTTAGCGCTCTTAACGTTGAGGCCACTGACTCCGAATTTTGGTAGTAAATTTTAATAATTTCGACTCGTTGTTGGCTCGCATATCTTTCCATCATAAAATGGCAAATCTTACTTAAGAGAAATGTCAAAACAGCGGCAAGAAATATGGCGTCGTTTGCTGTCCCTGTTGCTCTACTTTTGTAGCGTCCCTGTTGAAAAACCCTTTATAACGCTCAAAACATTGTACTATAGAAATAAAACCTACTTCGTGATTAATTGTTATTATACCGTATCGTGTTCAAAAAAAGGCTACTGCCTTTTGCGAGGAAGTGACAAACACTTCAGGAGTATCTTCTAGCATAAATAAGTGCTTCTCATCTTAGCAGTTGGATTCGGCAGAAAATTCCCTTCAATTCTTGCAAAAAAACAACACGCACACAGGAATGGTTTAGAGCTGCCGCACCATAAAATTTATTTATTTTATTTTATACCGTATCGTGTACATACATACATATACAATGTATGTATAAGGTTAATCGCCCCAACCAACTTTTGACATGATTGAGATCTACATACATGTATTTCCTTCTTAAGGTGTATAACTTTTAGACAAAGAAAATCGAATCTGCCATTTCAGCATTTTTTAAATTGTTTTCAATTATGTACTTGAGAATATAAAAGCTTAAAGTAGGTTTTAAAGCAAACAAAATAATTTTAATCGAAAATTCCTTTTGCATACACATTCAATTAAAATTTACATTTCACAATAATATGCATTCTTGTATCTAAATGCATACACATAGATCGAATTCCGTATCAATCAAATGAATTAAACATTTCAATTTTTCACTCTTTAATGCAATCCTCACATCATGGAGATGATGCAGAGGCGATATACACATCATGACATATTTTCCTCGTCCAATCGACTACGTATTACCAATATGATCAGCTTGAACGACACGGGATAAACAATGGGACATCCATTGCCACAGTGAGAATAAATTGAAAATATTTCAGTATCGAAAGAAAATGTTTTGGAACTTAGAACACAAAAATGTTTAAATAATTTATGATTTATTTTAAAGAAATATGAACTTCAATCGAATTGGTAATACATTACATTACGTGAATTATTACTTTTATAAATATTTGAAAAATCAAAAAAAATGGACATCCCCTTTTCGGAATTACCCGCCGGACCCTAGAGGGATGAATTTTAGAAAATTGCTTTATCAGTTAAAGGTTAAGATAAATTGACTCACAGAGTTGTTGGCCAATAGTTTTGTTTGGCTTGTACATAAAATTGGGCTTTCTTAGATTTAATATTTTAATTCCCATGCAAATCAGGTTTCACGTTTTCTTTGTGTATTGTTCATTAATTCCATGTTTTAGGTGTTTATATCCCACTGTGCGAGACGCGAAGAATATCGAGTGAGCGGTGTTGAAGTGTGGAGGGTGATTATCTAAATTCCAATCAATATAATGCTTCAAACCAATTCTCAGGAAGAAAACACAACATTTACATTGCTATTTGCTTCATTATGACATGGCTTTTGTTTAAAATCAATCCAGCACCTAATTGAATGTCAATTCGAATTCTGTTTGCTCAAGGTTGGCAAAATATATTCGTATTCGTTTGAAGCACATTTAGCATTCAGGACATGAGTTGAGTATATTCTCAGTGACGGATTCAGTTATTTTTAAGGCCTTGAGTAATCAAAACTGTCAATGCACTCGGTAGAGCATACGTTACACATTAATACCTCACTTTCTTCCTCAAATGTGATGATCATGATGATTAAGAACATTTGTAGATACAATTTTGAGTTGTCTGGTCTATCCCATCTTTGATACAAAATTTATATTTTTTTCAAGTGTTAAAATTTTTATAATTTTTGAAATAAAAAAAATTCAAAATAAATTTATTTCTCCGACCAATAGCAATCGTAATAAATTGATTTTGTTTAAGGGGCAAAAGGGGGGAGGGGTTAGGGTATGTGGCAATAAGGTATTTATGCTTGTACATTTACGATCAACAAAAGCCATAAAATATAATTAAAAAAATAAAATAAAATAAACGAATAGCCTTAAAAAAAAAACAAGTTAAAAGTTCAACTGAGCTCAACTCCATAAATGCGTTTCGCCCAAGTACGATAGTACAAACAAAACATGAAAGTAAGTAAGGAGAGAGTAATTGAAAAGGATGGGTAAAACTAAAAAGACAAGAAAATATAAAATAAAGCTTAATATTAATCATGATTGACCGTGTAATATTCCTTTAGTACAATCCTGAACCGCCTAGTGCATCCTAACCCTCGAATATGCCTTGTTAGGGAATTCCATAAACGAATGGAGCCTACAAAGAACTGTCGCTCAGATATTAGCGAGCCAAAGCGTGGATGAATGAGTTGATAAGATCTGTTAGAAGAGCCAAAGCGCAATTTATCAAAGAGGTAATTAGGTTGACGAGTCTCGATTATTTAGAAAGCAAAACAAGAGCTTTATAAGCAAGGAGGTGATCAAAAGACATATTTAATACTAATATCGAGTAATTGGAAGTTCTATCAAATCTGCTTATATTAAATATATAACGGGCGGTATTGTGCTGGAAAGCAACATTAAGTCTTCTCCTGCTAGCAGCATCACAGTCTCGAAATATTTCACAGTCGTAAGTAAGAATGGAAATTATAAGTGATTTTGCTAGTATCATACGTGTTTTTTGAGGAGTATAATTATGTGACGTCCATAGCTTACGTAGGGTTTCATAGTCTTTACCAATAATCATCTTAATGTGGTCATTCCATGTAAGGGTCCTGTTAAAAACTATTCCTGAATTGTTCGCTTTATCAGCGTAATGGATTGCTGATCCTTTTAAGACTATATCTGGAAAGTAAGAGAGATCCAATTACTTTTTGCTTATGACCAGACATTTTGTTTAAGATGGGTTTAGGAAGAGCCCATTCTTGTCGGACCACAAATAGACCACAAAATGGTATTTTGATGAACCTGAGCTCACTTTTCTACTGATGACCCTACGCCTAAATGTATGCGTGATGCATATAAAAGCTTTAATTCGACAATATTAAACAATAACTATTAATTGTAGAACAAGCCTTTAGCATTATAAAAGTTATAGTATAACCAAGCTGATTGAAGGACAAAAATCCAAACAAACATGCACCCACAATAATTATAATATTACAATTTCAAGTTAAAAATGAAAGATTCTGAAGGCTTGATGTGTTGAATGCTCTAACACTTCAAGCCCGCAGAAATAGAGGGGGCATTTTGTCTATTTTTACTCAACCTTATTTTTTTTTTAATTCCACCGAAATTAATCGATCAACCTCATTCCGCTCTGCTCAATAATCTTTGCAGTTTCAAAACTAACTTACTTACTTACTTTTCGTTCACTTTTGCTCTCTTGAGTGAAGATAGCTCCCGATTTTGGTTTGGTGAGTGAAGAGAGCTCCCGAAATAGACTGCTGCAAAAGTCGATAAAATTGTTCTTTTTTCGATACTCATTCCACTTTGTTAAAGTACGCAAGATTAATATATGTGCCAAGGATAAATAGATCGTGAATTAGCAAACCTGAGTGTTATCCCTTACTCCCACCACTGAAATCGCAAATTTTCATCAAAATATATTTTTAGAAATTTAAAAATCACAAACCTATAATTTGCTACTAAAAAAGCAAACAAAATTTTACTATATTTAATTGAACGTACATATTTATGTACCCATTTTGTTTCAATTACAATTAATATGAATGGCAATTAGGGTTGCGAAGCTTATTTTTGAGAAATATTAATGCCTCTATGCTTTAGCTTTCAAACACAATGAAAAATATTGAACCCTAAAGCCATCATTAAAAAGATGTTTTTAATATACCCTGTCGTTTTCACCCCAACTCACAATATAAATATCAAAGTTTTGAAAAATATCTAACCCTCTAACGATCATCGAGATCCATCCTCTCAATAGTCCCTTTCAAAAACAAAGAGCTTTTTAAATCGGATACCATATTTTGTGTCCGCCCCATTTCACCATTTAAAAAGCTAATTTTTTTCTTGGTGGTGATGATCTACAGACGAATTCCTTAATAAAATTAAAAAGTCTACAAACGAGTTCTTTGATAAACTTAAAAAGTCCTTGTATTTTTTTGTTTCTAATTTATATAGGTATATGTATGTATGTAATTCTAAAAATCATAAAAACTCAAAAAGTACTCCAAGTTAATCAACAAAGTAAATAAAAAAAAAAAACTATTCCTGAGGCCCCAGGTAGTTTAATACTTTGCCTTTTGGACAATCCCACACTGGGTGTTGCAGTTGTTGTAGGTACTCTGATGTTGATCGGAATACAAAATTCTAAACGACTTCACCATCTGACCAGTCATCATACACATCGTTAGTTATAGTCACAATCAAAATGTGTTGCCGGGTCTGGCTGGCTCCCCAAACCAATGCCAGACGTGAAAACCCTGTACCCCACCTTGTATTTTTTTTTGCGTTACCTATCCGATTTAAGGCCCCATCATGTGGCATTATAAAGTCGAATATTTACGTTAATTGCTGTGTGAGGAGCAATCTCAAATGACATGGTTTGGTTAGTAAGATATTTTAATATGTATTTTTGTTTTTGTTTATATTTTTTTTTTCTGTCCCAACCAGGAGAAAAGATGTGTATCTTCATGTTCTCCATTCATAGCCAGAGCCATGGACATGCTCATATCCATTGTTATAAGCATAGCCATAGCCATAGCCACGGCTTGTGTCCATCCCACCTTGTTATCGCATTATATTCAAGTTTGCAACTACATCACGACTGAATGTGCTTGAACATTAATTTTTACATCACTGATTATTACACAGTATCTCCTCTTTCTCCTCCTCAAATTAAGCAAGGATGGTTTGAAAAAAAATATATATACATATGTACATACATATGTATAAATAAGACAGGAACAAAGCCATATAATAAACAGTATAAGGAGCTGAGTTTGAAGAACAGCAACGACGACGACGAGGGAAATAATTCATTCAATTTGATCTGTGATGGTCCTACTCGTCGACTTCGACGTCGACGTCGTCGTCAGCACCATCATCTCCATCGCTGCCTTACGGTAAAAAAAGAAGCAAGAGGGTAAAGTTGGAATATGGTTGTACCTACGAGTATAGTTGGAGTGGAGCACGACCCTTTTCAAGGTATCCACCGAGGAGGATCTTTTGATTATTATTATCATCAGTTTTTTTGTTCATACTTTTTTGTTCCATATGTGGCTTTTGGGACTTTTGTCTTATAAAACACAAGTCAGAGGAAAAAAAACAACGCGAAAACTGGGGGCTAGGTTAAATCACAATATTGTTGAATTCTGTGCATGGTGGTACAGAATGGTTTCTTATAGTCTGAGAAGCAAGGTTGCAACTATGTACAAACAAAAATTTTTGCTCCAGTATCTACCTACTTATAATTATATGGTGTTTGGAAGCATCATGATTAATCCAAAAACAAATTGCGAAGCGAGCAATCATTTTCCTTGCTTCTCCTCTTGTTAGTTTACACAATTATTTCAATTATTTTCAAAATTTCTCCTTTGGGCCATTTCTTCCTAAATGAAATGGATTTTCTCTTACCTGGATAACCGTTATCATAATGTTCATTTCAGATCAGTCCTCTCCCAGCCCCTTCTTAGCTACCTACGGGGTCCCCTAAGGCAGCCACTTAGGTCCTCTTCTTTTTATTCTTACCATTAATGACATTGACATGGTTATTAAACATTCCCAAATCTCACTCTACGCTGACGATTCATGATTCTACCCTTTTCCAACAGTTTCCTCGACAGTTTCTCAGTAAGGTGCCTTAAAAAAAAGCTTGGAGCTCAATATTGCCAAATGCTAATCAATAACTTTTTCGCGTAAAAGCACCAAATCTCCTCCTCGTCCCTATCTTTTACATAATAAACCCATTTCCAGCGTGGAGTCGCTTCGTGACTTTGGTATCTTAAGTGACGCTTAACTTTCTAACACATACCGAAGACACAATTCTTAAAGCCAACTCAGCACTTGGATTCGTGAAACGTAAGTCAAAAGAATTTTCCGACCCCTACATGTCGTGATCCTTCTACAAAGCCTTTGTGCCCACTCCTCGAATACTCCTGTCAAATGTTGTCCCCTTATCAACATACAAACATCTCAAGAATTGAGGGCATTCAACGTAGTTTCCTACGATTTACCCTTCGTGGTCTGTCCTGGAATGATCCTTTGATCCTACCTCCCTATCAAGACCGTCTTCAACTTATTAACTTAAATTTGCTGGAAATAACTGACATCCTCTTCATTCATCGACTTCTTTCTGGTTCCATTGACAGCACAACTCTATCTCTTTTAACACAAACCCTCGTAATCTAAGAAATCTTCGCCTTTTCTATCTACCTACACACCGTACATCTTATGGCTCCAATGAACCTATTACTGGTATTCTGATGAGGATAAATGAGAACTTCAACTGTTTCGACTTTAACCTTATTTCACCCTGCCTAAAACTCCGTCTTTTCAATCACCCTCTAACTCATCCTAGTTGTTAGTTTTAAGTTAGTTTAAGTTCTTAGTTTTTAAGTTATATTAAATTAGCTTGTATTAAGCCGAATAAATGGAGGTATTTGCCCCCACCAAAATAAAATTAAATTATAATTAAAGAGTCAGTTTCATAGTCTGTTAAGTGACACTTAAGCAACCAAAATGGGAGACTTAAGAGCCACTTCTTCCAGTAAGTGTGCAATATGAAACTGGGCCATGATCCGTTTAATTAATGAATTGAAATAGATTCCAAAATCCAAACCGACAATATACTAACATTATTTTGTGTAAGACTTTCAGTCCCACCGCTAATCAAACAGCAGTCTATAGATTAATAACGATTAACAAAAAAACTGATGTTGGTGCATACAATCAGTCAGGTTAAAATTTTTTTTGTTGTCATTTACAACTGTTCTTCGCATACTTTAAGGTTCTTGTTGCTGAACTAAGAGGAAATATAGCAGCAATATCTATTACAATCCAAGCAGTTTTTCCTTTCGAGAATATTTTTTGTTTCTGTATACCAAGCCTCAGTCATATAAGATTTATAAAATAACACAGGGTCATAACTCCACAGGTTAAAAGTCCCCAAAGTTCTAGTATAGTAAGTAGGTCATACATCCACATATTATTATATGTTATTTCATACAACATTATTTATTAAAATTCGTTAAACAGATGAATAGTTATGCACTGTATAAATATTTATGTAGCCTAGGGTGGTCCTTAAAAAAGTTTGTTTTTTTACTATGCTCCAAATAAATTTATAAAAATTATGGAAATGTTTAGCTCTGAATATTAATGTCAACCCGACCCCCAAGACGAGGGAAATTTTATATGGCAAAGCACATGTAATTTAAAAAAAAATAAAAAGCCGATGGAACATTTTTTAAATCATTATTTCGTGGCAGAATATACAAGCTTGAGAACATGAGAACACATACATACGCGAGTAGATTTTCCCATAAAAGCTCTTTTATCAAATCTACTAGCGTAAGTAGCATTCCTACAAAATTCATTCAGTTAGCCCACCAATGTATATAAAAACATATTTATTCTTCACAAAATTCCTACCAATGCATAAAAGAAAGCCCAAAAAAGACATAAACTGCCATAAAAACAAGAAAAGAACTATACAATCGAAAATTCAATTTTTTAATTGGATGAACCATGACTGTTTATTATAAAAAAAAGATGAAGACTAGTTATAAAAATACATACTTTACGACTTAACGTTTTTGGAATAATTTAGAACAGTTTTTTTTTTTAACTTAGGTTTTTTTTAGTTAGAATTTTGAAAACAGAGTGCTTGCTTTTTTAATTTTGCCTATTGCTTCTGAAAGTTTTACAAGAGCTCCAACAAAACTTGGAAATACTTCAAAACAATTTCAAAATAGGGAAAAATGTTTTTTTTTTCATACTTCAATTGTTTTTATTTCATTCCAAATCCTTGTCGCCATATCGAATTTTATATTTTCAGTTGAAAGATATCTAACTTAAATGTAATCAGTCGTATTTATTAGATTTCTTTAGAACACGCTTAGACAGTTGTCCAGCTAGTCATTGACTAAATATTTTAGCCGTCTCCTTATTTATAAACGGATTCCATAAGTTGTCTAACTATCCAGTGTTGTTATCGAAATACGTCCTCAAATATTCTCTGACATACCTGTAATATGTAAATTTGGAATGAACTACTGAATTTGAGTGAACTTTGTAGAACAGCTGTTTCAACTATTACAAACATTTTCAATTCAAGCAAATATCTCTGTGCCAAGCCATACATTCAGGAAATCATCTAAATTGTATTAAAAAAAAAAAAAAAAACAATTAAAAAAGGGAGAGATTGATTCAAAATATAATATCGGGAAAATAAACTGAGCACAAATGTCATAGCTGTCAAATTTACTGTCACTATAGAGAAACTGTGTTGTCAGTTTAAAAACTAAACCTCTATAAATACTCTTTCTACTTTAAATAACGAAGATACAGAACATTTGAAACACAATTTCTTGAAATAGATATTTTGCTTTTCAGTTGAATTCTTTTCAATTTCGTTTGATGTTTTTTACTACTTATTTATTTTAATCGTTTCTCAAGCGTTTCCAAATGAAAAAAATAAGTTTATTGCATATTTGCGGAATTAATTATAATTTATTTACTCACAACTCACAGCGTGTTCTTACTAAGTAGAATATACTTATTGTTGATTTGCTGTGCGTCAATATTTCAATGCTAAAACATCGTTATAAATCATCCTTATACAGGCGCTATTCAACCGCTAAACGCGTAGATTTTGGCGGCCTGTCGCGGCCATGTTGTTTTGGTGACATCTATCAAATCTGTTGTTTATTATTCAGTTATTAATGCCAAATCACCAAATGATTAAACTTTAATAATAAAATCTTTTGGGCAACGATACGTGGGCCGCGGCCATTTTACGGTTTACATGGTTGCCCTTCCAAGTCGATTATCCAAAGTTTGGTGGCCAATTTGAGTCGACCGATTCAGTGAACAATCAGCCAACGTTCTCTTGCGTCAACGAAACGCAAGATCAGCCGAAAACATTGCCGCTGTCTGCAAAAGACCGGATAATTATTCGAAAACGACGATGCCATTGCTATCAAGATCAACAGATAGCGCTACCGATCGATGATGACTAATTTTTGCTGGCTCCAATTGGATAATATGGATGTGAAGGAGATGTGGCTCCAACAGAACGGCGCTACGTGCCACACAGCGAATACCACAATGGACATTCTGCATAACCGATTTGAGGGTAAGGTTATCTCTCGCAGAGGTGACGTGAATTGACAACCAAGGTTATGTGATTTGACACCGCTTGACTTTTTCTTGTCGGGTTAACTTAAGTCGTAGGTCTATGCGAACGAAAAAACAATCGACCGATGCCTATATAAGGTGAACATAACACAGGCCATCGCTCAATAATTATTCAGCCGAATCTATGCGGAAGAGTTTTTGAAAATTGGACCACTCGGATCCGTGCCACCGTAAGAGACCGAGGCGGGCATTTGAACAATGTATATAATTGCATACATGGGCCTTCCAAATAAAAATAGAATTTTGTTAATACCTCAAACCTAGCTTGTTTTATTACATTTCAACATCTACCTGCCCTTATTGAAAAACCCTTTATATTTAACGTTGCTTCAGTTGTATAAAAACAACATTTCCCGTTTAGAGGCATTTTAAGGAATGTATACCCTCAGGCGAGTTTTTTTTTGTGCAAGCACGAATGGAATTTGACGACGACGCGATGTCGGGAATTAACAACGACATCAGCGCTAAGCTTAGTCAATAGAGAATTAATTTTTGTTTACATTCAACATATAAATTGTTTATTACCAACCTAGTTTTTGTACGTCAATCTTCTGGCATTTATAGTTTTCCTTCATATGTTGCTTTAAAAAATTTAACACAAGCATGTAAAAATTAAAATTTGAACCGTAATTTAAACAAATAATTAGTTTCTGTTGTGTTTTTCATTTCAAATGCATCTCTCCTACAATGAATAAACAATTACGTGTATAATTTTTGTAGTGCGAAAAACTATAAAATTAAAGATATGTACTTACAAAACAGAACAACATACACCCCCGTACAAAGAAATTAATTACTAAAGAAACTACATACATGTACCCACAACATGTTTTCAAAGTACAGCTCAACACTTGACTCTACATACATGCGAAGCTCTTAACCATTTTCCAATTTAAATTAACTACAAAATGAAATGCAAGTTTATTCCCACATCAAGTTATAGCTAACCAGCTCCGCACAAAGCAGCAGCAAAAATATAAAAGTGTGCACGGTCCATTGCCATTACGCCACTCGAACTCCTCCGCATATATCTAAAACAAAACAAAAAAAAAGTACTGCACCAAAATACCGCATATTCTTCCACTTTTCATGGTGAAAACGTGATTGAATCAAATCCCCACAACATCAGACTATCCATCCATATATGTAGGTACATTCGTATCTACTGTATACACTATACATACATATACATATATAGCGAGATCCAGTGCTGGTTCCTGCCACCTTCATAGTTAATGCATTTCCACATTGGTCACGACTAATGGACTCCCCCGCGAGAACATCACACGGACTCCTGTCGAGAGCTCGTTGTATGATGGTCTTTCTCGCGTGTCCAACGCCACAAGCCAGGAGCATGGTTTATTCTCTATATATGTATGTAGGTATATTGAAAGCAGAAAACAAAAAATTAAAAGGGAACACGAAAAAGATGAAAACAAAGAGAACGAAATGTGTCCATTACTTGGAAGTATGGCGGCCTTTACTGGACACGGACTGTGTCTATGTATACTGTCCTATATAGCCATACGGAACGAAGTCACCAACCTAAGAAGCGGACGTATATGAATCCTGTCTCTGGAGCTATCATTTCTAAGGAGCATTACTCGCAATAAAACGTGCGAAATTCTGCAAATAACTTGAATGTCGTATAGTCGTCATCATCATCATCATAATCGTTGTTGTCCTCTTCCTCGTACTCGTCCTCGTGCCTACATTCACTTTTATATGACTAAATTAACAAGAGCTTCTTCAAATCGACGTCGACAAAAACGTTTTGTGCTTCTTCTTCCAATGTGACTCCTCTTCCTCAATCCTCTTTTAAATACATTGCATATGTTTCAAATACAAGCCCGCATTTGTTAAATGTACCTTCCTGTTTAGTAGGATAATATTTCAAGGCCCTTGGCCGATTGGATTTTCGGTCTATTCTACTCCTTTTTAATTCCAATCGAATATGAAAACACCGACTTTCATAAATTTACAGACACACTACCTAAAGCCGCCATTTAACAAAATGGCCTCTTCAAGTATTTATCACTTTTGACAATTAATTAAACGAACAACTTTATATGTATGTGTGTGTTCCTCGTCTACTCCAATGTGAAATCAGGAACAGAAGAACACTCGAAAACGAAAACATTACTCGGAATAGCCAATCGAAGACTTTTGGAGTAGTAGGAGTGAAAAAGGAGTCCGAACATCCAAACGAAAACGCCATTAGGTACAGTCAGTCCTGTGCTGTCATCTGTAGATAATACATTTTTTTATTACAGTTATAAATAATATAGGTATAAGTTTTCGAAACTTATCCAAAAGTATCCCAATAATTGCGCGGACTTATAGTTTCGATAAACATGTGTATAGGTGACGTGAATTGGCCAAGATCTTGTGATTTGACGCGTTAGATTTTTTCTTGTGGGGTTTCCTGAAGTCAATGAGTCGCAATCGGACAATGCCCTCAAAAATCAAAGCGAACATAACTCAAACCAGCGCATCGCTTAAAATCAGCCAAATCTATGACTGCCACTGTGCTATGCCGCAGCGGACATTTGAACGAAGTCGCATTCCTAACATAATCAGCATTATACAAATCTACGGATAAACTTGACAGTCAAGTTACCATTACCATCAATAAAAAATGGGTAAAATGAACTAAACAAAAAGAGAAGTATGTCATTAATTGCTGTAAAGGGTATTTTTTTTTTAGACGTGTGGTTTTCAATCTGGCAATACTTTTTTCGAAGTTGGTCTTTTTGACAGCTGTCACTTGATTTATGCTCAGTTTGGTTTGCCATTTCATAATGAATAGACTTACTCCTGAACAACGTTTGCATATCGTGAAAATTTATTACCAAAATAATGGTTCGGTTCGCGCGATTTTCACAAGAAAATTTTGTTCAGCGATGAAGCTCATTTTTGGTTGAATGTGTACGTTAACAAGCAAAATTATCGTATTTGGAGCCATTTATGAGATGCCGTTACATCCTCAAAAAGTCACTGTTTGGTGTGCTCTATGGGCAGAGGGAATCATTGGTCCATTTTTCTTCAAAAATGAAGCCGGCCATAATGTTACAGTCAATGGGGAACGCTATAGCCATGATTAATGACTTTTTCGTGCGTGTATATTGGAGAATGTTGATGAGGACGACCTTTGGTTCCAACAAGACGGCGATACATGCCATACAGCCAACGAAACAATCGATTTATTGAAGGAAACTTTTGGTGAGCGCATTATATCGCGTCGTGGTGGCCTCCAAGATCGTGTGATTTAACACCGCTGGACTATTTTTTATGGGGTAATGTGAAGTCGCTTGTCTAAGCAGATAAACTCGACACGATTGACGCCTTGGAAGAAAGTATTCGGCGCGTTATTGCTGACATACGGCCCCAATTGCTGCAAAAGTTGTCGAAAATTGGGCCTCTCGGCTGAAATTTATTCGAGCCACTTGCCCGAAATCATTTTTAAAACATAATGGCAAACCCTTATCTTTATAATAAAGGTGAATCCTTGGCCATACCATTAAATTATATGCGTTTTATTTCTTCTTACAAACCACACGTCTAATGTCGTTTTCGATTGGATTTTCGGTCTATTCTACTCCTTTTTAATTCCAATCGAATATGAAAACACCGACTTTCCTAAATTTACACGCACACTTCCAAAAGCCGCCATTTAACAAAATGGCTTCTTCAAGTATTTACCACTTTTGACAATTAATCCAACGAAAACCTTTATATGGATGTGTGTGTTCCTCGTCTACTCCAATATGAAATTGGGAACAGAAGAACACTCCGAAAACATTACTCGGAACAGCCAATCGAAGACTTTTGGAGTAGTAGGAGTGCAAAAGGAGTACTCCGAACATCCAAACGAAAACGACATAAAAAAAAACACCCTTTATATTTGTCGTGAAAGAAAAAAATTTGTCGCCTTATTTTTTTTTTTTTTTAAATAATGCCTTATAATTCTAATTTGACTTTTGATGACATAAATTATTTAAAGACATCGAACGACAATTGTTTAAACAATTTCCGTATCACAACCCCACCCACGAAAAAAAAATAATATTTAGAAAATTGAAGATGTGGTAATGCTGGATTCTCTAAAAAATGCAATCTTAATGTTTATTTGGAATTAAAAAAAACACAATTGCGACAATTTTTTCCTTTCACTACTAATTTACGGCAAAGTCACGACAATTACTGACATACTTAATTTTTTTTTCTTGAGTTATTTTTTCTCTTTTTGGAAATGCTAACTTGACCGTCAAGTTGACATTACCAGGGGTTATTTAAAAAAAAAACAAGCACGACAAATTTTTTTCTTACACGTAAAATTCACGACAAATAATCATATTATTGGATACTTCAAATTTTGAAGTGGTAATGCTTATTTGACACACATTTATTTTTCACATATTTTGAACACAATTTTCACACCTGAAATAAACACTAATCAAATCAAAGAAATACAATTGCACACTGACAGCTGTAAATTATGTTGGTGTTAGTACAGGAAGGGGTAAATCTGCCGAAAGATTTAGATCTGCAAAATTGATTTAAATGGAAAAAAAAAATTGTCAAAATCGTCTTTCTGACAGATCTAAATAAAAAATAAATTGATTTATTTTACCAATGGAAAACCCCATTCTAGCTTCGAGATCAACAACTTGTCATCATCCGAACAGCAAATATCGCTCCATGATGATTCCGAAGGACCGGAGGACTTCGGCCAAAACAACTGCGTTGGGTGCGGAGAGGACTACAATTCAACACAAAAAAAAATTGAGATGGGCACATGATTCATGCACATCATTCAAGCACACATGCAATGATTGTACCCCGTCCTATAGGGGGAGATGTTTTTTGATGTGGAAACATCTATGCTGGCGGTAGAGTGAAAAAAAACGTGAACGTTCGTGTGCAACGTTACGGTGTGCAACGTTACGATCTGCATACTAGGATGGGTGCGTTCAGTGAAAAAAATCTTAAGATCCCCTTCAAGCAAAAACAAGTCCGTTTTGGCACGTTGATGTTTACACATATTAACCGTAAGTCCCAGCACTCACACAGTTTTTTTTAAATGCCTTTTTATAAATGTACAAACAAATGTTAATGCTATTCATAAAACTTCTTAAACTTAATAATAAATACATATTCGATAAAGAATATGTTTATAGAATTAAAAAAATGGAAATAATTTTCATTTTCGATGATATTGGAAAAACAAAAAAGGTATGACATCTCTCCCGCTTTTACCCTTATTGTAAGGAAACTGCGTTTCAGGTTTATGACAAAAAAAAAACATAACGGAAATATGCATTCCACGTTTTTTGAAAAAATGGTCTTATTTTTGGGTTATAAATATTTGACTATATCTTTTCATTGGTTTGACCGATTTTGTTATAATTTTGCAATCTGGTGCCTCTAAATAGTTGAAACAATGTTGCATTTAACAATTTTCGAAACAATTTATTTTTAATCAGACAAAAATCAAACAAAAAAAAATTAATCAAAGATAGGTATCATTAAAGATAAGTAGCATCATAATAACTATTAGGTATGCTTTTTGTGATCACTTGTCCGTGTAAATAAATGTGCACAAACACCACTTATCTATTATTTACAAATCCACCTAGTTTATAAGCGGAGAGGTTTATCACCACTAACTAAGCGGAAATATTGTTGTATTTTACATGGACATTTTTTAAGCTTCTATACATTCACACAAACACGCCTAATACTGAACCATCACCATTTATCATCACTGTGTGTCTGCATTACAGTTGTTAACCACAAGAGCAAGTTCGTGCGATCCATTAATGCATATTTATTTTCCTACAGTGTCATATGAAGAAATTCTTGAAGTTAACATATTGATTGTACGCACTTTTACATAACTTTCTGAGAAGTAATCTAACCCGGGAAGCATCATCTAATTCCTTTCCATTCCATACCATTCTGCTAAAGTAACATCGTTGTCGGGATCGTGGACGAATTTTGAAATGTTGCTCGATAGGATTTCCATTATCTTTTCTGCAGAAGATTTTATTGATGTAGACCAAGACAGAGTAGTACTTCCGTTGAAAGAACCCTCCATCACTGACTTCACAGACTTTATTAATTCCTGCTGCTGTATCAGAAAGTCTTCCTGCTGCGCAAACTGCGCGGCCTCCATATCTATGAAACAACTTCTTGATTATAATTTAAGAGCAGACCCCAAAAAAAAAATCCTCGTCCCACAATGTCGTGTTTTCACGTTTCAAAATAAAAGAAAAATACTGTAATTAACTAATATATTTTATTCATACGGTTTATTCAATAATCTTTAATTAGCCAAGTGATGGTTGCAGTCCAAACGACTGCGTCTCTAACTGCCTATCAAGCGATTGACACAGAACTCTATTATATTTTCTGTAGTCACCATTAATTATATATTTTTGTATGCGCATTAGTGTTACCAGAGTGCGTTTATAACATTTGACAACCCTTAATATCTGTTTTTACAACACATCATTTAGGTGTCCCAATGGTGTTTAAAAAACGGAATGTATTCAAATACTTAAAATCGAATGGTGATTCGTTTAATTGTGACAATATCCTTTTTAATATAGTGGGCAATTAAAACGATTTGATAGTTCTATTTGACGGTAATCTTTCATGAATTACTCATATCGTCACAATAATGAAGAAAGCAAGGGGCCATCTTTAATTAATAATGATGTTATCAAAGCCATTTAGACGTAAGAGCTTATGTGACAGTTTACACTGAGAAAAAAAGTAGAACACAAGCGTTTAATTTGACCATAAATACTTAAGTTTCGTATCAGCATACGGTTCTAAAACATTTTGCACTTGTTATTCCAGTGTTGGGATATTGTAGTTGTTTTTGGAGTCCTTTTAATGACAATAAGAAAAATTGAAAGTGTTCAAAAATGTAACATGGTTCCTTCGACATTTTCCATGAAGCTCAAAGTAAAGGTTATACCACCATATGAAAGCCGATTAAATCTTCTTAACCTATCAACACGCTGGAAAAAAAGAAAGGGGTTAAGAATAGCATGTTTTTCTTTTAACTTCTGTCGAGGTATATTGACTGATCTTACCAAACTTAACATCAATACTAGGATGGTAAATACAAAAAAATGCTCTATTTTTTCATAATTTCATCTCTTTCCCTTACTCGTCCTGTTTCAATGAGAAATTCTTTTACTTGGACTAAAGGCCTCACTTCTGTATTATTCCCATATATCTCCTTAACGGCTTGGCCGATTTTTTTTTTTAAATTTGGACATTTGTACTTTTAATTATTTTTTAAGCAATACTGCATTCCAAAATATTACAAAAAAAAAATTCTTCAACCACAAACAAATCGAAAAGTAAATCCATGTTTTTTAGGATCTGTGACGTTTATAACATTTCTTTCATAATTTCCCAAAAACTACTCGACCAATTTTATGCAAATTTTAATTTCAGAAATTAGTCAGCCATACTTTTTTTTGAAAAAGTCTTTAAAAATTCATTGGTTGGCATACTTCTTTTTTGCGAAGCCCCCCCCCCCCCCCATTTGGATTGCTAAGATACCGGAGCCCTAAAATTTACCTAAACAAATTTATTTTTGAAAAAATGCAATGAAGGGAATAAAATCAATAATATTTGATATTGGTAATCGTTTAATATGGGTAATTAGATATAAATGTTACCCTAATTTATAATTTATATATATTTTAAATTTATAATTATTTTTTAGTAGTCTAGTTTAGAATTCTTGGCTTGCAAACGTTTATATCTCGATTTTTAGATGTTTAAATAAATGTTTCGATGCATATGCATTACTTTTTTATATTTGGGAAATCTATCTAGTTTTTCCCTTCTAACCTTTACTCAAACTTACCCCCTTTTCCCCGACTTAAAATTTTTATTTTAAAATAAATGTAAAAATAAAATGCAAATTTAAAACCTTTTATAATTTAATTTTTAAACATGGTTACATTATATGGGGTATGCAATGATATACTCATTTTTAAGCGCCCTAAACTAACAAATCTATAAACGCTTGTACCACATTAATTCATCCCTGTGTAAGTGTAAGCGATGCAGATGGGTACTAACCAGGGCAAGTATTCGCGCGTTGCTCCTCATGTTAACTTGTCGTCATTATCATCATCGTCGTTCGTAAAATTCCCTTACTTGTCAAGTGTGTACTTGAGAATTTTTGCTTCATCTTGAGAATATGGTTTTTGTTTTTTATTTTATTTTTTTTTTAAGAATTTTGTTTTATAAATTTTACTGCGTCGTTTTTTCGTTGATTTTATTGTTTCAAAAATATAACGCGAGAAACAACCCTGCGTTCATATTCATATGATGTTGTTTTATACTCTTTATTTATATGCACTCGAGAAAGGAGGCTTAAATGCTATGTTTCTCAAGGAGTGCTAGTGCATGCGAAGGATTTAACAAAAAAAAAAAAGAGGCCAGAACCTAAACATGCGGTATGGTATTCGGAAGGGTGCTATGGGGATTTTATTTCCATGAACATTTTTTATAAACTGGCGAATTATCGTCACAATGCCAAGTGGAGTACATTTTGGTAATTCATGTTGCTTAAAATAGGGTTAAACAGGGTTGGATTTTGTTTGGGAAAAATCTCAAAAATCAAAACAAATAGTTTCTAGTAGTGGACTAGTGGACGTACCGACCACGGACGAAATGAACCCCTGGCAGGAATGTTGAGCAATGTCAATAATTGTAACATATTTGAGTTAAACCTTACTAAACCCTCCCTGAGACATGACCTCCAAAGCTTCCCCTCCGTATATTCATCCATATCATTTTTAGATTAACTAATTTATTTATTTGTATGCTTATTATATTATTTAAGGTATAGAATAAGTGGTTTGTATTTAGCTTAATTAAATAATAATTATCTTTGTTAAAAAGAACCCAGTCAGAGTTGAGTACGTCTAAAAAGAATTTGACTCTAATCGCACACTCAAAAGTCGACAAAGCAAGCGAATCAAAATAGAAAGTACAAGAAACCCAAAGTGTTGGTGTACTTACTTACTAAAAACTAAATTTTGCATGTCTCTTGTTAGCTAACTATAGGGGAGTCCTGAATCTACAGTATTTTTAAAAAGAACTCACTGATCTGTTTTGATCAGAATTGTCACTATCTGAGAACTACTTTCCTCTGAATTTTCATAGATGCTGAATGAAGATAGAAGAAGAATTCGTATTCAACGACATGTTCACCAACACGTGTCGTCAGATTTTTGAAATAGGAACAACCGTTGATCATTTAGCTGTGTAGTTCAATTTTTTAGTTCATTAGCTATGTCGGACGACCGCGGTAGTAAATGTGAACTGCTGTCGTTTGAAGACCGATGATTTCAATTTTACATATTTTTTTATGTGTAAACATCTATGCTGGCGGTAGAGCGAAATAAAAACGCGGGCTTTCCTCTTGTAGCATGTTACGTTAAGAAAATCTACTCTGCCTCCGTTCGGCTGCTAATTTGTTTTTTTTTACCAGCGATTGAATCAAATTGTTTTTAGCGCGACCGACGATTAGATTAATATTTTATCGCAATTAGCAATTATTTTTATATTTTATTCTTTTATTTGTAATATTTGCCCGATACTAGATATTTGACGCGACACTAAAAACTAGAAAAAAAAAAACAAAAATAACAATAGTCAGTTGTAGGCAATGACAATTGACATAAGTCAATGGCTGTAGGTATGGTAGGATATCGGGTGCGTTCAGTGATAAAAATCTGAACTTTAATTCTACGTTCACATATACTGCTTTTAAACGATGCAATTTCTTCTTGCAATTAAAGCACGTAGGTGACTGCGGTACACAAAATTGCTGTGGTTGAACAAATTGCATAGTTATCTCTCTTCCTTCTGTTTTTCCTTATTGTTTGAGTTTATTTACTTTTCATTCGTATTCCACTCATAAAACTCAAGTGGAGTAAAGAATGAGAAATTAGTCGAAATAAAAAGCGTCGGGGCTAGGCAATTTACAAGTTAAATGCAACAACAACTTATCCCCTTCGGGCTTAGCTAAGCACGGACAAAACTTTGCTACCGGTGTGAATTACATACTTGTTATCGATAGTTTGTATGGAAACTCCACTTTGTTTCTGTAATGCCGTCCCTAATCCCCGATGTCTTCTTTTGAACCAAATCCCTCCGGGCTCGACTACTTTTGCGCTTACACAAAGTTAACATTCATTAAAAATCGCAGCGTCAAATTCCATAGGCGGTTGGCTGCGTTGTCAATCAGTTGAAACTGCGATTTTAGTGATTTCTTTATTTCTTAATTCTTTAAACGTCAAAATATATAATTCGCCAGCTGTCTTACAGTGAAATTAATTTGAGGTTCGTTCAGTATAAAATTAAGACTGAACTTTGTGAAAGTTTTACGATGCTCAGAGAGTGATGATCATAAACAATAACCATATGTTATGTGTAGTCATCTTAAAGTTGAGAGTGAACTACGAAGCAGGACCTTTCAGAACCGAGCCTTCACCGTTCGTTGGACACTTCAAATTTCGTTAAAGTGGTTCCGCCACTGGGTATTTCGCTGCCGTTCTTTCAACACTAGACTTTTAAGCACTGCCTACAGATAGGTAATGCAGTATTAATTATTCAATATAGCCATGTTTCTTTTAAGTACGTTCAGCAACAAAATTAGGCGCTTGGACAAACTTTGATGTTTACACATCATATTAAACGTCAGCCCTCTCACACATTCTTTTCTATTTGTTATGTGAGATGATGACATTCGCATTTTAAATTCAAAATGGCGGATCGAGTTGCGGACCCTCGAGGTAGAAAAATTAGATTTTTATCGCCACTGACTGGCCTAACGGCTATACAAAAATTATTTTTCCTTGAGGATTTTTATGTTATTTTTTGTGTAAAGAATTTTTGTAAAACACGTTTTTCGTGATCAATTTCTAATAGTATCTATCTTTTTAGGGATGGTTTTAAGAATCATCAATTTTGTAAAACAAATTCCTCTTGTCAAAAATAGTAAAGGATGTTATTGCAACCAATAATTTATCTAAAAACCGTTATTAACGATTCTTTCCTTAAAACATTTTTTTATTCCCGACATATTTCGCTTAATAGGGCCCATACACCACACATGCCTGCATGCGCAATAGAGTGATTGCGCATGCAAACTGCGAGTGTATTGTGTTGAATGTGTGGTTGTGCATGCGGCATGAGTGATTTCAAAAAATTGTGATATTTTCTTGTTTGTGCATGCAAGCATGTCTGGTGTGTGTGCTACATTTGCTCAGTCAAGCTTGAAATATTAAGAAGTTGTCAACTCAGCGATGAACACACGACTAAATATTGTACAGTTTGCATGAGTAGTGTATGTTGAAGCGTGATTGTGCATTCTTTTATTTGGCCATGCAGGCATGTGTGGTGTATGGGCCCTATAAGGATCGAACGATTTTTATCACTTTTGTTATGCTGAAGCTTCTAAGCAGCCCTTTTAATATTGAACAAGAAAATTTTCTTAAAAAAATTATTTTGGGCTTTTATAAAAATTAAAATCAATGCCGCAAGATTTATACAGCCTGATGCTAAGGTGTAAGCATGATACTAGTTAACAATTTACTAACTCTAAAGCCCTTTACTGAAATGTTCTTAGTTTTTAAACACTTTTTAACAAGTATCATACTAAGCCTGTTTTTTTAATAAACTCCAGCTGAACACACCTAAAACAGTGACTGTTCGTGCAAACAAGTAAGCAAACATATCTTTACGATTCTAACTCATTTAAAATTTTGAAATCGTCTTTTGCATGTTTTTAACTTAACACGATACTAAGGCCCAGTTTTTCAGTGGTGATTTAAACCAGAGTTATCAAACTCTACAAGTAAACTGAGGAAGCAGTTTTTCGGTGGAGGATGCATGCGGAACGAGTAAACAAACTCGGTGGATATAACATCAAAAGCATCTTTTCAGTTAATCCTGAGTTAACTCACCAAATTTTGATTAGTTAACTCGGGCTTAACTTTAATCTCGCACTGAAAAACTGAACCTAAATCGTCTTAAATTTTGCGCCAGTGTATTCAAAACAGGGTAGTGAAATTTTTTGAACTTTAATTTCTAAGTACTTACCAATTTTTCTGTTGTTTATGAAATCATTGAAAAATGTTGTAAGCAAACATATGTTCATATGAGGTGCTTAGATCCCGGAGCCAGATCGAAGGCCATTTATAGAGTGATGTCACCAAAAATGTTGGCCATCGAGTGAAGCCTTAAGGCGAACATTTCGCCGATACCATTATTCACTCATAATTGCCATGTGCCAAATAACATGACTCAATAATGAAATCGAAGAAAAAAAAAAAAAAGAAATGATGTTGTGGTATTTACTGTTAACATCGGTCCGTCTTATTGAAATACTGTGTATACAATACATATACATTATGTATATATTTTAACAAGGAACCAATGACGTCTTTTTGTTCTTTCACAATTTAATTTAATATTTTTCACTCCTTGCCTATGTATGTTAAATACCCAATTTTATCTTCCACAGCCAAAGGCAAAACCTTGCTCACTTCGGGACGAGTTTTACATACAAAGAAGTGCATATACATAGGTACACAAACATCGGCATTATATCGGCAAACTTGATCAATCAACATATCGACCGATGAATGACAGACCCATTGAACATTGACGAATGCATTGTGCTCCCGGCTCCCACATAATCATTATTCCTTCCAGACCTTTTGCCAGACCATCACCAATCAATCGCTTGCATCTGCAGCGCGTCAAGTCTTATTTGGTTATACCTGGGATCAGAGCTACGTAAATATGCATTCGCATTCATTAGAGTCCACTTCAGCCGGCCGCACCTGCCCGATCCGGCATGCCTGGTGTGTCTGTATCTTTCTGTATCACATTTTCCATGCAACAGTGCACTCTGTTGCTGCTGACTTGGTATCCACTTCCACATATATAATATAAAACATTCTAAGCCCCATGGTAAGGGACACGAATCTCTTTCTCGAAATCAGAACTCTAAAACAACACCATAGGCAGGCATAGGCACATATAGTATCCAGACTCGCATCATGTTACTTCTGATGCAACATACATAACATCTCATTTTTTTTTTTTTTTAGCAAAGTGCTGTTACAGGCACACAGGCAGTTCCTTTCTCCATTTAGGCACTTGAACATGTTTGTACATCCTTTTCGTCGAGTGGCTGACATTTTTCGAACTCCCTAGCCCTGCAGCCCCATCGAAGCCCCACAGCGTGGACGCAGTTGAAGCTGCCTCAAGCCCCACACAGAACACATCCCATAAAGAAGAATCATTATTCTTGTGCAACTGCGTGATGGTAATTTAAATAATGCCAACACACATTTTGCAACGTCATACGGCAGCCAGTATACGGATATGGATATTTCTCGAACATAACCCCATAAGATTGGTATCAGGATTCAGATTTCAATTTTCAGACCAGCAGCAACTCTGGACTGAACTGAGAATATACACAACATAAAACAAAAAAAAAATCTTCATTGTGACAAGAGATTCATGGAGCCATCCATCCCGTTGTCCGTCATGGATGGAGTGCTATTGCCGCACAATAATGTTATTCATTTACGTGTAGAATCTATCTCATTGGAAGGAGGTCATTTTGAATGGTAGCAGTACATCCAATATTGCAGTTGCAGAGTTTCTTCAAACTAATTTCGTTGTTCACCATCTCCAATTTTATTTAATTACCATGAAACATTATAAAGAAATCATGCAGTGTTTATAATTAAAGCGCCATTCACATGAATTTTTATTAACTATAAGGTTCAACGATTGTTCAAGCATGTAATTGGATATTTTCACATACTTGAACCATCGTGCAAAACGTACCCTTTTTGGCATTTTTGAATGTCAAAGTGACATATGAAGCTAGTTTTGTATAAAGCGACTATAAGACGGTCAACGAAAATGGTTAACGCGTTGACTCTTTGACGTCAAATTCCTTCCCAAAGTTGTATCTGCGTGTGATCGTCAACGCAGAATATTGTCCATGCGTTCACGGCTGCGTTGACACCGACTTTGATATTGTTTTTACATTTTTCGTTTAACGTGTAATCACCCTGAGCAAATGTAAGGGCACATTAACGCAAAGCGTTGGCCATAATCCCAACGTTGACATGGCGAGTTATTAAGCTGAATTTCACAGTGTGGCGGTGGCGAAGCGGGTGACAACAAGTATATTTTGTATATTTATAATTCTAAGGGCTTGTTTCATAATGTCAAAATAAAGTTTTCATTGTTAACCCAAAACACATTAAAATTTGGCGTAGGATCATAAGGTCAAAAGTTCGTGTTTTTTTGTTTTTGATATACACCTGATTCAGTTATAAATTTAAAAATACATTTTGACTTTTAACTCACCTCGGAGTTTATCAGCCTATATGAAATTCAGTGGGTGCGGTGCTGCATACACCCTGATGATGGGTCAGTCACAAAAAAAATCCCTTGGTATTTTTTTAAGCAGGTAATTTTAATGATGGAGGTTTAAATGGATAGAAAACTTATTGCAGTGTTCTTAATGACATCATTCCTTTAAATTAATTTAAGTTAAATCGACAGTTTTTAATGAAGTGTGAATAAATAGGCCCTAAATAAATCCCCTGCTTTAGTTCTGTGGAGTGAAGAGCTGCAAACATACAACGCTCCAAAAATTCAATGCTAAATTCTGTAGCCAAAGCTGTATCTGTACCCCTATTCCCGTCACTGCCTATTAAGACTTGCATTGACATGGGCACTGGGCACCTATAGCAAACTTAAGAGCTTTCAATTCTCGATAATGTCTATAGCACACAGAAAAAAGACGTCAGTGTCACATTCAACTCCGGTATGGATTTTGGGCGCATTCCAAAAAAATTTGTGCCGCACAGATGTTTTGTTGCGGTAAAAATAGTTGAATCAAGTCTCTTAAAATGATTTTCTATCACAATCTGAGCACGGGCGCTCGGTAATTCAGTAAATTTAATTCCGAAATAAAATTAAACTTTCAGCGGAAATATTTGCGACGAATATGAAATTCAAGGCGCACGGTGCAAAACTTTAATTTGCATTGATCTGGAAGAAGCTTTAGACGCACTAGACCTGACATTATTTTCCCTCCCGTCGATATATTCAGAAATTAAAAACCGCCATCAGTATTTTCCATTTTAAATAGTTATTGTATCACCTGATGCCTCTTGCCATATGAAACAGAAAAAGATAAACAAACAGAAAGCCAAAGAAATTATTGAAGATCACATCTAACTTATGCAAAAAAGGGTGTTGTTATGTTAAAAACGCTTTAACGCTTTTTTTTGTATGCCTTTTATGATGTGTATATGTATACAGTATACATTTTTTTTGAACAGCAACACTTTTCGATCAAATGGCTTTTAAGTGGTTCTATTGCACTGGGCATTACTATATATTCTTAGTGCAATCCACCATCATCATCGTTTAAACATCAACTACTTGCTACCCACTAGACATCCTTCCAATACTTAACAAGAAACAGGGTAATAATTGCATCCCAACGAGAGAAAAACCAACAAAATCTTCGACAAAACACACGTCCGTCGTCGTCGTCGTCGTCAACGTCCTCTTTCATGGATAAAAACAAGTTATACGACGTTCAATCCAGCATCGCCATCATCATCATTCTATCCTCGTAGGATGGATGTGTGTCGTCCTCTCGTCAACATTGCATTTGCAAGTAACCAAAGTATTTAATCATTGTATTTAAATTATAATCACCCAGCGAAGGGAAAGAATTATGGACGACGGATGTGGATGCGCTTACTTATTCGTCCTCCTGCTTCATGGCCAGGATAAAGAGAGAACGCTCCATGATGATGGGTCTCTAGGGGGGGTTTTGTGCGAATAATATCAACTTGGAACTGTGCGTTGTAAGATGACGAAAATTGAGATTTTTTTTTGTTTGGGGCCTGGGAATGGTAAGTTTTCAATCGGCTAAAACTTCTGAGAAACTTACACTGAGAGAACAAAAATCCTACCACAAACATTGAGCTGGAGGTGTAGTTATTTCAGAGGGAAAAACCGATGAACAGAGGTGCTCAGTCTTAACATGTTGTTTTTAATTGAATAAAAAAAACGTTGTCCAATACGGCAACTCGAACTTAAAACCTTAGCTTCTTCAATGGTAGAACAATTAAAATTCTATTGTTCAATTTTATTTGCAGCCTGTAGATGTGTGGTCTTTGGTAGAACCAAAATGAATTGCGTCTTCATGTCCACTGTACATTACTTCTAGCTATAGAACCTAAACGGGTGCACCGATTTGCTTTAAATTTGCACATGAAATACATTGAAATTTTTCTTTTTCATTGAAAAAATGTATTTTTGGAGTAATCATGTTAACAGCAAACAATATATACGGTTTTGAAACTTTTCTTAGACGTTTAAGAAGTGACCAAGCAACCATGTGAGCAAAAGAATCAAACTCGCAGATACACCTTAAGTGACCTGCGCAAAAGGGAGATTTATATTTTGTGATCGGACCAGTCTAAAACAGTTCTGCATGGTAAAATAAAAGATCTCTTTAATATTTTAGAAGGATTTCAAAAAGAGTTTCATCCTCTTTTCAAAGCTAAAACAATAAAACTTGGAAGTTCCAGTATAATGGTTTGGACATGTTGTGATGTTCCCTCGTACCGCATTGAAGGTATCATGGATCAACATCTCTATATCAAAAACATGCAAGTGGAAAGCATACCAGCAAACTTCCAAAGAAGTGGTTTCCAGAAAAGAGGATAAATGTGTTGGCACTGTTTTCCGACCTCAAACCTCTTGGAAACTTTTGGTGTGATGTCAAAAAGTTTGTTGCTGGTTGCTAACAAACTAATAATTAAGCCATTTTGAAGCTGTATCGCAAACAGGTCGATACCCGTGAAATGGTGTGAAAACATGATTAATTCAATTCAACGTCACTGTCCTACTCTTATAGCAAACAAGGGACATGCTAATAAATTTTATTTTAACGGTAAAACACTAACTATTTCTAATGACAACAAATTTGAAACTATCAACTCTAATGATTAATTCGAAAACAGCATTTTCTTAAATTTAAAACTAAAAACACATGACTATTTATTTGTAGGAAACCAATTGATTATTTTTTAACGATTTTGTAGAATCATAAATTGCACTACTATTATTTTGATCGCAACTGTATATATGTATACATATGTCTCTTAATAATACAAAAATCCATCATAATAAACTTCTCCTTTTTGTGGTATCGGGTTTTTTTTTGGCAAAAAGTTTACGAAAACTCATAAAGCTTTCACACCGAACAATTACCCGTTTTCGTTTGACATTTCAATTGTTTTTAAATCAGCTGCTATATGATTGCTTGAACACAATGGACGTGACAAAGGCTGCGATACTTTGAAAAGCATCAAAAGTTAAAATAAAATAAACTAAACAAACCCGTTTAGGTTTACTTGGAGTGAATAAATTCCAGCTAAAGCAGCGTAGAGCCGTGATGCTAAATCCGTAATATAAAAAAGTAATTGAATAATAAAAAATCGGGCAAAAATTCAACTTGTTGAAGCATCAAATATATAACATAATTTTACTAACTATAATTAAAAAAATGAGAAAAACAAGAAATCATATGTACATTTCTAGCAATCAAACGAAAGCGTAAGCAACTACAGCGTCGTATTTCATTGCCACATTGGCACATCCAAATTCTCTTTCAGTTTCGCATTAAACATTTACATCTTCCGATGTTTGCCTCACAGTACCCCTTTTTAATCCCTCTCGTTGCCTTAAAATATTTGGTTGTTTTATTGTTTGTTTCATGTTATCGTTATTATCACATTGAATTTATTAAAATGTTTCTGCAGAGTAGAACACAGAATAAATAAAACAAACGCAGAATAATAACAAACAAGCACAAGAAATTACGATAACGGATGAATATTTGTCGCACGTTCCGAACAACTTTCACGTTTCACCTCCACTTTGACCACATTTGTCCGTGTCGTAAGCAAATAACTGAACGTGGAAACCCTGGCTTTTAAATTCAATTCGTAAGTGAACTGCCACGTTTATTAGTTAGGACCCGTGTCCCATCGCGTCTACTGTGTTCAAGGACAGTCAAAATTTAATTTCTCGTGACAGCATCCCGTGCGTCGGCTTTCGTTTTGACGTCTGATTGAGCGCTGAATGTATCAAAAGGTTTGTTTGTTTAGTCAAACTCTGAATTCCTACTAGTTGTACCTATTATAATTTTTTCAATGAAAATATGTAGCTTGTCTTTTGGATTTATTTTGTATGAATATCTGTCTAACTCTGCTAAAAATGCATTTTATTTTAAGGACGTGTATTTGTCGATTTGAAACCTGCATACTAGGTTCGTGGACTGCGACTAAATTTGGAGTCAGACATGGGGCACGCAACTCTTGTCTCCAATTACTGTGACTTTTATCACTCGACATGTTTTAAGCGGAATATGAATTGTGAGAGAGAAAGTGTATATACAAAGATAAAATGACTTTTTGGTTAAGTTCGTCAAAAAAAATTATTAAAATTGAATTCTATAAAACTGTATAAACCTTACACTAATAAGTTCAAAAAATTACATAACGGTTGGTTTGCGATTTGCTTTCCTTTCCGATGAAATAAATAAATGTAATTATGAAATCCAATAAGAAGCCATCATAATTTATTTAATAAAAGAAATTTTAAAGAAGTGGCTCATGTTATACCAATATTTCCTTCAGTGTAAGGTATAAAGAACCTCTTGCAACTTCTGCAGACTCCCACTCGCTTACTATGCCATTGGAGGCTTCAGCAAATATTCATATCCCTCTGGTGGAGGATGTTGAAGGAGCACTATCGCGTAGAATAAACTGAGGCACAGAAGCGGTGGGATGTGGCAAGGCAAGTTAAATACAATTTCTCTGGTATTTTGCTGTGAGGGTTTTTTTTTATAGAAGTATCAGCCACCACTCTAAAGGACTATACATGTGGATAAACTTAACCCTGCTCTCAATCCGCTGCAATTCTGATTTTCATTCAAATGTAAAGAGTGGCACTCTAAAAGCGATCAGAGAGGCAAGCAAGCTTGCATTTGAAGCGAAGCCTGATGCTGCCCTGCCTGCCTCCCCCATCTTAACCTCTTTTGTAGAGGTTTTCCCATTTCCATATTGGTCGAAGGCCAATGTAGATTTATATTTCAGTTAAATTGTTGATATTTTTTTTTTGTTTTTCACTGAAAAGGAAGTAGCTGCTCACGATGATGGTGAGCCCATCGCCAAGTTCAAAATATTCAAAAACGAGCCTCATATACATATGTAGGTACGTACCTATACACACACTCCGAGTCACTTGGTTTTCCTAAAATTAAAAGATTTGGTTCCTTGAGTGTTGAGGAAGATTAATATTAAATCTGCCATCGCACAAAAAACAGATAACGCACTATTTTCAAAAACATCGAATTATGTTAAGTTTAAACTGATTTTTCTTAGACAGAGATGCTATTTGCGACAATTGCTGTATCATTGCCAACTGCTATTAAAAATTCAATTTAAAAAAAAATTAATTTCGTCGGTTGCTAGGGATAAGACTTTTTTATATTGGGTTATTATTTTCTGTAAATTGGCATCCAAGATCTTGTAATTTAATGCCTCTTGATTATTTTCTTTGTGTATATACTTAAAGTCGCTTGTCTACGCTGACAAACCAATAACATGGGTGCATTCATCAGATGCAGCCGTGGAGGGCATATGCCAGAAGTTGTGTTCAATAACTAATTGCAAGATGTATTCTTTCCATTGAACGGGGTAGCGTTCGAAGAGGCGATTTTCAAATTTGGTATTTTATGCTTTACACCTTATAGAAAATAATAACTCCAAAATGCGGTGTGTTAAATTTGTTTTGATAAACAAAATTGGCCTTTAAGCTAGCTTATAAGCGCATGAGAAAACGACCGAATTCATACAACCCCTATATTCAATAACTTAAATGGAGTCCAACTCCGATTCGTAAAGTTTCGTTAAATTAAGCAAATTCAAGTAAGAGCGATCCCAGTCTCTCGGCACATACATAAGTAAATTTGAAATTTGACAGATGACTACAAAAAGGAGAAACAAAACAACAAACAAAAATCAAAATGGAGGATTCAAATATAGGGATGAAATAATTTTCACGCATATTTTAATAGAAAATGTGAAAAAAAAACAAATCTTTTTATGAGAAATAAAGTGTGTTTTATTTCAACAGAATGAAACGCATAAAAGTATGGGATCAAATTGCCAAAGAATCTAGTAAACTATGTAAGTTTTTATACATGAAAAAAATATGGCTATGCATGCATGCATATGTAAGTCAAGTCTGGCTATGCGGGGTACTTTTACAAACATAAACAAATTATCGTTGGGATATATAAAGGATTTTCCAATAAGAGGTGTTATTTTGAATAGCCCGCTATTTCGGTAGCTGTCACTTTTGAAGCTGTCATTTTTTGACATCTGACAAGTAGAAACTACGCCATTAATAAAAATGGAACGATACACGCTTCAACAACGCATTGAAATTATTAAAATTCACTATAAAAATGGTGAAAATTTGGCAGAGATGGTTCGTAAAACTAAAACATTTTTGGGTCGTCGTGAAGCACCTATACAGAAATTGGTGGACAAATTCGAGCTGTTGGGACAAGTTAGTGATGTGAAGAATAAAACCCGTGCACTTCGCTCAAGAACAACTGAGAATATTGCTGTTGTAGCCCAAAGTGTTGAAGAAAACCAGGTTTGTCCATTCCTCGTCGTTCTTTGGAATTAGGCATTCCACAAACGTCATTACACCGTATTTTGCATAAAGACTTGGGTCTTAAGGCTTATAAAGTTCAGTTAACACAAGAACTCAAGCCGGCTGATCATCAACAACGTCGTGTCTTTGCTGATTGGGTCCTTGAATGATCCGGAATTTCATCGAAAAATCATCTTGACTGATGAGGCCCATTTCCACCTCGGAGGCTACGTCAACAAGCAAAACTGTCGCATCTGGGGCTCGGAAAACCCAAGAGTTATTGTTGAAAAGCCTCTCCATCCTCAACGCGTGACTGTTTGGTGCGGTTTATGGTCCGGCGGGGTCATTGGACCTTACTTTTTCGAAATCAGGCTGGAGCAACAGTTACGGTCAATGGATTGCGCTATCGAGAGATGATTAATGATTTTTTATGGCCGGAATTGGATGGTATTGATCTGGACAGCGTTTACTTTCAACAAGATGGCGCTACGTGCCTCACAAGCAATGAAACCATCGATCTTTTACGGGAAAAGTTTCCGGACCGTGTTATCTCTCGAAGAGGTGATCACAATTGGCCACCGAGATCTTGTGATTTAACACCTTGCGACTTCTTCCTTTGGGGCCATGTGAAAGATAAGGTCTACGTTAACAGCCCAGCGTCGATTCAAGACCTCAAAGATGGAATTCGTGAGGCTATCGAGGACATAGGGCAGCCACTTTGCGATTTGGTTATGGAAAATGTCATGAAAAGGATATGGTCCTGTAAGCGTGGTCGTTGCGGCCATTTGGCTGATGTTGTGTTCCATTATTAACGGCATACCTTCTTCTTTATAATAACACCTCTTATTGGAAAACCCTTTATATCCAATCCACAATCTGACTTGTATGGATAATGTCACCACACGACATCGATTTTTGTGCCTCCATTGGTTTTTTTCTGTACATGTTCATAATCAGAGCATCGTTCATGCCCATCAGTGGAGGCGAAATGTTAAGTGTCCATGAAATTACAATAATAACGAATAGGTTTGGCATCTTCATACTAACGTCAATTCCCAGGCAGCTGTCAGTTCACTTGCTCGAAGATCGGTCGATGAGCGCTCTTCACTTGCGAAAGCAAAAGTTAACGAAAACTTGACGAAAACTAGCAAACTACAAAAATTGTGGGTGCGTCATATAAATACTTTGTATTCGCTCAGTTACTTATACGACCACTTGCGTCGCGTCGCGTTCCGACTATTACAATTTTACTTTGGTTTAGGTATATATCCACTGATAAACCAGATAATACATGTATTATGTATATAAGAAAAATATGTTTTTTACATCTGCACGGATTTATGCGTTAATGCACGCCCACTTTTAATGGCGTAAAACTGTTATAACTGTTATAAATTGGCATTCCTCTAGTCGGGTTCATTAACAATACGAGAATCTAATTTTTAGATGTCAACTTTAAAGAATTTTGAAATATATTTTTCTTTGCAAAATATGCATTGAGTCACTATTTCTGACAAAACATTTAAACAGTTATACAATAGCGAATGGCTTGGCACTAATATGTCACCCCATCTAGTGATGTGTAGTGTATATAAATATAAAATTTAATATTTGTATATAGATTTTTTTTTTCAATTGGAATGAATGCGGATAATAAAATAGGAAAAGAATATTGAAACAAAAAGGGAGAAAGAGTCAAGCTTAAGTTTATACCTTTACTCCTGCTCCTTGTGTGGAATAAGGAAAATGTTAATTTGGTTTAAACCATCATCATCCAGCAAACGGTCATTCTTAAATCGGAGATGGTCTGCTCCATTCTTGAAATATCCTTTTTCGTTTATATAAATATTATATACACATAAATACAGGTGTATAGGTATAGTTAGTGTCTTCCAGTTGGCTTTGCAAAAGAGGAACTTTTTATTTGGTTAAGGCCATCCAAGCATATTTGCATTTTGAGTCATCCAAAGAATAGCTTTGCTTCTTAGTACTTTAGTTAAAAACAAAACAAAAATACAAAATGTAATCGTTATGAAAGAGGAATAAATTCACCAAGGAAGTCATGTGGATAGTTATTTCTTTGAATTTTTAATTATTTATTTGCTTGTATGTTTTTTAAACCTATGAATTTTATATTAAAGAAAAAGTAATTTTTAATAAATACAGTTTTAAATTGGGTTTTATTAGCTGGAAAAGAGCATTACCTTCAACATCTAGGTTTTAAGCTTATTTTCTTAAATTACATGTAATTTTATTCTCGCGCTAATAAAATAAAGTATCCTTTTTCGACTTTACCGATTGGGTTGCGCTGCATTTAAACAACATCTCGTTATAAGAAAAATTTACTTCCCCAAACTATCATTTCGATATAAATTGCGTTTTTAGTATTTAAAAAATAAAATCCAAGTTGCTTAGAACCTTAAAGATTTTATAGTATAGATCATGCATATAATAATTACAAGAAAATAGTAAAAAAGCATGAGCGAGCGAGAGAATATTTTTTTTAATAAATTCACGGCAGTGACATTAACAGATTGGCCCTGGCCAATTTTCTAGCACTGAGTGGAAAAACCAATGGAAGGAACGTGATTAACGCAATAAAGTTTAGGTTCGGCCGCAGTGTGTTTGGACACATTTAGTAAAGGGTGTTTTTTTTTAAACGTGTGGTTTTCAATCTGGCAATACTTTTTTCGGAGTTGGTCTTTTTGACAGCTGTCACTTGATTTATGCTCAGTTTGGTTTTCGATTTCATAATGAATATACTGACTCCTGAACAACCTTTGCAAATCGTGCAAATTTATTACCAAAATAATGGTTCGGTTCCCGCGCTGCGTCCAATATTCGGTCGACATAATCGCCCAGCAGAGTCGGTAATTCGAGCAACGATGAATCGGTTTCGCACCACGTATACTCTAGTGGATAATGCGCATCCTCAGAGACGCCGTACAGTGCGAACCGAAGACTGTGGTGTGGAGCAGAGTATCGAAGAAGGCCCGAATGAGTCCATCCGCCATCGCGCGCCATGATTAATGACTTTTTCGTGCCTGAATTGGAAGATGTTGATGTCGTAGACCTTTGGTTCCAACAAGACGGCGCTACATGCCATACAGCCAACGAAACAATCAATTAATTGAAGGAAACTTTTGGTGAGCGCATTATCGCCCGTCATGGGCCTGTGGCGTGGCCTCCAAGATCGTGCGATTTAACACCGCTGGACTATTTTTTGTGGGGTTATGTGGAGTCGCTTGTCTAAGCAGATAAGCCCAAGACTATTGACGCCTTGGAAGAGAATATTCGGCGCTATATTGCTGACATACGGCCCCAATTGCTGCAAAAAGTGGTCGAAAATTTGGCCTCTCGGATGGAATTTATTGGAGCCAGCCGCGACATTCCACTTGCCCGAAATCATTTTTGAAACATAATGGCAAACCCTTATCTTTATAATAAAGCTAAATTCTTGGCCATAACATTAAATTATATGCGTCTATTTCTTTTTGAAAACCACACACACGTCTAAAAAAGACATCCTTTATAAAAGCACTGCTGGCACTATAATCTTAATTGTTTTATTTTCATGGGGAGAAGAATATAAGTTGTTATAACGATTTGAAGAAGATAAAGGGTAAATCTAACTAAACCTGGGTTAAGTGTCGGTGGATACGTAAGTATTTCACTTTTCGAGTATCTTTTGGTGTCGCATTTAACTATTTCCTTCATATTCATTGCCTGTTTGAACAAATCGCATAGTAAAGAAAACACAACTTGACTTGACGATCACACGAATGACGCCAGACGAAGCAAATTGGATGATAAAAGAACAAAGTCATTGTTAAACAACTTTCATGGTAAATGCAACAACAACGAATACCCTATGGGCTTAGACCTTATCCTGGCGGAAATTGTAATAGTATGTTTGGAAACGTCAAACCTGTCAATGATTGTTATGCCGTCGCTAAAACCCAATGTCGTTTTTTTCGTCCAATTCCATTCGGGGTTGCAAAAATCCAAGTCCAATGCAGTCCCAAAATGTTGTTACCATATGGCTACCAATGCGCCAATTGCAGAATATTTTCTAGAAGTTTTCGTCAATTACAAGGTACCGAATTTCGAGTGCTGAGCGTGCCTCTTAAAAAGATAAATATCTACAGCTACCTGTCAAAAAATATAACACTTACCATAATAGGACCTCATCCGGATTTATAGCAAATTATTCCATCAACGTCTGCTTTTCCGTCTCATCAACAATAAAAAAAAAAGAGAAACTAAAAAAATATAACTCATACGCCACAGTGTTTTTTTGTTTTGTTTTCTTATTTTATCAAACTTCTTTATACATTTCAATCTTGTTAACGAAACTTGTCAACGAAAAGAGGAAATTGTATTGTGCTTATGAAAAGTTCGCATGAATAAATAAAGAGATCCAGAAGAAGAGATTATTTTGTAAATACATAAATACATAATTATGATTTTGATAAATCTAAAAACTGAGCCAAAAAAAAAACAGAATTTATGTTTATGCAAAAATAATCCTGGAAAATCGTTTGATATAAGTAGCCCTTAATTGACACAATTATTTAAAATCTCATCACAAACACACTTTCCTATTGAAGGTATTTTTTCTGTGAATACTGAATACGAATACAAAAGAATTTAACCTATTTAACACAATTGTCGAGTTACCAGCCCCAACGTAGGCAAACGACGCGACGCGACGTTTTTAATCTGCATGTTTGCATCAATTACACAAGCCAGCATTAAAATGCAATCATTAAAATTTACTCCTGTCTGTTTTACCAAGCAGATAATATATCGGTCTAGAGTTCTGACATAACCTTCCACAATGTAAACGTGCTAAAAAATAATGTTAATGAATTCCATGACAATGTCGTCGGCTTTGCTCTTTTTTCTAACCGGAAACACAAACACACTCTGTCAAATGAAGCCGTTTTTCTAAGCTAATATCCCGAATGTTTTCAAGGGCAGAATGTTTGAAACAGAAGTAAATTGCAGAAGATTTCGGTGAAATGTATGTATGTACATATCTACTATACAGGGTGTTCTGCCTTCGAAACAAGAAAAAAATCGTATCGGAGGGTGGTCTATTTCTTGTATAAATTTTACTTAACTGAAGAATGCTTGGAAAGAAGGGTATGTGCATAAGATAAATATGTAATTTGTAATCGATTTAATTTAAAGATGAAAGAATCAATAACGGCGGTCAAAATTCATAAGGGTTTTATTATAGCGTATAAGCATTTTTTACTAGAAGGGCAATTTTCTAAAAAAAAAATACATGAAATGGAAAAAAAAAAATATTTAAAAACAATAGCAACACATACAACAAATTTCTAAACGTTCTTTGAAAGCCAGGAGTCCATTCACTTATTTAATTGGTAAATTAATTTAATTTCGATGAATATTTTTTCGAAAAAATTGCTTTCAAGTCAAAATTAAAAAAAATTGAAACTAAATTTTTTTAATTGATTTTTTTACAAAACTTCGAAACTATACTTAATTGGCTTTCATAATTTACTGCAGCCTCTACTTATGAAAGCTAGATGGTTTAATCTTCTTTAATTTTTGAGAAAATTGAAAATTACAAAAACTACTTTTTTATTAGATTTGTTTTTTGGTATTTACGTAATCATACTTCGAGGTTGATAAATTGAATATAAATAAATCCTTATAAAAACAGAGGCCTATGCCAACAGTTTTCTTACCGCTATATTATTCACTTGATACGTCCAGATTAAAACTTAAGTCCAGATGTATTTACATTGAATTTGTATGCTTTACATCTGAATTTAAATTTTTTAATCTGGATGAATCGAGTGAATAATATGGCCGTTAAACAACTGTACCTTGATGGGAGCTCGTTTCGTGGTTTCAAAGTATTTTAACACTCCCTTCGGTACTTTGTCCCGCTCACGCAACTCCCTTGCTCCGCTTAGGGAATGTTCAGTCGCGAGGCAGGTGCCAATGTCAACAGTACCTTGGGTGACCCGCTTGGCGGGTTCCAAGTATTTTAACTCCCTTTCTCGGGTGCTCATCCCGCTCTCCCAACTCCGTTAATCAAGCGCCAGGCAGGCGCCAATGCTAGCAGTTTCTTTGGACAACAGAACTTGAGTAGCTTCAAAGGATTATTATACTCGCATAATTAAAAAATATGCACGACTGGGTCGCACGAACTTGTTCTTATGTGCGATCACATTGTGGTTCTATAGTCTGAAATAAATTAGCTATGGGAGTCTATATTTTATCCATTTGCCAAAACTTAGTTTAGTTGCAGGTGGTATTATGTCAGCATACAAAATTAACAATATAGCACATATGCAATATGCATGAAAGGAAATTATATTATTTAAACTGGTAAATTGTTTTAAATCAACAAAATTAGAAAGAAATTGATTAAAATACTTTGAATCTGTTTTAACCAGACGCGATGTTCGTTAAAATTTTTGAGAAAAAAAATTGATGCGCCAATTTTAAGTATTTATTAATATTGAGTTAAAAATTGAACTTCACAAAAAATGATGCTTACCCGTTTTCGAATTATCGAATTTTCAAAAAATAATTTCGATTTTTTTTTTTCAAAAATCCAAAAATTATTTTTTACAAGATTTTTATACGCAGTTTTATTTATATTTATTACAAGCTTCTGTATAAAAAGCCAAGTTTTATTCTGTTGATCAGATATTGAGATACTCGAAAATCAACGAAACCGTTCCATGAGAGCTACTGTTAATAAACGTAAAATATAAAATTTAAAAATTTTAAATGGTAGATCGTACTATGTTCAACACACACAAAAAATTTTTTTTTCAAAATCATAGGAGTCGTTTTTGAGAAAAAATATATTTTTCTTAACGGTTTTTAAACATTTGTATGGGAGGCACCGTTATTTTTAGATATTAGAATAATTTTTGTCAAAAATCTTCTAGATAAAGTTAAAAAACTGCTTTTTACCAAGTTAAATAAAAATTGACCAAGTCGTTTTTTAAATATTGAGTTTTCAAAAAAAAAATTCCCACTTTTTTTTTAAAATCCAAAAAATATCTTTTTGAAAATTTTGGTACACAATATTGTTAAGAACATATAATTCTTCATAAAAAAATTGATCAGAATCAGAAGAACCGTTTTTGAGAAAAGCTAAAATCACAAAAATAGTTCTTTGGGAGGTACCATTAATAACCATTTTTCGTAACCATTTTTTTTATTAATCGGAAATAGTTATTTAAATTTATTGAGTGCTTAAGAAAATTCTGTATCGCTGATTTTGAGAAAAATAAGTTTTTCCTTTTTGGCCAAGAAATTTTGTATGACAACTACTGTTAGTTTTGGTCCTTAAAAAAAAAGAGAAAAAAACGGGTAGGGGGGATGTCCAAATAACGCTAGGAACCAAGTTTAAAGAAAATCGACCCATCCGTTTAGGCGTTAGTCGAACAGACAGACAGACGGACGTTTTTGCGAGACCCACTTTTTTCGTCTTCGCTATCATCGCAATTTCAAGTTTGATCAAAATCTCGAGTTCGATTTTTTGTACGAATTCATAACTTGCCATATAGTACCTACATATATTCGCAGGTAAAAAATAAATATGTAATAAGAAAATAGATTTCGTAATTTACAATTACATAATTTCACATATCAAATTCTCGCAATAATAAAATTTTGTAATAATCTCGAAAAAGGTAAGAAGTTCCAGAAATCTTAATATCGCGTTATAAGATAATCTGAGAAATAATAATAAACGGAAATATTTCGAAAACCGGAGTTGACTACTACATACTGTCTTCTTGATTCCAAAAGTTAACGGACAATTTTACACCTGTGTTATTAATGCATTAATAAACATTCGCAAGTAGAGCCATCTGTTCCAATGAACATGCATACATTTCAAAAATACAGAATTTTTGAATAAAATATTTTAGAAACTACATTACATCTTCAAACTACTACTACATCTTCGCAAACCCTAAAACCGGAAAAGGAAGCAAAATAATAAAAAATAACTTCAAATTAAATATAATACCTGGACCAGATTTATACCTTCAGAAATATCACATCAATGAAATCGGATCCCAAATCTTATTGCAGTTAAAAATGTCTATAAAATTAAAATTTTTCATTACCTGCCTTTAAATTGTTATTTTCCAACCATCTGCAGTTGATTAAAAAACAAATTCTCTGATTCAGTACGCAAATATGCAGTGTTATAAGTATAACCCAAGCAATCAGCACCACCACTTGACCACGGAATCAACCTCACAGTTTGTCATTAATTTCCACATTCGTCCTGCGTTCAACAAAAAAAAAAATATATACAAAAAACAACAAAGTTAAGCCCGAGCGTAGTTAAAATAAAATTAAGGACTCATCCAACCATCAACAACGGCACAAGTGGAAAAAAAAACAGAACTAGAGAAAAGTAGAGGACAAGACTTATGCATCAATGCAGCAAAAAAAAATAATTTTATGTACTATATGCAATTTCATGAGGCATCACAGGAGCTACTACTTCTGCTGCAGTAGGAACATCAGCAGCAGCAGCAATCACAACAATATTAAGTTCCACATAATATTATTTATTAATGTACGCATGGAAGAGGTCACAACAGCCTACCAAACCAAGTCGACCCAACCAACCAACAACTACACTTCAAGGCCTAATAGGCGAAATTGAGCCACAACGGCATCCATGCGGTGAATAGCAACAATATGGCTTCCATTTCATCCATCCATCCAACCAAACCAACAACCATCCATTGCTTACCCCTCTTGGTGCTGCTTCTCGCTGTACTTCCTTCAACTTGTTCAACGTTCAACTTAACCCTTCCCCGATCTGCATTAAAGCATCCTTCCACAGGATATGCCCATCAGGCACCGAACCAGTACCATCATCATCAGGCAGCAGGCTACTCCTTGGTTGGTTGGTTTGGTTTGGTTGGCATTAATTTAAATTCAACATAATTAATTTTTATTCTGATGAAACAAAATTTTAATTAAAAAATGAAAAATTGAAGAATGCACCCATTGCTTTATGCTGCTACTGCTTCTGGTGGCCACCCATTTCTCGAACATCACAACCCTCTAGGAGTTAGGGGGATGCAAGTTTATCCGTTAAAATAATAAAATGTTGAAATGCAATATTTACCCCCAGCGTAAGTAGGTAACTATACTATATGATGAGCGGAGGAAGATGGATGGGGATGGTTGGAATGGTAGAGCCTACATGAGGGGTTCTTCAAGTTTCCGGCTAACTGACTGACTGCCACAATAACCACCCTCTTAACCGTAGCCAGCATTCCGCGCACGATAAGTTTCCATCAGGACTTAGGGAAGTCTTTATCATATTTAACTGTAGATGTATACGTAAAAGTTCTTGCAGCCTTAAAACCAAAAATTGTATTCGCAAAAAAATGCTATTATAAGTTGGGGCAAAAGTAATGTCATGATGTAAATGTGTCATAATTTTAGCAAATGGCGTAAAATATTGTACAAGGAGATGGTAAACGATTTTTTGTGCCGAAAATTACTGAATTAGCAGCAGGACGTACCAACCACTCACACAACTCGGACACCGATGGAGATTTCTAAACACAAAGTAAGCGATCGCCTAGTCTGTTATGTATTTATAAAAATTACTTGCCATCTATTCAGATCAGTTGAACAAGATTGGCGTTTGGCATCACGTCTGCACAGAACAAACTGTCAAATCTCGAAGAGTAAGGATGAAACTCTCTGAAAAATATTGACATTGCGAAAAATACAGGAACTTGGGAAGTTAAGTAATACATATATGTAAATATTCACAGACATTCAACGTGGTGGACGGACTTTCTGCGAGAACAAAATCAATGGGCGCGTTCAATGCATATCTGAATTTTCAGATGACATCTTACTTTTTATGACGATTGGCAAATCAGAAGCACTTACTTAAACAATCTATATAAAGGGTGATTTTTTAAGAGGTTTAGAACTTTTTTTAAAAAAAAAACACAAAAAATTCGAAAAAATGAATGAAATATTTATTTGAATCGATAGTTTGAACCTTGCAATTTAATGTTTAAAGATAATTTCATGCAAATGTTGACCGCGGCTGCGTCTCAGGTAGTCCATCCGCTGAGTCCAATTTTGGCATACTCTTTCACACATATCGGCCGGTATCTCACGAATGAATGCATGGATGTTGGCTTCCAGTGCGTCAATCGAAGCGGGCTTGTCCCTATAGACATTAGCCTTGACATACCCCCACAAAAAATAATCTAATGGTGTCAAATCGCACGATCTAGGCGGCCAATTGACCGGCCCGAAACGTGAAATTAACTGTTCACCAAACTCGCCTCGCAATTGCGCCATTGTTTCGCGTGCTGTGTGGCATGTGGCACCGTCTTGTTGAAACCACATATCATGCAAGTCAAGAACTTCCATTTCGGGCAAAAAAAAGTTTGTTATCATCGCTCGGTAGCGTTCACCATTGACAGTAACGCTGCGATTTCCAAGAGCCCATTCACCAAAAATTCGGCGTTGTGGTAGGTCGGCTGGCTTTAGTTCTTGCACCAGCTGTATCTTAAAAGGCTTTACGCCCAAATCCTTCCGCAAAATTTTCCACGTAGTGCTGTAACAAAGGCCTAACTGCTGGGAACGGCGCCGAATCGACATTTCGCTGTCTTCTGTCACACTAGCTGATACGGCCGCAATATTTTCTTCACTACGCACAGTACGTAAACGTGTTGGTGGTTTAATGTCCAACAAAGTAAATTTGGTGCGAAATTTGGTCACAATCTTCCGAATAGACTGCTCAGAAGGTCGAGAATGCCGATCATAAAATGGAAGCAGCGCGCGATGAACATTTCGAACCGAGCACGAATTTTGATAGTAAAATTCAATAATTTGCAAGCGTTGTTCATTTGTAAGACGATCCATGGTTAAATTGCAAACCAAACTGAAGCTGTTTGACAGTGGCACAAGGTACTAAACACACGTCAGCTGTCAAAACCAGTGTTGCCAAAACCAAACCAGCTAAAAAATTCTAGTTTTATTCTTCACATCACTAACTTGTCCCAACAGCTCGAATTTGTCCACCAATTTCTGTATTGCGGTCCGACAAGGTGCTTCACGACGACCCAAAAATGTTTTAGTTTTACGAACCATCTCTGCCAAATTTTCACCATTTTTATAGTGAATTTTAATAATTTCAAATGTCAAAAAATGACAGCTACCGAAATAGCGGGCTATTCAAAATAACACCTCTTATTGGAAAACCCTTTATAAAAATGAATCGTGGTGGGTTCGGATGCTTAAAACTTGAGAACTACTGCACCAAATTGTATACTTCCTTCTAAGGGTTTGTTCGTAATTGTACCGCGAAGGTTTAGGAAAAAAGAAAAGTCGAAAAAGTCTCAACAGGTGGCGCTGTAAGCGAAAATTTCGTTTTTCAGTTCAATTCAATTACCGTTCAACAAATGGCGCTGTAGGCGGTAAGGAAATGGTTTTTGGGATATTCTTCTTCAACTTTTCTTATTTGTAGGGTAAAATGGGGTAAAAATAAAATAATTGTCCGATTTAGGAAATTATTTTTTGTGTTTGAAAGGTTTTTCTTAGGAAATGGTTTAAGAGATATTTTTTTTTAATTTTTGTATTTATATAATGACAAATTCGTTTTTGTTTGAAGAGTTTTACTTAGAAAATGGTTTGACGGATATTTTTTTCAAATTTTATTATTAGTAGGATGAAATGGGGTAAAAATAAATAATTGTCCGTTCTTAGAAATTCTTTTTTTATGTATATCTGAGAATAATTAAAGATGAATCCCATCGGCTCTGTTGGTCGGGTCACAAGTCGGACACTTGTTCGAAAAATTCCGGAAAGACGGCACTGGCTTGCTACAGCGTTGAAATTGGCCACTAACTGGGCTTTGAAGGTGTGGAGATCTTGGCAATGGAGAAACACAGTTCCAAACTCTACACGTTAGAAACACTAGAGATAATCAATAACAAGAAAAACATGAACCGTAAACAAGACATACAAAACATCGCAGCGATGTACTGCTCCTTAGTTTCCAACAGTAGATCCAAAACTTGAATGTACTTATTGGACTATTGTTCAAGTTTATGTAAGTGAATATCATGTCCGCCCTACATACATTTACACTTTTATGTAATTACTTCTTTGCTTATAAATAAAAATCCCTTGAAGAAGACGGCAGCCACCGTCGAAACGTTGGGAAAAGTGAATGAATTAATTTTACATTTTATCATCATAACGACCAACAAAGCCGATGAGAATCATCTTTAGCTATTCCCTGATATAGATATAAGTATCTAACATTCAACTTTTTCAAAAATTTCACTTTTTTGTTTGAAAGTATTTTCTGAGGAAATGGCTTTCAGGATATTCTTTTTCAAAATGTTAATAATTGACAATTGTAGGGTAAAAATAATATAAAATCGGGTTTAAGAAATTCTTTTTGTAATTGAAAGGTTGTTTATTAGTGGATGGCCTCAGGGATTTTTTTTAGAAAATTGGCATCATTTATAGGGTGAAATGGGGTAAAAATGAAAATTGGCATCTGATTTCAAAAATTCTGTTTTTGTTGGAAAGGTTATTTTTAAAAATTTTATGTTTATACCTAGAGTGAAATGGAATAAACCCAAAAAAAATAGTTTTTGATTACAAAATTTCTTTTTGCTTTGGGAAAGTAATAAAGGTCGGACGTTGTTGACCATATTTTTACGAATTTCGCCATGCATAACGTGAAGTAAGTCAGAGCTGAGTAAGTAGTATTCAATTACAAAATTTGTTATTTTATGCGAACCTTAGGTTTGTCTACCCGTGCGAAGCCGGGCGGGTCAGCTAGTATAACAATATATTTTCAGTCAGTAATAATCGCAAACTTAACGAGTTCAGTTAGGAAACAAAATTTGTTTTTTTTCTTAAGCTTTTTCCCAATACAAATGGTTGTGTTTCATTCCTTCGCGTTTTGGTGTTAGATTTATACATTTGTGGAATGTAGATCCATAGGTCTCTGGTTCATATCCGGCTCGAAGGACTAAATGTATAAACCTAACACCAAAACGCGAACGATTCTGACCTTTTAAATGTAGTTCCTCGTATGCCTTGCGTACGATACAATATATGAGCAAACACGTCCGACCCAGCCGAGGGCTTTTTTTCCTTGAATGAAATAAACATAACGATAAAATAATATAAAAAAAACTCGCATTTTTTTCCAATTGCATTGCATTGGGTTGCTGTGTTGGTTTGTGGAAACAACTCTTCTAGATGGTAGCACACTTGAAACCCCTTTTTCAGTCCAAGTGATGGCTTGCAGTTCATATTCAATATATATAGCTATATCCCTATATTTCCATCAGAACCTTACTCCCATGGGAAAAGTAATGATTTCCCGTAATTTGCCACATGCATGGAATTAATTATGCACACACCTTCTTCATGCCCTCACTTGGCATGCTGTGCACATCCAACCATATCTACGCTCCACCGTCCCCACAGCCAAAACCTTAGTTGATTTTTCTAGGGGATTGTTGCATTATGATGATGCAAACCCAACCAACACCGTTTTTATACTATAGTGCCGGAATCTTGCTGCTAGCTACAGCCTTCCTGATCCTGATGCTGATGCTGCTCTACGAATACGAAGGAAGTGTGCTGTGTTTTTTTTATTTTTGTTTATTTTTTTTGTCGAACGATGAAAATGATGATGATGAAGATAAAACAGCGTGTGCCAGGAGCAAGATGATGGTTGGTGGTTCCGTTGGTTCGTAGAGTATGGGACTTAACATAATAGTGTTGTTCAAGGTTTTATTCAATTCTAACGAGCGAGGTCCATAATGAGGGAATTTTTTATTCATGAACTTCTATGCCTCAAACCTCTCATTCCGCCCCATGTATCAATCCCCATACTGCACAGCAGGAGTAATGACAGATAAAGTTCTTAAAAAGGACTTATGTTTTATTTGGACAACGGACACGTATGCTCAGGTAATCCGACAAAAAAAAATATTTGTCATACACAATACTCAAGTGGTGGTTTGGTTTGGCTTCGGATAACTTTTTTCGATTTAATTTGTTCATGCGATGCTGATGAAGAAGCCTCTTGAGATCTTGTTAACAGTGTGATGTAAAGAACGATAAACCATGTGACTACATCGTCGTCATCTTGCATTACTTCGTTATCACCGGGTTTGCAAGGGAAACTTGTCATTTCTTTCACACACAAAAGAAAAAAACAAAACAAAAACTTTGCAGACATAATGAATTCCAAGTTGCTTGACTATGCAAATGTACATATTATTTATTTAAAACAGTTTTTTGGTTAAATTTTCGCTCTTTAATATGTAGAACTAACAAATGATCGCTTTGTCAGTTTACCATGTTTATATGTCTTAATTATTTTGTTTTCAAAAATATAAATTTTTGTAAAGCAGCATGCATTCAGGATTCATGTTTCTTCCAACTGTGACTAAAGAAATGTCAAATAATAAGAGTATTGTTTATAAATGCGCTGATTATGGGGCCCCGCAGGGTCAGGGCATTCCGCTGGTTGGCGGATTAATCTTATTAAAAACACTGTGTAAGCCATTGCCAAATCTTCAACACTACGCCACTTTAGCCTTGAAAAAAGTGCCAGATCTATAATTTCCTAATAATGTTTCAAAACGAACAACGTTTTGACTATACCTGTCTCTATCGCAACTGAAGGGAAAGTGAGTGTAATCTTCCAAACAATTATCGTTTAAACGACCGATCGTTAAGTCTTAAAGTCTCAAAAAAAACAATGTTTTCATTAGAATAAGGTCATACAATTATTTATTAATTTACTAGCTGGCCCGCCCGGCTTCGCACGGGTAGACAAACCTAAGCAGCCATCGCATTGCCTAAAAAAAAAATTGAAAATTATGTGGATTAAATTTTGGTGCGCCAAATGACGTCATTTGAAAGCAATTATTGTTTTTCTGGATATCAGTCAAAAAATGTATAGAATCTTGCACATTTCCGGGAACCAATGAATGTAGTGGCTCTGGTGGCGGTACGAACGGGCACTGGCGCAACACAATCCAGGTGCTTCATGTTTAAACTTTAATGCCTTGCTATGTGGACACACAACGTTCATTGGTCCAATAGTAACGATTTGCTGTGAACTGTAATCGATTGCCGTTATAATTGAATGCAACTCGATGCGGATTACACGCAAACTCTACGTTTTTGATTTCGATTGCATCGATTCCGTTCAACTTAATTTCGAGCTTCGCGTTACTGATCAGTTTAACTAACTCGTATATATCTTTGAATTGCCGCATTTCGGCTTCTGCGAACTAAGTTGTTACGTCTAAATGGTGGCATTTTGAAAATGGATATTATATTAAACATTTAATTTAAGGCGTTATTTCGGTGAACTACTGTTATAAACAAACACTTCTCATTTAAAAAAATCATTAGTTAAAATAGTCGTTAAGTTTACTGAAATTATCCAATTTTCCGCGCAATTTTCTTAATTTTTCTTTCGGTAAGAATCGACTACAAAGTTGTAGAAAACTTAAAAACAAAGATTAACGAAATCGGTATAGTCGTTCTCAGGTTTGGGCGTGACCAAGGAAAATAGGGATTCATTTTTATATGTATATAGATTAAAGCTAGAACAATAAGCAACATATATGTATTTACTTGAAAAAAAAAAAATAATAGATTTATCAGCTTCCCTTTAATTTCGTTAAACTAATTGAAATCATTTTCTTTCAGTTCTCACCGCCTTAACTTCCAACACCAGCTTAACGACAACGGTAACGTCAACAATGACAGCTCTATCAACAACTCCAATGGTTCACAATTCCCCAGCAACTCTACTCTTTACAACATATCGAGACATAAAAATGGCAAACATCACCCGTCTAGCAGGTACACCTACAGTTGATGTGATAGCCAAAGATCTAATGGAAACTATGGCCATCGATTTTTACTACGAGAAGAATCTAGTGTGTTGGGCTGATTGCGGTCAAGAAATTATCGAGTGTGTCAATGTTAGTTCGACGACTACCACAAGAGCCCTTAAACAGACAATAATTTCATCAGGGTTGGACAAACCTGAAGGACTAGCGATTGATTGGTATACTGACAAAATCTATTGGACTGATGGTGAAACGAATCGAATTGAAGTTGCAACACTAAATGGAAAATATCAGAAGGTTCTATTCTGGGCAGACCTGGATCAACCGCGTGCGATAGCTTTGGTTCCGAAAAGTCGCCTCATGATCTGGACCGATTGGGGTGATAATCCGAAAATAGAACGGGCCAGTATGGATGGAGATCCATTTTCAAGGATGACTCTGGTCAAAGATGATCTCTTTTGGCCAAATGGACTAACAGTAGACCTTGAAAATGAACTAATCTACTGGGTCGACGGAAAGTTGTTGTTCTTGGATGTGATGAACTTGGACGGCAGTGGCCGCAGAACTGTGATAAAAAATCTAAAATACCCTTACAGTTTGACGTTCTTTGATCAGCGCCTGTATTGGACTGACTGGTCTGTGGGATCGATCAACACATACGATTTAGTCACCAAGGAAATGAAGGAATTGATCGACACTCCAGAATTTCCCATTGCTGTTAGAGCTTGGGACGGTTCCTTGCAGCCTTTTGGGGATAATCCATGTGCTCATAACAATGGAAACTGTTCTCACCTCTGTTTACTATCGACCAATGTCCAAGGATATAGCTGTGCATGTCCGACGGGAGTCAAACTGCTCACACCATTTACTTGTGCCAATGGATCCCAGGAGATGCTGTTTCTTGTACAAAGAACTCAGATCAGTAAAATATCACTAGATCTGCCTGATTTTACGATATTCCCGCTTAGCCTCGGTAAAGTTAAGTATGCGATTGCCATCGACTATGATCCAGTAGAGGAATACATCTACTGGTCCGATGTTGAGCTATTCGCAATACGTCGAGTTCATCCTGATGGGACCGGATTGCAAGACTTTTTAACTTCAGAAGTAAAGCATCCAGATGGTCTGGCAGTAGATTGGTTAGCTAGAAATCTTTACTGGACAGATTCAGAGACTGATCGCATTGAAGCTTGCCGTCTAGACGGATCAGCGAGAAAGGTTTTAATCTATGAGCATTTGGAAGAACCAAGAGCAATAGCACTGGCACCAAGCCTGGGTTGGATGTTTTGGAGCGATTGGAATGAAAAGAAACCAAAAGTTGAACGATCATCTCTAGATGGATCGGAAAGAGTAGTGCTGGTTTCAGAAGATCTGGGTTGGCCAAACGGAATTGCGTTAGATATTGAAGCAAAGACAATTTATTGGTGTGACGGGAAGACAGATAAGATAGAAGTTGCTAGTATGGACGGGTCTGACAGGAGAGTGGTCATAAGTGAGAATCTGAAGCATCTTTTCGGTAAGTACATATAATCCCACATTATCATTTTACATCATTTCATAATTTCATTTTCAGGTCTCAGTCTTTTAGAGGACTATCTCTATTGGACCGATTGGCAGCGTAGATCAATTGATCGAGCACATAAAATCACAGGGAATAATCGGATTACGGTAGTTGATCAATTTCCAGACTTGATGGGTTTGAAAGGGACTCGCTTAAGGGAAGTAAAGGGCACAAATGCTTGTGCAATCCAAAACGGGGGTTGTTCTCATCTTTGTCTGAACAGACCTCGTGACTATGTCTGCCGATGTTCGATCGAATACGAACTGGCTAATGACAAAAAAACATGTGTGATCCCTGAAGCGTTTCTTCTGTTCTCCCGCCAGGAGCACATAGGTAGGATCTCTATAGACTACAACGAAGGAAACCATAACGACGATGTAATTCCTTTCAAAAACGTTCGTGATGCCCATGCTCTTGACGTTGATGTGGCAGAACGTAGAATATACTGGACAGACCAGAAGTCAAAATGTATTTATAGAGCTTTCTTGAATGGTTCAATAGTGCAGCGAATAGTCGATGCTGGGTTGATTCGACCCGAAGGAATAGCTGTTGATTGGCTGGCACATAACATTTATTGGACGGATTCTGAAGCTAGGCGTATTGAAGTTGCTCGATTGGATGGAACCAGTCGAAAAGTTCTACTTTGGAAGGGAATTGAAGAGCCACGCAGCTTGGTACTAGACCCAAAGAAAGGATATATGTATTGGACAGAATCCCCATCAGATTCTATTCGCAGAGCTGCAATGGATGGTTCCGAATTAATGACGATAATATCGGCAGCCAACCATGCTACTGGGCTTACTTTAGATCCAGAAACGAGACGTCTTTACTGGGCTTCGCAAAGCAGGCCAACTAAAATTGAATCGGCTGACTCCGATGGAAAAAAGAGACAGGTTCTGGTAGGAACCGATGTGGATGAGCCATATGCTGTGTCACTCTATCAAGATTATGTTTACTGGAGTGATTGGAATACTGGTGATATTGAGAGAGTTCATAAAATTACAGGACAAAACAGAAGTTTAGTGCATAATGACATGACTTACATAAGCTCTCTGTTAATTTTTTATAATAATCGACAAACTGGCACTAACATTTGTCGAAATAATAACGGCGGGTGCTCTCATCTGTGTCTGGCACTGCCAGGAAGACGATCTATGACTTGTGGCTGTCCGACACACTTCACATTAGCCAAAGACAACGTGGGTTGTCTGCCACCAAGGAATTATATCATATTTAGTCAGCGAAACTCGTTTGGACGTTTGCTACCCAACACTTCAGATTGTCCAGACGTTCCACTTCCAGTGAGTGGAAAGAATGTTCGTGCTGTCGAATATGATCCAATTACGAATCATTTATACTGGGTGAGTTGTAAAAAAAAATATTTTTGTTATTTTTAGAAATTCCAGTCACACCTCTCCATTTGGGTTGTCAGTAAATATTCGATTGGCTATTAATTTTGAATGCTTCACTTAAATCGTATATTGATGATGAGTCAAATGTGTGAATACTTCAAACGATGGATATGATCTGAATATAAAAATAAATACTTGCACGAAAATATTTGTCTTTTCAATGCAAATGTATGTAGAGTAAACTTAATCTGAACACAAAAGCTTTTTGAAATATTAATATTAATGAGTTCTGTAATTTTCATAAATTAAAACAATTTAAAAAGAAATGCAAAATTTGAAAGCCCCCGGAGGTAATTGAGTATATGTATATGTGTCCCCCTTTTCGTCAGCCACTCTTTTGTTTCAAAATACTACCTGCTCTATGTAGAAAAGAAAGAAAGAAGATTTTTAGAGGATTCAATTTTCATTAAAACATTGTTTGAGAATTTCTAAAATACAAAATTGCACTTAGTCACTGAGGTATTTAAAAAATGAAAACAAAATTAAACTCTTACCTACCTACTGTTGCAAATTATTATTAATTTCAACAATTTTTATTTCAGGTCGAAGGTCGAAGCCACAGCATCAAATGGTCCCCAGTGAATGGCACCCGAGTAACGACATTAGTTGGGTCAGGATCGCAGCCATTTGATATTGCAATCGATGTTATTGGTCGGCTTCTCTTTTGGACATGTTCACATACAAATACAATAAATGTCACAAAGTATGAAAACTTTCCATAACACAAAGTTAGTTAATAATCGTAAATCTTAAACAGTTTTAAAGGTGAATCAATTGGAGTTATCGACACTGGTGATTCAGAGAAACCTCGAAACATAGCTGTTCATGCTATGAAGCGTCTTCTCTTTTGGACAGACGTTGGCAGTCAGCAAGCGATTATGCGATCCCGAGTAGATGGTGCAGAACGTGTGATTTTAGCTTTTAAATTGGAAGGTGTCACTGCATTAGCTGTGGATCAACAAACTGATATGGTTTTCTATGCTCATGGCAAACGAATCGATTCGATGGACATAAATGGGAAAAATAAGTAAGTAAATACCGGCTATAAAGATTATTCTACTAATCATAATTATAATTTCTCAGGAAAATTCTCGTATCTACGCATATAAGCCAAGTTATTTCCATAGCAGCATTACAAGGATTTGTGTATTGGCTCGATGACAAGACTGGTGTTGAACGTGTCACAACAACTGGTGAAGGCCGGCGGCCTGAGATCCAACGCCTTTCGCAAATCACCGACATTGTAGCTGTTTGGACACCAGAAGCCAAACTATTCCGGAACCACACATGTCTTCAGGCCAAAAACAAGTGTTCGCATATTTGTATCTCATCGGCAGAAGGTCGCTCTAGAGACATCTGCTCTTGTCCACAGGGTTTGATGCTTTTGGATGATAAGCAAAATTGCAGTGCTCTTCCTGCATGTGGGCCAGACTATTTTACCTGTGCAGCCCCAGTATCTGGTAGTGGACCAAATAACGATCACAATAAGGACTGTATTCCGGCTTCTTGGCGTTGCGATGGACAAAACGACTGTCCTGACAAATCAGACGAAGTTGGTTGTCCGTCATGTCGACCAGATCAATTCCGATGTCAATCGGGTGAATGCATCGATAAGAATCTTGTATGTGATGGCATTACAAACTGTGCCAATGGACATGATGAGGCAGACTGTTGCAAGCGCCCTCAAGATTTCCAGTGCCCCAGCAATAAAGTTTGCATTGCGTCTTCAGACCTTTGCGATGGCTGGGATCATTGTGCAGATGGTGCTGATGAAAACCCTGAAATATGTAGTCAAACTAACCAACGGCCTGTAGTTCCAGCTTCTGATAAAAAAGCATTCATGATCCTTATAGTAGCCACAATGATTACCATTTTCTCGATTGTCTACATACTTCAATTTTGTCGTGCTCGTTTAGGAAAAAATCGTAACGAACCAAAAGATGACCAAGCGTCCGATCCCCTGTCGCCAACTCTTAGCAAAAGTCAACGTGTTTCAAAGATAGCATCAGTTGCCGATGCAGTTAGAATGTCAACACTGAACAGCCGAAACAGCATGAACAGCTACGATCGAAACCATATCACAGGTGCTTCCAGTTCAACAACAAATGGCAGCAGCATGGTTGCGTATCCCATTAATCCGCCGCCTAGTCCAGCAACCCGAAGCCGTAGACCTTATCGTCATTACAAAATCATCAACCAGCCACCCCCACCGACACCGTGCTCCACGGACATTTGCGACGAAAGCGATTCGAACTACACAAGCAAAAGCAATAGTAACAATAGTAATGGCGGCTGTGTGGGAGGCGGCAGTGGCAGTGGTGCCACAAAACTGTCTTCCTCAGCCCAATACAATTACGATAGTGAACCATATCCACCGCCACCCACACCCCGATCACATTACCACAGCGATGTGCGAATAGTGCCCGAGAGTTGTCCGCCATCACCGAGCTCTAGGAGTTCGACGTACTTTTCTCCATTGCCACCACCACCGTCACCAGTGCAATCACCCAGTCGGGGGTTCACGTAACAATTCGAGATTTTCATGTAAGAATTTTTATTTTATTGTAAAAAGTTAAGCTTATATATTTAAGGAACGAAAAGTTAATTTGTGTATTGTTGAAAATGTCTGTTTTTTTTTTTTTTTTTTGAGAAAAGAGCTCTTAAAGAAAGAAAAATGTCTGTAAAACGATGTGCCAAATATACAATAGGTTTGTATGCAAAGTTCTTATTTCAAATAATACAAACATAATGACAGATGGATAAGGAAGATAAAGGATTGAAAATTATTTCCTTGCTTAACGAACATTTATAATATACTATTGTATTGCTGTGATGAAGAAGTCACACAGTCTTATGTCTATATGGACATTGAGTACCTCCTGCCGATAAAAAGCAGACAGAAATGGTTCAGAGTAAACCTATGCTATGCTTTTATTCATAAAACAACTTCCGATTGATTTCATAGATATCATCAAGTGAGCATGGTACAAAATATGTTTTCAAATGCTTGAATTTATGGTAATTATTTGTAAAAACTGGTGAGTTTAGTAAAACAATACGCATTGACCATAACACAAATTCGAAATATAAATGAATCATTAATGTTGTAGATTGATTTTTTATAGCTATAACTTTTTAGTTTCCTTGTTTAGTATTTTATCAAATAATTGGATACCCGTTCTGGACCTATAAACAAATCCGTATGACAAATTTTGTATGAGAATAAGAAGTTTTCTTTTTCAACTGCTAATTATATTAGAGCTCAAACAGTTACGTTCCACAAGTAATTTATTACAAATTTATTAACTACTCAATAAAACAATTTGATTCAAAAACAGAATTTTTCCAATATCTAATTTTTGTCGAAAAAAGTTTTATTCATGTGTTATGTACATATGTACTTTGTACATACATAATTATGTTCGTCAAATATATTGAAAATTACAGTATCGGAAATTGGCAGTACTTTTTTCGAAAATCCAAAATTTTTCTTCAAGTTTTGAATTCCCATGAATCGAATAGATTTTTTTCATCACGCTACCCTGTGAATATAATATGTACATATGTTCATACATATGTGTGTGCAAAGATATTCCACGCCTAGATCAACCGAAAATTTATTCACCAACCGTAAAACTCATATGATTGCCTTAGGATGCGTGTTTTGTCTAACGCATATTAGCGCTTTTTTTTCTCGCGATCCTGAAGTCCCATTCATTCGAATTCTCTAAAGCCTTGGTTTTTCACATCAAAATAGGATGGATTAGTTTTCTTAAGTGCTCCTATTGACAAATCGGAAAGAGTTATTTCGGTTCGGCGCGAACCGAACAATTATTTTGGTAATAAATTTGCACGATTTGCAAAAGTTGTTCAAGGGTTAGTCTATTCATTATAAAATGACAAACCAAACTGAGCATAAATCAAGCGACAGCTGTGAAAAGACCAACTCCGAAAAAACTATTGCCAGATTGAAAACCACACGTCTAAAAAAAACACCCTTTATAATATATATGTTGCAAAGTCAGCTGTGGTCAGATTCTAACCGACGACGTCGCTACGAACCGAAATATTTCACACCAAAAACGTGACATTGGCACAAAATATCCACTAAGCTGTGGCAGTTAAGATAATGGAAAACCCATTCAGTTACAATTTAGTTATCATAAAACTTAAAAAACTAAAACTTCCATTTTGTTTAGTAAAAATGTAAATGAAAAGTAATTTTTAATTGTTTTTGAACCATCAACTCCTACTTTCAACTTTCTTTCTGTCAAATGCTTTGAGTAGAATAAACACTTAACAACCAAACGAGCTTATAACTGTTAATAATATTTTTATTAGTTTCTACTTATATTTTTAATAAAAAATGTAATATAAAATGTAAATAGTTTATTTTCATATATTGATATACCTTGTTAGAATAAAGTAGAAAACAAAACTTATATAAAATTATCTTTAACCAAAAAGTGCCTCATTTTTATAAAAAAAAAACTTAAATAATATTAACGAATATCACTTAGATAAATTATATTAAATTTAAAAGTAATTATTTATGTTAAAACCTACAATAAGATTTTCAAACATGTTTTTTTTTTTTAATTAAATGTATTGTTATTCCGATATATATTTTTATTTTTCTAAAAACAACGACTAAATTGTTGCTTTCTTTTAAGTACAAAAAATAAAAATTATATTATACAAGTAATCAAGTATGTAATAAAATATTTGTGTGTCAAATTAAATGCAAAATAAAGCAATTTTTACGTTAATTAAATTAAATTGCAATTCAATGTTTAAAGACTGATTAGTAACGAAAATAGAAAACAAAAAATTATTCATGATGTCGAAATTTCTTTGGAAAGGATATGTTTCGCCAAAACTTGAAAAGTAAACACCTGTTGAAACACATCTTTTATGGATGTTATAAGAATTTAAAAAATGGGAGAAAAAAGATACAAATTGTATCAATATTTGTACAGTGTATTATTGGATTTGTAAGTGCTATACATTATATATTAAGAAAAATTGTAACTGTGTAATTAATCGAAATGAAAATAAAATATAATTTTATATTTTAATTAATGGTTTATTCAAATATATTTTCATAAAATTTCTTCAATAAACTCGGATTTTGTCTAGGTTCCCTGAACACGATTTTTCTCCTGTGAGTTGTATACTCTTCGAATGCTTCGCTGTCCAAAGGCCCCCAAGTTTTTGCGGGTCGCATTATCTTAGAAATTTTCTATAATTATAAAAAATATGTACTGTAGGGTTGGTTATAATCCAGAAACCTTATTTACAATTATTGAACGGGGAAAATATAAAAAAATATGTTTTTCCATTAACTATTTTTTTTAAAAAAACGTATAATTTCCGCCGAAACAACAATTATTTCATCAGCATACAAAAACAAATTGCAAATTTTGTTATAAATTAATAATTAGTTGAAAGAAATTAAAATTTTGTATATATAATATTTAGCTAGAAAAAATTATTAATTTAAAAACTATAAAGCTTAAACTATAAAGCTAAACTATAATGAGTGATCACTCCCCCCACTTTTTTCACAAGCAAACATGTATACCGCATGATAATTGCGTAAAATTATGCCCTCGATTATTTTTGGGAATTATAAGTTTTAATGATTGTTCGAAAATTTATTTTCCTTAATTATTAATTTGGGGAAAATTGAGTTTTATTTTCTTTTTCATATGTTGGACAAATTATAATTACCTTTCTTAGAGACAAATTATCTTTTGATTGTTTAAGTATTCCATAAAGAACCCAAGCGGGTATTTGTATCAATCCAAACAATGAGAGTATCCAACCGAATACTTAAAAAAAAACAAAAAAAAAAAACAAAAAAAAAAACAAAAATCATTTATTTCAATTTATATCAATTTGACTTACCATGAGCAATGTAAGGATATTCGACATCCTTGTAAGTTATAGGCTTCAATACAATTAGCGTGTAAATAAGCACAGTCATCATGAGACCCGGCGTAACCACTCCCCAACATAGACGCCAATATATGCCAGTCTTTTGACCAACCATAAACTGTATGTCCTCACAGAATCGCTTAACACCATACACCCAACCTACTGCTAAAAGCTCCCCGATGGCAAGAACGAGGGCAGTTAAGGACACTCCATAGAAGTCCACAAGATTTAAAATAAACTGTCCACCAGGTGTGGTATAAACGATGCTTATACTAAATCCAACCACTGCTAAGGCTATGGCAACTTGCCAATTCGGTAGACTACAAAACTGATCCCGAATTACTCGAATGATGCATGAACCCATGCCAACAGTGCTGCCAATGCCAAGTACGAATAACATCAAGAAGAAAAGAACTGCGAAGGCCTAAAGGTAGTTTCATTTATAAAGCTACTTTCGATCCCTTACCTGTGGCATAAGCTCAAATTTCGAAATAGCATCAGGGTATGAAATAAATGCAAGTCCAGCGCCGCCTTTAACCACTAAGGAGATGTCGTTGGTTCCTGTCTTAAGAGCAAGGTTTCCTAGTATGCCGAAAGTAATGCAACCTGCTATAAGTGATGAGCATGAGTCCATAGTTGTGATAATGATGATGTCCCTAGGGAAATTTATTTGAAAGGTGACTACAATCAATGATACGAAACTTAAATGCACACCTTGATACGTTCCTATTAAAATTATTGTATGAAGCGTAAGTTATCAATGTTCCAAAACAAATTGCCAGCGAAAAGAAAACTTGTGTCACTGCGGCATACCAAACCTTGAAGTCACTCATTAGTACCCATAAAGAAATATTTATAAAAAATTTCAAATTTACTAGTGGGTTTAGAAGCTCGCTCCATTTAGGCTTGAAAAAATAAATTATTCCATCCATAGCTCCAGGTAATGTTGCTGCACGCAGGAGAAGAACAAGCAAAACCACATATGGAAAAATTCCAAGAAAGTAAGAAACTTTTCCGGAGCTCTTTACTCCGCGAATAAGAACCGCCCCAATTATTATCCATGCAATTGCCAAACAAGCAACTAGTTCTAGATTTGGATATCCTATTCCATCGATGATTGATTCTTTTTCGTGTAGAATCACTTTTCTAAAATATCCTTATACATTATATATATATGTAGATTATATATAAAGTGTCAAAACAAACTCACTGAAAGTACAATTCAGCTGAAGACATCTTGGTTGAATTTGAGTTAATAGCAGATCCACTCAAGCATTTATCGCCCCATTCTTCTCGACAATAGCTCCATGGCAGGATACTTGAAAATGATGCGATTAGATAACGGAGTGTTAAAGCCATTATACTAGAGTAGTATGTTATAGATGCTCCTGTTCCTAAAATCTGACCAGCTGCTACACCTTAAATAAAGTAAAGAAATAAATGTAATACACATTAAATTAGTATCAAAATTAATAATAAATTTATGATTTTGTTTACTGCCGTTCTATTTATAGATTGAAGATTGATGAAACCATTATTTTTTGTGTGATTTGAACTACAATCGAATTAAAATATTACTACTAGATTTTTCAGTGGATATTGAATTGCTTTAAATGAAAATTATAATAATCTTCAAAAAGTGCGGGCGATTAGGAAAGTAGGGAAGTGCTTTTAGGAGATGTCTATGGGAAGGAAAAATAGAGCTATGTAGTTAAAGAATTACACACTCGTGAAGTTGAGCTAAAGAAAGCATACCCGAAACTGAGTACCATAATTATCACAACCGAAATAAACTGTAAAAACATTTCACTTGTCACTCCTGCTTACAGATCAGTAGGTCATTTGGAGGTGGCTTGCGCTTCCAAACACTATTCAAAAACTCTCATATGTATGTACACACATATGTGCCTACTTTAAACTCAATTCAGTTCAGTTTATTAATGAAATAATTTCATGCACAAAACCACAGAAGCCATTTATTATTAGTTTCAGACTCAATATGGTACTTAAATTTTTTTAATTTTATTTCACACCTTTAAGAACTGGAGCAAAATCAAATGCTTTAACAACTCCTCGCCCCGAAAACTGCCCAATTAATATCTCAAGGTAGTACACTGGTCTTCCAATAATTAACAAGACAATCAAATACGGAATAACGAAGGTTCCTCCACCATTTTGAAAAGCGACATAGGGAAATCTCCAAATGTTACCAAGCCCAACGGATAGCGAAATGCATGAAAATAGGAATTCAATCTCGTTTCCCCATTGCTCTTTTGGTTTCTGGATCTTTATAATAGAAATCTTGTTTTTGTCTTCAATAAATTGATCACTTTCTTTTAACTCCATGGTGTGGTTCTAATTATTTTTAAATAAAAACGATTTTGTTTCTTCAACTAACTAAAATGAACTGATGTCTGATGAGAATAGACTATTTTCATCAGCTTATAACTCTTAAATGCCCCATTATTCAATTTATTTAAACAAACTGTATTACACGCAAGCATTCCGAAAGATACAAAATTCATTTAAAGCAAGCAGTGTTAATTGAAACCCTCCTTGTAGTTGCTAAGAGTATCCGAATTGATAAAGTGTTTGATCTTGCTTTTCAAAAAGATAAAAATTATTTTATTGTTGTTGTGTGTTTATAGACGATATTGTGGTGATAATGCACAACAATGTTGAAATTATCGTGCAACCAGAAAAATATCAGTGATTATATTAAACGTGTTAATTGGTCAAACTGTCTACATAACTAATTATCCCTTTTTTTAACAAAGAACTCGAGATTTTGCATTAGGTTTTGGGAACGATTTAATAGAATCTTCGGTACCGCCAATTCAAGCGTTAATCCATTATTATTTTTCATATTTACATGTATGTAAAATGTACATAGCTAGAGAAATACGGTAGCACAGACAGTAAGTAGTCTAAAATAGGAAGCAACCTTGTAGAAGTATGTCTACATTTTCACTGACTGGATTTATTTGCTTAGATAAATAGATAAAAATAAATGTAATTTCATTAACAAAAATAGATATTTTAAAACTTAGATATGTAACTTAAGTTTTCTGCCAGGTAAAAAAAGCAGGCTAACAGAATAGTGAGGCCTTCTGGTCTATAATTGGTAAACTCTGCAAAACTAGGCAAAATGCTACAATTTATAAAATCTGATTTTAAAGTAAATACATTAGTTAGTTATTATATTATTTATTAGTTATAAATTAGTTTTATGCCATTTGCCAAAAGCATAATTTAGTTGAAGTAGTGTACGCGGTAGTAGTAGTACGCGGTGTACACAATGTAATTTCTTTCACAAATATAAATTTGTGAAGAAAAGTTTTAAAAATTGTTGGAGCGGTTTTTACAAAAAGTTGGTATCTAGAGTCATTGCTGGCATGTGGGAACCCTCTTTAGCTCTTCGGTGAGGGTGGTTCTTCGACCCATTATCAACCCGTCCCAAAAATACCATGTCAGGCTTAGCATCACAGAAAGTTTTTTAATGCGCGATATTGCTCTAACCATCCCATCCTGATAGCCACTCTCGCCTAAGCTACCCCTTGAAATCGCATCTTCCTTACCAACACCAAAGGAGAGCACAAAGGTAAGTTGCTTTCCTCGATAACTCCAAGTTGTAGCATTCAATCCAACTCCTTTTAGACCTCTTCCTGACAAACTGGAGACAGTGGATATTGGCGGGCAGTAGTACCCGTGTCAATGACATGGTTACTCACTTGAGTTTTTCCCAAACCTAATTCGATACAGTTCGGAAACAGTTTCCTATAGTTGCTTCTAGACGACTTTTCTGCTCTGATGTAAGCTCATTTAATTCAGCTTCTTCTTTGAAATTTACTTCTTTATCATCTAAACTGACGTCGGTTTGGATTTCACACACCTGTGGCATATATTAAACTCCCTCCAGAAATTCATTCCTATTGTGTGAGGTAAGGAATAAGATATGAAAAAAAATGGATTTACTGATACCATCGTAGGTCGCAAGAACCAACAATGTCGTGAGATTTCCCGTCTGCCGTAGTACGGACTTCATTCTTGACCTCCACGGTAATTTTTCCTAATAATTACAAACAATCATTGCATAACACCGAAATAAACGCTCCAGCAACCCAAAGACCCACACACCAAAAAGTAGAACATTAGCATACATCATATCGTCAGAGCTGGATGAAATTATGGATTTCAAAATTATCTTGGAATTTCTCACGAATCCGGAATCGACTTCTTCACTTCTGAACTGGGATGCTAGCTGAATTACTACTGGTATGTATGGTATGATATGTAACATTGTTTAAACTTAGCTTCTGTATAAAAATTTAAATCAAATCGGAGTGTCGTTTGTTTATCGATAAAAGACATTTGTCGAAAATCAGACAAAGAAAATTTAAGATATCTGAAGTTTTTGTTGCATCAGATATCTAGATAGCTTTGGATAAAAATTTTTACTCGTCCAACGTTTTGGTACGATCGACTTTTATCGAATCGAACTTTGAACGACACACGCAATAAGGGCCAAAGTTGAAAATAATAATGTTAATAAATTGCTTTTTGCAATGTTAAATAATTATCGGAAAATAGCTTTTTTCCAAATATGGAACGAGTCGTTTTGATATTGTTGCGATCGTCGGAAAATTCAATAAATTAATTATTTTACGTTGCTTAACACCTGAAATAATGTAAAGGTAAATGAAACACGTCGAAAGTTCATTGTCGTCTTACCCAAAAACGCCATTGGAGAAATCCTCCTTAAATCCTTCTGGTAGGTAGGCCGGCCGGGGACTTCGAGAATCTGTGAAGAATGAAAAAGAAAATAATCAAGCAGTTACTAAATATGGGCGAGCAAACAATAAAGTACAATAGGTAAACAAGATAAAACTAAGGAAATCTAAATAAAAACTAACTACATTCGTAATAAATTCATAGCATTCATAATTAGCCGCCGCCATGATGGGCATGTGGTTCTGGCTGGCAGGAAATATAAAGAATGAATGAAAATGAATGAAAGATAAATGTGTTAGAGAAGGGTGTCCCTGTTCCTTTCGTCGGCGGTTCCTAGTTTGCACTGAAGGGAGACAGATATACGTATATAGAGTCTTACAACCAATTGAGAAATTCCGTCTAACGTCAGATCACATGAAGGAGGGAAAAATAAATGTGATTATGTACAATAGGGGGTATCTTGAGGTCGGAACACATTAGGATGTGATTTTTGGGCAAAATGACCAAAATTAGGAATAACTGTGGTAGTTAAAAAGTAATGTAGCTTAAATAAGGTCAAAAGTGGAACGCAGTAAGTTCCACCAAGCTCAAGCAAAGTGGAACATTAGAGTAGTACCTGATCGTGGTAAGGTAGATCCAGAATTCGGGTATGGGAGCGGGGGAGGTGAAAGAAAGAAAAAAAAAAGAAAGTAAGAAAAAACTAAAACTCGACAAATTGTTGGTAGGAAGCATAGATACACCATATAAAGATGACAATCTTTCGTACGTTTCACCCTCCAAAACCCATTTGTTTACATTGTTGTATTTGTAATTTCATCCCGTGTCGATGAATAGATGTGAATTGCAACAACAATTTAATGGGGTGGGTTTGTTCTGTTTTGCTAGATCGGCCATTTTGTAAGTGCAAATAACGCAGCCATCTTTAAAAAAATTCCAACTCACCAGCTTTTCACCATGAAAATGAGGGATGTAAGGTGGGATATCGGGTTGTGTTGAAAGAAACACAAATTTAATGATACTAAGTCCGCTATTAAACGCCGACTTTGGCGTGATGAAACTTCTTTAAACTTTTTTTGAAAATTCATCTTGTGAGCCGTGCGCTACTGCACATTGATTTTTAAATCTTGACTCAAATTTGGAATTTCCCCTCTGCGCTCTACAATCAACAGAAATAAATGAAGTGACTTGTTAAATAAACAAGGAATACAATAAGAAATGTCAAAAATCAGTGGCCAAAATTTGGCCTACGACCTACATGACCCACTCCTTATTTAAAAAGAAGTAATGACTAAAAACTAGTCGTGTATAATAGCAGTATTTCGTATTGCCATGAATGACACCATGTTTGGCCTTCATTCGTTTACTCTCATAATGACATTTTGCTGAACTGTGTTTTTCTGTCCGAAACTTCAATTTCACAAGTCATCCATAATGCTCTTAAGTGGTTGAAAGTAAGAAAACAAATAGTTTGTTCAATGTCAATGTTCACAGCACAGAGTAATAAGCTTGTTTTTAGTTTTTTGCATCCAACCACTTACGAATGAGCGGTCGATGAGCACTCTTCACGACCGACGGCTAAAGTTAACGAAAACTAGACGAACAGTACCAAATCGCAATTATGGGCAAGGCATATGAATTCTTTGTATTCACTCGGTTTCGTACCAATTTTTTTTTTGACTTATTTCCTCCGGGCTTGCAAAAAAAACACGCCTAAAATTGTCTTACGACAGCTGCGTTGATTTTCTGATTTCTCATTCTTATATTATTATTTTTTTTTCATCATATTCACTGTTTGTTTCAATAAATTGAGATTAAAAAACAAAAGACAATCGAATATACTTAAATCGATTATAAATGTTCACTTTCAAAATTTGTTTCCACAAACTTATCCATATAAGGTCGCGTTAGCACTTGATAACTCGTTGCTGAATTTATTATACTTTTTGAACATACTCATGATATTTTTAAAATAACCGACATTTTGGTGGTGAATGGAGGAATTCTGTCTATGTGTGCAAATAAATGGTGGTGAATGGACGAATTCTGCATATGTGTGCGTGTTTCTCCTGAATTTCCCCTGAATTAGCTTGTAGGCAAACTCGGATGACAGCCGAGATTATTATCTTTATATGGTGTATCTATGGTAGGAAGGTACGGTGGGTTGGTTGGTGAGCGGTGAATGGATGAATGTGTGGGTAGACAAAGAAGGTAGGGAATAGAAGTTTGAGACCGATAGCTGCTAACCAGTGAGCAAAAACCTGTGGTAGAGTTAAGGTAATTCCATAGACAGAAAGGCCGACATCTGTAGGAAATCGCAGAAAAGAGAAAAAGGTCGTTTATGAAGGTCGGCAGTGCGATTTCAAATCGGGTTCGGACAATTTTGAATAAAACAAACGTTAACCGGTGTCAGCTCAAATAAACTCGGTATTCAAATATTAAAGAGTGAATAGATATAGTACCCGGTGAGTGATACATTTTTAAGTTTTCTTAGTATATAATATAAAGATTGATTCGGCTATTTTAGCGACGTCTCTAGGTAAAAGAAAAATTTAAATCGATTATGAATATATATATATACATTTATATGGTATACATATTTATATATATACCTATGACCATTATACAGGTTGGAAGCAGCCATATATCCTCCTTAAAGACTGGAAAGGGGAGGGAAAGCCTCACAAAAAAAAAAAAAAAAACTTATTTTAAATAAAAGGTGAGAATAGAAGTTTTTTTTATATAAATTTGAACGAAGTTAACGAGAAGTATTTCAGTCCCGTGTGCCCGGTAGGAAAAAGAAAACGGGTTTTAGCTGTACGGTTAAGATAAATTACAATAGTAAAAGGGATAGACGTCAAAAAAAAAAAAAAAAAAAAATCAAAAAAAAGGAACTCTGGCGGACACTGACTAGGCAAGTGTCGTGGCCGCCGAGATTTTTTTTTTGTGTTGGGCATTTATCTAACGTTGAGAATAAGAAGGCGTACTGATCAAGAGTTCCGAGCCACAGAGAAAGCGAGAACCTTGTCCTATATATCCTATGCTGGAAGGAAAACCACCATCTTAGTCGCATTTCCTGCTACAGTGGGACACGATATACTTTTGTGAAGAAAAAAAAGGGAAATATCAGCAGATATAAAGATTTTGGCGTGTAAGAAATTAGGGGTATAATTGTATATTGTTAAGGTTAGGGATTAGAAAATCTAAGGGTAAAGAAGGATATATGTCCCATAAAAAAAAAAAAAAAAGAAGGAAAAAAAAAAAGGTAATAATAGTATATGCTGAAAAAGAGAGAAAAAGCGAATAATTTATGTCAAAAAGGGAGAAGGAGGGTACTCAACCTAACCACGCTTTCTGCTTGTCCGCTCACGGTCGCGTCGGCCATTTTAGGTGTTCATTTCGGAGGGCGGATGCCTAACAAGAGCTCTTATTAGGTAGGGTCTACGAAATCGTTAACGGTTGCTATTGCCGTCCTAGCAAAGAAGGACGTTAGTAAAGAGAGGCGTCTTGGAGGGAGCTAGGTAGGGGCTGAAGCCACCCTAAACTCTTCTTCTTTCTTTTCTAACCTTTTTAAGGGCCTTCCGCTCTGTCTTCAGCGGTTTGGTTGTAAGACTTCAAAAGAAAAATATAAAACAAAGAAAAAAAATAGCATACAAAAAAAAAACAAAAACTAAAAAAAAAAAAAAAAAATAATAAAACCATATATCTAAATTTAAGGTAATTATAGATCAATGAATCAATTTAGAAACATTCCGGAAGTCATTATCTTTTCGTAGGATTTTTATATAAGAATATACATAGGTGGATACTTATTTCATTTTTTTTTTTTTTGCCTAAAGTTGTCATTTTTGTTTAATTTATTTCATCGAGCTTTTCAATAGTCGTTATAAACCAAAATATAAGGAATTTTAATAAATTCCGTTTGTGTCTTTATGGATAATGTTCTTACTTTTCCGTTCAGGATTGGAGGTAGTTTCGGTTTTTGAATAAATCATGTTCACTTATAACTCCAAACGACTCCGTCTTTTTCTAAGTGGTGAAAACTACTTCATGGCAATGTAAGGAGACTTTTCAGGGGTGGACGGCGGCGGCTAAGAATACTTTCGTAAGAGGATGATCTGAGGGCGAATCTCGTGTTCTGTTTTCGGGGAGTCTGAAAACTCCAGCCACGGGCTCCAGGACGGGAGGGCGGCGTACTTGCTCAACATCAGCACCTATATTCGATTGGTAAGTGTGTCGGCAAGCGAATCCTTTGTACTATTGTGGTGGTGGTTCTTAGCTAGTTGTGATGTATGGCACGTCTATGTAGTTTTGTTGTTGGCAAAGTCTGACGGTGGGACAAGAATCCCCCCTTTTCCGGCGAGCTAAGCCGAGTGTCGCCAGCGTGCCAGGTCCCACTGTTAGACGTCCTTCTCCCCCCGTTCGAGACACCGCGCCTTTGCACGGTTCCCATCCTCCTTTTTCTATACTGTCCTCTAAATTCTGTTCGATTCTGATCCTCTTTGGCCTTTTCACCTAATTTAACCTCTAGTTCCCTTTTCCTTACCTTTTCCTCCACCCTAACTCCATCCTCTTAGAAACCCAACTGTTTCCTACGACTTCCCCTTTTAGGATGGCCCTTTCTTTTCAAATTTCCTGAGCGTAACTCGAACGGGTATTCCAATGTCCTACCTATCCTCTTCCCAGTCTCCTTGCCCTTCGATGACATCCGACCTAACCATTACCTAACCCCCATCCTCACCTTTTCCAATATAAGTCCCCAGCAACAAATGGCGCCCAACGTAATAGAGGAATCGAGACTGAAAAAGTCATTTCATGGAGGTCAAACCTTCACGGTGAAAACCTATTGATTGGAACGGGGGCGAAGCCGAAAGTTTCAAACTCAAATCCACTACCAGCTGGAGGTAACACACTTCAGATATCTGGGCCACCCGAACCTCCAGAGGAAAATCAAACAAGAGAGGGTCCTCTGGGGCAAAAACACCACAACCATAATAATACCAATGCCTTATCTCAGGAACACGTTAACATTTCGGCTGAATTGAAAACGGTCATCAATTTGGCAATAGTACAAGCATATGACTCCTATACTAATTCATTAAAAGAAGATCTTACGGAGTCCCTGAAAAAGGAGGTCCGAAAAAACTTTCTGGAATTTATGGGAGATATCAACAGAACCATACGTACGGAGCCACCTTTGGAGGCAAGATTGCCGAAGACATCGGTCGATGGCCCAAGGTCCCGCCCTAACCAACAGGCTCAGAGAGACGTAAAAGAACGAGAATCGCAGTATCTTAATACCAGAGATAGTGTCCAAATTGATGGTTATCACGAATACCCAAATCGACGGCGTGTTGAAGGGGAATACGAGAAACCATATGGTGGAAGCCAGACGGTTTGGCCACAGCGATTTCCTCAGCAGGCGGGGAATCCTCCCGGAGGGTGGTATCGGCAGCCCGATTATCCGCACCATAGAGGGGCACGGATTCCCATTAAGTTGGATAAGTGGGGGCTGAAATTCAACGGGAAGCCGGAAACCCTAACCGTGGAGGATTTCATCTTCCGAGTAGAGACAATGCAATACCAGCATGGCTGCACCTGGGCTGAGATTTTACGCGACTTCCATCTTCTACTCTTCGACACCGCAAGTGACTGGTATTGGCAATTCCAACGGTCCTGTTATAGTCCCGACTGGGCGACTCTGAGAGACGCGTTAATGCGCCAGTTTAAGAATTCCAAGACTGACCTGGACATCATGAGGGATTTAATGGACCGTCTGCAAGGTACATGGGAGTCTAGTGAGGAGTATTTCGCAGCGATTAATAAACTCAAATCTCAGCTCCGGATGCCGATTCCAGAGGGGGAGTTGGTGCGCGTGCTTAAGGGTAACCTGAACGATCGCATAAAACGGCTGGTGTACCCCCAGGCGATTTTCTCATTAGATCAGCTAAGGATCGCCTGTAAAGATGCAGAACGTGCATTTACGGATCGGGGAATGGATAAACCAAAGCCGCATCGACCGCCGGCCCGGCATCTGGCAAATGAATTGGAATTCGTTGATGACTCTCCTAAGTTTCAGGAGGAAAACCTGGCAGCCTATCTCCACTCAATGACTCGGTCGAAAATTGGCCAGGGAAATGGAGGTGGAAGGTCTTTAACATGCTGGAACTGCCGGATTTCTGGGCATTCCTTTATGGATTGCCCATCGGCCGTGAGGAATATTTTTTGTTACAGATGCGGACAAGAGGGAGTTATAACTCCAAAATGCCGTATATGTAATCCGGAAAACCAGTCGAGGGGCGCGACGACTTCGGGGGAGCCGCGTTCGACTCAGATCCCCCGAGAGATCCCAGAAAAGAAATAAGTCCAGAAGCAGGAAGTAAAATTAAAATAGTAAGCAGACGTGAAGATGTGAAATCAGGCATAAAAAGTATCACTAGAGAAGTAAAACCTCTTCATGTGAGATTAAAAGAGTATAACAAAGTAAGAGATAGAATTTTTAACGGAAAAATCGGTGAAATATCAAAGAGAATTTTAAAAACCCGCGAAAGGTACAACTTAAGGAAGAATACCAGAAAGCAAATTGCGTCCACAGTCATTGACACATGCACTGACCCCAGACCATACGCCGCTATTACGGTGGCTGGCAAAGGAATGTTAGGTCTATTAGACAGTGGGGCGAGCGTCAGTATCTTAGGTAAAAATTGTATGTCATTAATAGAATCATTAGGAATATCTATGCAATCATACAAATCCGAAGTGAAAACCGCGGACGGTAAAAACCAAGCAATTCACGGCAAGGTTAGTGTCGAAGTAGACTACAAAAACCAAAAACACCTCATTTCTTTTTATCTTGTACCAAATTTGGAGCAAGAAGTATACCTCGGGGTCGATTTTTGGAAAGCGTTTCAAATTGCCCCGAATATAGTCAGCTCCGTCTCAATTTTGGACGAAGCTGGAGAGGTGAGGAGTGCTCATCAACTCTCAGAGGAGCAGCAATCTGAGTTGGACGCAGTCAAGGGGAAATTCTTAGATTTTGATCGTCATGGTCTAGGTAAGACGACCCTAATGGAGCACGTCATAGATACCGGGGATGCGATGCCTGTTAAGCAGCGTCACTACCCTGTATCTCCCGCGGTGCAAGCCCTTCTGTATCAGGAATTAGATCGAATGTTGGAGCTCGGCGTTATAGAGGAGAGTGAGAGCCCTTGGTGCTCGCCCGTTGTACTGATCAAGAAGACAGGTGAAGACGGTACCCTAAAATATCGTTTTTGCCTGGATTCGCGAAAAGTCAACGCGTTAAGCAAAAAGGATGCTAACCCACTTCCTCATATAGACGGGCTCCTCAGCCGTTTGCCAGACACCTACTATATAAGTAGCGTTGACCTGAAGGATGCTTTTTGGCAGATACCGCTGGAGATGCAGAGTAGGGAGAAAACTGCGTTTGCGGTACCGGGGAGACCCTTGTACCAGTTTACGGTCATGCCCTTTGGGTTGTGTAATGCAGCCCAAAGGTTGTGCCGTTTAATGGACAAGGTGATTCCTGCACGACTCAGGGATCGTGTTTTCGTCTATCTCGACGATTTGCTCATAATAGCCCCAGATTTCAAAACCCATGTCGCCCTGTTGGACCAAGTGGCTGAATGCCTTCGGAAGGCGAACCTCACCATCAACGTGAAGAAATCGAAATTCTGTTTTAAAGAATTGAGATATTTAGGCTTCATCGTTGGTGGTGGGAAGTTGAAAACGGACCCTGCTAAGGTGGAAGCGGTGGTAGATTTTCCACTGCCGAAGAACCCGAGGCAGGTTCGGCGGTTGCTTGGTCTGGCGGGGTGGTATAGGCGGTTCATACGAAACTTTTCTACCTTGACTGCACCCCTAACCGAGACCTTAAAAAAGAAAAATGAAAAATTTCGGATGACTGATGAAGCGATAAGTGCGTTTGAAACTTTGAAAGTAGCGCTAACTACAGCACCGGTTCTCACGCACCCGGATTTTACTAGAAAATTTTATGTTCAGTGCGATGCTTCTGAGTCGGGGATTGGGGCGGTGTTGTTCCAAAAGAACGACGCCGACGAAGAATTTCCGGTGTCATACTTCTCGCAGAAACTAAATGCCTGTCAACGGAATTACAGTGTGACCGAGAAGGAGTGCATGGCTGCAGTCATGGCGGTGAAAAAGTTCCGGCCCTATGTCGAGGGTATGGATTTCACGATCATTACCGACCATTCCAGCCTTAAGTGGCTGATGAATATGAAAGACCTTAGCGGCAGACTGGCAAGGTGGAGTCTTGACCTTCAGTCTTTTACCTTCGACATAGAGCACCGAAAAGGCTCACTGAATGTCGTTCCAGACACTCTTTCTCGGGCACACTTAGAGAGTTTAGATATCACAAAAGTTGCGCCATTGATAGATATAGAGTCCGAACAGTTTCGCTCGGAAGAGTACCGGGATCTCTTGAAAACAATCGAAAGTCGTATTGAAGATTTGCCGGACTTAAAAATCGAGGACAATTTTGTATATAAGCGGTCTTTTCCCTTAGGGGCAGATGAAACTCTTGTAAACCATACGTGGCGGTTGTGGATCCCGTCAGGATTGACTGAAGAGATAATCCGTCAAGCACACGAACCACCACAAGCGGCTCACGGGGGGGTGGCAAAGACGTTGTATCGCTTAAAGCAGCATTTCTTTTGGCCGAACATGACTGTGCAAATAAAAAAATTTATATCAGAATGTACCATATGCAAACAAAGTAAGTCCAACAATCAGATCCTTCGCCCACCCATAGATAACAACTATGTAACTGATCTACCATTTCAAAAATTATATATTGATTTCTTGGGTCCGTACCCAAGATCCAGAGCAGGAAATGCTTATGTATTCATAGTACTTGATCATTTGTCCAAATACGTGTTTTTAAAGCCTTTGCATTCAGCGAATACCACCAGTGTGGTTAAATTTTTAAAAAATGAAATATTTAATGCGTATGGAGTACCGGAAATAATTCACTCCGACAACGGTAAACAATTTGTAGCTAAGGACTTTCAAAATCTACTCCAGAGTTACGGAATTCGTCATTTTAAAACGGCCAACTATTCGCCTCAGTCCAACGCTTCGGAGAGGGTGAATAGGACTCTATTGGCAGCTATACGCTCTTACCTAAAAGACGATCAACGTGACTGGGATATCCACATCAGTGATATCGCATGCGCGTTGAGGAGTTCGGTACACTCGTCGACCGGCGTGTCACCATACTTCACTCTTTTCGGGGTGAATATGATGACGCACGGCAAAAACTACGAACTGGTCCAGAAACTGAATGCCATGAGCGATGGCGAACTTTTCATTCTCCCGAGGCATCACCGACTGCAATGCATACGCGAAAAAGTAAAAGAGAATATCATAAAAGCAAATGAAAAAAGCGCGAAAACATATAATATTCGTAGTCGCGATGTTCGTTTTGTACCAGGGCAAGAAGTGTTCCGACGAAATTTCGTTCTTAGCGATTCATCAAAATACCTTTCGTCTAAACTTTGCCCGAAATTTGTCAAATGTCGAGTGATTAAACGCATAGGGAAAAACATGTATGAATTGGAAAACCTTTCAGGCAGAAAGATAGGCGTATTTCACGCCAAGGATATAAAGCAATAAATGACCCGTGATATACATAGGCACCCGATAGACCGGATAGTATATCCATCTTTACTTCGAAACCCTCCAGTCGTACCTTCCATAGTCATATATTATTGTTATGTATTCAGAGTTTATTTCTTTAGATATTAATAGTTATTTATTTATTCAGTTACCTATTTATTCAGATTTTTTTTATAATTGTTAAAAAGTTATTTATTTACTTATTTGAAGTCCTTAATTATTTATTAAACGTTTATTGATTTACTTATTCCTTAAATATTTGTTAATTTATTTACTTAGGTAAGGTGGTGGGTTAGTTGTTAGTTTATGGATAAGGTATTATGTATGTAATTGTTTATTTATTGATATATAGTGTATTAAATTCTTAATGTTCGTTTAGTTGGGTCATCAAACAGTGATCACGCAGGTATAAAGGACTATAATTCACTTTTAGTTTGTTTGGTTGATTATTCAACTGATCATTGGAAAAAAAAAAACTCACTGGTGTATTCCTTTTTTTCGCATTGAAACAAGATAAATATTAGGAGTAGTAGAATAGCTTCATGTCACAGCATTGACCGACCGAAAGGTTTGAGATAATAAAAAATAAAAATATAAAAAAATACATCATATCTTAAGTCGAAAGCCCGGAAAAGAACAAAATCTGTAAAAGGAATATGAATAGTTGCACGAAATCAGCTTCGCTAAACGTGAACGCGATATTTAGAAGGAAACTTGATTAAAAAGATGCACTGTCTAAGCCTACTCTTCCTTTAAGTCCTAGGACGCCGCACATCGTTTCAAGTACCCAACGGACCTAAGATCGTATTAAAATTCACAAAAAGCGAAAGGGTTACAATGAAAACAAAAAAATGAAAATATACAGTCCTATACTGCCATCAGCTATCCGATTCGATTCGCGTGAATGTTTCAAATTAATTATCAAAACTTAGGTCTTTCCAAGGTAAATCTTGTAAATGGAATCCTAGAGAGGATTTTATCCTGTTAAGTATGTTTTTATCGCATTTTGTACACATTATGGAACCATCATCATATGGAACCAACGTTTTGAAGAAAAGGGCGGATAATGTAAGTGCAACTAATTTTCTTTTCTTTCTAACTTGGGCGAAATGCGAAGAACATACAAATAAAGCAAAAATTGGATGACAGGTCTATATGTTGGTTCAAGATACCCCGATAGTCGGGTTTTAAAAAAAAAAAAAAAAAAAATTAAAAAAGGAAAAAGAAGAACAAATGTTACAAGGAAAATCAACGCCTCGCGATATAACGAACACCCAATGTATCTTTCAATATAAAGTTGGGACACGAGATACTGACTGGTTTGTTTGGGGAATACAATTTAGTTGTTTGTTTGGTTTCAAAAATTTAAGCAAAACGTCACCTGTGAAAGTAGAGTCAAGCGTTCCCCTTCACGTAATAGCTGGAGGGTGGCCGAGTATTCCCACTTGCCTAGTTGGCACTTCCATCTTATTTCAGAAAAAACACAAACCTTGCCGCATTCGATCCGCATACTGATGGGAAGATGATGGACTGAGCGGTCGGGGGGACGTCATGGGTTTGGGTGGAAGCCACAGCGCAGTGTTGAGACTATCTGAAATGGAGGTACCGAGTTAGAAAAAAAAAGGAAATAATTATTTCTAGACAATTCGAACAACAAACCATATAGGAAGTAAGATAATTACTAACAACGGAATAATCCGTAAAAGGGGAATGACCTTGAAGGGTTCTATGCCCGGCTTGTGGCGTGGGTTGAACTCCCCACATGTCCAGACAGCAATAGATGATACGCCACCGTCTCTGATGCGTTACAGGCAACCTCAGAACCGGTGTTTTGTTGCGATCGTCGGAAAATTCAATAAATTAATTATTTTACGTTGCTTAACACCTGAAATAATGTAAAGGTAAATGAAACACGTCGAAAGTTCATTGTCGTCTTACCCAAAAACGCCATTGGAGAAATCCTCCTTAAATCCTTCTGGTAGGTAGGCCGGCCGGGGACTTCGAGAATCTGTGAAGAATGAAAAAGAAAATAATCAAGCAGTTACTAAATATGGGCGAGCAAACAATAAAGTACAATAGGTAAACAAGATAAAACTAAGGAAATCTAAATAAAAACTAACTACATTCGTAATAAATTCATAGCATTCATAATTAGCCGCCGCCATGATGGGCATGTGGTTCTGGCTGGCAGGAAATATAAAGAATGAATGAAAATGAATGAAAGATAAATGTGTTAGAGAAGGGTGTCCCTGTTCCTTTCGTCGGCGGTTCCTAGTTTGCACTGAAGGGAGACAGATATACGTATATAGAGTCTTACAACCAATTGAGAAATTCCGTCTAACGTCAGATCACATGAAGGAGGGAAAAATAAATGTGATTATGTACAATAGGGGGTATCTTGAGGTCGGAACACATTAGGATGTGATTTTTGGGCAAAATGACCAAAATTAGGAATAACTGTGGTAGTTAAAAAGTAATGTAGCTTAAATAAGGTCAAAAGTGGAACGCAGTAAGTTCCACCAAGCTCAAGCAAAGTGGAACATTAGAGTAGTACCTGATCGTGGTAAGGTAGATCCAGAATTCGGGTATGGGAGCGGGGGAGGTGAAAGAAAGAAAAAAAAAAGAAAGTAAGAAAAAACTAAAACTCGACAAATTGTTGGTAGGAAGGTACGGTGGGTTGGTTGGTGAGCGGTGAATGGATGAATGTGTGGGTAGACAAAGAAGGTAGGGAATAGAAGTTTGAGACCGATAGCTGCTAACCAGTGAGCAAAAACCTGTGGTAGAGTTAAGGTAATTCCATAGACAGAAAGGCCGACATCTGTAGGAAATCGCAGAAAAGAGAAAAAGGTCGTTTATGAAGGTCGGCAGTGCGATTTCAAATCGGGTTCGGACAATTTTGAATAAAACAAACGTTAACCGGTGTCAGCTCAAATAAACTCGGTATTCAAATATTAAAGAGTGAATAGATATAGTACCCGGTGAGTGATACATTTTTAAGTTTTCTTAGTATATAATATAAAGATTGATTCGGCTATTTTAGCGACGTCTCTAGGTAAAAGAAAAATTTAAATCGATTATGAATATATATATATACATTTATATGGTATACATATTTATATATATACCTATGACCATTATACAGGTTGGAAGCAGCCATATATCCTCCTTAAAGACTGGAAAGGGGAGGGAAAGCCTCACAAAAAAAAAAAAAAAAACTTATTTTAAATAAAAGGTGAGAATAGAAGTTTTTTTTATATAAATTTGAACGAAGTTAACGAGAAGTATTTCAGTCCCGTGTGCCCGGTAGGAAAAAGAAAACGGGTTTTAGCTGTACGGTTAAGATAAATTACAATAGTAAAAGGGATAGACGTCAAAAAAAAAAAAAAAAAAAAATCAAAAAAAAGGAACTCTGGCGGACACTGACTAGGCAAGTGTCGTGGCCGCCGAGATTTTTTTTTTGTGTTGGGCATTTATCTAACGTTGAGAATAAGAAGGCGTACTGATCAAGAGTTCCGAGCCACAGAGAAAGCGAGAACCTTGTCCTATATATCCTATGCTGGAAGGAAAACCACCATCTTAGTCGCATTTCCTGCTACAGTGGGACACGATATACTTTTGTGAAGAAAAAAAAGGGAAATATCAGCAGATATAAAGATTTTGGCGTGTAAGAAATTAGGGGTATAATTGTATATTGTTAAGGTTAGGGATTAGAAAATCTAAGGGTAAAGAAGGATATATGTCCCATAAAAAAAAAAAAAAAAGAAGGAAAAAAAAAAAGGTAATAATAGTATATGCTGAAAAAGAGAGAAAAAGCGAATAATTTATGTCAAAAAGGGAGAAGGAGGGTACTCAACCTAACCACGCTTTCTGCTTGTCCGCTCACGGTCGCGTCGGCCATTTTAGGTGTTCATTTCGGAGGGCGGATGCCTAACAAGAGCTCTTATTAGGTAGGGTCTACGAAATCGTTAACGGTTGCTATTGCCGTCCTAGCAAAGAAGGACGTTAGTAAAGAGAGGCGTCTTGGAGGGAGCTAGGTAGGGGCTGAAGCCACCCTAAACTCTTCTTCTTTCTTTTCTAACCTTTTTAAGGGCCTTCCGCTCTGTCTTCAGCGGTTTGGTTGTAAGACTTCAAAAGAAAAATATAAAACAAAGAAAAAAAATAGCATACAAAAAAAAAACAAAAACTAAAAAAAAAAAAAAAAAATAATAAAACCATATATCTAAATTTAAGGTAATTATAGATCAATGAATCAATTTAGAAACATTCCGGAAGTCATTATCTTTTCGTAGGATTTTTATATAAGAATATACATAGGTGGATACTTATTTCATTTTTTTTTTTTTTGCCTAAAGTTGTCATTTTTGTTTAATTTATTTCATCGAGCTTTTCAATAGTCGTTATAAACCAAAATATAAGGAATTTTAATAAATTCCGTTTGTGTCTTTATGGATAATGTTCTTACTTTTCCGTTCAGGATTGGAGGTAGTTTCGGTTTTTGAATAAATCATGTTCACTTATAACTCCAAACGACTCCGTCTTTTTCTAAGTGGTGAAAACTACTTCATGGCAATGTAAGGAGACTTTTCAGGGGTGGACGGCGGCGGCTAAGAATACTTTCGTAAGAGGATGATCTGAGGGCGAATCTCGTGTTCTGTTTTCGGGGAGTCTGAAAACTCCAGCCACGGGCTCCAGGACGGGAGGGCGGCGTACTTGCTCAACATCAGCACCTATATTCGATTGGTAAGTGTGTCGGCAAGCGAATCCTTTGTACTATTGTGGTGGTGGTTCTTAGCTAGTTGTGATGTATGGCACGTCTATGTAGTTTTGTTGTTGGCAAAGTCTGACGGTGGGACAAGAATCCCCCCTTTTCCGGCGAGCTAAGCCGAGTGTCGCCAGCGTGCCAGGTCCCACTGTTAGACGTCCTTCTCCCCCCGTTCGAGACACCGCGCCTTTGCACGGTTCCCATCCTCCTTTTTCTATACTGTCCTCTAAATTCTGTTCGATTCTGATCCTCTTTGGCCTTTTCACCTAATTTAACCTCTAGTTCCCTTTTCCTTACCTTTTCCTCCACCCTAACTCCATCCTCTTAGAAACCCAACTGTTTCCTACGACTTCCCCTTTTAGGATGGCCCTTTCTTTTCAAATTTCCTGAGCGTAACTCGAACGGGTATTCCAATGTCCTACCTATCCTCTTCCCAGTCTCCTTGCCCTTCGATGACATCCGACCTAACCATTACCTAACCCCCATCCTCACCTTTTCCAATATAAGTCCCCAGCAACAATATATTGAAATATTGGAATTTCAAACAAAAATTTAAACTTTTTTGTATCAATTCTTCATCCAAAGATTTATGAAAATCACTTGAACCGTTTTCGAGAAATGCGAAAATCAAAAAATAATTTCTGTGGGAGGTGCCATTAACAACCAATTTTTTGTTTTAAAAGGCACCCTATACCTATTACAATTAACTGATTTATTTTTGTCTAGACATTTTTTTGTTATTTTGGGTCCTAAAAAATGAAGTCGTCTGGCCTATCATCGTTATGTCAATTTTGTTCAAAATCTTGGATTCGATTTTTGTACGCAAAAGCAAAAATGAATTGTTTTAATATTGCTCATAATTTCAAATCTAAGACAACACACATTTGCGAAAGTCGCAAATAATATTTGCCAGTCTGGGGCCCCACTATGTAACTCGATTCTACTTTTGATTCGAATAGTTCAATCCGATTCTACATTCAAATTTTACAGCAATAGAATTAATTGTGGAAATTTTTAATGAAAATAACAATATCTTAATACAAGAAACGTGGAAAGTGTCACAATTTGGAATAATTCCGAAACAAATTCAAGGCACACGTATAAGAGACAAATCCGTTTGTTTGTTTTGTCTAAATTTTTCAATCGGATTACCTACATGGACCTTGAGTATTACTACCACAGTGGACATTTAAATTTGTTTTTGTTTTTAAATAGCCTTTCACAAATTAGGTTCATATATTGAATAAAAATGTCGCACTGACGCACCTTCATGTTACTGGTTTTTGACGATTCCCCTTACAGAAAGCATATCATAGTTTCATGAAATATTGAATAAAAGATTAAAAATTTTAAATTTTAAATTTCCTTCTACATACATTTTCAAAGAAAAGTTACTTTACTCGATCTACTCCCAAACACATTTGAAATAGAATGAAAATTTGCAAATTCGAATGGCTAGCGTTAACTTATAAAGTTAAATGAAATTATAAAGTTAAATTATTATAGAACTTGCTAGGGTTACAGAGTTCCGATTTCGCGAATCCCTAATTTTTACCGTAGAATCGCATTACATTATTATTATTAAAAAAAAAAATTTAATGCTAAATAAAATTTTAATAATAATAAAAAAAATTACATAGTAGGGCCGATCATTTTTACGTCATAATTTGCTATTCTTGGTTGCAAATTTGGGACAGTTCGAAAAATAAATTTTGAAATTCTTTTCCGCAAATCGTCGGAACATTAACGTAAACCTTTTCTAGATGTGCTGTTGCAGTTTTGTTTATAAAAGTACTGTTTATGCCGCTCGCCGGTGGGAATAGTTGATACGCACCTACTTTTATTGGCGAATAACTGTTATAAATTGGAATTTCTCGAATTTTGTCCGTTCTTAAAACCCTAAACAATAACAAGTAATCGTGTATATTATTTCATTTGTATATTTTATATCTGAAGGTGTATCACAAAAAATACATAATTATAAAAAAAATACAATTTTTTTTTAATTGTAGTGTGCATTCATTTTTTCAGAGATCGAAGATTCGGCTGCGTACACTTTTTTGGTAATAAGATAATCACGAAGTATCTTAAATAAAGTAAAATGATTGGTGAGTGCTAGAAAACTAAGAGACAAAACATGATGCCATTCAATGGCGAACCACAAAATGAGAATCTGGAAGAGCACAAGAAAAACCTGCATGCAGGAGAGAGCCATATAAATTGCCGATGGGTTATTGAAGAGTTTCTGTAAAAATAAAAATTAGGGAACTAGAATTGTTGAATTAATAATAGACTTCTTACAAAAAATCGATAGTGAGATGTGTTTCCTGGCAAAGCAGTCGTCACTGGTCCCAAAGACTTGTACAAATCCCCAGTGTACCGTACAATGCTGGCATTACTCCAGGCAGATGTTTTTGACCAGATTGATGGTTGAGAGTTGGCACTCGAGCGTCCATCCAAACGACACCAAAGACCCAAATGCAAAGCTGATCGATGGAGAATGTCACTGTACTTCGCAGGGAAGCAAAATACCGTGCACATGGTGAATCCACCCAGCCAAATGAATATAATATGCTGCGAGGCCCATAGGACATTATAGTGAATGAAGTTTTGAGCATAAAAACATGGAACAAAGCCTCCATAGTAAGCATTCACAACAGAGGTGAAGATAACCTGCTTAAATCGATTGTTAAAATCGTTTTTTAGGCTTTCAACTTCATCGCGGATTGTTACTGGACTCGATGAGCAACAATGCATTGGAAGGCCATTGAGATATGAACCTTCGACTTCGCAAGATGTTCGAAAAAAAGGCTCAACTTGGAATCCAAAGATAAGAGAATATACTACCAACCTGAAGAAAATAAATATCAATTTTGTTTTATAAAATAATCAAGAACTTACGGATACATGAGCAGAAAAAGTGATAGATAGTTTTGCCTCGTGTAAACCTTAACTATACAAAGAGCCAGAATCAATAAAAGCACCGCACTGAAAATATATTTAGCCACCAATTTATAGGATCTCAATTGTCTATCATTGTAGAAGACATCCAGACATCTGTTCATGAGGCAATAGAGAAGCCGGCGAGAAAGTATTATTATTGTAAAAATCACCAAATACGGCTCAATCAAGTAGTAGTTCTAGATTTTAAATAAAATAATTTATCGGAAAAAAACAATATTCGGCTTTAGATTGCTTCAACTTACAATTGTGTGATTTGTATGTGATTCAGGAATCCACCAAACAGTTCGATATATATGCAAAAATTGCATTCCAGCTCCAAAGAGGATAAACAAAAACATTACTAGCTCATTGAGGAGCTCCGAACTGCTGGGGATTTCAGGGAATGGTATATGCTTTGGCATTGGTGCAGAGTGACCGGTTTCTGATGGTGCATCACTATCGTTATCCATTTATATTACAAATTTTAGTATTATTTATTCAAATCTATTTTTTTTATTTTAATTAAGCATCTTCATCATTAAATTAAAAATGCGCGGAAGCAATGAAAGTTGTAAACAAAATTCAACAGCGTTTTGCATTTGACAACTGAACTGACAAGCCATAAGAAAAAAAAACAACAATTATCGAGTATCGATAATCGAATGTGGTCAACACAACTGAGTGCATTCATTCAGAGCGGTTGCATTCAGAGCCCTATATTATTGTTTACTTTTGTCAAAAAAATGGCAAAATAATTTATTTTTTCGAATTAAATATTCTCATGACAGATTTTTGACAGACATACTGAAAACTTATCAGTTGTGTAAATCCAGCATTATTTGCTGCGGGTTCAATTATAGCTGGATAGTTACCCGAACGTGGCCAATGGTATTTTTACAAGATAATAAGTGCATGTTTTTGTAGAGAACTAAATAAAAAAACACAAATGTTAAACTGTCAATAGTTGTTCGGAAGTTGCCTAGTGGGTGAAAGCGAGGAACTTAGTTGATCCGCATTGCTGGCAACTCGAGGCAACGGAAAGTTGCCAGGCCAAGAGCGCTATTTGTTTAGTTATTTCATGCCCTTTAGTGCCTGATTACATGCTCGTTTTACTGAAGGGTGCATCCAGTGAGACAGGAAGATTCTACGTGCGTAATACTATGTTTCCACTGACCACTGAAACCCAAAATTTGTCCATAATCTTCTTCAAATCTTGAAGATTTACCACAAAAATTTATTTCGTAAATCTAGTAGACTTCTAATAAATCCTACTGAATCTTCATAGGGCCATAAGTTTAACAAATCGACAACCTTTTTATGTCGCACTGAACTCATTACTTAAAAAACCTAACCTTTTTTGCTCCTTTTGACAAATATACTGTCAAAGTTACTCTATTTTCTAATCTTTTTGTGTGGTGGAAGCACTACATAGATTTATTTAATCTAAATTGAAACTTGTACTGAATGAATTCATTTTACTTCACATGCTGAATATGCGCTGAATAAATTACTGTCACCTCACCCGTCACCCTTATGCGTCATTTTCATTTCACCAGCTGAAATTGATTTTTTGACTGTGCCATATTTGTTTTGTTTTTCTCGATCGTCCAATTTAATAAATTTTTTATTCATTCAGTATATTCAAGAGGACAAAATGGGATGTGATGGTGGTACAATTCCTCGTAGAGATGAACTGGTTCGTTTAAAAAAGAAAGCTGAGCAGGTAAGTTCAAAAATAATCGGTTCCCAAAATCTTGAATTATAATATGGCCGTAATTTCTAAATAGAAAGACAAAGATGCAGAGCGTCAATTCCTCTGGTTGCATTGTGCATTAACCCAGCAACGTCTTCAAGAACCCATTGTCATGTGCACTCTAGGCCGTCTCTATTCTAAACAAAACGTCATTGAACAACTCTTGGAAAAAGACAAGATGCCTGAATCATCTAAGCACATTAAAGGTATGCGCGACATAAAAGACTTGCACCTTACATCCAATCCAGCTTTCAAGGATTGCAATAAAACCGAAGGTGGTATTGATCCGCGAGGCTCTCCATATATTTGTAAACTCATGGGCATTGAGATGTCTGGCAACTTTCGATTCATTGCCTTGTGGACATGCGGCTGTTCTTTTTCTGAACGAGCATTGAAACAAATTAAAACAAATACTTGTCCATTATGTCAAGTGCCCTATTCAATTGAAGACGTTATTGTTATAAATGGAAACGAAGAAGATGTTGAGTTGATGAAATTAAAAGTGGAAATGCGCGCGGCTAGGAAAAAGGCGTCAAAAAAAACCAAATCCAAAAGCTCAAACCCAGTTGTAACTTCGACAACTGTTGTTAGCGAAGAAACTGTCGAGACAAGCAAAATAAACTCTAAGCCAATACCAGTTGTTGAAGACATACCCAGCACAGAGACAACACCAACGTTGTCTATTCAAGGAATCAACGATGTAGCTTGTAGTGGATCAAGCAAGAATGGAAAAAATAACTATCATTCAACAAATAAAAGGCAGGGCGCAAAGACACTGGAAGACCCAGAAATGAAGCGATTGAAGGATGATTACAGCGTTGCTCATGATCCAAAAGCAACAAATGTATACAAGTCATTGTTTACTAGCCACAAAAGCGAACAGGAGCAGAATCGGGCCCACTGGGTCACGTATAATCCCTTTTACAATTAAATCATAGCGAGCATATAGCAGGTTGCATCACTGATGCCTATTTTATTTTATTTTTTCAATAAAAAAGATCCAAACCATATAATTTGGAGGTGTCTTACAAGGCTTTTCTTATTTATTTCCTTATATCAATATTCGTTCCTCCTTCGAAAAAAAACGTTGTTTTTTAATTGTTCGAAATTAAATTGGGTTTCTGATACATATCTTAAAGCTCTGTTTTTATTAAAAAACGCGAATAGAATTTCTCAGCGAAATTCAGCTACTCAAATCTTTTTGTCACAAGAAACAAAGAAAAGAAAGCTGTTGAATTGTATTTTGTATTATAATTTCTATAGTACTCTCATGGAACAGAAATTTTTGCTTAGGTTATCCCTCTGCGGATGGTTTGCATGAATTTTAACGACCGCGGCGATCGTAAAATTAAATGAAAAACAGCGCGGAATAAATTCATCAGATGAAAACTTTTGATTTACAAGTATACTTACATATATACTTCTTCGAGCTTTATGTGAAATGTCTTGTTCAAGTTTTTGCTCAATCGGATGATTATTTCTTGAGTTTTTAGCTAATCTTTAAAGGTAAATTGCTGTTCAGCTCAATCTATCGAAAGGTTTAACAAAATTATTTACGTGACTTCTGAATCAACATACCTATATACATTGTATATGTTTCAGCTCAATCTGATGGTTTTTGAATATCACAACAAAACTATAAATAATTTATATATACCAACCCACACATATACATACCTATAAAACCATTGAAAACTATTTAAATAATTAACAAGTTGAATTATGAATTCATTAAATACAAAATTTGGTAAATATACACAAAGATGATTAGCTGTGAACAAATTTGCATTAAATTGAAATACATAATTACTTTGCAGAATTTATTTATTTGATAAAATTCCATGTACTTCCTTGAGTATGATCTTTTAACTCAACGCCATTTCTTTTCAAACAACTTCTTAATTCATCGCATACTATAAACAATTCATTATTCTTACTTTCAATTGCTCGTTGTCGTATTTCAGTTCTTGTTTTTACTAAATCCTCCAATAACGGTGACAAATCTAAATTTGTATCACTTATTTGTGCTACTTTTCCGATTTCAAAACCAAACATCTGTAAATTACTGTTGACAAAATTACGAACTGCGGCCACTGTATCCAGATTGGATGCAAAGATTTCAACTACTTCTGTTGATGAATTGATAGATTTGCTGACTGCTGATGAAAGTTCGATTAAAACACCTATGCATCGAGCTGTATTGAAGTCATCCTTAAGATGTTGGTTTATGCGTAGCTTGGATTGCTTAAGTATTTCAAGAATCTGGTTGGAATCAATCGATGCACCACGTTTTTTGCCTTTCAAATAGGCCTCAACATTCGAATTGAACTCAATGAATCTCTTGAGTGTGCCCTGTGCTGTACTCATCATTTTATCTCCGTACTCTACAGAGTTGCGATAGTTAGATAACATACATGCCATTCGGAAGTCGTCGCTAGAGTAAGATTTAAGCATTTCATTGATTCCGATTGTGTTCTTAAGAGATTTAGACATCTTTTCCGATTGTCCATCAATACTCAAGTGCCCTGTGTGGAGCCAATAGTTCACCCACTGTGCAGTTTTGTGAAACACACAACTTTGTGCTTCCTCGTTTTCATGATGCGGAAATTTGAGATCTAAGCCTCCGGCATGAATGTCAATACCCCTGCCGAAGATCATGGTGGCCAAAGCACTGCATTCTATGTGCCAACCTGGACGGCCTTCGCCCCATGGTGATGGCCACGAAGGTTCGCTTGATATCTTTTTCGCTTTCCAAAGGGCGAAGTCCACTGTTGATGTTTTAATTTCATGACTAATCTGTTCTAGATTGAGTTTCTGAAGCTTTCCGTATCCAGAATAAGTGTTAACATCAAAGTAAATCGACTTATCGCGTCCAATATACGCCAATTTGTCTTGGAAGATTTTTTCAATAAATGCAACTATTTGCGGAATATTTTCAGTCACTCTTATCTTAACATTTGGCTCTCTGATACCCAATCTCTGCATATCACTCCAGAACTCTGTTTCATGGAATTTAACCAACTCCTGCCATGATTTACCACTTTCTTGACTCCGTTTGATGATTTTATCGTCAATGTCAGTAATGTTCATGGCAGTGACAAGATTAATTTTAAAATGATTGCGCAGAATTCTTTGAATAATATCGAGTTTAACATAACAACTGGCATGACCTAGATGAGAGGAGTCATAAACAGTTGGACCACAAGTGTACCAAGTTGCAATGTGCTCATTTTGCAACACTAGGGGTACATTCGAACGTGTAATACAGTTATAAACTTGTATACCAGTTTCGTACCCGGTTGGTTGGTGCCATTGGTGGGAATATTTACAAAATTGTCCCAGTGATAGTCGATGACCAATCCTTGGAATACTGTATTTAGTAGCTATTTCTCAACAATTATATATATTTACCTTAAATGCAACATTTGACCAATAAAATAGCTTAATTTCACACGAACAGTAATGTATTTCCAGCAATAAACAAATGCACTTAGACCACAAATAAACGACCTTCTGTTTCAGATGACAGAATTTTTATTTGACACAAAACAGATGATATCGAGACCGGTGTTGTTATGTATAACAGTTTTCAGTTAAAGCATTCGGTGAAGCGAGTACGGATAGTCTTGTGAATTTTTGATTTGTGACTTTATTCGTAAAGAAATATTTATTAATAAAAACTATCAAGATGATGCGATATGAGGGCGACGAAAAGCTGGCCGACAATTCAGCTTGCGCCGGTGTTCGAGCAGACTTGAAAATGTGCCTGCTAGAGAGTGATTGCTGCAAAAAGGTTCCCTCGGCTATAAACCCACCCAACAACTATTGTTTTTTAATTACTTTGTTTGTATTTTAAGGATAAAAATACTCCTAGACAATGTTTGCAATCAAATAATGTTCCAGACGAATGCCGGGTGCTAAGAAACACATTTTTCGAGTGCAAGAGGTCTATTGTAAGTTGTTTGATTATGAAAATAGTGGATTGATTAAAATTGATCTTTTCAGTTGGATAACAGGCAGAGATTCCGTGGACGTAAAGGTTATTGAATGTTATTATTTTTATAATAAGTTATATAAATGTGAACAAATTCATAATTTTCATAATAAAATCTTTTCTGTGAATATTTTCACAAGATTTTGATGTTTCTTTCAATCTGTCAGTGATACTGATAATCAGTGGGGTGAGGGATTTTGTTCGATTCTCGAAAAAAGGAGATACCGGCATTCAAAACGGCAACTGGGGGTGGAATCGGCTAAGCTGGTAGTTGATGGATCTCTGCCACCAAATGTCAGAAGTGTCAGTGTGAAATTAAAAAAAAAAAAAAAAAAAACAATCTGACAGCACTCCCTGGTTGGAAAACAAAACCAAATGCCGAAGGCACGAAGGCGAGCCAAAAAGGTCGGGTGTTTAATAATAGTGATTAATATGTAATAAAATTAGTTTTTTTGTATCAAACACTTGAAAAAATGTTCACTAAAATGTTTAAACACTAATTAATTGGTAATTCGATCGCAAATTTAAGTTTTCAGTTCCAAATACAATAAATAATCAAATGACCGGATTTTTAACACTGCCAAGAGCATGTAAATATTTTCCAACCAGGGACTTTTTTTGTTGTTGTTTTTAGATGTCAAATTAGAAAGAGAAAAGACAAAGACAAATCTTGGAAGACCTCTATTGTCAATTTTTTTATTGTCGTTTTGACGATAGTTGTCTCTATCTTATCTATAGAGAAAGAAAGAGGAAGCATTCGTCAAAACGATTGTTTAAGTCGGAACTATTTTGCTCCGACTGGCTGAACAGGGTGCATAACCTTGATCAGAGCGTAGATAAATACAAAAGGTTCTTTGTACCTTTGTATTTTGGAGTATGTTGTATTGTTGTGAAATATTAATGCCCCTTACCACTGGTGGGGGGAAGCAATAATAATTAAGTGCACTCGACAACCTTTTGATCACAAATGATAAATTTTATTATCTTAAAATTCTATTTATGTACAATTTTTGCTTACTTTACTAAAATTACATTCACACAATTTTTGATTACTTTACTAAAATTACGTTCATACAGAAAGAAAGAAATACAAAAAGTAAAAGAAATATGATACGTTTCTGCCAGGTATGTTCTGAGCCTGAATGCAGAATGCTGACTATCGTGAGAAATTTATTTAAGTATGATTAGAAAATAAAGCATACAGAGAAGCTGTTGCTGTTGTTATAGATTTTAAATAAAGCATACAGAGAAGCTGTTGCTGGTAAATACTAAAAATTGTTGGTATATAATAATCTGATGGATTAAAATATACATTCTCCACCCGTTGAACTATGTTCGAAACTATACGACCATCTCGAAGGTAATGCTGTTAGGATTTTTGTCGTTGGGGTCTTCTTTTTTGCAGTTGAGGTTGCCCCGGATGTCCGCCGAAGTTCTGCTGGATTTCCTTTCGTCTTTGGAGATTTCTGAATTGTGTTTGCAGTAGTAGCAATATGACCGTCGCAACAAGCAGATAAGGATTATGAGGGATGTGATTAATGCGACGTAGCTCACCGAAATTTGATGCACATCATTTTGATATGTTATAGGAGGCAGCGCCTTGGTAATGTTTAGGAGTTCTCGCTTGAGTGTATCCAATTCCTCTACATGTTTTTTGTAGGGCACGGCCCTATAAGATGCTGCAGCTATATTGTCTGGTAAGGCATAATCAGAAAGATTTGTTACTGGAGATAGTGACATCCTTGAGACTGTTCTCTGTATAAGCTGTCCACGCAATGTTATGAAGTCATCCTTGATAATGCATCCGGGTTGGATTTGAAGAATTCCAGAGCCCTTCACAACGGTCTGTGTTACTGTGTTATCACAAACTATGTTCAGCGTAGTTCTGTTCCGCAAAACGTATATCCATTCGTTGGGCTTGTGCAATTGTATCCAGTGAGGGCCATCGTGGGTGATTATAATTTTACATGATGGAGATTGCGGCCCATGGTTTAAGAAGTCGATTTCGCAGGAACATGCCCTTGACCCTCGTCTATAAATTGGATGTTGTAGGTGGCAAAGGTGTCTTTCTTCAGTAAGGGAAAAACATCCTTGAAACTCTAATGTTGATAACGGGTAGTATTGGTCACGGTGCAAGTTGATCATAATGTACTCGGTTGATGGTTTTATGGTATAAAATGATTCTTCGACAAGAACTGGAACGGGAGTAACTCTGAAGAGCTCGAATTCATCAAGACTTAGGAGTGGTAATTCAATTTTGAAGATGATGTGTTTCTTCAGAGCCTTGCCATGAATGCTCATAAGATGATAAAGTTTCGGGATTTCGTCTGGTGCTACTGGAAGCCTGACTGAGGAAGGTAGGTTAGCTTTTATCATAATGATTTCCTGCTTTAGCTGAGCAGGGGAAATAAGCTGAGGATTTATTCTTCCGTGATGAGTATCGATCATTACGTCTATTAAGGAGGCTTGTGTTTTTTGAAATTGCGAAGAGACTAGTATAAGCTGCAGAGCGATTGAATTGAAGAGCTGACGCAATCTTTCCTGGTGGTACTGCTGTCTAATGTCGTTAAGAGCAGCTGTAATTTCCTTGAGGTTTTTGTCCATCTCCTCAAAACGGGAGCTCGTGTCTTGCTCATTCTCTTTAATAATATTTATGGTGGCATCAATTATTGAAGTCTGGTTTTGGATAAGCCTGACTATGTGATTTTGATCTTGCTTAATTGTGTTTATTGTATTGGACATGTGGTTAGCATATTCATCATCAAGAACCCCAAATAAAGCATTAGCCACATTTCCCACGAAGTTTACGGCGCCACGACGTACTCTCTGAGTGATTAAGGTTGTAGATAACAGATCATTATCCTTTTTGATATCTGCGTTTAGTCGGTCAAATTGGACGATTGCCTCCTTGCAAGTTTCATTTTTATTCGGCAATAGTTGGCAAATTTCTGCTAATTTCCTACTATAGGTTAATATCGACTGGTATTCGTACCAATAAGGATCCATGTCATAATAGGCTATTATGTTCCAATTACTCGAAGTGATGGCTGAGGTGCCGTAATTTTCAAAGTAGATTCCTGGCCGTGACTGAAATGGTTGAATCTTGACCGGATCACATGCTATCAAGGGAATAAATACAAATACCAAGAGGATGGTTAGGGCTGCTGATCCAATAGAAGGCTTGAATTTCTTTTTTGGTACTGTTCCTGGTTCATCAGCTGAATTTTTGTGCGAACGAGTCAAGGTTGATGAGCACGGATCTGTAGCAATGTTTGTACTTTCCCTTTGCTTGAATTCATCATCGTTAGTTGCAATTGGAAGTGGAGCCAATCTGTGTATGGCACGACGGAATACACCAGTCGCTGTCCGAACATCGGCTACTCGAACCAGTCCATCTTCTCCGGTTATTACGTTAGTGATGCGGCCAAGCGGCCATCGTAAACTTGGTGTGTTGTCTTCCTTGATTATCACCATCATTCCGGGCTCTGCATTTTGACATCTCTCCTTCCATTTATACCTGTGCTGTAGCTGATTCAGGTAATCACGCGACCATCGGCGCCAGAACTCATTTTTGAGATGACTCACAAGATTCCAGCGAGTAAGTATCCTTGAATCAGCTGGTGTGGCTGCGGGGTCAACATTGCTAATGAGAGGCTCTCCAATGAGGAAGTGGCCAGGAGTTAGAGCGGTAAGATCATTCGGCGAAGTGGACATTGGAGTTATGGGCCTTGAGTTCAATATCGCTTCAACTTGAGTGATGGCTGTTTCAAGTTCTTCATACGTTAATGATGCTCCTGCAAGAGTGTGCTGTAGCAAATGTTTTCATGATTTAACCGCAGCTTCCCATAGACCACCAAAATGCGGTGAACGTGGTGGAATGAAATGAAAGTCGCATCCTTTTGTAACGCATAAAGATGTTATCTTTTCTTTTTCTGTATTGGATTCCATAAAGGCTATTACTTCTGACAGATGGTTTTTTGCCCCAACAAAGTTTGTTGCATTATCGCAATATATGCTTCTGCAATGACCCCGCCTAGCCATGAATCGCTTAAGTGCCCCTATGAAACCTTGTGTCGTTAAATCGGTTACTAATTCTAAATGGCACGCCTTGGTAGAAAAGCAGCAGAAAATTGCGATATAGGATTTTTGAGGCCGTTTGCCTCTTATCTTATAGTGTGTTGAAATTGGACCGCAAAAGTCGACGCCGGTATTGATGAATGGTCGGGCTGGTTGAATTCTATCAGCAGGCAAATTTCCCATTTGTTGAGATAGAAGTTTTGGTGTGGCGCGGACACATTTAACACACTTGTGCAAAATTGACCGTGCCAGAGTCTTTCCTTTCACTGGCCAAATCATCTGCCTGGCTATTGAAAGCATCGTTTGCGGCCCGACATGATTGTTGTCCTCGTGAATTTCAGTAAATATCATTTTGGTGAAAGGATGATTGTATGGTATAAGTATGGGATGCTTAGCGTCGTAAGGCAAAGACGATGCTTCTAAGCGTCCGCCTACACGAATCAGCCCTTCTTTATCTAAAAAGGGCGTGAGACTTTTGAATGGATTTTTATTTGGAACGTCACCCTCGTCCTGCAGATGTTTGATTTCATCATGGAATTTATCGTATTGCATTAATTTAAAAATTTTCTTTTTTGACTGATTAAGTTCTGTAGCTGACAGATGACCATTTATCACTCTGATTTCTTCCAGTTTTAATTCCAGTTCTTCCGGTGACAATTCTTCTTCGTTTTTCTTGATTTTAGTTTTTATCGCCAATTGCCTTATGTTGTGGATATATCTCAGTATGTAGGCGAGTATTCTTTGTGCGTTCTTAAAGGAATTTTTGTGGTTTATGTTAATTAAAATTCCTTCTTGATGTGGGGGTGGATCGTGAATCGCCGTTCCTACTGTCAAATGATTCTCGTCAATTGGCTTGTATTTAGGTGGCCAAATTGATGTAGCTCCATGTAAAAACTTTGGCCCATAGAACCAAATATTACAAGTTTGAAGCCGTTCGGGTGCTATCCCACGTGAAAGAACATCCGCCGGATTTTCCTTTGAAGGGACGTGGTGCCATTGCTGGAGTATTGTACTTTGTTGAATACGTGATACCCGATTTGCAATAAAAACAGGTAGTGAGGCTGATGATGAAGAATTTATCCAAGCAAGAACGATTTCCGAGTCGGTCCATAAAAATGTTGCATCATTATTGATATTTAGGTCTTTTTGTAAACGAAGTAAGAGATCAGTGGCAAGACAGGCAGCACAAAGTTCTAAGCGGGGAATAGTGGCTTGCTGCGCTAGTTTTGTCTGCTTTGATGGCGCTACTCTCGATTTAGCGCATAATAAACGCACCGTTATGATGTTGTCACTGTTGACTGATCGAACGTATGCTGCTGCCCCATAGGCCTTTTCCGATGCATCAGCAAATATGTGGTATTGTATGCTTTTCGGAGATCTATGCGAAAAGATGTGCCTATCAATCTTTATGCTATTTAGCGACTGTAGTCCTTCTCGATACCTGATCCAAGCTGTCTGCATTTCTTGAGGCAAAGCAGCATCCCAATCAAGCTTCAATTCCCACAGTTTTTGGAGAAATATTTTTGCGACTACGACTACCGGAGCCATGATTCCTAGTGGATCAAATAAGTGAGCTATGTCAGAATATGCTGTTCGCTTAGTCACTCGAACCTTCTCAACCCAGGATGTTTTGACGCAAAGTTGATCTGATTTCGGCATCCATGTAAGTCCTACAGTCTTGATATGTTCATCGATATTGTTGGTAAAGTCAAGCTCGGTTTCTCTATCGTCAAGAGGAATACCCTTCAAAAGAGATGCATGATTAGCACACCATTTTCTCAACTTAAAACCACTACTTTGAAGAATTGTCTACAGCTCTTCTTGAGTTGCCAGTAGCTCGGCAATTTTATCTGAACCAGTTAAAACATCATCCACATAAAAATCACGGGCAAGAACCATTGAGCCCAAAGGATATTTTTCTTTATTTTCTTGTGCTAACACTTGCAGGCACTTGATGGCTAAGTATGATGCAGAAGTTGTACCGTAGGTAACAGTGTTAAGCTTAAAACACTTCAATGAGCTACTTGAGCTGCTTCGCCACCATATCAATTGAAATTTTTGATCTTCTTTATGTAGGAGTATTTGCCGGTACATCTTCTCAATATCGGCAGTGAAAACGTACCTTGGAAAACGGAATCGAAGTAACATTGTAAAAACGTCGTCTTGAATTGTTGGTCCCGTGGCGAGAATGTTGTTTAACGAAATATTTGAAGAGGTTTTTGCAGAACCATCAAATACCACCCTAAGTTTGGTAGTGCTGCTGGCAGGCTTTTGAATGCAATGGTGAGGCAAGAAATAATAAGGCTTGGCGATTTGATGAAGAGTCACTTCCTGCATATGGCCCAATTGTTGATATTCTTCCATGAATTGTATATAAAGTTTTTTAAGCTCTGGTGAATTGGCAAGCCTTCGTTCAAGGGCAATGAATCTTCGAAGTGCAATATCTTTAGATTCGCCCAAGCTAGTAGGTGCCTCCTTGAAAGGTAAGCGAACCACAAAGCGACCACAGGAGTCTCTGGTTGTAGTTTGGACGAAGTGAGTTTCACAGCGTCTTTCTGCTTGAGTGAAATTGTCTTCAGCTGCAGTGGCTTCTTCCAAACGCCAAAATCTTTCAATTTGTTGATCAAGAGCTTCGTCTGCTGTGCAGATTCCACATGATGCTACCATAGGATTGCACGTGGAAGTTGGTACCTTGCCTGCTGCTGTCCACCCAAATACGGTGTTCTGCAAAGTAGGAAGATCGTCTCCTAAACTTATTTGACCAACAACTAAGGTTGAATAAAATAACTCTGCCCCAATGAGCAAATCTACTGGCCCTGGCTGATGAAATTGAGGATCAGCCAAGACGATGTTGCTTGGAATATTCCAGTTTGATGTCGTAATTGCTCTTGATGGTTGTGGTGAAATTATTTTTGGCAAAATATGCGCCTCAAGTCTGGTGGAGAATCCGTTGATTCTGGAACTTATTTCCAAACTGATTCTCCGGTGGGATGCCAGTTTATTTTGACCGATTCCCTCCACAGAAAGTGTGTCCAGCGTCTGCCTGGTGCCCAATGATTTTGCTAGCTTTTCTGTTATCAAGTTGATTTGTGATCCAGAATCCAATAAAGCTCGGCATGGTATATCTTTTCCTTGACTCTTTATGTGAACTATAGCTGTACTTAGTATAACCCTTGTAGCTCTGAGTTTGGAGTTTTCGGTAGGAGTCAGAATATGTTGTGTTGCAGACGTGCAAAGACTTGTTGAATCAACTGAAGTATTCTGTGTTGCAGATGTGCAAAGATTTGTTGAATCAACCGGAGAATTCCTTGTTGCAGATGTGCAAGGATTTGACTTATTATTTCTTGGGGACCTTCCCCAATGAAGCAGCGTGTTATGCTTACTCTGACATTTGGAGCAGCATCTTGATGAACAATCTTCAACGTTGTGTCCCATCTTGAAGCAGTTAATGCATAATCCTGAGCTTCGCACTAATTTATAGCGGTTTTGTGGACTTAATTTTAAGAATTTATGGCATATATAAAGGTGATGGTTGCCTTTGCAAAAAGTACAAGCTGTATCTGCAGTGGCTACTGTGGTAAATGCCCTGCTGGATTCAAATCGCTTACGCTGGTCTTCTGAGCCTTTTCTTGCCGGGGTTGTTCCTAAAGCCTCCAAAGATTGAAAACGATTTTCCAAGAATGTCAGAAAATCGTTTAATGAAGGCAGTAGTCTAGGTTGTTTAAGCGATTGCTCCCATAATGTGTGCGAATTTCTATCCAATTGCTTAATTAAGATATGCAAGAGGAGGGGATCCCAGTTTTTGGTTTCGATACCCAGATTTTGAAGGCTCAAGAGACATTCTTTCGTGGTGTCGTGCAAGGCCTTAATCGCTGAGGAGCTTTCCATTTGATTCTTTGGTTGGGCGAGTAATTTATTTAACAAAGCGGTTACCAAAAGTCGAGTATTCTCATAGCGATTTTTAATCGTGTCCCAGGCAGCATTGTAGTTGGCATCTGAAGTCGAAAAATGACGAATTAATCTTTCTGCTTCGCCAGTTACTGTGGTCTTTAAGTACCACATCTTTTGGCATAGTGGAATTGGCTGGTTATGCACAAGTTCAGTGAATAAATCACGAAACTGTATCCACTTTGAATATTCGCCATCAAACTTTGGTAGTACAACCTTCGGTAGCTTAGGTTGGTGGTTGCCTTGAGTTGGTGCTGCAGCTACGGGACTCGAACATACTTCCAACCTGGCAGTCAAAGAAATTTGGAATTGCTGGACTTCATCTTCCAACTTGCAGAATTCTTCCAAGTTGTAGCCATCTTGGCCTGGAATTTCGGAAATTTCATGTATTAACCGATGAGTTTCTTCCATTTCCATCCAGTATTTTTGTAATGCGCCCAATTTTATGCCACAAAATGTTGAAGTCCAAGCCTCTTGTACTGTGGCCCTTAGACTAGTAAGCAACCGCTGTAGAGACTGAGCGGTTGCGCTCTGCCTTCTAATGATTCTTGAGCAGTCAGATGTTGGGGCTATTATGCTTTCAGCCCCACATGATTTATTTGTTTGAGGCTCGACGTCTATAGGTACAATTGACTCTAATATTTGCTTGATGTCAATATATGTCTTTTTAACCTTTTCGTATGTATTCGCCTGAACATACGGAGTGTCCGCCTTCACATATGCCTTTATTTGTTCATGATTATTATAGAACTCTACCCAGAGAGCCTCTAATGACCGCAACTTTTTGGCCTTATATTCGGCTGTTTTACGGTCAGGACCGTCTTTGCCAATGTTTGTCTTAAGACGCTGCAGTTCCTCCGTGATGGCCTTCTGCCTGGCCACGATGGTGAATACCTGCATTTCATCCATTTTGAGCACGCTGAATACCTACGTGAACTCTGGGACAAGGGAACTCCGGATGCTTGGATCGCTGGAGTCAGGAACAACGAAGCAAGGGAGCTATGGATACTTTGATCTCTACTTTGCTGTTGAAGTCGGGAACACCGGAACACGGGAACTCTGGATACCTGGATCTCTGGAACTCGCCTCTGCTGGTGAACTCGGGGACAAGGGAACTCCGGATGCTTGGATCTCTGGAGTCAGGAACAACGAAGCAAGGGATATGGATACTTTGATCTCAACTCTGCTGTCGAAGTCAGGAACACGGGAACTCTGGATACCTGGATCTCTGGAACTCGCCTCTGCTGGTGAACTCGGGAACAAGGGAACTCCGGATGCTTGGATCTCTGGAGCTCGTCTCTGGAACTCAGCAGCCCAGTGTCGAAAGCCCTGGGTACGCTTAATATGGTAGACGTAGATTCGGCAGCCCAGTGTCAAAGCCCTGGGAACGCTTAATGTAAGAACGTGAATCTCACTTAAGATCAGAAGGCTGTGTGTGCTCAAATCACGTCGGGGTCACCAATGTTTAAGTCGGAACTATTTTGCTCCGACTGGCTGAACAGGGTGCATAACCTTGATCAGAGCGTAGATAAATACAAAAGGTTCTTTGTACCTTTGTATTTTGGAGTATGTTGTATTGTTGTGAAATATTAATGCCCCTTACCACTGGTGGGGGGAAGCAATAATAATTAAGTGCACTCGACAACCTTTTGATCACAAATGATAAATTTTATTATCTTAAAATTCTATTTATGTACAATTTTTGCTTACTTTACTAAAATTACATTCACACAATTTTTGATTACTTTACTAAAATTACGTTCATACAGAAAGAAAGAAATACAAAAAGTAAAAGGAATATGATACGTTTCTGCCAGGTATGTTCTGAGCCTGAATGCAGAATGCTGACTATCGTGAGAAATTTATTTAAGTATGTCCCCTTTCACACGAGGAAACTGAGTTGCCAGCAACAATCAGTTTGTTGGTGAGAAAGGCAAGAAGTAAGAGGGGAAATTGAAATCTCCCCGGTCAACGATTCGAGGAGATTTTTTTGACATTCCTCTTCACACACACAGTAGAGTGTGTTCAACCAAGCTATTTTAAAAGGGAAATACAGAAAGTTTCCACGATTTTGTTTCTTCGTGTGAAAGGTACAGGAGATTTTTAAGGAAATTAAAAGAAAACGTCAAAAAAATCTCCAGCAACTTGTTTCCTCGTGTGAAAGGGGACTATGATTAGAAAATAAAGCATACAGAGAAGCTGTTGCTGTTGTTATAGATTTTAAATAAAGCATACAGAGAAGCTGTTGCTGGTAAATACTAAAAATTGTTGGTATATAATAATCTGATGGATTAAAATATACAACGATAATCAAGCGATCGCTTTAGTCTTATGGATACGGGCCCTGTTCCGCAAGCGGGAATTTTGTCTGCAAAAAAAAGCAAAACTGCAATGAAATAAAGTGCTTGTAAATTTATTTTAGCCTTTACATGCCGCCTCCACTGGGCATGAACGATGCTCGGATTATGAACATGTCTTTAAAAAATCCAATGGAGGCAGAAAAATCCATGTCATGTAGTGACATAATCCATACAAGTCAGATTGTGGATAGGATTGTGGTTGCGATGTTGGACATCGTTGATGCCCAGTGGAGGCGGCATGTTATGAAAAGATTTCAAATTTTTTCAATAAAAAATAGCTTCCTTTCACAGTTTGACCGAGGTTTCTGCATTCGTCGTCGTATATTCGTTTCGAGCCTTAAGGTAGAACCGCACTAGGCGGAACTGCACTTCAGCGACACCGTGCGCACTTTCGCACGAAACTGAACGAAACTTCACGTCGCGACACAGTTGGTCAGATTACCAACTTTGTCGCATAGTGTCGCGTCGTGAAGTGCAGTTGTCGCTTAGTGCGATATAGCTCATACAATTTCCCACAAATAAGTCGTGAAGTTCAGTTCCGCTGAAGTGCAGTTCCGCCGAGTGCGGTCCTAGCTTTAAGGCCATAGGCGCGCACATGCAACTTAATAGTTTGGTTGCGATTTTGAGCACTATGGGTTTTATGCTCAAGTGCTCAAAATCGAAACCAAACTGTTTAGTTGCATGTGCGCGTCTGGCCTAAGGCTCTCCCAAACCAACGCGAAACATTCGGAGCAAATATGCGACGACTGAATAATGTTCGAAGATTCGCATCCCGCCAGTGTGGGTGTTCTCAAAGTACTCCATGTAAATAAATTACGACAAGCGAAAGTTTCATCGTCGATCGGAAGTATTCGCGTTGGTTTGGGAGAGCCCTTAGGCCAGGTGCGCACATGAAACTAAACAGTTTGTTTTCGATTTTGAGCACTTTGGAATTATTAAGGCTCTCCCAAACCAACGCGAAACATTCGGCGCGACGACGAAACTTCCGCCTGTCTTAATTTATTTACATGGAGATTAATGGGATTACCCACACTGGCGCGATGCGAATCTTCGAACATTATTCAGTCGTCGCATATTCGCGCGAATGTTTCGCGTTGGTTTGGGACAGCCTTTATACAATAATTTTTCGTTGGTTTGTTTGTTTTGTGTGATGTTGTTCTATTCTCGCAAATGAAATAGTAAGCTTTGAAAATGTCCAGCCAATATTTTATGGCATACTATCGCTCTTTCTTTCTATCAAAAGTGACAGATGGTAATCTATGAAATATTTCAGGTGGAGACCCCGTGTAAGGAATTTGTGAATAAATCGATTTTTTTTGTGCATTTAACGAGAATTTTAACACAAAAGTAGTGCACCTACAAGTTCACAACAAATATCCCGAAGTGCAATTAATTTATCGCGTCCCTTTGATTAGATTGAACAATTGTTTTTTTTTACACAAGTAACAAAAAACTGCAATTTAATAATGAAAAGAAGAAGGTATCTTAAAACCCGGCAAGGAACACACCGGCGACGACGGTGTCCGTCTGATAGAATTAATCGTCTTTAAATATATGGAATCGAAGCTCTGCCATTTTTAATTAATTATAAACCAAGCAACGCACATTTATTATTTATTTGCAATATTATTCACTGAAATTGTGGAATTAAACACTCTTGAATATTTGTTTTCTTTTTACGCTACCAAAAAAAAACTTTCAACTTGATGAGAAATGTCAAATCTTCTCAATTCGTGTAAATTGGGGTTTTTGTTTTTGTGCTACTTTATAGCTGCAATTGACGCAAAACGTCAAGAAATTATTCACAAAACTATTAAAGTTGTTTGTTTTTGTTGTGAGAAAAATGTTTTACCAATAGAATTAAATTAATAAATAAAAGATATTAGCCAGCTCATACGGTGCCAATTTGTTATGGTGCATTTTATTTTTTTGAACTTCTATTTACACACATATTTTTAAAGAAAATTGTTATTGAAAAGTTTTCACTTGCACTGAAAGTTTTTTACACGTCTTTCACTCGCGAAGGCTATTTTTTTTTGTCAAATTTGTGTTCGATAGTAAACAACGCACAATAAATTATTTTTATAGCTGTATTGTTGAATATTTTGTTAAATTATGTAGAATTCGTTGCAACCAAAAAATAAACAACTCCGCGACTTTCAATTTGACGTATTAGAAATGTCAAGTCTTCATAGTGTGTGTGAAAATCAGTGTGAAATCTTGCTAAAAACGCAAGATTTGTTTTGACAGAAAAGAATCGATTTTGTTTAGAAAAAATTCGATTCTGTTTAGAAAAAATTCGATTTCTTTGTTGAAAGGAATTCGCCATTAAAGATTTCATTTGTCTAGAAAAATCAATTTTGTTTTCTAAACAAATCGATTTTTTTCTAAACATAATCGATTTTTTTGTTGTAAGGAATTCGACATAAGTTCATCCACTTTTGAGCTCTGCTTTGAAAAAAAGCCTTATGCGAGAAACAGATTGGCACAGCAACTTCAACAGCAATTTTGACAACCGCATCACTCATTTTAGAACTAGTAATTTTAAATGGCTTTGAATACATTAACACAGCAACATCGACATCAAGTTTTTCAGGTTTATCAACACTAAAAAATTAAAATGTGACAAATTTTATATATGTTTTAATGCTGTCAAAAGCGCTGTTCACGTTGGTAATCTATTTTACATGACTTTTGATGTCAAAGTTTTCGTTGCTGCCAAAGTTGATGTTGAAGTTGCTGTGCCAATCTGTTTCTCGCATTATAAAATAAAATGTGTTGATTTATTTGGTTGATTTACGCCGAAGTCCTCTTTCCGAGCCTCGTTATTTGTTTGAACCTCAACCAACTTCACTCATATTTTAACTTTAAAAATAAATAAAAAATGTCAACATCATCGCCGCTAAATGCTGAGGCATCAAAATACAACTAGATGAATATATAAATAAATAAATAGAAAAATCATTTATTTGCTAAGTTTAAACAAAAATGTCCTAATATTTTTAAGCTCAAATATATTACAAATAAAACCAAAGATTTACAAAAGAACTACACAATGGATCCAGTGATATTCTTCTCAGTCATCATTGCCATATATTTTGTAGTATTTTTCTTAGATTGTTTCTTCAAGGTAAGCCGGTCTTGTGCCTAGAAAATTTAATTCTGTATGTTTTGTCTTCTAGAGTTGTATGCACTACCCCTGGGAACAGTTCCTTACAAATACCGGCCTCACCATCAATTTTCTTCGTTTCAAATGGTATACAACGGCTTTCAATAGAACCATCTTCAAGTGGGGTTCCGCTGGCAATAAGTTCCTTACCAAATGGTTCACCTGTGGAGCCCTGGTTGCCCTTGGAATGCTTCCGCTAGCTTTTATCATATTGTTTATGACTATATTTAATGGGCACAAAGGAGAAGGAGGGAGCGGTATGGTAAGTGATGTTAAAGTTCAGATCCTATTGCCAGGGTTCAATCTGCCCATGGAAGAGATTGGATTCTATGTTTGTACCCTTGCGATATCGACAATTGTCCACGAACTAGGGCATGCTTTGGCAGCGGTCATAGAAGATGTCCCTCTCAACGGATTTGGATTTCAGGTATATTTCTGCATTCCCATAGCCCATACGGACATCTCCTCGGAACAGCTCAACTCCCTCCGCTGGATGAAAAAACTGCGCATCTTGTGTGCTGGTATTTGGCACAATATTATATTCTCGGCTTTCTGTTACCTTTTCTTCTCGAGTTTTGGATTCCTTGTCACCCCTATTTACAGTACCAACGAAGCGGTCTTTGTCACCGAAGTGACAGCAAAGTCACCTCTGCGTGGGGAACGTGGTCTGCATCCAAACGATATCATTACCCAAATCAACGACTGTCGTGTGCGAGACATAGATTCGTGGTACGATTGCCTCATTCAGTCGTTGCGTACAAAGCCAGGTTACTGCGTTTCATCAGACTTCATTCGGCTGAATGACGAGAGTGTGGAAATAACTCACCATGGAAGCGATGGTTTGATACAGTGCTGTGATGCCAAGAACTACGCTCAATGCTGCTATGAGTACATTGATGACCTAAGCAACGACGGACCCATAGAGATTCCACAGCATGTTTGCCTTGACATTCGCCTAACCATCGAAGATTCGTATGGATTCTGTTCGGGAGCATGTGACCGAGGTTTCTGCATTCGTCCTTTACTTAAGAACACTACAACGATTCTCAGCATAAAGAGAGAGAAAATCCCGGATGTTATCTATATGGGGCATCCGGGAGATGTTTCGAAATCCATTCGCATCTCACCATTTGTTCCGAAGTCAAGAATTTTCCAACCCCAATTGGCTGATGCTTTTACTCTCTTCCTGAAGTACAACATTGTGTTCTCTTTGGGCCTGGCTCTCGTCAATGCCCTTCCGTGCTTCGGCATGGATGGATATCATATCTCTAGCACAATTATCAATAGTTTCCTGGTCAATCGGATAGCAGAGAGGGCGAAACGGGAGACCATCGTTCTACTCGTCACCGGATTGGGAACATTTCTGTTTGTTTGCGCTGTGTTCAAGGTTGTTTGGGTTTCGCTCTTAAAAAATATGTTCTGAGCTTAAAGTTGGATAAAATAAATATTTATTTAAGACAAATTCAGGAAAGAGTATCACTTTCTTAAGTTATTATTTGTGTTGCCACTAAGATTAAGACTATTTTGCAATTCTGTTAATGATCTTCTTCCATGTTGGATGAGCATTTTTATAGCAATTTCTTCGTTTTGGTTTTTATTGATGCGAAAATCATAGCGAGCCCATTCACGTAATTCGTATTGTGTTGATTTTTCTGGAACTTGACGAATGGTGCGAAAGATTTCACGATAAAGTTTGAGAACTTCTTGGCGTAGCATGAACTGGAAGATTTTAAATCTAGATAATTTAAAAATAATCAAGTTTACAAATTAACAAACCTGTTTTAAATTTAATGCTGGTTTTGCTAATTTATCCATTTTTATTTTAAATTAAACAATATTATGCTTAAATTGAGAATAAATATTTTTGTTTTGAATATACATTAAACAGCTGATAGTGTCAGTTGTCAAATATGGTCAATTCGACTCTCGATGTTTGGCTGTGTGGTGAATTTCCGATTTCATGACAAATGGGCGCATTCACTTTTGTAGTTTCTATTTAGTCCAAATTCCACTAGCTTTGTGAATGCAAAATTGCACTACAAAGCTAGTCAATCCTAAACGGTCATATGAATAACAGATTTAGAGATGTTAAATAAGAAACATTTGTGTTTTGAAAACTTTTAATAAACTTTTTTTACAGTTTAAATTAAACAAAATGTATAAAATGTATATTTTCATATTGCACCATTAATTTCATTTTGAAAATATCTTCTACCAAAAATTAAACTTGTATTTTCATCGAACAGCTGATCGTGAAATGTCAAAATCATTATCCACTAACTTTGTAGCCGAAAATTTTACACTAGGTCGGAGGGGAAATTTCAACTAAGTTCTTAGTTGTTTTTAGCCAATCAGAGTGAGTTGACTACGTAGAAACTACATTAGTGAATGCGGCCAATAACAGATTGAGAGATGTTAAATAAGAAACATTTGTGTGTTTGAAAACTTTTAATAAACTTTTTTTACAGTTTAAATTAAACAAAATGTATAAAATGTATATTTTCATATTGCACCATTAATTTCATTTTGAAAATATCTTTTACCAAAAATTAAACTTGTATTTTCGTCGAACAGCTGATTATGAAGTGTCAAAATTATTATTCACTTACTTTGTAGCCGAAAATTGTACACTAGGTCGGAGGGAAAATTTCAAATTTAGTTGTTTTTAGCCAATCAGAGTGAGTTGACTACGTAGAAACTACATTAGGGAATGCGCCCAATCCCGGAACTACATGGAATTGCGATCGCGTCCATTAATAGTCGTTATTTATTATCAAAAAAGATCCATGTAGATCATTAGCAGTTTTTTATTATCAGATATGATTCATATAGATCATCAATATACACGCATTACAACAACAATACGAGATCCTGCTCCCTATCGGAAGCACGTTTCATGAACCAAAAGTGTAGTAGGAATTGTGAACTGTAGTGTAAAAAAAGACGAGTAAATGAAAAATAAACGAACGTAAGGAAAAAAGGAATAGGTTTTAGGAAGTGTAAAGAAAAAAAAAGAACGAATACCTACATGAAAAATACACAAACGTAAGGAAAAAAGAGATAGGTATAAGTTGTCAAGCCCGTTTCACAATGCGACGAGAAAACGCTGCCAACTTTTTCTCGTTATAAAATCGTTTCACAATTAGGCGACCTTTTTTACGACAAAAACTAAGAAAAGCAATAAAATATAACCAAATTAACATACAATTACTATAGATTTATCAATAACTTTATTTGTTAAATCTTGTCTCCCTTGTAAATCTGTAAATTACTTAGCAAAAATGAAAATCTTCGTCACGTCGCGTTTTTTTTCCAATTTTTCGAACTCATGGCGCACACAAAAAAGGCAATGTTTAACAGTAGTTCTAAATATGCCGCTAACTCAATTTTAGAATTTTGGCGCCTGCGTTTGAAAAAATATTATTGCTTGGTATTTTGCTTTTAAAATTGATCCCAAATGTACTTATATATGCATACGTGGACATGTCTTATAAAAAAAAGCCGTTTAAAGTATAGGTTTTTCAATTTTTTTTTAACAAATACACAGAACCTTTACCAACTCGTTTGTCAACTCTCAATCCCTATTTCGAAGCCAATTGAGAAGCAAGTAGAGCAGCGAGTGAGGCAAATACAAATCGGAATTTGAAAGTTAATGTATGAAACTAACTAGTCAGCGGGTATTACCTCGTATAGCCTCAGGGCAAGACAACAAAATTATTTCAAAATATAACATTCATAAGAAAAAATTATAGGAAATTGTCATTATGATTCAATTTTTAAATTTCCATCTTAGTGAAAATTCTTTTTAAATTTAAATTTGAAATCCTTTGAAGTTCCATATTATTAACCCTCACTTTAGAGTCAGAATCGGTATAGAAGAGTTAAGAAAATGCAGTTGCTTATTTCAAACTTGGCTTAGTAAAAGCACTGGTCATATTATACATACATATATATACATATGTATGTATGTATATAATTATACATTGAACGAATTACAAAATTTAATTAAAGCCATGGAATTCTTGTACCTTTCGAATACAAAAACGTAACAATTTCTTATGTCCTGGTAGGTAGGTCATTGTCGTTCATGAAAAAGAAAATAAAGTCTATTATGTGTGTATGTGTATGTTCATTAACTCCGCGCGAAATTAATTAAATAATTACAAAAACGCCAAAGGATTAAATGCGAAATGAAATTGCGAAAAAAATTCGCTATAAATATTCCGATGAAATACTCCTATCAATACTTTTAAGTTTCAGGTTGTATTCGTTTGTAAAACGACCCAAATGGGCGTTTTTGAGGTTTCCACTTGACACGTTATGAATACATTAAAAATAGGTTTATTAGGTAAATATATATTCCATCTTGCAATAAGTTTTTCAAATTATCGAGTCACAACTCTGTCTGTTTATTCCATTACACGAGCTTAATACTCCCTTTCAATATGTATCGTCTACACCGCTTCTGAGTAGATTTTGTTGTGTAAACATAACATACGGGCAATACACAAAAGTCCAAAAAAAAAAAGGATTTCCTTTCAGCAGCATTCAACATTTGTAATAATTTATGACAAAATAAAGAAAGTAAGGTTTGTTTCAAACACTGAAACAACCAACGTTTAAATATTTTAAATTAAATTCCCCATAGACAAAACCACCCCGTGTGAAATTCAACACAGTAACAAGAATTTCCATCATTCTCTCAGTTCAAACTTCAATTGGTCTCAACCGCGCGCCGAGTGTATTTCCACATCCACATTCGGTTTTGTTGTACTTTGACTTCGCTAAGGCAAAGACGTTTCGATTTTCTCTATCCCGTCGTCCCGTCTTTGTTTTCGTTTGTCGTTTATTTTCGTAGTAGTATCTCATTTCTTCATCAACACAAGAAAATAGTCGGTTCGAAAATAGTTTTACCAACAAACTGTCAACAGGCGCGCGAAGCAGAGAATGCATATGTCATGTCAATTAAATGGATTATATTTAAATATTTATCTATGACATCTACATATTATCTACGAAATGGGATTTAAGACAAAAAAAAAAATAACAAAATAACTTAATAAACGACTCTTCGAAGTGCAACAACTACATACAACTAATGTCTCGTGATATTCGAAACAGTGCGTTTTATTTTTGGATCCCATCCAATCTTAATCTTACTGAAGTGTACAAATTAAATTGTTAAATAATTGTTAAGCAAAACAAAGAAACAAATATTTCAAATATATTAAAAAGAAATAAAAATGCATTTTTCAAAAATTATATCTTAACCACCCGCCAAGAGAGGACACATCACGAAATCCTTGCGAATGATCAATCTGTGGCCCTCTATTGATTTAGAATTTCATTTTCATCTCGCATTCAGTGTGTTTATTTATATTCTCTTGAGGGGGGAATATCCGAAGAATCTCCTTGCATCCCACCACCGCATCTTCATCGTATTTACCTCTTAATCTCCCGCACTCCCATCATTTCTCGTCTTCGCGTGTTCTATTTTTGGATTTAAAATTTCATTTGAAAAGCGATTTTCTTTGATTTCGATTTTACTCTTCTTCATTTTCGAAAAAATTGAAGACGACCGATTCGATACGGAATAAAACATTTCCTCGTCCTCATATTCACCTTTGTTTGGAGGATTTTCGGAAAACAAAAAAAAGTTGCAGTTGCAGCTCTAAACGGAAAAAGATACATTGACAAAGTTTAGATTTTAGATATTTGTGTTGATTATTTCGAGATTTGTCAAAGATCACGCATCCCAATCGAAAGTGAAAACGAAAAACCTGCGCGGAGAATATTCAGCCCTAAAAATCGCTCATACGACCAAGTGCATCGCGGAAAAAAGTCTAAATATAGTGCTGACATCTGGAATAGTGATTTGGTACCCACTCAAACAAAATACCAAAAAGTGATTTCCATCGAAGAAAATAATCAAAATATTTGTCCGTTTGTTATTTGACACCGCACCGTTGTTGAATGTTGCTGTACCTATGCGTGTGAAGAGGTGGACCTGTGAGTGATATGTGCGTATTTAGTTACATCACATTAGAGGTTTTCTATTTTTTGTAAAACAAATTTATTGTTACCGAGAACGGGGAACAATATACATACATATGTAAGAAAAAAATAATGTTCACGTTTTGATTGGCGCAGATAACAATGTGTAAATGAATTGATATATTTTAGTTGTAAGTGATTGGCAGTAAAAAGTGCGTGGAATAGTGTTTCGGATTACCACCAAAACACAAAAAACAAAATCAAAATGACAACAAAAGCATCGCCACCGGCCACATCAAATCCCGCCACTAACTCTGGTGTTGTCAAGATCAAGAAAGAGCTACCTAGCGATGAAATTAAGGTTTGTTTATGGAGATTATGTATTCTAAGATAATGAGGAGTCTGTGTTACAACATAGAAAATTTAAATTTTGGAGTTGAGGCTATTCAATCAAATTTGACATTCATTTATGCATTCCATTATAAAAATAGTCTGCAGACGTGAAATTTAAAACATTGGTTTGTAATTTGCAACAATTTAAGATAATTTTTACATAAATTTACATTCCACAGCTTAATATTTATTAGCTTCTTGTCTGGTTTTAGTTGCACGTTGCCTAATTGAAAATAAGACATGAGAAAGATTGTGGAATTTGGAAAATTTAAGCGAATTTTATCAAAAGAAGGACATGTTAACATATAGTTAGCGCATCATACAAACATCCAAAATAGTAACAATACAATTAAAAAGAGGGATTTTTTGCCGCTTATGGACACACATTTTAAAAAGTTCGGAAAGCCAAACAAATATGTATGTACATGTACATATAAAGGGTGCTTTTTTTAGAGATTCGAAAGATAATCTTCTGGCATTTGAACAATATGTATATGTATGATGTATCTTAAAACATGATGTTGAACTCAGTCATTCGAAATGGTATTGTCATCGTTTGACAGTAACCAAAAAAATTGTCTGTCAAATGAAACTTTTCACCTCCCTCCCACTTCTTATGTGGTTTTCGTTTCGACCAAAAAAATCGATTTTTCTTTGATTTTTGACAAGTTTTTCCTTTCCTTTCGACCAAAAAAATCGAATTTTTGTCGATCTGAAGTCGATTTTGCAGATCTCGATTTTTAGCAAGATTTACACAGATTTTCACACGCACTTGCACACACATCAAAGAAAAGTGACATTTATCAGTGTTATTTCAAAAGTGGCATCACACAATTGCAAAACAAACTAAAATCACGTTTTCTGTTCCTTTTGCCAGTAAAATTTAAGATCTGACACCCAAATCTGAAATGGTTCAAACGAAAACCACATTAATGTCGAATTCCTTAAAAAAAAAATATGCACGACTTGATCTCACGAACTTGCTCTTGTGGTTAAATACTGTGTGTAACCCCACATTGGAGATGCATGCTGTTTATATTTTTTAACGAGAAAATATTAAAAGAGTCAAAAGCACTAAAAAATAGTTTTTTATTTGGTTTTTTTGTTTATAAAAAAATATTTTTAAAAAATTTTAAATGCATTATTGTTAAGACTAATGAGAAGCATCAGATTGCAAAATTATAACAAAATCAGTTTTACCATGGCAAAGTTGTACGTGAATAACCCAAAAATAAGACCATTTTCTCAAAAAAAAACGTGGAATACCTAATTCCGTTATGTGAATTTTTTGAGAAAAACCTAAATGCAGTTTTCTTACAATTCACTTGGTTATTACAGGTACGAAAGTTTAATCAAAATCGTTAGAGCCGTTTTCGAGAAAATTTGAAGAAACCAAAATATTTGTATGGCAGCTACCCGTTCTAGATGAGCTAAAACAAAAATTCGAATTTCCCGTCTAGGGAATCACATAAAAATGCGCTGTACCAATTTTCATGCAAATCGGTCCACCCGTTAAGACTCTAGCTCAAATTACAATGGACGCACAGTGGAAAATAATAGCGTGTTTCGGATCAAAAATCCATAACTTTTTTGTTTTTAAAGATAGAGCGTTGAAATTTTGCACAAATAAATAGGAGTGTATAACGTTTCTAATGAAATGATTTCAATAAGAATAATAGTGTTAATAAAAACTAAAATACTCCACGGAATAATATACAGGGTGATCTGCATAAGGTGTGACAAAAGACTAAACGGTGTAGGTTGTGTTGAGGTAAGAAAAAACTCGCATAGGAGGAGGGCAATTTTATAAGAAAATTACTTAAAACAGACGAAAAATTATTAAAAATAAATCGGAACACTTATAATGTCATGCTAGAAATCCATACATCCATGTTTTAATTTTCTTTTTAAGTCAAGTCGTTTGAGCAAATAGTTTTTGAGAAATTAATTTTCAAACTAAAAATTTTGAAAAAAAAACTTAATTTTTTTTTGTTCAAACTGAATTTTTTAAAAAATTTACGTTATGTACTGTTCTAAATTTTAATATTCAATGTTCCTATCAATTTGATGGCAAACACTGAAAACTAGAAGGTTCTAGGAATTATACTTTAAAAGATATAAGCAAATATTTAAAACAACTGACCTCATTCGTACCAGTAGGGTAGTTGAAATGATCATATATGAATTAGATTTTTCTTCTTTTTTTCACGAAGTAGATTTTGATTTTTTTTTGAAAATTAATTTTTCAAAAACTATTCTAAATAACTAACTAAATCATAAAATTAAAATCCTGAAGTTGTTTTTAAACTTCCATAAAATAAACTTTTCAGAAATGTATAATACTTTATAGCTATCACTACAAAGTCTTATAGAAAACTAACTTTCAAAGTGATGAACCAAACGGACTGGAAAGGAACATCCAACAAAATAATACACAATAATAATGCTTAAATTTTTTGTTTCTGTATATTGTTTTTGTATATTATGTAAAGTTCTTGCATTATCGTAAAGATTGACTATTTAGCTTTAATAGGCGTGTTTTTTTGCAAGTCCATATGGATTTGTCGAAAAAAACGACATCGGGACTTAGGAACTTCTTACTTACAGTACGTAAGTCCCGATAATTATCTGGACTTAGCTAAGTCCATATGGATTTAAGTTATTGTTGTATTTACGTGTAAAACAATTAGTTCCCATGTTGTTTTTTTCGACAAATCCATATGGACTTGCAAAAAAAACACGCCTAATATTAAGTTGATATAAAATGTCAGTAGCGACTTCAGTAAAAATATTTATAATCTGCTATTCTTCTAGCATTTTCCACTGTGCGACGCCCTATAGAGCAAGTAAAAAAGAATTGAATTTTTTCTCAACAACATCGATTCTTTTTTGTTAAAACAAATCTTGCATTTTTAGTAGGATTTCACACCGATTTGCAGACCCAATGTAAAGATTTTTCATTTCTAATACGTCAAGTTTTTTAAAGTCGGGGAATTTTGGGATGACGAATTGTTTTTTTTTCGTTGCAATTACATAATTAAACAAAATATTCAACAATATTTTCAGTCAATATACAAGATGGCGCAAAATTAATCATCCAATTTTGTTTTTGAATTACCTTTTTACTAGGTAAATAAAAAAAATTATTTTGAGTGATGGAAATCTTTATTTGGACCATTAAAATTTTGTCTGTTAAGTGTAAAAGATGATATCCAGCAAGTGGCTGCCGCCAGTGTTGATACACATTTGTGCCCGTTTTATCGCATTTTCCATAACTTTTCCCAAGATTTCCGGTGATAACTGTTCGCATTCCTGTCGCATATTCTCATTAAGGGCTGCGATTGTCTGAGGCTTGTTGGTATAAATCCGCACCTTCAAGTAGCCCCAAATTAAGAAGTCTGGGATGGTTAAATCGGGCGATCTTGCTGGGCATGGCGAATCGCCAAAACTGGAGTTTACGCGACCAGGAAACGCTTCCTTCACAGCATCCATTGTGGCTTGTGCTGTGTGTGCGGTTGCACCGTCTTGTTGAAACCACATGTTCACCAAGCCCCGCTCATCCAATTCCGGCAGTAGGAAGTCGTTTATCATGGCCTTGTAGCTTTCGACAGTAACAGTGACTGTATTGCCGATGGCGTCCTCAAAAAAAATACGGCCCAACCTCCCGCGTGAACGTCGCACCTCACAGTGGCTTTGAGTGGACGTAATTGGTCTTCGTGCATCACAAGCGGATTTTCAGTGGCCCAGAAACGAAGATTGACCGCTTAAGTGGAAATGCGCCTCGTCGCTCATGATCATTTTCGACACAAAATCGTCCTCTCCGTTGTTGAGATTGAGGATGGCTTGACAGCGGCATATAGCCATCCATTGCTTGTTTGTTTGTATACTTCAGCTGTCTGTGTCTATAGTTCACAAATATCAAATATGATTGACGTACGACGCCATTTTCAAAAATTATAACATCTTTCGATAGGGTGATTAATTTTGCGCCACCTTGTAGCTATACAAATAATTGATTGCAGCTGCCAAGCAACACACACAACCACAGAAAAAATCGATTCTTCTACGAATTCCTTTCAATTGACAGAAACAAATCGATTCGGTTTAGAAAAAATTCGATTTTTTTGTTGAAAGGATTTCGACATAAGATAATATCAAACCCCGTGCTGTTAAAGTTAATCTACTACAAACATTAATTAAATGTTAACTGCTATTAAGCTTTGATACAAATATAACATCGCTGCACAAAGTTCCATCAAAATAACTTAATTGGTTAAGACGCTAAAGACAAACACATTTAAAATTATAATATTATGATAATAATAAATGTAGAAATATTATATAAATAAATAATAAATGTGTCTAAAAACAAATCAGAAGATCTTGTTTTGAAAAAAAAAGGAAAACAAAAATCAATTTATGTATGTCTGTATGTATGTATGTATAATACATCATGATTATTTTACGTTTTGATTTGAATTCTACAAAATAAACCTAAAGTTAAAAAACTTTTGTATGTGTTCATTGTTATTAGAATATTAATTGTTTTGTTGGGGTAAGAGTGCGCATTTATAAATTTAACTGGAATCACATTTTTCTGTTCTCATTTATTTTCTTTTTTTAATTTCAACAACAAAAACAGAAGAACTATCTAAAGCAGAGTCTTCGCTAACTAAGAAAATATATCTAACGCCAAAAATCACAAGAACAAAAGTCACAAGACACACGAAAACACTGAGAATCTGAGAGAAATGATTCACATGTGATCTGACTCACAATGCCTTCATTGTCGCCGTCGCGTCGTGCTGCTTGATGTTTTATAATGTTCAATCGAAAGTATTTATCTTACCTGCTCCTGCGCCAACCCTCTATACTTATCATCATTATTGCCCTAGGTATAAAATTTCTTATGTATTTTTATAAAATCGTCACCGGAAAGTCGGCTAACGACCTTATTCGCTCCATCTTTTGGTCCACTGTATCACACGAGCACAGAGTGGAAAATGTAAACATTGGCAGAGTTCAGGGAACTTGAATTGAATAGAAATAGATTATAGATTGTTTCCTTGCACTTACAAACTTATTTTGTATGGTTAAAGATTTTTTTTGTCTTCTTTTTTGAATAATTTATTTTTAAATTTTATTTTGACATTAATAAATAAGCTAAAGGGGCTTTGTAGATATGTACCTGCGTTTAGCTGTTTTTAAACTCCGCCATCATTTCGTTCATGATGTTAGATTCTGTTGTCATCGGATGATGTCGTCAATTTTCATCACCCCCTATCCGAATTGATTTCAAAAAGATAAATAAAATATTTTAATTTATATCGATTGCAGTTAGCTTTTGGGAGTATGTATCTTGTTTTAAATATAGGTAGAATCGCAGATTTTTTATTCTGCTTTGATTTTTTTGTTCTTTTAAATTTTCAAAATATTAATCAAAGAAATACTTACACACAAAAAAAAAAGCAGAATGTAACGAATGCTCAACTACACAAGCATCGAATGGCAGTGTCCATGTACAGTCAAACAACAACCGGCCAAATAGCAAAAACGTCAAACAACAAAATATTTATGTGCACTCGTACGTTTTGGATTGGGTTTCAGGCACGATATTGGGTTACACCATTCCAAACAACGAAATTAATTTTCGTATTCGTACCCATGGGCAACGGTGAGAAGTATACTGTTCCGCCAATAATACATAGTGGACAATGGGGGCAGGAGACGATTACGAGTCACATTGGTCGTGGGGCAGGCAGCCCTCTTGGAGCAGATGGCCAAAAGCCAAAGGCGGCCGGCGCGGCGGTGGCGGCTCTGGCAGACAGGCACTGTACCAGTACCTATACTGCTGGACTCTCTGATGAGTGCAGTATACAGCAAAATTACCATATATCCGATTGCAGTGGTTTGCATTCGAATTCGGATATGTTGATGATGATAATGGCGATGATGGTGGATATTATTTTATTTTAACAGTATTCACCGATCGCCTCGCACTCGCCATCGCCATCGCCATTACCACCGTGCTTTCAACCGCCTCGTTCAGGTTCAGGCCGGCCAGTTGCGGCTGTTGAGTCTCTGGTTGCTGATGGTGTAGAATGTAAATTTATTTGATATCCAACCATGTAAATTCTAGACATCGGGCCGTGGTCCTGGTTGGTCAGACGGGTATCAGATTTTGTATAACAATGAAAGTAATTGAATATTGTCGTTATGGCTGTGCGATAGCGATAGGGTTATATTTTCTTCAAAAGAATGCATTTTGCAACTTGTGTGTGTGTGATGATTATACGGAATAATTTTATAATTTTTGAAACTGAAATCCTTTTCCTGGTCCAAGAAATCGTATACGTACAGTACATACATAAATGCATACTTATCTTTTTGTATTGATTTTATTTAAATCAGATATTTCATCCACAGGGAGATTTAAATTTTAGTTTTGGGGAAGATAAAATTCGCAACGCAAAGCCTTTTTCATTTTAGACCGCATCATTACGAAAAAGGAATATAATCCAAGACGTGGTCGCATAAACTTGCTATTATAGTTAATTTTAAAAAAAACTTAAAACTTAGATAAAACAAATTAACGTTTTATCTATTTAGAATTTTTTTTAATATTTGGTTTTCATTCATTAAACATTTTTTGTTTATTAAGCTATTATGAATTATCGAACATACATAATTATGTACATACATATATATATCTCTTATTATTGTAGAAAAAATAGCAATTTCACATATATCTTGTTTTGAAAAATTTGCATTTTTTGTACTGACATTTAGCACAAGTGTACCAGCACGGTGAAGCATAGAGCATAGTATAATATAGAAACATAGGCCGCGTTCGGGGGTCAATCCAAAGCTATCCCGATAGGTTTGTGTTGTTGTTGTTGACGCAACAATAACTCAAGGTATCCGAACGCAAGGATATAAACAACTACATATGTATTAAATCTAAACCTGAGCCCATACTCATAATTTTTTGATAAGTTCGTATTTTGTCTTTGGTAAACTATAGACTGGGGCTTATGTTATTTACAGATACATAATTTAAACCCATTTCTAAACGATAACTGGAACACCCTGTTCGATATAATGGGGCATATTCATAGTCACTTTTAAACTCCAGTTTATCTTAGACCAGGGTTTATCCTTTATAAATAACATTGAATAAACCCCAGTCTAAGATAAACTGGAGTTTAAAAGTGACTATGAATATGCCCAAATATGTTGAAGTTGTATTTATCTCTGTCAAACACTCGGTACACGTATTTTAAAGTTGTTTTTATCGCTTCCAAACGACATTTTATAGTGTTTTTTCATAAAAAAAGACTTGATTGATGATAATTTGTTACTGATTTTTATAAAAAGTAAAGATTTCTCAAAAGAAACACATTTTCTATTGATTTTGCAAAATATTGAAACAAACCCAGCAGTTGCATGCCATTTCTTTTTCTGCCTCCTACAAGTTTTATTTACCTTGCGCGTTTTATAATTTTCTTAACTATAATACTTCTTGTTTAAAAACAATTAAAAAGTAACAACTATTTTGTCGAACGCATGAAATCGGGTTCGTTTGTCCACGTTTGTCCAGAAAAAAAAATCGTTTGTCTACCCTCAGGTAAAAAGTTATTAAGCTTTTTTGTTTTTATAGGAAACCCCAAAAGTCAAAACACTTGTCCAAAAACCGCAATTCTTAACTTAGGAGGATGGGACAAAGTGCATTCGTTTGTCCAGCCGCCAATTATGATTGTCCAACAAAAAAATTCGTTTGTCCACCCTCAGGAAAAAAAATATTCAACTTTTCAATTTTATAGCACCAAACAAAAAAATTTCAAAATTTACTTATCATAATTGGACTAATTGAACTCGTTTGTCCACCGTTTGTCCAGGCTAGTCCAGCAAAAAAAAAAAATTTCCGACCCTTGGTTCAAAAATTATTCAACATTTCTTTTTTATAGCAACTTTCGCAAAACAAAACCTATGTCCAAAAACCGTAATTTATAACTTAGGAGGATGGGACAAAGTGCATTCGTTCGTCCACCCACCAATTATGATTGTCCAACAAAAAAATTTGTTTGTCCACCCTCAGAAAAAAAATATTCAACTTTTCAGTTTTATAGCACCCAACAAAACAAATTCAAAATTTACTTGGCAAAATCGGACCAGCATTCGTTTGCTTTCCGGAGGAACTCCCGATTTGGTTATGAAGGGGTTGGAGAAAATATTTTTGAATTTAACTTTGTAGGATCTATTTTGGAGATAGGATGAAATCCAAGTGATGAGTCCAGGGGGAAACCCATTAACTTTTAATTTATACAAAATTATTTCATGAGAAAGTGCTTCGTAGTCCGTATAGATGCAGTCAAGTTCTTGTCCACTTTCTAATGCATTACAGCACTTATTTAAAAATATTAGTTATTTTTTTTACCGTAGGTCACTTTTTCATGAAACCATGATGTTGTTTGCAAATAATATTTTTGCAGTCAAAAGTCAAACCAACACACACCAACTGCTCAAAAAGCTTAGGAAAACAAGATAGTTTAGCAATTGGCTTGTTCTTACATATGTCAGATTTGCTACCCTTTTTAAAAACTTGGGTAATAAAGGATTTTTTCCATATACAAGAAAATTATAAGAGGTACTCTCACAAGTTTTTAACAAATATTTTCTTGCTCTAACATCATTCCACACACAACAATAGCCTCTAAACTTCCGGTCGCAATAACTAACACAATATGGTTTTAGGGAGGTATACAAATTTTTCATAACCTATCCCAACATTACTATCCTTTTTTCGATTACTGCCAATAAGGAAAAAAATAAAAGCAAGACCTATTTTTCGTGTTTTTGCTACCCTCGTATACATTGTTCTTGGATTCAAACCTATTTGTGTATCAAGTGACTCAATAAGCTACTGGTGTATCTTATGTCTTGATGAATGGAATATATTCACTCGGAATCTTATCGAACTCAAACTCAAGTCCACTAACTTCATAGCTTCTAGCTGCACACAAGTATCTATTTCATATTATACCGCAGCAAATGGTTCATATGGCGGAATCTATAATTTCCTAAACGTATTCAATTTCATAAACTCATTATTCTAGTAGAATTATTAAATGCAACAAATACTATAACAACCCTCTATGTATACCTACTCGAATAGCAAGCATAACCGAAAACTGAGTTGATATAGCAAATGAGTTATTTTGAAGCGAAGAATCCAACACTCGCACGGCGCACAGTGGCCCGTTTAGGCAAAAGTGCTTGCGAAATTCATTTTTCGAGTGGGTTAATAATGCAAAACTTTTACCTTTTTTTGAATTGAAAAATGTTTGGAGCTCTAGTAATCGAAAAAATTATTTCATTTGTATGAATGGTTTGACTTGTAGAGCGAGTCAAAGTTGACAAATTTTTATGGTTAGAAAAAAACAATTGTTTTTAAATTTTGAGTGTAAAAACTAGGAAAAAGGTGTAAATAAAACTTTTTTTTGTTATTTTTACTTGACATATGTGTTAATTTGCTTCAGAAATGAAAAAAAAATGATAATTTTTTTTAAACTGCTAAATTTAATGTTTTTTGAAACACCCATTTTTGCACGTTTTTTCGTCTTTACACTGAGTAGAAAAAAAAGATTCAAACGTAATCAAGCTAAGCTGGACGGATAGTAAATCCTTATATATTTTTTCAAATAAAACCAAAAACTCAGCTGCATAAATTTGCATAGAGCTGAGCTAGAGCGATTTGATTTAATGAAGTCAGTAATTTTTTCTGAGTTTTTTTTTGTCAGGTGCAGAAAAAAAATCATGTAAAATATTTTTTCTCTGTTTTGCAGGTATGAGTGTTGGTTTGAAATAAAATGGTTTTGAAATTTAGAAGGAAAAACCTACCTAATGGCCGATTTCATAAAGCTCTTTTAACAATTTAACAGGCTTTTAAATCTTAAAATGACGTTTGTTCCATACAAAATACGCCATTTAAAAATTTAAAAGCCTTTTAAATATTTGTGAAACCGAACATAAGTTTTTTAAAACGGTTTTATAGCTTATTTCTTGTGAACCCAAATAAAACTTTTAAGTATGAATGTTATTGATTTCGGGTATGATTAATTACTGTCACGTAGTTTGATGGATAAGAGTTTTTAACTGGATTAGAATTTTTTTTAAAAAGCTTATAGGTAAAGCAGATTACCTTATTAGGATATCATAAATTGAATATTTTTAATGCAGGTATTTAGTTTTATGGTATAAAAAGATGAAACATTGGGATGAAATTATCATTGAAAACTTGAAGGAGCAGTTGTATAAGGAAAAATTATTTAAAATGGATACACCATACAATATTTTGTTTGAACTTTTTGTCAAAGATGAGAGTTTTGAAGAGTTCTTTTTTGCCGTAATAAGTGAATACCAACTATAGGGTGAAAATTTACCGGAAAATGAAGCAAAATTAAAAAGCTTTTATTACAACATTGATAAAAAATGTGTCGCAGCCCAAAAAAATGAGGAATGGCTTTGTTCATCTCTCCATGTCAAAACCGGACAAATGAGCTTGGACTTGATGTAGATAAACCAAAGCAAGGATTTGGAAATAGCAATTATGGAAACACTTCCAGGAGATTTTTGATCAATCTGAGGCAACCGCTCGAATTACTGGAGTCAATAAAGAGATTATAACCAGGATCAAAATAATACTTAATGTTTTGAATAGCAGGGAAGTAGTGAATACAGTTAAATTTGGAGAGTACACCAAATAAACCGCAGAGCTATTGAAACAAAAGTACCCTGAAAATCAACTCACACCAACTCTTCATAAAATTTTGGTTCATACCCAAGAAACATTTTTAGCTGCTTAAATGCTTTAAAAGCGCTTCCAGAGCTAATCTTAAAGCTCGTTTATTTAAGAAAGAGCTCTAGATGCACCCTTAGAGCAATTGTAGAGCTTTCTCACAGCTAATTCATTGAGTTTGAGAGCTCATTTTTGCTCGTTATAAGCTTGTTATCAGTGACTAGTGACTTTGAAGCTCTTTAATATAATCATATGATATCCTAAAAGGAGCACTTTTGACAGATTTTTGTTTGTATTAGTTTGTGGAATCCAAATGATAAATAAATATAATAGTAGCACACTATAATTCATGTGTGTAATGGTAGGAAGCGTAAACTTCATTTATTTTGATGTCAACAAGCTACATAGTTATTATTTATTCCTAGAGAAAATAATGTATCTAATCAATATTTTTCGAGTTAATGCCAGTGAATTTTAAGTGCGCGCTTAGTTTTTTCATAAATGTTTTGAAGGTACTTCGCAAAATTATAACGCGCCTTCCAAATTGTGTATATTAAGCAATGAAATGTGAAAAACATTAAGTTGAACAATTTAAAAATTGGGCAAATAAATTTATCGAAGCATGAAATAAAAAGCTTTTTACATTGCAATACATATTGTGTTTTCTATTTAAAGTGAAGATTTTAAATGTTTTTAAATGAATGGAAACAAATATTTCAAATAATTTTCATTTGTGTCGCCATTTTTGTTTTTATGGACAAAATGTCTCTTTAATAGAGCTGCAATATCGCTCTGAGAGCAATGTGTCAGTTCGTCGTTCAGGGCTTTTTAGAAAATAGGGTGTTTTGACAATTGAAAGTAATTTTAAATTGTAGAAATAATTTTTAATTCGAAGACTAGGTACCTACTTTCCATTGAAGTGTATAAAGTTTTATAAGCACCTTAAATTACAGGACCAAGTACTTTTTAATTTTTTTAGGAAACTGCATAGTTAATTTATTTTAATAAAAAATTGTCAAGTCCGTGTCTAATTTTAATCTTAAGATTTCCCTTATAAAGTGAAATTAATTAATTTATTTTCCACTGTTTCAAGTTTTCCAGTTGAAATAATTTTTGTTCTAGTTTATAACACCCTATAAATCTATAATATGATTGGGAGAATTGTCTTGAAAGAGGATTAGTATTTATTCAGCTTTATATGTGCATTATTGTAGCTCTATTGATGAGTTATTTTGGCAGCAAATTTTGTGTGAGAATATTAGTAATCCAACTCTACAGCCGCTTTCAGTGTAGCTCTGTAAAAGCAATTTTTTGATATTTTGACAGATTATGCGTTAGTGTTTTGCGCATGTGTTGTTAGCAGCTCTACAATGCCTCTATGTATGCTGATAGTTAGAGTTTGCTCGTTGCAAGATATCATGAACTGTGTTAGAGAGCATATATTTAAATATGGAAGCGTTGTAAAGTTAATAGAGCTAAATGTGTTCTAAAACTTCGAATATAGAACATTATTTTAAAATTTAATGTAGGGAGCTGTGAAATAATCTCCAACAGAGCTGTAGCTTTGGATTTCACTATCTAGGAGCTGTAGAAGAACAGTTTTGATTCTAATAGCTCCAACGATGTTACTTGGGTAGTCAAAATATAATCGAATACCAATCACTACCACTTGAAGAATTGTCAGAAGAAGCCCAGGAGTCCAAAAATACAGAGTACAAGAAATACAGATATCAAAATACGTGCAAAGTTTCAAGAATTCGGCAGAATGAAGACCTATTTAACATGCTAGCAATCTCATTCGATCCACTTATTTCTTCCTTAAGGCATGTAAGAAACCAAAAAGATCTGAAAGCACAATACTCATCGGAAATTATAAGTTTATTACGCATTACCCCGGACTTGATGATAGTTTCCAAGAAATTTAATGTTTGTTTCTAAATTTTTGTTCCTTTTATTTTGTTTTTTGCTTTTTGAATTCTAATTTATCAATAAAATACTTTATAAATTTACTCTCTTATAAAAAAAAATAAAAAAAATGAAAAATCAATTAATAAAAAAACAAAAACTGATTTTTCCCCCACTGTTTCACTCAAATTGGTTCGTTTTATTTTTTCCCCACTGTTTCACTTAAATTACCCTCAAATTACCTCATAAATTGACTATAGACCTTTTTAGAATTAAATACCAATTATGTTAACCACGTTTACAAAAACTTCTTATTTCAGCAGCAGATTCTGAAACACCCTGTAAATATTTTTTCTTAAAATTCACCAACTTGGAAATTTCCTTCAAAACCAAAAACAAATTTTAGCGATATCTTTATTCGTTTAAGAGATATGATTTTTGCAACCAAAAGAGTCAATACGGGCCACTGTGCGGCGGCGTTTGTTTTCGTCTATTTCTACATAGAATTTGTGTAAAAGGATATTTGTTGTTGAAAGGCCGGTGTATTGGGGGTTGTTGTTTAGTTTTGGCCTGCACAATCAGTCCAACACCTACCCGACCCATCTACCCCTAGAAAAGTATCGCATTTCGTCGAAATGGAGTGCTTCTCAATATGACAGAATTCCCCTCTCAGTCTCAGTGTCTTTGCTGACGACGCGATGGTGAGATTGAGATTGGATGACGCTGATGACTCGAATGCTTCTGTTGATGTTGATGATGATGGTGATTTCACGCAGTCGCTTTTAAAACTTTGAAGCAGAGTCTAGACTTACAATCGGCTATCGAATGTCAGCGTCATCATCATTATTATAGTCGTCATCCACTGATGAAAGCTGGAACTGCCATGCGGTATAGCCAAAGCAGGCGAAAAAACATAGACATCAAGACACCCAACAAAGTACCTACCTATACTCTCTTAGGCGTCCTCGTGCCTAGTTCTGTAATGGTATAGTGCTCTTCTAGAATGTCCGTCCATTGTGTGCCTTGCCTTGCCTTGCCTTGCCTTTTCTCTGTGCGAACGAAGATGTAATCGAATATCGATAGCTAAGGATTGGATGTCGTCCTTCTTTTGAGATCTCACATGACACGTAAAAGTGTACATTTCTAACACACGCACACACACACACTATTAAACAAGTTCTATAGAAGGAATGGTGGACTTGCTGAAATATGGTTTTAGCTTTCCTTATTTATTTAAATGGTATCCCAGTTTGTTGTAAACTTTTTTAGGAAAGTGTAGAGTGAGAATAATTTTTGTTTGTTGCTTTCCTTCAACGGTTTTGTTATTGTGCTTGATGAAGTCGAAATCAAGAATACGTATGCTTTTGTATGTGATTACCTGAAGAAGTCATGATAATTTATTTTGTTTTATGCGATGAAGCTAGCACCTATAAAAGCCTTGTTAAATGTTATAACCACTTCATTACATATATATAATATAAAGGAACTAATGCACTGTCTTCCCTAACGCCCATATTATTTACGCACCTTATCCAGATTAAAAATTAAATCCATATTTAATTTAACTAAAATCCAAACATTAAATTCAATTGCATATTATTCACTCGTTAAATTCACCTTTAAATCTAGGAAACCAGGCTCCGAATTACCGCATCAGTTTTCGAGTAATACGGGACTGAATTATGTGAGTTTGGCATTACCGTTCACGTTATCGAGAAATCGAGTACCATAATTTTACATATTCTTATCAGTAATCGAAAAGAATTTCATTCGACAGATGCACAACGGACTGACAGTGTGTAATGGACGCGAATTCTGAAGGAAAAAAGAAAGAACTATTTTTTTAATTATTTTTACTCGTTCATTTGATGATGGCACTAAGTTTAATAGCCATAATATTGACTTGTTTCGAAACTAGTTTCCTGGCAGAACTAGTTTTATAGATGTTTGAACATGATCAAATCGTGATTATTCAAACATATTTTTACATCTTAAACTCGAAAACTTAAAACTAGCTTTGAATATAGCTTTAATTCAGAAAATCGAGCCAAACTTGGGACTCCAAACTTCTATGAAACTAGTTTTAAAATTTGTGATGAAACTAGTTTTCAAACAAGTCAATAATACAGCTGTAAGTGTTTACATCCAGATTATTTTCACAAGTAGGTATAAATAAATAATAGATTTGGATTTAAAATCAATTTAAATCCAAAGTTAATAAAATGGCCTTAAGTCTATGAACCTTAACCTTGACTATCAGATTAATAGAACTCAAGTCGTAGGATTTTTAAGCGAACCATATCGACCGTAAAAAAGAACAAGTGGAACTAGTTTTCAACCCTGCATCACAATACGATGAGGAAAAGAGACGTGAGCGTGACGAGAACTCGTTAGGTATAATAGTTGTCAAACCAATTTCAAGCAATGAGTGTAAAACCAGAGTATACACAATAAAGCGTTTCTCGTCGTCACGTCAAGCCGCGCGAAGAGTCCAAGAAATTGAAAAAAAGACGTGACGTGATGACGATTTTCATTTTTTGCTAAGTAATTTACAGATTTTTCAAGGAAGACATTTATGATCAATTGAATTTAACAAATAAAGTAATATATAAATCCATTGTTTTGTATGTTATTTTGTTTATATTTTATTGATTTTTTTTTTACAAAGATGAGTTTTTGTCGTAAAAAAGCTCGCCGCATTGTGAATTGATGAACGATTTTATAACGAGAAAAAGTTTCTCGTCACGCTGGTGTTTCGTTTTCTCGTCGCAATGTGAAACAGGCTTCTGGTATAACAAAATGTGTTTTCGTATAATTTTTGAATGATTTTATGCGGAAAAAAGTTGTGGAAAAAAACAATTGGCGTTGATGGAGAAGTCAAAAAGTTATGCCATTCGTCAGTCTTCTCGTCTGTGGGTCCAGAAGTGTACTTTTAAGCTAGTGGAACAGATCATATTATGTCATTCCCTAGAACAGCAATTCGAATCTTAGATTTAGCTTATCTAGAACGCGTCGTTCCCATACAACGGTTTTTGTTTTTTTTTTTTGTTCAATATGGAAAATGGCATTAACGATTTTGGTTAAACTTTTAATCCATGAAACCATAAGTCTGTTATTGAGATTTTCGCAAAAACATTCGCATGACAGAAAAAAAGGCGCACACAAAATTTAGTGGATTTTTTTCTGACTCCTGACTTCTTCTTTTCACAATTGTATAACTTTATCTGGGAGTTTCTGGGGATATGAAGCAAAATTTTAAAGAGCCTGATGTTAAGATATGATACTTCTTAATAATTTTCTAACTTTAATGCTCTTGACTAAAATTAAATAAATCTTAATTTTAAACAATCTTTAACTACATATAGTATCGTAATAAAACTGTTTTTTTAATAAACTCCAGCTGAACACGCCTAATACAGTGACAATTTATGCAAACAAAAGTAAGCAAATATACGTTTTTCACATTTATTACTGTTAAAGTGAGTGATATACGTTTATATGGAGTTAGTATGATACTAAAAAGATAGAATAGGCATTTGGTGGTTTTTGACTTTATTTAAATGTTAAAAAATATAGTACAGTGCCAAAACGTTTACAATTAGAAAATCTTCTTAATGTTTTTAACCTATCATCATACTAAAAATGCTTCAACATCGTACTAAATCATCTAATAATTTAAGCCATTGTAACTTTCTTTGGAGAATTTTATGTTTGGAATTTGTTTCTTGTGATTATATCTTTTGGATAAACTTCACTTACCAGGTTAATAAAATATATAAGGTAAATCTTTTTTTCAAGGCATGTTCTTAAAATCTCGCCGCTGCGCTACCAATTTGTTATATGGTCTAGAAAATAGGCATCAGTGGTTACATTGCTGCTCTAACATTGGGGAGCTAATTTAAATATTCCTTTGGAGGATCAATTATAGTTGAGAGCTTACAACTTTGCTGGTCATTATAAAGGGTTTTCCAATAAGAGGTGTTATTTTGATATTCCAAATGGCCGCCACGACCATGCTTACAGGACCATATCCTTTTCATGAAATTTTCCATAACCAAATCGCAAAGTGGCTGCCCTATGTCCTCGATAGCCTCACGAATTCCATCTTTGAGGTCTTGAATCGACGCTGGGCTGTTGGCGTAGACCTTATCTTTCACGTGGCCCCAAAGGAAGAAGTCGCAAGGTGTTAAATCACAAGATCTCGGTGGCCAATGTGATCACCTCTTCGAGAGATAACACGGTCCGGAAACTTTTCCCGTAAAAGATCGATGGTTTCATTGCTTGTGAGGCACGTAGCGCCGTCTTGTTGAAAGTAAACGCTGTCCAGATCAATACCATACAATTCCAGCCATAAAAAATCATTAATCAACTCTCGATAGCGCAATCCATTGACCGTAACTGTTACTCCAGCCTCATTTTCGAAAAAGTAAGGTCCAATGGCCCCGCCGGACCATAAACCGCACCAAACAGTCACGCGTTGAGGATGGAGAGGCTTTTCAACAATAACTCTTGGGTTTTCCGAGCCCCAGATGCGACAGTTTTGCTTGCTGACGTAGCCTCCGAGGTGGAAATGGGCCTCATCAGTCAAGACGATTTTTCGATGAAATTCCGGATCATTTTCATGCATTTCAAGGACCCAATCAGCAAAGACACGACGTTGTTGATGATCAGCCGGCATGAGTTCTTGTGTTAACTGAACTTTATAAGCCTTAAGACCCAAGTCTTTATGCAAAATACGGTGTAATGACGTTTGTAGAATGCCTAATTCCAAAGAACGACGAGGAATGGACAAACCTGGGTTTTCTTCAACACTTTGGGCTACAACAGCAATATTCTCAGTTGTTCTTGAGCGACGTGCACGGGTTTTATTCTTCACATCACTAACTTGTCCCAACAGCTCGAATTTGTCCACCAATTTCTGTATTGCGGTCCGACAAGGTGCTTCACGACGACCCAAAAATGTTTTAGTTTTACGAACCGTCTCTGCCAAATTTTCACCATTTTTATAGTGAATTTTAATAATTTCAATGCGTTGTTGAAGCGTGAATTGTTCCATTTTTATTAATGGCGTAGTTTCTTCTTGTCAAATGTCAAAAAATGACAGCTTCAAAAGTGAAAGCTACCGAAATAGCGGGCTATTCAAAATAACACCTCTTATTGGAAAACCCTTTATAAGAACTTCTTTACAACTAGACAGCATCTCTAAAAGACTTAACAGAAAAATAACGAGTGAGGCTTAGAAACTTAGTATTGAAAATTTAATATCGGTTCGATTATTTCGCAAGTTGCTTTAATTTAGTAAGTCACTCATTTCAATATATTCTTTTCAAAACTAAATATCAAAACTTTGTATTTAGCATGATGCCGTACAAGCATACCATAGTATACCTACGTTCTGTAACTCTCGCATCGATAAAATCAGTCGAGAAACGATGAAAATTGAAACAAATCACGACCAATTTTCTTCATGCGAGAGTTAAAGAACGTAGGCACTGGTAAACGAAATTTCATTCGATAGGACCTTCACCCAATCGAATGAATAAAAATTGAATAAAGTACACGCAAAGTACCGCCTTCCCTGTAGGATGCACCTCCGAAAACAATATGACAATTTTGTAGAGTGGGGTTGGGGCAGTTACTTTTTGTAATATTATTGTTCAAAATTCTGAAAATTTTCATCAACTTTTGCGTTCTTAAAACGAAAATCAAATCTATAAATTTTAGATCTAAAACAGATTTATTTAATAAACCAGAAATCAGGGTCTAAATAACTCGTTCTGTATAAAAAAGTGACAATTATTTATATTAATTTTTACTTCTCTGTTAAATTATTCTTCTCTTATAACTACTAAAACAAGAAGGGTAGGTTTTCTTATACTTACACAAAAAAAGTTTCAAATTTCAAACCTCTTTACAGCTTTGGTTATTCAGATTTTTGGTGATGTGATGGACATAAAGATACACCTATGAATACGATATTGATTTTCTCCATTGCAAGGTGTTAGGCGTTTGCTACCACTTTAAAACTATACACATTCTTCTTATAGAGGCATAGATATAGATACATCTATGTATCTCTGCTTCTCAGCCTGCTCTCTTCTCATAGTTGAACGTATTAAGTTTCCTTTATATACATCGGCATTGTTGCTTTGATCATCTTCTTTGCACTACAAGAGGGACCCAAGTTTTTTTATTTGTAATATTATCCATTTCGACACTTCATATAGGCACATACACACAAATACATTGTTGGAAATATAATTTGACATTTGAATAATGATACACATATAAAATAAATATAAGTTGGGCTTAAAAAGGATACCTAACCTACACTACATATGCATATGCATATGAATGTGGGAAATGTCGGGAAAGTACAGAGGCTGATGGGGAATGTTATTCTGGAGAGTGCATACGATACAAGTGGATTTTGATATGACATTTCTGTGATAGTGATAAGTGCTCTTTAACATAGATTTTGTTTGATATTTAATATTTCTAAAGTTTTGCTTCAAAGGTATTAAATTGCCTTTTGTAGTTTTAATTCGAAATTCTCCAATCCTCAATTGAAAATGCGTTGTTGGTTGGATATTTGAGATTCTTGGTATTGGATGTTTAAAACTGAAAAAAATATAATTGATTGTAGGTATATTTTGAAATTGAGACTTCAGCAGTAATTTTATTCGTGCATTAGTGCATCATCGTTTGGTGTAAATTAGTTGTTATTACACAAATATAAATAAAATTACGAATTAAAAAAAAAAAAATTAAACACAAATATATATGTATGAATATATTCAAATAGAAAAACTAAAATTAATAACGTCAAACATAAATAAATGCATTTGGTAGTGGGATAAGCTCGTCGAGAACTATTGCCTATAGTGATCCAAAACTCTCAACCATTCTTGAGGGCGTGTTGTCGACATTTTAATAGAAAAAATATCAAAATTTGGGAGTGAAGGGTATTTAAAACGCCCATACAACTTGTATACATACATATGTATGTCGAAAGCTTAGCTTGAATCTAAAAACTCGCATATTTTAGACTTTAGAGCATAAGCGGCCAGACATACCTTTCAATAATGCCTAATTACTAAACAATACTTTGGGAACTGAAACGTCGGCATATTCTTAGGAAAAAATCTTTTAGAAGAGAGGGTCTATTTCCCCCCGTTTATGGGGGACTGGCAATTTACTAAAAAAATTGATCAAAAATGAATACATAAATATAAAAAACGGCCACACTTACAACCTGGCAAGAGCTTTTTTTAAAAGCCAGAAATTAATTGTTTTTTTTTTCATTTTTTAATAAAGTTGTTTTAATGAACAGTTTTTGAAAAATTTATTTCCAAACTCAAACTTCTGGAAAAAAGTTAAAAAAAATTTACCTAATCAAGTACTAATTTGTCTTTTAATATTCAACGCTTTTATTCATTTATAGTCGGACGCTTAAAACCGCAGACGACGGTGTTACATCTTCTTTGTAACTGAGAAATTCAAAAATTATTGTGAAGAAAAACGTTCCATGGAATTTCGAACATTTCTTCTCATAGCTTGAATTCTCAGGTGTTAAGTGTCCAGCAAATAAAAAGGTTCAAAAGTTGCCAAAATCAGCATTTTCATGTTTTGACTCCAAAAATGTTTTAAAGGAATGAACTTCAATGACGGTTTTTTCTAAGAAAAAAGGTAGTTTTTATAATTTTCGATTTTCTCAATTATTAGAACATGAAACACCCTCCCTGCTCCCTCCCAAATGATTTTTTTTTAAACTTCCCCAAAATCATTTCTAAAAGTATTATTGTTCATTAACTATATGAATCACCTGTATGCATCAATATCTTGCCAAAAGTGATTTTTCGGATTTGAAGAATATAATTCGATCTAATTGTCTTCAACATTTGCTTTGGTATTTATTGAGTTAAACCGATGGTATGTTAAAGAGTGACCTTTTAAAATTTGGAATTTCTGTGGCTTTGAGAATGTTTTATCAATGACAAAACAAAAAAAACGTAGGTATTTCCAATTTTCTTAAATAATTAATTAATAGAACATTGCTTTGACAACAGAACGATAATCCCGCAGAAATCTTTAATTCTCATGCTAGTGGATTCAATTTATCGTGTTAATACTTGTCGTAGTGTTTAAATTATGCTTTTTGTACTATGTGACCTTTCTGGATGAATCCCCGTTATATGAAAGTGAATCACAGATTGTGAGAATGTTTCAAACATTCACCTTTTAAACAGATTTCTCGGCACAACATTTCATTCAGTATATAAAACGTGGAATAGGAAGAGAATAAAAATATATTTTGTCCGTTTGTCCCCTTAAAAATAAATTCCCCACAGGAAATGGTTCGATGAAAAGATACACCAAGAACAGAGTATCCCATTACCCCTGATTATGACCCAACATCGAGCAGATTTAAGATAATCACCATGGCACATTATCTAGATATGGATACACTCGTCCTCGCCAAAGATGTCCTCTTTCATCCATCTACATTCTTTGATATACATACTTATATAAATATAGTGTGTTCATCACTGCTCACTATAGGTATGCTAGTCCGCAGGTGCAATGCGGCTTAACAGAGTGTAAACGTGCCTCACCTTCTCATCTTGACATTCATATAAGATAAGCATTTTTATTTCTACTTTTGGTTTTTAATTACACATGCATGAGGCATGACACTGCTGGTGAGTAGATGATTTGCGGTTTTCTGTTCAATTGGCTTAAATCTTAAATGGCGGGATGATGATTTCCCACTTTCTATGCGTTAAACAAATTCACTTTCTTTTGAATGAAAGACTTTTGACTAGAGATATAATATGTTGATAGGTAAAGTGTATTGAGGAGTGGTCTTAAGCTGCCGACGCGCGAGTCGCTCGCAGGTTTGAGGAAAACTAGAGGCTTGTACGATTTCTTCCTTCAAATGTGGCCTTTATAATAATTACGAAACTTAAAAAAAAGTGATCAAAATGAAAAAGTAAAATTTGAAAACTTTTACCTAATTATAATTTATTTCATATTTTTCCAGTACGAAATTATATTTAAAGGGTGGTTTTTTCAGATGTCTGCTTTTCAATCTGACAATACTTTTTTCGGAGTTGGTCTTTTTGACAGGTGTCATTTGATTTATGCGCAGTTTGGTTTGCCATTTCATAATTATTAATAGACTTATTCCTGAACAACGTTTGCAAATCGTGCAAATTTATTAACAAAATAATGGTTCGGTTCGCGTGACGCATAGCAGAATCGCATAAATTCGAGCAACCATGGATGGACAAAAGACGCTATTGCTGCTGTGGAGCAGATTATCGAAGAAGGTCCGAATAAGTCCATCCTCCATCACGGGCAACAATTGGAGCTGTCGAAAATTGGGCCTCGCGGATGGAATTTATTCGAGCCAGCCGCGGCGGCCACTTGCCCGAAATCATATTTTTAAAACATAATGGCAAACCCTTATCTTTATAATAAAGCTAAATTCTTCGCCATAACCTTAAATTATATGCGTTTTATTTCTTTGAAAACCACACGTCTAAAAAAAACACCCTTTATTTTGAGCATAAAGAAGGTTATCTATTCCTTAATCCACGGAATCTCGAAAACAAAATATTGAGAACCAAAAACAAGATATTGAAAACATGGGATGAAATCGGCTGAGGTGATCGGAGATTGTCACATTTAGATAATCAAATTTGATCAAATTAAATCTTAAGTCGGTGTAAAGTGGTCACCAAAAATTATTCAAAACTTGGCATTGCTTTTGAGAGACAAGTAATGACAGTTGTCATAAATCCGTTTATTTGATTTATTTATGATAGGTACCTATATCATCTTATATTTTAAGTCAACCACTAAAAACCAGATGCTTAAATGTCTTTTTTTTTTTAGAAAACGAAAACACAAGTTTTCCCATACATTTTTGGCAAACCACTGCTGGTATAATTCTTCACAGCCACACTTAACAAGTTTGTTTGTTTTGTATTTATTTCAAGTTTGACACTGATTGTCAGTCAAGCAATCATAAAGCTGCTGATTTCAAATCATTTGAAATGTCAAACGAAAACGGGTAAATATTTGGTGTAAACGCTCTACGAGTTTTGGTAAACATTTTGCCCCAAAGCCCGTTTAGGGTTTGTTGTGAAACGGCTTTAAAACATTGTGAAACAGGCCCTAATAATAACTAAAAGAATTATTTTCGTTTGTCTCTATTGAAAAATGCGATTTGTTGAGTGGTGTCTTTTATTTCCCTTACCCTTTCTCTCTGTTGGTATTTGTTGCTATAAATAAACAATTACTATGTGTCAGTGTCATACACGGTTCGCAAAATTAAAGAAAATGTGCTTCAAAATGGCGTCTCAAGCTCAAGTAAAAACTAAATTGTATTCCATAGTGTGTCTAACTTTAGACAGATTTTCAAAAACTTTATTTATAAATATTTTTCATCGATTGTCTAACTTAGGCGCAATTCAAACAGAAGTGGCTTATGGTGCTAATGTGGTTCTGGTCTGCTACGGGCGTGGATTGGGTGCGATGACCTATATTCACACAGAAGCGACAATAAACGAAAAATAGAATTATTAAAAAACAACTTTGACAACTCAAAAGTGAAAAGTCGATAGATTCGATGAGAGTGCTGACCTACAGTGGTCGTGACCACTCATAACTCATTAGCGCTCATAAATTTTCACTATTATTGAATTGAATACGTTTATGAGCCTATGAATGAGAGATCTCATTGTGGCGTGACGTTTACGTAGGCCACTGGGGTTTTCAATATGACGTGGCGATGGCAGGTGACACCATACCCTCGCTTCGTCATCCCATAAGAGAAAATGTAAATTCCACAACGTGGAATATGTATGCACCACCTCAAGCCAGTTCTATGTGAATTGGGCCTAAGACACTATATAATAGGTTGTTTAAACCTATTTCGAATTAAATAGTTATCTTGAATTCAATGGAATGTTCATTGAACGTATCCCAAAGTTCACTCAAATTCTTTAACTCATTCGAAATTAACAAATTACAGATATCTATGGCAGTATATTCAGACAGCTGTTAAAATGCGTTTATAAATAAGGAGACTATGACTAGATGGAGAACTGTTCTTAAGAAATTCAATAAATAGGGCTGATTGTATCTGCATTTTGGTATCAAGAAATAGTAATTACAGTAAGTTCTATAGTAATATAGTAAACAATACTTCTGCTTGGTTTTGAGTTTTTTTTATAAATATTAAATCATCTCATCGTAGATCCCCCCGTATAAATTTTGCGTTGGTGACAGTCACCATGCTGCCTGTGGTGGCAGTCACCTTATTCGCATTCTATGTATATATTGTATGCAAATGATATAAAAACTAAATTATTATTTTTCAAAAATAGATTCACTTATCGTATTATGTCTTGCTTGTTTGACGTCGCAATTACTTAAGTCTTTTTGTTTTATTCTTAAACGTCATTGACCGTAATTAAATTTTATTCTTTTTTCCAATTTTTTTCTCGCATGGAAAACGAACATTGATCTGAGTCATTCTCATTGCATTGCAACAAATTATTTTTTTTTTTTTCAAGAATTGATTGATCTTAACCAGATGCTTGACTTGGATCGAATTTCAAAAAAAAGACAACAACAAATAATCTTCAAAAAATTTAGCATAACTCATTTTGCGGCATTCAACTTCACGCGAGGGTTGTTGAAAGTAAGATGGGTAATGGGTATCAGTATCACCATCTCGGGGAACTTTTTTCCAACTTGAAACCGATACCCCGGGACAAAATGGCATGGAATATAATAATGCTAGAGCCGAACCCCCTTGCCGCACTATCTACTCGTCGTCGTCGGTGATGACTTGGGTTTCACAAGTCGTAAATCTAAACACAGAGAGAATGTTTGTGCCTTCTCGGGTTTGTGTCTCTGGTGTGGAGTCACATGGCATCATAAACTGGGTGTGTGAACGAACGATTGACGAAATGTGAGTGTGTTGGTTTGGTAGCGTTTTTTTCTGCTTTTTAATTAATTGATTTTTCCCATTTGGCATCAATTTCATGTAGCACAAATCAGAAATTAAAACCGAAACATAAATTAAAATAAAGACAACACAATTGGATACTACGACAGCGCACTCCGTGCCTGCCGCTTGCTCGCTTTGCGACTAACTTTTTGTTTAGGAGATATGTATGTACAGTGGGGCCACTTCGTCATTATAGTGGGATGATAAAAATTGAAGAAACAGAATTTGATAGGAAAAGTATTTTAATTAAATACCTTAATTTTCATACGGGCGATCAAAGTTGACTTTTAAAAGTGACCGATCTGTTTTTTTTTCTAAAAAGGGTTTAGTATAATAGTTTATAACTACATATATGCATTTTTATTTGTAACTTAAATCTTTTTGAAAATAAGTTTTCAGTTATTGTATATTTTAAACTAAAAAAAAAAAACTGGAAAAATTGCAAGTTTTGCCAAGTAAAGGAACGCCCCAGGATAGAATCCCAAATAAACCAACTTTTTTTTATTATCTCGAGGCTGGGCCCTCGACAGTTATGAACCCAGGGGCCTCATTAAAGTTATAGATCTTCATTACATATTTCATAACTTGGATTATGTGAACGTGTTTTTAATTCTGAAAACCAACGTTTTATCTAATAAAACAATTAAAATCAACTGTTTTCGAAATATTGAATTTTCAAAAAGATTTGCCGATTGATTTTAAATGGTTTTAAATTTGATGATTTACATATTTACCTTTATGTATCGAATATCAAAAAATGATTTTTATTGGTAACTCTAAAATTTTCAGAATCACCTCTTAAAAAACACCTCCTAAGATTGTCCACAAACTGATCTCCTTGTGCTCTATCTGATTTTAAATTTACGATCAATTAGCTTATGTTCAAATTCAACTCGCAGATGTAAAATTGTTTTTTTTTTTTAAACTTTAAGTAAGAGCTAAAATAAGCATGAGTATTAAGTGTGAAATAAAATAAGATGAAATCGTTTAAAATTTAATTCGAATTTTCAAACGGATCTTCGTTCGCGTGGTTTCGGTTTTTCTGCAAACACATTCCCAAAAGTCGTTGTTTACGTCAAAATGTAAAAAAAAAATCGATTTACATATTTATACAGTTATATCAGGAATACTAAATAAATCATGATGCATACCACCATTAACCATTTGATGTTGGTGACCTTTTCTACTCTAAGCTATTGTTTGTTGAAATTCAACAAACAATACCACCATTAACCTTATAAAATAATTATCGATTATAATTATTATATAAAGAAACGACCATTAAGCCCCACTGTCTGATGGAACGATAACAATGACGTCGAGGTAGCACCTGAGTTCTGGTAATTGATCTACCAACAACTACACTCTGAATGTCGGCAGGGTGAAGATCTGGTGGCTGAACAGAGGTGAGTTGTCTCCTCTGTATTTTATTTTGGTTGTCTGATTGCTGTTGTTGGAATTGTTACTGTGATGGCGTATTAATTTGAACAACAAATGTATTTACTATGAATTGCAACGTATTTTGTTTTATAAATTTAACGTAAAATACAAATCAAATTAAAATAATGATTAATTGAAAAGTGATTATTCCCAAATTGTTGAAAAGTGCCTCGAGCTAAGTTTTTGAGGGAATGTAGAGGGAGCCACACAAGAATAAGCCGTTACTACGCGACATTTGTCGAATTAAATTAAAGCCAATGAGTGCCGCGTGTGCGTTTCTTTACGAAACAATTTGTTAAACACATTTGACAAACTTGTCATCAGTAGAAAAATATATGAGACACTTGAAGTCGCTGGTGACGAAATGGGTAGGGCGATATTTGAGGACTAAAATATAGTTTCCATACAAACTATCGATAATATATATGCAATTACCGACGGCAACATAGTTTTTCTCCGCGGTTAAGTTAAGCGACGAAAATTCTCTGCGCAGCAAAAAGTGTTGCCACTTTTAAACTACCTAGTAAATAGAAACATCGATATCTTAATAAATATTCACGCGGCAGTTAAAGTTATTGCCTTTTTTTTTATCACAAAGCCTAAACTGGTGGACTGTTACCGTAAAGAGCTAAAAACTAAAATTACTTAGTGCGTCAAACACTTCGATGGGTCCCAGGACATCGTGACATACATACATGGAAATGAAGTGGCCAAAAAAAGGATCTTTTCTTGATCTAAGCCAAACTGAATCCTCCGGTATTAATTCCATTACTAACGGGTGATTTTTTGGCTGGTTTGGTTTTGGCAACACTGGTTTTGACAGCTGACGTGTGTTTAGTACCTTGTGTCACTGTCAAACAGCTTCAGTTTGGTTTGCAATTTAACCATGGATCGTCTTACAAATGAACAACGCTTGCAAATTATTGAATTTTACTATCAAAATTCGTGCTCGGTTCGAAATGTTCATCGCGCGCTGCTTGTGTTCAGCGATGAGGCTCATTTTTGGTTGAATGGGTACGTAAATAAGCAAAATTGCCGCATTTGGAGTGAAGATCAGCCAGAAGCATTGCAACAGCTACCAATGCATCCCGAAAAAGCCACTGTTTGGTGCGGTTTATGGGCCGGCGGCATTATTGGGCCTATTTCTTCAAAGATGATGCGAATCGCAGCGTTACTGTCAATGGTGAACGCTACCGAGCGATGATAACAAACTTTTTTTTGCCCGAAATGGAAGTTCTTGACTTGCATGATATGTGGTTTCAACAAGACGGGGCCACATACCACACAGCACGCGAAACAATGGCGCAATTGCGAGGCGAGTTTGGTGAACAGTTAATTTCACGTTTCGGGCCGGTCAATTGGCCGCCTAGATCGTGCGATTTGACACCATTAGATTATTTTTTGTGGGGGTATGTCAAGGCTAATGTCTATAGGGACAAGCCCGCTTCGATTGACGCACTGGAAGCCAACATCCATGCATTCATTCGTGAGATAACGGCCGATATGTGTGAAAGAGTATGCCAAAATTGGACTCAGCGGATGGGCTACCTGAGACGCAGCCGCGGTCAACATTTGCATGAAATTATCTTTAAACATTAAATTGCAAGGTTCAAACTATCGATTCAAATAAATATTTCATTCATTTTTTTGAATTGTTTGTGTTTTTTTTTTTTTTAAAGTTCTAAACCTCTTAAAAAATCACCCATTAGAACAAAAAAAGGGTAGAATTCACCAATTTTTCCTCGAAGCTGCAAACGATAGATGATCAGCAGCAATTGATACTTATCGGGTCTCGAAGAATCTATGGCCAGAGCTCTATAAGAAGAAAATAGACTACCTTCTCGAAGTAAACAGACCCCAACAGGCAGAATGGGCATCAGCTCATCTAACTTATGCAGAGGGTATCAAGATGAAGAGTCGGATGAGAGCTATTATCACTTTCTTTGTGAATGCCCTAGCTTAGAATAACCAGAAAAACAGCCCTCAGAGATTTCGTTTTTGCCACTGAGAAAAATCCCGAAATTTGTTCCTCATACTCACACCTAAACTCCACTAACCCATCCTCATTTTTACCTCACCTACATACATCCTGGGGACCACAATGGATTCATTGAGATTTCAGTGAGATGATGCAGCTTGCCGTATTATCATCATCCCTTCTAACCTAACCTGATTAGGCCCGAAGGGGATTAATTGTTGTTGTTGGAATATAAATCTAACAGGAAAGGCGCCCGATGAAGGAGATGAACAATAATACAAAAATTAAGTAAATTCTCAATTCCTGCAATGGATGTAGTAAAAAGGAGAGGTGTATGGGTTCGAGCGCCCAGGTTAATATATACCAATACTCTGAACGCACATTACGCAAAACCCATTAGTTCAATTCTTTGTTATAGCTCAACGGTCGTTATAAGAACTACTTTAAAACAATGGAACCATAGGCAGTCAGGAAGGAAGAGGGGAATGGAAAATAATTTCCGTTTTTAAGTTAGGATTTAAACATTCAGATTTTTTACTTTAAAAACTAACCCAGGCTATAATTTTTTCATTTCTTTTCAATATTTGAGAAGTAATTTTTGAATTGATAGCTTATATCTTTTTTAGTTTGTTTAACTTCGTCTTTTCAAAAAACAAAAAAAAAACCATGGAAATAACGGCGACCAGCAAAGATTCTATATACATTTTCACAATCATATCAGTTTCAAACAAAATATATAAATATAGTAGATACAATACGACTGAGATATCAGAATCCGATGGTCCCTAACGACGCATGTATTGTAAATTGACACCACGCACATGATTTTTAATGACCAAGTAAAAACATGGCATCCCAGGAGAATGGATTGCCGCATCTGACACCTCTTACTGGACCAAAAAGGATATCACAATGACAACAAAACGACACACGAATATGATATAGAATTGCAATATGCATATATGTACATATGCTGCTGCCACATTGTACAAGCCTTTACACCACCCAAAGACATGGGACATGACACCAGCATTTCAGAAGGTTCGGTATAAATATTTCTGTCTAGAATTTAATATCCAACAAAGTAGGTATTCAGGAATAAAGTATCATAAAGCGACTGATCTGAGAGTGACTGAGGAAAGGGAAACGTTTCGACTTTCAATTAAACGACGCGACGACCAAAGTCGAACGCATCCTTCGTTTTGCACAGGGTTTTCGGTTCGGCTACAACACAGAATGAGTGCCTCATCTCTTCCTCATTAGAATTTCGTTTCTCTTTTATAATAATAATTTTATGCACACTGAAATTGACACCGAAAGAGCTATTAAATTTCTTCTCGAATCTCAGTTTCAACGTAATGATGGAATGGCAGCAAGAAAATTCATGTCCTTATTTGTATTTTTTATTTTCTTACGTTTGGTCGTCTTTGTTTTTGTAAGTTCGATAATAAATTGACTCTGAATTTTGATGGTAATCATAGAACATATAATACTAACGATTTTTGTTTATTAATTTGCCGGGTGTTCCAGAAACCGACGACAACCAAATCATTCGGATAATGAAAAACTTTATAAAAATCTTGTGTTTTTTTTTTAGTTTTGGAATATGAATATCAATTCCTATTGGTCGGAAAAAATTGTTCGGGCAAAAAGTGTACAGCTTGAAATACTGAACATTTCGAGTCCTATATAAAAATCCAACACTATTTGCTTCTTAACACACATGTTAGCTGCTACACGGATAGAAAACTTGTCTGTTTGATAATTGTTGTTATTTATAAACATATTTTTTCTTAGTAATATCTTTTCAGTCTTTATCACTTGAAGCCAACACTTCATAAAATGTTGGCAACATTTAATTCACGTTTCATATATGTATATGTACGCACTGACTTATGAAAATTGTGATTGTAGTGGTAAGTAGTTGTATGAAGTGCATGTATAGAGCCTGACTTACAATGCGATGAGAAACGCTGTCATCTTTTTCTAGTTATAAAATCGTTCTCCAATTCAAAATGCGGCGAGTGTTTTTACGACAAAAACTCACTTTTTTCTAAAAAAAAAATCCATAAAATTTAAACAAAATAACATACAAAACAATAGATTTATCATAAACTTTATTTGTTAAATACAATTGATTATATCTTTTTTGAAAAATCTAATTTACTTATCAAAAATGAAAATCGTCGTCTCGTCGCGTCTTTTTTTCAATTTTTCGAATTCTTGGCGTGACGTGACAACGAGAAACGCCTTATTGTGTACATCTAGGTATGCTTTTATTGTTTGAAATTGGTTTGACAACTACTTACAACGAGTTCACGTCATGCTCACGTCCCGTGCCCTCGTCCGCATTGTGAATCAAGTATGTCTGTGTTAAGAATATATCCGATCCTCAAACGCTAAATTTAACGAGTTAAAAGTATCCGCTCGCTATCACGGGCCATTTAACATTTATAAATAAGAATTAATAATTAGCAGATGTGTAAGTTCTATTTCGCCGATGTTCGTCGTTTATAAATAGCAAGTTCATGTCTGTAAAGCCAACAAATGTTCAGTTTGAAACTATGAACGTTATCTTAGGTCAAACTCTCTGTAGTTGGTGCCTAAATAAATAGAAGCAGCAAAGTTACAAAAACCATTTATTATGTCTCTATTAAACTTTCTCCATCTCTTATCATCGAAATTGTCCTTTTCATCTAAATTCCTAACTTGCTTTAAATGGCGCCCAACGGAAATACTCATATTGTTCCTTATGGGCAAACACACAAAAAATGATTAAATTCAAAAAATAAAAATTGTCATTATGGTTAGGATTTTGGCGTAGGAAGTGCGTTTTGGGTATAAAAATTAGAATGTACCTACCTTGAAAGATATATGTACATACATTCTCTCACGAGGTTCACATAAAAGGATTTTATTATGAGCTTAATGCTGATGTAGGTACCTTCAAAAGTACAAAAGTGATAATGACACACAATTTAAATTTCAAATCCATGCTATTGTTCGCGTCCGTCGTTTTGCTTATTACGCAGTCACGTTTGTTAGTTTCATGTTACACAAAATTCTACCTTTCTTTCTTTATTCATGGAATAAGGTTGGTCTGCCTAAGCCTAGCTGTCAGATGTTTGACATTCGACATAAACACAGCTACTGGTGTAAGTTTACTTTTATACAACCATAATATGTTGCTTTTTGGCGTAGGTACCTATAGATTAAATATTCTTACGCTGTTGCTGCTGCGGTTAAGCGTTATTTCCGTAGTGCAATGCAGCTACTGTCCATTATCACGCCCAACTGCACCTCCTTATGGCTCTGCATCCTTATGTCCGTAATTATTTTTGTCACCTCTTTGCATAAGACTCTATAGATTTATCACTGTAGCACCATTCGTGACGCGTTACAACTTACAACATAGGTATCCAATGAAGCGCTTTGGAGCGACCTGGCCATGCTTGGCGGAAAAAGCGCTATTAAGGCTCCGATTACAGTTTGGTGTTCATTATTTGCTGCATTAGATGATGGATAGATAGATGGATGATGCATGTGAAACTGAAACCTTACACTCATTATTGTATCAACTTTCAGTGAATATAATATGGACACATAAGCCTTGAAGATACCTATGTCCCATATACATAGATACTATATAAGCTTTGTATTAGATTCTGTTTGTCTGTGTTTGAATATGAACTCCGTCAATTAGTGAATAGATGAGGTATGTCAACGGAAGGTGTCATATGAAGCATCATGATTTCACGTTGCTGGTTGCTGCTGCTTCAAAAGAATACGATAACGACGTTCATATACGACGACAATGGCGATGATGGGGACGACAACGTTGACAGCAACGACTGCATGCAGTTTGTCTTCAATTACTCGGATATTGAGTTACCTGTGAGCACCGCGTCAAGTAACTCGAAGGTGGGAAGTAGGTGACACTAATGGGAGTATAGTTCACACGGGGAGTTTATTTTTCTGTTATTGTAATTTGTTGTTTCTTTTGCAAACATTGTTGTCGCGAGAGTGTCAGCGCTTTGTTTTTAATTCATGTGAATTAGTGGTGTAGAATGACTGCAAAACAAAAGCCGGACAAGTATTGACTATGGCATTTGCCTACACAGTGCAGCACAATTTGGGTGGCGATATATAAGAGGTTGAAAGAATTGGAATATGAAACTAGGTTGTATAAGATGCACTGAATTCGATACAAAGGCTAAATTCTTTTGATAGAATGTCATTCATTTATGCAATCAAATAAGTTGACTGTCGAAACGGAAGCGTATTTGAAATTAAATTAAAAGTCCAATTGTAATCGAATCTTCAGTGTCGTTTAAGAACTGTTTTCAGTTTTGAACTTGAGACATTAGCCGCATTTTACTATTGCTATAATGGTGCAAATTCATACATCATCTCATAAAAATAAAACGATACCGATCTTAGTGCCAATTTTTCTTAAAAAAAATTGTAAGAAATCGCTTGTAAATTAAAATTTGTAAGTTAGTAAAATAGGCCACAGACAGTACTTTTTCTTTTAATCCATTGGAATATTTACTTTGATAATTTGTATCACTTTTTGTATAAACGGGATCGATTACCCACAACTAATTAATTTTTACTTGCGATATAGGTACTATATGGGAAGTTGTGGATTCGTACAAAAAATCGAACTCGAGATTTTGATCAAACTTTACATTACGATGATCATCATCATCGTCGGCTCGACAACCGGGGTCCGGTCCTGGCCTCCTTCAACAAGTCTCTCCACCCATCCCGGTCTCTAGCCGCCGCCATCCAGTTGCGCACCCCAAGGCTCCGGGCGTCCTGGTCTACGCCATCTGTCCAGCGCAAGCATGGTCTACCACGCTGTCGTCTACCATACAATGTACCACAAAGAACTTTCCGAGCAGGTTCCTCTTCGCTCATGCGAGCTAGGTGCCCTGCCCACCGGAGTCTACCGAGCTTAATTTTTGTCACGATATCTGCTCCAAGGTAGATTGCGTTCAATTCATGATTGTACCGTCTCCGGAATCGTCCTTCCTCACATATGGGGCCAACAATTCTCCTTAAGACTTTTCTCTCGAACGCGGCTAAGAGGTTGGAGTGCCTTTTGCTTATCACCCAAGTCTCGGATCCATATGTGAGTACTGGCAGGACCATGGTCCTGTACAGCAGCAGTTTTGAAGTTATGGTGAGATTTCTGGATTTGAAGAGCTTTGACAGAAAATAGTAGGCTCTGTTGGATTTGAGAAGCCACCCGCGTATTTCTTCTTCTATATTGTTATCGGCTGCTACTATTGACCCAAGGTATTTAAAGGATTGCACCACTTCAAATTCGTGCTCCGCTACCTTGATTGTTTGACCAACTGTTCCTCTCGCATTCGACGCCACCATGTACTTTGTTTTACCTTCACTAATGTGCAGCCCCAGATTTTGTGCCGCCTGCTCGATCTGGATGAAGGAATCATGTACAGCTTGCTCGGTTCTTCCGATGATGTCGATGTCGTCTGCGTAAGCCAGTATCTGGCTGGACCTGTTGACGATGGTCCCTCTTGTTGCCGTGCCAGAGTCACGGATTGCTTTCTCCAACGCCAGGTTGAAGAGGAGACAGGCCAAACCATCCCCTTGTCGGAGTCCATTTAAGATGTTGATTGGTTTGGATAGCAATCCGGCTATCTTTACTTGGCTTGTTACGTTGGTCATGGTCAACCTACATAGTCGTGTCAATTTATTTGGGATGCCGAATTCTCTCATGGCTTTGTAAAGTTCTACCCTGGCTATGCTATCGTAGGCGACCTTAAAGTCTATAAACAGGTGGTATGTTGGGATGCTAAATTCTACTAAATGCACGTTGTGACATCTCCCTTCTTATGTATGGGGCAAATTATACCTTTTCGCCAGTCTTCTGGAATTTCTTCATGCTCCCACACATGCACTATAATCTCATGAATTGCTTGACGTAAAGCTGGCCCACCGGGTTGAAATAGTTCGGCTGGTATACCATCGGCTCCCGGGGCTTTGTTTTTCTTTAGCCGGCCTATAGCCTTCTCAACCTCTTCTATGCTTGGTGGCGGCAACATAGGGTACTCTTCTTGAAGTAGTGGAGCCTCCACTTCTGCAGTGAGCTGACCATTTAGCAATTCATTGAAGTACACTTCCCATCGCTCCAGTATGCTTTGAGGATCGGTGATCAGATTTCCCTCTCCGTCCTTGCAGTATGTGCAGCGTGGTGTGTACTGCGTCATGTTTCGGACGGATTGGTAGAACTTCCGCGCCTGGTGCGGACCTCGCTCTCGGCTTTTCTCTATTTCACAGATTATGTTCTTCTCCCAGGCTGATTTTTTCTGTCTGTGAAGCCGTTTTTCAATTCTTCTGAGCTCTTTATATTCGTCTTCGCGTGCCCGCGTTCTATGAGATTGTTGCATTGCTCGGTACGCAACATTCTTACGTTCAGTCGCTAGCTTGCATTCATCATCAAACCAGTCGTTCCGATTTCTACGACTGCTGCCTAAGATGGAGTTGGCAGTACTAATGACAGTATTCTTAAGGCGTGTCCACTTCTCATCTATGCCCAGCATACTGGCTCCAGGACTTACTCTACCCAGTTCTAGGGCGAGTCCTAACGCATTACCAAAGGTGTTACTGGTGTTTTCATTGCGCAGAGCAGCCGTGTTGATTCGAACCTGATCGGCGGATGCAATACGTCTTCGCAAGGCAATCCGCCCTCGGAAAACCATACCAACAAGATAGTGATCCGAGTCGATATTGGCACCTCGGTACGTTCGTACCGTCATCAAGTTCGAGTAGTGGCGACGGTCTATCAACACGTGATCAATTTGGTTACGAGTGACTCCATCAGGTGATACCCAGGTGGTTTTGTAGATATCTTTACGCGGGAACCTGGTACTCGCAACGACCATGTTTTTCGATGCTGCCAATTCTAAGACTCGAAGTCCATTGTCATTAGTGTTCTCATGCAAACTATGGGTGCCTGCGTAATGCCTGAATACCGGCTCCCGACCTATTTTTGCGTTCAAATCCCCAAGGATGATTTTTACGTCATACCTTGGACAGGCATTGAGGGCCCTCTCGACTTGTTCGTAGTAAGTCTCTTTTTCTTCGTCTGAGGACTCCTTCGTAGGTCCGTGAACGTTAATGAGGCTGATGTTCTTAAATTTGCCTCGCACGCGAAGGGTGCATAGCCTTGCGCTTAAAGCGTTAAAGCCGATGATGGCAGACTTCATTTTTTTGCCGACTAGGAAGCCTACCCCGAGCACATGGTGTTTTGTATGACAGCTGTAATATAAGTCATAATCTTTCTTCTGTAGAACACCATTCCCTGTCCATATAATTTCTTGTAGTGCTGTTATGTCAGCTTTATATTTTGACAGGGCATCGGCTAGCTGCTGAGCAGCTCGAGCTCTATAGAGCGATCGTACGTTCCATAAGAAAATTCGTAAATCGTTTTTCCGTTTTCTTTGCGTGGGTTGTCGTCGTGAGATCAGTCCGTTTCCGAGGCTTGTTGTTGGTCTCGTAATTCTTTTAGTTTTACGGAACAGGGAATTAACCTGTTGCCAACCTGTGGAACCAGCCTGATCATATTAGCCAAACCTTTTTAAAGGCTTGTTTCTAGCGGCCGCCGCGAAGAGGCTATGATCACACTTCCACCAGTCCGAATAGTTACATTACGATGATAGAGAAGTCAAAAAAAGTGGGTCTCGCAAAAACGTCCGTCTGTCTGTCTGTTCGACTTCAGCTTAAACGGATGGGTCGATTTTCTTTAAACTCAGTATTTAGCGTTTTTTGGTCACTCCCCCGACCCGTTTTTTTCTTTTTTTTTAAGACCAAAAATAACGGTACCTGTCGTACAATATGTTTTGGCCAAAAAAGAAAATCTTATTTTTCTCACAATCGGCTACACAGATTTTTTTTTTAAAAACTCAAAAAATTTAAATAGTTATAAGCCGCCGTTAAATGAAAAAAAAGGTTCTGAAAAATGGTTATTAATGGTACCTCCTAAGGAACCATTTTTTTGAATTTCGATTTTCTCTAAAACTGTTCAACTGATTTTGACAATTTTTTTTGTGAAGAAAGATTGTTGTATTCTAAATAGTATGGTGTACCAAAATTTTCAAAAAAATTATTTTTCGATATTTGAAAAACGTTTGAAATTTTTTTTTTTGAAAAATCAATATTTCAAAAATGACTCAATGGATTTTTATGAAACTTGGGATAAAAAAGTTTTTTAATATGGTCTAACATATTATTAGCGAAAATTGTGCTTATATCCAAAAATAACGGTACCTCCCATACAAATGTTCAAAAACCGTTGAGGAATTTTTTTTTTCCTCAAAAACGACTCCTACGATTTTGATAAAATTTCTTTTGTGTATTGATATTAGTACGAACTACTTTTTTAAAATATTAAATTTAAAATTTTAGTTTTATTAACAGTACCTCTCATAGAACGGTAGTTTTGATTTTCGACTATCTCTCTATCGGGTTCACCGATTAAAATAAAATTTTGTATATAGAAGCTTGTAATCAGTTAAAATAATATTGTATATCAAAATTTTAAAATAATATATTTTTGGATTTTTAAAAAAGAATTCAATATTATTTTTTGGAAATTCGATATTTCAAAAACGGGTGAATGATTTTTTTTTTATTTCAATTCTTAACTCCACATTAATAAATACTTAAAATTGGCGTACCAATTTTTTTTTTTCACACATGCTTACAAAATTTTATAAATAAAAAATTAATTATTTTTGAAACCGCTCCTACGATTTTTAAAATTTTTTTCACATAAATTAAGATTTACATAACTATTTAGATGTTGTACATAGCGTTCGATGATTTAAAACAATTTTCCAGTTTAAATAATATAATTTCCTTGCATGCATGTTGCATATGTGGAACACTGGGCTATATTGTTAATATTTGTATACTTACACAGTTTTGGCAAATGGATAAAATATAGACTCCCATAACTAATTTATTTCAGACTATAGAACCACAATGTGATCGCACATAAGAGCAAGTTCGTGCGACCCAGTCGTGCATATTTTTTGTATTATTAAGATTAAATTAAATTAGATTAGAATTAAATTTGAAGCAGTAAATTGAATAAATTTAGGCGAGTTTTTGCTAAAATAAAGTGCACGTGCTTTAGTTTTGTCCACTTACTTTTTAATTAGTTCTGAATTATTTGCTGATTTTTAAATAAGTGATGAGTTATAATAAAATTAATGATTCTGAATTAAAGCCTTACATATTAGAAAAAAAAATAAAAATTATAAAATTATCATTGGAATTTTGAATAGATGTATATTTTTCCAAGGTGAGTTCATTCCGTGCTTTAGTTTTGGCCAACACTGTACATAAATGTAGGGTTGTATTTTCTCTGTGTTACTTAGGCAAAATCCGGTATGGCAATGTTTTTCAGGCAGCGATTCTCAATTTTTACGGTCTTACTGCAAATGTCTCATCTGCATGGTTTATAACTAAGTAGAAATGTTAAAATCAATTTTAATTCATGTTTGATGTGAGTTTATGAATTAGGGTTTCGTGTACCTATTATAATTTATTTAAATTGTTTCAAAAATTATATGAAGCAACGCGAGACTCGGTCTGCTAGTTACCCATCATAAATTTACAAAGTGCTATGAATTCCCAATAAAAAAATACCTTTTTTTGCCTTTCGAACATGCAAACAGAAATACGTATATAATCCCACGACACATTTTTTAGAGTAATTTGATCCGCAATAACTCAATTTAAGCCTTCAGTTTTGAATTTAGTGGCTCCAACGTTTTCTTTTTTTTCTCAACCAATCTATTTTGGATTGAATGTTTTTTTTTTTTGTAACTATACCAAAGCCAAACCGATTTAATGTATAGGAAACAATAAAACTATACTCATTTTATTACCATTTACAACTCAACACCAAAATTTAAATTTACATATTTTTTTTTTAGGAATTCGCTGAAACAGCAATGAATGAACTTCTTGGATGGTATGGCTATGATGGTGTTGATCGCTTAGATCTGTCATCTAAGAATTCCCGCCTATTACAATCCGCAGCTTCAGCGAATCATATGGAAAAAGCTAGAAGCAGAAGTCGGAATGGATTGAGTGACAGTCGGCAAAGTCATCGAGGTGGTGACAGTACGACATCAGATCATGATACGCACAGTTCAAGGGAAGATTCAAAAAGTCCAAATTCTGGAAAAGCTATCGATGAAAAACCAGGTATGTAAAAGTGATAACTTTTTCGCAAAAAAAAATTTTCTTTGGAGGATTTCTCATAGAAAGTTAGACTTTATGTGACGTTTAGTAATTTGTAGTTTCTCAAACATTTTTTTTTTTCATAAAATTGATGTAATTGAAGCATTGTTAATATAAAAAACAAGTACATATTCAATTTCAGGACAAAAAGATTCAGACATTTTAAAAATTTGTCTCAAACTGTCAAATTCCCAGTATATTGACAATAAAACGACTGGATCGCATAAGCTTGCTGTCGTGGTTCAAGTTGCCTGGAATTTCAAGGCCATACATATTGAGCATTTATACATAAATACTAATATAATTATTATTATGTACATATTGTACATTATATATAGTACGCAATGGTTAAAAAATTAAACCTACATATAGGGATAGACCTTAATACATAACTGGGGAAGGACTTAAAAGTCTGCCAAAACCTAACCAGGTTTACCTTGACTTTGAAAAAGCCCAACCACAAGTAAATCTAGTGATAGGTTATACGGACGGCTCTCAATCCAACTACCTAGCACACAGTGTGAGCTTAACATTCCCCTGAGGTCAAGAGTACAGACCAAAACCTAGTCCCTATATCAATCAACAAACTCGGCTTTAACTTTTCGGACAATCACCACCTCTATAACTGGTGCAAACCTTAAAGCACTGATATATACCTAGTAGGTATTACCTTGCTTAGTATAGGCAAAGCCACGAGTGGATCTGGTGAAGGGCTATATGGTTGGATCGCAACCCCACCGGAACCACCTAGCACACAGTCGTGAGCTTGGTGCTCTTGTAGGGCTGCGTGATAAAACAATAACCTAGTCCCCCAAGTAATTTTGTCTAGTTTAATAAAAGAAAAAAAAAAACAACCCCTATATCAAGAAACAAATCAGGTCAAACGAGTTATGGTATCAAAACGGCGCACAACAGCGCTAATTGGGTTCTACGGGAACAGGTGTTCTCAGAACCGCCATTTTACCTACCTACCTACCTATAGGGATAGACCTAATCACGTGACTTTGGTAGTGCAATGCGTAGGGCATATGGCTCTGAAGACGCTTGAGGTATGTTCGAGCCCCAGCCGGGCAAAACGTTTTTCAAATTAAAATTGAACGTAAAAGACAAGCACCACTAAAAAGGAATAAAAAAAACTTTGGATGCTGTTTTTGAGTAATCAATAGCATACACCGGAAAATAAAATTTCCAAAAAAAATTCATTAGCTTGTTTTCAAAATATTGATTTTTCAAAAAAAAAAAACGTTTTTAGATCCAAAAATTATTTTTTTAAATATAATTTCAATTTTAAAGGTTTGAACGAGAAAGTCAAAATAAAAAAAAAAAATTGTGTGAGTGCCGGGACTTACGGTTAATATGTGTAAACATCAACGTGCGCGGTTCCAAAACGGACTTGTTTTTACTTGAAGGGGATCTTAAGATTTTTTCACTGAACGCACCTATCCTAGTATGCAGATCGTAACGTTGCACACCGTAACGTTGCACACCGTAACGTTGCACGACGTAACGTTGCACACGTTTTTTTTCACTCTACCGCCAGCATAGATGTTTACACATCAAAAATGATTCTATGACAAGTACCATTAATATCAGTTGTTGGTTATTTGTTGTTACCAAAATGCATAAGTACTAAGTATACCTGCAATAGTGCACACAAAATTTTGTATCAAAATCGTTGGAGCCGTTTCCTAGGGAAATTATTTTTTCCATAACGGTTGTATGGCAGGTACCGTTACTTTTAAAACTAAAAAAATGTCGATTGCCTCTCTAGGAAATCACTAAAAAATCTTAAGTTTAAAATTTCAAGAAAATAGCTTCAGTTGCTTAGGGTGTTGGTGTATAGAGAGACAGAATTGCGGGAACTTTTTCGTGTTCTCTATCATCGTAATCTGATGCTTGATTCAAATCTCGAGTTGGATTTTTTTTACGAATCCTAACTTTTGCCCTATAGTATCTACAATGTACATATGTACCTACATATATCGCAAGTAAAAAGTCCTTATGCTTATTTGATATACTTAATTTGAAAATTATTGCCAAACAAATTGTAATCAAAAAGTTGGAATTTGATAAGTAGGTAACTTTTCTGTTCTGACAGTTTTCACACACTTATGTATGTGCTGTCCTGATCTAGTTTTTCTTCACTAACCAAAACTATTATTTTATGTTACTATCATACAATATTGATGTTTTTGAGATTTATTTTTGTAAAAAAAATACAATTACAGTGACGCTAACTCTTTTGAATGAATCAAGTTGTGCTTGCCTGCGAGGGCCGGCCTCAGCCAAACTTGCGCCCGTGCAAGATTTGTAGAAAATACCCCTTTTTTATATTTGCATACACACATACACTGATACATATACATTAGACTTTTCCACATTACACAGGAGGAAGACTTTCAATGCGTAGATCTTTTACAATATTTTGAGTTAAATTCTCCTTCAATGCAACAATGAAAGTGAAAGTTAGTTAGTGTGCAAGAAATAACCTAGCACAGTTGTAATTGATGTTATTTTGGGATTATTTGAACAAGTTTTGTAGTTAAACTGCTAATGACAATACATATCTTTTTGCGCAAGATCAGATATCATTTTCTAGCTCCTGGTAATGCACCCCCAGAATTTTGCGCCCTGTGCATTTGCACATATGGTTGCTCCGGCCATGTTGCCTACTCTGCTGGCGAACGTCTTCCGGATTACCAATCGCAAAGGCTATATGACCAGAAATAATGAAAATTTGTCAATCGTGTAAATCCAGCATATTATACACAATTATTATTATCCCTGCCTCGGTAATTAATTTTAATGATTAGCTATCAGATCAGTATATCAGCGGAATATAAAAGATGTTTTTTTTTGGTTTTGTGTATTAGTTTGAAAAAAAATAATGAGTTCGAAATAAAACTCATTATTTGAAATAGTATTGATAACTCCAGTGCATGCACGCCTTGGGTATGGATGCGATGGTCATTAAAACAGGCAGAGGACTACGAAAAGTATAATTTTTCCGTGCTCTGGACTCGTGAGGTTTTCCAACAATCCATCCCAGGGTAATCGAATCCTCATTCCCAATAAGGAGAGAGAGAAGAGCTTTTTATTTTGTTAATGTCATGGTTTAACGTTGTATCGAATATCCAATTGAAAAGAAAGGGTTCATTAGAATGTTAGCTTGTCTGGTAAATAATAATTGATATCGCTATAAGTAAATGTATGAAATTTTTGTATTGTGGAATTATATCAAAGACTATACGTTTTTATTATAAATAGTTTATTGATACTTATTCAGCATCGAGAAATTCTTTCAAAACTTTGTGCGGGTGATAGGTAAAAATCCAATTTGTTTGTACACACGTCTTTTTCGGCTCTTTGACTAATTAAAAAAAAAACACAAATTCGTATTCACCGAACGCTCATAAACGGCTCTTAAGTTTATGAGGCTCATAACTTTTAACAATTATTTGTAGTATTCACCAACCACTCATAAGTATAATTCGAAGTCTGAACAGCCACTCTCTCTTAATCGAGAAATGCCCAAACTGTGAATTTAGGTTGTTTTTGTTGAAAAAATTTAAAATCTTTTCACAACGCCTAAAATGAATTTGCAAGCACTTTATTTTACTGCAGTTATGTATTTTGTGAAATAAATTTTGTGATTTATTTTTAGTTTATTTATTTAAATGACTTTTTATTCAATAGATTTTAAATAAAAAAACAATACAGTTGCAAAAGCATGGATACATGAGGACTTCGAAAGTTTTTGGTAAGAGCGCTAATAACTTAATGTCGTTTTCGTTTGGATTCCGGAACTTTTCCATTCCTATCGAAAATAGGAAATTTGGAGTAAAAGGAGTGAAAAAGGAGTAGCTCCGAACATCCACTCGAAAACGACATAAGAGTCGTCGTGACCTTTCATAAGTCTTATCAGCGCTCAGAAATATTTACTTTTATTGCCTGGTGAATAGGTTTATGAGCCTGTTAAGTTATGAGCGTTAGGTGAACACCAGCCTTAATATAACTAAGAAATCAAGCTCATCGCATCTCTTATCGGAAAAGGCAGAACAACGTCTGTGTGGCCAGGTAGTATCAAATAATAAGGTTTTTCTTTATGCCCACTATCTTTATTTAAAATAACTTCATAAACCCAGTTAGGAAGTGAATTGTGAAAAGAAAAGTTAAGTGAAAAGTGAAAAGAAAGAAGAAAAGAAAGGAACTTTCCATTTCCAATAAACAACATCCGAGACCATTACAGCCCTATACCGGCTTTAGTGAAGCTCTACAAATTGTAGTTCCATTTTAAGCGTGGAAACAATGGTTAAAATCAGTTAAACAAAATAATTCATAAAGGCCATCCAAATAAAATTTGTTAAATAAAAAAACAATCGGCGTTAGATTTAATTCTTCCTCATAATGCGTACTGCTAAAACGCTAACAATTTTGATTCCTTAGTGGATTTAACTAATTTAAGGCGTTTCAAAGTTAGTGCATTTTTTATTATATATATGTATGTATAATTTTTCAGAAAGGACCACGTTAAAACTTTTTTCCAATTGTTTCGCCGAATGTACGTAAGGGGTGGTTAACTTCTATTTCGCCACGCTGGCGCTGGCTGCGCCTTTTTATCGTGAAGATAATTCTTGTTTCTATTTAAGTGGTGTGGAGTGTATGCTTTCAGAAGCAAACAAAAACCCACATAATCATCTCTGATAGTATTTAAAAATTAAAACCTCTCTGAAATCCTAGAAATGCATTGATATGAACTTTTTTTATGAATTTAAAAAGAAAACTTTAAAGTATTAAAATGCCAGAATAGAGGTAAACTATTTATCATTAAAATCGGGTGCTTTGGGAAAATGAAACAAAAGAGATGGAAGTATGTAACTTCATCCTTTGCAGAAACAAGAGCTATACGTTTACAATGACCTATCCACCTCTTTTCTGCAGATTTGCACATGCACCTTTTATCTACTATATATCCTCTCTCCTTATAGTCACTGCCACATGCTCATTAAATACAAAACTTTAAGGATACAACTTTTAGGTGCATACCTTCTGCATTTTCTCTGGAGAAATTTCGTTTTTAATACAAGCCAAGGCAGGAATATCATATATCCAATAGAAGAATCTCTATTTAGGTGTATAGGTATACAAATGTGTGGGAGATGAAATTCTGTATTTATATAGGGAAATGCGGTCTGGACTATAGAAAGGATCATAGTTTATTAAAAGGCTTCCCAAAGATTGGAAGAGTATCCTGATGTTTAAGAAATGTTTTAATTACGAGTGATTAGAAAATTGTTCGTATTCAAATTACTTCTTCTTTTTTCTTCCAGATTATAACAACTGCGTTTGGTGCCGTCGACCAGTACCCGACAATTCAACGGACTTTCTCACAACTGCCGATGGACCAAGGTATTGCTCGGAGTCATGTTTTACCCAAAGTAGGCGAGCTTCGTTCAAGAAAGCAAAGACTTGTGATTGGTGTCGCCACGTAAGGCATGCGGTGAGTTATGTCGACTTCCAAGATGGTGCTTCACAACTGCAATTTTGCTCGGACAAATGTCTTAACCAGTACAAGATGCAAATCTTCTGTAAAGAAACACAGGCCCATTTGGATATGAATCCACATTTATGTGACAAGGGGTTGGAAACAGCGAGTGGAAGCGGTGGACTTATAACGCCGGATCTGTGGCTACGAAATTGTCGAAGTAGATCAGCTTCACCTGCCTCAACAGTATCGGTTTCACCTTCTCCGGCCACACCTACTCCACAGATTATACCACCGCAACCACACAAACCCTTAATCTCAGTGGCTCCAGTTTCGAAATTAATGTCGAAAAGTCCGGGCATCATGAACAACCGACAGTCACCGAAACATAGTCGGAAAAAGAGACCTTCACGGGCTGCAACCGCTAGTGTAGGCCCTCAAAATAACAATAGCAATAAAACCACCAACAGTATAAACAATAACGCCAACATTTCAAACAAATCAAAGATTCTAGCCAATAGTTTAGCGGCAAGCCCTAAACTTCCACCAAAGCCATTTCATAGTGAATTTCAAAATATAAGTGCTCCACCGATTTCTCCAATAGATCCTCCACAGCAACATCCAGCAGCAAGGCCTTCAAACCAGCCATCTGGGTTCTTCGCGGGTCCATCTTTTCCTCCCAGGCCACCGTTTATGCCACAACCCCACCCGAGGTTCTATGGCGGACTTCAACATCTATTTCCTCCACCAGACGTTATCTCAGGGCTGCTGGGAGGTCCCCCACCTGTGACAGTAATGGTGCCATATCCCATTATAATCCCGCTGCCCATACCGATTCCAATACCGCTGCCAATAATGGATTTCGTCAAGGCTGCACAAAAGAAGGAGCAAGCTTCAATGCCGCCTGAAACACCAACCTCAAGTAACACAAAACCTTCAGAACATAATGATGAGCCTCTCGATTTCACAAAGTCTAAAGACGAGGAACCGAAGTTAGTCGAAAGCCCTCCAGAAGCTGAACCACTCCCCCCTGTTACATCTAAAGATCAACCCATCAATTCTGAAGATCATCCTAATGACAACTTTAAAGAGGAAAAACTACCAAAGTTAAAAATAACACGTCTGCATAGCAAGCGGCTCGTGGCCGCTACTTCAAACTCACAGCCTTGTTCTTCAGCAACCACGACACCGGCTGTTTCTAAAGAAGCTCAAACCTCGCCCAGTGAATGTAGTAGGCCATTAAGAAAACGGAAACGAATAATAGACTGTGACTTCCAGCGAATAGCAACAAAGGAAGTGGATGTCGAAGACATTACTTCTTCGGGAAATAAACAACGGAAATAAAAATAAAAAAACTACTTTTTGTTTTAAAAAAATCTATGTTTTGAGACATCTTGTGCAATCGCTTGTTGTTATAGTTTTTTTTCGTTAAAAATAGTCCTATCTGGCAGAAATGCATTTTATAATTTAATTTTTTTGTTATAAACTATTATTTTAGAGGGAGAAAATGCTTTAAAAGCGGACAAAAACTCACCTGCTTTACTTAATTTTTGTTTTAAATAATGTTTTCCTTTTTTAAAAGTTGTTATCTTGTCCTCAATAATGTAAAAGGGAAAACTGTATTTTTAATATATTTAAGTAATTTTAAAGTTTAAGAATTATTATTTTGTTTGTTTATTTTTTATAAGAAGAATTCAGATATATAAGTAAACGTTTTGAAATAAACTTAAAAATTCAAAGTTTTTTTTTTTACATTTGAAGCTATTTGCAGATTTAAGTCCATACATATAGGATATACTGGGTGTCCCATAATAAATGGTCCAAACTAAAACTAGTGTTAGGCCAGGTTATTACATATCAGAATTAAGTAACTTGTCCATACCGAATCATAACGGTCCAATAGTAAGACCAATTTTTGTCATACAAATATTTTTGATTTCCTTAAAAATTAATAAATATAAATTTTTAAAAGAGCATCCTGTACAAAAATTGTATGACTGAACACTGGTTTTTAATTTTAATTGGATTTTTTTTTTTTAAGTTTCTTCAAAGTTCAAACTTACTGAAGCCTTAGATCAACCCTTCCGACAGGGTTCTAAAACAAATAAAAAATTAACCTTTTTTTTTAATAACAGCTATTTTAATTATTTTTATTTTGACTGTTGGCGCTTTGACCAAATTTTGTCTGACTTAATTTACAAAAATTGTTCAAAATGACCCCTTCCTGCACTTATATATGCCCGACAAGGTTTTTAAAACTGTCGTTTTAAGTGTTTTATACTTCCCGAATTTTGTATCTCTTGAGCACCTTCCCACATTTATTTATTAGAAATGCAAATAGAATCCACACAATCAATCAACTTGTCCTTGCCTGATGGTCACCTGCTCTACTGGCGAGAAATAACTGCTGCATTACCAAGCGAATATGCTTTAATACGGCCCGTATTATTCGGCCTAATTTAATTTTTCGATCGCAGCCTTATTTCAATCAGCCGGCTGCGTACGTCTGTAGAGAATAATGGCCGCCTTCGAGTAACTTGCCAAAGTTATCCGGATAGGTTTGTGTTGTTCTAATCCCTAGTCAAAAAACAGCGGATCACAGCTGATGCAAGAATAAATTAAAGCTATCTGAAAATAGGATATAGCCCATCCGACTACTACCCGAACGCGGGCAACATCACTGCTGAACTTTATGTTATTAATGAATTTGAATTTTCAACTGCATATCTATCACTAGGGAATTATAACATTAAAGCATAGGTGTACAAGACCTGCAATAGATCATTTCATATATCGCGTCATTAAAAGCAGCGACAAAGATTCAAAAAATATCCTATCCTAGCGCAAGATTATAATTTCATCTCCACCAATATCTGAGTTTGCGACCGACAAAACTCACTCAATGCAAAATAAATCGGATGAATCCATCTTCGTCGATTCCAAAATCATAGGAAGTACTTCGAACAGAAAGGAATGAAACCACCTTCTGAATGAAACCATCTTCTGTACTTCGAACAGAAAGGAATCCTCCCGCTGTGTAAGAATAGGCATAATTTCTTCTCACTAACTATTATTGCTATTGCGACCGATTCAGTACAACAAAATCAATATCGAAAAAGTTAACGTAAATCGAAAGAAAAATATGAATTGGAATATCATTTTTTGCCGCCCTGAGCCCATTCAGCCCATAAGGTTGGATTCCCACCTGAAGGGAATATCTAGACGAGGAAAACATGTCAAAAACTAATGAGGCCTTTGCTAGTGAAAACTTGATAGGCAAGTTTGGGTATCTTTTCAAAAATACCCCGTACCCATGCAATGGTATGAACAATTAAAGTACATTCATTTTCATTAATGTTATTTGAATAAGCTCAGTGTCAAGCGTCAGATTGGTAAGGTCCCATATGATCGAATCGCAGATAAAGCAATTTTTTTGTTGTATCTCGAGGCAAAAGCTCACATATATAACTTGTGAGGGCCAGCAAATTCCGATATTCATCCTTGCTAGCCACTTGTCAGTATCCGTGTAAAACTTTCTTAGACCTCATTAAGAAATAGAATATTTTTCCAGGTGGGAAGGTTAATTAGGTAAAGAAAGATTTTTGGGGTAAAACATAAATAACTTCAAATCAAAATTCATAAAAAAAATAACTTGCAAAAGTGTAATATTTTCTTGCACTCCAATAATATATTATAGGACTAAAGGGCCGTTAAAAGCTATTTTGAATGTTTTTTGAAAAATTAATTTTCACTCAAAATTTAAAAAAAAAATTGGTTCAAACTAGTATTTTTGTTTTTAATATTCAATGTTTTATATTATAATTTTATGTTTGGTTTTACAAAAAGGTATAACATTGCATTGGAAGTGTTAACGTTGTTTTTAATAATTTTTTGTTCTGTATTTTAAGTCAATTTCTTAGAAAATTGCCCTTCCTTCTTAGATAGACCCCTTCACCCTTACATTTTTTTCTCTTTTCTCGACCCAATCTACACGCCCTAGCTTTTTGTCACACCTTATGCGAAACATCCGGTATACTGTGATATTGAAAAAAATCATTAAAATCAATTGCCGACTATATGTAGTTGATCTTTTATGAGCTCACCAACACCTTTCAGATGGTTTTTTTTTGCGAATAACCCACAATAAGGTGTTAAAAATGGCTGATGAGGATGACCTTGAAAAACTTTTACCATTGATTACAATTTTTTTTATGGTTTTATTACACTGACCAAGCTCTAAAAGTAGTTGATCTGTTTTGACAAATTACTGACTTTTTAGATGGTATACTATTTTTTTTCGAATAATACACATATGGGGTGCTAGGATCCCGGAGAACAAATTTGAGAAAAATGTCTTCCCTCCGCCGGCGTTATAGCAGAATACAAACCATCTCGCAAACGTTTAAGAGAATACGGCTGATACTGGGAATACATATAAATATATGCATCCATCACAATACTACGATTGTCAATTATTTACCAATTGATAAATGTTATAATTGGGTATATGTACATACACATATTTTAAAACTTAATTTTTTACTATCCATTGAATATTAACAAGCCACAGAAGCTTGCAACTCCATCTTTTATCACTTGGGTTATAAAATATAGAATTCCAATATTTATCAATAGATACTCAGCCCTATCACGAATTCCATCGTAATCGGAAACGAATCCCGAAAAAAAACCATCACGGAATCCTTCGTAGTGGAAAATCCCATACAAATTACCATTACGAACGGATTCGATGATAATTTTTATTTAGGATTCGGAAAGATTCCGATTAAGATGGAATTTGTGATAGGGCTGAATCTTTATATGAACAATAACATCTTACGAAATGTTTTTTAAATCTTATTTTAACTTTTTTGGTTTTAAGTTTGTACAGACTACACAACAACTGATAGGCAGTACTTCATTCAGATTTCTTATGGGAATTAAATCATTATTTCTATAACATGTCCTACCTCAGCACGAGACTTTTAAAATTTTAGAACTTAATACACATATCATTATTGTACGGGGAGTATTTTCTAAAAAAAGTGACATTTTATTGTCAGTCAATCAGACCCAATAGTATCTTACCTGCTTACCTCTCACATTCCAAAAAATCCCATTTAAGTAAACAAAGCGAAAGAATTCATTCCAATCAATCGAAACATGAATTTATTTTGAATGACTATCGATCATTGGATTTTGTCATCGTCGATGATGTGAAAAGGTACAAAGCAATTTAAATTGTATGATTTTCAAATTAAAATTAATAAAAAAGGATCAAAGCAAAATAAGGAATATTATGAGGTATGTTCCTTAAGCCTTCATAGGTTAGTCTGATCTCTTTCAATTGTATAAGTTCCATAGAGAAATTTTACCATCCATACCAGCTGCAGCCATAATTGGGGCATTCCAGTAGTAAATGTTATCATTTGAATAAGCGATATCCATGATACCACCTGACTTGTGTTCAGTCAGGACGGCCAACGGCCTCAGGCTCTTGTAAGAGAAAATTCTAATTCTGCCATCCCATCCGGCAGTGGTGAATATTTTCCTATCTCTTCGAATGCGGATGCAATTTATGCCTGGATTTCTTATGGGAATCTCTTGTATTTTCGTGAGCTCCATGACCATCGTTTGGAATGTTACAGCATATATTTTATCTTCGGTGCCACCGACTAAACCTCTGTTGGTTAGACCATCGAAGTCCACACTAGTTGCGGCACCGACATCGAAGTGGATCTCGTTGATTGGTTTCTCCGAACGGAGGTCCCAACTGAGAAAATCTCCAGATTCGTACCCAGCAAGAACCATATCCTGGCCTCTCAGATTGAATTTTTTCAGACAAGACAGTTGCCCTAAATTGGAACATTTATCTGGCACAAGTAGAGATCTTTTCTGCCAATCTTTGGTGTGCAAGATACCAATGCAGTTGTCGTTTTGGGGGAAAACGAGCATCTCTTCATCATTTGAATAGTCCGTGCGACAAAATGCAATATGATTAGTTTCAATATTCTTCTCTAGAATATAGGAGGAGTTAGTCTTTGACCAATATTTTAGAGTTCCACCTTTTTCTTGGGTTATCAGATGCGAATCGGTGTGATGCATGGCAGTAATAGGATCAGTACCAACTTCAAACCTCGAAGTGCAACGATTGGTCTTAATGAAAAAAAGTTGATGAATGCTTTCTAGGATGTATTATTTCATTAATTTACCTGTAAATCCCAAAGCTGCACAGCTCCCTTGAGCGTCCCGGCTAGAAGTTTTTCGTCTTTGTAGAAGGCCAGTGAATTGATTGAGTCCATGTCCGAGTGACGGAGGACAAATACCGGATCTGGTGGAAGCACAGACATGATGGAGGTATGTATTCGAAATTGTAAAGAATTTCGAGAATTTATTTGCAGATTATTTTATGAAATTTAATGAAAATTATTCATGAGGACGAAATTGCGACGCGAAATTGGAGCACCGGAGTTGAAAACTGACACATCAGAAGATACTTGTCAAAGTCCACAGCTGTTTCGCAATGTTTATTTCTCATTGCAATATTCATTTCCGGGTATAGATGTCAGCGTTAAACGGTTTATGCCTTCGCTTAGGTTTATCCACATTTGAACAAAGGTGGCGAAGTTCAGTTAGTCCCCGTTTAGACTGTGACTTTTCGATTGTTTCTCGAACGGACACCGACTTTATTTTACGTTTCCGTGTTATAACTCATTTCCACTTCATAGTGAGAAAGAAATGACCAAGACCCTGTTTAGATTGTGACGGCTCACTACGCAATGACGAGACTTTAAAAATTTAAAAAAATAACGGTAATACTTACAATGATATGCTATACTTTTTTGTAAATCTTGAAATCTCTTCTTTTATTTTCTTTTTAATTACAACAACAGTTCAAGTGGACAGTTTTTGAAAAAATAATTTTCAATCTCATCTTTTGAAGAAAACAAATTTTAAAATTTTGTTGAAAATTTTACGTTATTCAGTAGTATTTTTTAGTGTGTTTTTTAGTTTTTTTTCAAACGCCAAAAACCAGACGCTTAAATCTCTTCTAGTTCTTTAGGAAATTGAAAATAACAGAAATTAAATTCCTTTTCCGTTGTTTAAGCTTAGAGGATATATAATATGGAGTGCTCGTTTCTATTCCTAGTGCATTGTAGTGCCCGGGCCCATGATAGGGGGCGCTATTTCACTTTCGGTTAAGATAAAGTCTTAGAAGATCGTATAGCTGCTACCAATTGTAAGTCATAATTAGCTTATTTTCTTTCTAAATTGTTCTACTTTGAAGTAATTCTTGAAATTAATAAGTGTTTGTTTATTTTAAAGATTTCAATATCTTCTTTTTTAGTTTTTTTCAGCTCAGTGACTTGAACAGCGACCCCTATGAAAGCTCCGCATTCGAATAAAAACAAAAACTCCATATTATATATCCTCTAATGCCCGATTTCATAAAGGACTTTTAAACATTTAAAAGTCCATTTAGTGTTAAAATGGGGATTTCGGGTTTCACCAAGTGCTTTTAAATTTAAAATGCTTTTAAACTCCCTCATGAACTTAAAGCTCATTTTGGTCTCTATAAATTTTAAAAGTCGCATTTGTGAAGTGTAATGTCAGATGTCAGCCAACGATTAAGGAAGTTGTAGATGATATTTGATAATATTTTGCAGTCACTTTTTTATTTAATTTCTTGCTCATACAAAGTATGAATAGGTCTATACAAAAATATTGCTTGTGTGTAAATAATTAATAATCTTTTGTGATTTTGTTTTTATAATAATTGATTAATCATCTTCATCTGAGGATTAAGAGATAGTTCATAGGAATCCGTTCTCCGAATATTTTTTTTGTAGCATTTTTTTCTACATGTAATGCTTTTTCACATGCATTTTGAATGTGAGAGGAAAACAACCTATTTTTATTTCCAGGGATGTGAGGCAAATCCAATTTTACGAAAATTTCCCTTAAATTTAATTTTTAAGATTGGTGAAACTGGAAATATTTAAAGGTTTGATAAAATTTAAGAGGACTTTAGATAACGGCCAACGGCCTCAGGCTCTTGTAAGAGAAAATTCTAATTCTGCCATCCCATCCGGCAGTGGTGAATATTTTCCTATCTCTTCGAATGCGGATGCAATTTATGCCTGGATTTCTTATGGGAATCTCTTGTATTTTCGTGAGCTCCATGACCATCGTTTGGAATGTTACAGCATATATTTTATCTTCGGTGCCACCGACTAAACCTCTGTTGGTTAGACCATCGAAGTCCACACTAGTTGCGGCACCGACATCGAAGTGGATCTCGTTGATTGGTTTCTCCGAACGGAGGTCCCAACTGAGAAAATCTCCAGATTCGTACCCAGCAAGAACCATATCCTGGCCTCTCAGATTGAATTTTTTCAGACAAGACAGTTGCCCTAAATTGGAACATTTATCTGGCACAAGTAGAGATCTTTTCTGCCAATCTTTGGTGTGCAAGATACCAATGCAGTTGTCGTTTTGGGGGAAAACGAGCATCTCTTCATCATTTGAATAGTCCGTGCGACAGAATGCAATATGATTAGTTTCAATATTCTTCTCTAGAATATAGGAGGAGTTAGTCTTTGACCAATATTTTAGAGTTCCACCTTTTTCTTGGGTTATCAGATGCGAATCGGTGTGATGCATGGCAGTAATAGGATCAGTACCAACTTCAAACCTCGAAGTGCAACGATTGGTCTTAATGAAAAAAAGTTGATGAATGCTTTCTAGGATGTATTATTTCATTAATTTACCTGTAAATCCCAAAGCTGCACAGCTCCCTTGAGCGTCCCGGCTAGAAGTTTTTCGTCTTTGTAGAAGGCCAGTGAATTGATTGAGTCCATGTCCGAGTGACGGAGGACAAATACCGGATCTGGTGGAAGCACAGACATGATGGAGGTATGTATTCGAAATTGTAAAGAATTTCGAGAATTTATTTGCAGATTATTTTATGAAATTTAATGAAAATTATTCATGAGGACGAAATTGCGACGCGAAATTGGAGCACCGGAGTTGAAAACTGACACATCAGAAGATACTTGTCAAAGTCCACAGCTGTTTCGCAATGTTTATTTCTCATTGCAATATTCATTTCCGGGTATAGATGTCAGCGTTAAACGGTTTATGCCTTCGCTTAGGTTTATCCACATTTGAACAAAGGTGGCGAAGTTCAGTTAGTCCCCGTTTAGACTGTGACTTTTCGATTGTTTCTCGAACGGACACCGACTTTATTTTACGTTTCCGTGTTATAACTCATTTCCACTTCATAGTGAGAAAGAAATGACCAAGACCCTGTTTAGATTGTGACGGCTCACTACGCAATGACGAGACTTTAAAAATTTAAAAAAATAACGGTAATACTTACAATGATATGCTATACTTTTTTGTAAATCTTGAAATCTCTTCTTTTATTTTCTTTTTAATTACAACAACAGTTCAAGTGGACAGTTTTTGAAAAAATAATTTTCAATCTCATCTTTTGAAGAAAACAAATTTTAAAATTTTGTTGAAAATTTTACGTTATTCAGTAGTATTTTTTAGTGTGTTTTTTAGTTTTTTTTCAAACGCCAAAAACCAGACGCTTAAATCTCTTCTAGTTCTTTAGGAAATTGAAAATAACAGAAATTAAATTCCTTTTCCGTTGTTTAAGCTTAGAGGATATATAATATGGAGTGCTCGTTTCTATTCCTAGTGCATTGTAGTGCCCGGGCCCATGATAGGGGGCGCTATTTCACTTTCGGTTAAGATAAAGTCTTAGAAGATCGTATAGCTGCTACCAATTGTAAGTCATAATTAGCTTATTTTCTTTCTAAATTGTTCTACTTTGAAGTAATTCTTGAAATTAATAAGTGTTTGTTTATTTTAAAGATTTCAATATCTTCTTTTTTAGTTTTTTTCAGCTCAGTGACTTGAACAGCGACCCCTATGAAAGCTCCGCATTCGAATAAAAACAAAAACTCCATATTATATATCCTCTAATGCCCGATTTCATAAAGGACTTTTAAACATTTAAAAGTCCATTTAGTGTTAAAATGGGGATTTCGGGTTTCACCAAGTGCTTTTAAATTTAAAATGCTTTTAAACTCCCTCATGAACTTAAAGCTCATTTTGGTCTCTATAAATTTTAAAAGTCGCATTTGTGAAGTGTAATGTCAGATGTCAGCCAACGATTAAGGAAGTTGTAGATGATATTTGATAATATTTTGCAGTCACTTTTTTATTTAATTTCTTGCTCATACAAAGTATGAATAGGTCTATACAAAAATATTGCTTGTGTGTAAATAATTAATAATCTTTTGTGATTTTGTTTTTATAATAATTGATTAATCATCTTCATCTGAGGATTAAGAGATAGTTCATAGGAATCCGTTCTCCGAATATTTTTTTTGTAGCATTTTTTTCTACATGTAATGCTTTTTCACATGCATTTTGAATGTGAGAGGAAAACAACCTATTTTTATTTCCAGGGATGTGAGGCAAATCCAATTTTACGAAAATTTCCCTTAAATTTAATTTTTAAGATTGGTGAAACTGGAAATATTTAAAGGTTTGATAAAATTTAAGAGGACTTTAGATAAAAGGGTTTTTAGTGTTTTTTTTTATGAAATTGGGCATAAGGCCGGTATTCACCGAACGCTAATAACTTAAGAGGCTTCATTCACCAAGCAATAATAGTGTTTATTTTTATGAGCGCTCATAAGACTTATGAGTGGTCCCAAACCACTCTTAAGTTATGGGGGCTCTCATCAAAAATTTTCGAAGTCCACATGTCAACTATCAAATTGCTTGACTTTTTTTTTTGCAATTTCAATGTTTTTAGATTCAAATTTCAGTGAAGAAACACGCCATTGAAATCAATAAAATGTATGCAAAAAAATTCAAAACTGCAATGAAATAAAGTGATTTTAAATTCATTTTAGCCGTTGTGAAAAGATTTTAAATTTTTTCAACAAAAAACAGTTTAATTTCACAGTTTGGGTATGTCTGGTTGTGAGAGAGCGGTTCTCATTTTCGAACTTTGAAAATACTTAAGGGCCTTTTTATGAGCGATCGGAGAATACCGGCCTAAGTGCTTAAATTGCTCTTAAGATTATATTTCCACTACGTAGGTACTAAAGTAGATTTATTTATTTTCAATTTTCTCAAAAATTACAAGACATTTAAGCATCCAGTTTTCTGTTTTTGACTAAACATTTATAAGAATATTGAATTTTAAAAACAAAATTAAAAATTAATAACGTATATTTTGAAAAAAAAAAAAATAGGTTGAAATTCTTTTTTCATTTTTTTTTTTAAAACTGAGTTTGAAAATCAATTTTTCAAAAACTGTTCCCTAAAACAACCTAATTTAAAAAGAAAGAGTTTTCAGTGTTTGACCTTGAATTGATAGGAGGTAGCACTTAATATAGTGAAATTTTGAAAAAAAATAGATTAAAAATAAAATTAATTTCACAAAAAGTATTCAGTCAAACAAGCTGATTTAAAACGCACGGTGATAAAGGGCATTTTAGCTTTAAGAAAAGTTATAACGAAATGTAGTGAGGGTCGTTGTGTTTTTTTTGAATAATTGTTTTTCTATTTTAAGGCTGGTATTCACCGAGCGCTCTTAAACGGCTCTTAACTTTACGAGGATCTGAACTTGAAAATTATTTGTGGTATTCACCAACGCATTTTCGAAGTTCGAAAATGAGAGCAGCTCTCTAACAACCAGACATGTATAAACTGTGAAATGAAGTTGTTTTTTGTTGAAAAATTTAAAGAATTTTTTACAACTGCTAAAATCAATTTACAATCACTTTATTTCATTGCAGTTTTGCATACATTTTGTCATTTATTTACTTATTTTCATTTGAATTATTTCAATCGTGTTTCTTCACTAAAATTTGAGTCTAAAAACATTGAAATTGCAAAACAAAAACTCAAGCAATAAGAGAGTTGACATGTGGACTTAGAAAATTTTTGATGAGAGCCCTCATAACTTAAGAGTGGTTGGGACCACTCGTAAGTCTTATTAGCGCTCGTAAATATTCACTGTTATTGCTTGGTGAATAGGTTTATGAGCCTCTTAAGTTATGAGCGTTCGGTGAATACCGGCCTAAGACTCTTTTTCGTAAAATTGCCCCCCTTCCACCATACGATTCCTTTTTTTTGTTTTGAACCAACCCACATACTTAAGGTTTTTGATGTAGGTATCTTATGAACTCACCGTGTATATGTACCCACAAAAAAAAAAAGTTTGAAGAGCAAATAGAAGCAGGACGGTTAGTAGGTACTGGTACAGGAGTTTTTTTTACAGTTTATTGTAAAGTAGTGTCATATTTGCAGTTCTATTATTTTAAAATGTTTAGTTGTTACAATTTCTCAAAATTTCAAACATTTAAATCGGAATTTTGGGGCAATTATCCCTTTTGCCCCCCCCCCCCCCCGTAGTTACGCCACTGATCGTGGATGTTACCTGATAGGACCCCTGCTTTCGGTTCATTTGTTAATTAGAATAAAAGAAACAAACTTAAAATTATGTAGTCTTAGGGCAGGCGGGGACATGCAGCCAAAGCCGGTCCCAGCCAAACTTCCGCCCTGTTCAAGATTTGTAGAAAGCACCCCTTTTTTATATATTTGCATGCATACATACATACACTGATACACATGCATAAGACTTTTCCACATTACCCAGGAGGTAGACTTTCAATGCGTAGGTCTAGTGGGATCTTTAATTTTACGATATTTTTAGGTAAATTCTCTATGAATGCAACAATGAAAGTGAAGTTAGTTAGTGTGCAAGAAATAACTTTGCACAGAGTTGTGATGGATGTTATTTTGGGATTATTTGAATTGATATTTGAACAAGTTTTGTGGTTAAAATACAAATGACAGTACATATTTGTTTGCGCAAAATCAGATTACATTTTCTTGCTCCTGGTAATGCGCCCCCAGAACATGTGGTTGGTCTGGCCCTGTATGCAGCTAAAAATGTTGGTTTCGATTTTGAGCACTATGGGATTATACGAGACTCCGCGCACATAAACCGGCGCGCACTCCCATATAAGCCCGTTGTTCTCAAAATGGAAACCAAACTATTTAGTTGCATGTGCGCGCCTGGCCTGATAAAATAAGTACCGTTGTTTTTGTGTAGTTATTGTTATTTTTAACGGGGCTAGGTAAAAACAAACCTACTTCTAAACAGATAAGTCCTGTGTTTTTCGTTCAATTTCCTTGGGGCAAGAAAAACACACCTAGATACATGTAAATATTTCAGCCCGGAACTCGTTTTTTTCCATTCTTTGTTTTATCTAATGTTTTTCAAATATTATCGGCTGCGGGTAGGGCTTAAGGGGCTTTACCCCCTATACCCCCCTGGATTCACTACTGGAAACGGCTCTAACGATTTTGATTAAAAATGTTGTGCCTACTATTGTAAGTAATGGGTGATTTTTTGGCTGGTTTGGTTTTGGCAACACTGGTTTTGACAGCTGACGTGTGTTTAGTACCTTGTGTCACTGTCAAACAGCTTCAGTTTGGTTTGCAATTTAACCATGGATCGTCTTACAAATGAACAGCGCTTGCAAATTATTGAATTTTACTATCGAAATTCGTGCTCGGTTCGAAATGTTCATCGCGCGCTGCTTGTGTTCAGCGATGAGGCTCATTTTTGGTTGAATGGGTACGTAAATAAGCAAAATTGCCGCATTTGGAGTGAAGATCAGCCAAAAGCATTGCAACAGCTACCAATGCATCCCGAAAAAGCCACTGTTTGGTGCGGTTTATGGGCCGGCGGCATTATTGGGCCTATTTCTTCAAAGATGATGCGAATCGCAGCGTTACTGTCAATGGTGAACGCTACCGAGCGATGATAACAAACTTTTTTTTGCCCGAAATGGAAGTTCTTGACTTGCATGATATGTGGTTTGAACAAGACGGTGCCACATGCCACACAGCACGCGAAACAATGGCGCAATTGCGAGGCGAGTTTGGTGAACAGTTAATTTCACGTTTCGGGCCGGTCAATTGGCCGCCTAGATCGTGCGATTTGACACCATTAGATTATTTTTTGTGGGGATATGTCAAGGCTAATGTCTATAGGGACAAGGACAAGCCCGCTTCGATTGACGCACTGGAAGCCAACATCCATGCATTCATTCGTGAGATACCGGCCGATATGTGTGAAAGAGTATGCCAAAATTGGACTCAGCGGATGGGCTACCTGAGACGCAGCCGCGGTCAACATTTGCATGAAATTATCTTTAAACATTAAATTGCAAGGTTTAAACTATCGATTCAAATAAATATTTCATTCATTTTTTCGAATTTTTTGTGTTTTTTTTTTTAAAAAAAGTTCTAAACCTCTTAAAAAATCACCCATTATATGGTATGCATTTTGGTAAAAGAATTTCTTACCAGAAACTATTAATTGCGGTACCTGTAACAGAACCGTTTTTTATATTTTTAAATTTTTATAAATTAAGTCCTTAAAATTTAGCTAATTTAGCATACACAATGTTACCAGATTTTTTTTGTTTGAAAAATCAAAATTTTGAAAACGGGTATATGATTTGTTTGAAATAACGGTTTTAGGTGTAGGTACAGGTATTTTATTAAATACTTAAAATTGGCATACCTTGTTTTTTAATAATGTTGGTAAAAATTGTATCTTATCTAAGTATACAGTTCTTTTGAACGAAAAAAAAATTGATGGTGAGAAAGAAATTTTTTTTCCGGAAGAAAAACATTCGATGTACGCAAACTAGATTTTTTTGCACAAAACAATGGCACTGACATTTTTTGCGTGTAAAGTATAAATATTGAAATGAAAACAAGACGTTTAGTTAGCAGCTCGCTGGAAGTTGTGGTTTAGGTTTTAACTCCTTTAACGGACGCCCTTAAGAGCTGAATTAAGCATTAATCGAAATTGTATCCAATTGTCGAATATCGGATGGCATATCAAGCAATACCTACCAATAAAGTATAAATGCTTTAAATCGATTGTTGGTTACACTCCCCCGCGGTGTTTAGTTTTGTGGCACTGATTTCTCGGCATCTTTCTTCATTTTACCATCCCAAGATACATTGTCAGTAGGAATACCTGAAGCTTATTTGTTTTTTTTTTTTTGCAACAACTTGCACCTACTGCGGCTACCTATACAGGTAAAGTATTTAATGGACCTAATTGCTATGTATGAAAAATGTTGGCTGATGGTATCAAAGCATAGGACAAACAATTAAGCGCTTGGGCGTATAATACAGAGAGTGGCAGAAAACAGAAGCAGAGTTGATTTTGTATTCGGAAACATGTCCATTGGCTATAACTTAAGTCAACATTCTACCACTTGTATTATAGTCCAGGAATATGTGATTATATTGCTGCTTAATGGTATTTTATCCTTTAGATAGATTCGTTCGAACGGATAGGTACTAGTACATAAGTAGAAATGCAGGTATTCGTATTATATAAACATATGTACATACATATATGTAGGTATGTTGGATATAAAGTTAACTTCTGTTTCATTGTTTGTGCTGACTGCTGAGGGATTATATAGCTCGTATTTGAGGGCAATGAATGCGAATTGAAATTCATCGAAGCAACAAACACATTTTCTGTATAGGTATATCTATCTATAATGGTGGTTGTGTACTTTTGTTGCGATTCATTCAATCTGTTCCGTTAGAAGGATGGCAATTAATCAAAAGAAATTTTTCAAAGGTCAGAGTAGATTTAAGGGATAAAGCGAGGTGTTTTGTAATATAATGGTGTTATACGTAAGACAGGTTTTTATTATCATGTGATTAACTATATAAATAGAATGACAAGCCGTTCATAATCATTATACTTATAATGAAAAAACGACAAGAAGTGTTAAGTCAATTAATAGACTTATATGGCGATACATACAAAATACGAGTTTATCAATATCATAGACTAGGTACAATATCATACATAGCTACGGCTGGGGTAGCAACCCCATGTCCCCTTCAATGTTTGATTTGGCACCAATTTTAACCTTTAAATCGATGAGCTAAGCCATTTGTGGAAAAGAGTGCTGCGTGTTTCAAACAGAGTTACTAAGAACGCATGCTCATTTAGAACGGGTTGGTAGCTGGTTTTTTTTTCCGAAAGCATCATGTTTAAATTGAGTACAATAGGACTAAGGTTTTTGACAAAAAGACCCATAACGGAAATAGGGTTTCAACGTTTTTTGTGGAAATACAGGCTGGGCCAAAAGTCCCTTTTCTGTGTAAGCAAATAATAACTTTTTAGGTATACAGATATAAATAAATAAGCATCCTCATTGTTTAAAATAAGGACCTAATTCAGGTAACATATATTTGTTTACATATTTGAATAAGTACTTTCCTGAAGTAGGTATAGATTTGTTTAGTTAAATCTGGTTTTTGTCAGGTCATTTGATAGTTAAATTTAGTAGGTAATTAAAATTGATTTCATAGTTTCGATTTGACATTCAATAAATTAGGGCACGTTCGCATTATAATTTTGTGGAAAGAATTTTGGTTTGGTTAAATAAAATACTGAACAAATAATGAACAGCTTTTGAAATAAAGAACATTTTTATGTTTTTGAATACAAAATAATTCATAATTAACATCTAGATACTTCAAATAACACTATTTCGAATAATGAATAATTATAATAATGAACGGATGGTCACCGTAACTATACGGGCAGGCCTCGATATAGGAATGTTCGTGAATGTCTTGCAGCTGGTCCTGAAACATCGACACGACGACGTCCAACACCAGTTGACTATACAGTGTGGCAGGATTTTGAAGAAAGATCTGCACTTATACCCTAACAAAATTCCAGTTGGTCCAAAAGCTCAATCCTGGTGATCCAGAATAATGTTTAGATTACTTCAGAGCTGTTTACATTTTTAAAGTTTTGCAATCTGGTACTTATACGGAAAGTATAAGTAGGTTACATAATTAAAATACCTATTATTCCATTTAAAAGTCTTAAAATATTTTTTAAACTGAAAAGAATCAACAAAAAAATTCTACTTTCGACTTTTTTCACACTTTCTCTTTATATTCTCATAATATTTTCATTGCCATAGACTTTCCAACATCTAACCAATTTTTAACCACCAGCTTCAGTTTGCCGTTCATTCAATTTGAATTTTATTCATGGAGACCATAGCAATAATTTCAGATGAGCAATGAAAATTTTTAAATTTTATGTTTTAAAATTACATAAATGTACATATTCCAATTCAAAACAAAAATAGAAAAATATTTAAGGACCTGCTACAAAAGGGCAATATTTAATTTAATTACCTTGACTTAACTCTTAACTCCTTACCTCTTGGTGTTTTTTCCATAAAAAACAAATATTGTCTTAGGACAGAAGCTTCTGTGTGTTAGTGTCATTTTTAGCTTACGCTTAAGCCATAACGATAAGTCATATTAATAGAGCAACCATGTTTTTTTAATTATTATAGTTATGTAGATAATGCTCTCAAACCTTTCGTTTTTCTTCTTGGTTTTCTTTCTTGGTAGTATAAAAAGGAGTTGCTTCGGGTTTACATTTTTTCTTAATTTTTAATGCATTTTTGTTTGAATTTTTCTTACTTTGACTAGTTTTTTCTCAATTATCAAATTCGTGGAAATAAGATGCAAAGACATAATAATGAGGATAATAATTAAAATGCCAAATAAAGATGAAGTTTTATTTTACTCTTTACTGAGTCCTTCTAAATTGGTTTTTTTTTTTGACAATTGAGTACAAAGTCAGTGATGAAATGTATACATAAACGTCTTACTTAGAAACCTACATATTTCAAAGTAGGTATGTATATGGGCAGTTATCTAACTTCAAAACTTTATTTACCTATGTATAAACACTTTCCATCGATTCCTTAACTAGACACTGCAAGTTTCTAAAGTGTAAAACTAAATCAACTTCGGAGTATCCCAGGTTATGTCTTCAAAAAACAGAAGTGTGCAAAAGTGTAAAGCTAAGTGTACACGATTGGTAGATCTTACAATATTGTCAGATCTGTCAGTGAAAAACATGCTTACAATGCCTAACAACCGTGTACTCTTACAATTAATTGTCAGAAAATTTGTCTGACAATTAAATGTAAGAGCATTGTCTGACAATTAATTGTAAGAAATCTTACAATCATGTGTACGCTAGCTGACAATCGTGTACTCTTACAATTAATTGTCTGAAAATGTATCTGACAATTAATTGTAAGACGATACACTATAAAGTATTTGATAATCGTGTACATACACAATCATAAAAGTGTTAGTTTTGATTACAACCACGAAATTTTTACGCGAAACCACTACTTGCCGTATAGATTAAGTAAAAACTTAAAATTTTAGTGTAAGAAATGTACATAACTATCCTTCATGTTCATATTATGAGGTGTAAGGAAAAAAATCAATTCTATTTTTAGCAAGAAATCTGTTATAATTAGTTTTTGTCTGTACTTTTAATTGAATAGTTTTTCCGCTACAACAAAACTAACCAAACAACTAAATTTCTGTCAACAAAATTGATTTATTGTGTCGTAATGGTAGGCGCAGACAGAATGCTATAACTATAACTATAACTACATATATGCTCGTAAAACTAAGTATTAAAGAAGAAAATTTATCTTTTGAGGTTGATGACAGCTCATATTATAACTTTATTAAGAGTAGTTAAACCATTCAAGCGATCCTGTGGTAAAATTAATTGCACGGCACGTATCTACTTGCTCTAATACTTGAAGTGGTTTTGAGTTTTCAAGGTAATAAAAATATGTACATAAGTAGATCATAATTAAATAAGGGAGAAACGTAAACAAATTTAAATAGCTACTCTCAAAAAACTTCATTGCATTTTTTAAAACTAAGAAGTACACAATGTAATAAAATTTTATAACACCCAATTAATTATTAAATACTTCAATAACATATATTAAATAATTAAAATAAGACCATTACATTTATTTTTTCCACATTTTACCTTTAAAAGTGAAAACAGAAACCTTAAAGAAAATAAAATAAAATAATAATAAGTAATATTTACGTATGTAAATAAAAGAATGAGCAAGTCCTCTGTAATGTGGGATTGTAGGCATGTTTTTTTGCAAGCCCGGAGGGCATTCTAGCACTGTGGAGGTACATTATAGAATTTTAAAACTATTTAAAACTTTGAAGTAAGCTAATTTTATTGTTTTTAAAAGGTATATAAGTATGTAAATATAAATAACCAATCTGTATCAATTTGTTGTCTTTTTAGTTTTTGTTCAAGTTCATCTTTCTGAATCAGAATCCGCTTCATCATATTTGATATGTTTTTTTTTTCTTTAAAAATTATTTTTTTTTTGGAAATTTAAAGGAAATATTATGTGTATATTCAGTTAAAAAAATTGTTCTTAAAATTTGGCGAAGCAACGTGAGCACGGGTCTGCTAGTTATTTATAACGAAAATATATAGTTTTTCCTTAAATGTTTATATGTATTCGATTTTAATTTTCAAGTTCTTCAAACTATTGAAAAATGAATGCCCTCTGTAGGTATATCAGTGAATTTTCCGTGCTGCTCCTGTTGAATCTTTCCAGTCTAAAGTTGTTGCCCCTTCTCAGATTATATGGTTGAACGTTAGCAACAAGAATCAAGTTATAGCTGAAATACTCAGGGAGCATATTTTTCAGATTTTATATCTTTGTCTTGAGCTCAAACAGTTTTAGAAGTTTGCTCGTAGCATTTTTTCCATAACGCCATAACGGTAATCTGAACATAGACCTTTCACCTCCCATCATCCTTAAAGGGTCCTCTCTGACTCATTCAATCAAAGTTATAAATCTGGGAATTGTTGTGATCATGCAAAAGCTGTACGCAGAATATTATGGTAGTGTGAGAACTTTAAGGCTTTCAGCATACCTAACTTATGTCAACTTCTCTGCGTCTGGCGTCTTTTCAAATTGTTGATTTTTCCGTATTTCATCCAAGGAAGACTTTGTGTAGGTACCCAAAATTTGATAGTACATGAGAAGGAGGTGTTTAGGTGGCATTTAATGATTGCACCCGTTATGTAATTGGAAAAATGTATCCATATATCAAGCTGGCCAAGCGATATGATTATAGAACAATACGGGTGTTTTTTTTTTGCAGGCCAGGAGGAAATTGATAGAAAAATCGACGTCGGGTCTAAGTAATTTAGGTACATGTTAAATGCAACAACAACTAATCCCCTTCGGGCTTAGCTAAGCGCACAGAATTCTTTTGGATTAGCTTAAGCACTTAACTGAGTTACCGGCGCGCCGCCTGCATTCTTAAAATATATGAATTTCTTCAAAAAAAATCAAAATCGTTGGAGTGGTTTAAGTTTTTTATATACAGTCGACTCCGCTTATTTGCAACACAACATTTCCAAAGATACAAAAATAAAACTAAAATAACCTCGAATAACAAACAAAACAGCTTTTAATAATTGTTGTTGACAGTTGAAAGGATTGGAACGATGAGAATGGAATGAAACTTAAAACGTCATTTTTTAGATATGTTCAAACTTCAAAAATATATGGATGCGTTCAGTGTTTCACTTAAGCAGAGTTGTTTCAGACCAAAATACTTATTTGAGGGAAAGAAAATTGTTTCAATTAAAGGGAGTTTACAAATAAGCGGAGTGCAGTTATCCGTGCTAATAAAAAACAAACAGTGATAAATTTCTTGTTGCATATAACGGAAAGCGGAGTGCATATAGGATGAATCGACTGTATATTAACATATCAAAATAGTGTTCAATAGGGGCTAACTGCAATTTCTACCATATTATTACTTATAGGAATATAGGTACTATATGGCAAGTTATGAATTCGTACAAAAAATCGAGATTTTGATCACGATGATAGCGAAGAGGAAAGAAGTGGGTCTCGCAAAAACGTCCGTCTGTCTGTCTGTCTGTCTATTCGACTACAGCCTAAACGGATGGGTCGATTTTCTTTAAACTTGGTACCTAGCTCTTTTTGGACATTCCCTCCAACCCGTTTTTTTCTCTTTTTTTTTATTGACACACTCTAAATAATATTGTGTACCAAAATTTTCAAAAAAAATATATTTTGGATTTTTAAAAAAGTTTTAAATTTTTTTTTGAAAACTCAATATTTCAAAAACGACTTGTGGATTTTTATTAACTTTATCTAGAAGGTTTTTGACAAAAATTATTCTTATACCCAAAAATAACGGTGACTCCCATACAAATGTTTAAAAACCGTTAAGAAAAATATTTTTTTTTTCTCAAAAACAACTCCTACGATTTTAATAAAAGTTTTTTGTGTGTTAAAATTACCATTTTAAATTTTTAAATTTTATATTTTACGTTTATTAACAGTACCTCTCATAAAACGGTTTCTTTGTTTTTCGACTATCTCAATATCTGATCAACCGAATAAAATTAGATTTTCTATACAGAAGCTTGTAAAAAATATAAAATAAAAGTGCGTATTATTTTTTGAAAATTCGATATTTCGAAAACGGGTATCAGATTTTCTTGTGAAGTTCAATTTTTAACTTAACATTACAAAAATACTTAAAATTGGCAAACCAATTTTTTTTCTCAAAAATGTTAACGAAATTTTATATAAATATAAAAAATTAATTATTTTTAAAACCGCTTCTACGGTTTCCAAATTTTTTTTCTCATAAATTAAGATTTATATAGGAAATCAGATGGTGGATCGCATTGGGTTAAAGTAGATTTAAAGTATTTTAATCAATTTCTTTCTAATTCTGTTGATTTAAAACAATTTACCAGTTTAAATAATATAATTTCCTTTTATGCATTTTGCATATGTGCAACACTAGGCTATATTGTCAATTTTTGTATACTCACATAATATCACATGCAACTAAACTAAGTTTTGGTAAATGGTGTAATGTTTATTGCCCTACTGTTAAGTATTTTACTAAGTTCTTCAACCGCTTCAAGCCGAGCATCAAAATGCACGATAGTATTTAGCTAAAGTCTTCACCCGAAAATAGAGAGTCCAAAGTTGTTGGTTTAAGACTGATTTTTATTTACAAATGACTAGGCTATTTATACTTAAATCTATCTTACAAATAGTTGGGTTCATCCCCACTCTTACACCTATTACAATTTTGATTTTAGTTCTCAATATGCCATTTCATTATTAACCCACAAATGATGGCCCGAATGCCAACAAAGATTCGAATTCCATTTGAACAGAATGAACGTTCAGTTCAATCCACCAAAATGCAATTCGATGCCCTTAGCCACCGCGACACATTCAGGTGCAGTCATTAATTGTTCTATTTATGAATCATTTTGTGCACAACGATCTACAATGGTAACATGATTATTCAAAACAAAAATGATTGTGTGATAACTGACCATTCACAAGTCTGTTCAAATGAAGGTCAGTGTATCCACGTTAAGTGTATAATGTATGTATATACACAACAATGGATAAAATATACACTCCCATAGCTAATTCATTTCAGACTATAGAACCACAATGTGATCGCGCATAAGAGCAAGTTCGTGCGACCCAGTCGTGCATATTTTGTTTTCATAAAAATGGAAAACTTTTTGCAGTACTTTTTTTCGACAGACAAACAGAATCTTAGTACCCCCTTCCTCTTTTTTTTCTATCATCGTTAAGCCATGTTCGATTATTATGTGTCGTTCAATTTTGTTTATAAATTCATGAATTACTCTTAGGGCCAGTTTCACAGTCAGAAAAGTGACACTTAAGTGGGGAATGTGAAAGATTAATTTCCAATATCACAGTGCACTGTTACCTGAATAAGTGGCACTTAAGTCTCCGATGTTGTTAACTTAAGTTCCACTTACGCTGATTATGAAATTTAGGTTAAATTCCTAATATGGGAATCTTAAGTGCCACTTATTCTGGTAAGTGTCGACTGTGAAACTGGCCCTTAGTTCCTCAGTATGCAAAGGAACAAAGAAAACAAAAATACGTAAGTACCTACTGTGCACCGCTGTTATAAAAAGTAGATTATTGAGCGAAAGGTAAACATATTGCAAAGATATGAGACAGATAGTAAGATCAAGAAATAAAACAAGGCAAGGACAGCGATGCTTCTTACCACAGATTAGCCATATGAAGATGAGAATGTTTCGTACGTTTCACCCTCCAAAACCCATTTGTTTACATTGTTGTATTTGTAATTTTTTCCCGCGTCGATGAATAGATGTGAATTGCAACAACAATTTAACCAGGTGTTTGAAGATCCCTACTGTCTATGTGTGAGATTTTTATACACACAATCTCATTTTTATCTTTATGAACTGCCAGTTCAAGCTTGTAGGCAAATTAAAATGGCTGCCGGGGATTCTCATCTTCATGTGGCTAATCTGTGCTTCTTACTTTTTAATTAATATTTTGTCTCTATCCACATCCTATCACTCATGCCCATTTTGTATTGGAGAGTTTCGCTTTCACTCAAATTATGCATGAAATCAGTATAAAAACTTTTTGAGTAAAAATCAATACGAACATTTGTTTGTGCTATCATAATATCGATTGACAACAGAATTTTGCAACCCACTTAATCACAGTAATGTCATGTTTGATTGTTATTTCGGGTTTAAATTTTTAAGAATTCATTAATTGCAATACTTTTTTCGGAGTTGGTGTTTTTGACAGCTGTCACTTTATTTATGCTCAGTTTGGTTTGCCATAGTTAATAAACTTGCTCCTGAATAACGTTTGCAAATCGTGCAAATTTATTACCAAAATAATGGTTCGTTTCGCGCGACGCATCGCGCGCTGCGTCCAATATTCGGTCGACATAATCGCCAAATCGCATAAAATCGAGCAACCATTTATCGGTTTCGCACCACGTTTTCTCTAGTGAATAATGCGCATTCTCAGAGACGCCGTACAGTGCGCACCGAAGACGCTATTGCTACTGTGGAGCAGAGCAGGGTTAGAACCTCAGTAGTAAAATTTCGGAGCAGATTTGTAAAAAAAGTGGAGTAAATAGGAAATTTCTGGAGTGGATTTGAAAACGAAAGAAAAAACCTTCAAAAATTGTATTTTTAACAAAAACAAATCACATACACAAATTCATTTTCAGAGCTGAATAGAATTTTAAATTTAAACGTTTAGAGCCAGGCTTGGTTAGAAAACTGAACAACACAGCCCTTTCATCTAGTTTGGCTGAAGAATTTCTGATTTTTTTTAGTGTGGGGAAAAAAGGAGTAGATCTAAAAAAAACGAAGTGGTGGAGTAGATTTATTTTCTTTCTCAAAATTGGAGAAAATTTACTATGATTGGAGTAAGGTTCTAACGCTGGAGCAGAGTATCGAAGAAGATCCGAATGAGTCCATCCGCCATCACGCTCAACAATTGGAGCTGTCGAAAATTGGGCCTCTCGGCTGGAATTTATTCGACCCAGCCGCGGCGGCCAATTGCCCGAAATCATTTTTAAAACATAATGGTAAACCCTTATCTTTATAATAAGGACGAGACAAGAGACATACCAATTTATAGCAGTTATAACAGTTTTCGTCATTAAAAGTGGGCGTCCGCTAACGCGCTTCTCGCGACTTGAAAAAAAAACTCTGAGTGCCTGAAGTATGCCCACCGGCGGAGGGCCCTGGCCCTGCGGGGACGCATAAACAGTTCTTTTATAAACCAAAACTGTTATGATTGGCATGTCTAGAGTCACTTCCTTATAATAAATCTAAATTCTTTTTATTTTTTTTATTTCTTCTTGAAAACCACACGTCTAAAAAAAACACCCTTTATAAACTAATAAATTTATACTACTGGGTATTACTACAGAACAGATATACCAATACCAAACTGTTTCTATTATATGTGTTTGCTTTCTGTATGTAAGTACCTACATATTTAAAAAAAAAAATCACCTCAAGAAGTTTTTATAGTAAGACTTGAATCACCCTGTATGAAATTAATAGCTCACTTTTATATCCCCTTACGATACATTAGCATTTCTGTGATATCATCTTTTTTATAGGTACCTATACCTACCTATACCGACATAATAAAACCTCCATTTAATATAGCAATCTAAGATTCTTAACAATATATCCTCAACCTTAAAATTTCTCGTAAATTTCGCCTATATAAATGTATAGGTAGATATGTAAGAAAAATCCAATTTATTGGTCTTAACTGTAAGAAGACGACGAAGGCGGAGAAATAATTTTTTGTCTTCATCAAAAAGGATTTTACTGCGAAATGTGAGTCGACCAGGTGATTGTGTGTGAGCATATTAACAAGGATCACACAGCCACATTGTTAACTTAACTTAAATTCAACAAAAGAGGGAACAGAGCATACAACACCAGCCAGCAACAATGCCGGTCTACAACAAATTTTAATTAGTTTTTTTTTTTTGTGTATAATAACGAGTAAAGTTGATCTCTGTGGTGAAACTAACGCTGCTTTAAATTGGATTTCTGTGGTGGGTGATAAGGTTAATTACAATATGTTTGCCGGCATTTTCAATGGGCATTTTAAGGTAACAACACCGAACAAGAAGCTAGGAACTCTGTAACAACTGACAGACGAGAACAATGTATTTACCATACATATATTGGATTGGATACCTACATATATATGAATCGGGTGTATGCGTATACACAGTTCAAACACGTTTTGATAAATCCTGTAAGGAAGGTCTGAATTCAATTACTTGTTATGTGACATTTTAAATGTGGTTGTTGGAGCGTCTAGCGTCTAGGTTATGAGTTGACAGTTGACCTTTAGTTTTTAGAAAAGACACTTCTTTCAAATCAGAAACAGCTTTTTGTTTATTGAATAAAAAATCGAAGGTTTAATCTGGTTATTCAAAACAACAAACATTATAAGTGCCAATATTATGTACACAGGTAGAGCTATTTTTTTTTTTTGATTTTCTTAATAAAGTGGAGAATTTTTTAACTGAAAAGAAATAATTCTCATTATAAAAATTATTATCGTGAATAAAATTTGCCTGGGAATGTGTCCCTACTTCAAAAATTTGAAATGCTAAAGCGTGAATAAGATCAAACCAGCAACAGCACCAGCGCCGTCAACAGCAAAAAGCACGCTGGCCAGCAAATATTTTTGAAACACATTTCCACCAGCACCAGCCACCAGAAATGCATGGAGTTTTTTACTTTTGTTGTGGTGCCTCAGAATATCGCAGTATTAAAGTTGTCAGCAATGGACCAGCAACAGCAAATTTAGAACTTTTGCCAAACGGCGCTGTTGACGTTGCTGGTGCTGGTCTAATCTGTGTTGAACGATTGAAATACATTGGTTCTAAAATAATGGCGGCCGCTGTTGCTGGTGACGTTGCTGCTGCTGGTTCAATCTGTTTTTTCCACAACACTACGTAATCTCGAATTTTTCTCATCGAAAAGATGGCCAAACTTCCCTGGAAAATTAATTTCCGATACTATCAAATTCCGATGGAAAGTGTCGACCATTATGCATATTCTAAATTTTCGAAGGGGGGAAACATTTCCATTAAAAATTTGTTCGCGATAGCCCCCATTTAATAGATTTAGATAGATTTGTTAAGTTGTTTTGTATGTTTTATGTTATGAAGGCTATTTAAAAAATAATTTCCTTAAGTATTGAAACTGTTTTATTTACAAAAAAATTAATGGTGGGCCATATTTGCGATACTTACTCTAAAAGTAATTTATCTCCCTTTCGTAACCTAAAATGGGAGGATACTCCACCACATTTTTCCGTACACAATAAATTTTCCTAGTCTGTAGTTTGTACGTAGGTATATGTTTTCAATAACTCCAATAAATTGAAAGGACCCAAATCACCATTCTCTATAGTATTATACAATCACCTTCTTTTAAATACCTATGTCTTCAGTGGGAAATCATCCGATAGCTGAGGCTGATTTTATTGTTTTTATTTTAATATTTTTTCTATTCCCAGAATTAAGCTTTACGTACAACAAGGCTCCTTTTTCGATATTAAAACTAAAAGCCATGGAACAACTTAACACTAAACACTCAATACTTTTTCCACCTAACGACTCTAATCTAATGATTGAATTAAAGTTATTATACTTTTGTTTTCTTCCTTCTTGACTGGCGCACGATTTGACAAAGAATAATTTCTCCACTTCATGAAAAGGATATCCATAGACTTGTTGATAATAATTAAGCAATCCCATTGCGTGTTTGGCATTCCCATTTGTCTACACTGCACTTCAGTTAACTGTTTTTATGTTTCGCTCTTTGGATATCCTTTAAGAATAAAAAATCAAACAAACCACCAATACAAGGAAAAAAAGGAGAAGTCAAGGATCTGGATTAGTCTGTGAAGAGGCCATGCTACATAAATGAAAATGATCTCAGAAATACAAAAGTACCTATATTGCAGCCATTTTTTTTTCCAAAACAAGAAATCTTTTGGGAAATATTTGAATGTCAGCATTTTGGGGTTATTTTTTTAGTTTTGTGTAATATGTCGGTTTTTTGGGCGTTAGATGACAGTTTTTGCGTCCTAATAAATTTATCCGTCACAATACTTTTTCATGCCGAATTCACTATGTTTATATCCCCATTGTATGTATGTATTCTAATGGGGCTATGTAACTTTGTATCTAGCTGGCTAAACATAAAAACTATTTTATTGTGAGTCGTAGTCGTCGTATGAAATGAAGTGACTCTAGAAATGCCAATGCCAGTTATAACTGCTATAAATTGGCATGTCTCTAGTCGCGTCCGGTACTCCATTGTCCTTTCTGCCACACGGTGATAGGATGTAGAGCGCAGACTGACGCAAGCTGCACCGTACGCGTCACCGCACATAAGAGAATAATCAGACTTTTCGAAAGCCTTCTGCACATTGCTTATCAGCTCCCAATAATAAATGAAAATTACGAAACAGGAGGACAATGAGGGATGTAAGATTTGAAAAATTCAAATTATGAGAGAATTAAGGAAAAAACTTGGTTTTATTGTGAATTTTCCACAAGCTGGTCTTGGCAACACAAATGACGGAAACAACAGTCGAAAATTTTGTAATCATCCGGAACTTGCTACTGAAATAACGGGAATCTAGTTACAGTTGATTTTCTGCTTTAATGTTATTATAGAGACCATTTCAAGTGGATTCAAAATTTTGCTCTTAAGGATTTTTTTTTCATCCTTTATTGTTCGAAATTGTTTCAATATGAGTTAAATATTGAAACAATTCGATTTCAATTTTTGATTAATCTTTGTTTAAGGCTTATATAATTTCTAAGGCAGTTTTTGGTAGAGAATGCAAGCGGAACGACTAAACAAACTCGCCACACAATCGACAGATGATACAGGCAGAAACGAACAATAGTTGTCAAGCCATTCGTGAAATTGTGGCAAAACCAACGAAAATGTATTGACAGGATGGCCTACTGCCAAGCTTGACAAAAAATTCAATAGTTGTCAAAATCCAGCACTGGATAGTTTATTCCCAAGCTATTCTATTCAATTAACATAGCGCGGGCGAGTACTATAACGAACAACTACGAGTTCTAAATTAAAACTGCGTTAGCCATTTCAAATTTATTTGCCACTCCTACAGTTTAATGATGGATAGTTAAAACATTCCACGAAACTTGTTGCAGGAAAATACCAAATCGATTGTCATTCTCTTTTGAAGTTCTTAGAAGACTTATATTTATGCCCCCAGTGGAAGATTGTTTGAATTTCAGATGAGAACGGGCCTATTTTATGGATGTGGTGTTTATGAATAAACATGAACCACACGCAGAAGGGGGGCATAGCATGGAGGAGAACTTCGGGGCCTAATCTGTTTTATGATAAATAACCAGAAGATGAGTTGAGAAGTTATTAAAGTTTAGGGGGCATTTCCTGCTGTGTAAATAACTTTTTGATGTTTTGCTAGAAAATTGAGGCAGATTTTAATTAACTTTCATTATTTTATATTAAGTTTTGTAGCAAACAAAAAACTGAGAATTAAATAAAAGCAGCAGGGGTGACTGTGTTCAAAGTTCTTGACGTTGACACTGATTTTGTACTAGCTCTATTTGATAGCATGCCTAACGTCATTCTTAATTCTTAATGTCAGCTGCTATTCGGTTGTGAATTTTTTTTGAATTTGCCGCATTATTTTAGGTGGCGTTAACGTTACTGATTGGGGAATAATGGTTTATTCTAACAACAAAATCTTGCCAACCTTGGATCGCTTTTTGATGTGTAAACATCTATGCCGGCGGTAGGGTAAACTATAAACGTGGCAGTCTTCTGTAACACGTTACGATGTTACACTTTACGATGAAGCACGTTACGTTACGAAAATTTCATAGCAGGATATTATAAGCAAACTAGTCCGTTTTGGATCCGTGCACGTAATCAACAACGTATGGACGACTTCGGATATGATGGATCCTCAAATCTGCGCTTTGTTGTGAGGTTGTTAACGATTGAGAAAAGATATTGTGGAAGCCATTAGCTATTGCTTGTAAGTGTTTTATAGTGTTGCGGTAAAATGTAATACAGCTAGTTTCACCAACCCATTCCTTTTTCCTAAATCCATTTCTAGCCTTCCTTTTCGCTGAGGCATTCGCAAATAGCATAAGGATTCTCACTAAAAGTTTAATCATTGTTTTTTTTTTTTATACACCTACTAATTTACAATCACAATAAAATCTTTTTGTCTTAGTTTCATTTTCATATATTAAACATTTCTCAGACGTGCTTTTTGAAGAACTAACATAAGTTTTTCATGATAAGTAGACTATATAGATACTTTTGGATTTCATTTAAAAAAGACCAGCCAGTAAAAAAAAAACTTTTCGAAGACCATAAAGCTTCATGTGATACTCATTTCAAGAGACTCAAATGACTCCATAAGGTTTGGTGACCTTCTATGGCATTAAGCTTTTTAGAGAACATAAACACCTGCCATTATAATGATGTTCTGTAGTCACAATCACGTATACATTAATTTTTCATTTTTTGTTGTAACAATTTCAAAGAGATATGGTGAAGATGTTCTACATGATTACCTAGCCAAAATGGATGTCATTAATTTTAAGCTTTAACTCCTTTTTCGCCTGTCCATTCTTTGCTCCTTCATGTACAATGTATAGGTAGGTATGTATATGGCAAAATCTAGGAGTGTGTTATAAATTTCATTTATTTCGGATGAAATTTCGAAAAGGTGTTGCAACATACATTTTTCATGTACCTACCACCTACACAGCTTAAGGATTTCAAATTAGTATTACAATGAAATACTGATGATGAAATTGGATGTCAGTGCATGGATTTTATTGTAAAAAAGGTATCACATATATAAAAAGATTACGTTAACAGCTTTTAAGAAAGTAAACAAATCCCTACCTCAAAAGATTAAAGGTTTTAGTTTAGTAATGTGCTTTAATTTTGAGAATAAACGAAATGTGAATAATTTCTCTGAGTGGTGTTATGACATCAGTTGCTTTTTTCAGTATCGATAAAGTAAACAATTCGTTGTTAATTAAAATTAAAATAAAAAATTAATACTTAGTAAATACAAAAATTGTATTTTAGTTACAAGATTTTAATTATTTGTATAAAATTTAAAAGAATTAAATAAAAATTAATTAAAGAAATATGAAATTAGCTGAACAAAATTTTTAAACTGAAAACATTGGATCATCAGAATTAAACTAAATTATATTTTTGCGTTCGATTTAGATGCATAAGTGCTTTAGCACTTTAGTGTCTTTTTGTAATCGAATACTACTTTCCGGCTTTAAACACATTTCACGTTATGAAAGTCTAAATTTGTAAAAATATGATCCTCTAAGTTCAACCTTTATAAAGCTTTCTTAACACAGAAAGAATGTTTTTATTCGAAAACCACTGTTTTATTTTCATCCAATTTCACTTTATAAATAGCATTTTTTTAAATAACCTTTCAAACACAAAAAGAATTTCTTAAATCGGACATTTTTATATTTTTTCTTTATTTCTCTACGAATAAAGTTTTAAAAAAAAATGTTTGCAGAGGTTTTTAAAAAAAATTATATTTTTATATAAAACTTTAAAACATGGTAAAGAAACACTTAGTTTTTAATTTTAAATATTTATTTATGTGCAGTTAAAGAATAAATTTCAATACAAAATTGTTAACCCATTTTTTTTTTTTAATAATTTTAAAAATCGAAAATATATATATTTTTGGGAATTTTGGTTCGGTGTAACTATGCCGTTACCCACATGTGTACCCACTGAGTGAATTTCAATACATTATTAAGCTTTAAATTTCATTCGAATTTGAATATTTTGAACTTCCCCACTGTCAGTTCACATTAACTTTTGACGAAAAATATGACGTGAGGAAGACAAGAAAACAGCAAAAGTGTCTTTTAACCACGTTTAGTGGTGGGTACTATACTAAGAAAGAAAATATATTAAAGAATAAAGAACTGAAAGAGAGGCACGCTATATTATTGTTGTTTACACCAGAGATTATCTACATGAAGATGAAAATCCTCGGCAGCCATTTCAATTTGCCTACAAGCTTGGAAAGTCAGTTTTCAGATACAAAATGAGAATGTACATAATTGCAAAAAAGCTTAGTTTGGCTGCTAGGAGCTAGGGACAAGAATTCCCTACGACCTACGAGAATTCCGCTTTCCGCCATTATACTAAGGTTGCCTCTTTAAGGCTCCCCGAGAGGCTTCCAACCACATCTTTCTCTAGATTGCCTGCTGAAAACAATACATATATAAGAAAAAACCTGTTTATCATAGTAAGTTGATGAAGAATTTTTCAACCCAAAAAATATGTGAATTATTATGTTATTAGTTATTTTAAGTCCATGAAGATTGAAAAAAAATTTGACCAAAATTAATATTAAATAAAGAAATTCTGTTATTTAGGAGTTAGACTCTACAAGTGCACGTTTCGTTGCTTCTTTGGGAAAAACCCAGTTAAACGGATTTAAACTGTTTAAAAGCATCTATGTGAATAAATTAATTTAAATCGACAGAAAGAAAAGCGAAAAAAAAAAAAAGTTCTAGGGGATGCTGTTGATTAAAGTGTTTCTTACTAAATACTTAAATATACAGACAGAAAAATTGACATAAATTAGAAGCCCACAGTTTTCCATTCCATGGTTACGTCCAGTTTGATCAAAAGTTCGAGCTAAATAAAAAAACTCACAGAACTCCAAGAAAGAACTCAATTTAATTTTAAAAATTACAAAACAACTTTATTAATACTTAAGTTTTGAAGGTTAGAATGAAGAAACAACAACTTGATTGTGTTACCATATGTTTGAAGGCTTGCGTCATAATCAACGTAAGGATTTCGTTGACCAAAAAAATATAAAAAGGCAAATTAGAACAACAACAAAAGGCTTTGAAATGCCACTAGATTTTCAAATTCTGAGGCGAAATTTGTCAAGGATTGTCCCTCAAAAGACTTTTAAGTAGCTATCTTCATCATAAAATCATTTTTAATGATTAAACTACCTTGATCATTGAAAAATTAAAAGTCATTTTACGTGGATGTTTTGAGTAGGAATAGACTTGGACAAGCGCTTGGTGAGGGTTGAACTTTTTAATTTTAATTTTTTTTTTTTCTGAAACAGGATCTTTTTAAAAAGGAGGTGTCTGATTTAAAGAAATGAGTTTGGGAAATAATAGACACCTTTATGCACATACTGGATTTAGTATTAAAGTGAGTATGATTAGCTTTTGGCTTGTTAGTCCCCAAAAAAACAACTATATGCATATAACTCCAGCCCATAAACTTGGTGGTAGTTCACTCAACTTCTCGCTGTTTTATTCAAACCCTCAATATTCATAAGATGATGAAAAAGGCTTTGCCGTCTTTACTGTGAGTATGTTTTCATTTCACTTTAATTTTCTTTCTTAACTTTTTTTGTTCGGGAATTAATTATATATGTATATAGGGACCAAATAAATGGGTTTTAGGCTTTTAAATAAATTCCATTAGATACGATTTCTATAATATTGTTTCAACCTTTATCAAGTTTCTGTTAAACAAATTCGTACATATTGACCTTGTATCAGATGGGATTTTATTAATGTAAATGATTTATCTATCGTCGCTGTCGATTTTGAAGAAATAGCCTTTGCCTTAGCATTTGTACACATTCTTTTCTAACAAACTGACAAATTGATGTATTTAATTTGAATGTATAAATTATTGATGTGTGTTATGTGAGTTTGATATATCTAAAAAGGATTATCCGTCTAGACACGGGTTAATGGGTGCAAGGGAAAATATGTTTAAGTGTACCTATATTATCAAAGTTCACACAACACTTTATCATGTAATTATTATTTGTAGGTGTATACTAATTTTAAAGATGAAGAGAAATTAATTAAAGTATTGATTGTCATTTTTAAACTGTGCCTGAGTTAAACGTGAGTTTAATTGAATTTTGTGTGACAAATTCGTATTGTTATGATGGGTTACACTTATTTCAATATTTTAAATTGAAAAATCCAGTAAACTTATATTTTAATCAACAAAAGAAGTAATTTGGTTAAAAACATGTGCTGTTATCGTTGAACCATTCAAATTTAACCTTTATTTAAGAAAAAACATGAGTTAAGCAATCGACCGTGAATGCGGCCCATTATCTACATAAATCTATCTTTTTATTAAAAATATGAAAATTTATTATGTCCATATAAAATTTTCACGAACTCCCAGATCATGTTAAATTTTGACTTCCTTCTTCATTCTCTTCATCTACGTGAACAATTAATCTAGCGATCAAAATTTAACTCGAATTTAATTAAAGGATGTTGCATCAGTGTGTAGTGTGTTTGTTGTGGGTGAGGATATTTAAAATGCAAATTTGGGGTACGGTAACGAAATGTTCATAGACGATTACCGGTAGAACATCGGAGGGTTTACTTGATGATAAAACAAGGGATTTGATTTGGTGTGGATTTCACTCACCAAGAGTGTTTGTATGTTCATTCCCAATAAGGAATGGAAAATATAGAAAATATGCTGTTATACGCGGCTTTGAAATCGATGCAGAAGTGGTGTAGGTATCGATTTGAAGTTCCTGGATGTTTTCCAAGAAATGAATATGAATATTTGATGGTGGTTGGTGGACTTTCCTGATAGTCCAAGGCCACACAGATATATGGGTCTATTAGATTGTTTACGAACGGCTTGAGGCGTTCACACAATACGACAGAAAAGATCTTTTATACGATGTTAAGAAGATTGATTGCTCTGTAGTTGGCGCAGTTCAGAAGGTCTCCTTTCTTGAGAACCGGGCAAACAATGCTGATCATCGGGCTAGAGCCTAAACGGGTGGTCCGATTTGCATGAAATTTAATACAGAGCATTTTTATGTAATTCCCTAGAGAAATTCGAATGATTGTTTTAGCTTGCGTAGAGCGAGTAGCTGCCATACAAAAATTCTATTTTTTTTTAAATTAAACTTCGTAACCTGAACCTGAACTAAGTTTAAATTTAAAGTTCAACTCGTCTGGTTTGACAGTGTAATCTGAACTTTAGTTCAATTGAACGTTGGCGTCGTTTAAACAAATTGTATGAATAGAAGTTTCCAGCATTGCCCGTGGTTGCTGTGGCATTTGAAGTTATGTAAACATTACGCAGTTTTTATGCCGCTTTTCCAAAATCTGTCTTTGTCTTCTCTTTCAACAACAAATATTTTGTGTTGTTGAGGAGCGGGGAAAGTTTGTTTTGTTTCAAAGTAGGTACCTATCATTGTAAACTGTGACTGTGACACGAAAAGAATAAAAAATGGAAACGAATTTCAATAATAATTGTGCAAAAAATAGATGTAATAACTTTTCAATTGCAAACGTAGATTTTCTCATGAAATTGGTAATGAAAAATAAGCACACAAGACAAAAAGACTAATTCAGTGCAATTGTAAGAAAAAAAAAACTGGGCATCGGAGTGAACTGCAAGCGATTTCAACTCCACACATTCGTAAATGAATTCAAAATTTGGTTAAGTATAAAATGACAGCTGTAAAATTGGAATGTCAATGTGTTGCCAATTGGTTTGAAACGATGAACTGGGGTTTAAACAGAATACTATCGTTTAACTTAAACTACAGAATGAACTCGAAATCAGTTCAAGGTTTAAACGAAACTGTGAAACCGAATTAATTGTCAATTTGAAGTTTAAACCAAAAATGGAGTTTAAACTTCCACTGTGAAACTGGGAAGAAGAATTTATTTTAAGTTTGAGCGAGTATTTATGTACAATCAAAAAGTCTACACTTTATTGTGTTAGTAATGCGAATTCAATTTTACAAAATCATGTCAAATTCGCTCCAAATTCAAACTTTTAAATATTAATAATGAACATAATCGTTACTTTTCAAATTTTAATTTAAATCGATTAAAAGAAAAATATGAAATATACAAATAATAATAATGATTTTATGATGAACACCAATAATCTTGATAGTTACATTGTCCTAGATTCGATTTTAAAACGGAAGGTCAGCATCCGTCAATTTACCGACTGAACTCCTTAAGCTTTACCGAGTTAACCATTTATTTTCTTTTTTTTTTTAATCAAACAACAAATAACTATGAATTAATCGGCATTTCCAAAAGGTGAAACGTTGCCGACTTGTATACATTTACAAGTGTAAAAACCCAAACCTAATGAAAATCCAAACCTTTTTTAGAGATAATTAGTTTTTATATTTTTTTTTTAATTGCTCGAATTAATAAATGTAACCCCCCAGGCCCTCGCTACGCCCCCGGTTTACATACACCGTCTCCAGAGAGATAAAATTGAATTTTTATATAGAAAAACCAATTTAAATTCATTTTCGATAGAAATGAAGAATGTGGTTGTCCGCATAATTTAGATGAACAAATTATTTTGAGAGGTAAAATTTTTGTTAAATTATTTATATTTTAATTTTAAAAATGCCTACTTTTCTTTACTCGGAGAAAAACTTACTTTTTCAATTCCAAATTCCATTTCCCTATACAGATAGGAGACAGGTATACTTATTCATATGGATAGGGAACATATTTCTTTAACACTTCCAAGTCAACATATGTAGGTGTACTGCTGAAATTAATTGTTACTTAGACTACCAAATATTTATTTGTCACAACATCAACAAGAAGTCAGAAGTTAAATTCTCCATTTCGGCATTGACATACATGAAATAATTAACCAAACAAAATTAGGCAGTCTTTCGAGCGAAATAGGAACCCCTATACCCTTTGCACGACCTGACTTTAAGTGTTCTTTTACATACAAGATAGTAGTCCACATATTTTTAGTATGTTTACACAAGAAATATTCTTGTAATATAATATGTAGAACCAACAAATAAAGCTCTGTGCAACCTATAGATACTCCTTGCCTTGTGTGTTCTTATGTATATACCCTTGTAAGCCAAATGAATAATTAAACGTTAATTTGTTAAGTAAAATTCTCTCATTGGCTTTAGAAAGTCAAAGCCGCCAACACTCTGGCTTCAAGCCAGATGCCCCAGCGTATAAAAGTGTAATAAGCTCAAAAGAAGTGTATACGTGTGAGAATAACGCGTATGATGTCCTGGCATAAAGGTGCTGAACTAAATGTGAACGTGCTGTTGAATATTTAAAAAGAGCCTTGGTTCCCATAGGATTCCGGAAGGGATTATAATTTTGTTATCACACACAAAAAATAACGCAAAAGAAAATTAAAATAGTAAAAAAACAGTCCACAGATGCTGTTGGCACACATAATAGGATCTTCCTCTTCATCGGCATAGGCATACCTTGTACCATTTAAATTCCCAAAGCTCAATCGAAATAGCAAACAAAAAATATTTTTTTGGTTTGAAATGTGATCACCTTTTAGTTTTTTTTTTGCAGATAATATTATTTATATTGTGGCTTTGTTTCGAAATAATTAATAATAATTAAATTAAAAGCAATTTTGAATCAATTTTATGTTTGACATGTTATGGCAAGCAGATTTATTTAGTTTAACAAAATCGGCGTTTAAGGAACGGATAAAACTTAAATAAAACCTAATTTTTACAATTATCTACTTCAAATAGGGTTTTCCAATAAGAGGTGTTATTTTGATATTCAAAGAAAAATGGCATTTTTTGAGATAAATGATTGAATGTTTATTTCATTATAAAGAGGAAGGTATGCCGTTAATAATGGAACAGGCAAATGGCCGCCACGACCACGCTTACAGGACCATATCCTTTTCATGAAATTTTCCATAACCAAATCGCAAAGTGGCTGCCCTATGTCCTCGATATCCTCACGAATTCCATCTTTGAGGTCTTGAATCGACGCTGGGCTGTTGGCGTAGACCTTATCTTTCACGTGTCCCCTAAGGAAGAAGTCGCAAGGTGTTAAATCACAAGATCTCGGTGGCCAATTGTGATCACCTCTTCGAGAGATAACACGGTCCGGAAACTTTTCCCGTAAAAGATCGATGGTTTCATTGCTTGTGTGGCACGTAGCGCCGTCTTGTTGAAAGTAAACGTTGTCCAGATCAATACCATCCAATTCCGGCCATAAAAAATCATTAATCATCTCTCGATAGCGGAATCCATTGCCCGTAACTGTTGCTCCAGCCTCATTTTCGAAAAAGTAAGGTCCAATGACCCCGCCGGACCATAAACCGCACCAAACAGTCACGCGTTGAGGATGGAGAGGCTTTTCAACAATAACTCTTGGGTTTTCCGAGCCCCAGATGTGACAGTCAAGATGATTTTTCGATGAAATTCCGGATCATTTTCATGCATTTCAAGGACCCAATCAGCAAAGACACGACGTTGTTGATGATCAGCCGGCTTGAGTTCTTGTGTTAACTGAACTTTATAAGCCTTAAGACCCAAGTCTTTATGCAAAATACGGTGTAATGACGTTTGTAGAATGCCTAGTTCCAAAAAACGACGAGGAATGGACAAACCTGGGTTTTCTTCAACACTTTGGGCTACAACAGCAATATTCTCAGTTGTTCTTGAGCTTTTACGAACCGTCTCTGCCAAATTTTTTCCATTTTTATGGTGAATTTTAATAATTTCAATGCGTTGTTGAAGCGTGTATCGTTCCATTTTTATTAATGGCGTATTTTCTACTTGTCAAATGTCAAAAAATGACATCTTCAAAAGTGACAGCTACCGAAATAGCGGGCTATTCAAAATAACACCTCTTATTGGAGAACCCCAAAAGAGCGGCAAGAAATATGGCGTCGTTTGCTGTCCCTGTTGCTCTACTTTTGTAGCGTCCCTGTTGAAAAACCCTTTACAAATGCTAGTTGCTTCAAATACATTCGGATGGACTTGTGGCCTATTGCACCATCTCAAAAAATTGTGATTACAAGCATTTTATTAACAAATTTGTAAAAATTCGAGATTATGTCTTTTGTTAAATTATTTTTCGACAAATTTGTTGACAAATAGAATTTTTCGTTGCACAAAAAAAAAAAAAACATATGATTGTGAATTACAAGCAAAAATTTGTGAAAATCGTTCTTTTTAGTAGGTTTCTGTTGCACCATAATAATAAAAGCGATCACAAATTTGTATCAGTTTGTGAAAGAATTCTACAGGTGGAAAGATCACTTGTAAAATCTTCGACAAGTTTTTTTCATAAATTTAAAATATCTTTGTGTAGAAGGCACCGCAGGGGCGGCAGCAGTAATTCTGAAGCGGTTTTCATCGTTCAAAAAAAAAGTTTTTCGTCCGCGTATTAGTTATAACTAGTATCGCCTGTGGTCGAAATTCGACCATCTGTGATCTATTTTTTTTTTTGTTTAAAATTCAATTTTTGAAGGTTTTTTTTTTCGTTTTCAAATCTACTCCAGAAATTACCTATTTACTCCACTTTTTTTACAAATCTGCTCCGAAATTTTACTACTGAGGTTCTAACCCTGATCACTACTCATTGTAAGTAAATGAAGAGTACATCATTCGGAATGAAACAACAATTATTGCGTCTAAGCTACATGAAACAAGTTGTAAGTGAACTTTTGGTACACTACGCTGAATTTGTTTTTTTTTTTTACACTTTTTGTATGGGGAATCCATTATTAAACATTTTTACATGTTAGTAGTCGACAGATTCACAAAATCTCCTCTGATGGCACTTCTAATTAATATTAGCTTTCAAATGATATATTTTTTTTTATTGTCGGGAGTTCGGTTTAAGTATATTAAAAAGGGAGTACAACAAAATTGTTAACGTATTAATATATAGATTTGAACAATCATTTTAATTTAAATGAACTATTTTGGCTCAGTTATTCTAGGGCAGAAGAAATAAGAAGCATAATTGGACCAAATACAAAATAAAACCGAAAGGAATTGCGCATTTACTCCAAGGCAGCAGTTTCTAATAACCTTACACTGGCTTAAAAAGGGAGGGGACATGCATGGTATGTATTGATAAATCTACAATATGTATAGATGTGTTCAACACAGTGGCGGATCCAGGAAAGGAAAGATGTATTTTTCGGTTAAGTTAAAAGCAGAAAAATAAGGCAATTTTCTCAATACACTATGTATTTATATAGGTAATGTGATTTTTTTTTAGAGAAACCTGAAATATTGTTCTCTCACAACCATTTCGGTCATAACAGGTACGATCAACATCTTTATAGCCGTTTTCGAAAAATAATAATAAAAAAAAAAAAACTGAAATCGTTGTAGGAATAAGTTAAACGAAAATCCCAATTTCTCCTCTAGGGAATCACATAAAAATGCTCTGTACAAATCTCTGGCTCAAATTACAGTGAACACGGTTGCATATACTTATAGACCGACGTGACGGACGGTGTGGAAAAACCCTTTTTGGGACCGAGTAAACAAAATATTTCAAACCGATTAATTTTTCATTTTTAATTGCGATTTTATACGGAATTTTCAGTTGAGGTTTTCATGACAGTGAGGTCATCGGAAGTTTATTAAATTCTAATTTGTAATTCAAAACAGGGTCATGTGAAACTTACAACTTAAAACCACTTAACTTAATTGCTGGAGAAGTGAAAAAATTATCATACCATTACAAAGGCTGATTACCTAATAGTAAGCCAATGTAAAATTTTCTGGTTCCATGGGGGGAGGTATCCGGCTCCGAAAACCACCCCCGTGTATCCGCCACTGGTACATAGACTATGCAAGGCTCAACAACGATGAAAAAATTGTATACAAAACTTGTAGCTTTCAATATGTAAACATAAATGGTGCAACAGTATATAAATTTATTATAAACACACAAATTTATAAACGCACTCATTTAAGATGGTGCAGCAAAAATTCATACAAGATTTGTAATTGTAATTTACAATCACAAATTTGTGGTTGTAAATTATAAACTGGTGAATTTGGAAGCACAATGCGTAGCGTTTATGGCTCTAAAGAGGCAAAAAGCTTTTAAAATTAAATGAATCTATTTTGTATAAATAAAATTTTGAAAACCGCCCCTGTATATCCGTACATACATGTTTGGAACAGTATAAACCGATCCTTTTAGGGCTTGGACAAATTTTATGATTTCAATCAAAAGAACACAATATTGATTTTTACTTGCTTTAGGTATAGGGCAGGTTACCGTTGCCGCTGTGTGACTTTAGTCGAATTTTAACCCCTATTTTCGTCTCATGCGACCATGAGACGACTTTTTTTAATAACTGGGTTTTAAACCATTTTTAAAAGCCCCGCAAATTTTCTGACCCCATCTCTACAAAAAAGCATGAAAATCAATTTGAAAAAAACGTCCCATTCAAATATCCATTTGAATTCATAACAGAAAGCAACGGTCACACAGAAGAACTCAAATAACTGCCCAAAAGGACAGATTTCTTTGCATTTGTTGGAGATTTAAAGAAAAATGATAGCTCATTCGATTCAGCATAAAAAGAACATTAAAATTGAAAGATTCAAAAAAAAATTCAAACTGTAGCTTAAAACGGTCTTCAAAGTCTTAAAAATGTGAACAAAATGCGTAATTTTTAGATTCAATCCAAAAAATCTACACACAATTTTTAAGTATGAACAAAAGTATATATTTTTAAAAAGGACACTCCTCTTTTCGAATCTGTAAAAAAATTAAATTTAAAATTGGTCGAAAAATGAATGGTCAACAATCTTAGAAGACTGAAAACATTTTAAAATGGTTTTTAGACAATAAATTGAAATTTTCTTTGTCTATGAATTTTGAGAAGCGCCATAATATGTTGTATTCAACAACCTCTCCGAGATCACTTCAAAAGTAATTAACTTTTTTTTTGGTTTTATAAGACAGTGTAGTTGTTGTACCGAAAAGTCAGCCAAAAGATTGCCCTATAACCATTCGAGCAGCAAAATTAACTGTTCTTTACAGTCTAAAGCATAGACAAATAAATCAATTTAAAAGAATATGGTGTCGATATTTTTACAAAAAGTGCCCGTATTTGTTTTTGTTCCCGTATTCCTTGATATTGTATTAGTAAACCAATTTCTTACATTTTCAATACTTAGCCTCTTTATAGCCTTGAAACATAAGAGCAAGTTGACCATTTTATTTTTTAAGGAAATAAACGAACATTGGAAAAGTATATTTATTGTGCCGTATTTTGACAAACTTTCTATTTCTTAGGTGACCCAATTTAAACAAAAAGATAAATTTAGTTGCGTGACAGCTCATAGAAAACCAGGGCCTATAATGGTTTACAACACTCAACCATTCCCATGTGCACGTTATCAGCAGGAATAGAGGGGACCTACGATTTTCTGTCGAATACAAACTGCTATTTGTGAGAAGTCATGACACGTCACAAGAGGTAGTAGCCGTACAAAAATATATATGTTTTAATGTGGAAGAGGCTGTGAATCGAACTCTAACCTTTGAACTAACCACTACGCTTAGAATTTTAAAAATATTAGAGCAAAATTTAAAACAGACGTTAACTTCAACCTAAGCTCTGATGTTGAACTTAAATATTTTGGTTTTCTTTCCAGCATTTGGACCTAAGACAAGTCCTAAGAACAAGAATTTTTTTCTAGTAATAAAGACATGGTTTCAAGGGCCGTTTGTCAAGTAGGGCCATCTTATTGGAACAATATATGGCTGATGTAATGGACTTCAATTTCATGCAGCAAATAGTCCATTGTCATGATAGCGGGCACCATTCATAGTTACGTTCTGGCCAGCCACATTTTAGAAGAATTATTATAAACTACACCAACAGTTGTCTTATCTGGATGTAATAGCCACCTTTAAACCTTTTTGGGTTGATCTTCAGCCCAAATCAGTCATCAAAATATTTTTTGATATCGGGAGATTATCATTTCAGATATCGTTGTTAATCGTGCATCAGTATAAAAAAGTTAATATATTTTCTGTTTTTTTTTTTTTTTTTTTTTTTTAAGTAAAGCCAACTACGCAGACCGCGTTAAATTTTAGATCTTATACAAAATTATCTCCAAAATGTAGCCAAGCTAAAATTAAGGCAAGCGTTTCAGCCAAGTGGTTTGCAGCTGCAGCTAAAAAAACTAAATTTTTGTTTCTTATTGTACATCAATATCTTTGGATTACTTGTCCAAAAGTCCTTGAAGAAGCGATTTTGTTTTTGATAAAGCCTAGTCGCACTAAATTTTAGCTTCCATTTTTATCTCCAAACATCAGCTTAAACCCTAGCTAAATTTTGACATGAGAGCGTTGTAGAGAACATGTCATAGAACACAGTTGTTCTCTGAGAAATAATTATATTCAACCATTTCAAAGAATTTGTTTTCATTATTTCAAGTGAATTTAATCAAGCAAATTGGATCTTTTTCTTTAACTGAGTTAAATCGTTTGTTTCTAAATATTCCTCCATCTTAATTTTTATTTTTACAAAGCAAAGTTCACACAAAATTCAAGAGTTATAGAATCTGTACAGATTTAGCCGAACTATTATTTCGTGCGCATGACAGATAGTCATGTACAGTTCGAAACAGAAATTTGATTTTTTTAGATTGAGCTGCTGAATTTTAGATTGGCTAAGTTTTGGAGAGAATTTTGAATAAAAACGAAAATTTTGTGCGGTATGCGTACTAGGCTTTAAGGGTGACATTTAGAAGTGTGTGTGTAAATAGGAAAAGTCGATCTATTATATTAGTATAAGGTTGGGTTCAAAAAGGAGACGAAGAGTCAAAAATCAAAAGGAAAACGACAAAAGCTCTAAAGCTACGATTAGACGGTCAACGAAAATGGTCAACGCATTGACTCTCTGACGTCAAAATGACGTTAACTTCCATCTCAAAGTTGTCTTGTCATGCGAACGTCAACGCAGAATACTGTCCATGCATTGACGGCTGCGTTGACACCGACGTTGACATTGTTTTTACCTTCAACGCATTAACTTTTTTCGTTCAAAGTGTAATCACCATTAGCAAATGTTGGGACACATTGGCAAAAAGCTTTGACCATAACCCCAACGTTGACATGGCATATTTTTCTGTCACCTCAGCGTAGTCTGCGTTGAATTCCGTGTGACATTGACGGACTAGCGTCATTCGAGTGATCGTCAATGTGTTATGCGTTGACATGGTCAACGTTGACGGTTCGATGGCAGTGTGTTGATGACTTTTTTGGTAACATCAGAGAGTCAATGCGTTGACCATTTACATTGATTGTCTAATCTTACCTTAACTGAGTACATTAAGAATAACATCTTTTGTATGATTTATGATCGATGGCGTAACTTGTTTCTAAATGTTTCTTCGGAGTAAGTCACAATGTCTCACTGTTAGACATGTCTCACTGTTAGACATGTCTCACTGTTATTGGCTTAAAAAAATGAACGGACGTTTAAGATCTCAATTGGCATCGCCAACGTTAAATCTTAAAAGCTTAGGTTTACAAAGCTTTCAGTTTCCTCAAGTTATTTTGTTGCTGAAACATCCATTATACTTACTTGTCACTTAAATTGTTCAGAGGTGACTTAAAACTCCATATACCAAATTAAATAACTTTTCTTTTGATCTCAATAAAACCCAGAATGAGAAACAACTTGCAATATGTTGACTGAGGCATTTATTTTACATATATAATCTCATAAATTTTAATGTATATAATAATATAGTTCATGTTTTCATTTTTCTGTCGGTATTTTTATAATTTTTTTTATTTATAACATTCTTTTGTAGTTTATTGTTATTAATTGAGTTTTTTTTGTTTTGTTTTCTTTTTCTCCTGTGTTGGTATTTTCTCATTAATAATAATTCCATACACCATACTTTTCATTGATAACATATATTATTCCAACATATTATATTTTCTTGCCTGTATTGAATATACATAAATATATTTATTTAATATTTAGTAATATAATAACACATTTACATTTTTTGTTTATTTTTTATATTATTTCTTTTTTTTTATTAAATTTGAAAACAATAAATACATAATAATAAAATAATTTTTTTCTCATATTGTAATTCTTGGTATTATTATTAATATATTTTATTTTTTGTATTATTATTATTGAAAACGGATTGCAGCCTTGAATTTAAAAATTTCGCTTCATATAAGGGTTACAGATGAGCTGACCACATTTGAAGAAGTCTAGGAATTTAATTAGAAAAGTTCCTTTTAATTCATTTCGGATCCCCAGGTCTCATACACGTCCATAGAGATTGCTCGAATTAAATTGGTTGAGTGAAGAATCTGAGCCAGAGTCGAGATACCAAGAGGGTTTTAATATGTCGGGTATAGACATAAACAGGCTTTAGCGGTGTAGAATGAAAGGGGCAAGGGCTGTGTTTTAGCTTCAGAGGAAAGACCTAACAGGAAGAGTCCCTGTTAAAAACAACCAAGGTGCTGCCTTACGCGCAGATTTTCAAAATGCACCATTTAGGCTGAATCACGCAACAGGTTTGAGTTCATGAAAATAGAAAGGCATTTGAATAGAAAATAGGAAAAAGAGTGAACAGAAAACTCTACGAAACCGCCACAGAAGTCAAATGGTAGACATCCTGTTGGCCAAATTTAGAGCTAAAGCAGATGTGGTCATAATCAGGAATATGAAAGCTTAATCTGGTCCGTGGATCATTATCAATCTGGATCTTAGACGTGAGAATGACTCCAATCACAAGCCAAGGCACCCAAGCAAGAAACTTACTTAATAGAAAAGCAGATAAGATAAGACCTCTGCTTTGCCTCCTCTGATGGTATACTTCGTATGGAGATACCTAAAAATGTATAACTGGTAAGGTGTCCAGCCGAATTCGCCGCGAAAATAATGGCAAAGAAACCAAAAGCTTGAAAATAGTTATCAATCTCGCATCAGACACCTTAGAAAATATCCTATGATGGCATAATTTCCAATAAGATGCCTCAAGACACCTTTCGGGGAGAATACGCAGACGACAGAATCACTGCGGTGGCAACACTTAAAGACACCGAAAGCACGCAAATGAAGTTGAACTATATGTCATGCGACTGAACACGTTGTTAGCTTGGCCAAAAAAAACTGGATAGTTATTCGGACGGAAGAGAGCCTTCTTACGCTTATAAAGTTCCAAGTTGCCCCCCAAGTCATAAGGAACAAAGTCGTTCTGAAGTATTTATGAGAAGAGCGGAACGAGTTTAAAAAGTCATAACGCCGTTGAGTTGTCTGATGGAAAATTAAGGAGGTTGAATGGCTAGTGAACGACGGTAACTGGCACTGAGATCTGGGAAGGCGCACTTCCATGAGACAAGGAGTGCTGGAGCTCAGGCATTAAAGGATGATGGGACTTTTCTTCATTTGCAGAATATGACTTTGAGTAGTAGGTATAGTTCAACCCGAAAGTTGTAGCTGATTCTGACTAGCGACATGAATAGGGAACAAATTTGCACTAACGCAAATTATTTTCTGAAGAAAAGAAACATTGGAAGACCAATACTCGAATGCGGACCCGAAATAGTGTATCAATACAGCTATTCAAGAAAAACGAATAGTTGGCATAGGGGTTGGGTAGAGGGTTGGAAATCCACATACTTTAGTCGGACACACCGTCAATGCTAAAAATGCCTCTTTATGGTGCGTAGCAGTCTCCTCCCCCAACAGGGAATAACTAATACTTGTATTTTCATCCATATTTTATTTCATTTTACATCTTATTGTTTAATAAGTTTAAATTTGTTCATTATACATTGTTAATATGTTTTAATTTATGTATCTGCCAGTTTCTGAGAAAAATTAAAATTAAAAAAAAAATCAGTAAGAAAAATTCGTAAGTGAAAAAGTTTTTTTTTTTGTAGAAAGTGTAAGTTTTTTTTTTTTTAAATTATTTTTAGCACGTTGAATCACATACATTTATATATATGAAATTATAATATTTTTAAGGAAAATCAAGAGTCGTTGCTATTTATTTAGTTTGTTTTGTTATTTATACAATAATCTCTTCTTTTATCTCTCCTTAACAGAACACTTTAAATTCAATTTTTTTTTCATTTTTAGATGTATATATACCTTTTGTTATAATTATAACAAACATAAAAAAGAAATGAGTTAATAAAATACAACATTTTAATTTTTCTTGATTATATTTACAAAGCAAAATGATTTTTATTTAAAAAAAAATTGATAAAAACAGTGTTTTGTTATATACAAAAAATTGAATGATTTATTTATGAAGTATACAAACATAATTAAAAAAATAAATACAAAAATATTTATATACACTTATAGTTATATTAAATAATGTTTTTATTTATAAATAATGTACATTACTGGTAAGTAAATAGTTTTTGTTTTGTTTAATAATAAATTCTTTTTTTGTTTTCAAATTTTGTTTTGGATTTTTGTTTTTTTTTTTATAAATTTTGTTTGTGCTTTCAACAATTATATCTTTTGGAAAAAAAAATCTTGTGTGCAATTTACATTTACGAAAAGATCGTTTTAATAATTTTGTTATATTTATCTAATTCACAATACATAATGCAACAAATTTTAAATATTTGAATTTCGTTAAAGTATATATTTAAGAAAATCTCTCCTTAAAACAAAATATTAAAAAAAAAAAAATTTGCAAAAATTTTGATTTAAATTAGTAAATTAGTGAAAAAAATTAAAAAAAAACCTGTTTTGTTATACTGTTTTAATTATTTAATATTAGCTCATCTCTGTGTTTTGATTTTTTAAATTTTGTTCTTTTTTAGGAAGCAACGGATTTTATTTAAGTGATTTTGCTGCTTGTATTTTAATAAACTACAATGTAATCATTTTGTATGGTTCATCTAACAATCAATGTATTATAAATATTTAATATTTTGTATTGTATATGAAACTACAGGTTTAATTATTTTTAAATTGTGCAAATATAAGTGCAATAAGGTGCATCACAACAATTATTTTGTTTATACTTTAATGAATGTATTAGTACTATATAGTATTAATATAATCGACACATACATACATATACATATCTTAGCAATACAAGCTTTTCTTTAATTTTTTTGTTACTTGGGTAATGTATAATGTATAGTATTTTATTTTTGTTTTGGTTTGTTTTGAAAAAAAGCATTGTCTTCTCATTGCGGTTTTAAATAAAGTTGGAGATTAATAAAACGGGACATTTTTATAAATTTGAACAAAAAAATGAAAGCGGTAAGTAAAGTTTTTCTCTAATTTATGAGTTAGGACGGATTTTGATTAACTTTTTAGGTTTCTTTTGGTTTAAGCTTTTTGTTTAAATAGGAAAGTATTTAAATATGAGGAGCAATGAGCTCTTTAACAATAAATACGGTTCAAATTTATTTTCTCTGTCAGTTTTCCTCTTCTATTACCGTTTTTATATTTTTTAATTCTCTCGTTTTTAAGGTACATGTGACTACTATATCCTAAAATATATTTTTTGTTAATCCTCAATACTTTTTTTTTATTTAATGAAAGAAAAACAATAAAAATAAATAAATACACATCTATACATCCATAAATATAAATATTTATTATTTTTTTCTTAAGGAAAAAAAGCAATTCCAATTATATAAGTACGCTTTTCTTGCATTAAATAACATTAATTACTACATATTTGCATATTTGTAGAAATGAAAAATAGTTTTTTTTGTTTTTATATTTTTTTGATTTCTTACAAGGCATACATAGTTTAGCTAGAAAATATTAACCTAGTAACAGTTCTTGTGTTTTCCAAAAAAGATAAAAGTGCGTTTTTTTAAATAATAAAATCCTATAGTTTATAAGTGCAATAATATCACATACTGTGTGCAGTGCAGTTTGGGTTTTACGAAAAAATTAAATACACATATTATATATTTAGTTTAGTTTTTTCTTTTTTCAAAAGTTTAAAACATAAAATATGTACGTCTACAATTTGTATTGCCCAAAAATTTTACTGATAAGTTTTCATTATTTAAAAGAAAATTAACATTAAATGAAACATTCAAACAAAAATTGACTAATTACATTGCTTTTGGTTGTTTCATGATATTCATTATATATTTAATAATTTTTTTGTTGAATTCGAAACTATTTTATAACTTATTTAAAAAATACATCAATATTTTTTCTAATTGGTGCAGTGTTTTTTTTTTTTTTGATTATATATAAGTGCAAATTGGTGATGTTTTTATTTAAAAATAAAGAACAACAATTAAAAAGAAATATACATACATACATATATTATTCTCTTTATATTACAGTCTAAAAGATAATTTTGTTTAGTTTAAAAATGTTGTAAAAAATATGCGATAAATCTAGATTATAATTATATTAATGTTAAGTTGTTTTTTTTTTTATAAGTTGGTTTAATACTACTTGCATTGAGTGCATTGCTTTTATGAAAAAAAAAATATTTTTTTTTGTAGTTTTAAAAATTGTTAATGATGTCTTTATTTTTTTTTTTTTTTTAATGAAATATATTTTTTTTGGGGACTTATATGTAGTTTAAAATGTGTTTTAGTGTTAGAAAATGTGTTTGTTTTGTTTGGTTTTAAGAAAGAGGAAATTTTGTTGATGGTGAGACACACTGATAGAGGAAAGTGCAATTTTTTTGTAAACAAATACATATAATTATAAGCAGGTAATTATTTGAAATTATAAAATAAATGCTTTTTTGTGAAAGCTGTTAAATATTTATAAAGGATGTGTGCTTTTTCAAAGAAGATTATACAAAAGAGATCCGAAAGAAAAAATATTTTTTGATAACAACAGGTTGAAGGTTGTTTTATTTCGAGTGTGGGCGAGTTCTTCAAGTTCGGACAACACTGCCACATTTATTAAAAGGAAATCCCATTTTTGCAGGTACATAATATCCGTTTGAACTGTTTTACTGCTTTAGACTTATGTTGCCGTTTGCTCTTAGCAATAAAATCAAATGTTGCCAAAATTTACAAAAATACTACAACTTTTTTTGTATTTGTTATTAACAGTGATTCGTCATGTTTACTTTTACGAACTCGGAATGTATCTGTATAAATTTTCTTGAACAGTTGAATACAAATTTAAGTTTTGTGTATTGATTTCTTTAAAAAAAAAAGTAATTTATACTACGAATAAAACAACCATTGAGTTATCAGCCAAACTGTAACTACCTCAGACAGAACCCCTAATCAAATTAAAATCCAATTTTTTTATTCAAAAAGGTAAGACAGCTTTATTGGTTTTAAAAAATTAAATTTAATAAAAAAATCGATCTTGCCTGTTCAATTCTGGAGTTTAATATATCGCTAATTAATGTGCCTAATTTATAAATATAACGATTGATTTCAGTTGTCTCTGCCTTTTTTTTATATTTTAGTAACTAATCTAAAAGTACTTAAGTATATCTTCCATGATACGATAATATTCGTTTAGTTGGTTAAAAGTTCAGTGTTCGTATTGAGACAACTCAATTAAGGTTGAATTTCTTGAGTTGAGTTGTCATCCATAATTTTCATGTAAAAATCAATCTTGCGGTTTAACATTAAAAATAAAAACAGTCCAAAAATCATATTCCTAATACTTGTAAGGGGTAGGTCATACATAGTTACATTATTTTTAAGGCTTCACGCGCTTTACCGATCAAATATAAACATTGACGGATGTTTTAAGTTCGCTCATCGAAAGAAGACCATAACTGACATGCGGGCCTACAACTAGTGATGTGTCAAACTGAAAACTTTTCAAGCCGAGTTGAAATTTAAGCAAACTGAGTTAGCTAACTCGAGTTGGGCAACTCGGTTCGCAGCAAAATAGGTGAATTCTTTTCATTCAAGCAAAGCGAGTTGCAAATACAAACCGAGTTGGCTGACTCCCTTTGAAGCGAAATTAGGCAGTACCCTTCATGCGTTGTTTTTGGATAAATTGATTCGGTTTGGTATTTGGATCGGTTTGTTTGGATTTGGTTCGTAAGACTGTGTATTTCGTTCCAAATATGACCCGTGCATGCCATTAAATCACATTTTTCCGGAGCTGGAAAAAATAACTGAAAATTTCTTATTTTAAACAGGTTTTTTAATCCATCGGCATTGTAGCCATCCTTCAATGCAACTTGACAGTTTATAGCTTGACAGATGGTCAACGAGCAATATTTTGAGAAAAAAGTGTATTTCGTTCCAAATATTAGTGAGTTGCCCTTAAATAACATTTTTCCGGAGTTTTTTAGTCCATCGACTTAAATTGGTTTGTATTCGGTCAAAGCAGCTAACTCGGTTGTCGGTTTGAAAAACATTCTACTCGGTTTATTCATAACTCGGTTTGACTCGGTTTAATAAACCGAGTTAACACATCACTACCTACAACCACAGTTCCTTTGTACCTTCCTCAAAAATATGAATCATTTTTTGTTACGTTGCTCAGTGCTGCCAGATGAATAGGCTTACAAAATTAAATTAGAAGTCCACCAGATTCACTTTGTAGGGTGAAATGGGGTAAAATGAAAAAGACGTATCTGATTGAAAAAACTCTACCTGCATTTAAAAGGTTATTCTTAAGAAATGGCTTCAAGGATATATTTTTTTTTAATTTAGCTAGTTGTGGGGTGAAATGGAGTACAAATACAAAATTGTCTGATTTAAGAAATTCTTTTTGTGTTTGAAAGGTTATTTTGAGTGGATGGATGGCTTTAGGAATATTTGAATTGTTTTTTTTTTTCAAAAATTTGGTATTTATAGGGTGAAAGGGGGGTAAAATGAAAAGTAGTATCCGATTTAAGAAATTCTGTTTGTGTTGAAAGGTTATTTTAAAAAAATGCTTTTTATAGAGTGAAATGGGATAAAAATAAAACAGTGGTTTTGGAATACAAAAATTCTTTCTGTGTTGGGAAAGCAAATAAAGGTTGGACTTAGAGGATCATATTTTTACAAATTTAGCCGTTCATAACGTGAAGTGGGTAAAAAACCCAGAAAGTAGTAATCGATTACAAAAAGTCTAAAAATAATACTGTATTTTGTAAACTTAGGTTTGTCTGCCCTTGCGAAGCCGTCCGGGCCAACTAGTTTTTAATAATACTTGGTTTCGATTGTTTTGTTATTGTTTTCTGAGGTACTGTGCGTGGGTGTGCCCTTACAAATTGCAAGAGATATGCAATTAAAACACATCACGATGTGCACAATGGACGTACAAATTTACAGATTGTGTAATTATTGCTATAGGTAGATAGATAATTTTTGGTAGTGTACACTTTTCTATTAGATTTATTTTCATATTGTTAAATTGAATTTTGAATTGAATTTTATTGGAATTTCTTAATATTAAAAATATTATTCCAAGATATGAAAAACCCTAAATTGGCAACCCTGTTTTTGCATTTAATAAATTGTATTATTATAAATTTTTATTTTTAGTGCGCATTGCGACATTCTTTTAATTTTTTTCTAAGGTCATTCGATAGTTTTAGCATATCATGATACAAAATTTGTATCGCAGACCAATTTATGAAACAAGTTGATTTTTGACCATTTTCTGATGGTATTTTTGGAATTTTTTTTTAGATTCTATAAATGAGGTGTTAATTTCCTGGATCCTGCCGTACTTTACAACTCATCCAGAAGTTAAACAAATTATTACAAATTTGAGTTCAAGTGACAAATAAATCCCTTTAACATTTACGTTGTGCTACATTGTGATTACCTCTGCTTATCATCATTATTGTTTTATACCAAATGAAAGCTTTAATTTCCCATTATAACTGACATAAAATTAAACATCCCCACTCACATCATCTATTGTTTTTCAGAACTCATACCAACAACTTGCTTTCCATATCATCGGTCATTTCGATTTTATAAAGTAACCATACCTCCAATCAATTAAAAAAAGAGAAGTTTTAATCCCTAAAATTAAATTTTACAACCGCACGAACTTCCATAGATACTTTATCTATGAATGCTTTTGAAGGATATGTATGCATGTATTAACTTTGAAATTTAGTATGTAAACAAGTCTCCTGAAATGCGACGTAAAGTAGAATGAAAAAAAAATAAAAGAAAACAATTTTCACAACATGGAAACGGAATAAAAAAACACAAGATTCTCCAATTCTTAAACCGGAAATTGATTTATTTTGTTTATACAAAAAAAAAAATACACCATCACTGCTTAACACATTCAATTTAATTTAAAATCTCTGATAAAAATAAATGTATTTCCCAATGTATTTTGAGGAAATTTCCTGTCGCAAAAGCCAGAAAGTATAGTATTTCTCATCTTAAATTTTAGTTTTAAGATTTAAATAATATTTACCTAATGTTTGTTTATATTTTGAATGCAGATGGACAAATTCAAACACAAAATGAACATCAAATTAAAATTGAACTTTAATGTTTTAGGAGGAGCAAAGGGATATATTTTGTTTTGTTTTTAAGGATTAAGTTGCGTTTATTAATTTGACATTCAGCCTCCATTGTATGTGAATTTATGCATGGCGTTGTGTGTAGTTTTTTTTTTTTTTATTAATGATTATAATCATTTTATAATTAATTTGTTTTTAATTAATTTTTGCCAAAGAAAGCAACCTCCTGGGGAAACAATTCTCAGCAAAAGTTTGCATTTGTATTTATTTCCAAGCTCGTTTCATAATAAATGTATTTTAAATATTATAATTGTTTTTTTTTTTTTTTTGGTTTTTAACATTTAAATCTACTCTACCGGAATTCTATTGTTGTTTTTTTTTTTTTTTTTTTTTTTAATATTCATAATTTTTTTTTGTTGAGAATATTACATTTCTCGAAGAAAAAATCACTAAAATTTACAACAATTAACCATAATTTGTGTGAATTATGTTTATTTTTTTAATCTTTCGCGAAACTTCTGTCTAGAAAATTATTCCCTTATGAATCTCTATTCTTTTTTTTTTTTGAATCATTCCTTAATATTTTTTTTTAATCCATGGATTATTAAAACATCTAGATAGACAAATATCTAAATCTACAAATTTGTGTTAAATATAATTATATTTAAATTATTTATTGATTTTATATATATTTTATAATTTAATTACGATGAAATTTTACTGCTATCACTATTACTAAGAGAAAAAAAAAACTTCTTTTTCATAAACAAATGCAATTGATTGGCTGAGAATTGTTAAGTAATTCATATGGGAATTAATATATTTATCAATATCTACATAAAATTGCATTGAATCAGAAAAGCAATGATTTTGTGTTTGCTGACTGTGATATATTTTTTTTTTTCATAATAGATTTCCCGTTTTATTTTAGTAAAAATGGAGAAATTTGTATGTGTGCGCCAGAAAATGATGGTGAATAATAAATTAGGTAAGATGGGAGGGAAGTTTGTGCGGGTATCGTGTGGATGACACATCAGACAACCAGATACACTATGATAATATTATCTATGTATATCTCGAATAATATTGTTGCAACGGTATTTTTTAATTGTTAAAACTCTCATTAGCGGAATGAACGGAAAGCTAAAATAAATTTAAAAAAAAGCTAACGAGAATAAGTTATTACGTTAAATATTGTTGTCAATATCTATAAGAGTCAATATCTAAGAACTTCATATTTATTTTTTCGATATTTTGAAAGTTTGCTATGAACTTAATTTCCCTTCTTTGAAATTTTGAACGGAGTTTAACTATTTGAAAATTGTTTTTGAACATGATGTCGATAAGAAAATAAACTCTGATTGATTTTAAAAGCCCGGCTTGTGTTCAAAAAGGTCTGTTTCATAAATATATCTGCAATCCCTATAAAAAGTTACCGTGATGTAAGAGAACGAGTTAAGACTTCGGAATGAGGGCTTTGACTGTTTTCTTATATGCCATAAATGAAAATAATCCCAGCTACTTGTTTTTGGGGCAAAAAGTGATGAAGATGATGATGATGATAAGAAGGTACATACAATCTAATATTATTATTGATGGAGTGGGTGTTTTGTTGGTTTTAAATGTTTAATTCTTCGAATAAAATCTTGTAGATATTTCTATCTTGGAGAAAATCTTTTCGAAATAGTATCAGCAAAATGTCGGTTAAAAATATAAAATTAAAAGCAAGCATCATAACAGTTATGTGAAATTTGTAACCTACATAAAGTTAAAATTATGGAATATGGTTTCGCATACAAATTTCGTAATCAATTTTTCAAAGGTGTTTTTTTTAAGGAAATACAAAAATTATAAAGTACAACGCGGGTGTGTGGTTGGAGAGGTTATTTCAAAATTCTGCTATTTTGACTATTCAAAAGTAAATGTACGTTTTTAATTTTCCTATTAATTCACAAAAGTGATTCCTGTGATTCACAAAAGTTAGCAAGAAAATCTGAAAAGTGTAATGGAAATATTCTTAATATTAAATAATAAATAAACATATTGGTGCAAAATTTTAAGCATTTAGAACCGGCTCTAAATCACTTTTAAATAGAGACGCGGCTCTAAGAAATACATAGTTTCAAAGAGAGAGTCGACTCTTTCCTAATTTTAAATGACATAAATTATAGTTTAACACAAAAACATTTGTCTAACTTTAAAAGCTGCAAAGCCCTTTCCAATTTTTTTGTAAAGTATACTTTATCCAGATGAAATTTAATTTCGTTACAAAAAATGCTGAAGAGGCAGATTTTGATATTTTCGAAGATTTTGAGCTTTCTAGAAAGCCAAGAGCAATATATCCAATGTAGTATTGACATGATTGTCTGGATGGTCAAGCCAGTTATAATGGATGAATCAATGCCAAGGAACTTCAGGGATCTTAGACAAAATCCACAAGTCTTCTCTGTGAGTTAATGCGCATGGATTTTCTTTTCTACCCGATTTTCTAGGTAGATGGAAATAATTGTAGCACTTGCGAAGCCACCAGATCCAGCACTTATGACAGTAACAACCATCGTAGTTATTCGGAACACAACATCATAAATAGCTACCAACTGTGGATTCGATTCAAAATATGAAAAAACCAACATTTTTCCCGAGAGTTGGAACACTTAGGTCCAATTTTTCAGTGCGAGATTAGAGTTAAACACGAGTTAACTCATCAAATTTTGGTGAGTTAACTCGGTATTAACTCAACAGATGCTTTTGATGTTTAATCCACCGAGTTTTTTTTAGTAGCTCCGCAGATAATTTTTGCCAACCGGAGTTTCTTTTGAGTACTTCGAGAAACACGAAATTGAAATTGATGTGCTTTTTGTGCTTATGATTAATTTTTGTTCTGTTTGATTGTTATATTTTCCAAAAATGGGCGCGTTTAACTGAAAATCCATACTTTGTTAGAAATGAGTTGTTTAAAGTGTTTGAAATTTGAGAAAAGTTAGAAATGGAAATGGAAAGCGACTAATTTAACTAGAGTCGATGTTTTCCTTAAACGAGGATTGTTTTGCACCACTGTAAGCTTAAAATATTTTTTTATCCTTGTAAAGACTTTAAAAACACAAGGACTTCATGTATGATGGTACTATCCTTAAGAAATAGATTCAACTATCTTGCTGTAAGGTGACCTATATAGCATCAATTTCAACTGGCCGAATTCAGAGTCATCTCACGAACTCTTAACTGGAATTAGAAGTAGAATTTTCCAGATCACAGCTACCACAACTATCAGGAATTTGATATCCATACAAATGGAGCCACCAAAGCTGCCAACGCCACAGGTTTGAATTTAAAAGTGAAAAATAAAGTTCTTTCGATGTTTTGAGTATGGCGTTTATTGAAGTTATTCGTAGTAAGAAAAGTGAATTTTTGGTTAGTGATGTACATAAATATATATCAGAAAAGAATTTACGAACCTCTTCTTCGTAGGCCGGCATCCTTTTCAGTTTTTGACGCCAAAACATCTTTTCCGGCGATAGGGTGAACTTATAATGTACGCCTTTCGTGTTTCACGTTCCGTTTCATGCGTTCCGTGTAATACGTTACGTTACACACATACAATTAACGATATATTTGGTACGTTCAATAACACAAATCTGGCACTCAGATGAACGTTGATGTTTACATATCTTAACCGTGAGTCCCGGCACTCACGCGATTTCCGTTTGTGTATTGTTTTCAGGATTGTAGTGATTGTAAACTGATCACCAAACTGAGAAGAATAAAAACGCGGATAAAGGTTAGGGGAGTGTGGTAAATACTCTAGTAAGTGACTGGAACTTGTTTGAATTTCTAGAGGTAAAAGTAGAATAACATTCAATTTGGTAAAACTGCCTATATATCCCCTTTTGATGATTTTTAAAAGGTAGGATTATCTAGATGATTAACAGTCTTGAAAGTGAAAATGCTCCAGGAACTTCGATGTTGCTAAAAACGTGGGACAGACGATTAAATGATTTTTTTAAAAAAAATTTTTTCGTATTGTACAACATTGGGCATTTTTCTTAACATGAATTCAAACCACATGTCGGTCAAATGTCCAGAGTCCATTCACTGCTGAAGTTTCATTTCAAAGTTTCCGTGCGTTGTTGGAAATTGGGAGAGTTCGGTCCAAAATTTACCTTTTACTGATTCTAGAGTCCTGGGATTTATATTCAAAAAAATGGAATTCATGTAGTACTGTGGTAAAATCAGTAGAGTGTGCGGTCCTTTGAGCGGCAAGCAATTTGTCAAGCAACAGTTCTTGGACGACTAATATTTTGTTTAAAAATGTTTACGCACAGTCCGATGAATGTAGCATCTCGATATTCCAAGAACATCTGCTTGTTTCCGAATAGGGCATATGGCAGCTTGAACTTGGTCAATAGTTTCTCTTTTGTCCCCCTAAATGAATTTACTCACGAAATAATCCAATTTTGATCAGAAAGTCGACCGCAGTGCCGGATTGCGAGCAGAAATTGGAAGACACGATGCACGGCGACGATAAAGCCAGATTTTGCAAAGTAGGTTTCGGAACAAAAAGCACGCTCCTCATCGGACCAGTCAAATCCTGCGATTGGAACTAGTGTAAAGTCAAATTTGCAAATCAATAATAACCCAATAATAACAATTTCAACCCAATCTGAGATTTTTCATATTATTGGTATCCACCCCTTGTAGAAAATCTGGCAGCACTTAGGTAAATTTATACAGAGCCTTTTTAACAGTATAATACTTCTTCCCTATGAAATGGTGGTTCAGCGTGAGGAAAGGCGGTAAAGAAAAATGGTTCCAAAAAATGGTCTACATAAATAAAACTTTCTTGGTAGAATTGACACTGCTATTTGAATTCTAAAGGGACAGTTTGGCTCTTACTCAACTTATTCAATTTTTTCCGAACTGTTTTTGAAAAACTTTGTTTGAATTTTACACACACACATAAGATATAAATATAATAATAATTTAAACATTTATTATGGGAATCTAACTTACCTTTTTTTTTAAATAAATGGTTGTTCCATGCGAAAAAAAAACAAATATTGAGGCAAAAAAAATCAAGAGCCTGCATAAAGACATGAATTGATGGCAATTCTATAGTTCCAAAAACAAGATTTAATGAAAATATAGTGTGAGAGACAGAAAGAGAGAGAGAGAGAGAGAGAGAGAGCGTTATAATATTTATGTTTTTTTTATATTAAATAATAATAAAATAATCTTTAAAATGCATATAGTCCGTGAAACGGAGAGATTTTCAAAATGTATTTTTTTGTTAATGTTTTGTTGTTGTTTTAAGTCCAGTTTTCTTGTTTTACTCCTTTCTTTAACATTTGTCTAAAAATGTTGACGATAGTCTTGATATTTTAGTCTTTTAAGTTTTTTGTTTTGTTAATAATTTAATTCACTGTTTTTTTGAATACTTTTTTAGTTTTACTATAACCATTTTTCTGTTTGTTTTTTCTTTTTTGTTGACTTAAAATACTTAAAAAAAAAATTGTTAAATCCTGGTTCGAAAATTTACAATGACATCTATTAAGTGGCTATAACTTGGGTATGAATAATATTTTTGTTTTATTTTTTGTTCTAAAATCTTTTTTCAATGAAGTTAAACACATTGTTTTTTTTTTAATTTGGGTTAGGAATGTACACAATTTTATTTGGATATTTTAATTAACGTTGTTTTCATATTATGTATTTTTTTTTTTCATTTAAGAGTCTACTTGAATTATTTAAAAAAGAAAACAAAAGTAAAATTGATTTTTTTAAATCGATCTTCGTAAGGACAAAAGGAAAAAATCAAAATAAAAAAATTGGAAATATTTTGTAAATAAGGCCAAGCATATGTATGTTGCTTTCATTGTTTTCTTATTTTGTTTTATTAATAGTTTTAAATATACACTTTTATTTGTTTTGTTTTTTTTTTTTTTTTTTTTAAGTTTATATTTTGTAAGTCTTTGTGTTAGTTAGTACTTTTTTTATAATTGGAAAACAAATAATTAACTGTTAGTTTTGTAAAAATTGTTATATTTTTAAATTTGTATTTTGTTGTTGTTGTTAATATAAAAATAGGCCAAAAATATATTTGTTCTTTATTTTCTATGATTTGAGTCGTTCTTCTTTTTCTAGTTGCTTTAAAAATGTTGTATTCATTACTTTTTATATTCAATGTCAATAAATGTTTATTTTTGTTGTCTAAGAAAATTGTTTAAATATATAATTTTTATTTTTATTTTATATAACTACAGAGAAAAATTCCATTCTGTGCAAGGATCGGGTAAAATATTTTCTTTTTTTGTTGAGTGATTATTATATTTAATTATTCATTTACTCATTTCTTTTAATGTGGAATAATATTTTTCTTAAAGGTGGGTTTTCTTTCCTTTTAATTGGTTTAGTTTTTTTTTTAAGTAAATTCTTTAGTATAAGATAATATTTTAAATGCATGAATTAAATAAGTATGCAAATCAATTTTAAATATAATGTGTTCAAAGTTCCTAGGGGTCATAAACTGTTGGTTAATACACAATCCAAGAGGGAAGGAACTTCTTTTATTTTTGATTCAAGAATGAAATAAATGCATTTCAAAGTCGGTTTCGGTTATATCGCATACCTATACATACATCTACTCTCTTTCGAAGGTAAAACTTTTATTGTATAAAACTAATTAATTTAGGTTGAAAAATGTATACAAGACGTGGTATTAATATATAAAACACATCCCCGAAAGTTCCAAGATACACATCCTGACAACATCTACGATCCTTGAAGTTTAAAAGGTTAAATGTGTTTTCGTTTCATTTATACTGGAAAATGTTGATGAATTTCAGGAGTGTGTATAAAGGAATCCATGTTCAAGTTTGTTTTGTGATAAATGTGCAAAATTTTCATTTTAACAGATTTCATTCTAACGAAAAACTTTTTGAAACAAAAAAAGTAACAAGGTTTAAGTTTTTAAGACAGACAAACAAAATTACAAGAAGATATAAATAAAATACAAAAATCTGATTCGAAATAAAAAAGTGATAGATATTAACTTAATGATGTGAATTTTGTAGAATATTTTTTTTTTTAAGTAAGTCGGTATAACTGTGTAACTGTGGGTGATAAAAATGATTTAGATTTATTTTGCTTTATTTTGCTAAGAAAGTTTTTCTTTGTTTAAAGTTTTACAATAGTTTTTATGTTTTTAAGTAAATCATTCTCGTGCCAATAGTTTTTTAAATGTGATTTCAAGACCTGAGTTAAGTTATCAAGAGGAACTTTCAGTTTAAAACCTAAAAAGCAAAACTAGTCTATTCATACTGTTTTCTTAGCCTTTATGCAAGTATAATTTACCAAAACACTGTTTTTTGACAAATCTTGGGAGCATTTAGTTGACAGAACAATAAATATACGTATGTTGGCAAATATTTTTTTTTTTGGAAATTTTTCGCGTAAATAAATTTGGTGGTACACAGCTCGTGCAGAACAAGATCCTTGTGTTTTTACAACTCTCAACCATAAGTTTGTGAGTGTTGTCGGAAGGAATGGTGGGGACCTAAAATTTCTGCCGAATCCGAATGGCTTTAAGGTGAGACACACTTTTTTATGAGAAGAGATAATCTTTGGGGATTTGTCAATTCCTAGCAAGTGATAGTAAACGTGCAAAAGCATTTTTTTAGAGTTGACGGTTTGAATGAAACAACAACCACTAAGTTATTATAGGCTGGAGTTATAGACATTTCACGGCTGCCAGGCCGATCATCAGACTCCTTTTAGTGGTGCTTAGTATATTTCGTTCAATTTAAATTGAAAAACTTTTTGCCCAGTTTTTTTTTTAATTTGCTTAGGATGGGAGTTAATCCTCCTCCCCAGACCTTCGACGTGACAGTCATACGTGCTAACCATATCGCCACGGGCTACTTTATGTGTGAACTTAACCACAATAATATTTAGTCGGGGAAATATTCCAACTAGATTACTTAATTATTATTTATTTATATTTAAATTTGAATCATTGAAGTGCCATTATTTAAGTTTTCAGCTCAGTATCCAGTGAAAGTTCTTCCGGGTTTGGGGGTTAAAGTCAAGTTAACTCCTAAAACGTATGCTTTCAATCAGTTATCAACTAAATAACTATACGACTTAAGCCACAAAACTTGGTGGTTTAACGGTGGATAACTGAAAAACTGGGCCTTTGGAAAAACCAAATCTTCTTTGAAAATTAAAATATAAATAATAAAAATACAAAAAATTATATTTAGAATTTGCCGCCAAGTATAAAAAATGTATCAACTATTTGGCCAAAAGCAACTTTATAAGAGGGGTGTCTTCGTTTATTATAAATAACAATTTTTTTGTTTTACCATTTAATACAAATATCCAGAGGTCATTCTCAAAGTAATAAAAATCTATAATATAAATTAGCATTTAGTAAATAAAATTCTCATTCCTAAATATTAATTTTGTTCACTCCTCTGAATGGGTTCTGATATCCAGCCAAACCAATTGATTTATGAAACCCCAAGGCATCTCGTAAATAAAATGCAAACGAAAATTTGTAAACCATAATAAAGAATAATTTTTTATCCTTGGTGAAGATCGTTTTATTTTTTTTGTAAGTTAAGAAAAAATTACAAAACAATAAATTTATTAATTTTATTTTTGAATAAAAATAAACACAAAAATATCCACAACCGATATAATAAGATGTTAGAATGATTGTTTCACAATTGATTGTTGTTTCTCTCGTTTTCTTTTTATACTAAAAAAAAATTATAAGCTATAAAATAAAAATAATTTTTCTTACATAACATTGTTTATTAAATACTTTTATGTTTGCAGTCGATTTTGTTATTTTTATATAAATTTATTATGTTTAATTTTGGTTAAATCATTCCAATGGGTTGCAACATGTTGTTTAATATTTTTTGTTTTTATATTTAACTATAGTTATAATTGTTTTTAAAGTTAATGTTTATATATCTATGTATATATAATTTACATTTAAATGAATCACAGAAAAGTATTTTACATACAATAATAAATATAAATATAACTACATATTTATGAATTTTCTTTTATAATGCCTTCATATTTTGTTTTTGTTTTGTTTTTTTTTTTTTTTTTAGAATTCAAAGATAATAAATTTTTTTTATTTAATTTACTCTCAGAAAAAAACATAAATTATTGATAAAGAGAGAGAAAAACAAATCAAATGAAACAGAAAACAAGAAAACGTGTTTGTTGCATTATATAAATTTTAAATCCTAAATTTTACATCATTATATTAATTTAAATATTTTGTTTTGCTTTAATTTACTTATCTACAATAGCTGCCTTATCCATGAGAATAGTTTGTTTATTTAATTTAATTATTTACTTAACAAAACAAACAATTATTTGAACTGAGATAACTGATTTTTTGTTGATAATTTTGGAGGTTAATTTAATTCGAACGATTTTATTTATTTTTTATAGTAACGTAATACATAAATTTGAATTTATTTTTGTTTTTGGCTTCATTCATGGAATCTGAAATCTGAAATTTGAATCTGGAATTTCTTTGTTTTTGAGGAAATCAACAACATTTTTAGATTGAATTTTTTTTTTAAATTTACATAGTTCACATTGATAATAAAGTTTACATTTTCTTTGATGGGGATGTATTTTTGTTGTTGTTATTGTTGTTTTTTTTTATGGGGCGCTCAGGTGTTGTGAGGTTTAGCTATCTTGACCAGTCATTAAGTTTTTATTATTTTAGTTTTACATTTGTTGCCTATTTTATTGAGTTGTTGTTTATTTTTTAAGTTTAGTCTTTTTATGTTTTATTATTTTTGTTGTTGTTTTTGCATTTTTACATTAATAATTAGTTGTATATATACTTGCAGTTTTCTTAATCTGGTTTTGCTGGCTTTTTTACACTATCCTTAATTGTTTTACACTCGTGTTGTTGTTTAACGACCTCGCGCCCACCTTAAGAGGGCATCTGCTAACACATCTAAGTGGGCTTTCGTCTGTAAGGAAAATTCAAAATAAAAAGATAAAATTTTGCTGTAAATTTATTCATTTTTTATTGTTATAAAATAGAAATACATAATTTATGAAATGTAGAACGTTTTTACATAATTTTTTTTGTATTGAACATACATAATTGAACTGTATCCCTTTGGAAAAGCTAGGACGACAAAGGATATTATGGAAATTTCTCAATACCATTGCTGTGGACTGTTTTAGTTCATTAAAAAAGGTATTCTCTTTTAAAAGTTTCGAAAGTGAAGTAAAGTATACATATCATATGCTTACACACAAAACGTTAGCTTTAAGAATTAAGTCATACTGTCGAGAATTTAATTTATTTTATATACATAGATAGCTATATTCATTTTTATGCTGTCCGTGAGAGTGTGCAAGAGAATTCGAGGCAGTCGATTTCGCGTCGCTCACAAGAACTCTCGGCCTTTAGCAGACCACAGTTTTGCAAATTTTGCATCATGACTTGAGCCTGCACCCGTACAAATTTCAATTGACCCAGGAGCTGAAGGTAAACGACCATAGACAACGACGTGTCTTCGCTGAATGGGCTCTGGAGCAGTTAGAAACTGACCCTAATCATCTTTAGAGATGAGGCCCATTTTTGGATGAATGGGTACGTAAACAAATAAAGTTTTCGAGTTTGGGACGATACCAATTCACATGATATCCAAGAACGTCCAATGCATCCCGAAAAAAATTACTGTTTGTTGTGGATTTTGACTGGCGGCGGCGTCGTATCGGTAAACAATTCTTTGAGAACAACGTTGGCCAGGCCATCACCCTAAACGGCGAGTGCTATAGGTCGATGATTACCAACTTATTTTAGCCTGAATTGGATGATGTGGAAACCAACAACACGTGGTTGTAACAGGATGGCGCTACGTGCCACACAGCTCACGCCACATTGGAAATTTTGCACGAGCGATTCGAGGGCTTGGTCATCTCACGTGGAGGTGTTGTGAACTGGCCACCGAGATCGTGCGCTTTGACCCCGTTAGACTTTTTCTCCTGGAATTTTCTGAAATAATATAGGTCTATATAAATAAGCCACAAACCACAGCGACCCTCAAAGCCAATATAACCCATGCCTCTAAAATTCAGCCTGATTTCAGCAACGGGTTATGGAAAATTGCACATTTCGGTTGCGCGCCACCCAGAGAAGCCGCGGCGGACATTTGAACGATGTAATATTCCATACATAGTGACATATCGGTAGGCCTTTTAAGCTAATACAAAAATATAGATGATATCTCAAACACACTTTGTTTTATTTAAATGTAAAGAAATGAAGCTTCTAATGAAAGACCCTTTAGATACAATTCGAATTATTAATATAAGTTATTATAAAATTAAGAGAATTCCTTATGTTTACTTACCGTTTTATAGAACATGCACGAACTTCTATCCTCATCCTCGCCTTCCGGGCAATCAATAAAGCCGTCGCATAACACATGATCGTCTATGCAACGATATCGTCCTTGCAGATCCGGTGTTGGACATGCAAATCGTTCCATACCATCAATCGCTGATGGGCATTCTGCAAAGAGCAAAATATACAAATCAAATTATTCTAATTAATTATACGAGCCAAAGTATGTACATATAAAGGACATTCAATATAAGGATAACGCTCAACGCAATAAATAATAAGTCAAATAATTGTTTGTAACAGTTTTTGCTACAAACATATATTAGAACCACCCAGAGGTTGGTACAACGAACAAAAAAAAAAAAATGTACACATACATAGAATAAAAGATAACGTGTCCTGTTTATGCCCGGGCTTTTGTCTATTTTTTTGCCTCTGAAAGTAATACGAGTATCTGCAACATTGTGAAGAGCCATTTGCCATTACACATATTAAATTGTTTAGACGCTTTTAGGATGAAAGGAGAGAGGATATGGAAGGACATTATAGTACAATATTTGTTTTTTTCCCCCCTACATGAGTAACATGAGCAAATATTGCGTTGGGTTTAAATTACCTGGGGTTTTTTGGTTGTATGTTTCATAACACCACTCGAAGCAATATGTACAAAGGCGAATAAAGTGAAGCAAAGTCCTATTTTTGTGCAAGTGTGAGTTTAATTTTCTGGTCCTATAAAAGATGTTTGAGGACAGGGTATATCAAGAGCAACTGCACACTATACAATAGTTAGTTTCATCAGTGACACACTTGTGCCATGTTTCTCTCTCCTCAGGTGCATATAAATATCAAAAGCAGGAAGATTGATACGCTGCTCTGCTTTGATGAAATGGATGTAATGAAGTGTAACAAGGGCATTTTCAAGAGATGATGTGTGTAATCAGTATAAGGACGCATAATGTGAAAAATGGAGAGTAATGAATTGGCTGTCAAATGCTAGAATTGATGTTTGTGTAATTTCAGGAACAAATTGTTTGGGGTTAATACATTTTTTTAATGAGAGATTTGAAAGTTGTAACCATTTTAAACTAGATAATCACAAGCAATTCCATTCTTCGATACTGATGTACTGATTAAACATTACAGCATCAACAGTACTTTCTGAAAGCGTTCTCAATTTTATTAATAATTGATGTCTGGTTGATACGTCAACACATTTTATTTATTTCATCAATTGATCATTAATTGAAGATATACAAGTACAGGTACTTTTGTTTTAAATTTACTTATGAATCACATAATCTTACATTTTAAGGCATATTTACAAGCATTAATAACTAAATTACATACATAATTGCAAGCATATCTTTTTTAATAAATCTCTCTTCATATAATGGTCGATTTCATTGCATATCATATTAAAAAGTCTAAGCGAACGCGTAATTGGTTCATTCAACCCATAGTTAGTTTTATGAGGAGCAATATAAAATTGTTCGTTTCTATTTCGAAGGAGCCGGGTTGGGGCATATAAATGCATTAATGCCAGCAATTCAGAATAAGATACACGATTATTGAAAACATCTTTACAAATAAAATACACTGGACTTGCCTGCGACATTGAAGCGTTTTTTAATCAACAAGAGAACATCTTGCTTTATATTTGGGTAGTACTCCATTCCAGCTCATAGCATATCTGGATCCATGTTCTGTATTCCTCGCATCTATAAAATCAGTTGAGAAGCGATGAAAATTGAAACAAATCATAAATGAGTTCCGTTCAATTTTTCATAGTTTCTCGACTGAGTGTATCGGTGCGAGTGTTACAGAACAGTTACAGATGGGTGTATGGGTCCTGGTAAATCTGTTTTGTATTCTTTCTCTACTTAATATACTATTCTCGTACAAAAAAAGACCAAACAACACAGCAGTACTCAAGATTTGGTAACACTAAGGCCATAAATAAGGTCTTCAATGTACATATATATGCATTTTTAAAATCATTCGAATTCCGTTTTGAGAAACCTAGCATAGAATTACCTTTTGAGACAAAATAGTCAACGAGCTACCGAAAATCAAACTTGTGATCAAAACGCACACCAAGATCCATGATATAGTGCTTACTCTCAACAGATTAACATTAACGGAAATGATAATCATTAATAATGAGAGATGGTGATCTCGTTGCGCTAAATATTTTGCACTTAGAAAAGTTCAGCTTAAGGTTATTGTAATTGCGCTATTCAAGAAAATTTTGAACATCTATTCGATGAAGTGCACAATCCGCAAGTGAAAATGTTGCAAGAAAAAGTTTCACATCGTCGGCGTACATTAAACTTATAGCTTTCATAAAATGGTTAAATTCCTATTTATCAAAAACAAAGCAAGTTGTTTAAAAAAAAGAATGAGCCTCCATACATATTGATGCCATATCGGGTCTTCCTCAAGGAACTCACTTGAGCCCACCCCTTTTCATGTTATTTACTAATGATTTGCCATATGTTTTAAAGTACTGTAAGTGCTTAAACCCAATCTTTTAATAACATACATACATATGTACATGTTATATATGTTTTGAGATTTATTCTTCCCTATTTTACATTTTAACCATAGTTTGAAAAAAAAGATTTGAAAAAAAAAAATAAATTGTTTGTATCCCAGCTCGTGGAGAACTAGGATCTAGTGAGTTACAACTCTCAACCATTCCTGAGTGCATATTTCATCGGCAGGAATGGAGATGGAGGGAAACTACAAATTTTTAAAAGTCTACACTTTAATAATCAAGATTTTAAGAATCGTTTTCTTGATTAGTCGATAGTTTTTCCATTCTACAATAAAATTAATTTTTTGTTTCCATTTTATTTTGATAATCAGATTGAGTTTTACTATAGAATATTATATTATATATTATTATTATATTAAGTACAAAATGATAAATTAGTTAAAGAACAAACAACACACAAGAGAGTAGAAAGTGGAACATTTGCACAATTGTTTAGTGCCAATGATAAAACCTGAACAATCCAATGAAAGGTTATATGTAGAATAAATGTATATATGAACAGTATACACTGTCCATTATTTCGATATATGGTATACAAATAAGTCTATAAAGACCTATAAGAAGTTGCTCCCCGTGCCATTAATTGACATCATTTTTCTTTTTTTAACCAGCTACTTCGCACTATTTAAAAGATATCACAAGACTTCGAAAGCCTTTATTTGCCCATAAAAATAATACTCCTATGTATTTAGTAGATACATATAGAAGTCTCCTGTTTCTAATCCCATTTGTTTTTCTGTTTGAATGAAAACAATCGTAAACACTGTCTAAAAATAAAATATACCATACCCTGTGCATGTTGTGTATGTATGCATGAAGGTATAGGTATGTAAAAGCATTATATTGAATAACAAAAAATAACAAAAAAATTGCGCACATCTGGATTTTACATGCAGCTACTTTCTCTAATGGCTTACGTCTAAAATGTTGGATTTGCCTTTCTCCTTAAATAAATATGAAAACATAAATACAAGTATTTAAACTCTTGCGGTTAAATAGCGTAAGCCCAAGCTCGCATGGAAGAAGACATCTTGGAGACAAATAATATGGCTATGTAAAAACCTTAACTTTTCAACAACTCACCAGTCACCATATACAAAAAAAAAAAAAACACTTTTTCCAAATAAACCAAAACAAAAATATACTAATCAGTTAAAAATTGAGTCTAAGCGAATCCAGAACTTGAATTAATTGGTTCCCTATTTCCCGATGAGTCTTTTTCCCTGACTATGGTTTTTGAAATTAAATGAGTGCAAATGTTAAATTAGAACCTTTATCCTTTAAACTCATCAAATTTAAAAAAAAAGTCATCGTGTAATAGGAGTCTTATTACCTATTAATTTGATAACAAAACTGAGATAACAAACTGAGATAACAAACTGACCAACTGGCTTCAACAAATCGAAAAGGATTGAAACTTTGCAAAAAACCAATAGAAAGCGACATAAAAAATCGATAAAAAAAATATGTGTGTGTTCCTCGTTTACTCCTTTATGAACAGAAACAGAAGAACACTCCGAAAACATAACTCCGAATCGGAACAGCCAATCAAAGGGTTCCCTAAATTTACACACACACTAGGAGTAGGAGTAAAAAAGGAGTGTAAGAGGAGTACTCCGAACATCCAAAAGAAAACAACATTAACCTAAGCTGGAATCGATACATGCAGATGCAGAACAAACAAAAAATATGATCATTTGCGATCCACTTCCACTCTGCTTGTGTATGTGTGCTAAGCTTACCCAAAAGTTTCGTTCAGTCGTTCAGTGGTTTATTGAAAAGATTAACATGCTTCGCACTGGTAGACAAACCTAAGGTTCGCATACAAATTACAAAAGAAAATATAAATAAATATTTTAGCTTCTTTCTGTAATCGAATACTACTTTCTGTGTTTTTTACTTACTTCACCATATTAATGTCTAAATTTGTAAAAATATGATTCTCTATGACAAACCTTTATTACTTCCCCAACTCAAAAAAAATGTTTGAAATCACATTCCACTTTTCGTGTGTCACCCTATAAATACCAAATTTTTGTTCTTTCGCATAAAATACGAACAAACAAAAATATTCATTTTTATTTTTGAGAAAGAAGATTAAAAATATTTGTTTAGCGTTTATGAACGTAAAATGAAACATGGCTACTATGTAGCGGATTGTATAGTGGTGGATTTATGTCAATAAATTAGTACAAAATTAAATGGGCACCTGTGGCGTATACGCACTATTTTATTTTAAATAATGTTTTGGAATATGAGTTTTTATATATTATATATCTATTTTTATTTATTTATAGCTGAACCGACAGACGTTGCCCTATCTTAGTTATAAATTGGCATCAATTTGACTTGACTACTGGCACAACACAATCCAGAGGTGCTTCATGTTTAAACTTTAATGCCTTGCAATGTGGACACGCAACGTTCATTGGTCGAATAGCCACGATTTGCTGTGGACTGTAATCGATTGCCACGTTGTAATTGAATGCAGCTCGATGCAGATTAAACGCAAACTTTCTATGTTGTTGATTTCGATTCCATAGATTCCGTTCAACTTCATTTATATATCTTTGACTTACAGCATTTCGAGTTCTGCGACCTAAGTCACGTCTATCTAAATGATGGTATTTTGAAAATCGATATAAAATTAAACTTTTAGTTTAAGGCGTTATTTCGGTAAACGGCGATGGACAAAAGCTTCTCATTTAAAAAATTCATAATTTAAAAGAGTCGTTAAGTTTTCTGAAATTATCCGATTTCTTAATTTTTCATTCCGTTTGAAACCTTCTACTAAGTATTAGTAACTTAAAAAAAATATGAACAAAATTGGTAAAGTCGATTTAAAGTTATGTGGTCACCAAGGGAAATAGGGATTCATTTTTATATGTAGGTATAGATCATTATTGAAAGTGTATTTTGTCTGGTCTTGTAATCAATTCATGTTTTGTGCTCTATGTTATTTGTAAATTTAGTTAAAAGTGTTGCTTCGACTGAGAGATGCAAATGGGATCAAACCAATTTCAGTGCATTGTGTTTGTGTGTGTGTGTGCAGCAGGAATTGTATAATATTTAATTATTTAAAAGTGTTTATATTTTCTTTTATTTTGGTGATAAAAGTGTGGATTTCCAAAAGGAATGCAAATACAAACAGGAAAAGCTCTGTAGGCAGATCGGGGGCAAATCTGAACGCTGCAATTGAAATTTTTGTTTGTAGAACTAAGGTTTTATTGTGTACCTTATGCATGTATAATTTTAGTTTAGTAAGTTCTGCAATGATTTGATCAACAATAAACTGGTGTATGTAGATATGTATTAAAATTAAGCTATTTATTTAACACCTAAAAGTTTTTATAATATTGGCTCACCAAATAAATACTGAAAAATATGTGAATTATCTATTTTGGTTGTCTCATAAAAAAATATGCAGCACAAATTAGTAGGCCCTGAGTCTTCAAGAGCTGTAGAGTCTTCAATTTATCTATTTTTCTAATATTAGCCTTTTTTTATCAGATATGATCCATATAGATCATAAAAATGCATGCATTACAACAACAACACGAGATCCTGCTCTCTATCGGGATCACGTTTAATGAACCAACAATTTAGTTTTCACTCTTACAGGTAGATGGCTTCTCACGGTAAGGTAGTGTGAATTGTTGTGTAAAGAAAACAGACAACGTAGCTGATAGCAACTAATTTTTCTAAACATTGGAACTCGGGACTATACGCATCGCTCGAATCAATGGCAAAAAATTGCAATTTGTTTGATTTATTATGATGACAATTTCTTATAGCATGTTGAACGCTCGTGCCACATGGTGAACGTCTCAGCTGTTCTTATATAGGGCATAGATATGTATATTTTTCTTAAGCCAATTTGTGTACTGATTCCATAAAAGACGGATATTTAGTGCATTTCGGAGTAAGTCTCGAGTTGACGCAACAAATTTGAGAAGAAAGGAGAAGGTAATTTGGTACATGGTCCTTATTACGGCTTGGATTGCCTCTACGGTTGCTAGTTCCCACTTTAATACAAAGATTCTCAGCTGCAGAGGATAAGCGTTCTATATCTTGAATTAGGTACTCAAGACAATAATATCTATCGCTTAGGTATGAAAAGAAATCCACGCATTAAACTAAGTACGAAGTCCTATTTTCCTTAATTACAAGTCGAATTTATTTATTTATTACTTAAATCTGCAAATGCACTGGGGCCTCAAGACGCATTATGAAAACGATCAAACGATATCGGTTTGAAGAAATCTAACATTATTTTTCTCTTCAGATATGAGATATCTTATAATTTTTCGTTTTGCGGGATGAAAACCTTTATAATTTTTTTTTCTTTATTCCTTATTTCTTCTAAATGGTCACTTTTATCTAAAGAAGTAGGTATTCACCTTGTTTGAAAAGCATTCGATTTCCTATACTAATATGTCAACAAGTTTTATTCCGTTTCAACCCTTAGCGACTTATCCAATTTAAATTTGTTTTCTCATTTAATATGAGAAATACAAAATTCAAAAGCCGATGTCCAATAGTTAAACTGAAAGATATTTGTAAAGTTTTTTCTTAGAACGTCAATCAACCAACTTTTCATATTTTCAAAGTAAAAAAAAGTTGATTTTTTTCTTATCCACCCTAATATATAGAAGATATTCCGATTTTCATAATTATAATACTTTGTTTCGTTAGGACTCTAGGTAAAGACAATAGAGAACAGTGTGGATCAAGGAATCGGTGAAGGGGAGGGTCCAACTGCACTCAACTTTTTTTTCGAACGGTAAATAAAAGAAAAAAACGTACTTTTTTGAAAGCAGTTCAACGCTGCATCACTGCACCAAAACCATTATAGGAAAAGTGAATCATTTGGAACTCTTCTTTAAACCTTCATTAAGACTAAAAATCTATCGTAAAAGAAGTATTTTTGATTTGGGTTAAAAGAAGAAAAATAAAGAAATTTTCTTTAAACCTTACGTATTTCCATTTTTTTTTTGCAAGAACCTGAAACACAGTTCTCTCACTACTAATTATATCGGTCATTATAGAGAAAAAATGATCATACCAGTTAGCCAAGTGAAAAATTTCTGGTTCCATATTGGGGGCTCCGGACCCAAAAAACCACCACCGTGGATCTGCCACTGACAGAGAGGGAGGTAAGACGGTCGAATATAACTTTTTGTTGGTTCTATCGTTCTACTGACATGTTAAATTAATATCGCAAAATAACAGAACTAATGTGTCATGAAGAAAAACAAAAATTAGAAGGCAAAACAAGAAGAAACTAAGCCAAAAACCTACGCAGAAAAAATATAGTATATCTACGTATATCAAATGTCCTCTTATATCACAATATCATGTATGAAAAGTAAGAGAATAAACGCATGGATTCTACTCCTGGGGAAACACTTAGAGAATACGTCCGTAAATAAAAAAAACTTTGTACTATTACCTGTCATTAACCTGTCATACGTAAGCCTACATGAATATCATAAACAAAAACATGAGGAAAGAGTTGAGAACTTGAAAACATAGAGTACAACAAAAAATGGGGTTGAGTTTAAGTTAGCACATTTGAGGCTACGCTACGAGTGCACGACATGTCAAATGCTGTATGTACATGCGCACTGACGTTACTTTGACGTCAGATATGTGTCCCAATTGCCACATACCGTGTACTCAGGAAGTAGTGAACATGTCAATGTGGACTGCATGCGACATCAACGTCGCGTCGCATGGAAACATTCGGCATTTTCGCATGTCGTGTATACTCGCCCAGTGTTGCCATAAATTATTTTTGGAAATCGGGAGATTACCACATTAGAAATCGGTGTTAATCGGGGAAATTGTGATCAACATATCAAAGAGGCATTAAAACACAACAAAAACTAAAACTGAAATGGTACTAAGGTTTGCACAAGTTTTTCTCCAAATTTATTGCTTTGACGAAAAAAAGTGTGGTCTAGAATCGCATTAGCTATAATACCTACATTCTCTTAAAGGTATTCCTTTTCTTCCATTCTTCCATTGTTTTTTTATTTCGTTGCGTGTCGTCTGATTGATCAAGCACTGCTTGGGGAGGAAGCAACGTTGTGTCGCTGACACCCCAATCATACAGGGTTAAGTTTCCTTGCTCGTCGTAATGATCGCATGATGTGCTCCTTGCGTATTTCGGGATATTTTTTGTTATCAAATGATTTTGAAGTGCGCAACAGGCAAGCGTTACGTTTTTCGTCTTTTCGCATTTACTTAAAACACAATAATTGAAAGTTTGAATGAAACAACAACCACTTGAGTGAGCTGCCACCAAGTCATTATAGGCTGGATTTATAGCTATTTCATGGCTGCCACCGTAGTGTTAGTTTACACAAAACCAATACTTGCCCTATAGAGCAAGAAATAATAGAATAATAGAAAAAATGCAAGGAAAATGAAAAACCGAAAAAATTTTATTTTCCGTGTCTCTTAATTCTATTTTCGTTTGCCCCGTGTGTTTTTTTTTTTTTTTTGAAAAGTATTTACCTACAAGTAGCTCTTTATTTTTCCATTTCTATTTTCCGATAGTTTGCTAACATGATATATGTGTGTGTGCGTTTCAATTTTATAACATGAAAACTTACCATGAGATAGGAGGACAAATGTAAGAAAACGTTGAAAGTCAAAAAAGTGGAACAGTTGATGTGAGATATTTGAACTTTTCTGCAGATTATATTTTCAGAACTTCGTTTAACATACAAGGTGGATAGCGGCAGCGGCTTTGGTTTTTAATTTCAATGAAATTCAGTACGATTGAATGAGGAAATTTATCTTATTTTGCCCTTTGTGGACAATGTAAGGAATTTTAGTCTACGAGGTTTTAAAATAACGTGCTGATCACATAGCACTCTCCAGAGTCCATGCGCTATCGATAACTTTTTTCGAAGTTTTCTAGCAATCTTTCGATCATTGTGAATGTAATTTTAGCAATTTCGCCCTGGATGATATTTGTTAAAGGTGTTACAGAGTCCTCTGCCGATTATTAAAAACAATGCGCAACATTTTAAACTGCCTAATGTTAAGGTAATAGTATGATCCTAGGTAATAAACAATTTTCAATCTTTAAGCCTTTTATAATTAAATGTTCTAAGTTTTAAATAATTTTTTATTAGTATCATACTAAACCAATTTTCTTGATAAGTTCCAGCTGAACACGTATAAAATAGCGACAGTTTGTGCAAAAAAGTAAACAAACATACCTTTCTCACACTTGTTATTGTCTCAGTGACATACGGAGTTAGTATGATAATATCATAGTCATTTGGTGATTTTAACTTCAATAAAATGTTAAAACGATATTACGATATTCACTCGTTAAAAATTAAAAAAAAACATCATCTGGGTCACCTAGCATCACACCAAAAATTCTTTAACACCGTACTAAATCGTCTGATATTGTGTGCCAATGGATTTAAGGCAGCCCCATTATAGGAAATAATCAGGAGAGTACCTGTTTGTTTTCTAACCTGTGAGATTGTTCAATTGACAACTTGAACTCGCTCGGTGATTTCTGGATTTTTGATGACAGTCCACTGGGGTCCCATATTCTTTTCGTGGACAGATTTTTCTGGCCCTCTAAGTTTACTGAGAAAATTAACTTATTTCAAGGTAGTCGACATGGAACCCGGAATCAGGGTATTAATACATTGTCATCTCTATAATGTGATCTTCCGAAATTTTCTGACTATTAAATGTGAATTTCTTTTATAAAAGTTTTTATATTTCTCTTGTTAGGTTTGCGTAACCTTTATTTGTCTAAACATATTTCAAGGTTTTGAATTTAGTTGCATTTTTATCGAAAATAAGATAAGTGTTAAACTTCACGCTAACTGGAAGCTGGACATTTTGGATTAATATTATTTTATTTTTTTCTGAACTTAATGCATTTTGAAATTGTGCTTTAATAATATATTTTGTGTTGTTATAAATGGATGATAAAGTTGTTTCAATCAGTTTATAAGAACTGAAAAAAAGTTCCAGTAATGTAAATCCTTCTAAGATCCGAAGACGCTTTGTTTTAATAAGTTCACATTATCGAGGGACTACTGTACTCACAATGTTATAAATAAAGTAGTCTAAGAAATTCGACCGAATGTCTTGCATTCTTTTGTAAAGTTTTTTTCTACTACATTTTATCGAATTCCTTTAAAACCTTACAAGGTTATTTAATTTATCAAAATGACAAAACAAACATACATACATATTATTAAAATATGAAATAATTTAAAAAGTTAAATTTTTAAGCAGCTGGTTATATAATCCGAATATAAATTTTCAACGTGTATATTTTTTTTTAAAACCTTCTGTAGCTTTTCATTTTGAATCGTTAAAACTATTTATATCTCACATCTGAAAGTCAAGTCATTGTATTCCAAAAAGGACATAAGATCCATAAACTTTTAGAATAGAAACAAAAAAGAAAAAAAATGAAAATAGCACCGGTAGAAATGACAGAGAAAAAGCTACGAAAAAGATGTGAATACATTCAACACGACAATAGAATACATACATTTGTTGACACATACATTTATCCAGCGGCTATAGATATACTGAATAATACAGAAGGTGGTGGAATGTGAAAAGGCTACACGCTATACGAATGGTCCTCGCAATATTGCCTGACTTGACAACGAGTACAAACAAAATGAAAGAAACCAAATAAGATTAAGGAGCACAAATAGCAAACAAAATAAATAAGAAGAAGGTTTTTCTTAGACAGTAGCACGAAAAATAGAAATATTTTACTTATTTTACGGTTAAGAAAAATCGGATTCATTGCTCGAACACTCGGTAAAAATGTTGAAAATTAACAAGTGCACATGTAGAAACCAAGCCCATAAACTATAATATCAAGTTCGAATTCCAAGATTGAGAATTTTAATCTATGTAAGATGAGCATGAGGAGGAAAACAGGACCGCATTAGGGCTGGCCATGAGACCAGAAAATTCTCAGTCTGAAACATATAAACCTCCATTGCAATAAATACATAAATTAATCTAGCGGTAGCTTGTGGAGGACCAGGGCTTTAATTCTCCACCATTCTTGTGTGGGTGTTGTTAATCAGCAACGCTAAGATGGGACGCACTTTTTTCATGACAAGAGATACATTTTTTTTGGAAGAATCGAACTTCCTCGCAAAAGGCAGAACCCTTAAAAAAATATTAAGATCAAAAAGGCTGGATTTGAACAAAGACCACCACCCGCCGTCACAGTCTAAAGTAGGTACTTACCATAGATCCAAGTGATACTAATTACAAACGGTACATTATTGGGGTACAGTCCACCTTTATGGTTTTTTTTCTACAGAAATAATCAGAAACAAAAATCAAAAGAGTCCGTACAAATATCTGTGGTGAAGGGGTGTTTTTTTTGAAAAGGTTTCGAAAAATTCTGTGAAATTCCATGTTGATACCAATCATTTCCCTTGAACAGTATTTCCCAACCATTTTATGTTATGCCCCATCAGACCCATTCCAAAATTCTCATGTCCCCCTTACATTATATGTAGATAACTTAACAATTTTATGCGCAGTTAACTAAACAATTTGTACATACAATTCTGAAATGTTCAAAAAAAAAAAATGAATGTCTGATAAAAAATCCATAGAAAATAAGCAAACACAGTAAGTTTGTTTTCAAAACATATAATGTAGAACTCAAATTCAAGTTAAAAATAATTTAATACTTATGTAATATGAAGGTGTATGTATTATTTAAATTTAGTGCGTTTGATGCCTCCTACAATGCATTTTATGTCAGGTTCAAATTTAGAAAGCTTCTTACCTGATTCACAATCCGACGAGGAAACGGGACGTGAGCGTGACGAGAAGCGCTTTCATCTTTTTCAATCAGGCTTCAGTCTCAAGTCTCTCCGTTTTGTTATATCCATACGATTTATTTTTTTATCAGCAATCTTATTCATATTTGACAGCACGCGGCAGGCGTGACGAGAAGCGCTTTCATCTTTTTCAATCAGGCTTCAGTCTCAAGTCTATCCGTTTTGTTATATCCAGACAATTTATTTTCTTATCAGCAATCTTATTCATATTTGACAGTAGGCCGCAGGTGTCATTAAGTAAAGTGAAGTTGGTAATAGTTGACACAATCGATGAATTACAGATTCTGGATGCGTTCAGAAATATATCTCCAAGGGTGGATATACAAGAAGCACAGATTCTACCCTATAAACTCCAATTTCCCACTGTGGGGCGTGGGCCCCACGCAAGATCATACATTTTCATATTTTTTCAAAGTCGGAAACAAATAGAACACCAAAACCACGTCTGAGCGAGTTGCAGTGTAAGGTTGCCATAGGCTGTTGCCTTCTTAAATTTTCTTCAGATCCGCCTATGTAAAGAACGGGATGTGTGGTGCCCTCATTCCTTGAACCAAACAACACAAATTCGTGTGGATGGTTCACATGAACCATCTATCTTTGTCATTGCGCAAAACATTGCACTGTATAGGTACCTCTATCATCTCCTTGAAGATAAATTTTCCAAAACTTTCCATCCCCATCCCAACTTACACAAGTCAAAGTCGAAGTACGGAAATCTCTTTGTTTCAAGTGACCCGTTGAATATTTTTTTTCTTTGTCCAGTTGGCACAGTACGTACGTAGTTTCATTGGCATGTGGCATGTGGGGGAAAACTTTGGCCAGGTACAGAGCGAATATAGTTGGTTGCCAGTTGAGTGTTTTCTTGGTGTCAAAAGTATCTCGTTAATATTTCCATTAATATCCTGTGTAACAAGCACTTCTTCATGGATGTAAACTTTAACTCGACTTTACGTCATTCAGGGGGATGATGGAATGGTGGTAGTAAGGAGGATCTACTCGGACCATAGCTGGTGTACCTATGTCAGTTTGTTAGGAACACACAAGTTTGTAGATATACGTAGTTCGAGGTAAAGTGAACTTTAAAGTGCCTTGTCTCATTTTCTCCAAGAAGATTAATTAGACGAGTTACTTAGTGTATGTGCCGTACTTTCGTATGGAGACTGGTACTTCAGTTTAATTATATCTAATACATGTCTCTTATCAGAACCAAATAAGTCATTAATCATGGATCAGTCTATATTCCTATAGTTAGTAGTGTATATAGTAACACTTATCTCACTCTTTTAAACATTATGGAATGATGTTCTGTAAGTGAAATAGGGTTTTGAATTATTGATTCAAATGTACCTACTTACCTATGAAAAAGTATACATTTTGACTCAACTTGCCTCGGTATCCCCTATTCGTCATTACTAGAATTTGAAATGAAATGTGCATTTTTAATGCGTGGAGATAACGTTACATGTGGTTAGTCGTGCCCCAAATTCTATGAAATTATGCTCAATATCCTTACAATGCCATGGTTATCATTCTCTGGGCTTTTTTTCAAAGTGATCTGGGGTAATTTTGTATATTCCGGTTCAATTTCTTTGACAAATTCTGGATTTTTTTACAAATCTATGTACAGAGATTAATTTTGAGAGTCGAAATTTCGATTACGTAACCATTTCCTCATTTTTGTCACATTTTATAAATTTTTCCAACATCAACTTAGATTATTATTTTTTAAAAGACCAATCTGTATCTTCATTTTCTCAATAGGTACAAAAAACTTAAAGGTTTTAATATATTGATTTTCGTGACAAAAAAATATCAATTAGAATAAGTAGTCAAAAATCATTTTAATAATTTAATGATACCCTCACACTTTCCATGGGATGAGTTCTTATTTGTGGGATGAGTTGCCCCGGTATCAGTTGGGTCTTGGGATAAAGAGTCGGGGATGGGCTGAGTGAGAACCAGTTGTCTTGTGATGAGCTGGGATGATACCCATTAAAACCTTTACTGCGCTTTTATCGATTTGAGGTGCGTGACGTTAAGGACCCAAAAAAAGGGATTTTGGTATATTTTAAATTTTTTATAAATACATATATGCACATATATGTATGTACATAGGTATAGGGTTTTTCAACAAGGACGCTACAAAAGTAGAGCAACAGGGACAGCAAACGACGCCATATTTCTTGCCGTTATTTTGACATTTCTCCTCAGTAAGGTTTGCCATTTCATGATGGAAAGATATACGAGCCAACAACGAGTTGAAAATATTAAAATTTACTGCCAAAATTCGGAGTCAGTTAAGACGTTAAGAGCTACGTCCAATTTATGGTCGTCATAATCGTCCTAGCAGATCAACAATTCTAGCGTCTAGTGGAAAAAAAATGTTCCCTTGCCAGTGAGACAAATAAGTGGCCGTAGTGTCGAGAATATTGCTGCCGCTGAGGCTTCAGTTGCAGAAAGCCCAAATGTGTCTCTCACACATCGTTCTCAAGCGTTGGGCATCTCTGTGACGTCGTTGTGGCGAATTTTGCGAAAAGAAATGGTCCAGTCGCTTGGCCGCCTCGGTCGTGCGATTTGACTCCGTTAGACTATTTGCTGTGGGGCTACGTCAAGTCTATGGTCTATGGCAACAAGCCAGCGACGATTGATGAACTTCGTACGAATATCGAATGTGAAATTGCAGCAGTAGCGGCCGATTTATGCTTAAAACCGTCGAAAATTGGGTTCAGCGTCTGGACTTCTGCAAGCGTGCCCGTGGTGGCCATGCAAAAGAAATCGAATTCCATACATAATGGTATTAAACGTACTTTCATAAGGATAAAGAATTTCATTGATATCCAAAACTTTTTGTATGAAAAAAGTTGCAATGTAGATATCAATAGTTCTTAATAAGAAACTGTCAACAAAATTTTGACAGAAAATGTAGTAGATTCAAGAAAAGTGTGGGATTTTGTTAGCAAAAGGTTAAATTGTTTATTAGTAGAATTCTATTTAAGCTTGGAATTTTATTTCAACCTTACAGATAGCTCATAGTCGACATTAGTGCTTGATCATTAATTAGGCCCTTTGAGAGCAAACTATTTTTGAAGTTGTTGCTAAAGCCATTAAATAAATAAAAATTAATTTCATGCTTTTAAGAACATTTTTATTTAATATTACATCCATTTTTTGTATAGTTACAATAATGTTACATACTTATGAAATCTTTAAAACTCTAAGCTAACTGTAGATACCATAATAAAGCAATTTCATCCGACACAGTTGTGCATTTTTTATTTGTTGATCAAACTTTGATTATACATGCATGTGGTATTATTTCCCCAATTATTAATTATAATATATTTAGCAGTAAATAATTAATTCAATTAGTACCTATTAGCATTACTCAATGCATATACATATAATGGGTGATTTTTTAAGAGGTTTAGTTTTTTAAAAAAAAAAACACAAAAAATTCGAAAAAATGAATGAAATATTTATTTGAATCGATAGTTTGAACCTTGCAATTTAATGTTTAAAGATAATTTCATGCAAATGTTGACCGCGGCTGCGTCTCAGGTAGCCCATCCGCTGAGTCCAATTTTGGCATACTCTTTCACACATATCGGCCGGTATCTCACGAATGAATGCATGGATGTTGGCTTCCAGTGCGTCAATCGAAGCGGGCTTGTCCCTATAGACATTAGCCTTGACATACACCCACAAAAAATAATCTAATGGTGTCAAATCGCACGATCTAGGCGGCCAATTGACCGGCCCGAAACGTGAAATTAACTGTTCACCAAACTCGCCTCGCAATTGCGCCATTGTTTCGCGTGCTGTGTGGCATGTGGCACCGTCTTGTTGAAACCACATATCATGCAAGTCAAGAACTTCCATTTCGGGCAAAAAAAAGTTTGTTATCATCGCTCGGTAGCGTTCACCATTGACAGTAACGCTGCGATTCGCATCATCTTTGAAGAAATATGGCCCAATAATGCCGCCGGCTCATAAACCGCACCAAACAGTGGCTTTTTCGGGATGCATTGGTAGCTGTTGCAATGCTTCTGGCTGATCTTCACTCCAAATGCGGCAATTTTGCTTATTTACGTACCCATTCAACCAAAAATGAGCCTCATCGCTGAACACAATTTTTCGATAAAAAAGCGGATCCTCGGCCAGGTTTCCAAGAGCCCATTCACCAAAAATTCGGCGTTGTGGTAGGTCGGCTGGCTTTAGTTCTTGCACCAGCTGTATCTTAAAAGGCTTTACGCCCAAATCCTTCCGCAAAATTTTCCACGTAGTGCTGTAACAAAGGCCTAACTGCTGGGAACGGCGCCGAATCGACATTTCGCGGTCTTCTGTCACACTAGCTGATACGGCCGCAATATTTTCTTCACTACGCACAGTACGTAAACGTGTTGGTGGTTTAATGTCCAACAAAGTAAATTTGGTGCGAAATTTGGTCACAATCTTCCGAATAGACTGCTCAGAAGGTCGAGAATGCCGATCATAAAATGGAAGCAGCGCGCGATGAACATTTCGAACCGAGCACGAATTTTGATAGTAAAATTCAATAATTTGCAAGCGTTGTTCATTTGTAAGACAATCCATGGTTAAATTGCAAACTAAACTGAAGCTGTTTGACAGTGACACAAGGTACTAAACACACGTCAGCTGTCAAAACCAGTTTTGCCAAAACCAAACCAGCTAAAAAATCACCCGTTACATATGTACTAAAAGCTTATTTTAATTATTTTTATTTGTATCGCTGCCTATATTAGGAATATTTACATTTTCGGTTCTGCACTTTTCTGCAATACTTTGAATCATCAAAACATTCAATTTCACAGAAACTGTTATAAATTTACATATAATAAAAGCATAATTATTATTCACGAGCTGAAATAATATTATAGGTATATTTTGCAGCTGGTACCCTGTTTGTAAATCGTAAAGCATAATATAATGTAGAATAATATATTTGAATATATTTTGAAATTAAATTATTGATTTGGTTTTTGTGCCCAAATGAAAGGCTAATTTAAATTGTGTGTAGACACGATGACAAACACATTTCAATGTATGTTATGTGGGAATGCATGTAGGTTTTTAATTTGAAAGTATTTTTTTGTCTCTATATATTTACATTGATTGAATCTGTGGATAGTTTTTGGTCCTTTGGGATTAATTATAAATATATAAATGGATGATCATTTTAAACTAATTTTATCAAAATGTCAAAATAAATTAACTCATCAGCATACTTCGTGTCGTGTGTTAGCTTCGAATAATATAATTGTTTTATTTTAACATAAATGAATAAAGCTTAATAACACGAATGGAAAAATGGTAAGTTTTTGCTAAGTTTATTCAAAGCATGGGAAAATATTTATTGGGGAAATTTCAGACTTGCCAAACACTTGTAAGGCTCTAAAAAGTTAAAACTTGTTGGGTAAATTGAGCAATCTTCTCAAGAATACTTCGTATATTACAACTAAAAAAAAAACTTTATAACCACCAAACAATGGTATGAGATATTGTCTCCAGGCAAAATGGTACATTACTGCCAAGGACCTAGCTAATCTTGCAAACACCAGGGCAAGTACCGCAGGCAATCTATCACAGAATAACTGCTTCTTCCCACGCTGAGCTATCAGTGGAACAGAAAGCCATCTAAAATCACTTTAAATTATTAAAAAAAAATTGATTCCAAACAATTCGAATGTAATATAAAATAACAAGGAAGTTTATACAAATTTTGGACATAGAATGAAAATTTTCTCCGTTGGTTAAACAAAGGCTAACATTTTTTAAAAATAGTTGTTTTTGTAATCAAACTATATTATCTCTACAAAATTAGAATTATCCAAACAATTCGAATGTAATATAAAATAACAAGGAAGTTTATACAAATTTTGGACATATAGGGTGATTTTTAAGCTGGTTTGGTTTTGGCAACACTGGTTTTGACAGCTGACGTGTGTTTAGTACCTTGTGTCACTGTCAAACAGCTTCAGTTTGGTTTGTAATTTAACCATGGATCGTCTTACAAATGAACAACGCTTGCAAATTATTGAATTTTACTATCAAAATTCGTGCTCGGTTCGAAATGTTCATCGCGCGCTGCTTGTGTTCAGCGATGAGGCTCATTTTTGGTTGGATGGGTACGTAAATAAGCAAAATTGCCGCATTTGGAGTGAAGATCAGCCAGAATCATTGCAACAGCTACCAATGCATCCCGAAAATGCCACTGTTTGGTGCGGTTTATGGGCCGGCGGCATTATTGGGCCTATTTCTTCAAAGATGATGCGAATCGCAGTGTTACTGTCAATGGTGAACGCTACCGAGCGATGATAACAAACTTTTTTTTGCCCGAAATGGAAGTTCTTGACTTGCATGATATGTGGTTTCAACAAGACGGTGCCACATGCCACACAGCACGCGAAACAATGGCGCAATTGCGAGGCGAGTTTGGTGAACAGTTAATTTCACGTTTCGGGCCGGTCGATTGGCCGCCTAGATCGTGCGATTTGACACCATTAGATTATTTTTTGTGGGGGTATGTCAAGGCTAATGTCTATAGGGACAAGCCCGCTTCGATTGACGCACTGGAAGCCAACATCCATGCATTTATTCGTGAGATACCGATATGTGTGAAAGAGTATGCCAAAATTGGACTCAGCGGATGGGCTACCTGAGACGCAGCCGCGGTCAACATTTGCATGAAATTATCTTTAAACATTAAATTGCAAGGTTCAAACTATCGATTCAAATAAATATTTCATTCATTTTTTCGAATTTTTTGTGTTTTTTTTTAAAAAAAAGTTCTAAACCTCTTAAAAAATCACCAATTAGAATGAAAATTTTCTCCGTTGGTTAAACAAAGGCTAACATTTTTTAAAAATAGTTGTTTTTGTAATCAAACTATATTATCTCTACAAAATTAGAATGAGCTTGTAGGTACTTCACGCCGGAGTATTATACAAATAAATAGGTGTGTTTTTTTCCAATTCTGGAGGTAGGTACCTATTTGATTAAAAAAAAAAACTGTATAAAAATGGAGTTTCCATACAAACTGTCGATAGCAAGTATGGACATAGGTATGTTACTCACGCCGGTAACACTGTTTTTCTCTGTGATTAGTTTAAAGCCCGAGAATTCTGTGCGCTTCATGGAAATTGGTTAGCCCCACCGTCGTTTTTTTCGACCGATGTCCTTACTTTGGGCTTGCAAAAAAAAATGCCTAATCTAAATATAAGACCAGTTTTTTGATTTTCTACGGGTTGGTTTCAGACGTTTAATAGACATAACATATACATACATATTTATATAGACAGATGGTTGCGCTACTAGTCGAGAATCGAAATAATAATATCACTTTAGAAAGAAAGGAGGAAAAAGGCTCAAAAACTTATGTATTTTGGCCACCTGAGGCTCCAAAAAATAATTTGGCATTAAAGACCCAACTGAGACATCCAACACTAAATAGCACAAATAACAAAAATCTTGTAAAAAAATAAAAAAAAAAATTATTCCCACGAACCTATTTTTCTAATAAATACATATGTTTGAACGGCACGGGTTCTATGATAAGTCCGGCCAGAAAACCCTCTTCTATTCTGTGTAACGAGTAAACATACAAATAAAAAATACCTCACAAAGCTACCTTTGACATTAACGTGTTGATAATATATAGAAGCAAAGGTCTTTTAATATTCGGAAGCCTTAAAGAAAATTTTATTTAATTTGAAATCATCACCCCCTGGGGAATATTTTGCCAGAACCAAAACAACCAGAAGACATCCCTCAGCGATGAAGCTGGGCAATGTAATTTTTTTGTTTTGTGTTTTCATTTTCTTCTGATGGTAAGAAGAAGATGAAAAAATACACAAATAATTTGCATGTGGTTAGGGTCAGAGCTAGACTTTACCTTAGAGTTGTAAATTTTTCCATTAAATATAAAAGCTTTGGGGCATTATAACAGCCCCGTTAATTTATATTTCTAATTTTTTGTTGTTAGGTGAAGGTATTTTTAATGATGAAAAAGATAAGGTTTTTGTATGAAACCAACATTTTCAAGGATACCTAATACAAAAAGCTCGAACAAAAAAAAAAATTACCTACATTCCAGTAATTTCTGAGAATTTATCTCTTGGAAAAAATATTGTATAGTTGAAGACAAAAATTAAAGATCGAAGGCCATCTTACCATTTTTGGAATGGATTGGAGCTTCTTCGTTTTTCGAGTGGTATGCAAAGTAATTGTTTTGTCTTAACCAAAATTAATTTTTTTTTTTCAAATTCAATGTCATTCTATAAATTGGTAAAACCTAAATATCTGATTTCTGAAATAAATATGAATTACCTATTCGAATAAAACACCATTACCATTTTATTCAAATTGTAGGTTGTTACTAAAATGCATTTAAAGAAATTATTTTAAAACAATTCATTCATCCGTTCTCGAGAGATTTCTAGGGAATCATCAAAATCACCATAAACGAACGAAAAGCGACCTTCTAAATTTTCAAATGCACATGCACAAGCCGCCTATAATCAAAGTTACTCCATATAAAGAAGCCAAACCATGGCTGTAATCAGCGAAGCCAACTGAGGCTTTTTCATGCCTCTTAGGCCTTTTTTCACTGCTTGAGGCTTTGAGGCTTTTTTTTCCAAAAAGGTTTTTTTTCATTTATTTGGAGTTTTTGTCGTATATCTTAACATCATTTATTTCAATAAATACAGAGATGTAAAGTAAGGATGAAAACATTTTGGAAAAATATATGGATTTTCAGTGTGTGGGGGAAAATGATGTAGTTACTTTAAAATATGATAGTAAAGAAAATTTTTTGTCGTTAGAAGAGATATTGTACTTGGGAGGAAAAGTGGCTGCAAACATTGCTGTTACCTCTTCAACATTAAATACATCCGATTTAAAGTTATTCCGCAAAAAACTGTTTAAATGTTTTAATCGAAAGTGCAATACATATTTCATTGCGATTTCCTTTTCGCTTTTGATGCTGAAGGAAATGGGGATAGAGCCTTCAGAACTCGTTAAGAATCATTCTATAATACCACTTACGCATCATTTTCCGCATTTTATTATTAAAAATAACTTTAACGATATTGATATTGAATTCAGATCTTTGAGAACTTTAAATCTTACTACCGACTTGGCAAATATTTTCCAGTTTTGGAGAAAGGTATTTCAATATGTTTCCTTTTCTTGAAAAATTAATAAACTATATTCTATTTTTACCGCATTCCTCGGCAACAGTTGAAAGGATTGTTCCATGCATTAATTTAAATAAAATTAAGCTGAGGAATAGGCTTAAGACAAAAAATGTGAGTGGTAATCTTCACGCAAAGATAAATTGCTATGATCTTGAATTTAAGCAAACCCACATATCTTTGTTTCAAAAAATATGTATGATTTTAAGGAAGAGGACGATCTAGATTAAAAATGTGCATATATTTTGTACCCACTCCAAAAGTACCTTTGTAACTTAAATCACTGAATTAATTAATGTGACTTTTTAAATGTTTATTGTGATTTCTTTAGGTTTTTTTTTTCAATAGAGGATTATTTTTATATTTAAAACAAATTTTTGTGTTTTATTTAAATAAAAATTAGACGAGGCTCTTTTCTTTTGAAAAAGGCATCTTTTTTCTCAAGTGAGTCATTACATTGTCCAAAGTGGTTGGCAACGCTGGCTGTAATTCGAGCTTGCCTGCAATCTTATAGTCAACGGTTTTCGCTTAATAAGTGAGAAATGATGTGTAAGAAAATGCACAAATAAACAGTTTTTTTTTTAAGTTGATCTCCTCGTCACGTTGTACTGGTTATGTTTATTGTAAAATATAAAATTATAAAAGTAATAATATAAACAAATGGACCCTTTGTAAACCTGCAATTAGTTGAAATGAGCTTTAACTGACTCGACTCAAGTTCAGAAGCGGAGTCGAGTCGAAATTTGTGCTAGAATAAACTTGGGCTTATTATGTACCATTTTACTTGTGTGTGTCTAATTTTTCTTCGCTCCCGTCTAGTCTAGTGGCGTCTCGTGTTTTTAGTTTTTTGTTGATTTTCGGCCTTGAAAAATTATATAATGTAATAAATAATACATAAGATGGCATTTCGACGGCATTTCAACTCAACTCCAAATCTAAGAACGAAAAAACTGGGTCGAAAATCCGACCCTAATCCAACTCGAACTCTCCTGCATATAAACGGGGTATATGGAATATATTTTATGCCTACTTCAATTTGCACTTCATTTCTTCACTTCTGAAAGCAAAACTTTATGTAAATTTGACAAAAAGTAGCCAATTGCAATTATGGGCGCGTCCTATTTGAATTTCTCGTATTCGTTTAGCTTTTTATAATTATGCGAATCTAAAACATGCTAAAGTAACTACCTCACCTACTAATATATACATATGTATAACGCAACTCAAGCAAAACGCACGAAGTCCTTCCGTTATTACACGGACGCGGATATGCACAGCGCCACATCCCAATAGATGCACGGACGCGCCTGTGCGTATTTGGAATATAAATATTGTAGAAATTCGAAGTTTCACAAATTATTCTTCTAATTTTGAATATTATCCCAAAAAATCTCACCACTGTTAGTGCGTAGGACTGTCACGTCGAGGTTCGTAGGATCGAGTTTCAGCCTTCGGCACCTGTTTTGAGGAATTGTCCTACTAGAGTGTCCCTTGTCATGAAAATTGGCCTCACCTTAGACACTAAGTTCTTTTTGTAATCTCAACACAAACACGTAATTGTCATTACCTTAAAACTTAAAAGTCATTTCAAACTATCTTACGTTATGTATAGCCTTCAGATTTTGAAAACGGAATTATAAAGCTCATCTATCAAAATTTTACATTTAAATTTCAAAAGTTAGTCTAGAGGTACAGGCAATAGGGAGACCAATCTGTAGACTTTTGAAAGAAATATCGTAGGGTATATCGAGACTAAACTAAATCTCAGTTTGCGGGACTGAAAAACGTGTGGAAGGGACCGCCATTTTAAAAAAGCGTTCATACGATTTTCTATTCACCCTATAACGGATTTTTTTTTAATAAAGATTTGTAGAAAAAATTATCATGTGTTTACAAACATTTTTGACAACTTTTCTTAAATAAAAAAAATATTGTAAGAAATCTGTAATTTTTTGTACTTTTTACGGTTTTCAGTCCCGTAAACTAAGATTTAGTTTATGTAGTCGCGATATTTAATTTGAATTTCAAATCTTTTCAATAAATGTTAGTACAACTTTTTCCCTATTGACTGTATCTACTATAGTGAAAATACACATTTTTTTCTTCTGAAAATTGGTAGGGGTAGGTACCTAAAGGCCTTTCTTTAGTCATTATAACGAATCAACAGCAAATAGTCACCTCGATGACAGAGATATAAAAAGGTCATTCAAGGTCGAGAGTCAAAATATAGGCTTTTGGCATGCTATCGAAAACAATTTAAGTAAAATTTTTAAAATTTCTACAAAAAAGTTTTAAATCAAAATGTCTGACGAACAAATTTAGGTAAGAATGGATATTGTGTTTTACAACCCCGAACGTCTGAGGCGTTTTCACCTAAGTACAGCTACGCTACAAAATATACTTTCATGCACCGCCAACTAAAAAGAATTGTTTTGAGATACAATACGTTAAAATTCAAAATAAAAAATGCAGGAATACAGAAACTGACGCTCATACAACAATAGATTTACTTAATACGATAACGTTTAACCTCATATAGGATAAAACCTTAACAAAGGTCATTTATAATTTATTATACTTAAGAAATTCAACTTCTGGGTAAACATCGCCTAAAGGTGCCAAGAAATAACACCCTCGAACACGAGCATGAGCAACACAACAAAAACAACACAACACAACACAACAAAACATTGCTGTGCGTTGAAGGAGAGGTAAGGTATGTCTTTTGTTGACTGTCTTTGAATGTTTTTGTTTTTTTTTTTCATTTCATAATTCGTTTACTTATTGATGAATAAACAAAAATAAATAACAGTCCGTTTGACATAAACGCTGTCAACAACACCAACAAAACTTTAAAAATAAAGCTTTGTATACCTACGTACCAACTTGTCGAATAAGAGAAAAGGTTCACTGTGTTGACTTTTTGTTTTGGCATCCAAAACTGCAAACAAAATAAATGAATACCTATCCTGTTTAGCAGGATACACTATACTGTACATTATGTATGTATGTTAGTATAAAAAGCACAGTTTCGTTGTTAATGGCCAAAAATGAATGGTGGACCTATCTGGCGCGCGTTATTCACATTATTGTCTGGCACTTAAACATAGTATACACAACACATATATGATACATATGTACCTATCTACACACATTTTTATTTTTATTTTTCTCGTGAAAATAAATAGAAGTATAACGGTTTATGTGTGCATTATATACAGGTAAAAAGGACTTTAACTTTACGTCCGTCTCAAGTTTCTTCCTCGGCTCGCTAAGAAAAAAATAAAATAGGTATAGGTAGGTAGGTATAATAGATAGACAAGCACCACAGAAAAAAAAGGTTATACATAAATAGAGGAAAGAGCTAGAGAGAAGAGGATTCTTCTAGCACCTTCGAAGGTATATTGAACCTGACTATGATACTAAGCGTGTGCAAGTTTGTGTGGAACTTTATGTCCTTTGGATATAAAAACAACAGAGAAAAATAGAAGACAAAAAAATAACAACCGAGAATTTGTCAAATAAAATACCTAAGTTTTTTTCGCTTAGCTATCCTTAAGGATGTTTTCATATATCTATAGTTTTTTTTTTGTTTTTTTTTTTTTTTTTGTTTAAGCTGTTACTTTGTTAGGAAAAAGGTATAACTATGCAAGGCGCATCTAGATTCTAGATGCGCCACTTTATAGTCCTGTCCCAAAATGTTGAGTGTCTGTGTGAACCGTGCTGCAGAATTAAATGAATTTCTAGGTGGAGGGTAATTTTGTGCCCGACGACGTATTACATATAAATATATACAAGTACATGTACAGTTTATGAGAGACTTTAAATGCTGAAACTGGTGATTGTAAATATGGAGCGAAACAAGGCGGTTATTTTTTGTTTATTTTGTTTTTCACAGTGGATTTGTGACAGTTTTTATTCGAAAAGGAAACAGATTTATTGTGATTTGAAGTTTTTTTTTTTTTTTTTTTTTGTTGATTCTCTTTCTATTTTCAACTTTATGCAAAACGAACAGAAGCAAAAGGGAATGTAAATTTATGAATTGGAATGTTAAACACTGAGCTCATGGTCGGTTTTGAGTGTGAGCCTTTTGTAAAATAAAAATTATACTGGAAGTCATTTGTGAATAAAGTTTAGTTTTCAATATACCTACCTACCTAATTAGACAAATACCTATAATAGTTAAAGGATTTTTGTATATTGTCGTATTGATTGCAAAGAATTGAAACATTTTCTTTTCTATAGGTATTTATGTAGGTAGGTACCTACATTGAAATATTGTGTGTAGCCTTGTAGACGTAAGCTTAGTGCCATCTTTTTTCAGTCATATTCTTCATACAAAGCCCTTTATCCTTTATCTTTATCACATTTGTAAAATGTCGTGCTACAAATTCTTATGTAGGTAGTTATTTTGATTAAAGCCGGTTATCGGTGGGCATATATCTTCAATCATTCCCATCTCCTCTTCTTAAAATTCATACAAAGATTTACCTTTTAAGGTATAGTTAGATTAATTCCTGTGTTTTTGTTTTGTAGGCAGGCAGATATATAGGTAAGGTTTATAAATACTCTGCTTTTTTTTTATTGTCAGCATTCTTTTAGTTACTCACATGCTAAAATCATTTTATACAAAGCTTTCAACACCAGTTCTAGTATTAAAGTGGCTATTTTTTATGTGAAAACACCATATCGGTTTTATTGATTTTCGTTTAACGTTTCAACAAGTTTCCACAATATTTATTCAAATTATACATTTTTATTTGAGAAGTTTTAAATAAATTTAGTTAATCGATCCAAAACTAATCTTTCTCCCTTCCACAAAGAAATGTATCCCAAATAGCTATCTATTTGTTAAAAAAAAACAAGTCGATAAAGAATATCACAAACTTTTAAGGCACTGATTTGGCACGTCTGCTAAGTTTTCTAGTTAACAAAATCCTCAACAATGATTTTTGTTGCAAACTTTAGGCTTCCATAAATGTATTGGAAAACTTATTTGGTAAATAGGAACATATTTGTAATTTCTAATAACCTACTTCTGACTTTGATTAATCTTTTTTTTTTTTAAATCTGTACAATGTACATCCCTTGTTTATATTAAAAGAGTGATATGTTTACAACTGTCAACATTTGAATAAATACTTTATTTCTTAAAGATTTCTCTGAAATATTTTGGGATGTGAATGTTTGTGGATAGGATTGTTTATAAAGGAAATTCAAAGTTCAAATCATTTTAGATGCCTGCCTTACCTATGTACAATGTACAAGAATATATCGTTAATACACAAAATCATGCTATTCAAGTATATATAAAGGGTGTCCCGTAAAGATTGTATAACCTTACAACTGAGCAAAGCTGCACTTAAGATCTTTCAGAATTCCGAAATGAAAACATTTCGGCTTTTTAGCAATGTTGCTGACAAATTCTCAAATGTAATTTCCAGGAAAAATGCACCCTTAAAGATTGTTTTCTTGTTCAATTTCGTATACGGTTGCGCGTTATTATTATCTGCTCCACAAATTTCCGAGTTTTTTTCTTTTTAGTGGTGGGAAAATCAAAAAAGAAGTTTCAGTAAAATCCGTCCAATACCCACTTTCCTTACTTATATCTGCTTTTCTCCTAATTGAAAATTAAGTGTGCTGAAAATGCATGTCTTTTTCTTGGAAGAACAAACGTTGTTCTTCACTAGTAGGTTAGGTTAGGTTTGATGGGGTAATGATACGGCTAGCCGTATCACATCACTCGGATCTCAATGGATCCATTGTGCTCCCCAGGGGCTCCCCAGGAGTGAGGTGAGTAGACGTATGGGCATGGGGTGTCTACTTGAACCATCTGGAATTCTGGATGAATTTTAAGATGTTTCTTAGTGGCAGAAACGAGACGTCATCCAGTTCATCGAAAAAATAATCGCCGAGGGCTGCTTTTCTGGTTCTTGCTAGGCTGGGGCATTCACAAAGAAAGTGAAAGGAGCTCTCGTCTGCCTCTTCATCATGGCACCGTCTACATAAGTCGGATGTGCTGTTGCCCATTCTACTCATGTGGGTTCCCATTGAGTTGTGACCCGTTAGGAATCCAACCAAGAGGGGCAATTCAGGCCTGCTTAGCTCAGGTAAGTGTTCTGTTCTTCACTGGTAGCTCAATGCTTAAAAATAAAAATAATAGATATATAATTGATATGATATTTTGATCCTTTTCATAATCACAATGAAGGTTCCTGCATTATACTAAAAAGGAAAACGGAAGTTAAGCTCGTTCATAAAATATTTATTTCCATTTCAAATTTTCCTTGAAAATATGTAATAATTGTTGGAAGGCTAATATTTTTTGTTACTCAAATTTTGCGCAACAAAATCCCATCAAATGTATCCGTGATTCTTCATGAATACAGCCATATTGCTTTTTCTTGGAAGGAACTTTTTTAGAAAAGATTTAATTTTACCCACGTTAAGGCACTTCAGTAACAAAACAACAAATCAAAAAGCACTCAACAAGGACGATTCTTTTGTTGTACATATAGGGATAGGTAGGTATATCTCTATATATGTACAAGTGAATGTATTTTTATTTTTCAAAGTCTCTACCAGATGGCAAAAAAAAAAAAATACAAACATAAAAAACAAACAATAAGTAATTCAGAAGAACGCGCCCTCGAGGCCACACTCACAATCGACATGTAACAAACGTTCGTTTGTACCGCAATTGATTTGCAATCACGGTCGAACCTATTACTTAAAATAACCAAGAATTTCTCCACATAATGGAGGTCCATTCAACGCACGTTTGAAGAATTCAAATCTCAAGAGCTTTTCATATCGAGGACGTAATTGAACCTCAATTGTGCGAAGTCGGCTAAAGAAGTCGAGGATTTTTTTTTTATTTTCGTCATGTGTGTTGTGTTTGAGTGTGTGTTTGTATGGCTGTAGGCTTCACTTGGAATTCCGAGGACGGAACGAACCACATTGTGTTATGTATTAATGTATTATTCGAAAAGAAGACGAAGTGGGGCCACAAGTCCTTTAGAAAATATACACAGTCTTCTCTTATTGCTCTGCATAATTCTAACCCCATATGCTTATTTTTGCGGTCCGGGTTTTCGGTCAGACCCGGAGGGAGATCTGATGCTGCTGCCATTTTGTCTATATTTTTTTTTTCTCGATGAAGAATAAGGGTGTCATGTTTATTGTGAGTGAGTGAACGTTGAACGTCTGTGTCAGACATTTGTTACGCTAGACAATGAATGGAGCCACCAGGTGGTTGGAGGTCAGGGCACAACTCAGGTAATAGATTATGGTACCCAAAGAGATTGTTAAATAAAAAAAGAAACAGCCCCGTTGGCAAAAATAAGATGGTGAAAACTGGAGGAAAACTCACGGTACCCACCTACCTATATGCTTCTATATATAATATAAGTATACGCAATGAATAAGATACCTAAGTATGTTTCGTTCCACTTGAAGGATATGTCATTTGGCATTTGGCACTGTACGCATTTAGCATTAAATTGCTTGGAGGGTTCTATAAGAGGAATGGAACTTGAGAAAAGTGTTTTTCGTGAAATGCAGAATGAAAGAAAGGGTATGCAGGTACCTGTTCTTTTTTGTCATTTCGTCTGCACTAAAACGAAAACAGTTTACTCAAGTATTAAAGAAACAGCTCTGAGACTTTTCAATTAACTGCCAATTACTGTGGGTTTTCTTTTTTTTTTTTTCTTTTGCTGGCTTACAGAGATTTTCCAAGGTGCATCTGATGTTTTTGTTGAATGGTGTTTATATATCTGTAGAAACTAGGTATAGCTATACGAGTTTGGTGCAGACAGCACTTGGTAGATTTGTTTTTTGAAATGTTCAGCTTTTGAGCTGTCAATCAGTCTACGTAATTACATTCATTACATGACCATTGACCAATATAGGCATTATGACAATGGGTTGCCTAAGGGCGAGTTGTTCTGAAGAGGAATGTTACCAAAGTAGGAAGGCATATTGGACGCAGGAGCTTTTTCATTATGATGTATACCTATGGGGTAAAACAACTATACCCTCATTAGTAAAGTCAGGCTAACATTTGAAATCATCAATAATGTGATATTCTCGATTTTACTGTTCCTCAATGCCTAGCATACAAAAATGGCTTTGGTAGGTAAGTTGGTGGAGGCAAACACTTTTTGAGCTTGCAATTTTTGTCTCAAGTCAAACTGATAACTTTTCTGCCTTCTGTCTGTCGTGGTAGTTACTACAGGGAGTTTGAGCTCATGCAAGAAATGTTTAAAACTTACAGCCTAACATTTGTTGCCTAAACTCGGCTGATGACATGGAATACCTGTCTTTTTCGAAAAATTGACCGAGCCATCCTGTTGAAACCACATGCCCTTGGTTTCCATATCATTAAATTTAAGTCCAAAGAGGTTGGTCATCATCGCTTAATAGCGCTCGCTGTTGAGGGTGATGGCCTGGCGAACGTTGTTCTCAAAGAAATATGGACCGATGAAAGCCCAAAATCCACAAAAAAACAGTGATTTTTCGGGATGCATTGGATATGCTCTTCGATCTCATGTGGATTGGTATCGTTCTAAATTTGACTATTCAGAAATGGGTCTGATCGCTGAAGATGATTTTTCACTGAAAATTAGGGTCAGTTTCCAACTGCTCCAGAGCCCATTCAGCGAACACACTTCGTTGTATAGGTATGGTCGTTTACCTTAAGATTCTGGGTCAGTTGAATTTTGTACGGGTGCAAGCTCAAATCACGATGGTCTTCGAAAGGTCGAGTTTTTGTGAGTGACGAGAAATTGACTGCCTTGGATTCTCCTGCATACTCTCACTGTCAGCGTCGATGTTTTCGGCGGATCTTTAGTTTGTCGACGTGCGGGTGTTGGTTGATCGTTTACGGAACCAGTGGTCTGCGAATAGTCCTCGCAAAGCGCGTGGAACTTTGCCGAACGGGACACCCATTTTGATCAAACAATTTCATCATTTGCACGTGTTGTTGAACGCTATATCCATCCATTGTGATTTTGTGAAACAGACTGAATAAATGACAGCCAATTCGACAGATGTAGCTTCAACAGTATGGCCGCTATCAACTGTCAAAGCTGGGAAGTCCCTATTGGAAGACCTTTTACCTTAATTCTCTTATCTTAAACCAATCTACACCATTCTAGGTTTTCGTTGCATCTTATGCGAATCACCCTGTATAGTTTAACTTACAACCCCCGCATGGGGCCAGTAGGTTAGCTGTCAGTTGCTGATAAGTTGGCTACTTAAATATAAACTTAATACAAACAAGTAAATATTTGTGCTAGTAACCACACCAATAAAACAATCATCGATAATTGTTGTCTTCCATTAAATCATTCAATACTCAACCTTCACCCATACACCCTACCCGTTGTCGTCAGCATTTCGCTTAATTTATCAACCCAAACAATAAAATTATTCAAGCTTGGCAATAAATAATTGATTTCTCTTGGTGACTTCTCCGACGTAAACAACTCCTCACACCTTCTATCTGAGGAATGTTGGATATGTACTATGTGAAGAAGAGAGGGAGAAAGCAGTGCGTTATTCATTCAACCCTTCAACTGGTGGGTGGTGATGGAGGTTGCTGGTGAAAAGTGAAGAAACAAACTACCACCCTCTCGAAGAGCATAGAGAGACTGAAATTTTCGATCAAAGATAAAAGTCCATGCATGTCTTGCATTACAACAGCTCCCATAGTATAATATAACCATCCCACCTTATAAAATTGATTTTGGCTCCGACTATGAAATCTTTGCCAGATTTTCCATTCCGTAAATAGGTAGCGTAGGAGTCGACTTCTCTATATTTAGAGGAAATAAAAATCATTCAACCCCGATTATCAAAAAAATAAAAAAAAAATTGTCACTGAATCTAGACTACCAAGACATGCAAAGGTGCTGCTGCTGCACATAGGAAAAGGACATTCATTCTACAACGTCGTCGTCATCGTGTTTTAATGGCATAACATTTTGTCAAAAGAGAATAGTGTGAGCCAGTGAGCATTATGCAACCCGGAGGAGCTACACCGCCATCTCCCTCCAGTTTCATCCCTGGATCTAAGTGAAGGCTTCGGTTTTCGGGAAAGAGGAGTTATTTTTTTCCTCTGCGTTTCGGTAGCTATGAATAAAAATTGTTTGTTTGGTAGTGTCGTGTCGTGTCGTGCAGTAGTGTTAGGCACACGAATACACTGCCATTCAAATTGCTTTTCTGTGGCTGCTGACGCTGCTGTTGGGATGATGCGACTGCACCCGCAATCTCATCCTTCCTTCTCTTCGAGACACTTTCTGGCATTTTTTTCGGTGCAAACAACCACCCCCGAGTGTCTGGACTAAATGGCGCCCAAAAACTCACATCACAGTGCATAAAGCGCAAGCGAGTTCAAAAGAGGAAGATATGGTTTTATTTTTTTTTTTTACTTCAAATGTTGCTTTCTTTTGCTTTCCCAAAACAAAGAACAAATAGAAAAAAGCTCTTTGACCACAAAAATCTTCGATATCGTTCTACTTGCATGTTTATGCGTCTCTGGAGGGTGGAGGCCAAGCATATGGCACAAATCATGTTGCAATCAAAAAATTATTGTATACCAGCAGCAGTAGCTATTTGTACTGCCGTAGATACTGGTAGTATTGGAAAATCATAAGGAAATTGTTCATAGCAATTGTGTACATACATCATTCTTTTTATATCACATTTTAGGTCCAGGATAAAGTATGACGTTTGTGTTTGTGTGGTTGCACGGCGAAGAAGGATAAAACTTTTTTTTATTTTATTATACATTTCACAAGCGACAAGTTTATGTTGAATGTGTTTTGATTTTGACATCTTCTTTTTATCCTTTATTTTTTATGGAAACACGATTCATTTGTTTGATCCTAGATGATGCTTCGTTAAATACTTTTCAGATAATATAGTTTGTTCGTATTCCTGCACGAATAGGTATGCGCAATAATCATTTTATTATAGCAATTGTAATCGTGTTGATAAAATTGAAATACTACTTGTTTTAATATTATTCTTATTTTATTACTATCCAAGTTGTTTTCGATGTGATAGATACATTTCATGCAAATGAATTAGAATTTTATATTTTTTGCATAATTTAATAATGAATTTTTATTAATTAATGACATTACTTGTCAAGAACACATTTAATTGCAATTCGATGATTACACATGCACTTTCTTTTTGTTCAAGAGTTGACCAAATGGGAAATGTTTTTTATAAAAAATTAATGACAGCTCGTGTAAAACCATTGCATAGTAACTTACAACTCTAAACCATTTCTGTGTACGTGTTATTGGCAGGAATGGAGTTCATTCACAATTTTCTGCTAAATCCAAACGGCTTATAGGCACTTATTCATGACAGATTCCTTTGGATGATATGTCATTTCCTTTGCAAGAGACGTCGAATAGTCTGAGAATCGAAAATAGATCTTTAACATGACATTTACTGTGTTTTTTTTGCAAACCCCGACGAAATTGGTCGAAAAAACCGACGTTCTGTCCTGCAATTTACATGTTACATGCAATAAAAAAAACCCCTTCGGGCTTAGCAAAGCGCGGAGGCTTAACTTAAGCAAGGAGAAAAACTGTGTTACCGGCCTGAATTGCATACTTGTTATCTATAGTTTGTATGGAAACTCCATTTTGTTTCTGAAATGGCGTCGCTAATCCCGAATGTAGTTTTTTTCAGCCAAATCCCTCCGGACTTGCAAAAAAACATGGCTATTCTTACGCACTAACCATATGCCACGATTTCCTTCTAAATGGGTAACACTATAGTTCATTTATCAGGAAATCGAACAAAACAAAAAGCTCAATTGTGAATTTGTGTATGGTTTCAGGTTTTTGGAGTTTTGGCAGGTAAGGAACATCACTGTAAAAAATGCTAAACACATAAAAACTCAACTTGATGATGCTCAAACACCAATTGCGTCAATTGGAAAGCACTAAAATTTTAGCTTATGTTAGATCGAAATATAGTGTGCTTAATGGAGCAGCGTAGTCGGTCCTCTTATACGATGCACACATTTGGGTTGATAAGCGTGAAAAACGGTTTTCAGTCGAGGAATTCTTCGATTACTTCACTATGTCCAGACTATGACGCAGATGACGTTTTCGAAAATAGCATAATTCTGGATTCAAAATAATTTTTAATGGCCTTTCGTCCACAAAAATTGGCATTTTGTCCCGCACGCCAATCTCACTTGGACTTATCAGTTATCTTTACCTTGTGAGTGGTTTTTGTAATACACAATTTCTGTTACTTCAGATAACCAGACATAGATTTCATGACGAATATCTAGTGTGAACGATTTCCCACAAGATATAATTATATAATTTCTTGTTGACAATTTGAAAAATTTAGCAAGAAATTATCATTTAATAATGAAATTATCCGGATGAAAACATTCGCTTAATGAGGATATTCTGATAGTATATTATGAGAGTGAAAGTCGATCTATTATCGAAAAGCTCATGAATCTTCAAAAAGCTTACTAACTATAGTATTAAAATAACTACAGCAGCTACTCTTACTTTAAATGATAACAAATGTGTAAATATTTTATATTGAATACAAATCTAATATTCGGGTCTAGGGCAAACTAATTGTACGTAGCGTTCACACATTCACGGATTAATTTCATTTTATTTTGTACTTAAATTAAATATTAGTAAAGAACACAAATGGGTTTGGATCCAAACCCGATATGAACCGTTTGTGTGTGCATTTCAATGAGGGAGAGTAAGAATAAGTAAAAAGAACTAAGAGAATGATGAGTTAAGAAAAGCTTCTTTTAAAGCAGGCTTACTTGTGTAGCATTCGAGTCAATGGTTCGCTTAGGCCATAATCGGTGCGTTGGTATGCAGTGAGGAAGAAAGGAACATATCTTAACTGACGGGGGCTTGGATTAAGACAGATCTTTTGGAGCAGATTAGGGCAATCAATGACCCCATTAAATAATTGGTGAACAAAAACAATGTCGGCAGTATCACGGCGCAATTTTAAGGGTTGAGGTTCAAAGGTTAAAGACGGTCTACATAAGAAGAAGGTTAAAGGGATCATCCCAGTGTCACCAGGGGTGAAAATTTGTTTCGATATCCTCATATCGTCGGCGTTAATTTCCAAGTCAGATTGAAGTAAAATCAGCTCAAAATCATTTATAATCAAAACAAAAATGAGTGGACCCAAATTACTTCCCTGGGGTACTCCAGATAATGCATGAATATGTTTGGATAAACTCTCTCTAAACAGCACTCGATGCTGACGGTCAACTAGGTTTGAATGAATCCAAGAAGTGATAAAGAGGAAAACAAAGGTTTTTTAGTTTAAAATGAATGATGTTGTGGGATATTTTGTCAAACGTCTTCTTCTAAAAGGTAAGAGATTGTGCTAGTTTTTCAATACATTTTTTAAGAACGATTGCTGGCAGACTATCTCGGAACAGGGAAAAAATCATGTTTCAGCTGATTAATTTTATTCACTATTGAAAATACGCAAATGCTGATATCAGTAAAGGAGGTATGAGGATAATTGTTCAAATAACTAAAATAGTTTAAATCTACATCGGTATTCTATTGTATTGTAAATGCTTCGCTGAAAAAGTATGCAAAAAAATTGCGAAGAATGCGAGCCATATAAAATGAAACCAAATAAGTGGGAAACGAGCCTAAAGCTAAGAAAAAACACTCTTTACTCTTAGCATTGAAGACTGTAGGTACTTTTTTTCTCGCTATTTGTGCCATAACATCATACAAATTGGACTTTATAAAATTCATATTTCTTTGGAAGCATTATACGAAAATGCATACAATTTTCCATTTTGTTTTTTTTTAAAGAATTTCATAATATTGAATATGCTCTCTAATTGTTGTATTCATATTGATTTCTGGGTGATTGTTTCAAAAGGTAAAGATAGATTTATATTTTTAAAATATTCTTGTACTTTTCGCTCATTGATTTGGGTTTCAGTAACTTAGTGAATCATTTTTCTGAATTTTATTCTAACATGAGGTATATCATATACCTACTAACACTTACTATGTAACATTGAGTAAAGGTAATGCAAAAACTTCGTTAAATGTTTGATTACATTTTTGGTTATAAGAAAAAAAAAATAAAAACAAAAAATCAATAAACATGCCATTGTTGTTGAAAGTAGGCTTGTAGCTGGTGACATTATATTTATTTTTCTTGTCTTCTTTTTTTTGCAATCAACTTAAAAAAAACCTCTTGCTTGTGCCCATATCCTGTCAATACTTGTCTCCATTCCATTTTACTGATACCTTTAACGTGTCTCTTTTCCTGACTTTCCCACAAGCAATTCCTTAGATACACATCAGGAACCCATGTATCTATATCTTTCTTTCTACATCATATCAATATCATGCATCCTTATATACATACATACAACAAAAACAAAAAAAAAAACTAAAAATAAAACAGAAGGAATGAAGACAAATTCATTTTCCCTATGGATAGCTAGGAGAGGATACACAAATATTTCCTTTCTCTCTAGGATACCAAAATAAAACTCTTCGCTATTCGACTCGGCCTTTCAAGCCCTACCAATTGTGGTTTATTTTGTCTGTTTGAGTTTTTTTTATTTTATACTTAAGTTAGCTTTTTCCCTTCGGTTGCTCCAGCAACTTAAATATTTTTGGTTGACGTGAAATCTCAACGATTATTATTATTATGTCCTTTCAACAATTTTATTATCCTGTCCACAGAATATAAAGGACAATATAGTATATACCTAGTATATTTTTTGAGAGAAATGTGAGAAAGTACTTTTTTAGCTTTCTAAAGATGTTTAATGTTTATTTTCTCTACAGTAAATTTGAGTTTGAGTTATCTGTTTTTTTTTGCTGTCTCCTGAGATATTTCTATTAATTTAATGCATACTATAAAATAATAAAGAGATATTAATGTTTTGAGGGCCATAAAACAATCCGAAAATTATAGGAGCTATTAAATCATACAATTTTGATACAAGGAATTTTGAGCCAAGTTTTGTTCTTATCTCTGTCAGTAGCACTTAAAAGTAAAGAAAGTAAAAAAAAAACCTTAAAAAATTGTAGATCATATCAGACAACAACTAGCATTAACAGGATTGTCTTAGATAAAAAAATGTTTACCGGTAAACTTTACTGGTAAACATTTTAAATTATTTTCTCGAAATCACAAAAAATTATATGAAATGAAAAATTTTCGAAATTTTCTGTGTGAACCTGTATAAACTCACAGATTTGATTAAAATTCGGTACAGTCTATATCAGTATAAATAAAAAAAAATCAATGTTAAAAGCTTATGTTTATATAATTTTGTTATTTTATTTTATTGATTTAAAAAAAAACTAAAGAACATTTAAAATTTTTGTAATTTCTTAAAATAAAATTAAAAAAGCGCGAGACGGCTCATAGCTATGCTTTAAAATCTTATAAAAAAATTTATATAAATTTTGTATTTTTTTGTTAATGATTTATCTAATTCTAAAAATATAAATAATATAATTCCGTAGAGCCTAAAGGTTAAGTTTGAATTTTTGACTAAGCTTATCTTAAAGGGTGTTTTTTTAGACGTGTGGTTTTCAAGAAGAAATAAAACGCATATAATTCAATGTTATGGCCATGAATTGAGCTTTATTATAAAGATAAGAGTTTGCCTTTATGTTTTAAAAATGATTTCGGGCAAGTGGCCACGGCTGACTCGAATAAATTCCAGCCGAGAGACCCAATTTTCAACCACTTTTTGCAGAAATTGGGGCCGTATGTCAGCAATAACGCTTCGAATATTCTCTTCAAAGGCGTCAATCTTCTTGGACTTATCTGCGTAGACAAGCGATTTCACATAACCCCACAAAAAATAGTCCAGCGGTGTTAAATCGAACGATCTTGAAGGCCATGCCACAGGCCCACGACGCGAGATAATGCGCTCACCAAAAGTTTTCTTCAATAAAGTGATTGTTTCGTTGACTGTATGTCATGTAGCGCCGGTCGTCTTGTTGGAACCAAAGGTAGTGCATATCAACATCCTCCAATTCAGCCACGAAAAAGTAATTAATCATGGCTCTATAGCGTTGTCCATTGACTGTAACATTATGGCCGGCTTCATTTTTTAAGAAATATGGACCAATAATTCCTTTTGCCCATAGAGCACACCAAACAGTGACTTTTTGAGGATCTAACGGTGTCTCAACAGTGGCTTGTGGATTATCATTACTCCAAATACGGCAGTTTTGTTTATTGACGTATCCATTCAACCAAAAGTGAGCTTCATCGCTAAACAAAATTCGCTTATGAAAATTAAGATCAACGGCAATCTTGTTTTGGACCCATTTGGGCACAATAAGGATCCGTTGTCCAGGAGTAAGTCCATAAATTTTAAAATGGCAAACCAAATTGAGATAAATCAAGTGACAGCTGTCAAAAATACCAACTCCGAAAAAATTATTGCTAGATTGAAAACCACACGTCTAAAAAAAACACACTACATGTGTATATTACTTTTTCCTTCAAATTGCTCTAATGAATTTGATTAAATTTTGACTTCGGGAAAGAATTTCGCAGAGACGCTCAGACGCATATAAGCACAGACGCAGAGACTCACAGGCCGACGGACGGGATGAAGAAACACACTTTTTTGAACTTCTCGATTATCGTAGTGTTAGTTTTAATTACAACCTCAAAATTTTGTTAACACGAAACCAATACTTGCCCTAGAGCAAGTAAAAAAATGTGGTTCAACTCGAGAAACTCATCAGACATTACGTTGATTTGGCTAAATGCCAAAGTCAGTAGACAGCATTGCCGTATTTTGAGCGGGGATAATCCACAAGCCATTGTCGAAACACCATTAGATCCGGAAAAAGTCACCGTTTGGCTTCATCGGCCAGTGAAATCATAGGTTCATATGTCTTCAAAAATGATTATGGTCAGAACGTTACAGTCTTACATTCAACAGTGAGTGGTTCAGAGACATGATTATACTAACTTGTTCGAAGACATTAATATTGCAGATATTTTGATTCAGCAAGATGGCTCCACATGCCACACAGGGCAAAATTTGAAAGTATGATTAAGTTCGTGCGATTCTACGCCATTAGATAATTTTCTCAGGTGATATGTAAATGCCGCATATCTACGCTGATAAACCAAAAATGTTTTTATACATGGAAGCCAGCATTGAACGCGATATTGCCGAAATACCAGTCTGATTTACTGCAAAATTGTGTACAAATTATTGGACCCCAGACTAGCCGTGGCTGCCATTTATGCACTGAAATTATTTTTTCTTTACTCAAAACAAATATGAGTAATGACATTTTAACTAGTCAGATTTAATCATTGCATTTAAAATGTTTTATCTTTTCCTTGGCGTTGTTGCTTCCATTTACATTTAAAATTTCGAGATTTTTTTTTTTAAATTGCTTCTCGAAAATTCCTGGCCATTTTGCAACATTTTTTTAAGTACCTACCAGGAAGCTATAAAGAGAAATAAATTTAAATTAAAATTCCCAAAACAATTTTAATCCTTGCTGATGGTGAATGTCTGCTTAAGCTGTTATAAAATTCGCAAAAATATATTAAATGTATTTCAAATGAACATCAATAATGAGATTCATATGCACATTATTGCCACTGGCCACGAAATTATTGATTAAAGTATAAGTAGCTACGTATACCCATTAATACAATTATTATAATGCAGGCTTAATTTCAATCGAATCAAAATGTGTGAAATATTATCACACCTTTAATAGAATTTAATTGTCAGAAAAACAATTTCAAATGAATCAACAGAGATAGAAAATTTAAATTATCATTAACGCACGAAACGTAGAAAGCAAAAACTATTTAAGTTCAATGTCCTTTATGGGGAGTGATATGTGAAAAATACATTCATATATAGCCAAGAAAGCAGAGCACAAGGAAACCCCAAAACTGGAGAAAGAAGCATGCAAGTATAGGAAGCCAAAGAAAACATCCTTATCTCTCTTCTATAGCTTAGAGCCATAAAATCCAAGAATTACATTGAAGTTGACTGTGTTAGTGGGAGTCATGTCGTCTCGACCCCAAATTCACCACCAAAACTTTGCAAAACACTTCACAAAACCCAGTCCCAGATAAATGGAGTTCAGCTATCCCCCAAATGCCATTTGGCACTGGTATATCCTTTCTTGAGTTTTTCTCACAAACGAAAGAAAAATTCCTCTGTTCAAGTGGAGTGACTGAATAAAATTCAAGTTAAAAGTTCAAGTGAGCTCAACTCCATAAATGCGTTTCGCCCAGGTACGATAGTTGGGCTCATGAGTTAGATGGCTATCATACCCTTCTAAGATGCATATTTGTATCGATGTTTACCGACTAAAATAAAAATCACAGCCCAACTATCGTACCCGGGCGAAACGCATTTATGGAGTTGAGCTCACTATGAACTTTTAACTTGAAAATAAAGCTATACACATTGAATTCTATACTCTAAAGTCAGACAGCAAGACGGTTTCCACCTGATTTGTTTTTTTTTTTTTTTGTATATTTTTACTTAGCTTTGGAATAATGATTATATTCGTCTCTTCCAATTAATCATTCTAGATCCACAATTTGTTTTCAATTTTAAATAAAAATACTGTAAATAAAGCTTAAGTCGCAATAAAGAAGAAGATGCTATAAGAAAGAACTGGGAAATTGATTAGTGAAGAGTGTGGGGCTGAAGTATTCATGAACTCAAGTTTCATATTCGTAATAATTTCAAATACTTCAAGGTAGTTAAGGGAAATGTTTGGATACGATTTACGATAAATTAAATTACGCTTAGGGCCTAAAAGGAAATTACCATAAGGGAATTTAAATGTCACGTTTTTTGAATGATTAATTTGGTCATTAGATAAATTTAATTTAATATTCCAACGACATGCAGGGTGAAGATCAAATGTCACATAGAATATTATGGAAATAAAATTACGAGTACCTATTTTATTTTTGAAATTATTTTGTTTGCATGCATGGACATGGTAAATATAATGGATCTAAATTTAATGAGCATGGTTTCTGTAATTTTTTTTTGATAAATAAAAATATCTCGATGGGTGGTAGGGGATATTAAATTATATAGAATACATGTATATTGGAGCAAGGTCAACTTTTAGGTGTTATGAATGGATTGAAATCCTGTATTTGTCGGAAACTGCTTTATTTTCATTTAACATTATTTTCATAGTGTAAAAAGTGAGTATTTTTCCACAAAGCAAACTTTTTTAAGGATAAGTTTAATTTTGTAAAATTCTAATCGATTTTTTTGTTGAACGTATTAATTAGAAAATGCCTCTTAAGCCCTTCCAATCGGATGTAACCCTTTAGGGTCACCGACATTTTTGTAGAAGAGAGTTTCATCACCTTAAGCATTTTGAAAATCTATAAAAATCAAATACAAGGTGGCGTAAAATTAGTCGCCCTATGAAGAATGATATCATTTTTGCAAATGGCGTCATACGTCAATCATATTTGACATTTGTAAAATTGATACAAACAGACAAGCAATGGAGCGCTATACTCCGCTGTCAACCCATACTCAATCTCAACAACGAAGAGGAAGATTTTGTGTCCAAAATCATCATGGGCGACGAGGCGCATTTCCACTTAAGCGGTTAGGTCAATAAGCAAAATATTCGTTTTTGGGGCACTGAAAATCCACGTGTGATGCACGAAGAGCAATTACATCCACTAAATCCACTGTGTGGTGCGGCGTTCACCCGGGAGGAGTGATTGGGCCGTATTTTTTTGAGGACGTCATCGGCACAATCGCATACCTTAAGGAGAATATTCGACAGGAATGAGATAAAACGGGCAGAAATGTGTATCAACACTTGCGGTTGCCACTTGACGGATATTATCTTTTCCAAGTAACAGAAAAATTGTAAAGGCACAAATAAAAATGTCCATAACACATTTTTTTTTAGTGAAAATGTAATTTAAAACCAAAATTGGATGATTAATTTTTCACCACCTTTGTATAGATTAATTTGATTGTAGATTTTGCGTAAATTTAATAGAGATAGTTAGCCAACCCAACCCAATATCTGCAGGAACACTTTATCCAGATTTAAAGTTGCATAAAAACTTGTGAGAAGCTTTTTATAAAGGCTGAGGTATGCTTGTCGGGTTCAAGTTTTAACCAAAGAAGCAACGAAATTTAGTGTACATATTATATTATTCACCTGGTTACTACAATTATTACACAATTTTCATATTTTCCTATATCCATGTATGCATATATTCTTATAGCTCAGTTTATATAACACAAATTTATAATATAGAGATAACGGAGTCAGATAAATTACAGTCTCAGATGGTAGATATCATAGCAGATGCCAAAAGTAGCAGAATACTTTTAATACAAAACTGAAAAAAAGCTTCATACGATCAACAGAGAGAGTTTTGAAGATTGCACTAACTCGTTTAAACACTTTTTCAAAGTGGCTGACAGCACAAAAATAATTTTTGATCCACTACTTATATACAAGGATAAACGTTTTCTTTAGATACTTTCGCTAATATAGGATAACTAGACTGGATTAACTGTATTTAGGCCCCGAATTAGTGTACTTTGGGCAGCCGAAAAATCTTAGTTTCGTAAGACATTGTGAAGAAATTAAATTCATATCAGAAAAAACTAAATCCAAAACACCACCACACTTCACCACGCAAACATTTTGGGTACAAAACATTTTCCTTCAATTCAAAGTTATAAATTTAGATACTCTGACCCAGACTACATACAAATATTTATTAAACTCCGCCTGTATCTATCTCTTTTAATTTGCTTTTCAACTGTGTTCGTTTGCTATTTAGTTGCAATTCCTGCGTCCTTTCATTGATTCAAATAAAAATAAATCACTATCCCTAGTGGCGCCTTCGATAAACGGCGAGAATTCGTCTACCTTTATATTTACAACAAAATACCAATATCGATTGATTTTCGCCACCGTCACTAAAGTTATGTGTATCTACAGTGTACATATTAGCTGTTGGTTTGGTCCCTTTGTAGGTTAGGCATTCGTATGTATGTGTATTACTCTCCCATTTCCATCCCATCCAGGATGACGATAGGCGAGGACGACCAACGATGAAAACACTCATCTGTGTCAATAGCTCTTCGTGGTGGCATAAGTTGACATAGGGAATATAATTTCCCACGCGTGTTCTCCAATATTTATTTCAAGCCGATTAATGAGTTTTCACACAATTTGATTTTTTAGTCCTTAATGTGATCATCAATTAGTCTGGCAGAACATTTTGAACTTTATCTGTAACTTTTGACATCTGGTTGAGCGAGATGGAAGATGGAATTGTAATTCATTAACTGCTAAGATTTTTGACGGAGTCGACTTAATAAAAAAAAAAAAAAGAAAATTGGAACCAGAACCAATGACGTCATAAGATGAATATTGATTGAAGAGAGCATCGTTGTATAGTCTGAGAAAGTAATTAGTCAAATCCACAGCAACAATTCTGGATTCAACTTAATTTATTAACTTAAGTGCTACTTTGCATGTTTACAGGATATTTGGAGGGACGGGTATAGCAATATTACCGTTTGATTGTATAGAGTTTTATTGAATTGGTGTTAAATTGCTTTTTTTGTTGTCTCTCATCCTGTCAAAACAGTGATTTTGTAATGTGAATGAGACGTAGAGGGTTGAGTAATTAAAGATTAATATTGATGAGTGGAATAAAATAATGAAGTAGAAGTAGGTAAGGTTTTTCTTACTTTTCGTAGCTTTTAAAAGTTTTTCATTTTGATTAAATTTTGAAATTTTGAAAATTTCTGAAGTTGATTGCTAGTTGATTGGCATTGGCACAGAGGTTTGTGTGTTTTGTAAAAGATGAGAGGTTGAGGTGTAGGTATAATTATTTTTATAAATTAACGAAATCTTTGAGTTATTGATATGAGGTTTTGTTTAATTTGTTGGTAGCTAAATGCAAATTACTGTTATTGTTGTTATTGGTTTTGATTTAATTACTTTCCTTATTTGCAAAAGAGAAGTAATTTTTTTGGGAAGGCCCGATGTTCGATTCATATAAAATATAAATACATACATTTCAGGCCAGTAACCGTAGACAACAAATATGCAGTTTTTGGCTTATATGACTGGCTCCTATAGAAAAAAGTCCCTTAGTACACTATATTTTTAAGTATGCAGAATTTGCTATTATTTCGATGCAACCGCAGCTCTGTACGTTTAATACGTCTCGAAGCACAGGACTTTAAAAGTAGACAATTTTTCTTAAAAAGTTTGAAATCGTAGTTTTGGCCGTATTCGGGGCGGAGTATCGGCTAAAAGACTTATCCTATACGAGAAAAGTCATTGGGCGATGATTGTAGAACACCAACAGGCATATCTTTAATTAAAGCATACGTGGAATCCTGTACAGCTAATAGTTTCCTTGTTATTAGAAAAAAAAACGAAATAATAATGGAAATCGGACTTTTTTTAAGCAATGAAGCGTGTCCAAATTAAATTATTTTTAATATTGCGTTGTGCTTCACGTGGTGTTCGTTTTGAGGTTTTTTTTTACAGTTTTTTTTTTAATTGTTCTTGTAAACTTTCGCGAGCGCTAAAGTGTTTTTCTTCTTACAAAATTTTGGACTCTTATCAGCCGGGTTTTGTTTATTGTGTCACGGTGCACTTGACGAAGGGTAAAAAAAACGTGGTATTGAGATGCCAATGGCACAATGTCCCGTTAGTACACCTATCAAGGCTCTAATATTCTTTTTACTCAGCGATAGGATACACTGAGTTTTTTTTTTCATTTATTGTAGGCCATAAGCGTCTAGAGATCTGCTCTTTCGTTATTAGGTCTATTTTCCTTTTAATCACGCCGATTGGGACTTCTAGTGCCATATCTAATTGGCTACAATTTTCTCTATTTGATACTGACCCTTTCCTTGCTAGTTCATCTGCTATGTCATTCCCTTCAATATTGCTATGTCCAGGAACCCAGCAGAGTTTGACTTGGTTGGCATTTTGCTACTGCCTTGGATCTTATAGTCTCGCTGGATAGTGCTTTGATGGCAGCATTTGCCTGTTCACAAACAATTTGACCTCCAACGAGTTCAGTTTTTTCTTGTCAATTATTTCAGCCACCTTTTCAATAGCGTAAATCTCAGCTTGAAAGACACTACACTCATCTAGGAGTTTAAATGATTCTCTAATATTAAGAGCTTCACAGAACACCCCAGCTCCTATGCCTTCTTCCATTTTTGATCCATCAGTGTAGAAGGGTATACCCTGTTCACTTATCAGTGATTTGAATTCCCATCCATCCCTTTCGGGTATTAAAATAGAGAACATTTTGTTAAAATCTTTTACAGGTGGTACGTAGTCAATCGTCACATCAAATCCGGCCACTGTGTCATATTTTTACAAGACAGACCCATGACTATAGGTGTTTTGGTTCCAAGAGCCCATTTCTGTAAGTTGAAGTGCACTTTTGGCTGCAGTGCATGTTATTTACTCGTCCAGGACTGGAAGATTGAGAGTATTTTTTTTTTCTACAGCCTTCCACCACACGATCGAACCATAGGTAAGTAGGTCGAACAATTGTGTACTGGATGACTAGCGGTCGCATACCACATCGTGTACCAAAGATCTCTTTGCATGTGTGTAGAAGGCACAAAGTGCTATTTTTGTTCTTTCCTCTGTGTTCCGTTTCCAGGTTAGCTTGGAATTAAGGATAAATTAAGGATAAATCTCAGATATTGAGCTTCTTTGGAAAGTTTCAGAGGAATTTTATATAGCTTGGGAGGACTAAAGTCCTCTAATTTCCTTTTCATCGTAAACAGAACTTGTTTAGTTTTTGCAGGGTTGACCCCGAGACCGTTTTGTGTTATTTAAGTGCCGATTTTATAATATCTTTGATGGTGGTAAGATACTTACCCGATATCAAAATTACTGTGTCATCGGCCTAGGCCAAAATTTGAATGCCCTGACGCCCAAGCAGTTAGCACAGGTCTTTCGAAGCTGAAAACTTGGTTTTACACTGTTGGTATCTATCTTCGTACTATGCTCCTATTAATCTTTAATCAAACACTAAAAAAAAAACAGATACTTAAATGTTTTCTTTTGGAAAATATCTAAATAACTAAAACTATAAAATAAAATCATTTTTTAAGACTTCGGACTTTGTTTGTATTTTTTCGTTGAAGAAATCATTATATTATTGAACCATTAACATGCATCTTCAATCTAATGTGTGGCTACATTACAGTTGTTAACCACAATAGCAAGTTCGCGAGATACAGTTGTGCATTTTGATATAAAGGGTCCGCCAAATAACTTTTTTTTTTTTTTTGAAAATGGCGCAAAACATCGAGTGTAGCTTCGGCTGTGTGGCACGTAGCGCCCGCCGTCCTGTTGAAACCAAATGTTGCCAATGTCCTCCTCTTCAATTTTTGGGAACAAAAATTCGTTCAACATCGCCATTGACTGTAACGGCCACTCCTTGCTCATTTTCGAAAAATGGCCCAATTATGCCTCTGGACCAAAATCCGCACCAAACAGTGACTCGTTTTGGGTGTATCGGCTTTTCAATGGATGTGTGCGGGTTTTCTGTTCCCCAAATGCGAAAATTTTGCTTGTTTACTACCCGCCAAGATCAAAATGAGCTTCATCTGAAAAGATGAATTTTTTGGCAAAATCGGCATCTTCTCTGAGTCGATCGCAGGCCCACTTAGCGAAGCGTATACACAACGATATTCGTTCAGCGGAAGGATAAAACTAATTATCTGTCAAATCAGACATGAGCTAAGTGTTACCATTCACGAAATAAGCACTAGTTGAAAAAAAAAGTTAGATGGCGGACCCTTTATTATCCTTGGTTTTTGAATATATTTAAAGCAATTCATTTTTGTTACAATTTGTCTAGCTTATTAAAAAAAAACTCTCATTTTTGTGTTTTGTTTTATAGAGTAGTGTTGGTATATTTATTCATCTACTCATGAAAAATAATGTAGGTATCTTTACAAAAGAATCAGTTGAAAGGCTTTATAAATGTTCCTACCTGCGCGATTCATATTAAATTTTAAATTAATTTATTTTTGCAATTTTAAGCCATTACATCAATTACTTTCAATACCGACAGGCACTTTATTTATATGTGTTTCTCTCAAGTGCCCTTAAGATGAGACCGAAAAATCTATTTGTACAAATATACCCAACCGAAAGACAGTTAAGTGATACTTTTATTCTCGTAGATATTGACTGAATAAAGAGTAATGGTTAAATGTAAATATTGTCGGAACTCTGAAAGCGGATGAAGAGAATACAGAAGTGGGCAATCGGCTTGTTTTTGCTTTAAACTTTCGATGGGCCATTTGCGTTTGGGTCTCTTCTTTTTCTTTTGTATGAAAAATATATCTATTTACTGAGTGGAAGGATGAGGGGTTTTCAAGTAATAAATTCAATTATTACAATTACACACTTTAAAAACCTCTCATTAATAAATTAAAGTGAAAGAGATTTTCCAGTGGCACTTGATGAATTGTTTTTGAAGTGAATAAACACAAAAGTTTTGTCTAACATTTTTTTAAATGTTTTGGTAAATAATATTTAATAGTAGGTTTCAGTTGAAAATAAATTGAGTGGATTATGATGTATTTTTAGAACGTGACATTAGCATGGCAAAGTTTTTTCTTTATGGGTGCAACAACTAATGTGCTTTTTTTTTAAATGTGAAATTTAAAACAACAAGAGCATAGAATTCTTAATTAATATATATATTTTGGAAATATTGAGGACCAGTTTGTTCACAACTGATCATCTTTAATCAAGGAATAGTGCAGTTGGTTAATCATCCAAATTGCTAATCAGCCGATTTTGTTTGATTATCACCATTTAATTAGAATCTGTAAGAGTCATGGGTCAGATTTAACTCACTGTGCACAAATGGCCTTGAGGAATATCTAATTTTTCAAAGTAATTTTCAATAAGAGGTGTTATTTTGATATTCAAAGAAAAATGGCATTTTTTGAGATAAATGATCGGATTATTGACCACGCTTACAGGACCATATCCTTTTCATGAAATTTTCCATAACCAAATCGCAAAGTGGCTGCCCTATGTCCTCGATAGCCTCACGAATTCCATCTTTGAGGTCTTGAATCGACGCTGGGCTGTTGGCGTAGACCTTATCTTTCACGTGGCCCCAAAGGAAGAAGTCGCAAGGTGTTAATTCACAAGATCTCGGTGTCCAATTGTGATCACCTCTTCGAGAGATAACACGGTCTGGAAACTATTCCCGTAAAAGATGGATGGTTTCATTGCTTGTGTGGCACGTAGCGCCGTCTTGTTGAAAGTAAACGCTGTCCAGATCAATACCATCCAATTCCGGCCATACAAAATCATTAATCATCTCTCGATAGCGCAATCCATTGACCGTAACTGTTACTCCAGCCTCATTTTCGAAAAAGTAAGGGCCAATGACCCCGCCGGACCATAAACCGCACCAAACAGTCACGCGTTGAGGATGGAGAGGCTTTTCAACAATAACTCTTGGGTTTTCCGAGCCCCAGATGCGACAGTTTTGCTTGTTGACGTAGCCTCCGAGGTGGAAATGGGCCTCATCAGTCAAGATGATTTTTCGATGAAATTCCGGATCATTTTAATGCATTTCAAGGACCCAATCAGCAAAGACACGACGTTGTTGATGATCAGCCGGCTTGAGTTCTTATGTTAACTGAACTTTATAAGCCTTAAGACCCAAGTCTTTATGCAAAATACGGTGTAATGACGTTTGTGGAATGCCTAATTCCAAAGAATGACGAGGAATGGACAAACCTGGGTTTTCTTCAACACTTTGGGCTACAACAGCAATATTCTCAGTTGTTCTTGAGCGACGTGCACGGTTTTTATTCTTCACATCACTAACTTGTCCCAACAGCTCGAATTTGTCCACCAATTTCTGTATTGCGGTCCGACAAGGTGCTTCACGACGACCCAAAAATGTTTTAGTTTTACGAACCGTCTCTGCCAAATGTTCACCATTTTTATAGTGAATTTTAACAATTTCAATGCGTTGTTGAAGCGTGTATCGTTCCATTTTTATTAATGGCGTAGTTTTTACTTGTCAAATGTCAAAAAATGACAGCTTCAAAAGTGACAGCTACCGAAATAGCGGGCTATTCAAAATAACACCTCTTATTGGAAAACCCTTTATCTAGACGATTCAAATCAATAAAATAAATGAGAACAAATTGTACTTGCTGTTTAGGGAAACATTGGTTTCGTTTTGACACAAAATTGACACAATACTGACACTATAGTAAAATATTTTACAATTGACACAAAGTTGACAAAAGTTTTCATAAAATTTAACATAACGATGATGACGAAGTTCAAAAATTCCGCATTTCATTAATGCTAAAACAATACGGATCTTAGTGACAACTCTGCTGTATACCTATCTCGTTTTTCCTTAAGCTTGTTTATTTTTCATGTATTTGTTGTCTGTTTTCCTAACACTTCATTTCAGACTATCTTACTATTCATAAAACTGAGAACCCGCAAGAGTAAAAACTCAACATTTGGTTGATGAAAGGTGAAGGTTATCCCATTATAGAGAGCAGGTTCTTGTGTTGTTGATATGAATCATTTTGATAATAAAAACGGCTAATGTGGTTTTCGCTATGTTGTTCCTTCCCTTGTACTTGTACATATCCAATGTAAATCGATCTGGAGACTTAGTGGGTTGACCAATTTGCTTTAAATTTGGTTTTGAGAAATTTTCTAGAGTAGAGGTTAAATTTTTTGGTTTATAGATCATTTTTTTTTGTAACGACGTGTTTTTTTTCTTAAAATTTCTCGAAAATGACTTTAATGAATTTAAATAATTTTAATTAATTTTGCTTATAACCTAAAGAGGAGAAGTTAAATGCTCAAAAACTTTTGTTACAATAAAACAAATAAAAAATTCTATGAAAATAAGACTAAGTCTTAATAATCCTTATTAGAAGTAAATAACGGGTGATTTTTTGGCTGGTTTGGTTTTGGCAACACTGGTTTTGACAGCTGACGTGTGTTTAGTACCTTGTGTCACTGTCAAACAGCTTCAGTTTGGTTTGCAATTTAACCATGGATCGTCTTACAAATGAACAACGCTTGCAAATTATTGAATTTTACTATCAAAATTCGTGCTCGGTTCGAAATGTTCATCGCGCGCTGCTTGTGTTCAGCGATGAGGCTCATTTTTGGTTGAATGGGTACGTAAATAAGCAAAATTGCCGCATTTGGAGTGAAGATCAGCCAGAAGCATTGCAACAGCTACCAATGCATCCCGAAAAAGCCACTGTTTGGTGCGGTTTATGGGCCGGCGGCATTATTGGGCCTATTTCTTCAAAGATGATGCGAATCGCAGCGTTACTGTCAATGGTGAACGCTACCGAGCGATGATAACAAACTTTTTTTTGCCCGAAATGGAAGTTCTTGACTTGCATGATATGTGGTTTCAACAAGACGGTGCCACATGCCACACAGCACGCGAAACAATAGCACAATTGCGAGGCGAGTTTGGTGAACAGTTAATTTCACGTTTCGGGCCGGTCAATTGGCCGCCTAGATCGTGCGATTTGACACCATTAGATTATTTTTTGTGGGGGTATGTCAAGGCTAATGTCTATAGGGACAAGCCCGCTTCGATTGACGCACTGGAAGCCAACATCCATGCATTCATTCGTGAGATACCGGCCGATATGTGTGAAAGAGTATGCCAAAATTGGACTCAGCGGATGGGCTACCTGAGACGCAGCCGCGGTCAACATTTGCATGAAATTATCTTTAAACATTAAATTGCAAGGTTCAAACTATCGATTCAAATAAATATTTCATTCATTTTTTCGAATTTTTTGTGTTTTTTTTTTAAAAAAAGTTCTAAACCTCTTAAAAAATCACCCATTAGAAGTAATAAAAATTTAAGTTTTCTTTTTTAAATCATTTTTTGTGTCGTTTGAGCGATTTTATTTTTTATTTGAGACTTACCGGGTTTTTTCGAAAGAAAAGCAACGATATGTTAAACCACCAAAAATCTCCGAGCAAAAATAAGTTATTGCATCTAATAGGAATAATTGTTTTTTTTAAAGTAAATTTTTATCATTTCAAATTCTTATTTCCCATTTAAGAAATCTGTATTTAGCTGTTATAGTTGTTTCTCAAACCTTCTTAATTTCCGACCACACCTTTGTCACTAAATGTCTCTATACCTTATTTGTAAGGTCTTGTCAGTTTATTACATTAATAATTCCTAGTGAATCTGTTCAACAAAGATTCTTTCCTTTTGCATTCCATGGATTTTCTTGGTCTGATACGTATAACCTCCCTCCCTCTTAAAATTGCCTAAAATTAATTGACATAGAATCCCTTGAACAACGCCGCCATGTGGTTGATATTTGGTTTTATTTCCACCCATCAGGTAATATCGATTGCCATGTACTTCTACAAAAAAATCTATCTTTAAACCAACCCAAATAATATTCCACCAATACCTACCTCTCTTTCAAATCAATATTCATGCCTCTAATTATTTAAGTGACGACCATATGACCCGTATGCTACGTAGATAATTCTATATAAGAATGCACAACCATCCACTTAAGCAATGAAAGCACTCTCCCTAGGTCTGCCCACGAGCTTAACTTTTACTATAGTTAATTTATTATAGATAATTTATGTTAGTCTCAAGTTAGATTTCAAGTGTTTTGCTCTGTACAAAATATAGTGTTATGTAAAGGCATTATCTTTCGTTACGTTTAGCCCTAACAAAATTCTAGCGACTCGTAATGGCAAATTTAAAAAAAAAAACAACCCCTTACTTAATGTTTACAATTGTCTCTATATGGAAAATCATAATGACTTGAACGTTAACTTCTATTTTTCGTTAATTCTTTAACTGGTACAAAACTTGCCTTATATGTAAATTCTAGAATGTATGTAGAAAGTCACAAAATATGCCCGACTGGTTCACACAAACTTACTCTTGTGGTTAACAACTGGATTGTGCGAACTCACCCAATGCACTTGTGTACGCAACACTTCAGCCCACTTATCAAACATCAATCGAGTTGTGCGAGGATTTTGGAAAAACATAAAAGTTGGAAAATGGGATTTATAAGGAAAACTATTTATCCGGAAAAAAATAATAGAAAACAGTGGATAGCCTTGAATACACCAGTCCTATGGAAGCTGTCATTTCTGTTTGAAGTTCACTTTGGATTCCCCGTAAATTCATGACGCGACCACACAAATAAAAACCGAAACCAATTACTTTTTAAAGAACAAAAAGAAACAAAAAAAAAAAATAAATGAATTAACCCACATTTTATATTTAAAGCGATGTTCTTTTCTTTCTTTGATTCTTCTGGCGTTCACCTTATGGTAACTTTCGTTACAGTGTGTAGCAACACAGGGAAGATGCATGATGTTATGATATATTTAACAAGAAGATATTAAAAGAGTCAAAATACTGCATCATTGATTTTTTGTTTGCTTAGATGACATTTTGTTGAAACTATGTATTTAAAAGTACCAAATTGCAAAATTAAAACAAAATATGTTTAACCATCAAAAAGATATTAGGTGAATAAACCAAAAATAAGACCACTTTCTCAAAAAAAAAAACGTGGAATGGCTATTTCAATTTCTGTTAATTTAGTACCAAAACCTGAAACACGGTTTTCTTACAATCACTTTATTCATTACAGGTACGAAGTTTAACCAAAATCGTTAGAGCCATTTTCGTGAAAATTATAAAAAAAAACAAAACTATTGATGGCAGTTACACTTGTTGTAGACAACAACAACAAACAAGAAACCGAATTTGATTTCCCTTCAAATTACAGTGGATGTACTCGATCATCGTTAGTTTTGTTTACAACCTCAAATTTTTTTTACACGAAACCAATACTTGCCATTTAGATGAAAGACTACCTAATCATCGTTGCTTAGAGACATATGTAGGTATCGTTACGTTGCCGTTAAGGTCCTTTTTATAAATATACATGAAATCATTATCAACGAATTTAAATCCTTTCTATCCTGCACAGTCCCAGAAATTCATATCGAAGTTTTTTCGGACACACAACAATACATTTGTATTATTGGAATATTGGTATGAACTCCTATGCAGCCCTTACCACTAGTGGGTGGCAGACATCAAATCACCCACGAAATTTTTTGACTTATGAACTTCAAGTATCACCAAATCAGTATTTTTTTTTTGTGATGTATGAGTCTACCCTTATGAAAATCAATTACTGTACTCTTTGTCAAACTTATTTTTCCAAAGTTTTTTTTTTTACATAAATTTCGTTTTAGATATGGACCTAAATTCAGCTTAAAAAAATATGAAAATTCCAAAATACTTCTATGCTCAACACTTAACTCAAAAAAATACTATATTACTTCTAACTGCTGTTATGTAAGGTCATATGGTTGATTTGAATATATGTAGTTTGAACCTGCATAGGAGAGGCAGAGAGAGGTAGAGAAAATGTTGATATAATCATTGGCAACAGGTAGCGTTGACAAAGAGAGCGTGCTTAAAAAAAAAACCGTCACACTATTTATATCCTTGTGGTAGCCGACAGTGCTGCGCAACTATTTCTAAATTGTTGTTATTTTGCAACCCTTGTATTTCATTATGATGACGGTCTTGGAATATTTTCCATGTACACGCGAAGAAATTACGAATGTCTATTGCTGACTACTACCATGGCACACTTGCAATCTACACACAATTATTATTTATGAACAAACGAGGGAGATTAAGGTCCTTTTCTATGTAACTGCGGAATGAGTGGGAGTGGAAATAGGAATGACCATTAGCTTTTTTGAATTACGTACATAGATACAAGCATACATCATGTGGAATTTTAAAAATATCTGTCTCTTCTTCTCCCATGGTTTGTGGTCATTACGGTTAATTATAATTAATGTTTGATTATGTGCAGTTGGATCATTTTATAGAACATACCTCTGCTATGTGTTATAATATGTTTCACATAATCCTTATACCTTTACCATTTCTATCTCTCTTAATGGTACATACGGCACATTTGTCATTCATAACCATTGTGACAGATGTAATCATGTTTCGTAGAGTGGAGTGGTTTTATGTTGATTACGTTGGATTATAATGCCATTAAAGTGGAGAAGATATATATGTAAGTGGCTAATGACTAAAGTATAGGCTAAGAAGCTAAAATATGGTAGATTATGAGATATTGACATGTACAGTCTAGTTATTAAAAAACAATTGAATTATAGTTGATACATATCACAGTTAAATGTCAGAGAGTTAAGTTAATGAGTGGTATTTATTGATTATGAGTGAAGTAGAGTATACATACGTATAACAAAGCATGCTGAAAATATAATTTTTATAAGAGAATTGGTCTGTCGTGCTGGAGGCCTGGGATCGAATCACAGCCTATATTCGACCTTAGAAAAATGTCATCATTTTTTTCAGGGGCACTGGCTCTAACGAGAAATAAATTTTCCAAGGATTTGCCAGAAATTGTGAGTTGATATTGCAAACTATAACAACAGGAATAAAGAAGAAATGATTGAGAGTTGTTAATCATTAGGCCCTGGTTCTCAACGAGCTTTATTTATTCTTTATTTATGTATTGGTAACCCTAAACAACCAGTCAAATTGTTTTTTTTTTTTTTGAGGGCTTATTAACATTTTACCTACAACTCAAATGACGGAAAAAAATCCTGTGCGAAATTTGGGATATCCCAATCTTATTTTGCTCGAAATTGACTACTATGATTTAAAGAAAACTTTGTAGTGTGTCAAACTTAGTACCCATACCAGTCTACCATTTAACATAATAATTTTACATAATAAAATATTACATTGGATTATTATCAACATAAAGCAGTTTTTCATTTTCTAATATTTCATTATTTGCTAATCACATAAGTTTAAATAATTTTGGTAATCAAAACTTTCGAAACAAATATTTTCTTTATTAAAAAAAAAATTAAAATAAAATACGATATGTTTTAGAAACGGGTTCATGACTTTTTTTGAAAGTAATTCCTAACTCAACATTATTACATACTTAAAATTAATTTTCGAATTGTTTTTTCTTAAAAATGCTTACAAAATGTTTTGATATACAAAATTATTTTTATATATATAACATCAAATAAATAAGTTTATCATATTCAGACTTTAAAACCACAGTGAGATCGTAAATAGGAGCAAGTGTGACTCAGTCATGCATTTTATTTAATTGAAATTATGTCTTGACTAGGTGATTTGCCAGTGTCAGACGCTTCGCAGATTAATATTACGTGTATATTATGTATAGCTTAACATTTAATTTACATAGGTTTAAAGACATTAACCAGAACTCAAGTTATAAATCTTTCAGATTTGCTCACATCAGTCGCTTCGCTGAGTAAATTCTACATGTAGCTTGATATTCTACTTTTATTTAAAGTTTAAAGATTCGATTATTAGAACTCAGGTGACTTCCAACCAAATCGAATATTTTTAAAATTCTAATAATAACTTAAATTGAGGTTGTAATCAAAACTAACGCTACGATAATCGAGAAGTCCAAAAAAGTGGGTTTCATCACGCCGTCCGTCGGTCTGTGCGTCGGTGCGTGGTACAAAGCATTTTTATGTGATTCAATAGAGGAAAATTCGAATTTTTGTTCTAGCTCATCTAGAACGGGAAGCTGCCATACAAACATTTTGGTTTTATCAAATTTACTCGAAAATAGTTTTAACGATTTTGATTAAACTTCATACCTGTAATAAGCAAATGAATTGTAAGTAAAACGTTTTCTGAGATAATGGTCTTTTTGATGTTTAGACCGTTTTTGTTATAATTTTGCAATCTGATGCTTTTAAGAACTTTTTTTATAAAAGAAAAAAAAATCAAACAAAAAATACATTTTTTATTACCCACTTTTGATTATTTTAACATTTTCTTGTTAAATATAAATATGTACATCATCCATCTTCAATGTGTGGTTACACACAATGGTTAACCCAATAACAAGTTCGTGCGATCAAGTCGTGCATATTATTTTTCTTATACTTGTGGTTGTTTACATAATTACATATAATTTTCAGTGAATGAAATTAATTGGAAGAAAAACTCAATCTAGGTTTTAGGATGATTTTTTGTGCGCTTTCGAAATAATTTTGATGCAAAATTGTAGCCCGATGTACATATTGAAAATCGGAGAGTAAGCAAAAAAGTTAAAGGCTTTTAAAGATACTCATATTGATTTTTCTTAGGAATTTGCACAAAACACCCAAGCAACACAATTGAGTCTTCAAGATATCTCTAAAAGCTATTTTCGAAGATCTTTCAACTCTTTCCACAATCTTGAAGAGGTCGTTAAGACCCAAAAAGGCCTAAAGGGGAGGAGCCTATTGTATGGAGCGAAGAGTTCTAAATAAAGTATTTGTAAGAGTTAATAGAGATCATTTTTTTGACGCATCTTTAAAGATGCTCTCAAGAGGTTTTGAAGTTTTTTTTTGTAGTGTAAACTTGGAGGGAGAAAATAATATTAAGAATAATTTCTTTCTCTTTTACACAAATACAATTTTATAACAATTTAAATGAAATAGAATGATTTTAAAGCAAAAACTAAAGCTAGGTATGACAAATTCTTTATGTTCATGTAGGGTTAGATTTACAATTAATTTTATAAAGTCTTTAACGATGTGTATTTTGTAATGCAAGAAAAGATTTACTTAAAAATCGCATACTCTACCCCACATAGAATAAACGCGCCTTGAAATAAAAAAGTATTTACAAGTTAAAATCAAGAAAAATAATACAAAATTCACTGACAACAAAAGAAAAAACATATTTTGATGAATTATTATCTCCCACAGTGTTGCTAAACAAATAAAAGTGTAGGCATAATAATTACATGTAACTGTACTTTATTGAATATTATGTATTTAATAAATATTTTTTTCGCAATTGAACGAAATAAATATGGCGAACGTATTTTGTTGGGCATGTATCAAAATATTCCTTCCTACAGGGTGCCTCATGAAATGCAGGTAATAAATGTCTTGTTTTTCTTTTAATGGGTTTTGGATAGATTATTCTCATATTAATAAAATGAGCGTTTGGTTAACATTGAAACCTTAAAATATTTTGACGTTGCATTATTAAAATTTCACATTAAAAATGAAAATGTAGCAGTTATTTTTTTTAAGAAAAAATATTGCCTTATATTTTCGCTTTGCCATATTTTCATCGTCAGTTTTATGACAGTAACAGATGGTTGAAAAATTAGCTTAGTTCCCTATTACCCTGGTTTGGACAGACAGACGGGGCTTATTCAAAGGTATAAACAATATTTTTTCGATCCAAATCTGTCCAAACACCGCAGTTTTTAAGAAAATTTCACTACCTACATAATATATCTACCTAAGTACAATTGCACATAGAAAATTTTTATTGAAATAAATAATAAATTTGATTAAAATAATAAAACATACAGAAACTGTGTTAAAAATATACGTTTAACTATGTCACCCTTTACAAAAAATATGTGTAACTTTGTATAAACTAACTACCGTTTAAAGAGTTTCTTAAGATGTCGTCAAAACATCTGTGTTTTAATCACATTTTTCTAGAGTCAGAAACCTCTTAACGAATTCATGATAAGATATCAAACGAATCAAATTGAAAGAAGAGAGAGACAATGAAAGTGTCAACTGAGTGTCAACAAAGAATTAAAGAAAAAAAAACTATAAGCAATTATCTATTACTATTTTCATTCGCGTACTAAAATAATTGATGAGCAATTTTTGGTCTTAAGTCTCTTGCAGCTCCCTAAACTCTTTTTAAATTTTCAAATTAATAACATACATATGTACAGTAAATAAGAAAATAAGAAAAGCGCAATTCACAAATGTCAGATGACACAAACACTTTTTTTTCAAACAAAAGAGAATATTAATTCTACTTAAAGACACAATTTTAAGCCTTCATAAAGACATTTTAGGAATAACATATCTTCGAAATGTATTTGAAAGAGTAATAAGAAATATACTCTTGCGCAATTTAAACAAACTCCTTTTAAAAAGGTTGTAAAGAGGATCTACAGAGAGTCAATATAAACACATTTGCCATGAAGATATTCAAGATGTTTAAAAGACGTTTTTGTAATAGTTAAAACAAACAACACTTTTCTAGAGCAAAGTAACAGATCATAAAGTGTAGTGGTATCAAGAAGATTGAACTAACAGTTTGTTAAGAGCTGATGAATTTGTTTGGAGAACACTTCAAGAGTTTATGTGTTGCTTGGGCAAACCATCCTCCACTGAAGCTCGCCGGCTGACCATAAACAACTATCCACTTTTTTACGATTTGTCTTGAATTTTTAAATTTGTTGACTTTCTTCAATTTCAAATACCTATTTACTAACAATAGTGAATACTCTACCACTCCGCATTTTGAATATAGTTTTTCAAACCTCAATCAATTAAACCCTATTTTACCCTTTGTCCAATAAAGCGAGAAATAAACTATACAATCGTTGTACGTAGCCTACACAACCGGTTTACCCGCCCGTTGAATTCACAGCTTACGAGTATCCACGACCGGTCTAACCATTGCATGTGTGACCATAAACGATGCAATCTTCACATACAAGAGTACAACCGTTGCAAAACGTGCGTATTTCCACCTAATGGTACACTAGGGCGTATACGTACTATTTTTTTAAATTTTATATCTAGAACGTTTAGCTCTTTTTGTCGGGTTACGATATATGTACTGCTTATCTGTACATATATATATATACATAATGTAGATCAGTAAATGTGAAAAATAAATTCATTTAACTGTGCACATTGTACAGCAGTAAGACTTTTCGAAGAAGTTTTCTATGAATTATTTGTAATCGTTTTGCATAAATCTGAAGATCTTGTTTATTAATATGTGCAGAGTAGATATTAGCGTTAAATTGAATTTTCTTAGCTGTAGATCATACGACCAATTTCACCACGTTGAGCACTGACAAAGTGACTCATTTCGTAAATTTCGTAAATGGTGCAAACTAAAAAGTTTATGTTTTGGACATGCGTGTTTCTTTTAATATTTACAATACTGGTTATAGATTACTTACATTAAATTACTCTTTATACTATAAACCGCAAATTTAAAGTTATAATTTTTCTGTATATAAGTAATGTGTAGCTATAAAAGTAGGAATATTTTTGAACAACTAACTTTAGTTTGATCGCATTACATTTTTGCTAAATTAAGTTTTTATATTTTTTTTAGAAAGCTTTTCTTCCTAACAAGAACTACTTTTGCATACTTCTGTTGATATTTCTTTTTATTTTCAGAGCCAATAACTTCTGGAATTATAATTTATTTTTCTTTGAAATTATTTTAATAAACAATATTAATGAAACATCCACAGCTGCAGCAGCAGACGCCACAACAACCTGCTAATACACAAGGCTAACTTCAAAACTACACTCAGGGACAATAGTTTGGCTAGCGAAGAAAACTTTTATGCATAAATATCGTTGGACCTGGATGGTTAATGTAAAATATATGGTGAGTTGCCGAGCGGTGGGGTTCTATTACAAATTATTTTTTCTTTAGAATCTTCCTTTTCTTTTCTTTTATTTTGTTATTTTTTTTTTTTTGCTGTTGGTTTTATTCTAAGACAGAAAAAAAAACAGTTTTTTCTCAATTTAACAAAATTGCTCACTGTAGGTAAGTCGTTTCTTTTTGAAAAGTTTAATTAAGACATCAAGTTTTTTTTTATGGAATTGGTTTGTTAAATTTTCATTTTCAAGAAGCAGATCATTTGGAATTCAGTTTAACAGCCCACGCATAAAAGCAGGGACACATTAAATGAGTTTGGGGTTGAGGTTGTTTGTGAAATGATGATGATTTTGTTTGTTTAATATTTTTGGTGAGGTAAAAAGTTTTTAGCTTGAATTTAACGAGCAAGAGACTTGAATATCTGCCATTGTTCTCCAATAAATAACCATAGAATAGAGTTATCAAAATAGACCAAATAACAGCCTCAGTTTATCAGTCAATATATCTCTGGCAACCATTTTAAACCATATCGAAAGATAACACACTTTAAGATACGTTAATTGAAGGTGCAAACCATATTCGACTCCGTCACTATTTTATAAAGTTAACCTTTTGAGAACTTATGTTCGGTTTCACAAATATTTAACAGGCTTTTAATTTTTTAAATGACGTATTTTGTATGGAACAAACGTCATTTAAAGCCTGTTAAACAGTTAAAAGGAATTTATGAAATCGACCATTAGTGATTTAATGGTGTTTTATTTTTATTGCTGTCACAGTTAACGTAGCGTTCATTCATTAAGAGTTTTGACTAAATATAAATATATACACATGAATGAACACACATGAAGGGCAACGCTTGTGTAGTGTGTACAACATTATGCCAGAAAGTTTAATGCAAACGTCGGATTGTTTTTTTTTTTACATAAAACTCATACAAATATCCATAGGTATATGGAGTAGTAGAAAACGACTGCTCAGCAGGAAGGAAAGAATCATGAAAAAGTTGAAAATTAAGGTAAACAAGAAATAGCACTTTAGAAAGCAGGTGTGAGATAAAATCAGGATATTTTTCCAAGAGAGCTATACATGAACGGCAAATGTGTTTCCCAAAGTGTTAGAAAAGGACATATTTTAAGGCTGCGATAACTTGACAAGTGCTATTTTGAAGGCTAAGTGTCATGCATGTTTGTTAAATTTTTAGCAAAAATATTTATTTGATAAGTCAAATTCCCTTTCGAACTGATTGTTTTACATCTTTTAATATCAAAACGACGAATGCTGTTCTTTTTTGTTAAGTTATTTTCTTTATTCTAGAAATAAAAAGCATTTTTAAGCGTTAGATAATATATATTTAACTTATTTGTACAAATTACAGGCATGTTTAATGAACATATGTGAAAGAAATCTTGCAAGTGACACAGAGAAAAAATGTCTCATTAGGACGGAACGTTATTGAAGTATAAAGGGCAAATTCTAACTTGTTATTGCATGATTTTAGAAGAAGGAAACGTGACATGAATATAAGAAAAATTTAACACACAATCTTGTGTGTTTTTTTTTTATTTTTTTGCTTTCAAAAAGGTCAATTAAGGATGACATTATCTCTAGTAATTTTTTTTTTACCTTCTGTTTCCTTCAATATTATTACATGGACTTTTCCGATTCAATAAATAAATCCCAAAGATAAAAAGTGCCTACAAGGTTATGAGATACAACCATTTTCTTTCATGTCTTCTTATTAAATTTCCTGAGAAAAGTGAAGCTTTAAATAATTTCCTTAATGGCCAGTTGTGGGTATCATTGAATAGGACCGTTTGTAAATTTAATTTTCAATTTAAAGTTTTGATTAAAACTCTCTTTTAAAAAGTCTTTTAACTGATCAGTTAAAACGACCAATGACCAATGAAGTACAAAAAGTTATTTTTTTGTGGAAGCCTGTGTCATAATCAATTTTGTACTTCTTCGATCGAGAAGAAATTGAAATCGATTTCTATGGTATTGTGAGTGTATTTGTTGCTATAAAGAAATAAATGATGAAAGAGAATTAGAAACAAAATATTCAAAACCTAATTCTGCAAAATCAGGAATATCGAAAAAAAAAATTTCATCAATAAATTGAAATTTCTTGCGATTACTTTCAACCTGTAATCGTAGATTGCCATGACGTTAATTGCACCTACTTAAAAACGAATATTTTACTATCTGACCACACCTTTCAATTGCACAAAATTACGTAGGCATACTGCCAATTAACCTACTGACCACACCATTGAACAACAAAAATAAAAAGAACTTAAAACATAACCACAACTATAAAACATGAACTCGGTTCCTCCTTTATGGTAGTTATTGTTTCCTTTGAAAAGGAGTTGATTTAAATTTCAATGCACACACGCAGGACATAGTCGATGATTTGCCAGCACGAAACCTATTTTTGATTGAATTTACCTTTTATAGAACTACTTTAATACAATATACAGGGTGATTCGCATAAGGTGTGACAAAAAGCTAGACTGTGTACATTGAATCGATACAAGAAAAAAATCGTTGCTTTTATTTTCTTTTTTAATTAAGTTGTTTTAGTAAAGAGTTTTTAAAAAAATTAATTTCAAACTGAAAACTTTGAAAGAAAAATTTCAAACTTATTTTGTTCAAAATTTTACGTTATTGAGTTATAATTTTGTTTGAAATATTCAATGCTCAAATTAATTTATAGTCGAACATCAAAACCAGATGATTAAATCTCTTCTAGTTTTTTAGAAAATTGAAAATATTAGAAATAAAATTACCTAAATTTCCTCTAACGATCCTAATTCCAATATGTAGGAACCTAGTAAAGTAGATTTATATATTTTAAATTTTCTCAAAAAGTACAATAGGTACATTTAAACATCCGGTTTTCTGTTTTTAACTCAAAATTAATAAGAGAGTTGAAATTTGAAAACAAAATTTGTAGTTAATTACGTAAAATTTTGAAAAAAATTAGTTTGACATTTTGTTTTTCAAAATTTTGTTTTGCAAATTAATTTTTCAAAAACTGTTCACTTAAACAACTTTATTTAAAAATAAAATGAAATAAGGATTTTTGGCTTTATAAAAAGTAGAGCATGGCATTATTGTTAGTTTGTTAGTGTTACAGTTGTCTTTTAATAATTTTTTGTTCTGTTTGATGTAATTTTTTTTAGAAAATTGCCCTTCACGGCTAAACGGGGAATAGACCCTCCTGCTATAAGATTTTTTTCTTGTCTTGACCCAACCTAAGCGCTCTAATTTTCTGTCATACCTTATGCGATTCACCCTGTAAAGGAGGCCTAACTTTCCGTAAGTGATTTTCTAATAATATACCTACTCCAACTCGTCCATTTTTTTGGGTTTGAATTTTGAATGCATGATAGCAAAGGTTTCAAGGATAATGAACTTCTGTCTCTATCGCTATTGGTTTCGCAAAAAAAAATGAAAATTTTAAAGAAACCTTACTTAGGATTATTATGATGTTTGCTGACTCTTATAACAATCATAGTATGAATATGTTGTCAATTTTATTGGACAACTCGTAGTACGAGAACTGGCAACGTCGCTAACAAAAGAATTTAAAACTTCCAGCGGTTGGTATTTCACTTTTAATTGGGAAACAAGACCCTCGGTCTTCATTTCGGCGGGTGTTATTGCACTGCACCCTTTATTAAGGCGGGCAGTTCTACTGTAGAAAAATGCCACGGTAATATTAAAATAATTTTATTTTGACCTACCTATATTAGGTTTAAACACAAATTCACCTCGAACTGTTGACCTGTAAATTATTGTAGTTTGAATAATCGATTTGAAAATAAGAAGTTTATTTTCAGTAAGTTTCACTATAAGCTTGGAACGTTTATTTATTAATGAATAAAGAATTTTTTTTTGTGAGGTGGAATTTCTATCACTTTTTGGGTATATTATTCAAATTATAAGTTTTGAATGTTAAGCTATTTAGCGGCTGTATTCTTATTTACCCAAGAACCACTGATTTGTAGGCTATTTCTTGCTAAACAGGAGCAAGCTTTTCTTTTACTGTTCTTTTTCTGTTTCTAAGAAGCATTCAATTTGTTTTAAATACATATATTTTGCAGGTACAAATTATTGCATTCATATCATTTACACCATTTGTTCAATATGTCAAGGTTAATATGACGCTCATTTTAGTCCAAACAAAGGAAACATGAAATTTGCTTAAATTCCATCTATGACTTTGTTTCTTCATCGGTGAATTTGATTTTTGTATGTAAAAATAAAACACCTATAAATACATATATGTAGAAATGAAGATACTTCCATTCGAATCCCTCTTTGAATTCAAACAGATACGACATTAAAATTGAAGTTGACGAGGGTAAGCAAATGGAATTAAAGGTATCTCATTTTGATAGCTTATCAGATAGTAGGAATTCTTCTGAAGCAGTTATTTATATTGAATGAAGTGTTGTTCGCTTGTCAATTTCATATTTCATTATATTATGTAGGCACTATGTGGCAAGTTATGGATTCGTAAAAAAAATTGATCTCGAGATGTTGATCAAACTCGCAAAAACGTGCGTCTCTGTCTCTGTCTCTGTCCGTTTCTGTTTTCTTTAAACTTTGTAACTTCCATTTCTAGGATATTCCCGCCGTATTTTACAACGGTACTTGTCATACAAAAGAAAATAATTCAAAATTGGCTCCACAGATTTAAAATAAAATCAATAGATTTTAATAGTTATAAGCAACCGTTTAGTGAAAATAATGGTTCCGAAGAATGGTTATTAATAGCACCTCCCAAAGAACCATTTTTTGATTTTAGTTTTTCTTGTAAACTGTTAAACTGATTTGGATCTATTTTTTTCTTATAAAGACTAAATGATATATTCTAAACAATATTGTGTACCAAAATTTTCAAATAAATATTTTTTGGATTTTTTAAAAAAGTTTGATATTTTTTTTGAAAACTCAATATTTTAAAAACAACTAAGCCGATTTTATTAAAATTGACAAAAACCAGTTTTTTAATTTATCTAGAAAATTTTTAACAAAAATTATTATGATGTCGAAAAATGACGGTACCTCCCATACAAATGTTTAAAAATCGTTGGCTCAAAACCGACTGCTACGATTTTGATGAAATTTTTTATGTCTCGAAATTAGTACTATCTACGATTTAAAATTAAATTTTACCATTTACTATTATTAACATAGAAGGTTTTTTTTGTTATTTCAACTATCTCATTATCTGATTTACCAATTAAAACTGCATTTTCTACACAGAAGCTTGTAATAAGATTAAATATTATCATATGTCAAAATTTTCAAAAAAAGAAATTTTTGGATTAAAAAAGTTTTCAAAGTTATTTTTTTTTTAATCTATATTTTTAGATTTTTTTTATGAAATTCAATTTTGAACTTCACATTGATAAAAACTTAAAATTGGCTTACCAATTTTTTTTCTTTAAAATATCTTACAAAATTTTATATATGTATACAAAATAATTAATTATTTTTATAACCAACACCACGATTTTTATTTTTCTTCCCATAAATTAAGATTTATTAAAGAAATCAGTTCGTGTACGTTAGGTTGGCTTCAAATTAGTTTCAGAAATTTTTAATCAGTATTTATTTTTAACTTTGTAGATTTAAAACAATTTTCAATTTTAAATAATAAAGGTACATATAATTTCGATGCATGCATATTGCAAATGTACAACACCGTGCTATATTGTTCTTTTCTGTATACTGACATAATACTACCTGTAGCTAAACTATGTTATTGGTAAATTGATAAAATGTAGGTTCCAATAATCAATTTAATTCAGACTTTAGAACCACATTGTGATCGCACAAAAGAGCAAGTACGTGCGGCTCAGTCGTGCATAATTCTTATAGATTTAAAATTTTGAAAAAAACACAGGTATGTGGTCATAACATAAAATTAAAATTGATATTAGGTAAATTTGATGAAATCTGATGCTCTTCTAAGTCTAAGGCAAGATTAAGTTCCTTGTTGAATTATAATTCTCTGTTTTATCCTTTTAAAAAAGAATCCATTGAACATAAAATACGGGAATATACTCAAAGCACCAAGGCTTAACCTCATTTCCAGAAGTACTTGTGTACATATTTATTTTTCTCTCTTTTTTCAATTTTAAATTTAGCTAAGTATAATTAAAAAGCCAAAAGGTTCAACAAGGATAATATTGCGTCAAGTATTCAACAACAACCACAAGCCAGTCACGACTACGCATAATATTTAAGCTTCATATGGTATGACATGTTTCCAATGAACTAAAGGGCCCATATAGTATATATTATGATTGATGAATCACAAATCATGTTAAATAGAAGTTCGCTACGAGAATGCTCCAAATACCAATGATGTGTATCTTTCGCATCATGTATCCATTATAGAATCATTGAATATACAAAAATACACACTCAACTATACTTTATGAACGAATGCTGTCTGAACCATGATGGATAGTTTGCCATGTTCCTTTGTTATTCAATAACACTTTTCTGGTTAAGACTTAAGAGATATAAATGCTTGTTGTTTATGGATGTAATTAAAATCAAATTAATAAAGGGTTCGCAGAAAGCAGGGAGAGTATTATTTAGTTTTCATTGTTGCAATTATGAACAATAAAGTTATTAAATCAACTAATGTTCTAAGAGTTTCAGGAATTTTAAACCAATGGGTGGAAAAGGCACATGGTAAAGGGTTTTCCAATAAGAGGTGTTATTTTGATATTCAGAGAAAAATGCCATTTTTTGAGATAAATGATCGGATGTTTATTTCATTATAAAGAAGAAGGTATGCCGTTAATAATGGAACACAACATCAGCCAAATGGCCGCCACGACCACGCTTACAGGACCATATCCTTTTCATGAAATTTTCCATAACCAAATCGTAAAGTGGCTGCCCTATGCCCTCGATAGCCTCACGAATTCCATCCTTGAGGTCTTGAATCGACGCTGGGCTATTGGCGTAGACCTTATCTTTCACGTGGCTCCAAAGGAAGAAGTCGCAAGGTGTTAAATCACAAGATCTCGGTGGCCAATTGTGATCACCTCTTCGAGAGATAACACGGTCCGGAAACTTTTCCCGTAAAAGATCGATGGTTTCATTGCTTGTGTGGTACGTAGCGCCGTTTTGTTGAAAGTAAATGTTGTCCAGATCAATACCATCCAATTCCGGCCATAAAAAATCATTAATCATCTCTCGATAGCGCAATCCATTGACCGTAACTGTTGCTCCAGCCTCATTTTCGAAAAAGTAAGGTCCAATGACCCCGCTGGACCATAAACCGCACCAAACAGTCACGCGTTAAGGATGGAGAGGCTTTTCAACAATAACTCTTGGGTTTTTCGAGCCCCAGATGCGACAGTTTTGCTTGTTGACGTAGCCTCCGAGGTGGAAATGGGCCTCAACAGTCAAGATAATTTTTCGATGAAATTCCGGATCATTTTCATGCATTTCAAGGACCCAATCACCAAATACACGACGTTGTTGATGATCAGCCGGCTTGAGTTCTTGTGTTAACTGAACTTTATAAGCCTTAAGACCCAAGTCTTTATGCAAAATACGGTGTAATGACGTTTGTGGAATGCCTAATTCCAAAGAACGACGAGGAATGGACAAACCTGGGTTTTCTTCAACACTTTGGGCTACAACAGCAATATTCTCAGTTGTTCTTGAGCGACGTGCACGGGTTTTATTCTTCACATCACTAGCTTGTCCCAACAGCTCGAATTTGTCCACCAATTTCTGTATTGCGGTCCGACAAGGTGCTTCACGACGACCCAAAAATGTTTTAGTTTTACGAACCGTCTCTGCCAAATTTTCACCATTTTTATAGTGAATTTTAATAATTTCAATGCGTTGTTGAACCGTGTATCGTTCCATTTTTATAAATGGCGTAGTTTTTACTTGTCAAATGTCAAAAAATGACAGCTTCAAAAGTGACAGCTACCGAAATAGCGGGCTATTCAAAATAACACCTCTTATTGGAAAACCCTTTACTTGAAATTTTAAATTTACCTACATTTTAATTTATATTTTGAATAAAATCTATGGCTGATGACAGATTAATTCTCAAATAGGTATGAAAAGAAAACAAAATTATTTTTACAAAGGGGACATAGAAATATCACACATTCAAAGAACTGTAAAAAACAAAGTTTTGCCGATGAAAATTGACAATAGCCGTTTTTTACTCTCAGAGATGATCTATATAGATCATTCAAATACAGGCATAGCAACAACAACGCGAGATTCCGCTCTCTATCGGGATCAAGTTTCATGAACCAAAAGTTTAGTTTTTGCTCTTGCTTCCCATCTTTGTAAATCGTTAGAAATTGTGAACGAAGTGTAAAGAAAAAAGAAAACGATTAACTAACAAGTAAACAAACATAAGAAAAAAAGGGACAGATATACAACACAGTTGTCTCTTAGATCCATACTGTTTTATTTTCATGAGATAATAGGTCTGTTTGGTATCTTTTTTCAGCAAAATGTGCAAAACCTGTCAAAACACCAAAGAGAGAACGAATTTCTCAAAAATGGAGAAATTAACAAGAAAGTTAACAAATGCATTGAACCACTTTTGTGTACAAAATGTCAGAATGTTACTCCTCACATCAACAATCACGTGCCAAAAGTCTGGTTTTATTAACAATTTGCGTTTAATTTAAAAAAAAAATCACATAAAATATAAATTTATTCAGTTATTTATTATTTATAAAATTAATTTTCACATACCAGAAACCACAATTTCAAATTAAAAGCAAAAGATGGTAACAGCTGGGTGTTTTGACAGACTTTACTCTTCTTGCACACAGAAATTAATGTAACACAAATTCGCAAGTTATCCAATGGAGGGGAAATTTTTTTCTCTCTCGACGTGCTCTCTCGTTGCAAGTTTTTCGAGTTAACAAACAGGAATTTGTAACAAATTGTGCAATTTTGTGAAAATTTGTACAAATTCGCAAGAAATTTCACGTTACCAAACAGACCTAATATATGTACAGTACATATACCTATGGATAATAAAATACGACTAATTTCACAACATATCTGTATTTAATTTAAGTATCTACCAACATAATATTTAGCTGGTCGAGCACAATTTTTCAGATTAGCTTAGCTTCTTGTTAGCTAAGCGCTTTGGTGAACAAGAGTTTTTGCCTATTTTTTTTTTCAAATCTAACATTTTATTAATATCTTAAGGTGCGTGTATTCGTAATTCAAGAGTTAAGACAAGAAAGCAAATAAGTCGCAAGTGAGCACGGACTTAAAAGTAGCTCTCGGAGAGTTAAATCTTGACATTCAAACTTTTTGATAGCTCAAAATTTATATGGCATGATAGGTAGTGTAATAGCGGCTCAGCTTACAACTGAAAAACTGGGCCTTAGAGTTATACCTCGGAACCTAATTTGAGTCAATTTATTTGAATGATCTTGTATTTTTTGAGCTTCCATTTTCTTAAATAATAGAGTTTACCCTCAAATGCTTGTTTTTATTTTATAAATGTACAATAATGTAGATGTTATGTGTTTTTTTGAAAAATTTTTTGCTTTCAGATGAGTTAATAACTTCGATTAGTTTTTGTCTGCAAAGCATCTAAATAAAAAATAAACCTACAAGTCCATTTTTTTTTGTAGGTATTTAAAAAATATTAATTTTTCTTGTGAAAATTCAAAATTTAGCAAACTGGGTTGGCCTAAAATATGAAACGATTAAAATTTTGTTGAAACAAAAGTGAGCAATAGTTTAGAGCTGTGTACTTAAAAAAAAAATTTATAATTTGAGAAACCGCACATGAGATAATTATTATTAACGCCAATCTATCCATGGTTTAAATCAGTATTTAGTAATAACTATTGGCACTGTTCTTTTTCAAGATTAATGCCAATAATGAAAACAGCTGCAACCTTTCGCTTCAAATAATACTTACACATCACTTTAAATACTTCCATCTGGCAGATAAAAAATATATATATCAAGTGGACACGGTTATAAAAGTACTCTCAGGAAATTAACTCTCAAAACTCTTCAACTGAACTTGCGATATTAAAATCTCTCAAAAAAAAAAATGATTTTTGAATGGACGAGTGCCTGTCTGCTCTGAGAGCTTACAAGCTAAAGAACTACTCTCAAATTAACATACAGCATTTACATTTCATCCGTGATGCTTAAAAGTTTAAAGAGCTTAAGAGGGCATTTGGATTTGAATAGATGGCCTTTTGGGTGATGAACAATTATTTTCATATCTGTTTCATTGATTCCACAGCACTTTTTTCCAAGATTTAGGGTTTGTTTCACAATGTCTGAGTATAGTTCTGATAACTTACTCGAAAGTAACAAACTTTGCTTTTCACAATAAGCTCCACACTTAGCCTAAGGCAGTTGATGAGGCAATGGAGTTGTAGTTTCGCGCTACTGCAGGAGCCCTATGTTCAGAATTCGAACTGAGTGGGTTTCCCAAGCGGTGCGAAGACATTCATTAATGATAGCAATTATCGAAATTATAAATTTATCTGAATTGCTACTATACTATGTTCAATTTTAATATGCAGTACAGGGAAGATAGGATATTTGCCTTTCAACCACACTATTATGGCTATCTCTATTTGAAAGCTTTCACAGGGTTGCCGTAGTAGGCATTTAAAATGGCCGCAAATCTCACAAAAATATTGCTATCAAAAGCTCTTAAAAAGAGCCTAAATCCTGAAAGTTACATAGCAAGAACCAATGAAAATGCCATATGAATTTCCATCAACTAGACAATGGTAACTCTGATTCAACACAATGTCCATAAGGTTTAGTTGCAAATTGGCGATCAGTCTCTCCTTTCACCCGGGCAGCAGATAGGTCATGATGGGATGTACATATGAACTCAAAGAAGATTACACAAACAATTTAAATATAAGTCAGTGATTCTGTTTTTAATTTCAGTGGTAATTTCTTAAGTTAAGGTGCCGTGCAAGCAGCAGCAGGCATATTCAAATTGAACCGAGTATAGAGGAGAGCAGTTTCGTGACTACACTTAGCTTATTCTTCATTAATTTTTCAAGAACAATATGTGTACTAAAAAGATGTTGATCAAAAACGGCATATGGGATGTAAATGCAGAATGCCAATATGCAACATTTCTAAATGTCATATTTGTTTCTGTTGTGTTTCTTAACGTCAGATATATAAGATATAAAAACAAACGTAAATAGCTAAAACAGACTTACGTTTTCGTGAATTATTAAACGTTCCAACTTACCTGAAAACAAAATTAAAATAAATTTTAATATGAGATAAGAAACAAATTATGTACTTGTACTTGAAAGTACATAGGTGCCGAAATATGATAACAATAATTCACACGTAATAATATGATTTATATGCCTTGACTGTGATACCAAATGCAATTTAGTGTGCCAGCATACATTTTATTACAGGTCAAATTGATATAATTTTGTATAAAGTTTCATTATGCAAACGTGTTAAAATTAAAAAAATTAGCTTAAATATTTATTTATATTTTCTTTTGTAATTTTAGGCGAACCTTAGGTTTGTCTACTCATGCGAAGCCGGGCGGGCCAGCTTGTTTTTTTGTTACGAATTAACATTAACTTATTTGTCACAACAAATACATACACCCAACATATTTATTGTCCATTCAGACAAGAAAAATCGACCCGACAACATTTGTTTTCAATTTAACAGAGAAATTGCGAAATTGCCAGATTGCGAAAATAACAGCATCTGTTGTTAATTTTATAGTCTGACTGTAAAATTTACAATAGTTGCTGTTATTTTCACAATTCGGTTGTGGAATCTACAACCATGTCTCTGTTAAATTGAAAACATTGGATGTCGGGTCGATTTTGCTCTAGAAGGTAACAACAACTTTTGTTGGTGTACCTAATTGAAACAAGATCACCAAATTGCTTTCGTTGTTAGAATAAAGTTCCAAGTACAATTTTTTTGAAATAATAAATTAGTAATCAGAGTTAAAAAAATCCATTTTATAACAGTTATTATACTTATAACTATTTTTCCCAATAACAGTATGAGATATTACACTACTGCTTTACAGGGGCTTTCAGAATCTTCTACTGAACTAAAACTTTTTATCACAAAGAATGAACATTATATTTACCAATGAATAAGCCAAAATACCATGATTAAACTATACGTACAAAATATATCATTGCTAGTCCCAGTAAAACAGTGGTGAATTGAAGTAAACGATCAACATTTAAAACAGATTTTTGTAGTTGTATAAAAAAGGTCGCGAAAAAGGTAATATTAAAATAAAATATTTTTTTTGTATCACATCAGAGTACATAATAAACTATTTTAGTGTTACATTCTCGTAACAGTGGAGAAAAAAGCATACATGAAATTGATTAGTTTTAAGAAAAATGCTTGACAGAATATTTCAGAATCTTGTGGCCAAGGTATAAACATCTTATTCAACTTAAAGAATTTACAAAAGTTCACAATTGTAGAATGATATTCTGACTTAAAGCTAATCCTAGCAAAACATTGGCATATAGAAGTAAACGGACAATTTTTTTTTTGAATTTTTAGGTAGGTATATATATTTTTTTTAATTTTTTGTAGTATATCAGAGTCTATTGCAATTATTTCAGAGATACCTACATATTTCATATTAAACAGTGAAGCAAAAAGTAGACAAAAATAATAGTAATTATACACCAAAACCTAACAACAAAAAATTGTTTTATAAGATTTTTTTCAAATAAACTCCCTCTAGTGCACTTCTAAAATTTTTTCCTGAAACGGTGTTTCAAAAAAAGATTTAATTAAATAGTTCTTAGTAATTTATTTAAGAAAATAGTTCAATTTTTTTATTTAAATAGCACAGTAAATCAAATAAACGAGATGTTTTTGAGTTCCTTTACCTAGTTATTGCACTAAAACATAAAAAGAACTTCTTTAAAAGTCAATATTTACCTAAACAAACAGCTTTATGTAAGTTTATGCTATTGAATATTTTAATCAACACTAACAAATACAAGGTGTCCGCCGGGAAGGTATACTAATTTGTTTGTTTATAATTTTTGATTAAATGAAAATGAAAGAGAATGGATCTTATATTGATAAATGTGTTATTCAATGTCGGCAATTATGTATGGAATACAATAGCAGGTAAATGTCCGCCCCTGTTAGTCTCTCAAATGCGAGTCCTTTTGAGCACATTTTTCATTACATTCTCACACATTTCACGCGGTATTTCATTAATTTCATCACGAGTATATTGTTTGAGTTGCTCAAGCGTTTCTGGTTTGTTTGCATAAACCTTGCTTTTCAGATATCCCCACAAAAAAGAAGTCCGGTGCAGTCAAATTAGGCGACCGTGGTCGTGGAGGTCAACCAACATCACCATTTCTTGAAATAACTTGTTGTGGAAAGAGGGATTGTAATCCTGGCTGCATGCGATGTGGCACCGTCTTGTTGATACCACATGTTAACCAAGCCCAAAGTATGCAGTTGTGGCGTTAAAAAGTTTTCAATCATATCACGATATCTTCCCCCATTCACAGTTACCGTTACGCCGTTTTCATTTTCAAAGAAGTAAGGTCCAATGATCGATTCCTCCTGACCAAATTGCACACAAGACTGTAAATTTTAATGGATGCAAAGGTGAGTGATGAATAATTTGCCCAGAACCGACTATTCTGTTTATTCAAATATCCATTCAAATGAAAATGTGCCTCGTCACTCATTATGATTTTTTCATGAAAATCGGGGTTGTCATGGGCTAGCTGAAACATCCTATTGGCATATGTACGGCGGCGTAAATGGTCTTGTGGAAGAAGCTCTTGTGTCAACTGAATCTTAAATGGAAACAAATGCAAATCCTTGTGCAAAATTGTGGCCAAAGTTGTTCTTTGAAGACCAAGCTCCTGAGCACGGCGTCGAATTGAAGTTGGTGGATTGTTTTGAACACTTCCTTGAGCAGCAGTAATTGTTTTCAGCCGATCTTGCAGTACGTTGTGGTCCATGCTTGGGCCTACACCACCTACAGACCCTCTTTCTTCGAAATAATTCACTACACGATATATAGTGCGTTTTGTTTGGCACGTTGTTTCTCCCAAAAATTTCACGTAACTTTCTCATCGTCACAGTAATCGATAATTGATTTTGATAAAATGTTTCAACGATTAAAACACGCAGGTTTATTGAATATTTTTCCATAGTAAATTTGCCAAGTGTCTACTTTACGACTGCCATATATGAACTGTCAAGACTAATGTTTACCAAAATGGCTGCAAAACAAAGTAGTATACCTTCCCGGCGGACAACCTGTATAATATACGAAATTATTTTCGGTCGGGGAGTAACAGATTTGATTTTTAGATCAATTAAAAGTATTCTCCAAATTTTGTTCCAAAAAACATTAAATTAAATAATTAAACAAAAATGTATTAATTTTCTTATTTGAATTATAAACAAATATAGCAAATAAGGAAACAATTATTTTTTCAATTACTTTCCCTAGTTTTAACACTCTAAGCTTCAGACAAAAATGAAGAAAAATATCTTTTTGTGACCTTTAAAATCTACTAGCTCTACACGCTCAGTAATTCAAACAAAATAATTTTTTGACTTTGATAGCCAAAATCTTTTTTTAATTCAATGAATTCAAAAATTTTGCAATATATATTATAAATTTAACCTTATTAACAAAAAATTAAAATAATATACTCATTCCTTAAAAAGATACATGCAAAAATGTTTGGGCTTGGAAAAAAAATGATTGCTTGTTCCAAGTTAAAAGCAAACCACGCAACCGTTTAGTTTATCACCGCACAGTCAGGCAAACAGACAGAATTGCAGGTTCCACTTATATCATCCTATAGTTCTTGTATTGTAATTCAGTCTTGATCTTAATTTGAAGTTTTATTTTTCGTATGAATCCATAACACGCCAAAAAAGTACATTTTTATTAAAAGTTCAAATAATAAAGATGAGCTTCAGGCTTGTAAGTTTTGACACCAGAGAAAGCGGACAGTGAACTGTCACTTTTTGATAAAAATCCTATAATAACTACCCAAACTCACCTGTTTCCAAATTACTGACTACCTACTTAAAGTTTTTGTCATTGGTCTTTATGGAATCATTTTTTTTTGTTGTTGTTCGTATTTACTTTGTCTTTGATGAAAATATAAATAAATTTAAGTAATCTCATTTTTGTAGCCATAATAAATTTCATTCTATTTTATCTTTAGGGATAATGTAATGAGTGTGATGTTTCCATAGTTGACTTCACATTACATTGGTTACGTGTTTTCAGGACAAACTTGCCTAATGGAAATACATTAAAATAGAAGCTGTAAGCTAAAACCCATAATCGTTAATGGAAACAAGTAAAACTTTTTGTTTTAGGTTAATAATGTGTGAGTTTTTCGATAGTTATTTCACAAAATAAGAACACGCACATTCATTTATTTTTTTTTTTCTGATTCGTGGTCTTTAACTTGCTGATGAGCAAAATATTTCAGGTTTTTGTTGGTCTTCATTGTACTAATTAGTTCCTGAGGGTTGAGTTTTTGGTGGCATTTCTGTTATATTATGTTTTTCTGTTGGTGATAAATGAGGCTACATTTCCTCGGTAGGCTGGAAGAGATTAAATGACAGATAATAATACTTGATTGACAGAAAAGTTAAGTTTTCCATCTTTTTCGAAATGAATTATCGGATAAGACAGTGTGATCCCCATGAAAATGTGAAATCATTTTATCATTTATTATTTACTGTTTGTGTGTATTAATGAATCGATGCCATCTCATATAATATTTGATAAATAAAATAAAACATATCGTCTCTTACAGCTACAAATACTTTTTGGATATTTTGTGAGGAAATATACGTTAGAGTTCAAGAGTTTTATTTTTATCAAATTTCGTTTCCTATAAATAAGTTTTGTTAAGTTACCGAAAGGGAAAACGACACATTCACTGATGAAATAGAAATAAATTAAATAGGGAAAGCTAAGGTCCGTCAACTTAAAATATTTTATTATGCGGGAGTTAAAGATGCTTGTTAAGTGCTTTAATCTGTGCTGACCACTTGAGTTTATTCCCCCTTAAGCTTTTATGGGGGGGGGGGGGGGCATCTTGACGCAGAATTTATTTTATATTCGTGAAATTTTGTAAAACAATCGTAGTGATTAGGAAAAACGTGGTTCCCGAAATTATTTCTTATTTTTTTTTTAACTTCCAAAGTGCTCCTGTACGCAGTCTGGTTACTACAAAAAACCACAGCGAATAAGCCAAAAATATGACCATTTTCTCAACAAAAAATATTCGCGACTGGGTCGCACCCACTTGCTCTTATGTGCGATCACACTGTGATTCTGAAGTCTGAAATAAATTAGTTATGGGAGCTTATATTTTATTCATTTGCCAAAACAATAATCCCGTGTTGCACATATGCATGAAAGGAAATTGTTATTATTTAAACTGGAAAATTGTTTTAAATCAATAAAATTTAAAAATATATTGTTTATAATACATACTTCTGAAATTGTTTTGAGCCCTACGCTATGCGATGTACCCCATCTGATTTCTTATATAAATCTTAATTTATGTTAGTTTTAAAAATAATAATTTTTTATATATAAAATTCTGTAAACATTTTTGAAAAAAACAAAAATTGGTACGCCAACTTGAAGTTTTTACTAATGTAGACTTTCAAAAAATAATCTTCCACCCATTTTCGAATTAGCGAATTTTCAAAAAAAGTTAAATTCAAAGTTAAATAACATTTTTTGACAAGTTTAATAAAAGTCGACTAAGTCATTTTTGAAATATCGAGTTTTCAAAAAAAAAATCACACTTCTTTTTTAAAGATCCAAAAAATATTTTTTTTAAATTTTCGTACACAATATTATTTGAAATGTATCACTCTTTGATTTCAATAATAATTGCCAAATATAATATTAAGATAAAGAAAAACTTAAACAATTGTTTAGTTATTGTAAGTTCATACTTGATTAACTACGTAATTTAATTTTTAAGTGAAAGTCCATTATTCTCGACGCCCGCTGAGATTCCACTTGTTAATACGCTACATTAACCATGACATTCAAATATAAGTTCTGTAAGCTACACAAGTCATATATATATGTTCATCTATTTTCCTATATTCCCAAATTCAAACATTTTCAAATTCTTTTCAGTCAAAAATCTCTAACAAATGAATGAGTAAAAACAAAATAGAAAATAATATTAGTGAGTTTCCATTAAATGACGACAATATATTTAGAAAAACTGTCTTCAAAAATATTTTGAAATTTTGTTCGGCAGTTAAACAAAGCACCTTTTCCAGAGCGGACAATGAAATCAGTCAATTGTGTGTCTATAAATCAATATTCTGCATTCCTATCAAAATCCCTTTCATTTTCCGAGAATAACCTTTTGCATTATAATATTTATTTAAAACGCCCTGTCAACGTCACTCAAAAGTTCATAACCTTTTATATTTATTCACCCAACAATCTATCATACCGTTCAATCACCTTTGAATCTGTTATATATATCTCATCTATTTTAAATATACCTACGTTTTATATTTAAAACTATCGGTTTATTATGTCGTCCATAAGTGTATTATAAAATTTAAATGTTACGAGTGTTGTGATTTGTTATGAAATTGACAATGAGAAAATTCAATGAACCTATGGTGAAATACAGCCAGACACGGATTCATTCAAATTCAGTTAAGGCGAGGAGAGGTCACGGATCTCGTTACTATAGGACTATAGTCAAATATCTTACCCTCGGTTATATGCAAAAAAAATCAAGACTGATTTTTATAAAAAAAGGAATGTTCTATAACATAGATTTTAATATAACAAAGATTTTAATAAAGTGAAACAGACACATTGGAAGCTTTTATTTAGAAAAAAGGTCACGAAACAGGAAATATTATTATAATAAAACTGCGTTGTCTGTGTTCAGAGTTATTTAGAGATTATAATAGGTAAACCAAAACTCAGCAAGTGTGCGTTACTTTTGGGCAAAGTGAAATCAGTCCCATCTTGTTGTTTTTTATTACTCCCGTATCATGAGAATGGTTAGTGGGGAATACTTATTTCTGGTTTGTTAAATGAAACTTTTGAATATGTTTTCAAAAAAAATACACTAACTTAGAGTTTTTCTATTCAAACAATATTTTTAAATGAAACTTCTTAGGGTCCGTTGAGAGTAGAATTTCAGTGCGCCAAATTAAGTGAATGTGTTAATGTTACAAGTAAAAAGAAGCCTTGCCTTTTTGTGTAGCTAAGTGCGAGGGTGGTAGAATAAAATATAAAATTTAAATTGATAGAAATTGAAGAAATATTTTTTTTTTTTAAGCATTTAACTCCCTCTAAGTCAGACCTCCTCTTAGGAAAATTTTCCTCTTACTCGATTTTTTCGCCATATGTTTGAAATCCTTTAAAGTCGAAAGTCCCTCTAATGCGAACACATTTTTTCGATTCTTGGCCCATTTCTGGATGAATGGGTACACCAACAAACATAATTGTCGAATATGGGACAAAACCAGTTCACATGAGATCCAAGAGCGTCCAATGGACCACTGTTTGGTGTGGCGCGGCGTCATTGGTCCATATATCTTTGAGAACGACGTTGGCCATAAGGCCATCACCGTCGACGGTGAGTCTGAATTGAATGATGTGGACACCAACGAAATGTGGTTTCAAAAGAACGGCGCTACATGCCTTACAGCTCACTCCGAAATGGAAATTTTGCACGAGCGAATCGAGGGCATGTCATTGGTCATCTTACGTTGAGGTGATGTAAACTGGCCACCGAGATCTTGCGATTTGACCCCGTTAGACTTTTTCTTGTGGGCTTTTATGAAGTCGCAGGTCTCAGCGAATAAGCCACAAATCACAGCGGCCTTCCGAGCCAACATCACTCATGCCATCGGTCAAATTCAGTCTGATTTATGTGACAGAGTCAAGGAAAATTGGCCGTTTCGGATGCGCGCCACCCAAGTAAAGTTTTTTTTTTATGACATATCGATATCGATAGGCCTTTCAAACGAATAATTAATGTCGATGATATCTGACACACACTTTGTTTTATTTAAATTGAAATACAAGAAGCTCTTAATGAGAGACCCTGTATCTATGTTTCCTATTTTGCAGCTATTTTGACTAGCGAATAACGTAAATCGCAAATCATAAAAAGTGTTTATAAATTCAGAGTCAAGCACAAACATGCTTAAATAGTTTTAACTAAAGTCTAAAAAAAAAAACTTGCAAAATTAAAACTTACTACAACTTTTCGTTGGTACACTCATTTCCCACTACAAGTGGATTTTAGAATATTCACAGCGAGGTTTCGTGAAAGTAAAATGTTTCGTAAAGTTATGAAATTCCAGTTGTCAACTGACTCAATGAAAAATTTATTGGTTCAATGAATCACTTCGTTTAAAACATATGTTGTTGGATGAAGGTTTCATTCCCAAGTAAGATGCTCCATTAAAAGCTTTACTAGACTTATTTATTGTGTCTGCAGGCACTCTTGAAAAGTTCTTCTAGATTGTTATAAGATTCTTAAAAGCCTTAAATGGGATAGTTATGAGAGCGTCTTTTTACATTTAGCAAGAGTTTAACTCTTCTCATTGGAATAGACGCCACTTTGTAAACCGAATAAAGCTTTCTTAACTCTTTCTAAGAGAGTGTGTCCCTTCCTATACTATTTACGAAACTTACAACTAAAAGTGACCAAAAAAGCCGAAGGAAGAAAACGATCACATCCATCTACAAATTATTAAATTCTATTTGGTCAAATCACTCTTAAAATATTATTGAGATTATGATAGCTATCTTTCAACAAACATTTCCGGAAAAAACCTGGACAAACATTTTTATAAAACTGTACAATTCGCAGAAATTCTTAATTCAAGACAGACAACATTGTTTTACCTTTTTGATGTACCTATACTGGATGTAATTTTTAAAAAATTTAAGTTCCTGGGAGTAATCTCCCCGCAAGTATTGAGGGATCACTGTTTTATCAACAAAATGTTTTATTAAAAAAAAAAATACCTGCAACTGAAAGTAGGCTATTATCCATTTTTGGCAAGCAAGTTTGCTCTGAGCACTATGGGTGCGCCCTACAAAATATAATTATAAAAACAAGGGTTTGGCATGGATTTAATTATTTTTGCTTCAGTTGTTTATCATATACATATACCTGGCGGTGGTCTTCAAAGCATTCACGTCTTTTGGGGGAAATTTGGTGGTTCTTGGAAAAAAATATTGTTCATGTGTTTTTGCTTATTAAAGCTTAATAATTCCTGAGAGATTTATATTATGGTTTAGTCCTGATGGCAAAAAGAAAAACAACTTTTCCCTTACTACATTCTATTCATCTGCCTCTTAGCTTGGGAGTTCTGCTTTGCTTACATAAACAAAATTAAATTATTATTTACTATCGGTCAGAGATATTTTGTTGTTGAGTTTATGTTTTTCAAAGTACAAAAGTACAATGAAAAGGGGAAACATAATAACTCTTAAAAGGTAACAAAAAAGGTAAAAACTAAAACGTTTCCTTAGCGCGCGCTCAAGAAAAATATCTTGTTTTTCATATTTTACCCAAGCTTTGCTAAATCTGTACCTGTGTAGCAGGACGGGTCTAATGGGTGGTAGTGGTATGTCAGTTCAACTTCATACTCTTTACAGAAGTAAGAGGGAAAACAACAATTTGTTTGAGTAAAAGGATCTTGGCGCTTTGCAACGCTGACTCATGTCAACGACTAGAAGTTTTCTATTATTTATGAATTGTACAGTGTCCTCGTTGTTGCTTGTTTTTTTTCTTGTTAAGGCTGTCCTTAAATCAAACCCGAAGGACTTTTTTAATACAACTACAATCTAAACTATGGAGTAGAGTATATACTAAGAGGTTATGTAGGAAGCTTTATATAAAATGTTATTTTCACCACAATTTTCGTTGCGTTTCGCATATATAAGAAAACCTGTTTACGTTAAAATACTAAAGCGCAGATAAAGTAAATGGTCGAAGTTTTTCTACAAAAAAAAAAAAAAAGGAAATCCCCTCGAGGTTTTGATGGATGTACTTGTTTTGATGGGAATGTGTCGTGTGTGCTCAATAACTTTTCCATTTTTCATTTAAAACGATAAAAATCAGTATTATATGAAAATGCATCGAGGACGTGAATATGTGCGCAATGCACATGATTTCTTATCTATCTGTAGTTTTTTTTTTATTTATTTTCTGAATTGAATTATGATTTATTGCGTTTGTTGGAAGTGAAGAACTTTTGATGATATAAACACGAGCAGCAGACAAGATGCATACAATTCTACTTGTTTTTTTTTCTATTTTTGTGTCATATACTTCTCCCACAGAGTTTTGTATATTTTTTTTTATATTTCAGTGAAATATGAATTGTAAGTTGTTTTTGCTTTTAATTCTGAGAAGCACAAGTTAGGAATTTTCAATTTATTGGAATCTATTGAAAGTTTTCTGTGAAATTAATGATATAGACTGGAATATGAATGTTGGAAATGTGAGGAGGATGCGAAATTTTAACTAGCTCCAGACAAATTGATAAAATACATTTTGTTTTGATATTATTTTCAAATAAGTTTTTTTCATAAATAAACAAAAAGATAACGCAAATATTTATGTGCATATAAATTTGTATCATATCGGAAGAATGGTTTTATATGGAAACTTATAATTTTTTCTTTGATGGCGTCGCTAATCGGCCCTGTCGTTTTTTTCACCCAATTAGCTCCGGAATTGCCTGACTTAGTCCAAAAACGAATCCTAATTTCCTAGCATTTTTTTTTTTGATTTCCAGGATTGGATTGAATTTGCATGCTAGTTGTCCAGATTTATCATGTTTTATAAGGTTTTTGAGCTTTAGCTCATGATAAAATGAATTAGTTGAAAATATCATGTTTTTATTTGCTCATTTGTATTTGTTTCATGTACAAAAAAATTTCATCTAGAATGGGTAGCTGCCATACAAATATTTTTATTTTTCTTTAATTTTTCTCAAAAAATTCCCATAGTGGGATTAGGTATTCCACGTTTTTTGAGGTAAAGGTCTTATTTTCGGGTTATTCAAGTATACCTTTTTGATGGATTTGCCAATTTTGTTATAATTTTGCCATCCGGTGCTTCTCAAAAGTTTCAACAATATTGCATTTAAAAATTTTGAAAAACATTGATTTGTAAACAAGGTCGGTAGGTAGGTAGGTAAAATGGCGGTTCAAAGAACACCTGTTCCCGAAGAATCCAATTAGCGCTGTTATGCGCCGTTTTGATACCATAACTCGTTTGACCTTATTTGTTTGTTTATATAGGGGTAGTTCTGGTAGTCTAAACAGAACTGCTTAGGGGACTAGGTTATGGTTTTTTTACGCAGCCCTAAAAGATTACTAAGCTCACAACTGTGTGCTAGGTGGTTTCAATAGGGTTGAGATCCGACCATATAGCTCTTCACCAGATCTACTCGTGGATGAGCCTGTTCCAAGCAGGGTAATACCTACAAGGTATATATCAATGCTGCAAGAGTAGGTGATTGTCCGAAAAGTTAATTACGCGTTTGTTGATTAATAGGGACTAGGTTTTGGTCTGTGCCCTCGACCTCGAGGGAATGTTAAGCTCACACTGTGTGCCAGGTAGTTCCATTGGGGTTGAGAGCCGGCCGTATATCATATCACTAGATCTACTTGTGGTTGGGCTTTTCAAAGTCAAGGCAAACCTACCTAAGTTATGGCAAAGCTTTAAGCCCTTCCCCAGTTATGGATTAAGTGGTCGCCAGGAAAGTTAGTGACGATTTTTGTATATTAATTTTATAAACTTATGAGGCCAGCAATAGTCTATCGAGAATCGGTCCGAAGACGGAGTCAATAGCGTGACTTCCAATCCACCGAACCCCGGTAGACCACTGCTAGTCCGTACACTTCCAATGCAAGAGCTGAGGAGAAGATATTGTTTGATCTTTTAGATCCATGTGGTGCTGTTTGGGAAACAAATAAAATCGTTTATCCTTTTGTTCCACAGCACGTTTAGGTTATCGAGAAATTTATATTTGTAAACAAACAATAATCAATTTTTTAGTGGGTACTTTTTAGTGGGTTATGTGCTTTTTTTTCAAAAGCCTAGAATGCAGTTTTTCAACAGACAGGTACGAATTTTAATCAAAATCTTCAGAGTCGCTTTCGGGAAAAATTTGACCCGTTATAGAAGATCTTAACAAAAATTCCTTTTTCCCCTTTAAGGAATCACATAATCCTCTGTAACAAATTTGAAGCAAATCACTCCAACTGTTAAAGGCTCTAGCTTACAATGACCCGATGGAAGGTATCACGAAACCCACTCGTAATGTTAGTTTTGATAACAATATTGAATTTTTATTTCACTTGCTTTATTGAGCAATGCAAGAAAAAAGCAGTTATGTATTTTTAGATAAACTTAAGTAAAAACGGGTTTCACCGATTTTCCCCTCTGGGTATCGGTAGCTTACGTAACTTTGCTGTAAATGTGAGAGTTAGTATTCATTTGATAACAAGTTTTAAACCTAGGACAATGACCTTTACAGCTTCGAATTTGCTGACAAATTCAGATATTTAAACATCGAGTAAAGTCTGTTACTTGTTTTTTTTTTATATGAATCAATACGATGCATAAAAAAAACCTAAATCATTTATAAAACCTTATGTCTCCAGCAGTAGTTTAATTTAGGGGTCAATCTGAAGGATAATGTAATGATCCGTAAGAGTAACAAGGCAAATAAAGCATGTTGGCCAAAAAAGTAAAATATATATGTACTATTTAAATTAAGTTATTACGAAACCATTTAAAAGGCCAAAACCCACGCTCAACGATATATTATATGTATACACTTGGGATTGGCAAACTTATCATCATAGTCTAAATCATCATCATCAGCAGTATTGTGTTCGTAATCATCATCAAACGACCCACTTTGACTGCAGTTGTAAGCTGAATCTAACCAACCAGCCAGTCAGTCAGCCATATCCATCTTTGCTTCCTTATAACAGGAGAACACATCTTTATTCTATATACCCACTCATATGTCCTGCCCATAGAAATCGAGGAAGGAATCCTCCTCTTGTGCTTCTTTTTCATTGGAAATCCTTAAATTAGAACATCGTGGCTATAAATCTCTTTTTCTGTAGCTTTTTTTTGAATGTCTGCTCTTCTATGCTCTCCTCTTGTGAAAAGCTCAGACAACGAATATTTCCGGCTAACAACACATTGCAAAGCCCATCAACCTAAATCTCATCGAAGAGTGCATGCCATACAACTCGTTGTCGCCTTAGTCGTCGGTGTTGGTGTTGGTGTCGCCGCCAACAACAACCAACACGGACGTCGCCAAACTCACAAGGAGCAATACTTGACATAGATATGTCTTTAGCTCTTCACTTGTAAGCACTTCCGTGAAATTCTGGAATTCCACTTGGAAATTATTATGACACCACCATATCACCACCATTTCTCTTACCGTCACTATCACAGGATGACCCAATAAGACCAACATCACCTTGGGCTGTTCTATGTTGTTGTCATTATTCTTTTCCCTTTTCGTCCCTTTTCGAGCGAGTCCTTCTTGAAATTACTTTCGAAAATATTTTTGGTAAATTTTAAGATTGAACATAAGCCTCACAAACATACAAAGTTAAAGTAAAAAACAACATCAATATGTCCTTTTTCAAGAATGGAATAAGGAGCAAATGCAGTTATCTCTCTCTCTCTCACACACCAACAGTCAACACAACAGGTTATTTTAAAAATGGACATGCTAAAAGGGAGGATAGTGACAGGGAGAACGAGGATTTATTTCGATTATAAAGTCGTGATTTCGTTATATCCACTGCTGTGTGTTTTCCTCGTTTTAATTTTTGCTTTATCCTTTTTGGTCTGTTGGTCGATTTGTATACGGTGGTTTCCCGGTTCTGTGTGTTTGTTTGCAAAAAATCTGATCGATACTTTGTTTTATTTATACCAACACTAAAAATATATATCTAGACATTCGTCGAAAACTTGTGTACAGTAGGCAACACAACAATTTGAGTTCGAAAAATTTTATACTATACACAGCTAGCTACCCTCCTTATCGAATGAACTCTATAATAATAATTCTATCATTCACTAGGGCGTATACATAACTATTTTTATTTTGTTTTATTTTCTCCTCTAGTTTGCCTCTACATTTTTAGTAGGCTTCTGGTAAGTGTTGTTGTTTGGGATTGGTTTGGGGTTGTTGGTTGCCGGTGAAACTCTATTAATAGTATTCTTTCTTTTTCTGGTTTTGGAATGAAATTTTCAGAGATTTAGTTTTTACCTGCGACGGAGTTTCGGGTGTTTTTTTTTTTTTTTAGTTGAGTTATTTGAGAGGTAATTGACGTTTAAGAGTGCTTTTAGGGGTTAATTGAGGGTGTGTGTGTATAAAGTAGAAAAAATGTAGCAACTTCTGGTGATAAGAATAGAAATAATTGTTCCAGAGTGGTTAACGGTACAATTTTGTACTCAAATTGAAGGGGGCAAAAGTGGAAAATGAATGTAGGTCTTGATGTTCTTGAATTAAATTACGATAATTGAAGGACTTTATGATGGGTAATATATTTATATAAATTGAAATATGCACAGCTGGTAACATTTTAGCTGATCGTAATTTTCAACCATTAAAAAACCATTGAAGAATCAAGTATGTCTTTTAACTATCCTTTTTATTTATAAGAAAAATAGATTGGAATCCATTAGAGCGATGTACTTAAAATAAAAAATGAGACAAGCTTTTTTCTAGAAGAATATCATTACATTAATTTAATATTATGATATTTGGACAAAAGCTCTTCGCAAAAGTCGCGATTTGAAATGCTTATTAAGGGAAAAATAATTAGTTAATTCTTACGGAATTATAATAAGTTTATTTTAGTGTTAGAGAAATCAAATAAGGTTAATGGTTTTTTACCAGAGAAGCATCTGTCTATAGAGTATAGGGAAAATTAAAATAAATCTTGTCCACTTAATAACATTGGTCTGCAAAATTGTACTTATTTCTCTTCTTCAAACAATTTATAGGAATAGATACAACTTGGTTTTAAGAAAATTATTGATGACCTGAATTTGAAACTTAAATCAGAATTAATTCATCAGGTTTGAAAATGAAAAAAAAATAAAACGCTGTGTATTTTTTTTTGGAGTTTATCTATGGACGTCATTCTTTTTCTTCAAAGCTCAGTTTAAGACTTTGCAATAAACGTTTGGAAATAGAGAGGGGTAGATTTTGATAGTTCATGGCAGCCATGTTGTTCTATCTGTTGTTGATTTTTTTGTTAATGGTTAACATGGTCGGGTCGTCCTTCCAAGTCGACTATCCGACATTTGGTTGCCAAATTCCAGTGACCGGTTCAGTGAAGAATCAGTCAAAACCTATAAGCCAACGAAACGCAAAATCCTCCGAAAACAATGGTTAACAGCATTTGTCCAGCTTTTCCCTAAAAAAAGGCGATGGTTTTAAGGTTGATATTCATTAGATATATGGTGGTGTGCTCCAGGGCTCTGTTATGTCTCCAACTGTTCCCTCAGATATTCATATGCGTTTTAAGCACCACATATCTGATGCGTACTACAATCTAACTTTTATGGAATGACCAGATAGTCGACGTCGCTCAGTCGCTTAAAACGCTGCAAAGTGTTAAGGGTTTTCTTCGAAGATGCAAGAAATGTTCTTCCCCTTCTGATCTGGTTGTTATCTATAAGACGTATACTCGTTTAATTGGGCAAGCGCACCCCCCTTTTTACAGAACGCTGAAAATCTAAAGTGATAGAATCATAACGCAAAGTTTTGCATCAATCGCACTCCATCCAGAAATGCTCATCTGGCGTTCTGTTAAGTACAGAGATTCTTTATTTAGCCGTACAACACGAATGTGGAATGTTTTATATTAAAGTATTGTTTCCTCTGGTGTCATCTGAGCCTATCCCCACTCAGCCCATCCGCGACCCTTCATCCCAAGACCCAACTGGAACCGGGGCAACTCATCCCGGAAATATGAACTCATCCCATGGAAAGTGTGAGAAATTTTTTAAATGCAAAAGGAACTTTGCATACACCCAAACTCGCACCAACCCCAAATCCTATAGTGAGCCCAAGCAGTTGCCCCGGGATGACCTATCTTGGGGCAAGTTTAATTCTGGGATGAGTGGTCGCGGATGAGTTGCCTTGGGGCCAGTGGTTCTGGGATGGGGCAACCCAACCAGTTTCCTCTCATTGTGATATTCAGAAAATCACAATAAATGTGCATCGATATCTCTCTTTAAACCCTCTCCTATTTTCCTAAAGCTCGCACTGTGTTCTTGCATGTTAAGCAAAGTCATAACCCCTTGAGTGCGAGTACATTTAAAAAAAAAACTTTATTTTTGGATCAGCACTTTGACTGACTTCAGTTTTTAACCGTCTCAAAATTAGAAATTAAAATATTCAGTGATAAATTCAAATGACTGAATATAACTGATCCGTATCAAAAGATTTTAAAAATCCTTCTAGGAAAAATCTAAACAAAAACTCTGGATGCCATGTGTAAAGTAAATCAAGCCAATCATTTAAGCGGCAACTTCTTAATGCATTCGTACAGACATACATAATTACGGGACCCACTTTTTTATGAATGAACAATATTCTAATATTATGATTATGCATAGTAAAACATCAATGCAATGCAAAATATGCTTTTCTTGAGAGTACACCTTTTTTAAACAAAATAATCAATTCAATTATAATTTTATTTTTTGTGAAGGCATATTTGTCATTAAGAAAGAAATTCGTTTAAAAAAAAAATGATTCAATATAAAAACAAAAGGTAGATCTCAGTCAAGAAGAGCACCTTTCAACTTCTTTCAACGAAAGACACCACGATGACAAAAAGAACGACAACTACAAAGCAAATAAAATAAACCAAAAATAGAACCATTACGAGAAAACAAGGAGTCCATTTTATTTTAGATTTTATGTTTAGGGAGCTGGTGGCACTGTCGGTTTATTAATAAAATTGCAGTTAAGAAAGTTCCACATTCACGATGCAGTGTGATTATTAAAAATGTTTTTACTACCATAAGGAGTTGGAAATATATGTAAATGTGTGATAAATGTGTATAGTAGGTATATTTAACATTCGCATAGAGGGCGTTATGTTTTAGGTGTCACTCTAAGTGCAAATCTAGACATCTTTACCTCTCAAATGAATAATTATTTATTTTTTTTAGAATTAAAATATTGAATTGGTTCCACAAATTGTATATCTATCGAATATTTTGAATGGAATTCCATTTTATAATAAAATTTATTGCCTTCACCTTTTTGTAACGACTAAAAGGATAATCAAACATTTTGGTAAAATTTACTTATGAGAAGGTTTGGAGAACAAAATCTCAAAAAGTCGTTGTAGCTACTGTTTTCTTTTTGCTATGACAATACGCCTGCTCACTCAGCATTGTTAATTTTCCAGTTTTGTGCCAAAAGCAGATGATGGACTCTTTTTCAAGCTCTCTTACTCCCAAGACCTTGCTCTCAGCACCTTTTTCTTGATTTTTAAATATAAATACGTGTTGGAAAGATGTCGGCCGTTTCGCATCATTTGATATTATTAAACAGAACTTATCACCTTTTTTCATCGAATAGTGTTACCTTCATTCTTTTTTTTTTTTAACTCCTACCTTGAATATAATAAATTATCATTATAATTAAGAATCACTGCCACCAGCTCCCTGATGACTAAACATAACAAAAGAAAATAAATTAATGAGGCAACATGAAAATGGAAGAACAACACAATCTTATTAAAAAAAAAAATAATAATAAACAACAAATGGCAAGACAGAAAAATAAAGGATAACGGAACAAGAGACAAAGTAATGGACCGAATTGGGGGGTCATCCCTGGGAGAGGGGATAATTCTAAAAATAGAATCCATCAAGAAACCCCAAGTGAGGTGGTGTTGTGCCTTCAAGGACATGCACGTCGTCGGTCGGTTTTTATTCTCTGACTTCGTTTATTCTGTTTTTTTTTTTTTGCTGTTTTCATTCTTTCCTTTTGCTTTCTCCTAATAATATACTTTACACGTTCTCACAGTGTGGAGTCGTATATTCTAGATACGTGCCCTGTTTGTTTATTGGAAATAATTTTGCTCCTCTTTTTGGGCCTGTGCGATGTGGGTGTGTTTATGTGTGGGCTGATTTTTAGTGTTGAGCACGCAAACGCACTCCACGCACAAAGTTAAATGACGACATGCAAGCAAACTTATAAGAAAAGCCTTACTATTCTTATGAAAAAGAAAAAAATAAATAATAATATGAAGGATATAATTTAGTTTGGACTTTTTGAGTTACAGTCGGCTAATTTTGTATCGTTTATTCTATTTAAAGAATAACACATCAATATTTTATTGAAGTTACAAACAGGAAAAATTGATTTTAACATACCTGCCTTTAATTTTTGGGTAGTTGTCTGTGGCTGTTTCATTAAACCCCCCACAGTTTAACGGGAAATATAAAATATTTCCATTTATTTCGAAAGTCATTCATAAAGTTCTGACTTTGATGTCAGATGTGCGAAAAGAAGAATTATACTTCAGATTAGTTTAGATAACAACTAAACTGATTGAAGTCATATTTATGCAGAATGTATTGTTTTGTTGATATATATGATGATTCAAAGCTATGCCTGGCGTTGTATTCAAGTTTTTTTAAGTTATTTAAAAATTTTTATTTATATTTAATTTCCCAAAAAAGAAAACCTCAAAACTTGGACCTTATAGTTTATGATCGAGTTCTACAATTAATTTTATATTTACATTTACGGGGTGAAGTCCAAATTGAAATCAAATTTAACGTATTTTGCATAAAATAATTACAGTGAAAGTCGATGCATATCACATTGATCATACATTTCTAAATACTCTTCATTTCACATAGGTAATACTCATTCACTGCTCTAGTAATTCAGCAAACAAAAAACACCCAATCCAATTTTATCCAATCTCTACCAAGACATTAAATATTTATAATAAAGAAAGCAACGATTCAAACCTATCGCGCCATCTACCGGAAAGTGCAGAACACACCTGTTAGGCCAGCAAATATCGTTATAAAGTCTTTCTTGTCTTATATTTCTATAAGTAAAGCGTTTTCCATCCATTTCCAGAAAATATGTCTGTACGCATAAAATAGTAAAATTAAAATTTTTATTGAAAAATGAAAATGTGTTATCGATGATAGAGAAAGAGTGTTATGAAAATAAAATTCACTGTTATGTACTTTTCGTTGGATCGTTTTTTAATTCCAAATTTATCGCAAATTCTGGCTTAATATTTATTTTTTTATTTTTAAAACTTAAGTAAAAGTGTTTCTTATCTCAAAAACTGTATTCATGATATGCTTGGCAAAAATGTTAACATAATTAATGCATTGACTAAATGTAGCCACAATCTAAAAAATCAGGCTCGTGGAACGCGTAATGGCTGTATTTTATTAACAATTTATTTTAGTGCCTGCTTTTGACTGCGTCTTCGGAGTTTCATGGTTTTTTTTTTCAAGGACGAACATTTTAATGGGAGCTTTGTGTTTTCTTTTAAACCGAAGGCAACACCCCTACAATACACAAATTAATTTTGTGTTTTTTTTTTTTGTTTGAGCTTCTTCGCAGCTGCTGGCAATATTAATGATGAGCAAAATATTAATTCCTCTGCGCTTCTATAAAAAATATGCTAAATGCAAATTATATAAAGTGAAGGTATAGGAAAAATGGCGGAATAATAATATTTAAAAATGGAGTTTGGCCTCTAAAACGCCATAGCATCAAATAATGCATCAAATAATAGGGAGACACCCAAGAGAATTCAAGAAGTTAATTTGGCCACAGGGAATGAATTAAATAATGATATTTTTTTTGAATTAATTTTTGAAATTATTGTCTATAATTTTTTAAAAGCTTGTAATATACAGGGTGTTTTCTTTTTATCGACGTGTGGTTTTCAATCTAGAAATACTTGTTTTGGAGTTGGTGTTTTTGACAGTTGTCACTTGATTTATGATTTATGTTTGGTTTGCCATTTCATAATAAATAGCCGAACTACTATCAAGCGCGTCACACGTTCGGTGAATTGGCCCAAGACGAGATGGCCATCGATCCCAATTTTCACAAGAAAATTTTGTTCAGCGATGAATCTCATTTTTGGTTGAATGGGTACGTTAATCCACAAGCCATTGCTGAGACGCCGCGTCGTTACATCCTCAAAAAGTCACTGTTTGGTGTGCTCTATGGGCAGAGGGAATCATTGGTCCATATTTCTCCAAAAATGAAGCCGGCAATAATGTTACAGTCAATGGGGAACGCTATAGAGCCATGATGGATGTTGATGTGGACGATATTTGGTTCCAACAAGACGGTGCTAGATGCTATGTAGCCAACGAAACTTATTTATTGAAGGAAACTTTTGATGAGCGCATTATCTCGCGTCGTGGGCCTGTGATCGTGCGATTTAACACCGCTGGAGAATTTTTGGGGGGTTATGTGAAGTCGCTTGTCTACACAGATAAGCCCGAGAGGATTGAAGCCTTGGAAGAGAATATTCGGCGCGTTATTAATAACATACGGCCCCAATCGCTGCAAAAAGTGGTCGAAAATTGGGCCTCTAAGCTGGTATTTATTCGAGCCAGCCACGGCGCGCCACTTGCCCGAAATCTTTTTAAAAAATAATAAAAAACCATTATCTTTATAATAAAGCTAAAATCTTGGCCATAAAATTAGATTACATGCGTTTTATTTCTTCTTTAAAAACACCCCCAAGATGTTTTTCGTAAATTGTATGAAATAGTTTTGGTGCATTCCTGGGAAAAGAACAGGATGGACTTATTATCCTGAATATTTATAGCATAGAAGAAAATGTTTTTTTTTTTTTTTCTTTCTAAGAATACAATATTCAAATTAGAAGAAAACACATTAGAAGGGTATTTAATGAAAATGCGGACATGAAGATTGAAAAATATGAAATTTCTATTTTGTCTTACTTTTAAAATTAGAATTGCAAAAAACCCTCTAATAGTCAAACATTGAAAACCTTATAAATCATGTGAGTTAAAGACTTTTCGTAGTGTAAGTCACAACGTATTTTATTAATTTCTTCAAAATTATGTTCAGTTTAGAAAAGCAATATAAAAATTAATTGTGTAGTTTAAATTAATGACGAAATTAGAGAAATGCCAATTTATAACAGTTACAACAATTTTTCGACTTTAAAATAAGGTGTGCGCTCATCAACGTTCTTCATGCGACTTGTAAAGAAAATTCCTGAAGTAGGCCCACCAGCAGAGGGCCGTGACACGTAGGGCCGCATAAACATAACTTTTATAAATATAACTGTTATAAATTTGCATGTTTGTCTAGAGAAACTTCCTTAAATTAAACACAAAAAGGGAAAACTGTAGGTACATGTCTGCACGTCGACCTACAGCCAATCAAGCGATTTTCTTGAAATTTTGAAATTTAATGAATGAATGTTTTAGCTCCAAAAACAACATTACTGGCTATATAACCGTTTGAAAAAGGTAACTTTTCTCGGAAACGGCTCTTATAATTTTAATAAATTTTTTTTTTGTGCACTTTATCCTATCGTATGGTAAATTATGTACTTTGGTAAAAAAATTTACAATAAACTGTCATGAACGGTACCCGCCATAGAATTTTTTTTATTTTTGATTCCCCCGTTTCCGGCAAACCTATTTCAATTTTTATAAAATAGATCCGTTTAAGCATTAAAAATATGGATACACAAATTTTCAATTTTTTTTTAAATAAATATTTTAAAAATGGCCTAATGAATTTTTTAAAAATTTTGTTTTTAGGTTTATATTATTATATACCTATTTAAAATGAAATACTGTTTTTCTTAATGTTAAAAAATGTTATAAATAGTACATATACAAAAAAATATTTTTTATTTTTAAAATCCGGTGGGAATACATGATGGTTGCGGCTTCTATTTCACGAAAAGCTTCACCAATATTCTTCTTGTCAGTGAATAGTCTATGATGAATTGTTCCATATTAAATGACACTCGACAAAAAAAAGTCCAACAGCGTCAAGTCACAGCGGCGCCCAAGGAACATCACCAAAACAACTAATCACAAACGATTACTGAACTAAGTGTGTATTAAATCGATTCTGGGACACCTTGTTTGGCACATAGGTCCATCTTGCTGAAACTATATAGCTCGCCCAAGTCAAAATCCTCAATTTTTGGCCATAACAAACGGTTTTAATGCATTGGTAGTTGACTGTAGCGTTTCTTCCATCGTCATCTTGGAAAAAAATGGAAGGAAAATGTTGTTCTTGGTTTTAAGCTCACACTTTTGGCAATATCTGCAGTATTCTCTGGTGAGTACACATGACGAACACAATAACTTAACTTATCAGCCAGCATACCATAAATTTGTTTCACAAACTTGCATACAGCAGCTCATTTGGAGAATTATTCGACCGCAATTTCGGTTAAGATGACTCTTTCGGCAACACAGTATTTACTCTGGAAGCGACTTTGTAATATTTTCCAACGTTGATCATGTTCAGGCATTAACCGATTTGTTACAATATAATACTGTGTTTATATCTATTTGTTGAGCGCAAACAAGCCATCAGTACCCAATAAAAGGCCCATCCGATCAAAGCTGATTTCAAAATGAGGCTATCGTCGTATTAAAGCACATTGTTTGTGGGTAAATTTGATTTTAAGTCAGCTCAAATCATTTAAAAAGTTTTGTCACAAATCATTTAAAAGGTTTTGTGACCGCATTTTTCAAACAAAGCTTACAACACTTCTGCACCTACAGCTTCAAATAAGCTGTGCTATATATAGTGCTGCTTTAGAGCTGGAAATCTTAGTTGAACTTTCACATACAAAATAATATTTGCAAATATCTGAACCCACTTTATAAAATGAGCCATTTTATTTTAAAAGTGAATAATGGTTAAACTTAAAAGAATCTATTTTGATTTCATTTTAATTTAAATTGATTTGTTTGAGTGATGAAATAATGTACTATATTTTATATTCATCCTTAACATTTTTTATTATTTTGAGAAACGAGACTCCCACGCTCAAATGACATGCATAACATGATTAAAAAGAACCACCACACGCCAAATAAAATAAGTTATTTCAAAATTCGTTTTAACTCAAAAGAATATTAACCGTCAATTTCTTTCCTGTTAAATTGACTCAATTTGAGAATTCTTCTAAAAGATATATACATTTCATCCTTAAATAATATATTTATAGCCTCGTTATTTTTGAACCCAACAAAGTGAACATGAAACTAAACACCAGACTACAGACCAATGATTTCCAATAAAAAAAAATGTCAAAATTTTGTGGAAAAATATATCAGCTCAGTTAAAAAAAAACACAAAAACAATTCAAGGACTTAAGAAGCACTCACTGAAATAAAATACTACGTTCGATTTTTTATCGAATTAAATATTATGTATCCACGATGTTTGTTAATCAATACGTATACCATTTTTGTTTTTTTTTATGATGAATTATTATTAATGTTGACCAATAATAATCGAAAACTAACAATTTTCATCTTGACAAATTGCAATGTCGAGAATATCTAAAAAAAAAAGGCTTTTCTTTTTCGAATTTGTGTTGTAACAGGTTTTGATTGATTGGTTTGAAAATAGTTCGGATTTGATACAATTATTAAAGTGAATAGTTATTTTTTAATTGTAAAAATCTCAAGTTTTCTGGGAAGAACTGCATTGGTCTTAATTTCCGAAATGTACAACACCGCTGCAATTAGCCTAAAATAATGACACAAAGCCCAATCAAGATTTGAAAAATAAAGTGCATGATTGGGTCAAACTTCCTTGATCTCATGTTTATCTGCCTTAGAATTGAAAAAAAAAAATTATTTTCAGTCATAAACGCTGTTAAAATAACACGGTGTTATTATAATTATTGGAAGGTACAAAATGTTACCAAGATTTAATTGGTTAAAAGGTAAAGACTGACTTTTAATAAAAAAAATTGTTCCAAATGGTTACTAATGGCTTCTCACATAGAACAAGTTTTTGTTTTCGTTCTTCTCGAAAATGATTTTGATCATTTTTTTTTTATGAAGAATGATGGACACATTTTAAATGATATTAAGTACTAAGATTTTCAAAAATAAATATTTTTTTTTTTAATTCAGTATCTCAGAAACAACTCTGTCGAGTCTTATTTAACTTTAAACAAAAAAAAAAAGAAGATTTCAAACATAAATTATTCTTATGACCAAAAATAACGGTATATATCTCCATACAAATGTTTAAAAACCGTTAAGGAAAACCTATTTTACTCAAAAATCGCTCCTATAATTTTGATAAAAATCTTGTTTTGATCGAAAATTACTCTAATTACGATCTACCAATTAACAATTTAGAATTTTATATGTTGCCATTATTAATAAATCTAGATATCCCTTTCATAGAACAGGTTTTTTTTTATTTCTGTTTCATAGATAAATTCAATTTTGAAGGCAAATTTTTAAATAATATTGCATATCAAAATTTCCAAAAAAAAAACAATTTTGTTTGCATTTCAAAAAAAACCAAAATAACTTTCGAAAATTCGATCTTAAAAACGGGTGAGTTATTTGTTTTAAAATTAATATTTTAACCTAACATTAACAAATACAACATTTTTGTTTTAAACTGCTCCAACGATTTTAAAACTTTTTTTTTCAGAAATTCAAAATTAGTAGGTACAGAAATCAGATGGTGTACATGTTGGTGTGAAAATAGTTTCAAAAGTTATTTAATGAATGTGTGTATTTCTAATTTTGTTGATTTAAGGCAATTTTCCAGTTTAAATAATATTTGTTCATTTCTGTATATCTACTCACATGATATATAGATGATTTTTTGCGAAATACATTTCATTCGGAAATATCCTTCGAAATTACTATTCATACTTATTGGATAACTTTGCCAACCCAAGCAATCCTGAGAATAACAAAATCATGACCTTCAAATCTTATGCGAAGCGTCTAACTATCATCGTTACTCATTGTCATTATCATCATTTTTATAATCTTTCATATGAAAATATTGTGTTTTCACATTATCGTTCATAGTTTTTCTTTAAATCTCCAATTACAAAAATTAAAAAAGTTTCAACTCAATTTTTTCAAAACAAAACAAAACGAAATTGTTTACAATTACCCACATTGAGTAAAACGAACCAAAATTAGTTAAACAAAATTCAATTCATTTCACTCTTAACTAAGCAACATAATTAAAAATTCAAAACTTACCGAAATACGAATTAAAGTGGGTTCTAATGTTTTAAAATATGTAACGTACATTTTTTTTGTACAATTTGTATTCATCCTACCATTGTCACGGCCAAAAACTAAGCTGAGTTTGTAAATGTTTAGTACCTACCATACATTTATTTTTGTTGAGGAAACATAAAAAGAATTTTTCAATTTAATAAAAGTTTCTATACTAAATATCTATAAATACAATTATAAATTATAAATGTTAAAACACTTTTTAGCTTAAAATAAGTTGCTGATGGCACTTTTAAGTTCTCACACGCTCTTCTGGAAATGTCAAAGCAATAAAAACTTATCAATTCTATCTTTAAATCATTTTATTTGAAATGGATAGGAAACCTACGGAAACAAATTCCGTTTTTAATAAAACTTATCTTATGAAAAGAAAAAAAAAATATATGCAAAAAAATACTCACATCACTGACACCTTATTTGAAACTTCCACAAAACTCGTTAAAATAAAATTTGTCATATAGATAGCTTTATGGTTGTCAAACGAGAAAATACATTAAATTATAGTCCCATCTTCCCAACTTTGGGATAACTTTCTTTTTTAACGACTATCAAAGCTGAATTACGGTTAGAAAATTGACTTAAGCAATCTGGCTTTAGGACAGAAAAGGAAAAAATAATCTAAAATCCTTCGAAAATAAAATCATCCAACTGAAATGGCGGAAATTTCCTCCGGATATGGATATCAATTTGGAAATACATACTTGATTTGTTTTTTTTCTTTTTTCTTTTTTTTTTTACAAAAAATCATTCCATCAGGTTTATACCTATACACACACCTATTGTGTTGAGTTTGCTATATACAAAGGATCTGGGGTTCGGGTTCAATTGGATTTCTTTTGTGTGAATGTTGTTTGGTTTGTGTACGTTGAACATTGATTTTGAGTCCGCGCACAGATTTCAAATAACAAACACACATCAAAATCTATCAAAGATATGCCTATAGCTATCTGCAGTATTATGAAAGATTCGAGTTTTCAATTCAAGTTTTAAATGTCACTTGATTTTTTGTTTTCATGGAAGCAATAACGATTGATAAATGTTATATTTTGAAATGCACGTTGAGAAAAACTGCAATGCAATAAATATGAAATGGCACCTTATTTCTATACAAGCTGATTCGCATGTGTCAAAACCTTGTTTGTGATGGGGGGTCTATTTGCCTCGTTTAGAAGGGAGGGGCTATTTAAAAAAAAAAAAAAAAAACAAAAGAAACTTAAACTAAAAACAAGCAGACCCATGCTAAATATTTATACAGGGTAATTCGCAAAAGGTGTGACAAAAATCTAGAGAGTGTAGGTTGGGTCGAGACAAATAAAAATCGTATGGGAGGGGGGGGGGTCTTATTACCCCGTTTAGCCAGGAGAGGCATTTTTTTTTTTTTTTAAATGACTTAAAACAGAAAAAAAATATTTAAAAAAACAGCAGTTACACATACATTTACATATTAGTTCCACAGTATGCAAAAGAACAAGAGAAAACAATTACGTACGTATTGTGCACCGCTGTTATAAAAAGTTAATTTTTATGGCAAAGATATGTGACAGGGAAAGTAAATTTAAACATCGAAATGAAATAAAACAAAACAAGGACAGTGATACTTCTTACCACAGATTAGCCATATGAAGATGAGAATGTTTCGTACGTTTCACCCTCCAAAACCCATTTGTTTACATTATTGTATTTGTAATTTCTTCCCGAGTTGATGAATAGATGTGAATTACAACAACAATTTAACCTATGTCTAAAGATCCCTATTGTCTATGTGTGAGGTTTCTATACACACATTCTCATTTTGTATCTGATATCTGACAGCTCAAGCTTGTAGGCAAATTAAAATGGCTGCCGGGGATTCTCATCTTCATGTGGCTAATCTGTGCTTCTTATTCAGGAGGTATACAAATGCAGAGGAAGAAATCAAGACATCAAGACGAAGAAGAACAGACAGAATTTAGCCACCCACTTTCGTGTTCCTACTTAATCACAGTAATTTCGTGTTTGATTGTTATTTCGCGTTAGATTTTTTATGAATTCATTAATTTTTCTTATTAAAGATCCTATGCTTTTATCAAACGCAAGTTAAAAGAGTCAAAAATTAAGTGGAACAGAGAACAATTGAGTGGAATTGAGCTAGAAATAGCCTCTCCCGTACGAGTTTTTTTTGTCTTGGCCCAACTTACACTCTCTACCTTATGCGAATCGCCCTGTAGAGACCCATTTATATAGAATATGTATTTAGGTTAAGGAGAAGGGAAAAGAACGGAATTCCGCAATAAAGAGAAGTTTGACTGTACTTGCCCTAAAGAGCAAGTTGGCAAAATCTTGAATTTAGAAATTATTTTACCTTTTTAAGAAAAATAAAATGAAATGAAATGATATACATATTAATATATTTCCAACTAATACAAGTTCTAGATACTGTTTTTAGACAAATTAATTTACAAAACATTGTATACTGCCATATTCACACAAAGTTAATCAACTGCCTCTTAACTGGCTGTGCGATAGAAACATCATTTTTTAAATCCTTCACTAAAAATTTTGTATACCTAATTTTCCTTTGAAATATGTACAAAGGTATATATAGTCGTTTGTTTTATTAGCACTTAAAAAATAAAAAAAAATAAATAAAATTAAATTTTATTAATTTTCCAATCTACTCCACATCTATGTTATCACAGTTTATACTACTCTATTCATATGCAATATTGAAATCCAAAAATACCAGATTTAAAGATAACAAAATCTTTATATCAGGATCTTCTGCTGTTCAATTATTGACATTAATTTTATTAATACCATATCATCGGATTAGAAAATATGACAACATCTACATGATATAATCGAAATTTCCGTTTTATTTGCGCTCATCATAGGTATATAACTTCAAAGAGAATTTGATTTGGAATTGTTGATGAAACGTTAGAAGATGTTTCTTTGATATTGAAACATAAGAAACAGAAGGTATAACTTCCCCAAAGAAAATATATTAAATTGCAATTTTTTTCTCTCCCATTCAGAATTGGTTGCTAAACCACATCATGGCACCCAAACCTTCAATTTCACTGTAATTAATGGAAACATCACATCATGAGTGTGTAAGTTGATAAACGAGAAGATACGACAATACAAAAATATTTCGCTCGAAAACAAATTGGTATACCTACTTAAAATACTTTGAGCATTTTTGCTTTGTTTCACTCAGTTATCATGTTATCGAAAAGTTTATAAGGTATAAAAGATATTAAAAAATTCAGTAAAACAATGACACAGGATGTTAAACATAAGAAGCATCAGAAAAATGGAGAGTACAGGTTGGATCTAAAGAAAAAAGTACGACTAGGTCGAATAAACTTGCTCTTATGTCCGATCACACTGTGCAGAGAAGTTATATTATTTTCATTGATTACAATAAATAATAAATCTTAATTTATGGGAAAACAAATTTTAAAATCGTTGAAGTGGTTTTAAAATTAATAAATTTTGAATTTTTATATATAATTATTTCGGGTTTTTTTTTTTTTAAATCAAACAAAAACGGTTTTAGATATCAAAGAAATTCCTTATTCCTGTGAAAGAACGTTTGATGCCGTTATGTATGGAACTCGATTTCTTTTGCTTTGCCACCACGGGTACGCGTGCAGAAGTCCAGACGCTGAACCCAATTTTCGACTGTTTTCAAGCATAACTCGGCCGATCCTGCTGCAATTTCACGTTCGATATTCGTACGAAGTCCATCATTCGTCGCTGGCTTGTTGACATAGACCATAGGCTTGACGTAGTCTAACAGGAAATAGTGTAACGGCGTCAAATCGCACGACCGAGGCGGCCAAGCGACTGGACCATTTCGTGAGATAACACGTTCTCCAAACTTGGTTTCCAAAAAATTGATTGTGACATTCGCTGTGTGGCTTGTGGTGCCGTCCTGTTGGTCCAAGTCCATATCATCCAATTGGGGCCAAAAATATTCGGTTATCATGGAACGGTAGCGATCCCCATTCACAGTAACGTGCCGGTCTTGATCATCACGGAAGAAGTACGGCCCAATGACGCCGCCGGCCCATAAACCACAACAAACCGTAGTTTTTTCGGGATGCAATGATGACTCATGGAGTACGTGTGAATTGCTGCCTGACCAATACCGCATATTTTGTTTATTGACGAAGCCATTCAGCCAGAAATGAGCCTCATCGCTGAAGATGATTTTTCGATGAAAATCCGAATCATTTTCAAGTTGTTGCTCAGCCCAATTCACGAACATACGATGCTTCTGGTGGTCAAGCGGCTTCAGTTCTTGCGTCAATTTAATCTTGTAAGGATATAGGCCAAGATCTTTTCGCGAAATTCGCCACAAAGACGTCGCTTGAGAACGACGTGTGAGAGACACAAACTGAAGCCTCAGCGGCAGCAATATTCTCGACACTACGGGCACTTCTTTGTCTCACTGGCACGGGAACATTTTGTGCTGTGCCTGTGGATTCAAATTTTTCCACTAGACGCTCAATTGTTGATCTGCTAGGACGATTATGACGACCATGAATTGGACGTAGCGCTCTTAACGTTGAGGCCACTGACTCCGAATTTCGGTAGTAAATTTTAATAATTTTGACTCGTTGTTGGCTCGTATATCTTTCCATTATAAAATGGCAAACCTTACTGAAGAGAAATGTCAAAAGAACGGTAAGAAATATGGCGTCGTTTGCTGTCCCTGTTGCTCTACCTTTGTAGCGTCCCTGTTGAAAAACCCTTTATAAAAAATTTCGTGAGTTAACACCTATGTATCTAAATGGAGAGATGTTGGAATATGTGGAGGACTTCATAAGCCTAGAACAGTTAGTTTTTTTTTTTAAGGGAAGAGAAAATAAGGAGGTCTCTAGAGGAATAACAAACGGTTGGAGGCAATTTTGGGACGTTAAACCAATGCTGGATTCCAATATTTCAAAAGCCATCACACATGGAGTAACAACGTATTGTTGAAAAGGAGGCTTGCAATAACTCAAAGGTCCATGGAAAGAGCAACCCTAAAAATAAGAAGATCGCAACGAGTAAGAAACGTCGACATACGCAGATGGATAGGTTTTTAAGAGCTGAAATAAGACTGGGCAGGCCATGTCATGAGAAGTTCAAATGGCAGATGGACAAAAGAATGTACGGAGTGGACACCTTTTAATGACAACAGGGTAGTAGGGCGTCAACCAAAAAGATGGAAAGATGAACTACATGGCGTTCGACAGGCTATGGTTCCAATTGAGTCAGTCGTTTCTAAAATAAAGAGTTTAAAAAAAAGAATTCAAACTTTTTTTAGAAATCCAAAAAAAAATTTGTTCTAAAAATTGTGGTAGTTACACAAATTTAAACTAACTACTTTCGTAGGGGGTGGTTGTGAATGTATGTTAGAGCGGTAAATGCTTTTCCTGTGTATCCTCGATCACCCCCTCCATGTCTTAAAATTTATTTTTAAGTTTTCCTCTAATGTAAGATCTATTATTAAAAGAAGAATCTCTTTTTGTTTAATATATTTAATAAATATTACAACTTTATAAGAACACATATTCATACATATATATTTCTATGTTACATACCTACAGTCTAAATACCTTTAATTTTAAAGTTTGTAGCTTGAAAATAAGTGTTTTTTTGTATATGTTTGCATTAAATTAGGGTTTCCGTATATGTTTGGCCTGTCTGGTGCAAGCGTATTTTAGTATTTTTTTTACAGATCATATAAGCTTTCCTTTGGTTTTCTAACACACTCGAATTTAACAAAAATAAACATTTAGAATGAATAACGTCCTTTTTGAATTGTTTTACTCGCGTCGAGTTGCCAAGCACATGCGACGATAATTTTATCTTTTATTCAGCACCAATTGTAACCTTGAACTCTATGAGCTAAGTCATCGTCTAAAAATTGGGTGTTTCTAATAGGGTTTCCAAGAGCATGCGACTATTTTAAATTAGACAACCCCATTTATTTGTATCAACGAGCATATCGGTGAGGTCTAAAGTTTGAGTTTGGTTTTTATTTTTGGGTCATAAAATATAAATGAATAAATATCAATGAAATTATTTTAATTATAATAATAACTAGTTCTTGGAGCGATTGATATACGAAGATCTTTCATCTAAGAAGGTATCTCCTTTTTTGTTAAAAAACAAAGGAAGCAATTTGTTTCAACTTGACTTTCTGAATATGTTGTTCCTGTTTAAATCTCACACCTCATAGACTTAGAGTTTATGTTTACTGTAAGGCTTTAGCTGTAGGAAATTGCGTTCAAACACAATAATCTTTAAATAGATTTCTCCCAACCAAACCAACCCGACCAAAAAACGTCATCACCCTTTGACAAGATAATGATTTTCATCCATTAATCTGATGTTGGTTTCAGTGGGAATCTTTCCCCAACTAACCGTTTTTCCTCATCATCGCCTTTCATTCATCAATCTGTCCGTTTTCCAGCAAAATTTCATCAATTTACTAACCAAAGTGTAGAAGTTAGGGGCAGAGATTATCCACATGAAGATGAGAATCCTCGGCAGCCATTTCAATTTGCCTACAAGCTTGAAATGTCAGTTTGCAGATAAAAAATGAGAACGTATGTGCAAAAACCTCACACACATACAGCAGGGATCTCCACACACCTCGTTAAATTGTTGTTGTAATTCACATCTATTCATCGACACGAGATGAAATTACAAAAACAACAATGTAAACAAATTTGGAGAGCGAAACGTACGGAAGATTCCCATCTTTATAATTGAGTATCTTTGGTTATGTGTATCTATCTACATATAGACCTCCAACATTGTTCACATAAATAATTTTAAAACCACTCAATTCAACTTGGTGAGACAAAACCAGGATACTCATTGGGTTTTGTAGGATGTCACATGTTAGGATTTAGAATTTAAGCACAATGGTTAGTTTTTTGTGTATACTTTAGAGTGTATATACGCTGCAAAATAGATAAATACTACAACTATACCCAGTAGCGTATGCAGGATTTTTTTTTGGGGGGGGGAGGTCTACTTTTAAAATTAATTATATTAATATTTTTTCTTTGCCAATAGAGATCTTTTTTAAAAATTTGTTGATATTTTTAATTTAAAAAAAAAATAAAGAAGTTGGCCCATTTTCAGGTCCAGTGCGTTGACTTATGAATTTGGTATCAAATGAAGTAGTAATTATTAAATAGTGCATATTTCGCTGTAGGAATTATTAAAGATAAGGCTAAGCAAGAAAGTTCACACTTCACAGCACATAAAGCATGTTACGATGCCTTTAAGAGTAAGTTTGTTAAAAAGTAAGTTTTTCTTTGAGAAAGTGCACTTAAGTATGTATCAAATTATACGTGGGAAATTAATATTTAAATTAGTGATACAAAAAATTTGTGCCATAGCTGATATTTTTAAGATATCGGAGTTTAAAAAATAAGTAAACAAAACTTGATTTCGAAAAAGTTAATACCAAATATTTGAAAATACACCTACTGTATTTAGAAAAATAGTTTTGACTATACCAAAAAGATAAAGCAAATACATTTCATTAGATAACAAAATCATTTTCCTAAGTGCCTTGTATCGCAAGATATAAGTAGTTTTTTTTTCGGAAAAATAAATTCAATTCTCTTTCTGAATTAGCCAACTTCAACATCAAATGTCTCAAAAATCAGAAAAACGATTTTAGAAATATTTGACCCACATAATGTCCTCAACATCACCATTCATTAGTGAAAGCACTGGGCCCATGCTCCCTAGAAAAATGGGTCATCTCCTTTAGGTAGTAAAATTTGGTGAAAAAATTAAATCAATTCTCCTTTTTACTTACGATATAGGTACTATATGGGAAGTTATGGATTCGTACAAAAAATCGAACTCGAGATTTTGATCAAACTTTACATTACGATGATAGAGAAGTCAAAAAAAGTGGGTCTCGCGTCCGTCTGTCTGTCTGTCTGTCGGTTCGACTACAGCCTAAACGGATGGGTCGATTTTCTTTAAACTTGGCACCTAGCGTTTTTTGGACATTCCCCCCACCCGTTTTTTTCTCTTTTTTTTTAGGACCAAAATTAACAGTAGCTGTCATACAAAATTTCTTGGCCAAAAAGGAAAAACTTATTTTTCTCAAATCCAGCGCTACCGAATTTTTTTTTAAGAACTCCATAAATTTAAATAGTTATAAGTTGCTGTTTGATAAAAAAAATGGTTCGAAAAAATGGTTATTAATGGTACCTCCAAAAAAAACATTTTTTTGATTTTCGCTTTTCTCGAAAACTGTCAAACTGATTCTGATCAATTTTTTTATGAAGAAGTATTGACACATTGTAAATAATATTGTGTACCAAAATTTTCAAAAAAAATATTTTTTAGATTTTTAAAAAAAGTTTTAATATTTTTTTTGGAAAACTCAATATTTCAAAAACGACTTATTCGATTTTTATTAAACTTGGTAAATAGCAGTTTTTTAACTTTATCTAGAAGATTTTTGACAAAAATTATTCTAATACCCAAAAATAACGGTGCCTCCCATACAAATGTTAAAAAACCGTTAAGAAAAATATTTTGTTTCTCAAAAACGACTCCTACGATTTTCATAAAAGTTTTTTTGAGTGTTAAAATTAGTACGATCTACCATTTAAAATTTTTAAAGTTTATGTTTTACTGATTCAAAATAGCTTTTTTCGGCCTTTAGTCCATAAAAATTGTTTATGTTTTATGTTTTACTTTTATTAACAGTACCTCTCATAGAACGGTTTCTTTGATTTTCCACTATCTCGACATCTGATCAACCGAATAAAATTAGATTTTTTATACAGAAGCTTGTATCAAATATAAATAAAAGTGCGTATCAAAATTTTCTAAAAAATGATTTTTGGATTAAAAAAAAAAAAATCAAAATTATTTTTTGAAAATTCGATATTTCGAAAACTGGTAACAGATTTTTTTGTGAAGTTCAATTTTTAACGCAACATTAATAAATGCTTTAAATTGGCGTACCAATTTTTTTTCTCAAAAATGTTAACGTAATTTTGTATATAAAAAATTAATTATTTTTAAAACCGCTCCTACGATTTTCAAAATTTTGTTCTCATAAATAAAGATTTTATAAGGAATCAGATGGTGTACATCGCGTTGAGTTAAAACGGATTCAAAGTATTTTAATCAATTTCTTTCTAATTTTGTTGATTTAAAACAATTTACCAGTCTAAATAGTATAATTTCCTTTTATGCATATTGCATATGTGCAACGCTAGGCTATATTGTTAATTTTTGTACACTCACATAATACCACCTGCAACTAAACTAAGATTTGGCGAATCTATAAAATATAGATTCCCATAGCTAATTTATTTCAGACTATATAGAACCACAATGTGATCGCGCATAAGAGCAAGTTCGTGCGACCCAGTCGTGCATATTTTTTTATTTGCAAATTGATTCACCAGATCTTCAGGGATTAGATCGATTTCCTTGTGAATACTCAACTAAACTAATCCGCTAAGCCTGGTATCCTTTCTCTAATTAAGATACAAATCTGTATTGCAAACCAGAAGTGAAGCTTTAACAGTTTCTTGTATAGCTATTTCGATTTCATCCTTCCACATTTGTTTCCATATCTAAGCAACTTTTTAAAAACCCACCCTTTTCAACGATGCTGTCTTAATGCTGACCACAGCTGTTTTTGATGAATAAAACTTTATTTTTAAAATACTTTTAAATGACAAATATCGAATTTAATCGTTGATTTAAACAAGGGTATAGTAGGAGAATTTTATTCATATATATAATTATATATCTACATATTTCTGGATTTTTTGTTTTTGCTTAAGTTATCTTATAGTCATGTTTTATATTATAATTTAAAGTAGCGCAAGCAGTATCAAATGCAATGAAAAGTAAAATTTTACAGAGGAAATTCTGTTTAACACGAGTTTTTATTCATAGAGGTTCGCTGATCTCATGTTTTACTTAACTACAGTTTAAATAAAATCAATTAATACAAGTTCTTCCAACTCCATTTCTGTATTTATCAAAATAGAAGTTTGTTTAATTATTCGTCTTAAAAAAAAGTACATTGACAAAAATTAAATTAAATGAAAATTCAAGGCTTGGGTGCAACTAAGTATTAGATTAAAATGACAATGAATACGGCCCAATAACTTTATGTACAAATAGTATGACAAGACTGTAGTGTGTTCCTCTGATTCAAGTTGAAGTTTATTATGTTTATGAGAGCAGTGTTTTAAGGTGGTGGGATTTCATTCCGATTTATCGTTTTTTTTCAAATGGAAAAAGAAAGAAAAAAAGAAATGTGTGCCCCTAAGTCCCCCCCCCACTGCGTACGCCACTGACTATACCTATGGTTTTTTTCACCTTAACTCGCTGTGTTTAGGATACATTTATGAAGCGATGTAGAGGAGAGAGACATTTTTCCAATTAATGTGCATCATTTCACACACGCAAATACTCAACGACCTTTAAACTCATGAGAAAATATGCAATTTTGATTTATTGCTTGATGCCATATTACCAATTTATCCATCCTCCTCACAAAACGGAAGTTTATCTTGGTCCTGTGTGTTGTGGGGCTAGTGTCAAAACCTTTATAAAAGACTCTTCGGCGTAATGGGAAATCATGTTTCCTTGAATGAGAAGTTAGTGTGTATAGGCTTCCTTTTTTTCCGCAAACGAAAAGTTCAAAAGTTCAGGTGCTTTGTCATGTCGTCGTTGTCGTGTAAAGAAGGAAAATAAAGCAAATGATGCTATACGTTTCATTTGTGGGTAATCCCTTCCTTTTTTACTTGCGATATAAAGGTATGGCAAGTTATGGATTCGTAAAAAAATCTGTCTGTTTGGCTAAGGCCGGCCTTATAAACGGATGCATCGATTTTCTTTAAACTTGTTTCCTAGCGTTTTTTAGAAATTCCTCCTGACACATTTTTCTAAATTTTTAGTAGGACCAAAAATAACGGTACCTTCTTGTTTTATAAAATTCACTGGCCAAAGAGGAAAATCTTAATTTTTCTTAAAGTTGGCTCCACAGATTTAAAACAAAAATCAGTGATTTTTAAAAAGGCATAATTATAAAAATGGTTCCGAAAATGATTATTAAAATGAAATGATTTTATAACTCAATATGTATTTCAAAAAACGATTTCAAAGCAGTTTTTAACATTATCTAAGAAGGTTTTAACCAAAAATTATTCTTAGAACCATAACAATAATGGTACCTCCCATAAAACTGTTTAAAAACTGTCAAGGAAAATCTTTTTTTTGCTCAAAAACAACTCCTTCGATTTTGATAAGTTTTTTTTTGTGTATCGATATTAGTACGATCTACCGTTTAAAATGATTAAATTTTCGACTATCTCATCACCTGATTAACCGATTAAAACTATATTTTTATACAGAAGCTCGTAATAAGTTTAAATAATATTGCAATTCAAAAAAAATATTTAATTAATATAAATTCGGTATTCGTACATAAGAGCAAGTTTATGCGAGCAGGCGTGCTTATTTTTTCATTTATATTAGTGGTTGATAAATACCTTTTAAAACGCTTATCTCGTGGGACGAAAAAAAAATATTTTCTGTATGCTGGAGGCTAACCGGATTAAATGATTGGAAAAGATGGAATCGATAAAGGTAAAATATAAAAAGAAATGTTTCTGTTTGTTCTAAGGATGTGTGAGATTAACAGTGAAAGAGGATTAAATTATCCGCCCTATGTTTTCATGATTTTGTATGTGTGTGTTGGTATAATGAATTTTGGGATCTGTTGCAGAGTGGGGGAGCGATGTAACAAAGAGCCACTTAAACAAAATTCAACAAGAAATGTATATTGATATTTGTTTTTGGTAAAATATTGGATATTTTTAGTCAATGGCAAGCACCAGCTGTCAAAATTTTGTATTATTCTATAATATAATATAATTTATTGTTTTAATTAAAATTAAAATTTCTTTAGTTATATTAATCGTGTTTTAGATTACAGCAATCTTTTTCACAAAATGTCAGATTTCTTCTCATTGAATAAGAAATATATTTGAAAATGCTTAGTGGGCTGTAGGGATTTTCAAATTGTTGAGAATTACTAAAGGTCACAAAAATAATTATTTAATATAAGAAATATATGACCTGAGGAACATATTTCCAAAAGTCCAGCTCTATTTAATCGTTCAATTAAAGAAAAGTGGAAAGCACAGTGAATTGATTTAAGTAAATTCAAACTTTTTATTCTAAAAATATAAGAATTATAAAACAATTTCTGTTTCAACTAAACGCGCAGAAAATTTGAAGAAATTTTTTTTAAATTTTAATTTTGATTGCACATAATTTTTATCGCCGCACAAAATTACTAAAGCTCCATCTCAATGTTTATGTTTTAAATTCTTTAAAATTAACAAATATATACTTCTATTGCTAAACCCTAATTTTATGATCTCGATTATCAAAACCGATGAATAAGCTAAGACAGGACTCATGCCAAATCCGTGGACAGTCAACGCTTATGCAAATATTTTCATTTCAGATCCACTCGAATGCGTTTCGGATCAATAGCTCAAATGATTTTTGAGTAGCTATACAAACTATCGATAAGAAATCGAAAATCCGAATGCATGGTGGATCAAACCAAATTCTATGAGTAACATATTAGGGATTCTATATAATCATTAGAGGCTAATTATCAGTTTGTTATCGATACATTTGTGTGGAGATGGCTAAGTATATCTTCGTGTTATCGACTCAATTAATTTGTTCCTTTTACTATATGTTTGTTAAATGTCATTTGGCAATTCTTCAGCTCGATTTGAACGTAGAATGCAAAATTTAAAGAGAAGTATAGCAAGATTTAAGGCTGTCCCAAACCAACGCGAAACATTCGCGCGAATATGCGAAGACTGAATAATGTTCGAAGATTCGCATCGCGCCAATGTGGGTGCTCCCATTAATCTCCATTTAAATAAATTAAGGCAGTCGAAAGTTTCGTCGTCGTTCTGAAATATTCGCGTTGGTTTGGGAGAGCCTTTATCAACTCAACTCTTTTGAGCGGGTTCGATCGAGTAGAAAACCTAAATCATTTTAACTGAATGAAAGTATACAAATGGTTTGAAGTGAAGTTCAAGCTCGCTTTAGTTCTGCACATAAAAGTGGTAATACTGTTTCATTCATATAGAGGCTCTCCCTCTCTCTCCCTCATTATTCTCTCTATAATAAACATATGTATTGAAGGACAAAAACATGAATCATTTCAAAATAATTCAATGATATAATTACAAACATTGTTCATCAAAGAAAACATTTTTCTTAACGAAACAATTACTTATTCATAACGGGACTTAACCAATTTACCCTTTAAATGTACGTATAAAGGACTGTTAAGGGGTTTTCATATGAGTGAATATCATCAAGCATTAAGAAAATTAAATAGAAAGATGTTCAATGTACAATGTATCTACATGTAGGATACAAATGTAATAATTTTCTTAAAAAATGAATTAATTTGAATGAAAATGACTAAAAAGAAAAAAGAGAGTTTTCCCATAAGGAACTATTGAGTTAAAAACAAATATTAAATAATTCCACATAATTATAATAATAATAAGTTTGAACTTTTTGAGTGGCGCCCAATGTGAAGCTTATCGATGTTTTTCTTGAAGGTAATTTCCTAAGCTATGGTACTAAATAAAATTAAATTCCGTCTTGAGGCTTATGAGCCTCAACCATCGCATTGTAGAACATTGAAAAATAGATATACATAAACAGAAATCGTATGCATATAAAATGCTGGTAGTAATTTCTATTTCATTCATAAAAAAAGAAGCATATCGTGGGACTAATAACAAAACGAGGTAAATAAGCTTTTCATTCATGTTGGTAGTATATCATAGGAATGCACCTTATGCAACTTCTCAAACAAATTCTTGTTAAGAAGAATTGTGCAAACCCTTGAAAACGTAGCAAACTCTGTCATTTAGCTTCCCATCAGTATTAAAATCTCTTTTTTTTTTATTACATATTAAAAAGAAACTAATTTACCATGCAATTGTAGCACTTAAATCATTAAACCCCCTATTAAGGTTTGGCTCTCACGTTTATCTACCTTTTGCTACACTTGATCGTCGTCAATTGAATTTTTGCTACGAAGGCGCATTTTCTTTCCGTATTCATCCATTCACTTATTCATTCATTCATGATGCTGGATTCTGGATCCCCTTCTGCATCAATTTCATTTTTCATAAAACCATTTGTGGTTGTTCGTATATGGATTCCATCAAAGAACGACAGTGTAAATCGCACCTGGCTGCAAGCTCCTATCGCTCTCTAATTTAAATTTTCACCAAAATGACTACAAGAGCCACGATGATATGAATGATGGATTGACAAGACGACCGCCTTGGTACTTGGGACTCCTGCTTAACCTGCCAAATGAACAAACGACCACGACAAAAGGGTTTGATGGGTTGTGAATGCTGGCGGGAAAGATGATGTGCATCCGTCACGATGACGACTTGCCACTTGAATAGAGGAAACCGCATTTTGCATCTCCTTCTGCTCCTGATGTGAAAGAGGGGAGGTTGCATAGGGTTGATGGTTCATCACCTCATAGGCATATCACATCGTGGAGAGGGTCGCCGCGACGCGTCACAAAAGCCAGACTGATGAAGGAGTTGAAAAGTTATGATAGCTGAAACACATAGTCGAGCTCAAGCTCAAGAATTACACATGTTAGAGCGACATCTTGTGAATGACACTCGATTTATATGTTCGCCGGTGTTTTTGTGTGAATATGCTGCAACCCTTTAATTTTGTGCAACCATAAATCATACAGGGGGATAGCTTGGTGCACTTCCGTCGTCGTCGTTGCCATCGTCATCATCGTCGTTGCCGTCATCGTCGAAGTTGGAAGGTAGTCATCAGCAGGGCCCTTGAATGGCCACTTGAGAACATCATCGCAATAAGTGGATGGTGCAAGGGTGAATTGTCACTGTCCCCTTTTTTTTTATATATCTTATTCTTTTCTACAAATTTGCAGGTGAATTCCTTTAAATTATGAATGGAAATAAGGGAAAGACTTATTTTTTTTTTAATTTCTAGTCTTCTCTTCATAAGGCGCGCCACCGTCTGCTGTGCAATGACTACTTTAAGTGGCTTGCCAGTTCAGAGAGTATCAGTTACAGACGTAAATTGTAAGTCAAGAAGTAGAGTTTTTATGTTTTTTGTTGTTTTTTTTTTTTTTTTGGGAAATAACCTGGTAGAGCATAGTTCAGAGATTGAAATTGATGAAGGGGTGGTAAGCCGGCCGGCGGCAGCGTGGCGTAGTACTGGCATTTCCTATTGAGTGGAAGTTATTGCACCAAGTTTATGAAACTTATTTAGGGCTGGAGGAAAAGACGTTTTTTTTTGCAATGAAGGTTTTTCCGGCGCGAGATTAACTGAAATTCGACACCCGAGCTCTAACGTGATGATGCGAAGAGGGTGCGTGTCGGAAGGTAATGTTTTAGGGAGCAAATAAGGTCCCCTCTGTTTGCTTTTTGCAATGGGGAATTTTCATATCTAGTAGAGCATAAGTGGAAACTTAAAAAATCAAGGCATAAAATTGAAATTGGTTTAACAAGATTTCATAATGTGTATAGGTAAGGGATATATAATTGAGGAAGAATATGGTACCAGATGTGGTATTAATATAATTTGTTGGACGTAAATAAATAAAAGGGGTTTTTTATTAGAGATTTACTGAAGACTCGTGAAGTTTTAGGTTTTTATTGCAATTTTTAAATATAATAATAATATTAACTATATGCCTGTAAGATTTTAGGTCCATTAAAAAGTAGCCTGAAGCTAGAGGGAAAGAATAAGCACATTGGACTGAGAAATAAGGTGTTTATACCAGAAAATCTAACGGGTGGCGTGGCGTTCAGGCGAAACTGGGGGTATAGAAAACAATGCTGCCTAGATTAGGGCTTGAATCCCATGCCTCTAAATTAGCAGTGAAGCACTATATCCACCATTGCCATCCGCAATATTCGAATTGGATTTTTGAATTTGAAGGGGATCATATCATAATCCCGAATCGCAAAAGTCCGGAAAGACAGAAACCCGAACCATGTAAGATACCGAAAGACAAAATCCCGATTTCCAAATCCCCGAATTTTATTACTTTTTTTAGATTTTTGTATTATACTTTTTTAGTACTTTTGTTACAAATTATTATTTTGTTTTAAAACTACAAGACAAAATTAATGATTCTATGGGTAACTTTTAAATATTTAAATAAAAAAAAAGTTATAAAAAATACATTTTAAAAGAGTGAGAATAACCGAGAGCGAATATTTTACAAAAGTTCGGGATATTGTCGTTCTGGACTTTGATTTTCGTGATTATGTCATTTGGGATCTTACATGCCAAATTCTGTAATTCAGGTTTTGAAATTTTGCATTTTTATTCCAATCCGTTTTGAAGTAGTTTGTTGTTTACTAGCTACTTATATTTCACTAAGTGATGAGCCCTTGATCCCTTATTTTGAAAAGTCAATTCATCTTCTGGATGAAGATTTAAACAAGAAATATCAAAACTTTTGTTACAGCCAAAAACTTCTTTTTTGCTGAATTATTATACAAATTCCTTCAAAAAAAACCTCTTTTTATGGTTAATGCATGGATTGTTGAGCCAAAGTTATCTGAATCGACCAGTTATCAGCTGGTGGATAAATACAATATCGTTGACCCTCCTTTTGACAAAGATTCAATCTGGAATGTCGTATGTCTAAAAACTTCTGAATCACTGAAACTAAATGAAAATTCACAAATTAGCTTTTTTCGATGACGACATTTTTCCGCTCACAATTTATAGCCCAGGCAATTAGTTCAGTGTAAAAATAGAGTGATCAATTCTCCAAATATAATCTGCTACAATTATCAATATCGCTCATAGATCAGCGTGATGCAGAACGAAAAGTTTATAATTTCGTCATTTTTGTATGGGGTTTTTCGTTTCGCATTAACACTGTAGTGGACTTTACAAGTCATTATGGCATAACTAAGCAGTAAGACCCACAAGTTGCCTCCACACTCCCAATCCCGGCCACGCTTATAAATAGAAATGTTATTCTACATTAAGGTCTACACCCTACGATTGGTCTGATGAATCAAAGGGCATCCCACACAAATTCCATCATATTTCAATTAGGGAAAGAAAAAAAAAAATCAATTTAAAACGGAACCTAATCACCTACGACATATCCGTTACCCAATTAGCCTTTGAGGCAAATTTAATGATATCGTACGTATATCCTACCCCATATATAAATTTGTGTTAAGTATAAACCTGGAGCACCTAATTTGTCCCAAATAAACCTATGTATGTATGTATGTCGGTACATTTACACAACTTTGTAATTTGCTTCTGAGATCATCAAAAGAAATACCGTGCTCTTTAAAACTCCTAAATCCCTAAATGCGCCCCAAAAACAAAACTGAAAAAAAATGGTTAAAAAATGTTCAATCAAAACCTAATTGAATTTGCCACCACTCCTTCTTGGAACTACCGAACAAAGTCCTAAAGTTTACCCATCATTCTTGCTGCTCTGCATTCGACGAGTTCTTCGCACGCTTAGTCCTTAAGCCTTCCCTAATGACGTTCATTAATCTAATCAGAACATTTTATTTCTCATTACATATGAGAGATTTCCATCTCGAATAAGGTTGCAGAAGAAGCCGAACATGGTGTTGACTAAAAGGCGAAATATTATATGAATGTGTCATGTTGGAAAAGGAACACATAAATGGATTTAGTGTAGGTAGGTAGGCAGGTAGGTGTATATGTCACACCGTTTCCCACTTTGTTTATCAGTTAATTTTGAATTGTTTCTTTCTTTTTTTTTGCTTCGCATCCAGCCATCCCTTGCATCTTTCGGGAAGCCCCCATTAAAGAAACTGAAACTGAAAATCGAGAGAAACGGTGCTACGACGTCTTAATGGGAAAATGTTTCCTGTGATATTTTTCTTGTACGAATAAATATTTTGATTTACCCATAAATTCAGTCATTTTTGTCTGCTTACTTACATATATCTATAATATAAAAAGTTCTAGCATTGTGTAGTTTTTTTTTTTTGTGTTACTGTTAACATCCTATGGCAGTGGCAAGAATTTCATCTTTCAAAATACGGCTCCTACATATATCCTTTAGCCTTTAGTAGGTGGGTAAACATACGAAAGCAAAGCGAGAAGGAGGAATACTGAAGTCAGCACCACCCGCCAAGACCCGACCGGGCCCGGCAACAGCCATTGTGGTGTGTGTTTCGAATTTTATTATTTCTTTGTTCGGCTCCGTCCCGTTTCCACTTCCTCTTTAGCCATTAAAGTCGAAAAAATAAACCTCGCCCGTATTTGTAAGGATATGCCGTGTATATACATGCCCTTATAAGTGCCACCTTTGTGCAGCATCACCATCATCGTCGACGACAATGCTACGACAACGCCAACATCAGCGACTATAGCGGGCATATTGTTGCATGTGTGCAAGTATGTTCTGATGATGTATGGTGCTTGTGTCGCTATTGTTGTTGCACTCCGAAGGATATTTTAAGTTTGCTTCGTAGAATTTATGAGTTTGTTTGTTGCCTCTGAATTCGCAGGACGAACATTTTTCAATTCACCGAACCAAAAATGGATTTAACTTTGCGAAATCTTTTATTTAATTATACCATAGAAAAAAAAAACTATTTTTCCTCAAACACGACAAAAGCGAAGAGAGTGAGTACTGTGAGAAATTGGATAACAACTGAAAAAAATTGTTTAATATGTTTTAGAGTACCTACATATATGTATATTGTATATGTACATAAATGTATGTATATTCCTACAAAGCTGAAGCATAAATTCTATAACAAATTGCGAAAACAAACTTTCGAAATATAAACCTTTTCAAAATAGTTAAAGGTATGTACCTATGCTCTTCTCTAGGAATTATATAGGTTATGTATACTTACCTAACCTTTAGTCCAATCAAGACAGCAAAAACGACTCTTGATATACATTTTGCTTAGACCTACTCACCAAATATTTGAATCATTTCAATAGTAATTGTGCTGGTGCTGGAGTTTTGATATCGAATTCAAAGAATCTGTTTAGTGTTTAGCTAAGGTTAAATAAACTTTTGAATGTTGTGACAAATCGTTGGTGCTTTGGCATTTTGACTGAGCAATCCCTTAAAGTTTTTATTTGGGTGTAAAGTTTATTCTTGAATGCATGTTTTTTTAATTCAATTTATTCTATTATTAAATTACTGACTATGGGAGAGTGACATACATACATCTGCATTCACTATCCCATTATGAAAAAACTATAAGATAATTTTAATTCCATCACTCAAGAGTGTACATGTACAGTGTACACTTTGAAAATCTGGCACTATCCGGCACCGGCCCTTACGAGTGTGCATAGCTCAGAAGTGTCGACTGTGAGTGCTCGTGGATGCCCAGCTTAAAGGTGCATGTCAGTTTGACAGTAAAAACGCTTAAAGTAGCTCTCAGGCTACTCTCGAGAGCAAACTCTCAAGCGAACACAGTCTTGAGAGTGCAGCTCGCGTATAAAGTTGTTTTTTTTAATCGACATTTTTGAACTTTTTGATAGCTACTCTTAAGTGCGGACATATAGTTTTATCACTACACAGGCGCACTGCCCCACCCATAGAATCCGTCAAATGCCTTGTGACAATGAATCCGTTGACGGATGGGACGGATAAAGGTGACCTAATGAATAACGAATACTTACGTTGTTTCGAAAGATTGGAATTATTCTCTTAAATGAATAATCACAAACCTTCTTTTATTTTAAATCATAGTAAATTTATATATGTAGAACTAGAATTAGTCGTGTTTTTAAAATTTTACCTCAGAACCCAATCAAATTGAATGGATTTGAATGATTCTGGTTTTTTGAGTTTCGAATACTTATTCTAATATTCTATTTTTAAAACATATTGGCCTAAGCTTTTAATATTTTGTGGAAAGCAATTGATTAACGATTTACATTAAGTGATTGGAACCTATATATGTATAATGTTAATGCAGTTCTTGAGCTCTGAAAGTTAGCAGGAAATTTAAACGAATTCGATTTTTCTGCAACTTAAGTGTTTGTCACTTTCACTACTTTCAACTTCAAACAAGCAGCAAAAGTATATAAAGTGGAGACGATATTAATGTCATAAAAATAACTCTCAAATAGTCAGGCTCCCGAGAGTTAATTCTTGAGTGTTTACTAGCGAAAGAACTGTCAAATGGACAGAAGAAGAGTCGTCATAAAAATACTAAGAGAAACGTATGCCAAATTCAAACGTTACAAACAAAACAAAAATCAGTTCCGAAACTAAAACAATATTAACCCCTATTACAAAATTCGCCGAATAAGCTAGAGTGGCAGTTTAACTCATTTTTGAATATTTTGCTTTTAGTGAATACGCCGATGAAGAATTCGACAAATGTCGGTAACTTGACTTGATGCATCACCGAAATATTTTTCAACTAAATTGGTATTAATGAAATCGCAAATCATTCGCCCTCCATATAAATTCTGACTTTTCTTATCTGCGACAATTTTGCACAAATCTGATGCCGTTGATACTTTTTTTATTTACACATAAATAAAATGGATAGTACAAAAAAGTTAGTTAAATTAGTTAATTTAAAATTTTGAAGGTTTAAATGCTTATTTAACATTTTCTGTAGAGAAAGAACAACTAATCGAAAACAGAATATAGGAACTGATGAAGGAGCTTACAGCGCATCAGAGATATAACAAATACGTTTCGCTGTGTACCTTTTCTCCATCCGGAACGTTCTTTCAATTTACAATAAAATACCATGGTATCCATTCTCACTCATATTTAAATTGTTTCTTAATGATATTTAAATTTCAACAAGTGACAGAGTGCCAATAGAAAAGTTCAGAAAATGGTAAGGAAGTTCAGGAATCGATAAAATAGTACATTCGCCAAATTTAAGATTGAAATTAACGCGAACTCGAATTCAGTCAACTTCCCGGGAGTTAAATATTGTGAATTCCATAATCGGAATGAATAATTATATTTATAATTACATCCGTTTTAATAATCATTAAATCCCAAATATAAAAATAGACAGTGTTAATATACAAGGTTATTTTTTTTTACTTTTAAAGCATCTCAATTAAACGTTTTTGTATAGTGCACTAAGTAAGTTAATAAATGTCAATAAACATTTTAATTAACAACTGTTTTTACTTTCGGAAAAAAACTCATATATTGCGCTAATGAAGTTTGTTGGGGAATGGGTTTTGACTTCTTTTTACTTTTATAAATGCGTTCATTAGCTCAATAAACAATTTTGTATTATCATAATGAACTCTTACATTGCCTTAATGAACCGTTTATTGGGGAAAAAATTTTAAACTAATTCTTTATTTATCTGAAGCATAAAGTGATTAAGTTTCCACGTCCTTACGTTTTGCTAAGTTCCCCAGTGGCTAGCGTGTGGGATTTCTGTACGGAAGGTATGGTGAAAACCACTTTTTGAAAATCTCCTTTTTTCTCTCTTTAATGTAAAGTTTAATTAAAACCACGGATCTTTTGTCTACACGAAAATAATATGTGTACTTGGCTTTAGATGGGAATTAGATGGCGAAATCACACACACAAATTTGTGTACAGAGTATCAAAGATTACAAAAGAATAGCAATAAATTAATGCAGGCAAATATTTCGTATTAAAATAATTGAAGTTGTTCACGAAACAAATACGCTTTTACTAAATGTTATTTGTGCAATCATTTTTAAAACTCAACAAATTCCTCACCAGGAAAGCGCATCAGACCCTAAAATACATAACAAGTTTGTAAAATAGCTTATCTACAGTACTGCCATGTTAACTAAAAATGACGTATCTATATTTTTTCTTAAATAATTTTAAGGGTTAGTTTTGACTTTTTTTAATAGCAATAATACCATTTTTTTATTGAAAAAAAAAAGAAGTATTTCGAATGTTTAAGCCCTTAAAAAGTGATTTACAGCTTTTGTTGTTATTAAAAACTGTCCCGAATATTTCAAACTTGGCTCTGACTCCAAAAAACCACAATTGTTAGATACGTCTTTTTCAGTTAACACGGAAGAGTACATGTAGCCTACACTGGCGCTGTGGCTTAATCTACTGACAGACAGAATGTTGAACTTTGTCTTCTTGTCTTAGCTATCATATCATCAGCAGGCTTATGGGAATTTATCAATAGCAATATGTAAACAGTTTGTATACCTATGTATCTATATCTTTATCAAAAACCTCATTCAATATCATAAATCACATATTTAACCAAACCAAATAGGTATAACAGAATTCAATAAAGAATCAGTTGTGTATTTCTTAACCCTAATTGTATGCTTGATCAGACATAAGTTTTTAACAGAAGCCCCAAGGTTCTCGCATGAAAAGATAAAGCATGTTCCACTCCAACTCCTATAAATGCCGTACAAAGCAGAACAAAAAAAAAATAATAAAAATAAAACAAAACAAAACACCATTAAACACCACTAATTCCATTAATTCTCACAACTAGAGAGAAGTACATAATTACTTTCGGTGACATTACTGTTCTCTAAATGGTTGTGTTTGAATAGAATCGAAAGGGGGCCCGCAATATAATTTTCTGCCCTCCTTATCACTGCCACAGCTCACAGCCTATATTGTTCGGATTCCCAATCGATTTTAGATGTGTATGGAGCTGGAGTGAGGACGAGAAATTCTATACTATAGCTACAGCAACAATCTTTCCACCACCGAAATGAAGCCTCCTCATCCTCATACCTCCAGACATATCACGAAGTCCGGACAGAACCCAACCGAAACTGAACCAAACCAAAACGAACCGGACCAACTCCAGCCCAGCCCAGCCCAGCCCAGTCCGGCTTAAGCTTTGCAATACTCAATTAAGATCTAAGGTTGTGATTGTGCGGTGGGTAAAGAGAGACGATTTAACAGCAACAAGGAAATAGTGTGCCTATGCAGAGCTCCGAGTAGGCTGCCATTTAAACGAGTGTTATGCGAGTGGATTTACCCATCCTAAGCCTAGCTGTAGTTGTATTAATAGAATATGCTGCGTACTGTGGATTGGTTAGAGTGGGTGTGACTGAGGGCAGTGGGGGGAGGGGTATACATTTTGAATTAACTACCAACGAGCAGCCGTCTAGGTATTTGTTGCACGATTTATCGGGGTGATTGGAGTTTTAACCCCCATAACTCTACCTTGCCAGCTGCCACCATTTACTCTGTCTCCTCAACACTTCTAATGTTTATTTCGAGCTTCCGTGCGAATTTTCTAGACTTTGTGTTTTCGTTTTCGTTTTCATTTTCAAGTGATAAGGATCTTTGTGTTGCTATTTTTGGTTAGAACGTCGACGGAGTCGCCCACCAATGCCCGTTGGCCAATACCTAGTTATAGACTCTGAAGAAGGAAGGTAGCTAATTTTATTTTTATTACTAAAGAAACAACTTTGTTTTTTTTTTAATTTTTTTTTATTTTTGTATTTTTATGTTTTTAATGAAAAGTTTGCAATTTCTGCTGTTGCTTTTTTGCACATCAGGAAAGAGGAATTAAAAAGCGGGCTTTTTAATGATATCCTTTTCTGTATATATACCCCCTTTTAAGCTTAAACGACCAAAGCCAATAATAAAACAAGTCTCGATGGAATATTTATAGCCAAATGATTTATGGGCTTACTTTCGACATCGAAAGGAAATGAAATTGTGTGTGAACCCGTATAAATTACGAAGCAGCAACTTTTTTACTTGATGAGTTTTTTTTATACCTTAGCTTAAAGTATGCCACTAGGGTAAATTACTTCGTTTTTTTTGTTATAAATAAATATATGGATAAGGATGGGCATAATATAAAAATATATCAACTTACCTGCTGCAACAACAACAACAAAAAAAAAGAAACAGAAACAATTTGTTAGTTGTTGATTGTGTGAATGCCAGCAGATGAGGGTCAATTTATCGAAGGAGAGGGGGCAAAGGATTTGGAGTGTAATTTGCTAGGAGTAAAAGAAAGTGGGTGAGATCTTAACCCAAACAAGTCAAGATTTTTGAATTAGGTTGACGTAAAACGGGTAATAAAAACGAATTTATTATTCTTTATGGTAGAAAAAGTTTTCATTTTTTTTTTTTTTTTTTTTTTGTTAAATAAGCTGTTCATGAAGAAGAATGTTTTATGCGAGGAGCTTGACCTGAAATAAATCAGGTAGTGTACATTGGAGTTGGCACAGTATTGTTGTTTAAAGTTTCGGCTGAATTAGTAAGGCTGGTTAGAAGGGAAAACCGTAATAAGGTAAATAAAATAAAAACCCTTTTCAGCAGATACTCTACTGTGGATATTATTATACAAGTTTATATAAGACAAGTCTCGAATTACGATTACGGAAACTGTTGGTATTTACACATCAATTTTAAATAAGTAAGTGACTCTAGACCACTGATCTCTATAATGTAGTAGTTGACGCCAATTGAAGAACTTTTATAAGTGCGCTCTTACACGATTTTTTTTTTTTTTTTTTTATATCCGCGCACTCAAGGGTTTATGACTACCCTTATGATGATAAACATAGTGCGAGCGTTAGGAAAATAGGGAGGGGTTTAATAGGAGATACCGATGCACATTGGTTTTGAATTTCTGAATATTAAAATGGGAGGGAAAAATAGAACTAGGCAAAGCATTCCACATTCGAGTTGTGCGGCTAAAGAAAGAATCTCTATACTTGACTGTACGTCCGAAATTGGGCTCAAGGGTAAGCTGATGTGCATTCCTAGAAGAGCGAGTATTACGGTGGAATTGGTTTAGGGGAGGAATGCAACTGGCTATTTCGCTAGAACACTGTTTATAAAAAAAGCGATAGAATAAAGAAAGACATGAAACACTGCGGCGGTGTTCCAGAGTAATAATTGTATCTGTTACACTTCAATCACCTATCATTTTAAAAGCTCTATTTTGAATTCTGTCCAAGAGACTCAAGTGGGTTATAGGAGCACCTGCCCAGATGTGGGAGTTGTACTCAAGCTTAGGACGGATAAAGGCTTTGTAGATTATAGCCAGATCAGAAGGAGAGAAAAATTTCTTGCATCGCCGAAGAAAACCTAAACACTTACCAGCGTTTTTCGCAACGTTAAATATGTGGCCATTCCACAAAAGGTGGTCTGTGATGTACATTCCCAGAACTGAAAGCTGTTTAGTTTCTTCAATACAAGTACCGCTTATGGATAGCGGCATGGAGGGTGGGTTTCGCTTCAACGACAGGAGACAGCATTGAGTTTTTGAAGCATTAAATTCTACGCGGTTTTTGATTCCCCATTGGACAATGCTGTCGAGATCAGAATTTAATGAGTTTATCATACGCTGCCGCTCTAGTTCCACATCCGAAGGACAAGGATGCGAATCTAGAAAAGAATATGAAAAGCTGAGGGTACTGTCGTCAGCATAACAATTTAATGGATTGAAAGTCTCAGACAAAAGATCATTGATAAAAATGAGAAAGAGAGTCGGAGACAAAACAGAGGCCTGGGGCACACCAGCATTTATGTTATGAATATCAGACTTAAAACCATCCAATACGACTTGTATTGAGCGGTTAGAAATGTAATTTCTAACCCAACGAAGAAGAGATTCATCAATACCAAAAGCACGCATTTTCGATAAGAGAGCTTGATGCCAAACTCTATCAAACGCTTTTGAAATATCAAGTGCAATAATCTTACTTTCGCCAAAACGATGTAAAGATTTGTTCCACTGTTGGGTGAGATATACCATCAGATCACCAGTGGACCTATTGCTATGAAAGCCATACTGCCGGTCATTTAGAAGCTTTTGTTCTTCAAGATATTTCTTACACGATTTGTAAAGCAGTATAACTGTATAACATTTCTTTTTTGCCAAAGTGGCTGAACACAATATACACAAGTATTGGTGCGTATGCTTATCAAAGTTAAAATACATAAAATCTCGTTAAAGGACGGTGTTCACATTGAACTGAGTTGAAAGAACAGCTAATCGTGTTGGCACCACAGAAGCCCTACGATCTTGCCTGACGGATTCCTAAAGCGTCTTTCTGCACTTGCTACCACCTGATTAACACACTAAATTTGAAGTATCTCGCAGCGCGATGAGACTAAAGGAGTCGAATTATTAGTTTGCAAAACCGTATGGCTACAGCAATATCACAAATTTGATTCCTAATGATTTGTTTTCAATGATGACTGACTCTGGGTCTCAGTAAGGAATTCAAAGTTTTATTTCCATCCAGAAAGGAGTGGAATGATGACATTGGTCGTGACGACGGACTTCGCGACACAACTATTTTTACGGATGGTTCTAAGATAAAGTGTGTTGTTGGTTCAAGAATTTTGTACTAATCTTTTAGCATTTTAGGGCTTTTCGGCTACCTAACTTCGCTAGTGTATTTCAAGCTAGCAATCGGGGAAGCATGCAAGATACTCAAACAAGACCCTAACCAAAACCGAAATACCACTATCCTGACAGACAGTCAATCGGGTGTTAAAGTCATTGATTCGGCTATATTATCCTCTAATATTGGTTCCAGGTGATTGTGGCAGTGAGGGAAACGAGTTGGCTGACGAACTGGCCAGACAAGGATCAGCCCGTCATAGCTCACTTACGGAAAAAGTTAACATTCCGCTTGGAGTAAAGTATGAAGGGCAATATTTTCTTAATTTTTCTTACAGAATCAATTCGTAGGTGGTGAAGTTTAACAAGCTGCGTTATATCCAGAAAAATATGGCCCACCTACAATAAATCTCTAGCAACTGACCTGATAGTTAGACCCAGGCGAGACATAGCCATCAGGGTCGTTGTAACCTGATTTGGTCACTGGCCAAGAAGGGAGCACGCGGTGAAGCTGGGCATTCCACACAATACTCATTGTTGTAGTTGTGGGGACCAACAGGAAAAGATAACAGTCATTAATTTTCTCTGTAATTGCCCCACTCTGGCCACAATGAAGGCGCAATCATTTGGAAAGGCTTTTCTTGATGACTTGAACGAACTTTCTGAAATAAAGATCAAAGACCATGATCTCTTTCCTCAAAGCGACGAAGTGGATCTAGGATTAACTTTGGTTTTCTAATTCCTATCTTTAACCGTGGATCAAAGGACTTAAGACCTGTAAAGGTGTATATCCTTGTAATAAAATCACCCTCCATTCACAAGTCAATATACGACTTATGGTATCCAAACGGCACAATCATGCGCTAATTGGGTCACTGAGCTAGGTGGTTCTGGCCCGCCAATTCTACCTTGGACTGTCTTTTCCCAATTTTTTTTTGGCGTGTCTCTACTTTATCTCACTCCCACTTCACGGCGAAAAAGAGTTTGCGTTTGGTTTTATTTACTCAAAATATCCGAATAAGAACCACCCTAATGTATATTTACCTTTTTCGCAGCAACTAAAAATTGTCAAGAGTTTTTGAAATATATATAATTAATTTTAAAATCAGAAAACAATGCAAGCTTCTTCGTGGCCCTGTTTTCCTGCTTGCATATGTTTATGTCCCGAAGCTTCTAGGATTTGTATGTTTACTTATTTATCACTATTCCTAAGGTTCCAATAAAATCTTATAAGCTCATAAATTTTTCCACAGTGTTTTCAGTGATTTTTTTCTTTTTAACAAAAAATCTTATTCTGGGAAAATTGTATCCGTATAATTTTGTTTTTCTTCAGATTGTTTTTTGTTTTTTTTTTTTTTTTTTTTGCGCCTCACTTTAACACACTGAGTTCACTTTTATTCGCTTAACAATAATTGTAAAGAGCGAATTTAATTTTAAATAATGGTAGCATTTTATTTTCATGCAAATGATGGCTTAATGGAGGGTAAAATGACTTGGCTTTAACGTACACCCCATCATCATCCACATTTACAAATAACAAACAACCCTCGTTTCTCGTTTGTTGTTCAGCTCAGGAAGGTATACACTGTACACAGGGTGACAGGAAAAGGCAGAACAACATTATACGGAACATTATATTTACTTGGAAAATACAAAGTTGATTTAATTAATGGTTTCGTTATTCACACTTGAAGTCTTCAAGTAGAGTACTTTAGTTTCTATACTTAATAATGTTATTTGCTGTTATATTCATTTCGGATGCCATTGTATGTAGTTTTGTATTTCAGAGTGTTTGTTATTTTTAGATAAATGCAAATAAACAAAAGAACACGAATATCAAGAGCTAATAGCTAAACTTATACATACATACATATATAGAGTCATTGTATAGCAAAAGAAAGCAACTTCATACTAAATTGAAAGCAATGTTTTAAGTTGTTGTTGGTTTTAGAATTAAATTCGAATTGGAATTCAGCTAACGTTTATATGTAGGTGCCATGTATTTGTATATGAAAGACAGGTTACCCAGTAGGAAATTTCCAAAAATTCACAGAGGAATCCTCACCTTTTTCATCAAGGAATGGAAGCTACAGCCGAAGAATTTGAGGTGAATCCATCTATGAAATTCACATGGGGATGTCATTGGCGTTCACCAAGTGACTTTCTTGTTGAATATTCAACAATGAAATCACTAAGTAGGTGTAACTTGGTTATTCATAAATGACTTATGTTTAATAAAATACGATGAATGTAAATCAGTGATATCACTAGTTACGCCGGAGTCTCTTATTCACTAGACCCTTATGCTAAGGTGAAAAATTTCATGAATTTGCACCCATGAAATCAGTGATATCACGTGGTGCATTTCTTAATTCCTATAAACTGAGTTCTATTTACAAAGTGATTTCATTGGTGAATATTCATGACATTTGTCAGTTAAGCATAATTTTAATGGTCTAGTGAATAAGAAACTCCTGCTTACATATAGTGATATCACTGATTCACGAGCTTATTATTATAATTTTTTTTTTTCATTTTATATGTTCAAAACATATATTTTTCAAAAATTTATTGAAATGTTTTATTTCAAGGAATTATATTCTTTTTACTGACTATAGAAATCAGTAAAAAGAATATTTATAAAAGATTTTCATACTTTTACTTGTAACCAACTGTGTTGATACTGAATGTGATTAATAAGAATTAAAAAAATATGCACGACTTGATCGCAAGAACTTGCTCTTGTGGTTAAATACTGTATGTAATCCAACATTGAAGATTCATGATGTATATATTTTTATAACGAGTAAATATTAAAAAAGTCAAAAGCACTAAAAAATTGATTTTTCGTTTGATTTTTTTTTTTTATAAAATAATGTTTTAAAAAAAATTTAAATGCATTATTGTTTAAATTATTGAGAAGCATCAGATTGCAAAATTATAACAAAATCGATTTAACCATGGCAAAGATATACGCGAATAACCCAAAAATAAGACAATTTTCTCAAAAAACTTTGAATACCTAATTCCGTAATGTGAATGAGAACAACCTGAAATGCAGTTTTCTTAAAATTGACTTGGTTATAACAGGTAAGAAGTTTAATCAAAATCGTTAGAGCCGTTTTTGAGAAAATTTGAAGAAACCAAAATATTTGCATGGCAGCTACCCGTTCCGGATGAGCTAAAACAAAAATTGGAATTTTATTTCTAGGGAATCAAATAAAAATGCTTTGTACCAAATTTCATGCAAATCGGTCTACCCGTTTAGGATCTAGCTCAAATTGCAGTGGACGCACCGACGCAATGACGCACAGACGCACAGACCGACGGACGGCATGACGAAACCCACTTTTTCGGACTTCTCGATTATCGTAGTGTTAGTTTTGATTATAACCTCGAAATTTCTTTTTACATGAAATTAATACTTGCCCTATAGAGCAAGTAAAAACAAAGAAAACCTATGAATATGTGCATTACTCCTGGGGCAGGTAAAGACAAGACAATTTTATATTCTTTATTTATTCTCTTTCGCGGGAAGAAGTCTGAACAACACAAAGGATACAAGTTAGTTCACAAACTCATGAAGCTATGCATTACTTTTCATCAGTTAAATCATTGCATGATTTTGTTTATTGAAATTTTATGATGAACTTCAAGCATTGAATTCAGTTGAATTCTTGTACGAAGTAAAAGAAAGGGTAGTTGGTATGAAAATACTGAATTGAAATTGAAACCTTTTTTTTAATGAAATCATAACATAGTGTTCCCCTTTAAAAGTTGTTCATGAAATCATTGTTCTTTTCACCAAAATTTTTCATTGAGGACGAAAATTCCTACTGGTTAGCTGCGTGCTCAGTATGTACATATTTGCAAAAGGATTAATGTTTCAGCTGTTTGAATAACAACCCTCTTTTACGTCATGGGGTCCATTTGGATCTGAGAGCATCTTGGAACACTCATAACTTTTTTGTTTTTCATTTTTTCACCTTGGGGTTAATATGCTCAGTGAACAAAATACAATTTTGTATTCATTATGATCACTGAAATTCTACAGAATTTTCTGAGATTTTTTTCTGGAAATAGTCCACAAATATTACATCATGGGGTAGATTTGGACTCTACTATTGACAGTCTAACAAAAATCATATTTTTTCTAATTAAGTACGTATTTTATGTCAATAAGAACATTCTTTAAGTTTGAAGTCGTTGGAGCAGTTCTAGTTCTAGGAGACATTTCACGCATGGACGTGACTAGAGAAATAACAGAATTATGACAGTTATAACAGTTTTTCGCCATTAAAAGGGGGCGTGCGTTAACGAACTTCGCGAGACTTGAAAAAAAAACTCTGGGTGTCTGAAGTATGCCCACCAGTGGAGGGCTCTGGCCCTGCGGGGCCGCAGGGCTTTTATAAACCAACACTGTTATAATTGGCATAGTCACTTCCTTCACGCATACACTATTTAAGTGGCGAAGGCAATAATATTTACATGTATAGTTCTGCTTTTTTGTCGTCTGCTCTTAATCATACGGTTTTGTATACGGTTGTTGAAAACTCGGTTGAAAATTTGGAGAAGAGATGAATGCTTCAAATTAGAGACAGGCCCAATACTTCCTCGAGGTCTTAAGACATTAGCAGAGTGGATGCGAGACAAAACCGCTACCTCTAGCTATTTCATTAAAAATGATTCAGGCAGATCTTTGAGCGCTTAGAGAGTTATGGCATTATGGCAATATTCATCGGTTTTGAAGTAAAAAAATTGGGAACTTATTTTCAGATGGCCTGAAATGCATCCCATGTCACGTTTTTGCCGAATTTTTCCGTGCTGTAAGGGAGGGTTAATATTGTTTTTAAGTTTAAAAAGTGCCCACTAAAATTTTTGCAGGGCAGATTTGGAACAAAACGGTCCCGTAAGTAATTAAATGGAAAAAGAAGCTTCAGTTAAAAAAATACTATTTTGTTATGTAGTAAATGCAATGGTTGTAATCTCATGTGGACCAAAATGAATTTTAAAATGTTGGTGTGCCATCATTTACGCAAATGGCATCAAAAATTTCTACAGACAATTGTCGAATGAGTTATGTTTTTTCTGCAAGTTGGTGAATTGAATCGCGACTATTGTTCGTTTCAGCAGAACGGAGTAACCGCTCACACAGCTCGGGCAACTATGGAGATTTCGAAACAACAATTTACGTTAAAAAATTTGAATTGCCTATTTAAATTTAGTTATTTTTTGTACTTTTAAGGAGGCACCTAAAAGCAGTGGCGAGGCGTCCTATATTGTTTATTTTGTTCATGAACGCCTAACTTTTAGACATTCGGCTCCTAGCGGGGTATCCATCGGAGCGGAAAATTCTCCGATTTCATACGATGTTTGTTGTGCGGAAGAATACATCGAAGCAAAAAACCTCTGATTCATTTGAAATTGGAGAATTTTCCGTTCCGACGGATACCTCGCTAGGGGCCTAGTATTATTATCATTTTCCCATTTTTCCATTCTCCTAATTAGATTGGATTCCCCAGTATATTTCCCAGTTCCCAAGATTCAAGTCGTGCAATTCTTTCGAGCACTCAATTTAAATTAAAACAACAAAATACCTACAGCAATACTTCCCACTCATGTACAACATTATCAACTCGTTCAAATGTACTTCAAAAACAAAATGTATGGCATAGCAAATACACACAAAATATCCCACTCATTGTCATTTGATTCGGTCAAATGAGTTGGGAACTGTACCCACCAATATATATGTAGGTACACAAAAAAGTACAACTCAAAAAATATGAACCATTTCGTTAAAATTATTTGTGAACAAAATTAAGTAATTGTGAGTTTTTCTCAAAACTTTAAACTCAAACTTTGTGGTGAATTGTTAATTCTTGGGAAACCACTCTTATTGTCATCTTTTAAAAAAAACGTAGGCAAAAAAATCATAAATTTTATTTTTTACCTGCTGCAGGTTTTCCCCAGTATCTTAAAATCTATGGGTTTTTGCACGATCTTCTCATTGATTTTTATTTTGATTATTGTTACGTTCACAAGAAAAAAATGGTTTCTGAAGAAAATTTACCCCAAAGTCATAAAATTAGCATATGGGCAGGAAAAATGGAACAGGCGACAAACTTAAGACTGAGACAAGATATCAACTTTATTTAAATGCATGGCTAGGATTTTTTTTTTAAATAAAGTAATATAAACGAAGTTTCTATTCCACTACAATTAGCAGAGAAATTTCTGTTAAGGGTCAGGGTACACCAAAGTAAGCGTTTTCTTAAATCCACGATGAATGATGTCGAAATTGGAGATAGTCCTTTACTGTAAAAAGAACCACTCCCTAAAATACTTCCAACCAAGCCCGGGACATCCTGTTTAATTAGATGTGATAATAAAACATTCCCTATAACAAGATCATCTGTTTGAATATCGTTTTCGAAACTTAGGTAGGTATCTAACTAACTAACAAGAAATTGAGCAAAGAAGGTTAACAGAACTTTAATTTACATATAACCATAGAAAAAAAAAACTTAGTAGTTGGAAAATTTTTTTTATGAAAGGGTTACAAATTTTTGTTGAACAAATCAAGAAAGTTTTAATAAGAATAGCTGAACATACCTATATCAATGTCAATCTGTAATTTAAAAAAATTTGAAAAAAGCAACATGAATGACTAGAATTTTTGCTCACGCGTCGCCACTGCCTGAAAGACATCAAATGTTAGGTATACCAGTGAATTTGCGAGACTTTATCCATCACCGAAAATTGCTATTTATTATTCAATCGGAATAACTAATTGCGGCCTTTACCACCGAATGTTTATGTATAGGTATTAGGTAGGTAGGTAACTATTTCTATTTATTATACGATATCTAATCTATAATGAATGGTATTTTTGAATTTATTTTCACCATCATTAAAATCCTTCACTCAAAATAACCTTTGTTTCTTGAATTCGGCTATAATTTAAGCTAACCACTGATAAATGAAAACGAATATCCAGTCTGAATATCCGGCATTTGAAAAGGATTCGGCCCCTCTGCTCTTGTCAACTAAATTGCCTTGAGCATCGATTTTGAGAGTCAATATGATGCCTACCCGAGCATTACCCATGCCCATTCCCATTCATCCGTGCAATGAATAAAATGCACTTTAACGGATACAATTCTATCCCTGATACTGCTTACTGCCTACTTCCACCTCCAGACTACAGAGTGATGCTGTTCTGCTCAGGCTCACCGTTTCCTCGAACGTGCAATTATTATTCCGCGTGCATCCTTTTGCGAAATTGAAACAGCAGTTATCGATGGAGATTGCAAATGTAGACTCATGGGGCATGGCTATCGATTGAGGGTATTTTGTGAAGCTCGTTATTCTCTTGCTTTTTAGTCTCATTCAATGTCAATTTAGAACGGATTATCCTCGCGATTTTTAGGAATTACTGTGATTTGCCCAGAAGTGGACACGTTTTGATTTTGTTGTTGTTGTTGTGTCTCCATCCAGTCCATCCATCCATATGAGAGTAGTTTCTACTGTGGCAGAAAATAATTCACACAGACAAAGTGTCGACATCGTGCGGGGTTTGCAGATCCTCGCTGTGTCCTATATGTGTCCTGTGTGTCCTTTCTTCCAGAGAAGCTCCTTTTTTCGGATTGTTGTACAATGTACACGCAACATGTGTGTGGTTGGTCTATTTTTTGATTCGGTCTGCTGAACGGTGCGGTGGTATAATTTAACATGTGTTTTCTTGTATATCTTTGGGCAGAGTGAAGATAAACTACACTTCAAAGGATGCGATGCATGAAATTTATTTACGAGCACACGGACCCACAGACATATAATATATATATGTGTAGACACATATGAATGAGATGTCATTTGTTTCAAGTTTTTTTGTTTTTTTTTGTATTTATAGGGATATACGAAAGGATATGAAGAGAAAGGACACTCTTGACCTAATTAGAATGAAAATGTGGAATATTTGTTGTGTGTTATTTTATTCCATGAAGAAATCTTTCTGTCACTTTACGCAACACATACTCGTATAAGATTGAGAGTGTTTTTCTGTGGAATTCCATTATAGATCCTGTGGAAAAGGCAAAAGATTCTTATAATACAGTGGGAGTAGAGTAGGAATTCTATTTTTATATATGTAGCTCTCGAGTGTTCCTTTATGATAAGTTGACGGTGATGATTAATTAAGGTTATGATGATGAGAAAATTTTTGTATTTCGAAGTGTGTGTGCCTTGTAGATATACATACTCGTATATCTAATAGAGGTTTGTTGTTTTTGGCAATAAATGAAATTTTTTGTCGTCACGCAGTCTAGAAAAAAAGAAGGTAGGACATGGCCTGCTGTTATTTGTTATTGGAAAGGAATTTTAGGATTTTCTGGGAAACAAATTTTCTTCTCCTCTGATGGACGCAATGCAATTAAGCCGATCTTGACCGAAATGACAGTAGATTTGTTATTTTGAAATTATACATTTGAGAGAAAGCATGAATGAAGAAGGGATGGTTTCGTCTTAAGTGTTTTGACCTTCCTAGAGTTTTTCATGTGAGAATAATTCTGTATCTCTTGCAGGGAAAGTAGTATTGTCTTTAACAAAAAACAACTGCTTTTTAATAAAAAAACATTCATTACATGCTTGGCTTAAAGCAAAATATTCAGCTTACTTTCAACTAGTTGAGAATATTCTACAATGAAAAAAGTTAGATCTCCATGCGTGCACGAAACATATTCACAAAATTATAAATCTCGCAAAAAAATACACGAACCAATACTCAGAAGACAGGAGCTGAAGAACTTATGGTTAATTCGAAATTGATTGCAGAAGAAATTGATGTAAAACTTCAAAGGCCAAGAACAGTGAACCGTCAAGAAAATCCCTCAAATCACCCTTCATCAACTGCAGTCTATAATTTTTGAAGAGATCGCTCTTGATTCCCCATTTTGATTTCTTGATTGTAGCGCTTGAACGTAGATCCCCAGACAAAAAGCTACCAGCATATATATTCTCCATTTGTTTTGCATCCAGCAAATTTGCTGAAAATAAACATAGTTGAATTTAAGGAAAAATAAAAAAAAAATTGCTAGTTCTATGCTTCACAAAGTTTTACTGGAGAAGCTGAGTTGTGGTAGATTTGTATGACAGGTAGGTACCGTTATTTTTGGTTATATGAATATTTTTTGTTAAAAATCTTCTAGATAAACTGCTTTTTGCTAAGTTTAATAAAAATCGAATCGAAAATTCTAACTTTTTTTTAAGAATCCAAAATACATTTTTTTGAAAATTTTGAGACACAATATTATTTAAAAATTATCAGTTATTCTCCATAAAAAGATTGATCAAAATCATTTGCACCGTTTTCAAGAAAAGCGGGAATAAAAAAAATGGTTCTTTGGGAGGTGCCGGAAAATTTTGTATGACAGGTACCGATATTTTTCGTCCAAAAAAATGAAAAAAAACGAGTGGGTGAAATGCACAAAAAAACGCTATACTCTGTTCAGTTTGAATATTCAGTACAGCGAAGACAGGACATTTGCCTTTCACCCATACTATTATGGATTTCAATAAGCTATCTCAATTTCAAAGCTCTCACATGCTTGCTGTAGCAGCAGGCACAAGTGTGTTCGAAAAAGCTCTGCCATAAGGCCTGTACTGCATATTATAATTGAACAGAGTATAGGTAAAAAGTTCAAAGAAAATCAACCCATCCGTTTAAGCTGTAGCCGAAAAGATAGACGGACGTTTTTGCGAGACCCACTTGATCAAAATCTCGAGTTCAATTTTTTGTACGAAACCATAACTTACATACCATAAAGTACTTATTTTTGTATATATCGCAGGCAAAAATGTTATGAAATTGATTGAACATTTTCCAGTGTTTTGTCTATAGGAAGCGACGCTTCTGCAGAGGAGGAGTCACTGAACGATGAATATTCTACGCATCTTTGACCACACGATTCGTGCGTAGAAGGCCTTAATATTCTGATTTAAATTTTTAACACAAATATTCAAAATGTATAAATAATTGAAGAACTAAAACCATTACCGTAAAAACGACAATATATTAACCATAAGTAAAATAATTGCCTTATGGGAAATTACGAAACGCATCTCTATAACATAAATTAACTTAGGTACCTGCGTATGAGTATGAATGTATGAAACACTCTCATATGGCAAACACATATACATGCACACATGATGTGTGTTTGAATGAAATTGGAATGTTGCTTGTTTCCTCAAATATTCATACTTTACCTATAATCCATGGAATAATACTATGCTGGTCTCTTACAAGGAATATCCAATCCATTCAAATTTATTCATAGGTATAGTGTCTGGCAAAGCAGATGTATGCGAGATTTATTCGAAAAGGATCTCACATAATCTGTATACGTACCATACATTTTTATTAGGGTGTTTCAAAAAATGAATTTACTTTTGGAAACATTTCCAAATAATAAAAATAAATTTGTTGGCGTGACAGTTCGTGAAGAACCAGTGCCAAGTGTCGAAGAGCTCTCAACTATTCCTGTGTGCCGTGTGTTGTTAGTCAGAAGGAATGAAGGCAACCTACAATTTTCCGCCAAACAGGTTCAAAAGTTTCGGTTAAGTGATAAAAGATGTCTGTTTTCTATTTTCCATACGTTTTGCATTGGCATTACTTTGAATTTATTTACTTGATATAATGACAAGTCTCGAAATTCATTTCGTATCAGTCTTTTGTAGAAAGTGGAACGCTCTACAAAAAATGTCTTGAGATGTTTTGTCTTAAACCCAACCGTTTCGAAGTTACAGCTGCTCAATTTTACCTCCGTATGACTGCTTGAGATTGAGAGAAGAAAGTCTACAATTTCTTAGCAGACGTCTTTTTTCGCTTTAAGTTAGGCTGCTCTTAAATTAGGAATATTTATTTTGGACATTATATCAGACATTATTTCCGAAGTTTTGACATTTAATTTTTCTCCAAGCAAGTAACGTCGTTTGATTTTAGCGCTAAATGCATTGAAAAAGTTGGAAGAACACATACGGCCATGTTATTCACTCGATTCATCCAGATTAAAAATTTAAATCCAGATGTAAAACATCAAAATTCAATGTAAATACATCTGGATTTAAGTTTTAATCTGGATGTATCTAGTGAATAATATGGCGGATAACATCAAAATGTGGAATTAATGCCGAATTCATTTCAACAAAAGAAACGAATCTGTTCAGATTTTTTTCTATACAAAATCGATTCTCTTCTGTCAAAACAAATCTTGCGTCTTCAGCAAGATTTCACATCGATTTACACACATACCATTAATACTTGACATTTCTATAACGTCAAATTGAAAGTCGCGGAATTTTTGGGGGACGAGTTGTTTATTTTTTTGGTTGCAACGAATTCTACATAATTAAACAAAATATTCAACAATATTTTCAGTCAAAATAACTACAAAAATAATTAATTGCAGCTGTCTAGTAACACAATCACACGAAACAAAATTTGATTCTTTTACGAATTCTTTTCAACTGACGGAAACAATTCGATTCGGTTTAGAAAAAAATCGATTCTGTTTATAAAAAAAAATTCGACTTCTTTGTTGAAAGGAATTCGCCATAAGTATCAAGACTTGACGTCTTGTGTCTGGTAAAGTTGGGGTGTCACGAAACTTCAAAATTTATTTCTTCCACGAAGACAAGAAACAGATAGAGAAACTTATATCTGAAAATAAAAAAAAAGCCAGACATAAGGGTACTCCACAAGAAAATATTGATTACTTACATGACACATTTCTTGCAATCATTTATTTCAAGTGAAGGCTCAGTGTTAATATGTGAGCCTTTTTTTTGAAACACCCTATCTATTGTATATATTTTTAGTTAGATATACATACGTAACTATATCGCTCTGTTCTTAGTGAACAGATGTATTTTCTTTTTGTGTCAACTCCGTTCCAAGGAATCGATAATAATATTTCCAAAAGCAAATATAAAGCTTCCTAAGGAAAGGATACTTTTGTTAATTGGTTGAACAATCATAATCAATCATGTCAGGCTATTAAAAAAGCAAGTGTCATAATTCATCATCTTCGATTGGATGTTCCTCCCTCCATGGATTCGATGTATCCTTTTTTCTTCTTGTTTTAAGTTTTGATTCATACCACAGCTGATGTGGAATATTGTACCTAACTTAAATAAATTGCAATTACCAATTCCCAGACAAAAGTACACAACCGTGAAATATAGCACATGATATACTCCATCTGACTTGGCTTATTTAATTAATTAATTGAACGCCCCTCGTTTTATCAACACAAAGACATTTTTATAAGCAATAAACTAACCAAGAAAATACCAAACCAACCACAAACGCAATACTCTCCTGACGAGCACATCATTTCATATCGTTAGATCGGAAGCGGAACAAAGCTTTCTGCCAAATCAACTAAAATCCGTGTTTTGAGTAAAAACCATAGCACTGTTCGCCCCGCAAGACGCTGTGCTTTTCGGTATTAATCAATAAGTTTGTAACAATTATTTTTTCCTTCAGGAAATTGCTGGATTATTAGGCGGATTTCAAACAGGTAAGGTAAGTTGTATAGGAACTGTCAACCTATATATATTATAATATTAATCAACCTATTTTTTTTAATAAATCCTATCCAGATAAGCGGAGTTAACTATGATTTTAAATAAAGAAAATAACATTGTTTTTTTTTTTTATAAAAAAAAATCAGATTCAATGGAAAGCAGGATTTTGAAATACTCAGCAGGGATATAGAATTTTATAAGAATTTAGAAGTAAATAAACACAAAATTTTGTTCTTACAGGATTATACCATCTTTCTCTCAGAAAATAAATTCTGATCAATGCAATTTAATCAAAATAAGTTCGAATAAAGAGATACTAATGGGTGATTTTTTAAGAGGCTTAAAACTTTTTTTTTAAAAAAAAACACAAAAAATTCGAAAAAATGAATGAAATATTTATTTGAATCGATAGTTTGAACCCTGCAATTTAATGTTTAAAGATAATTTCATGCAAATGTTGACCGCGGCTGCGTCTCAGGTAGCCCATCCGCTGAGTCCAATTTTGGCATACTCTTTCACACATATCGGCCGGTATCTCACGAATGAATGCATGGATGTTGGCTTCCAGTGCGTCAATCGAAGCGGGCTTGTCCCTATAGACATTAGCCTTGACATACCCCCACAAAAAATAATCTAATGGTGTCAAATCGCATGATCTAGGCGGCCAATTGACCGGCCCGAAACGTGAAATTAACTGTTCACCAAACTCGCCTCGCAATTGCGCCATTGTTTCGCATGCTGTGTGGCATGTGGCACCGTCTTGTTGAAACCACATATCATGCAAGTCAAGAACTTCCATTTCGGGCAAAAAAAGTTTGTTATCATCGCTCGGTAGCGTTCACCATTGACAGTAACGCTGCGATTCGCATCATCTTTGAAGAAATATGGCCCAATAATGCCGCCGCCCATAAACCGCACCAAACAGTGGCTTTTTCGGGATGCATTGGTAGCTGTTGCAATGCTTCTGGCTGATCTTCACTCCAAATGCGGCAATTTTGCTTATTTACGTACCCATTCAACCAAAAATGAGCCTCATCGCTGAACACAAGCAGCGCGCGATGAACATTTCGAACCGAGCACAAATTTCGATAGTAAAATTCAATAATTTGCAAGCGTTGTTCATTTGTAAGACGATCCATGGTTAAATTGCAAACCAAACTGAAGCTGTTTGACAGTGACACAAGGTACTAAACACACGTCAGCTGTCAAAACCAGTGTTGCCAAAACCAAACCAGCCAAAAAATCACCCGTTATATCATACTCCAACGATTGTACTTGTGACCTTGTAAGGCCCTCTGAATATAATCCGAGAATTAATAAATTTACTTTTATCTTCTTCAAAAAAAAGTTACACATTATTGAACGGCACCAACAAAAATAATGACGGATTGTTGTAGAAGGACAAAATAAAGAAGGTTCATTCATTTTTCGGTTTCAAAGTAAAACAAAATAAAACACACACTGCAATACATTTTAGATGAACATTTTATTTCATTAAGTTTGGACTTTGCCATTAAGTGTGGAAAACAACATCATTCAAATGAAGATGTTAACCACTTTTTCGCACATTTCGGGCGGTACCTCGGCCATAACTTGAGCAATGTTGGTTTTGAATGCGTCTATATTATTCGCCTAAACACAGTCTTTTGAGTAGCCCTGCAAACAAAAATCTAAAGGGGTCAAATCACATGAACTTGGTTTCCAATTGACGTCGCCAAAACGTGAAATTACGCGACTAGGAAACTTCTCACGCAATAAAGCCATAATTGGTCCTGTTGTGTGGCTTGTTGCCCCGTCTTGTTGGAACCACTGTCGTCCAAGTCATGATCTGCAAATCCATATGCAAAATACGCCATAGTGAGGTGTTAGACAAGTTAAATTCTTGTGAACGCCGGGAAATCGATAGATTCGGACCATTAGCAACAATTGCACTTACAACTGCAATTTTTTCGACTAGTGAGTCAAAACAACATACTTAACTCAAGGTTGCAAATTTTTCAATTAAAAAAACATTAAGTCATAAGCTAATTATTTAATTTATGAGCTTGTTAGTGACTCATGAATTAAAAAAAATTTAATTCATAAGCTAATGGGTGCTCTTCAAACAAATTGTATTAATATTCTTGTTTATTTAATTTGGTTATAAACGGCAATTCACTCAAAATTCTTCAAAAATTTCAAAACCAATTTCGTTAATAAATATGCACTGCAAAAAGGTTCCGAATTTCCAGATCAGCAACTAGCATATGAATTAATTTTTTTTTTTTTTCATAAGTAACTTATTAGGTTATGAATTATTTTTTGCAATTCATAAGCGATATGTACGAATTCTATGGGTGGGACATTTAAAATCCCCTGAACCGTGATTATTCAGCGGGCGACAAAATTATCTTACTTTAAAAATGAAAAGGATAGATGAATTAAACAAAATTAATATTTTCAATTTTTGCTTTTAAACTTAAGCGTAGTGGTCTCAGAGACCACATGCCTACATGACTCAAACAGTAATTTCAACTAAAAAGTAAATTAACTTACCATACTCTCCATTTTGCTCACACGCGTGTGTTATAGGTGTTATTGCGTCAAAATGATAACCTTTTTTCTGATAAATGATAACCTTTTTTCTGATATACGCTTAAATGATATCCCTTTATTCATTACATGCACTTGATATCTTATTTTCGAAGAGAAACACAAAAAAAAACGATATATTTTCACTGCAAAAAGGAGTAGGTATACGAGGTACCTATATCGCCAAGTGATGAAATTGAATTAATTAAGACATTAATTGCATTAAGTCTAGCCCCATATGGTTCATGTAAATAGGTAGATATATTGAATTTTTGTTTGTCAGTGAAAAGGAATTCACAGATATATTATTTTGTACTACGCACGGTGGTTGAATACAAAAATATCACACGCAATATATGTATGTGATGATTGTGTTGGATGCCAAAAATGGGTAGCCTATGGGATCAGACACTAATTTAAATGGAAAAAAATTTACATAGAGCTGAAATATATGTATACATTGTAAACATATGTATGTTTCCTGAAATATGCAAGTTCTTTCGGCGAAAATTGTATTATAAATATTGGATATTTATGTTTCTCTTTTTTTTATTTACACACATTTTAATTTTATCCATAAAATAAATGTAAATTATTTTTTAATTAAATAAAAAGGTACACAATGCAGGTTGTCTTTTTTTTTACAAAAAATAGTAAAAAATTAAAAATCGAATTAAAGTACCTACCTATGTTTTCATTTCATTTGAATAACATTTTTTTTCAAACTAATTTAATATTACATTTACCTTACATTTGATTACATTACTTATCTATGAGAAAAAATATGCACGACTGGGTCGCACGAACTTGCTCTTATGCGCGATGACATTGTGGTTCTATAGTCTGAAATAAATTAGCTATAGGAGTATATAGAGTTTAGTTTCAGGTGGTATTATGTGAGTATACAAAACTTAACAGTATAGCCTAGTGTTGCACATATGCAATATGCATAAAAGGAAATTATACTATTTAAACTGGTAAATTGTTTTAAATCAACAAAATTAGAAAGAAATTGATTAAAATACTTTGAATCCGTTTGAACCCAAAGCGATGTACACCATCTGATTTCTTATATAAATCTTTATTTATGAGAAATAAAATTTTGAAAATCGTAGGAGCGGTTTTATATATATAAAATTTTGTTAACATTTTTGAGAAAAATAATTGGTACGCCAATTTAAAGCATTTATTAATGTTGCGTTAAAAATTGAACTTCAAAAATAATCTACTATCAGTTTTCGAAATATCGAATTTTCAAAAAATAATTTTGATATTTTTTTAAAAAATCCAAAAATCATTTTTTAGAAAATTTTGATACGCACTTTTATTTATATTTGTTACAAGCTTCTGTATAAAAAATCTAATTTTATTCGGTTGATCAGATGTTGAGATAGTCGAAAATCAATGAAACCGTTCTATGAGAGGTACTGTTAATAAACGTAAAATATAAACTTTAACAATCTTAAATGGTAGATCGTACTAATTTTAACACACAAAAAAACTTTTATCAAAATCGTAGTAGTCGTTTTTGAGAAACAAAATATTTTTCTTAACGGTTTTTTTAACATTTGTATGGGAGGCACCGTTATTTTTGGGTATTAGAATAATTTTTGTCAAAAATCTTCTAGATAAAGTTAAAAAACTGCTATTTACCAAATTTAATAAAAATCGACGGAGTCGTTTTTGAAAAAAAAAATATTAAAACTTTTTTTAAAAATCTAAAAAATATTTTTTTTGAAAATTTTGGTACACAATTTTATTTAGAATGTGTCAATACTTCTTCATAAAAAAATTGATCAGAATCAGTTTAACCGTTTTCGAGAAAAGCGAAAATCAAAAAAATGGTTCTTTGGGAGGTACCATTAATAACCATTTTTCGGAACCATTTTTTTTATTAAACGGCAACTTATAACTATTTAAATTTATTGAGTTCTTAAAAACTAATTCGGTAGCGCTGGATTTGAGAAAAATAAGTTTTTCCTTTTTGGCCAAGAAATTTTGTATGACAGCTACTGTTTTGGTTTTTGGTCCTAAAATAAAGAGAACAAAACGGGTCCAAAAACCGCTAGGTACCAAGTTTAAAGAAAATTGACCCATCCGTTTAGGCTGTAGTCAAACCGACAGACAGACAGACAGACAGACAGACAGACGGACGTTTTTGCGAGAGCCACTTTTTTTGACTTCTCTATCATCGTAATGTTAAGTTTGATCAAAATCTCGAGTTCGATTTTTTGTACGAATCCATAACTTCCCATATAGTACCTATATCGCAAGTAAAAAGGTAAAAGTTCAGAGTTATTAAAATAATTAACGACTCAGTGTTCATATAATGAGAAATCAATCTAAGCCAAACTACATAAAAAAGGGAGTGCACAAAATTTTGTTCTTAGAAAAGTTATCTCAAAATAAATTAAAGGTAAACATTACAAAATTGCGTTGTGCGGCGCACAATATATACAGGATGGGTCAAATACAAGTTTCCTTTTAAAAATGCAACAAAATTAAATTTTTTCCATGAGCAATATGGCTATATTAGTACCTACGAACAAACATTCCCATTGATTATGGAACACAAGGTCGTTCAAGTGGCTGCCTCGGCTGGCTTCACAGTAGCGCATTCTGTCACTCCAATTTTCCAAGACCTGCTTGTTGATGGTTTGGGGATATAGCTCACGGATTGCTTGGACGATATTGGCCTTAAGTGCTTGAATCGTTTCCGGATTGTTTGCATAACATCGGTCCTCACAAAAAAAATTCCAAAGGGGTCAAATCGCAGCTCCGAGGTAGCCAATTGACATCGCCAAGACGGCTGATAACACGATTTGGGAATTTGGTGGGCAAAATATCGATTATGGCATAGGATGTGTGGAATGGCGCGCCATCCTGCATGAACCATAGGTCATCCAAATTCATGTCTTCAATTTTAGTTTAAAAAAAGTCGGTTAACTTGGCTCTGTAACGCCCACCTCTGAAAGGTCTTTTTTGGGCTGATCAAATCAACCTGCTTGTGCAGCTTCAAACTTTATACCAAATACACCAATCGTGATCTGGAAGACTTGGCCCTGCTTCACTACTTCTACCTTTGAAATTAAACTACGAAAAAGTCGAAGAACTCTTCACAACAGTTCCGTCCGTGTTAATTTCAAAATTTGAATAATTCAGCTAGAGCCAAGGATTTTTGATATTTCCCTTTTGAAAAATTTACCAAATTTAAATATAAAATTAAAGTCTTCAATGTTCATCTACTTTAACTGGTTGTCCTGTTTCATCTCTCTTCGACCCCGATCGGACACATACCAATTTTTTGACTCTAGCGGAATGATTGTAATTTTTAAAATAATATTCCACGTTTCTGAACAATTTGTTTTCCCATCCTTCCACCTCTCGCTTCATTACCAATTCGTCTGCAAGGCGTTTCAAAATCAATACCTACCTGTATTAATTGACTAATTAATTTTCGATTGCGCAGCAAAATAAATTCAACAGACAATTTACTTCACATCGTTATTTTATATTTTCGTCATATAGAGTTACCATCGTTTTTAAGGCCCTCTGACAATGGATGTAGAAGCAAACGACCCACAAAAATTCTACTCAATTTTTTGTTGTCACTCACCTTGTTTTTGACTTGTTCTATAAGGCAAGAAATGTTGGTTTTGTAAAAAAAAGTACGATTCAACAACCTGCCTCACATTAAGATAATTATTGTGAGACCTAGAGTCCAAACGACTTTCTTAATATTTTGCACACATAATTTGTATGTAGTTTTCTTAATTTGTTACCTCCCCTTTAACAGACAGCTGCCACACTACCATTTTTTTTTTTTTTTTCTTTTCAATTTCTCTCGAAAACTACTCAAACTATTTTGGTTAAACTTCGATTTTTCATGAAATAAATAATAATAACACTACTTTAAAATTTTTTCCACAAAATTCAGGTAGGTATGTAACGGAAATATGATTTAAAAGTGTCGAGTTTTTCCACTATATCTCGTTAATGACTCCACCGATTTTGTTAAAAATGTATGCTTGAATATAGATAACTTTAATATTGCATCTACAAATGTTGCCATTAATTTTAGTTTTGTATCTCTTATCTCTCCTTAGGTGTTGAACCAGCAAATTTATTTTAATAAACCCTGAATGTCCATCTCCACGTGTAAGCTTTCACCTACAAGAGCAAGTTCGTGCGATCCAGTGGTGAATTTAATATTGTTTACTTTGGTAAGGAGTGGGTGACTGACTGACTTCCCGCTCACTACTTTTATCCCTTGCTACAGCAATTTGTTGAATTTTGTGTTTGCATTTGTATTTTTCGGGTGAATATCAAATTGAGAGAACAATGGCAGGCGCTTTCCTTTTTTTTTTAATAATTTTTATTCCTCTCGCGGCGGCTTGTGAAGGAATCAGCGCCACAAGCACGACACTGTTGAGCCAAAATAGACAACGAAAATTAAATGAAAACAAAACTGGAACAGCTTTCCACCGCACCGTCTTCGTCTTCGTCGTCATCGTCTGTCGTTGTTTCAAATTTCGATGTATCAGCCATTTTGTTCTTTATTCATAATTATTCTTCTCAGAATGTCCTTTGCGTTTTATTACAAAAATAATTTATTGTTATTTTAGTAAAATTGTCAGGTCAGGTGTCTGTCTATCCTCCATGAGTCTATATCTATTGCTATTGTGCTATTCTTATAACAAGTACATATCATAAATAATTCCAAAATTGGTTGAAATTGAAGCGTGTTCTCAGATACAAATGCCCCAGCACTACAATACCACTTCAAAAGTTCGTGGGGTGTTTAAGTGGGTCAAATTGGTTCAATAATTTCGACGCAGGTTAATAGGTAGGTTTGTACTTAGTATGGCAAGAGCACTTGTGTCAAATGCTGTTACTTAAATTTATTCAGAAAATCAATAAATATCCTACTGTGAATGTTCTGAATTGAATTGATTTGAATTACCTATGTACTACTAATAGATTTAGATTTTTTTTTAAGAATTCTGAGGTATTTTTGTAACGATTGTGGGCTCGTCGTATTTGAATAAATATCTGTATATAATAAAGTTGTTTTTTTTTTTAATGAAAAAGTAAATAGACAAATATTGAGTGGTATGTAAATAGGTGATATATCTTTAAGATGTGGAAGCTTCGAAACCAGTTCATCCAGCTCTCAATATACAAGGATGTTGAAAAGGTCGCAAGAAAGTCACCCTAAAAAAATTATGGTCGCAAAGCAAAAGAATTTAAAAAAATAAATTATTAAAATTCACTATAAAAATGGTGAAAATTTGGCAGAGACGGTTCGTAAAACTAAAACATTTTTGGGTCGGCGTGAAGCAATACAGAAATTGGTGGACAAATTCGAGCTGTTGGGACAAGTTAGTGATGTGAAGAATAAAACCCGTGCACGTCGCTCAAGAACAACTGAGAATATTGCTGTTGTAGCCCAAAGTGTTGAAGAAAACCCAGGTTTGTCCATTCCTCGTCGTTCTTTGGAATAAGGCATTCCACAAACGTCATTACACCGTATTTTGCATAAAGACTTGGCTTATAAAGTTCAGTTAACACAAGAACTCAGGCCGGCTGATCATCAACAACGTCGTGTCTTTGCTGATTGGGTCCTTGAAATGCATGAAAATGATCCGGAATTTCATCGAAAAATCATCTTGACTGATGAGGCCCATTTCCACCTCGGAGGCTACGTCAACAAGCAAAACTGTCGCATCTGGGGCTCGGAAAACCCAAGAGTTATTGTTGAAAAGCCTCTCCATCCTCAACGCGTGACTGTTTGGTGCGGTTTATGGTCCGGCGGGGTCATTGGACCTTACTTTTTCGAAAATGAGGCTGGAGCAACAGTTAGGGTCAATGGATTGCGCTATCGAGAGATGATTAATAATTTTTTATGGCCGGATTTGGATGGTATTGATCTGAACAACGTTTACTTTCAACAAGACGGCGCTACGTGCCACACAAGCAATGAAACCATCGATCTTTTACGGGAAAAGTTTCCGGACCGTGTTATCTCTCGAAGAGGTGATCACAATTGGCCACCGAGATCTTGTTATTTAACACCTTGCTTTGCACCTTCCTTTAGGGCCACGTGAAAGATAAGGTCTACGCCAACAGCCCAGCGTCGATTCAAGACCTCAAAGATGGAATTCGTGAGGCTATCGAGGACATAGGGCAGCCACTTTGCGATTTGGTTATGGAAAATTTCATGAAAAGGATATGGTCCTATAAGCGTGGTCGTGGCGGCCATTTGGCTGATGTTGTGTTCCATTATTAACGGCATACCTTCCTTTTTATAATGAAATAAACATCCGATCATTTATCTCAAAAAATGCCATTTTTCTTTGAATATCAAAATAACACCTCTTATTGGAAAACCCTTTATTATGTCACTCACAATTTTCAGGTCTGAGGATTTGAACCAATGTACGAAGTTGATGAGTGGCTATGGTCCCCACAATCTATCCTCACAATTCGCGGCCGCTTTTGAGAATAGTTGTGATTATTAAAATTTTTGTGCTGAGCCATTTTGTGTATCTAATCCTCCAGCTATGATAACCATCATTAGCCAAATGCCCCCGACAACTATGACCACAAATAACATACCTTCAAAAGACCGAAATCTACTTAAAGCAATATAGAATTGACCATGAGTAAAAACAGGTCTTCTCAACAATATCCGAATGCCAACCTTATCAAAAGTTTGTCCCTGGGACTTATTTATTGTCATAGCGAATGCAGGAATTACAGGAAATTGAGTTCTTCGAAAATGAAATGGCAAAATGGATCCTGAGTATTTCAAATTTATGCGCGGAATCCAAATTCGTTTCTTTTTTGCCGTTCCAGTCAAAATTCCGTATTCAATGGCATTGTTATGCAAACACTTGACGCGCATTCTGGTTGCATTAACTAAAGCTTAAGATGTGTTTAAATTGCGAATTAGTAAAAAACATTAAAATTAAAATTGAAGCTTATTAGGTGGCAAGCCTGGGTAATTATTAATTTCATGCTCATTATCACAAATTATTTTGTCGTAACTAAAATTAATTCTCTTATCGCATGGCATACGACTAAGAACATCATTGTTAACCAAATAACAATCGTTATTTGTTGGTGCCAGAGCAACAGAAGTTAAAATATGATCACACAGTAAATTTTGAGAAATATCACCTTAAATTTCATTAATAATACCGTCCGGAATCGACAAGTACATAACTGCTGCGGACGATGCAATTCATAAAGTTCGATCAACGGTAATTCTGAATCCCGATGCTTGATCAACTGTTTTTTGAATTTCATTTATGATTGAAGTTTATTTAATTCAAATTATTTTTCAATATATATGCAAATTGAATTATTTAAAAATTATTTTTCATTCCATTAAGTTTTTTCAAAAAAAAAAAAAAAAAAAAAAAAAAAATAAATAAGAATATCCTTGAAAATAACCAATTTATTCAAAATTATTGAAAAAATTAAAGACAAAATATAATATTGTGCATCAAGTCTACGCAATATTATCATTTATTTGAAGTATATCATGCATTTCAATAAGAAAAAAAATGTAGGTACGATTTTGTACGTGTAAAAATTTGCCAATTTTTCAACAAAAAAATACGCGTTGTATTAAAACGTAAAAAAGATATTACAATGCTTACTCGGTTAAAATTTCTAAAATCCTCTTCTGAGCCTAGCATCATACAGGGTCATTCATTTCTTGGTTTCAAATTGGTAGCACTGGCTTTTGACACCTGTCAAACTCAGCTGCCATTTTAAGTGTTATACTATTAGTTCAATGTTTGCCATTTACGATAGTGGAACCCTTAACAATCGAACAATGCGTTAAAAATTTAAAACTTACTACAAAAGTGGTGATTCAAGCGGCCACTTTTACCGCATTACGCGATGATTATGATCCTCATAATCGACGGAAAACACAACCAATTGGTAAAATTGTGAAGAAATTTGAAGAGAGTGGAAGTGTTACCGATGTCGATGTCGTAACGCCTGTGCATCATCATAATAATGCACGCTCAGTTGAAAATATTGCTGCTGCAAGTGCAAGTGTTGCTGATGATCCGAATTTATCTATTTAAATGGCGTTTGCAGCAATTGAACATGTCCTACACCTCACTTTTGGCGTATTTTACATTTGGCAAATCTCCATCCTTATTACGTTCAAAAAACGAAACAATTAAAACCTGCTGACCATTTACAACGCGCGCCGTAGATACGCTTATTGTGTGTTGGAACAACAGACACTATACCGATTTTTCGAACAACATTTTCTTCAGCGATGAGGAACTTTCTCACTCGGTAGGTATGTAAGCAAACATAATTGCCGCATATGGGGCTCAGAAAACCCACAAGTGGTCGAAATGGTGCCGTTGCATCTGGACAAAGTGACTGGTTTGCTGTGCTTTATTATGGTCGAAAGGTGTCATTGGTCCGTATTTCTTCGAAGATTCCAAGAGCAGACTTTTACAGTCAATTCGTAGCGATATGGTCGAATGATAACTGATTTTTTTGCCCGTCGCGGCGATTGAAGATCATGGCTTGGACGATATGTGGTTCCAACAAGACGGGGCAACAAGCCACACAACACGACCAATAATGGCTTTATTTCATGAGAAGTTTTCTGGTCGTGTAATTTCACGTTTTGGCAACGTAAATTGGCCACTAAGATCCTGGGATTTGTCACCGTTATATTTTTTTCTGTGTTGCTACCCAAAAGATCGTATCTAGGCGATTAATCCTCGAACTCTAGACAAATTAGAAACCAACATTACTCAAGTTGTGGCCGAAATACCGCCCGAAATAAGCGGAAAAGTGGTTAAAAAATACATTAAAAGAATCGCATGCTGCGTTGGTGTTTGATTCTGTTTTTATTTTATACAGAATTTTTGGGATTTGCAGAGTTTCTTATACTCGTTTTGTACTGTTCTTTTTAAAATAAATATATATGTAACTAAGCTAGTTAGTTAAAAAATAACATACGCTATTCCATTAAGTCCGCATTATCCATTCTCAGGAAATACTGAGGAAGAAATTATTTCAATATTCCTGTTTCAAAATAGCAGATATTTCAAAAGATTTAAAAAAAAGCCAAAACTATTTTTTTATAAAAATTCTTAAATTCTGTTTTTTTCCTACAGTCAAATTTGATTTAATAGGATATCTGATCATGGTACACACAGAGAGAACCAGACGGAATTCCAGAGCCACTTTGTTCGTATCATCTTAATTGTGGGACTAAACTCTTGAGTCCAGATATTTTACAAAGGCAAAACTTCCCCTATTGTAACTATCTACGTACCGCAAGTTAGCTAAAAACAAATTTATTTTCTGATACCAAAAACCCAATCTAATTAATTTTAAGGAAACATGTGATTATTATACCCAAAATCCAATACGGAAATGTGTTCATTCCAGTAAAAAGTAAAAAGAACTTTGACCTTTGGGAAACAGTTACATGGTTATTATATTATTTACATTTTTAGCCAACGCTATGATTTCTTTCTTAGAATCTTCTATCTTTGTACACATGTATGTATGTAATCAAAATTACATCATAAGACAATGCCATCCCCAAGATAAAATAAAAATATAGATATTTTTTTGTATATAGGAAATTATAAAGGTCCCAGGGGGGCGAGGCAAAATGTTGAATAGACTATTGCAAGGAAAATATGACACACCCACTTACCTATAACCAAAAACAAAAACAAAATCACTTCAAGGTATTGTTTTTCTTTTGAATTCAACAGAATCCTTAATTCTGTTTAATTTATGGCCCCACAGGAAGTTAAAAAGGCATAACAACTCAAATAACTGTTATGTACAAAATTTATTGAAACCCCCGATATTAATCGCAAGCCAAAAGGGAACTAGCAGCAAAAATCTTGTGCACATTTTCACGTTCAATTAATAATGCATATGTATCAGCAAACCACTTGACTGTGAGAACACAAGTGGACAGGAATAATATGGCAGACAAAAAATCGTTCGCAGGACAAAGGACGTCAAGGAAAAAACGAAAATAAAAAAAAAAATATTAACTGTTAAAAAAGGGAACTAAAGGATAACATACCAATTTGCGGCACATCGTACTGTCGTTGTCCTCTCGCCGTACGTAACATCAACTGGCTGGCTATGCTATGGGTAACGGGTGGTGGAGCTCCAATACCGCTATTTATCCCTGAACGCTTACTGTTAGTGGTGCGATGTAATAACTGTTGCTGCTGCTGGTTTGTTTTCTGATGCTTTTGTTCCTGTGGAATTGCCAATGATGAAGGAGCACCGCTGTTGCTGTTGACAATGGCTGCGGTAGATGATGAGGAAGAGTCCACAGCTTTTGACCCTGTTGAGGATGGTTGGTTTTCCAGGTTTTGCTTATGTTGGGTTCTCTTCCGCTGCATTTTCTTTTGTATCCTAACGTCAAGACTACCAGAGTGATGATTTGGGACATCGCGCTCATCAACAACTTCGGGGTGATCGAAAAGTTCCTGTAGTCCTCTTGGAGATGGAGCCTGGAAATGGGGTACGGATGAAGGCTGATGATGGATTGGTGGGTATTTCCGGTACATGCCTTCTCCGCGATTGAAGATGTCCTCCATAATTTCATAGCTGCCATCATCATAGCGATGGTAATGGTCGGTCTGGGGTTTTTGGAAGTCCTGGAATCCTCCACCGCCACCATCTCCTCCATCACGGCCGTCATCATCGTCTCCGACAAAGAAAAACGGTTCACGACGAATGGGGAATTCATTGTCCTGCAACATCGTCAGTGACGAAGCTGGGTAATTGGGAACCTCCACGTCAGAGTCGTCAACTGTCATATGCAAGCGACCGGTGACTATCGGGCGTCCCCTTCGCCCTCCACCCATAAAGAGCATTCGCTCTCGTTCCGATTCGGCAGCAGCCGCCATTCTTCGATAGGGATTGCTGACATGGTGCTGAGTTACGCCAGACATGACAGGTGGAACTAACACACTTCCGCCGCTGCTGATTTCAGCAGTGCGGTCATTGCTGAGATGGAGGGATAGTGCACTGCCGATCAGGACACTCAGACAGGTAAGGATCTTGATTATCATCTTCATTTGATCACTTGTTTCTATATAGGATTTGATCGGTAGGAATTTGGTTAGGTGGTCAATTTGGTAGAACGGCGAGGTGTGTGCAAATAGAGCGTCCTTTTTTCTGGTGAATTCCTTTTTATCGGTATTGCTGTGTCAACTCAATTACACCAAAAGTGTTTTTCTATGCGTATGACGAAGCAACTTAACATGTTGGGATAGGTGTGCGAGTCTGTATAACTCTGTGGTTTTTTATTCGTTTGCTTGCCAATTTTATATTTTAACTTTCCGAAAGGGTTATGAAAGGACTTTTAAGGACGACGATAAATCAACCGAAAATAAATCGAAGTGTGAATTTCGTAATTCAACACAAAAAAATATAAAAAATTACCATCTAAATGGAATCAGAGCCAAAAAGTAAAAAAAAAAGGATGTGACGAGGAAAGGATCACAGGACACACACTCGCGATACAAATCCACCTGTTTTTGTATATTGATTTCGGTTACCGGAAATATTATGTACCTTGTAGGTACCTATGTTTTTCAGTTTTGCCACAGAAAAAGGATATTTTTTATTTAGATATTTTCACAAGGATTCAATTATATTTCACTAGTTTTAAATATATATTTTCATAAAAAAAAACACTTCTTTTTCTAAAATTCTCATCAACCACTTGTTTCTTCGACACTCAGTATGTTACAGCTTATGAACTTATACACTCAACGATTAATAAATATGTCCTTTCAAGGGCCTTTTCAATATTTTCTGTAAAAAATACTTTTTTTCACTAGCAGAATTTATATTTCTTCACTTAATTGAACCACTGTATCCTTTTTATTTTTTTATTTTAATTTAATAATTAAAATCTTTGAGATTATTATATTATCCGTTATAAATCGTTTGCTCGGTCGTGAGAAATCCTTTTTTGTTCGCGAAAATCTTAACACTGAATGGTGTCGAATGTTCGTTCAGAGCTGTGCTCCACACTATAATACTCCACACACAACAACAAAATAACGGAATTGTGGAGCATAAAAGAAAGCAACAACAAAAATGGAAAAAAAAAATACTTAACGCAAGTCGGAGAGGTTAGTTGCACTACAACCACCCTGTTGGGGGGCCAGCTTGGCCATGACGCGACTCTGCAACGGTCGTCGTCGTTGTCGTCCCGTTTTTATAGGGTAATCACACTAACTTCTTGTCACACTCTCGTATATGTAATATATAGAGACACTATTACAACAACAAATCTCGTTAGAAAAACCGCTGGTCAAGCAAAGATTCTTCGTTTGCTAAGGGATGAATCGCGAATGATTTAATGTTGGGTACTTTCGGCAGGGATATCCCTTTTCTGGATCTACACTAGCTTGCTAGTTGTTTTTACTAATATATTTGTGTTTTTTTTTTTATATTTAACAATTCGTTCTAATCTAGCTCTGCTCTTTCTCTCTAGAAAAAAAAATGTGCGGCTTGGTGCTGCTGATGTGTGTACCCGCAACGACGACTGCACAACACAATGTCGCCGATGGCAGGCAAAAGGATATTCTCATATCCTTGCTTCTGCCGGTGGTTTTGAGGTATTTTCACTCTCCTCTCTTGCTATACTTCTTTCAATTACTCTCATTCTCTCCGTCTCTGGTTTTGTACTCTCTGTTATCTATTTTTCGTTATAATTTATAACGGTGTGTTGTAGGATATTGTGTGGGTGTTGCTCATGGTTTACTAATGGAAAAGTTCATCAGGATTCATCTCTACCATTCAGTGACGACAAAGCGTGCTTATGTATTTGTGAATGGTTTGCATCGATGACAACATTCTTCGGAGAGTCTTCTAGGTTCTCTCCACATCCGCTCCCATTCTCCCAGTAAATATACAAAACAAACGGAAAAAAAACTTGAATCCCCAGCCCCAACGCCCAACCTGCTCTTGCTCTTGCCATTCAACATCATAAGAAGTTTTTTTGCGCATGTCCTTTGACAATTGCCTTCAACATTCAACTGTCTGAGAGTTTCGGGTTTCGACGATTCCCCTGTTCAGCCGATGTTTTTATTTTGGGGGAAGCTTTTACGGTTCGCATCAGCCGAGCCGATAACTGTGGGTGCGCCTTCAGCAGCCGCCCACGTTATATTGTGACGTAAACCAGGCACTTTATCGAGCGGCGACAACGTCGGAGACGACGACGGCTGGATTTCTGGTTCTGGTACTGGGGCTGCTTTTACTGCTGCTGCTGCTAAAGTGCTCGACCTGGCCCTCATTCAAAAAGGATTCTCCAAGCCCAACTACAACAACCGAACTGTTACGAAATAGCGCGTAGTATAGAAAGGAACTGATGGAAATCCCGGCGGGTGCAAGGGCTAAGGGCAATTCTCAGTCACCAAATATACCTATTTTATATATTTCCCCAGCATGGAGAATGCTATGTGTAGTAGGTAGTAGCAACAGCCGTTATTGAAGCAGTATTCATGGAAGCTCATCACTGAACTACCTCACTACACTTTAGTGGAGACAGGATGCTGTTCGTTTGCTTTGCTCACTATAGTTTTGCCTGTTTAAAAGTCAGTCCTTTTTTTGTGCTAGCAGCTTTTGTTAATTTTGTAAAAGGATAATATGCTTGCCAAAAATTCTCTTGGAGGATATTTTCATTCTTCTATGTAATGAGGCTTTGTATATGGATGAATGCTTATGTCTTATAGTTTAGTAAGAAATTTATAGCCTTGGAGGTATAAGTTTTTCTAAGAAAATACCTACTGTTTGTTGCCGTGAGGAAGATGTTGATGTTTTTTTGATGAGTCTAATGTGCATTTAGTAGAGTCTTTTGAATTTTTAATGAGTGAATTCTAGCAACTATACATTAATCATCATCAGTAACATCGTTTGCCTCGATTGCCTACTTTTAAAGATGTTGTTTTTTTTGTGTTCTTTTTTTCAAGGTTCTGGTTGAGTTTTTGAATTGCATTTATGATTTGTTAATGAATACTTAATACAAGTTTAAGCATTTAATTGGCTTTAAAAATGGAGCACAATAATATTAAATAATGTGTGTCTCACTTGAACTCAATCTCTTTTTATGACTGCAAGATATACAGAACGGGTTCGATATTCTAGGTAAATTCTGTAAACCAAGAACTCTGGGGTCGAATCGGCTGAGGTGATAGTTGACAATCAAAATTAATACTATTGCTCTAAGTAAGGTGATTATCAAATTGACTATCGCTATTTTGCCACCGCTTAAATGCGATAGCTATTTAGGTGTCGTTTTCATACATTTTGTGTCATTTTCGGATCAAATCCACCAAAAACCGAAAGTTTGTGAATCAAGTGTTTTAAAATAATAAAAATAAAATAAATAAATACATTTTATCAAAGCGCAATGTTTATTTCAAAGGAAATTTTCTTTGCGGCAGAGAGGAAAATTAAATACAATACAATGTAGCTACAAAAAAGTGCTTGATAATCCATTGTAGGTACCACCTCCCTAGTTCGGTGTAGGTGCATCATCCATCTTTAACTTTTTCACTTTTTTAAATTCAGATTTTCCATACAATCCAGTTGGAATCTTTACACTTTTAATTTTAAAAAGACAAATTTTCAAAAATTAAATAACTTGTTATCACAAGTTGACTGGTCATACCTCAATAATTGGTTGACTGTAACACTTTGGTCTTTGAATTTTATAGTGATTTATTTGATTGTTTTATAAAATCTGTACCTCTTGTTTCCTTAAAAGCGAGATCATCAGTTCCAGATTGGTATACGACAGTGAAATTAAAAGCCTTAAAAATCTTAGAAACAAGCAGTGGTATGGGTCGGTGAGAGAAAATCCGATTGGTTTCAGTCTTCGTAAGGGGTGAGGCAAGGATGCTCACTCAGTCCGCTTCTATTTGCGCTCTTCCCGGAGGATTTGATTGAATGGCTACCAGGTGGTATTGAATATGCTGGGATGATAATAAAAGCACTGTTGTGTTGTTCGCATATTCCCCGTAAGCCCTTCAATTAATGATTAATCGTCTATATGAATACTGTTTACTGTGGGAATTAATTGTTAATTTAGAGAAGTCTTAAGTAATGATCTTCAAAAAAGGCGGGGGCAGGCATCGTGTACACGAAAAATGGAAATTCGATGGGCAGCTGATTGAGGTGGTTAAGGAGTTCAAATACTTAGGCGTTCTAATTGCACAGAACTTAAGTATGGAGAAGCACCTTGGTGAAAATCTCAACAAGGCAAAAATGGCGTTTAATATGTATTGGGGGAGATGTTTCAACAACAAATTCATTGCTCACAGTAGCAAATATAAAATTTTCGAAACGGTAGCTGAATCCATTATGTTCTACGCTGCCCAAACTTGGGGAACTAAGAGATACGATTTGGTTGAAAGGCTGCTTCTATTTTACATAAAAAGATCATTTCATTCCATTTACCAGCGAACGAACCAAACTATTTAATAATGCTAGAAACAGGACTTTCTGCACTTTTTATTAAAACGTTGTAACAGCAGGTGGATTACATCACTCGGATTTTGAGTCTAGAAGACAATAGTGTGCCAAAAAAGGCAGCCCTTATAGCTATCAATAGTAAATGTGGATGGCTTAGCGAATGGCCTAATTTGGCATTAGAAGTGTAACGTCGTACCAACTGCTAAGGTTGATAGAAAAAGCTAGAATGAGGTATATGGAAGAGGCTTCGAGCTCCTTGTATCGAACAATATACTGCCAAACACAATTTTTAACAGGCAAACTACTTCCCTGATGATCTTAGCGTTGATGAAATATCCATGATGGTTCGATTGCGGAGAGAGATTCTCAACCTAAATTATATACCGCATAGAGGAGACCTTGCGGTGATTTGTAGCTTATCATCATCATCATCATCGTCGGCTCGACAACCGGGGTCCGGTCCTGGCTTCCTTCAACAAGTCTCTCCACCCATCCCGGTCTCGAGCCGCCGCCATCCAGTTGCGCACCCCAAGGCTCCGGGCGTCCTGGTCTACGCCATCTCTCCAGCGCAAGCATGGTCTACCACGCTGTCGTCTACCATAGAATGTACCACAAAGAACTTTCCGAGCAGGTTCCTCTTCGCTCATGCGAGCTAGGTGCCCTGTCCACCGCAGTCTACCGAGCTTAATTTTAGTCATGATATCTGCTTCAAGGTAGATTGCGTACAATCCATGATTGTACCGTCTCCGGAATCGTTCCCTTAATCGTCCTTCCTCACATATGGGGCCAACAATACTCCTTAAGACTTTTCTCTCGAACGCGGCTAAAAGGTCGGAGTGCCTTTTGCTAAGCACCCAAGTCTCGGATCCATATGTGAGTACTGGCAGGACCATGGTCCTGTACAGCAGCAGTTTTGAAGTTATGGTGAGATTTCTGGATTTGAAGAGCTTTGACAGACTATAGTAGGCTCTGTTGGATTTGAGAAGCCACCCGCGTATTTCTTCTTCTATATTATTATCGGCTGCTACTATTGACCCAAGGTATTTAAAGGATTGCACCACTTCAAATTCGTGCTCCGCTACCTTGATTCGACGCCACCATGTACTTTGTTTTACCTTCACTAATGTGCAGCCCCAGATTTTGTGCCACCTGCTCGATCTGGATGAAGTGTCTCGCTGGACCTGTTGACGATGGTCCCTCTTGTTGCTGGCCAGAGTCACGGATTGCTTTCTCCAACGCCAGGTTGAAGAGGAGGCAGGCCAAACCATCCCCTTGTCGGAGTCCATTAAAGATGTTGATTGGTTTGGATAGCAATCCGGCTATTTTTACTTGGCTTGTTACGGTGGTCATGGTCAACCTACATAGTCGTGTCAATTTATTTGGGATGCTGAATTCTCTCATGGCTTTGTAAAGTTCTACCCTGGTTATGCTATCGTAGGCGGCCTTAAAGTCTATAAACAGGTGGTATGTTGGGATGTTAAATTCTAGACATTTTTCCATCGCCTGCCTGAGGGTGAAGATCTGATCAGTTGTTGATTTGCCTGGAATGAAACCACACTGATATTGTCCGATGATGGTTTTAGCGTATGGGGTTATCCGGTCTTGTAGGATAGAGGAGAGTATCTTATAGGCGGTACTCAACAACGTGATACCTCTATAATTGCTGCACGTTGTGACATCTCCCTTCTTATGTATGGGGCAAATTATACCTTTTCGCCAGTCTTCTGGAATTTCTTCATGCTCCCACACGTGCACTATAATCTCATGAATTGCTTGACGTAAAGCTGGCCCACCGTGTTGAAATAGTTCGGCTGGTATACCATCGGCTCCCGGGGCTTTGTTTTTCTTTAGCCGGCCTATAGCCTTCTCAACCTCTTGTATGCTTGGTGGCGGCAACATAGGGTACTCTTCTTGAAGTAGTGGAGCCTCTACTTCTGCAGTGAGCTGACCATTTAGCATTTCATTGAAGTACACTTCCCATCGCTCCAGTATGCTTTGAGGATCGGTGATCAGATTTCCCTCTCCGTCCTTGCAGTATGTGCAGCGTGGTGTGTACTGCGTCATGTTTCAGACGGATTGGTAGAACTTCCGCGCCTGGTGCGGACCTCGCTCTCGGCTTTTCTCTATTTCACAGATTATGTTCTTCTCCCAGGCTGATTTTTTCTGTCTGTGAAGCCGTTTTTCAATTCTTTTGAGCTCTTTATATTCGTCTTCGCGTGCCCGCGTTCTATGAGATTGTTGCATTGCTCGGTACGCAACATTCTTACGTTCAGTCGCTAGCTTGCATTCATCATTAAACCAGTCGTTCCGATTTCTACGACTGCTGCCTAAGATGGAGTTGGCAGTACTAATGACAGTATTCTTAAGGCGTGTCCACTTCTCACCTACGACTTGGTGCATTTCCTAGGAAAGTGCCCAAATTTAAGGGAAACGAGAAGAATATTAAATTGTACTGAATAAAAATCAATCTAGTCTAAATCTAAATATCTGAACTATCTGCAGAAGGTACAAAGAGATCTTAAAATGAATCCAAATATTTTTGGAAATTTATAAATAGTAAAAGGAAATCTTGTCCATATCCGTCTGTTCTTAAATCAAATGAAATTTATCTAGTCATGATCCTCGTGTTATTACACAACTATTTTCAGACTTTTTCAAAGTGCCTTCAACTGTGATACTAACATATCTGTTTTAATTTAAGCTGTGATACTTCGAACTGTGATATATTTGACGAAAATAGCCAAAATGTTGGCTATTTGAAACCCTTTTCTTACTTGAGTGGTACAAACTTCAATATTAATAATATCTAAATAATCAACCTTATAAGTAAAGTTCGAAGTATTTTAATGGCCAGATGAATTATCAAATTTACATGTTAACGAAAATATTTTTTTTTTTTAATTTAAAACAGGAAAACTAACTGACACATAATTATATTTAATTTTAAGATAAATAATTGTGAAACGCAAAGTTTTTTTACCGGAAGGATTTAATTTTCGGGTAATTTAAATGTCGAGTTAGTAACCGGAACTTTACTGAGACATTGTAAAACAACAACATTGCTTAGTTCTTATCTATAATCTTGACACGAAGTGTAAACCAGGGACAGATGGAAATTTCTATTATTTGAAAAGAAAACAGTGCAAATAATTTGCTTCTACCCACTATCCACTGTCGTTAATTCTTCTTTGTTTTCATGTCAATTTCCTTGTGTTGGGAAAAAGACTTTTATAATCCCTCTTTACATTAAACGGGTAGAAAAGACAAAATATAAAACCATAGGACTAGGTTTAGCTAGATCATTGGTAATTCCGAAAGTTTTTGATGCTGTTTTTTGTCAATCTCTATGTGTCTACGTTAAATGAGTCATTTGTCTCGAATCAACGCGGTTTTACGAAAGGTCGCTCTACTGTGAACTTTCTTATGGAGATTTTTCTTACCGAAGTTTGCATTGATGTATTTAAGAAACTTGCTTGCTTGGCTGGTTGGGTCACCTTATTATGAGTGCCATATAGCAAGACTAGATATTCCCCTTTAAATAAAATGTTTAAATTATTTAATTTTCTTAATAATAGATGTAATTACTTATTTGATCGATCATTAAATTATTTAGCTAAGTTCAAACCAAATTTGTATTCAATTATTTAATTTTCATTTTCATTTCCTTACATTACTTCCCCGTAAACTTACATTTCAAACAGAAAAATTATGCACGACTTGATCGCACGAACCTGCTCTTGTGGTTAAATACTGTATGTAACCCAACATTGAATGTTATATAAATATATATTTAACGAGTGAATATTAAAAGAGTCAAAAGCACTAAAAAATTGATTTTTCGTTTTGTTTATAAAATAATGTTTTTAAAAATTTTTAAATGCATTATTGTTTGAATTATTGAGGAGAATCAGATTGCAAAATTATAACAAAATCGATTCAACCATGGCAAAGATATACGCGAATAACCAAAAAATAAGAGCATTTTCTCAAAAAACGTTGAATACCTAATTCCGTAATGTGAATTTTTTGAGAAAAACCTGAAATGCAAACTTTGAATTGAGAACAAATGGCCGCGTTCGGGTATCAATCTAAAGCTATCCGGATTGGTTTGTGTTGTTGTAATCCCTTGTGAAAAAACAGCTGACGCGGCAACAACTCAAGGTATCTGAACATTTTTGGATAGGTTGACACCCTCTCGGATAGATTCTCGAACGCAAGGAATTTTACAAACGAAGCCAACAGCTGACAGAAATAACATTTCTGTTGTGGGGAAATGTAATTGTTGCTAAGAACCCAATCATTTTTAGTGATCGTTTGATCGTCAAGAATTGACTTCATATTGAAAGTTGGTTTTTGTGTGAGCTATTCAAATGCAGTGGTCAAACAATAAAACGTACATTGGGTTGGACGTGATCACATGACTTCGGTAGCGCAATGCGTAGTGCGATTGGCTCTGAAGACGCTTGGTCTATGTGCAACTCTCAGCTGACCAAAAATGTTGTGGATCAAAAGTAGTCCATTAATTTAATAAGCAAGGTTCAAAATAAAGTTGAAAGGTTCCTGAATCCCCGAGAGTAAGATGTTGCGGATTTTATGATTGTCGAAATGTTTAATTGGATTTGTTGAATTATTGATTCAAAATAGCTCAACTTAATTTTTTTTTTTAATATTAATACTCTCTTTAATATGTGTCTGCTATATGGGATATAATGGTAAACGCAAGGAAGTAGGTATAAGTGAAATCAAAAGTCTCTTAAAATCTTCTTAGGTCACCCTATCATCGATTCTGCTTTGACGTTTGTGAATTATATAGATACAAAGAAAAATTAAGACAAAAGCAGAACAAAAATTACAGCCACAGAACATCGGGTGACAACTTTTGCACCAGGTTATTAATTTTGCGCCACCTTATACATTATGTCAATATTGCTCCGTATTTCAAATGCTTCGACAGCACTATCTCTATGTTCATTTATATAGATGGTGAGCTAAAGAATTTCTATCGGGGACGAGACTAGAGACATGCCAATTTATAACAGTTATAACAGTTGTTCGCCATTAAAAGTGGGCGTAAGTTAACGCGCTTCGCGTGACTTGAAAAAAAAACTCTGGGTGCCTGAAGTACGCCAACCGGCGTAGGACCCTGGCCCTGCGGGGACTCATAAACAGTACTTTTATAAACCAAAAGTGTTATAATTGGAATGTCTAGAGTCACTTCCTTCTATTGTTGTATACCAATTTTAATAATATGAACCTAGGTAACCCATTTTGCTTGTGGATTTGCTTACTCGTTTATGTCTGTATGTGTCATAGTCATCCGCAACTGAAATTAATTGAAATTTTGTTTGCATCCATGTCGTTGTTTTAGGTAATTTAATTATTGACAATAAAAATGTTGGAATCAATAGATGAATACAATACTTAAGCTTTTCTCTAACTAAGTCACAAATCTTTTACAAACTACCGAAAGAATTTGGCATAGTAAACAAAACAAAATTCCACTTAACCACCTTCCGTTAGCGATAAAATTTTCCAATGAAATATTCCCGGAAACAATAATTCAACCTCTTGAGTGGTGTTTTTATTCTATACTATACGTAGGTACATTCAAACATAGAATTCTGTTTCTGTGTGTATAGGTATGTATCTATGTGTTTTCGTTTTGTAAAGAATATCTGAAAAAATCCTTATTTGCCCAATGAGGTTAAAGCCATGTCCTATACCAAAGACTTACATTGTCATGTATCAATTTTAACTACCGATAAATTCTAAGACATAGTTATAAATTTTACTTTTTCAACAAAACCCCTGACCAAAAGGAGAGGAGTAAAATATAGGAAAATAAAAACAGGATACGCATGTTTAACGTATCTTATTGTGCATATTTAAGGGATATATTTGGTCAAAAACTATGATTCATGGTTATAATATCTGGAGCCCACCCTTTATCGGTCCACACAATTAACTGGACTACTAATATGTATATCATACGATTACAAGAAATAACATATTTGCTTTTCTCCAGATATGTTCTTTAATCTCAAAGTTTAATTTAATTGCTGGTCGTGTTATTCATCACAAAATCATCGAGTAATATATCGAGTTTATACTACTTTGTCATGCAACAGATATTTGTGTCATATTTTATATGGAATAATGGGACATATGTATATGACAGTGTAATATCGCCTTAAATGCATTCAAAAATCCATCTATAACTCGAAATAAGTTTTATATCCCGTGAAAATGTGACTTAGAGGGAGTCGACTGTATATGTATTTAGGAACGTTACATTACACTATTTGTTCCCGTATCCTCTTGTTTATAACGGAACTTAAGACTATTATAGTCCTTGTTAATGTTAGGATGTGTATTATTGTTACAACAAGATTCCTTGATATTCTTTAATCTAGATCATACTCCTTGAAGTCTTTCACCTGCCTCCTGCCTGTATAAAGTCTCGTGAAAATCAATCACAACCCAAAACTTCTAATAACATCCTTGTCGTCATAATTGTTTTAGGGGTGAATTTGTTTAAGACGTACGCAGCCTCCCACTGCTATGTAACTCATAATATAAAAATATATCAAAACGCTGCTCAATTTACACATATAAGAAAATATTGCCCTCGCATTTAAAAACAATGCCCACCCAGATGAAAAGATTATTTCATTCCCTCCATCTTTGGTCTTGACAATTTTCCAACTAAAACTAATACCTAGTTAGGGATTAAAATCAATTTGCATTTTTAAAAATGTTTGTAGGATTTCGCCAAATTAAGCTTTTCTTTTAGTCCTTTTTCAGGTGTGAACATATCAGCATTCGTGTATTTTGTTTCACAAAAACATGTGTTATTTGACTAACTTTTCTGTGCTGCATAGTAGGCATTTTTGAATAAAAGTTTTCTCAAACTAATGACTGTTCTTCAAGATTTCTATACAAAATATATCCTCCTTGCACAAATGAACACTTCGATTCTTGTTAAATAAATGAAGAGGATCTATATGAAACAGCTTATAATGTTTGCTTGTGTCCTGTTATGATTCCTGACGGAGTTGCGTAATTTTTTCTTTTATTTTGTTTTAAGAACGAAGAATAGTACAAGAAGTGTGCGTCATTTAATTGCCTTATTATCACATTTGTTAAGTGGGTGGGGTGTCTCATTGATGTCCTTTATAATTTTATCGTTGTCTTCCACTTCTTCGATATAAATATAAGAACATTAAATTTATTAGCTCGTCTCGAATTTCTTTTAAGCGAAAATCTATATATAGATCTCAATACCATTTTAACATCCTTTGCACACTTTTGCGAGTCCTTTTACGGCCGGCCCAAGGAAATATATTCAACTATACAGTACATAGCAAACGACCGTCCATCCGTGCGACAGATAGACGAACCAGCAACAAAATTATAATATCCTGCCGTTGTCGAAAGAATAAATCGAATTCCTATTTCATAGGGCTCACAGAACCGATATACTTTGAACAAGCAACGTAGAAAAAAGTTGTCTTCGAAAGGTATGTACATGTACATACATATGTATTTAGATGTTCCTATATATAAGCATTCTGTTTTTTCTAATATTCTTATTTTATCTTGTTGGGTATTCGACGTGGATGTTGTGTCTAAATTACTTGCTTCTCTGCTATCCGAGTGGAGTTTTTCTTGTCCTCGCAGAGTTGCCATCTATTTCTTTTGCTTTTGAATGCTATAGAAGAAATGGAATAATAAATACATAACAATTTAGTTTATTCAGCTAGCACTGTGTCCTGAATTTTTAAGCTTTAGTCGAAACTAAGTGATATCGAAGCCAGACATGACAATCCAAAATTTAAGGTTTAAAAGTCCTGTTTACAGTGTTACCAATAGCAAATTCGATCACACTTAATTATAAGATGAGGGTAACTTAAAAGAACAACTTTTAAAACTTTGAATACAAATTAGATTGCTTACATTGTAAAATTTCAACCATTAAAAAATCAAAGAATTCTCACATTTTGAAAACCTTTTTGTTTTTAATAACAGTGCCTTAGACCGCCACACAGTGGCTCACATTGACTTTTTTGGTTGCAAAGAAAATAGTAATTAAACGAATAAAGATATCATGACAATTTATTTTTCACCTTGAAGGACATTTCTAAGGCTATAAAATGTTGGAATTTTAAGAAAAAAATCATGAACAGGGTGTTTCAGAATATTCTGCGAAAATAAGTGTTTCTTACTATATGGAATGGACATATTTTATTGTGGTGCTCATAAGACTATTCCTGCCATACATTTCAAGTCAATCTATGAAGAAATATGGCTCAATGCAATAAAACTGAAAACTGGCCTACTATCTAAAAGGGAAGAAATAGAATAATAACATTCAATTTAAATGTAGACTTGCATCTCAAAACAAAACTAAATAAAGCGAAATTTGCTATTCCTCGGCAAAATAGAGTGGAGACTTTTTTGACATTTCAACGTACAGCGGTAAAAAAAACTTCGATTTTGAGTGCGAACTGCGTACTGCTTAAAAAAAAAAATCCAGGATAAAATTTGTCTTGGGAAAAAATTTGTATGATAAAAATAATTTTTCCCGAACTGTCCATTCTTTCAGAAAAATGTCGGTACGATATTTATTAAAGAGTAGATTTCTTTCATATTCTTTTGATGCGCCTAACGAGGTTAGCTTATCCCACACTAGTACCAATAATGTTCAAAGAAAGCATCAGTGGCTCATTTTATTTAATTAAAATTTGTATCTCAAATTTAATATTTTTCATTTCTGTAAAATAAGATACAATTCTAGTTAAAAAGCATAAATGGCAGGTAAACAAAAAATGATGAAAAACCGATGTCGGCAGCCCTGTCACCTAAGCAACAACGTAACCTATAGATACATACATATGCAGGTATGATGTGGCGAAGAAGATAAGTTTGTGTGTGCTTTCACTTTAAACACATTCTTACTTTAATGATAAGAACTTTGCCCACGCAATGTTTTGAATATATTTATACTATGTATACTATACTATGTATACTTACAAACTTTGAAGTTTTTTTTTTTTATTATAATATATATTTTGCAGTCCATCTTTGGTTGGGTTGTGATTGTTCTTTTATTGGAGGGCTGTATCGGTATAGGTCGGAAGTTGTCTGTTTTCAGTTAAACTCTAGCGGAAGGGACTAATAAGCCCTTTGTATATAAATAAAAGAGTCCCTTAAAATTAGCCAAAAGGCAGAATAGAAAATGCAAAGTTCCTCTGGTATTATTTGAAAAAAAAAACTGATCCCTCATCATCATTCCAGCTGGTACTGGTATGTTTGTATTTTTTTAAAAAGACTGACTGGTGCGACTTAAAGTATTTTCCAATAAACTTTAGATATAGTTTGGTCTTTATGGAAAACACCAGAGGGAGCAATGGCTTTTGTATCGTTAATATTTTCTTTTTATTATGTTTTATAGTGACTTAGGGAATCACCAACTACGCATTTTGAAAACCTTTTATGATTTGTGACTTGTTGTCGTCGTCGTTCTGAACTCTATCTGTCTGTCTATAACGTCATTTATCTTCATTGTTGTCTTTGCTATCCGAGTACGTGATTCGAATAATAAAAAGGATAACTAGCAAAGAAATAATTATTTATACACCCACATGAATGCTAAGTTCATGTGTTTATAGTTTTGGTATTATATACGAGGTGTTGCGGCTCCTTCACCTAGATTGTCTCGCACTCTATATCATTCTGTCCAATGTGATACTCCAAGATTTTTTTTATTATATTTCTTTAATTTAGATCTGGGACGGCTTTGTTGAAAATATTTCTAGGCCAATCGCGAATTTTCTTGATTTCTCAGCGTTGCATGAGGACAAAATAATTCGTTTTTACGAAGATAAGCTCCTGTTTGGGAAAGTGAAATCGTTAGCATCCAAAATTGTTCTGACTCCCTAAAGAAAAGTGCCTTAATATAAATAGCAGCCGTTTGAGTTATGACAAACTGTTAAAAACCGCAATATAAGTCAAACACTATGACCGCGAAATTTGCGGTTTGTCGTTTTTTTCTATTATGTATTAATTTATTTATATTGACCTGAATTGCTTCAATGCAATTCAGTATTCAAATAATTTAGCTTAATCGTAGATTCAATTATTGTGAAGTATTTTCATTGTTTGAGTGATATAAATATTTGGTCTTTAAGTATTTTAAAAACAACATCTGATCATAAATGGAAAAACACCTATTTTTGATTCAAAATAGCTTTTAACGGCCTTTAGTCCATACAAATTGGAGTTTCGTCCCGAAAAATTGCGTATTGACAAGGCCCTCACTAGCCAACTGATGAGTCCAAGTAAGATTGCCAAGACAAAACGCCAATTTGTGTGGGCTTAAGGCCGTTAGAAGCTATTTTGAATCAATAATTCAACAAGTCCAATTAAATAGTGTTAAGTCTTCTACTTGGCTGATATATTTCATTAGTAGTATAAAGAATTAGTTTCATAATAACCTTCACCTATTTTTTTTTTTTTTTGAAACCAATTATTTGTTTCCAATGAAGGCAAGTGAAAAATAGGATACCTCTCTATTCTCTTAAATTTGCTTCACTTTAGAATTGCAGTACCTACTCCTTCCCGTTGTCGCTTCTTAATGCTTCTATTTTCATCATATCAGTTTTATTTTTGACGAAATTCTCAAAGTCAAGACATTTTTCCGCAACTTCGGTTTAGCATTTTACAAAATGAGCAGACGACTCTAAAAATCTTCGACGAAGAGAAGCATATAGAATAAACCATCATTGAACCACAAATATCTGTAGGTGTGAACTAATTCTAAAATAGAGTCACTTTTTATTTGATGCATGTGATACAATTGAGACGAGCACTACTTATGTAGTTTTAACTGTTTCAGAGATCATCAGTTTTGTTGTGTCACTACTCGGATGACATATTCACTTGTGCCAGAGTTCAAGATTGGTTTCTTCATTTTTTGTAGCGTATTGTAGCGTACATTGAAACGGCACTCTGTTGAGGCGAAACATGTCTTTTACTAAGTCTGCAGTCGCAATATTGTCATCTTTGTTAGACAACTATTCTTTTTTTTTACAAATTATTGTACAAATTTCGACACAGACAGGATGTTTATGCATAAAACAGGAACATGGATTCATCTTTAGAAATTCTACCACATTTTCTTTGATTAACTTCTTATATCGAAACTTGACATCTTGCAGCAACTTCATTTTAATCGAATCTACCATGATTCGAATAGGTGTCACAACTTTAAATTAACATTTGTATTGCCATTTAGTCATTGGGGAGGACGATGTATTTAATAAATCGTACACATAAACTTCCACCGTTAAAAAATTATTCAATTTCTAGAAAAAGTCTTCTGAAATTAAGTTCGACTTTTCTTTTTCTGACAAGCCCAGAGAATTGAAGGGAATCCAAAATTTATTTCCCGCTGTTGCATTCACTTATGATTATGGGGATATCCAGATATAGACGGCCCTATAAGTCAATATCAGAAACTGCCTTCCAAAGTGCTTACATTTGGAAATGAGATTTGATTGAAAATGTCCTTTCTCAGAAATTTTCGCTTTCCCTGAGGTTTTCAATATTGTTCGTTATCTCGGATACCCTTATATCTTCTTGGGAGTGTGATAAATCACGACGGAAAATCAATTTGTTCCATAGCAATTTCTTGTGGAATTTTTCAAAAACCAATGTTGACATTACTAACTTAAACTATTTACTAATGGGTGATTTTTTAAGAGGTTTAGAACTTTTTAAAAAAAAAAAACACACAAAAAATTCGAAAAAATGAATGAAATATTTATTTGAATCGATAGTTTGAACCTTGCAATTTAATGTTTATAGATAATTTCATGCAAATGTTGACCGCGGCTGCGTCTCAGGTAGCCCATCCGCTGAGTCCAATTTTGGCATACTCTTTCACACATATCGGCCGGTATCTCACGAATGAATGCATGGATGTTGGCTTCCAGTGCGTCAATCGAAGCGGGCTTGTCCCTATAGACATTAGCCTTGACATACCCCCAGAAAAAATAATCTAATGGTGTCAAATCGCACGATCTAGGCGGCCAATTGGCCGGCCCGAAACGTGAAATTAACTGTTCACCAAACTCGCCTCGCAATTGCGCCATTGTTTCGCGTGCTGTGTGGCATGTGGCACCGTCTTGTTGAAACCACATATCATGCAAGTCAAGAACTTCCATTTCGGGCAAAAAAAAGTTTGTTATCATCGCTCGGTAGCGATTCGCATCATCTTTGAAGAAATATGGCCCAATAATGCCGCCGGCCCATAAACCGCACCAAACAGTGGCTTTTTCGGGATGCATTGGTAGCTGTTGCAATGCTTCTGGCTGATCTTCACTCCAAATGCGGCAATTTTGCTTATTTACGTACCCATTCAACCAAAAATGAGCCTCATCGCTGAACACAAGCAGCGCGCGATGAACATTTCGAACCGAGCACGAATTTTGATAGTAAAATTCAATAATTTGCAAGCGTTGTTCATTTGTAAGACGATCCATGGTTAAATTGCAAACCAAACTGAAGCTGTTTGACAGTGACACAAGGTACTAAACACACGTCAGCTGTCAAAACCAGTGTTGCCAAAACCAAACCAACCAAAAAATCACCCGTTATATGCCTGTAAGACCTAAGGTCGTTTAAATGCAACCTGAATTGCATGGCAGTAGTAAGAAGGAATAGAAGGATAGTAAAAAATTTTCGCTGGCACAGTGGACTGAGAAATAAGGTATTGATTAGCTCATAAAATTCCACGGGTGGCGTCCAATTATTGTAACTGGAGGAATAAAGAAAACAACGCTGCCTAGAGTGGGGCTCGAACCCACACCTCTATTTTAGCAGTCAGGCACTACATCAACTGCACCATTGCCAACCGCAAATTTTTAAAATTTAAAATCGGTTTTCCAAGTAACTTCCAACTCTCTGATATCACGCACCGTCGTTACTCTTTCAAGTTACAAAATGTGAAATTCCAACGAAAGATAGAATGATCAATGGATCAAACACAATCTGAATTTTGAATCATAAAAATTGAAATTTTTATTTTGCCCGGAAAAATGATATTTAATTTCTCTGCGGTTCAAAGAATAATTTCTGATGTTAAATTCCATCAAAGTATACGAACATTTTGATATTTTACTAATTGCTCCTTAAAATACAATTTAGGGCTTACGAATGACATTTTGAACAAAATAGTCTACAAGAGTGTTTTTGAAGGATGGCCACGATGTCAATGAATTTAAGTTTATCTGAAAAACATTTTATTTTTCGGCCCTGAAAAGGTACTTTTTTAGTACTTTTTGGTGTTTTCAATTGGTCGCCTAATCTGTTTTTAATTCGGAAATCAAATCCAAAAGCATTTTTTCTTTCCTTCAGAAGAAAAACAGCGAAGGCAATGTAATTGTATTGTAATGTAATTGTAATTGTGTTCACAAAAATATACAGCGCATTGACCCTAAAGTTCGTGTTAACACGAGTGTCACTGTCAATGCAACTGTCAATATGACTACGTTCTGCGTTGACAATTACACAAAATTTGATGTCAGACATTCAACGCTTTAATCATTTTCGTTGACCGTCTTAACGTAGAATAAGACTTTATGATGCCGTTACTAGCTTCTTGCATAGAAATATAACGTTTAAAAATTTCAGCATATCATAATCGATTACGCACTTTTATTGTAGGTATTAAGTTTACTCTTCGACACCAGCCCCACGTCTAGATATTTCTTTACTAATAATCCCCATCCCCATTAATCCAGCGCAGCCCGGGTTAGTCTATGTTTCATCAAATTTACAGAATTCTCACCGCACACTCTAACCTTCTCATAAATGGTTTGTTATAGATTATGTCAAGAGAGAGAGAATAACACAAATAGATATCTGCTGCCTTTGAATAGGACACACCCGAACGCCGAACCTGAGTTGGCATTAGGTTATAAAAGAAGGTGAAACGATTGCCGATTTTTATATAACAAAAAGGTCCTTCGAGCTTCAAGCTTCGAGGTGATGAATGGTGATATAAATTTGAGTATGAACCAGTGATTTGAAATGATTTACGTACACATCAACGAGTTTCCGTTTCATCTTTGATCTGAATTTGAGGCAATTACTCCGGTTCTTGTTGCTCAGAAGAATATCTTTATCCCCACAGCTTTCGCCGCACGTGCACCGCCACGCCGCGCCATGCCACCCCTATCGAGTTCATGGAATCGTTCTAGATCTTCCACATTGTTTAAGGCCGAAAATCCTTAAGCGGAAGCTTATAGTCATGAGACTGTCAGATTAATTGTTCTACAAACCTTCGGTTAATCCTCTTAAAACAAAATTGATTCAGTATACATACGAAAAAAAGACTTAATTTTGGGAATTAGTTCTGTGGGATGGCCTCTGTTACATTCTTACAACATATTTTCTTCATTGCAACGATGGAATCTTAATCCTTAACAATAATGTTAATAAGATTAAATTAATTGGCAGTTGAGTGGAAGAGCAACGTCATGGAAGCCAGCTTGAAACTTGGCATACAATCAGAACCCATCGAAGAAGAATACTGTCGTAGAGTGAGTGATGGAGTGAGGTAGAGAGAGGAAAACATTGTTCCTTGCAGCCTTGCAGGACAATTGTTTCAAGAGTTAAGCTTGACCAAATGTAGATGGTCTAATTACTTTATGATTCAATTGGGAGTAATTGTAATTGTAGCTAAAGGAGCCGCTTCCACAATCTCTCTATATAGAGATCACCGAGTATGTAGGCAGAGATTCTAAATTTATGAGCACATTACGATGTTGCCTTGCGCCTTGGCACTGGCCGGCAGGTCATGGTTGTTGCTTCTGTATTTGGCAGAAAATGGAAACCTTGTTCTTGAAACGAAGTTAATTTATAAGAATAATAGAGTTGAGTGAAAGTGCTTTTCTATAAGCAATGGGGAAGCATATCATATAATACAGTGTGAAAGTAAGTGCACACAGAAAACAAATGCTTAATCAATTAAGTTATATAAACGAAAATCCATAACTGAGTCGCACAGAAAAGCTCTTATAGTTCAAATGACTTTGAATTTTAGAGATTTTATAAAAAAAATGTGCGAGCGCAGAGACTCACGGTTAATATGAATGTGTAAACATCCCAATTCGTCCGTACGTTGTTGAATACGTGCACGCATCTAAAACGGATTTGTTTTTTTTTTTTTCACTGAACGTACCCAATATCCAAAAGTGTCTTCCAAGATTTGACAGTTAAAAAAAAGGCAACACTTACTAAAAAGTGATTTATCTTTTTTGAAAGCCAGAAATCTGTTCTTTTATTTTATTTTTCAATTATTTCTATTAATAGTTTTCGAAAAATTCAATACTTTTTTTCACAATTTAAAAAACTAAGTTCTGAATTCGCTTTTACTTTTGACTATGCCTATTAATTCTTGATTGAATTAATGACTGAACACAATACGTGCGTCAGGACACTCGTTCACATTTGATATCGGTAATTTTGTGCTATATGAAATATAGCACAATACAAATTAACTACAAATATTTCAAAGTGCGTTTAATTTACCAGGTTTACTTTTTGATAAGATTAAATATAAATAATATTTCAGTGAATAGTTGCAAAACAATTGTGCGTTTATCTAAGTGATGAGGTAGTTACAAAATCAAGTATAGCATGGCAATGCCGTTTGCCAGGCTGACAAATTACTGAACTCCTATAGATTATTTTTAAAGTTAAAACATCAAAAACTATTAAAACAAATTTCAAAACTCCCACTGATTATTCTATGTCAATAAGCTAGCGCGACTTTGCAGTACTGAAACAATTTCTTGACTTTTATTTCACTTAAATGTCATACGATCTCCTTGTTTCCCTCAAGACTGGACTTTTTCCTAGAAAGTGGAACACATCCTCACTTTCTCGCAGATTACAAAGATAACATAAAACTATTAAATCATTCCTATGTGGCACATAGCTAAGACCTAAAAGTTCTCCACGCAGTCTTACCATCATAGATATTTGTTCCACACTGTTTTCATTACGGAAATAGTTTCTATCGACTAAATTATGACACAATCGACTATTTATACTAAATGGTTTTCCAATAAGAGGTGTTATTTTGATATTCAAAGAAAAATGGCATTTTTTGAGATAAATGATCGGATGTTTATTTCATTATAAAGAGGAAGGTATGCCGTTAATAATGGAATACAACATCAGCCAAATGGCCGCCACGACCACGCTTGCAGGACCATATCCTTTTCATGAAATTTTCCATAACCAAATCGCAAAGTGGCTGCCCTATGTCCTCGATAGCCTCACGAATTCCATCTTTGAGGTCTTGAATCGACGCTGGGCTGTTGGCGTAGACCTTATCTTTCACGTGGCCCCAAAGGAAGAAGTCGCAAGGTGTTAAATCACAAGATCTTGGTGGCCAATTGTGATCACCTCTTCGAGAGATAACACGGTCCGAAAACTTTTCCCGTAAAAGATCGATGGTTTCATTGCTTGTGTGGCACGTAGTGCTGTCTTGTTGAAAGTAAACGTTGTCCAGATCAATACCATCCAATTCCGGCCATAAAAAATCATTAATCATCTCTCGATAGTGCAATCCATTGACCGTAACTGTTGCTCCAGCCTCATTTTCGAAAAAGTAAGGTCCAATGACCCCGCCGGACCATAAACCGCACCAAACAGTCAAGCGTTGAGGATGGAGAGGCTTTTCAACAATAACTCTTGGGTTTTCCGAGCCCCAGATGCGACAGTTTTGCTTGTTGACGTAGCCTCCGAGGTGGAAATGGGCCTCATCAGTCAAGATGATTTTTCGATGAAATTCCGGATTATTTTCATGCATTTCAAGGACCCAATCAGCAAAGACACGACGTTGTTGATGATCAGCCGGCTTGAGTTCTTGTGTTAACTGAACTTTATAAGCCTTAAGACCCAAGTCTTTATGCAAAATACGCTGTAATGACGTTTGTGGAATGCCTAATTCCAAAGAACGACGAGGAATGGACAAACCTGGGTTTTCTTCAACACTTTGGGCTACAACAGCAATATTCTCAGTTGTTCTTGAGCGACGTGCACGGGTTTTATTCTTCACATCACTAACTTGTCCCAACAGCTCGAATTTGTCCACCAATTTCTGTATTGCGGTTCGACAAGGTGCTTCACGACGACCCAAAAATGTTTTAGTTTGACGAACCGTCTCTGCCAAATTTTCACCATTTTTATAGTGAATTTTAATAATTTCAATGCGTTGTTGAAGCGTGTATCGTTCCATTTTTATCAATTGCGTAAAAAGTCAAAAGTGACAGCAACCGAAATAGTGACAGCAACCGAAATAGCGGGCTATTCAAAATAACACCTCTTATTGGAAAACCGTTTATATCGATCAATGCAGAGCTTATATATATATTTTCCAGACATTTGATATCAAAAGTCTCAATTAATTTGCAAAGTGTGCATTTCTATTCACTGAGGTTTTAGAAATCCAAGTTAAATTGAATCCCACACCACTGCACCAACTCCAACCACTCGGTATACCAACTGCTTCTTCGGTATTTAACTCGAAAAGCCGCTTTTCTTGGAAGTCTTTCATTTGGTATATGCAGTACCTAAATTTTATAAATTTTAGACGGAAGTCGAAATATTCGTTTAATATAAAACCTCGAAAGTTTTTCCACAATTTCAAATTGTTTGTTGCCCCATACCTGAGATGCATAGAGCATGATTAGCTCCGAGGCTGCTTCAAAAACATGAAAATTGCTACTGTGAGCAATTGGCGAAACATTTTTTCCAATTGGCACCTATGGCATTTTTGGCGTTCACAAGTTTCTCTTTGTGAAAACAACCCCTAGATATTTATATTCCTTGTCATGACAACTTCAATGCTCTCTTCGTTGACCATTTTTGAAAATCATGACTTTTCACTTGCCCAGATTTCCTTTGAGACTGCAACTTTTGCAGTATCTATAAAGTTGATTAATCATCAGCTGCAGCATTTCTGGTGAATATGCAAATATAACTTTGTCGTCTCCAAAGAAAGTGCTTTGATAAGGGTTCCTGCATAATTGATACGTCCACTTAAACAATCGGAGAGGTCATTATTATTATTTATTGTACTATTCATACTAGAATGTCAGTTTATTAGACTTAACCATTCTTTATTCCGTCAATTTCATTGAATTTTTGAACAACAACAACAACTTAAAGGTGCTACCACCAATTGTTTACGAATTAATTTATAATTCGTTTATTTTGGCTACAGATACAGCTGTTTCAATGGGTGCCAAGCCACCTATTATCAGTCTCCTCTTATTAGTGGTGCTGAGCTTTAATCCAATTGTATTATGAAGAACTTTCTACATGTCCATCATAGGGATCGAGCCCACGATATCAGATTTGCTCAGTCTTAGAAGCACTACACATTCCGCAGCCTGGGACCACTGACGTCACATATCGAAAATGGGATGTTATTGTTTATCAAATGCATTTGGAGCATCAGCATTATTCTAAGCGCCTTTTAAGTATGAGGAGAGGTCCTCGATGTTAATTGCAAACAATAGAGGGCTGAGCGTACATCCTTGAAGAACCCCTGATTCATATTGAAACCATGCAGACAATTCCTCTCCATTCCATACTCCCGCCTTCGTGTCACCATAAAGGTTTCGGAGGACTTTACCAAATTTTCTGGACATCCCCAAACCAAAGAGCTTACACATTGATGCATGTCTATCTATCAACCGCGTCGAATGTGGACTTAAAATCCACAAATAAGCAGTAGGTTCTTTCCTTTTTTTAAAAATTCTTCTGCGACGTTTCTTAGGAAAAATATGTGATCCGTTGTGGAGTATCCATCAGGCCTAAATCCAGCTTGAATTTCTTTAACCAAGTGATTTTGGTCAATCCAGGAGCTAATACGACGCTGGAGAATAGAAGTCAAAATTTTATAGGAAGCGTTAAGAAAGATTATCGTTCATCCTTTTTTATAGATCGGTAAAATCAAAGATTCCTTAAATTGTTGCAGAATACTTCCGGTATCCATAAACTGGTTAAACAAAACATGGAGCGTGCTTAATAACTCCACGAATCCATATTTGAAAAACTCAATGGGAATTCCATCAGAACCTGCAGCTTGTCCGTCCTTTAAGATTTTTAGAGCAATTATTATCTCTAAACTCGTAATACACGAATCCAATATTTGATTTTGAAAGATCGGTTTTCCATATGAAATGGATTCAATATTTCATTTAAATTCGTAAACAGGACACCAGGAGTTAGATCTTAATTAATCGTAAACTTGTTTCCATTCAAAGTTCTTAACAGCGTTTATCTATGTAAAATTACAACTCGATAATGAAAAGAGGAATTCGAAGTACGGACTTCTTAAAATCCGTTCAAACGAAATTAACGTTCTAACGAAACGAAATTAAGGAATTGCTTGAAAATCTCTTTTGAAATCTCTTTTGAAATAAATTAATTCGCAGCATCCGACACCGCATACAAAATCAAGATACATACGAATATATATATATACCTACTCTAAAAAATGTATCTCTTCATATCTGTGAATTTGGGGATTCATAGGTAGACGACCAAAATAAGGACCCATTCAATTTGCGTCATAACCCTAGAACTTCCGTTTCACATTGCGGTGGAAGTTACCTTGAAATAAAAGCACACGGAAAGCCTTTATGAAGCTAACCTATCCTGTTTTTCGATTTTTGTTCGTGTGTAAAATGTTCGTGGGTATGTGTATTTCAAGAGTTAAATTATATTACATCGTTTTGTGCGTTATAGACACCATTCAACTATGTACAGTACATATACCTGCTATCCAGTTGCTGCTGCCACCTTTTCTTTCCTAAATTGGTTGACAAAAATACAAAATTTACTTACATATCATATTTGTGTTACGTGTTCCGACTCTAAAAAATGTTCTGTATATACAAATATATTGATGCATGAACTTTTTTGAGGTGAAACTTCTTAAGTGGGGGGGGGGGGGGGGGGGGGGGTGGGGTTGGTTAGTTGATGTAAAAAGTTACACGAATATTTAAACGTTGCTAAAGTTTCAGATGCAAATCTGAAATTTGGTGTGCACATTATCTTTTTTAAGGTCAAGAGCATAAAATAATTTGAGCACGCTTCCAGTTAGAGCTTGAGGTATCTATAAAAAAAATGCTGTCCGTAGTGGAGCTGGAGTCCACACCAACTATTCCACATGCTAACAAAGGCAGCAGTATAGCCCACCTCTGTTAATTCTATCCTAAGCGCATTTGGAATCAATAAAAAGATCGATTTGTTGGATAAAAAAAATAATAAAATAAATAAAATAAAATAAAATAAATAAAACAAATAAAATAAATAAAATAAAATAAGTGAAATAAAAAAATAAATAAAATAAAAAAAATAAATAAAATTAATAAAATAAATAAAATAAATAAAATAAAAAAATAAATAAAATAAATAAAATCAATAAAATAAATAAAATAAATAAAATAAATAAAATAAATAAATTAAATAAAATAAAATAAATAAAATAAATAAAATAAATAAAATAAATAAAATAAATAAAATAAATAAAATAAATAAAATAAATAAAATAAATAAAATAAAATAAAATAAAATAAAATAAAATAAAATAAAATAAAATAAAATAATATTATAAAGTTAAATAAAATGAATGGTGATTGTGTGATATAGCTGATATAGACTTGGTTGACACAACAACAGCTGAAGCATGTTAATTGTGGGTTAATTTACTTCTAGAATAAGCTTACTCTGGTTTAACTCACCTCTGAAAAACAGGCCTGAATCATTTATCGAAGCCCCAACACAAACTCACCCTTAGTTTAATAATTTCAATTATTGTTCCGTCACTGAAAGGTTTGAAACTATACTAAACTATCAGTAGCTTCACTGCGTATGAACGCATCTCACTAATACCGAAATGACATGATCAGCTTCATTCCAAACTAAGGTTTCATCAATTATCAATTGCTTTCAGCAGAATGGCAATTTTATAATCTCCCTGAAGGTCCCTAGCGTAAAGTATCCTTTTGTTACGGGTATAAGTACCAAAATGAGTTAAAGAACACAGGGTTGAAAATGATTTAAAATATTAATTAGGAATAATTACAACAATTAGAATTAAGATTAACGAATAACAAAAAAAAGTGTTTTAAAGTAGTCTGTTGAGTGTTAGCTAAGTCTCAAACAAATAAGCAACAAATCTATTCAGCAACACCAGCTTTAGTGTCACGTGTGCAGAACTGATGTCTGTCAAATCTTGCATTAATATATCACAATGATATTTTTATTTTAGCATTAATTTTATTAAGGTATTATAGTTTCTCCCACACAGATATTTTCGCCCAACCATTTTCACATGACAGCCAGATATCATCAGGATTAACATATTTTGAGGCGTGCTGTCATTGGATTTAATAAGAAATTCACTGTTATGGAACACATCCGCGCCCACACATGTGTTCCATAACGAAGAATTTCCTTCCCATTTCATGTGATAGTGTCCTTCATATAATTTCGGAAACGCAAATTCCGTTGGGGAATTTCAATTAAACTTGCACGCTATATACCTACTATGGTTAAATGAATGCGCATACTAATTACTTGGATACTTAATTTTGCTTTTAAGATGGAGGACACACAAAATCAAATTATTTTGTGTTTTGTTAGTACACAAATAAAGAACTAAAAAGAACAGTAACCATAACATCACGAGAAAGAGTGACATCCTCTTAACATGCAAAACATGATTTAGTGGTGCACTAAGGCTGCAACCACAGAAATGCTGATGAAAATAGAATAAAAGGCAATAAAACGTGTACGACTTACGAGTTGTTACTGTTTTCAATGTTGACTACTGCACATTTACGGATTTAACGATAACCCATCAAGCTGTTTTAAAAGGCATCACATGCAAAGGGAAACGAAAATTCAAAATGATATTAACGAATGGCGCACCAATAATGCTGGATTTACACGACTGACAAATTGGCAGTTTTTTGGCATTTAACTGTCAAAAAAATGACAGAAAAATGGAAAAATTCATTCTTTTGGCCGTATAGTGACAGAAAAATGCCAATTTGTCAGTCGTGTAAATCCAGCATAAGATTACACAAAAATTAATGAAGCTATGAATTTATGAATTTAAAAGGAATGAGAACAAAATCTTGGGCAGCGTGTATAATGATAAATCTGTGGAAGAATTCCTTACGCCATTGACTCTTTGATGATTTTCGATTCATCACAAGTTTTATTTTAATTTTGTTCTATACGTTTTTTCTCTCACGTTTTTAGAAAATTAAATGCATGCCTAGGTCACTCGAATTCGTTCATGCTCTTATTACTAAGTTCCTCTAAGCAGCGGCATTTTTCCAGAACCTGGAATTTAGTATTAGTTAAGTTAGTTAGTTAGTTCAAGCGTTTAAGCTTGATGTTTTACTTCAAAATTGAAATCATTTGAAGCGAATCGATGTCTATAGGCTATGTTAACAAGAAAAATTTCTTGTTCGGCGCCAACACACACGAGGTTCACTAGGTGCCAATGCATGCATAACAATTTACTGCTTGGTAACGATTTTGGGCAGGTCAGCCAGCGCGGCGGCTTTACTGGTCTGTATACTTCTTCGAAAAGGACATTGGTGAGCCCATCACCGTCAATGGCGAGCGTTAAAGATCAATGAAAAAGATCAATGGAAAGTTAACGCCAGCATAGATGATTACACATACAAAACAATGAATGAATTTGTCCAGTCTTCGGTCAGTTTTTTTGACAGTTTGTTGACAGCAAACCCCCAATTTGTCAGTCGTATAAATCAAGCATTAGACGGTGTTCAGATTAGACTGACTCCTCCGATTTTTTTCACGTCTCTGTGCCTTTGCTCACTTCCACTTCATGGTGAGAAAGAGATGGCCAGGAAAGGCAGGATTTTTTAAATTATTTAAAAATCAGTGGATTTTTTTTGACGTCTTCTTTTGTGACATCTGTTTTCTCTGTCTGTGATTTATCTTTGGCACTTAAATCTTACAGAATCCAATTTTTTTCAATTGGAAACATATTTATTAAAGAAGATTTACATTGTACAAGTGAAAAATTGTAATTAATCTTTCAAACTGCACAGATTTCTGCTTTGTTTTAACGACTGCTAAACGTCAAAGTAAGTCCGATGTGTTCACATTAGTTTGCGTCTGAACAAACCAAGTTGGATTCACGTCAAAAAAAATCGGATGAGTCAGTCCAATGTGAACACTGTCTTAGGTTTATGCTGGACTTAAACGACTGACGAATTGACACTTTTCTGTTTCCAATTTGTCAGTCGTATAAATCAGGTATAAGGTTTATGCTAGATTTAAACAAATGAAGTATTGGTAGTTTTCTGTCAGTAGACTTCAAAAACAATGAATTGATCCATTCTTCTGTCAGTTTTTTGACAGGTTGCTGACAGGAAACCGCCGATTTGTCAGTCGTTTAAATCAATCATTAAGTTAATGCTGGACTTAAACGACTGGCGTATTGGAAGTTTTCTATCAATAGGCTTCAAAAGCAATAAATTGGTCCATTCTTCTGTCAGTTTTTTGACAGATTGCTGATAGGAAACCGCCAATTAGTCAGTCGTTTAAATGCAGCATTAGATTTAAATTTATTCCAAATGTTAATTGTTGATTTTTGTTCAATCGATTTTTTTTTTGAGAACAAACATAGTTAACTTTATCTGAATCGCAACAACACACATAACCGGTGTCTGAAGATCCCAACTGTCTATGTGTGAGGTTTTAAAACACACATTCTCATTTTTTATCTGACATCTGACAGTTCAAGCTGGTAGGCAAATTAAAATAGCTGCCGGGGATTCTCATCTTCATGTGGTTAATCTGTGGTCCCAACGTCGTTTTTTTTTCGACCAATTTCCTCGGGACTTGCTATTATCATCTCTCTGCACTCTTCACTCCACTTGAGTGGACAACGAAAGAAAATAAAACACACTCAAACAATAAGGAAATGCAAAAAGAAGAGCGATAACTCTGCAATTTGTTCAACCTCAGCATTTTGTACCCCGGCCAACATTTACGTCCCTCGCCAACGTGTTTAAAAAAAGAAATTGCATCGTTTAAATTAAGTATATGTGAACGTAGAATATGTGCGAACGATCGTTCGAACGCGCGTCTCTTGTGTTCAGCCAGTAAAGTGATCTTCAGATTTGTATTACTAAACGTACCCTATTTCCTACTATATCTAAAGCTATTATTATTTTTGGTTTGTTTTTGTTTATAGTTTTCTATCTAGGCTCTAGTGTCGTGCGTCAGGCGAATATGAAAAAAGATAAAAGAAAAATAATATAAAAAAGTTCAAATGTATCGGTATATACATGATAGTTAATAATTATAAACAAGTGATAGCGATAAAATATAATTTAATCGTCGGTCGCTTTAAAAACAATTTGTTTCGGTCGGGGCTAAGCAGATTTCGTAACGTAACTACAATGTAATTTGCACGACGTAACGTTGCACAAAAAAATTCACGTTTTGTTTCCACTCAACCGCCAGCATAGATGTTTACACATCAAAAAGTTATTTCAATTTCTTATTGTAGCACAATTGGTGCGCCAACCTGTAGTATATTTTCTTGAAGGATTTTAAATAAACGTCATTGTACTATTCCGCGAACATTCTGTTTCTATTTAATAGGAAATTTTATGTCACGAGTTAACCCCTATTCCACGGTTTAGGTAAGTAATAGAATAGACTAAGCGTTTTTTTTATTAAAATGGCTGTCATGGTTAAGATATCAATGACTTTTTTAATCATTGTTTTTTTGTATACATTAATCAATATTAAAACGAAATGAATTTTCAGTTTTCAATATTATTCCATAATTCCACAGAACTCATGCTTCAATTAGTTATCGGGTATACAATAATAAAAACAAACTTTTAACGAAAGTTGTCCCAACAAATTTAGCAGCTATACCTTTAAATTTGAACTGTTTGTTAAACGCTCTTTATCATGCACCACTGATGATTGCTATAACAAGGCGCCTTCATTCCGAAAAGTTAAGAGAAGTTTAACAAATCACTGCACTGATTGAAGAATCAAAATTGCTAAAAGTCAAATTAGGCGAAGGTGAATACTCCTACAGCAAAAGTCATCGCTCATCGATAAACTTTTCAAGTTCACTTCAATCTTCAAAAAGGTTCAGCCTCACATTTAAAGATTCCTTCCATTGAACTTTAAATGTGTACTTGAAGGTAAATCAAAATTCCTAATTTGTAGAAATTTTAAGAAGTTTCGAGCTATGAAATTCACAATTTTTCGAGAACCCCATTCTAAAAGTAAGTTATTTGAGTCATTCAGATATTTTTATAGTTAATCAGTTAGTCTGTGTAGTCCTTGATCTGTTTTTACTGAACTTACACATCTGTGAATTTGTAATTCATATTAATAAAAGTGGAATGATGACAGTGAGTGGAGAACTTCAAGTAGAAAAATTCGGCATTTAGGAGACGGACAACTTTTTAACACACACATGTATACTTTACTACTACATTCATTGTTTTCATAAATGTGTGCATGTATGGACTTTGGTGCGCTAAATTTGAATTATTTCATCACCTCATGCTTTTTAGAAGTTTAAAAATATTAAAAAAAATTCTTTTTTTTTTTCAATTTTGAGGTTATTATAATAACAGTGAGGTATTAATTATCTTCTTCAAAATCCAGTTTAAATATTTTCAATAGTTTTTTTTTCCTCTTTGAGTTATCTTCAGTGGTAGTTTAGGTGTTTGACATATAATATATTATTATTATACAGTATTATAAAGGGTCCGCCATCTAACGTTTGTTTTCAACTAGTGCTTATTTCGTGAATGGTAACACTAAGCTCATGTCTGATTTGACAGATAATTAGTTTTATCCTTCCGCTGAACGAATATGGTTGTCTATACGCTTCGCTAAGTGGGCCTGCGATCGAAGATGCTGATTTTGCCAAAAAAATCATCTTTACAGATGAAGCTCATTTTGATCTTGGCGGGTAGTAAACAAGCAAAATTGTCGCATTTGGGGCACAGAAAACCCGCACGCATACATTGAAAAGCCGATACACCCAAACCCATTCACTGTTTGGTGCGGATTTTGGTCCAGAGGCATAATTGGGCCATTTTTCGAAAATGAGCAAGGAGTGGCCGTTACAGTCAATGGCGATCGTTATCGGGCCATGTTGAACGAATTTTTGTTCACAAAAATTGAAGAGGAGGATATTGGTAACATTTGGTTTCAACAGGACGGCGCTACGTGCCACACAGCCGAAGCTACACTCGATGTTTTGCGCCATTTAAAAAAAAAAGAAGTTATTTGGCGGACCCTTTATTAACTCGTAATTATTTAAACATTATTACATTTTCTCATTATAAATAAACTTCGTCTTTTTTTGTATTAATTCGGGTTCATATATGTCTTATGGTAATTTTTGTTTCATATAAGAATGATGTTGTTACGGTAAAATTTACCGCAACAATGACCAGCCTTCGATTCCTTCATTTCCCTTTTTATTTTCGTGGCGGCTGCAAAATACTGGTGACGTTGAGGGCAACCGTGGTACCATCAACCATTGGTGTACTTAGCCAGCATTTTGCAAAAGCGACAAAAACAGGTCTTCGAACGACTCTAAAAATCGAGAGGAACAGGTGGTTCCAGAATTTATAAGTTTACCAACCATGTAGACGGACGGTCTCATGTTATGAAAATAATGCCAGCGGATGAGCTGAAGAGGTAACGAGTCAGGCGGACTCTTACCTACTTTAAAATCAGCGATACGACACAACATCCTAAAATTAACGTAACTTTTTTTATTGTATTGAAATGGGTAGTTAACGTTTTTGAGTCTCTAAAATTTTGTATCTTTATTAATGTTAAACACAAAAAGTCTATCGGAATTTGTAACTAGAAAAGTAGGGTTCGCGATTTTGAAATGTGCCTTCCTCTCTCTTATCTCGAAAGAATAGGTTCTAAATGGTTTTGTTTCGTGCTTCGAATCACCCGCGTGTAAATTGTATTAACTAGGAGAATGCCTAGCGAAGGCTTTTTCTCGGTTCTGATTCCTTTTAGTTTTCTCGAAATATTTAGTTTGGGATGGGTCTGAACTCGCCATTAAGATTCGGCAAGTTTTGGAAAGACATCCAACAACTTGTTGAATCCGTGTTTGTGAGAGTGGTTGTAAAGTTTCGTTGAGATTCAACAACGGCGGCTTTCTAGGAGAGCACGTAGCTTTCCAGGAAGCCGGCATCCCGTGACCGATGATCACGAAAGCGAATGGCTGAATAGGTGAATGTGTGTGTGATTGGAATGGTCGAGGGAGGAAATGGGTTAAGTTTGGGAAGTCACTCTTTGGAGAGCTAACCAAGCGATAAGTGGATTCTTTTGAAAATTCGAGGAAAAAGAAAAAAAAAAGAATCGAGGAACAGTTTTGGGAGTAAAATTTTGGAAAAGAAAAATCGAGGAAAATCTGAAAGACAAGGTGTTTCGAGGAGCGAGGAAATCTAGGAGAAAGAATTAAGTTCGAGGAGATAGAGGAGGCGAAAAAAAAAAAGATAAGTAGAGTGGTTTTTATATTCTGAATAACTAAATATTCTCGTTAGTGAGTGTCAAATTCCGATAGGCTTTTAATTTGCTATTCGTTCGATTTAATTTATTCTTTTATTGCGTGTTCAAAATTCCAATTAGAGGTTGGATGTGGTATAATTTTCTTGCGCGAGTTAACGGCCCATTTTCTTTTTTTTATCGGCTAAACGGTTCTCCGTTAGTCTTTGAATATTCATCTTTCTGTATCCTTTTGTTTTAAAAAAGTTTTGGGTTTTAATCCTGGGTTTCGAACCAAAGGTTTCCCAAATAAAATCATTTTAAAGTCCCTATCTGGGCCTACAAACTCCGTGTTTTATTTCGTTAAATTCAAATTGTTGTTGTTCACTCTATCATTGGTTTGTTACTTCACTTATAATTAGATTTGGAATTTTACTAATTTAGCCTAATAAAAATTCCTGGCGCCCACCTTTTATTACAAGTACCCCACTGTACTTGTAATAAACCATTTCGTTCGTTTTGATCAAATGATTAAAACGATCATCAAATATATTCTCGTTCTTCCACAGAGAGAACCCACCCCAGCTGAGCAGTCGTGGTTGGTAGCTTTTTTTATCGTGCTACTTGCTTGCACATTTTCAAATTCTCTTTTGTCTTTGCGTTCGTCTACAATCATTCCAGTCGTGTCGTGGTTTAATCGGTCGAATTAATTTTGTGGTTATTTGTTCGCGTCGTTTAGTTGATAATAATTGCAATAATAAATATAATAATAATAATTATAATAATATAAAAGAAGGGTCGAATACCCAATTCTCAAGGAGAAGAAAAAGTGCAACAATGTTATTTATTTATGTTATACATTAAATATATTTTCTTAATGTATTAAATTTTAATTTGAGTTAGGGAAAAGTGGAGAAACCTTAAATTTTCAATATCATACAGGGTGTGACAAAATACCGTGACAAAACTCTAACGCAAGTAGGTTAGATCAAAACAAAATCGTATGCTAGCAAGGGGGTCATTTCTCCCCTTTAGGCGGGATTGGTAATTTAAAAAAAAAAAAAAAAAGTACTTGAAATAGAAAACAAACATTAAAAAAAAACAAAAAAAAAACTTGCAATATCATACTACCTACCTATAGCTTTTTTTTGAAGCCAGAAATTGATTCCTTAAATTTTTTTTCAAACGAAGTTGTTTTAAGTAATATTAAAAAACTGCTATTTGGCAAGTTTAATAAAAATCGACTCAGTTATTTAGGAAGTAATGAGTTTTCAAAAAAAAAAATTAACATTTTTTAAAAATCCCAAAAATTTTGTTTTGAAAGTATACAAATATTTTTTAAAATATATCAATCATTCTTCATACAAAATTGATCAAAATAACTTAAACCGTTTTCGATAAAAGCGAAAATATTAAAAAAGGTTCTTTGAAAGGTGCCATTAATAACAATTTTTCGGAACCATTTTTTTTTTTTACTAAACGGCAGCTTATAACTAAACTAAACTAAACTAAATTTATTGTTTTTTTTTTTAATTATTGTGACAGGCAGGTACCGTTACTTTTGGTCCTGAAAAAATAAAAAACAACTCCTACTACCATTGCTTAAATCGAGTCGATAAAAGTCGATTTTTGTCATTTAAGGGTATTTGAAAAATAAAGTTTTATTCATCAAAAACAGCATCGGTGAGAGGCGGGTTGTTCTCAAAAAGTTGTTTCTTTTCAATATTTGGACATCGAAACAAATTTGGAAGGATGTAACCGAAATAACTATACCTGAAACAGTTTTAGCTTCACTTCCTTTTTGGAATCCGGATTTGTATTATAAATTGAGAAAAGAAATTGAAGTTGTTTGTGTGCTACCAGTGACGTCTGCAGAGCCACAACATTCCTTTTCCACTTTGAGACGGTTAAAAACGTGTCTGAGGAACTCAACAACGGATACCAGGGGCCCTACTATGTACCTCGATTATACAGTTGAAATTATCGGATTCGCAAAATCGGAACTCTGTAAGTCTACTAATATACGAAAATGGAACAACTCTAGTAATTCCAAGTAATTTTTGTTAAATTCGCAAACTTTTCTTACTAAATATTTAATTCGAAAATAAACCTCAAATTCATTCGAATTCGCAAATTTTCATTCTATATTAAATGTGTTTGGGAGTAGATTGAGTAAAGGAACTTTTCTTTGAAAATTTAAGTAAAAGGAAATTTAAAAGTGGTAATCATTTATTCAATATTTCATTAAACTGTTAAAATAATGTTTTCTGTACGGGAAATCGCCAAAAACCGCTGAAATGAAGGTGCGTCAGTTCCATTACTTTTGTTCAATAAATAAACCTAATTTGTGGAAAAGGTTCTTCAAAACAATCGAACCTCAGACACAAGTCGAAACGGAATAATATGTTTAATGATTTAAATGCTGAAGGTCCACTGTAAACCGATGGAAAAAGTTAAACAAAAGAAACACAAAACAACAAAAATGGATTTGTATCTATAGCGCGTGCGTTGAATTTGTATCGAAATTAATCCGAATTGCGACACTTTCCACGTATCTTGTATTAAGATATTGTTATTTCAATAAAAAAATTCCCAGTAAATTCTATTGTTTTAGCTCCAACAGAAGCTGTATTGCTTATTGTTTTTCTTTTTTCTTATGTCAAAAACTATGAGAGGTTCGATCCAAATTCGTATATTTTGTGGGAAATCCGATTCTATTTTCATACATAGTACTATTTGAATGTAGAATCGGATTTAACTTTCGAATAGAATCAAAAAAAGAGTCGAGTTACACAGTTGGACCCAAGGCTTAGAGGATAAGCTTTCTCGAATATTTTACAAGCAAATCGATGTAGTCCCTGAAGATGTTGTGAATCAATTTGCAGCTACATGAAATTTGGCTCCAATGAAAAATGACCGCAACAGAAAAATGAAAATTAGGGCTTTTTTAGCCATTCATAAAATGTTTTTTTTTTTAATTTTGAATTAACAATTCATTGATTCTATTTAACTGTTTGTTCAAACAATGAATACGTTTATTAAAATCAATAAACCTTTATTATTTTTTTTGGACAGCCGTTCATAAGAATCTATTTATATAATAATCTGTTTATTGTGCCAATGAACGTGTTCGTTAAAACAATGAATTCCATTGATTAAAATCAATAAACGTTCATTTTTGTTTATGAACAGCCGTTCATACAAATCTATTCCATGTTTTTAATTAATCTGTTAGTTGTGAATTGAACGTGTTCGTTAAAATAATGAATACCGTTTATTAAAATCAATAAACGTTTTGTATTTTTTATGAATAGCCATTTACAAAAGTCTACTTTTATTTTCAATAGATTCTGGATTTGATTTGATTTGGTTTGATTTGATTCTGGATTCTGGATTCTGGATTCTGAATTCTGGATTTTGGATTCTGCGTTCTGCGTTCTGGATTCTTGATTTGATTTGATTTATTTAATTTTATTTGATATTATTTTGCTTATTTTAATTGTTCACTCGGGCGTATGCGTATTTTTTTATTGGTTTAAAACATTTTACTCCCTGTTTTAGTGTTCTTTGTTTAAAGATCTCTTGTTAGTCGGTTAAAATTTTATAATTTTTAACCTGGCCAACCTTTCTTTTTTATTTAAAAATAACTAATAGCGGGATAGCGCGTCTTCAAATAACTCATATTTTTTACAAAAATCCAGCATTCTCCGAAGAATGTGATTCTTGCTCTTAAACCAAACTTATGGTCGATCAACAAATGCACAATTATTTTTGTTTAAAAACTTACAAAACGGAACTCGTACAAGAATTGAAGTTCGACCTTCCACATCATCACCGTATTTGCAAACTGACCTTGCCTTAAATTTAAAAATAAAACTACGAAAATTTGTTTATTTTTTTTTTCAAAAGAATTGAAATACTGTTTTTGGAAAAAAAGGAAATAATAAATTTCTGGCTTTGAAAAACACCATATACCTATGATAGTATTTTAAGTGTTGCTGATGTTTTTAATAATTTAAGGTAAAATTTTGGAAAATCGCTCTTACAGTCTTAAGCAGGAAAAAAATAGAACCCCCCTTTTTCTCGATACAATCTACACGCGGTTGCTTCTTCTCGAATCTTATCTGAATCACCTTGTATAGCGGAATTACAAATTTTGTGAAAAATTGGCATAAACAATTAATTTTTATGTTATGAATACCTAATGTTAAAAATAAATGTTTTATATAAATTTCTTAAGGAACCCATACCTATTTTGTATAAATATTGGCAATAAGATAATATTTTTCAAAGTATCAAAGAGGCTTCTTCATGCAACAACAAATAAATTGATTAATTTTTACGGTTTGGGGTGTTTCCTTCATATTTTATGACCTTTTTTTCATTTTTCAATTTATGCCGATTTTACTCAGATTTTTTCAAAATTTAAAAAGACCATTCTAATTTGTTTGTACGGCTATTAATTCACTATTGCAGAATTGACCTTTTTAAATTTTGAAAAATCTGGTTTAATAATTGTACGAAAAATCTCCCCATTGTACATCTCTGTTTTAAGGCTTTTTCTTATTCGAAATTAGTTTGGAGCTACTTTTCATTTGACTTTTTTCCATTTTTTAATTTTTGCAATTTTTCGTTACAAAAAATTAAAAGTCAGTGGGGTCATTTTTCAAATCAATCAAATTCAAAATCAAAATCAAATCAAATTTTACCCCAATATTGAAAATGAAAAATGATCAATAAGTAATTTTTATTAAGTTCTACACTCAGTTCTACTTCAGTTCAAATTATGTATATATTTTTCAAAAAATTCTTGTAAGTTGAACTGAAGATTAAAATTCTTAATCATTTAGCTGTAAATTTTTCCCCAGAGCCAAGCTTTGTTTTGTTTGAAGATTTTTACAATACAAATTCTATATACTACTTAAAGACATCAGCCAAGTTGAAGACTTAGTACTATTTAATTGAACTTGTTGAATTATTGACAAGGCCCTCATTAGTCAACTGATGAGTCCAAGTGAGATCGCCGGGACGGAACGCCAATTTGTATGGACTAATGGACTTAAGGCCGTTTAAAACTATTTTGAATCAATAATTCAACAAGTCCAATTAAATAGCGCCAAGTCTTCTATTTGGCTGATGAAGGTCCTAGTCCTATATTTCTATCACACGCAATTGAGTGGAATGGAAAATAAAAGTAAATAGAGAAAGGCAAAGGAGGCAGAGGAAATGCAAAACGACCGGAGTAATAATAAAATTGAACAAAACTGTGACCCAGTGACTGAGATTGAATCGAATTCCTATAGATACATAAATATAAATATTAAAAGTTGATAATTTAAAAAAATGCATTTAGGGCTTAAATTTTTCGTCAAACTTTTGACTTTATAAAAAAACCGTAATTTTTCTTAAGTATTTAATATGTTTAAAAGTATAATTGAGTTTTTGGAACAACCTCAACAAAAAAGTGAATATCAAATTATAAAAAAATAAAAATCTAATTCAATAGACAAATTAAACAAAGCAAAAAAAAAAATTCTTATGTGAGTGAGTTACTAACTTAATAAGATTACGCGTGACAAATTAAATATTTATCTTTTGCCTTGATGTGCCCATGTATGTGTATATATGTATGTAATAGTTAAGTTAAAATTAATTATGCATCGCATCCTCATACTTCAATGTATGGGCTGTATATATGCGTTTCTTACAAAATTAAATGGCTACCAACTAAAGTTTGTTGTAGTTTGTACCTAGGTAGTTGCTTTTATCTGTTACATACAAAATTCGGGGTCAAAGTCAGAAGTATGCTTTCTTACGTTATGTTAGTAAAACTGATAATGGCGAACCTATCTAGTAACATAGAAAATTATTTTCAAACAACTACACTTCATCAAGGGAATATATAAATAAACTCCACTACCAGGACTTTCATTTCATTATGGGTAGTTACACAGCAAAACATCCGTATCCTTAGAATACAAAATAAAACTACATATGTATATGTACATACATATCTACATAAATACCTACCCATCATCGCCATCGTTGATAAACTTCTTCTATTTGAGCGTACAAAATATGAACAACGTGGTCGTAGCGGAATTAGCATACCTCCATTGATATTCTTTTCTCTTTCGAAAATGGAAGGCGCACATGTTATTCAATTTTTATGAATGAAAATTCAGCCCACAAAAGAAAAAGGAAGAAAAAGGCGGTCATTCCAGCAGAGCTTTTATTTTTAACGACGCACATCATACGTCAATGTTATTTTTGTCATTTAAACAATTCTCGTGGTAAATAATTAAACTTAACATTGTCCTGCCTTATTTTTATTATTTTAAATTGAACTGCAGATAATTGACCACATTTCAGTTAAAAAAAAAGGCTCCTGCTGCTTAATTCCGCTGACAAGAACATTTTCCATTCAACAACGTTTCAGTAGGTATACGTGTATACCTTTATTTTGTATTTAATATATGTACGTATGACACATGCAAAGAGAATATATTATACCAAGTACCTATCCTCTGCAGCCCTCGGTTCTCTCCTTTATCATAATTCTTTGGACTATAGAAAAAGGACGAACACCTACCTATATACATACATAATCTTCTTCTCCATTGTCATTGTATGTAGTAGTCGACGATGACGACAATTTGAATATGAGGCGCCATAGTTTCTATGATTCCACTTTCTCCTACTCATTCGGGGATATTTTCTCCCAATGACTTGGATACCGTTAAATGTGTCATTTGATTGCATGTTAATATGTGTGTGTGTGTGTAATTGTGTATGGTGTGGCCGGATACAATATTTTTTAGAATGGACTTTTTCTCTTTTTTAGGTTAAAAAAAAATATTCGCCCTTCCATTAAATTAACAATATCACGAAGGAAAACAAGAACACGAACCCTTTGCCTTTGCCTTCGCCTTCGCTGATGACGCTGGTTTGTGTCAATTTTATAGGATTGTGGCTTAAATAGAAAGCAACAAATACCTACGCCAACAAAAACAAATTACAAAACAATCAGGAAATAGAATGAGGAGACTTTCTAGATCGCATGATAAGCTCATTAGAATGCTACAGGCGTCTTTTTGCTTCACATAAGATGTGGGCGAGGGAGTTAACCTCATAGAGAATTTGTTTTTATTTTTTTTTGTATCTGAAATACTTATGATAGAGCAAACTCAAAACAGGTTTCATAAATCTTTACAATTTGGCTACATACTATAGGGTTTGAAAAATAGTATGTATATATGTATCATAATTTGACTCTTGGGTATTATTTTGTATGCAAGTTGATTTTTGTATGATAAAACCCACACACAAAATAAGTTATAGAAGGTACTTAACTATTCCACGCTTAACAGAAGGTATAGGGTGGGTCTCAGGCGGCGGAATGTGTAGTGCATACGGCTTCTAAGACTGAGCAAATCTGATATCGTGGGTTCGATCCCTATGATGGGCATGAAGAAAGTTTTTCATAATAAAATTGGATTAAAGCTCAGCACCACTAATAAGAGGAGACTGATGATAGGCAGCTTGGCATCCCTTGAAACAGCTGTATCTCTAGCCAAAATAAACGAATTATAAATTAATTCGTTAACAATTGGTGGTAGCACCTTTAAGTTGTTGTTGTTGTTCAAAAATTCAATGAAATTGACGGAATAAAGAATGGTCAAGTCTAATAAACTGACATTCTACGTATGAATATGAATAGTACAATAAATAATAATAATAACTTTCTGATAATTGTTTAAATATTTATATCTTAAATATACTTATAAGAGGTGTATATTTAAATGCAACAATTGTCATCCCAACAATGATTCTCATACATGGAATACAGTTCACAACGTCGGAACTTTGAAGATGACTATCACAACGGAGTAAGTCGTATAGTTTTCTGCTTGGTTAGTATAAGTATTTCTTTTAACTTGTGTGTGCATATTTACTATGAATGACAAGTTATATGGATTCGTAAAAAAATCGAATTCTAGGTTTTTGTCAAACTTGATGATAGGGAAGAAGAAAGTGTGTCTCGAAATTCCGTCCGTCTGTCGCTGTTCGGCTACAGCCTAAGCAGATGGGTTAATTTTCCTCAAATTTGGTACCTAGAGTTTTTTGGTAATTGATTTACCTGTCATACCAAATTTTTATCCAAAAATGAAAATCTTATTTTTCTCTAAATCGGCTCTGTTGGCTTACAATAAAAAAAAAATTGTTATTGCTATTATACCCTGTTCAACAAAAATTGTCAGTACAGGGTTTATAGGGGAGCTTTTTTCAAAACAGTGGTGCATGCATGCGCTATCACGACATCGAGTCACTGAGTCAAAAATATTGTCACTGAAAAAAAATACCAAACTACTGACTTACCTAAAAAAATTGTTATTGTAATTCAAGAACTGATATATTCCAATTCCAACATGACCAGTTGGTTACGCTGTTATTTGCTGACCAGGGTTGCCACAAAATATTTTTTTGAAATCGTGAGACTATACCACCTAAGAAATCAGTGTTAATCGAGCATCAATAAAAAAAGAGTGAAATTATTTTCTGTACATACAATTTCCTAGTCCTAATTTAGGGCACTTTTTAGGAAATGTTTAAAGATATAAATATTTACAAACAAAAGCTTTGTTGTTGTAATTCTCCACAAAAACTCATATATCCTAACATAACCAGTCGGTTACGCTGTAAGTTGCTGGCCAGTGCTGCCACAAAATATTTTTTTAAATCGTGAGATTACCACCTCAGAAATCAGTGTTAATCGGCCATCAATAAAAGAAGACTTAAAATATTTTCCGTACATACAATTTCACTCCACTCCACTTCACTCTCCATTAAAATTCAGCTTACTTTTTCGAAGTTTTATGTTTTTCTTAACAATTTTTGTTCATTATTTGTTTTTTTATCATTGTGTGCTCAGAGGTTAGTGCACATCCTCTACGCTCTGTTGAATCTCCCAAGAAGTAATCAGTCAGCAAGCCACACTGAACATTTTCTTTTAAGAACCGAAAAAAACTGTGCAAAGCCTCATCACTAATTTCCAACCGTTTCTTATAAAATTTCGGTTTTCTTACGCATATAAACTTGGCCGTATTCGCACTATAACTAAACACAATACTAAACATAAGAACTAGTCAAAGCTTTCTGGACAGGTAAAAAAAAATTTGATTTTTTTGTAGCTTTAACTATAATATTTTAGTTTAAGCTATTTTTATTCACACGAATTGAAGCTTAGGCTGGAAAAACAAGTTAAAACTTAATGAATTTAGCTTTGGCTATTTTAAAATAGCCATTACTAAAAAACATCTTTAACTAGCTAGTTAACGTTTATTATTATTCACCAAAAACCTAGTTTTTACTTAAAAATCCAAGTTTTAGCTTTAGCTTTAGCTTTTTTTTTATTCACAAAACCCATTGCTGCTTCACCTCCTTAGCTACGCTCTTGCCTGATTTTGATCAAAGTCCCAAAACTGAATCGACCATTAAGCACCAAGATGGTTTAGAAAGTGGTTTTTGTAAAATCCGCCCACTTTATTTGGTTTTCTCCTTATTGAACATCCTGAAAGCGTTAATTAAGTTATCTTCAACCTAAAGCATTACACATTGTGTATTACTTATCCCACCAACTACCACTTTTAACTTTGAAAGTTGAAAATGTGTAGTTTCACAAATGTTCAATGGGTGGCGCTGCGAAGCGTGTCAGGATGCAGCTAGTATATTATTGAATTAAATCAAAACAAAAATTTTCCAGAAAAAAGTTATCAAAATCGGAACTGTGCATTAGAAATTCGAGTTTTTAAATTTTCCGTTAATTTAACTCGGCTTAAAGGACGGTGTAGACATATTATTCTGAAAGAAATTATTGTTTTCGGTATTTATATTATCAAACAAATCAAGATAAATATTTTTCAAAACTATAAAGATCCCTTCAAAAATGTTGTTTACCATATACTGAATCACATTTATACATATGCATGTATAAAAGTATATTTGTACCTATTCTGCCACAATCTATCGATTTTTACTCCCATAAACTGAAACCCAAAGTCAACCCATCACCACAAGTGATGATGCCTTTCTATCCTTAAATGAGATTAAAATACCATGACTAGTTGGTGCTGTGATTGTCTGTGACTAATTTTATCCAAACATTTATAGCATCCCCATGATCCAAAAATAGACCCACAAGTTGAAGTCCTCTTTTATTGCTGTCGCTGTTGCTGTATTTGGCGACAATGACAAATTAATTAATCTGGTTCTGGTTTCGATGTAAAGGTACCTGCTATATGTATGTTCTCTTTAGTTCCCTCTACCCGTATAACCAATACATATCATATTGTCACAACAACTAACTATATGGTATACCATACACCTATTCCTTCAAACGAACTATCGCCTGACTGAAGGTTTACCATAACTATCCTTGTCAGAAGTAGAATTTGTTAGAACACTCACAGAAAAAAACGTGCCATTTCTGTTTCTCTTTTACAGATGGGTTGTATGTATTAAATCCCTCAATACAGCGAGAGCAAACTATGCTTATTCTAAGCTCATGCAATTTCTTAAATGATCGTTTGGTATCAGCCAAAGCGTCAGGTTCTTAAGAATACATGGAGTCTTTTAAATGCATTTTCTATCTGACATTAATGATTGAGATTTTCGACCGAATATTTGCAGAAGTCAGATCTCAGTGTTGTGGAATCGCTTCAAAAAGAAGAAGCTGTTATTGATGTGCTGGGTGCTTCCCTTGATTCCAAATTTGAGCCAATTTGGAAAAATTCCATAACAGCGATTGTTGATTTTGAAATTGAAGAACCCCAAACTCCCCGTCAACGAAAAGCACCAAAACGTATCGATGAAGGTACCTCAGAAAATTACAAATTCAAAACACCGAAAGATTTTTACAGAAAATCATTTTTTGAATTGCTTCACCAAGTATATTATCATCAATAAATGCAAGATTCATAAATGACTCTTCTCGTTTCTTCTAACTACTGGAACGATTCGCTGTAGGCCAAAAAGTAGATGTCGACGATGTAGTTAAATGCTACAAAGATGATTTTGATAAACAAAGATTTATTAGCGATAGTATTCCTAAAGATTTGAAAAGACAGAATGAGCAAGCAAAAAATTTGAGAAAAGTACTTAGTAGATATTTTTTCAAAAAATTCGCCTTGAGTCGAGGGATTAGTTCCGAGTTTGTACGGTTCGTCCGATTGCTAATCACAATCCCAGGACCATCTTGCTCAAATGAACGAAATTTTTCCGTTCTTCTTCGTTTAAAATCTTATCTTAGGTCAAAAATGCTGCAGGATCGGCTCAACAAAATAACTATATTGCATGTTTATTCTGACATAACGGAAAATCTCAATTTGGATGAGTGAAAACACTCCAAACAAAGTGCGGTTTTCGCATTAAAAAACTAGTGCTTCATCAAACAAAAGAATAAATAAGAACTTAAAATGAAAAAATGTTATGACTTTTTTTTATAAGCGATTTAAAGCTTTTACATCTTACACCAACTACCCACTAGGGCTGAAGCTGTTCTGCCGGGCCTATTGATATATCATCAATAAATAATGCAAACATTATCGGGCTTAATCCACAACCTTGAGGGGCGCCAGCACGTGTACTACAAAAATCGGACATTTTACTTCCATTCCATGCTGCAGGTATTGGTAATAAGGAGCTTATATGAACTAACAAATTTTGTCGAAAGGCCAAAATTGGATAGATTATAGATTAAAGAATATCCCTAAGTCAAAGTAGTCAAGGTTGATAAGCCTTGCAGTTCTCTTGAAGCTGTAAATCACTCGTTTTAAAAATTGTAGAAATCCATGCTTTTAAAAACAATTTTGGGATAGTTTCTTCTTTAAGAATTCTGTTGAAATATAAATAAATATAATGTAAGAAATTTTGTATTGGATTCTTATAAAACTCCACAGGAATACCGTCAAGCCAGCTGCCTTATCATTTTTCATAGATATAAATGTGTTTTGCAACTCTCATTGTAATTTGCAAGTTCAAAAATATTAACTAAAGTTAAGACATATTGGAACTGTTGGTGGGTTGCCAAAGGTTTCAGCATTTCTTTAAAATGATCGGCAAGTTTTCCAACTGCAATAACTGAAGATGATAAGCTAACATTCACCTAGCAATCTCACCTTTGACCAAAATGTCTTTGCGTCCTTACAAAATGAGAGGCCAATAGCAACGCCATCAATATATTTTGTCTGCTTTTGAACTAAAGATTTTGAAAAGGCTTGTTAGATTTTAAATAAAATGATTTAACTTTTAGGAACAAGTGACTCTAGACATGCCAATTACAACAGTTTTGGTTTCTAAAGGTACTGATTATGCGGTCCCACAGGGCCAGGGCCCTCAGCCGGTGGGGATACTTCAGGCAATTAGAATTGTCTTTAAGTCGCGCGAAGCACGTTAACTTTTAGGAACAAGTGACTCTAGACATGCCAATTATAACAGTTTTGGTTTTTAAAGGTACTGATTATGCGGCCCCACAGGGCCAGGGCCCTCAGCCAGTGGGGATACTTCAGGCAGTTAGAATTGTTTTTAAGTCGCGCGAAGCACGTTAACTTTTAGGAATAAGTGACTCCAGACATGCCAATTAAAATCGTTTTTGTTTCTAAAAGTTCTGATTATTCGGCCCCGCAAGTCCGGGGTTCTCAGTCAGGCACCTAGAGGTTTTTTTCAAGTCTCGCAAAGCGCGTCAACATTTAATAGCGTAAAACTGTCAAAACTGTTATAAATTGGTGTGTCTCTAGCAGTGTTACCGCAGGCGAAATTATTTATATGTCCCTCTGAATGAAAAAAATGTGTCTTTTTGAAAATGAATGAGCCCTGAAAATGTGTTCATAACATTTAAAAAAATACGAATTTAAGTATGTAATACCTATCCAAAGTTTTTTTTGAAGAAAAACTTGACAGAAAATTAAGAATAAAGTTAAAATTTTTTAATGCATATATTACTCAATTTATGTAATAAGGTAATAGTCAATATTACATTTCATTAAAAAAAAAAAAAACAAGTTTATAAATAAATTTAAATTTTTTGAGGTTAAATGATCGTGAAAAAAAGTGTCCTTTTTAGAAAAAAGTGTCCCCCAGTCCCTTAAAGAAAAAAGAGACCCCGGGAACACTATAGTGTCCCAGTGATAACACTGGTCTCGTTCATTTAAAATATTATAAACCTCTCCTGATCACAACTCCAATATTCTTGCCTCTGTCTATTCAATCCACTTTATAGCCTTAACTGCAATGTTAACTCACACCTTGAAATTTAAGAGTATAGTAATTGTAGGCAAATGGCTAGAGTAATTAGCAATTGGAACCTTAACATCATCAATAACACTTAACCAGTTTCCTCTCGCTACGCAATAATCGATAACTGAACTGCCTTGACCCGAACTGAAACAAGTTCACCTCTTTTGTCGCTTTTAGTAATCCCGTTTAGCACCACCAATCCAAAGTCTTCAATTCTAAAAGTTGCCTTCCACAACGATCTATCGTTCTGTCCATAGAGATTCTTTATTTGTATGCTCTATAAGGTGCAATTTTATTTTAACTGTAGTCGTTAATTTAAATTTAGAATACTTTACCAAAATTTATGTAAAAGGTGCTTTTTGATATAAATTTGAAACAATATTGTTTTTCTTCAGTGCAGAATATTCAGCGTTTTCGATTAAAGCAACACCAAAAGGTGATAACAATTATTTTTCGTGGTCTTTTGTTTTTGTTATTGTTTTGGATCAATGTTTTATCACCCACACAGTTTTCATTGAAAAACAAGGGTGAAGCCGTTGTCGCTTAGTGTGTAGTATAGATTTTTTGTGATGATAGTATTTATCGACGACTCCCACTACGTATATGATTCTATCGAAGGACAAAAGGGCGGGAGTTTAAGGGCTCTATAAGTTTCAAACTCTCTTTCCACTTAGCAACCGCACATCTTGGAATATAGAATCCTGCCACATCCATTCTCATATCCTTTGCTCCAATGAATCAATGTTATTCTATAAATTCCATATCCTGAATGCCTGAACTTGTGCCAAAACTTCTCCAAAGAAACTGAATATTACAGTTCTTTCCGACGACCCACACACAGCAGCAGCAGCAGCAATACTTTCCAAGAACTTGTCCTAAAAGAAGCATCTCCTAAAAGCAAGGAGCTAGCTTTTTGTTTGTGTGTGGAAATGTTATCAGTCAAGGATTTTTCAAATCCCTTGCTTTTCCCTTGGCGTATGACTCATTTTTTGGTATGGTATGGTATGGTATGGTGATGGAGGGAATCTTCTGGATCCTACTCTAAACCGAAACCGAAAAGACTACGTGTTTCATTGACGGAGAAAACTTACTACTTTTTTTTTTGTTTAGTTTGCAACTCCAAAAGCCCACCTCTATTATACGTTTATACATATTTGCTTGGAGGATCTATGGAGCCTGGCAATCGATTTAATTCTTCCTCAGCAGCTAGAGCTTCATGAATGTACCTAAAATTGAGGATTGGTTTTGGTTGTGTATTTGTATGTGTGACACACAGGAGTCGTTGTTCGTTTGTAAACATCATGACGAAATCGGGAAAATTTGGTCATTCAATCTATGAAAGGACCAATATAAAAGAGAATGAGAGCATCGTATGATGATTATTTCTGAGAAAAAAAAGAACAACTGATGCGATGTGTGTAGGATTAGTGATTCATGAAATTTTGCTAGCCCAGTGAATGTGTATGCGTGTAAGTATTATCGTATAGCTGATTTGTTAAAGGTCAGGTCAGTATTAAATTAAGAGGGTATAATAGAGCAGTTAGAATATTCATATTCATATCGGTGATACAAATTTTTCAAAGCATCATAAATAAACTCAGATTGTGATATTTAATTGTGGGCAGTGATGGGCACTCATTGTTGTTGCTTAAAATTTTTTGTTGGTCAGAGTGAAATTTTTATAATATAGAGAACGTAATAACTTTAATTCGGACATTTGGAGAGAAATTATATTTCTGGACTAAAGACTAAAAAGAAATTAAGTGGTTTAGAATTGAGGATATGGAAGTGAAAGAGAAAGAGAAAGTCATAAGCTCGTACAAAAATAACATTTTTTTACAAAAATAATTGGAAAATGTTGGTGTTAAGGCCCAAAGTGCACACGAACGAGTTTCGTATCAAATAAAAGGTGACGTGAAGCCCGATACATGAGTAAAATATTTTCAAAATCGTTAATGGAAAAGTCGAGATATTTGGGCTTGAAGTTGACGATTGCAAAGTAAGGATTTCATATAGAGTAGAAAAATGATATTGATATCAAATGAAAGGTATTTTTCTTGTCTTTAAAATATGTCGTACCAAAGTTATTTTGATATGTTAAACACATTTTGAGATATTGAGATTTTACTTCTAGAAAAGCCACGTGTTTTGCGCGGTATTTGCCACACCGATATGGGCATTTCCCTTTGGTGAGGATTAATTAAACAGATACTTTTGATAGTCGTTGCGCGTTGATTTACTTTAAGAGTTAGCTAACTCTGATTTAGCTCACCACTGGAAAACTGAGCGTTAGAATAAAGTACATATCTGTTCTCGAAACGCATTCTGGAGTAGAATAGGCTAACACGATAGTCGATACTTGATTCTCAAAATCGAAAATTTTGCTCCATGTATAAGGTGATTAACGATTTTTTGCGGAGGTATCAAGTGACAGCTATTTAAGTGCCGTTTTCATAAATTTTATGTTCAGTTTGGTCCAGTCGACTTCAAATTGGTTAGTTTATTATACTATAATAAAATAAGTGTATTTAAAGATTCAAAATATTTCTTTTTAAAGCAAAATACTAACATTGCAATGTTTACATCATGTTTACACTACCTGAACCTATAGTTGAGTTGCTATGGTATTCTATTAGTTGTTTTGCTTTAAATTCAATAGAGAATATATTCAATATTCAAGTTCAGGCATTGTTGTTTGATATTATTGAACTGTTTTCTTAGACTAGGAAAAACAACACACCTAACAACACGCATATCGTTAACTTTGTATACTCACATAATACTACCAGCAACTAAACTAAGTTTTAACAAATGAATAAAATATAGGCTAGCTACTAATAAATAAATTATTTCGGAATTTAGAACCACAGTGTGACAGCACATAAGAGCAAGGTTGTGCGACCCAGTCGACAAACTAAATATTTTGAAATTTTAAATTATTCAATACGGAGTTGTAAGTTATTGTTTTTAGTTTATTTTTCAGAATTCTGTCTATTTCAGTTTTTGTTTTTTCCATCCTGAGATTCTAGCCCATTTCCGTTTATCTCTCTTTTTTTTATTAAAAAAAGAATTTCCAAATATAAGGTCTCTTCCAGTCATACTTTGAAACCAGGTCTTTTCTTACTTCTTCATTATTGTCAATTTGTTTTCCGAACTTGGCGTTGAAATCTGCTATAGCTAGCATATAGGGTCATTCATTTCGTGGTTTCAGATTGGTAGCGCTGGAATTCGACACCTCCTGTCAAACTCATCTGTCATTTGAAGTCTCATAATATTAGTTGATAGATGATGAATAGAATAAAAGCATTACTGAAAGTCTGTGCATCATCGTAATGCACGCTCAGTCGAAAATATTGCTCCTGCAAGTGATGCAAGTGTTGCTGATGATCCGAATTTATCGATTTCCCGGCGTTCGCAGCAATTGGTCGAATGATATCCGATTTTTTTTTTTTGGACGGTGATTGAAGATCATGACATGGACGATAGGTTCCTATGTGGTTCCAGCCAGACGGGGCAACAAGCCACACAACACGACCAATTATGGCTTTATTGCGTGAGAAATTTCCTGATGGTCACGTAATTTCACATTTTGGCAACGTCAATTGGCCATCAACATCATGCGATTTGACACCGTTAGATTTTTTTTTCTGAAGAGCTACGCAAAAGATCGTGTTTACGCAAACAATCCCCAAACTCTAGATGTATTAAAAACCAACAGTACTGTACTCAAGTTATGGCCGAGATATCACCCAAAATGTTCGAAAAAGTGGTTAAAAATTACCTCAAAAGAATCGCATGCTGCGAGTCTTCCCGAGGCGGCCATTTGAATGATATTGCTTTTCACACTTTGCCAAACTTTATACTGAAATAAAATGTTCATCATAAATGTATCGCTGTGTTTGTTTTATTTAGCTTTACTTTCGAAACCGAAAAATGAATGACCCTTTATTCATTATACATATTATTATTATTATTTTATTACAATGTAATGAATTACAAAAACAATAATTAAGAGCTATAGCTACCAGGACCAGGACTATCAGCTAACATTATACATATACTTTGTCCAGTAGTATGTAGAAATTTGAAATCTCTTCGTGACTGACTGGATTACTATAATTTTTGTGTTCTGCATTTTTAGGCTCTTTTTGATAAGAAATCCAACTCCATATACACTTTTGGTTTCAAGCGTGCAATGCACACGGATTTAATGCTCTCAAATCTTAAAAATAACTTCCAGATAATCTAAAGACAAAACTGGCTATATATACATGAATTCCTCATATCATGTTAGGCAAATCTATGCCATGAATGTTTATTTACTATTCCAGTACACCATATAAAGCCTTCTCAAACTTGTTTATATATTTATCGAAAAAAAATCTTAAAATAAATGAACTGATAATGGTTTTATATTCCAACACCAACACAGTTCTCAACAAGTTTTTGTTCAGCGAAAAAAAATGTAAATTCAGCAAACATGTCTTAATGATCATGTTGTTTTCTTTCAGTTTAAATCGATTTTTTATTGGGCAAGAATTATGTATATTTAAGAGAGAAACTTAATAAAGTGATTAAAAGACGTCAAATGAAAAAAAAAATTCAAGACTGTATATTCAGAATCAGTCCTGGGAGAAAAAATGAAAACAGATTTCCTTGACATATCGGTTTCAACTTTAGTACCACAGTTGACTTCTACAAGTGACATAAATTAATATAACCAACAAACCACACAAGAATTACAGCTAAAACCTCCGCCCTTATTTTGCCAGGAGATGTTTTCCATTCCCACATATTTATTTATCGAATATCATTTCTGAGAAATTGATAAATATTTTCCTCGAAAGTTGTTTTTTATTCAAGATGTCAAATGTATTCCAGCATGTTATTGATTTATTTTAACAAAAATATTTCCTTAACAATTTCTATCTCAAAAAAAAGGAAGTGAATTTTCAAAAAGAAGAAGAATCGAAAATTCCAAATATTTTTAAGCATTTGATTTAAATTAAAAAAAATAAAGTTTACACTGTCTCGTTATCTCACAGATTTACATTAGTTATGACTTATATGATATAACTGCGCATAACAATAATAATGGCTAAAGTATTGAATGTTTGAATAAAACATTAATGTTTGAGTTCCTACTTATGTATTATACGGATAGTAAGGGCGTGCCCTATTGCAATTCACATAAGAGATAAATATTGTTACCCACAGGACAGGTTGACATTTAGTTTCTTGCGGAAGTTGTTGTCATCTTTATTGAAATATGAAATGTGTATTAGGTATTCAAAAACACTCACGATGGGATTGCTTATGCTTATGCATCAGTTTATGGTCTGTTTTAAGAAATACCTAAATAAAAAGAGGAGACTGAGAGCATTTGGCCTTTAAAGGGTAAGGAAAAATCGACTTTCCTGATATTTTGTTTATAAAATAAATTCAATCGACAGGATGAATTTCGATTTTTTATTTTAAAACAAAAAAACTTATTGAAAAGGAAAATATTTCGCAACAAAACATTTTAACTCTTTTTGCTTACACAAAAAAAAATTCGCGTTTGGAGAGATAGTGTTGTGTTCTTTTCCCCATCGTTTAGCCAGGAGGGGCAATTTTCTAAGCAAATGACTTAAAACAGAAAAATAATTATTAAAAAACAACAATTACACTTACAATGCCATGATATATCTTTTTGTAAAGCCAGAAATCTCTTTTAGAGAATCGTTTTTGAAAAATTAATTTTCAAACTCAAAATTTTGAAAAAAAAATTGAAAAATTTTGTTCAAACGAATTTGGTTCAGAATTTTACGGTATTGAGTTATGTTTTGTTTTTAATATTCAATGCTCTTATTAATTTTTAGTCAAACACCAAAAACCGGATGTTAAAGTCTCTTCTAGTTCCTTTGAAAATAACATAAATAAAAATCCCTTAATATGACTCCAATCCGTTGCTTAAGTTGCTCTAAAGATTCTATTCCCAATGCGGTAGCTAGCAAAGTAGATTTAGTTTTATTCAATTTTCTCAAAAAGTACAATACATTTAAGCGTCCGGTTTTCTGTTTTTGACTGGAAACTAATAAGAGCATTGAATTTTGAAAACAAAATTGTAACATTAATTATGTAAAATTTTTAAAAAATTAGTTTGAAATTTTGTTTTCAAAATTTTGAGTTTAAATATTAATTTTCCAAAATAATCTCTAAACCAACTTAATTTTTAAAAACACAATAAAAAAAAAATAAGCATAAGCGTTGTTTTTTAATATTTGCGTTCAGTCTTGATAATAAATGGCTTTTGTAGTATACCATTATTTCGAATTTATTTAACAAACAAACTATTATGATCTCTATCTCCAGCTGTTGAATAAATAAAGTTACCAAAAACTGTGTATGGACCGCTGTAAAGCAAATAATTATGCTTCTATTTTTATATTTAAAAATCATAGAAACAAGTGAGCCTATCGAAAAAAATATTGACTCTATTCAATTCTAGACAAAATGGAGCACGGTAAGGTGTAAGGTCGTAACCATTCAATGAATTTTTTTATTTGTTCAAGAAAAATACTAAAAAAAAAATTCAACGCCAACGAAATTACCCTTTCACTAAAATTTCAATTTTTTCCTTTTGTTGGTAGGTACCTACATATACGTACATTCGACTTTTAACTGGTTTTAAGATTTTTTGATTGCCTTCAGGATCTAATTGTAAAGAATTGGGCACTAAACAATGAACGCACAAAGATCCAGTTTTTCGTAAAAACTGAGTGTCACACTCAACCCACCATTGCTTTCGTACCCACTCTCCCCTATAGTCAAATCCAGATTTCTTAAAATAAATAGATTAGATTGGATTTTATTTTGTCTTCAAATTAATATACAATTTTTTGTATTTCAATTTATAAAATTAAAAATAAAATAATAAGCTATGGTGTTACCGTCTGCCTGATTGACTATTTCAACTGTATTTTTATGTCAAATAATAATTAATATTTATAATAATTTTTTTCTTTTTAAATAATATAAACTGAAGTTATTTTTCAGGGTTTAACTTATGTAAGTTAAAACAATATACAGATATTAAAACAAAAATTTGGACTTTAGTTTGATATTTTAATCAAAATTTATAATATATTTAGTCAAAACAAAGATAAGATACATACAGCTGCGAGCAAAAAAATAGCAGTGCAACGAAAAATAAGTTTAGGCAAAAATGAAAAATCAAAAGAAGTTTGATTTTAGAAATCATTGTTGGTAAAACTTTGTTCGTTTTATGGAAATGTTTTTTTTTTTTATAAATTGAATGATAATTTATTGATCATTAATGTAGTAACTATACAAAAACAAAATATGTTCGAAAATAAAGGGATAAATAAGTCCAAATAAGGGTTCGAAAGTTCAATTTATTGTAATTTTAGTTAGTATTTAGTAGCATGACCAATATTTTTTAACACAGCTTGGCAACGACGTTCCATTGAGTCGAAAACCACACATCACATCTTTGCAGTGATATTTATCTCCAAACCTGAACTTCGGTCAATATCACTTTGTTATTTTTTGGTTTGGCATTCGAGAATTCTTTATTTATGTCCGCCCAAAGATTTCCAATGGGATTGAGGTACGGAGACTGAGCAGGTCACTGCTAGAGCTCAATCTTCTAGTCCTGAAACTATTGTTTAGCTGTTCTGCTGGTGTGCTTTGGGTCATTATTCTGCTAAAAGACCCATTTAAGCGGCATTTTGAAGTCTGCATATGGAAACATGATGTTCTGTAAAATTTCACATACGAGTGTTGATTTATAATACTTTTTATCCAATATATTGGACCAACTCCATAGTATGGGAAGCATCCCCATACCATAAAGTACAACTTTGATCTCGTCAGTCCAAAGAATATTCCTCCATTTTGCAAGAACCCATCCCAAATGATCTCGCGCAAACTTCATTCTTTTGGCTATGGGCATTTTCTTCAGAAGTGGGGTTTTTCTTGGACTACGAGCATTCAAGTTGTGATCCCTCAATCGTCTTCTTACAATATGGATACCGCATGGTAAATCAAGTTCACCCACAGTCTGTGTAGCTGCAGCAGTAGGATGCATTCTTGAAAACCGAACAACAAGATTTATGTAAGATGGCGTAAGAACTTTTTTACGCTACCGTGCTTCCGCTTTTCCTCAAATTTTATGTTATTTCTTGCCATTTTCGCCGAACACCCAACAAGTTCCTGAACTTCCTCATAGGTGTTGCCGTCCGTAATCAGGTTTTTAATGAGTTGGTGCCTTTGTGGTGTCCAGTGTTTACCACGACCCACTTCATGCGACCAAATAATTATTTTTTTTTAACAAATTCGGTTGAAATATAAAGTAAAAGAATAGGGCTTACTTTTTATAACATCCAAATCATAATTGAAGGAAACACAATATTTTAAATTGAACTGCTATTATTTTGCTCGCTTAAGATACGGAAGGACACCAGACAGAGTGACATTTAATCAATGAACTAAGAATATACCGTTAAACTATGACTTCGATTGATTAACTTAGTATCCATGAGCACCACACTACAGTAGAGGTTAGAAAAAGTGGCTGGATTATAAAGATATGAAAAAATTATATTTTTTAATAAATTACACTGCTATTATTTTGCTCGGCACTGTACGTATTATTAAATGTACATGGGCTTTGAGTTTAGCAAAAACGGAACAAGTGTACCTATTATATAAAATAAGTGGGACTTAGTTTAGTCCAAACAAAATTAAGATACATAAATAGGTATTATACATGTTAAAAGAATTTAAAATCCCAATTGCGAAAGTACAATTAAAGTTGTGGGCTTTAAGTTTAGCTAAGACAAAAAAAAAAAAAAAAAAAAAAAAAAAAATTTTCATAAGTGTGATAAATCATAACTTTGAAACATGCCATATACCTGGGGCCTATAACACAATACATAAAGTGTTTGTTGAACAAGTGAAATTCAACAACTGTTTAAAATTTGTGTAACACGTAACAACAAGTCTCGGGGAACTATAACAATTGTTTTGGCACATTGCAACAAGTGAGAAATTTTACAAATCCGCCATTTCTGTAACTGGAAACAACAAGAGTTGAAAAAAGAGAGAATAACCTTGTTGAATAGTTGATAAATTTCAACCGAGGATCGGAAACTTGTTCAAAGTCAACAACTTAGAATTTATCAAGTAAAAGGGTTGGGTAGCTTGTTTAAAGTTAATTTATTTAATGTAAAGAAGAAAATTTCAATAGTTTTGCATTGGTTTGGATCTGGATCTTGACTTATAAATCAAATAAGAGATTATCAAACGAATTAAGTTTCCTGTATTTACCAGTTACTGTAATGTTTTTTGGCGTTATCTACTTTGGCTTTCACAAATATTTTTTTTTACTTTTTGGAAAATTATATTCTTTCAGTTTATATTTACCATGGCATATGTCTAACAATTTTGCCAAAAAATATCCCTTAAAAAGGTCCAATCTTTTTCATTAGGAACTATGTTCAAACAACAAAATTATCTCCCGCCATTTATCACTTTACTTGGTTTTAGTCAATGACTCAGAGAAAGCACCGAATAGTTACTTTTACTTTTTTTTCTTTACGACTCATCATGTAAGGCTTACTTATTCAACTGGTTCAACAAGTCGAGGGAAATTTTCGTTATTGACAATTGTTATAGTTTTTGTTGTGTTACAGAAATGATCTTTACTTGTTGGACAAACATAGTTGAACAAGATATTGTTGACTAGTTTACTTGTTGTTCTGTGTTATAGGCCCCTGCTATTGTAAAGGGTTTTCCAATAAGAGGTGTTATTTTAATATTCAAAGAAAAATGGCATTTTTTGAGATAAATGATCGGATGTTTATTTCATTATAAAGAGGAAGGTATGCCGTTTATAATGGAACACAACATCAGCCAAATGGCCGCCACGACCACGCTTACAGGACCATATCCTTTTCATGACATTTTCCATAACCAAATCGCAAAGTGGCTGCCCTATGTCCTCGATAGCCTCACGAATTCCATCTTTGAGGTCTTGAATCGACGCTGGGCTGTTGGCGTAGACCTTATCTTTCACGTGGCCCCAAAGGAAGAAGTCGCAAGGTGTTAAATCACAAGATCTCGGTGGCCAATTGTGATCACCTCTTCGAGAGATAACACGGTCCGGAAACTTTTCCCGTAAAAGATCGATGGTTTCATTGCTTGTGTGGCACGTAGCGCCGTCTTGTTGAAAGTAAACGTTGTCCAGATCAATACCATCCAATTCCGGCCACAAAAAATCATTAATCATCTCTCGATAGCGCAATCCATTGACCGTAACTGTTGCTCCAGCCTCATTTTCGAAAAAAGTAAGGTCCAATGACCCCGCCGGACCATAAACCGCACCAAACAGTCACGCGTTGAGGATGGAGAGGCTTTTCAACAATAACTCTTGGGTTTTCCGAGCCCCAGATGCGACAGTTTTGCTTGTTGACGTAGCCTCCGAGGTGGAAATGGGCCTCACCAGTCAATATGATGTTTCGATGAAATTCCGGATCATTTTCATGCATTTCAAGGACCCAATCAGCAAAGACATGACGTTGTTGATGATCAGCCGGCTTGAGTTCTTGTGTAAAATGAACTTTATAAGCCTTAAGACCCAAGTCTTTATGCAAAATACGGTATAATGACGTTTGTGGAATGCCTAATTCCAAAGAACGACGAGGAATGGACAAACCTGGGTTTTCTTCAACACTTTGGGCTACAACAGCAATATTCTCAGTTGTTCTTGAGCGACGTGCACGGGTTTTATTCTTCACATCACTAACTTGTCCCAACAGCTCGAATTTGTCCACCAATTTCTGTATTGCGGTCCGACAAGGTGCTTCACGACGACCCAAAAATGTTTTAGTTTTACGAACCGTCTCTGCCAAATTTTCACCATTTTTATAGTGAATTTTAATAATTTCAATGCGTTGTTGAAGCGTGTATCGTTCCATTTTTATTAATGGCGTAGTTTCTACTTGTCAAATGTCGAAAAATGACAGCTTCAAAAGTGACAACTACCGAAATAGCGGGCTATTCAAAATAACACCTCTTATTCGAAAACCCTTTATATTCTAATGCTGCTTCGAGGTAATGGTATAGGTTAAGCCAATTTTCAACGTTTAGTACGTTTTTAGTTTGTTCCATTGACAAAGTTGTTTTTCCAAGACAACGCATTCTCATTTCATTGTTTAGACAGGACGTATTGATAAGAAGTGAAAACAATCTTCTTTTTGAACTCAGGTTACATAGAGAGCACCGTTTATCTAAGGATATTCTGTAAGGTGAGTTTAGTGCTTCACTTTTAGCTTTGCAAATAAGGGATATCGCACGCACGCTATATTTATCATTAAAATAGTTTTCTACGAAGCCATGGGTATAGTATTCTATTGGTTGATGAGATTGATCTTTTTACACTATCATTCCGTTGAAAAATGTCTATCTCTTCTAATAGTCTATAAAGTTGACTTTTTAATAGATTTAGATTATCGCATTGTATTGTCAGCTCTACACCACATACTTGCGCTCAAGTAAGCCGTTCCTATTCTTTGTATGCAAATAAGTGGAATTCGGTAACATTTATCTTTCCAATTTTATCCCGCATAGTCGCTTATGACCTATGGAAATTTTCAATCACCCACGTTCACGTATGTACCTTCTAGAAAGGTTGATTCTTATATATGTGCATACTTAGAATACCTTATAAAAAAAAAACTTGTCTATAAAAAGTCACGAAACCGACTTCATTGAGAAAATAAAAGTCTTCCTTGTGGAACGAACCTAAGCAAGCATCGCCATAAATATATCTACCTGTCGTGGCCGTTATGTGCATCACAATCATATCCATTAATCAAACTTCGCTTAAATATCCCACGTACCACGTTCCCCAGGTCACAGAGCAAAAATGTTGTCTTTCTATTTGTATACTGGTCTCAACTCACATACATATACATACTACGCGCGCCGTGCCGGCCGCCGTCATCGTCAGTGGCTTAGCGTTAGTCCCCACATTCCTTTTAAGCTTCGAAAACGGAGGATGAGAAGAAAAAAAACGCTTAAGGCAAATATTCCGTCAATCCGCTTCTATAATGCTCTTGCTACTGCCATTGACGTTGCTCTAGCTTTGGCTTTGGCTCGCTGAATCTCTGGCTTATATACAAGGCAATTTCCTGCCTCCACCGGGTCATTTTAGAGCAAAACAACGGAAGAGCAAAAGAAAACTTGTCGTTTTTTTGTTTTATTTAAACAATTTTTTTTTTTTCGTAGATTAAATGACTTGACATTTTCCTTTTCCCATTTGTCTCGTATGGCACCCACACACAAATAAGAGCGGCCAACAAGCAAAATGCACATTGCCAACCATAGCAAACATGGTATAGTTCTACCATTATTGCAACGCCCGCCACAGCCAGTGATGCGGGAAGGGGAAGTGAAGGAAGCGGAGGCGCATAAAATGAAGTGCGTATACACAAATCAAGTAGTTGGCCGCCAAGCATCATCACAATTCCTGATTCACTAAGGATTTATAGAAGGAGTCGCCATTGTGGCCACCGACGAACTCTAAGCAACCCTTTCACCAACACCGCACTGCAACAGTCATATTACAAAATTCTAAATTTTGTGGAGAATATGGATTCCAATTCCAAGCCGTATCCTCCCACGCTTTCGATTTCACCGGCTCCTCCACTTGGGGAGCAGGAGATAATGTCTTCATGCTTCTTTTCGTGGGTGACTGGAAGAAAAATACTTTTGGGTTTCAAGCCAAAAAAGACTTGGGCAAGAAGTCTTTTTTCTTTATGGTCAGCCCATTTAAGTGAAGAAAAGTACATGCTGTCTACCAAAAAGGATTCGTTTTCAATTCACAGACAGATATCATGTTTCGATGGGCGATGTCGATGTAATGGGGTTGCTGATATTTTTCTTTATAAATTGCAATCTTGGTTTACTTTATTCTCTCGGTGGTTGAGGGCGTTGGGAATAAGGTTTGCAAATATTTATTAACACTTTTATCATTGTCTGGCTGGTACTGAATTCAATATTAGAGGTACGCCCTTCAACCGCTGGAGCCGGAGCGGGTTTTTCAAACTTGGTGTCTACCTTTTTTAATTACCTATATAAAAAAACGCCCAAAACTTTCCGTTCAAAGGCGTACGCAAGGTGGGGCAGGTAGGGGCATTCCCAAGGATTTATTCCAATGCATCGTTTAATAAAATAAATTAGTTTTAATTTTTTTTCTAAGCTACCTATGACCAACTGTCGGAATGTTATGAAATTTTGACATATTGGTTTTCTTTAAAATATGGTAACTTAAAATGGTATGCCATCCCACTGGATTAATTCCAGGATTTATGGATCGACCTGTAGGTACTTTATTAAAAAAAAAAAAAAAAAAAAAAAATTAAAAGTAAATTTGCTCCCGCCCTGATCGAAATTCTGCGTACGTCCTTGAAAACCTTGAAGCTGGATTTAAATAGAGTGCCGTTTTTGTAAGGTCAAGCATGTTCCTAAAAAAGTTCCCTAATTTTACAAATATTATTTTTTCGGCGGGTTGAAAGAAGCTAAATTAAGTTTTCTGCAAATTTCCCAATCGATATACTCAAAAAAAATATTAAAAGACAGACATTTTAACCTTCAGAACAAAAAAGTCTGAACGGTTTCTTTAAATTGATCGATTATTTAAAATCTTGCGAAAAATCTTAAGTCGACTTACGATGATTTGCTTATTTTAAATGAACCCTATTACCAACACAGAGGGGCACAGTTGTGTCTTATCCGAATTCTTCTATCTCACTCCCTTTCCTTTTTATAAAGGAAAAACAAATCATCTTATGTTGGAAAATAGCATGGTGACATAAGGTAAAATATCTTAAGTCCACATAAGATGTTGTGTTGTAGCGAATTAAAAAATTTTAAGTATACTTAAGATTATTTCATCTTAAAAGTTTGTGATAATTCTGAAAAGGTGAAAGATCTTAAGTGGACTTAAGATACCTTACCGAGTGCAAACCCCAAAAAAAACCACCCTTAAGTCGACTTAAGATAAAATAGCCAAAATTTTTTTTTTGAAAACTGAGAAAAGGCAAACTATCTTAAGTCATAATTTGCCCTATAACTGAATAAATATTAACAATATCTTTCTGCAATAAATTTAAAAAAAAAGCTCACAAAATTTGACCTCTAAAAAGTTTATTCTAAGAAGTCTATGTTTAAAAGGATTTTTGGGAAGCTTCTTTCCACAGTATTTTTGCTCTCCTGAAAAATGTTAAAAATTGACTTAAGAAACTTTACCTTTTCAGTCGAGATCTATAAAGTGCATGACAAAAATAAATTTGATACGAAACTATGAGAAATCACTTGAAAAAATTTTTTCGCAGACAAAATTTTCCTTGGGACAAATAATTCTTCTTAAAAAGCGTATATTAATTTTCCTGATGGAAATTATTCTTCCGTATTTAAATTCCCCAATGAGTCTTTTCTTGTTAGCAAAATGTATAGTCTTAAAAGAAATTTCATCGTAAGATTTACAAAGTTGTGTTTTATTTAAAAAATATTTACATCACAAAGCAGAACAAATTGAGCACATGACAGCACAACTTTAATATTTTTTTATAAAATCCAAAGTTTTATAGAAGTTACCACTTCACACTAAGGTTTTTCGCAAAAAATTGGTTTGGCCGTAAAAGTTGCAAATATCTGAATTTTTTGTTTATCTTTTCAGAACACGGCAGCACAAACTGAGCAAAAAACAGCACAAATTCAACTTTCTAAAAAATCCTAATTTTGCAAAAAATTCATCCGTAAAATTTGCAAACATGCGAAGTTTTTTTTTACCTCTTGGCTCTTAGGACGAAAAACTGAACACAAATAAGCACAACTTTGATTTTCAAGAAAATCACGGACATGAAAAAAATGCTTTGCTCTTAAGTTGTTGCCGTACATCTCGACTAGACTTATTTTGTTTGATTAAGAAATCTTGTACTTTTCAGTTTGAACTTATAACTTCTTAGGTATGTACATGATTCCCCAATAAACTCGGTTCGAAAAGTTCCTTATACACATACATTATGCACATGCAATTGGGAGTAACTCATTGATTCAATTGGATTATATCAAATTACCTTCTGCATAATAAGTCCAGAAATTAGCTTTAGTCCCACATCCTGTTATATTAACATACCTAAAGCAATTGCCAATTGAACCCGTGCAATATCCAGTGGCGGATTTAGGTTTTCTGCCGCCCTGTGTCCGGTTGAGTACCCCGCCCCCCTTATTTTTTTTTAAGCTAAATTCTTTTAATTGCCTTTATTCTTAATCGTTCTTGCAGAGCCTTTTTTCTGTGATCTGTGTTATCTTGAATTTTTTTAAAAATCTAACTTTTCAAATCTGCTACATAATTTTAAAAATTTCTGGTTGTCAATTTTAATAAGTTTAATTGATTCTCCACAAAAAAAAAAATAATTTTAATTAAAAAAAAAAGTTAAAATTTCGGTATACAATTCATTTACAACTTTTTGTAACATTCTCCATAAAAAATGATCAAAATCAGTTGATACCTATGTTTTTGAGAAAATCGGAAATAAAAAAAAAACTAATCTATGGGAGGTAACTATTGCATTTTTCGTATATTTTTTTTTCATAAAATGGTAAAAAATCACTGAATTTTTTTTTTAGTTGTGATGGGCATGTTTTTCAAAAAAATGAGATTTTTATTATTTCGTAATTTACGGCAGATACCGTTATTTTAGGTTAACAAAAAATGAAAAAAACGTGTTGGGGAATACTCAAAAAAACGCAAAACGTTTAAAGAAAATCGATCCACTCATTTAGCCTGCAATATAAAGGGCAGACAGGCGGACAGAATTGCGACACCCATTTTTTTGACTTCGCTGTAATCGTAATGTCAAGTTTGATCAAAATCTCGAATTCGATTTTTTTTACGAATCCATAACTTGCCAATGGTTTTTTTTTACCTGTTCATATTGCTTAGAGATGGAAGTTGCAAAAGAAAAAAAAATATAATATGTAAAAGCACAAGACCTATTGCGATTTTTGTTAAAAAAAAAAAACGCAAAACAGACCTTTTTTTCTAAAATTTGAATAGGAAAACCTTTGAATATATTATGGTTTTACTATTGAATTTAATATAAAAACGCTCAAAAAAATAATTTAATTAATTTCACATGTAGATACATTAAATTGCAATTTTTAATGTGCAAATATTTTTTTTTTGAAAGTTCAAATTTAATAATTCATTTGTTGCCCACTTTGAGAATCAATTATTTTTCAGCGCCCCCAAAGAAAGAGAAAAAATATTATTTTGACATTTTTTCAATAATATTTAACTTTCTCAACTAATTATCCATAGGCCTCCTAAACTACTTTTTCAACACAAAAATTCTCAGGTCAGTTGCCGCCCCCTGTGGCCCACTAGCGCCCACAAGCTTTTGCCGCCCTAGGCCCGGGCCTCACGGGCCTAAGCCTAAATCCAGCACTGGAAATATCCAGCATAATCAAAAATATTCTAAGAACATTAACTTCATTCGATAGGTCAAGTCGTGCCGCATAGCTTTGATGCCTTAGCAGAGCAGCACGATGCACTAATTTAGATTAGATATACCTAACAATAGATCGTGAACCTCAAGATTCCTTGAATGCCCTAGTGAATCATCCCAGCACACTCCATTGTGCAAATTCACAGAATTTCGTGTCCGAATGCGAATGGCGAATCTGAAATAGAATTACATCCGGATTGCGACTTGTTTCTCGGTCCAGCGGTGATAGCAGCTAGTGCAGACTTTTCAACTGCCACACTGGTATGGTATGGTAAATTGACTTTGAAACTAAAACAAACAAACAAAAAAAAAAAACATAAATAATATCCAGAGAAAATGCAGTAATTTTGTTTTCAAAATATATCAAACTTCTCCTGAGAAAATTCCCTCTTGTCCTGACTAGCGTCGCTGGTTGTCAGAACTCAAACTCAGAAGTCAACCTCCGTACGTTGCCGTTGCGTCGTTACTCGAACCTAAACCTACACACTACACTTCAACCTGGCATGACGTATAGCTATGTGTTGTGTATGTATTTATGCTTATTTTGTGTTTTTTCCTGTTAAATAGAAATCGGAATAAGAAATGAAATGAAATAACGGTACTATTGAATGCATCCACCTGGGAATGGAAATATAGAATTGCAAATCTCATTGACTCTCGATGTTGGCATGATGCATAGTGGTTCACAATATTTCAAAAGGATGTCATATAAAATGCATTTACTAAGAATGTGTTGCCTCTGCGTACGCATTTCAAGGAAGGAAAATATTATTCGAAGGAAAGAATTTACATTACTTGATCTATTTAAAGAACATATATATAGAGGAATTGAAGTGCCTTACAAGGGATTTAAGTGCATTTGCTCTGGTTATTTGTCTTAAGTTGAAGGAGAGCTCTTATACTTGATGGATTTTCTGAAGTAAGATGAGGATGTAAATGCGTTTAGCATTCTAAAGTTATTTCCATATCTACGTAGGTTCTTACAGTAGAGTTTAAAAAATGTTGCCAAATGCTACTGAATTAAAAAGGTGCGAATAAAGTTAGCAGGACACTTTTTTCAGTATTCAGATTAAAAAGTATATACTTTTCGAAAAATACGCAGAAAAAAGGTTATCTCACTTTTGGATTCTTGGATTCTTTGGATTTGGTTACTTGAAGTCAAGTTAGGAGGACATCCATATTCCATTTTCATCGCACTGGCTCTAAGAGAGTGGTTAATTTTTGTTTGCGTCAATAATTAGCACCTCATTAGCAGCTAATTACTACATAACTTTACTTTTTAATCAGAATTCTCGAAAGTGTCCTGATAACTTTATATATACACCTATGATACAATGGTAAGAACCTCATTGAATTTTTGAACAACAACTTAATGGTGCTACCACCAACTGTTAACGAATGATTTTATAATTGATTTTTTATTTTTGTTTGGCTGGAGATATAGCTATTTCAGAGGGTGCCAAGCGGCCTATCATCAGTCTCCTTATAAGTGGTGCTGAACTTCAATCCAATTTTATTATGAAAAACTTTCTATGTGCACACCATAGGATTCTATAACCCTCGCATATCTCATTTTCTCAGTCTTAGAAGTCGTATGCACAACGTATTCCACCACTTATGACCACTGACGTCACAGGTTGTTGTTTGTTTATCAAATGCATTTAGAGCATCAACATTTGTCTAAGCGCCCTTAAGTATGCCGCCTTGTTCCGACTTTATTTTTTTTTCATACCATAAAAAAACAAATTGTAAATTAATTCCTAAACAATTGGTGTTAGCACCTTTAAGTTGTTGTTCAAAAATTCAATGAAATTGGTCAAGTCTAATAAACTGACATTCTAGTATGATAGTTTAACAAGAAAATAATATTAAAAACCTCCTTTAGTATTTAAATTTCCAGTTGCATACAAATACCTACACTAAAATCGCTTCTAAATACCTTAATTCCCTTTAAATTATATCAGACCATTTAAATATTACAGTTTCACTTAGGTATGTTAAAAAGCGAAATTTTAATGAAAATTTAATTTGGCTTACATCCCTGGATACAAAAAGTAGGTTGTGTAATGTGCACCTCTCACATACGAAGTGTAGTAGATAGTTTAAATATTAAACAAAAATTTAAATGATTTTTAACGTTAATTTATAATTAACTAATAAGTACCTATACATAATTTATTATGTCAAGTAATACAAACATAACAAAATGGTTTCAGATTGACAAGGTTTTAGTTGATATTATCGCGATATCATCCTCTACATCCGAAATACTCTTCAGCGTATTCCTCTGAATGTCTTCATCTTCAAGTCATTAAATCAAAAACAAAAAATTCGAATGTTGCAGATACCTGTCATCATGACTTGATTTTCTTAACAATGAATGCATTTATACCCCAAGTAAACGAAGTTTCATAATTAAGGTGTCTTTAACTTCTCAAATATAAACTGAATCCCAACAGTTAGACTGGTCAACATTTTTCTTAACAGACAATCCAAATGTTCAAGTCGATGCATTTAACCAAAAGATCTACCTTTCCAACTCAAAAAGAATTTTTGAAATCACGTATCATTTTTCGTTTTTACCCCATTTCACCCTGCAAATACTTTAAACCTTTGCAACAGTGTAAGAAATAAGTTGGCAAAGTAATACCAACAAACAAATAAATTCATATACTATATTAATAAAAACAATTGTTTCGATGCCTATGAGCACCATCTTCAGTTTTAGTGTCGAGAGTAAAAAAACTGAAAAAAAGATTTGCACAGCACTGTACACACATTAATACAATTTGAATGAGTTGATGTGTTTGATGGTGTAACTGAATTTAAAGATTCAAAGGTTTTCCAAATGTAGACATAATTATCGCTCTTTTCAGATAGATAGAGCTCTGCTGCTATCAATTGCAGATAAAATTATGCAACTGTTAACTATATTGACATTTAAACTTTAACAATATAGCACGTAAATTAAAAGACCAAATTCTAGTATCTATACAGATAAATCATTTTGGTAATATGTAGGACTCATTGATTTTCATTACTTTTTCATAAATTATTTTACCTTCTAACTATACACACATCAAGTTATAAATGGATACTCTATTTCGCACTCTCTCTCCCCCCTTCTCTAAACCGTCACCGGCTATAGATTTAATAGCTTATAAGGTATATGTAAGTTCAATGTACATTTAGCTATCAGATGGTATAGCTTGAGTCTTAAATTACACACACACCATCGCAGGCAGTATATACAGGTGTCCTTGAATCGGATAAAATGGGAAATAAGAGGACCAAGGAATTTATTCCCTTCGCACTTCTAGAAGTCCTCTCAATGATAGAAGCCACAAGTGAGTGTATAAGTATTTTTAGATTCAATGGTATCATCTTCCCTGGCAAAGGTGAATTTATGAATTTGTGGGTTTTTCCAACCAAAAACCTTAGATCAGGGTATCAAGGACGTCCTATCCTGCTTCAGGTTCATGTGAATGGTGAAGTGTGTTGGAACGCAGGAGTTGATGGTTGGTTTGTTATCCTTACAAATAAAGTATCACGTTACACGCTCTCTAAATGTTGTTGCCCTAAAGAGGTTGAGTGTTTTTGTTGATAAAATTTGAATGAAGTGCATAAAGTCTGCCAGCCAACCCCACCGCCCCCTATATTTTTTTCTCGGAAACGAATAGATTCAGTTTGGACTGGCTGGTTATTTTGTACGCCATATATACGATATAGAACACGAGATAACATGAGATACATCGGGGGACTAACTAACATGTTTGATGTCGCCGCCGCTGCCGTGCCGCTCCACAGAGGGCCGATTTGTTGAGGGAGCAACATGTTGTCAGAGCAATATTTAATGTCCTGACGGGATATATACTAAGTTATTTATATAAAAAGAAAATTGTTTTCCAAGGCCTTGTATAGGTAGTACGTGGAGATGACAATGTGCAAAAGCAAATACGTCGTCGTCTTAAAACTTTGCACTGGTTTAATGTGTGATGATGGCCACTTGATTGGTATATATGGTTTGGAAATATCCCACTCTACAATTCTGCATCTGCTTGCTTTGTCTTCGCCGATCTTGCTGCATACAGTCAAACTTTAAAATAACCTTTGAATAGGATAAACGAAAAGTTAATTTTCATAACGAGTTGCCCTATCGCGGGTTGGATTTTATCTCCCTTTTTTGGATTTCGGTCCCGCTCACACAACTAAGAGATATGCTCCTCTTACGTATAGGATATTTTCAGTCTCTGGGCAGGCGTCTTTTGAAACAGTACATTCTAAAAAAATGTTGGGCCATCGCAAAGTACTGTTGTACAAGAAAACTATACTCTAATGTACTGCATACTATAGAAAACTTTAGCTTCGTTCGTTGAACTTTACCCAGGGTTGACCCAGGTTTTCTTGACAACCCCAAGAGTTGTCAAAAAAAAACTGGGTTTTTCGGTTTCAAAAAACGCTCAAGGGCTGCTGACATTTAAAGCAAGAAAAAAAAGTTCTGTGCTTAGATAGTTAAAACTTAAAATTTGTTTCAAATATGTCTTAAAAATGGATAAAAACAGCTTCTACCGTTTGCATTTTTATTGCTATTTATTAGCCTTAAATAATTTTTGTATATTCTTTCATTTTGTTTTCCAAAAATAAACAAAAAACCTCCAGCGCGTGAATCCAAAACAAAACATATGCATAACAACTCATGTCACTTTGGTAGTTTTGGCTTTACCTCAACTCGCCACAGCCATATAATTAGTTCTACTTCAGGGCGAGTTCAGGGCGACCTCAGGTCTCAAAAAACACAGAATTTTTTCACCAGGGTGACTTCAGGTTTTTCAAAAAACGCTTTGGGGCGACCCCAGGGTGACTTCAGGGCTCAACGAACAAACCTACTAACTCGCGAAGCAACGCACGACAACTTTTAATGGCGATAAACTATTAGGCGTCCATTTAGTTTTTCAGTTGAAATTCAATTACCGTTCAACAGGTGGCCCTGTAGGCGGGTAGGAAATGGCTTCTGGGATATTCTTTTTCAGATTTTCTTTTGTTGTAGGTAGTAAATTGGCATTTATAGAGTGAAATGGAGCTAAAATGAAAAATGGCACCTGATTTCAAAACTTCTTTTTGTGTTTGAAAGGTTATTTAAAATAAAATTGCTATTTATAGAGTGATATAGGATAAAAACAAAAAAATGGTTTTTGATTACATGATTTCTTTCTGTGTTGGGAAAGTAATAAAGGTATTGGACTAAGAGAATTATAAAGGGTCCGCCAAATAAATTTGTTTTTTTGAAAATGGCGCAAAACATCGAGTGTAGCTTCGGCTGTGTGGCACGTAGCGCCGTCCTGTTGAAACCAAATGTTGCCAATATCCTCCTCTTCAATTTTTGTGAACAAAAATTCGTTCAATATGGCCCGATAACGATCGCCATTGACTGTAACGGCCACACCTTGCTCATTTTTGAAAAATGGCCCAATTCTGCCTCTGTACCAAAATCCGCACCAAACAGTGACTCGTTTTGGGTGTATCGGCTTTTCAATGTATGCGTGCGGGTTTTCTCTGCCCCAAATGCGACAATTTTGCTTGTTTGCTACCCGCCAAGATCAAAATGAGCTTCATCTGGAAAGATGATTTTTTTTTGGCAAAATCGGCATCTTCTCTAAGTCGATCGCAGGCCCACTTAGCGAAGCGTATACACAACCATATTCGTTCAGCGGAAGGATAAAACTAATTATCTGTCAAATCAGACATGAGCTAAATGTTACCATTCACGAAATAAGCACTAGTTGAAAAAAAAGTTAGATGGCGGACCCTTTATTTTTAAATATTTAGCCATTTATAACGTGAAATGGGTTAAAACCCATAAAGTAGTATTCGATTACAATATTTATTTATATTTTCTTTTGTAATTTTTATTGTCTGCCCGTGTGAATGCAGTCGGGCCAGCTAGTATGTACATTTATGATATGACACCTTTTTATACGGTTAAATATCACTAAATGGTCATAAAAGGTCAGCTATAAGTTCAGTAAGTTGTCAGCCATAGATTTTTTTGAATAATTTTAAAAAAATTTTCAAGGTTACAGTACTAAACTACAAAACGAACAAACTCTTTAAAGCTTTCTAGACATAGTGTGAAAAACTATTGATATTTTTGTAGCTTTCCTTAACTCTTCTTGTTTAAACAAGTTTTAATCTCACAAATTAGAGCTTAAGCTGGAAAAAAAAGGTAATGATACATGGTTACAGTATTTGCTTTTTTTTTAAATAGCTCAAGAATATTTTTCTTCTCGCAAAACATAGGTATTCCCGCATTACTAAAAACTCTAAGTTTTAGCTTAATATATTTTTAGTTACAAGACCCATAAAGATTTGAAATATTATAGTTGCACCGAATTTTATTATTTGAAATTTTACTTACAAACATTATAATGGGTGATTTTTTAAGAGGTTTAGAACTTTTTAAAAAAAAAAACACAAAAAATTCGAAAAAATGAATGAAATATTTATTTGAATCGATAGTTTGAACCTTGCAATTTAATGTTTAAAGATAATTTCATGCAAATGTTGACCGCGGCTGCGTCTCAGGTAGCCCATCCGCTGAGTCCAATTTTGGCATACTCTTTCACACATATCGGCCGGTATCTCACGAATGAATGCATGGATGTTGGCTTCCAGTGCGTCAATCGAAGCGGACTTGTCCCTATAGACATTAGCCTTGACATACCCCCACAAAAAATAATCTAATGGTGTCAAATCGCACGATCTAGGCGGCCAATTGACCGGCCCGAAACGTGAAATTAACTGTTCACCAAACTCGCCTCGCAATTGCGCCATTGTTTCGCGTGCTGTGTGGCATGTGGCACCGTCTTGTTGAAACCACATATCATGCTAGTCAAGAACTTGCATTTCGGGCAAAAAAAAGTTTGTTATCATCGCTCGGTAGCGTTCACCATTGACAGTAACGCTGCGATTCGCATCATCTTTGAAGAAATATGGCCCAATAATGCCGCCGGCCCATAAACCGCACCAAACAGTGGCTTTTTCGGGATGCATTGGTAGCTGTTGCAATGCTTCTGGCTGATCTTCACTCCAAATGCGGCAATTTTGCTTATTTACGTACCCATTCAACCAAAACTGAGCCTCATCGCTGAACATAAGCAGCGCGCGATGAACATTTCGAACCGAGCATGAATTTTGATAGTAAAATTCAATAATTTGCAAGCGTTGTTCATTTGTAAGACGATCCATGGTTAAATTGCAAACCAAACTGAAGCTGTTTGACAGTGACACAAGGTACTAAACACACGTCAGCTGTCAAAACCAGTGTTGCCAAAAACAAACCAGCTAAAAAATCACCCGTTATAATAAAATCAAATAATGTTCTTCATCTTAAAATCGAACAATGAACCCATAAAAGCTCAATGACATGAATTTGAATTTAATATCGCATTTTGTTGCACACAAAGCGCCCAATAAAATTGAGCATCGCAATAAATTCCAACCAGATGCCGATAAGGATATCATCGGCATTAAATGGCACACAAACGTTTAATGTTAATTTATATATAAGAAGCCTTTCTATCCCGCTCCGCCAGAGCATTAAAGGCCCACACACAAAGTGGTCTGCCTCCTCCGCACCGCACACATTGATGCAAGCAGCAAGCAAAATACACGAGAGCCGAGAGCATAGGCAATATAAATCTTGGACGAGATTTTTTTCCAATTGACATTGCTGGCATGGCCTGCATCCTAAAAGAGACCTAAGCGTTTCGATGGTTCTATTTTTAATATTCCAAACATGTTGCAGAGAATTACTTACTATATACCTACTCCTACTCCTACTCCCGACGCTACTATCTACTCCCACAACACAAAGTGCAACTGCACGTGCATGCATAACAGCATAACGGTGAACAACAAATCATAAAATTACTAATGGTAAATTTTATGACCCAAAAGTGAGCATACGTCTAAAAGGACGGAGGGTTGGTTGAAATGGATGAGAGGCGAAGGCACTGCAGAGCAGAAAGATTTGCAAGCTTTGCCTCGGGACCTTCCATAAATATACAATTTTTGAAATTGCTTTCTTTTACCCTGCCCGCTGCCCCCTGCCACGGTTCATGGCCATCAGGATAGAGTGTAATTTACTCTGTTCTTATTTTAATATGAACTCTGTTTCATTTTCAGGAAAAAACGAGAGAGAGAGAGACGATAATAGCAACAGCAAGGGATATACAATATCAATTCCAGGCGTGTACATTCCCTGGACTTGTGGCCAGGACAAAAGGATAACGAACGGATATTGTTTCTACACCATAACTTTCAATTTATAACCACACGAATGTACAATTGTGCTTTTTCCTTTTCGTTTTTCGTTGTGTCCCATAGTCTTTTATACTCAGAGTAAACCGACCCTTACTCCCAATATTTGTACCCTAACCACCATACCTATTACCACTAGTTGCCCCAGCAGCTTCAGCCTTGTGCCGGATGACATGGCCAAGGATGCCCTTTGAATTTGGATTTTGCTGTGAATGTGAACAACATTCTGAAATGTAATTCGATCTAGAGCGGAACACTTGTGGGCATCTGTTCCTATACTCAGCATCATCATTCGCAGTTATACTGCTACTGCACTGGAATGCTATTATGGTTTTCAGCGATTATGGACAATCTTTCTAATTGACCGTTTATGTTACGAACATTTTGTGACTTGTGTTTTATTTCGTTTGGGTTTTTATGTTTGTATGTATAATGTCCTTTAATTGCTAGTGAAGTTACAGTTCGTATGCATATACTCGATGCGTGGGAAAAAGAGACAGCCTAAGCGGGTATAAAATATAGCATTGATCCCACGCGCAAATATTTAAAAAAAATTAAATTTAAGTAATGGGCTTAATATTTTTTTTAAGGGATCCTTTAGTGGGTGCTTTGTTCTCTTTTTTTGAGGCTCTTTGTTATAATTATATAATGATAATTCTAGTGGGACTGCACCGAAACCACAGTCGGTAATTATGTATGACATAATTTTACAAGAGTGAATAGTAGGTAGGTACTGCAATAATATTTATTACAAATTTTAGCTCTCGAAAACCAAAGCCAGTTACGCTAGCTTTAGGCTGTGTATTCTTCAAAACAATAGTGACCATTAGAACTGTACAGGTACAGTATTCCCCGTTTAATTGCACCTCGATTAATAGATGTTCTCCCTTTAATGAATGAAAATAGCAGGTTCGAATATTTTCTAAATGGAAGTGACTCCATAAATCATGACATGCCAATATTAGAACAGTTTTTTTTATGGAAGTATTGTTTGTGCGGCCCCACAGAGCCAGAGTCTCCATCACCGGTGTGGGAATACTTCGGGCGACCAGATTTTTGTTTCAAGTCTCGCGAAGCGTGTTGATGCACTCCGTTTCTAATGGATGTGACTATGAACATGCCATTTAAAACATGTTTGGTTTATAAAAGTACTATTTATGCGGCTCCGCAAGGCCAGGGCCCCCTGCCAGGGGGCAATCTTTGGGTACCTTGAATTGTTTATCAATTGTTGAATTGTTTATCAAGTCACTTAAAGCGCGTTAACGCACGCCCACTTTTAATGGCGATAAACTGTTATAACTGTTATAAATCGAAATATGTCTAGTTGACTTTTTATAAAATAGACCTTTTCAGCCCCCCTGCAGAACCCCTCCCACAGACTATTTTCTTGTCTCGACTTTACATACACATATGTAAGACACATATTTTTTGGGCATTCTCTCGATCTCGAAAATATTTATTTGAAAATTAAAATAAGTGTTATTTTTGTTTTCAGTGACCCAAAATTATGTTTGTAAAGGGTTTTCCAATAAGAGGTGTTATTTTGATATTCAAAGAAAAATTTCATTTTTTGAGATAAATGATTGGATGTTTATTTCATTATTTCATTATAAATGATGCCGTTAATAATGGAACACAACATCAGCCAAATGGCCGCCACGACCACGCTTACAGGACCATATCCTTTTCATGAAATTTTCCATAACCAAATCGCAAAGTGGCTGCCCTATGTCCTCGATAGCCTCACGAATTCCATCTTTGAGGTCTTGAATCGACGCTGGGCTGTTGGCGTAGACCTTATCTTTCACGTGGCCCTAAAGGAAGAAGTCGCAAGGTGTTAAATCACAAGATCTCGGTGGCCAATTGTGATCACCTCTTCGAGAGATAACACGGTCCGGAAACTTTTCCCGTAAAAGATCAATGGTTTCATTGCTTGTGTGGCACGTAGCACCGTCTTGTTGAAAGTAAACGCTGTCCAGATCAATACCATCCAATTCCGGCCATAAAAAATCATTAATCATCTCTCGATAGCGCAATCCATTGACCGTAACTGTTGCTCCAGCCTCATTTTCGAAAAAGTAAGGTCCAATGACTCCGCCGGACCATAAACCGCACCAAACAGTCACGCGTTGAGGATGGAGAGGCTTTTCAACAATAACTCTTGGGTTTTCCGAGCCCCAGATGCGACAGTTTTGCTTGTTGACGTAGCCTCCGAGGTGGAAATTCCAATTTCTGTATTGCGGTCCGACAAGGTGCTTCACGACGACCCAAAAATGTTTTAGTTTTACGAACCGTCTCTGCCAAATTTTCACCATTTTTAAAGTGAATTTTAATAATTTCAATGCGTTGTTGAAGCGTTTATCATTTTTATTAATGGCGTAGTTTTCACTTGTCAAATGTCAAAAAATGACAGCTTCAAAAGTGACAGCTACCGAAATAGCGGGCTATTCAAAATAACACCTCTTATTGGAGAACCCTTTACATTTTACATGTACATAACGGGTGGGCCATTTAGTGTTTTTTTTTTTTTCAAATCATAGGCTCGATATCTTGACAGAAAATCATTATCATACCTCCGCCGAACGAAATGAGTCGCTTAACGCTTGAACAACGTTGGGAAAAATATTGAAAACTTATATAATAATCCTAATCGGGCTTTAGGTCACGAAATGGGAATAATTATTGAAAACTTATTTTCAAAGTGAGTGCTGTGTAGCCCAAACAGTGCGTTTTTTGAAAAGAAGTTGTGGCTGAAATGAAGCACCCACCGCGCTTGCTGTAGGGAAGTTTGTGCAAAAAGTTCGTGAGACTGGTATGCTAGTGGGCAACACTCATGGTCCCCGTCGTCGTATGGTGCATATCCACAGAGAGTGACAGTATGGTGCGGATTGTGGAGTGGTGGTATCATTGGACCATTTTTCTTTGAAAATGCGGCTGGGAACAACGTTTCGGTCAACGGTGGGCGTTACAGAGCCAAATTTACTGACTTTTTTTTTTACTGAAATTGAAGACATGGATTTGGACGACCTCTCGTTCATGCAGAATGGCGCGCCATGTCACACAGCCCATGCCACTATCGATCTTTTGCGCACCAAAATTCCCAAATCTTGTTATCAGCTGTCTTGGCGATGTCAATTGGGTGGCTCGGAGCTGCAATTTGACCCCCTTTGACTTTTTTTTTGTTGGAAACAGTGAAGGACTGATGTTATGCCAACGATCCGGAAACGATTCAAGCTCTTAAGGGCAATATCATCCAAGTAATCCGTGAGCTACAGCCCGAAACCATGAACAAGGTCTTGGAAAATTGGAGTGACAGAATTCGCTACTGCGAAGCCAGCCGAGGCAGCCATTTCAACGACGATGTGTTCCATAATTAATGGGAATGTTTGGTCTTACTAATAAAGCCATCATACATGGAAAAAAATTAATTTTGTTCATTTTAATAAGAAACTTGTATTTGGCCCACCCTGTATCTATAGATAATAGTGTTTTTAGGTACCTATAAGGTGAAGCACCAATTTGTTAACTAGTGTCATATAAATGTTTGAATTAGGAGTGTTGAAATATGTAACTTTGAGCACTTAACTTTTTTCCAGTAAGGTATTGGACGGGATTTATTTTGTATACCTTCAGTCTTTTTAACGTACGATACTCTTCCAAGTACAAGTTCTGATTGGGACAGTTTGTCACACATGCCACCTCTTTTCTCTCCTTTGCCCACTTTTTTCTGGTCGTACGTTGGAAAACTGAAGTAACAAATCCCGTAAAAGTTAAAAAGAAATATATTCCATAGATATACAAACAGGATCAATAAATCATACTTAATTATTAATAAATATTTTTCATATCCAAAAGGTTGTTTCTTATTGGTTTCAGTATTTTCCAATAACTCTAACCTCGTAGTGTGAAACTGGAGGTTGCAGAACAATAATGAATTTGTTGGTAACTTTTCCCTGACTCATTGTTTTTTTATTTAACTAACAAATTGGGAAAACACTTACTCAAGGTAAAAACCCAATGAGTCCCAAAACGAAAGGGAAACTTTTAACGAAGGTTGTTGAATAACAAACATCAAACGAAGAACAACTTATTTCAACAAAAGGGGCTTCGTATTTTGCTACGAATTTGTTTATTTTGTTTGAGTTTCAGGACCTCTCTCACAAAAGGCCATTTATCAATAAATTTCAATTTCATATACTGACAAAGCCTGACTATAGATCAGTTATTTATGTATACGAATACCTACATTATATATTTTGTGTCCCCCAACAATATATTTTGTTGCCTTTTTGACTTTTAATACCACAATTATTTTTGCTTTGTAGGTATTGCAGCAATCACTGGGACTGTAAGCCGCACCATAAGCATCGACCGTCAGACAAATTGACAATAGAATAGAATTCTTGAATGAGTGTGAGAGTATTGGGAAATAATAAGAATTACTTAGGAAACAGGATACACACATCATATATGCCACCCACATCCCCGCTTGTTTTTTTCTGAGATGGACGCTTAATGGTCGACATTCGACATTTTCATTGTTGTCGTTTTGAGGGGAAACAAGCCTCCGCACTATCAATTATTTCTGTTCTCTGTGTTGTTGACAAGCTGCGTCCTACTAACAGTGTATAATATATAAATATAATATAGTGTGTTGTTTAAATGTTAACGTTAAGGTGGAAACAAGTAAATTTAATTTTTCAGCGAAAAAACCATTCCGGACTGGTGTTGTTGTTGTTGGTTTGAGAATTTTCTACTTTTGTTATTACTTGTAGGTACATTGTACCTACTCTTTGCTACTATACTCATAGCCCTCTTGTTGGTAGCTTTTTATCAGGTCATGCGAACAATGAAATGCATGGTCTAACAAATTATAAAGAAGGATTTTTCCACCAATCTTTGGAAATGAACTATTTCAATTGTTTTTTTTTGTATGGTTTTTGAATGCATGACTTTGCAGCAGTTTGCAGTAATTAGGGAAAATTCTGTGAACCAGTAGAAGAAACTTGGGTTGTCACATGTGTTGTTGATAGAGCTTTAGAAGGTTTTGCTTGGGAAACAATTCTAATGTATGAGTAAAATGGATATACACTTATTTTCTATAATTGAACTTACATATGATTTATCAAGGGGTCAGATTGGAATCCTCGGCTGTCATTCGGGTTTGCTTACCAGCTAAATTAAATGGCTGATCGTAGTGAGTTTAAAGGTATGTTTGCACTAGTGTGCGTGTCTTAATGCGCTAAATTGGTTTTGAAATTCACATATCTATTCATCGACAAGAGATGAAACTATACAAAAAGAACAATGCAAGCAAATGGGTTTTCGGGGGTGAAAAGTACAACGGGTTATCACCAAGAGAGCGTATTGTTTGTTTGCAGGAATAGAGAAGCCTTAGCAATAGCAGTATGGCCCGGTAAATGAAGGGCAATTAAGTAAAGCTTTCCCTCGCCAGGGCAAAAACTTCCGGTATCAATCTAAATAAACCTAAGCTCAAGAAGCCAAATTGGAAGAAAAGTCAGAGCATTTTTGCACTGTTAAGAGGCTATCATCACGGTTAGAAAAATAAGCGGTTTATAACACAATTATTTATGATCAATTGAAAAATTTAATTATATCTCTAAATAACCATTATGATCAACAACTAAAAAGATGTGTGAGTGCCAGGACTCACGATTAAATATGTGTAAACATCAACGCTCCTAATTTTTGTTACTGAATGTACTCAAAAGAAACATGTCCATATTGAATTATTAACACTGCATTACCTATCTGTACGCAGTGCTTAAGAGGTCTAGTGTTGAAACAAAGGCAGCGAAACACCCAGTGGTGGAACCGCTGTAATGAAATTTCCAAGCACTAAAAGGCTGATGGTGAAGTGTCCAACGAACGGTGAAGGTTCTTGTTTATTTATTTTGAAGGTTATTGTTTATTGTCATCAATCTCTGAGCATCGACAAACAACAAATTCAGCGGAAAGTACTAAAATCGTGGTTTCAATTAAAATATCCAGTTAGAACTGTCAATGAACTTCCAACCCTTATGAAACTCCATCTATCCATCGAGTAAAACTTACACAAAGTTCAGATTTAATTTTATACTGAACGAACCTCAAATCAATGTCACTGTAAGATAGCCGGCGAATTAAGTATATATTTTGATGTTTTCAGAATATTAAGTTGCAGTTGCCAGTGGAAATCACTAAAATCGCAGTTTCAATCGATTGACACCACAGCCAATCGCCTATGGAATTGGACGCTGTGATTTTAAATAAATGTTAATTTTGAGCAAGTGCAAAAGTAGTCGATAACTCAGCAATTTGTTCAACCTCAGCAATTTTGTGTATCCCAGTTACCTACGTCCCTCGCCTACGTGCTTAAAAATGGCAAGAAGAAATTGCATAGTTTAAAAGCAGTATATGTAAACGTAGAATTGAAGTTCAGATTTTTATTACTGAACGCACGCCATTCCTACAGTCAATTGTCGATCCCTACAACTGACTATTATAATTTTTGTTTTGATTTTGTTTTCTTTCTAGTGTCGCATCCAATAATTAAAAACAAAAGAATTAAATGTAAGTGTTACAATAATAAAATGATAAAACATTAATCTAATCGTCGGTCGCGTTAAACACAAATTTGTTTTGTCGGGGCAAAGCAGATTTCGTAACGTAACGTAATACAACGTACCGTGCTACGATGTTACGTTGCACAGGAAAGTTCACATTTTTTTCACTCAGCCGGCAGCATAGATGCTTACACATCAAAACTAACTAATAGATTTTTCAATGCGACACTTCTCGTTAAACAAATGTGCTAAAATCATAGAAAAGAAAACTCTTTAACCTCCAGAAAAAATGAAGTTTATTCTTTCGAGGACTTTATTTTACATAAATAAATTAAATAATTACTAAAACGTTTTAAAAATCGAGTTTTATTTAATTTTGCAAATTTTTATTAAAAAAACAAGCTTGAGCTGCACCCAACAGTATGTTTGTAGTTTGCGATGTTGTGACCACAAACACTTTGACTAAAAATAGAAAAATCTGTAACGGTCATTGTTAACAAACGGAATTTTTTCATGATCAAAAATTAAGGAAATTAATACTATAAAGTCTAAAAACTAGGCCATAGAGGCCATTTGTGAAAATATACAAAATTCTACTTCGAATTCGGTCCCAACGATCGCACGCCACCAAAAACGACATTAATTCTTGCTAAGGCCTTTTCTATTCCAGTATTGGTATATGGTTGTGAAATATTTTACAACTGTGATACCGTGTGCAAAAGAAAGCTGCAAATAGCATTTAATTGCACCTATACTCTTCGCTTTATTTATAATCTAAGAAGATTTGATCATATTTCACATTTGAAAATTGTTTATGGGATTATGTCTTCTAACAATTATGTATATAAAGTTTCGTACCCAGTTTTTACTATTGATGTGTAAACATCTATGCTGGCGGTAGAGTGAAAAAATACGTGAACGTTCGTGTGAAACGTCACGTCGTGCACTTTACGTTGTAGCACGTTACCTTACGAAATCTGATTTGCCCCGACCAAAACAAATTGTTTTTAGCGCGACCGACGATTTTATCATTTTAACACTTATATTTTTATATTTTTTTCTTTAATTTTGAATTATTCCCCGAACATAATGGACGCGACACTAGTTATTAAAAAGAAAACAAAATCAAAACAAAGATAATAATAGTCAGCTGTAGGGGTTGACAATTGACTGTAGGTATGGTAGATCAATGGCTGTAGGTATGGTAGGATATCGGATGCGTTCAGTGATACAAATCTGAACTTAAATTCTACGTTTACATCATACTGCTTTTAAACGATGCAATGTCTTCTTGCAATTTGTAGGCTGTGATATACAAAATAGCTGAGGTTGAACAAATTGCAGAGTTATCGGCTACCTTTGTGCTTGCACAAAGTTAAAAATCTCAGCGTCCAATTCCATAAGCGATTAATGGTGTCAATCGATTGAAACTGCGATCTTAGTGATTTATTTATAGTGAAGATATATAATTCGCCGGCTATCTCATAGTGACATTCATTTGAGGTTCGTTCAGTATAAAATTAAGACTGAACTTTTTTAAAGGCTTAACTACATAAGCCAAAAAGTACTTTTGTACAAAAGTAAAAATATTTTTTTTCCCGCTAGCGCAGTTATTTTGTGATAAATAATAAACAAATTTTTTTTAGACCAAAATTTAATCTTTCTGCATCATTTTTATAAGATTTCCAGTCAGAAAAACTATTCCAAAATGAGTTTGAAAATTTTCACTTTGGCACTTTTTCACTTTTTGGGCTTATGTAAAGGGTTTTCCAATAAGAGGTGTTATTTTGAATAGCCCGCTATTTCGGTAGCTGTCACTTTTGAAGCTACCATTTTTTGACATTTGACAAGTAGAAACTACGCCATTAATAAAAATGATAAACGCTTCAACAACGCATTGAAATTATTAAAATTCACTATAAAAATGGTGAAAATTTGACAGAGACGGTTCGTAAAACTAAAACATTTTTGGGTCGTCGTGAAGCACCTTGTCGGACCGCAATACAGAAATTGGTGCACGTCGCTCAAGAACAACTGAGAATATTGCTGTTGTAGCCCAAAGTGTTAAAGAAAACTCAGGTTTGTCCATTCCTCGTCGTTCTTTGGAATTAGGCATTCCACAAACGTCATTACACCGTATTTTGCATAAAGACTTGGGTCTTAAGGCTTATAAAGTTCAGTTAACACAAGCCGGCTGATCATCAACAACGTCGTGTCTTTGCTGATTGGGTCCTTGAAATGCATGAAAATGATCCGGAATTTCATCGAAAAATCATCTTGACTGATGAGGCCCATTTCCACCTCGGAGGCTACGTCAACAAGCAAAACTGTCGCATCTGGGGCTCGAAAAACCCAAGAGTTATTGTTGAAAAGCCTCTCCATCCTCAACGCGTGACTGTTTGGTGCGGTTTATGGTCCAGCGGGGTCATTGGACCTTACTTTTTCGAAAATGAGGCTGGAGCAACAGTTACGGTCAATAGATTGCGCTATCAAGAGATGATTAATGATTTTTTATGGCCGGAATTGGATGGTATTGATCTGGACAACGTTTACTTTCAACAAGACGGCGCTACGTGCCACACAAGCAATGAAACCATCGATCTTTTACGGGAAAAGTTTCCGGACCGTGTTATCTCTCGAAGAGGTGATCACAATTGGGCACCGAGATCTTGTGATTTAACACCTTGCGACTTCTTCCTTTGGGGCCACGTGAAAGATAAGGTCTACGCCAACAGCCCAGCGTCGATTCAAGACCTCAAAGATGGAATTCGTGAGGCTATCGAGGACATAGGGCAGCCACTTTGCGATTTGGTTATGGAAAATTTCATGAAAAGGATATGGTCCTGTAAGCGTGGTCGTGGCGGCCATTTGGCTGATGTTGTGTTCCATTATTAACGGCATACCTTTCTCTTTATAATGAAATAAACATTCGATCATTTATCTTAAAAAATGCCATTTTTCTTTGAATATCAAAATAACACCTCTTATTGGAAAACCCTTTAGTTAAGCCTTAAGTTTTACTCGATGGAAAGATGGAGTTTCAAAAGGGTTGCAAGTTCGTTGACAGTTCTAACTTGATATTTTAATGCGGCCCCTGTCAGTCAAACCATTAAGTTCCTGTGGAATTTGGGTACGGTGTCATTTAATTGAAACCACGATTTTAGTGCTCTCCGCTAACAGTTGTTGTTTGTCGATGCTCAGAGAGTGATTACGATAAACAATTACCATGTGTAATGTGAAGTCACCTTAAAGTTGAGCGTGAACTACGAAGCAGGACCTTTCAGTACCGAACCTTCACCGTTCGGTGGACACTTCACCACCAGCTTTTTAGTGCTTGGAAATTTCATTACAGCGGTTCCCCCACTGGGTATTTCGCTGCCGTTCTTTCAACACTAGGCTTTTTAAGCATGTAGTGTTAATTATTCAATATGTTTCTTTTGATGACGTTCAGTAACAAAAATGAGGCACTTGGACAAACGTTGATGTTTACACATATTTAACCGTGAGTCCCGGCACTCACATACTTTTTTTTTGAATTATTAAAACAAAGCAGCTGACATATTCGCGCAAACATTTAGAACCGGCTCTAAATCACTTTTAAACCGGGCGCCGGCTCTAAAAAATAGTTTTAATGCGAGAGTCGACTCTTTCTTAATTTAAAAAGACCAAGGTGCAAAATTTTAAATAGCCTGATGTTGTAAGTAATCAGTTAACACTTTATACTAACTTTAAAGCACCTTATTAAAATGTTCTTAGTTTAAAACTGTTTTTAACTAGTATCATACTAAACCTATTTTCTTACGAAACTCAAGCTTAACACGCCTAAAACAGTGACATCTCGTGCAAAAAAGAACCAAACATACCTTTTTAAAATGTTTCTATGTCAAAGTGACATATGGATTTAGTAATATGTTAAAAAGGTAAAACATCAATCTGGCGATTTTAACTTTAGTAAAATGTTAAAAGATAGTATCATGTTAAACTCGTTTAAAATAAACAAATCCTCTTTTTTACCTAGTATCATACTCAAAATGATTTAAAACTTTACTAAATCGTCTAGAATTTTTCGCCATAAAGTAAAGTTAAATGCAAATAAACATTCGTCTAAATTTAAAAGCAGCAAAGCTCTTTCCAATTTTACTAAGTTTTATCCAGATGATGTTTGTCATTTAACTACACAAAATGTATGCAACATTTTTTCTGATGATTAAAATTTTGATAATTTCGAAGATTTTGAGCTTTTTAGAAAGCAAAAAGCAAGGTATCCGACATAATATTGAAAAGATTTTCCAGATTGTACAGTCAGTTATAGTTAACTTGGTCATGATTCAATCAAAGGACAAGGAACTTCAGGGATCTCAGGCAAAATTCATTAGTCTTCTCTGTGAGTTAATGTGAACGAATTTTCTTTTCTACCCGGTTTTCTAGCAACTGTATGCTTACGATGGAAATAACAAAAGCAGCATCTGTAGCACTGGCAAAGCTACCAAATCCAACTAGATGCAGTACTTATAACAGTAATAACCATCGTAGTTATTCGGAACGCAACATCTTCATAAATAGCTCCCAACCAGTGGTGGCGCAAGGCGTGTGCGGAGCGTGCCACAACACACGGCCTCGCGCTACTTCAAAAGTTTTAGCTATAGTTTTTGATTAGATTCATAAAATCCAGTTTGTTTGTTTCGACTTTCGTCTGATAATTGAAGATGACTTTGAGTATTCATTCGCTCTAACTGTTATCTTAACGGCATCACGAAATGTGTAAGCCAACATATTCTTCATTGTTATTTATAAAGTTTACTAAGAACCTTGGGAGTACTAGTCTCAAAACGTTTTATTCCGGCTTATGAAACAACAAAAATGTACTGATTCTAATAAGGCAACACACACTTAACAAGCGAAACAAAAACGTGTGTCAAGTATAAGCGCTACACTTTTGGAAATTAAATTACTTTGTAGCTTTTTAGTAGTTAATTGTGTAGTCGTGAAAAAAAAACTTTTTTTTCTCCACAACTAATTTAAAACAAAAAGCTACAATTGTTTATATTTTCTAATTTCGTTGTCTAATGCCTGGACTCAGAGTGTCAACTAAGCACTACCTACCCAGTTTTTGTTCAAACATTTCTTTAAAAAAAATTTTAAAATTCTTTTCTTTCCCCAACTAATTTACAACAAGAAAACTACAATTAATTGTGTTACAATTTTTTTAATTTTCTGAAACTTGACATCAAGTTAGCACTACAAACCATTTTTTTTTTTTTAATGATAGAGCTACGAATTCACAACTATTTACTACTTAAAATCTAGGGGAGAGTACGGTAACTAGGGCGCCGCAAAATAATAACAGATTTTTGTAGAAAGGTAAAATACAATAATTTTTTACTAAGGGGAGGGGGTCTATCTCCCTGCGTTCAGGCAGGTAGAGAAATTTTCTACGAAATGACTTTAAATTAAAAAATAATTAAAAACAACGGCAACACTAATAACGCAAAATTATAGGTTTTCTGAAAGCTAGAAACTTGTTCTTTAATCAGTTGTTTCAACCTAGTTATTTGTCTTAATAGTTTTTAAACTCAAAATTTATCAATAAAAATTTAAAAAAATTTACCCTTTTTTGTATTCAAAGATGTGAAATTCAATACTGAATGAATAGGCTTTAATTATTTGATATCACTATAAATTCTTAATCGAAAACTGAAAATTAGATGGTTCTGTCTTCTAGTTTATGAGAAAATTGAAATTTAACAAAAATACTTATTTATTCAATTTTTATTGAGTTGGTATTTATGTAAGCTTGCTTACAAGAAACTCGTGGCAAAAGCTACAATTAACTATGTATTTAATTTCTAAAAGTTCAGCGCTAACTTGACACACGTGAAACAAAGCACTGTTATCACACATTTTCTCATCTTATGAATATATACGTAATGCAAAACATTTTGACGTGTGTCAGTGTTTTTAGCCATAGGTATACTTAGGTACATGTAACATACTGTCAGAATTTTCTCCACAAAACTTACAAAATTCTCAATGATATTTGCAGGAATTTAAATAATTAGGCTTCTCGCAATACCTATCTCAAAATGTTTGTGCTGACACCTTCCATGCAAAATCACATACAAAAATCATTTTTTGAAGTTTTTTAAAACTGAGGTTGCAGCAATTTTCAGTTTGACGGTGTTGGACTGACTCATCCAATTTTTTTTGACGTGAATCCAACTGGTTTTTTTCAGACAGAAACTATTGTGAACACATCGGGCCTACTTTGACGTTTAGCAGTCGAACAAAACAAAAATCTATACAGTTTGAACTATTAATAACAAATCTCTTCCTCTTCTCACCATGAAGTGGAAATGAGCAAAAGCACAGCAACATCAACAAAAAATAACCACGACTGGGTCGCACGAACTTGCTCTTATGAGCGATCACATTGTGGTTCTATAGTCTAAAATAAATTAGCTATGGGAGTGTATATTTTATCCATTTACCAAAACTTAGTTTAGTCGTATTTTGTGAGTATACAAAAATTAACAATATGCATAAAAAGAAATTATATTATTTGAACTGGTAAATTGTTTTAAGTCAACAAAATTAGAAAGAAATTGCTTAAAATACTTTAAATCTTTTTTAACCCAACGCGATGTACACCATCTGATTTCTTATAAAAATCTTAATTTATGAGAAACAAAATTTGAGAACCGTAGGAGCGATTTTAAAAATAATTGTTTTTTTATATATAAAATTTCGTTCACATTTTTGAGAAAAAAAATTGGTATGCCAATTTTAAGTTTTTTTTTAATGTTAAGTTAAAAATTGAACTTCACAAAAAAATCTGCTACCCGTTTTCGAAATATCGAATTTTCAAAAAATAATAATTTTGCTAAGCACCTTTATTTATATTTGTTACAAGCTTCTGTATACAAAATCTAATTTTATTTAGTTGATCAGGAATTGAGATAGTCGAAAATCAAAGAAACCGTTAAATGAAACGTACTGTTGATAAACGTAAAATATAAAATTTAAAAATTTTAAATGGTAGATCGTTCTAATTTTAACACACAAAAAAACTTTTATCAAAATCGTATCAGTTGTTTTTGAGAAAAAAAAATATTTTCCTTAACGGTTTTTAAACATTTGTATGGGAGGCACCGTTATTTTTGGGTATTAGAATAATTTTTGTCAAAAATCTTCTAGATAAAGCTAAAAAACTGCTATTTACCAAGTTTAATAAAAATCGACAGAGTTTTTGAAATATTGAGTTTTCAAAAAAAAAGATTTAAACTTTTTTTAGAAATCCAAAAAATATTTTCTTTGAAAATTTTGGTACACAATATTATTTAGAATATGTCAATAATTCTACATAAAAAAAATTGATTAGAATCCGTTGAACCGTTTTCGAGAAAAGCGAAAATAAAAAAAATTGTTCTTTGGGAGGTACCATTAATAACCATTTTTCGGAACCATTTTTTTTTTATTAAAATTTATTAACTTCTAAAAAAACTTCTGTATCGCTGGTTTTGAGAAAAATAAGTTTTTCCTTTTTGGCCGAGAAATTTTGTATGACAGCTACTGTTAGTTTTGGTCCTAATAAAAAGAGAAAAAAACGGGTGGTACCAAAAAACGCTAGGTACCAAGTTTAAAGAAAATTGACCCTTCCGTTTTGGCTGTAGTCGAACAGACAGACAAACAGTCGGAGGTTTTTGCGAGACCCACTTTTTTCGTCTTCGCTATCATCGTATTGTCAAGTTTGATCAAAATCTCGAGTTCGATTTCTTGCACGAATTTATATCTTGCCATATGGTACCTTTATTATTCGCAAGTAAAAATAGGAGGAGTCAGTCCAATGTGAACACCGTCTTTAGGATACAAGATCATGAAGTAGGAAGTCAACAAAATCTTCCCGGCAATCGAGTTGAGGAAATATTGTTGACACTTCTTCTCAAATAACCTTAAATCTCTTACGATTTGGGTTCTTCGTGTTAATTGTGCAATATATTTTAAGAAAACGTGAAACATTTTCCTGCAACTTATTTCCCCGTTTTAAAAAGAACTAACTTCGAAAACACCTATTGTGAATTAAACTCTTAAATTTTAATAGCTTTAGGCTATAAGTATACAGTTCCTGAATGAAAACAAAATAAATACAATGTAGATACTCCTTGTACGAGTGATTTTAACTACCAAGATATTGACTTTGGAAGATTTGATATTATATGGAAGCGAGATTTTAAGACAGTTGACCCAAGGGGGCCGCAAATTATAAATCTTTGCACACGCCTCATTTTGGTCTAGCGCCGCCTCTGCTCCCAACTGTGTTGCGAATCGTAATAATTAAAATCAACATTTATCCCAAAAGATTGAACACTTATACCAACCAAGTCATAATTGTTTTTTTTTTCACATTATACCTACAGAGAATTTTTGCCAACCGGAGTTTCTTTTAAGTAAACACACACAAAATTGAAATCGATGTGTTTTTTGTTTAGTTTTAGTTCTGTTTGATTGTTATATCTGTCAAAAAAGGCGCGTCTTTCATTTGCTAGAAGAGTTATTTTAAGTGTTTAAAATTAACGAAAATTTAAATATGGGCTCGCAACTAAACGACTACTTTAACTAGAGCCGATATTTTTCCTCAATCGAGGATTGCTTGATTACGCCATTATCTTTATGATAAAAGCTGGTTTTCGGCATTCAACAGATCTGTTTCTTTGATTTTATCACAGTGCAACTGCCTAACATCCGGAAGAAAATTGTTTATTTCAGCTATTCGCCTTTGGAATACAATTTCGCTCAGCTTAAGAGAGTTAAATGACACGCATCGATTTAAGGACGAGTTAATGCTGTTCTTCTCTAACTAGGGTAACTAATCCTCTCCCATTTACCTTTCGTCAAGCAAAATCGACTAAAAAAAATCTGTTTTTGAATATTTTAAATCTACAAAAAATTCTTATCGCAATGATTAATATTGTTTTTTCTTTCATGTTATTTATAAGCTCAATTTTGTTTTTATTATAACCTACTTTTAGTTGCTTCTCTTTTTAAAATCATTTATCGATCTATCTCATTTAAATACATTTTTTAACTTGTGATTATTAACTTTTCACAGACCTTAAAGTGAAGGTACTCTTATTGAGAATTGAAATATTCTTTTTATAAATTCTTTTAATATATACTAAACACATTTATAAATTTGCTTACCAGGCCGACGGCTTAACCATAGCTCTTAAGCTCATATTTTGTACTCTACTTTTATATTGAAATGCAAATAAAATAAATGAATAACCTACATACTTACTTATACAAAATTTATCACGTTTTGAAAGACAAATTGTTAGATATCAATAATAAAGCGTTAGCGTAATATATTTCTATTTACGTCAGGTCTCCGTACCCATAGACAAACCCAATTTTTTATTTTCAAACCGTCAGCAATCGGACCTAAAGCCTTATTCCTATAAGATCACACATTTGTTTATCTTTAAATTTTAAAACTCGAGACAAAATATATATTTATCAAAAAAAAAAAATAAACAAATATAGTCCTCTTTTCACAACTGAAAGCCCCATCGTTTTAACACCTCACCTTTTTTGTATAAAGCCATATAAGCAAATATAACCCTTAATTCTTTATATCCATCTATAGCTGGTTCCTTATTTCTCATTCAAAAATTCAATTTAAGCAAACATCTCCCAGTTGAACTGAGGCAATCACATAATAATATATCAGTGACACAAACTTCTTCGACTTCGACCAGGACCATTCCGCACAAAATAAATAAAAATTGGTTTCCATTCCACAAATCGAGCGAGGGAAACACTTGACGCAGTCTGTTTTTCTTCTTTTTTTTCTGGTGTCTGTGATCTCCCCCGAATATATTACCTGAACCTTATCTAATATCTATGCGGATCAAATTCAAGTTGAAGGACAAGGATGGCTAAAACGTAAATATTCCAAGCAAACTTTTTTTCTTAAAAACCTATTTTGGTTTTTTCCACTCCAAAAAGAAAAACAAAAAAAAAAGAAAAAAAAAAACATAGTAAGAAAATATTGACAGCAATGGTCGTAAAAATTCGCAACAGCAGTGACGCCTTGCTGTGTACAGGGTGGCTCAACATTCAGAGTATGAAGTACCCTCAATACCGTCAAAAACACCCACATCCATACTGAAGGTATTAGCTTACAGTGAATACTTCTTGTATTCTTGTTTCTTTGAAGCCAATCTAACAATTCATGATGTTGTAAAAGAAGAAATTGTTGAAGTGAGAGGGAGAAGACGCTCTGACAAGCGAATAGGCAATTTATTCGTAGTAATAGTAGCTATGTATCTCATGCAAATTGCTCAGAGGGGTCTTGGCATGGGTAAATGTCAAGTGACGAACAGAAGATTAAATTGGTTTCCTTTATTGAAAAAAATAAACCCAAAGTACTTCGGCAAGGGTTGATTTTCATGCGTACTATATTTGTACAGGGCTGTGCATGAAACTCTTGCCAATCTCTATTGTCGAAAAATTATAGACGATTTATGTAGTGTGAATTGTATGATGTTAAATTATTTTTAGAACGAGTTTGCATGGTACTTTCTTGTAAAGTTTTTATAAATCACCAAATTCCTATTTTATATTTTTAGTATAATACTCTATAAGTCACTTTAACTTTGACAATATGTAATTCAAAATGTGAAAATGGTATGTTAGCTTACTTTTTGTACAAACCCTCACTGTCTTGGGCGTTTTCAGTTTGTGTTTCTGAAGTGTATTTCACAATGGTAAGTATTAATAAAACTAGCACATACCCAAAACTCAACTTTTAAGAGCAGGTTCTCCATTTGGTATGAATAAAACACTTGAGAAGGTGCTCAAGGAATGAGTATCTACGTGTTTGATGACCACCTCCTCAAAATAGGAACCTGCTAAATTTTAAGGTATGAATAAACCAAAGCAAGTACTCCATCGAGAGGAGCACCTGCTGCTATTTGTGAATGCTCAACGTTGAAGTTAATAGCTCTTTATAATTTTTTCCATAAATGGCGGAGTTTATGACAAATTTAAACTGCAAGGCCAAATTTTAAAAAGAGGAAGAGAAGGATTTTCAAATGATTATCGCCCAAGAAAAATGCTTTCAATAAGTGCCTAAATCGGGAACGTATTATATTTCAACAATGTTTTCCACAAGTCAAGCAACATTTTCCCATCCTTCACAATAAAACGCTTGGAGTATTTATAATTTTATTCATACAAAACGAGAGGAGCTATTTTTTTTTTTGAGCAACTTCTCTGATCCTTATAGAGCAAATGCTCTGAGTACGTACTCCATTATATTCATATCACCCAATATGTCTGAGTAAAGTTATGATTAGTTACTCGACACATAAATATTAGCACCTTGGGATAATAAACTACAACAGCAACTTCAAAATTCAAAAATAGAACACTCAAATCATAGAAGGATCCATATTTTGATACCATTCATAAATTCATGATTCCTTGGCACACCCTAATTGATAAGTATAGATAATGTGTTACATAAATAACATCCCAATCTGTTTGGTTATGGGGTTATATTTTCCACAGCATTGTTTATTTGTAGTTGTGTGAGTTTCATGGGTCCTTTAAGAATGAATATATTTTATAATTTACATACGCTTTTAGCAGATGTGACTTTCGATTCGCGTAAAGTTACTTTATATCGTATGGACCAGAGTATAGCGATTTGAATGGTATTTTAGAATTCATTGGCCCATCAATTTATAAATTTTCATTTTCTAGGGGAAATGTTCGAACTTCGAAGAGTTTTTTTTACCTAATGTTTGATATGGCATTGTTTATGGGTATAGGAAACTAAAAATACTATAAACAATGTGATGTTTTGTTGACTTCAATGAATTTTTAAGGTGTCATTGAATGAATATGAGTAGGTTATTTCTTAACCAACATCCAATTTATACTATCAAACGCAATTTTATGATTAAATATGAATTTCAGATACATATGTGTATGTACAGTACATAAATGTCTGTTCATAATGTGCAGGGTCATAAATTTCATGGTTTTAAGTTGGTAACACTGGCATTTGGCACCTGTCAAACTCAACTGTCATTTGAAGTGTCATAATATTAGTTGAATGGTTGCCTTCATAGTCGAACAACGCGTTAAAATTATTAAAACTTACTGAAAAAGTGGTGATTCAAACGTAGCCACTTTTCTAGCATTACGCGATGATTATGGTCTTCATAATCGACCTAGAAAGCAATCGGGAAAATCGGGGGAAGCGTTGCTGATGTCGATTTGTTAACAAAGTGTACATGTATGTAAGTTTAGCATGAAAAAACGACTAATCAAGCTTCAGAAAATAAAAGCTTTACAGGTTCGGATGTGCCAAAATTATTTTACCCACACTTATGACAAAATTAATTACTGAGGTATGTATAGGTAGGTATACTTAACCAAAAATACAGGAACCATAGATTTGTGAAACTCTGAAAATACATCATAATTCTTATAAAAAAAATATGCACGACTGGGTCGCACGAACTTGCTCTTATGTGCGATCACATTGTGGTTCTATAGTCTGAAATAAATTAGTGATGGGAGTCTTTATTTTATCCATTTGCCAAAACTATGTAAGTATACAAAAATTAACAATATAGCCCAGTGTTGCACATATGCAACATGCATGCAAGGAAATTATATTATTTAAACTGGAAAATTGTGTTAAATCAACCAAATTAGAAAAAAATTGATTAAAACACTTCTGAAACTGTTTTGAATCGAACGCGATGTACAACATCTAAATAGTTATGTTAATCTCAATTTATGAGAAAAAAATTTTAAAAATCGTAGGAGCGGTTTCAAAAATAATTAATTTTTTATTTATAAAATTTTGTAAACAAGTGTGAAAAAAAAATTGGTACACTAATTTTAAGTATTTATTAATGTGGAGTTAAGAATTGAATTAAAAAAAAATCATTGACGCGTTTTTGAAGTATAGAATTTCCAAAAAAATAATATTGAATTCTTTTTTTAAAAATCCAAAAATATATTATTTTAAAATTTTGATATACAATATTATTTGAACTGATTACAAGCTTCTATATACAAAATTTTATTTTAATCGGTGAACCCGACAGTGAGATAGTCGAAAATCAAAACTACCGTTCTATGAGAGGTACTGTTAATAAAACTAAAACGTTAAGTTTAATATTTTAAAAAATTAGTTCGTACTAATATCAATACACAAAAGAAATTTAATCAAAATCCTAGGAGTCGTTTTTGAGAAAAAAAAAGATTTTCCTTAACTGTTTTTGAACATTTGTATGGGAGGTACCATGGTTTTTGGATATAAGCACAATTTTTGCTAATAATATGTTACACAATATTAAAAAACTTTTTTGCCCAAGTTTCATAAAAATCGACTGAGTCATTTTTGAAATATTGATATATTATATTGAAATATTGAGTTTTCAAAAAAAAAATCTGTGTAGCCGATTTTGAGAAAAAAAAAGATTTTCTTTTTTGGCCAAAAAATATTGTATGACAGGTACCGTTATTTTTGGTCTTAAAAAAAAAAAGAAAAAAACGAGTCGGGGGAATGGCCAAAAAACGCTAAGTACTGAGTTTAAAGAAAATCGACCCATCCGTTTAAGCTGTAGTCGAACAGACAGACAGACAGACAGACGGACGTTTTTGCGAGACCCACTTTTTTTGACTTCTCTATCATCGTAATGTAAAGTTTGATCAAAATCTCGAGTTCGATTTTTTGTACGAATCCATAACTTCCCATATAGTACCTACATATATCGCAAGTAAAAAGAAACCGATATAGGTAATTTAAAAAAAAATTATTATTATAGGCAAATTTTAAGATATAAGTAGGTATTTATTATTTGAAGGGCTTGTTTCACAATTTCTGATTAAGGTTTCAATTAGGCTACATGGAACTGTTGAAGAATATCAGAAACGTTCAATATATTGCTTACAAAACACTTTATGATTATGAATAACAAACTTTGTATTACGAAAAATATCAAGTTTTGTTTTCTAATATTTTCATTCCTTAATTATTTTTCATAGAATAAACATCTTAATTATTAAAGCTTATTTATTTTCTGTTTTGGACCTGCGGTTAAACTAAAGCAAATTAAATAGTATTTTTAACAGATTATGAGACTTTATTGTAAAACAGAAATAAATAAAGAAATTTAAGATTTATAGAAAGGAATTAAAGAATCCAAGAATGGCAGACGGAATAAAATCAAAAATTCTTAAACTAAATAACAGCAACTACGCCAATTGGAAATTCAAAATGGAATTGTTGCTTCGTAAGCAAAATTTATGGAAGAAAACGATCTTGGGAGAAAAGCCATTACCGATTATAAATGCGGGGTTGATTAAGAATCAAAAGGAAATTGATGATTGGGAAACCTTAGATGATGAAGCCAGAGGCACGATTGGTTTATGTGTTGAAGATGATCAACTAGCTCATATTCGAATGAAGACTACAGCAAAATCGACATGGGATGCTTTGAAGAATTACCATGAGCAAAATACTCTCACCAATAAAGTATTTTTGATGAGATCGATTTGTTGTTTGAAATTGGAAGAAGGATCTGATGCAAGAGCACACATAAACGAAATGCAGGACTATTTCACGAAATTGAGTGATATTGGTGAAGAGACTCTTTCCGACAAATGGAGTGCTGCAATGTTGTTGAGTAGCTTACCAGAGAGTTATGATGCTCTGATAACTTCACTTGAATCTCGTAGAGAGGAAGAAATTACATTCGCCCTAGTACAGGAGCGAGTCATTGCAGAATACGAACGGCATTCTATTGCAAGTAGAAATTCAAAAGATGCAGTTTTGAAAACTGTATCTAACGTCATTGTTTGCTATTTCTGCCGGAAACAAGGCCATCTTAAGAAATCATGTAATAAATATAAGGAATAGCTAGCAAAACAAAATTTGAGAAAGAACGATCAAAAGTTTTTTAACAGAGTTAACACAGTTGAAGAATCATCCGAAACCAAAACAAAGTCAAGCGAAAATTCAGAAGATTATCTTTTCACTTTTGTCAAAGGAAAGCTATCAGGATGGATTATAGACTCTGGAGCAACTCGACATGTAACGAATAATCAATCATTTTTCACGGATATTGACAAGACCTACAAAAGCACCGTTGAACTAGCGAATGGTGATTCAACGAAAGTTCAAGGAATAGGCACAGGATCGTTGACATTTTTGGACGAAAGCGGTAATAAACATCAAGAGACTGCTACTGAAGTTTTGTATGCACCTAACCTAACTGGAAACATGCTGTCTGTCAAGCAATTGACGAAAAACGGTTTACGTGTCGAATTTGATGACAGAATTTGTGAGATCAAGCATGAAGGTAAGCAAATTGGTGTTGCGGATGCAACTGGCTCTTTATATGTTTTGCGACAACAAAATAAAGTTTGTGCTGCGCTTGAACACAATAAAAATTGTATTCATCAATTACACCGGAGAATGGGACACAGAGATCCAGAAGCCATTCGAAAAATGTTTAACAATGCATCTATAAATGGGTTAAATATTGTGGACTGTGGCATTAAAGAGGTTTGTGACGTTTGCATGAAAGGGAAGATGACAAGGCTACCGTTTCCCAAGCAATCCAAAACGGAATCATTAGCACGTTTAGATTTGATACACACAGATGTATGCGGTCCTATGCAAACTGCCACTCATGCTGGAAAGCGATATATTGTCACGTTCATAGATGATTATTCGGCTTTTACAGTTGTTTGTTTGCTTAAACAGAAAGGGGAAGTTGAACAAACAATAAAGCATTTTGTGGAATTTTGCAAAACCAATTTTTCACAAAAGCCGAAGGTAATAAGATCTGATCGTGGTGGGGAATACACTGAAACAAATCTCACAACATTCTTAAGGTCAGAGGGTATACAGCAACAGTTGACAGCGGCATACAGTCCTCAACAAAATGGAAAAGCCGAAAGAAAGAATAGGACATTAGTGGAAATGGCACGTTGTATGTTGATAGATGCTGGATTACCGAACAGTTTTTGGGGAGAAGCAATATCAACAACAAATTTTGTTCAAAATCGGGTTATAACGAAAACAACAAATACAACACCATTTGAACTTTGGAACGGTGCTAAACCAAATATCGAACAATTTCAAATTTTTGGTTCGAAATGTTTTGTCCATGTACCAGATGTAAAACGACGTAAGTTAGACGATCGAGGAATTGAGGCTATATTTTTGGGATATGACGACAAAGCAAAAGCTTACAGATGCTATGACAAGACTGCAAGAAAAGTTATAATAAGTCGAGATGTACGATTTTGTTCATCAAAACTTTGTAACAAAAACAATGAAGTGTTAGTCGGAATATCAAAATCAAATAAAGATATCTCTACATACGAAAGGTCAACAAATCAAGAAGAAGAACATATTCTTCAGGAGGAGATAGATGTTGAAATGAACGGAACAAACGAAACGACTGTTGAAAATAATAATGTTCAGACACGTGTTTCAAACCGATCGAACAAAGGAGTTCCACCGAAGCGTCTTGTTGAAGAAGTTAATACCACAAAAGAAATAAAAGAACCAAGTAACTACACTGAAGCAATCGAATGTGACGAAAGAGAGCATTGGTTTACTGCAATGCAAGAAGAGTTGGAGTCGCATGAAGAAAATGGCACTTGGGACCTCGTTGACTTGCCACCCGGGAAAAAGGCGATTGGAGGAAAGTGGATTTACAAGCTTTAAACTGGAGTAGACGGTAAAATACAGCGATATAAAGCAAGGTATGTTGCTCAGGGATTTTCACAAAAGTACGGCGAAGACTATGATGAGGTTTTTGCACCGGTCGTTATGCATACGACATTTAGAACCCTGTTATCAGTCGCAGAGAAAAGAAAAATGATTGTTCACCACTTAGATGCTAAAACTGCGTTCCTTAATGGGAAGCTTACAGAAACAATATACATGAGACCACCTCCCGGCTATGAAGACGGCTCAAAAGTTTGTTTGCTAAAAAGAAGCATTTATGGTTTAAAGCAAGCAGCTAGGTCTTGGAACAATACACTTCATAAGGTACTTGAAGATGGCAAGTTTCAACAAAGTTATAACGATCCATGCCTGTATTCAAAGAAAATCGATGGACAGTTTTGTTATTTAATTGTTTATGTTGATGATTTAATTGTGGCATGTACATCGATGGATCAAATGCGGCAAATTGAAGGTATCTTACAAAAGCATTTTAAAATACAAAATTTGGGACCAATAAACCACTATCTGGGAATGGAAGTTACAAAGGACAAAAATGGTAACTTTTCACTTTGCCAGTCAGGATATATAATGAAAATAGCATCGGACTTCGGATTAAAAGATGCAAAACCAGCCAAGACACCAATGGACGTAAACTATAGCAAAACTGAATCATTTGACAGATTTGAAGACAATTCACAGTACAGACGTTTGATTGGCCGATTACTATACTTATCAATAAATACCAGACCAGACATATCAGCTAGTATTTGTATTTTGGCACAAAAGGTTTCAAGCCCAACGACTCAAGATTGGAATCAACTCAAACGTGTTGTTAAATATTTAAAAGCGACAAGTACTATGAAGTTAATGTTGAGCAAGATTGAATCAGAAAATCTATCATTTTATGGTTATGCTGATGCAACTTGGGCCGATGATAAAAATGACCGGAAGTCAAATAATGGAAGAATATTTTTCTTAAATGGAGGGACAATAAGTTGGTCATGCAACAAGCAAACTTTAGTTGCTTCTTCATCGTGTGAAGCTGAATTCATTTCACTATCAGAAGCAGCAAAAGAAGCAAAATGGATACGCCAGCTTTTGGAAGAAATGCATGAACCAATTCAATCTCCAACACTTATCTATGAAGATAATCAAAGTTGTATTGTGTTAGTGCGTGATCATTAATTTTCCTATCGAACAAAACACATTGATACTAAATACAAAACAATACGCGATTTGGTAAGGAAAGAAATCATTGAATGCGAGTACTGTTCAACTGAAGAGATGATAGCAGATCTTTTGACTAAGCCGTTACCAGAATCAAAACATATTTATTTACGAAATAAATGTAATATTAATTGAACGAGGAGGAGTGTTGAAGAATATCAGAAACGTTCAATATATTGCTTACAAAACACTTTATGATTATGAATAACAAACTTTGTATTACGAAAAATATCAAGTTTTGTTTTCTAATATTTTCATTCCTTAATTATTTTTCATAGAATAAACATCTTAATTATTAAAGCTTATTTATTTTCTGTTTTGGACCTGCGGTTAAACTAAAGCAAATTAAATAGTATTTTTAACAGGAACTTACTCTTCAATTAACAACCTCATTTGCGTTTCACAATATCTGAATAGTCAACCTTATAATTAAAGTTCTAAGTATTTTAATGGCCAGATGAAGTGTCGATTATCAAATTTACATGGCACCGAAAATATTTATTATTTTTTTGAATTTCAATTTCGTCTGGAAAACTAATTGAAACATGTATTTAATTTTAAGATAAATTGTGAAATGCAAAGTTTTTTACCGGAAGGATTTAATTTTCGGATAATATAAATGTCGAGTAAGTAATGGGAACTTTACTGAGACACTGTGAAACAAACTCTTAACATTTTCGTAAGGGTTTTGACAGCAAATTCTGATTATTTATAAAAAAAAAAAAGCTCACGTTATACCAAACACACATAACCTCTAATATCATTTTTCTCTCAAAATTATTATCATTTTTATATTATTTGTGTTGTGTGTTATGTCCACCTTTTGTATCCCCATTTAGGATATCTTCATCAATTGCTATGAGTTTTCTCATATTTTCCTTGGAAAACCCATATTTCTTCCGGAAATCTTCTTGAACAAGCACTTGCATTGTAACATATCTGGTATTGTATGTTTTTTCTTTTCTTTTGTTGATTGCAATTGTCCAATAATTGCAAATGGTTTAAGAACTCAATAAATCTTATAAACATTATTATTTTAATTCAAAATTAAATTTCCAATCTTCACTCAAATTTTTTAATTTTAGAATAAATTTGACACTTGACATTTGGTTATCACTCCTTCGCTAAACCAATTAATTCGGTGGTTTGGCTTAGTAAACGTCAACTACTAGAAATTTTGTTTTATTATTAACATTTTGAACTTAGTTCACGGAATAAGGATTATAACCCTTCGCTATTCCACGTTTATTAATTGGCTGCATAAGTTTACCACCTCGTAAATTAAATGTCAAAATTTGTATAGAAAATTATTATATAAGCAAGCTTGATGAGTTTGCGTTATGATTTTGCTGCGGAAACGAGGTGATAGATGTATGCAAGTAATTTTAAGTAAAATAAAAATGTATCGTTGAGTTTCCTTTAATTGAAAGGAGTGGTGTAGACGGTAAAAAATCAAATTACAATATTAAAGGCGAACATTTTTTTACATATGTAAATTACCTTTTGCCTTATTTTTGACATTTTCAATTTTTTTAAATAACCGTAATTAGGATATACAAAGATTGCTTTATTGGTGGGTTCATGCAAAAGACGCAAACGCAAAGACGACGTTCGCCAATTTATCTCATTGCATGCATACCCTTATAATTCTTATATACAAAAGCTAGGGATATAATTTTTATTTTTAAGTAAAAACAAACAACAAATGAAAGAAATAATAATTCATTTAGGTAAATTGAAAAATATCCTGAAAACGAAGTATACAAAATGTGAACAGATTCATAGATACAACGCTTATTTATTTTAAACATTTTGATTTAACCCGCACGAAACTATTATTATATTACTAATATTAAAGAAAAAAATTCAATTAATTTCATACCTTAAATATTTGTATATTAAAGGACCGTTTTTCAGACTCTTGGCTAAGAAAAGTTAAAGGAAATTAGTCCTTAACTAGGTTAAGCAACCTTTCTGTCAATTCTTGAAAATGTTTTTAATGTAACTGTTTGTATCAAAATATTCAAAAAAGTACTTCTTGATAACAAAGAAATGCATCTTTTAACAATTTGTATATAACTTTTACTTTTGTACACAGCTTCGTTAAATAAATAAATAAATTTGGTGGCGCGACAGCTCGTGGAGAGCCAGGGCCTACCTTCAATTTTCTTTCGAATCAGACCGGCTAAGAGGTGAGAGGTCCTTATTCTTAACAAGAGTTAGTGTTTTTTTTTGTATACCCATATAGGTGGACGAGGCTGGAAATCGAACCCGAACCTGGGGCATATGGCATTAAAGTCCTAATACGCACTCACGCTACTACTCAGAAATACAGCCTCGTTAACTACGGAAATTTTAAATTGAAAATGTGCTCAGCTGATAATACTAAAAACACAGAAATAAATAAATAAAATTATGCCCTTAGGCCTGGCCGTACTCCTACATTTTCCTTTGAAACACTCTCATTTCAATGTAAATTCAAATTTGTTTACATCATATTACTTGTAAACTATCTGTTTATGTGGGTTCAGTCGATATTTCGCTCAAGGCTGACAACAAACAAAAACCAAACCAAAACTCGGGTGACACACATCACAATGGAAAATTATACGAAAAACAAATCAGAGCTCAGAGATTAAAGGTTAGAATAAAATATATCATATTAAATGTTAAAATAGAAATACGCCTTCCACATCACTTCCGGTGTAACCGCCCGCACAAACTCTGCAGCGTAGCTTCTTTCACTTCCATACACTTGGGTGCCCCAATTAACTATATATCGTAATCACTTCTCGTGAATTCCATGATTTCATCCTTCATGTGTCAGACTAACATTCCTTTGAGGACGACGTAGTGTTTTTTGCCATCACTTTTTCTCTTTCGCTCTCTGTCTCTCATTCTATATTCATTTAAACATGGTTACGAACGATACAAACTGTGGGTGGGAGTAAGCCTTTCTGCTCCAAATCCTCACACGTTAAGCTGGCGTCATTCATCGCAGATAATCCGGAAATCTGCAACGGCTTTGTTTGTCGTCGCAGTGCCTTTGGCCTAATGAGTAAATATCTTTCATTTTGAAATCACTGCTTCCCTTCTCTCGGCAACTGCGTGCACCCAACATTTCCACGTGTTTATTTTAAAATAAAAGAAAAATAGCGTAATTTTTCTTCTAATCTTCCTTGTTTTTGCTGATGCACTACCTTATCTGATTGGGGAAAAATTAACTAATAGAAACATGGCATAGATAAAAATAAAAATACGAAATATGGCGTTGATTAAAGAGCTCAGCATGATTTTTCGTATTAATTTAGGGTGCAATTTATTTAGTAGGGAATATTTTGAAGGTCAGCAATTCTGCATGAGCGCTAAATTTAACTCTGCATCGAAATATTAAAAGCTATATAGAAATCAAAGTGTTGTGTGAAGTTCAATATTTGGGTTGGGGTCATAATAATATGTGTTCCAAAATTTGATTTCCAAAAATTCTTTATTTCAAAATTTTGTAGATCTAAAATTCTGTATTCCGAAATTCTGAAAAAAGTACATGTTACCGTCACACTTAGATCTATGTATAGATCCGATGTGATACCCTAGGAAGTTCTATCACACTTAATGTAAAAATTTATGTGTTCTGTTAGCAGTCAAGCCATTTAGAGGCATTGACGAAGTTCAGGAAGCTATTAGCCGAAGTTCTAGAAAGATCCTCTTAGGCCCAGTTTTTCAATGGTCAGTTAAACCAGAGTTAGTTAACTCTAGAAATAAATTAACCCACAGTTAACTGAGGGAGCACTTTTTTAGTGGAGAATGCATGCGGAATGACTAAACAAACATGGTGGATAACACATCAAAAGCATCTGTTTAGTTTATCCTGAGTTAACTCACCAAATTTGATGAGTTAACTCGGGTTTAACTTTAATCTTGCACTGAAAAACTGGACCTAAGTCGTCAAAAAATAAGTATTTCTTTCTTAAATGACAGAGTGCTCGGCAGTGACAAAGGAAGTGTGAGTTATCCTTATATGCTTCTTCATCGCTGCACCCTCTGCAAAGGTCGTCAGTACTGAGCCTCATTTTATTTTTGTAGTATCCCGGTAGGTTGTGTCCGGTGATTATTGTTTTGTTCTTTTTCATAATTTTATCTGTCCTCTGCTTATTGAAATTTGGACATAATTTTCTAGTTGTGCCGCTTGTTTCGAGCAGGTTCCATCTCTCATTGGTTTTTTCTGATATTTTGTTACCAATATCCTGTTTGATGCTACAGGGTGCTACTTTAATATGTCGTTCGGCTTGACCAGGAACCCAGCAGAGTCTTATGTTATGATGTGATGCATGCTAATAACCCTAAGCTCTTCGCGACAACAGGTTACAAGCTTCGAATGTAGTGGCAGAAATAACGGGTGATTTTTTAAGAGGTTTAGAACTTTTTTTTAAAAAAAAACACAAAAAATTCGAAAAAATGAATGAAATATTTATTTGAATCGATAGTTTGAACCTTGCAATTTAATGTTTAAAGATAATTTCATGCAAATGTTGACCGCGGCTGCGTCTCAGGTAGCCCATCCGCAGAGTCCAATTTTGGCATACTCTTTCACACATATCGGCCGGTATCTCACGAATGAATGCATGGATGTTGGCTTCCAGTGCGTCAATCGAAGCGGGCTTGTCCCTATAGACATTAGCCTTGACATACCCCCACAAAAAATAATCTAATGGTGTCAAATCGCACGATCTAGGCGGCCAATTGACCGGCCCGAAACGTGAAATTAACTGTTCACCAAACTCGCCTCGCAATTGCGCCATTGTTTCGCGTGCTGTGTGGCATGTGGCACCGTCTTGTTGAAACCACATATCATGCAAGCCAAGAACTTCCATTTCGGGCAAAAAAAAGTTTGTTATCATCGCTCGGTAGCGTTCACCATTGACAGTAACGCTGCGATTCGCATCATCTTTGAAGAAATAGGCCCAATAATGCCGCCGGCCCATAAACCGCACCAAACAGTGGCTTTTTCGGGATGCATTGGTAGCTGTTGCAATGCTTCTGGCTGATCTTCACTCCAAATGCGGCAATTTTGCTTATCTACGTACCCATTCAACCAAAAATGAGCCTCATCGCTGAACACAAGCAGCGCGCGATGAACATTTCGAACCGAGCACGAATTTTGATAGTAAAATTCAATAATTTGCAAGCGTTGTTCATTTGTAAGACGATCCATGGTTAAATTGCAAACCAAACTGAAGCTGTTTGACAGTGACACAAGGTACTAAACACACGTCAGCTGTCAAAACCAGTGTTGCCAAAACCAAACCAGCTAAAAAATCACCCGTTAGTTTTAATTTCTGCTTGGCCATCAATAAAGAGGGTGATATCAGCTCGTCGTATCGCCATCATTGATATTTGCGTATAGCTGTTTTGGTCACTGCCAAGATCTTAGCTTGGAAGACGCTGCAAAAGTCCAGAAGTCTGAAGGAGCTAGCTAGTCCCAGAATTTCCGGTAAAATTCTTTCACCAACTCCAGTGTCCATCTTAGAACCATCAGTGAAGGCATTTATCGTATAGATTCATGACTGAAAGGTTGGTTGTTTTTCTACTCCTCTCTAATAGGAAAAGAGGTAGTGAAGGGTCTGTTGAAGTTTAAATGGCTTGTGTACTCTGTGCAAACATTAATTCTAACATATCTCTGAAGAATCTGATATGCCCCGTTGTGCTTTGTTTCCAGCAGTTAATCTGGCTAAGTGGCAATGCACTGTATCCTGCTGTATCTTGCACGAATAGATCTAGGGGTTTCAACCGCTGTGGGGGTGGTTTCCAACGCCCCCGTAATTCCTACGCATACTAATCTTTGAACTATTAAAGTTTTATAGAACTGTAATTTTTAAAAATCTCCAAATTTTGTAATTTTATTCACAATGTTAATATGGTTTTTAAATATCTACTAATTATTTTATTTAATATCTAAGTTATAAGAAGAGTTAAATTTTTCTTAATTTAACTTTATAATTTGAATTAATTTGTGATTTTATGGAAACGGTTTTAAATGATAAAACAATACTAAATCAATACTTGTTTAATTAGGGGACATTCAATCTTCTAACGATAGGAAACTTTTATTTAGATGCATCCTCCGGATTTCCTGTAAAATTGGACATATAGCTAAGAAATGAAAAATGTTTTCTGCTTGATTCTGGTTGCAAACGGTGCAATTTCTATTGATATCTGATCTATTGTGGCCTGTAGTTAAGTCCTAACATCACTGTACGAACTTTGAAAACCAAAATCATTTCTGTAACCGGATAATTATCGCCAAAATAGTTTGCCTCACCAAGATTTTGATTTAATTGACGATATATTGATCACGGAGAAGACTCTCTTGCGCGGTCGAGATATGACCTGAATAATTTTATATCAATTATCGAGATGAGAATTCATACGCCAAAGCCAAATCATACCATTCTCTGAAAGGAGAATAAAATTATAACCAAAGCTAAATAATACAAATACGAATAATTTTCTTTAATTTAATATTAAATTCTAAAACTTAAATTCATTAAGCGTAGATAAATGGTATGAAAATCAATGAATTAATAAATAGATTGATACAATAATAAAAAATTGCACATCTACCAAAACTGAAATAAAAACAAAAGTTACACCTGGCAAACCTTAGCCAAAAGCTTTTTTGACAGAACTCAATCTTGCTGATTTCTGCCTAAAGAAATTTCTTGTCACGAACCGAAAATTTATTACTGCCAATACCAACCAAATTTGTGAAGTGTAGTGGAACAGGATTCGGCAAAAATTGGTAACACATTATTACAGTTGCCAATTTTGTTAAAGGTCCGGAATAAAATAAATATGTATCAGGTAGATAACGAAATAATTATAAAGAAACGATTTAAATCAAGACCACGAGATACCCATCATATGTATACATAATGAAAACACATAGGGTACTATATAAGATCTCATGCTTTGAAGCACCGTTGCTTATGTAGCTTTATTTTTCCGCAATAAAAACAATGCCATTTACTTCGTACCTGCGTCAACTTTCCGCCCTAATTAAACCGCAAAAATTATGTCTTGCATCAGCTATAGAAGCAAGCGAGGTGCAGTGAAAAAAAAAATTGTGGTAAACGGTTTCCTCACATTCTAGTACACAAAAAACAGAACGGATACCTCAACATCGCCCACGGGCGCACATGCAGAAACACCTTTAGCAATAAATTAATCATTTTCACCCCCGCATTGAACCATGTAGGTCATCGGTTAGGGATGAAGGGTGAAATGTAGAGACGGTTCTTTCGAAAAGGTGTGGCACAAAATGTTTAAGTTTGGTTATGATGTTGGTACGAAATGAGTGGCTTCATCCTATATAAGCTATAATAATGTTCGTTCCTCCTTTTCTGAGAATAAGTCCTAACTGGATGGGCATCCGAAATTACATATATCTACTTATTTTCTAAGAATCCTCGTTCTATAATGGGATGGGGATGATTATGTAGTGCCCCCAACAATAAGGAGAACGAACGAACCCATACCAAAGCACTCTGTGTGGCAGAGTAGAAATGGTTGAATGCATTCACCCATTTCGTTCGTTATTTAAGTATGTTTTGCCAAACTGTCAAAGAAATTATGTAATTCAAAACACAGGAAGGACAGCATATCGGCATGTAGCATGAGTGTGTTGGATACCTGGGAACAAATTTTCAGGTAAAATGGGGTGAATTTTCCATTTGTAGGTTCTTAGCCGCAAGTGTTTCGAAGATTTTTGAAATAGTGCAACGAGTTTGGAATGTTGGGTTATGCCTTTAACACAGAATGTAGCTTGTATTTGTATTGTTATGAAGTTTGTCTCAAATGGATTGCATTTAGTTTAGGGAAGAAGTCATAGACAAGACATAATGAAGGACATGCAAATAAAAGCAAAGCCCTTTGGGGTTTAAATATGTAAAAGTATGTTATGCTGGAAAAATTACTGCGTATGACTAAATTCCGAAAGATGAGAAAATTGTGGACAAATTAATACGTATTTATTTTTAAAAATTAATTAATACTGAATGTTTTTTTGTAAAAATAACAAAAGCTTTGTTGGGCGATTAATCTTCAATATGCAAAGGGTAGAAGAGGGAATGCGGATAGTGTAAAAGCGCAGGCAAGGTGTAACCACACAATATTGTCACTAGCCACTACTGTGTCCCAAGAGAAACTTTTTTCTATAAAACCTACTTTCACAAATAAAAACGGATAAATTATTTAGTAATAGTCTAAGAGCGCCGGTGGTTGGGGTTGGAGTTTGAAAACTCCCATATTTACAATTTTTTTCAGAAGCATTAGCACTTAAATTCATATGTTTTAAATAATTAATGATGCTCTGTCATTTTCTATAAGTTTTAAGTTTTAAATATTGACGATTCGATTATTAGTACTCAAGATAATGAGCTTTTTAAGCGAATCTTATCGGTTTTTTTTTTGGGAGGATTTTATGCAAACTACAAAATATACACGACTTGATCGCAACTGTGTGTAACCACACATTGAAGATGCATGATGTACATATGTATATATTCAACGAGAAAATATTAAAAGAGTCAAAAGTACTAAAATATTAATTTTTTTTTGTTTTTTTTTTTCGTTTATAAAAAAATGTTTTTCAAAATTTTTAAATGCATTATTGTTTGAACTATTGAGAAGCATCACATTGCAAAATTATAACAAAATCGGTTTAACCATGGCAATGATATACGTGAATAACCCAAAAATTATACCATTTTCTCAAAAAACGTTGAAAACCTAACTCCGTTATGTGAATTTTTTGAGAAAAACCTGAAACGCAGTTTTCTTAAAATTGGTTACTGTACGAAATTAAATCAAAATCGTTAGAGCAATTTTTGAGAAAATTTGATAAAACCAAAATATTTGCTTGTTTTGCTTCTAGATGAGCTAAAATAAAAATTGGAATTTTATCTCCAGGGAATCACCAAACCAAATTTTAAGCAAATGTGCTCTAGCTTAAATTACAGTGGACGCACAGACGAACAGACGCACCGACGGACGGCATGAAGAAACCCACATTTTTGAAATCGTAGTGTTAGTTTTGCTTATATCCTCAAATTTGTTTTTAAACGAAACCAATACTTGCACTATAGAACAAGTTAAAATCGACAACACAAGTCTTTAAAAAAAAAAACCCGATGAGGTTCGCTTAAAAAGTTAATATCTTCAGTTCTATCCGATCCGATTATCGTTAAGATAAAAGTCTTTGCACTTAGGGAAAATGACAGAGCATCATTTCTCATTTCAAAAAAATTAATGAAAGTGATAATGCTTCTGAAAAAAAATTGCAAACATCGCTCTTTTCAACCCCCGTCCCCCAACACCAGCACAGAACAGTGGCCCGTTTAGGCAAAAGTGCTTGCGAAATTCATTTTTCGGGTGGGTTTAGAATGCAAAATTTTTATATTCCCTGAATTAACAACTGTTTAGAGCTCTAGTAATCGAAAAAATAATTTCATTTGGATGAATGGTTTTGCTTGTAGAGCGAGTTAAAGTTGAGAAATCTTTATGGGGAGAAAAAAATTTTTTTTTTTGTGAACTTTGAGTGTACAAACTAGGAAAAGCGGGTAAAAAACTCCTTTTTTTTTGTTTTTACTTAACATGTATGTTAATTACAAAAATCAAATAAAAAACTGATAGGTACATATTTTAAAACTGCTTATTTAATTGTTTTTCGAAACACCCCTTTTTGCACACTTTTTCGACTTAAAATTGCGTATAAAAAAAAGATACCTCTATATAAAACCAAAAATTCAGTTGCATAAAATTGCAAAGAGCTGAGCTAGAGAGATTTGATTTAAAGAAGTCATTAAATTTTTCTTCGTTTTATTTTTTTGTCAAGTGTAGAAAAAAAATAATGAAAAATATTACTTCTTTATTTCGCAGGTATGAGTATTGGTTTCAAATAAAATGATTTTGTAATTCAAAAGGAAAAACATATTTTTTCCTAATCGCCACCTAAGTTTTTTAAAATGGTTTTATAGCTCATTTCTTTTAAACCCCAATAAAACTTTTAAGTATGAATGTTTTTGTTTTCGGGTATGATTAAATATTCTCAGTTAGTTTAATGGATAAGTGTTTTTAACCAGGTTGGAATTTTTGTTTAATATTTAAAGCTTATAAGTAGACAGATTATCTTATGGGGATGTCATCAAATTATAAATGTTAAAAGGATTAGAATATCTTTTAGTGCAGGTATTTAGTTTTGAAGGTATAAAAAGATGAAACATAAGGATGAAATTATCATTTAAAACTTGAACAAGCGATCGAGCAGTTGTAAAAGGAAAAATAATTTAAAATGGGTATACATACCATACACTGTTTTGTTTGAACTTTTTGGCAAAGTTGAGAGTAGTTAAGAGTTCATTTTTGCCGTAATAAGTGAATACCAACTAGAACTTATAGATGTTCTGCCATCCTACAACACCATTACAGTTACCAAAAAAAGCAGTTCCAGAAAGCAGCGATATCACGGAACTATATCAGCTAGAGTGAAACTTCCAGATATTATGGATCATACTGTAAGGCGGCTTTTAGAAAGCAAAACGGAGGAAGAAAAAAATTACCAAGAAGTCTGACGTTACGGGGTAAATGGAGGTGCGATGGATCATCGGGACAATGTGCGTACAAGCAAAAAATAAATACGACAGATGGTAAAACAGACGCAAACATGTTCATGGCGTAAGTTGTTCCATTAAGACTTAATAGTGCAAATGGTGAACATTTGAGGAACCTTCGCCTATCATCAACTCATTTCTGCTAACCCACAATGTTCCAATATGCTGAGGAAACAAGTGAAAAATAGATAGATACCACATTCAATAACATTAAAAGTCAATATATAAAGTAAATGAAGATATAACTATATTTGTGAAACACGCGTTCTTTTTAACTATGATTGATGGGAAGTCTTAAACGAATTTACAGAAGCAAAGTCTACGCGGTCATGTCCGATATGCAAAAGGACACAAAAAAGCTTCAATAATCAGGATGAATCAGATAACGACGAACATATAACTACGAATATGGAATCTTTCCATTTTATGCTAGAATTAGGCGCATGGAATTTATTTGGAAACTTGCCTATACACTTAGACAAGAGGGAGAGGAAATTGATGAATGTATTGGGATCAAAGATGCAGAAAAGAGAAGAAAACAAGAGATTCAAAGGCGTTTTCGCGATGATCTTGGACTTGATGTGGATAATCCAAATCAAGGACACACTTTTTTGAATAACCAGAGGCAACCGCTCCAACAACTGGAGTCAATAGAGAGGTTATAACTAGGATCAAAATTATTCTTAATGTTCTGAATTGCAGAGAAATAGTGAATACAGTTAAATTTGGAGAGAACACCAAGAAAACCGTAGAAATGATCTGAAAGCACAATACTGGCCGGACTACGCATTACCATGGACTTAGACAAGACATCTAAGGTTTGTACGTACATTTTTGTTACTTTTATTATTTGTCCACTGTTTGAATTGTCAATGAAATTTTCTTTTAATGTACTCTTGTAGTTATACCAAAAAAATAAAAACATTGAATTAATAAAAAAGTGAGTTTTTCTCCACTGTTTCGCCCAAATTGGTTTGTTTTCTTTTTTCACTACTTTTTCACTTAAATGACACTCAGATTACTTCAAAAATTCACTTTATATCTTTTTAAAGTTTACTACTAAAACTTCTTATTTTAGCAGCAAATTCTGAAACACCCTGAGAAATTTTTTTCATTGAAACTCACCATTATCATAGCCTTGGAAATTTCCTTTAATATACAAACAAAATTGTGTGGATATCTTTATTCGTTTAAGGGCTATGATTTTTGCAACTAAAAAAGTCAAAACGGGCCACTGTGCGGCGCGCACCAAGAAAAACCTGCCAGACTTTTGTTTTCGTTATCACCACGCATACACCTATAAAAACCCTCGTACTCAATTTTTGGTTATATTTCCACACCCAAAATTTGCTGTCAGCTCTTAGTCTATGCGACTGACATTTTATTCTCAAAACATTGTTTTTGCCATCGCAAGGGAAAATTGACAAAATTAATTTAATTGTGAGTTTTGAAAAAGTTTTCAACTGTTTCAATTTGTGATTGCATTAATTTAAGCTACAGTATTGGACTTTGTATCGTTTTATTAAGTTTTCGTTTTTAATCTTTTTAGTTTGTAGAAATGGGGCAGGTGTAAACGAACAAAAGAGGCACTTCCTTCTACCCTTAATTCAATTTGGAATTTCTTGCCAAAAAATACAAATATAAGCTTCTGCTTTCCTGATGGAATATGGTGAACCTAGAAGAAAAAGGGAAGAATTACAAGCCCAAATGAGGCTATTCATGAAGAACTACACAAAAAAAAACTACAGCAACAACTGAAAAATTTTATACATGAACATAACAACTTTGTTTAAAAGAATAAAAAGGCTAGAGAAACCCAAGTTGGAGTAAAGAAAGCTGATAACTCTGGTCATTCGGATTATGAAACGGTTACTGTATCACTGTATTTGTGTAAGACAAACTGAAATATTCAGTTAGACAAGTCGTTCAAAGATTATCTTGTGAAGTACGCAAAGCTGTAGGTACCTACTATACGGTGGCTTAACTTTACAGGTAACAAAACTTCTTGCTTACAATTATACTTCGTTGCGGTTGGGATGCTAATGAAAAAGCAGGAAAGGATTAAAGGAAATTATGAAGCCAAAAGCTACGCTAAGCTTTAGAAAGCCAGAAAGCACGTCAATTGCTCCATTCAATTAGACACATGCGCAGACATTCTTCAACTTCACAACTGTCATGAAGACACACAAATTTGAACCACATCGTATTTATAATTAAGGTGAAATAGGAATTACAACAGTTCATTGTATACAGGGTGTTTCCTAACTTAAGAAAAACCAATTCTTTTGGGAAATGACAGTTAAACATGTTATTAGAAACAAATCTCTTGCATTCCATGTGGACATCAATTACCGATGGAATTTTTAAAAAAAGGATTAACTGCCTCATGTTAGCGCTATTTTCCAATGTTAAAATACTGCAACCGCGAATTTACTTGCGGAACATTGAACATAAGCGAATTTTGTTTAGCGATTAAGCTCAATTTTGGTTGAATATATACGTCAATTAAAAAAAAATTCTGCCGTATTTGGAGTGATGATAATCCTCAAGTGTATGTTGAGACGACAAAAAAACTGACTGTTTAGTGTAATTTATGGTTTGGTGGAATAATTTGTCCGTACTTCTTAAAAACGATGCTGGCCAGAACTTTACAGGCAATGGTGACCGCTGATAGATCCATGATTACTGACTATTTCGTTCATCAATTGGACAACCATGATGTGCAGGAGCTGTGGCTTCAACAAGACTGCGCAACATGTCACACAGCTCGTGCCACAATTGATTTCACAAAAGAATCGTTTGCTAACCGCATAAAGTTTCACGTTACGGACTCGTGAATTGGCCTCTAAGATCGTGCGACTAAACGCCGCTTGATTATTTTCTGTGGGGATATGTGAAGTTAGTGAAGGTAAAACAAAGTATATGGTGGCGTCGAATGCGAGAAGAACAGTTGGTCAAACAATCAAGGTAGCGGAGCACGAATTTGAAGTAGTGCAATCCTTTTTGGTCAATAGTAGCAGCCGATAACAATATAGAAGAAGAAATACGCGGGCGGCTTCTCAAATCCAACAGAGCCTACTATAGTCTGTCAAAGCTCTTCAAATCCAGAAATCTCACCATAACTTCAAAACTGCTGAGGAAGGACGATTCCAGAGACGGTACAATCATGAATTGTACGCAATCTACCTTGAAGCGGATATCGTGACAAAAATTAAGCTCGGTAGACTCCGGTGGGCAGGGCACCTAGCTCGCATGAGCGAAGATGAACCTGATCGGAAAGTTCTTTGTGGTAAATTCTATGGTAGACGACAGTGTGGTAGACCATGCTTGCGCATAGATCAGGACGCCCGGAGCCTTGGGGTGCGCAACTGGATAGTGGCGGCTCAAGACCGGGACGGATGGAGAGACTTGTTGTAGGAGGCCAGGAACGGACCCCGGTTGTCGAGCCGATGATGATGATGATATGTGAAGTCACTACTCTACGCCGATAAGCCCGAAACGATTGACCACTTGGAGGATAAAATTCGCTGCGTTATTGCCTATATACGGCCACACATTTTGGAAAAAGTCATCGAAAATTGGACCTCCAGATTATACTACGTCCGAGCCAGCCAAATTATAATGCCAGAAGATAAACTACGTGCAACTCCGTGAGGATCTTCCCATTTTTTTGTTACCTGTGCAACATGAACACCAAAGAGGATACTTTCCACTTCGTCGCAATCTGCCCCATTTTGAAGGATATTAAGAGAAGGTGCTTGGAGAAAATGAGCTTAATTGGCTAGAAACAAAGGATATTTTGAATGGCAAAGCTGGATGGAGACCTTTCTTCTCTTTTGTCAAAACTTAAGAAGACGATAGTCTATGAAAATTTTTAGCATTTAAATTTGCTTGCAACTTAAAAATTAATTTAGAATTTTAATTCTCAATTTCCAAATCTGTAAATAATGTAAAGTAATATTTGTCAATCAGGCTTCAAGCCATGCCTTAGTATGCATTTGAAAAAAAAAAAAACTATTTAAAAAGTTTGAATTAAACGGTTGTGAGTATAAACTTAATTCAATAAATCATTCAAAATCAAAGTTGAGCTATATGGTCTTATGCCACCTACATTTTTTAGCCTCCATCTGTTATGTATAGTTCTGATTTTTAAGTCGAGGATAAACCTATGTCATCTCATTTTCAATTTAATTTTGTTTATAAAATCTTATTCGGCACTTGTCCATGTCCATTGTGTATTAAGGCTATTTTTAAACGTGATATAAGGGATCTTGTGTGGAAAACGATGACCAAGTCAAAATATTGATATGGGTTTATGTAATCTGTCTTTGCTTAAATGGCTACAAGAAATTATTTAATAATCCTTTTGTAGTGGAGAAACTTCTTCACTCAGATTTTGATATATTTTGTTTAATTTAGGTATATTAAATTGTTTTTATATTGTTTTATTTTATGTGACGGTCCATAAGAGACAGCATTCACGTCTACAAATGTCCTCGACTTATAAGTCTTAACTGACACAATAACTATCGTAAGCCAAAAGAGCCCCTAAGCTCTTCAAATGTCTTTACGATGTTTTTTGTTTGTCGAATTTAAAAGAAAACTAGGATTGTGTGTGATTTGGATGCGATCTTTATTCGTCGATGGTTGGAATTCGAATGAATCTCTATTGTTCATTTAACTCCTGGTTTCTGGTTCACATTATTGTACATATGTTTTACTGTTACTCAGAGAGAGCAATCATTGTTATAAGTTATATAATGCAAATTTCAAAACTGTTATAATTATTTTCTTGTAGTTAATTTTCGTTAAGTCACAATGAGCCAATGAATTATTTATACAATGCAACACAAATCTTTTTAATATTAATAATTTAATTAATTGTTAATTTAATAATTTTTAATTATATAATGGTAATGTAATTAAATAATTCAAAAGTATTTATAGTGATTTTAAAAAAAGTAAATAGAATTTGGTTCGTTACACTTTGAATTTCTATTGTTGAATATTAAATTAACCAGTTGAACAAATACGTCAAATTAAAGGGTCTCCCAATACGGGCTTCCGAACTTTGACAGTTGATAGCAGCCATATTGTTGAAGACACATTTGTCAAATTGGCTATCATTTATTCTGTCTGTTTTTGCCAAATCACCGTGGATGGATATAGAGTTCAACAACAAGTGCAAATGATAAAATCAAAATGGGTGTTCTGTTCGGGCAACGTTCCGCGCGCTACGCCCATTTATACGGTCATCTTCAGTGATGAGGCTCATTTCTGGATGAATGGCTACGTCAATAAATAAAATTGTCGAATTTGACACGATACCAATCCACATGAGATCCAAGGCGTCCAATGCATCCCGAAAAACTCACTGTTTGGTGTGGATTTTGGGCTGGTCATCTGTTCATATTTCTTTGAGAACGACGTTGGCCAGGCCATCAACGTCAATAGCAAGCGCTATAGGTCGACTTCTTTTGGCCAGTGAATTGGATGATGTAGACACCAACGACATGTGGCGGCGCTACTTGCTGCATGGGAAATTCTGCACGAGCGATTCGAAGGCATGGCCATCTCACGTGGTGGTGATGTGAATTGGCCAACAAGATCCTGCGATTCGATACCATTAGACTTTTTCTTATGGGATTTTCTGAAGTCTCAGGTTGGTATGCCAAAACAAAAAATTCTAATAATACGTACTCTTTTCATGCACCTACAAAAAAATGTTTAAATATTGTTTGCTTACTTCGTTCAAATCAACACTATAATTATCTTGCTTGAATTACCTATTTATGTTTTTTGCGTAATTAATTCATGGCATTTTCAATATTTTTTAGGTAAAAAAAAAACATTTTTGCAACTAAAAAAGATACAATATTGGTCACTGTAAATCCTGAAAATTTATACAACATAAAAAAACAAAATGGTTTATTTAAAAATTTATTCCGAAATCCACCAAAATATGGGTCAATATTTTATTATATTAATATTTTGAGTTTCATCACTTTTCGAAATGAAAAACAAATTATATCATAATTGGGTTTTTCGGATGGCTTTCAACAAACTAGTTTTTAAATGCTGTTTCAAAAAAAAAATATTATACCTGTTATTTCGAGTTAAGCAACTAAATAGTCATAACTGTGCCGTGTTCCCAGGCCTGCCTACCGGACTTCGATGAATTTTAGCAACAAACTGAAAAATGATCCAAAGATATACTAATGTAGTCTTTTAAACAAGATTTACAGACTTTTAAAAAAAGAGTTAGTTAGTTTTCATTTGCTAAACTTTGCTTAGGAAATGCTATTTGGAGAGTGCCCCTTACAAATCAATCATTTATAAATATTTATAGTATACTAGCTGGCCAGCCCGGCTTCGCACGGGTAGACAAAACTAAGTCTCGCATACCAGTTACAAAAGAAAATAAATATAAATAAATATTTAAGGTAATTTTTGCTATCGAATACTACTTCATGGGTCTTAACTTACCTAACGTTATGAGTGGCTAAACATGTAAAAACAAGATCCTCTAAGTCCAACCTTTATTACTTTCCCACACAAAAAGAATTTTTGTAATCAAAAACCACTTTTTTTTATTCCATTTCACTCTATAAATAGCATTTTTTTCAAATAGCCTTTCAAAAACGAAAAGAATTTCCTAAATCGGAATTTTTTTTTAATTTTACCCTAGTTTACCCTACGAATTTGAAATTTTGAAAAAGAATATTCCTAAACCCGATTCTTAAGAAAAGTCTTTCAAACAAAAAAAGAATTTGATAAATCGAACACTTTTATTATTTTTGCCCCATTTCACCCTACACATATTAAAAGTTAAAAAAGAATATCCCAAAGCCATTTCTTAACCGCCTACAGCGTCACCTGTTGAACGGTAATTGAATCCAACTGAAAAAAAAGAAATGTGCGCTTACCACGCCACCTGTTGAGAATTTTCCAATTCCAATTTGGTCCAATCGTTTTCAAAATATAAGCATCCGAACACACCACGATCCATTTTTATATAATATAGATTAAATATTTTAAATTCGATCTTTCACCAACAAAAAATTTCTTAATCGTTCGATACCTTAAATGGATAGTTACCTACTCGTATTTCAACTCCCAGATCACGAATAAGCAATTAGATTGCTCAGCCGCAAATCGAATAAACATATTTCACCTTGTTTGCTTCAAACGTACTACTTCTTTACGAACACAACAAAATCAGGATTTTTGAAGGCTGTTTGTTTGGATCTTGGAAAACCTTAAGTGAGAGGGAACTTTATAGGTCACTTGGACGCTTGGTTCAGCTGAAAATACCTTTTGAAGAGGTAAAATGGCAATTTTCAAGCCGCTTTTTTGTCACTGTCCAATACATTGAAGTCGTTGTGAATTTCAATACCAGCACTATTTTACTGACCTATGCACCCAGTTATATAAAAAATTACAAAATAAAAATATTCTTAAACACAAATTAACCTGCTATATGAAATAATAATAATTGTATGGCTCAAGGGTAACAGTAATAGCATCTTCAGCAAACAATTTGAATTATCAAATCATCTAATGTCATCATACCTACTCCCTGAACTTTTACAATGTTTCGCCTCCGAACAGAGGAGAAGCTAATAAAATACTTAGGTACCAAAACAAAATAACAAAAAAACCTTAATATTTTGTGGTTCGAGGTGCCATAAATATTTCATTGTGCAAAAAGAGATCAAACCATAAAAAAAAACCGTATCTTAAAAAACTTTATGCATCCATCATCATCATCATATTCAAAAAAGATACAAAATGTCACGCACATAATAAAATAAAAGGCACGCTTGAGTCAGGATTACTAACTCTTTATAACCAAAATTACGAGTATATATCTACATGCTGATTTTGGTGTGTGATAGAAAACTAAGAGGGAGATCGGAAAAACATTATCGTCGCTATTAAAGAAAACTGGCATAACTCAAAAAACTTAATTCTTCAGAAAATTGATTTAAAGTTTTTTACTTAGTCAATTTCACACAAAATCAATTTTTTTAATAATTTAGAATTATTTCTTTTAGAAATATTAATAAGATTAATTTTATTCAATATTTAATTTGATGTAAACAAAAATAAAAAAAGTTACTGTTAAGGTGGAAAATCGAATGATTTGTCAGACCCTTTCAAATAAGGTCACTTTTCCACAAACAATTTATGATATTCAGTCAACCTTTTTTTTTTATTCCTGAGTTAGTTCGTAATGACATTGCAAAAACAAAATAATGACTACAGGTTGTTTTTGATAAATAAAAATCAATTTATTGAAACTTCTTCATTATAGTAGGTACATTGAATAGGTAATAGGTTAGGTAAATAGTACAAACAAATAAATTCACAGAATTCTGTTTTGAGCGAGACTCACTATTCTTTTTATTCAAAAACAACTCTCATATACTTGTTTTGTAACCATTTTTACAAAAATTAATATTCTCATTATTTTCTATTTGAGAGACCTTAAAAAATAAGATCTAGCATCATTTGTTTTTAAAACTTAGACACATTAATATCCACATCCTTCATTTTTTTAATTTTTTTTACAAAATAAAAGTTATTTGTTTTAAAAATAAATCACATTTATTTCTTAGTGGTTAGTGGTAAATAAAAAACAAAAATTCTTTTACCTCTTTTCGAGAGTTCTTTAAGTTTTAGTGGTTAAGAAATATTTATTTTAAATACTTATGTAGGTAGGTATATATCACATTTTTTCGTTTGTACTTTTTTATTTTAATAGAAATCAAAAGCTTTTTGATTAGTCTTTTGTTATTAAAAACATAAAATAAAAAAAATAAATTAATAGTTTCTTCTTGTAAAAATTAACTAGACTGCTAGTGTAATAAAATAAATTGAAAGTATATGTAATCTACAAGTTCCTATAAAACTCACTATAGTAATGTGGGATAAGATTTTTTTCCAAAAGCATAACTAACCCTTTCTTTTTCTTTTCGCTTACTGGCAATTTAGCTTTGTTTAACGAAGGAAGATTTTCCCTAGTTTTTTTGGGTTTTTTAGAAGATCTTAACTCAATTTCTGACAAATTTACATCAGCGAACGGTTTTTTAAAATAAATTATGTGAGGATGTGCTTTTTCAAATCTAATAACTCGTATCTCTGTGATTTTAATGCTGTTTTTACCAAAAACTGTTTCCGATTCCAGATTTTTATGTTTAGGAAACCGCTAAAGGCCATTTCAGTTACTTTGTAGGGTTGCCCAGTTTTCCTAGAACTTCGTATAAGTGCACAGTAATGCTCTGCTGTAAAAATTGGCCCTCCTCGAAGTAAACGACTTATATGCCTTTCAATTACAGAGTGGACAGAATCACCTCCATTTTGAGTATGACCCTTGAACAAAAATTTATGCGTTATGCTATTTATGAACTCGTAATTGTTAACGGCGTATCGATATAATACAAACATAAATTGGTTTTTATTTTGTCCACAGCAGTTGTCGGTGTAGAAAATAACATCAATGAGCTTCAGAATTCTTGTGGATAATTCTTCCAATTCCTCTAGTTTCTTCAAAACACAAGTACCAATTTTAAGTGGATTCGTTTCTTCCGTTCTCGTGAATAACTGTAAGCCAATTTTCGGTTGCAGTGCTTGTTCCTTTATCTTCATTATTTGCGCTATTCTTTGCTCTGGCCAATTTAAGCAACAGCTTTGTGCTGATTTATTTTATCTGTAGAAAATTACTAGAAGCGGATAAAATTGAATCATTATTTCTACCACGTTAACAAAAAAAATGAATCATAAAAATTGAAGAATAATGGCATATTGAGTTTAAATTCGTTATTTAAATAAAAAACTAAAAATTATAAGCAGATAACTCTTTTCAAAAATGGAATAAGTTAAAACACAAACTTAAGCAAAATTATTTTTCGATTGATCAAAATAAAATATTTTAAAGAAAAACGGCATAAGTTATGTAAGTGTCACTGCAAAAACGTGTTTTTTTTTTAATTTTTATCAAGAAAAGTTGCACATTTTGTTTTAATACATGAAAATTTTTACAAAGCAGATCTTACTTTATTAACAAAAATGGTCCAATTACAAATAGCTTCCTTTTCTATAAACTTTTGCAAAATTGCTTGGACATAACACAAATAATGCAACCTTTTTGCCAAAAACACAATGACCGTCCACTTCGAGCGTCTGACCTATACTGAGTTATTTCTCTGTTCACCATTCTCCATTGATCAATTGGAACAGAGTAAGAGTTGGAACACTATCCGCGTCTCGGGATTCTGAAGGGTTAGAGTTATGCCCACTTTACAGAAATATAGAGATTTTTTTTTGTAGCCGATTTTCATCATTAACTAAAAAATCGATTTTTTTGAGTTATGCCAGATTTCTTGAATAGCGACGATATGTAGTTTTCTAAAGTTCTTGTAAAAAACAGTATGTCTAAATATATATGTAGGTACCTACCTAATTGTTTTTTTTTATATTTTTGTAACTAATATGTCGTTGGAAAGGTTTTATCTCGCAGAAAAGAATCTAGGATTTATATCTTAGTCTTATAAATAGATCAAAACAGACGTGCAATTTCGCTTCTATCGATGATATTCAAATTATCCACAATAAGAGCAGTTAGTGGAGCATTTGCAAATATTGCAACTGAGATGGTGACATTGGGTTTGGCTGGTCATCAAGAAAGAAATCTCAACATGTAAAATTAGGGAATAACTACAACTTCGAAATAGTCAAGGACTTTGTCTATCATGGGTATCTATTTCCTACGGCCAATATTCTGAGCCTTCTTCCTTGCTAAAGTAATACTATTCGTCTATTCGTTCCAATTCAAAACTTGTTGTTCAGAAAAACTCCCCTTAGGAGAATACATTGCCAATGAGAGCCCTTCAGTGAATATTCCTAGAGCTACATTTTAAAACCCACTCTATCCCCACTGACAGTCAGGCTCACCAAACAATTAACCGCCCAGAACTATGACGACCACTATGTTTATTCTAGTCTCAGAGATCAACGAATATATTCAGGTGTTCGACTTTATCTTAATGAACAAAACGACGTTTGTGTTAATGTTGTTACAATAACAAACTTATTAGTTTCATTCAATTCGCCTTCGACACACACCCGGCAGCTCTTGGAGAAAGTTTTCTAAGCTCATGAAACATTACACTCTTCCCCTTTATAGATGTCGTAAATGCCTTATCTTCCTTCGACTGGTACTTAAGCTCGAAAGAAGACGATCTAGCTTAGATTTGTTCGATCTATAATCCCTATATTTTATCCCTTCATAATGTTCTCCCAGCCTCCCCTTCACGCTCTTAAGCTTTCTTCTTTCATTTTATTATCAGAATGTAAGATGTCATCTTTCTAAATTTTCAATTTGTCTACCACAATATAATCTCTGTTGGCAACCCTCTCTCTCTTTCAATAACGAAACTTTAAATGATCCCCACACTATCGCCAACTTTCTTGTCTTATTATTCAAACAATCCTTTGCCAAAGACCTAACACTGATGGACGCACAAAAATGGAAAATGACCGTAGCCAACTTCGTTTGCTTAATCAGTGTTGCCAGATTTTCTAAGAGGAGTGGAACCTTGGATCAGAAAAAAGACTTATTCATAAATGGGATAGATAAATAAAATAAATCCTCATCAAAATTTGAAGGAGCGAATAAAAAGTTGGGATAACCCAGCCTCTAGGCGATACATAGAGGTCGTTCTAGAAACACTGTGCTTAACTAGTGGCATCTAGCTAGGGATTGTAATGTCGTTTTCGATTGGATTTTCGGTCTATTCTACTCCTTTTTAATTCCAATCGAATATGAAAACACCAACTTTCCTGAATTTACACACACACTCCCAAAGCCGCCATTTAACAAAATGGCTTCTTCAAGTATTTATCACTTTTGACAATTAATCCAACGAACAATTTTATATATATGTGTGTGTTCCTCGTCTACTCCAATATGAAATTGGGAACAGAAGAACACTCCGAAAACATTACTCGGAACAGCCAATCGAAGGCTTTTGGAGTAGTAGGAGTGAAAAAGGAGTGCAAAAAGAGTACTCCTAACATCTAAACGAAAACGACATAAGTAATTACAATTACAGAAACTAAAACGAGCTACAAACAAATTTCCGGTTTTGATAGATTTTGTCCAAATAGCCGTTATAGGGGTTTGATCCTGTGTCATCAGGCTACATAGATTGCGAACACATCTTTGTTCTTCTTCCGTAATGACACAATAGTAATTGGTGTTTTTTTTTTTAACTCAGATCACGGAACTGTCGAAAAATATCAGAGCATAAAAAGTGTGTTTCTTTTGCCCATCGTTTAGCTCAGAATAAAATGACCGAGCAAATCGAGCAAAACGCTGAGCAAAGCCAACTTCACGGGTTGGGTACGAAATCCCGCATCACAAAATCCCGTATCACGAAATCCCGCATCTGGAACTTGGACAAAGGACAATTTTTTTGATTGAAACAAGGTTCTGGAGGTGGATCTGGAACCAGGACAAAAGTTCTGGAGGTGGGTCTGGAAGTTGGACAAAGGACAATTTTTTTTTGTTTTTGGAAACAACTTTTTTACAATTAAAAAAAAAATCTAGAGGTGGTCTGGAACTTAGACAAAGGACAATTTTTTTTTTTGGAAACAACTTTTTTTATTAATTTTCAAAATTAAAAAAATTGCTTTTTTGACAGATATTTTGGTAAGGTTCTGAAGGTGGATCTGGAACCGGGACAAAAGTTCTGGAGGTGACTTTGGAACATGGACAAAGGCCAATTTTTTTTTGTTTTTGGAAACAACTTTTTTACAATTAAAAAAAAAATCTAGGGGTGGATCTGGAACTTAGACAAAGGAGACATTTTTTTTTTGGAAACAAAATAATTTTTCCAAAAGAAAAGTTAATTTTTTTTTTAAATATTTTTGTCAAAAAAAAAAAATATTTCCATCTCTGTCCAGGTCCAGAACCACCTTTGTCCAGGTCCAGAAATCCAGAAAAACATTGTATTCGAAATCACCAAAATGCTGCGGGATTTCTTTACGATCCCCAACTTCACACATAACTAAAAATTAGAAATGGATTCCCTGTGAAATGACAGTTCAGTGCTCAAGTGAGGGAGTATAGGTACCTTCTAATAAAGAAAAAAGAAGAAGGACAGGAAATGGGAACATAAATAATATACTGTTATACTTGTATGGGTATATAGTATTGGTGAATCCTCTGATATTGTTGAGTGTAAATCACATATCCCACAACAGCAAAATACTAAAGAAAAACTTTAATTTGTGTACACAAATGCAACAACCAGAGGAGATTAAGATGAATACGAAATTAGATTTTAAAGAAATTTTTCAACAGGTTGCAAATGTAACCTTCCAACTCGATGTTGCTTATATTGCCTATGTTCTATATACAAGAACAGGATTCATACTTTCACTGTCTCACCGTGCCAGAAGTTCCATTACAAGGTTGGAGTAAGTTAAAGTGCATCTTAACATTAAAATTGTATTTCAATAAAAATAAAAAAATACCTTTACATCAGTAGTATATATTAGTATATTAATGTATACATATATAGGTACTTTGAAACTCACTCATATAGAGTAACGAGATACTTCGCCTGATCCATCAGTGTATGAGCTATTGGAAACACATGCACAACAACCTAGAGGATTTAAGTTTTTGTGAACCACTTTGCTGGCTGACTGCTTTTACTCTAGGAAACTCCTCACTTTTGATACATTTTCAAACAAACAATCCCTACCACCGAACCAAGGAATAGTTAATGAAAGTTTAACAATGAGGAAAGTTACACATGCGCCGGAACTTTTCATTCAATTTTTTCGTGAAAATTCACCTGTTGCAGAAAAGCTGGGGGTAATTGATTGCAATTTAGTTCAACAGAACTGTGCATCGTGCATGTACATGTTAAAGAAAGGTCAAGGGAGCAAGGATATGTTAAATGAAGTTGCCTGTAAAATGAAAAAAGGCCCCAAAGGAGTTTTTTTTTTTTTATTTTCATTTTTTTAATGTATAAACGGATTGCTTGCAGAGTGAGGAGCTTTTTTGCATTCTTCATGATGAGGAGATATCAAAAAGCGCATGCCATGAGTAGGATATACATACGTTACGTACTAAAACTTTCCTCAGGACACATTTCCGACTTTTAAATATTTACATTATGTAAGTGATAAAAAACTCATGAAATTTTAATTGTTTTTTTTTTTCGTTTTGAAATGAATATACAGTTAATTTTCGGGATGCTCCTTGTTATTTTAACTTGCTCCATATAATAGGCAAACAATTTTTTGTTTCATGTAAAAAAATCAAGATTTAAATCAAATATTAAAATACGATGGTGGAACGGGTGGGTACAGTGGAGACATATATTTTTTTGTAATCGACTTACATATTTTTTAAATAAAGAAAAGTCTTTGATGATTTCAATGTACCTACCTATTGCTTTATTGGGAATAGCATCCGTTATCGGGTCATGATAACCGCCTTTTTCCTGCCTGAAATTGAATCCTGTGAATGTGACCTCGATGGACATTTGGTTTCAACAAGACGGCGCGTGCGCTACTATGGTCACACAGCTTGTGAAACCATGGTTTTAGTACTAGAACAATTCGGTGAACAGTTTATTTCTTATTTTCGACCGCTTAATTGGTGGCCAAGACAATGTAATATTACACCACTTAACTTTTTCTTTTCCATCTATTTACATAATCTTTAAAGTATACATTGATAAGCCAGTTAAGAGTAATTTTTAAACATCAATATTCGTCCGAGTGCTGAATTTTTTCTATTGAACTCTTTACACGTAACTTGCACCCCCCCCCCCCCCCCCTCCCCCCCCCCTGAGGCACACAACTAACAAATTTTTCATTTTTACTTGCGATATACATAGGTAGGTACTATATGGGAAGTTATGGATTCGTACAAAAAATCGAACTCGAGATTTTGATCAAACTTTACATTACGATGATAGAGAAGTCAAAAAAAATGGGTCTCGCAAAAACGTCCGTCTGTCTGTCTGTCGGTTCAACTACAGCTTAAACGGATGGGTCGATTTTCTTTAAACTTGGTACCTAGCGTTTTTTGAACATTCCCCCCACCAGTTTTTTTCTCTTTTTTTTAGGACCAAAATTAACAGTAGCTGTCATACAAAATTTCTTGGCCAAAAAGGAAAAACTTATTTTTCTCAAATCCAGCGCTACCGAATTTGTTTTTAAGAACTCCATAAATTCAAATAGTTATAAGTTGCTGTTTAATAAAAAAAATGGTTCCGAAAAATGGTTACCAAAGAACCATTTTTTTGATTTTCGCTTTCCTCGAAAATGGTTAAACAGATTTTGATCAATTTTTTTTAGGAAGAAGTATTGACACATTCTAAATAATATTGTGTACCTAAATTTTCAAAAAAAATATTTTTTAGATTTTTAAAAAAAGTTTTAATATTTTTTTTTGAAAACTCAATATTTCAAAAACGACTCTGTCAATTTTTATTAAACTTGGTAAATAGCAGTTTTTTAACTTTATATAGAAGATTTTTGAACAAATTTATTCTAATACTCAAAAATAACGGTGCCTCCCATACAAATGTTAAAAAACCGTTAAGAAAATATTTTGTTTGTCAAAAACGACTCCTACGATTTTCATAAAAGTTTTTTTGTGTGTTAAAATTAGTACGATCTACCATTTAAAATTTTTAAAGTTTATATTTTACGTTTATTAACAGTACCTCTCATATCTACATCTAATCAACCGAATAAAATTAGATTTTTTATACAGAAGCTTGTAACAAATATAAATAAAAGTGCATATCAAAATTTTCTAAAAAATGATTTTTGGATTTTTTAAAATAAAATCAAAATTATTTTTTTAAAATTCGATATTTCGAAAACTGGTAGCAGATTTTTTTGTTAAGTTCAATTTGGCGTACCAATTATTTTTCTCAAAAATGTTAACGAAATTTTATATATAAAAAATTAATTATTTTTAAAACCGCTCCTACGATTTTCAAAATTTTTTTCTCATAAATAAAGATTTATATAAGAAATCAGATGGTGTACATCGCGTTGGGTTAAGACGGATTCAAAGTATTTTAATCAATTTCTTTCTAATTTTGTTGATTTAAAACAATTTACAAGTTTAAATAGTATAATTTCCTTTTATGCATATTGCATATGTGGAACACTAGACTATATTGTTAATTTTTGTATACTCACATAATACCACCTGAAACTAAACTAAGATTTGGGAAATGGATAAAATGTATACTCCTATAGCTAATTTATTTCAGACTATAGAACCACAATGTGTTCGCGCATAAGAGCAAGTTCGTGCGACCCAGTCGTGCATATTTTTTACTATGAATTTCAACAAATACTTGTCTTCTCTCCATGATTCCCCCCCCCCCACCTCGGCTCTGGATCATGCCAAATGTATGTGAAAATATCCTTGGTTAATATTTAATCAAGGATAATGCACAACGTTTGAAAAAAAATGGACAAACTACCTTTGAAAATGGGTGTGCTTATGCAGTTGAAGTGGAGTATGCCTCAAACACAAATCGGATTTTTATTGTCATAAGAGCCAAACTCATGAGTTTGACGTTTAGAAATGACAAATTTGGTGAGGGGTGTTGAAATGTTGAGGAATGAAGTACAATATATACCCCTTAGTCTTTAGAAAATAAACGTTAATATAATTTTTTTTATTGCGTAAGCATACAATTTTAATTTAAAGCTGATCTGTTTTGTGGGCTATTAGGCTGTTGCTTAAACGGATATTATATTTTTATTTGATAATCAGCCCTATCACCAATTCTTGATGGCAATTTGTTTGAAGTTATTAATTTTTTTTTTTTATTTATTTATTTATTTCATCAAGTAGATTTATACAAATAATATATAATCTTACAGACTACAGATAATAATTTACTATTGAAAAGAAAATAACCACCAGGTTATGAATTTAATATAGACAAAATGAGTTTTTTAAAAGATTCTCGGCTTTGTTGGGAAAAAAAATCAACATGACTACAAATTGTATTGGCTTCTCTAATGCATCGAGTTAAAGGTTCATTTAGACCATAATTTATACGAGGTTCATTAAAAAGTAAACGGGATCGCAGATGCCTTGATGGAGCATACACACCTACCAGCGACAAAAGTAAAGGGCAATTTATACGGTATGTGATAATATCGCGCAAAAATACTATACCAAAATATTTACGACGAACAACAAGAGATTGAAGGCCAAGAAGTTGACGCCTTGTTTTATAATTTCTGATACGGATATTCCAGTTTAAGCGACAGACTACAATTCGAGAAAACTTTTTTTGTGTGTTTTCAATCCTCTTAGAATGAACTTGATAAAATGGGTCCCAAATTACACAGCAGTATTCCAACAATGACCTGACATACGCATAAAAAAGAGATCGAAGAGTAAATGGATAGGTAAACTCTTTAGAGTTACGATTAATGAATCCTAACATAGAGTTAGCTTTTGCAACCACAAAGTCTATAGGGGACCTAAGGCAGAGTTTAGAGTCAAAGATGACCCCGCGATCTTTCTTTTCATTAAGTATTAAAAGTTCCGTACCTTCGATAGAATATTGAAATGCGAAAGGTGAGAAACTCCTAAAAAAAGATAGAGATTGGCACTTTGATACGTTTAAGAAGAGCTGATTATCTGAACACCATTCACCCAAGCGCCGAAGGTCACTTTGGAGTAAATGACAATCACTAAGGGATTTAATACAACGGAATATTTTTATGTCATCCGCAAACATCAAACAAGAAGCATTTTTTAGGAAATCAGGGATATCATTGATCAACACCAGGAATAGAAGCGGCCCTAAATGACTTCCTTGTGGTACTCCTGAGGTGACATTAATTACATCAGACAGCACGTCATTTATTCGAACAAACTGTTTCCTGCCATTCAAACCACTTTAAAATGTTTGAGTGGAAGCCAATAGATTCCAGTTTTTTTTATTAATATATGATGGTTTACTCTATCGAACGCTTTAGCAAAGTTCGCATATATGACATCTGTTTGAAAACCATTTTCAAGATTACTAATAATCAGATGACTAAAAATTGAGAGGTTCGTTGTTGTTGACCTGCTAGCAACAAATCCTTGTTGGAACGGGGAAATAATTTCTTTAAGAACAAAGCTAATTTTATCACAAACAATTTTTTAAAAAATTTTGGGTATCGTCGATATACTAATTGGGCGATAGTTACAAACGTCTGGTTAAGAGCCAGATTTATGAACAGGTATAGCATACGAGATTATCCAATCATCAAGAAAAATACCCTTTTCAAGATAACCGTTAAATAATAAAGTTAATGGTCCTGAAGAGGTTTTGCACTACAATGGATTCTGTGAGTTTTTTTTTCGGGATTCGTAAAAAGTGTCCGATTACGATGAAGTTCGTAAAGTAAATATTTAAATTTTTTATACAAAAAAAAAAAGTGTAGGTTTTCGAAAAAAAAATAAGTTACTTATTTAAAAGAAAAAGTTGGATTCGGAATTTGAAATTTTTGTTTTGAAGTTTCAAATTGTTTAGTAATTTTCTCGAAATCTAATTCAAGTCTGATTATTTGTTTATTTTCATAGCCTAAAAGAAGAACTTGGGTAAATTTTTGAACTTGGCTTAAGCCATATTTTTCTATACAAATTTGAATTCCAAAAGTTTAAGTAATTATTGTGTATCAAAATAAAAAACAAATATCTATGCATGTATTAATACGTAAACACTTTTCTATATCTACCTTTTTAACTGACTTAATGGCCAACGTTTGAGAATATTTTCTCTTTATTAATTCAGAAATCTATCAAGGAACAATAAATGTCAAAGAATTTTGAAACTTTTTTTTGAAACCACTGTCCTTGCGTAACTTTGGCTTTTCGAAACTTTTTTCCTTTTGTAAAATTACATTTTTCTTTCTTATTTGCACGGTTCGTTAATGGATTTTCAATAGTTCTCGCATGATAAATTCGGAACGAACGATATTTTATAGATTCACATCCTAGTTGTTTGATCGTGAAAATTAATTTTATTTTAAAGAACCAAAAAATAAGACTGGCGTTCGAATCAAAAAAAAAATTCCCTTTTGAATTTTTCACGAGAGAACAAATGATATTTTATCGCTCTATGAACTTACCTTTTTATACAAAAATTCCCAAAAAAATATCCATGTGCTTAAATAAGTAAGTACGGTCTACTATTAAATATAAAATATATTTGCGCTGGACAATTATTAACAGCAGTATCTCCCCTAGAACGTAATTTTAGATTTTTTCATTATCTATAAACAAAAAATTAAATCAATCAATTAAATTAATAATAAAAATTATATTGCATGTCAAAATTTTCAAAAAAAAAATTTTAATACACATTTTTTTCGAAAATTCAATCTCTCCAAATTGGGTTTGTGTCTGCCCCCGCCCCCCCCTGGACAAAATCCTGCGGGCGCCTATGGCCTTACGTGTAGGCCAACGTATTTAGTTTACCCTACTGCTGGCATAAGTGCTTAGAAATAAAGATTTCGTAACAATCTAAGAATCGATATAGCTACATAAGATCGTTCAAAAGTTGAAAACAAATAAATTGAAAAAAATTTCAATCATGTTTGAGGAATTTTTAATTTTTAATTTTTTTTTCTGTTTAATGAAGAAAATATCTAGTATTATTCGTATCTTAGCGATATAAACATTGTTTTTCCAGTGGTGACAGATTTATGAACTAAATTTCAGTACAAATCAAAAACTGTCAACTTACACTACACAGGACGTGTGTCATCCTCTGTGGTATTCCTAATACCATAGTGTACATACTAGAGTAAGGAAAAATTTCTTAGCTTTTGATCAAAGTTTTAGTCTAATCTCTTTCTATTTGTTTGAGGATTTTAAGGCTGCTTTTGTTCTTATGGAACAAAGTGCACTGATGTATAACCTTTCTCAAATTAATCTTCCTTCCAAATTAACTAAAGTTCTAAAAGAAATGTATACAGATTCCTAAGCAGCAGTATGGATGCAGATGGATCAGCTTCCTCACAATGGTTTAATTTGGATTATAGAGTCAAACAGGGATTTCTTCTAATATAAATGCCTTTTTATTTATTTTATATCTGAGTAAGATAGTAACTGGAATATCTAGTGGAATTTGAATAGTCAACACTACTACTTCTTTCAAAATCACCTGAAAACTTGCAGCTAATGATGAACCGCCTTTTAAACCAATGTGAAACTTGGGGTCTAGATAAACATTGAGAATTCGAAAATTAAGGTTTTCGGACATTATTCCCGAAGTGTAATTGGTTCTTTAACGATAACCATTGAAATTGCTAAAGAATATAGGTATTTGGTATTAAAAATAAATTCGATCCTGTATTGCAGAAAAGCAAAACATCTCCGCGAAAAAGCAAATCCCTATTAAAGCTTCCCCAACTAACATACTCTCCAGAGTTAAGCTCTATGATTCAGAAAAAAACTCCCACAAGATTCTTTATTATCCTTTTGCTATACTTATATAATAATCTAGAAGAACTCATCAAGAGTGCCTTTAGATCCCTTTAAAAAGTCTAGTAAAGCTTACGGAGCATCTTATGAGAGGAAAAAAATGTAACTTGGGTCGTCAAGATGGCGAAATATATTTCCAATGAAAACGTCACACTCAAGTTGAAGAATATGTAGTTGAATGAAAAGCGGTTTATTTTATTTTATAGACATTTTCTAAACAAATTTTTCAACCGGCCGAGAAATTCTCCTTACTAGTGTATTTAGGAAATGGCCTACCTAGGATTTGGATTTACACTCTCAAGCTAAAAGCAGACTATATAATATTCTTAAAATTGCTTCATCCCCGATACTCGTCACGATATGAAGAAAAACAGAGCGTGTAACTCAGTACACGTGATAGAAGTGAAACTTCGTTGGAGATCTGTCATCTTCCAAGGAACATGGCTATAGTAGGTAAGAAGCTGAAAAATAGAGACAAGTTTATACATCAACTTAATTATATCCTAGTCAACAGCTTTGGTTTTTTTTTTGGTTTTTTGTTTTTTTCGACGTCTAGGGAGATTTTAATGTATACTGTACACAAAAATCATACTTTCTATGTTTTGGGCGCAAAATCTCGTTTACTCTCAAATTGTAACACCGCATACGGTCATAAATGCTTCAGCCACTATTTTGACAGAACGTTCCAATGCCTGCCAATGCCATGGTTAACTAAAAAAAATAAGCTTACATCGGCGTGTGTCGCCCTGAACTGGCGGATCGAAAAAGTTTTTTTTGTCAATATGATGTCAATACAGTTAATATCATCAACAATGATGAGCGAAACTAGAAATACGTGAAACAATTTAAATATAACCTAATGAAACCTAATTTTTGTAGCCTAATGCGTCAATTGTTTCCTTTTAACATCAGGTAATGAGTAATGACTCTGCAACTACCACTTCAACTACGGCTATTTTGGACCGAGAAAATATTGTATTCGATACAAATGCATTAATTGGCTGATCTTGACACTTATAATTCATGATAGTCTACATTATGTAGTTTGTTCAATTTTGGTGGTGCTAATCAGCAAAACAAACTAAAAGCAATACAGCTATATTATGTTTGTTCGTTTGTTTGATGACAACTATAATTTCGTATATTAGAAGTAGCAAGTTATCAAAGATGAAATAATGTCACGAATGTTTGCTGTACTGGGGTCAAACTAACAAATTCACGCTACTGTGTGATATGACCCGTCAAACCACTATAGCGACTACCCTCTCTAGAAAACAAAACTATATTTGAATAAATTATGGGACATAATAACCCTATGTTACTTAAAAACAACACGATATTATGAGTTTAGCATTCAAAATTAAAATTCTAGTGACTAAGGATATCATTGCCTCTCATCATTCTTCACACTTTATAAACACAAATGATCAATGCGCAGAGGCTAATAAAGGGTCATTCATTTTTCGTAATGCTAAATAAAACACAGCAATACATTTTTCATGAAAATTTTATTTCATTATAAAGTTTGGACTTTCAAATGGCTGCCTCGGGAAGTTTCGCAGCGTGCTATTCTTTTGAGGTAATTTTTAACCAATTTTTGCACATTTCAGGCGTCATATCGGCCATAACTTTAGTAATGTTGTTTTTAATGCGTTTAGAGTTCGAGGATTATTCGCGTAAACACGGCCTTTTGCGTATCCTCACAGAAAAAAAATCTAAAGGTGTGAAATCGCATAATCTTGGTGGCCCAATATTGTGGTCGTCAAAACGTGAAATTATGCGACCACGAAACTTCTCACGCAATAAAGCCATAATTGGTCATGCTGTGTGGCTTGTTGCCCTATCTTGTTGGAATCACATATCGTCCAAGTCCAGAAAAAATCGGTTATTATTCGACCATATCGTTCCGAATTGACTGTAACCGTCATTGCCATCTTTGAATAAATACGGACCAATGACTCCTTTCGACCATAGAGCACACCAAACAGTCACTTTGTCTTTGTCTAGATGCAACGGCAATTCTTCGATCAGCTGTGGGTTTTCTGAGCTCCATATGTGGCTATTTTTTTTTTTTTTTGTTCACATACCCACCGAGTGAGAAATGTGCTTCATCGCTGCAGAAAATGCTGTTTGAAAAATCGCGAAAAGTGGCTGCATTTGAATCAATACTTTTTCAGTAAGTTTTAATAATTTTAACACGTTGATCGGTTGTTAAACGATCCATTACGTCAACTAATATTATGATACTTCAAATGACAGTTGTGTTTGACAGGTGTCAAATGCTAGCGCTACCAACTTGAAACCACAAATGAATGATCTTTAAGTAAATTAATAATATTTTACTAGTATTTAATTGACCGGATTTCAGAAAAAAAAAATATTCCACCCACCCTACTAAAGGGTCCGCCATCTAACGTTCTTTTTTTCAACTAGTGCTTATTTTGTGAATGGTAACACTAAACTCATGTCTGATTTGGCAGATAATAAGTTTTATCCTTCCGCTGAACGAATATCGTTGTGTATACGCTTCGCTAAGTGGGCCTGCAATCGACTTAGAGAAGATGCCGATTTTGCCAAAAAAATCATCTTTTAAGATGAAGCTCATTTTGATCTTGGCGGGTAGTAAACAAGCAAAATTGTCGCATTTGTGGCACAGAAAACCCGCACGCATACATTGAAAAGCCGATACACCCAAACCCATTCACTGTTTGGTGCGGATTTTGGTCCAGATGCATAATGGGCCATTTTTCGAAAATGAGCAAGGAGTGGCCGTTACAGCCAATGGCGATCGTTATCGGGCCATGTTGAACGAATTTTTGTTCACAAAAATTGAAGAGGAGGATATTGGCAACATTTGGTTTCAACAGGACGGCGCTACGTGCCACACAGCCGAAGCTACACTCGATGTTTTGCGCCATTTTCAAAAAAAAGAAGAAGTTATTTGGCGGACCCTTTACTATCTATATCTATACCACACGTGTGTGTTCCTGGTGCGAGTATAAGTAGCAAATTTGATTTGTTTCTAAAATGAAAACTTAAATTTATGTGCGATTGGCATCCTTCAATGATTTCTAGTTTCTAATTGAAGTTTAAAAAAGGGTATGAACAAAGTAAATGCAACATAAAACTTCTAATCAAAAGATTTTGCACTCTTATATATCAAAAGTATACAAATGTAACTTAACCTCTTCTTCATCCGAACGATTCAATTAATTTGATGAACGAAAAAGTACACGTTACTGTATTTGCTATATAAGCTTCACAATTTAGAGTCCATAATATTGTCAGGGATATAGCTTATAGCTGTATTAGTGCAGTTTATTGGGTACTGACTATGTACTCATCCATCGTTTAATTATTGTACATGTACAGATAGCTTAAATCCAAATTTCCAACCATCGACCTCTTTAAATGTTTGGCGCTTTATTTAATTTGGTTTTTTCGTTTTTCGCGAATTAAACCGTGCTTTGGATATTTAATAGAAAAATGTATTTCTCGAAAATAAAATACAAAATTATATTGATATTTTGCTTTCGCTCCAACTAACAATTTTCAATTTTCTAATTGACTGCATATTCGTTATTTAATTTCTGTTAGCTGTTTTAATTCTTTTTATGGAAAATATTGGGTTAAGTTGCTAAATGTTTTCCTAAAGGCAATCAGAGAAAAAAAAAATACAATCAATCCCCAGTTGGTAATGATCTTTATTTTCTGGTTCAATAAATACAACGAAATTCATCATCAATCCCTACTTTTTCCCATGCCTTTTGTATCCAAGGCAATAATTAAGAGGAATGAGTATTTTCGTTTTCGATTGGAATTGATATCAATTAGTGTTATCTTCGGGAACCAGTCACTATCACTTTTCACCTTTCCCGAAATCAATAATTAGACTGTTATACTATTATACTGTACCAATTTGTTGCTCATAAAATTGCGACCACAACCACAAGTTTCCATTCCGGTGCAAACTAGAATTTAGTGAACAACTACATAGGTACAAGAATAACAGGAAATAATGATAATAAATTGGTTCCCGATAGCTATACCTGGAACTGACAACATTGTGTTGATGTCTTCTCGTTCTACTACATCCCGATCTAAAAACATTCCTCCCGCCATCTATCCCTCTCCCTTTATTTTTTGTGCCATCTGTGCTCTGTTTCAGTCCCTTTGGGCCATTGTTTGTTTAATAATAACGGTGTACAAGCAGGATAAAGAGACAAAGAATAGTAAAGGCTGTGTTTGAAAAGTTCATAGCACGCAATCGATAAACTAACTAGGTATACACATCGCAATATACGACACACACTCCTCCCCCACCCCCGCACCCGCCCCCCTCATCGGAACGGCTCGACCATGTTTCTTTTGTGAACCTAAACATTGCGAAATAGACATTCCTGCACTGAGAGAAAAATTAACTTTAAGATTTCCTTATGCATAACTACTCAGGTATGTTATAGGTACGTGTTTATAATCTTTTAGAATTTTGGTAAAAATGACACAGATATTGCAAGCAAATATATTTGAATCAAAAAATGTTATTAGCATAAAAGTCCCCTGATAATTCGGCCTATACGAGTTTGAAACTCAAATAATTAGATAAGTGAAATTAATCTTGTTGATAATATGAAAACCGTACGGATATTGATAACCCATTTTGACCGGAGTTCATCATACGCTGCAGTAGGTAGTTGAACATGAACATTTCAAAGAATTGAAAAGTTAAAGGTTCACGCGTGAGTAAAACAGATAAGTGACTTAAAAGTTACAAAAAATAGACAGCTTATGGTTAAGGATACCTGTTAAAATCAGCCTAAACTTTTTTCTACTTTAAAAATATTTCATGGTTGTGTGTAATTTGAAATTTTAAATTTAATAGATACTTTTTTTGGCAGGTTCAAAGCAACTTATTGCTTGCGATGCATATTTATGTACAATAGGGCAAGTTTCAAGATTCGCACAGAAAATCGACATCGGGCTTTTAATCAAACGACATTACGATAATAGAGAACACGAAAAAAGTGGGTCCCTCAATTTTGTCTGTTGGTCGTCTGTATGTCCTCGCGTTGATGGCGTGTTTTTGCACACTTTTATTTTAAACAAACAAACACACCTATTAATGTGATACCTTTCTGTAATAAGAAAATGTAAAAAAGTAAAAAGAACAATACAAATGGAATGGAAATGGGGTGGCTGTAGGGGTGGGAGGTGTAAAAAGAGGCGTGAAAGGGAGCCTGTAGGTGTGGTAGGGGCAAAGCATTTGAAGGTAGAGCTTTTGGAGGCATTGCAGAGGCAGATCTTTTAGATTTGGAGTGTAGCAGATTTGAGGGCGTGGTCAAATATTTTATTTTTTTGTGGGCGTGGCAGCAGATGTTTTTTCAAGGTTGGTAACGCCCACCAACACCTGCCATGCCTCCCCACGCTCTGATGAGCCGCCTGCCCCATCCACTGAACAAAAAGTAGGTTTGCATCATAATTCTGGGTGCCCGAATAAATGCCAACCGGTGCAGAGCCCTGGCTCTGTGGGGCCGCATAAACAATAAATTTATAAACAAAACTGTTACAAATTAGAATATCTAGAGTCACTCCATTTTTTTAATCCTAAGAAGTGGTCTGGGCAAAAAACAATCAAATTGGCAGATATTTTCTCTGATAATTCTTCATACCAATATTTATCGTGACAGAAAATGTCATCAAATTTGACGGACTGGTACAGTTTTCATCAACCCATAACTGGAATGGAACGATTTTGAGATTGGAGATTTCTCTATTGTTCGACAGTTTTATTGTTTTCACTGTAGGTACTTAAACCACTATTGTAAAAGTGAAAGGATACGGAAGGAAGGAAGGAAGGAAACAATAGCAGGTAGATTTTCTGCTAGTTCTGCAACTCCATGAATTTCATATCGATGTAAAGGGTGCCTAATTAATATGCTGCACTAGCTTAATTGGATTCCAACAATTCTTTAGCAATACAATAAAATAAAAATGTTCTCTTGTTTATTTGTTTTTGTTCTGGTTTTTTTAGGAATGTAAATAAATTTTAAACTTTCCCTGGGTTTTTAGTATTAGGTAATTTGAATAGCATGACAATGAAATAAAGATAAAAAAAATACAACACAGAAAATGCTAAAACGGCTAGCAAAGTTATATTATTCAATTGGGGTTGGTAATTCTCACTTTTTGTGTGACTTTTTAATCGAAATGGATACAAAACACGTGACATTTAAAGCGAACTGGGAAGCATTAAATGTCCTGCGAAAAGGTTGTTAAAAGTTGAAAACAATTTTCCAACTTTTTCCTTTTATGTTTTTTTTTTTGTTTGTATTTTTTCCTTGTCAATGTTGAAAAATAAGGGCGTTTTATGAGTTTGTATTTTACGTCAACAGCTGGTGTTAGGTATGAAAGTTTAAAATTATATTTTTAACATACAATTGGAATACTTTCGACTAGACGTCTTTTATCATAGGTTTATTTTCGTTAATATTTCCATTGCGTGATGATTAACAAAGAGAGATTAGTTATTAGCAGGAGTTGGATAGTCAATCTTACACGTAACACAAAAGAAATTGTAATTTTATAGAAACAAAATCCTGCGTTTAGAATTGTTTTTCGAGACGAAAATATCGCATCGTTTTTAAAATTTTAGAGATAAGTACAATTATTAAATTTAAGGATTTAGTACTTTATCTCACACGCGAGCAAACAAAAATGGAATCACCCCCTTTCACCTTTTAAAAACAACAGTTGCGATGGATAGAATATTTATACAAATTTACAAATCAAATTATACTAATTAAAGTAAGGACGAGTAGGAAACGAGTAGTATTGGTTTTTGTTTATCGGTGTGCTTTTAAATTTTAATTTTTAGATATTTCGATTTATAAGGCCTCCTTATCTGGGAAACAAATGGACGCCATATCAGTAGAAGTTGCTCCAGCCGTCACACTACTGCGACAAGGAATGAACCAACGTGCTGGTCACGTCAGCTCCATTCAAGTTAGTATTGCTTATCAAAGATCTTTAAAGAAAAAGAAAGGGCATAGTATACCAACGACCTGGTTTAACTGCGGATCGATACATCTCCGATATTTCGCTGAATCACGTCGTTCCTTATACCGGATTTATTGGCAAAAATTTCAAACTAATGCACGATAATGCTCGATGTCACACTGCGCGAGGAACAGTTGAGTTCCTTAGGGAAGTCGGTATTGCCACGATGGACTGGCCAGCGCTTAGGCCAGACTTAAACCCTATCGAGCACTTGAGGGTAGAGCTTAGAAGTCCAGCTCCTGAAACAATAAATGAACTGAAAGTGGCACTGGTAGACGAATGAGAAGGAATACCACAAGAGACAGTGAAAAAACTCATCAGATCAATGAGGAATCTTTTGGAAGCTGTAATTAGAGCTGGGGATAGGGAAGGCAATTCAAAATACTGAAATAATAAAATACACCTGATTTTTAATTTTCAACTTATCCCTGTTTCAATTTGTTTATCTATACATTCTTATAATTTATGACGATTATCTCTTAAGATCCTAAAGTGTTTGTTAAGTTTTTAGCTTTTATTTAAGCTTACGATGTCATTACCAGTCACGCATGTCAATTACATCCATAGCAATTACTGTCTTTACATAAAGCAACAGACCGATTCCATTTTTATACTCGTGAGTTTGTATAAAGCTGTAACGAATAATAATTTCCAAAATCGAAAATTTTTAGACAAGCATATATGATGGATTAATAAGCATAGTATGCTATAAGTATCTTAAATAAAATTAAGAAAAAAAATGAGACTAATCAGTCTCAATTTTATTTATGTATATAAATTTGAAAATTTGTATGGCCTCTAATCCTCGAAGGAGTTTTTCCTTTTTACCTGCTCTATATTGTAAAATAACTTACTACTAATGCCTTTTAGCCTAACTAACACTAAAATGATCGAGAAGTCCAAAAAAAGTGGGTTTCGTCATGCCACCGCGTTTGTGCGTCCTCTGTAATTTGAGCTAGAGCCTAATTGGGTCAAACTTACTTTTAATAATATCGAACATAAGACAACAAATATTTAAAATATCTATCTTTCACAATGTTGAAAACCCAAATTTATGAATAAGGCTTTATAAGTGTTTAAAGCAAACAAAAAATTCAAACTTAAATTGTAGGTTATGGTTCCAGAAGGTGCCACCTTTACCCTACTGTTTCCACAGAATGTATTTTTACCAAACATATTATCTGATAATATTTGTATGTTGACCCCAAAATTATTTAAGAATTTGTTTCAGCAATTTAAAATACGAATTTCATGCTTTTTAAATTTTTTTTTATTTTTATGTTTTTTACAAAATTATAACTCATATTCATTTCCTAAGCTCATGTTTTACTAAACCACCTGTTTTAGATGGATCTTTGAATACAGCTCCTTTGGCTCCCGGAAATTACGCCAGAAGAAATTACGCCAGAATTTTTTTTTGGAAAAAACGCTCCTTTGTATAATTATTATTCTATTTTTTTTTCTTACATGGGAAACTATACAAATTAAGATTAGTAGCAGTTTCAGAAGATGAAGTCGTAAAAACTTTCTGCAAGTTGAAACCTCGGGGACTTGAAAGATTCAACTATGGGCAGAAGAGGATTATTAAGATTATAACCCATTAATTATTTAAAAAATTGTATTTTTTTGAGTTTCTTTTGTGTATTCCCCTAAAAAGTGATCAAGGTTCTTAAATCAAATATTGTGTACAAATTTATTGAAATTTGAATTTACATTAATACGTGTCACCAAGCACTTTTAACTTCTCATACAATATATGTATATGTTTAATTAAACCCGTTAAAAATAACAATAACTACACAAAAACAACGGTATTTATTTCATCAATGTACATATGTATAATTTATAGTTCAAGTTTGTTTCTTTTTGTATTTAAAAAAATAATTAATAAAAATACGCATTGGAATTGAAAAAATTAATTATTATTTATGTAGCTAAGTGATTTCATTTATTTTGTTATTTTACAAATATTTTATCGAAAATCAATGTGATTGAAGCATTATTAATATTTAGGAATAGAGGAATGAATTTAAGCACAAAAGTATTTAGTCATTTAAAATGTTTTTCTCAAACTCCAGCCCCCCACCCCCACATAGCCAAATCCGAGGTCCGCTTCTGGTGAGTAATGTTTAACTTAGCTGCAGTTTAAAAATGAGTCATTTTAAATATTGAAGCAAATATTTGCAGCAACAGCATTAAATAAAAAACAAATCTGGAACCAGGGCCAAAGCATATGTGTGAATTCTATGTGCGTTTTATTTCTTTGTTTGCAAAAAATAGAGGGACCTACTTCGTAACAAGAGGCAGTTTAGTCGATTTATGTAAGGTTTACGAGGCTGGTAATTGAACCCTCACCTCTGGTGGGACAGTCCATATCTTATACCAATACGAATAAAATAAAGTGATATCTTAGAAAAACCTCAACAAATGAGTTAGAAAAATTTCAAAGTTTCCCAGAGATTTTCATTGGAAAAACAGCAGAATTTTGATGGATTTTTGTTGATTTTCTTCTCAAAATATAAACTGTTGCAATTTTTTCGTAGTGTTTCTAGTTTTGCAAACCATTCTCTTTTTTTGTTTCTAACACGTTACTTTAGTTTAGTGATGGTTTCTCTACTTACGGTTACCGTAGCCCAGTTGGTGTTTATTCAATATTTGTAACCCTTTATTTACATAATATAATTTTTCTATTATTAATGGTAAGCATTAAATTGGCCCCAAGAGTATTAAATTTTTCAAAAAAAATATGCTTGAGCGTTAAAGCAACTTTGAAACCTTGTATTAATTTCTTCTGAAAGATTGAATCTGCTCATAATGCATATGATTATATGATGACATAAATCTTCAAAATTATACTACTCATATCCACCTGATTAATTTTGTGTACTTATTCAAGTTGCGAAGAACCAAACAATACGTTTGCATTAACTTTGAATTCTGACGCGTCATGGATCAAAAGTCAAAAAGCCTTCCTCTAGCGGGGAGCTGAAAAGCGAAGTAGTAGCACTCTCTCCTCGTATGTCATCATCTGAAGGACATCTTAACGAAACAATGGAGGTAGCTAGGTATCTATCTTAGCCACCAGGCACATATTACTTTCTGTTGACATGAACTTACAGCATCAGAACCAACACGCAGGATATCAAAAAACGAGAAGAGGAATAACAGAAAACTTCCTTGTCATCGGTCATGTACATACATGCACATAATGTATAACTATCCTAGCTCACCTCCAGTTTTGCAATATTTTATATGTCAAACCCACATGCACACACATTCACATATATTCAAGGAAAAAGTGTTAGAGAGTTCTATCCAAGTTCACTTATTTGACAGCCAAGAAGGATTTTGACTGAGATTCCTGTACATCCAGAAACAAATAAAATATAGACGCAATCTACCACACATTCTGATGCGCAAAAAGAGGAAAATTTAATTATGCAAAACTTCGTTGCCTGGGCATCCGGTATTCCGGTAATGCTTTTCTCTGCCACCATCATCCCTATGTTGGACGTCCAAAGCCACACTGACTATACACACACATATACTGGTGTAACCATTATTGAGATGATTCTTTTTCTCTTTTTGTCATAGTTGTGCAGAAGTGCATGACGGACGACAGTGGATGCAAACATAAATTGCAGCAAACAAAACCCAAGTTCTTAAAAGTTGCTGCTGCTACTGCTGCTCTGTATTATCGTTGTTGTTATCATCTGCTTGGTAAGTGGTTGTGCACGAAAGGAAATGCAAAAACAACATAAAGCATGCATTCTACGTTACTGAACAGGTACACACGTCACACAAATACCTTCTCTGGGTTTATTGTTTCTAAAGTTTGTGGTCAGTGCAACTACAAGGATGTGTTTCCTCTAGAATCCAATCCTTGTTGGTTTGTCCTTCATTAACATTGGACGTTGCTTTTTTCTTTAATAAACAACAACATTCATGACTTAGATGACACTCCTGTCAAAGGTAAAAGACGCCTTATCTTGAATTGGTATATATAGTTTAATTTTCTCTTACTCAGGAAAAAGAGCACTCGTGTGTAATGTTAAGAGGAAATGTCAGATGTCATATTGGAAACCTAAATTGTCTCCATGTTTATTATTAGACGTTAACAAATGCTTTAAAGGTTTTATAATTTAGTTGTTTAAGTTTTGTGGAATTGAAAATAGTTGAGATTTTGGATGCTTTAATTGTTTTCGAAGGCAGACACTCTGGCGTATACGTAACAAAAAAATAAACAATATTATATGGAATGTATTTTTAGAAGAAAGTATTTTTCGGACTTACTGCGACGATTTTTAATCTTTTACATAAACTTGTATGAAATCACTCGACGTTACGACAAGGTTCCACTTATCGTGGTCACGAGTTGTTTGATGATTTGTGGGTGGATGTTGTTTTTGTATTTTTGTATTTTTGTGTTTTTTGTTTTTATTTTCTCACACGGAGGTTGTACCAGTTGGTCTTATATGGAGATGTTGTTGGTGCTTGCAAGGGAAGTGGTACTCCTTAAAATCGTATTAATTGTTTTTGTTGTGAATATCCTTGTGAGCATACGAAGATTATCACATCAGCTGGTGCAGTGTTTCGCCAAATATTAGCATTACAGGTCTTTCTAGCTTGTTTGAACTTCCTCAGTCCTCAATCGGGTTATGGTTGGAAACTTACTTCTCTTTCCCTAATATCCTTCCTACAGCTTGAATCAAAGCATGATTTTTCTTTCGATTTGATAGATTTTGTCTTATTCGGAACAAAATTTCTCATACTGGAAAGAAATAACTTTATAAACAAATCTGTACTGGTGTTTACGCCACTATGGAGAAAGCATAGTGACTGTAGCTATTGTCAAACTGTTCTTTCTCTAACATCGGTTTTGTGGGCAGAAATAAGCAGATATGAAATAATGGTCTGATGTGTCTAGAGATAACACAGTAAAGATGTAATTATCAGGGTCAGAGGTAATGGTCTATATGGTCCAGACTGTTGGCTGATTGACCTGCAGAGCGTCAAATGAAACAGGTATGTTTTATGTGCTTATTGATCAGTCATGAAGTTGAAATAATGGTTAAGCACAAACCGTATCTTGGCTGGAGTTGGTGCACAACGGGACGATATAAATATAATCAGCAAAGACATTTTTCCAAGAATGCTATTTGAATCTACTTTAAATCTATATCAACCTATGAGTAAATTAACTAAGGAGCGCGTTTTTTTCTGGACCCGATGATTTAGAGGGCAATATTTCAGCAACCAAGCCTCGTAAGACATTGAGGCTTTTTACAGGTGATGACAAATTTTTACATATTTTCACTGAAGAATATAAATCTGTTAATTTTTTTTCAAAAATGTTCTGAAGACCCGTCGAGCTATACATACAAAAACTCTATCACCACCAAACGCTTTTCGAATGGTCTGGTTCTCGAAATATTAGCGTTTAAAGTTATTTTACGATTTTACTGAATTTCGGTCCAAAATCCAACAAAAGTTCTCGGATCCATGATTACTGAATTTTGTGTTCCCTTATTGAATTGGTTGGATTTTAATAATAATCTACTAAAGGAGACATTCCCTGACTGCAAATAGGGGTTTTAATTCTTAATGAAAAAAATTGAACATTTCTATTTGAATTTTTTTGGAAATTTAAACTAGAGTCATGTTCATGATTAACGTTAAATTATATGCTATTTAAAAAACAAATTATCCAGTTCATAAGAAAATTTTTGTTCAATCCCAGAATAATCGATCCAACAACCTACCACACAATCTCACCACAACACATTCATAGGTACCTGGAATTACATATCCCCTAAAACCAAACCATCACATTTTACTTTGTGGAATTTCTTCCGTTTTCATAGAGAAATTGATATTTTTTGTATTGTTCCGTCCAAAAATATTACATTTTCCATAAAAAAAAAATCCAAATTAACTCTATACCATACAGGTCGTGTTGAGCCCCAAATACCGTCATTATATCATTACATAATATATTTCTTCTTCCATGAACATTGAACATCCCACAGTTGTACTTTTGCGCCATTCAATCAATTTTGTCTACGTAGAAAAGAATCCCGCCTTCTTGTTGAATTTCACATCTGGTTTATCTGTCATACCCTTTAAATGTCTACACCTGGCATAGCTAACTTATACCCACAAATATTTCAAATTGAGCACACATTCCTTTTCATAGAACCAAGCCAACCATTTGATTTAACGTATTTACAAACGTTCGTCATCAGTATCATCTTTATCTGACGCACCCAAGTAATTTATCAATTTATCATGAGGGGGCCAAAATTGTGGTTTGTAAAAGAAATGCTATTGGATTCTGGAAAACACAAGCCCAAATGGGCACGAGCCGAGCACCCGCCAGGTGTATGGTACGTAGATGTTTTTTTGTGACGGAATAATATTCAAGATAAACATGTGGCAAATATTTTCCCAAATGACGTCTGTTCTAACCGTTATCCATATGAACCTGCTTAACCGGAAAAGATGAAAACAAATATTTTTTCCACAGAAAATAAACTAAAAGAAGGATTTAAATAAAATATCAAGAAATAAAGAGAAATAATATCTGAAGATACATTAAAACAAAACAAAAAAAAAACTATGCTCCAAGGGTGTACTATTAAGTGCGTCGTGGCTTGTTGTTCAATTTCAGCAAGACACACACAGCGCTTGCTTGAAACAATGGCTTTCCCTTTATTGAGAAATCATATGAGCAGTTAATTGCACGCTTCGGACATGTAAACTGACCGACTAGGTCGTGTACATGCAGAGATGTCCTCAGGCATGGGCCCTTTGGGACATGGGCCCAGGGCTCCGAACCAATACAGTGCAATTTGCGATTTTATTTATTCATTTATTTCAAATTGTAGGCATTCCAGTTACTAAAAAAGTGCACAAACCAAAATAATTTATACACGAGTGCATTATTATCACAATAATTGTAAGGGATGAAAGTACTTCGTATATTTTTTAATTTCTTAGGCAGGGCCACTCACGTTAACATTAAACAAGAGAGACAAAAACTAGCTATAGTAAGAGATACCATCCATGATTAAATAATATATAAGTGGATATTATACATTATACCTACTGGAGCCGATGGCATTAGAGTTTTTTTTTTTATTTTGGATTGAAAAAAACGTACATATGTTTTAGGGTGGCGCTTATTTTTAAAATTTTTGAATTTATTTTGACCCCCACCCCCTAAAACACAGCAACGTTAACGTTAACACATACCAGCAAGCACTTGAAATTTCCCATACAAAATACATGGAGATTTATTCTCAGCCTTGTACTCAAAATTTCGGTAAAAGTGTAAAAGTGGATGGTACTTGGTACATGTGTACCATAAGGAGTATTCAAAAAAATTATTTTCAATTTCTTAAACAATATATAAAGCAAATATCGTTGTTTTTTTGTATTTCTTTATTTAAACTTCTTTTTGTAATTGAATGCTAAACTTTTTGAGTTGTAACCCACTTCACGTTATGAATAGCTAAATTTGAAAAAAAGATGATCCTCTAAGTCCAACACAAAAAGAATTTTTGAATTCGAAAACCACTGTTTTATTTTTATCCTATTTCACTCCATAAATAGAATTTTTTGAAAATAACACAAATAGCATTTTTTAAATCGGATATCTCTTTTTGTGTTAACCCAACTTTACTTTTTCTGGTTCCAAACAGATTTAAACTTTTTCACTTATGAAATTAAAAAATGAGTTCCGACGACTAGGATATAATTGATGGCATTAGTATTTTGGAGGATGTGGCACAATCTCGCCGAACAAAAATATATAAAAAAAGAATAGATCCTTTCGAAGAATATGATGATGGGCTTTACTGATTCCATTAGCAACTCCTTCATAGCTGATGGAGTCCAATTAGTTCTTTTGACGATTTTCAGTCATTTACAATTATTCAATCTGAAATTGGAATGTAAATACAATCAATTAAACAAAAGGAATTGATTAAATAGGATATTTTACTTACATATTTCAATTAAAAGCGCACAAATTCGAGAAAGAATAACATAGACGCGACAGATAGGAAAATTGTTTTTTTTTTTATGTATTGCCTTTAGCTGTCCGATTGACAGCACAAACGAGGTGTTTACACAATTAAACATGAGTTTCTTCACTTTAAATTTAAAGGCACGTTTAGCGTTAAGCTATTATAAGACTATTAAATTGATAATTGGTATGGTTAATTTTTTAGAGTCCATTTAAATATTTAAGTGATCTCTAAATTTGATTATTGGTAAGGCCAAATGTCTATGAATATTCCTCAGATGGTTAAGGCTATGACTGGGACTGTGGTGAGGATGAAAACAATTAATAAGAGAAGTAATATTGCATTTTTTTTTACTGTCCGATGCCAGCAGAGTGTGTCGAAGTTGATATTGTTTTCCTTTGAATTTTTTATTTTCTTATCTGATGCAATGCGATGGGTTTGTAGCTTATGTCGAATTACACCAAAAAATTGGTTCTGTTTATCAAAAAAATTGATTTTTCCAGACAAATGAAATCCTTTATTACACCAAGAAGATTTGACATTTCTCATTTTTTCTCAAAACAAAAATTGCAGAGTGTTTAATTCCACAATTTCAGTGAATAATAATGCAATGCAATTTAATAAACTAAAATGGGTGTTAGTTGGTTTATAATTAATTAAAAATAGCAGAGCTTCGATTCCATATCTTTAAAGACAATTAATTCTATCAGGCGAACACGGTGCGTCGCCGGTGTGGTACTTGCCGGGTTTAAAGAATTCCGAATTAATTCTTCTTTTCATTTTTAAATTGTAATTTTGTGTTACTTGGATAAAAAATGCTTGTCCAATTGTTTGTCCTTTTGAAACTATTGACTAAAAAAAAATTTGTTTTTAATCTAATCAAAGGGACGCGATAAATTAATTGCACTTTGAAATATGTATTTTTTGTGAACTTGTATAGTTGCACAATTTGTGTGTTAAGATTCCCGTCAAATAGCACACACACCATAAAAAAATATCGATTTGTTCACAAATTTCTTACAACCAAAATAAATAATCGATCTGAAATTGTTGTAAGGAATTCAACATTAGTTTCGAATTTTGGTTATTTTAATGAAAGTCGTTTATTGTTGGAAGTTCGGAAGTCAAAAATACTGCGGGAAAATACATTATTTATTGGCAAACGGATTTTCTAGGAGATCCTGACATTTTGGAATACATATTTCAGTTATATTGAAGAGCAAATATTTTCGATACTATATGTTGAAGAAAAAAGTAATGTAATGGGTGATTTTTTAAGAGGTTTAGAACTTTAAAAAAAAAAAAAACACAAAAAATTCGAAAAAATGAATGAAATATTTATTTGAATCGATAGTTTGAACCTTGCAATTTAATGTTTAAAGATAATTTCATGCAAATGTTGACCGCGGCTGCGTCTCAGGTAGCCCATCCGCTGAGTCCAATTTTGGCATACTCTTTCACACATATCGGCCGGTATCTCACGAATGAATGCATGGATGTTGGCTTCCAGTGCGTCAATCGAAGCGGGCTTGTCCCTAAAGACATTAGCCTTGACATACTCCCACAAAAAATAATCTAATGGTGTCAAATCGCACGATCTAGGCGGCCAATTGACCGGCCCGAAACGTGAAATTAACTGTTCACCAAACTCGCCTCGCAATTGCGCCATTGTTTCGCGTGCTGTGTGGCATGTGGCACCGTCTTGTTGAAACCACATATCATGCAAGTCAAGAACTTCCATTTCGGGCAAATAGAAGTTTGTTATCATCGCTCGGTAGCGTTCACCATTGACAGTAACGCTGCGATTCGCATCATCTTTGAAGAAATATGGCCCAATAATGCCGCCGGCCCATAAACCGCACCAAACAGTGGCTTTTTCGGGATGCATTGGTAGCTGTTGCAATGCTTCTGGCTGATCTTCACTCCAAATGCGGCAATTTTGCTTATTTACGTACCCATTCAACCAAAAATGAGCCTCATCGCTGAACACAATTTTTCGATAAAAAAGCGGATCCTCGGCCAGCTTTCCAAGAGCCCATTCACCAAAAATTCGGCGTTGTGGTAGGTCGGCTGGCTTTAGTTCTTGCACCAGCTGTATCTTAAAAGGCTTTACGCCCAAATCCTTCCGCAAAATTTTCCACGTAGTGCTGTAACAATGGCCTAACTGCTGGGAACGGCGCCGAATCGACATTTCGCGGTCTTCTGTCACACTAGCTGATACGGCCGCAATATTTTCTTCACTACGCACAGTACGTAAACGTGTTGGTGGTTTAATGTCCAACAAAGTAAATTTGGTGCGAAATTTGGTCACAATCTTCCGAATAGACTGCTCAGAAGGTCGAGAATGCCGATCATAAAATGGAAGCAGCGCGCAATGAACATTTCGAACCGAGCACGAATTTTGATAGTAAAATTCAATAATTTGCAAGCGTTGTTCATTTGTAAGACGATCCATGGTTAAATTGCAAACCAAACTGAAGCTGTTTGACAGTGACACAAGGTACTAAACACACGTCAGCTGTCAAAACCAGTGTTGCCAAAACCAAACCAGCTAAAAAATCACCCTTTATTATCGACCATGACGTGGTAAAAGGGCTTTAAACAAAATGATGTATCTTTATGAATAATGCAAAGCAATCAGTGAAAATGAGTAAGTGTCAACCCATTTTGAGTGAGTACGGGACGTTCCTGTAACCTATTACGATAATATGGTAACACGAACAAAGTAGGTTCCGCAATTCTGTCTGTCTGCCTATAGTCTTAACCAATGAAGTGATTTTCTTGAAATTCTGAAGAGATACTTTGAGATTAAAACTCTTTTAGGAGTTGTTCAAGAAATTTAATAATAGAATTTCGTCCTTCTTTAGGGTTTCCTCTAATTTTGTAAATGTATGTTTTATACCTTAATCTTTAAAATTCTAAGCAACTTTGAACCACAAGAGCAATTTTGTGCGATCCACAGACAAGGTCTTTTTATTTAGGACATTTCCGTTTTGGGTACCAGCTCTTCTTAGTCCGTTTCATGTCTGTATATACACTACAGGGTGATTTGCATAACGTATCACAGAAAGCTAGAGCATGTAGGTTGGGTCGAGACAAGAAAAAAATTTTGAATTTTTTTTTTTTAGATTTTGTTCAAAGTTTTACATTGGTAAGTAGTATCTTTTTTTTTAATTTCAATGCTCTTATTAGTTTTTTAGTCAAACACCAAAAACCAGATGCTAAAAACTCTTCTAGTTCCCTTGAATATTGAAAATAACAGAAATAAATTTTCCCTTAATTTGACTACAATCCGTTGCTTAAGTTGCTCTAAAGATTTTTTCCACTACGTAAGTAGTGATGCACTATAAGATATTTTCAATTTTTTCAAAAAGTATCCGGTTCTCTGTTTCTAACTAAATACTAATAAGAGCATTGAATTTTGAAAACAAAATTAGTACTTAATCACGTAAAATTAAAAAAAAAAATATTTTTAATTTTCTTTTTTCAAAACTTTTAGTTTAAAAATTAATTTTTCAAAAAGCAATTCCTTAATACAGCTTTATTTAAAAACAAAATTAAAAAAGAGATTTCTGGCCTAACAAAAACGTATATCAAAGCGTTGTGAGTGTAAAGATTGTTTTTAAATAATTTTTTTTCTGTTTTAAGTCCATTTTTTAGAAAACTTCATGCTGCCTGGGATACTATATACTTTTTGTTTTATTCGTTGCATTTTTTGTAAACATCTATAGAGTTGTTTTAAGTCACAACAGGTGAGTGACTAACTCGGGTGTAGCCGCACATCCTAACATAAAATGGCTATAACTTTTTAAGATAGTCGTATTGTCTTGTTGTTATCAGATTAAGCATTAAAATGTACCTTTACATTAAAATGATGAGTTATATGCTTAAATTTATTCATTTATTTATTTATTCATCTACAAGCTTAGCTTAACAGACTAATTGCAATTTTAAAAATATGTGGAAAGAGAAAAAGAGAAAAGGAAACAAAAATTGTAAAAGTAATAAATAATAATAATAAAAAAAAAAAAACAATAATAATAGAAACAGTTATAATAGATTATAATAAATACAATACAATTTTCTTAATCAACAAGAATGTAGATAGAATAGCCAGTTTTTGAAGCGGTCCCTAGATCAATGCAAGAATTGTTAAAAGATCTAATAGCTCTCGAGATAGGTTCATTCTTGCCATAGTTTGTTCGATGCTGTTGCTGAAAAAGAAAGTATCTTTCCCTTAGTGATCTAGCTGGAGCATAAATGTGAATTAGAGATAGGAGTGAAGGGCATTTAATATAACATAAAACATCTCTTATAAACATTATTTCATGCGCATACCTTCTATTACTAAGAGGCAATATACCTAGTAACTTGCATCTAGCAGGATATGAAGGCGAAAAATCCCAACTCATTTTTTTAAAAACAAACTTAGTGAAAAGTCTTTGCACGCTTTCGATGCAATCGGAGTGCACCTTGTAGACAGGATCTGACCAATGCCACAAAAAGAGAAACAAGAGTGTGAGGATCCGTGAAGTCCTTACTGTTTCCTTTTATAAAACCAACTAATGAATTAGCTTTGGCGATTATAAATATAATCGGTAAGTCAAGGTAAATTTTTCCGTTTGATACACCCCTCCCTCTTCAATATATTTAAGCCTTATGATTCTTCATTCCCATGGTAATATGGCAACGTTTTCGTCAAATTTTATTTGAACTAGAATTCAATTGTTTTATGTGTCCTATTCTACCTGATGCATTATCTATAAAGACACCATTGTCTTAGAAACAAACATATTCCAGTAGTTAGTCGAAACCAGCCTTCCTAGTCTACTCCATTTTCAAACATACATATACAAATATTTGGTTTTAAGCGAAAGGTTGAGGTCTCTTTTAGCACGAAACCATAAAACACGGTTTATCTTCTCAAAACATTCGTATGCTAATGGGAGAACAGAATGCGTAAGCGTAGGTCTTTAAGAAAATGCCAACAGTTACACGCGCACCGATTGTTGTTGTTTATTGTTTTCCAAACAATACAGACCCTGCATTGGTAATGTTTTCTTAGGTTCTGCCAACCATACCTCCTCAATCCTGTTTTTCCTTTCACCGTTGTTTTTTTTTAAGGATGCTTTCGTTCATATTGTTTGTAGAGGGAGGAAATTTTCTAAGGGAGCTTATAATAATTCTTCATATTTGGTTATTATGTTCTTATAATTATTAATGGTGAAAGGAACATGAATTTCAACTAATGGAGTTAAGTTAACTAATACTTAGGCAGGCACAGGCATACCACAATTACTTTCTCTTAAGAAAGTAAACCCTACGCTTGGTGGGTTATAATTTTATGTATAGTAAATGTTGCTGTTCACAATATTCGGAGGTAATGAATGGCATTATGATGCAAATTAGGTCTAGGAAGGATTCTGTTTTTATTTCGTGATTTTGCTAATTCTTTTCAATTTATTGCAAAGTATAAGTAGGCGTTAGATCGTTAGGTACAATAGGGTTTGCATATTTGAAAAAAAAAAAAAATTGTATCTGATGTAATATGTATAACGTAGGTATAATTTGTAAATTGGTTCACTTGTGGGACTCGTATACTCGTATGAGAGCTTCAAGCGACATATAGCCGCATGAAAAGAAACTTTTTTACTTCTTCTTTAGTCATTATGAGACGCGGTGGAAAGACATGTAATTATATAAAGTGGAAGAATTTTCGAAAACCAAAATGCAAATGTCTTAATGGTTTCACACTATTTATTTCGTGAAGTAGTTTAAAACCCAGAAGTAAGTAATTACAAAACCTAGCTCAATTATTAACTTATATTTTCTTATGTTATTTTAATGCAAAGCTTTTTTTTTTAGATGTTAATTTCGTTATAAGTCTTACAATGGTTTGTTACCGCACATTTTACATTATAGTGATTTGATACAATGTATCTTACAGCTAGAACATTATTTAATATATGATTCTAAGTTTTTTTTTTTTAATTTACACAATCGTTTTTTGGAGGAAGTACGAAAAAACCTCCCTTAGAAAAAAAAAAATATTTATAAGATAATAACTTAAGATAACTTAAAACTAATGACTAGAAAAAAAAATTAAATTAAACATTATGAAAAAGAATTAATTCACGTTGAATATAAATTTTTCAGTAAATGACATTAACATAAATGAGTGGCACATAAATAAATGAATAATAAATAAATAAATAAATGAACAAATAAATAAATAAATAAATAAATACACTGCAAGCTTGAGTCTACCCGTGTGAAGTTCGATATGGCACATGAGTTCAAAATAAAAGGACCATCAAGGTTAAGGTAAGATTTCAGGCTACATTAAATGAAAAAAGGAATTGTGAACTTTCCAAAAACTCAAAATTCAAAATTAAGAAAAAACTGCGTGTGAACATGTCATTAGTCTCTTAAGGTGACAGACAATTTAAATTGAAAAATATATTCTTTTTGATTAAACTTTGAATTTTTATATCTTTGGTGAAAGAATTAAAATACAGCATAAATGTAGACACTTCTTACGTACAGGATGTATAAAAGGTTGCACTTTGGAACAATTTTTAGACAGTAAATTTCTTACATTTCTTACTTACTAACTTACTTTTTGTGTGCACTCAAACATTGTACAATTGTGATATAATTAGTATGACGCTGCCAGTGCTTTTATTAACTAGTTATTAATAGCAGATTTTTGATATTTTATTGATGAAAAAAAAAAATTAAAAAATTAAATCCCTTTTACACATAAACTTGACTTTCAGCTTATCATATCATATGCTTGTTTTAATTTTCTTGGAAATGCTCAAGGAATTCCATTCCGATATCATTTTAATCCTACTTGTTGATTATGACCAATTCTTCGAACTAGATTTCAAGGTAAACATATTACGAAATAATATTAATTTGAATTCCAAGAATATTATTCATCATAACGGATAAATCACTTTTGATAAACGAGCCTGTTACGCTTTTCCCTTATGTCCTTACTGGTGTTTACCACACACAATTAAATTATTGTTATTCTATTTTACCACTGGGGTAAAAAAATAACTCATAAATCTATGTCAATACTAATTAATATGTTGTGTGACCAAACAAAAGGAACTATAATCAAGCTGCAAACGCAATTTTCATTAAGAATACACAAAACAGACAAATAAATGAAGGAGGTTTTCATTTGTGTTTCTGTGTCTGTTACAGTAACGTGGTATTTAAATTCCCTTTTTTCTTCTAGGGAAAAATGAAATATAGAAAAGGTTATTCCATAACTTACATTCTCAACAAGTAAGTTAATTGGTCAAATTATTTCTTAGTCCAGAGCTAATGAGCACAATCACTTACGTAGCTTAGAGTGGGAAAGAAAACAAACAAAAATACTACAGATTGCAGTTCATAACCTACACCGAATTGTTTGAAAAAGAGATTTATTACTTTTGAAATAGTGCTAATTGAGTAAGGAAGTTTTCCCAAAAAGTTGTAGGTATAGCCAGAAAACTTCAGCTATAGATAATTTAAGTTTCAATAATTGGAGAGTATGGAGAGTCATTTTGTTCAAAAGATTGGTTAGAACCGATTTATGTAAGGATATTTGTCTAAAGTAAAAATATGCACGAAATTGCTCTTGAGGTTAACCACACATTGAAGATGCATGATGTATTATATTAAACGATAAAATATTAAAAGAGTCTAAAGTAAAGGGTTTTCCAATAAGAGGTGTTATTTTGAATAGCCCGCTATTTCGGTAGTTGTCACTTTTGAAGCTGTCATTTTTTGATATTTGACAAGTAGAAACTACTCCATTAATAAAAGTGGAACGATACACGCTTCAACAACGCATTGAAATTATTAAAATTCACTATAAAAATCGTAAAACTAAAACATTTTTGGGTCGTCGTGAAGCACCTTGTCGGACCGCAATACAGAAATTGGTGGACAAATTCGAGCTGTTGGGACAAGTTAGTGATGTGAAGAATAAAACCCGTGCACGTCGCTCAAGAACAACTGAGAATATTGCTGTTGTAGCCCAAAGTGTTGAAGAAAACCCAGGTTTGTCCATTCTTCGTCGTTCTTTGGAATTAGGCATTCCACAAACGTCATTACACCGTATTTTGCATAAACACTTGGGTCTTAAGGCTTATAAAGTTCAGTTAACATAAGAACTCAAGCCGGCTGATCATCAACAACGTCGAGTCTTTGCTGATTGGGTCCTTGAAATGCATGAAAATGATCCGGAATTTCATCGAAAAATCATCTTGACTGATGAGGCCCATTTCCACCTCGGAGGCTACGCCAACAAGCAAAACTGTCGCATCTGGGACTCGGAAAACCCAAGAGTTATTGTTGAAAAGCCTCTCCATTCCAACGCGTGACTGTTTGGTGCGGTTTATGGTCCGGCGGGGTCATTGGACCTTACTTTTTCGAAAATGAGGCTGGAGCAACAGTTACGGTCAATGGATTGCGCTATCGAGAGATGATTAATGATTTTTTATGGCCGGAATTGGATGGTATTGATCTGGACAACGTTTATTTTCAACAAGACGGCGGCACTACGTGCCACACAAGCAATGAAACCATCGATCTTTTACGGGAAAAGTTTCCGGACCGTGTTATCTCTCGAAGAGGTGATCACAATTGGCCACCGAGATCTTGTGATTTAACACCTTGCGACTTCTTCCTTTGGGGCCACGTGAAAGATAAGGTCTACGCCAACAGCCCAGCGTCGATTCAAGACCTCAAAGATGGAATTCGTGAGGCTATCGAGGACATAGGGCAGCCACTTTGCGATTTGGTTACGGAAAATTTTATGAAAAGGATATGGTCCTGTAAACGTGGTCGTGGCGGCCATTTGGCTGATGTTGTATTCCATTATTAACGGCATACCTTCCTCTTTATAATGAAATAAACATCCGATCATTTATCTTTTGAATATCAAAATAACACCTCTTATTGGAAAACCCTTTACTACGAAATAGATTTTTTGTTAATATAAAGGTTTTTAAACATTTTTAAATGCATTATTGTTTAAACTATTGAGAAGCACCAGATAGCAAAATAATAACAAAATTTGTGTAACCATGGCAAAGATATATGCGAATAACCCAAAAATAAGACGATTTTCTCAAAAACATATAATAAAGAATTCCGTTATGTGCATTTTTTTGAGAAAAACCTGAGAAACAGTTTTGTTATAATTGACTTGGTTATTACAGGCAGGAAATTGAATAATAATCGTTGGAGCCGATTTCGAGGAATTTTGAAAAAAAATTGTGTGAGCGTCGGGACTCACGGTTAATATGTGTACACATCAACGTGCGCGGATTCAAAACAGACTTGTTTTTGCTTGAAAGGGATCTTAAGATTTTTGTTCACTGAACGCACCCATCCTAGTATGCAGATCGTAACGTTGCACAAGAACGTTCACGTTTTTTTTTCACTCTACCGCCAGTATAAATGTTTACACATAAAAAAAAAACAAAATATTTGTATGGCAGCTACCCGTTCTAGATGAGCTAAAACAAAACTTCGAATTTTCTCCTCTAGAAAATCACATAAAAATACTCTGTACAAAATTTGAAGCAAATCGGTTCACCCTATTAGGCTCTAGCTCAAATTACAGTGGACGCACAGACTCACAAGCGAACAGACGCCCAAACGCACAGCCCGAAGACGGACGGCATGATAAAACCCACTTTTTTGACTTCTCTATTATCCTAGTGTTAGTTTTGAAATTTGATTACAACCTCGACATTTTTTTACACGAAGCCAGTACTTGGCCCATAGAGCAAGTAAAAAATAGAAAATCTTAAATGAAAGTTGGTTTTTGTGTGACAACACACTCGCATTAAGGCTGCAAGGCCTACGCACCATCATATTAATATTGAAGGTTTGAATGAAACAACAACCACTTAAGTGAGCTACCACCAAGTCATTATAGGCTGGAGTTATAGCTATTTAACGTCTGTCAGACCGATCATCACACTCCTTTTAGTGGTTCTTAGTCTATTTACGTTCAATTTTGGTTTGAAAAACTTTTTTCCCAGCTGAGAGTTGAACCTAGAACAAGTGTCTTCAGAGCCATGTGCACTACACATTGTGCTACCAAAGACACGTGATCGTTTCCATAAATGTAGATTTTATTGTTTGACCATTGCATTTGAATCAACTAGCATTTTTATTAGCTACACTGTAGCTGGTTGTTGTACATTCAGTTTCTTTCTTTTTCTCCGTACTCGATTCATAAGCCAACAATTCGTTACACATATAAAGAGGGAGATTGTGTGAAAGATTTGACGCTTGTCAAACTCCAGCATATAATCACTTGCTGGTAGCTCACTCATCTGTATTAGGACGCTAGCTTCTTCAGGCTTATTTTACCCTTATTATAGGTTTCATTCGGTATGGCCTGTTTTTTGGGCTTATTTTCTCCACAGACATATCAGGTTTATATTAAAAAAGAAAAACTTTAGTATACAAGCTTCACAAGTAAAAATATAAACAGATATAAAACTGTGTAGAATCGTGAATGTGTGAACGCTAGGTTTTTTTTTTGTCGGGCGGTAGTTTACGAAGCTTTTTGAAACCAAATAGTGTCTAGAGATCGCTTTATTTTAAAGTTAGATACAAATTCATACAAACTATCCTACTTATCATCAACTTATTACTAATTTAATCATGCACTCTTAGTTTTACAATAATAACTTACTAGCCTTTCTACAGAAAAGCTATATTTGGTTTTCATATCGATTTAAATTTTTTTTAACTTACAAGCTACTCAAAGCTACTTAAAAACTAGAAATGCAACAGCCTGCATTTTCAAATTTATAATTTTTATATATTAATTTATCTTTGTTTTTGTTTCGAAATCGGATACAGTCCAACTGAATCGCCTGACGTGGAAGAGTAGCGGAAACTCCATTTTATCCTTGTCTGCTTGATCAGCCTAAACTATTTAAAAAGAGAACCAATCGAGTGGGATATAGCCTCTAAGAAGCACACTCTCGTAGTATATTCGACGTTAGGGTATAGCATGCCTTAAAAAATTAAGATGTTTGTCGAAGACATCGCTCTTGAAATGTGACCCCGAATCAGCTTTAAAAAGAAATTCAGCCTTATGGTGAGTTTCACCCAAACAACATTCCACCCATAGAAAATTTGACATTTCACTTTTCGCCTACTGTAAGTTTCAATCGAAAAATTTTAAATGTTTGAAAATTTCCCCCTAGTGTGAGTAGACATTTCGGGGAAATATTATACACATTAAATGGCAACATTTTGACTTATTTTGTTGGAGGCGAACTAGAAATTAACAAGCGACATTATGCTGAAAAATTCTTTATTCTAAGACAATTAATAATTGAATTTGTTATACATTATAAATGTCAAATCACCTACTTCCAGTTATAGTAGTTACTGATCTTCATATTTTGCTTCCATATGCTAGCTTCAAAACAAATAACAAATCAGTTTCACAATAAACTCAAACCTTCAAATGATGGGATAGGATGTTTGATGGTCAACCAATTCTTAAAATGCTCATGTATCACTACATGACAAATTGTGTGAGATGGACTAGATAAATAAAAAAATTATCTCGTTTCCATTGGGTAAAGGGAAAAATTTGGGATTTTTTTTATGTCGTAGGTACTTTATTTATTTTCATGTACCAACACAGCTCATATCCGAAATGTCATTTCTAGCTCGAAGTGAAATTTCGTTTGTGCGAACCTAACAATAGCTTTTAAAATTCCGGGCGAATAAAAACTTTTAAGCCTAGTACATACAAATTTGTATTTTTGTTCACCACCTAAACGTTCTCGTAAAGCCGTGTGGAGTTAAAAGTGGACATTTTTGGTTCATGAGCGATGAACCAATTCCCGCGCAAAATGTACGGGAATACTTCGATTGCGCTTTTGGGTAAGTATCTTTGTCTATTTTATTTCTAGTTTTTACAGTCATAGAATCAAATTTTGAGGGTTAACAAACAAATACAAAGAAAAATTTTCCGAAGTGGAGTCAGATTCACAAGGACAAATTCTATTTGATATCTAAAATTTTAAAGTGTTTACATTCATTTTCAACATTCTTAGTTTAAAACTTTGAACTTTTAATTGTTATAAGGTATCGTTTCCAAAAAAAATACTTCTTTATAATTATATTTGAGCCAATTTAAAATTAACAAAACTATTTGAAAGACTATGTTTACATTGAAGATCGGAATTCAGCACAACATCAAAGTTTGTTTACCCTCAGAAAATTGCTGCCAAACTTTGCTGTATTTTTTTCGGTTGTTTGAACTGACATCTGGGGGATTTTTCAAATTTTTGGTGATGCTTTTTTTTTATGATGTATGTGCTATAGACTTTAAGGTAAAATATCTTACGGGTGAAACTCACAATATGACTGCTTATCTATTCCGTTGGGCCCGTTGTATAAAACTTGCTTGGAATAATATCTCTGGTGTACTGAGCAGCAGATCGTTCGATGCTATGCGGTGCCCATCAGGTTTTAATTTTCACCGTTCCCTTTCCCAGCAATTTTCCCCGTTGTCATATTAAAGCCTACCAATTAAATTTTCACTTACTCTATTGTTGGTTTAATGTAAAAATAAAATGTCGTCGTTTTTACCAAGCTTAACGTTGCGATGATGAAAAAGTCTCATCTCCCTGTTACTGTCCCATCATGACGGGCCTTAAAACTGATTGAATTCCATACACACAGTAGACACAAATTTTAAATTTTATTTAAATAACATTATTTGTTACACAATCGTGCTTCCAAATAATATAATATCTCTGTTTATCATATTATAATCGTTTACGTTTGATTACGTTTTATCATAACCAGTCGAATGTATAACGAAGAGCATTTTTGTGTCAGTGATAAGATACGTATACAATATACATACATATATGCCGTTCCTTCAACACACATCAGTCAGAAACAGAAGCGCCTAGCCTAAATAAAAAAGTGTGGGCTTTTTTAAAATTTTCTTTTTATAATGAGTCTTCAAAATACAATAACAATGTTGAAATTTTGAAAACCACTCCGACTCCTTGTTTTCCAAGGAAAAATGTGCTGAGAATGTTTTATTTTTATATAATTTTATTCGTTATGAATTTGTTTTAATTTCACTCCAACATCAGACGTATACCTAACCTTTATGTTTCTCTTGGAAAACAAAAGCAAATATTGTGTATGTATTTGTAGGATATAGCGAGTAGGTAATTCTAATAAAAAAACTTCGTATCGAACTTGCTACCTTGACAGTTTATTAGATAATAAAAAAGAAGTGCAAATAGCTATCAAAAGCTGTATTTAAAGACTTAGATATAACATAACTAAATAGCGGGAGGATCATACAATCAGAGAAAACAAGTTATTTCGGTTTCTATTTACTTAACCTGTATCGAATAAGAATAAACAACAGTCTGTTGAGGAAGTGCACATACAGTTACAAAGAAAAATCAATTATTTACTACATATATATTCTTCCCGGTTGGCATGTTCAATTTTACCAGTTAGTGCTCAGTTCTGATATTAATTCCATTTTCCAAGGCATCCCCAAGACATCTGTTTTTATTTGGCCATATATAGGTAGTGGTACATGCAACCATCCTTTTATAGGTTATACATCCGACAAGTAGTAGCATTTTGCTTGATCCCTGGGGCTATTTGAATACGTAATGAAATTTTATTGCACGACACATAAATGCAGTCTCTTCGAAAATTTTCCTCTCTTCAAAGTTGATCAGAGGAGGGTATCCGGAACACTTGAACCGTGGGCTGTCTAGCTTGACATTTTTGTATGTATATTTTGTTTTGAATTAATAATAAAAAATAATAATAAAATAAAAAAAATATTTTGTTTTACAGTTTTTCTACTCAATTGCTCACAAATCAACACTAAAAAGAGACTGCACAAAAAAATGTCTAACATAAATTCAATTTTAACTTTGGCAGACTTATTTTGGTGTTCAACAGTTACGTTATTTTTATTAAATTCTAACGATCAGGAGGATTCTTTTTCAGTTTTGGATATTATATACATGAGAATTAAAGTATTTAAAAAGTACTTTTTGAGGTGACAAGTTAAGCGAAATAAAAGTTAAGGAATTTAAATACATTTTGGTCTTTCATAGAACAGAAAACTTTTTTCTTATCGAATTGAATTCTAATGTCTACTTTTATTTTAAATTAATAAATTGGCAGTGAAGTGGAAGCGTGTGGTTGCGGATGCATTACTTGCTCCTGCCTTTGTCGAATGGCAACATTTTACTTATCGTTGATTTTAATGTTGTCCATATACATGTACAGTGAATTTCTTCTGAAGATGAATCTGTCAGTTAGAGCATTTTTAACTTCATCACAAAGTGAAAATATCTATCTTGATAAAAATAACACGTCTAAGTAAGCTGTAAAAAAAAACTGTAAAATCGAATTCCGGTTTAGTTTTATCTTCCGACGCTATTAATATCTTAGTCTCGTTCTAGAGTCTAATTCCGGAACTACTAATATATATAAATATCATTCTTTTCTGGATATATATTACTTGACTTAAGCATCTGTCTTACTATTAAAAACAGCAACTCTTGTGATTTCTCATATTCTTACACGCTTGACTTCAAAAAGTCAAATTTTCAGTACCTACCACTCAAAAGATTTAACTTCACCTGGAGTTGAAATTATAGTAGTTCCTTCTAGTCTTGGAATACTTTTATAACAGCATAAATAATACTTATCCAAATAAAAATATATATGCCAACTTTTGTCACTCATGGTAGGTGTAGGTACAAAAGAGCTAAGCCCACTACGTAAACCAAACTCTTTCGCTTGACCACACCTCTTACATTGCTCTTTTTGAGAAACTTAAAACTCTTTTCAAAACTTTATAGGTACCTACACTAATGGCTAAAACAGATGTGCAGTATGTTGATGCATTCTGCGTCAGCGCCGCACCCAAAACACATGTGCATACTTCTTAATATGCGATCGATTCGATGTATTGAGCAGTTTCAAGAAGTGGGTTTCGTCATGCCGTCCATCGACGCAAGAGCCAAGGGGTTGGCTGATTTGCTATAAAGTTTTGTACATAACATTTTTATGTGATTTTTAGCAACATATTAATCTAAAAACAGAAATTCTTCAAAATTCTTGAATGATGTGTTTCTCTTAGGACTATACATATATATTTGCGCTCAAATCATCACGCAGCATAAAAAAGCTTATTTTATTGAACTCGTGCTCGCTTCAAAATATCTTTTCTTTGAGCATTTTAAAGCATATTTTATCATAAAACAAAGCCCCAAAAATATAAAATGCAACATTTACGCTCCCCGGTCTTAAAATTAAAAACTGGATTTCACAATTTAATCCTGCAAAAATGTTTAAAGTTCCTACTCAGCTGAAACATGGTTTATTCGCAATATCTCATCCCTCTTAATCCAATTACACACTTCTATTAACATATTTTTCATACAAATATTTGAACTTCAGATAATAGAAGGTTCTCCGACAAAAAAAAAAAAAACAATGAATATAATATAATACTACTGTATTTACCAGGTATACCTACTTACAATAGAACAAAATATTCCACATACGCCACAGTGTACAAAAAACAACTGCCGCAAAAAAGCTAAAGAAAACAACAAACGAATTCACTCGACCTTCGACCATCGCCGAACAAAAAGCCATTCACTCCTGGAACACAATGAAAATTTCTATAAAACGAACTTTTAATAGAACATCATCAGCATTTTTATGCAAAACAATAATGTTGTTTTTAAAAATAGAAAAAAATAAATCCATTTGCCAAAACAAAACCATAAATACAGACAAAAAAATAAAACGCAAACGAGGTGTTTGTGTCGTTTGAACACCAGTTAAATAAAAAACACATGTACATTCTCCTTTCCTACTGCGATGTCTAAGAAGAACCAACAACAACATATACCTATTTATTCATAATTAAACTAAAAAAAATTTAATTTGGAAAGATCATACTTCTATGAGTATAAGAAAAACAAAAAAAACACACCACACTGGGCCAATATAGTTGAATTTTGTGTATGCAGTGAGGTCGTCGGGAGAGTAGGGTAACTTTTAAGTGCTTTGTCCCATCGCAACGGTGGGCGATGTTTTATTCGAAAAATGAACCTTCTTCATAGAAGAAAAAAAAAACTCCCGTCGGAATTGTAGGAGTTGATTTATTGCTTGATTTTTTTTTTTTTCCATAAGAAAACTAATTTGCTGTGGTGAATTTGTATAAACCGCAATTCAATTGCGTCGTAAAAAATAAATAAACATTGAAACAGTTCACCAACAGCACACGCATGCCTCTCCCATCCCCGAATCACCTCTCAACAACCTTTAATATTGTGCCTTCAAGGATGGAGATGACATTTTATTATCACTCGGCAGCCGTCTTTATTTTTTTTTTGGGGTTAAGTTTGATTCTATTTTTATGTGACATACATGCGACTATGACTGTGGGCTATTTTAAGCTCCAAGAAAAAATCTTTTTTTATGGAAAAACCTACCGTTTGGTTGATTCACACGAGTATCATTATTGTTTTTTTTTTTTTTTTTTTGAAAGTTTCTTATTTGTTTAAAAACAATTTACTAATTATAATTTTGTCATGTATGTACATGTACATTCATACCTAAATATTTGTACATAATATATATAGGGTATTGAAGACATTACTCAATCTGAAGATAAATATATTTGTGAACATGACATTTGTTCATAAATAATTCATTGAATCGTGAATGATGAGAAAATGATAAGTATTAAAACTGGAACTTACAAGGAACATCAAAATTTTACATTGAGATTGTCACTAAATATTTTATTATCTTTATAAATTACCTAATACTTCTTGGACATTTTTTGATAAATTTGCTGTCGCATGATTGAATTAAATGCAATGCAATTTACATAATACATTGAAAGCTCTATTTGTGGACAGCTCTGACAAGCGGACAATTCTCTTAAACGCGCATTTTTTAGGGAACTAACTTTTTTTTTGAATTTCGCGTAGCAATTGGATTCCTACAAACAGATATTTATTAAAACGGACGCATATATTTTATCTTGCTAATTTGAAATGAAAACTTCCCGAACCAACACATTCTAGTTTAAGAGTTATTTTTGTATCAACAAACAAGATTGCTAGTCTTCCATTAAATACGGAAAATATGAACTGGAATATTGAAGTTGAAAATAAATGAAATATATTTAAAAAAAAAAACCAATTTGGATTGAATTCCAGATGGCATGGGGGCCAAAGTTAAAAGGTTAAGTGGCGAGAATTTCAATAAAGACCCTTTGTGCCCTTTTTTTTTAAAATAGACTTTAAAATGAATAGTATATACCGCTGAAATATATCCAGGCAGCAATCAAAACCATTTCCCCAATCATTTTTAAATCAGGTTGATCGTTGCACCATCAAGTTGAGATTACTCAGCCCTTAGAAACAAAATTTCCTAATGGAAAGTTCCGTAACGAGTTTTTATAACTGTTTTTTTTTGTCAATTGGCGCGGGTAGATTGGCGGCATGTGGTGGCCATGTTGCTTAAGTGACATCTGACAAATCTGTTGTTTATTATTCAGTTACTGTCCCCAAATCATCATGACAAGTTACACGATTTAACAGCATGTACAAATGATAAAACTTTATTAAAGAAATTAGTGTTCGTTAGTCCAAACGTTGCGGACTCTGCGCTCATTTTACTGTAGACGAGGTGGCCCTTCCCTGTCGACTCTTCAACGTTTGGTTGCAAAATTTGAGAGTTCCGGTTTGGTAATCAATTAGCCAACCATCGTACGTCAAAGGAACGGAAGTTTGGCCGAGGACATCGCCACGGTCCGTTAAAGTGTAAAGCGGAACCCCAGGCAGTCGTTACTCACCGTGCACAATAACTCGGACTTTCGCGGACTTCAAGGTGGTGAATTTTGCATCGAGACTTGGTCCTACACCTGTACAAGTACCAACTGACCCAGGAGCTAAAATTTTTTTACATTTGACAAGTAAAAATTGATTAATAAAAATGGAACGATACATGCTTCAACAAAGAATTGAAATTATTAAAATTCACTATAAAAATGGTGAAAATTTGGCAGAGACGGTTCGTAAAACTAAAACATTTTTGGGTCGTCGTGAAGCACCTTGTCGGACCGCAATACAGAAATTGGTGGACAAATTCGAGCTGTTGGGACAAGTTAGTGATGTGAAGAATAAAACCCGTGCACGTCGCTCAAGAACAACTGAGAATATTGCTGTTGAAGAAAACCCAGGATTGTCCATTCCTCGTCGTTCTTTGGAATTAGGCATTCCACAAACGTCATTACACCGTATTTTGCATAAAGACTTGGGTCTTAAGGCTTATAAAGTTCAGTTAACACAAGAACTCAAGCCGGCTGATCATCAACAACGTCGTGTCTTTGCTGATTGGGTCCTTGAAATGCATGAAAATGATCCGGAATTTCATCGAAAAATCATCTTGACTGATGAGGCCCATTTCCACCTCGGAGGCTACGTCAACAAGCAAAACTATCGCATCTGGGGCTCGGAAAACCCAAGAGTTTTTGTTGAAAAGCCTCTCCATCCTCAACGCGTGACTGTTTGGTGCGGTTTATGGTCCGGCGGGGTCATTGGACCTTACTTTTTCGAAAATGAGGCTGGAGCAACAGTTACGGTCAATGGATTGCGCTATCGAGAGATGATTAATAATTTTTTATGGCCGGAATTGGATGGTATTGATCTGGACAACGGTTACTTTCAACAAGACGGCGGCGCTACGTGCCACACAAGCAATGAAACCATCGATCTTTTACGGGAAAAGTTTCCGGACCGTGTTATCTCTCGAAGAGGTGATCACAATTGGCCACCGAGATCTTGTGATTTAACACCTTGCGACTTCTTCCTTTGGGGCCACGTGAAAGATAAGGTCTACCCCAACAGCCCAGCGTCGATTCAAGACCTCAAAGATGGAATTCGTGAGGCTATCGAGGACATAGGGCAGCCACTTTGCGATTTGGTTATGGAAAATGTCATGAAAAGGATATGGTCCAGTAAGCGTGGTCGTGGCGGCCATTTGGCTGATGTTGTGTTCCATTATTAACGGCATACCTTCCTCTTTATAATGAAATAAACATCCGATCATTTATCTCAAAAAATGCCATTTTTCTTTGAATATCAAAATAACACCTCTTATTGGAAAACCCTTTATTTAGGCTTTTATATATTCAAACTCTTGTTCATTATTTCATCCACAGGAAACCACGACAATATTAAAACAGTTTAATAATAAAGAAAATATAAATAAAAATGAATTGCAAAATAAATATTGAAAAATTCGCTCTCACCATGGCATATTATAAGAGTTTGAAGGTCTAAAAGACTAAAAATTGGCCTTCATAAGAACATAGAATTATCACACAGTCAATGCAAAGTAAAACGAATAAATCTGCACTGGATGACGGTACCGATGTGACCAGACCTGGTATGCATATGCTAGAAGTGCTCTTACGAAAGTCTTATAAACATTGACCAAAGTCTTACGAAGCCGAGAGCTGAGTTAGATTTCCTATTAATGCTGTCGTATTGTGAGCGAAAATTGAGTTGAGTGTCGGATATGACCATAAGGTTTGTTTTTGGACCCAAATACATAAACTATTTAAATCTGTTTGCCACAAAAAGTGCTTTTTATGAGGATGAAATTTGTCCGCATTTCGTCAGCATAGATTCAGGTAAGATGAGTTCAACACTGTGTTAATATATAGTTTTAGAAATACACTGTTAAATACAAACAGATTTTTGTTCCGGTAGCCTAAAGATTTTCACCTTAATTGACGTAACTAAATTTTATTACAATCCAAACTCCTAAAATTATATACACATTATAAAGGCGATGGCAATAAATGCAGTATCGTCATTGTTATTTAAAAAAATCATTACATTATGCCAAAAGACTATGACCTTACAATTTTTTATTTGTCACCATAAAATCAAATGATCACTTAAAAAAAACCTTTTTGATTCCCATTCTTTCTCTTTTGGCAAACTTTGTGGAACAAAGAAAATAAATTATTCTTTGAATCAATTCTTAATTTACTATTAAATTTTCATATTGTATGCTTCTTACATTGATCCATTAACTTAAGTAGACAAATTCCGACTTGAGCTACTAAAATCGCACTTAATCACAAATCTGACCTAACATAATGTATTACACCAAAAATTACTTATCTACCAGACATTTTGATGCAAATTAAATGTCAATCATCTGAATCATCGTCATCCTCATCCTCATCACAGTGGTTTGAATACACAAAATAACCTTTAACCTTTTATTGACATTTGAGTGATATTTTCATAGCCTCTTTGTGTAAATAAAGTTTTAACCTTTTGCTGAAACCAGAGTGCCCTTAAAATTGTTACATTTCCAACGCCTATTTTTGCTCAATGTAGTGATATGTCGTATTAAAACATATTATGCACGACTGGATCGCACGAACTTGCTCTTGTGGTTAACAACTGTATGTAGCCACATATTAAATATGCATGATGTAATGATATCTTTACCAAGAAAATATTAAAAGAGAAAAAAGTAGGTACTAAAAAATCGATTTTTCGTTATATTTTTGTATTGTTTAAAAAAATGTTTTTCAAATTTTTCAAATGCGATATTGTTTGAACTATTGTGAAGCAAACGATTACGTTATTGATTGAATTATAACAATATCCATCTGACTATCAAAATGATATATGCACTTAAATAACCCAAAAAATAAGACAATTTTCTCAAAACATCGTGGAATGCCTTATTCCGTTTTGTGAATTGTTTTCCAAAAACCTGAAAGGCAGTTTTCTTGAAATCAATTTGGTCATTTCAGGTACGAAAGTTTAATGAATATAGTTAGAGCCGTTTTTGAGTAACACTGAACAAAAAAAAACTAAACTGTTGTACTTAAAATTCTAATTTCCCCTCCAGGGAGTCATAACAATATGCAAATTGGCCCACCTCAAGTTATAGGGGATGCCCAGACGCAGGGACGGCATGATGAAACCCACTTTTTGGACTTCTCGACCATCGTGTTCTGATTACAACCTCGAGCTTTTTTTTACACGAAACCAATACTTGCCCTATAGAACAAGTAAAAAGAGAATTAACTCATCATGAGTAGAGATAAAATTTTAAAATCTTTTGCCAGTAAAGAATGCTTTTAAAAGGATCCATATAGGAATTTCTGTGTAATTTTTCCGCTCCTGTCTTTATATTTCAATGAACCTACATAAATGTATTTTTTTTTTTATTTATAGCACAATGAACGATGTTGATACTTAATGGTTATAAAAATTCTGGAAAATGGTAATTAATCTTTATTACCTCATTGATAAAAAGAAATCATAAAATATAGAATAGACTTAAGCGCATCAAAGTTTTGAATTAATGAAACTGACATAAATTTAGCTTGGCACCATTATATGTCTAATAAGTAGATATCTATATAAATAATTTTAAATAAAATATATTCACGACTTCCTCTTATGTGAGATCATAACATGGTTCTAAAGTCTGAATTAAATTGGCTATGGGAGCCTATATTCTATCCATTATTTGCCAAAAAAATGAACAATGTAGCCCCGTGTTGCACATATGGATGCATGGAAGATGGAAATTATATTATTTAAACTGGAAAATTGTATTGAATCAACAATATTAGAAATATAAGGGGTCCGCCATCTAACGTTTTTTTTTTTCAACAAGTGCTTATTTCGTGAATGGCAACACTACGCTCATGTCTGATTTGACAGATAATTAGTTTTATCCTTCCGCTGAACGAATATGGTTGTGTATACGCTTCGCTAAGTGGGCCTGCGATCGACTAAGAGAAGTTCCAGATTTTGCCAAAAAAATCATCTTTTCAGATGAAGCTCATTTTGTTCTTGGCGGGTAGTAAATAAGCAAAATTGTCGCATTTGGGGCACAAAAAACCCGCACGCATACATTGAAAAGCCGATACACCCAAACCCAGTCACTGTTTGGTGCGGATTTTGGTCCAGAGGCATAATTGGGCCATTTTTCTTCGAAATTGAGCAAGGAGTGGCCGTTACAGTCAATGGCGATCGTTATCGGGCCATGTTGAACGAATTTTTGTTCACAAAAATTGAAGAGGAGGATATTGGCAACATTTGGTTTCAACAGGACGGCGCTACGTGCCACACAGCCGAAGTTACACTCGATGTTTTGCGCCATTTTCAAAAAAAAAAGTTATTTGGCGGACCCTTTAGTATTAAATGGTAGATCGTACTAATTTCAAAACACAAACAATTTTTACCACAGTCGTTCTTGAGAAAATAAGATATTTCTTGACGGTTTTTTAAAATTGGATGGGAGCTACAGTTATTTTACTTGTAAAAATAATGTTTAAAATATTCTAATTATATTAAGTAAAAAATTAATTTTTGCGAAGTTTCGTCGTTTTTGAAATATTGAGTTTTCAAAAAAAAAAAAATCAAACTTTTTTTTAAAATTCGAAAAATATTTTTTTCCAAATTTTGGTACACAATATTATTTAAAATATATCAATCATTCTTCATAAAAAAATTGATCAAAATCAGTTGAAATCGAAAAAAACGAAAATCAAAAAATTGGTTCTTTGGGAGCTGCTCTTTTTTGGAACCATCTTTTTTTAATTGAAAGGCAGCTTGTACTTATTGAAACTTATTGATTTCTTTTAAAAATCTGTGGAGCCGATTTAGAGAAAAATAAAATGTTCCCTTTTGGCCAAGAAATTTTGTATTATAGGTAATGGTATTTTTGGTCCTTAAGAAATGAAAAATATAAACGAGTCGGGGGATTGTCCAAAAAATTCTAGGTACCAAGTTTTAAAGCAAATCGACCAATCCGATTAGGCTGCAGTCGAACAGACAGACAGACCGCCAGATAGACGGAAGTGTTTGGGAGACCCACCTTTTTCGTCGTCCCTATCATCGTGTAATGTCAAGTTTGATCAAAATCTCGAGTTCGATTAATGTACAACTCCAGAACTTGCATTTAGTACCTATATACTTATATCGGAAGTAAAAAGAATCTTTGAAAAATCTTCTAAGAATAAAAGATTTTCACTAGATTTACAGGGCCACAACAGAAATTTGTAGGATCTGATAGATTGCCGTAGTCAAATTATTTAAAAAGCCAATATTCAGGTAGGGCCCACTTAACACTCGTTCTTCAACTCTGCAAGGTGTGCGGTTTTTTAATTCATAGATGAGTTTTTTTTTTTTGCTTGGCAAAAACCATAATTATGTTGATATATATTTTTTTTTGAAAATTCTTAAATTTTTTTCAATCTTTAACTTAGAATACATAACAGGAATCAAATTGGTTTTTCACACAAACGTATTTTGTAAAAATTAAAAAAAAAATAAAAGTTTGACATTTAACCCTAATTTGAAGATTTTAAACTTAAAGACTTGTATTTAAACTCAATTTATAAGTCGATTTAGTTAACCAAATGGACGTTTTTTAAAGATTTTAGATTTTTAAAATTTAAAATCAAATTTCCGACAGACAGTCAACATTATAGTATGAAATTCAATGGTCTTGGCACTTTGCCTTTTTTCAAAGATCTTAATCTTGAATATCCGTCAGTTAGAACCGATGTTATAAGCTTCTTAAGCCAACCATATCGGTCAATTTTGTAGGTTTTACATAAAATAACAGAACCCTGCCTCCGGTAAATGACGGTTGGCAAGCGATTAAGCGGCAATTTTGATTGATTTGTTTGATTTATTTATTGATTTCAAATTAAGTTTGTGATGATTGTGCAGGACATAAAGTACTGTGTAATATATCAAAATAATTTTAAATTTATTTACTTGCGTAAGAAATCCGTGTATCCGTGTTTTACAAATACACGTACCTACTGAATCTTAGGCTCTAATGCAAACTTGTTTCCAAGAGTCTAATGCATATAAAACCCCAAAAAGTTTTTCAACACTAAATTTTGAAATTCATTTATTCTCATTGCCATACTAAGTATTTATCCACTTGGATAGTTTAAGCTCTTTTTAGGTCATCTAGCCATTCTGTTTAAATGTAACTTAACTTTACAGAATCTTCAAATAAAATGTTTCGAAATGAAAATTATGTTAATTATCTTTTTATCTTAAAGATAAATTATCTCAACAAAAATAATTTCCTGTCATTATGCGTGACATTTTACTGAAAAATAAAATTTCGCAACACGATAAAATTAAAAGCTTTCATAAATACACATAGATAGATATAGCCTCACATTAACCGCTAATTATTATTATTCATATCTCTTCCCACATACACCCATTGGTATTTAAATACTTGTAAAATCCCCAATAATATATATTTAGAACAGGACGCTGCGGTGCCATGCCGGCCGCCCGCACTATACCCAAAAGATAATTTGTGACTGCTGATTGAAAAACATTAATGAAAAAGTTGAAGAAATGAAAAAAGCGCAGTCAACAAAAAATTAATGACGATCCGATTGCGATCTGTTTTCTCTTCACTTCATGCAATGGTTTATTTTTAGAACCCATAAAAATTATAATTTTATTTTTGTCGAAAATTTCCAATCATTAACTTATTTTTGCAAAATCTTCTTCACTGATCTCACATAAAATATCATCAACATCAACGTATTCAACTTGATCGTTGGACATGCCATTGTCCTGGAAATGCAAAATACTCCCAAGAAAATTATATTTATTTAATTTTATTACAACGCAGTCAATGAAAAGCACAAACAGGGTCTCAGCGCCTCTGTTTACAGAATTATGTGGTAAATTAGACACCAAGATATAAAGGGCGCCACAAAGTGTGGTGGTTCTATGGTATATTAATCATGAACCAAACCTAGTCATTCAGATCCGAATTTCGGTTTACAACTGAAGAAAGTGCAAATACTTTTATAGTTATTTATGTCATGATAAAGGAAATTTTAGGTGTTTTTTTTTTTTCATTTATTAAAAACGTACATGACTGGATCGCACGAACTTACTCTTGTGTTTCAAGGCCAAAAATTGGCTAAGCATTCAAACTACGAGGTAAATTTTTATTAATAAATTAAAAAAAAAAAAACAAAATTAATTTATTTTATTTATATGAATAGTTCTATTTTCTATGAAATTTAGGTTACCCGCACAGTCGTTCCAAAAGCAAAGAAGTGATTCGAGAAGCAGTGGGAGATCCGACATGTAAAAGCTTTTCCATGCTTTTGTTTTAATTCAACAGAACAATAAAATGATTTGGCAAAAAAAAAACGATGTCAATTTAAAAAAAATTCACGACGTCGGGTCGGGTCGCACGAACTTTCTATTATGTGCGATCACATTGTGGTTCTATAGTCTGAAATAAATTAGCTATGAGAGTCTATATCTTATCCATTTGCCAAAACTTAGTTTAGTTGCAAATAGTAAAGAGTTTTCCAATAAGAGGTGTTATTTTGAATAGCCCGCTATTTCGGTAGCTTTTGAAGCTGTCATTTTTTGACATTTGACAAGTATATATATGTAGTACCTACATATATTCACAAGTAAAAATGTTTAAGTATTAACAATAAAAAAAAATAATAAAAAAGTATTTTTCTTTTCTACACAGTTTCTTGAAAATTTTTTTCCACAATAATTCTGTCGTGACTGTTTTTTTCTTTGGATCAATCCTTTCAGAAAAAAGCAATTACTGAAATTTATTTAATATGTTTCCCACAGACTCACTTGAAAAGAAATTGCTTGCAAGAAGCATGCAGCAAATAATCCTTCACTGTTTGCAGAAGGCTGCGAGTACCATAGTGCAAAGAAGCGATGCGAGGTGTGCACAGTAGAAGCTTTTCTGTACTGTTCTGTTGCTTAACAAAGGGGTCCTCATTAGAAGAAGATTTTTTAATACCGTAAAAGTTCCCATCTCTCACAAAAAATATCCCTACAATGTGCGCAGCTGCGCATTCTCGCATGGCTTCTCGCGCTACTGTATGCGCAGGTTGAGAATAAATGTGAAAACTTTTTTTTTACTCGGACGTTTCTTCTTCTTCTTTTCTGACGATGTTATGATCTCGAATATGGGATCACAACTTTACTACTTCGAAAATTCACCTACTGATTTGCTTGTGGGGTTCGTCGGGTTGACCTCAGAAAATGTCGGAAAGCTTTCCGGTTTTGGATTGTTCCATGTCTATGTCTGAGGCCAACTGAATGCTTGTGTCGTTGCATTTGTTTTTTCCACTAGTTCTTGGGCCTTCCTCTCTTTGGTGATTGTACGGGTACGGGATGCCCTTTGCACGGGGTTCTAAGCGTTTCTCATTAGCACATGACAGGACCAGCTGATTTTGTCGTGCTGTATTTTATTCACGATGGTATTTTGGACGTGGAGGCTTCTTCGGATCTTTTTACTTCGAATTCGATCGAGTCTTGTCACTCCTGCTGCACTTTCCAGTCCCTTAACTTATAATCAAGTAGATGATCAAGAACTGTTATAAAGAGCAATAAAGGACTCAAGACGCTTCCTTGGTGTACACCAACTTCAATTGAGAAATTTTCAGTGACTCCTGCAGTGCATCTTATCTTTGTTTTGACTTGCTCGTACATATATCCATGATTATCGGCACTTAGATTTCCGGAACTCCTCGTTGCCTTAAGGCCACCCATATCAGATCTCGTAGTTGTCGATATCGAATGCCTTTTCAAAATTAACAAACACCAGAGTGAAAATCAGTTGAGGAATCACGATGTTTTTCCATTATGATTCTTACACTCTGGATTGCATCTGTGGTTAATTTACCCGAGGCAAACCTGCACTGGTCATCAGATAGCCATCCAATTCCCGCTCAACGATCTTCATGGCGTGTGACATCAGCTTGATTGATCGCCTCGTTTACGAGCAGAATTTTCGATCATTATTATACTAAGTACCAAAGAATAAAAACTCAAAGCTCTAAAAAGCTCCAGTTCACGAGGCTTCAGCAATAACTCGATTAATTTTTTTCAGAAAATGTTAATATCAGTATTCGAAAAAATGCTATCCTATATAAAAATTCAACTAAAAAAAAATTCATTCGTCCGTTTAGACTCCAGCTAGATGTACACTTGGACGCGTAGACAAATAGACCAAAGGATGGTATGACAGAGCTCTTTAAGACTTCACGGAATGCTAAATTTGATTAAAATTTGGACGAATCAATAATCTAATCATTATTATTAACAAAAAAGTGTTAAAAGAGAAACTAGTAAAATGTAGGTACATTTTCTTAGATTTTTTATTTTACAAACAAAATTATTTGTAATATTTAAAAATCCAAATAAATGACACAATTTCTCCAAAAAAGAAAACGTCAAAACACTTTTTCCATTATCAGCTGAAACCCAGCTTCATAAGAATCAAATTGGAAAATAAAAGTTTGAAATTTAACCACAATATTTAAAGTAGTATATGTATAGTCGACATATAGAATCACGGACGCACACACGAACTTCAAATATTGCATTCCAAAATTTTCCAATAATTTTTTTGTATAAACAACAATATCAACGAAAATAAATTTTATTTAATGGAGCAACAGTTCGCGGAAAGATAGGGTTTAGTTTCTTATACATTTTTGAACAATTTATATGTGAGTGTTATTTGTTTGCTGGAAGGGAGGGGGGGACCTACAATTTTCTGTCGGATTCAAAAGGCTAAAGTGAGAGGCATTTATTCATGTCAAGATATACCCTTAAAGAATTTGTCACTTCCTCGCAAGAGGCAGTAGTCAGTTTTGTTTTTATTTATGTATTTATTAAGTGGACCTGACTGGGAATTAAACCCAGACTTTCGGCATGACAGGCCTACGCTCTATAACCATTCCTATGACATTCTTCAAGCTTTAACTTTAATTAATTATTTTAATTGTTATAAACTTATTGCTTATAACCGCGTTATAGCATTGAACCACAAATACCTTGCGCAGCCGCGCCTCTATTATCGATTTTTTAACAATAGGGTGAGTGTCCTAAATATGGTCCCCCCTTAACTTTTTTGTTAATAAAATAGTTAGTTTTTCGGTAATTTACTTAGTTGTAATAATTAAAGAAATTATTTTATAATCAGCCTTTGTAACATAAAACATAAAAATAACTTAACTAAAAAAATAAATAACTATAAAAACTCATTTTAACACTTTTTCAAAAAAGTGCTGCTAATATGGACGGTACGCCATATCTACAATATCTTGCATTTATTACATCGAACCTTATGTAGCTAGGATTCTATAAATTTTAGGCGCTAATTAAGGTCAATGCGGCTATGATCACAAAAATAAATCTCTTGATACAGACGCAGCTGTCGTCCGCCTGCTAGCTGCCCCATCACAAATGCATCTAAAAGTATCTTTTGAATTTTAAAATAAATTCGAGAAGGATGCCCATTCTATAAGTGTCTGTACATATTTCATATGAGTAAAAGCGAAACAAATAGAATTCATCGTCGGTTGACGTCGTTTTTTTTGTCCGCCCAATGCCAGACTGAAGCATCGAGCGCCACCGGACAGTTGTTGGAATGACACTAGAATTTTTGTGTGTTCTTGAGATTTCCAGTTGAAGTGTGACCGTTCCGCCGTGCGAGAATTTTTACAGACAACCGCATCTGAACTTTTTTCTGAACCAAGTGTAGTTTAAAGTGTTTTCCCTTGAATTATAAGCTTCTAACATCCCGATTGCTTGCATTTTTTGTGAATCAAGTGAATTTAAATAGATCTTCATCATGCAGGACGTAACAGTAAGTGAACCTTTAAAAAATTTGCAAATTCCTAGAAATCCCTTCACGCAATCCCTTAAAATACAAAGAGATACTTTACCTAATTACAAGAACCACACCAAAGTGTGGCAAACAGCCAAATAGGTCGTTGAACAACAAATTAGCCCAACTTGGCAGAGTGGTGGCGGCCGGCGGTAATTTATACACACAAAAAAATGCAAAGTAAATGATTAAATAAAAAATTCTGATCATTTATCATCAAAAATTCATCAAAACGTTTCATCCAACTTGAATAAGGTCGGCAGAAAATCAATCTTTAATGTTTATTGAATTAAAATAATAATAATAAAAAAAAAAACGAAACTTAGTAAGAAATTCTTCAAGTCAGCAGGTGAAGTGCCAGTTGCAGCATCTCTTCCGTTTTCCCATTCGAATGTCGTGTAATAGCTTTTTGGGTTGATTTATTTATTATTTTCTATTCTATTTTTGTTTGAATATACTTTTTTGTTATTTACAATTTGAATAACATTTCAAAAGGGCTCTTGTGAGTTTGAACAAAAAAAAATAAATAAGCCGGAAATAAATATATATTCTTTACCTATGGAGGTAAAGTTATGCAAGTTTTTTTTTCCATTATTTTCCTATGCATAGAAATTGTTTAGAAAGTGGGTGGCACAAGAACAAGGAAAAGGGATAGGAAATGAAAAAATGATTGCATATTCTAAAAAAATTGAGAGGAAGAGATTATGTCAATCGATGTTTCAGTATATTAATAATACAATAGTATAGGTATACTGTATGTATATGTACATAGATATCCATCAAAAGAAGAAGATTTTATATCCAAGTTTTGTAGGAGGTATAGGTAACTAAATGAGACATATAACTCAAAGAAGGCTGGCATTGTGTTGTTTTTGTTGCGGATATTTTGAGTTTGGTAACATTTTTTATGCTTAGAAACTTATTGGCCGATTTCATAAAGCCCTTTTAACTATTTAAAAGGCTTTTAAATCTACGTCATTTAAAAATTAAAAAGCCTGTTAAATATTTATAAAACCGAACATAGGTCTTCTATTTAATGAATTATAAACTCGTTTTTTTTGTTGTTTTTTTTGTATCCGATTACAAGTCAAACAAAGATTTCCGTTACAGTATTGTCAACCCAAAAAATACAATGAAATTTAAAAACAGATCAACTACATATAATATCAAATATTTTGTATGTGTATAAACATCTATGCCGGCGGTAGAGTGAAATAAAAACGTGGACTTTCCTCTGTGCGACGTTACGAGGTCACATTTTACGATGTATAGTACGTTACGTTACGAAAATCTGCATAGTACGATATTGGGTACGTTAAGCGACGAAAATCTGAAGATCCTCTTCAAGCAAACTAGTTTTGGATCCGGGCACGTAGTAAACAACGTATCGACGACTTCGCATACGGATGAAAATATGGGTCCTCAAAACCGCGCTTGATGGTCAAACGTTGATGTTAAGACATATTAACCGTGAGTCCCGGCACTCACACACTCTAGCACGGATGACATAGCTTGGAGTCTTCTGTTCACGATTGGAATTATGTTTTGTTCTCTCATTTCTCTGCAGTTTTCAGCTGAACGAGTTTGTTAAAAGTGTATTTCGTCTCTGAAAGAGACTTTCTTATCGTATCAGGCTTCCCTGTGAGCAATTCATATTGGGTGTAGCAAACGCCTTTGAAGATAACCATTTATGACTCTATTCTATATATGAGAATGACTCGAGATGAAAAAGGCACCATAGCCACATCCACATGCTATTTTAGGGTGCCACTTACGTATCATAGGCCATTCGAAGAATGTCAAGGATATCTCACCAATCCCGTATGTGCTTCAGAGGAGAAGCTCGGGACCATAAACAAACTTCAAACACGTTTGCGTCTGTCTGGTGAATTTTAACTTACATCCCACAAGCCACAAGAAGAGTTGAAATTTTGTGCGCATATTGGAGAATTTTGCTCTCCAAAACAGCATTTTTAAAAAGTTTTGTTGACCTCCATTATGAATACATATATTTACTCACTATATTGCATACAAATGTATGTACAGTTTTTAAATAAAATTGTATTACCCAATCTATATTCTTTTTAAGTTTTTTTTTAATAATCAGCTATTGCAATTATGACACGTCAAAATTCACCTTTGCTGTGGTGAGTTTTCTGGTGAGGATTATTGGAGAATTCGAAAAATGGTAAAAATATTTTCGGATTATTTCGCGTTATAAAATTATTTAAGAGTGCGATTTTGTAATTAACCCGAACGTTTTGCAACAAATTACATTGTGCGTGGCCCTGGAATAATCTGAAAATATTTTTACCATGTCGGAAAACAACCGCGAAAGCCTAAAATACTAATCCTCTCAAAAAAATGCACAAGAACTTGTGACTCTTTACAGTTCACAAGTGGAGAATCGAGCTGTTACTCTAGTTCTTTTGTCTCATCTGAGGAGAGAACTAAATTCCATTAAATATCCAGTTTACACTTTCCCGTGAAAACTGAAGGCTTGTCATTTGATGCAGCGAGATAATCATTGATAACTGATCTTTTGTTAATCCGTCTCGACTCTTGAAAACCTTACCTTAATTTAATTAATAATTTTAAATCTATGTATGCTTGCTATCGTTTGCTTTCTCAAAACAGAAATTTAAATTGAAAGTAAAAACTTTTTTATAATTCTCTTATTTACTACACATTTTTGTAAACATCTAATATAACATGTTTTGTATTAATTTTCTAAAATACATATATGTATGTATATAGCATAATAGAAACATTGTTTAAAATTATATCAATATGTTTGATTAAAATGCAAAATGTAGAAAATAATAATAAAAAAAACATTAGACATGGGAAAAGTATTGTTTTTGTATCCTTACAGACAAAATACTTAATTTCTAGTTCTAAAAATAAAAATAAAAAATAAAAAAGAGTTTCCATTTCGATTTTTAAATTTTCCAGAAAAACTTGTTTTTCTTTTATGTTATGTTTTTTTTAAATGACAAATTTCAGAAAGATTTAGAGCCATGTTTTTTTTGACGTTTAAAATAATTAAACTGCACAACAAAACGAACATTTAAATAATTATATTGTTTCTTGGCAGCACTGATTTATCAATGATATTTTAACTGACAGCTTTATTATGAAGAACTTTATGAGACAAAACAACAGAATTGGCAATGACAGTTTAATTTAACAAACGAGTAAATTTTTGATGAATTTTCATTGCAATTCATAAACATACAATTTTGGAGATGCTTATCGCCTGCTAACATAGTGGTTAAAAGCATATGTTATTTGTTTTTAATTACATATAAATATTTTTTTTGTTCTAGTGAAGGTGATGGACCTTAAAAAAAAATAATATTGGACGGGCCTAAATCAACTCTAAATCAAGAAAAAATAATTCTCTATAACAATTCTTTAACTAGCGGTTACATTACATTACGTACAAGTTGGTTCGTATAAGTTGTGACAACAGTCATGGGTGTGTAGATTGAGACGAGACAAATAGAAAATCTTACGAGAGGAGAGTTCTATTCAGAGATTATGAATTATAAAGATTGGAAACTTCGGCTGTCATTCGGGTTTGCCAACAAGCTAAACAATATGGCTGCCCGTGGTGAAGTCAGTAAGTTGCACTAGTTTGCGTGTTTTAACTCATACCAGTGCAACTTACTGATTTCCACCACGATATTTTGAAATTTGACAGTTATTTCGAGAACTTAATGAGTTTCAATGGGCATGTTCAAATATAATAAAAATGGCGAAACGAACTATCAAGTATTCACGACCACTTAAATCATTTGGTTTTAAAGTTGCATGGACTATATGAAAAGAGTAGTAAAATAATAAACAAAAATGCAAATTGACAATCAATAATTAATTTACGCAGTAAAACAATTGAATCAGTGACCGGTTAGTGGAAGAACAGAATATTAGCAAAAAGTCGTCTTTCCATTTGCTGTTGGAAGTGATGCTTTATGAACGTTCTTTGCTTCTCTATGGGCGCGTTCAACGCATTACATTGTACATTTGAATTTTCAGAGTTCTAAATTTTCGGAGCTTCTGATTGGCTAGCTGTCATAAAAAGTTAGATGACTTTTAGTTATTTTTCATCTGAATCTTCAGACAAAAATTCTCATCTGAAAATTCAGAATAAAGTGATTGTGGTGGGGGAAATGTGGAAGTAATATACATAGAAGTTGAACTTTATGATTTTCGCTCTAGTTGGAGGTTAATTTGTAATGATTAATTTTCGTCACGAACAAATTAATACTTTTTTATATTATAGAATTTATGGTTTATAGATAAGTTAGTTTTTCAATTAAAAGATTGACTTTTCTTAGGAAAATTTTCCCAGAATTTACCATCGCAATATTGTGGAATTATTTTTTCATTGAATTATGCATAGTCTTGCTGATTCTGTTGCTAATTTAGTTACGTATGTATGTATATCATCACCAGAACTACTGACGCTTAATTTTTAGTTTAAGAATTTAATTATATAGTTCTATTTTATTTCGTTTTAATGTAAATCACTAAGGTAAATGCAAGCATTTGACAGTACAACTTTCAATTGAAAATTAAGATTTGTTGTGCGTTCAACAGCATAAATTCAGATCTGAATTTTCAGATTTTGCGATTGAATGTGCCCTATTTCATTTAGAAATAGTGAATACTAAATTCACATTTAAATACATATAGTCTTTCGTCGGATAGCTCCTGAAAGTAGCTGATGAAAATATTTTGTTAAACTTTTGAAGTTCGATAGTGTGTGTAAATTTGGGAAGAAGAATTTTCATATTCTATTGAAACCAAAAAGAAGTGGAACCTTCCGAAAAAGAAAACTTTTTTATAAAGCAGCGTAAATAATTGTTTCAATAAAGAATTTTGTGAATCTATGAGTCATAAGCAATCGCTTGTAAATTATTTGTATTTGCAAAGTGACATTTCTTAAAAATTTTCACAACAAAAGTTTTGTAAAACTTTGAGAAAATGTCAAATTACCAACCAGACATAACGAAAATGAAGTTGTACCTACTGTTCTTCCTCTCACGCAAACAATACAATAATATGTTGAATACTTGCTAGGAATGCAGTATTGTATATCACTTTCTCTGACAATCTGAAATCTCTAAAATAAATTGAGATCTCAAACAGAATATAACTTCAAGCTGACAAAAAGTAATCAGAAGACCAGTTTGTTTTGAGTACAGCAAACAGAAATTGGCACGCCTGAAAAAAGTGTAAACACGCTCGACACGTTTCATTTGAAGTATAAAACAAACAAAGAAAACACTCAAAAGAAATTTCAAATTCAGCTCATCACACAGGTTTGGGAGAGCCTTTAGAGTTGGAAGTTAGTTAACAGTTCGAACTAAATATTATAATCAGTGTTGCCAATAGTGCAGATTTATCTGCATTTTGCAGAATTTCCACCCATTCCCAGACTTTTGAAATCTACAAATCTGCACTGCAGATTTTGTCTGCATAACGTACCTAAAAAAATATTGCTAATTTTTGTTCGACATTATTGCAGATTTCTGAAAATATCTACTTGGCAAAACTGATTATAATATTTACTTTCCCTATCTGTCAAACCATTAAGTGCCAAATTCCATTGGAGTTTGGTTGTAGTGTAAATGGATTTAAACGGCGATCTTAGTGATTTTTCCTGACTACTTGATATCCAGAGTTTTCTAAGAGTTCCGTATATTCGTCCCACAACAGAATTTATTTGATCCCTACAAGATAAATCATTCGTAACTTTGAAGCCAAGACTGGTCACAGATTTTACATAGGAAACAGTGGAATTATAAATGGATATAGTGGGCAGCCGTTCCGTATTGTACTCCTTCTTGGATACCAACAAAGCCTGCGTTTTCTTAGGGTTAAGTGTTAGACCATTTTCGTCAGCCCATTTACAAATGGATATAAGATCCTCGTTGATGCGAAAAATAAGGTCATCGATCAGGCCAATTCTCCTTGAAAGATAGATCTGTATATCATCTGCATAAAGATGAAAAGAGACATTATCACAAACAGAAGGCAGGTCATTAATAAACAAGCAGAAGAGAATTGGGCCCAAAATAGAGCCCTGTGGAACACCTGTTTTCAAGAAACTAGGCCGTGACCAATCATCCCCTACTACCACACGCTGAGTCCTGTCATACAAATAGCTCTTTACAAGGGAGACAGCCAAATCAGAAAAACCAAAATAGTGCTTAAGTTTTTCACATAGAACATCATGGTTGACTTTGTCAAAGGCCTTAGAAAAGTCCAGCAAACATAAAACAGTCAAATTATTTTGATCAAATTGTAATCTGATATCGTCAAGAATTTTAACCATTGCTGTGGAACAAGAGTGGTTTGCTCTGAACCCAGATTGAAACGGAGATATCAGACTCTTCGTGTTAAGATGCTCTATTATTTGCTTCGCTAGAATCTTCTCCATGACCTTTGACATGCAAGGTAAGATGCTTATCGGTCGATAGTCAGACGGTTCTACGGGTACAGATTTTTTAGGTACAGGTGTAATTCTGGCTGCTTTCCACAAAGTTGGAAACGTTGAAGAGACAATGCAGTGATTATAGATATGCGTAAGTGGGTTAATAACATATGGAAATATTAGTTTAATAAATCGAAGAGGAATTCCATCTTCCCCAATAGCTTCGGACTTAAGAGTTTTAAAAATGCTAATGACTTCATCCTCAGAGACAACATCGAAATCAAAAAGATCAACATGTTCATACATCAACCCAACTTTAGCGCTAAAACTAGTCGGAATTTGGGTGGTAGCGGTAAACTGCGTGTTAAGTACACTAGCACTAAGCTCACATTTCGAGATTTGGCGTTTTCCAACACCAATTTCACGTAGGTTAGCCCAGAGTTGTTTAGGGGGCAAGGTTGTGTTGAGCTTTGAGGCGAAGAAATTTCGTTTGGCTAATCGCGTGATTGAAGTTGCTTTATTACGCACAAAGCAGTATGTTCTCCAGGTATCAGGACTTGGGGACTTCCTCCATTTAAGATAGAACTTTCTGCGATTTTTAATTGCAGATTGAACCTCTAAATTATACCATGGACATTTTTTATTTTTTATCGCAACGGTTTTCAAAGGGACATGTTTTTCGAAAAGATCTTTGATAAAGCTAAGTATAAATTCGAGTTTATTATCTACACTTATAATATTTAAGCAATCATACCAAGGTAAGCAACTAGCATCTGAACACAACAACTCCTGATTAACAGATTTGAAGTCTCTATATGTAAAAGAAGTAGGAGTTTGTAAATGAGAGAAGTCAATATCATAGGTACAGAAAATTAGGTCATGATCTGAAATGCCATCAAGACACAGTTGATCATTTAACAGAACACAAGTTGGATCAGATACAATTATTAGATCAAGTAGACTAGGAGAGCAATTTGGTGCGTATCTTGTTGGAAATGAATTCACAATTTTAAGCCCTGAAGCAGCAACAGCATCAAGGAGCTGAAAGGAACGAGTGTCCTCTTTAAGAAGATCAGCATTAAAGTCACCACAAATAATAATGTGTTCATACGAAATTAAAAAGGATTCTAATGCAGTAAAGAAAGGAGCCGGCGAACAACTTCTATTCGGATTGTATACACACGCTACCAAACATTTTTCGTTTCCGTCATAAACATCCAATATAATGTATTCTATTACAGTTGAATCAGATTTGCTCAAAATTTTACATTTAAGAGATGATCTACAATAAATTGCAACCCCTCCACCAATTGTGGTAGTACGTCTATCATTCCGGATAAGAGTGTAATTAGGTAAGCTGCGAACATAATCAGGGATATTGGGATTAAACCACGTTTCGCTTACACATATCACATCCATATCCACACCATTGAAAATTTCTTTAATATTATCAAACTTGGAGTCATTAAGACTTCTAGCATTAAAGTGACAAACTTTAAAGCCCTTCCTTGCCTTAGACAGGTAACCCATCACTAAGTGTGCTGATTTGAAATTAGCATTGCCATTAGAAGCGTCATAAAACGACATCATTTAATTTAAAATTTAGAGCAACAAATCGAGAAAAAGCAGGTGAAAAACAAACATGCAAACACCTTAGAATGGCATTAACGAACAAAGCAAAGCGAAAAGATCTAATAACAGAAGAAAAAGAAGAAAACAAAAAAAAGAAGAATAGGGTCGAAATGATAACAAATTTACCAAATAAAATAATTGAATGAGTTAATATAGTAATATTCAGAATAAATAAATATAGAAAAATTATATAAGAAAAAAAAAAAGTGAAAAGAGCGTTTATAGAATTTAAAATAAAAGTAGCAAAAAATAAATATATTAAAAATAAAAATTTGATAACGATAGCAGAGAGTACAAAATGGCAACACTGATTAGTCATCATTTCCTGGTATAGCATCATTAGTTTTGTTGTTATTGTTTTCATATTGGTGCGAGATATGCTGCGACGACTGAAGATTGGTAGCGGTACTATTATGTAGATGTATAAAGGCAAGCTGATCTAGTTCTTGCAAGCTTTTTATGCAGATGGCTGATTCATTTTTGTTTACTGTGACATGGACAAGTCCACGAGCGGTGAAAGCAGCAGTTAGAAAATGTTTTTTTTTAAGTTGAATAGCATTCCGAAGAATCTCTCTATTATCGGTTGTTAAGCTCTCATAAATATAAATCGGTGTGTTGGTTTGTTTGTAGTTTGGATCAATGTCTCTTAAGCATAATTGTCGTGAATTGGATTTGCGGAAATCAGATAGTGCTTTAATCGTGTTTTTTTTGTCACTGGCGGAGAAGAATTTGATAATTACAGCTGAGCTTGTGCGTGGTTTGGATCTAAATATTCCGGAAATTGTTGGTGGTTGAAAATTAATAGAATGGCACAATAAATTAAAAATGTGTTTTAGTTGCTCATTCTCGGTATATGGTACGCCAATAAGAATAGCGTCAGCAGCTATATTATTGATGCTTAGTGTTTGGAATTTAGATTTTAAGTTTTCAAGTTCCGTGTGTAAAGTGTGTGTAGCATTATTTACATCTGAGGTGTGCGCGCAGTGTTCCATTTTCAAATTGGTTTTGTTGACATCTGTGCGAAGTTCTTTAATGTCGGCACATTGTTTTTCTAGTTGTTTGACTCTTTCTTTTAAATTAGTGAAATCGCGAGTGATTATCTCTAACTTGTCAAACATATTTTTTTCTATATTATCCATTCGATTCGTTAAGTTTTCTTCAAGTGTGGATAACTTTACCAAAATGGACTCACCTTGTGTACTCAATTTTTGTAATAATTGTGTGTGGTTCATAGGCGGTGAAGTGGCTATAAGAGCAGTGTCTTCAATTGCATTAGACTTAACTACTACAACATCAGTAGGAACAGCAACAACAGGAGCAGCAGCAACAGAAACAGCGGCAACAGGAACATTCTTTTTAGTAGCAGGAACAGCAGCATTAATAGAAGAAGCAAGAGTGGCAGGGGGACTTTTGGAAGTGGTTTTCTCATTTTTTTTTATGGGCTTACTTATATAAGGCGAGTTAGACAAAGTGCGAGATGTAGTGGGGGTACTCATACTGGACTTTAGGAGTGGATTTCTGGACCTAGTTCTTTCCGAAAGAGGCATTAATGTGTAAGTGGTAGTGTTTTTATGATTTAATTTAATTTCACCAAAGAACAAAGGCCGTAAAGACAGAAAGATTCAATTTTGAGGAATCACAGCAAAGTTAAAAACGTTTTCTGTTGCGTGTTGCGTGTTCACTTTTCTTTTCCACGAAAAACACTTGTGCTAGGCAATAATATAGTTCTTTCTTTAAATTCAACAAAGAATTTCTTTCAATAAGGCACTTTACACTGTTGGGGTTAAACAATCTTAGACAGCAAAAAATTACACGTCCGTTCGCTAGCACATCCTTTATTGTAATGTCAAAATATATGAGTAATTCGCCTGCTATCTTTCAAAATAAAAAGTGGCATTCGTTGGAGGTTCGTTCAGTATGAAATTAAGACAGAAATTTGTGTAAGTTTTACTGGATGGAAAGATGGAGTTGCATAATGGGTAGAATACGTTCTGTGTAATACGTAACTATACAAAGCTTGCTGTTATGTATATTGAGTACATTCACTATACAACATAAGAGATTAAAAAAGAAAACGTAATGACGACCACACTTATTTGCATATACGCGTGAAAAATAAAAAAACATTTGGGAAAGTTTTTCATGTGCTTATCCAATATAGGAAATTTTTTTTTACTTTTTTATCTATATAGGGCAAGTTTTGGGTTTAATGTACAACAAAAAAAATAAGTAGTCCGAAAAAGTTGGTATCGTAATGCCGTCCGTCGGTCTGTGTTTCTGTACGTCCGGTTGCCTAAACGGGTTAACCTATTTGCTGCAAATTTGAAACAGACCATTTTATGTGATTCCCTAGAGAGGATATTCGAATTTCTGTTTGAGCTCACCTAGAACTGGTAGATGCCATATAATAATCTTGTTTGTTTTTATTTTCTCGAAAACGACTCCAACGTTTTTGATTAAACTTCGTACCTGAAATGACAAAGAATGCAAGTAATTATAAGAAAACTGCGTTTCAGTCTTTTCACAAGAAATACACATAATGAAATAGGCCAGTCAACGTTTTTTGAAAAATGGTCTTATTTTTGTTATAATGTAACAATCTGGCGCTTCTAAATAGTTTAAACAATATACAAACATTTTTAAAAAATTAAAATGCACAAAAGTACGCCATATATAACATTAAAATACTTCGTATTCTGTTTTTATATGCTCTTAATTCATAAGCGGACAAGTTCATCGCCATTAACTAAGCGGAATTGTAGTTATATTTTACATTTCTCTTCATGGTATGTCTGCATTACAGTTGTTAGCCCCAAAAGCAAGTTCGTGCGATACAGTCGTGCATATTTTTTTTATTTTCGTACCATCAGTCAGTCCACAGTACCCCAATTTTTCTTTGAAATTTTTTTTATTAAAATTCAAATAAATATCAAAACATAAGAGAATTTTAATTTAAATTTTATCTATCAATCATAAGGTACTATGCTCATAAATTAATAAGGAAAAGCAATCAACAAGCAGGAGGATTTTATTGAATGCAATAAAAGAACGAACTAAACACAATAAACGTGAATAAAAAAATAATAAAAATAAAGACAGATAAAAAAAAGAGATAAATATATTTTTAAAAGAATGTAGAGCAAAATGTCTTATTTACTACATAGATGTTGGGTGTGTATTGGTTTAGATATTTTAATTAAATTTATAAGCAAGATATAAAATATAAAATTATTTTCTTTATATTTTCAAATCCGTCTCCGTCGGCGATTGTCTGAGAGAATAGATAAGGTTCAAATTTTGTAGAGGAAATAAGTTGTATCTCAGCTCGTTTGAATAAGTAGCTTTCATCATACAACGGTTTCGCTTTTTTTTCTATAGTATTCTAGAACAATTTTGATTAAATTTCGTATCCATCTATTTTCATCTACGAAAAAAGCATTTCAAGTATTTACGTTAAAACCCGCTTATTGAAAACTTTCCAGCTGCATTTTCTTTTGTAAACAAAAACAAACAAAAAAAAAACTAATATTTTGAGTCTATAAATGTAAGATAGTACATTTACATAGTATAGATGCAATACCCAATTTAAGTCATTTCAATATACATATAAACCAATACCTTATACATTTTGTTCATTGCTTAGCCATAGATCAAGTGGGTGAGATCCAGTGGTACATTATATAAATATTGCTCCAATGACATGACTAGTGACATTAAATTTCTCAGATATTTTAGTTTACCTAAGAAAGGACATTATGTGGGTGATTCTTAGCAAACTGATACTTTTGCCTTTTTGCGATTTCAAATATAAATAAAAACATAATAATAAATAAATGTCACTACGAAAGTTCATGCCAAATCTGAACTTATTCGCAAGGACATCATTTGAATGTCAGATGAACTTGATATCAATTACATAATTTTCATGTAAAATCTTTAATATAATGTGTTTGTTTAATATTAAAGTCCGTTTGAGAGTATAGTTTTGAGTGCGAGTTTTTAAACGTTATGATTTTTTGTTTCAATCGCTCAATTGTTGTTTTCCACACAATTGATAGTTTTATGTATAAAGTCAACCAGTTTTCAAAGTTTAAAATTGTCAAATAATTAAAACTAAAAACGATAAAACAATAATAGGATCATTTTCTTTGATTGTTTTCCTAGATAAAATTCTAAAAGAATTGAAAATTTGATTCTCACTTAGAGAAAATACCGACAAAGCTGAATTTTGGTCGAGAACTTTATTTTTATGTTTTAAGAATTTTCTAGAAAGTAGGTACAATTGATTTGGACCTTAAGCTTTTAGGGGTGGTGAAAAGGGGTGTGAAGTTCAGTTTTTTTGCAATTTTTTCGGAGACTTGGTATCGCAGTTCTTTTGATCAAAAATATGAACATAGAATCTAAAATCTAATCTATTCTACGCATACATAAGTTTTTCTGACTCTGTAGTGTGAAGTTTTCCGTTTGATTGATCGCTCCCAGAATGTATGCGTAGTCGATATTTATAATTTAGATAATAAAAATTATTCCTCTGGCATTATCAAAAAAAAAAACTAACAAGTAAGGGAAAAGTCTTAAAGACCTCATTACACCCAACCAAATATGGCATACATATGTAGATAAACTTTAACATACTGTAACTTAAAGAAGAATTATTCTTAAGGAGTATAGTCAGAGTGCCCTTGGGCAAAATTTTATGAGAAAAAGTAATGAAAAAAAAAAACAGAAAAATGTAATACCTTAACTAAATTATCATTTTAATTGATGTTTTCAGCAATTTCAATTGACAAAATGCCAAGTTTGTCAATTATGATTGAGACATTGCTAACCTCCTATAAGTTTAAGCTTTAAGTAACTCCTTTCACCACTAGCGACCATTTAAAGTACTATGATTAAAATTCTAAGGGCTATTTATACATTTGAACTAAGTTCTAGTGTGTTTTATGAATTTTAAAATATAGTGATATATCATCTTCATCAGGCAAAAATGATTTCAGGCTAATGAGTTCATGACACAGCATACAGTATACAGCAATCTACATTTATATCTATTTGATTTCGAGCCTATGGTAAATTTTATCTGGAGATCACCAAGGAGTTTGCGAAGTTCTGTTCTTTCTGGAATCTTTTTAACATTCAACGAAAAAGACCAACATTCGGGGTACCTACTTATTCAACTGCTCAAAAATGTTATTGAGTGAAATTAATAAAGTATCCAAAATACAGTACAAAAATTCAACTTCAATTTTTTTTTTTTTGGGATTGGTGTATAACAAGTCGAAGTCTTCTGGTTTAAAAAACAGGTTCTATTTCAAGCTTTTCAGTCAACTCTTTCGGTGTTAAAATGGCGAAAGCGCAGCATTTTTCGAGAATGCAAATACTCAGAGGTATATTGAGTGGAGAGATTTATTAGCAATATTAACCTGAAAAAAATATTTCATACCAAATCACCAATGAAGCTGAAATCTTTGAACTATTTCGCTAGAGCAGAGTAATCATGAGAACCTTGAACATCATTTTTCTCAGTTTCAGTGGGCAAAGCAATAAAAGCATCATGAATGGCACTAATTTGATAAGGGATTGCCTTAACAGATATTTTTGCTTCGAAGTCGTCCATACGTTGTTGAGCACGTGCACGGATCCAAAACGGACTGGTTTGCTTGAAGGGGATCTTCAGATTTTTGTCCCTGGACATACCCAATATCCTACTATGCAGATTTTCGTAAGGTAACGTGCTACATCGTAAAGTGTGACCTCATAACGTCGCACAGATAAAAGTTTTAATTTCACTCCACCGTCGGTCGGCATTGATGTTTACACATAAACAAATCAGTTAGTTTAAGTAGGTTTGGTACCTATGTACATATTTATTTATTGTTTATTGACTACTTTTATGGTATAGTTCTGCACCTCCCATGCAACCATTTTTTTGATTTCCGCTTTTCCCGAAAATAGTTCTACCAATTTTGATCAAATTTTGAAGTCAATTTTTTTTTTTTCAATTTTCATTAAACTTAGCACCAATAACGTTTTTAGCTTTATGTTGAAGATTTAAACAAAAATTATTCTTATAAGCAAAAATAAGCAATAAGTTATGATTGTTTGGATTTAATAAAAAAATCCAAAAACAAGTGGATGATTTTTGATATTCAATTTTTAGCTTGAAAATAATAAATACCTATTAGACATTGAGGCATCAATTTTTATTTGCTCTATAGGCACGGTGACTATTCGTCCCGAGTTTCCCAGGATTGTCCCGTATTTGTATAGCCTGTCCCGGTTTTTTTTTTTTGAGAAACCCGGGACGTACAAGTGTCTCGTATTTAATAATTTGTCCCGTATTTGGAAATTTTCTGATGTTTTTTTTTTTTAATTTCTTCTGTCTTCAAAATAAAAAAGGTGAACATTTATTTTATAAGTTAGATATAGATATTTTTTTAAGTTCAGAAAATATTTGATAATTGACGGAAAAAAAAAGACAGTAGTTGAAAAATGGGTAGATATTTGTACGCGTTTCTCAGATAAAAGCATTGGTTGTGCAAACCTTTTACAAATGGTAGAGTTGATCTTGTGTTTGCCAGGTTGTAATGCTCGCAAGGAAAGGGTTTTTTTTCAATAGTGAACAATATGTGGACGAGCTAGATCCTAGCTAAATGTAAAAACTCTAAAAGCCATGTTAATTGTTAAATATAATTACAATTTAAGCTGAAATGAATTTAAAAATTATTTAAGAGAAAACCACAAAATTGTAAAACCAATTCTTTCTGCCAAGAAGTAATAAAGGAAAAGAAAAAAAATTGTACGTTGTAAACTTGGCTTAGTGTGCATTTTGAAATGTTATGTTTTTTGTTGCTTTATGTTCATTTAACTTATATTATTTAAAGTCTTTTATTTGCTTTCTTAAAGAAGACTGAGTTATTTTAATAATGAAATTCAAACTTTAAGTTTTAAGTTGTTTTTTAGTTTTAATTTTGTTATGTTACATTATAATCTATCGTCTTGTTTCCCTCTTTTTAATAATTTATATATAAGCATTAATGAAACGGCTAATATTTTTCACATTTTAAAATTACATACATAACGTGTAAAAAATACGTTAAGGTTGTAGTCAAAAATAACGCAACGATGATCGAGAAGTCCGAAAAAGTGGGTTTCGTCATGCCGTCCGTCGGCGTCGTGTCGGTCTGTGTGTATATGCGTCGGTGCATCTGTGCGTCTGTGCGTCTGTGCGTCCACTGTAATTTGAGCTAGAGCCTAAATGGGTAATTTGTAATTTGAGCTAGAGCCTAAATGGGTCTACCCGTACAGAGCATTTGTATGAGATTCCCTAAAATGAAAATTCGAATTTTCAGTGTTTCGGCTCAACATATTTTCGTTAAAGATAGATAGGTATCATAATATTAAGTGTGTTTTTTCGTACTCACTTGTGTGTAAAAACAAGCCATGTATCACAATTATAATTCTTAATATTCTGTTTTATATGCTCTTAATTCATAAGCAGAGAGGTTTATCGCCATTCAACTAAGCGGAATTGTTGTTGTATTCTACATGGAAATTATGTATGCACGACTGGGTCGCACGAACTTGCTCTTATGCGAGATCACATTGTGGTTCTATAGTCTCAAATAAATTAGCTATGGGAGTGTATATTTTATCCATTTTTAGTTTAGTTGCAGGTGGTATTATGTGAGTATACAAAAATTAACAATATGCATAAAAGGAAATTATATTATTTAAACTGGTAAATTGTTTTAAATCAGCAAAATTAGAAAGAAATTGATTAAAATACTTTAAATCTTTTTTAACCCAACGCGATGTACACCAATCTTCTTCTTATAAAAATCTTAATTTATGAGAAAAAAATATTGAAAATCGTGGGAGCGGTTTTAAAAATAATTAATTTTTTATATATAAAATTTCGTTAACATTTTTGAGAAAAAAAATTGGTACGCCAATTTAAAGCATTTGTTAATGTAAAGTTAAAAATTGAACTTTACAAAAAAATATATTACCCGTTTTGGAAATATTGAATTTTCAAAAAATAATTTTGAATTTTTATTTTTAAATCCAAAAATGATTTTTTAGAAAATTTTGCTACGCACTTTTATTTATATTTGTTACAAGCTTCTGTATAAAAAATCTAATTTTATTCGGTTTGATCAGATATTGAGATAGTCGAAAATCAAAGAAATCGTTCTATGAGAGGTACTGTTAATAAACGTAAAATATAAAATTTAAAAATTTTAAATGGTATATCGTACTACACACAAAAAAACTTTTATCAAAATCGTAGGAGTTGTTTTTGAGAAAAAAAAAATATTTTCCTTAACGGTTTTTAAACATTTGTATGGGAGGCACCGTAAGTTTTGGGTACTAGAATAGTTTTTGTCAAAAATCTTCCGAATAAAGTTAAAAAACTGCTATTTACCAAGTTTAATAAAAATCGACAGTCGTTTTTGAAATATTGAGATTTCAAAAAAAAAATTTCAAACTTTTTTTTAAAAATCTAAAAAATATTTTGTTTGAAAAATGTGTCAATAATTCTTCATAAAAAAATTGATCAGAATCAGTAGAGCCTTTTTCAAGAAAAGCAAAAATAAAAAAAATGTTTCTTTTGGAGGTACCATTAATAACCATTTTTCGTAACCACTTTTTTTATTAAATGGCAACTTATAACTATTTAAATTTATTGAGTTTTCAAAAAAAATTCAGTAGAGCTGGTTTTGAGAAAAATAAGTTTTTCCTTTTTGGCCAAGAAATTTTGTATGACAGCTACTGTTAGTTTTGGTCCTAAAAAAAGAGAAAAAACGGGTGGAAGGAATGTCCAAAAAACGCTAGGTACCAAGTTTAAAGTAAATCAACCCATCCGTTTAGGCTGTAGTCGAGCGGACAGACAGACAGACGGACGTTTTTTCGAGACCCACTTTTTTCGTCTTCGCTATCATCGTAATGTCAAGTTTGATCAAAATCTCGAGTTCGATTTTTTGTACGAATGGCTATGTATATTCGCAAGTTAAAACAAACATGGACTTTTGTTTTTGTGTTTCTTGATTTATGAATCGTGTAGGTCAGATTATTACATTCAATCTCATTTTACTTCTGATTGGTCCTACTACAAACATACTATACATTTTGTCGTGCGATATCTCCTGTAGAACCAAGGCTTAGTGACTTACAGCTCTCAGCCATTCCTGCATTTGCTTATCTAGGGGACTAACAATTTTCTGACGAATCGGAAAGGCTAAGGAAAGGGGAAAAAGATTACTCTTAGAGGATTTGTCAATTCCTCTTAAGGGGCAGTAGCCGTGAAAAAAATACTATCGGTTTTTAAATTGAAAGAGGCTTAGAATCGAACTCAGTTTCCGCCATGCACTAAACATTGCGACACGGGCTACTACATTAGTCAATTAGTTTGGCCTTAGTTCACTTTCACAAAGTGAAATAAAGTCTTATTTTTGGCTTCAATTTAAAAGGCCTTTATTTCACGGCACCAATTTAATTTAGGTGGGGGGAAAACCCCCATTTATTCGGCTAAATGCAAGCTTGATCTAACTTAAAACTAAGGACTCAATCTAACTTAAAAATTACGAAGCTTAAAGCTAAGATAGGGAGGTATTGGGAGAAGGATTGAGTAAACGGAGTTTAAGACTGGAGTTGCTCAGGTTAAAGTCGAAAAAGTTTGCGTTCGAATTAGCACTTCGCAACTTTCGAGTTAAAGTCTCGTTGGAGCCATATGAGGTGCGGTAGGTAGGCAAGTAGAAGAGGGGAGGGTTTCTTAAATTTCGGGGGTTAGTGTTTAAAAAGATAGAATTGTAAAGAGTTTGGCAGTCGACAGAACCAGAAAGGAGACGGTGAATGAATAGAATGTCAGCTATTTCTCCTCGTTTCTCGAGTGAAATCAGGTTAATTAATTGTAAGCGATCACGGTGAGGTGGTAGGATTAAAGGATCGTTCAAAGGAAGGCCTCTAAGAGCAAATCGCAGGAATCGGCGTTGAATGCTCTCAATTCTTGATATATGAATATCTTGATAAGGCGACCATGCTTGACAAGCGTATTCGAGAAGGGTTCGAACAAATGTTATGTACAGCGACCTTGTTACATAGGGGTTGGAGAATTCTTTGGACCACCTTTTGACAAAGCCAACAGCTGAGTTGGCTTTCAGAATTATGTCATCTATATGTGCAAGGAAATTAAGTTCCTGGTCACATATGAGGCCAAGATCGCAAATGGACTCTACGATTGAGATGGGTTGGTTATGAAGGAAGTAGATACGAGGAGGAGATTTGATGCGTTTACGCGAAAAGGTGATTGATTGGCATTTGTTAATATTAAGCTCCAAGCAATTTTTGAGACACCAGACTGAAAATTTATCGAGGTCTTGCTGTAATGGGTAATTTTTTAAGAGGTTTAGAACTTTTTTAAAAAAAAAAACACAAACAATTCGAAAAAATGAATGAAATATTTATTTGAATCGATAGTTTGAACCTTGCAATTTAATGTTTAAAGATAATTTCATGCAAATGTTGACCGCGGCTGCGTCTCAGGTAGCCCATCCGCTGAGTCCAATTTTGGCATACTCTTTCACACATATCGGCCGGTATCTCACGAATAAATGCATGGATGTTGGCTTCCAGTGCGTCAATCGAAGCGGGCTTGTCCCTATAGACATTAGCCTTGACATACCCCCACAAAAAATAATCTAATGGTGTCAAATCGCACGATCTAGGCGGCCAATTGACCGGCCCGAAACGTGAAATTAACTGTTCACCAAACTCGCCTCGCAATTGCGCCATTGTTTCGCGTGCTGTGTGGTATGTGGCACCGTCTTGTTGAAACCACATATCATGCAAGTCAAGAACTTCCATTTCGGGCAAAAAAAAGTTTGTTATCATCGCTCGGTAGCGTTCACCATTGACAGTAACGCTGCGATTCGCATCATCTTTGAAGAAATATGGCCCAATAATGCCGCCGGCCCATAAACCGCACCAAACAGTGGCTTTTTCGGGATGCATTGGTAGCTGTTGCAATACTTCTGACTGATCTTCACTCCAAATGCGGCAATTTTGCTTATTTACGTACCCATTCAACCAAAAATGAGCCTCATCGCTGAACACAAGCAGCGCGCGATGAACATTTCGAACCGAGCACGAATTTTGATAGTAAAATTCAATAATTTGCAAGCTTTGTTCATTTGTAAGACGATCCATGGTTAAATTGCAAACCAAACTGAAGCTGTTTGACAGTGACACAAGGTACTAAACACACGTCAGCTGTCAAAACCAGTGTTGCCAAAACACGTTGTGTCGCGTGACTACGAAATGGTCTTGAAAAACTTCGCATCGTCAGCATAAAGTGAGATAAAGGAATGTTTGATTACCATTTCCATATCGTTAACAGTAAGAATAAAAAGAAGGGGACCCAAATGGCTGCCTTGGGGAACGCCGGAGGTAGCAAGGAAAGGATTCGAAAGGGCCGAGCTGAAGCGCACGCTGTATAGTAACGGTTCTCTAAGTAAGAAGATATCCAATTCAAGAATAAAGGTTCAAAGCCGAGAGAGGACAATTTGAAGAGTATAAGTCTATGCGAAATTTTATCAAAGGCCTTACTGAAATCTGTGGAAATAACGTCGACTTCATTTCCATTCTCTAAAGAGAGGGTAAAAGATACAAATTCAGCAAGATTAGTGGTTGTAGATCTACATTTAAGGAAACAGTGTTGTCTGGGGGATATGAGAGACTTACAGCGAAAGCTTATAAGTTCATACAAAATACTTTCAAAGATTTAAGGGATATATGAAAGTTTAGCGATGGGGCGATAGTTTTTGACATCAGATTTTGGACCTTTTTTTGTGAATTGGGGTAACAAAAGAGGTTTTCCATACCTTAGGGAATTTTCCTTGAGATAGAGATAAACTAAAGTTTTTTGAAAGGGATTGAGAAAGTGTTGAGGAACATTTTTTAGAAATTTGGCAAGGATACCGTCAGGGCCAGGAAGAAATTCATCGTTAAGTTGAGATAACTTATTTTGGATGAGATTAGGGTCGATGTAATCAGGAAGAAATGGACCAAGAGTAAAGTTCAAAATAATAATCAAACAAAATAATAATTAAAATACGCAGAATCAGGTACAAAAGAGTCGTCGGTAAAGGATTGCTTGAAAAAAGTTACAAAGAAATTGGCAATATTTCGAGGTTCGTTTGAGGTTTCATTATTAAAGGAGAGGGAGGTAGGGTAGCTACCGGATTTTTTTTATAGTTGACAAACTGATAAAAGGACTTCGGATCATTAATAAGGTTGACTTGCGTTTCAATTAAATAGCGTTGGTAAGGTAAGTTGTAAAGAATGAACGAAATTTTCAAATATCAAAAACCCATAGTGGGAAATTATTTATATTAATACAGTTTTGTATGCTCTTATTTCTCTCTCAAGTATAAAAATACACACACTTTATGGACTTAGTTACTATGAGGTTTTGATCCTCCCCCGCCGCGCTGCGTCGATTCAGGATGTGCCTTATAAATTCATGGTATCCATTGAACTGAATTAGTTACAAACTTTTTTAAAAAAAATCTCGCCAAGCCACATAAAATTCTTTGACATATGAATGATATAAAATATCCAACAACTTTGTTTATTTTTTTGTCTCATACCTAGGTATTTACAATTACCAAGGCATCCAGATCCATGATGGCTTTGGGGACTGCGACTTTTGACATTTAGCTCTATGCTTCCAAATACTGGCTTTATACATGTTTTCAAAAGCACTTTTACTAACTATCCTCCGCTTTTGGTCCTCATGGAGCATATAAGTTTTTCCCTCTCTTAGATCTTGATAAATGAAACCGTTTCAGAAAATCTAAGGACTAGGGTAAACTATGCAACAAGTTGATCAATTACCCAGTTCAGTTAGTTTAGTTCTTATAAAACTTCTCCCTTGTTCTTTTTCGATTAAAATAAATTCTCCAACTTGAACTTTATCTGTAAACGTTAACCCCTTATATGGTTGTTTGAGAAGAGAAAACAAAAAAAGGGTTAGATAACCCAACAACAGTGCAGACCAGGTAGGTTACGTACATATGTATATAGGTATGTATATCCTTTTAAAACTTGTGCATATTTGTTGATGAAAGTTTCGCTAACGAAACACTCCTCCTTCTCAAGTGCTGCTTGCTTAACTTGAGAATAGGTCATATGAAGTAGGGAAGGTCTATACGATATTTCTTTCTCACCTACTTGTTTTCCCTATTTAGGGTTGATTTTTAACCGGAATCCAGCCAACAATCAACCCTAAACCAACTGTAAGGGTAAAACACCTCATCAAGAGCAATTAGGCGTAATCGAGAGGGAATTGGCTAAGCAAATATAAAATAAAACTTTGTTAACTAGTTTGTTACGGCTATAGCTAATATTGACCCTATATTTGAACTTAAGCCTCAATTTCTGTTGTTCTCATATATGATTCTACGTAGGTATGGAAGTATGGTTGGGAAAAACGTGCCCAATTGCAATTTATTGCATAATCAGTTATTTAATTTATCGTCGCACAAAAAACACATTCAGCTGTCGGTCGTTCGGTCGGTCGGTCGGTCGCTATTGTTGATTTTAACAATTACCATTTTAAATATTGGTTTCCATAATAAAGCCAATGGTTTTGGTCGTCCTTGTCAGTGTATTGGTTTTATTGGCAATCATTTACGGGGATGGCGAAATAAGTGGTGATACAGGGTTTTAGCATCATGCGGAAGCACATATTAATATGTACGTATTAATTTTTGTTTTTATTTTGTAATTGTCATACAGATTATGTACCTCATCATTTTGCTTCAAAATAGCTTTCATGGGCCTTCGGTCCACGAAAATTGGCATTTGGTAGTGGCGATCTCACTTGGAGGTAACTAGTGAGTGCCTTGCCTTGTTTAAAAATTTCTGTTTGGTTGATCTTGTTGATTAGGAATTCGAATCTTGTTGGATATATTTCACACTAGATATTCGTCATGAAATCTTCGTAAGATGAACTACAAAATTAATTCTTGCGCAACAAATTAGCATTTAAAGAGTTACAATTTTGGGTACCAAGAGAATAATTATTTTCATCTGCTAGCTTCAGACTTAGGTATTTAAGGGGAAACTTGGATATTTAATAAACTACAGGGTCATTCATTTGTGGTTTCAAATTGATAGCGGTGGCATTTGACACCTGTCAAACTCAGATGTCATTAGAAGTGTCATAATATTAGTTGAATGTTTGTCATTTACGATAGTGGATCGCTTAACAATCGAACAACGCGTTAAAATTATTAAAACTTACTATAAAAGTGGTGATTCAAATGTGGCCACTTTTCACGCATTACGCGCGACGAAGAAGGTTGTTAAGAAATTTGAAGAGAGTGGAAGCGTTACTGATGTCCTAAGGCCTGTGCACCGTCGTAATGCACGCTCAGTCGAAAATATTGCTGCTGCAAGTGCAAATGTTGCTGATGATTCGAATTTACGGTTACAGTCAATTCGGAGCGATATGGTCGAATGAAACCCGATTTTTTTTGGTCGGCGATTGAAGATCATGACTTGGATGTTATATGTGGTTCCAACAAGACAGGGCAACAAGCTACACAACACCACCAATTATGGCTTTATTGCGTGAGAAGTTTCATGGTCGCGTAATTTCACGTTTGGCGACTTCAATTGGCCAGCAAGATCATGCGATTTGACACTGTTAGATTTTTGTAAGTGTTGCTACGCAAAAGACCATGTTTGTGCAAATAATCCCCGAACTCTGGACCCATCAAAAACCAACATTACTCAAGTTATGGCCAATATGCCTCCCGAAATTTGAGAAAAAGTGGTTAAAACTTACCTCAAAAGAATGTCAGGCTGAGAATCTTCCCGAGGCGGTCATTTGAATGATATTGTCTTTCACACTTAATGGCAAGGTCCAAACTTTAGAATATAATAAAATTTTCATCAAAATTCTATCGCCGTGTGTGTTTTATTTAGCTTTATTTTCGAAACTGAAAAATTAATGACCCTATATTTGAGCTACAAAATCGAGTTTTGCGCAACTTATGACCATTTAAAAAGCTAAAAATTTGGATGCCAATCATAACTTAAAATATTTTTATTTAAGATTTTGTCCGTTAACTTCAGACTTATTTTAGAGGAAACTTACATAACTAAGAAAGTATGCGACCTACAAATTTTTGGTAAAGGACGTATTTTTCTAAAAGCAAAAGAAGTTTTTGTTTTGTTTGAATTGAAGTGTGAAACTGACAACAACATACTTTTCAATTCAATCCGTTTCATGTACACTCCACCAGCTATACCTTTAAAACGTGTGAACATTCGCGATTGAAGCAAACATTACTCAGGGGTTAGAGTCATTAAAAATTAACCCAGCGTCTGATGGCCTAATAACGAATATTTACTGGCAAGAAATTTCATTTATTATTTATCATTTTCAACCAACCAATCTATTTTTGTAAAATGTTTTTGGCTTAAGCATAAGCGAATCCAAAATTTGCATCCTTGGCATTTGACTGTGAAACTGAGGAATCCTGTTCACATTTCTGAGATATCGGAAATCCTGGACATCCAGATACACATCTAATTCTTACTTTTTTTTATCAAGGTGCAAATATAAAAAGTTAAGTCTTCAAGACTTAGACTAAGTAGCTGAAGCACAAATATTATTGTTGGTGGAGAACTTGATTTAATGCAATTTTAGTAAATCTGTCTTTGAAGGTTTATTTCTATTTTAATCATTTTGTTTTGCAGTCAGTGTTTAGTCTAGTATAAAATTGAAAATAAAAATCTCCAAAAAAAACTCACTCCTACGCTTTTTTTACATTTTGCTTCAATTTAAAAATTATGATTCACTTTTAATTTTAATGCAAATTTCAAATTATTTCGGAATGATGCGTAGTAAGACTTGTTCTTGGCCGCTTATGTTAATGTTATGGCACATATACGCAGTCAATGTCAAATGAAATTAAAACGAAATCAAAAGTGTGAAAATTTAATCAGGTTAATATTTTTGTCAGTCTCTCCTGGTGCATTCAGTGAAAGTGAATTGTCCACTATAATTCTGGGTTATTTATTTTTTGTTGCAAAATATTTATTTAAAAAATGTGATGATTCTTTTGAAATGTATAAATCAGTAAAACTATACAGAAAAATCATACTAATTTGAATAAAAACAACAACATCCGATAATACTTAGTAAGCTAAAAATATTATAGAATCAATTTTTATTTTAACTTTATGTGCTTGTTTATAATTTATTAGAAATGTTTTCCAAAACATGTATACGACTTGACGTCGTGTTGTGAAAAGTTTTAAAAATAGAATTAATTAAATCTCAACGATTTATTATTCCAGAGACACATTTGTTTGCCAATTTATTTTATATATTTCGCAAAAATATGTTTTATAAAGCAATAAATAAAAACATTCTTTTTTTGAATCAAAACCGTTTGATACATTATGGTTACTCTAATTTGAAATTCTCAGATTTTGTATGGTGTAGCAACTATAAAGACCATAAGATTGCATTTTTAAAGACTTTTTCAATTATAAAAATAATGTTTCTCAGTTCATTTCATCATTTTATTGGCAACAACAACTGAAATAGAATTCCTAAAGAATTAAATCAATTTGAAAGTTTCAGTCTTTGTTTTGATTTGTGAATTTTATACAAAATTATTTAAATATTTAAAATTAAATCTAAAACACTCATGAAGAAAAAGCTTTTGGAAAGAAAACGAAATAAATACTTTCGGTTGTATTTAATTCGGGCAATAAATTAATAATAATATAAAATAGTTATGTATTATATAAGAAGGTATACCTATTGTATTATATAAAATGGACTTTTTTTTCGAAAGCTTGATAAAGAAAGTGTCGCACTGATGCACAGACACACAGACCAACGGACGGTTTGACGAAACCCACTTTTTCGAACTTTTCCAAACCAAATCAAACCAAGTAAAAAAATCACTTTTACAAGTAATCCGACGAAAAATACTATAATGTATGTATGGATGCATACAAGGTGATTCACAGAAGATGCTTCAAAAAGCTAGAGAGCGTGGACTCCTCTATTGTCTATTATCGCACAAATAGCAGGAAGGGACATTAAAAAAAAATACTTTTTCATTATTATAAACCAGAAATCCATTCTTCTATTTTCTTTATAAATTTTGAAAAAAAAAATTTCAAACTGATTTATTTTTTTTTTCAAATTTTGTGCATTATTAATTAGCATTTTATTTTTAATATTCAATGCTCTTACAAATTTCTAGCCAAACATTAAAAATTAGATGTTAAAATGTCTGGTAGTTTTTGAGAAAATTGCAAATACATAACAGTAATAAGTTTTTCTTAATTTGACTTCAATCCATTGTTTAAGTTGCTCTAAACATCCACTTGGTAAGTAGTGAAATAGGTTTAGTTATTTTCAGGATTCTAAAAAAAGAAAAGAGATTTAAGAATCTGGATTTTAATTTTTGATTTAAAATTAATAAGAACATTTATTTTAAAAAAGAAAATAACACTTAGGGTCAGCTTCACAGTAGGAAAATTGGCACTTAAGCGGGCAATGTGAAAGATTAAGGCACAATATCACAGTGCACACTTACCTGAATGAGGGCAACTTCAGTCTCCGATGTTGGTGACTTAAGTTGCACCTACGCTAGCCATGAAACTTAGCCTAAAGTCATAATATGGGACACATAAGTGCTACTTATTTCGGTAAGTGTCAACGGTGAAACTGGCCCTTAGGGTCTGTTTTACAAAGTCTTAGTTATTTTCTGATAAGTTATAGTGATATAAAATGAAGTTATTAAAACCAGACATGTTCACTATATCGATATTGTCCACTATTTCGAGAGAGAAGTTTAAAACGTTTTCCAAGGTATAGTTTGATCCAAAATGAATATTTTGTTCGGTGTAAAGTTTTAATTAGGTAATAAAAAATTCCATAACATGACAAATATAAACGTAGAAATTATTTCTTTTTTTAATTAAATTACAAAAAAAATTGGTCATTCTTGTTTATGTCGTCGTCACATTTAAATTGATTTGTACTGCTTTTTCGAGCAAACGTTTCATTACTATGATATCAGAAAAATCTGCATTGTTATGTCCTACCCACTCAATAACCTTGTCAAAAAAATACAGTATCCTTAGATGACACCGAACAGGCTGAGGAATTCTAATCAGCAACCAATTGCACATCTGCGTCACCATTTTCGTATTTGGCTTCTTCAATTTCGGACAAGACCTTGCCTTTGTTCCATTCGGCTATGTTTGTAAAAACAAACTTCAGAATTTTAATAAATTTCTTTCCACAATTACAATATGTCATAAAAGATAGAATACACCATTAACCTGTGTTACGCTGGGTCTATAGTGAATACCTACTTTCGTGACTGAATGTACAATCAATATGCATAATTCCACGATAAAATTTCTAAAAAGTCAGTCGAGAAAGATGTAGTTAGTTCTTAAAAAAAATGTGTGTTCATTATATCGAGATTTTTTTGTTCGGTATATAGAGTACCTAGTCTTTATTAAATTTCGTGTGTTTACTATATTGGGTATTTCACTCCACCGAGATTCACTTTATCGAGCATCTACTGTATTTTTTTTTAAACGTTATTGATCGTACTTGCTTTAAAAATAAATCAAAACATTGAGTTTTGGCTTTAAGTGTTGCCTTGTAATTGTTTTCGTTGTTTTCTTTATTATTTTAAATCAGTGTTTTCAAAAATGTTCACCTGTTCCTGCCTAAGGTGGCAGTTATAGCTTTCATTGAAAACCATCATTGAAAATTTTAATGACTCATTTTGAGACGTTTAGGAAGTGAATTCAGAAATTATTTTTAATGCAAAAATAAGGGGTTAAATTATAATTTTTCTGAAAAAAATAGGAAATAGACCACCCTTCTATACGATTTCTTTTTGTTTCGGAGCACTCTATAAGCTGTTTAGTTTTGTGTCGTATCTTATTCGAATCAACCTGTATAATATATGTGTGTTTAAAGTGCATTCCTTAATGAAATCCAGAGGGAAAAAAAACTACTACTCCAAACTAACTAAACTAAACTAAAACTAACTCCAAACAATAGAGTCTTGTAAAAAGAGTGTAAGGAATGTAAAAAGAGTGTAAGGAATTTAAAAAGAGTGAAAAGAGAGGCCCAAGAGTGACAAACGGCAAACGACATACAAGCTTTCCTAAAATTAAATCTCGTCAAATCAGATAAGAAAAGCTTTATGCCTCAGTACTGTACTGTAATTCCTTCTTACTTGCTCTACATATAGGGCAAGTATTGGTTTCGTGTAAAAAAAAATTCGAGGTTGTAATCAAAACTAACACTACGATAATCGAGAAGTCCGAAAAAGTCTGTGTGTTTGTGCGTCGGTGCGTCCACTGTAATTTGAGCTAGAGCCTAAAGGGGTGGACCGATTTGCATGAAATTTGGTACAGAGCATTTTTATGTGATTCCCTAGAGAGGAAATTCGAATTTTTGTTTTAACTCATCTAGAACGGGTAGCTGCCATACAAACATTTTGGTTTCTTCAAATTTTCTCGAAAACGGCTCTAACGCTTTTGATTAAACTTTGTACCTGTAATACTCAATTCAATTGTTAGAAACCTGCGTTTCAGGTTTTTCCCAAAAAATTCACATAACGGAATTAGGTATTCCACGTTTTTTGAGAAAATAGTCCTATTTTTGGGTTTTTCGCATATATCTTTTTGATGGTTACGCCAATTTTGTTATAATTTTGCAATCTGGTGCTTATTAATGGTATAAGCAATATTTTATTTGAAAATTTTGAAAAACATTGTTTTATAATTAAAGAAAAAATCAAACAAAAAATTATTTGTTTAGTTTTTTGACACTTTTAATAATTTCTCGTTAAATATATACACCATGCATCTTCAATTTGTAATTACACACAATTGTTGTTCACAAAAGCAAGTTCGTGCGATCAAGTCGTGCATATTTTTTCTTAATAATCCTCTTATAATACCATAAGCTTAGAACACAGATGATTGTCAGATCTCACAATATTATCAGATCTGTAAGTGAAAAAAAAATTCCCAAAATATCTTACCCATATGACAATATTGTCAGAAACGTGTTTTCATGTTATTTTAAGGCCAAAAAATCAACCATATCATAAAAAAATTTTTAGACTTTGGGACTAAATCTGCCAATTTGGCATAGAAAGGTAGTCGGTTATTGTCAGTGTCAGCTCATTGGCAGCTTCTGTCAGAGATTTAACAGATTTGACAATATTGTTACATCCGACAATCATCTGTACTTAGCTTTAGGTTCTAAGGCCCAGTTTTTCATTGCGAGATTAACCTTTAGTTTCGGAGTTAAGCCCGAGTTAACTCCTGTAACCTGTTTTTCAGTCAATTTAGATCCTGAGTTAACTCAGCTGGTGAGTTAACTCTGGATTAGCTGAAAAGGTTTTTCTGAAAGATGCGTGTCAAAAGTCTATTCAAATCAAATTACGACACTATGGGAAGGGTGATTTTCATAGTGGCGGCATGTCGAATTCGATAGAGAAACATTGATTTCTATACTGTCGCACTTTGATTGCCATAGATTTTTGGCAACTAGGAGTTAAATTTAAATCTCCACTGAAAAACTTCTTTTGAGTTAACTCGGGATTAAGGTATTTTCAGGATTAACAAACTCTGATGTAACTCGGAGCTAACTCATGCACTGAAAAACTGGTCCTAAGAATTTAATTTTATTATTTTTTAAATCTATTTTTCTATCTCCTGAAAATTGTTTCATCTTTGGAGGTTTTGAAATAAAGGTAACAGATTATATACATATAATAAGGTATTACCTTACATTCTTAAATAAATTTATTTATGTATAATTATTCTGTTTATATTCAAGCTATGAACCCGCAACTGTATAAAGGTACCTTATACAGTTCGCACACCCTTAGATTCTTGGTTGGATTTTATTAGCTCATAAACAACTTGCTTTTATTATCAACTGGTGTAATGTAAGCAACAGATAAATGAACAATACATATATTCTAAGTACATACACATTCATATAATATGTAATAGTAATATAGTAATATTGATTATTTTTATTTTCCTTCCAGCGTCGTGCCTCGCGCGTCGGTTCTCTACGTCGTGGATCCATCTCACAATTGCCACAAAAAACACATGAAATCCCATGGGACATTTTTGAACGATTGCTGATGCCATTCCTCTTCTGTCATGCAGCTGCCATTATTATTTCAACATTCTTACACGCATTTGACATATCTAATGTATCAACATTTGCTATTTTTGTTTGGTTTGCCCTATCAACAATTGGAGCGGTGTTGTTCTACCATTTTGTTAAGGTAAGGTTTGAACCTATTTTTTCTCTTTTATTTATCAATATTGTTGTTTTGTGTATAAGACTTAGGAAGAGAATTTTTTATGAAATTGGCAAAAATGGAATGTGATGGATTTAATCTTAACTTCGTAACTCCCTTGCAGTTGGCTTACAATTTAGATACCACGAAAAGTGTAGGAAAAATTCATCAATGAATCCACAATAATTGTTTTTTTAATTGAAACAAAAAAACTTATAACGCAACACAATTTTTTATAAATAGTAAATTGCTTCACTTAGCTTATATTCGTTTAATTGAATCTATAACTTCATTATTTAATTAAAGAAATAATTACGGAATCAATCAATAAATGATAATTAATATTTAAACAGTTTCATGTTCCATTACTAAATTTAGTTCTGGCATTTATCCGATTTTAACCAGAAAGTATCGAAAAAATTTTAAATCAAATTATTCAAATAAACTTGTTTATTACAGATATGAAGTTTCATCAAAATAGTTAGAGCCCTTTTCGATATAATTAAAAAAAAAAAAACCAAAACGTTGTGTGGCAGCTACCCGTTCTAAATAAACTTTAAAAAGTCAAATTTCATCTCTAGTTAATCACATAAAAATGCCCTATAGCAAAATAGCTTTTAACGGCCTATAGTCCACAAAAATTTTCGTTTCGTCCCGGCGATCTCACTTCGAAATTAGCCTGCCCATTCAGGCTTTAGCTTAGTATAGACAGGCGGAGTCGCTTCTCACTTTGCTTGGGCCAATATAAAAAAATATGCACGACTGGGTCGCACGAACTTGCTCTTATATGAGATCACATTGTGGTTCTATAGCTGAAATAAATTATCTATGGCAGTCTATATTTTATTCATTTGCCAAAACTTAGTTTAGTTGAAAATAGTATTATGTGAGTACACAAAAATTAACAATATAGCCTAGTGTTGCAAATATGCAATATACATAAAATTAAATTATATTATTTAAACTGGTGAATTGTTTTAAATCAACAAAATTAGAAATAAATTGATTTAAATGCTTTGAATCTGTTTTAACCCAACGCGATATACACCATCTAATTTCTTATATAAATCTTAATTTACGAGGAAAAAAATTTGAAAATCGTAGCAGCGGTTTTAAAAATAATTCATTTTTATATATAAAATTTCGTTAACATTTTTGAGAAAAAAATTTGGTACGCCAATTTTAAGTATTTGTTAATGTTAAGTTAAAAATTGAACTCTACAAAAAAATCAACTTACCGTTTTCGAAATATTGAATTTTCAAAAAATAATTTTGAATTTTTTTTTCAAAAATCCAAAAATTATTTTTTATAAAATTTTGCTACGTTCTTTTTTTTATATTTATCACAAGCTTCTGTATAAAAAATATTATTTTAGTCGGTTGATCAGATATTGAGATAGTCGAAAATCAATGAAACCGTTCTATGAGAGGTATTGTAAATAAACGTAAAAAATAAAATTTAAAAATTTTAAATGGTAGATCGTACTAATTTTAACACAAAAAAAAACTTTTATCAAAATCGTAGGAGTTATTTTTGAGAAAAAAATATTTTTCTTAACGGATTTTAGACATTTGTATGGGAGGCACCGTTATTTTTGGGTATTAAAATAATTTTTGTCAAAACTCTTCTAGATAAAGTTAAAAAACTGCTATTTAAAAAGTTAAATAAAAATCGACAAAGTCGTTTCTGAAATATTGAGTTTTCAAAAAAAAAATTAAAACTTTTTTTAAAAATTCAAAAAATATTTTTTTGAAAATTTTGGTACACAATATTATTAAAAATGTGTCAGTAATTCTTCATAAAAACATTGATCAGAATCAGTTGAAACGAATTTAACTAGTTATGAGTTGCCGTTTAATAAAAAAAAATGGTTATTAATGGTACCTCCCAAAGTACCATTTTTTATTTTTACTTTTCTTGAAAACAATTCAACTACTTTTGATCAATTTTTGTATTCAGAATGTTTGATGCATCTATATCTATATAAATAAAAATGTAAATGTCCGTTTGTTCGAAATCTAAGATCTCCGAAAGTTCTTCACTGATTGCTTTGAAATTTTGCCACAACGTTGTATTCGCATACGCGCGTGTTTTTATGTACTTTTAAAAACAGTGCCATCTGCTGGACGTTAAAGGAAAACCCACTATACTAAGAGCCCAGCAATTTCAATTATAAGTGGAATAGGATTCCTCAGAAAAATTTCGCAGTTTTGCTGTCAAAAAACTGAGAGAACAAAATTTATTTACTTACCTGAAATTTCATTTTTGAATTTTTAGTTGGTTATTTCGTTTGCCATTCGTGTCGTTGAGTGGAAGCATTGCTCTGAAATTTAATGGAGAAAAAAAGGTATGAATTCTGCGACCGGAAAAATTAAACTGCTCCAACTTGAAGCTTGCAACACGTCAAATATTTTACCTGTCAGTTTATTATTTGGATTGTTTTCTTTTAAATGAAATATAAATCAGAAATTATAAATGATGCGTGCTTATGGGGTTTTCCATTGGTAAAATAATTAATTTATTTTCATTTGCATCTGTCAAAAGGCTTTTTTTTCCAATAAAGTAAGCTTTATTTTTGCATCAAAATAATTACTGATTTTACTGTCTAAACGTTTCAAATTCAGTCATTAAAGTTTTCAATAATGGTTTTCAATGATAGCTATAACTGGGGCGTAACACAAACATAATTTACAGCAGTCAGTTTCCTAATGTTTTTTTTTGTTGATTTGGTTAATTTATTGCGGGTGTGAAAATTTTGTCCAAAATATCTGAGAAATAAAATCGTAAAAAGTGGTTTCAAATGAATCGGTAACTTCATACAACTTATTTTTCTCTTGACCAATTCAATTCACTTGAAAAAAAAATATGAAAATCACTTGAACTGTTTTCGCGAAAGGCAAAACTTAAAAAATGATTCATTTGTTTCGTTTTTGTTAAAGATAGCCAATAGCCTATGCTCATTGAAATTAAGAGATTTTCGTATCATTTTTAAGAAAGAGCTATTGTAATGTCTTAAAAAAAGAATAAGAAAAACGAGTCAGGGGAATGTACAACGCTATATAGGAACCAACAACCAACCCATGCGTAAGGGCTGCACACAGACCGATGGAATTGCGAGACACACTTTTTTCGTCTGCCGTTTGATTTCATTTGAATTTTTTTACGATTCCATCATTGACCTTATACATATAGTTATCATGTGCCTCTATCGAAAATCAAAATAAGCGGAAAAGATTAAATCTGGGATTATAAAGTTATGGTCGTTTCGCAATTTTGTCTCCCTGAAATAAATTGAATAAACATGAAATTATCAAATCGCAATTAAATATTGACTATGCAATTTTTAACCTAAAATTTTAAATCATACAAAAACCAAGTATTGCTAAAGTTAAATTAACGCCCAGCAGAGCTGGCAGGTAACAGAAAGTTTTTAGTATCTAATATTATGTACCAAAATTTTGAAAAAAATATTTTTTGGATTTCTGTTTGTCAAAATTAGTACGATTTATCATTTGATATTATGTATTAAATTTTATATTTTTCCATTTTTAACAGTAGAACAGTTTTTTTTTTTAATTTTCATCTTTCTCATTAGATGTTCGATTACCCGATTAAAATAAAAAATTCAAAATTATTTTTTTTATTTGTTTTGAAAGTCAATTTTTAACTCCAAATAAAATATTTATTAAAATTGGCATACCAAATTTGATTTCTCAAAAAAAATTAATAAATCGATTTTGTATGTATTTTCGCTTAAATTAAGATTTATTGAAGAAATCACATGATGTAAATGGCTTTGGGTTCAAAACAGTCATAGAAGTATTTTAGTTAATGTACCTTTTTCAATTTTTCTTGATTTAAAACAGTTTTCCAGTTTGAACAATATAATTTCCATGTAGCCTATCCCAGAAAAAATGGTCCCAAGACAACTCACCCCCGACGACTCATCCCAAGACCCAACTTGTACCGGGACATTTCATCCAGGGACAACTCATCCCGGGACAAGTCATCCCAAGGAAAGTATGAGGGATCAATGGGGGGCATCCGTCCCCCCTGCTAGGGCACACCATAGGATTTGGGTAGGTGCGAGGTTCGGTGTATGCAAAGTACTAAATCACAACAACAAAGCGCTGTTTTTCTTTGTTTCGCACAAAACATCCATGGGATGAGTTGTCCCAGGATGAGTTATCCTGGTACCAGTTGGGCCTTGGGGGGTGAATGGTCGGGGATGAGTTGTCTTGGGACCAGTTATCTTGAGATGGGCGGATGACACCAATTCCGATTTCAAAAGAAAGAATAACAATAAAAACTTTGTCCGTCTTGATGATCTTCGGAATTTTCACTTCGCTTCGATTCTTATAAAATCTTAAATGAAATTTTGAACATTTGAGCTCCCAATTCAAACTTCAATGTGGCAGCTAACAGTTTATTTAAAAGTACATCTGCTTCAATTCATTTCACTAACCGCATTAAAATGTTATAAATAATGTAGTTTTAAACATTTCGGTCAACCCTGGTTTCAACACTTTTATGCTTCACCAAAAGAGAATTGAGAATTAACTATGATTATAAAAAGATTTAAAAATAAAATAATTAATAGAAATTTTCTGATTAAAATTTTAATAAAATATTAAATAAATATAAAAAAAAAATCGTACTCAAAAGTAATAAATTGTACTTAATTTTAACTCATATTTTTTTACGGAGCACTCTCAACCTACTTTTGTCTTAAACCTTTCTGTTTAATTCACTACATTTGTGTGTTTGTCTTTTATGTGGATTTATGCATAATAAATTAAGGACAGAAAGCTGAAATTATTTTTATAACTTTGTCCTTTTAAAAGCGAAGACATTTGAAAAAAAATAAATAAATAAAAAGTCAAACTTTTTTTCATGGTCACTAGCTGAGTAATCTACGTCTCGGTATAACTTTATTTAAAAAGAAAACTTTCCTAGTTTCTCCTTCCCAAAGACTTTATGAATATTTTTGAAGTGCATTTCCTGAACTTCACAAACCACCACAACTTTCTTTCCCTTCATAACTTTTTGAAAAAAAAAAAAATAAAAAAACCAACGCCAGCAATAAGTTCCTTCTACATATATGCCGCGGCGCAGTTCAGGCAGTTCTTATTCGGAGAATATTTTCACACCCCTTCTCCCACTTGTGTATATTATACATAGGTACCTTCTCTTCATTGCCACGTTAAGTGCAAACGAAGAACTTAATAAGCCTTAAAACTATTTCCAGCACCTGCGGCTTCAAAAGTGAAACCGTAACCCCCCATACCTATTCAAGGTCCCGTCCCATACCAATTCCAAAAATGCTTTAGCGTGGTTTAGCTACTCAGGCATCGTCGTGTATTTAGGAATTCTAAAAGGAGAACAGTTTGTTTGAAAATAAACAAAATTAATGCAGTTCTAGGTCCTGTTCCTGAATCCTGATTGAACCTGGATGTCATGTCGTGTGGGCGCATTCACCTTCACATTTGCCACCTTTAGCGTGCGACAGCTAACACTAATGCATGCCCGGAATGCGTGACGATCATAATTCCAACTCAGAACGGAACACAAGCAAACTGATTTGCCCATCAATCCTTGAAAGAAGGCAGCATCAGGCACAATCTGCATCCTTATTTTGCATGTCAAGCATGCAAAGTACCCAGCGGCAAAAAAAAAATACTACTTCATAAGAGATAGTTTGCTTGTGTTATTCTTGTCGTGGTTTCGACCTTTTTTTAGGGAAATCTACTCCCAAGTGACGCAAGGAAATCACTCTGTAGCTACTTAAGTTTTGCTTACGGCGATGTGGTTGATATAAATAAGGACAACGACAACGACAACGAAGACGACATCCAATACATAGGAAAAAAGGTCGGGGGAGAAAGGGACACAGGACGAAATAGAAAAGTACATGAAAAAATGCTAAAATAGCTTCTTTTTATATACTTCACTCTGTCTCCTGTTTTCCTTTGAATTCAAGGGATGTTCGAGGAATACGCCTTGAATACAAAATAAGGAACATGCTTCAGAAACTTGATGTTGATGGGATTTGACTTTCAAGTGATACACTTACTTCATTTTTTTGTTAACTTCTGCTGATGGAAGAAGGCTCCTCTTAAGACTTACAATCCTTCTAAGGCACGCTGGCTTGCTCCAGAGATGGATATTGAAGGAAGAATATAGGATGACGATTATTATGCTTGATTCTATGCGCGTGGGTAGGAATGATGAAGAATTAAGTCAGGAAGTTACTTCATCAGAATGACACAAAAGGCGGCACGTTTAGCAGAACACAAACTTTCTTAGCAACAACGAAATAAAAAAAAAAAAAAACAAAATACGGGAAGAAATACTTAATAGCTACATAATAATGTCTCAATATAAGTCTACTTATGGGAGTGGGAGTTTGTTTTTTAGTAGATTAATCTGTGTGAATTATTTAGGTTAAGTTGTTGCCCGGAATATAATATGTAGCTGGAATTTTGAAGAGATCGTAATTTGTATGTTAGTCCAGTCAGCGATAATGGGTTGAAATCTGACGATTTTTTAAATCGATACCAAAGATATTTTGATGTACCAACTCTAAGAACAATAGGGAAACTATACGTATAGTTTATTATGATGTTGATTATTGAACAAAACTGGGTTATACCATTCAGGGATTAGCCAACTATCACAGAAAAAAAAACATGTGTCCAGCAAACTATCGACAGCAAGTAAGTTATTCACGCCGGTCACAGAGCTTTTTTCTGCGCTTAAAGGATAATGGGCATTTTAGGCCCAATTACAGTGATGAAACTTATGTCGTATGAAAGTTTATGGAGAGTACTTTATTAGGTTTATGGCAGCTTATTTGAAATCGAGAGTGAAAATGGTGTTTTGGACAATTTTAAAAAAAAGTATTTAAAATGGAAAACAAATTATTTAAAAAAAATGGCAACACTTACAAAAAATTGTGAAAAAAATCACTATTCAATTTTTTGTTTGTCATCATTTTTGAGTGTGAAAGTAATTTTTTCGAAAACTATTAATAGAAATAAGTTGATTTGAAAATCAAATTAAAGAACAGTCATCTGCCTTTCAAAAAGGCAAAACAATTATTAGTAAGTGTTGCCAATTTTGTAATCATTTTTTTCAATTTAAATACTTCTTTATAAAATGCGCCAAAGCACCATTTTTGCGCACAGTTTCAATGTAGCTACCATATAATGAAATAAAGTACTCTACATAAGATTTCAAATGACAAAAATTTCATAACTGTTGGGCAACATTGAAATCGGGCCCAAAGTCCATACAAATTTGCCCATGGTCCTTTAGCCTCGAAAATTTCCTGTTGCATTTACAATGGAAATTGTTTTCCACCGGATTCCCGCGGCTTAAAACAAAAAACATCTTAGATTATCTCAATACTCCATTTTTTGGTCATATAGTTTTTTTTTTTTAATATTCCATTGGGGAATCATTGCATTCTTCGATTTCATCATGGTACCATATCGGAAGCTTAAAACAAAATTTTTAACCATAGAACCCTTGAAGGGTTGCCGATATCTTGAATTAAAATTGAGTTCGTTCTTACCGAATGACATCGGTAGTTTTGATTAAATCGAAAAATTAGCGAAAACCATTTTTGACAAGGAAAATGCGCTTTACAAAATTCCGTAAATGATATTTTTTTCATATTTTGCGTATTTATTGAGCACTTACCAATTAAAATTAATGCGATTGTGCTAATAGACAAAATATTTGACCAGAATTCTTTATTACTCGTTAAATATCGCAATAGCAATGAAAATTTAAAATTGAGCCGGTTAAACTATTCTACATTCGTATAGTACGACTTTAGACAGAATCTCTGTACTTAACAGTACCTACTTCCGAAGTTGAGCTCAAGGGTGAACAGTGTCTACGTTCTGTAACTCTCGCATCGATACAAATTTTTCAACGTTTCTCGACCAATTTTATCGATTATGCGCGTTCTTAAAAGTACGAGATCAGTTTCTTCTATGCTTAGTACCGCTCGCATGGATAACAAAATAACGGGTGGGTTTCGCTTTAACGAAATGAGAACCATTAAATTCTACGCCGTTTTTGATCCTCCATTGGACAATGCTGTCGAGATAGGAATTTAATGAATTGATCATACGGCGCTGCCGTTGAAGTTCCACACTTGAAGAGCAAAGATGTGGCTCTAGAAACGAATGGGAATTTAGGACTTGAAAACCGTGCTTTGAGCGACCCGAAAAGTAATTTCTAATCCAAGAAAGAAAAAATTCATTGATACCAAATGCACGAATTTTTGATAAGAGAGCTTGATCCCAAACTCTTCCAAACACTTTTAAGACATCAAGTCCAATAACCATACTTTTACCAAAACGATGTAAAGATTTGTGCCACTGGTCGGCGAAATATACCATCAGATCACCAGTTGACCTATTGCTACGAAAGCAATACTGCCGGTTATTGAAACGCGTTAATTCTTTCAGATATTTCTTAAGCTGTAGACTAATCAGCGTTTCCATGACCTTGGAAAGAAGGAACGTAAGTGCAATTAGTAAATAGTTTAAGGGTGAAGAAGATTCGCCTTTTAGGGGAATTGCTTGACAAATGCTGTTTTCCATCCACTCAGAAAGGAACCAGCATAGCGTAGGACAGATGGAAAAGCTTACACAGTGGTTTTACCAGGACAATGGGAGGGATACTATTCGCGCCAATGGCACTTTTGTATATCAAGGTCTTTAAAAATTTGCATCTGCATGAGTCCCATAAAACCGCTTGTGCTCTCAAGCACAGGTGAAGTCATAATAAAGGGTTTTCCAATAAGAGGTGTTATTTTGATATTCAAAGAAAAATGGCATTTTTTGAGATAAATGATCGGATGTTTATTTCATTATAAAGAAGAAGGTACGCCGTTAATAATGGAACACAACATCAGCCAAATAGCTGCCACGACCACGCTTACAGGACCATATCCTCCATATCCGGAATTTCATCGAAAAATCATCTTGACTGATGAGGCCCATTTCCACCTCGGAGGCTACGTCAACAAGCAAAACTGTCGCATCTGGGGCTCGGAAAACCCAAGAGTTATTGTTGAAAAGCCTCTCCATCCTCAACGCGTGACTGTTTGGTGCGGTTTATGGTCCGGCGGGGTCATTGGACCTTACTTTTTCGAAAATGAGGCTGGAGCAACAGTTACGGTCAATGGATTGCGCTATCGAGAGATGATTAACGATTTTTTATGGCCGGAATTGGATGGTATTGATCTGGACAACGTTTACTTTCAACAAGACGGCGCTACGTGCCACACAAGCAATGAAACCATCGATCTTTTACGGGAAAAGTTTCCGGACCGTGTTATCTCTCGAAGAGGTGATCACAATTGGCCACCGAGATCTTGTGATTTAACACCTTGCGACTTCTTCCTTTGGGGCCACGTGAAAGATAAGGTCTACGCCAACAGCCCAGCGTCGATTCAAGACCTCAAAGATGGAATTCGTGAGGCTATCGAGGACATAGGGCAGCCACTTTGCGATTTGGTTATGGAAAATTTCATGAAAAGGATATGGTCCTGTAAGCGTGGTCGTGGCGGCCATTTGGCTGATGTTGTGTTTCATTATTAACGGCATACCTTCCTCTTTATAATGAAATAAACATCCGATCATTTATCTCAAAAAATGCCATTTTTCTCTGAATATCAAAATAACACCTCTTATTGGAAAACCCTTACATTTGGTCTTTCATTAAGCGGTTTATATCTTCAAATTTAAACAAAAAAAGTGTCTGTGAGATATCATCGAAATTTTTTATTCGTTTGAATGGCCTATCGATGCCATCATGCATGGAATATAACTTCGGTCAAATGTCCGCCGCAGCTTCTCTAGGTGGCGTGCACCCGAAATGACCAACTCTTCATGAATCTAGCGCATAATAGTCATAAAAAAATTCACATCAAACAGTTACTTTTTCGGGATGCAGTGAACGCTCTTGAATCTCATGTGTATTGGTATGGTCCCAAATTCGACAATTTTATTTGTTGACATTTTTGATGTTGAGGGGGACCTACAATTTTCTGCTGAATCCGAATGGCCAAGGCGGGAGGCAATTATTCATGATAAGAGATACTTTTGGAGGATTTGTCCTTTCCTTGCAAGAGGCTGTAGCAGTCATTTTTTTTTTTGACTAAGGTGACTCACTGAGAATCGAAGATAACAGTCTCAGTTAGCATATTTCAAAAGAAACGACATATCAAAATTTCATGGCATTCCAACAGTTAATGAAGAAGGAAAGGGTGTTTTTTTTTTTAAAACAAAATTAATTAATAAAAAATTAACACTTTAACCGAAGTGGACTTAGTTTTCATGCAAGTTTTCTAAGATTAGGGGGGCAAGTGCCCCTACCTGCCCCTCTTTGCATACGCTCTTGCCTTATCCCTTCACGTTACGAATTTTAACATAAAAACAACAGATGAACAAAGTACTTCATTGTATTTTTCTTCCTTTTTCTTAGACCCGTCTATCATATTTATCAAAATATTAATACATACTTTCTTCCCACAAAGTAAGTTTCTTTCATTTACCACTTCTACGTATAAAAACACTTAATATTTACATAATTGCGTCTAAATTTAAAAACTTTTTCTCTTAATATTGCTGCCCCGAATGCTGGGAGCAGACAGCCAAAGACGACGGTTATCTGCTTCAAGTTAAAACTTCTAAAAATCACCAAACTTTCCAATGACTAACTAACGAACATTTTGCGACAGGTTCTCATTAAAGTTTCCATAATAAGGACTTGTTCTCTTACAGTGCACTGTCTTCGGGGATTTTTTTCATTTTAACTCACCATAGTCAATGACACTTTCAATTTACCTTCTTGTTTCTTGTGATGGGCTATACCTACGAAGACATTGTGTATTTCTAAATATAGAACACAGAAGACCTCTGCGCAAACCGTTCTTCGCTTCCAAGAGTATAGTTCTGTGAAGAAATTACCATAAATCCTTATGTGCCTACGCAAGAGAGAGACTCGAAACCCGATGGTGAATTTCATTAACATTCTTCAGGGATCTCACTGAAAACTCAAACTCAAACACACACATACTCGTACTTGCCAAGCACACCACATAGACAAAGCGAGAACCTCCGAAAAGTAGGCATGAACATGATATAAGCAATCCATAGCTAAATACATTAAAGTATCACGTCCCGTTTGGCAAAATTGGAACGTGGATGGAATACAATCAAAATTCCACCCTATAATCCTATCGATGTTAAGAAGAAGTGATGTTGCTTCTATACATACATCACTAAACATTGCACCACCCCAACCCCACTGTACTATCCCGTCGAAAACAATGCCAACCGGGGATACCACCAGATTGTAGTCATCGTAGTCCTAGGCCTGCTCTAATCTAAAAGGAGGACAACACACAAATGTTCCGAGGAAGGTGTGATGTAGACCTACGACTCAATATCTAACCTTTTCTCAAGGATTTGCTTAGCGAGCAGGTTGTGCCCTGGTAACTGTGGTGGCGAAAACGACCACTAAATCCCTGGCACTCTCTTCCTGGGTCTCTGTGTTTCTATTTTTAAAAGCTTACATTGATGTGGTTTGGGCTTTAGTTCAATGTTTGTCCTTCGTCTTTCACAAAGCCTTTCCACAGCTCCATACCGCCAGTTCCAAGTTAGATTTCCATTCTGTTTTACATTTTTCTTTATGTTCTCTTGGTATGGGTTTAGGGTGAGTCGGAAATGAGGATATTTTGCTGTTTGTTTTAATTCCCAAAGCTAGACATCAGCTCCGGCTAAAGTTGTCGTGACTGAATATAGCTTTTCTAGTTTTGTTTTGTACCCGGTCTCAGAAGTAAAATAGAAGACAATGATAATGCGAGACAGGAGGCTTTTTTCATTTTGGCATTTGTATCTATCTGCGATTTTTATCTCTGATTGAGTTAATTTTGTTGTGTGTTTGCTCCTTTTTTTGCCAGCAGATTTAAAGATAGCACTTGTGTCCATTAGCAGGGACAAGTGCTAACGAAGTGGCAAGTCTGCGAAGTGAAAAAACAAATCGCTTCTGGGCTATGGTTGAACGGACGTATATGGGTGGTGATTTAGAGTCTTTTCTGAATGTCTTTTTTTTTCTTATAGAGCTTTGAAAGATGTTAGACTTTCCGGTATTGCCTCGTTTTCATTATGGAGGGTTATTCACACAGGTGATGATAATTTTTCTTTAAGCCTGAGCAATTTTTTACACGTGCAGAATAATGCTTAAGGAAAAGCCTTTTATAAAGGATATTTTGTATGTTAGATAAACAAAAAAATTAAGAGTATTATAATACATTTTTACTTGCTCTTTAGGACAAGTAATGGTTTCGTGTGAAAAAAAAATTGAGGTTATAATCAAAACTAACACTACGATAAACGAGAAGTCCAAAAAAGTGGGTTTCGTCATGCTGTCCGTCGGTCTGTGTGTCGGTGCGTCTGCGCGTCTGTGCGTCCACTGTAATTTCAGCTAGAGCCTAAAAGGTTCGACCGATTTGCTTCAAATTTGGTACAGACCATTTTTATGTGATTCCCTAGAGGAAAAAATTCGAAATGACGAACCCCACTTTTTTGGACTTCTCGATTATCGTATTGTTAGTTTTGATTACAACCTCAAAATTTTTTTCTTCACGAAGGCAATACCTTGCTTAGCCTTGCGCAGCTTATTTTCAATAGCAGATTCTCGGAGATTCTGGAGAATAAAGCCTTATAAAGAAATTTAATGGAATTCCTCTTACAAAAACCGTTTGGATTTTATACAAAAATCCTAAGTACCTTGAAAAAATTAAAACACTAAATTTTGTTTAAGTTACAGAGTTTGCAAACATTTTATGTAAAAAATGTATGTGTTGAGGAGTGAAGGGAAAAATTCAAGGTATCATGTCTTACAAATGGCCTTTTCAAAGTTATAAAATGCGTAAAGGGAAAAATTATTTGTTCAAGTTATTGTAATGTTCAAGTTATCGTATGTTGAACCCACTGTATGTCCATTTTTGTTGGTAAAAAAGAATAATAACGTTGCAAGAAATGTTCACTTTGAAATTCTGAATATTTGTGTAATGGGTCAAACATCTGCACAAGTAGCACAAAATAGTATAATTTCGGTACTACATTCCTTAATTCATACCTAAATCAATCTTAAATTGGTATACCAATTTATGGCTTTTTTATTCATTCTTTATTTCTTCTTACTTAGGTATTTTCTTTAAGAACTTAAATTGGTATGTTCACTTCTTAAAGCGTTCTTAAATACTTCTTAAATTGGCATTTCTTAAATCGATGTTTTTTTTATTTCTTTAATACTTCTTTAATCTTTCCTTTTTTTAAGGAATTAAATCGGCATTTTTGTAATTCTTTAACCGTTCTTTAAGTCTTCTAAAAATAGTATAATTAATTCCACCACTTGATACGAGTAGTAGCCGGTGACGCAATGGTGACGTAATGATTAGTGCGTATGTCTGTCATGTCGGTGGTTCGATTCCCAGCCTCGTTTAAAAAAAACATCAATTTTTTGTTTTGAAAACGTGTTACTGCATTTTTGAAATTACGTTTTTAGGTGTATTAAATACTCAAAAATTGAATCCCATTTTTTCAAGCAACTTGAACTTTGAGTTTTCGTTGTACATATTTGTTTATTTAATATGATGTCGGTATTGCATCTTTTTTACTACGAGTAACCTACGTCAATTCTTTTGCACAATTGAAAATCGAAAACAGTTTTTAATTTAGACAAGCATTGAAATACATCAGATTGGCTGAGTAGGTAGCGCACAGGAACGGCATGCGAAGGAACTTGAGTAAAAATTTCGCCAAACTTTTTCCAAACATTTTGTATTGATTTTTGAAAAAAATGATGGACTCCCTTTTAAAAAATGTTTCCAAAACCCATCGAGAGAAAGAAAGGTCTTTTCAAACTCTATACGCACTTCCAAACCAAAAGCGTGTGGAAGGTCTAGTTCTCGAAATATTTTCATCCAAAGTGATTGTTCGATTTACTGCATTTCTGTGCAAAATATGCAAAAGCGTTTGTGTTTGGATAGCGATATTTCCGTAATCGAGCCTCGTTGCGGTTTCCAAAACGAGTAGTTAAATTTTCAAGAGCTTTCTAAAACTCGAAATTTGTGGGTTCGGTTATCAAATTCAGTTTATTACAAAATATTTCACATGAAGTTAAAGTAGTTAATATTAATAAAATATATAGTTTATTTATAAGGCTGCTAATTCACAGCAAGTAAGGTTGAGTATGGTACGTCGACTGAACGTGTTGATAGCTAGCTCCATCGATGAAGAAGGAGATGTCCTCCCACATCATGTGGCCGGAAATCGTCTTGAAAATCATGTGCTATTTTTAGTACATGTCAACAAATTGACTATTTCGTTAAACTGTCAAACTCAACACATAGAGGTTTGGTTCTCGAAATATTCGCATCCAAAGTCAAATTACTATATTTCGATGCACCCTAAAAACGGCTTTGGATAACGATATCTCCGCAACCAAGCCTTTCCGCTAATATAAATCAAAAAAAATTTCCACCTTTGGTTCTCGAAATATTCACATCCAAAATGAAAGACCAAAACAAATAAGAAATAATACAAAATAAATAAAAATAAATCTTATTTTTTCTTATAAGAAATGCTATACCTCTTAAAGAAGTAGTAAAGAAGTATTTAAGATAAATGTAATTCCGAATTAAAAAGATTTTAAGAATCAATTTAGCTTCTTAATTCCTTCTTTTGGACCGCCCACTTGCTCCCTTTATCTACTCAATACGAATTTAAATCCGTTTTAAAGAAGAATGCAGGCACCACTTTAGAATTCTTAAATCTTTCTGTAAGTAATTCTGTGCTACTTGTGTGTATACCTAGTAGGTACCTAAGTAACGGGTGATTTTTAAGCTGGTTTGGTTTTGGCAACACTGGTTTTGACAGCTGACGTGTGTTTAGTACCTTGTGTCACTGTCAAACAGCTTCAGTTTGGTTTGCAATTTAACCATGGATCGTCTTACAAATGAACAACGCTTGCAAATTATTGAATTTTACTATCAAAATTCGTGCTCGGTTCGAAATGTTCATCGCGCGCTGCTTGTGTTCAGCGATGAGGCTCATTTTTGGTTGAATGGGTACGTAAATAAGCAAAATTGCCGCATTTGGAGTGAAGATCAGCCAGAAGCATTGCAACAGCTACCAATGCATCCCGAAAAAGCCACTGTTTGGTGCGGTTTATGGGCCGGCGGCATTATTGGGCCTATTTCTTCAAAGATGATGCGAATCGCAGCGTTACTGTCAATGGTGAACGCTACCGAGCGATGATAACAAACTTTTTTTTGCCCGAAATGGAAGTTCTTGACTTGCATGATATGTGGTTTCAACAAGACGGTGCCACATGCCACACAGCACGCGAAACAATGGCGCAATTGCGAGGCGAGTTTGGTGAACAGTTAATTTCACGTTTCGGGCCGGTCAATTGGCCGCCTAGATCGTGCGATTTGACACCATTAGATTATTTTTTGTGGGGGTATATCAAGGCTAATGTCTATAGGGACAAGCCCGCTTCGATTGACGCACTGGAAGCCAACATCCATGCATTCATTCGTGAGATACCGGCCGATATGTGTGAAAGAGTATGCCAAAATTGGACTCAGCGGATGGGCTACCTGAGACGCAGCCGCGGTCAACATTTGCATGAAATTATCTTTAAACATTAAATTCAAACTATCGATTCAAATAAATATTTCATTCATTTTTTCGAATTTTGTGTGTTTTTTTTTTAAAAAAAGTTCTAAGCCTCTTAAAAAATCACCCATTATAAGCAAAAATTGCAAAAATATTAACTCGGTTAAAAATAACAATGAGTTTCTTTGTTTTTCTGTTGATATATTTTAAAGAGTAAATATTAGTTATAAAAATTAAAATCATTTTTCTATACCTACTTTTTGTAGTCCAATGCAATTAAACAAAAATGACCCATGACCCAGGTAAAATTTTTACAAGCCAAATTTTAGTTGTAGTAAAATTAAATTATAAACATTCAATTAAAAAGTAAAACATTATCCTTAATTATAACCAAATGTTCTCAAATATCCCATCAAGGTGTGGTAAAAGGGATGGAATTATCAAGAGAAAAGCAGTTAACATTGCTCATTGACGACCAAGATTGTTCGTCACGACATTGCAGCTTAGTCTAGGTTCAAGGAGTTCATCTGATGCATAGCAAGTTTGACTCGAATCTTCTTTATAGTGTGTTATCAAGGTGTGAAGTCTGTGCTATATACAAGGAAACGATAAACTTTGAGACATATCAGTAGCTGATTACACACCCTATGGTCAACGAGTACGATTATGAACAGTTTGTTTTCGACAATCCGGACCACAATGTGAATATATACTTGACGGTCACGGAATTTTTCACGCATCACCCCAGGTAAAAGCATCAACGCAAGTACTTCTTTACCACCTCGTTGATCATGACCACAATTATCAGAAGAGAGACCCATATAATTAGTTAAATCAACTCAGTAATTTATCAAACCACAAAGTTTTCCAAAAAGCTCATCTTTTCGATACACTTTAGCTCCTCAACTACCATGTCCTGTCCATTTGTCCATCCTGTCCATGAGAATCCAGTCCCAGGTTGGTGTGGATTTATGGATTCCAACTACAAACCACATCAATAGCCAAGTTTTTCCAATGATGACGTCTGTACTTATTCAATGTTTCGGGTAAATAGGAAAGCTCCTTATCCAAAATCATGTTGCTGCTCGAAGGTTTCTAAGAAATTGTGAACAAAGTACAGGAGAATGGTCACAGTCATGAGAATTTCATCAAAGTGAGAGCTGAAAGTTCCAGTGACTGTGTGCTAGGGATGCTTTCTTAAAGTGCACCCCGTAGGATACTTTAACTATATATATGACAAATATGTGCATGCTTTTCTCCACGAAATTTTGCAGAAATCAAAGGGTCTAAAAATTGAATTTTTGCCTTTTATTTTTCTTAGATTGAGTCACTTAACTAAAAACAATGTCCCAAAATTTAAGACGATGTTAAAACATTTTTAGTATGATGCTAGGGTAAAAAGAGGATTTTCCATCGTACTATTTTTTTAACATTTTATTAAAGTTAAAATCACAAAATGTTTTTTTTAAATTTTTAGTATCATACTAACTCCATATGTCACTTTGACAATGACAAATGTGAAAAAGGTATGTTTGCCTACATGCGTAGTTAAACATTGTTTAAAATTTAGAACGTTTTAGTAAAGAGCTTTAAAATAAGTAAATTGCTAACTAGTATCATGTTAACACAAGTTGTTCAAAATTTTGCCCCAAATAGCTGTAAAAGGCATCATGCTCATTTAGTTTGTGTTTCCCTGATTTTGGCACTTGAAACCCGTCAATTTGACCCCTAAATGACCTTCCTATAATAGATGGTTAATGAGATACGAAAAATTCAAGATGGCGAAAAATTCAAATCCCAACTCGCTATGTTTGGGAATTTTCGAATTTATGATGTTGCATTCTATAGTTTTTGTCAATAATTGTTTTTATGAGCGAATTTTGACTTAGATCTTTGATTATTAAATTGGTTTTTGAATTCTTTCTTTCATTTCTAAGTTGGTTTGCAGTAAAAGCGTTGTTAAACTTGAGTCTTTATCAACTGTCCCAAGTTATTAAGAATAAATGTTGAGACATCTTTTGTATTGTTATTTAATTTTATTTAATTTAATTTTATTTTATTTTATTTTATTTTATTTTATTTTATTTTATTTTATTTTATTTTATTTAATTATTCACAAGATTATTTTTAATATTGACTTGGAAAGTCTTTTTGAACAAATCATATAACATGAATGCAATTTTGTTTAAAATTTTAAATAATGATATTGTCTTGTCTAAGGTCCAGTTTTTTAATGCGAGATTAAATTTAAACCCAAATTAACTCATCAAATTTGGATTAACTGAACAGATTTTTTTGATGTGTTATCCACCGAATTTGCTTAGTCGTTCCGCATTCGTTCTCCACCAAAAAACTGCTTCCTCAGTTAACTTTGGGTTAATTTACTTTTAGAGTTAACTAACTCTGATTTAACTCACCACTGAAAAACTGGGACTTAATGTTTAATACTTAAAAACTCAAAATCCAGAGGTCTACCCGCACTCATCTACCGAGCATCCTTTTCAATATAGAGTTTAAGGAAGTGACTCTAGGCATGCCAATTATAACCGTTTTGGTTAATAAAAGTTCTGTTTATGCGAGCACGTTACCGCACACCCATTTTTAATGGCGAAAAACTGTTATAAATTGGCATGTCAATAGTCTCGTCCAGCTTAAACCTTACATGGATTTTGAAAAAAAATTCCAAAAAAATATAATAAATATTAAGTTAAAAACCATATTTCAACATTAAATATAAAATTTGATATCATATTCTGTACATGATATCTCTGTACACAATTTAAAAAAAAATCATCAATATTTAAGTTCCATGTTGTGAATTTATTTATCATTTACAATTGAGATTATTCAGAAATAGGAATTTAAAATAAGCATCTACGATACGATTGATTGCAATTAAAACTATATATATCTAACTGTAAAATTTCTCATCCTCGGTTTTCACATTTACAGATAGGTAAGATTAAATAAATGAAAAAAATTAGTTTAGAATGTTTATTTTTATAAATTTTTGTTATGATGAGATTTCAGATATTAAATCATTTACTAAATACTTAGAATAATATACATTTAGGAATTTCACAGGTGCTATATGAGATTGCATTTCAAATATCTTCCATAGTAAATGAGAAATGCAAACATTTTTTTGAACCAGAAAACAAAAATATAAGAAATTCAAAACTTTTCTTGGCTATTTTTAACAAGTAAAAACGAATTAAATTTAAAGGAAATTTGGGTTCAGAGGGTGTTTTCCAAATCTTAACAAGTAATCTGTTTCTCCTTAGTCCGACAGGCATGCAAAATATCTGATTATAAAAATTGTTTGTTTCTCAATATTAATTTGAATGATTAGTAGGGTAAACAAGGGTAAATTTAGAGAAATGTAAACATATACATATTTTCTAATTGGAAGATGGTAGAGAATTGATTTTTGTTGTAAGTATTTATATTGAGATATATTACAAGTTTAATTTAGTGTAGAATTTCATATAAAGAAAATTGCTTATGCGGAGGATGTGAGAAAACATTAACTAGATTTTCGGTATTCTAAATATAATATTTATAAAAATTGAAAAATTTTGAACAATTTGATCTAAATATTATGAATTTTACTCGTAATTGGCTTTGGAGAGTCATAATCCAAATATTCTAATTAACAAATGTCTACTTTGTCTCATAGCTTTTGAAAAAAGGCGTTAGGTACAACGCGTAAATGCGATTTTATCGATTTCTATTTGCTCTAAAGTATTTTATTTCCTTGTAGTGATCCACTACATGCGACTCCTATAACAACATTAAACATCAATTTCCATTCCCAAGTCACCACACACGATCTTGTATAATATCACTTCGTTGTCATTCGCGCATCCGATCTAAACATTGCGACTCATTAATGTGTCATCTTCCAGAGCCCACTTAGTGAAACCTAATACATACGGCAATTAATTAATTGTCGCCTGTTCCGTATCTGAGACGTAGCTACGACTATAGCTATTCAGATCATGGAACAGAATGGGCCAATACAAAGGTTCTAAGTAAGGCAAAGTAAGGTTGACCAACATGAGCATGCATTGTTTTTAAGTTCAATGTACTTCATATCGCACTTCAATAATTAGGCCGCTGCACTGCCTGTGTGTATCTGGTACCTCTATGGATAAGTGTATCGATTGAATATGCTTCATATTGGGCCAGTGTAAATGACATATGATCCTCATTGATTTTGGTGCAATGACAATAAATATTGATAATTATGACGAGGATGCATTGAAGGAGGTTGTATGAAAAATACGATTTCATATGAAATATGCTGAACATCATTTTCATGTGGTTGAATGGTAGGGATGGAAATTATGTCAAAAATTGTAGTATAAATAGGCGTAGGATGATCAGGAAAAAGAAAGAATTTGTTTACCATCGAAACCTCTAAGGTCGCAGCCATAAGCATTGAGACAGCGGGCGTTAGAGCTAATAAAAAATATAAGAAAAACTTAAATTGTTTTTTTTTCAAATTCTCCCCGAGCAACTCTTCCCTTTAAACGTAAAGGAAGCACGGTTGAATTGTCGGGTCATTTCATCCTCTTAGTTTTGTAGATGAGGCTATATGCCCTCAAAACTTTGACTGACAAATATTTTTGACAACTTTGCATTAAAAAAGTTATTGTCCAAAAATTGTCGAACTTTGGCACCGAAAAATGGTTTTTAGCTTTTATCTCGCCCCTTGCTCATCGGATCCCTAAGTATATAACTTATTTTTTGTGAAGCACTAAATTTCCTTCCTTTCCATATACATATTAAGTTTAAGTTTGTAATACAATTTACAATTATACTAGGTTTGCTTCTTAAGTTTTGAGATATAAATTAAATATTCATAATATTCTTAATTGAAAAGGGCTTTATTATTTTCCAAATTATTCTCCATGAAGATCAATTTACTTTTGCATGCGTTTGAACCAATTTTCGACGCACTTTTTCCACTCCAATTGAAGTACCTCCAAAACATGCATTTTGAATGCGTAACCCGCTTTTTTAGACGTCGACAAAAGTTGACCTCGCATTTTATTTTTCATCTCCCGGAATAAAAATAAATCATTGGCAAAATGTCCAATTATTCCGAAAAAAACAGGCGACCATTTGCTAGTTGAGCGGCACATTGTTTTTCACCTTTAATTCAAGTCGAAAATGATAGAACGAAAATGTACACGATTCAATTCCATTTATTGACCAAGATGAATGTTTCAAATAAATTCAAACAACAACAAACAGCACTCGTATGACAAAACAAAATAAAAAATGTCAAATTTTACGATGACATTGGTGTTGCCATATCTCAAGACCTACGGAGCAATCTCCGTATTCAACAAAAAAAAATGTACTAGTTTGATTTAAGGCACCTCACCTATGGAGCGGTAGCGGCACCCCTCCCCCGGCAAAACCTCGTCTTTCTCTCTTAAACAAAATAAAAATTAGACATTTTTTTTTGTAGATATTTCGGTGTATTTTGTTTAATTTAACTGCAGACTACTAATTAAAGATTAATTATTCAGAAAATTTAACTTAAAACTTGACTTTTGTACAATGGCGCAAAATTTTAAACCACCTGATATTAATGTATAAGCTTGATACTACGTTACCATTATCTAAGCTCTTATAACCAAATGTTCTTAGTTTTAAATAATTTTCAACTTATATCATACAAACCCTTTTTTTCTTAAGAAACTCCAGCTGAACACTCCTTAAACAGTGAGAGTTTGTACAAAAAAATTAAACAAACATCCCTTTTTCACATTTGTAACTGTCAAATCGTGACACATGGAGTTAGTATGATAAATATAAAAAAGGCATTTGGTAATTTTAACTTAAATAAAATGTTTAAAATTAGAAAAATCCTCTATTTAAATCAGCATCATACTAAAAATGCTTTAACTTTGACCTAAATCGTCTAAAATCTTTCATCAATATCACTTTAGTTAATGGCGATGATATGATTGTTTCTTATCTATTGTAAAAACTTTTCAAGATTTCCCTATGTAATCTGGAACAAAGTTAGTGCTTTTAAAAAACAATCCTTCTAATGGAAAATTTAAATTTGCCACTCATATTCATTGTGAATTCTCGATTTGGCTTATAAAATAAATTCATTAATAACACATATAATTTTTAAGTGATAATCTCATAGTCATACCAAGCTCCGAATCATAACCAAATAATCCCTGAAAACCCTTAATTTTAAGTAAAATTTCTCAGCCCAAGGGAAGCGCATCAGCAGCAATGAACAGAAAGTGAAAAGCCTCTTAAGCCCTAAGCTGTCCCGAAAAATATATTCCTTCCAAAACAATTATCCATAGACTTTGTGTCTGTCATTTTCAAATCAAGAAGTCCTAGAAATCTACATGAAAATGGTTGGAAGCTCAATTTTTTGCTTACCTATTCAGTTCAAATATCGATTTGATTGAATATCTATCTACATTAATGTATCTTTCATGAATATCTGCGTGTGTGTGTGTGACTTTTAATCTTTCCAATTTCGAACTTCAAAGATGACAAAATAGAATGACAATCCAATTGATTTCATTATTCTCGTCTTTCAATCCATCCACCCACCTTAAGCGAGTTAATATATTCCACTTGACATGAACGAACTACATAAATACACATAGGCAAGCGAACGGAATTTCATTTAAACTGTCTTGAATTGAATTGAGGTAAAAGGATTAAATTAAATGCAATTTATGAAGAAGAAGAAGCAAATTGTGTGTTGACACACTGTCTCATATCAGTCGGCTAGACGACCACATTATATGCAGCACCCTCGAGCCTTTTTCTATATCGTATAACGTATGCATGTACGCATATATGTATGTATGTGTAATGTGTAGAAAACTCCAAGGACTCGATTTTCTTAGGACATTTTCGAAATCAAGTGGGGGTCGGAAACATTCGTGTTTGAACAATAGAATCAATTAGGGAATTGTCTGTTAACCTTTTGAACTAATTTTCTATTAAACGACCTGTTGCAGTTTTTGTTTTTGTTTTTGTTTTTTTGTTATTATTGGAGAACTTGACAACAACTATGTTTGCTGTTCAATGTATTGGCAGGATAACAGCGGGGGTTGATTGGTGTCCTAGTTCTCCTTTTATAGTTGTAAGCGTGTCAGTGTGGATTTTGCGTGTTTGGTGAAATTAATTTATTGCCCTGAGGTAAAATTGACAGCAGGGAGGTATTTTTTTTTAGTTTAGTTTCCCTTCAAAGACAATCACGGAAATTGAAGTTAAAAACAGGAAGTATTTACAAGGACCTACTCCTGACTTTATGGGTGAAGGCAGGCAATTTTGAATTGAAAAATTTGTGTTGTGTCTTATGTAAGATCTGCGTGCTTCTGGTTTATTGAACCGTACAATGTTGACAAAAAAAAAAGAAGGCAAGTCAACCTTAAGTCTGTTCCGGCCTAAGGAATTTTGTGGGAATTTAGTCATGTAAGAGACAATATTTATTTTTAGTACCATTACTTGGAACTAATTAGCATATAAGAATTAAAATTTTGACATTTGGGTCTAGGCTGATGGGTAATGTGTTAGTCACACATTTATATTACAATACTGTTTCAATTTTGTTCAATTCCTCAACTGTCTAGAGATGAACCCGAAAAAAATGTGACCAGGTTCCCTCCTTTTGTTCCCCAGCTTGTCAATTTTTAAAAGTCCAATAAAATTAATTTCGAAGAATTATAACATTTGCATTGTTTTTCGTTGTCAATATTTACTCTCGATAATCACATAAGAATCTCAAGTTCCAAGTATGAAGAAATTCTCTTTAGTAGATAATACTGTAGCATATCAGAAAGTAAATTATAAGTTCACGTCTGTGGCTATAAAAGTAACAGTCCCAAGTGACCTTTTTTTTTAACCATTAATGTATAAAATTTACGCAAAGCGTAGCGGAAATAAATTGTACCCAAACGTTAAATATTTTGCCTATTTCAGTTAAATAAACGCTTTTTAGTTACAAATATTTATCTATTATCTATGCATCGTAAAAGTCCGGAATGGAATAAAATTAATTTTTCAACTTTTGCCATATTTCTGAAATAACAAGTCAATTCTAGGATCAGGAGGCAAACAATAACAATTAAAGGGTCCGCCATCTAACGTTTTTTTTTCAACTAGTGCTTATTTCGTGAATGGTAACACTTAGCTCATGTGTGATTTGACAGATAATTAGTTTTATCCTTCCGCTGAACGAATATGGTTGTGTATACGCTTCGCTAAGTGGGCATGCGATCGACTTAGAGAAGATGCCGATTTTGCCAAAAAAATCACCTTTTCAGATCAAGCTCATTTTGATCTTGGCGGGTAGTAAACAAGCAAAATTGTCACATTTGGGGCACGGGAAACCCGCACGCATACATTGAAACGCCAATACACCCAAAACGAGTCACTGTTTGGTGCGGATTTTGGTCCAGAGGCATAATTTAGCCATTTTTCAAAAATGAGCAAGGAGTGGCCGTTACAGTCAATGGCGATCGTTAAGGGGCCATGTTGAACGAATTTTTGTGCACAAAAATTGAAGAGGAGGATATTGGCAACATTTGGTTTCAACAGGACGGCGCTACGTGCCACACAGCCGAAGCCATTTTCAAAAAAAAAAAGTTATTTGGCGGACCCTTTACATACAAGAAATAATAAAAATGTTCAAATCGAATTATGAAAGTAAGAAAGTGGTAAATGAAACGAGATATTTTTTAACAAAAAAAATTATGTAACTAATAAGCTTCATGTTGCTACCAAAATACCATCAATATTCAAAAAATTCTCAATGATGGTTTGAAATTAAAGTTATAACTGGCGCCTTAGGGCCAGTTTCACAGTAGACACTTACCGGAATAAGTGTGGTACTTAAGTCTCCCATATAAGGACTTTAGGCTATGTTTCATAGGCAGAGTAAGTTGAACTTAAGTCACCAACATCAGAGATTTAGGTAAGTGTGCACTGTGATATTGTGCCTTAATCTTTCACATGTCCCACTTAAGTGACTGTGAAACTGGCCCTTAGTCTTACCCGTGGCCCCCAGTGGCTTGTATTACGGTTTCGTGCCGCCCTGAATAAATTGAATTAAGCCACCCTCTTCAGCATTTCTCCGGCGTCAGTCGTTTTGCGGACTTAATACAGGGTGTATCCCGATATTCGACTGTTAAGACTTGAGTAATAAGTTAAGTAGATTTCCCCGGGTCAGTCGCTTCGCAGACTAAATACAGAGTGTAACTTAACCTTTTATTTATGCATCCAAGGAACTTCACCAGAACTCAAGTTATAAATCTAACACATTTTCCCGTGTTAGTTGTTTCGCTGACTTATTTCAACATGCAGCCTGACATTTAACCTTTATTTTGAAGGCCTTAATCTTAAAGTTCCTCTTATTAGAACTCAAGTTATAGTCTTCTTTATCCAACCAAATTGTGGTTTTTCTATTATTGTAAGTAAATTACCTACATAATTATGTACTTTCTATAACAAGGATCAATACTTAATACTACTAAAATACTAATCGAAATAAAAGACAACACATCTTCTATAATTACAAAAGTGAATTTAAGAAAGAAAATGTGAACCCACCTTAATATTCCTACCGGAAATTTCATGGTTTTCAAGATGTTATTTTGCGTCCTCGGCTGTGATTACAATTTCACGGATTAAGTTTAGGGAAAAGCTATTTAAATGAATAAAATTGCTGACAGAACAAAAAAATTCATCATCACAAAAAAGAAACTAAATTCCAAAAAAGCAAGAAGAATGTAGGAAGGTAGGTACATAGCTTGTTTCGACCAACCACGCTTTATTTCACTTGTGTCATTTTGTTTCAGCTGTTACGTTTTATTTTTCTCCAATATTTATTATTACTCTTCATAAATTCGTACCAACCTTCGAATATCTATAAATCTTATAAATAATTCTTCAAATCACCTCCTTATTTCCACCATTCTTATCAAGTTCCAAAAATATTGTACCTCACAACTTAATTGATGGCCTCTCTAATCAAATATAGGAATATGTATACCTACACCAACCTGTGTATAATGTATACCTATAGACAAAGCTAACAGTGAAGATACTTATTATGTACCTACATTCCACCTCTGTGCAAATGTTTATCCTTTCGAAAAACTTCACAACTTCAACAAATAAGTATAATGCTTCCTTTCCCAAAATTAATACTCATTGGTTTGACCTTTAACTGCTGTATTAAGAACCCCCATCTCGCGTATTAAGCTGCCAACCAAGGTTATTAATGAGAATGACTATGACGCAGTTTTATCCAAAACCATCATCGAAACTAATGAAAGACTGTTGTGTCTTGTCTTTGTGAAAAGGAAATACACTACACACGCCTGCCTTCAAAAACACAACCTCATTCTACTTTTGAATAAAAATATAACAAAAACAATAACAAAACAGCTAACTAAAACAGTTAAAGTGGATTAAAAATAGGAAAAGTCTATCAAAACCATTGAAATGGCAAATTGTTGTTTGATTGAGTAGAACATCCTTCCATCCTTTGATTATTGTACCATCTCTTCATCCTTTTATTTTTGCCAAGTTTATTCTTTAAACACAACATATCCTCGCCTATTTATGTAGAAACATAATATATGCGTTAATCTGAATAGAGCTTTTAATCTTAAGCACCATTTTTGTGTTATCTAGGTTTCTGCGTCAGGTAAAGGTGTGCTTATAACCGGATGTGAATTGCCCATTGCTTGGTACTTAGCCAAAAAGCTTGATGACTTGGGCTTTACCGTTTATGCTGGATTCAGTTTTCCCATTGAAGACTGCGAAGAGGCGAAAATATTGAAAGAGGAAACTTCTGGGCGAATGAAACTTCTCCATGTTGATGTGTGCTCCGAAAAAACAGTAAGTTTAGGACTTTTATTTTTAGCCAAGACATTTTATCTAATACAGCAACCCCTCGAACAGCTTTTGGAAGCTTGTCTATTCATTACGGAACATCTTCCTTATGGAGCCTCTGGATTATGGTCAGTTATTCATTGCGCTCATTGGGTGGCTTTTGGTGAGCTTGAGTGGGTTCCGTTTGCAGTGCTTCGTAAATCTCTGGATCTTAACCTACTCGGTAACAGATAGCGCTAGATTGTCGCTGGAACAGTATTTTAATTGAATTACATTTTGTAGGAGCTGCACGCCTCACACAAATCATGTTGCCCCTCGTCCGACGCTCTAATGGACGTATTGTATTTTTAACCTCCGGTAAGTAAACGACTGCTCCCTCCGACTACGACTCCCCAGTCATGTCTTCTTCTTATTTAAACAATGCCATGTGCTGATGGGATACTAACTGAGATGATTGCATTATATCTCAGGTGAACTAATTAAATGCAACGTCCGTTTCGAAGAAAAGTTTTCCTTGGACACGGTACTATGAGATACTGAATTTTTAACCGTATAACTCGACCTTGCAGCGGGATATTACAAAAATAAAATTATTTAATGTTTCTAATGTTTTTCTTTGTTTCCTTTTAACGCAGGCTTAAATAAAGTTCCATCGCCTGTACGTGGCATTCACTGTGCCACCCAGGCAGCGTTGGAAACTCTTGCCGCTTGCATGCGTCAAGAAATGCGTCCTCGTGGTGTCGATGTTACTGTTGTTGCAGCTGGAGAGTTTTCCCCCGGCAATGCCTGGCTTGATGACACCAAACTCAGGGAACAGGTGAGTGAGAATGAGAAATGAAAGGAGTGTGGAATGGCGCTATTGATGGTGATGAGGGTTTCAGCAAGGATGTTTCCGCTATGATTTGTTATTTTAATAATGTTGCCACGTTATTAACAACTGACTTCCGTAGCTGGGCTTATCGTTTGCATAGACAGACAAAAGTGTGTTGGGTAGAGAAACTAAGCGGGAAGTACCTACCTGCCCACCTTGAGGGTTCTGATGAAAGGCGTTTAAGTCGTAATTATATGCTCTGTTGGGTTTTCCTTTCCCCAGTTCCCACACAAAGCACACGTTTCAGGGTTGCCTGAGGATTTGTATTCGCTATATTGCATAGTTTAATGTGCGGGCGTAGACAAGAATGTAATAGGAAATTTTGAAATATGACGACTTCGTAAGGACACGGCTATTTAGTGTAATCGTTTGCACGTTGTGGTCGGTTTATAAAAGTGAAATTGCACTTGTTGTAATGGGTCGGTATACCTATACAGATAAAAGGTTTTGTGTGTAGGTACTAAAATATATTATATGAGATGTTATTCCTAGGAAATGACTCACAGAAATTGTGAAGGTAGGAACCTATACAGTTTTTATACAACTGTGTGTAAATTGCAGGTATGGTTAAAAATAAAATTGAACAAAAAAGAGTTTATTTTTTTAATGTTGCATAGCTTACCGCAGGATATTTTTTTTTTGAGGATAAAAGTTTAAGGATTTGCAGATTGCTGAAATTAGATTGCCTATCTACCTATATTTACTCTAGTTTACAACACAAATAGACATTTGAGGACTCTATTTTTTTGTAACGTATAGGTAGGTGAAGTGTGAACTGGAAATTTTCATTGATTAAAATTTTTGAATTTTATAATTTTTCGTTGATTTTGTCTATTTATTGACTTATGGTTGCTATGACTTTTAAATAGTTGCAGAGGGGATTCAATTAAATATCATGGGGGCATGATCGGTGTTTTTTCTGAATTCGTGTTGAAAATTTCGTACAAGTCTATGATTACAAATGACATACACAAGGCAAATTTTAGCTTTATTGTCTTAAGACTTGAGAGCGAAATTATATTAACATGAAACTTCTGTATTTCTAATAATGCCTCACCTAAAAAATCAAGTTCTTTTTTAGTTAAAACGTCACTATTCTCAACGTGCGATTTGCATAGACGCTTTGAAGGTACGGAAGAGTGTGAGCATATAACATATGACTCACTCATGAGGATAAGCAGTTTTGAGAAACTCATAAGCAATGGATTCTTTAATATAACACGCATTCACAAATTGGTTTCCATTTTTTACGAAATTGGAATATCCACCCCGTGGTGTTTGTGTGCATGAGAACTACATTAGATTACATTTATAAGGAATACGTTCTTTAGAAAAAGATCTGTTTGTAAATGCAGTTCTTTTTTCATGAATCTATAAATCTGTTTTATGAATTCTATGATTGCATAGAACCCGCGTAGTGGGTGCATAGATACACATTAAAGGATTATTTTTAATTTAGAATAAGAATATCCACAATTTTTTTGTTATAGGTACATGACAACTGCAGATTATGCTTTTAAGGAACACTCTCATAGGAAAGAATAAAAAAAAACTTGAATTTATATAATAATATATAATAATAACTATATAAATATATGCCTGTAAGACCTAATCTCTGAGAAATGTAACATGAATTATACGGCACTAGTTTGAAGGAATAGAAAGGATAGGAAAGAATTTTGCTGGCTTTTTAAGGATTCTTATAAGAAGAGTAGGTATACTGTTTAGTTAGTTTTATGCGTGAATCCGTGCGGGTGTACAGAATACGTTTTTTTCATTAATCAAAATTTCAAAAGCATTATCAAAGCTGATAACAAAACTGTCAAAAAATCTCCTGCTAGTAAATATTTTCCTTTACAAACTAGATAACGATTTGATAGAAAAATTTAATTTGGATTTAATTCAAAACGAGGAAATAATAAATTAGTAAGAAATTAAAATATTTTACGAAAATTGTATTCACTGTGTTAACAATATCATTCTAAAATTTAGCAATACCTACATAAACTACCGGCCCATAACCAAATTATCTGTAATTCCAAAATTATTTGAATCCATTGTTTGTAATTTTGTATCTTTTCACTGTAATTCAATTTTGTGTAGTAGTCAAGACGGTTTTGTCAAAAAAAGTCTACTGTGACAAATTTATTTAACTTTTCATACTTGTGTTTATATGCTTTTGAAGACCGTGATCAAGTTGACTGCATCTTCACCGATTTCAGTAAGGCATTTGACAAGTTGTGTCACAAAACTATTATAAGTAAATTAAATAACTTAGGATTTAATAATAATTTTCTTAAATAGATTACTTTGTATCTACTTAACAGATATTAAAGTGTAGCTTTTCGCAATGTATGTTCTTATCAATTTATTGTTAATTTAGGCGTACCGCAGGGTAGCCATTTAGGGCCTATTTTGTTTATCCTTTTTATAAATGATATCGTCTCAATTGTCGAAACTTCTTGTATCCTTATTTATGCTGATGACATTAAACTTTACAAAAGAATAAAATCTGAAACAGACTGTTTACTATTACAAGATGATCTTTTGAGATTCAGGGACTGGTGCAGTAAAAATAGACTTATCCTAAACGTTGAAAAGGGTAAGGTTATGAGCCTTACTTCGGACCCTTTGAACAAAGTTTCAGTGTTTTCAGATCTAGGAATTATTTTAGATTCAAAGTTGACCTTTAACGATCACTTAGATCACATTATAAAAAGAGCCAATAAAACATTAGGATTTATTAAACGATTCTCACGTGACCTTTAAGATCCCTATGTCCTCAAGCTTCTATTTATTTCGTTCGTGAGACCCATTCTTGAGTTAGGCTGTGTGGTCTGGGCACCTAACTACTCTATTCACAAATCGAGATTTGAAGCAGTTCAACGAAGGTTTTTGCGATTATGTCTCCTTTTTCTTCCTTGGTCTCAGAAATCAGCAGTTCCCTTGTATTCACATAGGTTGATTTTGATAAATCTGCCTTTACTTGAAAACCATCGAAAATATATCCAATTCTGTTTCAATACTGGTTTGATAAATGAAAAGATCTCGTCTTCGTCAGTTCTTTGCAGACTGAATTTCAACTTTAGCCAAACAAGCTTACGATTGCGGCAACCTTTGAGCCAAATTTTCAGTAGATCAAACTATGGTGCTAATAGTCCATTGAACCAATTGATTGCAATATATAATAAATTTTATTTTCTCATATATTCTGTAAATGACAATTTGAAAAGTATACAATTCAAGACTGTATTTTTAAGAACTTTAGATTATAACTAGATTTAAGAGATAATTTATGTAACGTTAGCATTTAAGGGGTCTCCAATAAATAAATAAATAAATCGACTTGCTCTCGTCTGTCGCTCACGACCTAAGCTATTTCTTTATTGAGCATTATGAGAATGCTCATGGCAATCGTGAACATGAGTAAAAATAAAAATGCTGACAGCTTCTTATGTAATGGGTGATTTTTTGAGAGGTTTAGAACTTTTTTAAAAAAAAAAACACAAAAAATTCGAAAAAATTAATGAAATATTTATTTGAATCGATAGTTTGAACCTTGCAATTTAATGTTGAAAGATAATTTCATGCAAATGTTGACCACGGCTGCGTCTCAGGTAGCCCATCCGCTGAGTCCAATTTTGGCATACTCTTTCACTCATATCGGCCGGTATCTCACGAATGAATGCATGGATGTTGGCTTCCAGTGCGTCAATCGAAGCGGGCTTGTCCCTATAGACATTAGCCTTGACATACCCCCACAAAAAATAATCTAATTGTGTCAAATCGCACGATCTAGGCGGCCAATTGACCGGCCCGAAACGTGAAATTAACTGTTCACCAAACTCGCCTCGCAATTGCGCCATTGTTTCGCGTGCTGTGTGGCATGTGGCACCGTCTTGTTGAAACCACATATCATGCAAGTCAAGAACTTCCATTTCGGGCAAAAAAAAGTTTGTTATCATCGCTCGGTAGCGTTCACCATTGACAGTAACGCTGCGATTCGCATCATCTTTGAAGAAATAGGCCCAATAATGCCGCCGGCCCATAAACCGCACCAAACAGTGGCTTTTTCGGGATGCATTGGTAGCTGTTGCAATGCTTCTGGCTGATCTTCACTCCAAATGCGGCAATTTTGCTTATTTACGTACCCATTCAACCAAAAATGAGCCTCATCGCTGAACACAAGCAGCGCGCGATGAACATTTCGAACCGAGCACGAATTTTGATAGTAAAATTCAATAATTTGCAAGCGTTGTTCATTTGTAAGACGATCCATGGTTAAATTGCAAACCAAACTGAAGCTGTTTGACAGTGACACAAGGTACTAAACACACGTCAGCTGTCAAAACCAGTGTTGCCAAAACCAAACCAGCTTAAAAATCACCCGTTATAAACAAGAAAGTTTGGCTATTGGCCTATAATTATAAATATCCACAGAATTGCTTGTTTTTTAAGAATTCAGGAATCAAAATGCTACTGGCCCTCTCAAAGTATTGCAACAGATTTTTTTCAAAAGAAGAGCAAAAATTCAGTCAGTACCTCAAGATGTTTTTTTATGTCCGCAGATGTGATTTTAAATATTATTTATTGAGTTTTGAAAAAAACATATTCAAACGATTGAATCACATCACAAGGACCAAAATCATTGTCACAAAACGAAAGTTTAAAGAAGTATGATAACATTGCAAATAACAACAGAACTGTTGCTTGTTCCTTCAGAGTTACTTCATATTAGGCGTGTTTTTTTGCAAGTCCATATGGATTTGTCGAAAAAAACGACATCGTGACTTAAGAACTTCTTACTTACAGTACGTAAGTCCCGATAATTATCTGGACTTAGCTAAGTCCATATGGATTTAAGTGGTTGTTGTATTTACGTGTAAAACTATTAGTTCCGATGATGTTTTTTTCGACCAAACCAATTTGGACTTGCAAAAAAAAAACACTCCTATTAATAGATCTATATTCATCCGATGTTCTCTTGCTATGAACAAATTTATATCCTTAGAACAGTGGATTGCGAATAAGCAGTTTAATCAAAAAATCCCATAAGTATCGTTTAATTGAAGCTGGGGATATTTAAAAAATAATGGTGTACCTATGGAGTGGAGCTCCAACCTACGCCTTTAAGTATGCACTACATTCCATGAACCATTTGCACCCGCAATAGAAATATCTGACCCAAGCTAAACGTATGAACATCGTACACGTGGTACTGTGGTAGTTTTAAGTTCATCTCAACTATCTCAAACTAACTACAGAAAACTTTTACCATCCTCCTACAAACACGCACCTACATAAATCTCCATAAAAACAGAAACACATATTTTGTACAACCATATACAAATCCATAAAATGCAAAACTTCTTAACTAAGTTAACCCATAATAATTGTACTATATAATAGCTTCAGTATGCATCCCTTATAAACAACCCGTAATATAATAAACATAACCTACAAAACCATTAATTACTTTTACCATAGCTATAGAAGGCAAACAGTGAAACTGCTTCTGGTCAAACTTTGAGATTAGTGATTACCGTTTACCACACAATGTGGCCCGCATTATGGAGCCTTTGCAAGAACTGAAAGTTCTCTATATAGGTATACAAACCTATGTATACTCTGGTCGACTACTGTTAAACTTGTGGTTCAACTTCTTATAATTTAATATAAATGAAAACTCTTGAATATTTGAACAGAATTCTTCTCTCTGCATTTAAGTTCAAAAATTTTCCGAAAAAAGATTAAATTTCAGTTCACTGGTTCATAATAAAATGCGGATGTATCGCAATATTGTGTTTTACAAAAGAATACCTACCTACCACATAATTTCATAACCTTCATTGCAACTTTTCTAACTAGTGAAATGAAAAAAGAAAACTTTTTAATACATTTTCTGGATGATGTGGGCACCAGTCCAATAGTCATCCCACATCTGTAAATTTCCTTCGTTGAAATGGGGTTGCTCGTCACTACTCTTCTTGTTAACTTCTTGTTTAAAAGTCATTAACTACATGACTCACGAAAGCACTAACAATAAAAATGTCTGCCTTCGGTACGAAGCTCTTGTCGAATTGCTTTTAACATCTTTAAGACAATAGCCAATGCATGTGCAGTGCATTGTAGTCAAACTTCTTGAGAATCCTTGATGCGAAGATATACCAGTAAACCAAGTTGTAAATGTATCTTTAAAAATGTCATATAAACGACGAAGTCAGCACCAGTCAACAGCGTGAGTGAAACAATATTGTACTTCTTCTTTCCCATTGTTTATAAATATACATACCAAACCATGATCCTGTGTTTCAAGGACAAAATCACACACATATAGAAAAGGGAGAGCATCAGGTGTCAGATATACGGTTTGGACTGTGAGGAGATACATAGTGAGTATAAGTGAAATGTTTTTGAATCTTTAATAGCATTTGTGTAGTTTCTGCGGTCTAGAACACTTTAGCTCTTTTTTGCACTCCAACTTCCACTTTGCAAAATATTGAACTGGTGGCATCTTCCTTTCGTCCTGTTTAGCAAAAAATGCGAAACTAGGGAGGACTTCACTTTCCGGTGTTTTTTATTGCCACATAAAATATTTAAAACTGCTTCTTCCCTTGTAGCTCCCGGAAAGTGGGTTTGTGTTTGTAATAGGGTGCCAGGAATAGTAAGAGGGGCCAACGACATTGGGGATAAAAATGGAACGTTATTGCTATTTACAAAAATGGCAACCATCATTTGCACCGCCTTGACACAGAAAAATAAACAAGAGACAGAGGTGAATATAGTGGCAATGGCAACAGCAACTTCAAACGTTGCAAGCATACATTCTACATCGTTATGTCAGTGGATGTCATACATTACCGCTCCGAACGTCCTTTTATCCCCCCTAACACAACATCTTTTGCTTCGAGCTGCGACACATATTTTTATATTATTATCATAGGTTTTTCTTTATCTTTTTATGTTCTGGTATTGAATAATTTTTAAGAAGACAGTTTTTACAAGTTTTACAAAAATGTTTAAGGTTTTGATCAAACTTAAGGTTTTGGTGCAGTTTCTGAGTTTTGAAGCACAAAAAGGGTGTTCTTGTCATCTTTATACCTACCGTCCTTCGACTTCATTCAAATGGCGCCCTAAAGACGCCATATATTGTCGAAACCTCTTTTCGAAGTTTGCGTGCACTCTTTCGACCATTGTTACCAGAATTCGGGTGATTTATTGTTCTGAGAGGTTTAAAAACAAAGAATTTCAGGAAGTCCCACGGAGTCAAATGAGTATGGGGCTCTTGATTCCCTATATAGATTTCTTGATTGTAGCACTTTAACGTAGATTCCCATAGATGAAAACCTACCAGCATATATGAAAATAAATTAATTCAAAAAAAAATTGAAACAATTTTTGCTACGCTCTACAAAGTTTTATTGGAGAAGCTGAATTGTGGTACAATCTTTGGAAAAACTGAAGATCTTCAAAAACTTGAATTATGTGATGTTTTACAAGAAGCATAAGTTTTTTCCCACCAACAAAACTTCCATACTTCATATCTCCCTAGCGTTAGCTTGTGCCAACAGATCGATTGAAAGGACTTTTAGTACCTTAAGAAGAGTCTAAAACAAATCTATAAACCATAATTGAATGCTTAAATTTATAGGATTATGTATGCTGATTGGTCACAGCAAAACGGTCATGGACAATGAGAATCAAATAATAAAAGAAATATTGTAAAGGTTCGCTGAAGATCCACTCCTTTTGGCGTGAATTTTGATTTATGTAGAATAGACGTCTTTTATTATAAAAGCAAGTTCGTTAATGAAACTTTTAAACTTAAAAATTTCGTTTTAACAAAACTGAAAAATACTTTTTGAAGTAATGCAATATGTTTTCAATAAAACTGTATTCAGCTAAACTAAGCTAAAGCCTGAGATTAAAACTATCAAAGGGAATGCCCATTTTTCCATGGAACCTTGGCCAAGAGTATACAATAACGAGCTTGGTGTGAAATAAACGGTAACGTTCAGCTTGTTATATGAATAAAATATTTTCAAAATGTTTGTTGCTATTTTAAAGACACAAAAACTATCTTTCATTTGATAATATCATTTTTTTTTTTGCGTTAATTATTACACGTTATGAACAATTATTTAGAAAAACACAAAGAAATCTTTATTTTGCAACCGGCAACTTCAAGCTCAAATATCTCGACTTTTCTCGAATATTTCATTCATATAACAAGCTTAACGTCACCTTTCATTCAATACGAAATTCATGCGTGTACACTCTTGGCCAGAAATGGGAAATTTTCTTTGTGCTTAAATTAGGCACATTTTTAAAATATAAACTAAAAGAGAATTACCTATTTTAAAAATCGAACTGTCACATACAGAACTTCCTCAACTAATTTATTTATTTTTATTTATGTATTTGTTCATCTGAAAATTATTGTTTTAAGTTTTATAATAACAAAAAAAATTAGTTTAAAATTCACCTAAATTGTTTCTTGAATGATTTTGCCATGCTAAAACGACTGCGTACGCCCTTGCAGGCTTTGGCCTCATTAAGTTGAAACTACACATTCTTAAACTATAGATTTGTAGATGCATGCAAAAACAAGTCCTAGATCATGGTCAGGGTCGTAGCCAGGATTTTGTTTCGTGGGGAGCTTGCTTCCAAGTCTAAAGAGCACTTCTTTAAACAAAAAATATAAAACTATATACATATGTATTTCCAATTCATCAATTTTTATTAGTTTTTAAATCAATTTATGTGATTGATCTTAAGTCAAAAAAAAATCAATCTGCTATAGAATGTACTCAGCTTTCACAGCCGATAACGATATTGCATTATCGAAGTAAGATGTCAGTTTTTAAATTTCATTCACTCGCTCAACTGTACCAAAACCTGAGATTAAGGCTTGCAAAGATGGTAAAATGTCTTCGATGACCATGAATCTATCCGTAAGATTTTGTAGGGAAAATTTCTGTAACCCACTTGTATTGGAAGCTTCTTTTTTAAGATCCATGCACTGTCAATGGGACACATGAACTTGAAGACTCAAATGAACTTGAAGACTCAAATGAACTTGAAGACTCAGAAATACTTATGATCATTTTAGCAGAACAATTCGAAATGATGAATAAAATTTTAACAGCCTTATCATAGGCTCCGTGGGTCGGCGTCGTAATAGATACGAATCCAAAAAAGAGTATTAAAACTTCCATATAGTAAAAAAAAATATTAGGCACCACGAAATTCAGAGTTCGTGAAAGTTTAGCTATCACTAGCCTAGAAATTCACAATGTTTGTAGAGCTATTAGGTACTTATTTTTGAGACTCATCCGTCTACAATAGGACCTCTTTGTCCTAAAGGCTATACCTGGATAGTCTCCTGATAAACATTGATTTGAATTGATATTAGAAATCTTTCGTTTTTACTTTATTTGTTTAGATTACAATCATTTCGGGGGGCTTCAGTTTCATTCCTTTTTAAAACCAATGCGACTGCCGTGGTCATCTCTGTATCACCTTATAACTTCTATGTACTAGTTTGCTACATCCAACCCATCATATTTGACAACATGGCTTGATGAAAACGGAAAAAGTTTTCAAAATATTTTGAAAACCATAGTGTGTTTTAAATGGAGAGGCTCCAGGGGTACTAGCTCTTCCGAGAGAGTGATAAATTCTCTAACAGTATCATGGAAAAGTGCCTCCCATGCCCATCTTAGCCATTAGAATTCGACAGAATACTTTAGGTTCCCTTCTTTCCTGCCACCTACCAACATGCATCACACATGAAAGGTTGAGATTGAAGGCCCTTTTTTCCATAAAGTTACAGGTTCAGAATTTCAGATATTTGTGTTTGGTACTTTGGTGTAAGAGTTAGACAGCAGACGGAATTGAAGCTTGTGTGAGACCTATTTTCCCGTTGTCATACATCACTTCTCCCTCTTATTTTGCATGAAAACCTACCTATGAAACCATTAAGTGCAAAATGTGGTAGCAGAATCAGTATACATCATTCATGTTAAGATGTATCTTTCATCCCTTGAACAATATTTCTGAGTCAACGATTTTTATGAGACATGGGAATCCCCAAATATTTTTTATGGATTGTTGCCGCACAAGGTACAAGTGTTTAATTTGTTTTCACCCTGAGTTTCTGAAATAAATACATTGATTCATTACCATTGTATGTGGCTTTAGCACTTTGTCATAAAATGTGACAGAAGGAGACCTACAATTTAAATTATTATTATTAATATCAAATAAGGATGAGAGCTAAAAGCTATTAAAACACCTTGGAGTATGGTTTTATTTTATGAGTTTGACGTAATGATCTCTCTGTTTACATGGCAATAAACATTTTATTTTGGAATTGTAACTGGATTCGTTCAATTATTTCTGTTTTTATCTAATTGGATATCACAACAATCTGGTTTTTAATGAAAAGAAAGGTTTTGGCTTTGATTATCTGATATTCTTGAGCGTTTAATAAGGAGATGTATGGGTAGGTATTTGTCTTCAGAACAATTTTTTGTTTATGATATAACATTACTGATTTAACTGTAATTTTTTTTATATTACTTGAATCTACCATAACGTTTTAATAATACAGAAGTAACTATATTCAAAATTTCGGTAGATGTTTGAATTGAAAATATAAATTATATGTTTTTCTGAAGTTATAAAATTGAATTCTTTAATTGTATAAAATAATATTGTTTTAAAAATTAACGATTATCTACAGCGCAAAATATTGGAGACTTACTCCAAAAACTTCACACAAAAACTAGCATTTTCACATCCCTAGAAAAAAGGCAGTTTTAAACCACAGCTCCCAACTAACAATTTGGCTTGTATAAGGTCCAATTTTTCGAATTTGGCAAGTAATAGCGTGTATAGAGCTTGCATAAAGCATATTTTCGCAAACTACACATTTCACACTTTGACAATTAGAAAATAGCTGCTTTAAGGCCTTTTAAAGTGACTTTGGCAAGTTCTATACAAGGCTTGTAGATAAAGTTTAAAAATTGCCTGTATAAGGCCTTCCGAAGTTGTTTACTGAAAATTAAAGCTTTGATATCTGCATTAAGGCTCTCCACGACAAGTCAAAGCAAACAACTTGTGTAAGGCTTGCCACTAAAGGCCTTATGCAAACTAAATTAATATGCTTTCAATTAGTTCCCATTTGATGACATTTTTCTCAACAACGAAGTATCGTAGTGGTAGAGTGCTGAGCCAAGCTAATTGCATTTAATGACAAGCTTGCTGTTATAACACCCGTCAACAAAAGTCTTATAGCAGTTAAATAGCTTGCGTAATGTGCTCCAAAATTACTTGCATAAGGCCTTTTACTGTTACTATAGCAGTCTGAAAATAGCTTGTTTAGAAACTTATACAAGTTAAATCGTTAGTTGGGCTATCTTCAAAGTTAAGGGCTAACAATCGGGGACAAAAAATCAGGACATATTTTGGTATACAATTATTGGAGGTGTCAAAATAAATACATATATATAGTAGAGGCGTTGTGGAAAAAAAAAAGACATTTTATTTTCGCTTTTCATAATGTTGAGAAAAAATTTCAGAATTTTGAAAAATTATAGATATGTATATGCATGTTAAAAATATGTGCGGTATTGTATATCTTAATGCAAAAGGAGATGCGAAAGTTGAACTTTTGTGAAGTCTTAAGCCTAGTACGCAGAGCGCGCTAAATTTAAGCTCCCAATTTACTCTCCAAAAATCAGCTAGAACCCTATAGTCTAAGAGCTGACAGCATATTTTTGGTTTTGAAATATAACCAAAAATTGAGTACGAGGGTTTGTAGGTGTATGCGTCGTGATATCGAAAACGAAGGTCTCGCAGATTTTTTTTTGGCGCCGGTGGTATGGGGGTGAGGGTTTGAAAATCGCGATTTTTACTATTTTTTTCAGAAGAATTATCACTTAAATTTCTTTTTTTCAAATAAGAAATGATGCACTGTCATTTTTCCTAAGTGTAGAGACTTTTATTTTGACGAACCGATTTAATTTCTTGTATCTTTTTTTTGTCAATTTTTAGTTTGGGAACATTTTTTTCACATAATTTTATTAAAAAAAATTAATTTCTGACATTGAAAAAAGCTATCGCATCATATTGAAAATGTTGACGTCGATTTTTAATATTTTTCTATCCATTTTAAGTAATTTTTTTTTTAAACATGTCAAAGATTCATTTCTCTAAGTCTTGTTTAATAAATAATTAGGGAATACCTTGTTTACAAATTTATCCAATTGCAGTTTCGGAAAGTTTAAAAAACAAAGAATTAAAATTACACTGTTGGACTTTTTCATTGAATGTAAAATATGACTCAATCCTTTTGAGCTAATTTTTGATTACTTTTACTCACATATTGGCTGGTATCTTGGACATGCCTTGTTGAATGTTCGTTTTGAAATACTCAAGTTTTTTAAGATTTCCCTTTTAAACACTATCATTCTGTGTGACATATAGAATTCTTTTTCAAAACTATCTGATGCCATTGTTTTTGTTCTTTGGCTTAATTCCTTAGCTCAGGCACCTCTCTATTCTGTCGCAGCCCATTAGAAATTTGGTCAAGGGCACAGACAAAGTTTTCAAGAAACACGTAATCCAAATGGCTCACTTTAAACTTTATCAAACTGATTCCATTGGGCGCTGCAAGTCTCTCATTTATCCCCTGGGGGCCCAGTCATTACTTCATCAATCCGAAGGTAGAACACAATTATTGACGATTCATCTCCATCAATGTCTCAATCTTTGTCACAGTTCAAATCCATCGCAAAGCTGTCCACTGAACAAATCGAGAAGGATGTACGACTCTTCAATAATACCAACAGCAATCTTATCATGGATGTCTCTCATACCTAGCGATCTCTAGATGCTGATTCGATGCCATCTTTTGTTCTCGTTATAAAATTATCCCCCAACACAATGTGGGAAGTTTATACACAGCGAAAACTGATTTTCTACAAAAATAAATTAAATTTTAAAATAGAAGTTCAATTATCGTGTTTTTCTCTAAAAGGCATTGTTCCATTCTGTTAATTCTGCAAAAAAAAAAAAATGAAATCGTCACCTTGACGCATTCCATTATTTTATGTATTTCAATTCTTATTCAAACTCATGGCGATGGCGTTGCTAGACGATAGAGAATCGCTTTACTGTGTATAACCTCGTACACTTTCATTGTTCGTTCGTTTCCTCGTTTCATTGTGAATCAGATTTTTGAATAACAAGCACCTTAAAAACTAACCTAAATTGAAATTCATCAGATAAAACGTAATCCCAATTATAAATATTAACTGCAATGCCTTTTTCCTTTGCTCACCTTTCACCTATACAGTTATGTAAATATATAACACCAAACACCACCTAATTAAATTCACTTCTTAACAACTTGGCTGGATTCAGGAAAACATAAAACTAGCAAAAAGAAATAGGTGCTGTTTTGTTCCAATATTTGTTTGGAAAACATTTTAAAAAGGTCAAGTTAAGTTGTCGTAATATTGTTTTCAATTCAAAGAAAATAAACGAAAACGAAAAAAAAATACACTTCATTATAATAATTTTTCTTTTGCTGAAACAAAGTCCTGCAGAAATTCCCGCCTGATTTCCTTGTGGTCCTTGGGAATATTCTTTGAATTTTCCTATATACCTCCCTTTGAGGGAACTAGGTATAGCAAAAACAAAGAAAGTTAAATTGGGCATGAACTTCGTTCTTCTTCCAGCTAAATTCATACCTTTCCTTAAAGGATTTAAATCTTTTGTTTGCATATAATTTCTCTCTCAAGCAAGAATCTACCCTTTTTTTGTGGGAGAAGACTTTTATAGTGCTTTAAAACACCTAACCCTCAACAATCGAATCTTAATTGGCTTTTCCAGCAAAAGGATTATGGTTGAACAAAAAAGTCACAGCAAATTAGAAACAACCGTGACATCATGGAACAACCTAGCTAATGAGAAAAGGATTTTAATTAGAAAAATTAGGATATGGAAAATGTAAAGGAGAGCATTATTAAATCTTAATTGAGTTAAATTTCTATATTCGCATTGATTTTAACTTTCATTGATTGTGACAAAGTCCAAGTTACAAGCTTATCGTCATTTAATTGGTTTTTCAAAACTGCGTGAATTTACAATGTTTGTGTAGGTATATTGGATTGATAAAAGGACCAAGTCTGAGTACGCAATTAAAAAGGCGACCTCGGGATTTTAAAACTGATATCTCGATGTGGGTCCCGCAATTCTGTCTGGCTGGGTGTCTATATACCCTGCTCTATGAAAAGCAGAGTGACAAAAGTCTAAGTGTTAACTTACAAAATTCCCAAAGAACATTTTTTTCGGATTCAATAAATTTAAGATTTTTCACCAAAAAACATTCAAAATAATTGTTGTTTGTTAAAAATCAATTTATTAGGCATAAATACTCCGACTTATATCACTTTGATTTTTAAGCGACGATATGGGGTCAATTGAGAAAATTGCATTTAATTGACTTTAAATTACATAACTTCGATACCTACTTTGGAAAAGTCCATAGAACATGCTCTATACCAAGGCCTCTTTCCGTTAGGGCTCGGGTATTGGCATACGAATTTTATTATCACGGAAGCAATTTCTCCTTTTGTTGACAAGCTGTTCTGCTTGATATCGCATATTAAATATCAGCCAATGCAAATTCGGCCACTATATAATACAGGGTCTTTCATAAAGCGCTTCCTATCTTTAAATTTAAATAAAAAAGTGTGTGTATCATCGAAATTTTTTATTCGCTGGATGTCTATTGAATATAACATCATTCAAATGTCAGCCGCGGCTTCTCTGTGCGGCGCGCACTCGAACTGTCTAATTTTCCATGACCTTGGCGCATAAAGCACTCTGAATTTGACCAATGGCATGATGATGATGGATTATGTTGGCTTTGAGGGCCGATGTTGTGGTTTGTGGCTTATTCGCATAGACCTGTGACTTCAGAAAACTCCACAGAAAAAAAATCTAATGATGTCAAATCGTACAATCTCGGTGGCCATTTCACACCACCTCCACTTGAGATGACCATGCCCTCGAATCGCTCGTGCAGAATTTCCAATGTGGCGTGAGCTGTGTGGCACATAGCACCATCCTAAAGTTGAAACCACTTGACGGTGATGGCCTGGCCAACGTCGTTCTCAAATAAATATGGAACGATGACGCCTCCAGCTCAAAATCCACACCAAACAGTGACTTTTTCGGGATGCAAATTGATGCTCTTGGATCTTATGTGGATTGGTATCGTCATCGTCTCAATCGCAATTGTGTACCCATTCATCCAGAAACGAGCCTCATCGCTGAAGATGATTTTTCGATGAAAATTAGGTTCAGTTCCAATGCTCTAGAGGTCATTCAGCGAACACACGTCATTTCCTTTGGTTGTTTACCTTCAGCTGCTGGATCAGTTTAATTTTGTACGCGTGCAGGCCCTAGTCACGACGCAACATTCGCCAAGTTGTGGTTTGCGAAGGCTGAGTTCTTGTGAGCGACGCCAGATTGACCGCCTCGGATTCTCCTGCACACTCTCACGGATGGGTGGTGGTGGATCTTTTACTGAATCAGTGGTATCAAATTTATCCACCACACTGTGAATAGTCCTCTCAGTGGGACGATTATGGAACGCTGCCCGAACAGAACATCCATTTTCGTTAAACAATTTTATCATTTGCATGGTGATTTGGCAAAACAGACTGAATAAATTATAGCCAATTTGACAGATGTAGCTTCAACAATATGGCCGATATCAACTGTCAATTTTCGGAAGTCCATATTGCAAGACCCTTTACATCGTTCACCAGTGGCTTCAATTCAAAAAGAGAATTCACCACATCCGGCATGATTTTTAAATAAATCTACAGGCTGCAAAATGACACGTTTTTCGTTTATCATGCCACAAGAATCCCATCATTTCACAAATTACCTGATAATTTCAATTTTTTTTTTTAATTGAAAATTTCATTCGAAACATTTTTCCTCAATCTCCCCGTGATGCTAATAATTTTGTGATGGCTCACCTGTAAACAGCAACAGCGCAGCTCAGATTGTTAAACCCAACCCCGATGCCGTAAAATATAAATTGACAAATCGATGGTAATCAACTTCCTATGCTTGGAATTATAGGCCTGAAGTGAAAATTTCTAAGAGGAAATATTTCGCAAAATAACGATTTGCTGCTTTTCACACATTGCACGTTTTAAAGTCATAAATTATACCACATGCAATCCTGAACTTTGAACTATGTATTGGCATTTGGGTGATGCATAATGGAAAAAACCCACCTACAATCTAGGCTTTTTTGTTGAGTACTTGCGATTAATCACTTTCGAGAGGAATTTCATTTCATTCACACCAGTGCGTGTTTATACATATATATAGATGCACAATTGCTCATTCATAGAAAGGAAAATGAAACGCTTTTGAAACCAAAATGAGTTATTTTGAAAAATGAGTTATTTTCGAATTTGTCATCGAAATAAATGATTTTGGAACCACACAGTGAAATATAGAATCTAGGGAAATTATTTTGTTAACATTTTAATATGAATGGTATTTTGTTTGTTATGACTTTAGTTATATTCAATTCAATAGATTGTTGAATTTATAAGAAAAATTAATCTGGTACATAGTTAATCGTAAACTTCTATTGAGAATTGATTTGGCATGAAAAAATAAATAACACAACTGTGTCGCACGTACTTGATCTTATGTTCGATCACACATTGTGATGGTTATAAAACCTATATATAAGGTGAATATATGTATGGAAAACATAGAAACAAAAAACTGGGCCCGACTATAATTCAGTACAAAACTATTCAGTACAACAAATTTAACGACCACTGATCTTCGCGACACAACTACGAAAAAGGCGAGTGATATATATTAAAGCTTGGCCAATAAATGTATGAAATATTCAACGCACTACACGTGGCTTGAAAAACAAACCCAAAGAATGTAAAAGAATGCAAAAATGGCAAAAAATCCAAAAAGATTGCATTCAATTGATTGCTCTAAATAGAATGGATGGAAACATTATAGCAATGTTTTTAATGTAAAGGTGATTGCATAATTTGAGGTCAAAGGTCAAATAAGCCTCAACGTGAAGTCAATGAATGCAATATTTTTATTTAATACAATGAATGATTTTTAAAATCTGTATTCACAAAAGATTGCATTCTTTTACAACCGTGCCAGGCCCTTTGGGCCACATAAAGACTACCTAATCATTTTCGTTGTACTGCACAGTTTTTTGTTATACTGGAAGTAAAGTCGTGCGTAGTTTTTTTTAGTCAGTCTCCCGTATGAAGCTATTCTACCAAGTTGTAATTAATTTGCAGTTTAAAATTAAATTTAAAAAATATATACCAGAATGGATTGCACAAACCTGCTTTTGTGATTAACAAACTGTAGCCACACATTGTAGAGGCATGTTAATGGTCCAATAATGTAATTTAATTTTCACAAAATAAAATTAAAAATACTAAGCAAATAGAATTTTAGTTTTAAAAATGTTTTGTTTCAAAATTTTTGAATGCAATATTATTAAAACTTTATAAAAGTGCGAGATTGCAAAATTATAACCTAATTCGCTCCAACTAAGTTAAAAATAAAACCATTCTACCAAAAAATTTGGAATGCTTCTTTCTATGATTACAATTTTTGTCCCATTTTCTAGAAAATTAAAAAAAAACCGAATTTCGGTAGGGAATCACATAAAAATACTCTGTACCATATTTGAAGCGAATTGACTTACCTGTTTAAGCCTAGTACTCAGTTCGAGTGGAAATGAAATTTCCATATACAACTGACGGTTAGTTCACAGCGATGAAATTCCCATACCAAGAAGTGTGTATCGAAATGTAAAAGCGGAATATGAACCCGTTCGTACAACTACTAGGAAAATCTAATGAGATGTAGAAAATTGTGACATTTGTTAATTAATTCAAAAGAAGTTCCAAAAAATAAAAAAGGGATATCTTAAAAATTATTCTGGGATGAAAACACCGTCTCCTTTTGTGAATTTATTGCTACCAACAGGCTAAAACCAACAAAACACGGGAAAAAAACAATCTTCATTTGGATTTGTTCAAGGTTCTGTCAAAATAATTATTCATCAATCCATCATTTTCTTTTTTCATTGAAAGTGAGTATTAAAAATTACAAACTGAGTATCGAAAATACACGTGGAGAATTTATTATATTTTCATAATCATCATTCACGTGTATTTTGAAGCGTTTTTGTTTTTCATTTCACTAAGAGGTGACTACTAGGCTTTAGGCTTATGAAGCATGGATCTGGGAACCTATACGGATGGGACGATTTGCATCAACATTTGGTAATGAATTTTGGTTATTTTACCTAGAATGCGTAGTTTCCAGCGTTTTGTTTATTCTTCTTCAAACTTTTTCCAAAAAGACTGTCGCGTTTGATTTAACCTCGTACTATCGTTGTGTGCACTTGTATTAAACCATGACACCAAGTTCGAGCGTTCGAGTCGAGCGTTTTATAATTTTTTTTTCGAAACTTTGTACACATCTTATAGGGCCCATAGACACAACACTTGTGTGCACGCCAATCGAGGCACCGACACCAAAAATCAAACATTTTTCATTTTTTTGGGTGGGTGTCACCATTGGTGTGATGTGTATGGGGAGGTGTCATGACACCGGTGTGCACACAAGTGTTGTGTGTATATGCCCTATTACGTAAAATGTAAAATTTAATAATTTTAAACGATAGATCGTACTACAAAATTTATCTAAATCGTAGGAGTCATTTTAGAGCAAAAAAAGATTTTTCTTGATGGTTTTTCAACATTTGTATGGGAGGTACCGTTATTTATGGTTATTAGAATAATTGTTGTTTAAAAATTTGTGTGGAACAAACGTCATTTTAAGATTTAAAAGCCTGTTAAATAGTTTAAAGGGCTTTATGAAATCGGCCATAAGTCGTTTTCAAAAAATTGAGTTTTCAAAAAAAAGTTTTGAAAATTTTGGTGAACCGTTTTCAAGAAAAGCGAAAATCAAAACATGGTTGCTTAAGAGTTGCCATCAATAATCATTTTTTCGGAACAAATTTTTTTTATAAACGGCAGCTTTTATAACTAATAAAATTCATTTTATTTTTTTTTAATACCTGTGGAGCCGATAAATATGATATTTTCTTTTGGCCGAAAAATTATGTATAACAGGTACCGTTGTTTTTGGTCCTAAAAATAGTAATGTCAAGTTTGATCAAAATATCGAGTTCGATTTCTTGTACGAATCCATAACTTGCCATATAGTTCCTATGTATGTATGTATGTAAGCAAAAATTAATGTTTAAAGACGAGGGTTTGGATTGCTAACAAATGAATATTGAGTCCGGTATCACGGCAGTTTATAGGCAAGAAAAGTGTGGGGTATATTGTGAGCACGAAGAAAACATAAAAATCGGACTCATGATCAGGGCTGTCGAAACACTGCAATTGCAATGTTTGTACTGCTTTTAGAAATCTCGTACTGCCAACACGGCCAAAGTAGGTACTGCTTTTTTCTTGAACTATACTTTTCACAGAAAAACTTCAAAACAATCATTTTCATTATTCCTACTGCTATATATCGTTTTAAATTCAAGAAATAAAATATGCTTGACTTTTTTATTCTATAATTTAAAACCTGCTAACAAAGATACAGAGTTTCAAGCTGAAATCCATACGTTGATGAGCACAGTTAAACGATTTTTTAAAAACGTTTCATCAAATTTTGTCAAACACAAATATTTAACGATGCCATCTTCATGAATTACTTATTGAAGATATCTACATCAGCCCTGTAGCGAAATTGTTCATGAAAGCAGACAATATGTCTATGACACAAGTAATCGAAATAAAATCAATTTGCCGAAGGTATTGCAAAACTATTTGCCAGGCTATAAGAAACACATTGGATTTTCACGACGGACGAAACTCTATTCCAAATGCAAAAACTAAACCCAAGAAATTTGGCAGAATGTTTAGTAGAACTCCTATCTACATATGCTTCCAAACATTACGGAGAACATAAGCATTGAAGATCTGGAATCTGAGGGGAGAGCTCTTTTAAACTTTATATACTTATCTAGAAAATATCAACTGAACCAATCTTGGTGTTTCTTATTTTTAAAATAAAATTAATTATATGAATTTTTTATTTTACTGGTGTCATGCCGTATACTGCTGAATGACTGCTTTCTCAAACAATGAAACGGCAACCCTGCTTATGATGAGTGTCATATTTGTTAATTATTTAATGTGCAAAATGTTCCAACTGTTATTGTTTCAATGTGTGAGATGAGACTCACCAGTCCGACCTCAATCTTTCCAATCTAAACGAGGTGAATATGTGATTGATTGCTTGGAGACTTATTCTGGCAAGAATTATATGACAAAAATGATTATTTTTCGTGTCGGATGGATTGTGATTTGAGTTTGATTTTTTGATGTGTAAACATCTATGCCTATACTCTTGGAGGATTTTTCACTTCCTCACAAAAGGAAGTAGCCGTTATTTTTGTATTTAAAATGGCGAAAATATTCACCCCAAACTTAATCAATTATGTTTGTCCATCCAATCATTAACCTGATATTAAAATTTCATATTACACTTATCTAAAAAACCTATTATTTCTCCAATACCCCCTTACTTTGTATCTGTTCAGTTTGTCCTAAAAACCACATTTCCATTCATTATTATTTTAATCCATTAAGAACTGGATATTAAAATAATCGCAGAGGATATCCTCTTCGAATTTATGATTTTACAAAATTAAAACGTAGAGGCAAATTAAATGTAGGGTAATTGCGGGAGAGATGCCGCGTCGGGAGAGATGGCGCATGGCTCCAAAAGCATGTTTGTAGTTATCCAAGCCAAAAAGTTTGTTTTGTGTTTTGTTCATTATGTTTTCAAATACAAACGATAGGAAAAAATTGGTTACTTATAAAAGTTAACGGGAGTTATTGCACTCTGTTTTGTTTTACGTACCATTTTGTTGCATAGAATTTTTTTTAGTTAATGGCAAGCAATCGATGCCTAAGGAATTAAAAACCTGTTTTGTGGGAAGTAAGTATTTTAGGTGAACAAAAGGTCTTGTTAGAAAGAGGCTCATGTGATATTTTTGTACTTATGCTTTTTTATAACTTGTATGGCACGGCGAAGCATTTCCCCCTTACTACGGGAAGAGATGCCTCACTTTTTGCGAGGAAAGATGCCACATACTAAAAATACTATCTATATAATTTTTTTTTAAATTAAAATGACAAGAAAACCATTAAGATGATGTTAGACTAGAAAACATGCGAGAAAACAACTTTTCTGTTGATGGCAGTGGGGCATCTAGAATCTTGCGATTCTTGCACTACGATCCACAAGCAGTTCTACAACACTTTTTCGCGCAATCAGACTGTTCTGTGACAATGAATCAATTAACTTCTCCATTTTTATATCCACAGATACCACTGTGAACGTGACGAAGAACCTAAAAATGATGCTTCTTAGATGAAACAAATCTTTTTTTGCAGTGTTCTCACACTGCGGCAACTCTCCCTCACTTTTGGGAGGAACGCCGAAGTCAGCATTGTTTATTTTTTGATAATTTTTATTTAAACAATTATTTTTTTTTAAGTCAAGTCGTTTTTATTGTTCATAACATATCCATTGTTAAGTTTCATAAAAAAAAAAAAAATGTTTGTTTATAACAGAGCGTAAAATGGAATTTTAAAAAAGCGCGGCATCTCTTCCGCAATTACCCTACTATGAGTTAATTATATAACCAACAGGCGTAAGGTAGTAAGGGATTATTTGGTAGAGAGAAATGAGCTACACAATAATATTCATTGAATTTTAATCAGACAAACCAACAACAAAATAATTAAGGTGAACATTTTGGTTGTGTACTCTGAAGTGATGGATTAACTTAAAACAACCTGAATTGGTTAAATACAATTTTTTATTTTTATTTCTTACTTGCTTTACTTTAGATGGTGCTTTTAGCCTAAAATGGACTAATATAAATAAAAAACAATAATAAAAATTTGTGCGAAGGCTTGGACTCACGGTTAAGATGTGTAAACATCAACGTTCGTCCGAATGCCACTTATTTGTTATTCAACGCATCCAATATACAAACAAAATCATTATATCGTACGCGTACGTGTGACACGTAATGTATTAAACGGAACATTACGTTTTACACGTAAAGCCAACGTTTTTATTTTACCCTACTGATGTTTACTTATCAAAAAATTATGTACAGATAATATCTTTTAGCTCAAGGCTACAACCAGAGTAGAACATGACTCCTACGTCATGTGTATGTTTTGACACTTCAAACCAAAAAAACTATTAGGTCTTGTGGTAATATCTATAGAATTAATGTTTTTGAGATGTTTTGAGATCACGGTCTTATTTATTTTCTCGCTAAGTCAATTTACATTCAACCTTAGAGTTAATAAAAATACAAATAAAATATTTTTTTATTTAAACATCTTAAAATAGAATTATTTTAAAGAAAAATTGTGTTTCACAAACTTGTAGCTAAGGCAATTTGACACAAAAATGTTGTTGTGTGCGTTAAAAGTTATATATTATAAATTTGCTATGCTATAGCATTAAAAAAAAACAACATTAACCAAATTGTGCACTCAACATAGCGATGAAGTGTCCAGGGCTGCCGTTTTGAAAATTAGCATGGGAGTATTTCAGAGGATTAGAGGGGAGTATTTCGTTTTTGTGGGGAGTACGCAAAAATAAACATTCACTATTATTATTAACAATTTAAATTTTATTAAAATATTTTTAGAATTTGTACTTCAATTCACATATGTACATACATATGTATCTATGCATACACAAAGGTTCTGGAATTCATCACTTAAAAGTTAAATAAAGAACACGGTCGATAAAATAATTTAATAAATAATAAAGACTTTAACTAACTTAATAAAAAACACAAAAAAAAAATGAGGCACTTGACTCACATTCAATGTTAACAAAATAAGAACGAAATCAGACTTTGATGTGTTACAGTGTATGTCAGATCTTTTTGCAGATTATTTGTAATAACTCCATTGTGATGCATGTCACAGAAAAAGAAAGAAGCGATTTCTCCATTGGAATTGCATTTAGTGTGTCAATGCCTAAGCAGTTTCTATTTTTTGTTAATAATTTGTACAGCATCGGCACTGCTGTGAGTTAAAAAAATCAATGAACCAATAAATGTTTTCAATGCAATAAACATTGGTTTCCAAGGGCGTTTTTGTTGCAAACACATTTTCGCTCTGTTTGAACGCACCAGATGTAATTGGGGATGCCATCTTTAATTTTTTTTACTTCCACAATTATTACTATTTTGAATATTTTCGAGGGGAATACATTTATTATAGTGAGGGGAGTACGGGAGTACAGTGAATGCGAGGGAAGTACGAATACTCCTTCACTTCGTCAAACCTGGTGAGGTCATTTTCATGCGGCATCCCCATTCGGTCCAGTAGGCTTTATCTTTTTAACAAAATTCTCACAGTCATTTCCGTGGAAAATTGCCTCCGCTACAAAGTTTCTCTAAAACATTCCTTTTTAAGATATTAACAAAAAATACATTTTCATGAACTTTGACCCCATATTAGGTACTGAATTAGTTTATAGAGTGTCCCCTTACCAATATCCATGCGAAATTTCAACCTTTAAGTAATTTGTTCCTTTTAATCGGAAAGTAAATGGCGAAAAAGGTTTATTAAATATTTACAAACATTTTAAAATAACGTTAAAAACATAAATAAACATAAAAACTGTCGTCCTGAAATTTTTTAAAGATCTAAACACACCATCTTCTTCTTCTTTCGACTGCAATGGAAATAATATAATTAGAAGCTTATCTTCTTTGTTATTCCAAATATATAATCAATATTAGTTTAATCTCAATGTCGGACTTGCCTCTTTATAAATTAAAGTCATGCTTCCCATAAAGCGGCTAAAATGCTATTATCAATCAATGTCGAAAAAATCATGAAAGGCACTGCCAATTTCGAATTAGTGCGGGTCGGTCGTAGGTAATAAATAAATTTACAAAACCTGCGCGAAATTGACACGTGCGTTATCTGTCTATCGTCAACATTGTCCTAAAGTCTGTGAATATAAAATACTTTTGTCGTTTTTGAGGCATAATTTTAGCATTTTATCATGGGTGTTGGCGCATAACAAGGTGAACAAAAAATGGCATTGAACCATGTAATTGAATAGACTGCCTCAGAACTTTTTTTTTTTGCTTTTTTTAATAATTTGTTCAAGGATTCAATGACTCCAAGAATTTATTTGAAGGTATACATAGATAGGTAGATACAGTACCTAATTTTCTGGGAAAAAGATGAAAGTCTGAAATGAAATCATGTTGGGCGTTAAAAGAATTATTTGCTTTTAAGGAAGACTAGTCATTACTTGCACTAAGCAAAATGCCTGCAGTCTAATTTTCATATTGTTTAACTAAATCCCCAACGACAGAAGCCCCTCAGTACCAAGGCCCAATACACAATTCAAAAAAAAATGTCCAATGGCACTGTGGTATAAAATTACATTTTTGGTTTCAAAAATCATAACTTTTCAACGCATAAGTTTTTTTTTTTTTCTTAAAGGGAATTTCCAAAGCAATACAAATAATAAATTTTAAGACACAGGGGGTTTCTTAATAAAAGTCTGAATTAAGAATTTATTATAAAAAGTAATTAACAGAAAAAGGAATTAAAGAAGAATTATAAAAAAAAAAAAAACAGTTTAAGTTTTGCGAATTTTGTAAAAAAAAAGTCTACACCTATTTAATTGTTCACAAGGTGTTGCAAAATAAATTGTTTCGCAACAGTGGATGCATAAAGTTAACTAACCATTTTGTATGTCTTAAACAAGTAGCTACCTATTAAAACAGTAGGAATATTTTTCATTTTGTGGCTCATCGACATATCTTATAAACTGTTTCAGTGATCAATTTTAAGTAAAATAGTGTGAGAGAAAAGTAAACGGACCAAAATTTTAATAAATAATTTACAAATTTTTTGTCTTTTTAAATTAATTATAGATTTTAATATTCAGAAAAAAAATCTCTGGCATCGTCATCATTTTCAACATTTATAAGACTTACTCCGCTTTTTTGAAAGTAGTGACATAAACTTGATATTTTATGCTACCTGTTTTTTGGACCATAAAATAATATTCCATAGCTAAATATTTCTTAAAACTTTTTACGGAACAGGCAAAAAGAAATTAATCTCTTACTTTCAGCTTTTTGGTATTGATATATATATAGTTTTCTTTCTTGTCTAGTTTCATTCGAATTTGCCTGATTTAGTTTCAAAAACTCTTTGTTTAAGAAGAATCTATTCAAAAAGGGGCGTGGAAGTGGACGGATTACAAAAATTTAATGTTCAATATAAAAATCTGTAGTTTGTTTACAGATTGTAAGTCCATATTTTTGACAATTGCCATTTAAATAAAAAGAGGCGTGGAAGTGGGCGGATTTTTGTACAATTAAGATTTTCAAAAGAATTTGTTTCTAATTGAAATCAGGAGAAAATTTCACGTTCTCAGTCCTTTTGATAAAGGAAATAAATCAAACATTCCAAAAGTAAATTTGCTTTTAAGACCAAAATTCTAGCACCGAGAACATGCATTTTTTAAACAAATGACATTTTATCAAAACATTGCAAAAAGTTGCAGCTGCAATTTTGCATGTAGCTTAACAAATGATTGGGTTAAAATATCCTGTTAGCGAGTTTTGTATTTTTTTCAAAATTCACCCACCTTAAAAAGTTACAGTGCATTTTATTGAACAAAATAGGGGTGGATTTTATTATATCCGTCATATCTTTTTTTTGTCACCAGAAAAAAAGAAACTATCGAAACAAAAGTTGTAGATCCTTCAATTATCTATAGTTTTCTAATACGAACTACGGTTCTCGCTCTGCAGCGCATATAAGTTATAGAAATCTATATTCTAATGAAATAACAAGACGAATTTGGCCGACGTTTTTCGAAATATCAACAAAATGCACTATAACTTTTTAAAGTGAGTGAATTTTGAAAAAAGTTACTTAACATATTTTGTAGGAAATTAAATTTTCTACAAGTGCGAAAATCCAAATAACCGTTAAAAACAAAATGGCGGCCAAACGAGACTAGGTGCAATTGTGAAAAATTGGGTTTTCGGCTCGGGTACTGGTACTCTTTTGAATATCGAATTCAAAATGCATCTCGGAATTATTTCTCAGCACAATCTAAATGCCCCGTACTAATGTAAACCAAACTATTTACCAATAAATTATTTTGTTAACTGTTTTTGAAGCTCTGTCATCTGTCTTTATCTCTTATATCTCTATTAGATAAAACAAAACAAAACAAAAAATTAAAAAAAAAAACGGAGTTTGTATTTTTGCCGCGACTTTTTGCGACGTCCAAATTAATTTTAAATTCATAATAATTAAAAAAAAAAAACAAATATTCCAGTTTGACAATGCTCCTTCATGACGCAAGTTCAATTAGAAGAAGAAGAACTAGAGAATGTCTAAGTAATTGTTTTTGAAATTTTGATTTTTGAGCGTTGTCATTTTGTTGGAATATTTGTATGTTGGTATACCTATCACGATTTTAAAACGTATAAAATAATTTCTCCAGAATCGTTTGCCGAGGCAAAACTTAGATATTTATGTTCAAAGAAAACGCTCATTTTCTACCTTTTTCTATATGCGTAAACTGTCTCATAAGCTCTCATATCGAACTTAAATATTTATTTGCTGAAACAAAACCTAATTATATAAAATCAACATAAGACTTTCTAGGATAGTCTTAGCTGGAAAAAGTAGAACATAAAAGCATATTTTGAATTTAAATAATCTAAGATTCATTTCAGTAAATGGAGCTTAGAGATATTAAAGTCCACAAGGAATTTTTTTAGATTATTAAAATTTAAAAAAGAAATCCACATCATCGATAATAAACATCACCCACTAATAAATTTGCATATTTTCTGTGTTTTTTTTTATAAATTCAATTTTCACTTTAAAATTCCTAAGCCTTTTTTTTTGAAACATAAACCTCAATCTTGTATTTTTTAAACAAAAAAATACATATAGACAGTAATTATGATTGAAATATATCTCTACTCCATCGTCTCATCGGCTGATTTATAATCTAGAAGATTCAAGTAATTTTTCGGACGGATTATCTCAACTTCAGGTCTCCTTATTTTCACCTGCTCCACATTTAAAAGCCTCCATATAAAAAAAACAACAAAAAATCGATATCCACAACAACAAGTTAGTCATGACCTTGGAGCATTTCTTTCACAACAAGAAGAAAACAGCACAAAAATTCGTTTGCCTTCCTAATAATATAACTCAACCCCAGAGAGTTTTGCTCACTCTATGTCTATATATGTAGATTTTGGTCTCCATGACAAGATATCTCGCAGAGATCTTATTCATTTCTGTCAGTGTCTTATTCAGCAGCAACAGTAGGTAGTGGTAGGTAGGTATATAAAGCCAGTAGAGTAGCAGAAAATTCACAAAACCATTTAAGGATTCTTTTTTTGTAGCTATTTTAACAATTTGCCTTCAGGCTATACATGACTTTCCAACAAAATTTCATCGTCTGCTTTTTGCTATATGATGGTGCAGCAGATACAAGATACAATACAAGAAGAAGCGGAAATGTACATACAAGCTTAAACACTTTCCAAAACTGAATGACGAAAAGCATACGACTTGATACATACAGCACCACTAACACTAGGTATACTTTGCAATGATTCTTTGCAAAAGGACTTTAGAACAATGCCCCCTCTACAACAGTACTATAAATTCCCCTATTGTTAACCATCAAACAAGGATCGTCACTGCGGAAAACTTTTTAATCCGTAATTTAATTTTTTTTTTTATCGTCGCACCATTGCGCTCAGTATTTTATATAATCTGTTCAAATAATTAAATGCGGACTCAATCCAGGTACATAGACCTAAGGATTTATTCTTCATAACTTTCACTTGCCTAGTTATGTGCTCAAGCAAGGATTTTTCGTATCAATTCTCCCTGTAGCTCCTTGAGATAAAAGCATTGAATAAGCAGATGTAGTTGCTTGAAGACGAAGACGAAGAAGAAGAAACTGGCGCCCAACGTGAGTTTTTTTTTGTTCGTTTAAACTTAATGCAGTTGCTTTGTTTGGAAAGCAAAGCGACCGAAAATAGTTTTTCACTTCTGTATGTTGGTGTTGGTAGCAGGATATCTTTTTCATAATTTATGACAATCATGGGTTAAGTGCTGCTGGAGGAGGGGTGAAAGAGTTTCTTTTTTTTTTTGCTTTTAGATTGCAATTCTCAGTGGGGATAATTTAGTAGACAAAAGATTTGAATATATGTACAGAGAACAGAGTTTGTTCTCTATTTTCGTCATCGTCGGTTGTGTGATGGCCTTGATGGGAAAATTGCTTCAAGCCATGCACTTGTTGGGTCAACAGCTTGTAAAAATTCCGGCGTCTGTTTGTTTGTGTGAATATTTGACAATTTTGTCCTTGTTATAATTAACACGAGAGTATAATTGAATCCTATACTTATATTTGTTTTTTTTTTTGTACAAACATTTTTCTAGGCCAAGGAAATGTGGGAACAATTATCTGATGAACAGAAGAAAATCTATGGTAAAGATTACTATGAGGCTGCTATGACGTCAATGGAATCTTACAACAAAGAAGTAAGAAAAATCAAAAATAACCTTGAAATCATTTTATTTTTTTTGCTTTCTATCAAATTTCAGTCTTCTGATATCCAACCAACACTTCGCGTCCTCATTGATGCTGTTACACGCACTTTTCCAATGGCCCGTTACACTCCCGTAACTGGAACAGAAAAGCTTCAAATCTTCATGGCCGAACATTTGCCAACGGGATTGTATGAGGCTTTATATGCTAGGAAGTAAGACGACATCCAATTGATTAATATTCAGTTAGATGATGATTTATTTATGGTTGCTTTTTGCACTTAGAAAACGCATTTGTTAATAATTTAATATTTAAAAAGAAAAAATACGTAAAATGTATCTTAAAAGTTTCATGAACATCACGTTCACATTACAACTATTTCAGATTTTTTGTTTCATTTAGAGAGAGCAAGCAATATTTATGCAATTTTAATATAAATTCTTTAATTTCTCTTAATGTTAAATTTATTTAGATAAATATGTATGTATCACTGTTTTTAAAAATAAAATTAGTTTCTTTTTAATGAGTATCTTTTTTATTTTATTTTTAGTTTGACTTTAAATTCTTTGAACACTGAAGGTTCATGAGAAACATTATTATATTAGTTTTTGAATTTACTTCTTTTAAAAACCTTACTCAGGCTACTATTTCACTCTATCCTTGATCTTCGGCCAGAGAGTTCCAAATTAATACACAATTTCAAATTTATACAAGTATGTAAAGTTATTTCTGAAAGAATATGGAAATAACAGATTACTATAATTTTCTTGTTCTCTCCTAATAGGTCTACTCATTCTCCGACCGTTCATCTCCAAGGATGGATTTAAAAAAAAAGACAAGATTGTGACATAATATGGGACATATGGTTAACGCCTAACTCGAGACAAAAGGTCCTCATAGGGCGCAACCCCTTTCGAGGCTTTGTTGCCTTTGTTGTGAATTATTCGATAACAAAAGCTAGCAACTATTTATATTGGCGGAAAGGCCTGTTAATTTTCTATACGAAACTGAAAACTGCAAGCTTTTGCAAGGCTTGGTGGCGGAAATATCGTTATCCAAAGCCCTTTCGAAATACAGTAATTTGACTTTGGATGCGAATATTTCGAGAACCAAACCTCGTAGAGTATTTTCGTTTTCAGTTTTAGAAAGCTCTTAAGAATTTAACGATCGATTTTTAAACCGTTTGCGATTTCGAGGCTCGATTACGGAAATATCGCTATCCAAACACAAACGCTTTTGCATGTTTTGCACAGAAATGCAGTAAATCGAACAATCACTTTGGATGAAAATATTTCGAGAACCAGACCTTCCACACGCTTTTGGTTTAGACGTCCGGATAGAGTTTGAAAAAAGCTTTCTTTTGATGTATAGCTCGATGGATTTTGGAAACATTTTTTAAAAATTGAACAAAAGTGGCAAGGGGGTAGTCCATGATTTTATTCAAAAATCATTGGACAATTTGTAATCACTGGGATCGAGATTTTAACCTACTCTTTAGTTTTATTGAACACTACGATATGCATGATGTTATAATAATTGGGGATCTCAATGCGAGAATAGGTACAGAGGAAGGAAGGGAAAACAGATTTTCTGGGAAGATGAGAAATTCAAAAGACGCCACCATAAATGCAAGAGGAGTAAAACTACATGATCTCTGTAATTCGTTTGGATTTCGATTGATGAATGGCGTTTCTCATTCGGATAAGTTTGGAGAGTTCACCTTCGTAGCCCAGCAAGGATTTTCAGTTGTCGATTATTGTCTAGTAAGAGGAAGCTGGACTTCAATAGTAGCTGATTTTGAGGTGCTGAGTGTTCCATCTTCTGACCATATTCCAATTACGGTCGACTTTGGTATAGATCACGTAGGGTATGGGCAAACGTTGGATTTAACTTTTCCTCCAAAACTTATTTGGAAAGACAATAAAGCTGATTTAATTTAATTTACAGAAATAACCTCTATCGAAACCTTTCAGCAGGGAACTAAGTTAATATGGATGTTATTGAACGTGCTGTCAAAGCAGCTTATCCTATAAGAAATAGCCATGGCAAAATGATAAGAAATAAGGAAAAATGGTTTGATGTGGAATGTGAACAAGCTCGACAAAATTCCTTTAGGTGGTTGAAAGTTTTTAGGAAATATAGTAGTTATTACTTCAAAAGGATGTACATTGATGCAAACTGCAAGTTTAAAAGGATATGTAACGAGAAAAATGGTAAATTTATCGAAAACGAAGCTCTCAAACTTACTCATTGTAAAACTTTGAAAGAATTTTGGCTAAAAGTCAACCAAATGAATGGCAAAAAAATTAAAACAGGTACGAAATTAAAAATAGATTCGTTGCACGACCATTTTACTACGTTTATTTTGAATCCCGAGTCTTCGTCGGCACCTTTTTACTACGCTAAACCTGCCCATTCCAATGAAATATTAGATTCCGAAAGTGCTGGAAAATATATACGATGGCAATCTATCAGCTGTGAAAAATATGAAACAGTCGAAAAACTTCGAAGATATTTTATTAAAAAATGCTTTCGCTTACCCATGACCACTCGCAATTACATGATCACCCTTGAGACAGGCCTTTCACCCTTCTTCACTAAAACGCTAAAGTATCATGTCGACTACATTTCCAAAGTGTTTGACATGCCAGATAGCAGGCTTCCCAAAATTTTAGCATTGGATGCAATAAAAAAAACGTGTGCTATAAAAAGCTGGAAGAACTTGGGAGTTACTGCGGAATCAACTTCAGATTGTTGGAAAAAAACATAGGATGCTACAAAGATGTTCTCTTGGACCTTGTTGCGAAGATGGACGAACAGTACAGAAAGGACTGTATGAACGAGGCTTTGTCGTCGGTACATAGATCCATCTACATCCGTCTCAACCACAACCTATGTGAACTAAATTACTTTCGCACCGAAAATAAGCAGGGGCTTATTTCAGCTTTATTTAAAATGAGAGGGGAGTTGATAAACCTGCACTTTATACCACATCGAGATGATCTTCCAATTTACTGCAGCCTATGTAATCTCCAAGAACGAGAAAACATCGTCCATTTCATTGGAAAATGTCACGTTTTATGTGAAATAAGGAGGGAGTTTTTGCACAGCAGCTTTGAATCAGAAGAAGAAGTACTGGCCTTACTCAACTGCGAAGCTAATATACACGAACTTTACAATTATTATCAAACTGCTATGTCTTATCGTAATCAAATTATAAATGAAGCCTTTTAAAATTGTTATAAACAAATGAAAATTATGAAACTAGTAAACTTTAAAAACTAAAAATTTGTATATATGCACATACTTGATTTAAACAAACTATTATTTAAGATTTAATACAGAAATGATGTCAATAGGGTAGACGGCAAAGCCAAGCTTAAACGATTTTTCTAAAACTATTGTAAATTAATATTTTTTATCAAATAATAAATCGAAATATTATCTTATCTTATCTATCTTATCTTCTGTGGACTAAATAAAGAAACATACTCTCTGCTGCCTCATCGGAAGCCACGTAATTAATGTAGTGTGTCTAATCCAATGAACTGCACTGTTAAACAAAAACATAAACCTATGCACCTATATAGAACCACAATAAGAAGCCACCAAGAATAACTAATTTCATATTCCTCAAACTTGAAGAGTAAACTCCGTAAATCTGTTAATCGCTTTCATAACAAGTAGGTACATACCATCGCAAAAGAATCTCAACACATTTTTTTTTTTTCAAGGACACTTAGTTACTCCCTGTTCGTCCTTACCCTAGAAAACCAACACGTGGCTCTTTCCATAATTTTGTCATCCAGAAAATATTGTAAGGGGCTACATTCTACAAAATCGATGTAACCAAGGTAAGCTTTTCAATGTTAACTGAACTGTATCTCTTAATTCAAAAGAGAATGGTTTTGTATCCATTATCATGTGCCGTTCGTTTTCAGTCATTGGATGAGAAATAATAATTTATTTGTGCTCTAAAAAGTTAAAGCTTGGCGGAGTTTTTGCGGTTCTGTTTACTTATAACTGGGGACATTTTTATAATCATGGGAGGTGATATTACAAAAAAATATAAAAAACTTTCAAGACAGGTTGCATTGCTAGGATGCCCCAGGAATTTATCAAACGAAGAAAAAATGGCGCAAAATTTTAAACAGACTGATGTTAAGGTACGATAACTACTTAACATTTTTCTAACTTCAAAGCTCTTTATCAAAATGTTCTCAGTTCCAAACGCTTTTTAACTTTAGTATCATACAACACCTATTTTCTTAAAACAAAAACTCTAGCTGAACACGACTACAACAGTGACAGTTCGTGCAAAAAAGTAGTCAAACATACGTTTTCCACATTTGGAATTGTCAAAGTAACATATGGAGTTAGTATGATACTAAAAATATGAAGAAGGCATTTGAAAATTTTAACTATAACTATGTACGATGCTAACTCCTTTACAATTTGGAAAATCCTCTTTTTAACCTAGCAGTACACAAAAAATGCTTTAACACCGTAGTAAATCGTCTAAAATTGTGGGTCATTCTTTTAGGTTAGATATATTATACCTATTTGTTGGTATTTTGCAGTTTTTATTTTCCTTAAAACAGACTGTGGTTCACTATGATGGGGGAAAAAGCATTGACGCCTTTACTGAAAGTATGTTATCATCATAAAAAAAAACCCTTTCGTTAGTTATTTCTTCTTTTAAATAAAACTTTACCAGAACCATTAAATTTGTTCCTTGCACGATTAATTTTTAATAGTTCTCTTTTGGCCTCTTATTTTCCATATTTGCCATCTCTAACAGTCACAGATTAGCCACATGAAGATGAGAATCCCCGGGCGCCATTTTAATTTGCTTACAAGCTTGAACTGGCAGTTATCAGATAAAAATGAGAATGTGTGAATAAAAATCTAACACATAGACAGCAGGGATCTTCACACACCTAGTTAATTTTTTTGTTGCAATTCACATCTATTCATCGACGCGGGAAAAAATTAGAAATACAACAATGTAAACAAATGGGTCTTGGAGGGTGAAACGTACGAAACATTCTCATCTTCATATGGCTAATCTGTGCTAACAGTGTCCTCTCATCATCTGCTGCAGAATGGAAAAGAACCATTGAGGTTGAGTAAACAGTTTTTATCTTTTTTTTTAAATTGCTGCTCCAGAGTTGACTGAAACAACAAAAAACAGTCATATTCTTTCGTCTCTATAAATATTCATCTAGGGCTTTCTATTCCCCGGAATGGATTTCAATTTTGAAATGAAGCCAACAAAAAAAACGAAAAATAAAATACCTAGCTACCACCGACCGCAAGGATCTCCTTGGTTTCGTTAATGTGAATTTCGCTCTCAACATCAATCCCAAACGCGATTCAACAAAAAATACACCCTGAGTAAATTGATTTGAACAATTTTTTGTTGTTGTGATTTTGTGATGCCTAACAAAATGTGGTTTTTAATGGAAAGGGCAAGGATAGGCGTGTTTTTTTGCAAGCCCGGAGGAAATTTGTCGAAAAAACGAAGTCGGGACATAGTAATTTAGATACTAATCCCCTCCTAGCTTAGCTAAGCGCAGAGAATTCTCTTGGCTTAACTTAATGACGGAGAAAAACTGTGATACCGGCGTGATTTACATTCTTGTTATCGATAGTTTGTATGGAAAGTCCATTTTTGATGTGTAAACATCTATGCTGGCGGTAGAGTGAAAAAAAAACGTGAATGTTCGTGTGCAACGTTACGTCGTGCAACGTTACGGTGTGCATACTAGGTGAAGTACGTTCAGTGAAAAAAATCTTAAGATCCCCTTCAAGCAAAAACAAGTCCGTTTTGGATCCGCGCACGTTGATGTTTACACATATTAACCGTGAGTCACGGCACTCACACAATTTTTTTCTGTGAGGGCGTCGCCAATCCCCAATGTCGTTTTTTTCAACCACATCCCTCTGGGCTTCCAAAAAAAAAACACGGCTGATAGTGCCTTACTTTCTTAGAAAATTACACAAAATGCTCAACGTGAATCGAAAAAATGCATCGAAGCTGAAGCACCCAACATTATAGGTCTTTTATAAACTAAAAGTGTGTTTAAAAACAGCTTAATTTGGATTGGGATCGCTTTAAGATGAAGGAGGTACAACTAAGAAGTCTACAACTGGATTGCACTTACATGCTCTTATGTATCTTCGATCACACAGTGGTTTGTCTGGATTCATATTGCTCGATTTTTCAACTAAGATTTTTCCATTAATCGACTGAAATCTGAGCTGAATGATTTTGCCAGTGTAATTTTTTTTCGTTGACCTTTTCATTGCTGTCCCCGTAATTTAATTAAATGGCACCTTTACACTAAATACACACAAGAAACTGGAAAGAATGTGCGATATAGAATTAAAACCAACTCGAAAGCTTGAAATATCGTTTCAGTTTGAGTGAGGAACAAACGATTTGGTCCTTCCCCTTCACTTTTTGTTCAAACAAAATAATGGCACTGGAATAATCGGTCAATACAAATTTAGACTCAAGGCCGAGTACGAGTATATGTATTTACATGCGGAAGGTCAGCTGTCTTCTCTAAAAAAGAAAGAATTGAATTCACTGTTTGGTTTCTCTCCTAAGCTTGAGATGAATTAATGGAGTTGGTATTTTCATTTTTTCTCTAGCTTTGAAGAGTCTCACTCCCACTAATATTTTACGGTTTTCAATGGACCTATGGATGTATTCGGTGTATTTGCTAATGAGTACTCATTTTTTATGAATACACGATACTAATGTTTTGGTATCAATAGGTGATTCATTTGTTCTGTTTTGCAAGATGTGAATGGTGTATTTGAAAAAATATAGAGTGTTTTACTTTTGAAAGTAGTTTCAAGGGATTAGTTGCAGATGTTTTTTAATACATTTATAATCCAAGTCTGAGATTGGAAAATTCGAACTCCTTTCTTTTTAAAAGTTTTATTTACATTGGTTGAGAGTTTCCCTGGTTCTCGACGATCTAAAATTCAATATTAAAAATAAGTCAATTTAAGCCAAATTTATTCGGAATTCGACAGGAAATCAAGTGCAAAGCTTACGAACCCAGCCAAATGGAATCGACTCAAGTGGACTCCATTGAAAATGTCATAACTCGATGCATGAATGAATGAATGAATATTGTTGGGTATATAATTACACTGCGACTAGAGATCTATCGTGCCCCCCTTTCCAGAGCTGGATGGATGACGTAGCTCATTCTACAGCTCGTCTTTCAAATTAGTCCTTCTTGCAGAGCCTTTTTTCTGTGCTGCCAGAAAACGCCCGAACATTTTTAAACACGCTTTTATTAGGTTGACCTACAATATGATATTATGTACCGTCATCAGGGGAGGGAATATGGGTTCAGATACCCCCATACATTATATGGCAGCATCTTTATTTTAAGACTTAAAAATAAATTAAGGTTTTAAAAAACGAAAGCTCTAATAGAGAACCGAACTAAAAAGCAGTGATGCCACGTGAAAACAAAAGAAGTAGCTACAGCATAGACAAAAAATCCTTACATTTTTCCTACACCCGCACAAAATGTATAAAATAAATAAATAATAATAAAGTTATCAAATACTTAATAGTATTAAAAAAAAATTGTAAAAATGCATTTATCGTTGCATTACTTATTGAAAATAAAAATTTTAATGCAACATACAAAATGTTTGCATTGAAAATAAAATTGAATGCAAGTTGAAAATTATTTACATTAAAAAAAAATTGAATGCAAGTTGATAATTATTTGCATTACAAAAAAAAATCAAATTCGATTCGAAAATTATTTGCATTAAAAAAAAATTCAAATTTAATTTCGAAATATTTTTTGAAATGAAAAAAAAAGCAAGAACTTTTCTTGTTTTCAAAAAAACTGCAAATTTTTTTCGAAAATTCTTTGGATTAAAAAAAATGCAACAATATTTTTTGCATTAAAAAAAGGAACTTTTTTTGCATTAAAAAAAATGCAAGTTTGATTCGAAAATTGTTTCCATTAAGAAAAACAACATTTTTTGCACTAAAAAAATGCAAATTTCATTCGAAATTTTGTTGCATTAAAAAAATGTACATTTAACTCGAAATTTGTAAGCATTAAAAAATGCAAATTTAATTCAACAAGTTTTGGATTACAAAAATGCATATCTTGCATAAAAAAAAGGTATATTTTATTTGAAAATTTAATTTTAATAATGGATTGTGATAATATATTTAGAAAAAATGTTTTTTGGGAATTTAGTAACATAATTCTAAAGTCCCTACGCTTTCATAGAAAATTCGAATATTTCAAAATCCGTCCTTTTTTCCCTACGTTGTCGTTATCAAACCAAAAATCCCTACAGACCTTTTTTTCTAAAATTTAAATAGGAAAACCTACGAATATATTATGGTTTTTATTATTGAATCTAATATATAAAAAAAAAACGATCAAAAAAATTATTTAAATACATAAAAGTTGTGCAGGCTCGCACTACCTCACAACGACATTTCACATGTTGATACATTAAATTGCAATTTTTAATGTGCAAACATTTTTCTTTTGCTGAAAGTTCAAACTTAATTCATTTATTGCCCACTTTGAGAATCAATTATTTTTCCGCGCCCCCTAAGAAAGAGATACAATATAAAATATTATTTTGTCATTTTTTCAATAAAATTGAACTTTCTCAATAAATTATCCATAGTCCTCCTAAACTACTTTTCAACACAAAATGTTTTCAGGTCTGTTGCCACCCCCTGTGGTCCACTAGCGCCCACAGGCATCATTGCTCACTTTGAGAATCAATTATTTTTCGGCGCCCCCAAAGATTTTGCCACCCTAGGCCCGGCTCTCACGGGCCTAAGCCTAAATCCAGCACTGCATGAATGAATGAATGAATATTGTTGGGTATATAATTAATTACACTGCGACTGAAGATCTATCGTGCCCCCCTTTCCAGAGCTGGATGTATGACGTAGCTCATTCTACAGCTCGTCTTCCAAATTAGTCCCTTTGAGGAACTCGAGAATTTGGAGTAGTTTTAGGGAGCATAGTTTGCAGAATATGCAGGTGGCATTGCTCACTAGGCCATGTATGTTGAGGTGTCTTCTCAGTTTGCAATGGCCAGTGAGGAGACCCTATATTATTTTGAGTTTGTTCCTACTAAAGCTGATGCAGAATAGAAAGCATTCTTGGTTAGCTTCTAAGTATGAGTTTGGCTTGTCTCATTTTTGAGAGTTTGTTCCGGATTTGTTGTCTTTTTGCCTCCTCTTCTGTTTTGATTTTGGTCTTAATCCTATACCGCAGTAGCGTTCTGGCTCCATTAGGGGTGTTGTTTTGTTACTTCTATTTTCGCTAGGGAGTCAGGCTCTTCATTACCCTGAATGCCAACGTGGCCCGGTACCCAATGAAGTGCGCCATTTTTATTTGTGCCCAGTTCGTTAAGCCTGCCCACAGACTCCCATACCAGTTAAGAACTGATTCAAGAGAGTAGATACTTTACTGTTTCTTTGGAAGTTCTTTCCAAAGTTATACTTTCTAATCATTCTATCTCTCGGAATGTCGAGAAGGTTTGTTGCTGTGCAAATCGAGTTTTTTTTCTTCCAGACCGATGATTTTTTCTGTCCCAGTTCCCTCCTTATCAAATCTCAAAATGGCTCCCTTAGCAGCACTTTCTATAACCAAGTATAGTGGGTCTAAATTTACAATACATAAAAAGCCCTGTTTATCTTTAAATTGTATGTAAGGTTAAGGTTTAGCAAAAATTAAGTCCCTTCTCAATAGTAAAATTGGCCATGAGCCGAAAATATTTTTTTTTGTCACCAAAAACCACATGGTTTTTGATATGAAAAAATGTCTGGCAATATGGAAAGAGTCTTCTTTCGCCAGTAAATAGGCATTTGTGTTTTTTTTTTTTTACATTTTTGTGCTACATCAAGCATGGTTTAATATATGGCATAATAAAATAGATCTATTTCATATTAAGGAACTTTTTTTAACAGTGGAATCGAAATCCCCCATCGAAACATTCCAATGCGGCCGGCGGCGTGGAGCATTTACAATGTCCTAATCAGTATTTTATACGCATCATTCCATGCGGCTTTCGTTTTAATTAGATTTGAATAGTGCCTAATCGATTTGGTGAAGTGGCTAAAAGAGAGGAGGGAGGCTTAAACGCTTAAATTGCATTGTAATTAGAGCCAAACTTGCATACAAAGTTTAATTTTAAATTGAACACTTTGTTTTGTTGGCATAGACACTTTATAATATGAAGCAGATGCTGCAACTAGGCCAACTAGGATGTAATTAGAAAAAATACTTTTTCAGGGACGATCGGTTAAACTTCGATACAAAATAAAAGTGTGGTGGTTATTGGTCATCGTTTTCAGTAGGACATTATTTGTGCTGATGGACCTAATTCAAATTAGAATGGAAATAAACCAGAGACCAGACAATTTATATTCGATCAGGATAATGTAGTCAACTATTTATGTAAGGTAGGTATATTAAGTGCTAGCTATTAGTTATCCTTCCTCTACAGAAAATACCAATTATAGTTGAACAATATGTCGGTGGTGCAGGTCAAGTTACCGACATTCGTTGAATTTTTTATCGGCGGATTCACTAATAGCAATTTTGTACAGGGGTGAAAATTTACTACATACATATATATAATGTAAACACTATACATACTTACTTCCATAAGACTGCTCCTATTCATTCTCTGACTCATACTTGATCGAACGCTGTGAAAAACAGTAATAAAACAAACAATTTGAAATTTTAATGAAATGTTTATTATTTTTCTAGATTTATTTTTTTTCAACATTTTTCGGTTGCTTACATTTTTGTTTTGTTTTTATTTTATTTTTTTTTTTTATTTTCGTAACTGTTTATAAATTTTCCATTTTTGTATATACCTACTCTTTATATTTTGTTTTATGTTTTGAAATTAATTTTATGTTGTGTTTTTTTTTTTTAATGTGCGGTTATCTTGTTTTTTTTTGTTTTTCTTGTTGACAAATCGGGTAATGTGTTTGCCTTTTTCTTTTTAATTTTAAATTTATATTTTCAGCAGTTAAAATGTTTTTATTATTTTTTTATCTTTTACTATTGCTCTATTTTAAATAAAAATTATTGTTTGAAAATGCGATTTTACTTTGGTCTCTATGTAGGCAAATCACCTTATATGTGACATCAAACATTTAAATCTAGTACAGTAGTTTACGTAGTTAAACTTTATGAATTTATATTTGCATTTAATTTATTTTTGTGCCATAACACTCAATTAATATTGGAAATTGTTTTTATTTGTTTGCGAATTTTATAAGACCTCAACTTGGAGGTTTAAAAAACATCCTATGGCCAATTAAACTATTTAATAAATATGTCACCTCTTGAAATGTTATGAGGGTCATTTTAGTTAAGTCAAAGAGTTAGGACTGTGCTTAGAAGATGGTGACTGGTCTGTGTTATCTTTAGGCTTTTTGTTCCTAAATTGCGAGGGCAAAGAATTTTATTTGTTCGTTTTGTGTTTATAATCTTTATGTTCCTTCATTTTCAACCTGAACCTGAACCGATTCTTTCTATTTTTGTTTTTAATTTAAGTCCATCGAATACCGTTTTTGTAGTTTTTCGTATGTGTAAACTCAAGTCAGCTCTATCGACATATCTGTCGAGAACGGAATCTTATAAAAAGAATACTTTGATAGCACATTTTAAAATGTTTCGTTCCTAACGGATTCATCTAAGAAGTTGAATGATTCGATTAGCTCTGCAGATTTGATTTTTTTTTCTAACTAAACTTAAATTATTTAAACTTAATATTGGCAGTTATTTCGACATTCATGTTGTCTTAATTTTTTGAACTTAGTAGGATTATTTATATTTATGCCTTATTATTATACATATCTAAGCATATTTGTTTAAGTATAAAATAATCTAGGTACTTAAATTCATAATGTCAAGCCCTTTTCTTTTTTAATGTTCTTTTATATGCAAGAATAATAAAGAAACAAAAGCAACCCGATGACTTTTTCAATTTTAAATTAAGAACAAAATTATAATTTAAATATACATACATATTTTTCATTTTCAATTCATAATTTTTTTTACTTTATTTTTTGTTTTCATTTTCAGTCTTAAAATGTGTGTGTTTTTGTTTTTATTTTCATTTTATATTTTATTTTATAAATCGTATATTATTTCTAGCATGTTTTTAGTATCATAAGTTTTAAAAATGCAATTATTTTTGTATTTGTTTTTATATCCTTTTAACCTTCCATGTTTAACTTTGAGTTTGTTTTTTTTTTTTAATTTATTAAATTTTTAATCATACAAATGTTTTCTATATAGCTGTTTAACCATAAATGGGATTTTTCACTGCCAATTTTGGTGTGGTTAGAAGTAAATTCAATAAAAGCTTATTCTTAAAAAAAAAACATTGTACATCATTTTCCTCTGAAAATGTGGAATTTCTTACGATATTGTTGTGATGAGAAGAGATTGCAGGGATATCAAAGAAAATATAAATGAGATATGAGTTTATATATTTCCTTTTATAAATCAATATTTCTTTTTATTTCCATAAAGAAAAACTTTTCTAATGGAAGGACTTGAATTGAAGTTTTTTTTTATTCTTTTCTGTTTAAGTCTACTTCTTAATATCTGTTCGGGAATTATTGATCAGTAGGTATATACATATAGTATCTATCCAAAGGTAACTAAGGTGCTATTGATTGCCTTAAGGGAAAGAGAAGTTCAAAGGTTTTTCTTCTTTTTCTTAGACGGATTACAATTCATTGAAAGGAAAACAAATAAGTTGAGTGTGGAATATTTCCAAATCTTTGCTTTTGATTCTTCAAGAACTTTAATCTTTAATGTTTTACTATATTTTTTTTTCTTTTGTTAACTTCAATTTCATTTCTGCCTTGAGCTCACCTCAACTTTGAAATAGAAGTTAAAGACTTTTTTATAAGATGGGGCTTACATATAAAACCTACTAAACAACTGTATTCGTTGGTAATATCTCAGAAGTGGTTTGGCGGTGGAAAGAACGGCTATGTAACAAATTTCTACTCCGATTCCAGATATAGTAATAAATATTGTAAAGAATACACGCTTTTCCTCTTCTATTTTTATAAACAAAATCCAAATTTGAATTAAAATAAGGTTTCTATATAAACCCTTAAAATTAATTTTAAATGCCAACAAATCACACTGTTTAACTGAACCTAAAGTGCAAATATGAAAAACTTAAGTTCCACTTATTACGGTAAATGTCAACTGTGAAACAGGCCCTTACTTATTTTACAAAGTAATTAAATGATGGAGCATTTCCTAGTATTTCATCCTTTAAGATGGTATAATATAAGTTAATAAATAGATTGAATTAAAAAACAAAACTCCTTAAACTCCACTTTAACTAAAATCATAAATGGCAACCTGTCTAGTTTCTTCATCTTTCAACGATTCAAAGAGACATTTTGGCGTTTGGGGAAGAAATGAAATATTATTTAATGATTTTGTTCGTATTATTTGGCCGTTTTGCATTTTCACAATCATCTGATGCTAAGAAAAAATTACTCCAACTATTTTGAATAGGAGAGAAACTGAAATAAAACAACCCTGTAGAAATAAAGAAGCCCCAATTTGTTACCTATCGATAATAAGGCAGTATTTAATCGTCAAACAAAACATTACACGGTTATGATATAATTACCTACTGCTCAGGTTTAAAAAAAATGCCAACAGCAGCCTTTAGAAAACCAATATGTTCCAAAACATTAGAAAATTGTAGTAGTCTAAAGTAGCCAAGGTATCCTTAGGATACATGGGTGGGGAAAATCCTCCGGAGGGCCAACAACACCATGGACCCTCCTCCCTTATAGGAATCACACGCCTTCCCTTAAATGAATGAATTTGGGCCTACATTATTTTTTTTTAACCCATTATGATATCCAATTATGATATATTTTTTATTCGGGATGAGTTGTATTGTAACAATAGTTCAGTGCTGCGGTAGCAAGAACCCCCCCCCCCCCATCCGACGAGCTAGGATGTCTGGGCCTCCTCTCCTTCCTGCTGTTAGGACCAGCCAGACCAGGACCAAACATGGGGATGTAATGTGAGTAAGGGAGGGAGAGGTCTTTTCAACATCGGTTTCGTCTAAAGCTAAGTTTTTCAGTACGTGATTAAACCCGAGATAGCCGACCGACTCTTTTGAGTACGGTAAGATGAAGAGTATTCGGAACCTAAGAAAATTGAGGCCGGTGTACCACAGGGAAGTGTCCTAGGACCAACATTGTATTTGTTACATACTAGTTGTATTGCGATGTTCAGCAATGCTTTCTTGGTCACCTTTGCAGATTATATTCCAATATTAGTAGCTGATAAATGCGTGTAATAGCAAAATTTCAAAATGCAGTCGATAAAGTAAAAGATTGGACGCAACAATGACGTATCAAACGCAATCGACTCATTGACTCATACAAACTTTAGAAACAAAAAAGCTTAACAATTTTCTAATTTTTATCAACAGTAAGGCTGTACCATGCGCATCAAATACTGACAAATACTTTGGAATAACATTGGATGCGAAGTAAAAATGGAAAGGGAAAATCAAAAAAAAAAAAGTAAGAACTAAACCTGAAGCAAAGACAAATGCATTGGTTACTCGGTAAGAACTGTAACCCATGTACCTAGAACAAAATAATACTATAGGTACCTTTGCAAACCCATTTGGTCGTATGCCATCCAACTATGGGACTTTAAAAAAAAGCAAATGCTGAAAACATCCAAATATTCCCAAAGAAAGTCCTTCGTGGAATTATAAATGCCACTTCCTATATGATACATAGCGATTTACATCGTGACCTACATTTTGAAATGGTTACAGAAGTGGTTAGAAAACACACTGTATCGGACAATTTGTCGGATTCCATAAGCAGCTACTTTTCAATCACAAAAGTTTCATCTCGCATCGGCAGTGTTCAAGGCATCAGCATAAAAATGACAGATTATTTTCTATTGATGTATAAAATGGAAACTTTCCCTAAAGTGCCTGCCACATAAAACAAAACAAAAAACAAACAAACACAGCTTTCAATCAAGTTCAGACTCTTTTGAAATGAAGCAAATTTAAAAGCCTTCGTAACCATCAAACATTCACCTAAATTTATATACTTTTTCCTATACCAATAGCTTTAGTCAGTCATCGAAATCCCCTTTCACTACACGAAACTTTTAACAAAGAAAAGTTTTCCTAAAAAAAACCAAAACCCCTATGGAATAGAATCAACAAAAGCAAATTACTTCCAACAGCAACAAACAACCATCAATTCTAAAGGAGTTAACACATTCAAATGGTTATATTGCAACTATCGAACATTGAACAGAAAGTTTTGCGTTAGAAATTCAGAGAAGTTTTAACTTCTTTAACTTCGACAGAATAATAGTTCTATTCTCACTTGAAGAACATTTTTTTTTTTTTGTTGAAGCTTTAAGGACGAAGATGACGTAACGTTAAAACAAAATAACATTTTACTCATTTAGGAAACAATACAGAAGTAAACTTATATCTAAAAAGCGTCATGAATAACCATTTTCGATTGATACAATGTGCTATGTGTTCGGGTTCACCTCTCATTATGATACGATGTGGTTAGGGTAGTAGGAGTTGAGAAAAACCCGCCATCTTGTTTTCATTTAATATATAATGAAAATTTTACGAAAGTAATTAAACTTGGTGGTGCGATAGTTCGTGGAGAACCAGAGCCTAGTGGCTTAAAACTTCCAACCATTCTTGTGTACGTGTTGTTAGTTTGAAGGAAATGTGTAGAGGGGACCTACAATTTTCTGCCAAATCTGAACCGCATGGCAAGAGATAAACTTTGAAAGCTTGGGTTATTTATCACTTCCTCGCAAGAAGCAGTGTCCATTTGAAAAAAAGGACAGTTTTCTTAGAAGGTATATAGAGTTGGATCCGCCCCCAGACCTCCGGCATGCCAGTCCAACGGTGCCGTCTAACCAATAACCATCATACTGAGGGTTACTTCCCAAAGACATGCCATATACAAATTGGTTCATCGAAAGATGTGATTTTATTTTCATTTTCACTGTACTAAAAGGCCTTCTCGAAATACTTGGATCCTCTTAGGTACGCTTTTGCAGTGCGAGATTAAAGTTAAACCCGAATTAACTCATCAAATTTGGTGAGTTAACTCAGGATTAATTTAACAGATGCTTTTGATTTTATCCACAGAGTATTTTCAGTCGTTCCGCATGCATCCTCCACCGAAGAACTGCCTCTTCAGTTAACAGTGAGCTAATTTACTTCTAGAGTAAGCTAACTCTGGGTTAACCCACCACTAAAAAACTGGGCCTTTTTAATATAAAATTACTTTAAAATTTAGTTTGAAAATTAATTGAAATTTCTTTCAAAGGATTATTTTACATATTTTCATAAATTCAACCTTAAAAGTCAACTTACATATATTAATCAATACCTACTTATAATTTGTCAACTTAAAAGTACCTACGTCAAACAATTGAAGCGTTCAACTGAAGAAGGTGTTGAGTGACATTTGTTTAATTCTGAAATAAAAGAGTTCAAAGTCCTTTTTTTACAACTTTTTTGTACCATTTTTTTAAGGTTCAATTGGAGACTAAAAATTGTAGAGGGACGCCAATCACACAGAAATTTAAGCTTTCATTTAGCCTCTTCATTGGTAAAAAAAATCCAAACAAAATTTAAATTGTCACTTACCTCCTTCTTCATCTGAACGCTTCAATTGTATGCATATAATGCACATATGTATAAAAACTGCTGAAACACTATTTCAAGGACTTGAAATCCTTGAAAATCTAAAAAATGAGAATATTTGGAGGATTTTCAATAAACCCCTGCACTTCTATAATTCCCCAGAATACATTTCATCATCATCACAGCCTTCCATTGCAGATAAATCCGATTAGAAATTGTGTGAACACTGGTGTGACACATGTGTCTATTATCCTGATACATCATCAGTTCTATCTAAGAGCAAGGATTATTTTGTTATCCATTTTAGAGAGCCATACCTCTCCATAAGAATCATATATAGAATGATATAGACACTCATCATTCAACATACATCTTTATTGGTGGGTTCGGATTTGAGTGGGGCAGAAGTTTTAGACTCGAGGGATAGACACAAAAAGATAACCAGATACATACACACATATATGTATGTTTGTCGGTTTTTATTTCGATTTCAATTCGAAAAAAGACTCCTTAATTGTCAGGTTACCTGACATACAGGCTGTGCTGTATCGTGTTTTCTGTGTCTGTGCGACGATGATACCTATCGTTGCCAAAGACAAATTTTCTTTCAAGGTAATGATATGTGAGCTTGGTTTCTTATCGTAAATTAGATTGACAATGATTGTAGATGTAGGTTCACCCAAAGGTACAAAGCAATATCCTGCAATACAATTTCCCTTATATGTCTTTAAGATTTTCATCACCAGAGACCCCATAAAGTTTGGGATGTTTTTGGGTTTTTGTGTGTGCCTGCTCTTTTTTCAATGTCGCACGTGTTTTGTACACAGATTATTATTGACTGATGGTGTTTTTTTTTTTTTAACTACACAAAAGTATACCTTCCTTCATATGTATGTACATACATAATGTTTATGAATTAAAATGAGAAACGTGTTGCGAATATCTTTATGATGACAACAAAAACTTATTCTTCTTAAAAAATACAGACATGAAATTCTTTGAAACAACGGGTGTTTTGATGTTGATTTATTGAATTGTCTCCATGGGATTGAAAAATAATGAGAGCATGTGACGTGATTCATGCAAGAATTTGAATTATTGATTTAATTTAAATCATTCATGTCTCTGCATAAATAGATGTTTTATTCAAATTAGACAACATGTACTTTCGGCAGATAGTCTGGTCGACAGATATCCAATCAATTTGTATGAACTGGTGAGTTGGTTTACTGTGTTATACAAGCAGACGCAACGCAACTTGGTGTTTACCCAACTCATCTGCTTGATAAAGCTGAGGTTTTTATCACTACCAATGTTAGAAGGTACTTTCAATAGTATACAGTGCTACAATATGAAGTTGTATAGCTGTAGCAAGAATATAGTAGATGTGGTTTTAGTTGAGCCAACATCTACTTCTACTACAAGATACATACAACACTCCATTGCGTTAAGCCAGTATTAGGAAGGACTCGATTTAAAAGGCGTATTTTCCGATACGTAGAGTTTTCTACACCACACAGTTTTTGCCTACCCTTAAAATGTTTTAACCGATAGTTCGAGCGTTAGAAAAATAAGGAAAGATTTAAAAGGATATTGTTTTTGAAGTTCTGAATATCAAAATGGTATAGGGAAAAATAAAGCCACGTAAAGCATCCGTGTTGTGCGGCAAAAGAAACAAATGTCTGTACTTAACAGTACCCTCGTCTGAAGTTGTTCTCAAGAGCGAATTGATAAGTATTAGTAAAAGTGCGAGTATTACAGTTGTATTGTTTTAAAGGAGAAATGCAATGGGCTACATCACTTGAACACTGTTTTGATAGATAAAGCGCTAAAATAAAGAGAAACATGAAACACTGCGTCGCGCGGGTTACGTCGAAGCTTCCGCAACAGCCCCATTTCCCATAAATTGGAAACTTTAAAGGTTAATTTTAAGTGAATCATATTGCAATGTTTTTCCCAGCGGAAGTGCAATGTCCAGAAATACAATATTCTTATTTCAAGGCATTGCAGTTCCGCTGAAATCATAAAACAATTAATGCAGGAAACCACAAAACAAACAAGCAATTAACTTCGTGGGAAATGGAAAAAGAATAAAAACTGCAATGTAAGCAATCAGAAATTTAATTTTAAAATTTATTGAAAGAATTGTCAAGTAAATTCATAATTGAAGCTCAATAAAGAAGGTCGCAAAAAAAAAATAGTTTTTTTTTATTTAAAAGACAAAAGGAAACCCTAAGTCGCGAACTATGGACCAGAACATGCAAGCTTGTATTTTGCAACTTGCCATCATAAATATATTCATTTTGTTATATGAATCTTTAAATGTACACCTTCTGTGCACATGTTGTATAGTTTTCTTCTTGTTGTGCATCTTCTATACACATTCCATCATTTGAAATATAAAAGTTTTTTTTTGCACCGTTTGTGCAAAATTCTGAGAAATATTGTTTGGCATCGAAAAATTATTATTGTATTTAATTCAGACGGCTCAATGAAACTATTAATATTAAATTGTGCATATAATAGCCATATCAAGAATGTTTGTTTTTCGTCCCTCAACGTTCACCACCTGCATCATTTCGTACGAGTAAAGTCATATAAATTATGCACTGAATCCATTGTGTATAAGACCTCCAATTACATTGTCACTCAGTGTCCGTCACAGTTGGCGTAAAGTACAAGTACAATTCCCTAGGCAGACATTTAAATTAAGTTTTAAAAATGAATTTCGTTCAGCAACAGTAGTAATTTTAAAAATACTAGTACATTCCACTTCTCACTACATTAATTGTGTCCATAGATACACCAGATGATGTCCTTTTTTCCTGTACAAAAATGAAATAAAGCCACCTACTTATGTATATCCAGTCACCCGCTGCTATTTCAAAGGTAATATAACTTGAAATTTCTTTCACAAATTAATGTGAGGACAGTCCAGTATGTGAAGTAAAATTGCATCACTTTTTTCGTTGTTTGCCATTTATATGTACATTTATACACACATATCTACATATAAATCAAATTAAATTGTCTGTCTTTTATTTTAAAATAATAATTGTATTCAATTGTGCTCGTGTGGTTATGTCGTTTTTCCATTGGTTTCACTCACACAGTTGCTTCCATACTCAATTCTGAATATTTATGTTTTGTTTTCGTGAATCATAAAATGGAAATTATTTTTTCTTAAATTTTTTCGCACCATGTTTATTCAATATTAAATGCCTTGTTTTTTAATACAGAATAATCAATTAAAATGGAAAGTAAAAACAAGAATGAAGTTACTCTGCGGTTTGTTTTGACGTTTCACTATGTAGGTATTACTGCTTCTTGAGTGGATTCTGACTTAAAATGCTTAAATCTTTTCTCAGAACCTTCAGAATCCAGAAGAGGGTTATGATTGTGTCGTTCGTTGAATGCAGACGTGTTAATCGAAGTGCATTTCGCTTATAAGAACAGTCTACTAAAAACTTTAATTTTTTTTCCCTGAGTGAAGTGGAACTTTAAAGTTCAAGTTATCACGGTCAGGCATTGACCCAACCAGAAAAAATTGTCGACGATGCACACGGGCATCCACTTCGCACTTTGAATTGTTTCCCACCGTGAAACTCGAGCCGAGCAAACACCTTTGCACTCGGTCTGTATGGGAACTGCTGGTCAGCAGTATTAGGCTAAGCAATTGAATGTATTTATGATTTTAGATTTGATTATTCTTACTGGTAACTTGGTAGAGTGCAGTCACACTTAAATAAACAATTATAAGATTTAAATTTCGTGTTTTAATTGGGACCAGTGTCGAGGTCCCATAAAATAATATTTTTTTCATCACAAGGATCTCTGATCCGTTACTGGCGCCCGAGCAGGGACCCGACCGTCCTGATAAAAAAAAAGATTATATAAGTTAACACCACGAACATAAATTCCCACAGCTACCTGCAACAAGCTGCTGACATTGCGTCTCATCACATTCCAAAGGGGAATGCAACACGATCACCATCGCCTCTGTGGGAACAATCATAAGGTACAGAATGCTAGGCTAGCAAATTTTAAGTATTTAAGGTGTAGGAAATAAGTATTCATTGTCATTATTGTTAGAGAGGCAGAATCGCTGCCAGATTTGTAATTCATTTTTTAATAAATAAAGAATTGAGGCTTCACCTCAGAAAATAAAAAACATTTTTTTTAAACAAAATAAATCTTAAAAAGATTAATTTATACTCTCAAAAATTATCCTGAAAAAGTAAATCTTCTCTAACAAAAAATAATAAAATATACATTGAAATGAATGAGACCGGAACAAACAAAACCCTGAAAAAAGTTAGCAAAGGCTAACAAAAATGTGATCAGAACAAATAAAATCAAATAAACAATAAAAAGTTGTCAAAACTATAATCCTGGTCTTAAGATAAAATAAACTAAAGTGAATGTGATTTGGCCTAATTACAAATTACAAAAATTAATTAAAGAAATACATTTATGGAACTGTTAACCTCTGCTAAAATATCCGAGAGACAAATACCTAACTATAGAGAGGTGAAAACTAGAATCAACTTTAAGAAACAACTTTAAAAATCAACTTTAAAAACCAACTTTAAAAATCAACTTTAAAAATCAGCTTTAAAAATCAGCTTTAAAAACCAACTTTAAAAACGAAGGAAAAGATGCTGTCTTTTTTTATGTAAGAATAATTAATAAAAATTACTACATTTTGTGTCATTTACACCTATATTATTTAACTAAATTTATTTTAAATATATATACATTTTATTTTTTTCCCTCAAAATTAAATTGAATTGAATATCAAAGTACATATATGATGAAAAACGACCGAGAATATTCCAAAAGGAAAATAAGGAAACACAAACTAGTATCTTGGATATTGAGAATAGAATAAAAGAAACATCTATTTATTTATTTTTATAATAAATTACATAGTGCAGAGAAAAGGTGATTATTAAAACAGAGTGTTTATGAGCAGAGTGTTTTTGAGCTGAGTGTTAAGTATGTATGTATAAATAATTCATTCTTTAAAAACAACACTTTCCCTGAATGAATAATGACAAAAAATAATAATATTTTAAATGGCTAAACCTAATCGTTTGGCATCTGCTGTATGCTTGGTAGATGGCAAAGCTTTTGTTAAAATGTCGGCTAACATTTCGTTGGTGGGAGTATATTTCAAGTTAATAGTTCCACCTTGAATTTTTTCGCGAACGAATTTGGTTTTCGTTTCTACATGCTTAGTTCTGGCGGAATATGCATTGTTCTTTGCAAGTTGAATTGCAGTTTTGTTGTCACAAAACAGGTCCATTTCTTTTGAGCAATCTGGGAACAGTTCGGTTTCTAAACGCTTGAGCCAAACTGATTCTTGTATAGCAGCAACCATAGCCATAAATTCCGACTCAGTCGTTGAAAGCGCAACAGTTGGCTGTCGCTTTGATGACCAAGAAATTGCTGCACCTTGCATCATAAAAACATAACCTGTAGTTGACTTACGCTGGTCGATGTCACTTGCCCAATCGGCATCGCAGAATCCTTGAATCTGGCTATGTTCTTTATAGAAGGTAAGTTTCTTGTCGATTGTGCCTTTCAAGTAGCGAAAGATACGCTTTATGGCTGTCCAATGCGCTTTTCCTGGATTAGTACTGTACCTGCTCAACAAATTGACAGCATAACTTATATCTGGCCTAGTAGTTTGAGCAGCAAATAGCAGGGATCCAACAGCTTCCATGTATGGTACTTTGGACATCAATTGCTTTTCATCTTCTGAAGTTGGAGACATTTGCAGAGAAATCTTTTGATTTAAATCCAACGGTGTCGATACTGGATTGCAGTCGAACATTCCAAATCGACTTAGAATTTCTAAGATATATTGGGACTGATCAATAGCAATTGTGCCAGCTGACCTATTTCGAGTGATACGAATTCCTAGGACTGAAGATGCATCACCTAAGTCCTTCATTTCAAAGTTCTTCACTAAACTATCTTTTACAATTTGTTCTTGAATTTCATCGTTGGAGAAAATTAAAACGTCGTCTACGTAAACAGCGACGAAGGTCATTTTGCTTTTGGTAACTTTATAATAGATGCATTGATCAGCATCCGAACGGTTAAGACCAGCCACCAATAAAACATTGTTCAATTTTTCATTCCATACTCGACTCGACTGTTTTAAACCATATAAGGATTTATTCAGCTTACATACCTTATTGGATCCATTACTGAAGTTTGTTGGTTGTACCATGAAAATATTTTCCTTTATTTCACCATTCAGAAACGCAGTAACGGCATCCATCTGACGAATGTTGAGATCGAATTTGGATGCAATCGCAATCAAAAAACGAATCGACGAGTATCTAGCTACAGGTGAAAAAGTTTCTTCGTAGTCGATGCCTTGTTTTTGGGAGCAGCCTTTTACCACCAAACGCGCCTTGTACCTTAAAATGTCCCCATTTACATCCCGCTTCGTTTTGAATACCCACTTACATTTGATGGGATGTTTGTCTTTGGGTAGATCTACCAAATCCCATGTATTATTTAACTTAAGGGATTCAAATTCGACTTCCATTGCCTTTTGCCACATAGGTGCATCAGGGCGTGACATAGCATCTTTAACAGTTTCTGGGTCATTATTTTCAAATTTAACAGTATAACTTGCCTGATATTTCGGATTAGGTTTCGGTACTCGTTTGGATTTACGAACAGGGACAGCATCTTTCCGTGTGACATCTATTGTAGCTTCAACTTCATCACCGATGCCTGTTGTATCCTGGGTTTCCTGTTGCACTTGCAAATCTGTGGAACTGATATCGCCTTCATCTGTTTCATAAGAACTGCTGTCGTTTTCTTCAATTTGAGTATCAGTTAAGGAGACAACATTAAAATCTTCAGAAACAATGTCAGAGTCTTGGCTAACTTTCCCCTCAGAATCGGCATTTTGTTCAGTTGGTTCTTCAAAAAATGTAACGAAAGGTATGTTAAGGTTTTGAGTGTCAATTACCTTTTTTCTTCGGGAATTCTCAAAGAACACAACATCTCGACTTACAATAATTTTTTGAGTTACCATGTTGTAGAGACGGTAAGCCTTTGATTCAGTACTGTATCCAAACAAAATACATTCAGTAGACTTTGCATCGAGCTTCTGACGTTTTTCAGATGGGATATGCACCATAGCCTTGCAACCAAACACCCGCAACATTTTCAAGTCTGGCGTTTTTGAGCTGAGTGTTAAGTATGTATGTATAAATAATTCATTCTTTAAAAACAACAATATATTTACTCGTTACATACATATATACATATTATATTTATTTAATTAAAATTTTACAAAATTTTCTGAAATTCAAATTGAATTAAATAAAAAGTACATAAAGATTATAATAATTAACAGAGGCAATTTCCTAGAAAGGAAAAGAAAAGAGCAAACTAATTTAATACAAAATTATAGATTCAATGGTAAAACAGTTGGATTCCATTGGGAACAAAATTAAGCAAATAGAAAATAGAAATTCGATTGGGATAACAACTCAATCTCCTTTAAATAAAGAACCTCTTCGGGGCCCAAATACTGAATAAGAACTTAGGGAGATTGCAAAATTGCCTGATTCTGTAAAGGAAATACAGGCCTTTGAGGGAAACCAAGTACAATATGTGTCCTGGGTACATAGCATAGGAACAGTCTTAAAAGATTACGAAATTGTTCGGAGTAAGCCCCTATACAGGGCAATACTCCAACACATTAGACAGAAGGTAAGAGGCAGGGCTGATGCCGCCCTAGTTTCATATAATATCTTCGATGGGGAGTGGGACGAAATTAAAAGGGGGTTGTCCCTCCATTATGCGGATAAGAGGGACATAAGAACCCTTGAACACCAACTTAATTCATTAAAACAAGGTAACTCGAGGGTGGACGATTTCTATGTGACGGTAAACCACCAATTCTCGTTAATAATAAATAAGATGTGAAGCATATTCGAGCGAAACCGCTGATGCCCTAGTGGGAACGTACCGCGATAGGGCATTAGATGTTTTCATAAGGGGATTGAGTGGAGATCTTTCACGACTTCTGATAATTCAGAAGCCTAAAACTCTTCCCGAGGCATACTCAGCTTGTCTCGAGATGCAGAATTTAAATTATAGAAATAGTTCGGTGCATGTACAGGCATAAAACATGATTTCCGCCCCTGTACAATACAATTTTAACTGTGATAGGGTTCCCTCTCCCTCAGGAAACAACTTAGATAAATACCCTAACAACAGGAGTAGATATGGCCAACAACAATTAACCAGGTTTCCCAACAACAGAAGTGCGTATGGTCAATAGCGAAACCCGTCGTGGATACCAAGCTTTAGCAGGAGACAGTCCCAGCCACCACCGAGACCAACTGGACCGAAACCTCCAGTTAAAATGGAATTGGGTTTCGTGCAAACAGGAAACGTGAACTATATGAACAAGCCAAATAACCCGAGGCTTCGGATTCACATAACTATCCTTGGAAGTAACAAAGACTGCACCATGCGATTGCAGATGCACCAGTTAATGTCGATGAACCGAACACATCCGGTTCGGTTGGTGTTGAGCAAGATGAAAATTGTATGCTATTTAGCCTTAATGAAAATATAAGCGAACCCTCCAAAATTAAACTTAAATCCATAGTTAATAAATTCAGTCACTTATTTGGCCCAGTTACCAATGAAGAGGTAAAAACCAATATAAGGGCAGAAATACGGACCACAACGGATGACCCGATATACACCAAGAGCTATGCATACCCTGCTTGCATGCGAGAAGAGGTCGAGAGGCAGGTCAATGAGCTTCTGGCCGAAAACATCATTCGTCCGTCCAAAAGCCCATATAATTCACCTCTATGGGTCGTTCCAAAAAAGCCTAAGCCGGACGGGGAAAAACAGTATAGGATGGTTATAGATTTCAAGCGTCTGAACTCCGTAACCATTTCCGATACCTACCCCATCCCGGACATAAATAGTACCCTCGCAAGTCTTGGCGATGCCAGATTTTTTACCACAATAGACCTCACTTCAGGCTTTCATCAGATAGCTATGAAGGAAAAAGATATACCCAAGAGAGCATTTTCCACAATGAAAGGAAAATACGAATATCTAAGGCTACCTTTCGGGCTGAAAAACGCCCCGGCCTTATTCCAAAGAATGATAGGCGATGTCCTCAAGGAGCTAATCGGAAGAATTTGCTACGTCTATATTGACGATATTAAATTTTTAGCAAATCCGAAAACGATCACTTGAGGGACATCCAGACAGTGTTCTCCGAAATTCACGAAGCTGGCCAAAAAATTAATCTAGAAAAACACATTTCCTAGCCACCAGTGTTGAATTCTTGGGATATCTTGTAACTTCTGACGGTATTCTTCCTGATCCCAAGAAGGTTAAGGCTATCGAGGCAATTTTACCTCCTAACACCCTTAAGGAGTTAAAGAGTTTCCTTGGATTAACATCATATTATAGAAGATTTATTAAAGACTATGCCAAGATAGCTAAGCCATTAACAAATATGACTCGTGGAGACTTGGCACAAGTACGCGCCAACCAATCCAAAAAAGTTCCTATTAGTCTGGACGAGACAGCACTTAAAGCGTTTGAAAATCTTAAGGAATTGCTTACTTCAGCTGAGGTACTTGCTTTTCCAGACTTCGACAAACCCTTCAATCTGACTACGGACGCCTCCGACTACGCCATAGGTGCCGTGTTGTCTCAGGGAGAACCTGGGAAAGACAAGCCGGTTGCATACATCTCCCGTTCCTTAAGTCGAACGGAAGAAAGTTATGCGACCAATGAAAAAGAACTACGTGCTACAGTTTGGGCACTCGATAACTTAAGAAACTACCTCTATCTATAAGGATATACACCGACCACCAGCCTTTGACTTACACGCTAAGTAATAGAAATTACAACGCAAAACTCAAACGCTGGAAGGCAAGAATTGAAGAGTACAACTACGAGTTGGTTTACACTCCAGGTAATTCAAACTTCGTGGCAGATGCTCTATCGAGGCTTCGAACAGAGGTTAACCATTTGTCAGATTCCCCAGATTCTCGAACGGAAACAGCAAGTTCATTCCCTGACACAGCAGATACAGAAACGGCGACCGAAGAACGAACTGAAACAGGACTTACACAGACAGCAACTGCTGACGAAAACTCCACAGGCAACATTCAAACAGCTACTGCCGACGAAGGACTTTGTGAAAAATCCCCCTTTGATAGTGAGTGTGGAACTATGCACAGTTCCGATCAAGATAACAGCGACTTAATACCACACGTGGAAGCTCCTCTTAATGTTTTCAGGAACCAATTGGTTCTTAAGGTTGGTATCGACTTGTGTGCCCACGAGGAACCACATCCTGGCTTTCACCGCCACTATATCTCAAGAAGGAACTGGAATGAAACCAAACTCAGGGAAGTCTTATTAGAGTACCTTAACCCAAACGTTATAAATGGAATAAAAATTCCAGAAGTTTATCTAGGGATGCTTCAGAACGCATACCTAGAAAGCTTTAATAAGTATAAAATCAGGGTTACACAGAGATTAGTGGAAGATGTGGCCAATGAGGAACGGAAATTTTCCATCATCGAGGAGGAACATAGAAGGGCTCACCAAGCCCCGAGGGAAAATAAAGAACAGATCCTCGAAAAATTCTCTTTCCCACGAATGATGGCAAAAATTAGGAAATATACTACCTCCTGCGAAATTTGTCATTCCAATAAGTACGATAGAAGTCCGCACAACCCAGAACTCCAAACAACACCCGTACCAAAATATCCATGCGAAATTATCCACATGGACTTAATGGAGATCCAAAAGAAAAATTCCTGACGGTGGTAGATAAATTTTCTAAATTCTCTAAATTCTTTCACATCAAAGACAGATCAGCTATCTATTTGAGATCAAAAATGATAAAGATTTTGCATTACTTCACAGTACCTTTGATGTTAGTTACAGACAACGAGAGGGGTTTTCTCAGTCCAATAGTCCTGAACCTTATTAAAAATTTAGGAGTGAAACTGTACTTAACACCTTCTCACAGAAGCGAGGTCAATGGCCAAATAGAAAGGGTTCACTCTACGGTTCTCGAAATATATCGATGCCTTAGAGCAGAATACTCAGACTTAAATGTCAAAGAGCTCGTCTACGTGGCTGTTGATAGGTACAACAACACGGTACATTCCGTTATTAAGAAAAAACCAACAGATATTTTTTTCAATCGATCGCAAAGAGTCAATTATCAGAATCTTTTGAACATCCGTTCAAGAATCAATAAAGATCTAAGGGGGATAATTGAGAAAAACATGAAGGCTAGGAATCTTCGGAAAAACTTAAAAAGAGTGGTACCAAAGAAATACAAGAAGGCCGATGTCGTTTACGTTGCTGTTAAGGGTATACAAAGTAAGAACAAACCCTTGTATAAAAAAGAGGTTGTAGCAAGAGACAACCGAGTAACGATAACGACATCAAGTGGTAAAAAAATCCACAAAGCCCACTTAAAAAATATTAAATGCTCAATGTAAATAAAAAAACTGTTTCAAAAATGTTCTCTTTTCTTCCTGAAAAAAAAAAAGGAGGAAGAATGAGCACAAGCCAAATAAAAAAACATTAATCATATACAAAACATGCCTTGAAGTTGGCTCTCACGAAACAAGGGGCCGGTTCACTAAAAAATTACTTAATCGTAATTATGGTGACGTTGGTCTTCGTACCCTAGTAGGCTGTTTGAAAATGTTTAACCTTACAAGCCAAAGCGGAACAATACGTACCTTCCGATCCAGTGACTACCCCGAGAAAATGGAGAGCTAACCTATTGGGCATTAGAGAAAAATATGTACTGAATAAAAAAAAAAAAAATGAAGAAATTAAAAAAAAAGAACATGTATCAAACATTCAATTCAATTCAATTCTTTAACTAAGAAGCAAACTTATCCATGAATAAAAAATATAAAATAAAAATGAAAAATCTATGAATGTATTATGTACACTAATTTTAGATTCTAAGAAAAAATTGTAACTTCACGATTAATAAACTTTAACTACATTACAGATTAGTAGTTCTTTTCACTCCTATGCAGACCTTGCATATATTTGCCTACGAGCCTCCGGTGGTGACAACCAAAGGGAAGAATGCCTGGGTAACGAATGGTGTTTTTAAATTGGTACATTTAATTGACTTAAAAAAATATGACGCACTTATACAAGGGACAGAACAGCTTACTTTGAAATACCTAAAGAACGAAGAATTACGACCTGTTTTTGGCTACCACTTAAATCAGATTAAAGATAGGATTGCTGAATTAAGAGACGCAAGAACAAGGAAGGTTAGGTCAATAAATTGGATAGAAACTGCCTGGAAATGGATAGGTGGCTCTCCAGACGCAACTGACTGGGACAATCTATTGAAGGAGCAGAGAGACATCACAGAAAACAACAACCGACAATACATTATAAACGAAAAACTATTTGACGCAACTCAAGAAATTACAGGGAAAATTAATAAGATAATTGAACGCTATAATAACGCCATCCAAAAAGGGGAGACAGACAAACTCAGACACGACTTACTCGACAAGATACTTATTCTTAAAGTAGGGGTCAATGAAATAGTACGATCCTGCTAAATGGCCAAGAACGGTATCGTAAATAGTAACCTTTTGGACTCAGAGGAAATTAATACTATAGTGAACAAACTCGAAACGCTACCCTACCAAAATGTAGTAGAAGCTGTCGAATACGGACGACCTTCAGTATATTGTAATGGTACATTGCTACTTTCTACTATCTATACCTAAAATTGACCCTAAGGTACACCACCTAGTCACCGTTCGTGCAGCAGTTAGAAACAATAGACAAATTGCCCTAGAGTACTCCAGACTTTTACTAAGCCATGACGTAACCTACGGTTTAAATGGAGATTGTATTAACACAGGTAACACCTCCGTGTGTGAAGAAAACATACTTAAAAAACTCCCCGAAAACTCTTGCATGTCCAGACTTCTTAAGGGTGGAAATGCATTATGTAACTACAAAACGACAGACGAAGAAATAATAGAAATGATCGGAGAAAATACAGTTTTCCTTATGAATTTCAATGGATCTATTTTAAATAAAAATTCCTCTTTTCCTCTAGAAGGTTTATTTGTTACAATCGTAGCTATCATCTGTGTTTTATGGAAAAAGATCTATGGGAAAGCCAACATCCCGGAGCTTCGATTCTCATTCCGTCGGAAACAGACTCCAGCACCTAGACCTACCCCAAGGGCCAATGACTCCTACGAAAGCTCAGGTTGTTGCCCCCATCCAGCAAGCAATCTGCGGGACGCAGATATTTGAAGGGGCGACAGTTATCACGGTCAGGCATTGACCCAACCAGAAAAAAGTGTCGACGATGCACACGGGCATCCGCTTCGCACTTTGAATTGTTTCCCACCGTGACACTCGAGCCGAGCAAACACCTTTGCACTCGGTCTGTATGGGAACTGCTGGTCAGCAGTATTAGGCTAAGCAATTGAATGTATTTATGATTTTAGATTTGATTATTCTTGCTGGTAACTTGGTAGAGTGCAGTCACACTTAAATAAACAATTATAAGATTTAAATTTCGTGTTTTAATTGGGACCAGTGTCGAGGTCCCATAAAATTATATTTTTTTCATCACAAGGATCTCTGATCCGTTACTGCAGTAATTATCATGTTGTAAGCTTAGATAACAATAAAAATAAAGAGAGCACGATTGGTGCCCTCCCATCTCTGCTAAAGGCGTTTGACATCCTTGGGTACCTACATGAAGGAAAATTAACCCGACAAGCTTCGTCTTTTAAGCTTCGTCTTGTAAGGATTTGGAGGAAAGTTTTAAATCATCGTTCAACGAAGTATTTAGATTTTAGCCAAAGGCTTTAAAAAATGGCGATTCTGCTAAAAGTTTTTTCTTGTGGATCCCGAAAAACTCCATACGCCAATTTCCACACTGCATTACCAGTAATTTCCTACAACAGCTATTTTTCTTCCTTATGGAAGAATGCTAAACTTATCCCATTAAAAAAAATAAAAACTGCTGCAATATAGAAGACCATTGACCTATTTATCACTATTATCCAATTTAGGGAAGATTCTGGAGAGCACAATACTAAAAAAATCACGGATTTCGTATGCGAAAACAATAGATGTAATACTGAACTCACAGTTTGGACTAGTTACGTCAGAGACTCCACCCTATACCCCAATCCCGTTACCCCGGATACTCCCCTTTGCATAACGGCACCTTTATTAAAAACATAACAGTTTCCGACCATTTTTGCTGACATAGCAAAACCTGTCTCATAAGACACATCCCCCCTTTTTCCCATTGTCCCATATAATGTAGACGAAATATTCATATTTCATTGAAGTCAAATGAAATATGAATATTTCATAAACAAGCGCATTCCTTTCCCACGGGAAGCAAACAAATTTAAACTTACCTTTAAGAAATATGATTTAAATGTAGTCAGTCTGAAAAACAACGAGCTATCGAGAAGTGCAGCCTCGCTTGGAGAGCGGCTTCTCCCTAGCATATAAAATAATAAAATTAATTAAGAATAATAAAACAATTGTAAAATTAAATGAAACAATAAAATGAAGAATTAAAATAAAAAAAGGAATAAAGTTAATGTTTTTTTTATGCCAAACCGCAGGCATACCACATAACTACTGTTCGTTTCGTTTTGTGAGCAACTGATTCATTCTGATTGTGCACACGAACTGACTAGCAATGTCCTATAATATCTAGAGAAATAAATCATAAAATTTAAATCTCATCGAGAATATTATATTATTCCTTGATAATTGTTTTCAAAATATATAATGAATTCAACACATAGAAATACAATATACAGTCGACTCTCCCTAAGTCGAATTTCTCTCTAACTCGTACTTTTACGCCATATTTTAACATTCCCTTCAATTTTCCATACAAAAACCATTCCCTGAGTCGAACTCCCCCTAAGTCGAACCTCTCTCTAAGTCGAATATACATTCTCTTGATTACTGGCATTTTTTTTCACCCCTTAAGTCGAATTTTGTTTAGTTTTATTTTAATTGGAAAGACTTTATGGAAGTCGATGATGGTATCGTGGCTACCGAAGTACCTGCAAATGAACTTCTTTTAGAAGAAATAAATTCTGAAAATAACCCAAATGAAAGTGAAAACGAAGAAGAATCCGAAGTAGTAAATCTAGAAATGGCAAGTAAAATACAAATTAAGAACGCTATTGAAATCTTGGATGAAGTTCAGAAATGTCTTTTTTAACTTGACTCATTTTTAAAAAAAACAGAAACTCCACCTGTGATGACAAAATCAAAAATAACCAATTTTTCCAAGTAATATAGTAATAGAAAAAAGATGTTTTTTATTTTTTATTTTTTGTTCCATATTTTTGTTTTGTTTCGATGAATTCATATTTCATATCTTATTTTATTATTATTTTTTTCAAATAAACAAGAAGCTATATTTTTTTGGTTAAATTTTTGTAAGTATGTGTATTAACCTTTTCTTATTAAATAAAAAAAAAATTTAAAAAATATCTTTCTCTCGAATTTTTCCAAAACTCTCTCTAACTCGAACAAATCTTGGTATCCCGTGAAAATTCGACTTAGGGAGAGTCAACTGTATGTAAATTGTAAATATTTTGTATTTATAAATGAAAATTAAACAAAAATTATACTGGAACCAAATCAAGTTTAAATATTCAGTGAAGTTTACAAATTAAATGTTAAAACTTTTTGGCAGCACTTATTGCGATGAAGGTATAGGTGTTTCGTCACTTCATATCCCTTTTATTATTCGTTTTCAAGTTTTAAGTATCACACCCACTCCAATGTACTACACATAAATAAATACAAAATAAGTAAATAATACCTAAAACTTCAACAACAAAAAAATTGGTATATACCTACTCGTACAATATTTTAAATCTGCTTTCTATCAACATTAACATTTTTTCAATAAAACGTTAAACTGATTAACAGTGAATAATTTCTCTTATATAGTTAATTTACCATTTCGACTTTTAGACGTTCATATCTCGAGTCGTAAATTTTAAAAATTTTGTTGTTATCTATAACTTTATTGTATTAAAAAAATATATTAATTTCAAAATAAGTTATTTATTATCACCTTTCGTTTAGAAAATAGCTTCTGGACCATTTTCTACATTCACCCTAATTCACCCTACTGAAATTTAGAATACAAAATTAAATTAATTAAAAATAAAATTTCCTTTCGTATTGTATTTTTCTTTTAATTTTAGGGCTTAAAAAGAAGCTGGGTTATTTAATTGAATAGCTCTAAAACTTGACTTTCAAAGCGGGGAAACCCTATGTCGCACATAGGGTTGCAAATTCTTTGTTTAGGTACTATCTACAAAATTTTCATTGAAAATAATGATCAGTGCAGGCTATATCAGTCTGAGTGATCAATCACACAATACATACATACGTAAGAATATCCATTGATTTTCAGAGGAACAGAAAAGTGTACTCAAACAAAAAATAATTTGTAAAATTTTTGAATAAAATACCTTCTATCTACTTTTTTCCATAAGACCTTTTTTTTTAAGGACAAGACAAGGGACATGCCAATTTATAACAGTCTAAACAGGTTTTCGCGACTATACTTTTAATTTATATTCAACGAGCTTCATCGGGCTTGAAAAAAAATAAAGGATCCCGAAGTACGTGGCGAAGGGTCCTGGCCCTGCAGATCTGCATTTACAGCACCTATTTGAAAAACATAATTGTTATAAATTGGCATTCCTTCAGTCACTCCCAATTGATAAATCGAATTTATCTCACTATTATAAATATGACTTTGCTGAGCCACTCTTTCACATTTTATTTAAATTTATAAAAAAAATATTTTATAATGTAAAAACTTAAATTTAAATCTTAAATAACTAAATTTGATATCTTACTCAAGACAAGAAGCCTTCGTCGAATCATCGATCGTTGTTGTTGTTGTTGTTGTTGCTGCTGCTGCTGTTGTATCTCAACCCTTGTCCTTGTAAACATTCTGTAAATCTCATGTTATCGTTGATATTATTGGTAGTCAAATGTCGGTCTTTGAGGCTGTGGTTGAAAGTTTTTTCTGTTGATTCTGTTGTTGGTGATGATGTTGGTGAAGTTCGATTGTCATCGGGGGTGTGTTATCGGCGGTAGGTGATGCATCACGATTATTTATTTCCAAATCAATGTCCTCAGCATCTTCTGGATAACGTTCCGAACAGAAGATAGCTCCTTCTTTGAGTAGTTTTAGCAGGTTAATTCGGTCCTCAGCGGTTCGCTTTGCACACAGTGGTCTGTTTTAAATTTTAATATGAAAAGAAACAGAATATTATAATAAATGGAATGTATAGCTTATTTGAAGGTGAGTTTTGATTAAATTGTTAATACTGAAGTCACAACGTTTAAATTATAAGAATAAATTATATTGTTAGCTGATATTAATATTGATGGTTTTTGACATATTATGTAAGTGTAACATGCTTAGAATAAAAAAAATATAACTAAGCAAACGGTTATTGATTAAAAAAAAACTCATAGACGAATAGTTAATGTAACTCAAAGTCATTTGAAAAAAAAAAAATTTGGGCTTCTTCCTAATACCGAGGCCATCACACGAGCCAGAACTGGATAGCCTATCAAATTCGATTCTGTCTATACTTGCAGTGAAGTAGGCTGCACTCCACTTGCCAAGCAAGTTGCTTTCAAGTGGGTTGTTCTTTTTTATAACAAGGTATACTAGATAAAGGGATTTTTCCCGTTTTTCGGGATTTTTCGACCCTAAAGGGAAAACAACGAGGAAAACAGTCAGCTCAAAAACATTCACGTTTTAATACCAAAACTTCTTTTTACATCGTGATAGATTCCGAAATATTAAAAAATTTTCTTTCACACAGTGGAGCAAGCGCTGAGAGAGCTTTTTTTCAGCAATCAACTTAAAAAAACTAGTTTAAGAAATAAACTTGAAAATCGAACACTGTGGAATTCTTCATACCAAATTGTTGATGAAAGACCACTAGAATATTTACGTTTACAGAAAAGTAATACCTATGTATAATAAGATGAACTATCTTGGATTTGATATCTATATTTGTGATCCAAATTTATTGAGGCTAGTCTTATAATTTGAATATGGATATTTTTAGATATTTTTGTTTTGATTGTTGAATAAGAAAAATATTGTGTTATGCTTAAAAATTGTTTTTTTTTTCTTATTGTGAACCAAAAACAAAACGAAAACTTTGAATAAAAAAAATAGAATCGACATGCCAAAAGTCTGGCAACGCTGCGTTGAAAAAAAAAATTAAAATATATTATTTGGAATAAATAATCAAGAAAAAAAATTTGTTATTGCATTAAATCATTGCAAAAATTAGTGTTAGCGCTTCAAAAATGCATAGAACTTGCAAATCAAATTTCTTTTAGCTTAATTTTTGCACAAAATCGAATCACAGAGAATACGAACTAAGAACGATGAAAGCTGACTATAATTGACTTTAATTAGAAAAAGAACACACTACTTCTAAACTGGCTTCGCAAAGGCAAGCCAATTGATTGTCACAAAGTCTAGACAGGTAGAATGTTACCGCAATGAGTTAAAATTACTCAATGTATCAAATACGGTTACCCTTCAATGAGTCCCAGGACATCGTGACATAATAGATTAGATTAGATTTTAGATTAATCAATGTTTTATTTTTGTTTAAATTTAACACAATTCGTAGTAATATACTAACATTTTCGAGCATGGCCTAAGCCGTCTGCCAGTTGACAATTTTAAACTTTAAAGTGATAATGTAAGCAATTTATTCTTTTTAAAAAAGTTCTTTAATAATTTGTTTTCTGTAGCAAAGCGCAAGCTTGACAAACTGAAACAACATTTTCAAATCAGCTCCGTTGAGAATACTGAACATTTCGTCTTCACCGAGTAAGCTCTTCCCGAAAACGCAAACGTGACATAATATATGGAAACAAATTGGCAGATAAACTGGCCAAAATAGGATCTTCTCTTGTACCAAGCCAAACTGAATTCTCCCTTTCTATGCCACTTGAACAAGAAAAAGGCAGAATTCGCAAATGTTTCCTCGAAGCCGCAAACGATAGATGGTCAGCTCTTGATACTTGTCGGGTCTCGAGGAATCTATGGCCAAACATCTCAAAGAAAAAAACAGACTTCCTTCTCGAACTAAGCAGACCTTAACTGTCCCATTTGGTTGGAATCCTAACGGGTCTCAACTCAATGTTAACCCACATGCGCACAATGGGCATCAGCTCATCCGACTTGTGCAGAGGGTGTCACTACTTAAATTAATTGGTCGCACCAAAAGACGGTTTTATTTATGTGTACCTATTTTCTCGTGAAATGCTGTTCACACTTCTGCCAAATTAAAACTGAAGCTTCTTTCGCAATGAAAATCCTAAAAAAAATTATTTCAAAAATTGTATTTTGAGTGTTATTACCTAAATTGAGTTTTGCTTTATAAAAACTAAGATACAAATTAATAGTATAAAATCATAAACTAATGTTCTTTACCAAGTGCTACGGTTGGAGAGTACGTGTCAAACAACATGATCATTACGTAATCATCAACAATTGGAAATGACGGAGACCAAATTATATTTACTACACCGATTAGTGCCGTCGTATGCAGTTCTGTTGCCGGCTAGTAGTTGTAACGCATACAATTCTATTGTAAAAAATATTTGTTTCTAAGGTCAGAAATATTTGCCTCAGCATAAGCAACTCTTTAAGTGCTTCATTTACCCTTATCAAATAAACTGAAGGACTAGAAATGCAAATTATTTTTTTTATACATGCAAAAATCTTTTATTTCATCACATTTTTGTTTCCATGCAAAACTAAAAGCAGTTGATAGTGAAAAAAATTGTGTGAGAGCCGGGACTCACGGTTAATATGTGTAAACATCAACGTGCGCGGATCCAAAACGGACTTGTTTTTGCTGGAAGGGGATCTTAAGATTTTTTTCACTGAACACACCCATCCTAGTATGCAGATCGTAACGTTGCACACCGTAACGTTGCACGACGGCGACGTAACGTTGCACACGAACGTTCACGTTTTTTTTGTTCACTCAACCGCCAGCAGAGATGTTTACACATCAAAAAACATGTGAGAGTGAGTATACACATACATGATCATTAAACTAGTCTTAGGGCCTGTTTCAGAGTATAGTTATGGTTATTTATCTCACAAAAGGTCCTACGTCCACAAAAAACGTTGCCTTTTGACCCGTTCCTAAATGGGTTATAAATCTATAAATTAATACTTTTTATTCCAATTTTTACTTTTTGCTTGTGGGCTTATGACCTTGCCCAAAATTTGTTTGTTGAATAACAAATCAGAACTTTACTCAGACATAGTGACATAGGCCCTTAAGCCTTCCACAATGAAAACCATTTAGCATCTTATAAAACAACTTAGTTCCATTTGCTGAAATTAAATTTAAATATTTCAAGTTCAACATAAGAGATTATGTGCCAGTTTACGCTGAGTAAGAAGTTGAATATAAGCGTTTAAATTGAACAAAAGAATTTAAGTTTCAATTCGGGAAACGGCTCTTAGAGGCTGACTACTCGGTTCCTGTTCTTGGTTTCGTCTTTTTGACAGATTGGTTGGGAGGTGTAGGAATGTAGGGAAAAGAAGAAAGATGTAACAACCGAAAAGGAATCGTGTAATCAAGCTCTTAAGAGAGACGTTACCAAGCCTCCTTAAGAAAAAAAACTATTATTAAAACTATTATCTGTTTTTTTTGGCAGCACTGGCAACATGTGGTATCCGTGCAGCACACTCTCTTCAACTGTACGATTATTTCGAGATTAATGCCTTGTATGTACGTAACCTAACCTAAGCCATGAGTTTACAGTAACATATAAACATACATTAAAATCAAATGCGTCATTTCTGGATACCTACAAATAAGATATCCTTTTTATGTAAATATTAATTCTTATTTCAATTTAAAAGTCTTATGTTTCTTACGACGACGGACATTTCGGGTATGTTCATATATTTCATTAGGCAAATAAAAGAACCTCAAATGTATTACTTTACTCGAACATGTTAATTCAACAAATTTTTTTATACATTTGAGGTTCTTGTGTTTGCCTAATGAAATGTTTGAACAGACCCGAAACGTCGGTTGCAAGAAAAATAAACCAATTCAACTAACATAAAGCCATACGATGCACACAAAAAAACAAAAATTAACCTACACTTTGACCAAAGAACCTCATCCATATTTGAATACAAGAAAATCCACTTAATCTACTGCTTTGACGGCTCATATTTGGCTAAGGTACATTCAAAGTGCCTTTTAATTGGCTGCACTCAGGATCTGTGAGTCCGACCAAAGGGAAAATAATATCCTTAATAAAATCCTTTCATCCATTTTTGTTTGTATTCATAAAACACATTCGAGTGTATACTACTAATAGTTGAATGAAAATATTTGTTAAGCGAGCTTAGAAGGCCTTTTCCATAACCTTTAGCATCACGATTTCAATATTTCCCATTGAAATATGCAATTCGCAAACTAATATTTCACAAAGGGGATTACAATAATATCGTTGTGTTGTCATTGGTGGGTTCGCCCCCACGATCCGCCGCTGGAATACTCACTGACCGAAACATCGGATGCCTTTAATTTAAGTACATAGATACCTATATGTTTCCAATTTTTCATCGATTTCAACAGAATATCCAAATGCATTTTATTGAATATTCAATAATAAAATAATAAAAATTCTTTGAGAAGAATAATAACATCAGTATTTTGTGCGCTAAACAAGATATAACGAATTTTATATTGATTTTTTGGTAGGTAGGTACTTTCTAACAGAGAATCCTAATTCAATTTCCTTTTCTGAAATATTTGTTTTTGATTTGATTTGACTAGTACCAATCCGAAATAAGTGGCAATTTAAATTTATCAGCATGATAAACTAATGTGGACCAATATGCACCAGTGTGCTTCAAAGTTCTTAACTAAAATACAGTTTGTTAACCATCCTAGCATTTTACCATCTGCTCTCAAAACTAAACGAAAAAGTTTCTATGAGTGCAAGTGATGGTCGCACGAACTTGCTCTTGTGGTTAACAACTCTAATGCAGACACACCGTATGAAGATAAATGTTAATGGTTCAATAATAGGCAAAGGGGCCCGCAGGGGGGAGGCACTTGACCTCACCTGGCTCTGAGCTAAGACTTTTGACTACCAATATTTTATCAGTTCTTAATAGAGAATTTTGTTTTTGACTTATTGGTCATATTTTCACTTTGTCGTCAAATTCCATAGGTTTCCCCCCTCTGTTTCTGGACCTTGGTCGAATAAATACCTACATTTTATCGTTTTGCCCCTACTTGTAGCCAATGCCAATCGTTTAGTGGTCACGAAAATGGATGTAATTTTTTATTTTGTGTTGAAAAATTGTTCACATAACTCAGTACATAACAAAATTGAGGGGGTAGAGGAAAGAATACAAGAAACAAATTATTTTAAGTGATAAATGATTTAAACGAAGTGTCCAAGATTAGAATCAGAAATGCTGTTGGGACGATAAAGGAAATATTTACTTTATTCCCGGACAGTTCATTGCGAAAGATATATAGATATTCCTAGCATCCACCAGTTCCGTGAAACAAGATGGACAGCAAAATACATAAGTCTACGAGTACTCAGCGAAAACATAGTAGTTGTAATGAAAGCACTGCAAAAACTGGGGGACGAAAAGGAAACCGTGTTACAAAACAACTAGCCCTTCAACTTTATTGCTCGGGTTCGAATTCAACTTTATTGCTCGGGTTCGAATTCGACGTTTTTAGTATTCTTGTTCATAATGGCAAATTACTCGTCAATACTTGAGCTAGTCGCAAATATTTAACAGAGAGTTGACTAGAGTTTATTGAGGGTAAAAGATCAGATCATTTACAAGCATTACAAGGGAGAATGCTGAGAATTCCTTCAAAATGCCTTGAGAAACAATTGAAAAATGTTTGAGTGAATCAGGTATTGATTTAACCTGCCCGAAAATTGTAAAGAAACAAGCTCAATTTTCTTCTTCTGTCTTCACCCAAAACTTATTTAGGAACATCAATTTTCGTTCCTACTTGGATTCTCCAATGTCCCTTAAAGAGCGATTTTCAGCAGAAAATAAATCCGCAAAATGTGCAATATTTCAGTTATCTCCTAAAAATATGCAAACCATGGACCCATCCGATTTTAATTTGATTGTTCGAAAGGTATCTGATAAATATTGATCCTTTCTGGAAAATTTTTAATTTACAATATAATGAATTTTGACCAAAGTCAATATACCAATATTAATATACATATATGTAATTTGTTGAAAAATGCGGAGGATTTATATCGGGTTTCGCAGCACTATCTATAGGACTTTTCAGTCCCGTCACAAAATTTACAGAAGAGAGATATTTCAGTACATTAAAAGAAAGAAGTTGAGTACCATTAAAAAAATTAAATCAATTTTCAATGAAAATTAACATCGAATTAAAAAATTTATCAAAATCCCCTCCCTGGGAAAAATCCTGTCGACGCCTATGATAATAGGTGTGTTTATTAGTGCATGTATAAAATTACCCACTTGAAAAATAATTTCCATGTAAAATACAACAACAATCCCGCTTAGTTAATGGTGGTTAATGATACCTTTCATAAACGAGAAAATGTTAAAAAGCCAAAAGTAACACAAAAATGTTTTTTTTTTTGTTTAATTTTTTGTTTCAGCTTGAATTTTATTTAAAAAAATGGCAACACTTACTAAATAGTGTTTTATCTCTTTTGAAAGCCAGAAGTCTGTTCTTTTTTTTATAAATTTATTTTTATTAATACATTTCGAAAAAAATTATTTTCAAACCTAAAAATGTAAAACACAAAAAATTGAATACTGATTTTTCACAATTTTAAAAACTAAGTTCTTGATTGAATACTAAATATAAGAGAATTGAAATTGTAGAAAAACAATATCCAATTTTTTGTTTTTAACCATTTTGAGTTTGAAAACTATTAATAGAAATAAGTTGATTAAAAATAAAATAAAAGAACGCTTCAGTGACTGAGTGAGTGAGTGCCATCAGTGATCGAATGAACAAGTAAAATAAAATGAAAAAATTGATAAAAACAATAGTTCCTTCATTTGTCCTTCAGAATTCGCATCCATTACACATTGTCAGTCAGCTGACCATCTATCGAATGAAATTCCGTTCGATTACTGATAAGAAAATGTGAAATTATGGTACTTGATTGCTCGATAACGGGAGCGGTATTGCCAAACTCACATAATTCAGTCACGTATTATTCGCAAACTGATGCGGTAATTCGGCCCAAACTTCTGGCTTTCGAAAAAGTGTTAAAACATTTTTCAGTAAGTGTTGCCATTTTTTTAATCAATTTTTTTCCAATTTAAATACTTTTTCATAAAATGCGCCAAAACACCATTTTCGCCATCGATTTAAATTTAGCTGCCATGTAATGAAATAAAATACTCTCCATAAGCTTTCATATTAAATAAATTTCATATCTGTTGAGCAATATTGAAATTGGGCCCAAAGTCCAAACAAATTTGGCCATGGTCCTTTGCATTAATAGCATCGACAAATCTTTGCTACAAGTAAAGGGTTTTTCAACAAGGACGCTACAAAATTAGAGCAACAGGGACAGCAAACGACGCCATATTTCTTGCCGCTCTTTTGACATTTTTCTTCAGTAAGGCTTGTCATTTCATGATGGAAAGATATACGAGCCAACAAAGAGTCGAAATTATTAAAATTTACTGCCGAAATTCGGAGTCAGTGTCCTCGACGTTAAGAGCGCTACGTCCAATTTATGGTCGTCATAATCGTCCTAGCAGATCAACAATTGAGCTTCTAGTGGAAAAATTTGAATCCACAGGCACAGTACAAAATGTTCCCGTGCCAGTGAGACAAAGAAGTGCCGGTAGTGTCGAGAATATTGCTGCCGCTGAGGCTTCAGTTGCAGAAAGCCCAAATGTGTCTCTCACACGTCGTTCTCAAGCGTTGGGCATCTCTGTGACGTCGTTGTGGCGAATTTTGCGAAAAGATCTTGGCCTAAATCCTTACAAGATTGAATTGACGCAAGAACTAAAGCCGCTTGACCACCAGAAGCGTCGTATGTTAGTGAATTGGGCTGAGCAGCAACTTGAAAATGATTCGGATTTTCATCGGAAAATCGTCTTCAGCGATGAGGCTCATTTCTGGCTGAATGGCTTCGTCAATAAACAAAATATGCGGTATTGGTCAGGCAGCAATCCACACGTACTCCATGAGTCATCATTGCATCCCGAAAAAATTACGGTTTGATGTGGTTTATGGGCCGGCGGCGGCGTCATTGGGCCGTACTTCTTCCGTGATGATCAAGACCGGCACGTTACTGTAAATGGGGATCGCTACCGTTCAATGATAACCGAATATTTTTGGCCCCAATTGGATGATATGGACTTGGAGGACATTTGGTTCCAACAGGACGGCCGGCGCCACAAGCCACACAGCGAATGTCACAATCAATTTATTGGAAACCAAGTTTGGAGAACGTGTTATCTCACGAAATGGTCCAATCGCTTGGCTGCCTCGGTCGTGCGATTTGACGCCATAAGACTATTTCCTGTGGGGCTACGTCAAGTCTATGGTCAATGCCAACAAGCCAGCGACGATTGATGAACTTCGTACGAATATCGAACGTAAAATTGCAGCAGTATCGGCCGATTTATGCTTGAAAACTTTCGAAAATTGGGTTCAGCGTCTGGACGTCTGTAAGCGTGCCCATGGTGGCTATGCAAAAGAAATCGAGTTCCATACATAATGGCATCAAACGTAATTTCACAGGAATAAAGAATTTCATTGATATCCAAAACCGTTTTCGTTTTATTTAAAAAAAAACTTTTGTAGCGCTCTTATTGAAAAACCCGATATTTTAATATTTTTACCAAGTCTGAATGAAGAACATACAGTACCCATATATGTTTCTTAGATTTCCGAATGATTTCAAATATCCACAGCTAAATAATTAACTCCACTACTACGAAAAAAAAAAACATAGAAATTTCGTCAGTTGAATGTTGAGGATTTAGGTTAATGGATTTCAAATTGATGGAGAGAGCGAAAAATGATTTTCCATTATCTAGTCCATTTTCCACAAGGAAATTGCTAACTGTTCGTTGTCTATATAGCGATGTTGATTGAGTTGTCCTGATTGTTTTCGTTTAGAGATGGATTTAATCAACTGTTTTATTTTTTCCAAAATTGAGAATATGTGCAATCAACCAGCAATGATTGAAAAGGTATATTAGTCTTTTTCTGAAATGAAATCTTGGCTTTCGAGATAGAAATGTCAATTCATTTGTCTCCCTATTTTATATTTTCAAAAACTTATAATAAATAGAAGTTATTTAGTATATAGGTATGTACATTTAGATATAAGCGGAAGAGCGCTATTTGTTCAAACAGATTTTTACATCAAATGGGTTTTCTGAAAACAGAAATAAATAGTACAAATAAAAAAAAAAACACAGCTAAAATTGACAGTAAATATAAACAATTGTTATTTTGAATTAGAAAAATATTATTCACTCATATTAATTAACAATTGCCAAAATAAATTTTAGTTCTGCATTTCCTTGCAGAGTTTTGCGCTGTATTGATTTAAAAGCTGACCATACACAATCGAGATACTTGGTTGGTGAATATCAGTGGTACCACTGTACTTAAATTGAAGTAGACCTACTTCTTTTTTTTCAAAAAATTATAAAATCTACTTCCTACTTCGGACCATCACCAAAATATTGAAATCTTCTTCATTTTAAAAATGTCTTTTTCAACCTACTTCAATTTTACAACAAAAATGCCAAATTTTCTTCTTTTTTTCTCTCCTTCATTCTAGTACGTATCCCCAGAATTTACATTAAAATGTTATAAATGCAATAATACCCATATATACACTAAATTTTGCTCAAATATTTTAATATATTTTTGAGACTTTGTTGTACTTTGATTTATATAACATTACGTGGAACCAAAATTTTAAACATTTTTTTAATTTTTAATTTTAATTTTAATTAAAAGAACAACGAAAAGGCTATATGCAGGTAATATGCCCCACCACATGTACCATATATACCACCCTGGACCATATTTAACACAAGGCGGTCCATATTAGTAGCACTTTTTTGAAAAGTGTTAAAATGAGTTTTTTTAGTTTTTATCTTTTTAATTTTAGTTAAGTTGATTTTTTTTCTTTTCTGTTATGAATGCTGATTATAAAATAATTTCTTTAAGTATTAAAAAAAAAACCAAGTGAATTACCGTTTTATTTACAAAAAAGTTAATGCTGGGCCATATTTGGGACACTTGCTCTAATAAACAGCAGGTTTGACAGACACCGCCGGCCGCCGAAACAACATGGCCGCCACACACTGTCAACATTAATCCGGTCTATTTGAAAATATTTCAAAAATTTTCTAAAGTAATTTAGGACCAAAGAGTGAAGACCTATGGGTCATTGATTGTAATGTTTGTTTTTAGCGAGTCAGGTAAAATTCAAACATGGGCATTGGTTTGGTAAAATAAGAGCTCACCATATATGTTTTCATCCTTGTTCTTGTTTAAATTTAATACGGCATCTAGATTAGAACAACTTAATATATCTAGATTTTCGTGGTTGATTTAACAATTTTGTATTTCTTTATTTGATTTATTTATTAAAAGTAATGTAAAGCTGATAAGGTGTAATTTTTGATTTAAAAATGTTTGTTTGTGGTGATTCAATACGACTTCTAAATCCTGTATCTTGCTAAATATTTAACACAGTTAACCGTTCCGATAAAATCAATCCAAAATTGGAAATCACGTTCTGAGTAGATCTCTCTTCTATTACAGCCTTTTTTTGGTGCAGCTTCAATTTGTGAAGCAATTTACTGTTTTCCTTCTGTAGCTGCAGCTAGACCATTTTAGAAATTTAAATAGTCCAATCTCGCCTCGCTCCAAGTGCCCACTTATCAATTTCAGACAAAATACATTGCAAACATTTTTAAGAAAAACATCACATCTAAATACGTACTTATGTATGTATGTATGTATGTATATAAAAAGGAACATCATTCGATTAGCCAGGGGATTTTTTAATGGATTCTTATTGAGTAATGTAAACAAACTACGTAACCAAAAATTACTGACCGAAAAGTCAGACAAAAATTGCATACTTTAAGGGAAGGATGGTGGCGATATCTGAAAATCCAATTTTGTAAGTTAAGAAGAAAACATTGATTCTAAACGGTTGTGCCTAGTTTAGTGTGGATCAATTGTCCAATTCCCCTTCCATTATTCACATCCAAGAACAAATCGACCATCGTGCAGGAGCTCTGTTGCCACAATTGAATGAAGTTCATGAGTTCTTTTAGATTTATTTTCTTGGAAATTCAAATGATAAACTCAATCAGCGTTGTGCGATGAAGAGTGAGATCATTTCGAACACCTTCATGAACTCTATCACGAACGAAATGCCATGGTTCAAGTGTTCAAAACTGCATTGGAAGCGTAACAGTGGACTGAAATGTGTGAAATCCATTTTTCATTTTTCGTATGGAATTCAATTTAATTCATTAATAATTTACTCAATTTTAAACGGAACAAAGTTCACAGGGTCAGCTAGTTTAAAATAATTTTATATACTAGTATATCGCCTGTGGTGGAAATTCGACCATCTGTGATTTATTTATTTTTTTGTTAAAAATACAATTTTTGAAGGTATTTTCTTTCATTTTCAAACCTACTCCAGAAATTTTTTATTTACTCCACTTTTTTTACAAATCTGCTCCGAAAATTTTACTACTGAGGTTCTAACTCTGATCCCTACTCATTGTAAGTAGATGTAGAGTACATCATTCGGAACGAAACAACAAATATTGCCTCTAAGCTACATGAAACACGTTGGAAGTGAACTTTTGGTACACTACGCTGAATTTGTTTTTTTTGTTTACACTTTTTGTATGGGGAATCCATTATTTAACATTTTTACATGTAAATACAAATAGTCGACAGATTCACATAATCTCTTCTGATGACACTTCTAATTAATATTAGCTTTCAAATGGTATAATTTTTACTGTCGGGCGTTCGGTTTAAGTTTATTAAAAAGGGATTTAAACAAAAATTGTTAACGTATTAATAATTATATAGATATGAAAACTGATATCAAGTGTCTCCCCTCAAACACGCAGCTACACCAAAACTTTAAAACTCAAGAGAAATTCTAGTTTCCGATTGCCATTTTCAAGTCTACAATCGGCATATATCATCTTTCTATTCCGAATATCGAACAACCCCTTTTTACTTTAAATATTCACAGCACTAATTCCGGTATCAAAAACTATTCGAGGTTTTAGTTTTAAACTTTTCAAATTTTCCGCCATGGTTATTATTATTTCATATAGCAATAAAACGTAGAAAAGTATAATAAATTATTATTTAATATTCAAAAAAAAAACACCACCCATAATGTTTTCTAGCCGGAATTTTCCAACGTAGGAAAACTTTTCACCGGGAAAGTAGGTATAGGTAGTTTCATCTCTCAAGAACCCACACAATTTATTTAACAAAAATACCAACAACTAAAAAAGGCAAAGTGCAATATTAAAACGAACACAAAAAAAAAAGGAAAACTCGTTCACGATTTTCAATAGAAAACGAATTTATAAGATAAACACAAAAAAGCAGTGAAACTTTCACACAAAAAGCGAACAAACTAATAAAGAACATAGAATGGAGAAATAAAATTAAAAAAAAAAAAAAAACAAATAAAAGTGAAAATAAACATAGAATGGAGAAATAAAATTAAAAAAAAAAAAAAAACAAATAAAAGTAAAAATAAACATCGAGACAAAGATGGGAGGAAAACCACCATCCGGCCTCCCCCTAACCTGCCTGAATCCTTCAGCTGCTCCATGAAGTCCTTGCCGGTGATATCGACCAAGGAATTGGGGTCCATGTTCGACAATGAATCCAAGTCAGGGTCACTCATCACGGACACGTTGCATAGGTTGCTCTGAAGTTGGCCAACGAGTTTCTTGATACGATTCGTCTCGGCTACAGCGTCTGTGGTGTCGGCATATTCTCGATGGCTGGAGATTGTTACGTAATGTGTTGGCTAAAATTAGAAGACAAAAAAAAGGTATAATGGACATTTAATTAATTTTGTTAATTTGTATAGAGATTGGTTTGTTTGATGATAATGACCTCTCAGAACCCAAACCCAAATGGAAACCATATCTCAAATTAACCACGATCGAAAAAGAAGAAAACACATTTTTTTGATTTATGGAATATCGCAAAGGACACTTCTGACCTGTATCTATTTGTCAAAGCTGAAAGATTGCCTTTGCGATATCAAATTTAATAAAAAGATAACGCCAACAAAGCCTAGCTTTCAGATTTTAAAAGCTTCAGTATTTCATTTTATTGGGAATTTTGAAAGCAGAATTTTAATGAACAATTTTTTACGCAGATTTTGAAATTTGTGTAATGACTATTACGTGACCTAACCCAAAAAAGAAAGTGTTTTTACAGAAAATATTCAGATTGAAATTTTGAACATTTCTTGTCTCAGATCAAGCTCTCTTTAGCATGTGCTTAAAAATGTGGAAGATGCAGCCAGAATCTAAGAACACGCGACTCAGTCATGTCTCAGGTTATGTCTTAGTTTAATGTTATGTCTAATTTCAAGACATATAACCTGAATAAAATTAACTATTTCTGGTTCTTATATAGTAAAGGATTTTTGCTGGGTTATGAAGAGTACAAAAAAACATCATATAAAAAAATATGCACAATGGGCTTTACCAATAACAAAATTTAGAGATGATTTATGTATTTAATTGGAATCTAAATAATGAACCATAAAAATAATCAACTAAATAGTCAGCTTAAGACACAAATTAACTCCTCATTAAAGTTTAACGTGGCAAGTGTTTAGCGATTGGATATTGTTGAGGGCCCATGTGTTGTTGCGGTAAAATTTACCACAACAACTTTCATCTACCTATTCTATTCTCGTAAAGTCATTTTAAACCTTCCTCTTTCGTTGTGGCTCCAAAATACTGGTAGAGTGCAGTTGAAACCTGGTTTCCATCAGCCAGAGTCCTGCTCTTAAAGTATCTTGGAAAAGCAACACAAATTGGTCTTCGTAGTTTAAGTTGCGTGACAGGTAGTCCATACACTTGCTACCAATAGTGTATTGCGTGACGGGCGGTCCATACGGGCGACAGGTTGTTGACAGTAAAATCAATCATTTGACAGATGGTCCACGAAATCATCAAGTGTGCAACAGATGGTCCACACAAGGATAAAACATTACGTATCCGACCCCCATGTTCAACGGCATGTGTGACATTTTTACCTTTGAAATCTGCGCGGAGGTCTACGGGTTTAGTTCATTTTAACTTTCGCGAAAGGCAGTGGCAGTGACGAAATATTTTGTACCAACTTAGTAGTTTGGGCTAGGAGCTTTGTTCACAGGTTTAAATAATTTGTCGCTTATCTTTTAGCTATGGAAATTGACAGGTGGGGGCTGAACTTGTCCACTGAGCTAGTTTTGGAAAGAGATCGACAACGGTGTACACTTCAGCTAATTGGCGGGGTGCTGCAATAAGAATGTAACCGAATAACACACATACAAGCGATCTGTAAGAGATAGCATTATATGGTACTGACGCCATGCATGGACAAGCGAAGTCCGCCATTTTTTAAGGGGACTTTTTAAAAGCCTGCAAAAGTTAAACGTAAATTTATTTTCGAGGCAAAATCGAGTTTGATACTTTGGAAAATTCCAGTTTGGGAAATATAATATCATACAGGAAAATAGAGGAACTATTTTCACTTTCTGTGATAGAGGTAAACGTTTCGTCAGATGCGATCGAAACAGAGGAACTATAAAGCCAGTTGGGCAAAAGAAGGAGAAGATAGTATTAAGGAAAGCTAAGTATGTGGGTGTTTAGCTTTGTGGGCAGACGAATTGCCAATATTTTATTGGCAATATTTTTATTTTTACCCCGGTTAGGCCTCCGTTTCGTTTATTTTGTTTTGCCGAAATTGCGCGATTCCCGAACGTTTTCAGATCTGTTGTTCGTTCGTGAACTTTTCTACAATGCTTTTGCTTTAGGTATGCTCTCTTTGATACTCCATTGTTTTATTTTTCTTTTCTATTTTATATTATTTCTAACTTTCCTTCTTTCTGATATTTGAAAGATTGGCCCTCTGCCTTTCAATCTTCAATCCTTCTGCCAAATCGATTGTTTACTTTATTGTTGAAAAAATTCTGGGTTTTCTATACCTATATTTAAATAGGTTTCACAGATAAAGGACAATGGTCAAATCTGGCCCAGAAGTAATAAGAATGACCTGTTTAACCAATAAAGGTGATTATTCACACATTCATTATCATCATCATCATCGGCTCGACAACCGGGGTCCGGTCCTGGCTTCCTTCAACAAGTCTCTCCACCCATCCCGGTCTCGAGCCGCCGCCATCCAGTTGCGCACCCCAAGGCTCCCGGCGTCCTGGTCTACGCCATCTCTCCAGCGCAAGCATGGTCTACCACGCTGTCGTCTACCATAGAATGTACCACAAAGAACTTTCCGAGCAGGTTCCTCTTCGCTCATGCGAGCTAGGTGCCCTGCCCACCGGAGTCTACCGAGCTTAATTTTTGTCACGATATCTGCTTCAAGGTAGATTGCGTACAATTCATGATTGTACCGTCTCCGGAATCGTCCTTCCTCACATATGGGGCCGACAATTCTCCTTAAGACTTTTCTCTCGAACGCGGCTAAGAGGTTGGAGTGCCCTTTGCTAAGCACCCAAGTCTCGGATCCATATGTGAGTACTGGCAGGACCATGGTCCTGTACAGCAGCAGTTTTAAAGTTATGGTGAGATTTCTGGATTTGAAGAGCTTTGACAGACTATAGTAGGCTCTGTTGGATTTGAGAAGCCGCCCGCGTATTTCTTCTTCTATATTGTTATCGGCTGCTACTATTGACCCAAGGTATTTAAAGGATTGCACCACTTCAAATTCGTGCTCCGCTACCTTGATTGTTTGACCAACTGTTCCTCTCGCATTCGACGCCACCATGTACTTTGTTTTACCTTCACTAATGTGCAGCCCCAGATTTTGTGCCGCCTGCTCGATCTGGATGAAGGAATCATGTACATTCATTATCAGTAGAGTACAAATTCAAATTCGCTATGCGGTCGGAGTTATTTAAGTTCGAATACAGGGTGTTTCATGATTTTCTAAAAAAACTTACTTAAAACAGAACAAAATCTATAATTATTTTAAAGCTAAGCCTCCATTCTATCACCTTTTTTTTTAAATCAAGTTGTTTTGATACAACGTTTTAGAGAAATTAATTATCAAACTCGAAAGGTAAGTACCATAAAACTTTCTGGCACCCAGGAGTACCCCCTGTACTTTCATTTAAGTGTTCTTTGTTGAAATAATTTAATTCAATCTGAATTAAGGCTTATTAATCGAGTTTTATTAATAGAAAATTAATTCGCCTTGAACCCACCTTCAAACTGAGCCACTCGCTAATTAAAATAATAATTAATAACCTCATCCTAAATTATTCGAGTTCCTGGTAAAATAATTTCAAAACAGTGTGGTCGAAGTTTGTTTAGTGTTAAAGCTATTTCAAATAATTTAAAGTAATTTCGAGTAATGAATATATGAAAACCTTCCACTTGAGGTTTTATGTTAAACTAGATGTTATTTAAACTCAATGTTAATGTCAATGCCCCCTTCTTCGAAACTATTCTGCTTAATGTTGCTTAATTAAAATACATCTTAACCACATTCAATTGAAATTCAGTTATCTGTGGCTTCTGAAAATGAATTGCATATTTTACATAACACTATTGGGAGGGATTATGTGGCGGATACATTTCGTCATACATACACTGGTTTGCTTTTGAGTTTAGATTTCTGACAGAACATATTTATATCTGTAAATATTACTCTATCTCTAACCATAGCCTCTTATAGCCCTAAGCCCCAAACATATGCCCTCCTAAGTACACTCCTTCTGAGTTCTAGTATGTATGGGATGTGAGTGCATCGTTCACGTGTTCAAACGAAATCTTTAATTAACCTAAAAACATCGCACATACATATATGGCTTTGATGGAAATTACTATAGGTATATTGAATCCATGTATGGAGAACGAAGTGTATAAATACTTCTGGAAGGTTTTAAAATCTGCACCAAGTGGACACTGGGCATATCAATCATCTATAGGGTGGAGGGTTAGACACACATGGGTTTTAAATTGTAATGAAAATTTGATAAATTGAATCACAACATTAGGAATTTGAGTTCATACAAGTTTCATTCGCAAAAACGGAGTAGACCATTGCGCTTTTTTTGTGAAGGCCTTCTTTGCAAAATCTGGCTTGTTGTCACGTTTTTCTCTGATGAGGTACATTTTCACCTCAATGAATGTGTTTTAAGGAAAAAATGGAATTTGAGGACTTGTGGTTTCAACTAGATCGGGCCACAGCCCACACAACGAGGATATGGATGGACATTTAAGTCCAAAGAATTCATCTCGCTAATAGGCGATCTCAGGAATCCGAACAATTTGTTCCTAAAATTCATTGTTTTGTATAATCGATATCCGGCCAACATCCGGCTCAGTTCCGGTCACAATGCTTGAAAGAGTAAACATGTACTAAATTTCACCAAACTTCGCTAAAGTATTGACTTTAGGGGGAATACAAATTATTTTAGAAAATAATTATAGATCTAACCTCTTTATTTTGAATTTTTGTCGCCGAATCATCGCCAGAGTCGTTGCTACATGAACCGGGTCCTGGCCAATAGGAGAGCATGTGGCGAAACTAGGTGATTCTTACAACACAAGTAACTGTGCGAACTAGCATGAAAAGGAAACATTAGTTCACTTCCTCTGTAAATGCCCTGCCCTAGCCCCTTTTAGGATGCAATCACTTATAGAAAGGCTTTATTTTACAAACTTTCCTAACTGAAGATCAAAGACTTGATCTCTTTTTTTAACGCGACGAAAAGGCTCTGAGACGAATTTCGGCACTAAGCTGTCTGACTCTGGGCTTTAGTATATGATTGTTTTAGCATAGGGTATTCCCACAAATTTCCCACAAATCCATTCCTTATCCATATAGGTTCAAACGAGTTATGGTATCAAAAGGGCGCTTTTTTGCGTTAATTGGGTCAGCGAGTTTGCCGTCTTTTCTATCCATACCTACCTACTTACCTCCTCTGACAAATGAATGCATTCCACAATCATCTCGTGGCCATATTTTATTTTTTTTTTTTTTTTTTTAATAACTCGGAGACCACACGAGCTATAGTACTGGCTAGCCAGTCGCAATGCACTTAAATCTTTTTACTAATACACCCAAACCTAAGCAATTTGCTAGTCGACTGGCTTGCCTTTATCAAAGCCAGTTAAGCAGACAGTAGAAAAGCCAGTAGCGCGTTCATTTATTAACTTTAGTCAACTTTCATCCATTTATTCAATTTAATTGTATTTAATTTAATGTAATAACAACCTTTTTTCTTAAATATTCTTTCCAAATGTATTTTGATTTTTTGAACCCATTTTGCTCAAACCATAAATAATAGTACAGAAAAGAACGACCCACTTGCAAGTAACTTGCTTGGCAAGTGGAGTGCCGCCTACGTCACAGCCAGTGCACAGATACCAATTTGACAGGCAATGTATGTACCCAACTGTCCAGGCAGTCAGTACTGACTTGCCTCGGGGTAACAAAGGAAAAAGCTTATGGAGTCTGTCCAGTACGGTTAAATGTTTTCATAAACTGCTATTATTATTCGTAACTGTTCAAGTCTTATGTGTTCCTTTATGTGGACCTTCAGCGTAAAAAAATCAACTTTTCATAAAAATGAAAACCAAAAATCATTTGAAAATCATTTGAATCATTGAATACAAGAATGAGTACAGGACTAAGTTTTTCTATTCTATTGTATCCCTTCGAGGTGAACGAAAATTTGAAATTTCAACTGGTCGAATAAATTTCTGTTTGTATTATTTATCGAAATAATACAAAAAATAGAGGCTTCTACAGCAATTTGTATTGAAATAAATACCCTTTTCAAAATAATGATGAACAAATGTTGCATGTACCTTCTTTAAAATCGTTTTCTTTTCAGTTCAAACCCACAAGCTTCAAATCAGCATGAGAAAATGTGGATGGAAAAAATAAAGCAAATAATGTAATTCTTATAACTTATACGTATAGAAGGTTGGAGCTTGCTTGCAAAGAATCTGAAGTGTTAAAAAATGTTCTGTGAAAAAATGCATTAAATTCTTTTGTTTGTTAAAAATATTTCAGTTCGTTAATTCGGTTTTTATTTTGAGCTGTTCTAATCAGTGCTGATGGGAGATCATGGAAAATATCCCTTTCCCTCTGTCGTTCAATTAATTAATGGCTTAGAATATTTTTGTTACAATTTTGTTTTGTACAAGATGATGTCTTTTTAATTTAAATAATTTATTTAATGACGCTTTTTAAGATGCACGAAGAGCTTAAATGAGCATCATTGGTGAGTTTTTGCATATTGATGCAACGGGAGGAAAGAGATTTAAGTACACGACTCCACATTCGAGTAGTTTGGCTAAAGAAGTAATCTCTGTATAGCACTGTACGCCCGCAAATCATAACTATTTCTTTGGAAACACAAACAAAAAAACTAACGACATTTCTTGAGATAGTTAAATGTTTCAAGATTGATATCCTATATCGTTTTAAAAGTTCTCTTTGATTTCTATCCACCATACTCAAGTTTTTAAAAAGCACCTTCTCATAATATCGGGTGTCAGAAAAATAACTGGAAGACTAACTATTTTCTCAGGTCATGTTTAATGTGACTTCTAAGTGCGTCTTTTTTAAATTAATAACTTTGGTCTTTGCAAATCTTCTATTCCCAGAGGTATCCACAACTGGTATAAGTTTAATTGTGCCTATGTATGACCTGAGTACATTTTTGCAGGCAAAATTTCTCGGAATATCGATAACCGATGTCAAAAAGGCGTTTCCATAAAAAAAAAATAAAAGTTCTCTTTTGAAGGTAATCAAATCACCAAAGTTAAATTATATCATTATATCATTGACTTTCTCGGTAATTCGAACGCTCCACCGAACACCTATTTTTTACACTATGTATCTTAAAATTCAAACACTTGCCAATATTGGTAGGTACTCTGTAATTTGATTTTTTTCCGTAGTTGCTTTTCTGAGTGCTCTTATACAGTTGAAGAGCTAAAAGTACTTTCCTGGAAATACTAGGGGAAAATATTTTTAAGAAAAAGATGCATAGACTCCAGTTAAGGGTGAGTGTTTAATATTTTTGAAACAATGACATTTAAGATTTAAGTGAAATTATCACTTTTTTTTGTGTCAACTGGCTTGGATTTGTGAATGGTACGTTTGAAGTTACTTTGAATTTAACTTCTTAACCCGAAATGATTTTCATTCAAATAATTGGCTTGCAAAAAAAAAATGTGTGAGTGGCGGAACTCACGGTTAATATGTGTAAGCATCAACGTCTAGTTTTTTTTGTTTTTGAACGTACTTACAGAACAATGCAAGCGTATATAGGTACGTATTACACAGGACGACTTCCACCCATTTCATCTCCATCTTTTCTTCCAGTAAAACTTACACAAATTTCAGTCTTAATTTTATACCGAACGAACCTCCAATAAATATCACTTAGTATTTTGACAGATAGCCGGTGAATTTTATATTTTGACGTTTATAGAAAATTTAATTACAATTGTCAGTGGAAATCCCTAAAATTGGCACTTAATAGTTTGACAGATAGCGGAAGTGCATTAAAATATTCAGTTCGAACTGTCGTCTATACTTTGTTGACTCCGCACGGATCCAAACGGACTTTGTCATTGAACGTACCCAATATCCTACTATGAAGATTTTCGTAACGTAATGTGCTACATCGTAAAGTGGACTTCGTAATTTATTACAGAGGAAAGCCAACTTTTTTAGTTTACCGCCGGCATAGATATTTACCCATAAAAAGTATCCAGTAATTCAAAAACCTCCGTGGTTCGATTAAGGGTAGGTCTCTAGTTCAAATTACAGAGGTCCTAACTGTAGTCGTATAGCTGCTACTTGATTGCTATTTATCCCGGATTGTTTTTCTATATTTCTGAAAAAGGTGTTCTGCTTAGTTGACGTTAAATTAGCAGAATACTCATTTTCGAATTTACGCAGTCACACCAGAATGGGAACAGAACTTTTTACATCTTCTGAAGGAAACATAAACAATTTTCAGCATTCTTGTTGATGACGTCGGATATGTGTAGCAATCAGTCAGTAATGCACAGGCACATACTACCGAGTAGGTAAAGTTGTTCCGTTTCCTTCATGGAAGTGCCAATCATGGACAGTTGCCAAAGGAGTAGGTTAACCTTTGCTGACAATAAACATCATTGGCACAAAGTTTTAGACGATTTACTGCGGTGTTAAAGCATTTTTAGTATGGATGCTCGGTTAAAAAGAGGATTTTTCCAAATTTTAAACGAATTGGCATCATATTATTTTTTAACATTGTAATAAATTTAAAACCACCAAAAGCCTAGTTTATCTTTTTAGTATCATATTAGCTGGAGTATATACCTATTAAGAAAAAACTTTTAGTATGATACTATAATTGTTTAATACTAAGAAAATTTTAGTTAATATTTTTAAAATTAGAACATTTTTGAGTAGTATCATACTTATACTTTAGCATCAGCCTGTTTAAAATTTTGCGCCGTGGAGTTTTTGAAGTATTTTATTCTACGCCAGGGATTCGATTTGAGAAACGAATATAAAAACCTGAAAATAGTGTCATCTGCAAAAAAGTTTAATGGACAAGAAGTATCAGACAAAAGGTCGTTTGAAGTCCCTTCACACTATATCATACATATATGTATAAATCTTGTCGCGCAACAGCTCGTGGAGAGAATGGGTATCGCATTCATACAAGAAAGTTGACGCCAATTGAATAATTTTATAGCGACGTTTTTTCGTAGAACAGTATAACATTTTTCCTTTTTTGCCCAAGTGGCTGAACACAATAGACGCGAGTTATGGCGCGCGTTCTTACCTGTAAACATAAAACCTTGATAAAGAACGGTGTTCATATTGGACTGCCTCCTCCGACTTATGCTGACGTCTCTGTACTTTATATCACTCCCACTTCTCTGTGAGAAAGAGCTGGCGAAGAAAGGCAGGAGTTTTAAATTGTTCTACGTTTTCTTTTGTGACATCTGTTCTCTCTGTCTGTACTTTATCTTTGTCTTTTGCCACTTAAATCCTACAGAATTCGATTTTCCTCAATTGGTAACATATTTATTTAATAAAATTTACGTTTTTTTAGTGAAAAACTTCGAATTAATCCTTCAACGAGCACAGATTTTTGTTTTGTTTTAACGACTGCTGAACGTCAACAATACAAGTTTGATAGACGTCCAATGTGAACAACGTCAAGGGAATACAATGGAGCTGCAGCCCCAAATGGGTTTCAGAGAGCAGGTACACCATTACAAAAAAAAATATCGATATCAAATGGTTGAAAGGAATAGGACATGTTTTAATAATAACGCACGTGTGCACGCGCGACCTGACGCGCTTATTGTGTTCAACCAGTGAAGCAGCATTGCGAAGAATTTATGTCAAATTACTTTTTTTTTGTCTCAGATAGACGTCAAAGAGTTCGATTTTTCAAAGAATGGCCACGTTCGGGCTACTATCCAAAGCTATCCGGATAGGTTTGTGTTGTTGTAATCGCCTAGAAAAATTCAGCTGATGATCCAATCAGCTGTTGTCAGAAACAAATCCCAAGCAATCCTAAAATTTTCGCGATGCTAAACTATCCGATGGAAATTTGGAGAACAGCTGATCACAGCTGATATACCTACAGCCGACAACGTATTTTGCTTTTTGGTGTCGCGTCTGATTTTGTTCGTTTAAAGAATAAAATAACAAATAAGGGTTTAAAATGTATACCAGTGTGATATGAAATGGAACTGAATACTTAATTGATGATTCAGAAGGGATTTTCAATAAAATGAGAATCAAATCGTAGCGTTAAAAACTCAATAGTTTTCCATTTTTTTAGCTGCCTTGTCTTTTGACAGCAAATGTATCCTATCTGGTCTTGGTCGTTCGAAAACATATCGGATACTAAGGTATCTTGGATAGCCTATCGGATTGGCACCCGAAAGCGGCCAATGTCATCTTCAATTGGGTGTCACAAAAACTGTTATTCATTATAGGGAATACGCTATCCAGTGTATTGTTTTTGTTCCAAACCAAATTTAATTTACAATCATTTTTTCACAAAAGTCCTTGGTTCCAAATACTATAATTTTTTTTCAACGATACCTAATAATCTGGCTTCGATTAAACATACCATCACATAACCAGTAGGCCTATTGCTATAGTATAGTCCTACTTCCGGTCATTGAGAAGCTTCCTTTCTTCGAGATATTTATTTAGCTGATAGTTGATCATCATTTCCATGATCTTCTTACAGAAGGGACATAAGTACAATTGAACAATAACTTAAGGTTAATGTGGATTCACCTTTTAATGGACGGGCTATAGACAGAAATGCTGTTTTCAGTTCACGCGGAAAGAGATATTTAGAGCAGGTCGCAGCTGCAAAATCTGGCGCTGATTTGTACAGTTTGGAAGAACACAGAATTGGTGGCTTAACCCACGGCAGCGGATTTTTTTACTCTTGCAACTGTGCTAACTGTGCTGCAGTCAAATACGTTTTTCTTTTAATGAACTGACATCAGGTGTATTGTTAAAGATAAGCGTTGGAAGCGAAGCCGAAGTAGAAGTACTTACATTCGTTAGTTTATTTACAAATTACAAAAAATGTAAACTAACTATGATATACTTTAAAAATATTTCCCTCCCTAAATTCCAACCAATTTTCTTCGACTGATGGACATTGAATTGTATTTAATATTACGCCCTAATCAAGGGAGTCCCCTGTCCTTATTCTTTATTCGTTCATTAAAATTCAATTTAGACCGTGACTCTCTAACTTTAATAAAAAAAAAAAACCTATTTAGCAAGCAAGCAACATGATTCTGGTCCTTAAACAAAATCTGATTCTCAGACATAGATACATTTCTGAGAAAAGAAAACTCCTATCCATCAATTTAGGGAACCCAGAGATCTTATATCTTTACACCAAGAAGATTTGGAAACATGCGTCCTTTAATATATACTCATTTTATTTCATTAAAATATTTTTTGGTCTTCTTTAATCGCCCTTCCAAACAAAATGCAAAAAAAAAGGGAAACGAAAACGAAAAGAAGAAAAAATATCAAAAACTGAAATGTATACATTTTAGGATTAAAAAAGGGATACAATAAAGATAAAAGGATCCGAGGCGCTTGTATATTTACATAACTTAACATCCAATTCTTGGCACTGTGGACATGGACTGTGGCAAAGATGAGGCTTTTGTTCGTTCGTTATATAGTAAACAAGGATAGGTATAGACAATGTTTTTCAATTTATCTGAGCACATAAAACAAAGTATTTTTAATGCTTTATGCTTTTATGTCCTGCAAACAGTTCACGTATTTTATTTTTTTTTTATTTTATTTCTATCCCAACAACGATCATATACTTATACATGTTCATATATAATTCTGGGAAATGTGTGTTGCTTTCAAATCAAAACCCAAACTCTTCTAAATATCAGTGGCGTATCCCAGGCAGATGGCCAAGGGACACATTTCCAAAAATGTCAGTTTCGTTTCGGTCTAGGTCTGCTAAAGGGTGATTTTTTAAGAGGTTTAGAACTTTTTTTAAAAAAAAAACACAAAAAATTCGAAAAAATTAATGAAATATTTATTTGAATCGATAGTTTGAACCTTGCAATTTAATGTTTAAAGATAATTTCATGCAAATGTTGACCGCGGCTGCGTCTCAGGTAGCCCATCCGCTGAGTCCAATTTTGGCATACTCTTTCACACATCGGCCGGTATCTCACGAATGAATGCATGGATGTTGGCTTCCAGTGCGTCAATCGAAGCGGGCTTGTCCCTATAGACATTAGCCTTGACATACCCCCACAAAAAATAATCTAATGGTGTCAAATCGCACGATCTAGGTGGCCAATTGACCGGCCCGAAACGTGAAATTAACTGTTCACCAAACTCGCCTCGCAATTGCGCCATTGTTTCGCGTGCTGTGCGGCATGTGGCACCGTCTTGTTGAAACCACATATCATGCAAGTCAAGAACTTCCATTTCGGGCAAAAAAAAGTTTGTTATCATCGCTCGGTAGCGTTCACCATTGACAGTAACGCTGCGATTCGCATCATCTTTGAAGAAATAGGCCCAATAATGCCGCCGGCCCATAAACCGCACCAAACAGTGGCTTTTTCGGGATGCATTGGTAGCTGTTGCAATGCTTCTGGCTGATCTTCACTCCAAATGCGGCAATTTTGCTTATTTACGAACCCATTCAACCAAAAATGAGCCTCATCGCTGAACACAAGCCGCGCGCGATGAACATTTCGAACCGAGCACGAATTTTGATAGTAAAATTCAATAATTTGCAAGCGTTGTTCATTTGTAAGACGATCCATGGTTAAATTGCAAACCAAACTGAAACTGTTTGACAGTGACACAAGGTACTAAACACACGTCAGCTGTCAAAACCAGTGTTGCCAAAACCAAACCAGCTTAAAAATCACCCCTTATAACTTAGTCTCGTCTCGGTCATGTCCTTTTTCTTTAAGTTTATCGAACTAGAGTTTGAATCTAGAAGCAGCTAAATATTTAAATTGAAAAATTAAATTTAAAGTAAATTTCAGAATGAAAAATACGGTCTCGTCTAAAATGCTTTGGATATAGTATCGTTTCGATTTCCCCTTCTAAACAGTTAAGCCAAAAACCTTATTCCCTTGAAATCGATTGTTAATTGTTATTATACACTTGACTGATGTATTTTTGGTTTTAATAAAGTTCCCCTGAAGAAGGCCGTAGCCAGACATTTTTTTCGGGGAGCGATATCATTTTTCGGAAAAAAATTCACCAATTAGTTATCAAATCTAGAATAGCCCATTGGACACGTAGGTTTATGAATATATATACATACATATATGTATATATCATGCATTTCCGTTGAAAAGGTACCTGTGCAGAAAAATTTACGAAAAGGTATATAAAAGATAATCTTTGGTAGGTAGATAACATCAATATTTTATAGTATCACTACAAAAGTATTACATATTTTTACAAAACTATATTCAGTCTTCTAGCCTTCTTATTCCGGTCGTCCACTAGGCGCTCAACGCACAAATTTCAAATTCAACCCTGTTATCCCCCCCTGGCTAAGGCCTTGGCAGCAACCCCTGCCGTGAAGTCGGGAAAGTTAATGTAACTAAGTTGTTTCATTGCCAAAATTAAAGGAACCAAAAAAGCCGATGGAAAGATTTTATAATCACTTCCAACCATCTCATTAAATCAAAAATGGATCAATAAATCATCTATAATATCAAATTAAAAAGACCTACTCTTCAAAAAGGTGCATCTCAAGCTATTACTCCTATTCTGCATGTCGAAATAGGCTTGCGGATCATTGCAGAACCCTATTGAAACTTGTGGTGAAGCTATCTTGCCACTCAAGGGAAAATTGTAGTAGAATCGCAGTCGATGCTGAGTACCTATATAGAAAATTCATTTCAGGCAGATTGTACCATTCAACCTTAACAACGTAGACCAACAATTTTGACGAAGCGAAGATAACCAATCTAAACATACAAGTCCAATTAAGCTGGTGAAGCTGACGAGCTGATTTAAGCGATAGCCGAATACCTAGTTAGGAGTATGCACGCCAGCTCATCCGCAAAACATGGTCGAAAGAAAGCATGCCCGATGAATGGAACGTCAGCATTGTTTGCAAGATCCTCTAGAAAAGGAGACCAACTACAGAGGCATAAGTTTCTTTAACTTCGCCTCCAAGATCTTTTCTGCCATATTATATGTGAATCGTGAATGCCTGAAGCCGCTCGTCAACAGTGTGGCAGGTGCACATTCACCTTAGGCCAGAAAAGTCCACCATCGACCAAATATTCATATTGCGGAAGATCTTGAAAAAACTTAAAAACTTCAAAGTGACACCCAGCAACTTTTCATTGATAAAGACTGCGTATGACGGCTTCTAATAGCGACGGGTTTAAAAGGGCAATGTCTAGTTTTTGATAACGATGGAGAACGCAAAAATAAATTTTGACAAGACGATGCGCTGTCATTTGCGACTTCTTGAATATCGTTTCTAAAAGAATTTTTCAAAACTCTGGCGTCAATTTTAAACGCACGAGCTTTCAAAAGTCTGCTCAATTACTCGTATACGTAATCTTTGAATCGACACCCAAGGGATGAGAAAAATAAGCTTTCATTTGAAATTATAGTAAGAAGGTGTACACTATTTTCCAACTACCCAACTGTATTTCTCTTTTTCATCATCATCATCATCATCAACTTACATCAATCCAATGTTCACCGGGGAAAACAGCTATTAGTTCAGTATTGGGTTCAAGAGTTCTAAAATATTCCTCATCGTCTATTTCCGTTCCATCCGAATCCAAATGTATCGTTGGCAGGAGATCGACTTTTTCAAACTTTTCCGCCACTTTTGTACGAATTTCTTCGAGTGAGGATGCAACAACCGCTTTCTTGATGTTTCGTGTTATGTCCTTGATCTGCAAATAGAGAATTTAAAGAAAAATACAAAAATTACTTTAGGGATAGAGTTTGCGTTCATCTTGGTATTCTATTACTCAAATATGTCATTTATATTCGCACAAGAGCAATAAGTGGGATTTGAAAATTTATTGAAATCCGATTCCATTCAATTCACACATAGAGCAACAACCATCTCTGGGGATGCACATATGGCACATACACAGTGCACAACACAGCATACAATATATATATCAACTATTAAAAGGACCAACAGCAACAACAGTTCACTTGACATATCAAGGAGTTCATTGAAAAGAACTTCTCGTTTTCATTGCAGACGATACAAATATATGCATATGTCTATTTATGTGTATGCATATTTACTATAAGAGAGCTTAAGGACACATCAGGACTCAGATTGCAGTGGCGCACTCGTACATATGGCCCACATTTGTATATACTGCAGAGAATATTCCTTCTTCGGTATATAAATACACATTATAAACCTCATGGGGCTACTTTGCAAACCGAGAGGATTATTATTGGGATAGGGATGTGTATGATATCGAATTCACATTTTTTGCTGGATGGGGATGAAGGATTTTAATCGATGACGAGCTTTAGACATAAGTAGAGGCTGTTATAAGGGCATTATAGTAAAATGACAATAAATTCGGTTAATGGCAATTGCAGTATTATATATAGGTATGGTTACCAAAGTGTCTTCATTTTGAAACAACAAAAAAAGCCGGATATTTACCATTTTTATTTTAAGACTACTACTTAAACTTAAACTACTCTTTCTGAGATTTCACCCTGAGCAATGAAACCCTGAGATTGAGATTACCATTTACATATGTACAATTTATATGCATATAAGTTATTAGTTCATATTTTCCGTATTTTACGAGTAATGCCTTCAGTTAATTTGATTGTGCTAAAAGAAAAAAGATTTGATTATACTCTGTTCAACAAAAATGTTCAGTACAGGGAAGATAGGACGTTTGCCTCTCAGTCTGGTTGCATTAGCTTGCATCCCTCTTAAAAGCCCTCACAGGGTATCCGTAGTTTCACAATACAAATACTCGACATCATAAATTTGTTCTCAACAGCTTCCAATCTCAAAAGCTCCTGAATTTGCCTACAATTGGGAAAGGTAATAGGTAACTCTGTTTGGATGAGCACAATTTCAATACACACATCGTAGATGACGACGAAGAGCGCACGATCGTTTATCAGTAGGTATCCCTTGCCCTTCAGCAGCGGGATGCAAAGGTCATGGCACTCCACCATTTTTGCGCAGAATTACAACAACAATTCGTATGTGTTAGTCAGTGGCTTGCTAATTTTTTTAGGAGCATTTTTCCAATTTGGTGTCGTGAGCGGTGCATCAGGCGCCACTGCTTGGAAAAAGCTCGCCCATAAGAGTATAGTTATATAGCTAAAATATGAAATCTTAACATATTAAAAAAAGTCGGTTTAATTACACCATTTATAACTCAAGAACGGATGGACCGATTTTTATGATCTCTGTTATGTTGGATTTGTCTCCGCCCCAAATAGCAGAGTGGATGGCTCAGAGAATATTTTTTTTTTTTTTGAAAAATTTGGTTTTTATAGGGTGAAAGGGGGTAAAAACGAAAAGTGGTATCCAATTTAATTCTGTTTGTGTTTGAAAGGTCATTTTAAAAAAAATGCTATTTCTTAGATTAAATAAGATAAGAATTTTTTTTTGATTCAAGCTAACTTAAAGCTATATTTATTAAGATTGAATGAAGTTAGTACATCCAGTAACAATAATACATAGTTGGTGTTAATCCAAAACAATATATTCAAGTAATATTATAATTTAATTATTTCAAAAAATTGTATTAATAATAAAAAGTTAACTTTGAGCAAGAAAACAAAATATGTAAATTAATTCAAAATGAATTTAACAATTCAAAAATAATATACTGCAATATGTTAACTATAATTTTGTACTGTATAGGATAAGGTTCTTAAAAGGGATTCAATGCATTCATAGTCGAGTGTGAATAGCCAGTTTTTTACTTTTTTCAAAAATGAAATAAAAGAAGTAGTTTTCCTTATAAATAGCTGTAGTTTATTGAAAATTTTTGGAGATGTAATTGTGAAAAAGAGGGAGAAATGTGTTCTACTCTCTCAAAACTTTCAAAACGTAGAGATTTATCATTGGTAAAGTTTGCCATTCTTTGTATAAAGGCCAAATTTCAGCGAAATGATTTTCATTACAAATTATTCGTATTACGTGTTTTTGAGCAAACTAAAGAGGTCTAAAAGTATTTGCGATGATCCGCCCAGCTCGAAATTCCATATTGAAGCTTTTAATGCGCAAGACTTATAAATTAGATTTAAAACTTTTTTCGAGCAAAAAGGTTTTGTAAGGTAAATTTTACAAGTAAACCAACATCATGTGTTATTTCAGGCTGCCAATATGTTCCTTCCAATTTAAGTTAAATTCAATTAAAAGCCCCAAGTACCTATTTAAATTTCATCACTGACTCAATTTTAAAGCATTTATCGGAACATGAGCTGTAAAAATATAAACTATATTTACCACATTCATGAATAAGAAGACCGTTGTCAGAAATTATGAAAGTTCATTGAATTTTTGAACAATAAGAACAACTTAAAAGTGCTACCACCAATTGTTTACGAATTAATTTATAATTCGTTTATTTTGGCTAGAGATACAGCTGTTTTAAGGGGTGCCAAGCCGCCTATCATCAGTCTCCTCTTATTAGTGGTGCTGAGCTTTAATCCAATTTTATTATGAAAAGCTTTTTACATGCCCACCACAGGAATCGAACCCACGATATCAGATTTGGAGGCGGAACAAGACAGCATACTTAAAGGCGCTTAGAAAAATGCTGATGCTCCAAATGTATTTGATAAACAAAAACAACACATTTTCGATCTGTGACGTCAGTGGTCTCAAGCAGCGCGGCGGAATGCGTAGAGCATACGGCTTTTAAGACCGAGCAAACTTGATTATTAAACTTATCAGTGTATGCTATATCGTCTGCAAAAGCAGTAAGGAATTTAAGATGGAAAAGAGAATTGATATAAATGTATTTATATATTAAAAAGAATAATGGGACGAGAGCGGAGCCTTGTGGGACTCCATTTTTTAAGTAAAGTGAATTGTTAAAAGTTCCGTTCACATTAACTTTTGGTTATATTTAATTTAAGTAGGAATGAAGCCATTGAAATATAACACCTCTAAAACCAGCAGTATAGGTACCGTTTGTTTAACAGAACGTTCGTCTTGGTCAAACATATCAAAGGCCTTAGTCATATCAACAAAAAGAGCCATGGAAGTTTTATTGCAATTTAAACTACACAACCAGTAGACATTCCTGATCGAAACACGAATTGATTATCGCTAAAAAATTTATTTTTGTCCAAGAAAGACATTATTCATTCCAATTCAAGATTTATAGAGTGAAAAGGGATAAAATAAAACACTGGTTTTCGAATACAAAAATTCATTCTGTGTTGGGAAAGCAATAAAGATTGGACTTACAAATTTAGCATTTCATAACGTAAAGCGGGTTAAAACCCGGAAAATTATTTTGTAATTTTTATGCGAAGCTTAGGTTTGTCTACCCGTGAGAAGCCGGGCGGTCCTACTAGTAATATCATGTTTTTAAAATTGTAAAACTGGATTTTCGTGTCAACAGTACAAACCAAACGGTTTTATTCGCGAAAAACCTATTAAATATTTAATTCAAGATGGCGGTACTACCACACGAAGGCAGCAAAAACTATTCATACCCGATGAACTGCACTAATACTTATAGAAATCTAACTAACTATAAGGACTTTAAATTTTAATAAAAATTGTGAAGCTTGTATAGCATTCGAGACTTATAAACTGATACCTGTAAACACTTCAATATGGGTTTTTCTGTGTTCAGCGGTACTATGGTGAATCCAAATTGTACACTAATAATTCGAATAAATAATTTCCATTATCCCTTGTTAGTTATTTTGTTATAAATGAAAGTCACCAATTCAAGATTTCTTATCAGTTATTCATTGCGTCATTACATTATGCTTGGAATAAAATTACCCCGAAGGCGATAGCATTTATTTTTTCTCATGATATTCTAAACAAAATTTTCTGCGCTGACTACACACTCTCACCAAAACACGGCTATTGACTCAAAAGATCACTACTACTTATTTCTGATACAGACTTATTATATTATTTATTTTGAAGGATGAATGAAAATCTGAAGAAGAAACAAGACCGAGAAGAAAACCAAAGATTATTTGAAAATAGGACTTTAGCCTTTTTTTCGAAACCTGGTGAATGCGTTTTTCTTGTAAAAAATAAATTAAACCACACGACTATTTTCACTATAAGAGCTTCAATCAAAATTTAATTTATATCGAAATAAATACCAAATTGAGATTGTTATTGGAAAATATCCCTTTGTGTTTCCTAGTATTTTAATTAATTTATAAATAGAATGCTTGTCGAAATATTTTTCTAACCGCATTCGAATTATTGGCTCCTGTATTTTGTAACAGTCATATGTTTAACATTAATTTCTATGAACAAAGGTAGGTATATGTATCTGTATTTGTATACATACTTGTATGTATGTCAGCCAATAATTTAAATTGATTTGTTTTCCTCTTAAATAATTCCCATAGTATTTATTTCCAATTGACCATGTATTCTTCATTACAGCCATTTAGTTAATTAATGAAACGTTATGATGGGCAAATAGGTAGGATAATATGAACTAATTAAACCACTAACACATTCAATAACAGAGTTTAAAATCATATGTAAAAGAGGCTATAGTAAAGGTACTAATTGTTAATTCAAGCCAAAGCCCATTGGAATTAATTAAGAAACACTCGGATGCATTATGCACTGTACACTCAAAGAAACCTTGCGAAACGTAACACACAAGTGCTAAACGTATGATTTCTTGGCAGCCGTTGAAGTAATGGTTGTTACGTAGGATCGTCACGCCGCCAGGCCGGAAGTCTGGGTTCGTTTTCCAGCCTTGTATACATTAACAGAAAAAATGGCTACTACCCTTTGCGAGGAAGTGACAAATAATCCAAAAGTATTTTTGTCATAAATAAATGCCTCCCACCCTAGCCGTTCGAATTGGACAGGAAATCGTAGGTCCCCTCCATTTTTCCGGAATTATTGAGAATTCTAAGTCACTACACCCTGATTGTACACGAGCTGTCGTGATTATCCAGAACAGAAATACTCGCGAATTAATTATTGTGTTTCATATTTTTATTTGTCTTTTCAAACCAATTTACAATCCTTCCTAGCAATAAAAATACAAATAAATAAAAAAATGTACCTTAATACAATCTTAATATAAAAATTCTTTCGGTGTAGAAATCTTTCTCAAATCTATTTAATAACCAAAATATTCTATTAAAAAAAGAACGAGAAAAAGTAGTTTAAATAAAGGGTCCGCCATCTAACGTTTTTTTTCAACTAGTGCTTATTTCGTGAATGGTAACACTTAGCTCATGTCTGATTTTACAGATAATTAGTTTTATCTTTCCGCTGAACGAATATGGTTGTGTATACGCTTCGATAAGTGGGCCTGCGATCGACTTAGAGAAGATGCCGATTTTGCCAAAAAAAAAATCATCTTTTCAGATGAAACTCATTTTGATCTTAGCGGGTAGTAAAGAAGCAAAATTGTCGCCCCTTAAGGACGTTCGCTGAACATGAATATTCCTGGACCCAGGCGTTGTAATTTTGTTCTCATACTTATGGATATGTGCATGTACAAGAAGGTACATGCTATATATTATTTTTATATTTCATTTTTCGTTCATTGGTATATTCAAACTGCTTCAAATAACAGTACAAAGAGTATGGAGATTTCTCCCGACATCAGAGAGAAAATGTTGAAGTGACAGTAATGTTTTTTTTATAGAGATATATAGGAACCGAGCAGAGCAGTGGTGGACTTATATACACTCCTTGGCTATGGGAATGCATATAGTCTCGCATCAATTCGTAGAAAAAAATCCAATATGCACAAAATAACAATAAAGAAGTCACCAAAATCATCAAATAGCTTAAGCCGGTACCACACTACTCTCGTGTGGTAAAGGGTTTTCCAATAAGAGGTGTTATTTTGAATAGCCCGCTATTTCGGTAGCTGTCACTTTTGAAGCTGTCATTTTTTGACATTTGACAAGTAGAAACTACGCCATTAATAAAAATGGAACGATACACGCTTTGAAATTCTTAAATTACAACGCATTGAAATTATTAAAATTCACTATAAAAATGGTGAAAATTTGGGTCGTCGTGAAGCACCTTGTCAGACCGCAATACAGAAATTGGTGGACAAATTCGAGCTGTTGGGACAAGTTAGTGATGTGAAGAATAAAACCCGTGCACGTCGCTCAAGAACAACTGAGAATATTGCTGTTGCAGCCCAAAGTGTTGAAGAAAACCCAGGTTTGTCCATTCCTCGTCGTTCTTTGGAATTAGGCATTCCACAAACGTCATTACACCGTATTTTGCATAAAGACTTGGGTCTTAATGCTTATAAAGTTCAGTAACACAAGAACTCAAGCCGGCTGATCATCAACAACGTCGTGTCTTTGCTGATTGGGTCCTTGAAATGCATGAAAATGATCCGGAATTTCATCGAAAAATCATCTTGACTGATGAGGCCCATTTCCACCTCGGAGGCTACGTCAACAAGCAAAACTGTCGCATCTGGGGCTCGGAAAACCCAAGAGTTATTGTTGAAAAGCCTCTCCATCCTCAACGCTTAATGATTTTTTATGGCCGGAATTGGATGGTATTGATCTGGACAACGTTTACTTTCAACAAGACGGCGCTACGTGCCACACAAGCAATGAAACCATCGATCTTTTACGGGAAAAGTTTCCGGACCGTGTTATCTCTCGAAGAGGTGATCACAATTGGCCACCGAGATCTTGTGATTTAACACCTTGCGACTTCTTCCTTTGGGGCCACGTGAAAGATAAGCTCTACGCCAACAGCCCAGCGTCGATTCAAGACCTCAAAGATGGAATTCGTGAGGCTATCGAGGACATAGGGCAGCCACTTTGCGATTTGGTTATGGAAAATTTCATGAAAAGGATATGGTCCTGTAAGCGTGGTCGTGGCGGCCATTTGGCTGATGTTGTATTCCATTATTAACGGCATACCTTCTTCTTTATAATGAAATAAACATTCGATCATTTATCTCAAAAAATGCCATTTTTCTTTGAATATCAAAATAACACCTCTTATTGGAAAACCCTTTATTATAAGAAAAACTAAATCATATAGAGCGAAATAAAATAAATAATAAAATTGTTTTATATTCTATGTCACAAAAGTAACGGGACGAAAGATTAATGAAGATTCGGACTTGGGTGAGCTATTGTCGAAGATTTTTTTTGGGATGTTATTAAAGATCGATATTATTCAATCAATCCACAGACGATTCAGTCACTTAAAAAAAAACGACCTTATCATTGTATCCGATCGGAAAAAAATTTCTCCGATTTCTCCGAAATGTTCGAATTTTGTATCATTGTAACGGTTCTGATAGGACAATCGGACAGATCTACGAAAAAAAAATTTGATGTGCGTTGAAAATATCGAATTCAGGCATTGCATGCCGATGAAATGTCGCATCACGAATTCATGCGATGTATGAAGATATTTGCTTTCCGATTTCCGCGACAGAAAATTAGAAGTGGAAAATTTTCCGAAACAAAATTAAAGAGAAAAAGACTGAAATGGACGATCAGTAACAAAAAAATTAATAAATAACCGTTTTTTTAATTTCGTAATTTTTTACTTAAACATGCAATACGAACGGCTGGTTGAATTTATGCATCTGAGAGTTGGAAAATATTTGATGTATAATCTTAAGAATCTTCTTTTTTCTTTATTTAATGTTTTTTGTTCATATCTTTCCGCTTCCAAAAAACACTTCTGCACTTATCCATGGTTCTTTGCTTCTTTCAATATTGCTTATTAGAAAATATTTTATTTTGTCAAATACATGCGTCGGCAAGCGTCTATATTTCGTTAACGATTCGGTTACCATGAGGCAAATAAATCCTCCGATCGGAACTTTTCCCTGTGCGGAGAATTTTTCGAACGGATACGATGATTGGGCTGAATATTCGTCACGCCAAAACCACCAAAATTTTATTGAAAAATTGGATTCACAGAATGTCCCACTGCTAAGCCAGCCGAGGCAGTTATTTGATGAAACAATATTCCATAATAACAATGAATGGTATGAATAAAAAGGAGCACCTGCTCAAAAATAAATTTTTAAGAGCAGGTGCTCCATTTGGTATGAATAAAACACTTGGGAAGGTGCTCAAGGATTGAGCATCTACATGTTTGATGAGCACCGCCTCAAAATATGCACCTGCTCCATTAAAAGGTATGAATAAAGTAAATCACGCACTCCATCGAGAGGAGCACCTGCTCCAATTTGTGAGTTAGCTCATTTGGTTGCTCAACGTTGAAGTAAATAGCCACAGATTAGCCACATGAAGATGAGAATCCCCGGGCAGCCATTTTGATTTGCCTACAAGCTTGAACTGGCAGTTATCAGATAAAAAATGAGAATGTGTGTATAAAAACCTCACACATAGACAGTAGGGATCTTCAGACACCGGTTAAATTGTTGTTGCAATTCACATCTATTCATCGACGCGGGAAGAAATAACAAATACAACAATGTAAACAAATGGGTGAAACGTACGAAACATTCTCATCTTCCCTGCTACAGTCTTAGTCCGCCACTGACTTCGTATATCAGAAACAGCCAATGCTGCTCCCCTCGTACTTGTTCATTTTTATTAGACATCGACATCGTCGACAATGATAGTGATTTGCATTTTCTTACCGACTATTGTGCATTTTTGCTGCGTAGTTCTTTTGGTTTTTTTGAATTTCAAAAAAAAACATTTTGTCTGTTATAATACGTTGAGAATGTTCTTATAGATTATAATAACTACGTTGCGATTCGACTATCTATAGGTATATTGAAAGTGCATATTTGAAACATATTTCTATGAAATATTTTTACGATAGCCAGCAGAGATTGTGCTTTTATGAAAGAAAATGTATATTCATCCAATCTTTCAACAAAAATTTCAATTTGTTCTTTTTTAAAATTGTTTAAACTCTTTCTTCGATGTTCTTTCTTCATTATAAAATAAACTTGGAAATACTCAGTCAATGGATACAGACAGATAGAGGGCGAACTTTTGTACGATATACACAGAAAGAAACTTTAAGGGCAGGTAATGTATTTTTATCGAGATTTAAATTTACCTACTATGAACGAGAAAACTTTCTCAATATATGTCTGTGCGAATGTGTTGGTAGCCGCAGGCTGCAGCTTGATATGAAGTTTTGATTTTCCCTAAACTTTGAAACTTAAATAGGTACTTTATCATAAATAGGAAAGTTTACTTTAACGTATAGGTATAGGTTAAATAAAAAAAGCTTTTAAAAATTTGTATATTCTCATAATCTATTGAAACGATTTTGGTTTGCACTGTTGATTAACATTAAACAAAATTAAAATTAAAAACATAAAACTAAAACTAAATATTAGTAAATCACTTCATCTTCTATGGGGGTTTTCAATGAGAGCGCTACAAAAGTTTTTTTTTAAATAAAACAAAAACGGTTTTGGATATCAATGAAATTCTTTATTCCTGTGAAATAACCTTTGATGCCATTATGTGTGAAACTCGATTTTTTTTTGCATGGCCACCACGAGCACGCTTGCAGAAGTCCAGGCGCTAAACCCAATTTTCGACGGTCTTCAAGCATAAATCGGCCGATACTGCTGCAATTTCACGTTCGATATTCGTACGAAGTTCATCAATCGTCGCTGGCTTGTTGGCATAGACCATAGACTTAACGTAGCCCCACAGGAAATAGTCTAATCTGTTAGACCTTTGAGAAACAATGGACGTTACCTAGGACGTTCATAACTTGCCTTAGTTCATAGGCAGATCTATGCTCCTTAAATAACACCCACACAATTGTTTTTGGCTTAGGTATTTGTTTTAAGTTATTTTACACAGGGTTTTTCTCTGACTGGGGGGCACATGCAATTTGTCAAATAACGACTTCCTTCGATTGTGTATATATCATCGTGACAGACGTTTTGAGTGATTTTCGACCCCAAACATTTAAAAAAAGATTTTTACATTAAATTTGTTGTTTAATTTTCATTTAAAAATAGTGCAATTGTATGCTGAATGTGTACAACTACATACATATACTGTCTCTTCATCAATTATGATTTGACCATCAATACACATTTAAAAAAACCTCATAATCTTGTGAACGGTCAAATGTAGCCTTGAAAGTACCTTAAAAAGTTTTAAAAAATTTTAATTGTACCTTGTGTATACTTTTATACCTTTAAACTCGTCAACTAAAGAACCTTTTTCTTTAAAGTACTCCAAAAGCTTTAGGCGTTGTTTTTTTACATCAATAGCCGCCAACATATTGAAGACCCCGCTCGACTACGGGAGCGTTTGGTTGAATTTTTTCAAGCGAACTTCTTCCGGTTTGCAGAAAGAAATTGATTTAAAAGATTTATTCGTATTCGCAGGTCGCCACTCACGTGGAAAGCACATAACTGAGTGACTATGATCCCAATCTATACTCACAATGTGCGTCCCCTTTTGAGAACAGTAGTGATTCATTAAAATTTTTGTGCTGAGCCATTCTGTTACAAATAATAAGGGCTTATCAAAATTTGGACAATCGACATTGCATCATTTTAATTTAATTCGAAAAAAATTTTTAAGTTGTTATAAACTTCCATATGAAGAAGTCATTGCACCTCCTCTTTGGTAAATGCATCGTAAATTTTGAAATGATAAATACCTCGCAGTTATAAAGGGTCCGCCAAATAACTTTTTTTTTTGAAAATGGCGCAAAACATCGAATGTAGCTTCGGCTGTGTGGCACGTAGCGCCGTCCTGTTGAAACCAAATGTTGCCAATATCCTCCTCTTCAATTTTTGTGAACAAAAATTCGTTCAACATGGCCCGATAACGATCGCCATTGACTGTAACGGCCACTCCTTGCTCATTTTCGAAAAATGGCCCAATTATGCCTCTGGACCAAAATCCGCACCAAACAGTGACTCGTTTTGGGTGTATCGGCTTTTCAATGTATGCTTGCGGGTTTTCTGTGCCCCAAATGCGACAATTTTGCTTGTTTACTACCCGCCAAGATCAAAATGAGCTTCATCTCAAAAGATGATTTTTTTGGAAAAATCGGCATCTTCTCTAAGTCGATCGCAGGCCCACTTAGCGAAGCGTATACACAACCACATTCGTTCAGCGGAAGGATAAAACTAATTATCTGTCAAATCAGACATGAGCTAAGTGTTACCATTCACGAAATAAGCACTTGAAAGTTGAAAAAAAACGTTAGATGGCGGACCCTTTATATGTAATCTTTGCTTCAGAGCTAACACAGCAAATTGTAGATACGAATTATATCAAAATAATGCTTACATACATATATCGATTTTTGAAACTACAATCTGGAGAAGAGAGGCCAAATTTTGACTTAATGGTGGCAAACAAGCTTTCCCTTTGTGACAACACAATGGTAACCTGTGCATATCAGCAGAAGTTGCTTCTGATTTAAAATGTATTCTTGGGCAAGGCATTATGTTTAAAAAATCCTCATAAAAATGTTCATCAATGATCTTAAAACAAAATCAAATATCGTACTTAGTTTTTACATAGATTAACAAATGGCTTTGCATAAACACTACTTTTTATAAACCAAAACTGTTTTAATTGGCATGTGTAGAGTCACTTCCATTTAAAAATGCAATTCTCCAATGCTTGATCAACTCTTTTTTCAAATTTAAATCGCACAGAAAAAACGCACTTTTGATTGAAGTTTATTTACTTCAATTAATTTTTCAACATAAACAAATTGAATTATTCTGCATTGAACGCTTATTTTTCCTCCAAGTATTAAAAAAAAATAACTTATCCTCGAAAATAACCCCTTCTCCAAAATTATTGAAAAAAAAGTGATAGAAAAAATAGATTGTGCATTTCCGTTGAGTAAGCACCGAGAAAAACGAATACGGTCTGTTCTCCCTAGAGTATTAATATAAGATATTCAAATATTCAAATTGAAATTCCGTAAAAAGAAAGAAAATAATTTCAAGAATTTTGATACCTCTTTCGGTGAACGAGTTGCGAAAACTACAAAGCAAATTTTCCGGGAAACTATAAATAGACAAAAATCAACAGAATATTAAATTTCAAATTTCTAGCTGGGACTGGTAGCCTCCTGAAATAAGTGAATTAGTATGTTACATGCGACCTATAGTCGTGCACTTTACCCTATCGATGCGATATGGTTAGCACTTTTATCCTTCGAGAGAATAGTTTCCAAAGTAATTCACATCACAAGTATCATAAGTGGAGAGATTCATTTATTTCAAATGAACTTTTGTATCCTTATTTCTTGGGTCGGATTTTATTATGTGTAGTTTTTGTCGAATAAAAAGTATAAATCATAGTTTTAAGTTTGCACATATATTCATTTTCAAAGGATATCTACAACTCTTTTAAAGAAAAACGTGACAAATATGCAAGCAAGAAAAATTCGAAAAGTGAGTTTCATACTTTCCTATCTACAATTCTATATCTACACATACTTTTAATAGGATTAAGAGCATCCTCCGCTTTTGAAGTGACATCGCTGCCATGTTCTTTCTTTACTCTCATGGCTGTTCATGGAATTGAATCAGTTAGGGAAATTATTTTGTTGTACATGTATTTACAATGTACAATGTATATACGACACGAGTTGTATATTTTTATGTTTATGTGCTTCTTTAGAATACTAAAATTTAATTTAACTTTCTTTGCTTGGTGCTCAAGCAATAAATAGAATATTGTGGTATGTAAATTAAAATTCTAGATTGATGTTTTTTTCTTATTCATTGTTGTTGTTTATTTAGCTATGAATGAAATAGATTTTAAGAATAATTATATTCAAAAATGTGCAAAAATATATTTCCATAGATCTTTCAATGGATTTTTTTTTCATGTGGGGTAATAAATTGTTCTTAAACTCTGTTAAGCAAAGCAATATGTATTTGTATATGTTATGCGTATACTAGGGGGTGTTTTTTTTATTCAATTTGAAGAACAAGAAGATTAATTTGTTCTTTTTCAAATTTTGTTATTTGTAGGGTGAAATGGGGAAAAATAAAAAATTATCCGATTTTAGAAATTCTTTCGGTGTTTGAAAGGTTGTTTTTTAGTGGATGGCCTCAGAGATTTTTTTCAGAAAATTGCCTTTATAGGATGAAATGGACTTGCCATTTATAGAATGAAATGAACGAAAGGTAGGATCTGATTTTAAAATTTCTTTTTGTGTGTGAAAGGTTACATAAACAAAATTGCTATTAATAGAGTGAAAAATAAAATATAAAATATAAAAATTCTCTCTGTGTTGACAAAGCTATAAAGGTTGGACTTAGAGGATCATGTTTGTACTTATTTAGCCATTCATAACGTGAAGTAAGTTAAAACAAGGGTTGCCAGTTTAGGGGTTTTTCCCCTAGATTTAGGAGCTTTTTTTGTCGTTGGGGGGACGAGATGTTTGGGGGGAAATCTGGGGATTACTTTAGAGCTAAAAGGTTGAGACATGGTATGGGTATTGAAACAACTGACAGTATTCTACGAGTTAGATATTCCTTACATTCTGGGTGTCAGAATTTTACACCCAAAGAAGAAATGCTGAAAACTTAAACAAGTGAGAAGATGTATCAAACTGACGTGACAGCCAAAACGAAGATGACGACAGTGTATTAGAATTTTTTTTTAAGATAAAAAAAAAATCCTAATTCCTTTACATATTAATTATCATTTTCTCGTGAATTTAACCAGAGTTAGCTTAATCTAGAACTTAATTAAACCACAGTGAACTGAAGAAGCTATTTTTTGGTGGAGAATGTATGCGGAATGACTAAACAAACTTCTTGCATAAAACATCAAAAGCATCTGTTCAGTTAACCCTGAGTTAATCCACCAAATATGATGATTTAACTCGGGTTGAACTTTAATCGCGCACTGAAAAACTGGACCTTGTTTCACAATGTCCGATTAAAGTTCTAAATAAGCAACTTGGAACTAATTAGTCAATTATCAACCTCCCTTGTTTCACAATATCTGAATAGTATAACTTATAATTAAAGTTCAAAGTATTTTAATGCTCCGATGAAGTGTCCATTAACAAATTTTCTTTGCAATTAAAATATTATAAATTATTTTTTTTTTCAAGTTTTCATCAGTCAAAACTATTTTTGTCTGGAAAATTGGAAGACTGGCACATCTAAATGACACATGCACTTTATTCCAAAAAAAAAATTGAAACGCTAAGTTTTTTACTGGGAGGATTTAATTTGCGGATAATTTAAATGTCGAGTAAATAATCAGAAGTTTACTGAGACATTGTGAAAAAACCCTAAACAAATTTTCTTTTATGACAAATGTTTTTTATATTGTGGCTACTCAACTATTGTGAATTAATTAAATTTAAAATTAATACCAAATTTAGGAACTGTGAATAAAAATAAAAAGTTGAAAAATAATTTAGGGGTTTTTTTGATAAAATGTGATAATCTGGGGGGTTTTAAATTTTTTTGGGGGGAGATTTTTTTTTAAATCTGGCAACACTGGTTAAAACCCATAAAGTAGTTTATGATTACAAAAATTAGCTTAAATATTTATTTATATTTTCTTTTTAAATTTTTATGGAAGCTTAAGTTTGTCCTCCCGTGCGAAGCTGGGCGGGCCAGCTAATTCCAGATAAAATTCAATACTCTTATGAACACAACATTTTCTAAGGGAAACAACATTTTGGGTTTAAATAAATAGACCGAACTTCTAGGCCTATTTGCTGGAATGAAACTTAAGTATTTTTAAGTTCAATATGTTAATATATACCTAATATGTCACAGTTAATGCGGAGAAAATGTAGAACATATAAATTCATCCTTAAAGAATAAGTAATCCTCTTTTTAAGTACTTTAAGGATAACCATTCATTTGATTCAAAGCTCAACTGCATTGGCAAATCCACATAAGATGCTATACAAAGAGCTAGAGCGTATAGGTTGAGCCAAGATAAAAAAAAATCGTATTGTGCAAGGGTCAATTTTCTAAAAAAAACTGACTTAAACTCTAAAAAAAAATACAAAAAAAACATCGGCAACACTTTCAAATAGGCCAAAAATCAATTCTCTTATTTTTGCTTTTATTTTTATCAAGCTGTTGTAATGTAAGCTGTTTTTGAAAAATTAATTTTCAAAATCAGAATTTTCAAACTGAATTTTTTCAAAATTTAACGACATTAAGTAGTTACCTTTCTTACTAAGTGTAAATATAATGTTTAGAGCAACTTAAACAAAGGATTTAAATCAAGTTAAGGAAAGCTTATTTCTGTTATTTTCAATTTTTTTCAAAAACTAGAAGATATTTTTAAGTACCTGTTCAAAAATTGATAACAACATTGAATATTTAAAATAAAATAAAGTACATAGCTACACAAAAACATTAAATTTTGACAAAAAAAAGAAACAATTTTAGTGCGAAATAAACTTCAAAACCCAAAACTTTTTTCTTGTTTTTGAGAAAATTACTAAAGCTGGGACCTTTTTTATAACAATTTCTTAACTTTGGTATTTAAATGGAATTTTCTTGAGGTTAATGAATAGTAAATAGATTAAGGCCCAGTTTCACAATCCACACTAACCACTAAGTGGCACGCAAGCCTCCAATATTGGCCAATTAAATGTCACTCATTCAGACTGTGAAACTCGACATAAATAAGTAGAGTGGTAAAATCTATATCTTATGTTGTTTTCGAGTGCAAGCCCGGAGGTACTTTACTCCAAATTTTCCATTTTTGATGGGAATGGAACACTTCCGAAATACAACCGAAAATAACATTATGAATGCTCTTGAGGTCTACCTATTTTATTTCATTCTATGATAGCTTACTTCAAACCAAGAGCGAAAATGGAGCATAAAGCACCAAGAAGACATTTTTAAAAAGATGGGTTACCTATTAATCAGGGTTATCACTATTTTATATCTAAAAATAAATCTACTGCCTGTAAATCAAATCTACTGTACTTTTGGTTTAACCATTGAATAAACATATATAGAAGGTGACACTCGAGGAAAACTATACCAAATCGGCTGGCAGCGCTGCTGTCGCCTAAAATAATATTATAGGTCGGTGTATTCAATTTAAAATATTTCCTTAATTATGGATAGAGTCGTGTATTTGAAAAGGATTTTTTTCAGTTTTGTTTTTGTAATTTCAATCAATTACTATGGAAACGGTTGTTGTGTTTCTTTCGTATGAAATTCAGAAAGTGTGTGTATTACTATGGAAACGAATGTTTTGTTTGAAATTAAGATTTTTTTTTAATTAAGCTATTTACATATGTATATATTAATGTAGATGAAAATATTTTCGTTACGATTTCAGTTAATAAGTACAAATTATTTAAATCAAAAAAGGGGTTATAGTTTTTCATGATATTAAAGCTGTATTGTTTAGATACAATTATAATTTCAGTTCTACTGATTTGATTGTTAAGGTAAAGATATAAAAATGCAGGAGATAAAACAAGCTAAGTTCTAGTTCCACTTTATTTAAGCTTGGGAAACGTAGAGGATTGAGGGGTACACACTTTTTTTCAAACTGTAGGCTGCAGGCGAAATTAAAAAAAGTGCAATATTTTATAAAACGCTATTTTACTGGATAGAGAAAAAGTTTGTATTACGAAATTATTATTTATCGATTCTTTAAAACTAGTAAAATACTATAAAGCTGCCAGGCTTGCAATAATGTCCGGTTTAATTTAGTAAATAGATAAGAAGAAAATGTTTCAGTTCGCTAAATTATATGTATGGGTTTTTAGAATAATGCTTATTTTGATTAGGTATATATAAGTTTACAATCCAATGGGATTAAGTACCTACATTCGCTCATACCTATTCTTAGCGAAATTTGAATGAAATAGATTCTTTTCAATTATTAAGTATTTTCATTTAACCCTTTGCAAATAAAGAATTTATGGACCTATTCATTTGACCAAATTGATAAATGAAACATTTTGAAAATCAAGGCAGTTGAAAACATTTTTTTAGACAGTAAAGTTTGGATTCTAGACCAATTTACGTCCTTTACTTTGGCGGAATTGAAAAATGTTGATATCTGAATTTGTAGATAGATAAATGCTAATTTCTTGAGCTAACCAAAAACTTGTAGCTCGCATAGTTTCTAATAGTTATTAAAGTTTTCGCTAAAATAAGTCTGAAGTTAGCGCCAGCGGACGAAAATACGAAACTAATAATTCTCTTGATGTCCAAAATTACAGCTTTATAAATGCTTATTTGTAGCTCAAATTCGAGATTTTGAACAATATTAGACTATGTGAAACTAGGCTATGTACACTGTGACGTATACATATTATGTGTGCCTTTTTTTTTTATTTTTTTTTTTTTAATTTTATCATACCGTGCAGGATAATTTACTTCTAGATTTAACTACAGATTCTTGTGTACGATTATTTAATCAAAATTAAAAAAACGACCATTCTGCTTTAGTTGATTAATAATCGTACAAAAGAATAAGGGTTTGTTTCACAATGTCCCAGGGAAGTTATAATTACTTACTCGGCATTTAAAATATCCGAAAACTAAATCTTCCCATTAAAAGAAATTGCGTTTTACAATTTATCTACCTAAATAATAAATGAATGTGTCAATTAGTATTCCAGTTTTCCAGACAAAATAGTTTTTTTCTGATAAAAAAAATCAAAAAAAAAAAAATTATTATTATTTTCGTTTGCCATGTAAATTTGATAATCGCCACTTCATCTGGCTATTAAAATACTTAGAACTTTACTTATAACTTTGACGATTCAGAGTAGTTTATAAGCAAAAGTAGTTTATAATTGAATAATAAGTTTCAAGTTGCTTGCTTAGAACTTAAATCAGACATTGTGAAACAAACCCATAGAATGAAAAAATCTATCTATCAATCTATAAGATGACTTAAAATTAAATCGAAAAATTAAGAAGGAAGATTGTGTCCAACTATATAGGTGCATCTACATATTTTGATCTAAAATCTGTAAGGAACAATAAAACGCAGTAAGTTCAGCATGTTTCAGTTGTATAAAATGTAAAATTGGAGATACAGGCAAAAAACTGAATCTAGACTTAGAGTTTGAATTTTTCGCCAAAATACATTGTTCATAAAAATCTATATGTTACAAAAAAACAAAGCAAAATTGAAACGTTACTTGACAAAAATAATTAAAATCAACAAATTATTATAAGTCTCTAAATTGCCAACGAAATACAACCTATAAAATACATAATTTGTAGCTTTTTCTGTTTTTCAATATGCAAAACAAATCTTCGCGTAAGTTTCAAATCTTCATGTTAACAAAAATTTAAAAACAACTTATACCGATAAAGAAATATTCATACATACAGTTTCTTTCCTCGGGATTGAAAATAGTAAACAAATTTCAAAACAAAACAAAATATTGAAGCCTCATCGTCATGGAAACCAATAGAAAAGGGAACAATTAAATTTATAAATATCCCTTTGAAAATTGGTTTGTGTACATAAAAAAACCTACATCATCTATTTCGTTTCTCCTTTCCACCACGGCTGTGCCACAGCGCTTTTAGTTGTCGAGTGTCACCTTCTATATTATTTATTTATTCAATGGTTTAACGAAAAAAAATCTTTCAATAAATAATCCATAAAATAATTTTTCAATTCAGTCATTGAATGCAGTCATACTCATTCTTCATGAAACCCACCCTTTAAATTATGCATACAATACAGCTTTCGGCTATCCGCTTTGTTTTAATGACAAGTGACAGCTATCACAAAAAAACTATCAACGCAACATTTTTAAATTATTTGAGTTTGTTTTTATTTTGAGAAAAGGGGAATGGATGGATATATTTTTTAATTAAATCTGCACGCAAAAGGTAAAATTATCTTAAGTGGTTGAAAATTTATAGAAATATAAGTTTATTTGTTTATTAGTAATTTACAAAAAAAAAAACGGTCGGCAGAAGAGGAAAATCAATGTGTTGATCAAGTTGCTGGCCCAAGCAGAAGTTTGTAAGTTTATATTTCCAAGTACTTGTAACATTTTAATAGGCAGGCAGATTTTCTTGGTTAGATTTTTAAAACTAAGCGTTTATTTAATGACAGAGTCAAGGAGGTTGAGGAAAAATTTCAAGACCTAACCCATCAAAATTTGTTTCTTGAAAATATAAATCTACTGCAAAAACATTGAATCTACTGCACTTTTTGGCAAATCTACTTCGGAAGTTGTTTCAAATAGTGGCAACCCTGTCACCAATCAATCACAATTTGTTTTCCGTCGTTTACGATGGTTTTCCGACATTGCATTCATACCCTTAATATAATCGTTGGTGCGTCTGTTATGCTAGGAGCCAATAGGTCGCGCTTTAGCCAAGGAAGGGTACAACATCGTCAATTCCGTATTAATTTTTTTTTATTTTGAACATATGTATGTAACTATTTGAGTTTGAAAGTAATATTTTTCAAAAACTATTAATAGAAATATGGACATTAGCTGATTTAAAAATAAAATAAAAAAACAGACTTCTGGCTTCTAAGAAAAGGTAAAACACTTTTAAGTAAGTGTTGCCATTTTTTAAATAATTTTTTTCCATTTTCAATATTTTTTTATAAAATTTTCGCGCTCTATTTCAATTTAGCTCCCATAATGAAATAAAGTACCCCCATAAGCTTTCATATGACATATTATTAAGTTTCATCTCTGTTATGAGCAATGTTGACAGTGGACCCAAAATGATCATGGTCCTTTGGTGGTGTGGCGTGACAGCTCGTGGAGAGCCAGTGCCTAGTTGTTGAACGAAAAATGTTTGGGGTTCTGCTCTTGCGTCGTCTTCGCCTGTCTAATTTATCTATTTCTAATTCCTTCAACTTTACAAACAACTTATATCACACTGTAGGTACATAGCTAACTTTTTTTAACCACCAAATAAAAGTCATATCTAAACATACATATCAACAATCAACATCACAAAATGCTTAGCTTCTCACTGTTGGCATCCTATTAAATGCAATTTATCTCCTTCTCCAATTCGCATACCATAAAAAGGAATTTTATACTTTCTGCTGCAATAATTTGTATGCAAAGCCTACAGAGACGACGAGGTATTTTGAAAAGGCTTCCCAAATTTATTATCAATCTTACGCAACGCAATATCCTGACGCCGAGAACGAGGAAGCCATCTCCGGCACACATAGTCATATAAAGTTTCGTTATGTTACCTCTGCACATCATCTTCATCAGGATGAGAACTGAATGTGTGCTGGGAATATTTTTGCGCAATATTTTACCTTCCCCGAATAATATTTTATATAGAAGATTAAGTGGGATGGGATGACAAAAGGTGAATTTCTCATGGGGTTGAATATCAAATGGACTCTTTATGCGTTATAAGATTTACGAACACTACCTAAGTATGTTATTGAGTTTGTTAAAGTGTTTAGCCCACATTTTAGGGTGAACCGAAACTATTAAGAGATTTTGTGCTTATTCTGTAGGACAATGGATGAATGTTTAGTGTAAATGTTCGAGGCTTTAATCAAAACTAACATTTAGTTGATTAACATAATTTCCATTTAACGTCCGTCATACCGGTAGAAATAATGGCATTGTGTTATTTGCATCAAGCAAGTATAAGGAAACCCAGCGAAGCTAAGAGAAAGTTCTTAATTTCTGAGAAAGTTGAAATTTGTTATATTGACCCCGCGAGACGAGGAACAGAACCATGGGTCGTGATTTTGAGAAAAAAATTTGTAAAGCGGACATAGGAACATTATTACTGTTTTACATTCACCTACTCCGACGTTTTCTTTTCTGTGAGTCCATTGAAATTTGAGCTAGAGCCTAAACGGTTGTAGGGCTGATTTGCTTCAAATTAGGTACACAGCATTTTTATATGATTTCCTTCAGGGTGATTTCGAATTTTCGTCTGAGCTCATCTAGAACGGGTAGCAGCCATCCAAAAATTTTGTATTTTTTAATTGTCTCAAAAACGGCTCTGACGATTTTGATTAAACTTCTGTAACGACTGCGTTTCAGGTTTTTGCCAAAAAAAATCACAGAACGGAAATGTTTGGGCTTTTGCGTATATCTTTTGAATGATTGGACTGATCTTGTTTTAATTGCAATCTGGTACTCATAAATAGTTTAAACAAAAATCAATTTTTGTAGTACTTTCGACTATACTCTGTCCAACAAAAATTGGCAGTGTAGGCAAGATAGGACATTTGCCTCTCATTCTGGCTTCAGTGGATTGCATAAATTCTGTCCTTCATGAAAGCTTTCACAAGGTTGTCGTAGTGTACACGATAACACTCATCATTAAAAGCTTTTTCTTAAAGCTCGAAAATCAAAAGCACCTTAACAGAAACTCAAGGAAAAAAATCTTAACGAATTACCAAATGGACACGGGTAAGGTAACTCTGAATGTACATCAAGCAGCAGCCAATCGCCATTGGCCACAGCAATTCAGTGCACATTTAGATGTGCTTTGAATAGGGCGTTGGGTCTGTGTCCGATGCTATTGGAAATTCACGGGCGGGCAAACACTTTTTGTGGAGGAGTTATTTCAATTAAATATGTTGGAAAAATATGGCACGCTACTGATTTTTAAAAAGCTTTCCCATAAGACGTGTACCGCCTATTTTTGTTGGACAGATTATAGTGTAGCATTTTCTCGTTGCAAAATTTCATAACATTATTAACCATTAACGACATTAACATCCATCTTCAATGTGTAAGAACATATCAGTTTTTAACCACAAGAACAAGTTCGTGCGATCCAGTCGTGCCTATTTTTTTAAAGCACGAGACACAATATTGTGAATTGGTTTTGTGGTAATAGAATAAGACTTTAACAACATTGTTCCATGTTTGTTTGAACAAAATATTACAAAGAAATCATCACATTTTTATAAAACCACTGAGTCATTACATATTCTTATTTTTTAAAAATATAAATAACCAGTTAAATGTCAACATAAAAACCCAACTCTTTCATATACATATCCCCAATTCATATAGCCAGTAAAAAGCAATTCGTCACTCCTGTCACAAAGGTCATGTTCGTTCATAGGTTAGGTACAAGATACTTACTCTCCAAGCTTATCACACTTGACATTCATAACAAAATGCCACAGCATCCACTTGTTAAGTAAAAATAGACAAAATTTTACAGACAACGACATCAATTCCGCTATACCAACAAACTAGTATTTGTATTTGAGCTCGCAAGGATATATGTTTATGTTATTTTTGTTTACATAGTGAGTGTTTATAACCATCGAAAAATAAATACAATCATACTCAAAAGGCCAAGGTCTTTTTAAGCTACGTGTGTAGATACATACATACATTTATTTAAAAAAAAAAAAAAAAAAAAAAACACATCGCGGTTATATTGAGATGTGTATATTCGACCCAAGGGTACTTATATCTTTAATAGACAGTCGCAAGATGGCATAATATTTCTCTTACATCCCTAAAGCATTATCTTTTTTTCAATTATGAATTGAATCAAATAGATTCACAGAAAAGGCAGAGGAAGTGCGAGAACATTTTCTATGCTGTATAGAAACAGCCCCGATCAGTGGGATACTGCCACATTTTCCTTCACTTTTCTGGAAGCCTTTTGCAAATACCTATATACTTATAGATTTCTAAAGAACAAAAGTTGGTATTTATTTGTTTTAATTTATATAGAAGGAATTTAACTATATTGAGTTGTAAATTTGGCAATATCCTCATTCAAACCACTATTTAATTAAGAATCCAAGATTAACATCAATTTATATTCGCAAGGCCACGAGACCTGAAATCATCTTTTTTTCTTGATTTAGCCGACGCGACGACATCTGAATCAACACAATGGGGTATACTCATAGTCATTTTTAAACCCCAGTTTATCTTTTATCTTAGCTTGTGCTATTTGCTTAAACATTGATATACCTACTTAAGCTGCTCTTAAAATTTGCCTTTAATAGAAAACCATATGCCTAGCAAGATGGTATAAATTAATGTTATAACATTGACCGCGTTCAGGACAGTATCTAAAGTGATCTGGATAGCTTTGTGTTGTTGTAATCCCTTGTGAAAAAAAACCTAATGCAACAACAACTCAAGGTATCTGAACATTCTTGGATGGGTTGACACCGTCTTGGATAGGTTCTTGAACCCTAGGATTTTAAATATGTACCCCTCTATTAGTATTCGGTGAAAAGCGACACGCGTGAAAGAACTAACATATCTGTCAACTTGTAATTTATATTAATAAATGTCAAATGGTTTGTGACATGTGATAGCGAGTGGATATCTTAAACTTGTCGGATAACTTCTAAACACACAGATGATACATACATCTCATAGACACCCTTACTACTGCACTCGTATATTCCATAAATCAGTGCTTTTGACAGACGTATTGAAAAGTCGATACATTTTGATAAAGTGTTGCCGTGCTACATTTTATAAACGCTGGAAAAATATCATATAACAAAAAAAAGTTTATTGATAAGAAAATTTATCAAGCGCACAAGTTCCCAGACACGTGCGGATAGGGTTTTGTTTTTATCAATAGGACTCGTATTGTGTTTTCGTTATTCTTCGCGTTCAACATGAATAGAAAAGCAAAGAAAAGCAACATTCGCTGATCTAAAAGTCATTAGTTAGATAGTTTGCCGTTAATAATAGTTGTGATAATTTATAGTTGTGATATTATAAAGTTAACCTTAGCCGAATCATTTTTTGACGCAAGGATCGCAAAATGTGACTTAAAAATGACTTCTAAATTTTAACAAACCGTGTGTTTGTGGCTTTTGCGATTGTACTTGTACCTTTTTGTGTCAAACTTTCAGTGATAAAGAATAATAAGTTTATTAATAAACAAATTATAAAACAGGAAAGTTATAAAAATAATTTAACACTTTCGGTATTTAAGATGTTAATCGCTGTTCAACCGTTAACGGGAAAGATCAAAAATCGGCTCTGAAGAAAATGATTACTGTGGTTGCATTCATTTGACTCAGGATGTTTTATACATATACCTACTAATATCAAAAGCGATGGCAATAAGTTTTTTCTGCAAGTTTAAAAGCAAAACAAATATTTTTGTTTGCAAATTAAATCAACGGAATAAAAAACGTCTGCATACACCTACATACATGTACATTACATACATATACATATGTACATACATAGATATGTATGAATTATAAATTAGGTTATTTTAATTCAAACGTCAAACGACACACTCGTCGAGTCAAAGCTGATTTGTCTGCGACACATGAGAGCACTTTAATCCACTTCAATAACCTATCCACTACCCACATTTCGCAACGTTTTATATCGCTGTCAGCCAGGGATGTTTAAGAAAATTAAATGAAAAGATGAAACGATGTTAAACCTGATATAAACGTTAATCAATCTTGATTGAAAATGTTTACCTGAAATGAAAATATTTGGCAGCAATCCAATGTGCTTCATCCTCGTGAGTAGATATATTTAACGAATTTGCACAGTAGATTGATGCATTTGAATTGACAACGTTGCTATTTTTACAGATCTTCTACGGATACTTATTTTGGAGAACGGTGTAGGTTCATGAAATTGTAGCTATTTAATTTTTGTTAGTAAAGTCTAATGTGCAAGTGGGTGGATTTGAGTGACACAAAGGTTTTCGTTTTATTTGTACTTACTAAAATAGTGTGGATTAGTCCTAGGGCTTTTGGACCGACCGATTACTTTGTTGTGTAAAAAATAAAATGAAATGTGAGTTAGCTCCCCCTTCCCTGATCAAAATCCGTCGTACGCACTTGAATGGGTCTCAAGCGAGTCCCGTTGACCGTAACACGCTTATTAGCCTCATTAAAAAAAAATCTACATATGCTTCAAAGACTCCACCAACCCACAAACATGTGGATGTGGATTATATTCGCTTCAAATGCGACACTTTTGAAAATGGACATACCCTACCCATTGATTCAAAGATCTGCCTCATCTGAACATAATTTTTCGAAAAAAAGCAGCGGATCCAATGCCAGTTGATTTTGCACCCATTCACCGAAAATTTGACCTTCGGTCATTCGGCTTCATTTTTTGCAGAAGCAGAATATTCGTAAGCCTTTAAATCAAGATCCTTGTGTACAATTTTTCATAAGGCGGACGGACAAAGACCAAGCTGTTGTAAAGGAGGCATCTGGCAAAGAAAATGCTGAGCGAAAATGGTCAATGGTTAAGGCAAATGGTGGTCTCAGATGATGGTCGATTATGTCAGATGTAATATGCTGCAACTGCTTTTTTAACACAATGGGCCTTACCAATAACCAAACGCTAAACACGCGTTTTGATAAATGCCAGGTTAAACTTTAAAGACGAGTTAATTTGTGTACAAAAGTACAGTACTTGTCAAATAGACAGCTGTTGAATGACATTTGTGTTATTTTGCAAAATAAACAAACAATTTTTTTGGTTCCAAACAGATTTAGGGCCAGTTTCACAGTCGACACTTACCGAAATAAGTGGCACTTAAGTTTCCCATATTAGGAATTTAAGCTTAATTTCATAGCTAGCGTAAGTGGAACTTAAGTCACCAACATCGGAGACTTAAGTGCCACTTATTCAGGTAACAGTGAATGGTGATATTGGGAATTAATCTTTCACATTCCCCACTTAAGTGTCACTTTTCTGACTGTGAAACTGGCCCTTAAACTTTTTTTCACTTATGAAATTAAAAAATGAGTTCCGACGACTAGGATATAATTGATGGCATTAGTATTTTAGAGGATTTGGCACAATCTCCCCGATCAAAAATATATAAAAAAAGAAAAGATCCTTTCGAAGAATATGATGATGGGCTTTACTAATTCCATTAGCAACTCCTTCATAGCTGATGGAGTCCAATTAGTTTTTTTGACGATTTTCAGTCATTTACAATAATTAAATCTGAAATTGGAATGTATCTACAATCAATTAAACAAAAGGAATTGATTAAATTGGATATTTAACCTACATTTTTCAATTAAAAACGTACAAACTCGAGTGAGAATAACAAAGACGCGACAGATAGGAAAATTGTTATTTTTTTTAAATATTACCTTTAGCTGTACGATTAACAGCACAAACGAGGTGTTTACACAATTAAACATGAGTTTCTTCACTTTAAATTTAAAGGCACGTTTAGCGTTAAGCTGACTATTAAATTGATTATTGGTATGGTTAATTTTTTAGAGTCCATTTAAATATTTAAGTGATCTCTAAATTTGATTATTGGTAAGGCCCAATGTTTACAATATTTTAATCAAATCGCCATCACGGTAAAATTGCAAATACTACTGATACTGAATAAAAATGACAGTTTGCAATCTAACAATTGGTTTGACAGATATTAAATGTCTGAAGTTAGTACTGATTCTAGTGTTACATTTCCAGTTCAATTACAAACAGTAAAATGAAAAACTTGTACATATATTACACATCTAATTTCCTTAATCCTTAATTTAAATTCCTATCAAACTCGGCTAATTTACAGCAAATTTTAATCATTTTTTGAAGAAGTGAAAATTTAAATAATTCATATCTCCAAGAAGAGTTATAAAAAAATGTATTGCTAAAGGGTTGGCAAAAACTCCATTTTATATGAACCAATCATACACTTTTTTATTTACAGATATTTCAAATATGTCTTTATCACTAAGATTGGGAGATTTAATATTGGAACACTATACGATCGCACAGCAAACAAAAACTCTCCAAATGTTTTTCAAAATGGCCGGTCATTAATTTACACAAATTTACGCATTTTATGGTTATAAATATAAAAAACATTTATACAAAAACATTTTATGGTATTCAAAATGCTCCAACGGGTGCGATAATTCGTCCTGTGGTGACCAAATTTTAGCGTTAGAACGTTAGAGATGTGAGAAAGTACAGGTAGACCTTCTTATAGACGATCGGAGTCTAATGATCGATCTGGTAGCGGTGAAATAGCTATAACTCCAGCCTATAATGACTTGGTGGTATAGCTCGCTCAAGTGGTTGTTTCAATACGAAAACAGACGGTCGATCGTGAAAGTTTTGCAGCTGGTCCTGAAACATCGGCAGGATGACGTTCAACACAGTTGGTTATACCGCGTGGCATGATTTTGAAGAAAAATCTGCACCTGTACCCTAATTTAATTCCCGTTGGTACAAAAGCTCAATCCTGGTGATCCAGAAGAATAACGTTTAGAGTACTTCAGAGCTGTTTATACATTTATATCGAAAGGACTTATTTGGCCCACCTGGTAGAATTCTTCAAAATTTATTAGCTATGCATCAATATTTTTTCACAACTCTACCATTATAATTAGTAAAATTAAATAAAACTCAAAAGTATATTTCCCTTCTATTTAAAAAAAAAATTTGATATCAAAAACGATTAAATATATGTATATTAGCCCACCCATACAATTTTTCACTTAAACTACCCACCCACTTAGTCTTATAATGATGTAAGCATTTCCTTTTTTCGTTTCGCGCAAATTTGCCCTTGAAAGAAATTGCACTTCGATTAATAAATTAATTATGGATAACTTTTTGTTTTTCCACTACGGCTTTCAAATTTTGATAAATGATGAAAAATTTGTATTCTATCAAAAAAATCGTTGGCAACACTATCATATCTATGTAACGAACTGCGAATGGCATTTATCTATTAGCATAAAATTACATCTCATAAGCCTCTCTAATCGTTCTCGGAAACAATATGAGAAGTGAGAACATTTTCACAATATGCTTTTAATTGAATTCCAACATTTGTCAGAATTTGTGAAAATAACCAATTCTAACTTTTTGGTGCAATAATTATCAAATTATTCACAAACAAATCCCACGAATGCTCCTGAAAATCAACTAATTATGTATGTTTATGTTTATGGATAATAATATGGACGGCATATCCGTCATGGATATCCATTCTGATTGTGCGATGGCCATCATAATATGAGCCTGATGAAAATAAATATTATCCTCGTTTCGCATATTAATTACGAAGAATTTGTAGTTTAATTAAAAATTTAAATCCTATTTAAAATTCCATTAACCATGTCTCTTGGTCTTGATGGCCGTCCATCTAAATATTTTAATGGATTGCTCGCCAACCATTCTCCCATCAGCTTTTCATGAAAGAATAATTAATTTGTATATTGATACGCTGCACAGGCAAACTGATGTATACAAACAAACAAGCATAAAAGTGAGTGTGCTGCAAAATTAAATATTCAGGCACAGATTCTACTGAATTCGATATCAACCCTTGCTCCAACTCAGACACATAAATTGCCTCACTTATAGCACATTTCAATTAAAGTGTTTTTCTCCCGACACACAATGAGAACAAACAACCAAAATTGAGTAATGGCTTAATTAATGGCTTGTTAGTTGAAGGTACATTAAAGGATATCCTTTTTCTTTCAACCCCGAGTTGCCATCAGGTATCACAATAAATGTCGTCCAGCCAAGGTTAGAACAGCAATTCAATTACCTTAACAATTGTTTTACATCACTTCCGTTGGCCTAGTCGGTCGATTTTGCCGTAAGTAAGCTACAAAAGCATGAGTCCAAAAAAGGATATGCTGAGGCGAAATTGTGCTCTTTGTTCTTTGACTGATAGCAAATTCGAGTGCAATTCTGATGCACAAATCTAGAAAATTTTACTTTTTCAATTAATTTAGAAATGATTTTTCTTTTATTGGCTTATTTATAAAGAGTCTTGCAATATAGGGACTCCATTACTTTGACAGTTGATAGCGGCCATATTGTTGAACCTACATCTGTCAAATCGGCTGCCATTTATTCAGTCCGTTTAGCCAAATCACCATGGACGGATATAGCGTTCAACAACACGTACAATTGATACAATTTTTTTTATCAAAATGGATGTTATGCTCGGGTAACGTTCCGTGCGCTTTGCCCATTTACGGTCATCTTCAGCTATGAAGCCCATTTCTGGATGAATGGGTAATTCAACAAACAAAATTGTCGAATTTGGGCCTACACCAATCCACATGAGATCTAAGAGCGTCCAGTGCATCTGGAAAAAGTCACAGTTATATGTGTGGATTTTGGGCTGGCGCCGTCATTGGTCCATATTTCTTTGAGAACGACGTCGGCCAGGCCATCACCGTCAACGGCGAAGGCTACAGATCGATGATTAACAACTTTTTTTGGCCTGAATCGTATGATATGAACACCAATTCTGCACGAGCGATTCGAGGGCATGGTCATTGGTCATCTCACATGGAGTTGATGTTAACTGGCCAGTGGCCACCGAAATCGTGCGATTTTACCCCGTTAGACTTTTCTTGTGGGGATTTCTGAAGTCGCAAACCATCATCGGTCAAATTCAGCCTGATTTATGCGCCAGAGTCATAGAAAATTGGAATTTCGGATGCGCCCCACCAAGAGAAGCTGCAGCAGGAATTTGAACAAAAAAAAAATTGTGTGAGTGCCGGGACTCACAGTTAATATTTATGTGTAAACATCAACGTGCGCGGATGCAAAACGGACTTGTTTTTGCTTGAAGGGGTCTTAAGATATTTTTCATTGAACGCACCCATGGATATCTGACACCAAATGTCAGAAGCGTCAGTGTGAAATTAAAAAAAAAAAACAATCTGACAGCACTCCCTGGTTGGAAAACAAAACCAAATGCCGAAGGCACGAAGGCGAGCCAAAAAAGTCGGGTGTTTAATTATAGTGATTAATATGTAATAAAATTAGTTTTTTGTATCAAACACTTGAACAAATGTTCACTAAAATGTTTAAACACTAATCAATAGGTAATTCGATCGCAAATTTAAGTTTTCATTTCCAAATATTTACAAAAAATAATCAAATGACCGGATTTTTTACACTGCCAAGAGCATGTAAATATTTTCCAACCAGGGACTTTTTTTGTTGTTGTTTTTAGATGTGAAATTAGAAAGAGAAAAGACAAATCTTGGAAGACCTCTATCCTATTATGCATATGCAGATCGTAACGTTGCACACCGTAACGTTGCACGACGTAACGTTGCACACGAACTTTCACGTTTTTTTTCACTCTACCGCCAGCATAGATGTTTACACATCAAAAAACCCAAGAGGATAGACGAAATGTTCGATTTAAAATGAGCAAGTAACCAAAAGTGTAAACTGTTTACCTCTACAATTTCTATACCGCATTCAACCCGAAATTACCCACTTTTTTCAACTTCATTTTCATTTTGAGATAAAATTGCCAACTTTTGATTTTTAAAAATCCTCTAGATAGATTTTTGAAATTTGTGTTGGTCCAAAATAACGTGCCTGCGACACACCCATATATTATTTACAGTGCGCAAAATGCATGCTGAATTTTTTCCTCTACATTCACAGAGTAGATGCATGACGAACTTCGTTCGTGAGTATAAAAACAGAAACTGTTGCGCTTAAGACTTTTCTTTAGTTCGTTACAAAGAGTCTAGTCTTCACTTTCAATGCAATAATGTCAAAAATTTGACTCTAGACTTTTTATTAGGTACCTACAAGTAAATTGAAATGTTGGAAAAATATCTGCAGGTACATCTGTTTCCAAGAATTGTACAGTTCTCTTTATTTAAAACGCCATGGGTGGGTTTGGAAGAATCAGCAGGTGCTGGTCCCTTAAACACATTTGAGTAGAATTTATGTCGCAACTCTCATGTGCTTTACTCTCAAACTGCTGCAACCATGGACATGAACAAGGACAATTCCTACGAAATAGCTACATATGTATGTATATCTCTTAAATGTTGACTTTTCATTAAGACCTAACTCGTGTGTGACCTTCAACGTGTTTGCTCTTTAAATCCTGGCTTTTACCTACAGTTTAATCTTAATTTCATTCTATATTCACAAGAGTGTTCTTCTTTTTCTCAATGGCCAAGGGCATAATTTGTTACGCTCACTAGGTTTTTGTGGGACATATTAAAAATACTGTTTGACAGAGAAGCCCAAAAGGCGAGGTATTAATTTTTAAACAGACTGGTATTCATTTTTAATTTGACTTTTCGGGTTGCTTTGCAAGGAATTTTTTTTGTTTACTTTCCTCAAGGACATCACTGGTGGTGGTGTCACTGTGAAGATAACCTAAGATGGCAATAATGTCACTCGTTCAGTTATTTGGTGAGTAGAAACTGTTATTAAAAATTAAGGAGAAGAAATTTTACGAGAAAGATACTTTTTTTACCTGTTGTATGGACTTACAACTTGATGAATTATTGAGGTATGCGTCTTTAATTTTAGTTGTGGTTTGGTGTGGACTTTCGTTACTTACGTTATAGTGATTTTTTTTTTGGATTATATAAATGTTTTTTTATAATAGGCATTTCAAAAACGAATTATATGAACAATGAAGTGTATTGCAACTCGCTACAATACAGCAATTTACATGTTAAATGCAAGATGCAACAACAACGAATCCCCTTCGGGCTTAGCTAAGCGCGGAGAATTCTCGGGGCGTAACTTATAAGCACGGAGAAAGACTGTGTTACCTGCGTGAATTGCATAATATACTTGTTATCGATAGTTTGTTTTGAAACACCATTTTGTTTCTGTAATGGCGTCGCTAATCCCCGATGTCGTTTTTTTTTTGTCAAACAAATCCCTCCGGTCTTGCAAAAAAACACGGCTCTTTAAATAGTTCTAAAAATGATCTAAAGTAATAAAATAGAGGCTATTTCGGCTTCCTCACTTTATTTTTTTTTAATCCATCAACCAGATATAATATCCCAAAGCTGAAGCTTACTATGCTTGTACTTTTTACAGCCTCCAAATAATAATATTTGACGTTTGTAGAGAAGATGTGAGGGTTACCAGCATTTTGGAAAAGCTTTTAACCATTATTCAACTTGAACTTTCTTTCAATAGGTGTGCCTTACTCTTGGAATACAATATTTTTGCAAAATACTTTATTCTGAATTCTCCAAAAAGATTCATAAATCTTCTTGAAACTGGTAGAATGTAGCTTTCAAACTATAGAACCACAAAGCCGTTCGTAAATGTTAAAATACATTTATCTGCTTTGGCGTATATTAGCAGAGCTATAAAGCTATACAAATAGAAACAGGTACTTTTTCACGATACGAAAACCTCCATTTGCAAAAACATCAGACTTTGCATGCGGGAACCATTAAAAAACCATCATTAAAAAAAAAAGAGAGTATATAAAACACTTTCATTTCCGGTTGCTGAAACTAGGTGAATGTAATTTGGATATGCTCTCCTGGGAAATCTCACGCGTGTTTTCAAATGGTAAACACCAAATTCCATCAGCCAACGGAGGATTTTCGGTTCAGTCAAACATGTTTTTTACATTATCAGGACATTGCACTTGGTTGCATTTGGGGTATTCGTATTCATTGTACCGTGTTATATCTATAACGAAAGTCGTCTGGTGGGTGTTTTATATTAACGGAATGCAAATGGGCAGTGTGATGGGTTGCATTCAAACCTCGAAAATGTATAGTCCTTGCATGTGTATAGGCTGTCCTTTGACACTTGGTCGTCATTTTGAAGGGTCCACTTCGTTTATGTCACAACATCGTATTAATTGGATTTCAATATTCATAACTTGAAGAAGCAAACATTGTTAGGTATAGTAGAGACAGAGAGCAATATGCCTAGCCTTTATGTCGCTCCAACACTACCGGTCACGGTCGCATCCACTTTATATGTCCAGAACAAGATTATAGAAAATTTAGCTTCCATCAGAAGTGGGATTACAATTTCGTGCTTGTATGGTTTAACGCTTATTAAATTTCAAATGAAACAACATGCTTGGAAAACTGCTGAAATTAATCGAAACCCCCGGTACACCTGCATTTAGTTCTTGTTTTGTCGAGTTTTAGCTTTTAGAACATTCACATATATACAGGTTCGCCACTTAAATAGTTCTTACTGCCAAAAAGCAATCAGAATTTAGAATAGCAAGCAAACGAGCATACAATTTTTAAGGACATTAAACCATCTTGCATATTACAGTCAGACAATAATTACGTTCTCACATGATTTCAACTTCAACTACGTCAAGTGTGTGTTGGTGGTACTTAACAGAATGGCTGTAGTTTAAATTAGCAATACGAAATGGAGGTCATTTGAAATGAGGTGAATTGAGTGGATATACATATATGATGAAATCTTGTTGGATAGTATTGAAGTTTACCAGCGGAATAATGTAATGAGCAACAGTACTAAAGTGCAAATGAGGATTTTTATAGTAATCTATATCACGTATGATGATACATAATATACAATATACTTTGTGGTTTTAAACGGTGAGTGGCGTATAAAATGGAGGTACTTACGTTCAATCTATTTAGTTTTTACGAAGTGACATGTGATGTGTAGGTTAATTGAGGAAATTATTTCCAGTGGAGAAATAAACGAGCTGATTCGGCATAAAATTCCTTCAAAACTCAATTGTAGATATTAAATATTGTGCATGCCCTACGCAACGCTGATTGACATACTTCGGAAACTTGTGCTTTTATATAAAGCCGCTCGAATTGCAAATATTTCAAACTTTATAGTGCCTGCATAAGGATGTTTTAGTATCGAAATGTCACTTTGACTCACACACAGACGACAATAAAATACAATATTATAAGGGGGGCGCTTATTTTGGGAACGTTTGAATTTCATTTTTTGTTCCCTCCTAAAAGTGATCAAGGTATATTATGTTTGTTTTTTTAATTTTAATGAAATTGACGTGGTTAACCACTGAGAAGTTGAAAATTTTCATTAAAAACACACGCTGTTTTGTATCAAATATTTCCACTACAAAATGAAAGACTTGTTGTCTGCTGAGTGTTATAAATGGTAATGCATTTATTTTTGACACTTAAAATACTTCTTGACATTTTTACAAAATGAAACATGACTTTGCACAATTAAATTTGACAAATATAAATTTATAAAATTGAAGTTGACAAGAGTTAATGACAGCTCTCACAGTAAGGGCTGGTGTTCATCTGAAGGTATGGTATGGCTTTAACACACGCAGTTATCCGTCTTTTACTTAAAATGTCGGAGAAAGTTTAAAAGCTGATGGAATTTCTTTATTCATAATATACAATGTTTTATGAATAAGGAATTATGCAACGTTGGATAGAGGCTACATACAAGCTGTTTAGAGGTGTTTAGCATATTCCAATAAATATGGCTGCAGATGTTTTAAATTTATCATATCCCTTAACTGTATATTCACAATTCTCAAGACATTTTTAACGGTAGTAGTTAGATATTATAATCTGCTTTGTTAGCGGCGATTCCCGTTTATGAGCAAAGTGGATATAAAAATAGTATTATAAGTGTTATGTTTACATTGACACAGCTCATTGTACAATTTAAATTATGTTTAGTTGGGGAGATACAACAATAACCTTTCTAACCTACCCATTTGTAAAAAAGGCCAAATGGATAAAAGTGGTGGGAGGTGAGAATACGGAAAGGAATACCCATACCTTCCGTTTTCAATGGAATACTTGAACCACAATAGCAAGTACGTGCGATCCAATAGTTTTATTTTATCTAAATGAGTTTTTGGTACTAATATGTAATGGGTGATTTTTTAAGAGGTTTAGAACTTTAAAAAAAAAAAAACACAAAAAATTCGAAAAAATGAATGAAATATTTATTTGAATCGATAGTTTGAACCTTACAATTTAATGTTTAAAGATATTTTCATGCAAATGTTGACCGCGGCTGCGTCTCAGGTAGCCCATCCGCTGAGTCCAATTTTGGCATACTCTTTCACACATATCGGCCGGTATCTCACGAATGAATGCATGGATGTTGGCTTCCAGTGCGTCAATCGAAGCGGGCTTGTCCCTATAGACATTAGCTTTGACATACCCCCACAAAAAATAATCTAATGGTGTCAAATCGCACGATCTAGGAGGCCAATTGACCGGCCCGAAACGTGAAATTAACTGTTCACCAAACTCGCCTCGCAATTGCGCCATTGTTTCGCGTGCTGTGTGGCATGTGGCACCGTCTTGTTGAAACCACATATCATGCAAGTCAAGAACTTCCATTTTGGGCAAAAAAAAGTTTGTTATCATCGCTCGGTAGCGTTCACCATTGACAGTAACGCTGCGATTCGCATCATCTTTGAAGAAATAGGCCCAATAATGCCACCGGCCCATAAACCGCACCAAACAGTGGCTTTTTCGGGATGCATTGGTAGCTGTTGCAATGCTTCTGGCTGATCTTCACTCCAAATGCGGCAATTTTGCTTATTTACGTACCCATTCAACCAAAAATGAGCCTCATCGCTGAACACAAGCAGCGCGCGATGAACATTTCGAACCGAGCACGAATTTTGATAGTAAAATTCAATAATTTGCAAGCGTTATTGATACCTATGTACATATATGTATACTTGAACTGCGAAAATCCAAACTTATTGTATACGTATAGTCATTTAATCAATAATTCTCCTACTGTTTCCATTCAGTTAAGCTGTAGTACCGTCTACTGTCTGGAACTTAAAGAGATCCAAATCGATTAACCCATTCTTGAAATTTTAATTTTATCTTAGACAAGTAAAAGCACACAATGCTTTTGTAGATACAATGCTGTAAGCAATTTCAATTTAAAGATAAAATTAATTTTCATTCAGCATTCAGTCACATTCCCTGTGGGTTGAAATAAAATTCAATTTATATTCATTAAGTATACCTTGCTTAACCTATGGTTTTTAAACAAATGCCATTAGATAGAAATTGTCATTTCTTATTCATGCTAGTCTATTATTTTGATGAGAACTATTAAAAGAAGCATAGTTTTATCAATATAAATATATATTTATGTCCTTTATTGTATGTATGGAGGTACATTAGGCTGGTTTTTATGTTATTGATTTTTGTGTTGCAAGAATCAATTTTTCCGCCTTCTTAATCAATTAAATGTTATGTTCTCTAAATTTGCTCAACTTTAGGGGCTTATTTGTAGGTTATTACTGTATGTGTCCTTAGTATTTTAATCGATTTTTTTTAAATTTTGCAAATATTATTTACATAAATATTGCAAATGTAATTTTCATTGTATGACGTTTTCATTTCTTTTTTAAACTTTTTTTCAAAAATAGTTGAAAAAGTTCGAATAAAATTGCATACCACATTTGAAAAAAAAGGATTCTTTTCGTTTTTAAAGGAGTAATTCATACAAAATTGTAATACTTCTTGGAAATAAAATATGTTCAGCCATTCAGGAGATATACGGTATTAACCCAGAGAAGCAAGTTAACAGAACCGTTGAAACAGGGGTTTTGTATTTAATATTTGTAACCGATTTAGTTGGGGCCCCAAGTTAACTTTGTTACGAACCACCCTGTTTTGACATATTATATGTAGAATTAGGTACATATTTCATATACAGTCATTTACAGTTATTTCATCTTGTCTCATCCGTGAATGCGGTCACAATGAAAACATCAGACAATTTTCCTTCCAATAAAAATAAATATTAAACCACACAAAGAACGCAAGTCCTTTAATGTCGACTTTTTATTCAAACAGTTATAAAAACAAATCTACTGGATTAATTAAAAAAAAAAAAAAAAACACACAAAAAAAACAATCACAACTCCAACTAACACAACACTGATGCCAGTAGTATGACATGTAAATTATGTCCTTTGATGCTCCTTATAGTCGCTTAAGTGTCATTAATGTGCCACTCGAGAGGGAGTCTCATTTCGTAATTCCCTTATTAACATTGTCGGGGAAGTAATGAAAACTCTTTTGTTGTAAAGTCTCTGCACATTTCCAGTTAGCGGAAACAGTTGCGCTTCCTTAGTCGGTCTGAAGTATATTTAGGTATATATAGGATGTGAAGCACCATTATTTTCTGACTGATGAAGGACATCCGCCATAATAGGGATTATCTGTCTCTTATTATACGAATATTATGATTGAAGGTCTGAAAGATTCTCGTCCTGTCTTTTAGTATTTAATGAGAGCATTACTTATCATTGGTTTTGGAATTTGGTTTTATATTGAAATGGTGACCATCCACTTTTCATTCATTTAAATATAGTTAGTGTATTCCATTGAAAGTTCATGTGTACCTACATAATATACAAACCTATAAGCCTTGTTCCTCTATATTTTAAGAACTGCATAGGTACTGGTTATGAGTTATGACTTAGTTCGCAGAAATATATGATATTTATCTTCATTATAAATACTTACTCAAACTTCTGTATATCTTCATTACATATTGTTCTAAAAGTTCTTCAAAATACTGATTTTATTTGACTTGTATACATATATATGTATGTATATACGTATATGTTGTAGGTACGTATCGTTTTAATAAATTTTTTTTTATATTCAGTAATTATGATATCGAAGTAGGGCAAACAAATAAATGAGGATCCTTTTTGTGTCTTAAACAATTGGACTGTAACCGTTTAATTGATTTACTTTGCGTGAAGAAATTACATTCGTTTGAGTTTTTCCTATACATAGTACATTTGTGTAGTTTCTGTAGTGTAATTTAATCAAATTGGAAAGAACGGTTTTAAGTGAAACAGGCGCGGCACACGGAAGAAATCCAATGTGGGGTACATTGGGCTTGCGACTTTTAGTCATTCCCACTATTGGCACTTGCGGTCGTTCAAATTAATATATTTGTATGAGTCGATGATATTTCTTGCTAAAAGTATAAAATATGCTCCAAAGAGTTGAATTTCGTCCAACTTAATGTTTCTATTTAACTTTTTCAATATGACTTAAATCTAAAAATACCAGCTTCATAAACTTATTTACAATCACCAACTTTGAAGTGGATGTCTCATTTGAACATTGAAGTGATCGCTCAAAGAAACGTCAACTTGTCTTGGTCTGAACCAGCTTCATACGAAGAATAATGCATCGCTCTTACGATTAAAATGTGTATTGAGTATTAGATTAAATGGCTGAAATATAGGCAGTAGACTGTAAATCTATTTATGGGAATTATTCTCTTTAATCATAGTAAACTTTATATTCAATAATGATATTAGATTACAATTCTAAAGGAATAACAAATAGTTATTAAAGTTTAATCTTAAAACTTAAAAGATTTTCTTATATTTATCGCTTTTACGATTAAAATGTGTATAAATATTTTAAACTTATTTATCTGATTTTAAAGGAAACAGATTAGTTATGGGAGCCTATATTTTATGCCACATGGCCAAAAAAAAAGTTTAGTTTGGTGTTGTAGTGTTATGTGAGTATACAAAAATGAGTGAGCATTAACAATGGTACAAAGTAAAATTTAATGATGTTAAATGGCAAATCATACTAATTTCGACACACAGACAATTTAAAAAAAAAAATCGTAGGTATTAGTCGTTTTTGAGCAACATGAGATTTTCCTTAACGGATTTTTTAACATTTGTATGGGGGTAGCTTTTTTTTTTTGATTCAAAAAATACTTACATATGTTTTTCAAAATGTTGGTAACCAATGGGCCATATTCATAGCCACTTTTAAACTCCAGTTTATCTTAGACTGGGGTTTATTCAATGTTATTTAGATAGGATAAGCCCAGGTCTAAGATAAACTAGAGTTTAAAAGTGACTATGAATATGCCCCAATATTATTGAGATTTTTAACGAGTATTCTTCATTGAATTGATTCAAATCAGTTGAACCGTTTTTGAGAAAAGGGAAAATCAAAAACCAGTTCTATGGCAGGTCTCATTAAATACTATTTTTCGAAACCAATTTTATTAATTAAAGGGAGACTACATACATACAGGGTCTTTCATTAGGCGCTTCCTATGTTTAAATTTAAACAAAACATAGTGTGTGTGAGATATCATCGACATTTTTTGTCGTTCGATGCCATTACATGTATGAGTTCATGGAATATAACATCGTTCAAATGTCCGTCGCCGCTTCTCTGGGTGGCGCGTATCCAATTTTCCATGACTGTGGCGCAGGAATCAGGCTGACTTTGACCGTTATGGGTTATGTTGGCTTTGAGGGCCGCTGTGGTCAAATCGCACGGTCTGGGTGGCCAAAACAGACTGAATAAATGACAGCCGATTTGACAGATGTAACTCCAACTGTCAAAGTACGGAAGTCCTTATTGGAAGACATTTTATATAGACAAATAGTGCCTCCCACCTAAACAGGGGAAATAAATTGCCCCTCCCATACAATTAGTTTTTGTCTTGTCCCAACCTTTATGCCTGAGCTTTTTGTTCTGATCAAATTAAAAATAGTAAAAAGGTGACAGTGAGCATTTGAGATTAAAATATAAATCCGAAAAAATAGAGAATTAGTATTTCCCCATTTGGAACCGATATACCAAGCATACAAATTTAAATTTAAGGCTGGACTGATCTTGTAACAAATTCCCAATATAGCTAGTACTTCTAAAAAGTGTAAATAATAGTACACACATTTAAAAATTTTCAAATAATTTTTTTAAAAACACACCTTTGGACTTTTTTCACACTTGCTCTCTAACGATATATCATAACTTCAAAATCGCTATGTATAATGTCATAACGCTAAACTCAACCATTTGGTACCATACGTTAACAATATTTATACCCATTATTTTTAACCACAAGAGCACACTCGTGCTATCAAGTCATAAAAATTCTGGATATATTGGTCCATTGCATTAATCCATAAAGCAACATGCTCCCAGTTCATCAGTTCTTTTGAGGATTATTTCTAAATTATGATGCTTGTCATTTATAAATGGATACCATTGCCATGAATAGATTCTTAATTCGCAATTATACCTAAATTTATTTTGATGCTATATGGCTAATAACGAGTTATTTCTACAATATGTGCTCAGACAGATTTCAGATTTCTATAATGTATCTCATACATCGGCAAAAGGTGCAAAAATGGAAAGTATCAATTTCACACGCAATACTATAGTCACGCCAATTCCTCATCAAGAAAGATTCAAATTCAATAATTTTTGCAAAAGTAAAATTATTACACCAGGTGTAAATCATTTAGAGAGAGAAACGAGTTGCAATCAGGAAGAGAGTTTCAATAGCTCACATTACTGAAAGTAGGAAGAAGACTAGTTAATGTGTATATAAGACAAATAAAATGCACGATTTGATCGCACAAACTTGCTCTTGTGTTTCAAGTCGCTTGGAATCAAAGATTTTATATTATACATTTATAAATTCTATTATTTAAAAATTATAATAATTATATGTTTATTTATGAGAAAATGGAAAATAACCATGAAACTAGTTGTTGAAAAACAATTCCTAAAAGTGAAGTCTGAATTGGTAAAAAATATGAAATTATAAAAAAAAAATAAAAATCATTGGAGCGGTGTTCTTAAAAAATATTTTTTATAGGCACATAGATATATCTACTACATACATACATAGGTACATGAACAAAAGAATTTAAAAACAAATCGGGAAGCCATTTTTAAGTCAGTATTTAATAATATAGGTACACCTAAAACTATATTTCAAAAAAGATCATTAATCTGATTTCAAAAAGTTTTTTTGTTTAAAAATAATAATATTTTTTTTGAAAATGTGTATATGCAATACTTTTTCAATTTAAAAGTAAATAATTTTATAAAGAAAGCGAAAGACGAAAATAAAAAATAACAAAAACTGTTCTATGACAAACATTTTCTATGTAATCATTTGTTTACCAAAATGTATAGTATATCGACAACAATAGAACACACTATTTTGCAAGATAAAGTACCCTCTTCATAACGGTTGTATACAAGCAAGCAGGGTTACCTTCGGGGACACTTTAGTGTCATTTTGACACCTTTTCAGCAGCCGGACAGCAGGACACCTCTTTTGAAAATAACTCGATTTTGGAAAAACAAGCAATTTGTTCGAAAAATTGAACGGGACCCGTTGTCAATCAATCAAAAAATAAAAATACCTACACCACACATATCTATTTCTTATTCTATTTTTCATACTCTAAAATCCCAAATTAAAGGTCGTGAAGTACTTTTTATAAAAACCAATATTCTGAAATATTATTAAAATATATGTGATCAAGTCACAGCAGCTAGCATTAATATTAATGATAAGAAATTATCTGTGTAACGTTTCTTGGACCCAGAAATTATAAAATTTGGAAATGAATTAAACTATATTGATTTGGTTTCTGAATTTAAAAAATTTATTTATAATCTCGAGAAAGAGTACAAAGCTTGGAAGTTAAAAGCCAATGATATTGATTTTGAATTTTTTTTTTTAAATTTAAAATGAAGAAAATAGGAAACTTAAGATAAACTATAAAGAAATAATGTGATGAAATTTAAGACTTTTTAAAAACTTTTTACGCATTATCTGATATACTTGTTTGTTCATTACAATTTCAATTTAATATTGCATTTTGTTTAATTTTTCTAATGGACACCTTTTTTCCTCTCGGACACCTTTTTTGACACTTTATGAAAATTTTCAGAGATAACACTGCAAGCAAGTAAATTTTGGAGCTAATCAAAATTTAAATTTCCCTCCTAGGGAATCACTTAAATCCTTAAGTTCAAAATTCGCGACAGCGCGCGGCAGCAGTTTAGGCTGTAGATTGAGGTACAGACAGAGAGACAGAACAGATCCACTTTTCTTGTGTTTTCCATCATCTTAATGTCAGATTTGATTAAAATCCCGGGGTCGATTTTTTTACGAATCCAAAACTTGCCCTATACTACCTACACAAATTGCAAGTAAAAATATATTAAGTTCGTTACAAATGATTTAAATTATTGCTGAGCTTCATTTATAATGCGTGATTTATTTGGGAGGATATTTTTAAGAATAAAAACAAAGTTTGAAAAAATTGATTTTATCGTAGGTAGTTATCATACATTTACATTTTATTATTTTTATTATTATTTTTTTCGACAGTTGACCGTAACTGCGGCGTACATGATTCATTCTGAAAATCCAATTTAATTGAAATTTGAATCTTCCACTGATTTCGATTAAAATTTTGTTCACTAAACAGAATTCCAGTTTTTGTTGTTCGTCACTATCCTTTTATAAAATAAACAATCAAAATTTAAGTTCCAACATGTACATGTAGGTATATTTACAAGAAAAATACAGCCATTTGGATAAGTGAAGCTGCTGAAAGCGTAAGAGATCGCTATTTTTGAGGACAACTGATGGTAAATCAAAAAAGATTTTCTATTTTCCTTGTTTTCATTTGTTTCAGGACCATGAATCAAAGTATACAAGATTGCGCCACTTCTACGTCATACGAGCAAAAACAACAACAACAAATGTCACAGCAAAGTAAATTGCAGTGAAAATGGCTTTTCGTGTGCGGATAATTAAATGATTAAAAAGGCTTTTCGTTTTAAAAGTAATAAAATATCACCGAAAATTGTTTTAAAATGTATGTTAAATTGTTTTAAAAAATATAAATCGCCAAAAAACAACAAAAAAAAAGCAGAGTGGTGTGAAAAAATGAAAATATCAGTCATATTTCCTTCATGTTTTATTATTTTTACTAGGGGGGTTCACATTCAACGACATGTTCATCTACACATGTCGTTATGTCAGATTTTTGTAATGTGAACACGAGTCGAACGACCGTTGATCGACTTACTGTGTAGTTCAATTTTTTTAATAATTTTCTCTGTCGGACGACCGCTGTTGTAAATGTGAACTCCAGTCGAACGACCGATGATTTCAATCTTACATCTTTTTTTTCTATTTTTTAAGTAAAATTTGAAGAAAATGGTTTGGATTTGAAGTAAACAACAAAAAGAGAGCGGAAAAAATTGAATTGACTCATTGGAATTGGAGAAAATAATGTTATTCGCAACATGTTCTCTTTTTGAAAATTTTCTTGAAAATGATGTCGGTAAAACAGTCGTTGAATGTGAACGCTAGCAAAACGACTCGGGTCGACTGACACGTCGTTTAATGTGAACCCCCCTATTGTTGTTACTTTTAGAAAAACATATAGCACAATATTTCAAATACATTTTAACAAACAATTCACTTTAGAAACAAATGTATTGCGTAACGACGCGTAGTAAACAACAAAGTGAAAAAATATGTGAGTGCCGGGACTCACGGTTAAATTTGTGTAAACATCAACGTTTGTCCAAGTGCCTGATTTTTGTTACTCAACGTCATCAAAAGAAACATATTGAATAACTAACACTACATTTCCTATCTGTAGGCAGTGCTTAAAAAGCTTAGTGTTGAAAGAACGGCAGCGAAATACGCAGTGGGGAAACCGCTGTAACGAAATTTCCAAGCACTAAAAGGCTGGTGGTGAAGTATCCAACGAACGGTGAAGGTTCGGTATTGAAAGGTCCTGCTTCGTAGTTCACTCTCAACTTTAAGATGACTTCACATTACACATGGTTATTGTTTATGATAATCACTCTCTGACCATCGACAAACAACAACTGTCAGCGGAGAGCACTAAAAGTAAAACCGTGGTTTCAATCAAATGACACCGTACCCAAATTCCAAAGGAACTTAATGGTTTGACTGACAGGGGCCGAATTAAAATATCCAGTTAGAACTGTCAACGAACTTGCAACCCTTATGAAACTCCATCTTTCCATAGAGTAAAACTTACAAAAAGTTCAGTCTTAATTTTATAAATGAATGTCACTATGAGATAGCCGGCGAATTATATATCTTGAGTTTTTAGAATCACTAAAATCGCAGTTTCAATCGATTGACACCATCAATCGCCTATGGAATTGGACGCTGTGAATTTTAATGAATCTTAACTTTGTGCAAGTACAAAAGTAGCCGATAACTCTGCAAATTGTTCAACCTCAGCTATTTTGTATATCCCAGCCTCCTACCTCCCTCGCCTACGTGACTAAAAATTGCAGGAAGAAATTACATCGTTTAAAAGCAGTATAATGTAAACGTAGAATTTAAGTTCAGATTTGTATCACTGAACGCACCCGATATCCTACCATACCTACAGCCATTGACCTACCATACCTACAGTCAATTGTCAATCCCTACAGCTGACTATTATTATTTTTGTTTTGATTTTGTTTTCTTTTTAATTACTAGTGTCGCGTCCATTTTGTTCGGGGAATAATTAAAAATTAAAGAAAAAAATATAAAAATATAAGTGTTAAAATGATAAAATCGTCGGTCGCGCTAAAAACAATTTGCTTTCGTCGTTGGCAAAAACAATATAAATGAGTGGTCGCGATAAAGTATAATCGAATTGTCGGTCGCGTTAAAATCAATTTGTTTTGGTCGGGGCAAATCAGATTTCGTAACGTAACGTGCTACAACGTAAAGTGCACGACGTAACGTTGCACACGCACGTTGACGTTTTTTTTTCACTCTACCGCCAGCATAGATGTTTACACATCAAAAATAGAAGTGGCGTAATCTTGTATTCTTTGATTCATGTTTCAGGACCAAATACTTTTTAACTATAATTTTCGTTCTAAAAGTATAGTTACGTTTCAATATTACAAAATGTAATTGAACAATTTTAAGGTCGGATTCTGATTCGGTGCGGATACGTAAAGTACGATACGATAAGTAAAGCCAAAATTAATTTTAGTTTTGTCTACCTGTATGTATTAGCAATAAAGCAATTTAAGATTACAAAAACACATCAGACAGAATTTTTACCCGCCGCCGCCATCAGTCTACGTTCTGCTTGACTAGACATTGCAAATGAGTGAATAAATACACTTTTTAAAATCGATAAATTTCCCAATTTTAATGGCCACTTTGTCTGTATACAAATACATAATGTACATACACATATGTATGTGAGTATAGAAAATATATCTGCCTACTATTGAAAAAAGTATAAATGCGCTGTTCAACAAATTGATAAAACTACTTCTCTACAATACAAAAAAAAAACAAATCTATTAATTTCTTAGTACCTAATAATTGGTTTATATAATTCAAAAATGAAGTATGCCTTTTAAGGCATATAATTATAAATTCTGGACATAAACTTCAAAAATCGTTAAATATTAAATTTCAATTAAACTCATCAATCCGTTTTTGAGGTATAGGAATTTACTAATTAATTTTATTGAAGATAAAACATCCACGAAGTTAGGCAATGTTTTCGTGCTTAAAATAAATAGGTGGAATTAAATATTTCCTTACGAAAAAAACACTGCGTTCGTGTTTTATTCCCTAATTCACGATTCACACCAAAACAAAAATATATTTATATACATATGTATGTCCAATCTAGTCAAAAAATACAAACCACAACTAAGAAATCTTTTTGAAAAAAAAGTAACTACAGTCTACTTATAATTGTATACTTTCATAAAACACATTTTAAACTTGTTTACCCATAATTAGAGCAAAGTTCATTTCGCATTGATTTTTTATTTTGGCAGGAGATGATTTAAACGATTAAAAGCCATGCTATATACCTTTTTAGTGTAAATGCCAGACGATACAGATTTATAAATGTGGAATACGAGACTTAATGATTAGTTTTCGCTCCAACTTTTTTTGTTCGTATGTAAGTAGGTAATAGGTATCAGAAATAAATTTAATTAAATAAAAAAAACAGTTCTATTTATTTAAAGAGCTCACTGACAAAAAAAAATATGAAATTAAGCTAAATAAAGTGGATGGATTTCTAACCAATTCCTTTTCATTTTTTTCACTTCTCTGGTATTTCAAAACAAACGTAACAAAAGAATTCTTCTGTCACAAACTATTCCCAGATATCTTAAGATAGTGAGACAAATACAAAGCAGAGGTAAACGACGACGTTTTCCCGCTCTTAAATTCCAGAACAGGCACAACGCACAAGAAAAATATATTTCTTCGAAAAAAAGATATAAGAGCGAACATCTGTCAGGGTTCAGGGAGTGTTAAACACACACAAACAAAAAACAAACAGAGAGATGCAAAAATCTAGCACGACGCCCAAACTTATTTATGATGTCAAACCCCATTTAAGTTGACCCCAAGAACAACGACAAAACAAATCTGAGAAAAAAAAAAACGTACCTTGAATGGTTTTTTGTTATCAGCATCCATTTCGTTAGTAATTTTGTTAAATATATTTGTAAAACTCAATTCACAAAACACTCGTCACAAGATAGCACACAATTTTATACAGCTGTCAAATCTGACACTTCTTGGTTTTGTTCTCTCTTTCTAACTTTTGTTGTTCACAAATATTCACACTTTTCTTACAACACGAGGTGTAGACAAAGAACTGCACTCACTCACCAGAGAAGTCTCGATTAACACACCCGAATATTCCGCCGGTTGAATATCGAATGAATCCAGTTCCAGATCCAGACCAATTCGTGCAATGGCATTAATAAACTGCAACTTTAAAGCTTTTTCCAGACTAAATTATGAGCTAAGCTTTTGAACTTCAGCGACTAAAGAACTTTAATGAGAGAATTTGAGCTCTGTTTTCATATGAAAGAGAAACCTCCTAAAATTGCAAGAAGCATACACATCGAAATCGCACTTTATATACTTTAAGGTGGCAAAAATATGGGTGGTAAATATATGGGGTGGTTCCGAAAAGAAGATTATTGTCATGGGTGTAAAAGGGTGCCCGTCGTCTCTACCTGCTCCTTGGTTTTGTCCTCGTCTTGGTCGAAACTAAAATCAATGAAATTCCTTTAAGCTGGATTTTTGTAACACTTGTTTTACTTTAAGAACATCCTATGTACCTATATTAAGACATTTGAAGCTAGTTCGTCGAACATTCTAGATTCGAGGAATGTGAGTTTATGTGTCTGCAGCCACTTCACAATCATGAAACAAATGATTTTTTTGTTTTTATGTTGTTGGTATGGTTTATTCCATTTTTGTGCCCTTTTGAATGGGAAATTAAGTTAAAGGGAATGACCTAACTATATTGTCCTGGGGAACGAGGGCTTGAGGCAGACAAAAGTTTTCAATTCGATTTCTGTGTTTTAAATTAAGGAAAGTCTTAGAAGAGGTTAAGCTGGTCCGGGTTCTTTTTTTTGTGGGCGGGGATGTGTGGGGGGGGGGGGTTGAAAGTGGTTGTGTTTTTCCTCTTTTAAGTCTTTACATTTTTGTTTTGATGAGGATGAGCTATTTGGCATTACATTGAACGCGAAAGTAGGGATAAAGAAAATGAGCAGGCACTTGCATTATTGTTTGATTGGATGAACTGGAGTTTTAACAAGTGGGTTTTTAATGGCAGTCTCTGCAAAGTCAGCTTTGAAATTGTGTTTCCGACTTCTCTAAGATCTAAATTGCATTTTCAGTTACATAACCTACTCGATTAATCGTAGGTAGTGTAATTGCGTATAAATCTGTGAATAGGTCTTGTTTAAAAAAAAAAAACTGCTGGTCAAAATCTCGTTGTAAAATGTATATTTTTTTAACTTTTAAGGTGAATATTTAAATTAAATAAATCTTTTTATTATGGACTTATGTACTGCAAAGCATAGCATCAAACTTTATTAAACATTTTGAATTAAAAAGCAACATTTAAGTGTGTTTTCAGACCAAGTTTTAGGCTGGAGTCATCAGACTTCTTTTGTCGTGTTTAGTGTATCTTCCACACGTGGGTCAAACCTTCGACCATAGTTGTGTCTGGATTCAAAAGCCGATGCACTAGCACTGTGGTTACATATTGTATACCAATAGAACACAAGTATACACAAGCAGGTACACCTACATAATACATCATGCTGTTTTTCATGGGGTTTCGTTATTTTTTCCCCGTACTCAATTTATAGCATAATTAATTTGTTGTTATTTCATTCAAAATTTTCAATTCTTCAAAACCCCCTTTCAATTTGAAACTAATGCTTTATGACCAATATCAAATATTTCTTCTAATCTCTCTCCTTAAATGTCCAACCAATATACCTAAGGAAAATTATTTTTCTGCCGCAACTAACGAGATGCTTTGGGGTATCATCATCTCGATTTTGTCTCAGTTTTCGTCATTATTGTTGTCTCGTTTCGTATCTAGTCCCTAATACGGAATCCTTTGTAGTGAAAATGATTAATAAGCAAAAAAATTAATTAATTCAATATTCCTTAGGGATTTACATACCAGTTGATACACACTCGTAATTCGATGTATGTACATCAGAAAATGTATGTATGTTAAATATTTTTAAATGGGAAGTCTAAAGCATCCAAATCTTAGAACTTTAATTCACTGTACTTAAAACAAGACCATGTGTAGTGAAGGTAAACCCACGTGTGTTGCCCACATTAAGTTAGAAAAGGATTATAGTTCAAGTTATTAACACAGAATTAAATTTATCAAGCCTTTCTTAAAATCCAAACTTTAAAAGTCACAAATTTGAGCTAACCTTAGTTTTTCTTACTAGAATTTAAAGTTTTAATGAAATTTTTTAAACGTTAAAGATCTTTCTAGTATTTTTCAATTATAAACTTATTTATGAAATCCTGTCCAGTCCTTTTTTTAACTAAAATAACCTTTTGTTTTAAGGTTTTAATAATGCAAATTCTATATTCTTCTGAAATAAATCAGCAAATTAGAAGACTTAGGGTCAGTTTCATAGTCGACACTTACCGGAATGAGTATTATAGGACTTTAGGCTAAGTTTCATAGCCAGCCAGATTAACTGGCCCTGAGCCAGTTGCATATTGAAAAGGCCCTCACTAGTCAAGTGATGAGTTCAAGTGAAATCGCCGGCACGAAACGCCAATTTTTACTGACTAAAGGTCGTTGAAAGCTATATTGAGGCAATAATCTTTTGTTATCAGACTTCCATCCGACTTTACCAACTCCCCCTTTATCATCGTAGGTAATTTTTTGGAAATTATTTTGAGGAGTGTTAGGAAAAGATCTCTGCGTTACGAAAATTCGAAGTATGGTTTTTGTGTATGAATAATTTCTACTTTTAAAGAGACGCCATACAAATATTTTGTTTTTTTTTTCTTCAAATTTTCTCGAAAACGGCTTCAACGATTTTGATTAAATTTTGTACCTGTTATAACCAAGACAATTTTTAAAAAAACTGCGTTATTCGAGTTTATCTTTGCCATGGTTAAACCGATATTGTTACAATCGTGTAATCTTGGCCTTCTTAATATTTTAAACAATAATGCATTTAAACATCTTTTTATAAACAAAAAAAAATAAAACAAAAATTCAGTTTATTAATAATTTTGGCTCTTATAATATTTTCTCGTTAAATAAAGGGTTTTTCAACAGGGACGCTACAAAAGTAAAGCAACAGGGACAGCAAACGAGGCCATATTTCTTGCCGCTCTTTTGACATTTCTCTTCAGTAAGGTTTGCCAAGATTTGGAAAGATATACGAGCCAACAACGAGTCAAAATTATTAAAATTTACTACTGAAATTCGGAGTCAGTGGCCTCAACGTTAAGAGCGCTACGTCATCTTCAGCGATGAGGCTCATTTCTGGCTGAATGGCTTCGTCAATAAACAAAATATGCGGTATTGGTCACTCAGCAATCCACACGTACTCCATGAGTCATCATTGCATCCCGAAAAAAAATACGGTTTGGTGTGGTTTATGGGCCGGCGGCGTCATTGGGCCGTACTTCTTCCGTGATGATCAATACCGGCAGGTTACTGTGAATGGGGATCGCTACCGTTCAATGATAACCGAATATTTTTAGCCCCAATTGGGTGATATGGACTTGGAGGACATGTGGTTCCAACAGGACGGCCGGCGCCACAAGCCACACAGCGAATGTCACAATAAATTTATTGGAAACCAAGTTTGGAGAACGTGTTATCTCACGAAATGGTCCAGTCGCTTGGCCGCCTCGGTCGTGCGATTTGACGCCGTTAGACTATTTCCTGTGGGGCTACGTTAAGTCTATGGTCTATGCCAACAAGCCAGCGACGATTGATGAACTTCGTACTAATATCAAACGTGAAATTGCAGCAGTATCGGCCGATTTATGCTTGAAAACCGTCGAAAATTGGGTTCAGCGTCTGGACTTCTGTAAGCGTGCCCGTGGTTGCCATGCAAAAGAAATCGAGTTTCATACATAATGGCATCGAAGGTACTTTTACAGAAATAAAGAATTTCATTGATATCCAAAACCGTTTTTGTTTTATTTAAAAAAAACTTTTGTAGCGCTCTTATTGAAAACCCCGATATATACATCATTCATCTTCAATGTGTGGTTACACACAGTTGTTAACCACTAGAGCAAGTTCGTGCGATCAAGTCGTATATATTTTGTATGTTTATTCCATTGGTAATCGAAATACATATTCAGAAAAATAAGATAAAGCCAATTTTGTTCTCAAAATTTATTGCTCTTACGAATTTGTGTATAATTTGGTATGCTACAGTTTTTGTCTAGATATTTCTTGCAAAAAATAGTATTGTTTTCATACAATCAAAAAACCTCAAAAGCCCTGGTTCAAATTTAGGAAATTCTTTATAAAAAACACTCTTAACTTCTCGTGTCCAAAATTTAACCAAAATTTGTGAACTTGGGTTATGGATCCTTGTGAAGTGGTGAAGTACTTTGATCCATTTTCAGGGCACATTTCCCTATGAATTCATCTACTTGCCATGAGAGAACGAGTAATTGTTAGTACTAGATTATCGTTTGCATCTACTCCAAAGGATCATGACTATTATTCATCTTAATCAAACCTTTACGAAAAAGTAATTTATTTAGAAAATTTTGTGTTACTTTTCGTATTGAGTGTTCTAACCAAGTTTATGTTAATTCCGGTTTTCCACAGAGTAGCCATTTAGTCCCCTTATTGTTTATTTTATTTTTTAAAGACTTGACTTCGGTCTTATTAAATTCCTCTACTCTCATCTACGCCGATCGGCTGATGACGTTAAATCATACAAATAAAATAAATACATTAGATGTTTACTTGTATAACATGATCTAATGATTGCAAAATAAACCGTCTTTTCTTAATATTGTCAGATTATGTGTTTTACACAAAAAAAATATGCATAACCTAAAATTAGATGCTATATTCTTCCCCTCTCTGTAGATTATCTGTTTTCTCCAACTTGGAAATAATTCTCGAAACTAAATTGACATTTACTGAAAATCGATTTAAATTCAGGTATAGTCATAAAAGACAGTTGCTTTTATGTCATTTATTCAGCAGAACAAATTATGGTGTAAATAGCAATTTAAACCAATTGATTTCAGTTTTCAATAAACAACGGCAATTTTAAATGTAGTTAGTTTGAAGAAAAATTGTTTAGTACATAATCATCATTAAGCTAATGGAATTCAAAGTATCAACACAATTGTTGAAAATTGTAAAATTATACATTTATAACACTTAGGTATATTTACCAATCTTGTTTCATAAACAAAAACATTGATTTGTTTGACTTATATTTACTCCTGCGATATTCGACCTTGTTTAATTCCTCAGTGACAACACTGTAGGAATACTGTATACTCTTGTTTTAATTAATTTAATTTTAACAACATTATATGTAAAAAAGAGAAGAAAGGAAATGTCCATGAATATTAGTCAATTTGTCCATAGAACTCCAATACACCATATTTCTATTATGTGAATTTTGTCCAAGGAACATGAATCGCACCTTAAGCATAGTTTTGAGCATCAAAGGCAATAAGTCTATAATCAAAATCGTTAGAATTGTTTTCAAAAAAAAATTAAAATACTATAAAACCTTGTATTGACGAAAAGTTCAAATTTCAAGGCTCAGGAGAAATGCCTAGATGAAATTTAAATCCAATCAGTTTAAGCACTTGCGCAGGTATTGAACAAACCAACCCACAGAAGATTATTTATAAGAAAAAACACTTTTTCAAATAAAAAGATTTTTCATAGACAAAATTAATTAAAAATTCACCATTTTAATGCCCGATTTCATAAAGCCCTTTTAACTGTTTGACAGGCTTTTAAATCCTTAAATGACGTTTGGTCCATACAAAATACGTCATTTAAAAATTTAAAAGCCTGTTAAATAACTATTTGTGAAACCGAACATAAGTATGTTTTTGGCTTTATTTAAAAATTTATCCCGTTTCTTGAATGCGTAACTCATTTTTTCGGAAACGCTAAGGTTCTTTTTTGTAAAAACCATAGAAAAGTCTAAGAATTCATTAAAAGAACTCTGTTTAATCTCAGTTCATGTCAAGTATCTGATTAATTTCAATGCACTTTAGTTATACCTAATTATTAAAAAGTTTTGCAGATCATAAGAACACATTGTTATTCATATAAGAATCCATTTGAACTCACTCATAGGCTCACTGCCAAAGGCTGGACGTTTTTACTTTAGAACTGAACATACTTCATATTCTTTTGATGCAATATAAATGTGTTGTAGTCCTTACAAAATCTTAAATAAAGGCACAAAAGAATACTCTCATTCAAGTTACTCTGTTTTAATTCAATTGTTAAATCTTTTACACAAAAAGTGCCCTTGCAGCAGTTTTAGGAGTAAGTCCTACGATTACGTATACCTACCTATTACCTACCAACCAACTCTTGGGCTTACAATTAGTATTCATTTTTTTTTATTCTCCATATTATATACATTCGAAAAAACATTTAACTCTTTTATAGTCTGGACAATAAGATTAAACCAAAACTCATTCAACCAAAAACACGTTTTATTCTTTTCGCCCCCTCAATTATCCTTTTCTTTATTTCTGAAGAATAATATAGGTGCCCATCGACACTAAAGGACATTGCTTCCACATCACAAACGTGCCCTCATCCATGAACCGTCTTGGGTAAATGGTCCTTTTATCAATGGCTGTACAATATACATCCTACATATGTACCTACCAACTCTTTCGTCTTAGCTGGTTAATTGCCAAAGGATCTTTTTCAATTTGCAACACAAAACCTCGGTGAAGCCCACTATGTATAATGTAGATACATATGGGAAATGGGGAGAATATATTCTGAATGGATGCCAAAGTCCTTTGCACTTTAACTAAGGTTTTTTTTTTGAAGGGTAAAAAATTCTGAAAGTGGGTGTGGTTATTTTGTTGCACTGTTCCTTCTTTTCAAAATGCAAAAAAAAAAACTTCAATCTCAAAAACTCCTTTTGAAAGTTAATCCTTTTGCCAGATAACCTACAAAAATATCTTTACAAAAATAGTCTTTTGTCTTTTAGTTTATGTGTGTGTATTTTGTTTTTTTTTTATCAAAAAAAAATAAATTGCCAAGGATAGAGCATAATGCAAAGGAACTTCTTCATACAGCAAACATGAAAAAATGTTTGCATTTCATAAGTAAACACAGATTACAGTTATGCTGACTAAACATTCACGCACACTACGAAAGGCATGACGACACAAAAGCGTATCCTTAAAAAATATAAAACTGGGTCAAATTGCATCGCTTCTGTTAGGGGGTGGAATAAGAGCAGAGGGATGTGTTGCACATCCAGTTCATTCTCTATGGGCCGGAATGAAATACATAACTAGCTTCGTCCTAGTGACGTAGTCACTTGCTCGGTTTGGGTGCAACACACTGTTCTCCGTGTAAATCGTCCATGTAAACGATTATGTCCTCGAGTACATAATATGCTGTTCGGTCGTTCACCCAAACCCAAAGCTCTTTGACGCTCTCTTTATCGTGCCATAACTATTAAGACTGATAACAAGGACTCTGTGAAATAACGACGGCCAACACCCTTATAGAAAGCAGTTGGGGCTAAATGGTACAAAAATGCAACTTAGCACCTTCATGAGTAGGTAAATGTAGCTTGTTGGAATCTTAAACTACTTCGAGGCGTGTATAATAAATTTAAATTGTGTCACCAAGCGCAGTTAGATATAGGGCAGAACAAGTGCTAAAAATAGAACTGGCAGATTCTATTTTTAAAACATACAAAATGCAACCATCACACTCCTCGTCATGCTTGATTCACAACTAAATACATATACATATGTACATATGTATCTAGAATAATAGAGTGCCTGAAGAGAGAAGAGAAAACATCAGAGTATACCCAATAGACAAAAGTTCGTGTTTTTAAGAGTGCTAAACTAGCTTTTCGATGGTTCCTTGAATTCGATTAAGCATAATCATATTATTGAACAAAAAAAAAATTTAAATATGAAAGCTTTTTCAAAAACTATTTCTCACCAGAGCTGCATTTTAGGCTCAACTGGTTTGAAAGATCTGACACATTTATCTCACTGTTTGTATTTATTTCTCTTCCTTCCTTCGTCTTGGGGCAATGCGCATCGCCAACGGGCTCAAATTTGTCATTAAAGCATGCTTTTGTATTTTTTTCTTATTTTGTTTTCGGGGGCGTATGCGCACTTTTTCTGTTTTTTTTTTTTTTACTTGTTCTGTCTTTTGGGCAAGGATTGGTTTCGTGAAACAAAAATGTTGGATTTTGTTACGGTTCCTTATTTTATTTCCGTTTTAGCTGTCAAATACAAGCAAGGCAGAGGGCAACCCATTGGTGCATCAACCACCACTGATGGTATACTTATATACGATTTTGCAGAAACAGGGTAGGGAAATATTTCTTAAGCCAACAACACAACATTCTATAAGCTTTAACTTAATATTATAATTTAAAATAATGGGGGTCTCAACTCCAAAACTTAGGCCTAGTTTTTCAGGGCGAGATTAAAGTTAAACCCGAGTTAACTCATCAAATTTGGTAAGTTAACTCAATATTAACTGAACAGAATGTTCTTGATGTTTTATCTGTTAAGTCGTTCTGCATGTATTCTACACCGAAAAACTTTTTCCTCAGTTCACATTGGGTTAATTTTCTTCTATAGAGTTAGCTAACTCCTAAGAGTCTCAAAATTTTAAATCAATTTACAAAAAGGTCTAGTAGATTAAGTTAAGGAATTATTGATTCGCGCTTCGAATCAATCGCAAGGTAACTACGACTTATGCCTAGGAAAGGTGTTTTCTAAATTTGGCGAGAACTAGGTCTAATTTACGGAATTTGATGAAACTTATTGCAAATAGCGTACAAATTGGTAGAAACTCCTAGTTTTGTACAAAAAACCATGAGAGAAAGTGATTTCTTTTGCTGTATTAAGCCCCTGAATTATATCGAATTATAGCTTTTTTTGAAAAAAATACGTAGGTATAAGAATAAGCAGGTTTTTTTTTGGAAAATGTGGTATGGTATTTTGTTTTTTTTTGTTGTGTGTAGCTGAACGGAGGTTTTCTGAAAAAGGAAGCCTCCCAGCAAAGCTATGGTCCCGTGACGATTAATCACGAATGAATGGTTGATGTGAGCAATTGGAGTATTCGATGGAAGAATTAATTTTAGCTGGAAAGTTCACTCCTGAAAGAGCTATCCATCAAGTGAAAATTTGATTAATAGAGATGGAGATTTGTGAACGTTTCACAAAAAAAAAACGAAATCGATAAATAATTTTGAAATTTTGTAAAAATATAGATGGAAAAGTTACCAGGGAAATTGTGAGGAAAAGAAGAATTAATTTGAGCTGTAGAACCAAATAAGAAGAAGCAGAGAGAAAAATTGAGGACAATATAAATAAGTTGGGTGTAGAATTTGAAAAAATCGTATTTTGCTTAGCGAGGTTCACATTTAACGACATGTGGCCTGCGACCCGAGTCGGTTTGCTAGCGTCACATTCAACGACCATCTTACCGACATCATTTGCAATTAAATTTTCAAAATTTCATTTTTTGCAAACCATTCTCTTCAAATCTAATAGAAAAAAAAGATGTCAAATTGAAATTGGAGTTCTACTACAGCTACAGCCTTAAGAGCAAACTATCAAAAAAATTAACTACACACCCAGTAAATCGACATCGACAGTCATTCGACTGCTGTTGGTGTTCACATTACATGAATCTGACGAGACGGATGCGGACACTTTCTCTTGCTCATTTTAGATATAAAACCTCCCATACGCGGACACATAATTTTATTTAGGGATTATTATTTTTTAACAAATGAAACTTAAATTATAACTATGCGTAAATATTTCCAAGATATTTTTATTTGTTGCCTTCTAATAAACAACATCAGGGCGAAAATATTGAAATTTATTAGGTAAGAGGATAACTAATCTCAAAAAATGAACTTCTAAAACACCTTCTGGAAATAATATTCTAATCAATACACACGATACTTGTGTGCACACTTGTGCCCGACATTCAAGTTCTTAAAGATGCCATAACCTTAGCATCGCGTTCCATCCAAAAGGAGGCAGTTTGGTTACGAGTCTGATGATGAACCAATCATTGATCGCCGTCAGATATATAAAATCGAAGTATTTCACATAATAGATACAGCTATAAACTCCTTGGAACTAAGGTTTTCCCAGATTAATGAGCATAATAAACATTTTTCTTTTTTGTTTAAACTATATTTTGCGCTTAGAGAATAATTGACGAAAGATGAATTGTAAGAAAATTGTAAGAACCTCGAGACTATTTTAACCAACGAGGACTAATCTGACATAAATGGACTAGAACTTTCAGAACTGTCTCGTCAAGAAATTTTAAAATTTATTACAGAATTAAGATTTGGTCCAAAGATCAATATTGTTCTTAGAATTCTTTTGACTTAACCAGTTACAGTTGAAAGTGGTGAAAGAAGCTTTTCTAAATTAAAAATAATAACAAAATATTTTTGGTCTACCATGACACATCAAAGATTATCTGGTTTGGCTAAGTTTTCTATAGAACACAAGGTTTGCGACAGTATGAATTTATTGGAAATTACTCAAAAAATTGCAGAACAGAAATCTCCAAGAAAATTTGGTTACTTCTCGCTTCTCTTACTTGAATTATTTTTCATTTTTCACAAAACTGGATTCTACTAAGTTTTTACAACAAATTGGTTAAATTTGCAAGAAATTTTAAGCTGCCAAACAGACCATGCTTGCTTGATAGCTCCTTAATTTTAAATTCAATTTGATCATTCTTTTTTCTTAAAACATAATTATCTCCTTATTAATTCAATTTTTGTATTCTTTGTTTAAATGTAAAATTTGTTTCTTATCAAGAAGACTTTTCTTTTTTAATAAATATATAGTTAATAATAATCAAAGTAGGTATGTATTTAATATTTACGTATATGTAGGTTACTTCGATTTTAATTTTTTTTTTGTATCAAATACATTTAATTTCAGCAGAAAAGCTTAAATAACTTATGAAAATACTGTCTAGGCGTAATTAGTAACGGTATTCCTAATAAAGGCTAAGTAAGGTTTTTCGAATTGCCACATCAAAATAAATACAAAGATTAAATTTTAACAGACAAAATCTTTGATTTTATTTAGTTAATTTAACGAAGCAATTCCTTGCAAGTTATTTAAGAAAAACAATAGGGTAGCCCTTATTTAAACTTTTCACACGTCTACTCGCAAATTGAATTAGGAGAAGGAATATCTATAGAGTCTCCTATTTCATTCTATTTCACATCTAAGTTAACTCACATTTAATATTATCTTTTCAGTACTATTCTGCTTTCCGATTCGATCGAAAGTTTCGATGTTTCATTCAATTTGCCTCATATTATTTATTTAAAACTTATGCTTTTCCAATGCAAATCTTAACCCGTACTTCTTCTTGAAATTCTAAAGAGGATCTTATTGTCTTAATTATATTTTTATCGCAATTTATACGCATTGCAACAATCATTTCCTTCCCGTAGATAGCAGAATGCAAATGTTCATGCGAACGTTTAGCAGAATAGGGCTGTTTATGTCACTAAAAAATGAACAAATGCCCACTTTCAACAATGCAGTTGGCGTTTTTCTTTTTTAACTCTTCTGGAGGTGGGTCTAGAACTTGGACAAAGAACAATTTGTTTTTTGGAAAAAGGTTCTGGAGGTGGATCTGGAACCGGGACAACAGTTCTGGATGTGGCTCTGGAAATTGTACAAAGGACGATTTTTTTGTTATTGGAAACAACTTTTTTACAGTTAAAAAAAAATTCTAGAGGTGGGTCTGGAACTTGGACAAAGGACAATTTTTTTTTTTGGAAACAACTTTTTTATTAATTTACAAATGAAAAAAAAAATTGTTTTTTTGCCAGATATTTTGGTATAGGTTCTGGAGGTGGCTTTGGAACCGGGACAAAAGTTCTGAAGGTGACTCTGGAACTTGGACAAAGGACAAATTTTTTTGTTTTTGGAAATAACTTTTTTATAATTAAAAAAAAAAAATTCTGGAGGTGGGTGTGGAACTTGGACAAAGGGAAAAAATTTATTTTGAAACAAAACAATTTTTCCAAAAGAAAAGAAAATTTTGTTTTAATATTTTTTTTCACAGAAAAATATTATATTCGAAATAACCATGCTGCTTGATTTCTTAACGATCCCAACTTCACAAATAACTAAAAATTAAAAATGGATTCCCTATGAAATGACAGTTCAGTGCTCAAGTGTGTTTCATAAATATATCTGAGGACTCTGATCATAATCTGCTCAGAGCTCTGCTCTGATCGCTCAGCCTCTGCTCAGCTCCAAAAAAGAAAAACGCCAAGTGATGATCCAAACTAGCTTGATTGTCCCACCTGCTCACCACATTTTGAATACTTTATTTGCAGTTCCGCCAGTCGTGTTCTTAACTTTAGTGTTCGGATAGGATACCTTTGATTTTGTTGTTGCTAATACTTTATACCCTCTTTGCCGGTATACGTACCCATTTTGCCGTTCCAATACAAATATAGTGAAGAAATGATAAATACTTGTGATTTAAAATATTTCCACAAAAAAAAAGAATTAAAAAAAAATCATTAAAATCTAATCTGTCAATCCTTCATTGACTTATGTCGATACCTTTCAACAAAAGAATTGATTTTGCTCCGATTTTTTTCTAAACAAAATTGATGTTTTTGCATATTTAGTTAGATTTCTCACCGATTTGCACCACACTATAAAGATTTGAAATTTCAAATACGTCACATTGAAAGTCGCGGAATTTTTTTGTTTGCAACGAATTTTACATAATTTAACAACTATTCAACTGTATTTTCAGTCAATATAACTATAAAAAATATCAATTTAAGCTGTCAAGTAATCACACAAAAAAAATCCGATTCTTTTACGAATTCCTTTCAATTGACAGAAACAAATCGATTCGGTTTAGAAAATGAAAGATTCCGGGTAGAAAAATTTCGTTTTCTTTGTTGAAAAGTGTTGTAAGACCAATGATTAATTAATTTAATGCAGTCCCAATAAAATGAAAAATATTTTATTCAATATTATGAGAACATGTTGTTCAATGAAAAGATTGACTTAGAATGAAAATAAATTTTCTAGTCAATAAATAATTAAATAGAAAAACAAAAGTCTGAGCTTTCTTAATATTCAATCATACAGTAGAAGCTGCTAACACTTAATTCAAAGTGTAGCTTTTACGATCTCCAACACTCCTCCTTAAGCAGCTTCAGCCTGAAATCTTGAAATGTTTTCTTGCTCAAAGCTTTTGTGAAAATATCAGCAACTTGTTGTTTAGTGTTAATATAAACAAGGTTCACTGTCTTCCCAATATGTTGATTAACGAATTTCCGACGTATTTCAATGTGTTTCTTTCCTTTTGTCACCTTTCCTTCCTCAGCGTTTTCAAGCATATGAATAGCTGCTTTACTATCGATAAATAAATCGATAGGTTCTTTCAAAGCGATTCCTAGCTCTTTCATAATCCCTTGAATCCAACAAACTTCTTGTATACCACTGACTGCTGCACGATATTCCGCTTCCGCTGACGAAATAGAAATTACTGTTTGTTTCTGAGCCATCCAAACTATAGGACCTCCATATTCCACAAGAATACCACTAGTTGAAATCATATCTGATTTTGTTCCACTGTAGTTTGAATCCGTATATGCTTTTAGCTTCGCTTCTCTACCAAAAAATATTCCAAAATTACTTGTTCCATTAAGATATCTTAAAACCCGTTCTATCATCTTCCAGTGGCTTTTTCTAGGATTGCTGACTTGTCGACTCAGGCAATTTATAGTGAAACTTATGTCTGGTCTTGATATAGTTGATAAATAAAGTAAACTTCCAATAACTTCACGATAAGGCTTATTCTTTAATGGACCGTCATTAATTTGTTTTTCAGTCAACATTCCTGGCTCAATTGCTGTCGTAACAGAATACGCTTCTTTGAATCCATAACGAGCAAGTACTTTTTGTGTGTGTTTTTGCTGCGTTACCATCAGTCCATTTTCTTCTAGATATATTTCCATTCCGAGATAATATAATCTTCCTTCTTTCGGTTCTGTTGATTTCATTTTGAAGTTGTTTTCTATCTCTGACAATATTGATTTTATAATATTTTCATTATCACTGATAATAATTCCATCATCTACGAATATTCCAAGAATAGCAGACTTATCTTCATTATAGAATATACAAGGATCATCATCAGTGTCTTTTAATTTGAGTTGGTAAATGTAGCATTCCAGTCTTTCGGAGCTTGTTTTAGGCCATAGATACTTCTTTTAAGACGGCAAACTCTTCCAGAATTATCATCAAATCCTTCAGGTTGCAACATGTATATTTCTTCTGACAACTTTCCGTTAAGAAATGCTGTGTTAATATCGAAAGTATGAACCTTAAGTCTTTTGTTGGCGGCATGACTCAATAACAAACGAATACTTGCATATCTTGCAACCGGTTCAAAAGTTTCTTTGTAATCTATTCCATGAATTTGATCGAAACCTCTAGCAACTACACGTGCTTTAAGACGTCCATCTGCCTTCTCACGTAAAACCCATTTGCACGTTAATGGCTTACGATTTGTCGGTAAGTCTACCAACTCCCATACATCCATTTGCTTTAGCGCTTCAATTTCATCCTCCATCGCTCTTCGCCATCCAGGATCTTTTAGTGCATTTTTGACTGAAATATCTTCAACGTCACCGATTACAGCATAATCACTATACTTCGGGTGTGGCTTGATAGTTTGACGATTTCGTAAATTATAAGTTGAGTTCTCATTCGTTTCTTGATAGTCCTCTGATTGATAATTTTCATGCCTTTCTAAATTCTCCTCCTGAGATGTTTGTTTCTTCATCAAATAGAAATTGATTTGAGAGCACTTCTTCTCGGATTGGTATTACATTATCTTGACTTTCATTTATATTGCAATCAGTGTTATCAATTGTCTGACTTAATTTTTCATCAAAGATTACATTACATGAGACTTCGACATGTCGTTCAGCAGGAAGATAGACTCGATATCCATGCTCTTCGGTATCATACCCGACGAATTTTCCTTTCTTACTCTTCTTATCGAGTTTTTGACGTTGATTATTTTGAATTAGAATATAACATTCAATTCCAAAGGGCTTCATTGACTTGAGACTAACTTTACGACCAAACCATAATTCAGCAGGTGTTTTACCAGGGACACTACTATTTCCTGTTTGGTTTATTGTAAAGACTGAATAATTGATTGCTTCTGCCCATAAAGATGTTCCAAGGTCTTTGATATACATTTCTGCTCGTGCTGCTTCAACCATGGTACGCATGTCTTTTTCAATTCTGCCATTTTGTTGTGGTGTGTAAGTAGCTGATCGTTCATGAAAAATTCCAAGTTCTTCAAATATTTGCTTACTTCTGGCGTTTTTGATTTCTTTACCATAATCCGGCATAATAACTTTGACTCTTCTTCCAAATCGATTTTCGACTTGATTCAAAAAAATGTTAAGCTTGTCTACTGCTTCTGACTTATGCTTCAAGAAATAAACTGTTCGAAATCGACTAAAGTCATCTTTGAATAATAAGAAATATTTAGCACCGCCAAGAGATCGAACATTCATTTCACCAAGATCGACATGAACTCTGTCGAGTGGACTCTGCGCAACTACGTCATTCTTTCGGTGAGACACTTTATGCTGTTTTCCATACACACATCCTTTGCAGACATTACTTTCCCAATCATCAATATAGCGAATCTCGTTCCTCTTCAGTAGTTCTTTCACATGACAAATATTTTGATGTGCTAATCTCTCGTGCCAAAGTTTCAAACTTACTGCTGACAAATTATATTCCTCAGTTTGTTGAAATAACATCTGAAACAAACCCCCAGACCTTTTAGCTATCAACACAATTTGATTACCTTCCATGATGAATGATTTCTCTGCTGTAGCATGTTGAGTATAACCTTTGTCAAGAACGGTAGTCACAGAAAATAAGTTGAAAGTAAGTGCTGGATCAAACAAGACATCTCTCAATACAATTGGATACCATTTCTTGCCATCAAACGCTTGTAAATGCACATCACCAAGAGAAACACTTTCCAGTTTTGTAGAGTCTCCAATTTCTACTTTAGATTTCCAGTCAGATGATGAGTAGCGCCACTGTCCTTAATCCACAGTTCTCGTTTATTTGGTAAATTCTCAAGAAGAGTTGACGATAAAGCGATTGTAATAAAAGACTTTACTCTATTCTTTTCATTGCTTGACTTCTTGAAACATTCATTGGCAAAATTACCTTTCTTCTGACAATAGTTACAGTTGTAGTTTTTCTTACAGTATTCTAAACATTCAGAACACGGTCTATTCGTGCAATCACGCTTCATATGTCCAAATTCACCACATTTAAAACATTTCTTTTCGAACTGACCTGACTGTGTTTGTAGACTAGAACCGTAATTTACCGACTTCTTTCCTATCATATTATTCTTTCTTTGATAATTCTTCTTGTATCTATCATGCTTTCCAATCAAAGCATTGCTAAATGTTTCCGACTCACGACAAAGTAGTCTTATTTCTTCTTGTTGAAGACGATCGCATAATTTTTGAAGAGTTTTCTCGACTTCTGCAACTGATTCCCAAGCAGCATGAAAATAATCAAACTTCGTTGGCAATGAATTCATAATTCTTGACATTATCCAATTATCTTTTACTTCTTCGCCATTTGCTCGAAGTTCCTGTGCAAGAACATCTATTTGAAGACAATTTTCTGCAACCGACTTGGATTCATTATATTTATAACTGAAAAATTGTTGTTGTAATGCTGTTGTAGATTTCTGATTTTTCTGACCATAGAGTTGTTCCAATCGTCCAATCATTTGTGCAGCAGAATTGCATGTTGAAATTTTAAGTGCTATTTTCTCTTCCACATTCAGGCCAATAATTGTTTGTGCTTCAATGTCCTTTTTTATCCAATTTGATTTGGCAACAGCTTCAGTTGGCTTCGGTATTTCACCAGTAGCAATTTTCAAAATTTCCTTCATACGTAACAGCAAATTCAATTTGAATCTCCAGGATACATAATTTGACTTTCCATTCCCTTCTGCAGACTCAGCTAACCTTTCTAGACTTAGCTTTGTATCCATTTCGTTTATAAAATTTTCCTTTCAAAATATTTAAATTAACTAATCTTTATTATATGGTTACTGGGCCCATAACCTGTTGTAAGACCAATGATTAATTAATTTAATGCAGTCCCAATAAAATGAAAAATATTTTATTCAATATTATGAGAACATGTTGTTCAATGAAAAGATTGACTTAGAATGAAAATAAATTTTCTAGTCAATAAATAATTAAATAGAAAAACAAAAGTCTGAGTTTTCTTAATATTCAATCATACAGTAGAAGCTGCTTACACTTAATTCAAAGTGTAGCTTTTACGATCTCCAACAAAAAGAATTCGACATTAAATAAGGCTTACAGGTGAAACGTGTACATTGACTTTAGTTTTCTTCAACAAATTGTCCAAACGTATTTTAATAAAATTTCGAAATAAAAGTCTTAAAAATATTCTTTCATAAAGTTTTGTATATATTAAACTACTATATTTAATATTTAATTTTTGCTTATTTCCATCACATAGCATATAATACTTAGAGTTCTGCACACAGTTTGTGCTGACAGTAAACTACATACTTTTTCTATATCTATCATGTTTTTTTTAGTTTTAAACATCAGAGTTCCAGTAAATAGTTACAAATTGTAAAATATTATGTTTTATAATTGCTTACTTGACTAACATACAACACTACAAATCTAGATTAGACGGTTTTCATTTGCAGTTATTTTTTTATGTATATGTATCTAAATAGTGCTGAAGGTTATACTTGATGGTTTTGATATTTTTTAAAGGACGAGAAAGACTCATATCCATAAATAGGTAGGTACACACAACATTGACAATAGTTTCATTTTGTTTTGTCCAGAACACAAATCGAGCTCTTTTATAACAACTTGTAAAATCCTTACAAAATGCTACATGAGCTCTTCTCTCTAAATGGATTTACCTTTTGGCTGGAGAAGCCACTTAACAAACAATCTTCATTCTCATGCTCCGACACATATTTTATCATTAAAGTACTTGCTTCTGAAACTGACATCCGATTTATATCAGCTTCGCGCTGGAGCTGCTCATTTATTGCGCGCTGCTGTTGTAAATTTGCAGCCATTATATCTAGAATGGCAGTCTCGGAGAGTCCTATGTTGATGGATTTTCTTTGCGGCAGATTGTGGCTGAAAAGGTACAGATGGTGGACGAGTAAAATTTGAAAAAAAAAAAATCTAAAGAAGAAAAATGTATAGAAAATTAATTTGAATAGTAAATTTTATGAAATCAAATTATACTTCCAGGGGCCTTCTAATTCAATTTTGTTCTAAAAGCAGCCTGTAAATATGCAAAATTGGGTTACTTGGGTAAACTTCAAAATTTATTTTTATTGATTTTTGTTAGGATTATGCTCTAAGAGAGGGCGGTTGTGTTGCGTAAAAGAAATTTCGGTTCAAAAACTTGACAGGGTGGTATATAAATAAAAAACTAAATCATCTATCAATACAAACAATTGTTTACTTATCTGCTAATGCAAAAATTAACTTAAACGTTGATAAAAGTTTATTCAAGAATTCAAATTCTTTATTAATAAACAAATATTTTTTTGTATTGATAGGAGTGTAATTGTATGTAAAAAGTACTCGTATTGCCCATGCAAAATAAAGGAACTTCATTTCTAGCTCTTTAGATACAGTTCACGTTCATACAAAATGTTCCGCCTTTTTTGTCCTATAAAATCTAGGAACAAAAATGTTTGCCTTGACCTTACCAAACCGTATAAACCTTTGTTTTACCTGATAAAATTAACTGAAAAGCTGGGAATTGATTTATTTTAGCGCAAAATGCTTTCCTCGAAATTTTGAAATTTACTTTATTCCTTAGCCGTATTTTGTTATCGCCGATGATCAATATAGATCATCTCATGAAAATAAAACAATACGGATCTTAGTGACAACTATATACCTATACCTATCTCTTTTTTCCTTACATTTATTTATATAGAATACAGTTCACAATTCCTCACCATTTGCAAAGCTGAGAAGCAGGAGCAAAAACTAAATTTTTGGTTCATGAAACTTGATCCCGATAGAGAGCAGGATCTCGTGTTTTTGTTGTAATGCACATGTATTTTGATGATCTATATGGATCATAATAGTATAATATAATAATATATATATAAAATAATGCTTTGATTCCATTACTCAACACCGCGACTTTAGGAGATTTTAAATAATCAAACCACTTCTCGTCGCATTAGTAATACAAAGGCGGTTTTTGATTTACACTCACCTCCAGGTAGGTATAGGCTTTATTCTAATTGGCAACCAAAAGGCAACGAGCAAAGTGATGGTCGCTGCAGCATCGGCCGATAAAAATATCGAACTTTAATATTAAAAGGTGCTCGATGAGGTATAACGATAGCACATTTTAGTTTCCACATCGCTAAAGATATATTAGACAGCTTTTTTAGTATTTTTCTTTCAGAATCCGACCACCCGGTAAGAAATTACCATCGTTTTCATATCCTCGTATGTAAGAAACTTTGTTACCAGATAGCGCTAGAAAGAGAAAATTATATTTTTATTAAATTTTCAACTGTCAAACGTCAAACCCATCATAAAACGGAAAACTTCTTTTGGGTGTGTATCGTTTTTGAGTATATTTTTTTCAATTTCTTATTTTATTTGGAAAAAGTTCAGTTCATCTGCAAAATTCGCTTAAAATTATTTATTCAGCACATAAAAACAATTTTTTCAGCACACACATTTACTTCTTGCCCCATTCGATCCGCAAATCAAAAAAAAATCAAGTTTGTTTAAAATATAAAAAAACTTTCCATCATAGGACTATCAGAGACTGCAGTAATGGACGTAATGTCATCTACACTCCAGCAACAGCGTATGAATGTGGAACAACTGAGACGGGAGGCCGCCATCGAACGCCAGACCATCTCGGAGTCGTGCGCCAAGATGATGAAGTACATCACCGAACACGAGCAGGAAGATCACCTGCTGACTGGATTTTCCAGCCAAAAGGTGAATCCTTTCCGTGAGAAGAGTTCCTGCATTGTGCTTTAAATTATGTAAAGTGGGACTGGAAAGATGGCCGCTTCGTCAGCTGGTCATGACTATGATTCATCAATAGCACGTCGCTCATTTCATATAAATTAACAAATATAAATTATAAATTTATATATAAATGTCGTAATTTCAATGACCTGCAAAACTTCAAACAACTAAAACTAACTAACTTTTATCACGGCTGATTCATTTGGTCTTGCCTAATATTTGTATCAATTGCTACTATTATGGAAAATATATATATTTCGTTTTAATTGTGAGTAATTCAAGTATTTCTTTTTCTTCTTTTCTCAAGGACTTTATTATACGGAAATCTACAATCAGTATAGTCGTAATGGAATGAATCGTTTGTCACGATTCATAAATTGTATCACTTGGGATTCTAATCTTTTGAGTCAGGCCTTTAAAGTTTCCGAATTTTTACCATCGATGAAGTATTTTAGTGTTGGTTCGGTTAAGATTTTGTACCAAACTCCATCGAATCGTTTTCCGTTTCATTACATCCATCGCCCATATGAACTTATTAATAACTTGTTTAGTACATTGCGAAAACAAGTTCGCTAAAATTCCTGCGACTACGCAGCCTTATAGCGAACAGAATTTTCCTCTCCTTCGAAAATAATGAATACGAATACCTAGTGGTCGAAAGCTTTGGAATACTTAATACAAATTTTCAAGGGGAATTGTGCGAAATAAGCTAAATTCAACCTTACAAGAAGCAGTGGAAAAGAATTTTCGTTTCAAATTCTCGAACGATGGAAACATTGTGAAATTTTATTCACGAAAGCCTCCATTATTTCACTCTCCATTAAAAAGTAAATTTTAAGGATTTTGAAGCACTTCTAAACCAATTTTGTTTAGTTTTTGGTGTTTTCGTAAATGTCTATCTACCCAATTTCTGAAATCAAAACAACGAACATCCGATCGGAAATTTGACCCACGTTAATGTTTTATTCAAAAGTTCGCTTACTCCCAGTTTTTCAATCCCGATTTTCATATGTTCTGATTAAATGGCGCTAATCAACTAAACCTAATTAACACAAATTATGCAAAGTAAGTTTTTATAAAGAGAGCTAAAACAATTGTCCGGTCTTTTTTTACAAAGCAGCTTTGAATAGCTTTCGGTAGACCCATTCTAGAATACCCTTGTTAGGTTTGGTCACCCCATTACGACTTTCATAAAGCTAGTCTAGGACAAGTGCAAAAAAGATTCCTGAGGTTTGGAGGAATAGGTTGGGAAGATTCTTATGACCTTCCACCTTAACGCAACAGACTAAAACTTATTGGTAAGGGCATTAATTGTATAAAAGGGCATTAATTGTAGATAACAAATGTGAAATTACTTTCTTAAAAAGTTATCCCCAGAGCTGACTATAACAATTTTTTTATTTTTACTAACAAAGTGTTTTTTTATGTATGTATGTATGGCCGAAAAAACCAAAGCGGATTAAGATAAAACATATGTGGTTTGAAAGGGCATTAATTGTACATAACAAATGTGAAATTACTTTCTAAAAAGATATCCCCGGAGCTGGGTATAACAATTTTTTTATTTTTATTAGCAAAGTGTTATACTCAGCTCCGGGGATAACTTTTTAAGAAAGTAATTTCAAATTTGATAACTACAATTAATGCCTTTTCAATCCATATATGTTTTATTTTAATCCGCTCTGGGTTTTTCGCCCATACATTTTTGGGAATTCTCCTTTAAACCAACTTTTTTTAATAACATAATTGCGTGCACATAAATTATCATTACTAATTTAATTATTATTATTAATTATATTTATATAATGGTTAGTGCGTAGGACTGTATTGGCTACAGCCTCTTGCCAAGAAGTGACACATTCTCCAAGCGTATCTCTTGTCATGAATAAGTGTCTCTCACCTTAGCCGTTTGGATTCGGCAGAAAATTATAGAACCCCTCCATTCCTGCAAGCAAACAACACTCAAACAGGAATTGTTGAGAGTTATAAGTCATTAGTTCGTGTCACTAAATTTATTTTATTTTTAATTATTTTTATTATTATAAAACAAATTTGTATAGATAGTATAACAAGCTGCCTTAAATAAATAATTCAATTAATCAAAAGGAAGTTCGTAAGCATAACTGACTACATATATATTTTCCAATGGTTGATTTTCATAGTGGGCCATAGTGATTTTCATTTTGATATTGAAGTATTCCTAATTTGTTTTGCTGCGGTTCCTATAGTTTTGGATTTTCATTTAGATGCTCTATTTGGAATGTTAAATAAAAGTTGCTGTATTCAAACTTTACTCGTATGAATAGGGTCATTTAGACCTGCCAACTAAGTTGCCTAGTGGGCGCTCTCCAATATAAGCCGTGTTCCATTGGGCCTTCCAAAGTACTTTTTAGTACTTCCGAGTAGATGATGAATGGAATGGTTTCATTTTGCCAAAAGTAAAATCTAACCTCAATATCAATTTAATTTCTGTTGTTTGTTTTCGTATTTTACTTATAACTAGAAAAATGTCAACAGCAGCAATCTACCACGTAATTTCTTTTGATTGGTGATGTCTTTTTCTTGTTTGGAAACATTCTGTAACTAGATTACCGAACTACTTTGAACTACTTCGACCACAGAGTAGAAGTAGTTGACTGCAGCCAGAAGTACTTGGCAGTAGATGCTGGAGCCCAAAGGAACACACCTATAAGACAATATAATTAAATCGGGATCAACTAAAAGTAGCTGGGTGAGCAACTCAAAGTTGCCTTGTGGGCGGCAGACCTTAAATTTACCAAATTAGGCGTGTTTTTTTACAAGTCCATATGGATTTGTCGAAAAAAACGACATCGGGACTTAGGAACTTCTTACTTACAGTACGTAAGTCCCGATAATTATCTGGACTTAGCTAAGTCCATATGGATTTAAGTTGTTGTTGTATGTACGTGTAAAACTACTAGTCCCGATGTCGTTTTTTTCGACAAATCCATATGGACTTGCAAAAAAAACACGGCTATTATTCAAAAGGTTGTGAACTTCAACAATTGTTGCATCAAGCAAAGCTAAACTGACCTTCAAATAGCTTACGTTTTGACATTTTGCCCCGTCACGTCTATTTTTCTTTTCTATATGTCACTTGTCAGATGGTTTTCTTTTTCTCTATTTTTGTGTGACGTACATATTATACTTTCAACAATTAAAATTTTCTTTTAGGCATTGTAGTTTTTTTAATAATTTCTTTCGTTCGTGTTGCAGTTACTTCATTTTCCTCGTCGGTTAGTTTTAACGGGCATAAAAGGTTACCCTTTAGCTTAAAAAAAGAAAATCATGTCCTCTGATGGATGCAATATCATCGAGCACTATCAAAAAGCCATCAAGAAAGCCCGAAACGATGAAATCAAGTTACTTCATTGCATTGGAAAACTAGACACCCTGCCAATTACTATTGATCATTTACAAAGGACCGGAGTGGGAAAGACAGTCAATTCACTACGAAAGTATAATGGAGAAGTTGGGGATGCTGCAAAAGTACTTGTCGCTAAATGGAAGACCATGGTGGCCACAGGGGAAGTACACTCGTCATCACCAGCGAAAGAACAAAACGGATATGGCAGTGTTGCTGTCGAAAGTGATTACTCCGCCAAAAATCATATTGAAGTAAAAGAGAATGAAGCGCGTCTTACAAATAATGGTAAGCACAAGGAAGAAAAAAGGCATTCAGACAGCCAAAGAGATTCAAATCATAGGGTTAAAGACATCCACAGTAAACAAATCGATCATCATCACGAAAGCAGAAATAGTAGTAAGTCGAATGGCAAAGAGAAAAGACACAAATCATCTTCAAGACATGCCGAAAAATCCAATTCAAGTTCATCTAAGTCGTCTTCGAGTAAGAGTTCGTCTAAGAGACATCGTGAAGAGGATTACGCGAGCAAGTCACACAAAAAAGATGCTGTTCCCATCGAAACACCAGAAGCATCTGGTTCCTCGTTAAAGCAAAATGATGAAGCAGCAACGGACAAACATCACCCCAAAGCGAAGAAACCAAAGCTTATTGTCAATGAAGGCATAGACAGCACTATGGGTGCTAGTTTTTCTGATGCTCTTGGCATGTGTGGCATAGGTGGAAGCTCTAAGAAGAACAAAAAGCTGCAGAAGATTGTGGAATCGAAGCCAGTTGTGGAAACATCACGCCATTCGAAAGCAGTAGTTGTCGAAAAAGAAAGCAAACAAACTCCCGACCAAATACCGGAAGCTTTGAAGACATCACCCAAAACTAAGCTAGATTTATCACTCAGTCTGCCCATAGCACCTTCAGTGAAGATTTCAGACAACTACAAACCATCTCCTATTAACCAAAATGTCATGAATTGCATTTATCCTACATCGATGCCAGAAAAGCCGGCGTCTCTAAATTATTGTATTGATCTAAGCTTGGGTATTACCTCCAAGACAATGCGCACCAAGGTCTACTCAGGCGTGAAGACGGGTGCTCTGTTATCAGTTCCCTCTCTCTTCGATATTTGCATTCGAATTTTGCAAAAGAACATCGATGCTCTAGAATACACTGGAGGAGTCCCCTTCGATGTCCTGCGGCCAGTTTTGGAGCGAACTACGCCTCAGCAACTATTAAATTTTGAAGACTACAATGCTTATTTGTTGGAAGATACCGATGTGCTGTGGCAACAACATGTCGGGCGGCATTTCCGTGGAAAGATGAGAGAAGAGGGAGAATCTTGGCGGGAAATGTTTCTGAGATGCGAGGACGAAAAAGAACGGCGGCTTAATATTCTCACTAAAAATATAAAAATATCTCAAAAGCAAAGCGCGCTTCCAATCAAGAAGACACGCTTAGCCTACGTTGACAATGTGGTCAAGCCTCCACGCAATGTTCAACGCAAACAAGAACTATATGGGACAAATGATAAACTAATAGCATCACCGGCAGCCAGAGTGGCTGCCTTATCCGCGGTGTCACACAATACCGTTGTAGCTGGAGATCCCCGATTAAAGATCGGAAGGGATTTGTCTATTTCAGCAAACAATCCATTAAAAATTAAGAAGGCCCCATTGATGGCTAAGACATTGCAGTTTATTAAAAAAACTTATAAGAGATAAAAATTGATAAAATAAAATGGTTTAAACAAAACTTAAGTTTTATTGTGGTTTTTACTTTTTTAACTTCAATTATCGTGAAGGGCAGTTGCCCGGTACTCTAGAGAGGGACGACCTTGATGTGAAGTAAAACAATTAATTTAGGGGGTGGAAGAAGACTTTTCCGTTGGGTTATAGCGATAACGATGCAATAAGGTTCACATTAGCTTGCTACGAAAAAGAAAAACCACTTAAGTTTTCACACTACTTGAATAAGTAATATTAATAGAAGGGATATTTTGAAAATTGTAGGAAAGAAAATATACGTACGTACGTGTTTTTCTTTAGCGGTGCTGGTTTGATTACATGTTTTTTTTTCAAGTTCAACTGACGATTTTCTTTTGTATATTGGAAGCTATCTTGGATAGTTTGATTATTTTATTTGTAAAAATGGAAAAATAAATATATTAACAGTGAGTTTTTTGATCACTGAGAATGGTAGGTACAGACCGTTGTGAATTACAATAATTATGTTTGTTTGGTTCTGCTGTTTTTTTTTTTATTTTATCTCGCATTATTTTCAGGCATCCATTCTCGTAAATCATAATCGGTTTATGGCCTGACTATCGTTTTCTTGGGTATCATTTTTTTTGCCTTTCGTTTCGTTATACGGGCCCGGGGCAACTCGTCCCGGAATAAGAACTTATCCCAAGGAAAGTGGGAGGTATGTACCTCACTGCTTGGGCTCACTATAGGATTTAGAGTAGGTGCGAGATTTGGTGTATGTACAGTTTCTTTTGCATTTAAAGAATTTATCCTTAACATCTTTGTCTCGTACTAAACATCCCTCACACAAACATAAAAATAGGAGTCTACTTGCTTCCTGCTTCCTCGCATTAATAATGATCAATCTACCCATTTCACACAAACTTCCAAAAAAAACGACCAGTTTTTACTTCCGGTATGACTTTCCTTGATATGAGTTCTTATTTCCGGTATGAGTTGCCCAGGGCCCGTATTACGAATTACGAAACGAAAGGCAAAAAAACGATGCCTAAGAAAACGATAGGCATGACATAAACCAATTATGATTTACGAGAATGGATGCCTAAAATTAATGCCAGATAAAATAAAAAAAACAGCAGAACCAAACAAACATAATAAATAAGTGACAACAACATAGTCACGATTCAAATTATAAAAAACGCCCGCCAAAAGCAGTCGTAAACGAAAACGAGTATCGTTTTAAAAAAAACGACTATTGTAAATCGTAATCGCAAAATAACGATAGCGACGGATTTTGAACGATAATCGTAATAAGGGGTCCAGGTACCAGTTGGGTCTTGGGATAAATGGCCGGGGATGAGTTGTCTTGGGATGGGCTGAGATGACACCAGTTTTTTTAATACATTTAGTTTTAATACCTAATTTCAATATTTATCAATTCATAATTGACAAGAGCGTCTTCAGAATAATTAGTTGATTTTTTTCGGAAATTTTGAACTTTGCACTTGCTTTTGTAACCATATTTTTGAGTACTAAAAATTTAAAATTAAATTAAAATTTAAAAGTATGTTTATATATCAACTAACTGGGCCGCCGCTCGCACGGGTAGACAAAACTAAGCTTCGCATACAAATTACGAAAGACAATATAAAAAAATATTTACTTTTTGTAATCGAATACTACTTTCTGGGTTTTAACCCACTTCACGTTATGAATGACTGAATTCTTAAAACTATGTTCTTCGTTCAACCTTTATTACTTTCCCAAAACAGAAATAATGTTTGTAATCAAAAACATCTGTTTTATGTTCATCCCATTTCTGTCTATAAATATCGATTTTTTAAAAATAACCTTTCAAACTCAAACAGAATTTTTCAAATCGGATATCCTTTTTTTGTTTTTACTCCACTTCACCCTACAAAATTTCAAGTTTTTGAAAAAAAAATTCTAAAGCTATCCCCTACAAAAAGTAACTTTCCATTTTTACTTTTTTAGCCCATTTCACCGTGTTTTGTTTAAAAAGAGTAGCCTATGTTCATTGCCATGATCCAAGGAATCTTTTCACCAAGTTGCGTGAAAATTATTTAAGACGTTATAGTGGAACAAACAGACAAACACATTTTCACATACATACCATCAATATTTCTTAACTTTTTTTTAAAACTTCTCAGAAGAATCTTCTAAAGAATAAAGAAGAACATTTCTAAAATAAGACAGTAGAAGACAAGTCCATGGTAGTGCTGTTTTTCATGGTTCTTTACTAAGAAGGTTTTACAAAAGCGGCGTATTGAAGTGTTTACAGTTAATATTGTACAAGCCTTGAGTGTGTGCATGTTATAATTTGGTTTTTCAATAGACGAAAAATTGACTTAATTTGACGCATCATGCTCCAATTGCCGTTGCAAAATAAAAATATTGCTATAATAGTGAGAAGATTGAAGAGCGGCGAGAAGACTGAAGTTTTATTTTTATCTTATAATCAAGTATACCTTCAACCATGTCGTTTAACTGTCGTTTTAGTTAAACGACAACCGTATTAAGGGTGAGTATAAGGAAGGAAGAATTTTCCTCTTATGGTACCTATTTTGTCTTCAACAAAAGATTTCTGATGGTATTTCCCATATAACCGTTCATTCTAGAGTTTCTCATTTATTTATTTATTTTTCTTTTTAAAAATGTTAAGTTATAGATCTCAAATAGAAGTAGTTTGTATACCAAAAATAAACATTTTTAGCCATCACACTTTTTTTCTCCGAACAAAAGAATTAAAATAAATCTATTTTAAAAAATTGCACAAAATGGGGAGGATGAGCTTTTAACTTAAAGGACCAGCAAAAGTCCAGTGTGTTCAAATAACGGTTTCAATGTACTTAATAAAATTCAATGATATGAATTAGTAGTAAAATTGTAGATAAGTAAACATGTTATATTTTCTACATAAGCCTTAAGCCCCCTAAGTCCTATGTTGATCTATTTCTAAATAATAGAAATTCTTTGATTCAAACATTTTTAAATTTTTGTCAGTAAAATAACCTTAATAAATGAAAAATTCAAAACAAAATAGAAATGAACTAAGGGAGTTTTATATTGAACGACGCTTATAACATTTTTGTTTGCAAAAGAATGTGTTTCCGATTTTCGTATAGCTTCCAGCATATATATATACATTATGTGACTATGTATAACTATGATGTATGCACATACTTATTTTAGTTAGAATTGCTAATTGATAAAAATAAAATACTCTATCAATCTTTTACAAGTATGTAAGAATTCTCTTGTTTATATTCCATGTTTACCTAAATTTGGGGTTTATATGATTTACTTCTATTTCCTTTTATAAGGTTGGCGATCATCCACACACATTGATATAATCAGCCCTAGCGGAAAATTCTCCGATTTCATACAAATCAGAGGATTTTTGCTGTTCGGAAGAATACCTCGAAGCAAGAATCCTTCGATTCTTATGAAATCGGAGAATTTTCCACTCCAATGGATACCTCGCTAGGGCCAAGTACCTTCTCCTTATTGTTGATGTTTGACTCTTTTCTTATATGTTTTAGAAATTGAAGGTTTCTAGATTTGTCTATTGTGTTTATATAGTGGAAAGCAATTTGGGTACTTTTATAAATTCCAGAATATGCTTTCAATCAAATAAATACACCTACTACATATTGACAAAACAAAGTTTTTTACTGTACAGAAGGCAGCTTGTCAACAATTATGTACAATTTTGATACTTACTCGGAGTTAATATACTTCAGTTGCCGGAAATTTGTTTGATCAATGAATATAGCATTCAATCCACAAGGTAAGATAACTCGTCGCTAACTCGCTCTATTAATGGAGGGAACTCAGGCCTCCCCTACTTCTTATATTGACGAACGTACGTTTAATGCAACTAGTTTTTTAAAAAAAATAACTTTTTTCGCATGAAGAGATGACTTCAGACATGTCATCGCAGAACCACGATGACCAAAAAACAAAAATTAGTCATATTATCTGTGAAATATTTTGTTGTTTTTTTATTTTGTTGTTGCATTGTTCTTACATAGGGTTGGGGCGTTTCAAAATCACTCCCAACACCTCAGTTATTAATACAAAATATAAAATAATTGTATGTGTGAATATGAAGAGATGTTAAGCGATTTTAAAAACAAAGAGAAAAGTTTTTGTAAAAACACAAAGGAAATGCGTAGAATTATATTAAAAGAAAAAGAATACGAAGAACGATAACTTAACTCTCATCATCACTACCACCACCCTGTCTTGGTGGTTTTGGTCCTCCGGCTCTCTTTGCCATGATTATTTGATCGACCTTGAGGATTGTTGTAGCGGCACCAACTGCATATTTGATGCCCCAGTATTTCGATTGATACAAGTCCAATACCTTGGTGGTGGTAACATCCACTGTGGCTCCTTGTTCGTCATCAATTTTGAATCCCTGGTTAGGTCCATTTTCTTTGTGGGCGAGATAGAGCTTGTTAATGGTCTCGGTGCCATTTACACCACTGTTTTCGGCCAAAGCCTTTGGGAATACTTCCAGAGCAGTTGCGAATTTACGAACGGCATATTGTTCGAGGCCAGGCAGGGTATCAGCATATTCGGCCAGTTGAATAGCTAATTCGATCTCTGTTGCACCAGCACCAGGAACATAACGACCATCACGGGTGAGCCCCTTAAAATTATTCACACCATCATCGATGGCACGTTCGATATCGTCCATGAAGTTATCGGTAGCTCCACGAATTACAATGGTTGCAATGCGAGAATCGACACCTTCATTGCGGAAGGATACTACAACTGTGTCGCCCAACTCTTCAATGCAAACCTTATCACAATAACCGAGCTCTTCCTGAGTGGGAGCAGTCAACCTGGGAAGGACTACACCGTTAACAGCTCTGCTCAAACGACGCAGATCGAATTTTGAATTCAGGCGGACAGCCATGAGGTCATATTTATTGATATAATGTAAAGCCATGTCACCGACCTTGCCTCCGGCTACAATAACTTTTACTCCGGCATCTGCCAAGGCTTTTATTTGCTTTTCCAGAAGATTTTCCTCTCCACTGCTAAATTTCATCAGTTCATCGGCGGATTTAATGAGGACTGTTCCCTTAGTTTCGGTTTGAATGATGTCAACAGGGCATGAGAATATGGCAACCTTTGCCTTTTCAACACTATTGACTTCACCTTCAACTTGACGCTTGAATACCATTCCTCGAAGTACCTCGGACTTGCTCAATCCACTACCAAGAATCTTGCAAACTCGAATGTTGTCAACATTGAAAGTGCTTTTCTCTGGCAGAATCGAAACACAAGCCTTCGCGATGAGTTCGGTGATGAATTCCTCCTGACCATACTGTTTGGACATCACTGCTGATGTTAAACAGTCCTTGACCTTTTGAACATCACGGAAGTCTTCGATTTTGTGACAAACTAATTTGGGCAGAATTTCCAATGCCTTGTCCATGGCCTTTTCATAGCCATCAGCGATTTCACTTGTGGTGATTCCCAAGCGCAGAAGATCTTCAGCTCCCTCGAGGAGGGCACCCGCAAAGATCACCACGAAGTTCGTGCCATCACCGACTTCGGCATCCTGCATCTGACTGGCCATAACCATCAATTTGGCAGCTGGATGCTCAACATCTAACTCGCGCATGATGGTGCCAGCATCGGACGTGACGAATTGCTTCTCAATGTGATTTATGACCATCTTGTTCATGCCGTTAGGCCCGTAGGCGGAACGCATTGTTTGTGCGAATTCCTTGCAAGCAGAGATATTACGGTAGATTGCTTCTTCCAGACCGGTGTACATCTAAAAATAAACGAGTAATATGAAATATTTTTGTTCCAAAAAAACCTAAAGCAGATGGTTAAAAGGAAGATGACGATGACTCAACGTATGTCGGCACCCCCAACATTTTTTGAGCTTCTTCTCACGAGGCACGATAAAAATTAATTTATTTTTTTGTTTCGAAATGAAAATTCAGTTTTTATTAATTAATCGATGTATTTTACTTACGCGAGCGCCTTCCTTTAGCATTTGGGATACACCCGGTGCTTTTGGTACGGATAAAGCCATTTTTTCTCACAGGTTTTTTTTTACTTTCTTCGTAATAAAACTTTTCACACACAAAACTCGTCTAGAAGCTAAAGAACAGTGGAATGGAGATTTTCCAACCTAAACTCGTGTGTTTTTTGATAATTGGTGTATTCACAGTAGAGTTGTCAAAAAAATATGGCTGTCAGAAATGGAATCTTCTCGATGGGAATTTAATAGTTCCCACTATTAAACTCTTATGACACTGCTGTGAACAATCCCCTTGAAGCGAACAAGTCCGTTTTGGATTCGCGAACAACGTATGGACGACTTCACCTACGGATCTTGTGCATAAAGGCCAGGCGCGCACATGCAACTAAACAGTTTTGTTTCGATTTTGAGCACTCAGGATTATATGAGAGTCCGCCAGTTTAGCTGGACAAATTGTGAGAAAGAAAACCCACCATAATCAGTATGGGTGTGTTTCTTTATTTATTCCGAATATTCGGAATATCTGGAACACCGCTTTTGCGTTTCTTTATTCTCTGGAATATTCCGGATATACTTTTTTGTTGTTTCTTTATTCGTTCTAGAATTATTGGAATGCGATCTTTCTGTTCCTAGTCAAGAGCTAGTGTAAATGGAATATTCTCTACTTTGACAGATACATTTCATTTTTTTCATTGGTTACAATTAGGTATTGTTATTTTGTCTGCCGTCTGCCTCTGCCATGGATGAAAAGAAATTTAATGAAATAGAAATGGGTGAACATGTTTTTGTGATAATTATTTTTGTATCTTCATGATGCTTATGCGTTTGCGAAAAATTAATTTACAATTTGCAAAACAGAAATAATCGCAAAATGATTTTTTGAGATGAAAACAAACAGCTGATAGTTGGATATTCTTTCAATTAAGATCTGTTTCCTTGTTTATTCTATTCTGGATATTCTGGGTAGATATTTTGCCTTTTCCGTCTTTTCTATTCTTTATCCGGAAAAAATAAAGAAACACACCCTATAAGAAAATTCCTTCTCCGAACAAGTTCTAGATTATCCTGTGGCCACACGAGCAATTATCGCTAGCGAGTTGGATGCATACATTAACTATTAGGCCAGGCGCGCACATGCAACTAAACAGTTTGGTTGCGATTTTGAGCACTACGGGGTTATATGAGAGTCTGCGTACATAAACCGGCGGACTCTTTGATGTGAGGAGTGAAATTTTGTCGTTTTGTACACAAAAAATCAATGCTTGTTAACTTTTCTTGTAAGTTTCTCCATTTTTTGAGAAATTCTTTCTTATTTTGTCTGGCGTCTGCCTCTGCCATGGATGAAAAGAAATTTAATGAAATGGAAATGGGTGAGCATGTTTTTGTGAAAATTATTTTTGTATCTTCATGATGCTTATGCGTGCGCGTAAAATTAATTTACAATTTGCAAAACAAATAATTATTTGTTTCTTCTATCAGAAACAATGGAAAAATGATTTTTTGACATGAAAACAAACAGCTGATAGTTGGATATTCTTTCAATTAAGATCTGTTTCCTTATTTATTCGATTCTGGATATTCTGGGTAGATATTTTGCCTTTTCCGTCTTTTCTATTCTTTATCCGGAAGAAATAAAGAAACACACCCTATGAGATTTCAAAGATCAATAACAAAAAGACTACGATAAAAATCAAATCTGAAAAAGATCAAATAGACATCCAAAAAGTCATTTTTTGTTTGGATGGAAAACCACATAAAATATCCCTTTTATGTAAATCAACTAGTTCACAATTACTGTAATTATTGTGAGCAACCACAAATTTGGCAGACACCTGGCACCAAAAATACTAGAATTCTCTGCCTGGCACATCCACATCAGGCAAATGTCAATAAGCCGCGTTGTATCATCGGCAATTCAAAAAATAAAACTTGTTAAAAATATGAGTTCCATCGAGATTATTTCAAAAAATAATCAGCAAAATGAGAAAATGATTAATTCTCTTCAAGGAGAGGTTGCTACATGGTTTTTATAAAACGTTAAAACCGATTAATTTTTAATATTCAATTTCAGTTTGCTGCCATTCAATGTGAATTGATCGCGAGAAAGAAACAACAATTGCTTCAAGAAAATGCAGATTTAAAAAACCGTATCGCAAATACGCTAGCAGAACTCGTCCGATTGGAGACTCAAAATGGTAAAAAGCAAATATCCATGCCTGGGGCTAGATCATTCTGCACACAAGCCACAGGTGACCCAATCACAGACTCTTCAACAGTTTCAAAAGTTGAAGAATCTAAACCTTCAAAAGAGAAGAAGCCAAAAAAAGAAAAACCTGCCAAAACTGCAGCAGCACCAAGTTCAGCTCCAGTTCCCGAACTCCCAATTGACGTTGGTCGTTTAGACTTGCGTGTTGGCAAAATTGTCGAAGTTGGTCGTCATCCCGATGCAGACAGTTTGTATCTCGAGAAGATCGATTGTGGTGAAGCTCAACCCAGGACTGTGGTATCAGGTCTAGTTAAGTTTGTTCCCTTGGAAGAGATGCAAAACCGCTCTGTGGTAGTTCTGTGCAATTTGAAGCCAGCTAAAATGCGTGGCGTAACTTCCGAGGCAATGGTAATGTGCGCCTCTACACCAGACAAAGTAGAAGTACTTAGTCCGCCTGAGGGTTCTGTCCCTGGAGACCATGTCCATTGTGAAGGTTTTACCCGCAATCCTGATGCCCAGTTGAATCCCAAAAAGAAAGTATTTGAGACGTGCGCACCTGATCTCAAGACCAACGAAAATTTAGTTGCTTGCTTTAAGGGAGCAGCGTTGCATGTTCCTGGTAAGGGGAATGTTGTCGCTCAGACCTTGAAGAATGTCAATGTTAAGTAAACTCAATTATCTGTGGACAGATTTTAATAAACAATGCTCAACAACCTATTATTAAAATTAAAATTTTACTGTGGGTGCCTGAAGTTTGACCACTGGCGGAGGGCCCTGGGTTCTGCCGACGGTAATAATTTAATCGCGGGCATAACGCTATTTTATTTTTCATTTTTTTCTAAACTTAATAAATATTGAAATTATTTTGTGTTGAATGAATACGAAACTTGTTTCAATCAGTTTATAAGAACTGAAAAATGTTCCATCAATGCGAATCCATCTAAAATCCGAACACGCCTTGTTGTAATTAGTTCACATTATCGAGGGACATTTTTTGTAAATTTCGACTATAATAGCTCGTACTTTTAAATATTAAATTTGAAAGTTTTAACTTTGCTGTCAATTTATCAGGAGAAAACAATTTTGGATTACTTTCCTCAATTTTTGTGAAGACCCTTCAATGAGACACCAAACAATAGATTTTATTATTTTTTTTTAAATCAAAAACATTTAAAAAAGAAACTTGTTTTCCGTAGGCCAAGTGTTTGGTCCTTAAAGTCGAAATAAAATAGCTAATGTTGTAATCGTTTTTAAAAAATTTTCGATGATCGATTTTCGGCAAAAGTCGTTTATCGATAAACAAACGGCACTCGCAATAAGGGCCTTGGTGTCAATATTGTTCAAACACTGTCGTTATATAGTGGATCACATAATCAGCCCTATCACGAATTCCATCGTAATCGGAAACTTGTTACGAATCCCCGAAAAAAAGTATCACAGAATCCATCGTATCGGAAAATCCCATACAAATCCTTCATGGCTTTCCTAGATATATTTTGAGTGAAAACTTTGTTAGAAAATCAAGAGAACACCACACAGCATTTTCTCAACAAAAATATATTTTATCTGGGATTGAACATAATATGAACATGTAAAGATCTGCTCTATTTGATGTAGTAAAAAAGACAACTATTTGTTCTTTATAGGAAATTTTAAATAAAAACGCGCCGCCAGCATCAAATGATCTGATCCATTATCAATGTTGGGTAGAAATCCCATCCGTCTACATTGCGTAACATTGGGCAATTCATAGATAGAAAGCAACTTCAATGCACTGTTTTTCCTTTTTGAACTGTAAAACAAATGATCAATAGTTACCCAGCTGCTTTGAAATATAGAGCCATATGATATCCCATCGAAGTGATTGTAAGCTGACCGCAGATGTAAGCCGTGAGTCAAAGTTCCAGTCGAAAATAGGTTAGAATCTTTTGGAGGGTTATCCATGCTCTGAAGATAAATTGAAATTCATCGTTTAATTTTATTTGAAGTAAAATAAAATTAGAACGAGACTAGAGAAATGCCAATTTATAAGTTTTTTTTTCGCCATTAATAATTTGAAATATTCAACGCGATTCGCTCGGCTTGAAAAAAAAAACTATGGGTGCCCAAGTATACCCACCGGCTGCATTAAAAGAACTTTTATTAGCAAAACTGGCATGTCTAGAGTCACTTCCATAAATTTAACCTACTTCTTGTGGGACATTTTTAAAGTTGCTTTTAATCCAGTCAATATGTTGACAATTATCAGTAATTCCCAATTGATGGGATATAAAACACTTCCCAATTGGTGGTGAATCAAATTTTTCCAAAGCGGTCAGCGATTTTTTCGCTAGACTTTCATAGCAAAGTTTTCCAGTCGTTATCAACTGAAATGGAGCAGAATCCGCTTTAAAATTAAAATCCCCTGCTAAGATGACTGGCATCCGATCCAATTTTCCACGTTGCAAGATCGAATGTCGATCAAGTTCTGCTAACAAAACCATTATTTGTGCCAGTCGGACGTCCTGTCTCTTTGGATTGAAAAGCAGATGTGTTGTACTAATTAGTAGATTAGCCTCTTTTTCTAATTTACAACGGAATTTGGCTATCAAGGCAATGTTGTGTCGATCCAAAAGCTAACGGAGGGGGGAAAGGATGAATTTAAAAGTTGATTCTGTGACTCAGTCTCCAGAACTCACTTCATTTTCTGGTCGATAGAATTCCACAATATCCCACAGAACAAGTTCAAACAGATGTGTGTTGTATATAATAGCACATCCATCGGATTTAGTTCCAGTTTTCTTTTTAAATATGCAAGACATTGTAGGTAAGTGGGATTTGATGCAAGTCATGATGTCTGCCAAATGATTTTCCTGAACTTCCTGCAAACAGAGAATATCTGGGGTCTGTTCGATAATCTTTTCGGTCAATCGATCCAAGCGATAATTCCACTTAAGGTATTCTTTGTTAGAGTGTTTGTAAAGTTCCAGGTGCTGGAGGAGAAGGTCTTGTGCCAGAATGTTGAATGAGACAATTTTGAATGCCAGTCCAGGTACTTCGGGGTTTGATTTTTTTTTCTTCCAACAGCGATACTTGGGGCTGGCATCTGTCTGATAGTAGAAGTTTCTTAAGTTATTAAGATTTCAACGAAGCCCAATCTAAATTAAAAATACCCACCGAACAACATGGGTGGTTCAATCGAGTATCTTGCTGCCACATTGTTTTAAATGGAACTGGTGTTTCATGAGTTAATTGGTATAAATTCCTTTCCTTAGTTTCGTATCCCTGCCATTGTTTGAATAGTTTAAACTTTTCGTTAAATATTGCGCGAGTTTGGAGTCGTCTCAAAAGAGGATTCATGGAGACCCCAACAAACACACCAAAATTTAAACAGCATCCAAAATCCGAAAATCCGAATCCAAACGGAGGAACGAGGAAGGAGGAAAAGAAAATAAAAATCACAAGAAAGAGAAATAAAATAAGAAATGTCAGAAAAAGAGAAAGATGAAGTGAACACACCCGAAGTCTTTAAAGGGTGTGTAGAAATCGTAGGTCTGTTTGGCAACGTTAAATTTTTCACAAATGTTCACTATATCTTTCTGTCAAATCCCATGGAAAAAAAACCAGTTGCAGGAATTTTGGTGTTAGTTTTAGCTACCAAACAGACATCGTATGTAGTTTTCATTTCAATAACTTCAGTTTTGGATGTCGGATCTTAAATTTTTGTCCCCTTTCACACGAAGTAATAAGTTGCTGGAGATTTTTTGACGTTTTCTATTCATTTCCTCTAAAACGTCGTGTACCTTTCACTCCAAGAAACAAAATCGTAAGAAATGTTCTGTAGTTTCCATATAAACTCTATGGTTGAACGCACACTATGTCCTCTTTCACTCGAGGAAATTAAGTTGCCAGCAACATTCAGTTTGTTGTTGAGAAGGGCAAGAAGTAAGAGGGGAAAATGAAATCTCCCAGGTCAACGATTCGAGGAGTTTTTTTTGGCATTCCTCTTCATACACACAGTAGACTGTGTTCAACCAAGCTATCTTAAAAGGAAACTACAGAAAGTTTCCACGATTTTGTTTCTTCGTGTGAAAGGTACAGGAGATTTTTAAGCCAGGCGCGCACATGCAACTAAGTCTGCTATTACACGACGACTTTTGCGTCGTGACTCTTCTTCGAATTCTTCTTTAAAATTTCGTCCTGTGAGTCTTACGCTATTACACCATAACTTTTGAGTCATGACTCAAATTTGGCAATCCTCTATAATTTTTCTTTGGTAATGAAATTCTCGTAGCAACCAAACAAAAAACAAACATAAATGAAACGATTTTGTTCCAGCATAGAAATTCTCTATGCTCTACATCTTAGCAACCGCAGCTATAGGTAAATATGCGCTCCACAAAAACGAAAATAAATAAAGCAATTTGCTAAAATAACAAACAAGAAATAAAATAATGTCAAAAATGAGTCGCCGAAATTTGGCCCACGACTCATAGGGCAATTATTTTCCGTCTCATTTTTCTTCTCTTTTGCACTCATTATGTTCGAAAAGAGTCACGACGCAAAAGTCGTCGTATAATAGCAGACTAAGCAGTTTGGTTTCGATTTTGAGCACTATGGGATTATAGCCGTATTTTATTATCGCCGATGATCCATATATAGATCATCTCATGAAAATAAAACAATACGGATACGGAGAGTGTGGAGATCACTATGGCCGGTATTCACCGAACGCTCATAAACGTCTCTTAACTTTACGAGGCTCTTAACTTGAAAATTATTTGTGGTATTCACCAACCACTCATAAGTATTTTTCGAAGTTCGAAATTGAGAGCCACTCTCTCACAACCAGACATGCCCCAAACTGTGAAATGAAGTTGTTTTTGCTGAAAAAATTAAAAAATTTTTCACAACCACGGCCAAAATGAATTTACAATCACTTTATTACTTTGCAGTTTTGCATTTTTTTGCATACATTTTGTCATTTATTTATTTTCATTTCATTTATTTCCATGGTGTGTTTCTTTACTGAAATTTGAATCTAAAAATATTGAGTGGTCGGGGCCACTCCTAAGTCTTATGAGCGCTCATAAGTGAATAGGTTTTGAGCGTTGCGTGAATACCGGCCTATCTACATATTAGGTGCTTTCTTGTTCTTTCTGCACTAAAATTCACAGCATGTCAAGTTTTGAGGAGTAGGGATGAAATTCTCTCAGAGAAAAGTAAAACTGCGAAATAGCGTACACGGACGCTTTGAACAATGAGTTCTTACCAAAAATATTTGAAAAAATAAATTAAAAACCATCAAAGTTTTCTAAACAGAATCGATTTTTTTCTAAACAAAATCGATTCTTTTCTGTCAAAACAAATCTTGCGTTTTTAGCAAGATTTCACACTGATTTACACACACACTATGAAGAATTGACATTTCTAAAGGCTTAACTACATAAGCCAAAAAGTACTTTTGTACAAAAGTAAAAATATTTTTTTCCCGCTAGCGCAGTTGTTTTGTGAAAAAGAATATATTACAATCATTTTTTAAACCATAATTTAAGCTTTCTGCATCATTTATATAAGTTTTCCAGTCAGAAAAACTATTCCAAAATGAGTTTGAAAATTTTCACTTTTGTACTTTTCACTTTTTGGGCTTATGTAGTTAAGGCTTTATACGTCAAATAGAGGTCTTCCAAGATTTGTCTTTGTCTTTTCTCTTTCTAATTTGACATCTAAAAACAACAACAAAAAAAGTCCCTGGTTGGAAAATATTTACATCCTCCTGGCAGTGTTAAAAATCCGGTCATTTGATTATTTTTTGTATTTGGAACTGAAAACTTAAATTTGCGATCGAATTACGTACTAATTAGTGTTTAAACATTTTAGTGAACATTTTTTCAAGTGTTTGATACAAAAAAACTAATTTTATTACATATTAATCACTATTATTAAACACACGACTTTTTTGGCTCGCCTTCGTGCCTTCTGCATTTGGTTTTGTTTTCCAACCAGGGAGTGCTGTCAGTTTTTTTTTTTTTTTTTTTTTTTTTAATTTCACACTGACACTTCTGACATTTGGTGGCAGAGATCCATTGAAAACTCGAGGATTTTTTGGAAGACGAGTTGTTTATTTTTTGGTTGCAACGAATTCTAAATAATTCAACAAAATATTCAACAATATATTCAGTCAATACAGCTATAAAAATTTTTGTATATTTAATTTTTTTAAATTGCCTACAAGCTTGTACTGTCAGATATCAGATAAAAAATGAGAATATGTGTATAAAAACCTCACTCATATACAGTGTAGGGATCTTCACACACCTGTGCTTACGTTCTGTAACTCTCGCATCGAGAAAATCAGTCAAGAAACGATGAAAATTGAAACATATCGTATGAGTTTTGTTCCATTTTTCATCGTTTCTCGATCACTTTTAACCATGCGAGAGTTACAGAACGTAGGCACTGGACCCATGTTCTGTAACTCTCGCATCGATAAAATCAGTCGAGAAACGATGGAAAATGGAACAAAACTCATATGATTTGTTTCAATTTTCATTGTTTCTCGACTGCTTTTAACCATGCGAGAGTAATGTCGTTTTCGAGTGGACGTTCGGAGCTACTCTTTTTTCACTCCTTTTACCCCAAATTTTCCATTTTCGATAGGAATGGAACAGTTCCGAAATCCAAACGAAAACGACATTACAGAACATGGGTCCTGGTTAAATTGTTGTTGCAATTCACATCTCTTCATCGACGCGGGATGAAATAACAAATACAAAAATGTAAACAAATGGGTTTTGGAGGGTGAAACGTTTCTCATCTTCATGTGGCTAATCTGTGACACTTGCTGAACTATTTATGAAACACACCTGAACTGTCAAACCTGTCAAATGCTTGTGTTCAGCATTTAACTCTGTCTGTTGAGTTATTTTATTCGGACCTTATAGAGCGCGCTCTGAACATGCTCAGAGCTAAAAAAGAAACACAAAATTGGAGCTCTGAATGCTCTAAGGTAAAAAAGAAACACAATTTTTTGCTTGACAGTTCAGGCTCTGCTCTGAACTAAAAAAGAAAAACGCTGGTAGGAACTACTAGTGAATGCGCCCATTTTTTATAGCTGTCAATTTTGTAACTGTTCTACGTAACTTTTCGCCCAACACGACACAAAAAGTTGACATATCAGCAAAAAGGGATATTTTATAAATTTTTCTTCACACACTTCTCATCTCAAGGAAATTTGACAATGGCCGTCAACTTGTGTAAATGGTGATTTGGGGATTTAGAAATTATTTTTCTTTTCAATTATTTTAATTGAAGAAATTACAATTGTTACAAAGAATTTACAATAGTGAATAAGTTTATCTACTTTGCCATTGCTTGCAATTGCAAAATTTATCAAGTCAAAAGTAAAAAATTTCAATTTAAAATTTAGTCTATAGAATTAGGAGAAAAACATTATTCAAGGAAAAAGCCGAAAAAATGAGTTCCAACAACAGCAGCACCAGCAGAAAAGAAACTGAAAGAACCAAGCTGATTCAGGAGAAGTGTCAAACGCTTCTGACTCAGATGCTTCGGGATGAGGACAACAAATATTGTGTAGATTGTGATGCAAAAGGTATATTTTATAACAAGATTAAGTTTAAGTCACTCCAGAGAAAAGGTTGGTGTTGTTGTTTGCTTTTGGATGAGAGGGGCGTATCACCCAATCGCACATATTGAATCGATTCTATAGTTGGTAGTAAGCCGAAGACCTGCAAATAAGTTTCCATTGTTTCATCTTTCGTTCCATTTCTGTGTATCACTTCAGTTAGACTTTTATATCGAATTCGGATAGTTAAGATAATTATTGTTTTGCACTTTTATCGCTAGATAGTCTGCTTTTCTTGTCAAGACTCTCAAGTTATCTGATGACGATAATGATAACTAAACACGCAAACTTTAGTCTTGTCAGCAGTCTGATTTTGTTTTTTTGACTTCACTTTTGGTTTTGCTTAAGCGTATGTACATAATGATAATGTGTGTAGCGCAAAAGTTTTTACTTCTGGAATTCAGAAAACTTTTGCCTGTAAATAATTCATAGGTACCCAATACTCAAATATTCGGGCTTATAACTTAAATAAACTAAATACATGAATAATAACTTTGCCAACAACCTTGCTTAGCTGATTTCTGATCTTATTGAAAAACTTGTAGATGCACTTCCTCGTTACTCGCAGTACCTCTAAAAAGGCTATGCATTGGCCACTTAAGACGATCGTTTAAACGATCATTGTTTTGACGTTTATAACACAAAACTTATTTATTTAAATGTTTTGAGCTTAAGAAAATAAAAAAAGACATTTAGTTAGGTTATGACTAGTAGGTACAGCCAAATTTACGTTATTTTTAACATAAATTAAAAAATGATTTTTGTTATTACATATTTTGCTGTAGGGTTTGGGTGTACAATTTGGTAAATTGTTTAAAAATACTTTTTTATTTAGCTTGGTATAATATGATAGTCCTTATTTCATATATTTATGGTTTTTTGCAGTTTTAATATTTCTGAAAATGAATGCAATTTTGAAAAACTGTTTCTGGCAGGCTTTTTTGAATTTAAGTTGAATATAAAAAAAGGTTCAAACGTGCTTTACCTAAACGCAACGGAAATTTAATTTGCAATAATTTTTGAACATTAAACTGCAAACTCTTGAAAGTCATTAAATTTAATTTGTTTTATTTTTGTTTGTTTAAGTCTTGAAATTGAAAAAAAAAATTCTACATTTTTATAGCTATATGTTTAAATTTGTAACTGGTTCTCAATAGACTATCCTTTACATTTAAAATAAAATGAATTCCTTGTGATAATGATTTTATCGACCGGTAATCATCTTCCTAAGATCATACACAAATTATCTGTTTAGTTATTTAGGGCATCGGACCCACATTTTAGAACTGAAAGATCTCAAAGCACGATACTTTCCACAAGTGATTATTTTATTGGAAATCACCCCGGACTTTGACGATTGTTTCCAGGAAATTTAATTTATTTTAATTTAAATGTGATTTCCCTTTACTTTTTGTCGACTCTTTAACTTGAAATACATAATTGAAATATTTAGTTTATTTCAATTTAAATGTGATGTCCGCTTACTTTTTGTTGACTGCTTAACTTGAAATACATAATTGAAATAGTTAATAATGCACTTTGGTGTGTCACAAAATTTTAAAAGAATCACAAAAGCTTGGCTTTTTTTCTAGTCTTGTCCATCATTATTATGTTATAAAGCGTACCAACATAATACTATCGATTTGTATGTGCCTGTAGAAAATGAATTTTAACTATGTTATACTTTAATTAAATTAATGAATTTGGGCTTATTAAATCTGTAACAAAAAAACATTTATTCGATACGTATTTGAAAAAATAAAATGTTTACAAAAAGTTAAATGTATGAAATAATACTCAAAACTACCGAAATCAAAATGTTTACTTTAATCTTGAAAATATTAAACTTTCCATTACATATTTCGATGCTAGTTTTACCTTAAAATCATCTCGAACTTTTCATCTTTGCTTAGTTGTTTTTCTTTTCAAATCCTGATGTTGTTACTTTTACCCGAAATTCGCTAATATATTTATATTATTATAATTTAAGGTCCACGTTGGGCATCATGGAATCTTGGAGTTTTTCTATGTATTCGATGTGCTGGAATTCATCGCAATCTTGGTGTGCATATATCTCGTGTGAAGTCTGTTAATCTCGATACTTGGACACCGGAACAAGTGATATCCCTACAACAGATGGGCAATTCGCGTGCTCGTGCCGTTTACGAGGCCCAGTTGCCAGACGGATTTCGTCGTCCACAAACGGATAACGCCCTCGAGAGTTTCATTCGTGCCAAATACGAGCACAAGAAGTACTTAGCCCGCGAATGGGTGCCTCCGTCTCCACCAAAGGTTGATTGGGCTAAAGAAATCGATGAGGAACTGGAGCGTCAAAAACGTAAGAAGAAAGCAGCACAAGCAGGTTCGGCGTTAGGCATCGGAATCGTTGGTGGTGGAAGCGATAAGAAGACGACAATGTCTTCTGCGCAAAAAACACCTCTTCCCGCTCCCTTGCCGAAACCCAAACCCTCAAACAGCCCTAAGTCAAATCGAATAAGCGAATCTTCTACCACCTCGAATCACAATAGCTCGTTGGCTGGCGCGGGGAGCTCCGATCTCTTGGGACTAGCATCGCCAACTAAACCAATTGCCGGACTTGTTAACTTAAATAATGATTCACATAACGATACGTTTAGCGGTTTTCTCAGTGCTGCCCCAGTGGCTGCTCCCAATACACATAATTCCTCAATGAGTGGTAACATTGATTCTGGTGCTGGAGTGGCAACAAACTCGCTTGCTAAAGAAGAGGAGGATTTCTTTAGTCAAACAACTTCGCTTGGCATTGGAGGCGAAAAGGACAAAGCCGGTAAGTTGACAAAGGACAGTATACTTGCCCTGTACGGGGCTGCACCCTCGACCAATCCCCAATCAAATATAGGCGGTGGCCAGTTGTTTAACAGCAATCCTCTGGGTAGTGCATTCAATGGCAACTTGGCGCAGAACAAACCATTTCCAGCGTTACTCGTCAATCCGAACGCAAACCCAGGTGGCATGGGAATGCCTCCAGGTCTGATGGGTCCATCCCAAGCGCAGTTTATGACACCACCGAATTCAGCAAGTATGTACAATGCGCCTGTGATGACCGCTCCAGCAGCCTTCACCTCACCAGCAGCCGGAGGTATGACTTACCATCCACAGATGATGGGAGTTCAAACGACTGGATTTGCTCAGTTCCCACCAATGCAGGCGACATATCCTGCCGCAGGCGGAGCTCCCGGCATGTATGCAGCATTTGGCTCGGCTTCAAGTGGCGGAGGTAGTGGTGGTATTATGGCCACAGGCCAAGGCCTTATGCAGATGCAAAATCCCGGACTTAATCAGGGATTGATGGGAATGCAGATGAACGGACCAATGGTGCAGCCTACAGCAACGGCAGCTACCTCAAACCTGAGTCAACAATTTGGTAATCTTAATATTGGTAATGTTTGGCAATAAAAGCCCTTCCCTTATGAGTCCTCCTTTTCTCAGAATATTAAGAATTATGTCCCCTTAAAAATATCTCTTCTTCTGTGTAAATTGTAATGTTTTATAATTGAAACGAGGTCTGTGTTCGATGTTCAATCGGTTCTTAATTTATTTTCGGCATCTTTTCCAAAAAAAAAAAAAAAAAACAATATGAAAATATTTTCGTCCTTGTTTTGATTTTAAAATTATTTGCAGTATTGTTAAAATAAATTAAATTAAAGTCGATGTATAGTTAGGTGTGCTTAGTAATAAAATTTAAAGAGCTAACCGTCACATATCTCCCAAATACAATAAATAAAAATGTCCCACTGTTAAGACCGATACAAAAATATTACAAACATCTTTTTGCTCACTAATTTCTTTTAAAGAATTTATATAAATAAATAAATTTACTTAAACAAAATAAAACTTAAAATTGTAACGAATATGTGGACGTAATTCATAAAAGAACGTATTTTGGACAGAGAAAATTCAAATTTAACAAAATATAAAAAGTAAAATGATGAAAAGCATAAAATTATGTATTAGTTATAAATAAATATATATAAAAATATAAAATAATAAATAAGAATATAATTTCAACTTGAAATAAACACGTGTAAAGTAAGAATGGATAGTTTTATCAATTTGCGCTGAAATCGGATAAGGGATTTGATTATAAAGTTACTTTATTAATTGATGGAACTATTTATATATTTTTAAGCTTTTTTCTAAGCAAGTGTCTCTATACATTCCAATTTATTACAGTTTTGTTAGGCCCTCCACCCTTGGGCATACTCCGGATACCCAATTTTTTTCACGTCGCGCGAAGCCCGCTGATGCATATACCTATGTACACTTAATGACGTATAACTGTTATAAACCGTCTTTTCGCTAATCCCGTCCACATTATAGCTTCCCTGCGTAATTCGATGATCAACCAGTTACTATAATCATTGATTACATTTCATTAGCTATGAACAAACTGGCTGTATGTGTCCTAAATTGTCAATTTTTTATAACTGCCTATCGATTTTTAATCTTTGTTTTTCTTTTAGTATTATTTCGATTGCAAAGGTCCTTTTAAACGCTAAAATTTTTAATGATTGTAAAATTTGTTCAAGTGACTGATGCATTTTTTGTCCGAATACAATAGCATAAAATGCACAAAGGGCGAGTGTCGGTTTGTTTAGCAGTTTTAGGGCCAGTTTTTCAGTGCTGAAATAAACCAGAATTATGCTGGATTTACACAACTGACAAATTGGCAGTATTCTGGCATATAACTGTCAACAAAATGACAGAACAATGGAAAAATACATTCTTTTGGATGTATAGTAACAGAAAAATGCCAATTTGTCAGTCGTGTAAATGCAGCATTAGTTAATCCTACAAACAATAAACTCGTGTTAACTCAGAATCAGTTTTTCAGTGGACCATTATAGCGTTTTCGTTACGGAACGTGAAATTTATAATTACGCAAATTTTGAAAAATTGCGAAATTTTTTGGAAAATTCCACTTTACCAAACAGACCTATTATTTGTAAACAAGGCAAAAACTAATTTTATTTATTTTTAAATATTTTTACTCTTACGGCCATGTTATTCACTCGATTCATCCAGATTAAAAATTTAAATCCAGATGTAATGCATACAAATTCAATGTAAATACATCTGGATTTAAGTTTTAATCTGGATGTATCTAGTGAATAATATGGCGGTTAGCATTCCTAAAGTCCAAAATTCTAAATTTGAATTTTATATAGAACCCCAATTATAACTTCTTCAATTAAAAAACATTTATTAAGTAACAACATTTTAGTTCCTATATATTTTTCTGTTCAGTAGCATTTTTCGGGCATTTTGGTAGAAAAATGGAGTGGTAACCGTGGTTATAACTGTATATTTTTTCATCTTCGCTAACCGTCAGCCATCACCTCAGCGAAAGAAAAAAAAACATAATTCCCTAGTAACGATACCTGCACCTAACATTTGTCTTTTTCTTCCTACAGACCAAACAGCCACTCAACCCCTTCCTTGAAACAAAACAATACCCCATACATAAAACAAAAAAAGCACAAAATTGTTACTTCCTTGCCTCCCTCTAACTTTCATAAATTTAGTGTGCTCTCATTTTTGTGTTATAAAACTATTCTCCTTTGTTGGAGAATTCAAAGTCTCCACTTTCCTTTGCAACAATTGTTAGCAACATTAGCTTTATGTGTGGCCGTATGGTAGCGCGTCGGTCGTTCGTCATCATGATAGTACTATAGATATATACAATGAAAATACTTAAAAAATGTTTACAGTTTGTTAATTAAATATTATTTAAACTTTATTTTTGCAAAAAAAGCGAATCTTCCAGCGAAATATAAGGTTTTTTTAAAATTCAAAATGGACACAAATTCACTTGTTTAATATCTACCGAAATATAAACGAAAGAAAATATCAAAAAAAGAATATTAATCATAAAATATCAGAAAACGTTTCCAAAATTCAAAATCGACAATAAATTTAAATAAATTAAAATGAAAAAGGAAATCCAAAAATTAAAATAGTTTCAACTTTAAAGAACGAAAAGTAAACAAAAGATAACCAAATTCAGCTGCTTTTGACAGATTAACATTTCAATTCATTTCATCGAGATGAGTTGGAAATTGTTACAAAGTGTAACATTCTGACAGCTCAACATTGAATTTAGGAACGATTTGAAGACGTCAGAATGTTACCATTTGAGAATTTAGGAACGACCAAAGTTAACAATAGTTAACTTTTTAGAGAAAAAGAACGGACCACTGCTCACTACAGTTTTTATATTTTCTTCCTGACTTTGACCCTGTTTAGATTGTGACTGCTCACTACGCAATGACGACAGTTTAGGGGTGAAATCGGCGAGGTGGCAATAAGGGAGGCAGAGTTCTGTGCCTGATACATAGGTCTTTTTAATGAAGGTCGATGAATAAAAATCCTTTCATTTCAATCTATCCTTCCCTATCTCACGCAATTTAAATCCATATATATCCCACTCACACAAGGGTTTCAAACTGAATCCGAAAATATTAAGGGCCATATTATTCACTCGATTCATCCAGATTAAAAATTTAAATCCATAAGTTGTAAAGCATACAAATTCAATGTAAATACATCTGGATTTAAGTTTTAATCTGGATGTATCTAGTGAATAATATGGCGGTAAGTGAAACTTTGAGTTTGTTTCTTACGCACATAAAAGGTCTGTTTGGTAATACTTAGGTGATATTTCTTGCGAATTTGCACAAATTGTAACTAACACTGAGTTGTAATTTTTTGTTGTTTGGATAAACGCACAATTTTTTTTTGTTTTGCATCTATTCACTAAAATAAATTTGTATTTAATCTTATCCAAGGGACATGGTAAATTAAATGCTGTTTGAAATATTTGTCGTAGTGTGTCAAATAGAACTCACACCATCACATACAAAAATAAGCCATCTGAAATGGTTGAAAGAAATTCGACACAAGTTTTAATAATCACGCTCATGTGAACGCGCGTTCTGACGCGCGTACTGTGTTCAACCAGTGAAGCGGAAAATGTACGTCAAATTACTTTTTTTTTTAAAGACACCTTCAAAATGTCATCTCAATTGGAGTCAAAAAAAACTGTTATACATAAAGGGAATCCACTATCCAGTGTATTATAGAGATCGGTGTGCGAAACCCATTTGTTTACATTGTTGTATTTGTAATTTCATCCGGCGTCGATGAATAGTTCCCTTTCACACGAGGAAACAAGTTGCTGGAGATTTTTTTGACGTTTTCTTTTAATTTCCTTAATAATCTCCTGTTCCTTTCACACGAAGAAACAAAATCGTGGCAACTTTCTGTAGTTTCCTTTTAAAATACCTTGGTTGAACACACTCTACTGGGTGTGTGAAGAGGAATGTCAAAAAAATCTCCTCGAATCGTTGACCGGGGAGATTTCATTTTCCCCTCTCACTTCTTGCCCTTCTCACCCACAAACTGATTGTTGCTGGCAACTCAGTTTCCTCGTGTGAAAGGGGACATAGATGTGAATTGCAAAAACAATTTAACCAGGTGTGTGAAGATCCCTACTGTCTATGTGTGAGGTTCTTTTACACACGTTCTCATTTTTTATCTGATAACTGCCAGTTCAAGCTTGTAGGCAAATTAAAATGGCTGCCGGGGATTCTCATCTTCATGACGGTGTTCACATTGGACTGACTCCTCCGATTTTTTTTGACGTCTCTGTGCTTTTGCTCACTTCCACTTCATGGTGAGAAAGAGATGGCCAGGAAAGGCAGGATTTTTTAAATTATTTAAAAATCAGTGGATTTTTTTTGACGTCTTCTTTTGTGACATCTGTTTTCTCTGTCTGTGATTTATCTTTGGCACTTAATTCATACAGAATCCAATTTTTTTCAATTGGAAACATATTTATTAAAGAAGATTTACATTTTGCAAGTGAAAAAATTGTAATTAATCTTTCAAACTGCACAGATTTCTGCTTTGTTTTAACGACTACTAAACGTCAAAGTAAGTCCGATGTGTTCACATTAGTTTTTGTCTGAACAAAACAAATTGGATTCACGTCAAAAAAAATCGGATGAGTCAGTCCAATGTGAACACCGTCCATGTGGCTAATCTGTGTTCAGAAAAATTGAAAAAAAGTAAAAAAGCGAATTCAAGTACTTGATAGTAAAACTGAAAATTTTACAGAAGAATCCCCTATAAATTTAAATTCCTTAATTTTAGAAGGTTTCAGATTTATAAAATGAGCAAGTTAGTAGGTTTTTCATTTAATTATAATTTATTTTATTTTCGCTTTCAAAACATAACAAAAATGTACTCAACGAACAAAGCCATTACTATCAAGCTCAACCAACTTCACTGTGACCAATTCACAATAGAATTAATAATCTTCTACCCGATAACAAAAAATCCATCTAGCTTAGCTTGTGAACAGTTCGTTTTCAGACGTTGCTCAATAAAGTTTCGCGCTGAGGAAACCGAAAACCCGTTTGAATTTTTTTAAGGGCGTTTCAATTCCCAATAAATTGTTTGTGAATTTCGTGTATATTGAATTCTAAGACAATATAACCTTGCTATTTTTAAAGTGAACTATATTAAATTGAAATTTATATTAAAAAAAATTATATTTTGTGAAAAATTGTGTTCTTTTCCCCATTGGAGTAAGTGAGAAAGGGTAAGTGATTATTTGTTAAAATATTAATTTAATATTCAACTGTACTGCTCGCACGCATTGAAAGCGTATACGTATGTAACGATGTTTGTCTTCTTTTTGATTGAAGAAAAGGGATGCATGAAAACTAGATTTTGATTTAAGAAGTGAAAAAAAAAAACAACATAATCAGTATTGCCAATGTGGGTTTCTGTAATAGTCGTGCAATTTTTTTCGCTAGGAAATGCAGTTTTTAAATGAACTTGAGAGAAAGAGAAGAGAAATGATTAGCGTTGCCAAGAAGAAATAATATTTGGGCCCTTTTTTGGTGGCCTCTAACAAAAAGCTGAGCTATGTATATTTATAATTAAAATTAAAAAAAAATTAAAATTGACGAAAATAATGGAAAGTTAAAAGTTTAATGTTTCCTTTGAGTTAAGAATTTTTGGCTTATTGTAAACTATAGGAGCTTTTAAATAAAATTTAAGTAATAAAATATTTTGTTTTAAAGGTGTTTGGGGTCATTCCTAGTTGGGCTGAGGTCCTGAGACCAAGGGCCTAAATAAAAAGATTCAGAGAGTTAAAGACGTCTTTTAGAATCATTTCGATCTTAAATGTCTAAACACTAAGGAGTAGCTGTAGCTCGCAGCACTGTTAAAAATTAAAAAGGTACGAAAATAGTTTACTGCTACAGCACTACAATGTGAGTCTGTAGCGGTAGCAAGACGTTTATGTTGTTGTACAAAGTTGAGCAAACTTCAAGTTCTGGTACGGCTACAGCTACACTTCATTTTGTTCGGCCAGTTGAAAGTGTTTCTTCAATGAGAAAGTACAAGTATTCCCAAACTCATTCGACAGAATCAAAATGTACCTATCCCACATTTCATTTATTTTAAGCTACCTAACAACAACTATCATGCAACCTTTTGTTTTTATCAAATTGAATATGGCCTATACATGTACCTATTGTTGTTCGCTCTCTGAGAGCACCTTCCTATGATATCAGTTCAGTTTTAAAGTTAGTTTTTTTGATGTGGTTGGTAATGAGATGGGGCTAGGGTAGGGTGAGTATTTAGACAGGGTAGTTACGGAGAAAAAGCTGTTTGGAAGCACGTGAATAAGAACATAGGGCTTATTTGTTGTCAGTCAAAAATGTCGAAGCAAATCAGTAGGGGATTAATGCTTTGGGAGCCCAATCCGAACCAACAGAAGTCGGTGAAGATTTTGGATTTTTGGAAAATAATGTTATGTTCAAGGTTCTGAGATCTCAAATACCGCCGTTTCATGGAGACTCGAATTCCAATGATTTGAAACTTTAAATTTAGTGCAATGAAACTTTTACTTTAAATTTAGTGCAATGAAATTTTTAGACTCCAGTTTTAAGAAGACCGAATTATGTTTAAATTTGGATAATCAAACTTACTGCTGATAATGCTTTCATCAGACATATCAAAATTTAACAAGAAGTGTAGAACTTTATAAATTTAGTTTTTGAGTGACCCTTTGGATTTCAAAAGTAAAGGCAAAATGGCTGCGTAAAGGGCCCTCAAAAACGTGCTTTCCTGCTAGTCCAGTCCTGCTTCCAAAGACCGACTTACCAGCTATGGTGTTCTAGATAAAGGTAAGGAAACTTGCAAACACGCTATGTTTCTTTCTCCTTCATCCACTGTCATAAATAAATAAGTAAATGCAAATTTAAAAATGCTCATAATTATTCTGTTGCGGAAGCTTGTAATTACATTTGAAGATCTTCTACAATCTAGAGCTCGTTAAAGAGTTAGCATTGTTGCAAGGTGCTTGCATAGAATGAATCCGCTAAAACATCCACTAATGTCATAGAATCTTAGTGGAAAGTATTTAAGAATATCCCTATACTTCTTTCTAGTTAGGTGATTTTATTGTGCTTCTCCCGATTGAGTTTAGTTTAATAGAACATGGAGTTGATTTTGCGAGAGTAGGTGGGTATTGCACTTATTTTGATTTAAATTGCTTACATTTCTTCGTCGTTGTAGATGTGGAGTGTCTGCCAGATTTTGAAATGAGGGTGCACACAACGACAAAGACGACGGCAGTGACGACTGACGATGACGACGGCGCTTTGGTGTTCTTCCTTCTCATGGCATTCTTCAATGACCTTGTAGTTTAATATACCCTTGGGGATAATTTATTTTTGTTTTATCGTTGGATGGAGTTTTTACTTGGTTGAAATGCGCTCTTGGTTGAAATGAGGGTTGATGCTGGGGATCTTGGATGAGAAGCATTTAAATGTAAAGAGGCATCCAGCCGAATGAATGTCCCTTAATTAATTTGTAGGTTTTTGTGGTGGGCAGATCCTTATTTTTATCAACTTTTGCTTTTGATGAGTGCTTATGTAACGGAAAAGGTAACGTAAAAGATGTAAAGTGTTTTGTTGTTGTTGTTTGTTAGTAGCCATTATCGGTGTGGAATTGTAGTCCGTTTGTGATTCAGTTTTTTGTTTGTACCTACATATGAAATGCTCACTTCATAAAGAAAAATATGTAATAAATTAATTTATAAGCCAATTACTTTGAATGGGAGAATATATGTAGAGCAGACAGAGAACATTAAGGGAGATAAGTATGATTTAAAGGATGGCAGTTGTGATGTGTTGGCAGCCAGGCAATTGACTTTATCGGCAATCTTTAAAAAGTTTGATATTTATAAATCGGAAAAGAAGGCAGGTGAGCACGTATTATGGATTGGACATGATTTTAAAGGACTGTGCTGCAATGTTTGCGATTAAACAAATTTAAACAAGGTAAAAGGCGGACTTTGGTGTGAATAATAAAAGCGTTTAATAAAAGCTTTTATTTCTGTTGAAGCGTATTTTAGTTTTCGTCAAGAAATTGAATTAAAATAATTGATTGACGTTTAAGGGGCTGTGGAAATGAAATCGGACTTGTTTAGTGAGTTTTTGTTTATAGGAAAAGTAAAAAAGCAACGGCAAAAGACCATTTTTGTATTGAAAATTAGGTATATTGATTGTGAATTTTTTACAGATTTGAGCCTGTTATATATCAAAATTATTCAATAGTCTAAGCTCTTAAAGCTCACATACATACATACATAAATAATATAATATGAGCTTTAAGAGCTGCTTTAGTTTCCCTGCCCCCAATTTCATTTTTTTTAATTTTTCAAAATCAAAGATACTTCGAAAAATATTATGCTTTAAACTGTATTTACTAATTAGTCCATAAAATGGTGCCTGGAAAAGGTGCAGCAGCATATAATACGCTCACTGTTTTACATGTGCTAATCGGCGATATAACACTATAATCAATTTTTGAACTGGTTTTAAACTTAAGAAATTATATATGTATATTTTATCAGCCAAATCAATAATTTTCCACTCTTACTTGTTTTTTTTTAATATGTTAAGTTTTTGAAAGTGCTTTAATTGTTAACTATCTTATCTGAAGCGCTTATTTCGGAAAAAAAGCTCGTGCACTTTTTGGCAAATTGAGATATTTAAGCATTTATGCTTGTCTGTTACTTCATGTCTCTATCAAATGGGCCTACTTTACACTCATGTCCACTCATTTCAAAAAAATAATTTTGTAGGGCGACAGTTCATGGAGAGCCAGGGCCTGGTGTCTTACAAATCTCAACCATTCCTGTATGCCTGCGCATCGTTTGTTTACAGGAATGGAGGGGCTTACAATTGTTATATGCATATGTACGTACCTAAATTACTGAAACCTAAAGATTTGGAATACATATCTTCATTACATAGAATGGGCGATTACATTTTTAAAATATAATCGTGTTTTCAAGTTCAATTCGGTCTTTATTAATTCAAACAATTGATAATAGAAGTGGGTTCAAGCTCGTTAGCTCAGACTCTGAAATCTTTTTTTTTAGCTTACAGTCCATTGTGTTGAACTTGCTCAATCGTAACAAAAAAAGCTAGTGAACACCTTGCTGCTTGGTTAATTTATAACATTTATAACACAAAAATTTAGATTGAAAAAAAAGAGGAAAAATCTTTATCTTTAATACCACCATGTACCTACTCCGATAAATTGCTATTTTAAATTCCTCTTATAAATATAATAACATCGTTATGAATATTAATTTTTGTTCCAAATAGCTTTGCCTTTCTATCGTGGTATTCCATGACCGACAGGTATAAATAATGAGGTCTGTGTAAATCAATTCCTGTATCCGAATATCGTTCCAACTGCAAGTGCCTGGTTCTTATCAGGTTATACGTAGAATATTTCCCTTATTAAATTTTGTGGCGTTATAATGGGTTTGTTGTGCAGGCAGCTATGGTTATCATTACATTATTATAATTATGTATACGTATATACATATATATGTCTGTATATGTAGAGTAGGTTCATTCATTATTATACATTATGTTTTGATAAAGTATTGATTAAGATATAGAACTGGCAAAATATATTGATTTATTTTGATATCTTTTATTTAGATCATTTACTCGTTCAATCTTTTGTATAAAGGGAGCGTTTGTATTAAAAATAAAGTCGAGTCAGTTACCTACATATTTTATTACAAAATTACGCCAGAAGATGAATCTAAAACTTGAACAGATTCTTGGGTCTGACAAAATTAATCTTAGGTATGAGAAACTATTATCTAAATCTGGGATTTCAGTTTATATATTTTATTAAAATACACTTGAGAGCGAGAAGAGAGGTTTGGTATAAAAAAAATATTGAGTTTTCCAAGCATGATTTAATAAACATTTACAGGAGACTTTTGTCTTGTGGCATATCTTGATACATAAATGATTTTTTTTTTTTTATTTTTTTCTTGAATAAAAAACTTGACTTCTAAATGTTGCTTTTTGAAAACGTACAGAAAAGTGTGAAAATAATAGAATTTAAATAGATTTTTACCGATAAAATTTTGAAATATGGACTTAGTCAAATCTCAAAAACTACGAAGCAGTTTTCTAAGCACCTAAATTATCCCATTCGGAACTTAAGTACAAATTAGAGAGTGTGCTGAACACCCACACCAGCTGCACCCTATTTTGCAAAAATTAAATAAAATACCTCAAAATTTACAAATGGTAAATTCGGGTGTGAAAATATAAAATTCGCCCGAGGTACCTACACGTGAGACGTGCTTTAGGGGCAAGTTGTAGCGATAAAAAGAACGCATTAGTATATATAAGTTCAAACAAGTGAACATTTAATTCTTTCTCTAAATGGGTTTGAATTTTGAATGTTACGAATTCCATCGGGCTTGTGAAACACGCATAATTGCAAAAATTGTGTTTTTTTATTCAAAATAACAATTAGCAAATATGGAACACTGATTTTCACTAGTAAAATGTATGTACATAGATAGCAAGTTCTTTTGGGAACAAATTAATCCTATTTCAAATCGCGTAATCAGACACAACATTTTGTCTGGTGTGTTTTACTGAAGGCTATAACCAAATAGACAACACAAAGTGTATCTCCGGAAGTCAAATAAGAAATTAAAATTTTTTATGGCGACACTTATTAGGTGTATATATATTTTTACGTTCCGAAACTGCCAATTTCTACAGAACTAAGATTACAATTGATAAGAAATTGCAGTTTTGGGAAGTAAACGAATAGAGGTTATGTAATGTTGCACCTTCACATTTGATGATCTGATTTGACGTCGGAGAAAAGTTATCTCCTATGTAAAGGGCGATTCATTAAGACATCTTTTTTTTTTTAATTTTAAGTAAAACAAATAAAATCAATTTGGATGGTAGAAACTTTAGTATGGGCTGAAAGAACAGTGTATGACATTTACTTTTTAAATATTATTTCGTGTAAATATCCACATAAATTGAAAGAAATCAAATGTTTAAAATATATACATACATATTACTAAAGCTCAATGCAAAAATCGATCTCTGAAAATATTTAATTTACATGCTACGCCATCTATTAGCCTATTATGTCATGCACTTTATAAAAAATGGCCACAAAGATAGTAAAAGAAACATCTCGTTGCTTTTGGCCTGGTCTCTGCTTCTGCTCATCAGCAGGATGCTGCCATCGTTTAATGTAGAATTAACATTGTTCTGTACTAGAGTTTCACCATCAGTAGCAGCAGCCAAAACACAAAAACAACTTCGAGGTAATTTAAACTTTTAATTATGCGAAAATGACAACGTGGAAACAAAAACAAAATACAATTGCTACTGGTTATGTGTGTGTGTCACATGGATTGCCCATTAAAACTTCGAATTGGAATACAAGCGCGGGTGGAATTCTTTGAATGTGCATATTGTCGCACAGTAGTGCAGTATGTTCTCAAAACTATGCCAACAATTTAAAATTTAATTAAATAATTGAAAACAAAGACAAACAACCTATTTTTTAATGAGACCCTACAAAGTTTTACTTTTGTACATAGATACTGGAGAGGGGCTAGCAAGAAATTTGACCTTTTGCACCTAGAGACAAAACAGAACAAAATTTGGTTCATTTCGAATTCGATCCTGCCATAAATACGCTAACCACTGAAATAAATAAAAATATGTACATAATTACATTATAAAAAATTAATAAGTTTATACATACAATAATTTTTCATACCATTTTATGGTGGTAATAAAATGTTTAGCATTTGCTGTCTACGGGGTATTCTTGAGTAGAAACTTGCCCAACAATATTTTACAAGCAAGAGCCTCACGAGCATTTGACATGTTTTTCTCGTCTTGGTAAAAACTTGTCATTTTTCAAGGCGGGCACTATAGGGCAAGTATTGAACTCGTAAACAAAATTGAGCTCGAGATTTTAAACAAACCATGCATCACTATGATGGAGAATTCGAAAAAAGTGGGTTCCGCAATTCTGTTTGTCTGTATGTACACCCCGGATCATCTGAATAGGCTCAGCATATTTTTGTCTTCTGATCGATTTTTTTTTTCGAAAAAATAGTAGAATACATACTAACATTTGTAATTTTATAAAAATAATTATAACTTTTGATCTGAGATTATTTATAGTAAGTTTCTGCTAAAATGAAGAAAATTTTTAAAAGACAAAACCGATATTATGTAATGTATTTTTCTTCAACTGTTAAATACAAGAAATTAAGTGAAAAGTTAACCTCGACGAGTTTTAGTTTACTAAGTCGTTTCTACCAACTGGTTAGCATTTGGTATGGACAAGCTATGCAGTTCTGAGAGGAGATGACCTGGGCTTTCACCAATTAAAATTTGAAGCATGAGTTTGGGAAAACCAGTGACTAATTAGTATGTATAAGTGGAGTGACGCATAATCTTACTTTTTTGCATAAATCTGGCCGGCCAGAGGAAGGGACCAAAATGAAACCCGGGTAGACTTTGCGAATAGGAAAGGCGAAAGTTTTCTCTTTAGTTTGGAATAGGTATAATTCTTTCTATCGATGGGTGGTAACCCCCTAAAAATGGCCACCTTTTTTTGTCGGCTAGCCGGTCTGACCAGGGTATGGTATGGACGACCAAGCTTTTCTATATAACCTTATGACTATCTAACCTTACATAAGAAAGATTTTTTTAATATCGATGGGTGGGAAGTTGGTATTGTCGGCTCCTGTTCTAATACAGATGCCATTCCAGCATGGTTACATTTTGGTTTCCAATACACTGTTTTACCATACCCTCCCGGTGTAAATAGGGGCATTATCCTGCTGATAAATGTATGGACTTGGTCGGTGTGGGAAACCCTTTTCCAGTGCGCCTTTATACATAATTTACATATACGTATTTGCGTTTATTCTTAATTTCAGAATTTGCACCTTCCGTCTGGCCTCTCCAAATGAAGTTTAATTACATTCGAGAAAACGTCACGTGCCAACCGGTTTTCCAATAAATATGGCTACGACAGAACTGAAGGCGCATTTCTTTGTCAGTGGCATTGAGCGGTGTTTTTTTGTTGTATTTTCATTCCTCTTGAATATTTAGTATTTTGAATAACACTTTATACCAAAGCTGTGCTACAGTTAAGACAGGTTTTTTAAATTATCTTTGAAGCAGAGTCGTGAAAATTGGATACAGCTCTTATGAATGATCATCTTTACGCTTCTGTAGTATAGCTACGTATTTGTTACTGCAATTGTACATGTTTTTTGCATCGCCCGTATCATTCCGCAAATAATTCTTCGCTATATTTTGGATGCGACCGATTTTTCTCGATATATACCGATTCAAATTGGCTTAGGTATGTAGAAATGGCGCCCACGAGAAACCTTGATCGGAGTGTCCTGGAGTGCACCGATTTGATACCATTATAAACTCATTCGACCTGTGGATGGATAAAAAATGATATGCCATTACTTTACGTAGACATAGCTCTTCTGAGTTCGACAAAATAATACTATGAATAATAATATGGTTCAAAGGATAATACTCGCCGATCACAGTTACATGTTTCGATGTGATATTCCTGAAGGCCTGCGTCTGGTCCCTCCTCTTAACATGAGGTCTCTAACGGAAGTCAGCTTATGATATCAGACATCATCCTTTGATTGAATGCAACAGATTGATAATATAGAAATTGGCATACGTAAATTAAAAAAATGTACATACATATGTACATTATGTAGACACATACATAGTATACGCAAAATTAATTTTTAAGAAAACTTCTTCTACACACAAAAATCTAAATTAGCATGATGATGATACAGGATTAAAAAAAGTGGCTTTCGCCATACCATCAGGCGGTCTGTACGTCTACTGTACATCAAGCTAGATCCAAAAAGGGTGGACCTTTTTATTTGTTTACTCTACAACGGGTAGCTGCCAGAAAATTCACATATCGGAAATAAAATATTGACGATTTTTGAGAAAATTGTCTTACTTTTGGGTTATTCCCTCATATATTGCATTTATTTCGTTAACTGCTTGATCACTTGTATTCTTATGTTGCTGACATGTATGTATGTGTACTTTTAAAAAGGACAAATAACATCACGTTCCAAAATTTAAAAAGCAAAAATTGTTTAGAACCAAAATGGTATCATCAATACGAAGTCACATTACAGCCTTGAACCACAAGAGGAAGCCCGTGCGACCCAGTCTTGTATTTTATTTCTCTTAACCTGGACTGATATCGAATTATGTTAATGTCCAATGAACCTATATGATTTCAGAGTCATATAGTATACTTCACTTCTATCAGGTTTATTTTTTGTCAACTTTTAAAACAATATGCTCCATCGTGTATCCTGGCTAAATGCCAATTTAAAGTTTCACAGAAAACTCTTAAGAGAAACGACCACTTCCACTATAGCTACTATACACAAAACGCGCCAAAATGATTCCAATCTCTCCAGTCAGTGATGATAGGGTAGGTGGCATAAAAGAAGCAATTCTACCAGGGAAAGAAAAACATACCTACACCACCGAAAACAAATAAAAATAAAACAGTAATTGTCAAAGCGATTTGCTCGACTAATATCAAAAAGAGACCCAATTTCCAGAAACCAAGATGAAAATTGTTTTTCGCTTATAGGTCAATGGAAGAAAAAAGTTAAACAAATAATGTTGAATCTCAAGTTATGTCAAAGCCACACCACCACACTTCACCTGAAGTAGACTGGACCTGGATGGAAAATACGTGATCGATCAGCAAAGGTGTAAACAACAAAGTCTCCAACTTCTTTCAAATACGAGAGTGACGAAGACGATACGATTCGAGTTCGCTTAAGAAACACAAATATTTCGTGCATGAAAATTTAACGCCTTATGGAGCGAAATAGAATTTAATTATTTCCTGTCGAGTGGAAATGAAACAATCCATTCTCCACACCTTTTTGGAGGTCATAAATAACCATTTATATTAACTCAAAAGAAAGCTCATGTAGCAAGTATTGTTTAGTGTATTTCAGCGGCAGCCGTAGTCGTAGATACAACATGTGGTACCTACAAAGAGTTGCAAACATTTCACACTAGGTATATATTCACACAAATACACAACACAAACTGTGTGTGATTGCGTCATAAAAAAAGAAATATTTAACCACCAAGCACCAACAGCAAACAAGCAACATAAGTGTATAGAAATTGCCTGAGGGACGGAGATGTGCTTCGGAGATGGACGGGACGGACGGACGGACGGACTGACTGCCTGCCTGACTGGTGGACATTTAAAGCTTTGTTTTTCTTCATTTCATATCGAAGAAGAAGGCAGGAAAAACTATGCCATATAACATAGTTAATAGCCCGCTTACACGAATCAAAGGAACCAAACAAACTCTCTATGGAAAAGACCATAGATCTAGCTCTAGCTAACTATTCACTGCGCTCTACTTCACAATTTGCGTACTTATTTTCATCCGTTGAGCACGAAACAAGCAAACAAAAAAAAATAAAAAAAACAAGAAACGATAATGAAGATTATTCTTTGCCCCTAAAGCTATTCGGTTCAGAATAAGTGTAGCCACTTTTTTAGTTTATGTCATAAGATGAACTTGAAAAAATACTTAAAACTAAATTTCTTCCGTTGATGATGAGTGAATGGTGTAGGAAAACAAAATGTAATGTATAGAATTTTATTGTCCACTGAGCCGAAACATATTAAATTTCTGTATCCAATTACTAAAGTTGGCTTGTAATGTTTTGTCGTTGGTTCAGCTTCAGACTTACATACATTTATGAAGGAAAGTGATATTAAACTCAAATTTGTATGACGTCATCTCTTGGTATTTTTGATTTATAAGCTGTGTCCATACCAACGAAACATTTAAGATGATGTATTAGGAAGCGATTTCGGTGGAGATGGGTTTTGATGTTTCAGAACAAAATTATGATGTATCTCGAGTTTTTTATACGGTATGGTAAAATATTTTTATATTTAGATTCTGGAATCGAAAAATTAATATTTAAATAACGATACAGCACATGCCATGTTGGAATTCCCGCACAAAAGGAAAATCAAAGCTGTAATAATAGCATATAAACCCATTTTGTGTATCAAATCATTATAAAGGGTGGTTTTTTAAGAGGTTTAGAACTTTTTTAAAAAAAAAAAACACAAAAAATTCGAAAAAATGAATGAAATATTGAATTGTTGACCGCGGCTGCGTCTCAGGTAGCCCATCCGCTGAGTCCAATTTTGGCATACTCTTTCACACATATCGGCCGGTATCTCACGAATGAATGCAGGGATGTTGGCTTCCAGTGCGTCAATCGAAGCGGGCTTGTCCCTATAGACATTAGCCTTGACATACCCCCACAAAAAATAATCTAATGGTGTCAAATCGCACGATCTAGGCGGCCAATTGACCGGCCCGAAACGTGAAATTAACTGTTCACCAAACTCGCCTCGCAATTGCGCCATTGTTTCGCGTGCTGTGTGGCATGTGGCACCGTCTTGTTGAAACCACATATCATGCAAGTCAAGAACTTCCATTTCGGGCAAAAAAAAGTTTGGTATCATCGCTCGGTAGCGTTCACCATTGACAGTAACGCTGCGATTCGCATCATCTTTGAAGAAATAGGCCCAATAATGCCGCCGGCCCATAAACCGCACCAAACAGTGGTTTTTTCGGGATGCATTGGTAGCTGTTGCAATGCTTCTGGCTGATCTTCACTCCAAATGCGGCAATTTTGCTTATTTACGTACCCATTCAACCAAAAATGAGCCTCATCGCTGAACACAAGCAGCGCGCGATGAACATTTCGAACCGAGCACGAATTTTGATAGTAAAATTCAATAATTTGCAAGCGTTGTTCATTTGTAAGACGATCCATGGTTAAATTGCAAACCAAACTGAAGCTGTTTGACAGTGACACAAGGTACTAAACACACGTCAGCTGTCAAAACCAGTGTTGCCAAAACCAAACCAGCTTAAAAATCACCCGTTATTATATACGTTGGCAGGAATGAAGGCAGTTTTTGAAAAATTAATTTTCAAACTCAAAATTTCAAAACAATTTTTTTTTCAAAATTTTACGTAATTAAGTACTATTTCTATTTCTGTTATCAATATCCAATGCTCTTATAAATTTTAAGTTAAAAAAAACCGGATGCTTGAATGTCTTTTACTTTTGAGAAAATTGAAAATAACTAAATCTACTTTACTACCTACGTAGTGGAAATAGGATCTTTAGAGCAACTTTTAAGCAACCGGAAAGAATAAGAAAATTTTATTTCTTTTATTTTCAATTTTCTAAAGAACTAGAAAAGGTTTTAGCTGCTGATGGTTTTTGGTGTTTGACTAAAAATAAATAAGACCATTGAATATTAAAAACAAAAATACTACTTACTAACGTAAAATTTTGAACAATATTAGTTTAAACAAAATTTCTTAATTTTTTTTTCAAAATGTTGAGTTTGAAAATTAAATTTTCAAAAAACTTCACAAAAACAACTTTATTTAAAAATAAAATAAAAGAACAGAATTCTGGCTTTACAAAAAGGTACTGCATGGCATTGTAAGTGTTACCGTTGTTTTTAAATCATTTTTTTCTCTTTTAAGTATTTTTTTAAAGAAAATTTCCCCTCCCAGCTAAACGGGAGGGAATGGACCCCCCTTTCATACGATTTTTTTCTTGTCTCTGCCCAACCTACACGCTGTAGTTTTTGTCACACCTTATCCGAATCACGCTGTATAGAAACATGAATCAGCTGATTGAAATCAGCATTTACGGATAGTGAAATTTGTTCCAACTCGGTCCCACTGTGCTTCTGTTCGATCTGGATGAAGGTTTCAGGCACAGCTTTTTCGAATATTCCGATGGTATCGATGTCGTTTGCGCACATGCAACTAACTGGCTGGACTTGACGACGATTGCTCCACTTTTTGACTTCTCATATTGACGGATAGCTATCTTTAGCGTGATTTCTATCTTTATCTATCTATCTTTAGCGTTATTTAGCGTATTTTCATTTTTTAATGCCTTGATTATAAATATGCTAATAAATATGCTAAACTGAAAAATCAAGTCTTATTATTACCTCTAAAAAAGCTGTTAATAACTCTTGCATTGTTGTTTAGATTATTTTATTTTAACCTGTTTTATTTATTTTGTTTAAATGGCAACACTTCTCACTTTTCACTCCTTCATCTTGATTTACTTACAAATGTGTAGGCACTTCAATAAATGAGAAGGTGGAGGAGGAGTATACATATATACTCATTGCTTTAGCGTAGCAAATTGTGAGTCAGAGATAATTAAGTAGGCAAATCATTCAAGCGTCATGTCAGTCACAGAGTCATTATCATCATCATTAACATCTTCGTTATTGTCGTAGTCGTAGCTCGTATAGATCGTTGTGTAGTCAGCCATCCCCATTCCTTCAATCCTCATATCCAGCGTTTGTTGTTAATCGGCATTTCGTCATTATCTCGAATCGAGAATTTCAAAATCTGGATTCGAATAAACACAACAACACCACCCCCAAGCCCCCCGCATCCGCACCGTCATAAAGTTCATGGAGCAACACAAAAATGTGTAGGCTTGATATTATTACTTATGAGTTATGACTAACGACTTTGCTTCAATAAATCATTTTAATTGTTTCATCTCATCTGCTGCTATCAACTTTTTACTGATTGTGATATTTTTTTGTTTGGGTTGTATAAAGATATTTTCATATATTTATGCTATTTTAAGAATGAAAACTTTTGACGTATTTGCAATAGCATCAAAAAAGCACACGTTTTATTTGTACTTTGGCAAACTGCAGAGCGGTCGGTGTATGTATGTAAAACAGCTTCAAAAGCTTCTCAAAGAGCCATTTGATAAAAATAAAGAGGGCTTTTCGGTCGATTGAAGGTGATGGAGGGAAAATGGGGACCAATAATAAAAGTTATCAAGATAATTTAACAAGCTGAAAACAAAACTGAAATGTGCTGTGTGGCAAGAGCATGATAGAAGTCATCACCAAAATGGTAAAACTTAGATATGAGAATGTATACGGTTTGTAAGCGAACAGGTCTGGGGGTTGGTTGTATAGCAGTAGCTTGGTCACTCTCATTCTAATGATAAATAGTTGCTTTATGTATGTATGTGTATACATATTTATGTGTATTTTTTTCTGCGGTCATCATCGGTCAGTGTAACATAGAAAATAAAATAAGAAAATGAATTGCAAAAGCAACATGAAAACAAAATAAACACACAGTTAACGAACGCTCTTTAAAGAAGCAAAGAGAAGGGAAGTGAAGTCAAGTCAAGTGAAGCACAGTGGGATAGAATTGAATTTATTTAGAGCTGGAAAAATTAAATGTATTGGGGCATATTCATAGTTTTTCGATAAGTTCTGATTTTGTCTTCGCTAAACTAAACTCCAGTTTATGTTATTCATAGACAATTTTTAAACGATAACCTGGAGTCTAACAATAAACACGAAAGAAGGTATGTTTAAGTTGTTTTTAACTCTATCAAACGTCAAATATAAACAAACAAAAAAATAAAACTCAGAATTTTTCAGCACAAGTGATATGATTTTAGTGTTTCTTACGAAAAAATAGAAATGTCACTTGATTTCAATATTGATGAAGATTTTGATATTCTGCTGGATATTGATTGGTGGCGAATTACTTATAAGTACTCATGAGTATATTGTTCGCCACCTCCAAAGGAACACAGCTAATAACAAAATTAGACAACAACAGCTTGCGAATTCGTCGTCAGATTCAATGGAAATTGTAGTAGAATATCCTTAGACCTGTTTCCATCTAAACAGAGTTGCCAAATTCTTTATGAATAGCAGCTGTGTCTAACCCGCTCCGGTTCAGTTAGACTTGTTTTTATGCCCAATGTGACTATGAATATGCCCCATTATGTACAGTGTTGGCCAAAACTAAAGCACGAAATAATCTCATTTTGGAAAAATTTAAAGAAAATTAATAAAAACCCATGAAAACCTAATAATTTTATTTTTTTTCTAATATAAATATATAAGACTTTAATTCACGATAAATAATTTTACCATAACTCAGACCTTATTTAATAATCAACAATATAAGTCAGAATTCATTAAAAACTAGGTGGACAAAACTATAGCATATTCTTGACTTCATAAAAAAATAAATACAAAAACACGGTCTTTTGCTAATATTTAGTGGTGCATTCATTATTTCAAATTACTGCAGCACATCAACCAACCATGTAGTCAATAAGGTTGTCAATTTATGCATGGAGATATTATTCCAGGCAATTTAAGATCGTTGAAAAATGGAGTCGAAGTTATCGAATTTCGTACGATGAATTCTCAGAATTAAAATTTCTGGTTGCGTATTATACTGGCCACTTCATAACAACAATACGGTTTTCATTAAGCCAATCTTTCACAAGTTTAGCGGTATATTTGGGATCGTTGTCATGTTGGAAGAGCTTTCATAAGGGCATATTTTCCTCAGCATGAGGAAGCAGACCGTTTTGAAGAATCTCCCGTTACATGAAACGATTTATTACACCATTTACCTTGTTAAATGGCCCGTGCCCTTGACTGGAGAAACATCCCCAGATAATAAGAATCCACAGTGCTCAACTAGGCTCTTTGTAAAACAAAGGATTTAGGCGTTCGCCCTCTTGCCTGCGTACCCTATAAATTTAATATGGATACTCATCAGAGAAGATAACCGTTTTCCATTTTGCTGCAGTCCTGTTTAAGTGTGTCTTCGGAATCTCCAGTCTTGCATGTCGTTTTTTCTGAGAAATAAATGGTTTTTTTATAGTCGACAAGATAGAATGCCACCATCAACCGCTCTTCCCCAGATAATCCTGCTTGAGTTCTCTAAGCCTTTTTTAATTTCCATATTTTTTTCTATATGAGAGGATCTGTTTTGGTATCCCTGATGATTCTTTTGTCTTGAAGACGACAAGTTTTTCAAGCTCTATCGCCACTATGGACCGTTTTGACACTTCCCCATGCACGAAATCGTACTATTTTTTGCGAAATCATCGTACGAATCATAACGAATAAATGGTATTGATTCACCGTTAGTGAAATCAGACACTACTTTTTCTTTTCATCCGTTGGAATATTTACTTTGATACTTTTTATCTTTTTATATCAGTTATAATTCTCATAGTTTGTTAAGTCGTTTCACAGGCATTCTCAACTAAAAACCTGTTTTTTGAGTTCTTTGTAGTTTAATTAATGTCCAGAGTTAGTAAAGACTGGTTAACTTCACCACAGAGTTAGTAAAGACTGGTTTACTTCATCACTGACAAACTGGGCGTTATAGGAACATGTTTTCAGAGCAGAGGTAATATACTTTATTGAACCAAAGTTATTTAATCCTGAAATTAAATTGAAACAGTTTTTCAATGTAGGATTAACTTAAACTTTCAGTTGTCCAAATCTATCGAAATCAAAGTGTGACACTTTAAATATGCACCCTCACTATCGTAACAGAGCGGCATTATGGAACTAGAGATTTCCATAGCGTCGCCCTCTCTATTTCGATAGCGGTTGTGAATCATCTGTCAGAAATATCTACTGAAGTAGTCCATAGTTAACAAACCAAAGTCTTTCAGCTAATTCGGAATCTAAATTGACCGACAGAGATGTTAACTCGAATTTAACTCCGAAATTATGATCATTTTGCATTGAAAAACTGGCCATTGTTTGATAGTGATTTTTTAAAAGAAAATATCTTCGCCACCAAAAAAAAAACGACCAAGCTTCGAGTTTGGGTTACGATCAATAATACGTAGGAAGATAAGTCTTTCTTGGCTACAAATTTGAACATTAATGTTTTTTCTTCAAAAAATGTATTTTAAAAAATATTCGCATTTTGGATAATCTCTGACCTCTCAAATACGTTAATTTTTATGATCCTTTCATGATGTATGATGACCAATTCCTTTAAGAACTGAGTGGCTTTTAACAGGAATTTAGTCAGACAAATTATAAAATCCAGGTTTATAATTGTAGACGATTGAATAATTACTGTCAAATTTCAAGTCATTCTGTCCCACTGTGCGGCTATAAAGTAGAAGCTTCAGTAAAAAAAAAAACACAAAAGTAAATTTGTTTATTGCTACGGTTTGTTGTTTTCGTAAAGTTAAGTCAACGTAATTTTTTTTATCATTAATATTTGTTTATGACGGATTACGAAATGCATATTGCAGAGCGTCCTCATCAAAACAGAAACGCGTCGGGGGTTGGGCTCGGGGTTGATTGGTTGGACAAGTGAAGGAAGAGGCACTTTTGTAAGTTTCATTACGTTTCACGAATCAAAAATAATTCTGTTTTTTTTTTTTTTTTTTTTTTTTTAAACAAGCAAAGAGGAATGAATTGGATAGGTTCTTATCAGGTTTTCATTTTATTTCTTTATATATTTTGGTATCTACTCTACATTGCTTTAACTTACCTTGCCTACCTGAACTGAAATGAAACTAGTTATGTTGTGTTTTTTCTTCTTTACTTTTCTTTTTTGTATTTTTTTTTAGGTTTCAATGTCAAAGCGATTTGCTTTGAAAACGAAAAGAGGAAGAAAAACAAAGCAAAAGTACTTTTTTAGTTTAAATATGTTCGTACAGGGGAATCTCTTTGAACGAGTTTTTTTTTTGTTTTCAATTTTATTGATTTACCTAGCTCTTTTTTGCTGCGACGCAAAATTGTCCTTATTTCAAGAAAAAGGAAATTCTTGTTTTGGCGAGTCATGCCTTTTAAGCAAAAAAATAATTTTTGACAGAACTTTGAAAACTTTCTACAAAATTTGTTTTCCCAAACTACTTTTAGCTGATTTTGGTTTGTTAATTGATAATCGGAGCCAAGAACAAGTTGTGAAGTTGTTTCTGATACTTTGGATTATGCGATGAAGAAAATTTGTAAGAGAGAAATTGGTGTAGTATACTTACGGTGACCATACTACTAAATTCCAAACAATAAACAAAAAAAAAAATTAAACCCTGTTTTTAATTAATTAGTTAATCAAAATTAATATTATAGAGGGAACTCTTTATATATGGATGAATGTATTTTAGCCAAAATAAATAAAATTCAGTCTTAACTTTAATTAAATTTTAGAGTAAAATAAACGCTTAAAAACTAAATGAGTATCTTTATTATTTAAAATAACTAACTAATGCAAGAAACATTAATTTGTTTATATAGTTGAACACCTTCCTGAATTAGGTATAGATTTGGTTTTTGTTTTAAATATTCTCTGAACTCTAAACAGGTCATTTCATAGTTAAATTTAGTAATTAAAATAGATTTCATAGTTTCGACTTTACATTCAGTAAATTAGGGCACTTTCGCATTATCATTTTGTTGAAAGAATTTTGGTTTGGTTAGTTTTTCGTTTTTGTTTCAACAAAATAAAATAAATAAAATACTAAACAAATAATGAACAGCTTTTGAAATAATGAACATTTGTATGTTTTTGAATATAAAATAATTCATAATGAACATCTACTTCAAATAATGAACGGATGGTCACCGTAAGTATACTGGTTTTACGTGGACATTTCAAGTTATTGTTTAATCCAGAGATTATCCACATGAAGATGAGAATCCTCGGCAGCCATTTTAATTTGCTTTCAAGCTGAAATGTCAGTTTGCAGATAAAAAATGAGAAAGTATGTTTAAAAACCTCCCACATAGACAGTAGGGATCTTCACACCATCCCTTTAAATTGTTGCAACTTGCAATTCTCATCTTGGCATCGACACGAGATGAATTCAAAATCAACAATGTAAAGAAATGCGTTTTGGGTTTTATAATTATTAAGCATCTTTGGTTTAACCCATAGAGTTCATAAATGCGTATGTATGTTACTTACATATCTAGAGAACCGGCTTAAGGGGTTCGTTCTCCTTGGGTACCGGTCGGTTCTATAGATAATATCATGCACTCTATGGTTAAATCTAGGCTTTAAGTCCAGTCAGTTAGTGCTGCTGAAGTGGCTTCGATAAAATATTTTTTTAATTGGTGAATAATTTTTCAATTTAAGTCAGTTCCTTCGTATGAAATCACTCAATAAACGTAAATTTTTCTTAATTTCTTGTAAAGGGTCTTCTAATAGGGTCTTCCGAACTTTGACAGTTGATAGTGGCCATATTGTTGAAGCTACATCTGTCAAATTGCTCATTACTTGTGCGCGCCAACTTAGGTGAAGACTCATCCGGCTGCTGCGGCGGTTTTCATACGCTGCACGTGTCCCAGCCATTTTAGCCGCTGTATTTTCAGCTTTTTAACCAGGTCGACGTCACTGTTAGGCTCATAAAGTTCGTCGTTGAATCTTCTCCTCCATACTACTTCGATACATACTGAACCAAAAATCACTCGAAGAATTTTCCTTTTAAAGCACCCAAGCAGGTTTTCATCCGTTTTCGACAGAGTCCATGCTTCTGCCCCATACAACAAAACCGGGCGGGATGATTAATGTCATATATTTATAAAGTCTCCTTGGTTCTCTGAGAGAGGGCTTTACTACTTAAATGCTTTCTTAGCCTGAATAAACAGCGATTGGCAAGAGTGATTCTTCGTTATATCTCTGCACTGATGTCATTTTGCGAAGTTATAGTGGAGCGCAGGTAGATAAAGTGTCCTTGACTACTTCGAAATTGTATTTATCCATCGTGACATTTTGCCCGAGTTGACGGTGTTTAGATTCCTTTCCCGATGACAGCATATACTTCGCCTTGTCTTCTTTAACAGCCCAACCCATTTTTGCCGCTTCTGTTTGAATACTTGCAAATGCACCTGGTAACAGCTCGCATCGTTCTCTCGATTATGTCAATATCATCTGCATAAGCCAGTAGTTGAACAGGCTTTTGAAAAAATTGTACATCTGTTTTTGACTTGCGAGTTGCGTACAGTTGCTTCAAAAACGATGTTAAATATGTTGCATCATAACTCGTCGCATTGCCTTAGACCTTACTCGATATCAAATGGTTCGGTGTTCTTCTTATGCCGACTTTGACTGAGCAACGAGACTTCTTCATCGTCATCCTGCACAAGCGGACGAGTTTTGCAGGGACGCCGAGATACGACATAGCTCTGAATAGTTCGTCCCTATCCACGCTATCATATGCGACTTTCGATAAAGAGGTGGTGCGTGTCGATCTGAAATGCGTGGTTTCTTTTTCAAAATCTGTCGGAGTGTGAACATTTGATCGACGGTTGATTTGCCTGCCCTAAAACCATACTGATAGAGCAAACCCGGCAACCGGCTACCCGCACCAAAATGCTGTTTGCCCGGTGTCGATAGCCGGGTAAGTGTGAAATCGCTCATAGGGGCTGATCATATCGTTGATAAAAGGTTTAAGGCGATCACACGTAATAGATGACAAGATTTTATATGCGACGTTAAGGAGACTTAGGGCCAGTTTCACAGTCGACACTTACCGAAATAAGTGGCACTTAAGTTTCCCATATTAGGAATTTAAGCTAAACATCATAGCTAGCGTAAGTGGAACTTAAGTCAGCAACATCGGAGACTTAAGTGCCACTTATTCAGGTAACAGTGAACGGTGATATTGGGAATTAATCTTTCACATTCCAAGATTCAACAGTCAAAAAGTGTCCTTTTTCTGAGTGTGAAACTGGCCCTTAGTTATAGCACAGGTCAGGGTTTCTCCTTTTTTGTCGAAAAGTAGGTAGGTACCTACTTCGTAAAAAAACTTTTAGATCATGTAATTCTATACAGAAAAGTTTAGTAACTTTTCTTCCTACGACTGATCCTTAGGAGAAATCGCCATTTCAAAAAAATGTTAAATGAAGAAGATGTTTTGCTTCACTTATCAATTTCTTTTGTCTAACAGCGTACTGCAAAACGAAAAGGAGAACGAAATTTTACGTTTATGGTTTCGTTGTGATATTTTTGTATGAGACTAGCCGGCCCGCCTAGCTTTGCACGGGTAAAACAAACCTAAGCTTTGCAAAAAATTACAAACAAAAATAGAAATAAATATTTAAGGTACTTTTAACCTGCTTTACGTTATGAATGGCTTAGTTTGTAAAAATATGAACCTCTAAGTCCAACCTTTATTACTTATTGGCTTTAAATTAGTTAACCTTCGCCCTATGCATTTGTCTGAATAGGAAATACGAAATAAAAAAATTTAAAAACAATATTATCAGTTCTTGCTTTTCAGAACAAAACTTTCATTAGAACTTTGGGCGCAGTTTTTTTTTTCAATTCGAGTTAATTTGGTGAGTTAACTCTTTTTTGTTTTATTCTCCGAGTTTGTTAAGTCGTTCCGCACGCATTCTCCGTTAAAGAACTGCTTTTTGAGTTAACTGTAGGTTAATTAATGTCTAGAGTTAGTAAACATTGGTTTAATTCACCACTGAAAAACTGGGCGTAAAAATCTTACGACTAAAAATTGTTATACAGCGGAACGGCTCTAATAAATCTAAGCACTAAGGCTTTGATTGTATGCTTGCAAAACGACAATGGACAAAACCATTACAACAACAAAGTGGACTTTTGCGATGAAGCTTTCCAAAAAAAGGGCTACAAATACTTCGGTTTCTAAACCATCTACAAATGATCCCCCTCCATTAAAAAAAAAAAATTATAAAAATCAACCCAGTCGGATTTTAGATATAAGGTCACAGACACAAATTAAACTCGTTTTTATATATACAAATTTTTCGTTTCGCTAGGCCTTAAATCGCAAAGTTGTCGAAAAATAATGCTTGCTTACTTTATATATTATAAATCTTATTTGTTGTCCAAAATTTGCATCAGTTCCATGATATTGCGACTTTAAAAAAAGTGAAGTTATATGCGAAAAACCGATATATTCAACATTTGACCTTGATTAACTTTTTTGTAATGTGCTTTGTAGGCAGTATTCCTTATGCCAAAATATAGTTTAAACCTTCACTTGAATTGCACCTGGACTTAAGGGTTGTTTATGTTTAGATCGAATAAATTTTCAAAAATTGCACAGAAAGTTAATAAAAAATAAAAAAAAAACCTATGTTGTGGCTTATCATGTTATTCCCATAACTCCTTGAATTATCACTAGGTCAATTGCCCACCATGTCTACCCACACGAAGTCAAAAGACAATAATTGTTATGTCCCTCAACCCGACTTCTCTTGTCCTCGTGTTTGCCCACATTTAATGCAGAACTAAATCAATAAGTGCAATCCGCACTAATCACAAACCACTAAACTCGACCAAGTGCAACGAATGCCAGCCATTCTCGTTTGTATGCAAATGCATATACAATTTATCTTAATCAAAAATTCAAAATTAACATTGAACTGTATGACCGTAAAGTTTTACTTGCGAAAATTGTTGGTTGCTCGGTCATAAAAGATAAAATCCTTGTAAACACACGATGACGATGAAGACGACGACTACAGCGACGACGAAAAGGTTGAATTCGAATGAGATGAGGCGGGGGAGGTTTCTGTGGTGAACTCTGAATCTGTGAATCCGAACAGAACATGTGTAGGTACCTACTTACCTATACACTAACGAATGGGTGTAAAACATATTATGTACACAAATGTAACAGAATATATGATACGTTTAGGTTTAACCTCCATTCGCTAACACATATACATAATCAATTTATTAGAGATAAGATACATTTGGTGTAATTGAATTGCGTGACTTGTCATCGTATTACCTACAATACATACATATGTACATACATATATATAAAGAATTGTTTTTGATTTATAAATTTAAAAATAACAATGTGGATATTTTAAATTTTGTTGACAGATATCGCTTGTTTATCTTTTCCATCTCATATAGCTACCTATAAACGATTTCAGAAAAATAAATTTGTAGATATTTTGAATGTATTGTGCATATGTATGTATTTATGTATGTACATATGTATATATATTTTTCATCCATCATGTTAATGCTTTAAGAAATAACTTTATTTTTTAGAAAATGTAAACAGATTGTAAAATAAAATGCACCACTGTGTCGCACGTACTTGCTCTCATACTTCATATGGCTTATTGATTTAATTATAGAAAAGAAATTTAAAAAAAAAAATGCCGTCAGATTTTATCTACATTATGGAGTGGGGATATGGAGGCCCTTTCTGTTTTCCAAAGTGTTTTATTTCATACCTGTTAGCTAAAGACATTAAAAATTATTCAGTATAAATGTATATATATCCATAATATAGACGGTGATTCGCATAAGGTATGACAAAAAGGTTGAGCGTGTAGGTTGGATCGAGAAGAGAAAAAAAATCGTATGAGACGGCGTCTATTTCCCGCCCCCCGTTTAGCCGGGAGGGCCAATTTTCTTAAAAAAAAAAAATGACTTCCAAAATTTTGACTCTGAAAATTATTTTTAGAAATCTCTTCACTAAAACAACTTTATTTAAAAAGAAAATAAAAGAAGAGGTTACTTGCTTTACAAAAGGCATAGCATGGTATTGTAAGTGTTAACGTTGTTAAAAAAAAAATGTTCTGTTTTAAGTAAAATTTTTTTTAGAAAATTGGCCCTTCGAGCTAAACGGGGGGAATAGACCCCACTCTCATACGATTTTTTTTTCTCGTCTCGATCCAACCTACACGCTCTAGCTTTTTGTCACACCTTAGGCGAATCAACCTGTATATTATTTCAAATGAAAACTCATGTTCTGAATACTTTTTGTATTAAATTTTGTACTTAAAGACATTTAAGATTTTTCATTTTTTTTTTGCACAGCTTTCTTCAGGCTATTGTCTTACGCTCTTGGTCGCATCAATCATTTTATTTCTGTCCCAAGACTTTCGTTAAAACCGTTTTAGTGATATGAATAATCTTTTGTTGTATGGCAGGAAGGTATACCGTTGTTTTTGGAGATATAAAACCCTAAGTCGCATGAGCGAAGAGGAACCTGCTCGGAAAGTTCTTTGTGGTACATTCTATGGTAGACGACAGCGTGGTAGACCATGCTTGCGCTAGAGAGATGGCGTAGACCAGGACGCCCGGAGCCTTGGGGTGCGCAACTGGATGGCGGCGGCTCGAGACCGGGATGGGTGGAGAGACTTGTTGAAGGAGGCCAGGACCGGACCCCGGTTGTCGAGCCGACGATGATGATGATGATGAAGTCCCAAATTTGTGTAGTTAGAATCTCACAGGTCTCACTTTTTTCGTGTTCTCTATCATCTTAAGTAAGGTTCGATTTTTTTTGGGAATCCGGAACTTGTCTTATACTGCTCCGAACTAAAATATGACAATGTAAAGAGAAGCACTGTCGTTGATGAAATATAGTAGAGTAAAAAGTTGTGTCGGCGTCCTACTACGAAGCATTTTGATGTTCCACGGATCAGTCATCAGTAGGAAAATCTATGCGAAAGCCAAGAAGTTAGTTACGAAATAGGCAGGGCGATAATTGAGGACTAAAACCGTCGACGACTTGATGGGACGTGGCTCAGGATCTAAGGTTCTTTCGAAGTTTTATAAATTTATAGTTATAGGTATAGAGATAAATCTTCGTGAAGGAGGCAAAAATTTGTGCCGAAAAGTCGTACGTGCTTACTTAAGGTTGGTGCACATCGATCATGACTGACAGTTTTAACCGATGTCAGTCATGTCCATAAAAAAAAAATAAGTGAGCAAACTTTCCTGACAAACCATCATTCACAAATTACCACAAATAACAGTTGCCAGCCAGAATTGTCAGTAAAGATTAATAATGTTTACCATGACTATTACGATGCTGTAAATCGCAATATAATAATATAATAATACATTTGTCTGATTTATCAAATACTTTATACATAATTTACAAATTCTAAGAAACATATTAATAAGCTTTATTCAAATAAATAAATATAAATACATTATATGCGTGACTTAACGATTTTATTTATTCTTTAATTTCAGAATTCAAGACTTTACGTTATATACATACATATGTCAACTCTCCTGGTAATTTTCAATAAACAGCCTTTAAAACCATAAAATACCATATTTACGACAGGTTTGTGGATGAACTTCTTCTTTCTATTTGATCATCATTTATATACACATTTTGAGAGAACAAATCTATTTTTTTTTTATTTTTATGAGAAAAACCATTGATTGTGATAATTTTTGTTTTTTTTTTTCTTCGAACTAGCAATCATTACCTGTACAGTACATCCATAATATTTTAAACATAAACTGTAGTATTTATAAACTTGTTCCAATGAAATATTCGTTGAACGTACCCATCACTTGACTGACTTCTCCGATTTTTTTTTTGACGTCTCTATGCTTTTGCTCACTTCCACTTCATGGTGGTTATTTAAAAATCAGTGGATTTTTTTTGACGTCTTCTTTTGTGACATCTGTTTTCTCTGTCTGTGATTTACCTTTGGCACTTAAATCTTACAGAATCCAATTTTTTTCAATTGAAAACATATTTATTAAACAGGATTTACATTTTGCAATTGAAAAAATTGTAATTAATCTTTCAAACTGCACAGATTTTTGTTTTGTTTTAACGACTGCTTAACGTCAAAGTAAGTCCGATGTGTTCACATTAGTTTGTGACTGAACAAAACATGTTGGATTTACGTCAAAAAAAAATCGGATGAGTCAGTCCAATGTGAACACCGTCGTTAATTCATTCAAGATTGACAGATTACAGGTATGTCAGTGAATTTATGTGGATATATTTAGATAGGACGAGACTAGAGACATGCTAATTTATAACAGTTATAACAGTATACCAGTTATAACAGTTTTACATCTTCCGATGTTTGCCTCACAATATCCCTTTTGTTCATACACATATTTGCTTGTATTCATTGTTTTTTTTCACGCTAGCGTAATTATCACATTGAATTTATTAAAATGTTTCTGCAGAGTAAAACAGAATACAAAAAACAAGCGTAGAATAATAACGAAAAGCCTAAGAGATTACGAAAATCAGATGAAAATATATCGAAAGTTCCGAAGATGTGTACTTATTTCCCACAAGTTTCACCACCTTTGACCACATTTGGTCGCGTCGCATCGTAAGCAAATAACTTGACATGGAAACCCTGGCTTTTTAATTAATTTCCTAAGCGAACTGCGTCTTTTATTAGTTAGGACGCGCGTGCCATCGCGTCTACTGTGTTCAAGGACAATCAAAATTTAATTTCTCGTGACAGCATCCCGTCGGCTTTCGTTTAACGTTTTATCGAGCGCTGAATGTATCGAAAGGTGTGTTTGTTTAGTTCAACTCTGAATTCCAATTGTAGTTTACGAAAACTTTTGGTTTACAAAAATGTAAAATGCCCAAACCGATTTTGCGGCGAAAACCGCGTTTTAGGTTTGGTGTGAAAAGGCTAATAGGGTTTTAAGTGGAATCAATCTCCCGAACTCGTTTTCGTATGTATGCATTCAAATCCTAATTAAGCATTAGAAATGTTTTTTTTTTTTTTTAATCGAACCAAACTGCATTTTTTTGGGATGCATTGGCGTTTCGAGAATCTCATGTGGATTATCCTCGCTCTTAATGTAAATGTTTTGGCTTGTTGAAGCCAAAAATGAGCCTCATTGCAGAACACAATTTCGAAACACAAGCTTTCTAAGTTTGTCCCATAGAACCATCATGTCATCACAATACAATTGCAAACACTACTGAATAAAAATGACACGCGGCAGTTTGCAATTTCACCATTGCTTTGACAGTTATAACGGTCTGAAGTTGATATCTACTGGTTTAGAAAAAACACCCATTACATTCATGTACAAATGTAACGGGTGATTTTTTAAGAGGTTTAGAACTTTTAAAAAAAAAAAACACACAAAAAATTCGAAAAAATGAATGAAATATTTATTTGAATCGATAGTTTGAACCTTGCAATTTAATGTTTCAAGATAATTTCATGCAAATGTTGACCGCGGCTGCGTCTCAGGTAGCCCATCCGCTGAGTCCAATTTTGGCATACTCTTTCACACATATCGGCCGGTATCTCACGAATGAATGCATGGATGTTGGCTTCCAGTGCGTCAATCGAAGCGGGCTTGTCCCTATAGACATTAGCCTTGACATACCCCCACAAAAAATAATCTAATGGTGTCAAATCGCACGATCTAGGCGGCCAATTGACCGGCCCGAAACGTGAAATTAACTGTTCACCAAACTCGCCTCGCAATTGCGCCATTGTTTCGCGTGCTGTGTGGCATGTGGCACCGTCTTGTTGAAACCACATATCATGCAAGTCAAGAACTTCCATTTCGGGCAAAAAAAAGTTTGTTATCATCGCTCGGTAGCGTTCACCATTGACAGTAACGCTGCGATTCGCATCATCTTTGAAGAAATAGGCCCAATAATGCCGCCGGCCCATAAACCGCACCAAACAGTGGCTTTTTCGGGATGCATTGGTAGCTGGTGCAATGCTTCTGGCTGATCTTCACTCCAAATGCGGCAATTTTGCTTATTTACGTACCCATTCAACCAAAAATGAGCCTCATCGCTGAACACAAGCAGCGCGCGATGAACATTTCGAACCGAGCACGAATTTTGATAGTAAAATTCAATAATTTGCAAGCGTTGTTCATTTGTAAGACGATCCATGGTTAAATTGCAAACCAAACTGAAGCTGTTTGACAGTGACACAAGGTACTAAACACACGTCAGCTGTCAAAACCAGTGTTGCCAAAACCAAACCAGCTTAAAAATCACCCTATATATCTACATTCGCAGTTTTTATCTTCGAAAATTTAAATATATTTAAACTTCCCAAAACAAACGTTCAAAATCAATAAAATATTGCTTAACCAATTTATTTACAAAATATTGCTTAACCAATTTATTTACATAATATTTGAGCTAAATATTTATATTTATTCAATCGATTTCATTCTTTTGGATTCTATCCTTTTGTAATGTGAAAAGTGTTTTTTACTTTATCCCCCAAATATCCCATCCCCATCATTCATATGCCAGAACCAAACATATGTTTTCTTTTGTATCTTCTAATAATTCTCAGTAGGTAAGGTACTAAACCTTTATAAAGGGCATAACGGGTAAAATAAAACTGTAATAATGGTAGAAATTTTTTGTTTGAAAAAAAAAAATCCATTTAAAATTTTGTTGGTATCGCCAGCTTTTCAAAAATACCCACACTTTCCAAAAACACGCATAATTGGTGTAGCCAAGGATTTGTATAGGGCTGCAAAATTGCATCACCTTCAAAAAATTAAAAAAAAAAGTTGAAAATTTTCGATTCTTTAATTTTGTATCGAAAAAAATGTATAAAAATTAAAAGGACATAACCTCAAATATATTGCTCAAGTTGAAAAAAATGTGCCTACAGATAAAAGATAATTTCGTTGCCTACAACTTTGGTCTCGACAACTTTCGCTATAAGCCAAATAGTTTCGGAGATATTCATGCCGATTATGGAATCCGTAATTCGAGATTCGCAGTGCGGTGCAATCGTTGCTCTTTACACATTTGCCACGAAAATAAAAGACAGCACTGCAAATCACCGCGAATACAGTTATTGCGAATGAATTCCATAATCAGCATGAGCATCATTATATAGAACAATTCGCATTATCCAAAATGGCGGATTTCGCTTCGTTTTGCCATCAAAAATTCTTTTCCATCCTCATTTCGTCCAATGCAGTTAAAATTTATTATCACAATAATTATGCTGTTATTACATAATTATACAGAAAGAACTTATTGTTTGTGTTCTATTTGCATATCCATTGTACATACCTTGGTTTAATCACTTTTTTTGAAAATTTAATGGTAATTTGTACCCAATCGTACTCTATCTTACCCTACATTTCCCTCTTCTCTTTTTTTATACTCAACTCTTTGGGTGTATTTTGATTATACGAGGCAAGGGATGAAATACAATCCCTCACTAGAGCTTCAAGTTTACCACTGTAAAAAAATAAATAAATAAATAAATAACAAAGCAAAAAAAAAAAAAAAAAACAAATAACTCAAAAAATAGAACTAATAAAAAACATAAACAAAAGGTAACGAAGAGAGAATAGAAGAAAGAGGATTCGAGCTGAACAAAGTTAAACATCTTCTAGATTATCTCAATATCGAGTTGAGGAATCTTTTCATCTTTCATCTTTTTCATTTTCATTTTATTTTTATTTATTTCTTGTATTTGTTTTTCTTGCAAATGAATAAGACCACTCAGCTTACCGGAACAGGAGACAGGACGGAAAGATGCTTGATTCTATTATTCGTTTTGTATAGTTTCTCTCTTATCCATCTATTCAATCGATATCGAAAAGTTTTTATTTACTGATTTATGGAGGACAGATCTATAGATACTCGAATGGATAGATATAATGTATCTACTTCTATAAGTTACGGACCGAATTTATAAATTGATTCGAACTTTGAAGTTGAGGTGTTTTCTCTATTCAATTTGGATAAATAAAAATATTCAAAGTATCCTACAGGGTGTTTATATACTATGTTGTATACGTTATCGATTCATTTTGAAACAATTCGGGGAATGATTTTTAAATCTTTCATTAAAAAAAATGCATGTTTTGCCAGTCAAGTTAACCTACATTGGTATATACCTATTTTAACCCATCTTCCACCTGAAAAACTTTCTAGTTATAGTTAAGTTTAGTCAAGGCTTTGGGGAAGTTTTCAGTAGGCAAAGTCTATACGAGTAAAACATGTCAAATACTCTTCAGGCCCTTGCTGTTGGGCATATCTTGCTATCTCTTCAAAAATAAATAAAATCTTTTAGGCGGGATGTGTGTTACAAGTCAGCCGTGAAAAGTAATGAAATGAGATCTAAAAGTACACCAAAGTTCAAAGCTTATGAAGCCTGGAAAAACAATTAACTTGACACTTAATGGTTAATGGTTTGACATATAGGGGAAGTATTATAAATATAATATAAAGTTCGAACTATCAACGAATTTCCACCTCGATCTTTCCATCCAGTAAAACTCACACAAATTTCAGTCTTAATTTTTTACTGAACGAAACCTCCAATGAATGTCACTTTCATTTTGACGTTTATTGAATATTTAGTTGCAATTATCAGTGGAAATCACCAAAATCACGGTTTTAATACATTCACCCCGCAGTCAACTTGGAATTTGACACTTAATGGTTTGACAGATAAGGGAAGCATTATTATAATATTTAGTTCGAACTGTCAACCAATTTCCAACCCTAAAGGCTCTCCCGAACCGGCGGGAATCATTCGGAGCACGGATCCAAAACTGACTAGTTTGCTTGAAGGGGTTCTTCAATATCCTTCAATGCAGATTTTCTTAACGTAATGTGCTACATGAAAAGAAGAAAAGTGTGAACTCGTAACGTATTACAGAGGAAATTCCACCTTTTTTAATTTACCCTACCGCCGCACAGTGGGGCAGAAATGCCCGATCAACGGCGATAATTATAAAGCTATTTGTTGCCTTAACCAAAATATACTTTTCGAAAGGTTTTTTGTATCCAGAATTCGAATCCGAAGTCAAAATAACTCCACCACTTCAGGTTTTTGAGATAATCCCTTCATAAAATTTCAAATACGCTTGTTGGAATGTTTTGGTGTATATTATTAGAGTGAGGGATTTGGAATAACATAATAAAAAGCCATTTGTGAATTTTCCTTATTTTAAACTCAATTTTAAATATTCTTGTATCATCTTTTAGTTCAATATTCTTATAATTATAAAGTTACAATTTTTGAAACATTTCAACAGCTACATTTTGATTGAAGACAAATAATTTAGATTTTTAAATATGTATTTAATATCTGAAAAAAAAAACATTTCGTTTACCTTGGTTTGGTATAGTTAACAAATTATCTGTGCAACATTCTGAGTCCGAAAAGTAGTTAATATTTTCAGTCTGCGGTTGCTTGTTTAAATCGAGCTCTAAAAACATTTCGATAGCCTCAGAATCAAATGGAATTTTTTTGGAAGGTTTTCAAACTCTCTGGTTGCTAATAAATGGATGCGAAGATATTAACATTCGAGAGAAAATTGTTTCTTTTGAAAAATCCTTTCCTAAAATATGTTTTCATGTGGATTCGTTACGTGGATGACATTTTTTGCATTTGGACAGGAACCCACCGGAATCTGAATAACTTCCAAAACGAAGTTTTAAATAAAATTGAAGAATATATTCAGTTCACAATAGAATATGGGCCTAATAAATTAAATTTCTTGGATTTAACAATGTCTATTGTAGGATGTAAATTGGAGTTCGACATTTTTAGAAAGGGATCTAGCACCGATATGATAATACATATGCTCTCAGCCCATACATGGAGTACAAAAGTTGCAGTATTTCATTCTATCTTGGACAGATTATTAAAAGTGCCACTCAACAAAGCTAACTACCATAGGAGCTTTGCACTATCCTTCATATTGCAACAAAAAACGGATTTCAAAAATCTTACCGATACGCGATACAGACCACTTTCCCTACGAACAAGGAAAAACTAGACCAGAATTGGAGAAAAATTCCCTATATTCCCGAGGTATCCGAAAAATTGATACCCTTTTTATCAGCAGCAAAAATCAAACCAGCCTTCTTTAATGACCATACCCTGAGAAAATCCCTATGTAACAATAAAATCAAACGAAATATTGACAACATTAAAAAAGCGGCGTATATAAAATTAAATGCAAAGGATGCGACGGCATATATATTGGAAAAAACAGCCAGGACCTTACAGACACGTTTTATATTGAACATCAAAGGTCTTCAATGCTATCAGACCCATCTTCAGGCCTCTCACAGCATCTCAAAGATTCCGGACATGTTTGTTCAATCGATGATGTAGAACTCCTACACTCATTACCTTCCGGACGCGTACTTGACAAGTACGAGATTTTTCAAATAAACAAACACAAAATATTTTAAATTGCCAAATAGACCTATGCAATAATAGTCCACTTTTAATGTAATTGTTTTCATTAAATTTGGTGTATTTATAATCAATGTTGTTTACATTTAAACGTTAAATGTTAAAATTCATTATTTCCTTACTTTCTTTTTACTTTTGTCTTCATGTTGTGTACTTGAACTTTGTACAACTTTGATGTAAAATGTATGACTAGTGCCCTGAGGATGTCCTAATAAATTATTAAAATAAAAAGTAAAAAACTACCGTGGAACGAAAAACAAGTGTTTCAAATGTTCAATTCTCCATTAGACAATATACTTTGAGAAATTATTTCATGTCCATGAAAAAGAATTTTATGAACTGTAGTGCTCATTACCAAGGATACAGCATTAGAAACAACTTCGCAGTTTTACCAACTTGATCAACAAAACATTTTCGAAATCGGCTGTTATGAATGCAAGACCTGTTAAAATTGCAATCCGCCAACAAAAGGATAACCGAATTTAAAACGTCAATTTGACAGATTCTAGATCCGTTCGATTTGCCGAATCCGCAAAACGTTTTCGAATACGGAATTTGGAACAGCGAAAATTCGAAAACGTGAGGATATTGAATTCGAATGGAAATTAGAACAGCCGTGTTTATAAGGAACTGACATTTTTTTTTTTTTTTTTTTTTTGACAAATTTACTACATAATCGAGTTAAAACTAATGCTATTTAAAAGAACACACCTGATTCATCAAACTCTATGTAAAATTTTTGTATTAACAATAAATTTTCAATATAATTTTGTATCACAATATAGGAAACTTATTTCGGTTAGTTCAACACTCAACACAATTTTAACTAAACTGTTAACTTTGATGCCGAATGGTGCAGTGATGAAACCACTGACTAAAAAAAATAATAACACTTGAATCATGTGATTCATAATATCGGTTAATCGAAACAGTTATTTTTATTGAAATTTGTTACATTTAGAAAAAATTACTTCTCGCCGCTTCTGCTTAGGCAAGATCCCACTGTGCGCCGGCCGGTATTGATTTTTACAAATCAAAAACTTTCATTTTCATAATTGTGTTTACTTAGATATAAGAATACGGAGTCCTCCTAGACCTCAGTATTATTATATATAAATTATTGCCAATTGCTTGCGCTTTTGTTTTTTTTTGGAAATGTCATACAACTTTGTTGATAAATTTAAAAGCTCTGACCTTTGAATAAAAGTAAAAAAAGATAGGCCCTACTCGTAAAAAAAAGAAGAATCCTCCTTTCTAGGTTAAATTCATTACACCCTGCACAGTGTACACACAGAAAGATAGACCTATATAGCCACCAATTTCCTATTGAAATTTTCCAACCAAGTTATTTCAAAAAAAAAAAAATAAATAAAAGATAACTTCCTTTTCTTTAATTGGAATTTCGAATTTTCGTTAAACAAAATTTAAAAAAGAGTCCCTAACGATATAAGGGCAATTACATCATTAAATCATCATGCCCAAATAAAATAAATATTATTATTTGCAAACGAGGGTTCAAGTTATCGATGGTATTTTTGTGATGGAAATGTTTGATTCATTGCAATTATTTATTCAAATTCGAATCAATTCTGTTATCGTATAGGGAGAGAGAGAGAGAGCAACCAATTTTTTCGGAAGGTAAACATAACCTACTGATGTTTTCTCAAATGTTCTTGTTAACCGAAAAATAAAATCATCTCTGCATTACTGGTGGCCAGGTGCTGTGTTTGTTTGTCACCAAGTCTGTTTGGCGTGCTCGTTAAACACTTTTTTTTTTTATCAAACTGGCATTTTGAATTCATGAGGAAATATAATATATGGATGTATGTATATTGGCAAACGGAATTATTTTATTTAAACTGAAAATTTTTCCTGGAAAAGAGATGTTTTATTTACAATGGTATCGAAGGAGGTACAATGATTTTTGTTTAAAAGTTTATTAAAGCCAGTTTTAATATTTTTTGTTGATTTTATTTACTTCATACTTTCACAGATTATGCTCTTCTCCCAGGCTGATTTTTTCTGTCTGTGAAGCCGTTTTTCAATTCTTCTGAGCTCTTTATATTCGTCTTCGCGTGCCCGCGTTCTATGAGATTGTTGCATTGCTCGGTACGCAACATTCTTACGTTCAGTCGCTAGCTTGCATTCATCATCACACCAGTCGTTCCGATTTCTACGACTGCTGCCTAAGATGGAGTTGGCAGTATTCTTAAGGCGTGACCACTTCTCATCTACGCCCAGCATACTGGCTCCAGGACTTACTCTTCCCAGTTCTAGGGCGAGTCCTAACGCATTACCAAAGGTGTTACTGGTGTTTTTATTGTGCAGAGCAGCCGTGTTGATTCGAACCAGATCGGCGGATGCAATACGTCTTCGCAAGGCAATCCGCCCTCGGAAAACCATACCAACAATATAGTGATCCGAGGCGATATTGGCACTTCGGTACGTTCGTACAGTCATCAAGTTCGAGTAGTGGCGACGGTCTATCAATACGTGGTCAATTTGGTTACGAGTGACTCCATCAGGTGATACCCAGGTGGCTTTGTAGATATCTTTACGCGGGAACCTGGTACTCGCAACGACCATGTTTTTCGATGCTGCCAATTCTAAGACTCGAAGTCCATTGTCATTAGTGTTCTCATGCAAACTATGGGTGCCTGCGTAATGCCTGAATACCGGCTCCCGACCTATTTTTGCATTCAAATCCCCAAGGATGAATTTTACGTCATACCTTGGACAGGCATTGAGGGCCCTCTCGACTTGTTCGTAGTAAGTCTCTTTTTCTTCGTCTGAGGACTCCTTCGTAGGTCCGTGAACGTTAATGAGGCTGATGTTCTTAAATTTGCCTCGCACGCGAAGGGTGCATAGCCTTTCGCTTAAAGCGTTAAAGCCGATGATGGCAGACTTCATTTTTTTGCCGACTAGGAAGCCTACCCCGAGCACATGGTGTTTTGTATGACAGCTGTAATATAAGTCATAATCTTTCTTCTGTAGAACACCATTCCCTGTCCATCTAATTTCTTGTAGTGCTGTTATGTCAGCTTTATATTTTGACAGGGCATCGGCTAGCTGCTGAGCAGCTCGAGCTCTATAGAGCGATCGTACGTTCCATAAGAAAATTCGTAAATCGTTTTTCGGTTTTCTTTGCGTGGGTTGTCGTCGTGAGATCAGTCCGTTTCCGAGGCTTGTTGTAGGTCTCGAAATTCGTTTAGTTTTACGGAACAGGGAATTAACCTGTTGCCAACCTGTGGAACCAGCCCGATCATATTAGCCAAACCTTTTTAAAGGCTTGTTTCTAGCGGCCGCCGTGAAGAGGCTATGATCACATTTCCACCAGTCCCGAATAGTTACGGCACGTATGTACATATTTTCGTATGCTACATGTTATTCCCCCTATTCGGCTGATGGCTGACCGCAGTTATAAATTATTACTTTATTTAAATATTGATTAGAAACTATTAGTAGCAATTGGTCCCAGTTTCACAATGCACAAATCACTTACCTGAATAAGAGTCACTCAAGTCTTCCATTTTAGCCACTTAAGTGCCACTTAAACAGACTATGAAACTGGGCCATAGTACCCCTAATTGCTTGCGTGTGAACAAGTAATTTTGATTTAATTACATACTAGGTTAAGTTAGGCTAGGTTTATAAGAGGTAATGATACGACAAGTCGCATCACCTCGGATCGCAATGGATCCATGATGTAAGCAAGGCAGGTAAGGTGTGGGTGTCTCCTTGAGACATTAATGAATGCCAGAATACTGCTTTGTTGCATGATCGAGACATCGCCCAGTTCGTCGTAAAGGCATTCTCCGAGGGATCTTTTTCTATTCGGTCTGGGCTAGGCTGGGGGCATTCACAAAGGAAGTGAGATGAGCCCTCTTTCGCCTCTTCGTCCTGGCAACCTCTACATAAGACAGAATTTTAAATGCTGATACCCATTCTGCTCATGATGTGTGTTCCCATTAAGTTGTGACCCGTTAGGATACCAAGCGATAATTGAGGGGTTCCTATAGCTTGATTAAATACTCTTTTTTTTATTTTAATGATCCGGCCAAAGATTCCTTGAAACGTGAAATATTTCAACTGCTGTCCTCTGTTCAAAAGTCGGTTGTGGGTTTGTTGAAACTCTGGTTAATTCTACGCTACGGTTTGGCTCACTTCAAAGTTATGACCGGTTTTTGAGCAGTTCGTCTGCCATTTCGTATCGCTATATGTCACGGAGTACTGGGACCCATCTGAATAATGAGTTTGTTGGATGAGCTCGTATTCTAAATGTTGACAAATTCGACTCTACCAGTGATGAGCTAACCTCAGCTTCGATTAAAAGGCATCCCATAAAGGGTTTTTCAATAAGGACATACAAAATTTGTATTTAAATAAAATATAATAATTGAGATATCGAGCTTAAATTTATTCCATGTGTAATACACATCTTACATTTAAGAATGGATTTCGATCTTGTTCATATGACCACCAGGAGCACAATTGCAGCCATCGAGTCATTTTTCCATCGCACTCTTTCACACATGGGCCGTAACGTTGGCAATTTCGCGTTTGATATTGTTTCATGAGCTCCTCTAAAGTTGTTGGCTTGTTGGCATAAAGCAACGACTTTACAACCCCCAAAAAAAGAAATCCAACGACACACGTTGAGTCCTATGAACGAAGTGGCCATTCGACCGGACTGCTTCTCGAGAGTACACGATTACAGAACTTCTTCTTCAATAGATCAATTGTTTGACCAGATATGTGGCACCATCTTGTTGAAACCACATATCACTGATGTCAAGTCCATTCAATTTTGGCCAAAAATAATCTTCCAACGTGGTACGATAGCGAACGCCATTGACCGTAATATGCGGTCCCATCAATCACACCTCCTCTGGCATGAAATCCAATTCACACGGTCAATTTTTGTGGATACAATAGAGTCTCTTGAAGCACATGTGGGTTTGTTGCTTGTTGACAAAGCCATTAAGGCAAAAATGAGCTTCATAGCTGAAGATGAATTTTCGATGCAATTAATTTTTTCTTCAAACTTCTGCAGAGCCCAATCGGAGAAGTTTCGGGGCTTTAAATGATCAAGAAAGCTCAGTCTTTACAAAACAATTCGTCACAATTTGGTTTTAAGAGATTTTCAATTCTTGTGAACGGCCGGCGGCGTGGAATCGACTGATTGGCTCATTTTGGATTGAAGCACATACGGCTGTGATATTTTCTGTACTTTGGTCGGTGCGTTGTCTCACGGCACAGTCGAATTTCTGATTCTTAACCGGCTGAACTATACATACAAGCCTTCCCAAATTATTCAGTAAATATACATACATATGTATATCTATATACAATGTCACATATTGTCCTTAATGGTTATTATGTCACTTTTCATCTAGATATATTCATCATTGCCTATTGCCATTCCCACAAATCCACCATACTTAATTGAAAAAAAAATCCTTGACCGAAAAAAAACCCTTTGAAAGTTAAATTAATGACTCATCATTTATGCTCCTCTCTTCTCAACAAAGTACACACACGGGAAAAGTAAAGCCTGCTGCTATCGCGTGAGGTGAGAGAATATAAGCAAAGCAAACACATTTTTCACCTGCGTGTAATATTTTATGTACACATACATTCATAGGTACTTGAAGTACCTATACTCGTATCTACTCGCTGTGTTTGAATCTAGGGCGTTTCCAGTGTTGCCATGATAAATTTAATTAATCTGCACATTTTTGTCCTTAAAAAAAAACTTCAAATTATTAGCAAATGGTAAATGTGTTTTTTTTTTTTAGTGCAACTATTTCGGAGCAAAAAGCTCTCAACATCAAAATTTTACACGCAAACTGTAAAAGTTATTCAAAAAACACGGCTATTTCCAATAAATCTCTGCAAATTTAATTATGTACTTCCAACTCGTTCAAGTTGCCGTCCGAGTAAAAATTATAAAATTTAATTTCGTACGGGATCAAAAACAGTGTCGGAATAAATTACGTAAAATGTTGTTTAAATCTTTCGACAATACAATCAAACCATCTTATTGACAACAAAATAGTGAATTCTACACCATACGTACCTTTGCTGACACATACATTTTGATTTTAATTTTGAATTCTTGATTTTCTAAAAAAATAATTAAATTAATTTAAAGTCATACACTTATGGCAATGCTGTATGAGTCTGATAAGAAAGTGTCACACGTGATTGATTATCAACATCCTCGAGTTTCTAGACATGAATTGCAATTAATTTTGGCAATTTACTTTGGAAAAACTAGTTTTCTTTTTCGTTCATTCTGACTGTAACTGAAAAGAGGAGAACCAGTTAGCGGCCAAACTAGCCTATTTTCACCTCGGCGGAGGTATAAGAAAAAAAATCCATATCCATTGAATGATTTTTTTTTTACAGTGAAAAAAGCTTTCTGAAAAGAGTCAGAGGCAGACGACGAAGGCAATGTTAATAACAACGAAAAAATAGTGAGAAATCTATATCAGAGCGAGGATTGTGAACAGAAAATGTCCCAATAAACAGGTTCCGTTTCACGAAATAAAATAAAATACAAAATAGAACCTCCCGCTCCCAAAGCATTCAGACAGAGCTGCATTGAATTTTCTTTGATGTTCGATGTTGATATCGATGCAGAGAGTAAGTGCATCGAGAAGAGAACAGCGAAGTATAAAACTGACGCACAGTATGATATTTAACCTTAAAACTTTAAAAATATTTATTTTAAAAAGAAGGAAAACTAACCGGCGAAAAAAAAAACAAGAAATACTAAATTCTCCAGCGTACCAGTCCAGGAAAAAATCGAATTTCCCTTAAAACTCTAAGGGCCTATTTATCCGCACTCCAATAAAATCAAGATTTTATCGGTTTAAATAAATACGCGTTTAAGGTAATTATGTGATTAAGAGCACCTCATTCAGTTTTCTATTCATACAATTCGTATGAGTTAAATGGCTCACTTTAATTGATATCTTTTAATTTAAAATATTTATTTCGGATGATTTGTCATTAAAGCCCTAAATGGACTTTAATGTAGCGTCTATTTATTAACTCAAAATAGGACTTCCACAATTCTCCATCACGTAGGGTTTTCTATACATATAAGGTTCTAATCAAAAATTACAAACATGCTCTATGCTCTGCGTTATGGAACGATTGTAGGGACGAACTTGTAAAGGGTGTTTTTTTAGACGTGTGGTTTTCAATCTGTCAATACTTTTTTTTGGAGTTGGTCTTTTTGACAGCTGTCACTTGATTTATGCTCAATTTGGTTTGCCATTTCATAATTAATAGACTTACTCCTGAACAACGTTTGCAAATTTATTACCAAAATAATGGTTCGGTTCGAGCGACGCATCGCGCGCTGCGTCCAATATTCGGTCGACATAATCGCATAAATTCCTCCAACCATCGATCGGTTTCGCACCCCGTTTACTCTAATGGATAATGCGCATCCTCAGGGACGCCGTACAGTGCGCACCGAAGACTCTATTGCTGGGGTGGAGCAGAGTATCGAAGAAGACCCGAATGAGTCCATCCGCCTTCGCGTGCAACATTTGGAGCTGTCGAAAATTGGGCCTCTCGGCTGGAATTTATTCGAGCCAGCCGCGGCGGCCACTTGCCCGAAATCATTTTTAAAACATAATGTCAAACACTTATCTTTATAATAAAGCTTAATTCTTGGCCATAACATTAAATTATATGCGTTTTATTTCTTCTTGAAAACCACACGTCTAAAAAAAACACCTATTATTTAGTGCATACAAAAAATCCAACAACAACTAAGAAATAAAAAAAATATGTGAGTGCCGGGACTCACGGTTAAATATGTGTAAACATCAACGTTTGTCCAAGTGCCTAATTTTTGTTACTGAACGTCATCAAAAGAAACATATTGAATAATTAACACTACACTACCTATCTGTAAGCAGTGCTTAAAAAGCTTAGTGTTGAAAGAACGGCAGCGAAATACCCAGTGGGGGAACCGCTGTAACGAAATTTCCAAGCATTAAAAGGCTGGTGGTAAAGTGTCCAACGAACGGTGAAGGTTCGGTACTGAAAGGTCCTGCTTCGTAGTTCACTCTCAACTTTAAGATGACTTCACATTAGAAATGGTTATTGTTTATGGTAATCACTCTCTGAGCATCGACAAACAACAACTGTCAGCGGAGAGCACTAAAATCGTGGTTTGAATTAAGTGACACCGTACCCAAATTCCAAAGGAACTTAATGGTTTGACTGACAGGGGCCGAATTAAAATATCCAGTTAGAACTGTCAACGAACTTGCAACCCTTATGAAACTCCATCTTTCCATCGAGTAAAACTTACAAAAAGTTCAGTCTTAATTTTATACTGAACGATAGTCAAATGAATGTCACTATGAGATAGCCGGCGAATTATATATCTTGAGTTTTTAGAATATTTAGTTGCAGTTGTTGTCAGTGGAAATCACTAAAATCGCAGTTTCAATCGATTGACACCATCAATCGCCTATGGAATTGGACGCTGTGATTTTTAATGAATGTTAACTTTGTGCAAGTACAAAAGTAGCCGCAATTTGTTCAACCTCAGCTATTTTGTATATCCCAGCCACCTACGTTCCTCGCCTACCTGCCTAAACATTGCAAGAAGAAATTGCATCGTTTAAAAGCAGTATAATGTAAACGTAGAATTTAAGTTCAGATTTGTATCACTGAACGCACCCGATATCCTGCCATACCTACAGCCATTGATCTACCATACCTACAGTCAATTGTCAATCCCTACAGCTGACTATTATTATTTTTGTTTTGATTTTGTTTTCTTTTTAATTACTAGTGTCGCGTCCATTTTGTTCGGGGAATAATTAAAAATTAAAGAAAAAAATATAAAAACATAAGTGTTAAAATTATAAAATCGTCGGTCGCGCTAAAAATAATTTGCTTTCGTCGTTGGCAAAAACAATATAAATGAGTGGTCGCGATGAATATATAATCTAATTGTCGGTCGCGTTAAAATCAATTTGTTTTGGTCGGGGCAAATCATATTTCGTAACGTAACGTGCTACAACGTAAAGTGCACGACGTAACGTTGCACACGAACGTTCACGTTTTTTTTTCACTCTACCGCCAGCATAGATGTTTACACATCAAAAACAAAATGTGTTAGTGCCGGGACTCTCGGTAAATATGTTGAAACATCAACGTTTGTCCAAGCACAGTTTTGAGGATCCATATTTGGAGCCGGTATGCGAAGTCGTCCATACGTTGTTGAGTACGTGCACGGATCCAAAACGGACTAGTTGCTTAAAGGGGATTTTAAGATTTTTGTCACTCAACGTACCCAATATCCTACTATGCAGATTTTTGAAAGTTGGTTTTTGTGTGATAACACACTCGCTTACGCATCAGATTTTGCAGATTTTCGTAACGTAACGTGCTACATCGTAAAGTGTGACCTCGTTTCCTCGTTTTTATTTCACTACCGCTGGCATAGATATTTACACATCAAAAAGTTTAATGGCAGGTACCGTTTAGGCATACTCTGCCCTTTTCAGAACGATTGGCAGGTAACGTTATTATTTGTGCTAAGGAAAAAATCATTTTCGCCCCTAGAAAATCAACTAAAAATCTTAAGTTCCAAGTTTGAAGAAAATCGCTTCAATAGTTTTGACTGTAGGTCGAGGGACAGACAGACAGGCATAAGTACATACATACATATATACACGCACCCATATGTACATATAAATAGACACATTCAAAGATTATTAATGAAACAAACACATGGCAGAGCTACCACCAATCATCATATTGCATATTGTGCACATATTTATTTGAAACTATATTTGTTTGAATATCGATATTTCACTACTTGCTCTATACATAATGAAGGTTGTATTTTCAATATTTTATTAGATACATAAATATTTGCACAGTATAGCCGACCAAGCCAAACAAAACTATGGAGTTATTGGTGGGCCGAAAGACGGATGTGATTTTGATTTCTCTTATAGAATTTTGACCCTGTGCCGATATTTGTATTTGTGCCGAGTATAAGTAATCAAAATTTTACTTAAGGCATTGTGAAACAGGCCTTAGACTATCTAGAAGTATAGCTTCCACTATATAATGAAACTGAACCCGCTTCTCCGCTCAGAATTGATTCACCATTCATATATGTGTTAATTATATTTTGGGGTTAGATGCTCATTGCGTGGCCAAGTTTTATTCAGAGAGTTAACAGTTCTGACCTTAGCTTATTTTTCTGATCTAGACTTTAAATGAATACGCAAATAAAACATGACAAATTTGTATACACCAGTGACGTTTATTCGAAGATGCGCAGCAAAATCTTAATTTCCGTGCGAAGCCAAAGTTCTTTTAGTTCTATTAATCTAAAAAAAAAACAATGTTACAAAAATCAGAACAACTAACTCAAAGTAACGAAAAATGTATCGAGCAGGCTATTCTCCTTACTTTAGCACACCGAAGTGAAGGCAGATTACAATCCACATGCAAAGAAATTAAAAAAAAAAAAAAAACAAGAAATTTGTTCTTCAATTCATCAAGCGCACCTCTGACTCGGGCCTTCATGCGGCAGCCCGATGAGGATTCATTTTCATCCAAAGTACAAAAATTCACTCAGTGTGGTGTTCTCCGATGAATCAAGAATTAAAAGTGTTCACATAACTTTAACTCACCGAGGAAGCGGAAATTCAACTACGGATAGTTACAAACAAAAATCACAAAATTCATTCTGCCTATGAAATGTATGCTCATACATGCCGGGTGTTCATCTTCATCAAGCGCACCAATGAAGTCCAAGCGAAGGAAATGTGTTTGTGTCTGTGGTTGGTAGTTGCCCGCGACTCGATTTCAGTGAGAAATGGTTTGTTGATTCGATAGAGTCTCACTTGATTATTTATTACTTTTGATAAAGACCAAGAAATTTTATCATAAAGGTATCAAAAGAGAGGAGAAGACATTAACGCATCTTTTGACGTAAAAATATCTCCAACGATTCATTAGAAAATATTTTTGTAAGAGGTTGTAAAGACAAAATTGATTAATATCTAATCACAGTTAACGGCAAATTTGATGAACAAATTCAGAATTTTCAAAAGTTATATAATGTAGGTACTACAATATTGTTCTTCTAAGGGCCCGCAAAATAACTTTCTTTTTTTTTGAAAATGGCGCGTATACACAACCATATTCGTTCAGCGGAAGGATAAAACTAATTATCTGTCAAATCAGACATGAGCTAAGTGTTACCATTCACGAAGTAAGCATTAGTTGAAAAAAAAACGTTAGATGGCGGACCCTTTATATGTGATTTTAATTTCATCTGTGTTTTACGATTATTTTACACTATTTAAGAATCAATAAGGATAAAAACTTTGTATGGCAGGAGTCTTTATTGATAATTCAGTAGTTTTAAATATTTGTCAGATATTATGTAGGTAAGTATATACACAAATAAATATTATAAATAAATCGAAAAAACTGGAAAATTTACGACCGAAATTCGGAAAACCTTAAATTCAAATAGGTTAATCAAGCAAGTTAAAAACCTTACATTTATTTTAATATTTGACACATGGCTGGAGCCTATCGCCTGCGCTTGCTACCTATATGCTTTCAAATCTAGGTTTAGACCACAAAGCTCACAAGTACTGACTTGCACTGGCTCTTTTGTTGTAATTGAGTGATTGGTATTTTTCTATTGAAGAACCGTCTCAACACCACCTACTTATCAAAAGTAACAAGGCTACAAAATGCCTGATTCAAACTTACAAATGCGTGTAAATATAGCTTTAAACCGATATTTGAAGACTCGACCTCAAATCAAAGAAATCCGAAATAAATCGATTTTTTTTTGGTTTAATGAAAACTGACCTTTGAAAAAGAAATAATATTTAAAAAAAAATCTATTTTTTTGGTTAATTTGGTGGATGACGACATAACACACAAGAAAAGAAAGCGAATACCTAACTAAAAGCACCACAGCACGTCACTGGTACATACATTATTAAATCTGTTTAAAAATTTGTATATGATCATCGAAATTACGATCATGCATCAAACTATTCACGGCCAATTCATAGATTGCTCTTTCGCTTCAAATCTTTTATTATAAAAATTAAATAACATACAGTGGTGGTCCAGTACCACAGCACACAAATCTAAGGTAATATTATATTGCGCAGGTTGTCAGTCAGAAATTAAACATGGCGGATCGAGTGTCCACGAAAACTGCACATAGCATTACTAGAAACAACAACAAATATAAGCATTTTGACAAGTAAAGAGCCACTGGATCCGCCATTTTCACAGATGCGCAGAACTGAACAAAAATTTAAACGCTAATGATATTACCTTTAATAAAGGGTTTTTTTTTTCAACTAGTGCTTATTTCGTGAATGGTAACATTTAGCTCAGGTCTGATTTGACAGATAATTAGTTTTATCCTTCCGCTGAACGAATATGGTATACGCTTCGCTAAGTGGGCCTGCGATCGATTTAGAGAAAATGCCGATTTTGCCAAAAAAATCATCTTTTCAGATGAAGCTCATTTTGATCTTGGCGGGTAGTAAACAAGCAAAATTGTCGCATTTGGGGCACAGAAAACCCGCACGCATATATTGAAAAGCCGATACACCCAAAACGAGTCCAGAGGCATAATTGGGCCATTTTTCGAAAACGACCAAGGAGTGGCCGTTACAGTCAATGGCGATCGTTATCGGGCCATGTTGAACGAATTTTTGTTCACAAAAATTGAAGAGGAGGATATTGGCAACATTTGGTTTCAACAGGACGGCGCTACGTGCCACACAGCCGAAGCTACACTTGATGTTTTGCGCCATTTTCAAAAAAAAAAAAGAAAGTTATTTGGTGGACCCTTTATTAAGCGCGCACTAAAGGGGTTGTGACTACCCTTAAAATAATATACACAGCACGAGCGATTAGGTAGATTGGAGGGGATTGAAAAGGAGATACCGATGCACATTGGTTTTGAATGTCTGAAGATCACAATGGGAGGGGAAAATTGGGCTGGATAGAGCATTCCACATTCGTGTAGTGCGACTAAGGAAAGAATCTCTGTACTTAACAGTACGTCCGAAGTTGGGCTCAAGGGTAAACTGATGGGCATTCCTAGAAGCGTGAGTATTACGGTTGAATTGTTTAAGGGGAGGAATGCAACTAGCTATTTCGTAATATCGATCATTCGTTATATCGGCATTCGTTATACTGCACCACCACTGTACCTACTCTACTTATTGTAATTATTATGCTTGAAATTGTTTCGCACGGAGCCACTGGTTTCGATTTTTTTTAACAAAATTTCAGAATGGGAAAATACAAAATACCTATTGCTAGAACAAGTCCCCAACTTTGGTCACCCCAAATCCTAAAAATATACCTACCTGCAATTTAAAACAATAAAAAGAAATCAGATCAATATCAATCTGTAACAAAGAATAATCCCTGATAAAACGCTCGCATGCTCGCCCATCAACACCAACAGCAAAGTTATCTATCTCTTATTCGTTCCTAGGTCAAAAACAACCAAGCTTATTTATGTCATTTTTATCTATCCATAATTTCTTCATGGCATTAAATTGTATTTACTCGTATCTCGTACATTAAAACAAGTTGATTGATTTAAAATGATTGCAACAAGGTATAGGTATAAAGAAGTTTAGAAATTGCTAAAACAGACAAGGGAATAACTATTGAGCATTGCATACTGCTTAAGCGAAAGCTATAAACGACCAGCGACAGCTACAACAGCAACATCAGCTTCGACTATTAATAATTACTCAATCAGATACACCAGGTCGTCGACTCCGATTGCGATTCAGAGAGAATATAGTGTACTCAATGATACGTCCGTCGTCTATAGGGTATCGTTCGTAGTAATACTTTTTTTTTCTTTTCGTTCGTTAAATCTGCAGCAGCAGCAGCAGCGCTCACCAATGTCGTGTGCGACTTGTTCGTTTCGTTTATTCATGTGGTTTCGCTTATTCTTTTTTTTTTTTGTTTGTTATCTTGTTTGAATTTTACACTCCGTTTTGGTTGCCGTCCGTCCTCCGTCTCGGTCTCGTGTTGGTAGTTCGTGCGCAAAGTTAATGACATAACCGAGCGATGGATAAGATGGATTATAGAAGTAGAATATTGTGGACCGCCTTATCGGGTGGCAAAGGGGGGTATCTATTGCTGTCTCTGGGTTTCTCAAGTTATTTCTTATTCTGATCCACCAAGTGCGGATATATAGAGGAGGGGCCAATCGACTGGTTTTTTTTTTGGAGTTGAGCGATGTATTTTTGCGTTAAATTTTAAAATATGAAAAATTTTTCTTTATATCAAGTTCAAATATCCGCTTCTTCTAAGACACCAAGCTGCTAGAACTGCTGATCTGACGAACGCTGGATCTGAAACGCTCTAACCTCCAGTTTCATCGTGGAAGTTTAAACTCTACTTTTGGTTTAAACTTCAGGTCTAAGTTGTAAACAAATTTTATATTTAAAATTTAAAAAAACATAAAATTTGTTTTCTTTTTGGTTTCTTTTTGTCAATCAGGCAGACGGTACTAGGCCATGATGTCTTAATTTGTATTTGAATATATAATATGTATATATTTTTTATTGTAAAAACTTTTAAATTTCATTCAATAAATCCCCTCATTTTCCATAAGGGGTGGCCGCCATCTTGAATTTGGTGCATTTTATGTGTTAATGCCATTATCTCGGTAAATATTAGATTAAGAGAAACAAAATAACACAACAAATATTCAAAATAAGATATGCAACAATTTATGCTACATACTTTTTTCCAAAATCTTGCATATTTTTTTAATATATTAAGATACATATATCTAAGCCTTTAAAAACTTAAATTTTGGAACTTTTATCGATTTTTTCGATTTTGTGACGAAACTATAAATCTGACGAAAAAATTTAAGTTTTTAAAGGCTTTTATCTTAAAAAATAGGCACGATTTTGGAAAAAAGTATGTACCTAATATAAACTGTTGCAAATCTTATTTTGAATATTTTTTACTTCAGTTCTTTTCCTCTTAAACTAATATTTACCGAGATAATTGAATTAACACTTAAAATGCACCAAATTCAAGATGGCGGCCCCCCCTTATGGAAAATGAGGAGGGAAAACTAAGTGGGAGTGTTCCGGTGATAGCCCCTTACCAACGATTAAAATTTCATTGGACTCCGATTTACCGCAAACCTAAATTACCATTTGACTGGACTATATACCCACTTGGAAAAACAATCTAACAATGAGAGATTTTCCAATTGGCTCGGGTAAATTCCGGCGACCTGTGGCGGTCATGTTGTTTTGGTGACATCTGTCAAATCTGTAGTTTATTATTCAATTACTGCTGCCAAATCACAACACGAAATGATAAAACTTTATTATCAAAATCTCTTGTGGCGACGATGCGTTTATACGGTTGGCCTTCTCATCCCACTATTCACCGTTTGGTGGCCAAAATTGAGTCGACTGATCCAGTGAACAACCTGCCAACAGCCGTACATCAACGAAACCCAAGATCTACCGATAATATCACCGATGTTGGCGAGAGTCCGGACTTCTTTTAAAACGACGATGGCATGGCCATCACCATCAACGAAGAACGCTACCTAGCGATGATAAACACCGACATGTGGTTCCAACAGAACGGTGCTATACGTGTAACACAGCAAACGCTGCAATTCTGGATGAACGATTTGAGGTAAAGGCTAACTCTCGCGGAGGTGACGTGAATTGGCCACCAAAATCGTGCGATTTGACCCTTATAGACTTTTTCTTGTGGGGTTCCTGCAGTCGCAGGTCTATGCGAATATATCACAATCGCCCTTAAGCTGTACATGTACATAACACAGGCCATCGCTCAAATTCAGCCAGATCTATGCGGAAGTGTCATTGAAAATTGGACCACTCGGATCCGTGCCACTGCGTGAGAAGCTGAGGCGGGCATTTGAACGATGTCATATTCCATACATAATGGCATACATGGGCCTTTCACTGCATACTTGTTATCGATAGTTTGTATGGAAACTCCATTTTGTTTCTGTATTGACGTCGCTAATCCCCAATGTGTTTTTTTTTTAAACCAAACCCCTCCGGGCTTGCAAAAAAACACGGCTATATTATCCCCATCAAAATTGAGCTTTGTCGGAATATTTTCAAAGTGAAAGTCTCATTTCCATGGGCTAATATTCTATATATGTTTTTTTTTTGCAGAAACTGTATGGACGAGGGGGAGGAAGAATTGATTTATCACCTTCTGTGTGCGTTTAAGTCAAAATACTATATACGCTCCTGTGCTCTCTTCGGTGCGTTAGTGTGTAACTATAGGTATAGTGTGGAACGAGTTCTTACCAATTTGGGGGAAATAAAATCGAGGTGAAACAAAATGCTTCTTGTTTATTTGTGTTTTGGCCATATAAATGGTGGCCGCAGCATGTTTCGAAATTTAGGAGTTTTTTGTTGTTGTTGTTGATGTGTTCGTTCTTATCGGGTGGTAACATCGATCTAAATGAATTGTTGCTGATTAAGAGATAACTATACATTTTGTTGGGGTAAAGTGTGATTTAGATGTAAAATTTGGTATACTTGCACATTTAAATAACAGAATTTACAAATGTCAAAATCATAATCTATGTATGTATATATACATAGATATCTATATAGTTATATGTATGTCCATGTGTATCTACAAGTAATAATCTAATAAACTTGTCACTATATTTAACCATTTATTCAATTTCCACTTCAATGAACCCCAATGTTCACCTTACCTATAATTTTGTACATGTGTGCCACATGCACTTGTTTAATAGTTCGGCGCACCACCGCACCGCACCGCACCACACAATTAGACCAACTGTTAGTCGCCAGTATAGATATGTAGTGTAGGTACCCTTCAAGGTTATTGTTTTCAACAAGAAGGCAATGCAGCAAAGCGATAGATCGGGTAGGTATACAAAATTTGTTTTGTTGCACTCGGTTATGAGATATATTTTTATATTTATAGCAGTTTAAAGTTTATTTCGAATATGTATCAAAGTTAAGATTGATTTATTTTATTTGGAGTAGAAGTTCAACGTTTGAGACCGGAGCATTAATTAACCCTAAATAGATTGACGGTTTGAATAAATGGCCCAACTATTTCAACACAATCTTTTACTGTAGGTACAAAACATTTCAGAAACAAAGACATTTTGTTAATAGCTTTTTAAAGATGTGTAGGTACAATCTGCGAACATAAACCACAATTAATATTGAACATTTTGGTTGGAATTATAGCTATTTCACCTGGAAAAAGACGATCTTGGATTCCTTGCAAAAGCCTTGAATGAATTAATTAAATTGAGTTTGGTTGAACTAGGACCTACAGATCTATTGTGCCCAAATGTATCCTTTTGAGGAAATTGACTAAATGGATTTTAAAGAGGTTAATTATGTAACTACCTCTCTGCTATCTCTTGATGTCAAAGGTATGTATATCTATGACTTTGTTGCACAAGATAATCATATTTACCTAATTTTTGGCCTGTTGTTTTCTCATAGTCATCGGCGACAAAAATAATTTTCCACACCTTTTCTTGACGAAAATGAATGATATTTGGTAGGAATTTACCTACACTTAATGATTTGGGGACGCTGAATTCGGTGGTACTGCCTACTTGTTTTGTATTTCAAATGGGGTCTTCAGAATTTCAGGTCGGAATATGGTTCGAAAATTCATAATTCATAAAAAAAAGTTGGGAAAGTCAAGAACTTAATGAAATTAATGTTTCCTATGGCTTAAAATACGTGTTAAGATATGCACACTTTTACATGAAAGTGATTTCAATGGAGATAATGTACCTACAAAATTTAGGAAAGCAGGTCCAAAATGTGACGCAATGTTTCAATTTTATTCGGCCATATTAATTGGTACTACACACTTTTTCTTTAAATATATCATTTTGTAATAATTTACCGATATAATTACAAAACTTATTCTTGTTATTCAGTTTCAGTGATGATAGGTTAGGTTAGGTTAGGTGGGGTGGAAATACGGCGAGCCGCATCACCGCACTCGGATCTCAATGGATCCATTGTGGTCCCCAGGAAATAGTTGAGGTGAAGGAAGAGGATGGGTGGGAAGGAGTTAGAGGAGTTAAGGTGTGGGCATGAAGGGCCTCCTTGAACCAACCCGAACATTGAATAAATTTCAGGATGTTTCTTAGTGGCAAAAACGAGATGTCGCTCAGTTCGTCAAAGAAGTAATCTCCGAGGGCCTTTTTCCTAGTTCTTACTAAGCTGGGGCATTCACAAAGGAAGTGATAGGAGCCCTCCTCCGCCTCTTCATCTTGACACCCTCTGCACAAGTCGGATGAGCTGATGCCCATTCTGCGCATGTTGGTTCCTATTGAGTTGTGACCCGTTAGGATTCCAACCAAAAGGGATAGTTGAGGTCTGCTTAGTTTGAGAAGGAAGTCTGTTTTTTTCTTTGAGATGTCTGGCCATAGATTCCTCGAGACCCGACAAGTATCAAGAGCTGACCATCTATCGTTTGCGGCTTCGAGGAAACATTTGCGAATTCTGCCTTTTTCTTGTTCTAGTGGCATAGAAACGAAAGAATCAGTTTGGCTTGGATCAAGAGAAGATCCTATGATGTTTTCTATCAATTTTTGATTTCGGTTTAATTTGGAACCAACGTCATACCCAGAACGCCGCAGAGCGTTGTACTTAATAATAGTGCAGAAATCCTTTGCAATTTTTTGTGATTTCCAAAAAAGTTGACATTAAGGGCAATGTTGAACAACCGGTGCAAAATATCTCAAACACACTGGTTTTATTCCTGTAATGAATTACACTTGTTCCACTACTACGTGCATGTTGTATGGAAAAATTGAAAATTCAGTCGACACGGGTTATTATTATGATAGGGAAATTGGAACCCTTTGCCCTATGCGCATAAAAATTCGAAAAAATATTCAAAATATTGGACACTATATATGTAAGTAAAGGGTCTTCCAATAGGGACTTCCGAACTTTTGACATTTGATAGCGGCCATATTGTTGAAGCTAAATCTGTCCAATTGGATGTAATTTATTCAGTCTGTTTTGGACAGATATAGCGTTCAATTATAACACGTGCAAATGATAAAATTGTTTTATCAAAATGGGTGTTCTGTTCGGGCAATGTTCCGCGCGCTTCGCCCATTAACGGTCGTCTTCAGCGATGAGGCCCATTTCTGGATAAATGAACAGATAAAATTGTCGAACTTGGGACGATACCAATCCACATGAGATCCAAGACCGTTCAATGCATCCCAAAAAGTCACTGTTTGGTGTGGAATTTGGGCTGACGGCGTGCGTAGGTCGATGATTAACTCTACTTCTTTTGGCCTAAATTCGATGATATGGACACCAACGACATGTGGTTTCAAGAGGACGGCGCTACGTGCCACACAGCTCACGCCACATTGGAAATTCTGCACGAGCGATTCGATATTGATATCTCACGTTCAGGTGATGTGAACTCGCCACCGAGATCGTGCGATTTGACCACAGCGGCCTCAGAGCCAACATAACCCATGCCATATGTCAAATTCAGCCTGATTTATGCGCCAGAGTCATGGAAATTTGGACATTTCGCATGCGCGCCACCCAGAGAAGCCGCGGCGGACATTTCAACACGCGGCGGACATTCAGACGCTGTATGTTCTATGTATAGATATGTCAATGTTAAGTTATATCCGAAGAGATTTCTTGACTGCTGGTCAATCAGAATACAAAAGAAAATTAAGAAAAAATATATGAAATTTAATTGAGGGAATGATTACAACTAGCATGTGCTTAATAAAGCATACTAACCATGAAATGTGCAGTCATGCATGCAGCAACGCATGTGCTTTTCCTGTACATCAGTTTTATGTACATATATTCACTTCTGATAATCATACACTCGAACCCTAGCAATTAATTACCGGCAAAAAAATTACCAAGTAGGTACCTATACATACATATGTACATGCCTGCCCTCAATAATGGCTGCATATATTACTATCTTTGTTCGCGGCTTTACTCATTCTAAACCGGTTGATTAAAAGTACATAATTAACTTATTGGGTTCATTTTGATTTCAACAAATTTTCACTTATAAAGTTAAAGCTAAACCGCAATTCCTCAAAGAGCACTGATTTTGAAAATACAAATTGTATGATTTGCACACGTTTTTCAGAGCTATAACCTTCCATGGTGAATTGCCATACATTACACCTAATGGACAATTCACAACAAATCTGACAGATGTTGCTGAAACAAAAAATGGCCGCTGCAATCTAACAATTTTGGATCAAAATGTTTAAGAAATAAATAAAATAAAATATAAAGAATTCCAACCTGAAAATTCTGAAATAGCTCATTTAATTGTTTCGCAATTTACACTTCAACCAAAATACTCCTTTACCAAAAATCCATTTTTTTCTTTTATAAGTTCGTTATGAATTCAAAGACCACAGTTTCTATAGAATACTCACTCTCGACTTATGTATATTCAAACCGATATGAATGTGTCTCTTAGAATTGTAGTCATACTTACGCTTGACTTAAAAAAAAAAAAACAGCTATTCAAACCCAGATCCCTGAAAATAATATTTTAATCTTCAAAATAACCAACAAATTGTTTAAAACCTGTAAAATGAATATGAAATCCTATCCTACGTATATAACCACAAACGAACACACACACTTACACATACATAAACAAAGGCAGAGACAAAACCACAAAATACGTCCCTTGACAGATACTATTAATTAAAAGTAAATTTTGTTTCCAATGATAATTACACCCGTATGGTGAATGCGGTGAGACGTATGTATATAGGAATCACCATCATCTCATTTGTCGCATAGTTTCTCTACTCCTTCTGGATTCTTCTCATATATACCCCGGCTAGTGGCAATAACTATAACTAACCTCCTCCGCAAATACACTCGACTGTATTTGAATAGGTTCTACAGTTTGGACATCGATAAACTATATTTATCATTTTTAGTTTGAAATAAAAGAGAAAAGCCGCACAAAGTGATTTCAAATGAGCTGCCATAGGTTCATATAGATTTTCAATGGAAAACTAACAGGTTAAATTGTGAATGGGCCTAGTGCGACGGGATGTCTCCACGTGAATTGCCCCACAACAGTTCAGTGGTCGTTTTTTTTGTATTCAAAAAATCTGCATTTCTTGAATTTCCTCTTATTTATTTTTTTTATATTTTTAAATATTATTTTTTTTTGTGAAATACAATATTAAGGTCCAGTTTTACAGTGCGAGATTAAAGTTAAACCTGAGTTAACTTATCAAATTTGGTGACTTAACTCAGGATTAACTGAACAGATGCTCTTGATGTTTTATCTACCGAGTTTGCTTAGTCGAACGCCTGCATTCTCCACTAAAAAACTGCTTCATCAGTTAACGGTGGGTTAATTTACGTCTAAAGTTAACTAACTCTGGTTTAACTCATTACTGAAGAACCGGGCCTAAGAGAATAAATTGTTTACATACTTTTTATATTTCTAAAAAGAGTTTGGTAAAATGTTTTTTTTTTTTTTGAAACTTAACCTATTCCGTTGAAATTGAGTGTATGCTTGTGTAATCTATTCCGATCCCATTAAGGGTGTTGCACCCAATTTCTATACGGAACTACCCAACATCGTTCCATTGGTTTATAATTTATCGATTGAAGTGAATAGAAACAAGGTCGCTTATTAATTTTAATAAAATTGCTATCACATCCTTCGGTGTTGTTTTTGTTGGTTGCTTAACTTGACTATATAATTAGGTAAATATGTGAAGCTATCTATTTTGCATAAAATATAGTAATTAGTGATTTTGATTTGTGCCTATTTTAAGTTTTTCCATTGGGATTCTTCCGCCTTTTCAGCTTTTCCTTGGTCGCTCATTTATTGAATAATCCTGAATGAGTAATATTTTTGTTTCTTCCTCTATTTTTTTTATTTTTTATTTGCACAGGTGCACTTACAGGATATTCAATTAATAATTAAGTCAGCGTTTATTGATTATTATCATCATTTAGAGTTGAAGTGACCATTCGCTCCCTTTTCATCAAATGGCTTATGGATAGGTAAAAGGGGCATTAATTTTACGGTTTCGAAAGTAAAGCTAAATAAAACACACACAGCGATACATTTTTGATGAAAATTTTATTTCATTACTAGCTGACCCGCCCGGCTTCGCACAAGTAGACAAATCTAAGCTTCGCATAAAATTACAAATTTTGTAATTGAATACTACTTACTGAGTTTTAACCCACTTCATGTTATGAATGGCGAAATTCGTTAAAATATGATCATCTTCGTCCAACCTTTATTACTTTCCCAACGCAGAAAGAATTTTTGTAATCAAAAACCTTTTTTTTTGTGTTTATTCCATTTCACTCTATAAATATAAAATTTATAAAAATAACCTTTCCAACACAAACAGAATAATTGAAATCAGATGCCACTTTTCATTTCTACCCCATTTCACCCTATAAATTGTGGGAAAAATCCCTGAGGCCATCCACTTATAAAAAACCTTTCAATTACAAATTAAACCTGATTTTATTTTAGAATAAGAATATCCCTAAAGCTTTTTACTTAGAAAAACCCTTTACAAAAAAAGAATTTCCTAAATTGGACAATTGGTTATTTTAACCCCATTTCATCCTAAAAATAATAAAATTTGAAAAAAATATCCCTCAAACCATTTCCTAAGAAAAACTCTTCAAACAAAAACGAATTTGTTCAATCGGACACTTTTGATGTTTACTTCATTGCACATTATAACTAAAAATTAAAAAAAAAATATTCCCTGAGCCATTTCCTTAGAAAAACCTTTCAAATAAAAAAAAGAATTTCTTAAATCGGACAATTATTTTATTTTTACCCCATTTCACCCTACAAATAAGAAAAGTTGAAGGAGAATATCCCAAAAGCCATTTCCTAACCGCCTACAGCGCCATTTGTTGAACGGTAATTGAATTGAACTGGAAAACGAAATTTTCGCTCGCCTACAGCGCCACCTGTTGAGACTTTTTCTACTTTTCTTTTTTCCTAAACCTTTGCGGTACAATTACGAACAAACCCGTAGAAGGAATTTGGCGGAGTCGTTCTCAAGTTTTAAGCATCCGAACCCACCACGATTCATTTTTATATATATAGATAAAGTTTCCCTTGTCATTAAATGTGAAAAATAATATCATTTAAATGGCCGCCTCACGAAGATTCGCAGCATGCGATTCTTTTGGCTTAATTTTTAACCACTTTTTCGCATATTTCGGGCGGTATCTCGGCCATAACTTGAGTAATGTTGGTTTTTAATGCGTCTAGAGTTCGAGGATTATGTGTAAACAAGATCTTTTGCGTAGCCCCACAGAAAAAAATCTAACGGTGTAAAATCGCATGATCTTGGTGGCCAATTGACGTCGCCAAAACGTGAAATTACGCAACCACGAAACTTCTCACGCAATATAGCCATCATTGTTCGTGTTGTGTGGCTTGTTGCCCGGTCTTGTTCGAACAAAAAATCGGCTACGCGAACGCCGGAAAATCGATAAATATTTTCGTCTGAGCGTCATTGCACAGGCTTTACGACTTCAGTAACGCTTCCACTCTCTTCAAATTTCTTTACAATTTTACCGATTGCTTGCGTAATAGTCGTTCGATTATAACGACCATAATCATGGCGTAATGCGCGAAAAGTGGCTACGTTCGAATCACTACTTTTGTAGTAAGTTTTAATAATTTTAACGCGTTGTTCGATTGTTAAGGCAACAAACAAGAACAGTGTCACTAATGAATTTGTACAATATTAAATTATGTCACAAGAAAATAGTGCCTTGTTTTTATTTAAAAAAAAAAAAAATAAACGTCTGTTTAAAATATGCAAAATTATTTTTAATTCTCAAGAATTTTGTTTGAGTATGAATTTTTACTTGTTTTCCCAGTGGTAAACCTTATTTGTTTTGGCCTTTTTTAATTAATTCAAATACATACATATAGTAAATTAACATAAATCGAAAGATCAAATTATGGAAAACACAAATAGTTGCGATAAGACCGCATTATTGACATTTAAGACAGTCATTTCTTTTAATAAAGATTTTATAAGATATGCAGATATAACACTCTTAAATATTTTTCGAGATTTATTTCCATTAATAGCATTAAGAATGTTTTAAAACATGTGAAGAGACAAAATATGTTTGTATATATGAATATGATGAAAATTTGATGGGTCTCGCCACGAGACGAGACTCTTGTAAGTTTATTGGTTTTGTTGGGTTTATTTGGTGTTTTTGTGGAAGAAATTTCGAACTTGAGTTTGAATTTAGAAGCCACTGAATATTTGCATTGAAAAATTCAATTTTAAAATGTATAACAGCAATTTGTTTTTAATTTTTAATCTTTTCACACAGACCCCTGAGTCTTATATGCCTTAGAAATAGCTTCGTCTTGGTCCCGTCTCGAGAAGCCAAGGATTTTTCGTGTCGTATGTATGTAAATACATACGTATACGGCTAGCCCTAAAAACGGGCTTCGCTTACGAGTCGAATATTGCGGATCTGATGAGCTTAACATCTTAAATTATTATTTTTGTTTGACCTGATGATGATTTGTTTCATTGTTAAATGAAATCTTATTTTTTTTTTTTTCAATTTTGTATGGTTTATCTATACTTATAGCCATAATAATTAATAATTTTAACAAATTAATCAATAAGACCCCTCTGCTACTATCTCCTTAAAATTAAATAATTATAACCACAAAATTATTATCCTCTTGAAATGCTTTCAGCGCAATCGTTTACTTCTCAATTATAAGTTATCGATAACACATGTTATCGCCTGAAGTTCAAACTATATGTAAAATGACTCACACACATAAACATATAACAATCTAAAGCTAATGATATTCTTAAACGATTTATTGTGAGATAGATACAGTTGTCGAATGAGAATTTTTTTTTTCAAATTTAATATAAACATTAAGAGAACTATATAATTAACAGCTTACTGTTCGTATCTGATGTAGCTATGTACATGTACATACACACATACGATATATTTATGTATGAACGAAAAAAAGTGAGAGCGAATTTGCATTTAGCAATTGTGTGAACTATAGCTGCAAGCGAAAAGATATAGATAGCAAGGTATACAAAAAAGGCTCAAATATAGTTGATATAATCAATGTTCGTCCATAACGAAACTAAAAACCCACAGGCTGTGAGTAAAAAAAGCTGAATAATATGCAAATTATTTTAAATCTCATAAAACTAAAACAATAAGAACTATTTTTTTTCGTATTGTTAAGCTGAATTCTATACCAACCCTGAATCGGAAGTTTATGCTCTACGAAAAATTTACCGAGCATCGTATGGAAAATTCACCCTTTTTGCTTATTTTTTTTTTCTCTCGAACTACTTCAGCTTTTCTTGATTTTGTTATTGATTTTTTTAAAAATAATAATGCCCTTAAAAAACTGCATTAAAAATGTGTGCGAGACCAAAAATTATAATTTATTTAGATTTTTAATACTAGGCGTGTTTTTTTTTGCAAGTCCATATGGATTTGTCGAAAAAAACAACATCGGAACTAATAGTTTTACAGGTAAATACAACAATAACTTAAATCCATATGGACTTAGCTAAGTCCAGAAAATTATTACTTACTGTAAGTCCCGATAAAAACTGTGAAGCCAAAATAATATAAAGGGTGTTTTTTTTAGACGTGTGGTTTTCAAGAAGAAATAAAACGCATATAATTTAATGTTATGGCCAAGAATTTAGCTTTATTTTAAAGACAAGGGTTTGTCATTATGTTTTAAAAATGATTTCGGGCAAGTGGCCGCCGAGAGGCCCAATTTTCGACAGCTCCAATTGTTGCGCGCGATGGCGGATGGACTCATTCGGGTCTTCTTCGATATTCTGCTCCACAGCAGCAATAGAGTCTTTTTTGCGCACTGTACGGCGTCGCTGAGGATGCGCATTATCAACTAGAGTAAACGTGGTGAATTTATGCGATTTTACGATTATGTCGACCGAATATTGGACGCAGCGTGCGATGGGTCGCGCGAACCGAACCATTATTTTGGTAATAAATTTGCACGATTTGCAAACGTTGTTCAGGAGTAAGTCTATTAATTATGAAATGGCAAAGCAAACTGAGCATAAATCAAATGACAGCTGTCAAAAAAACCAACTCCGAAAAAAGTATTGCCAGATTGAAAACCACACGTGTAAAAGAAACTCCCTTTGTTTACATACATCATGCATCGTAAATGTGTAGTTACACACAGTTGTAAACCACAAGAGCAAGTTCGTGCGATCCAGTCGTGCATTTTTTTTTAATGTGAAAAATACTAAAAAAGCGATTAATTTTCCAAATGGAAGAGATTTCCGTTGAACAATTTCATTGAACTTCCATACCTAAAATTAAAATTAATTGAAGAAAGAAAATGATTAAAGTTTTTAATTGTAACTCACTTAGAGGTGTGACACACACCATTTAGCTTTTCAATTCGTGTTCAGTATAATTTTCAAATTCAATGCAATTTTGTCTGATGATAAATCACGATCAAATTGTTATCAGTTTGATAATTATTTATTTTTTTTTTTAGTTATCAAACATTACATTTGTTTGTGACGGATGTGACACTTCTTACTTAATAAATCAACGATTGCGCATAAACTCTGTTTCATTTCTGTACAAATTGCACCAAAACGTTGTATGAATAAAGATAGTGAAAAATGGTAAAGCGGCCTCCAATTAAACACACAATAAGGTTTAATTTATAGGGTTTCCAATTTATGCTGACAAAAACTTACTTCTGGAGCTATAAACTTCCAAAGTATAGTTCAAATTTCGAGATACTCGTAATTCAATTTTATATTAATGATATTTCCGCTTAAGAAAAACATTGTAGTTTTTGTTTTCATATAATTTATCGCAAAATTTTTGTTCCAATTTAGAGCGATATGTATTTTGTGTTTATATGGAAACACCCTTCTGTAAAATAAAAATAATAACAAAAAAAAAACAAAAAACAGATAGGTACCATATTGCTTTTATTTCTCATTTACTTTGTTTATTTTTAAATTAAATTTTTTTTTATTCTCATTCCTAAGGACGGTATAGCAGATAGTGTTTCCCACACAGAGTAGAGTTTTTGTGTAAGTACCTAATTGAAGATGACAATAGCCGTGTTTTATTGCAAGCCCCGAAGAAATTGGTCGAAAAAAACGACGTGCTGTACAGCAATTTACATCTTAAATGCAACAACAACTAATCCCCTTCGGGCTTAGCTAAGCGCGGAGAATTCTCGGCGCTTAACTTAAGCACGGAGAAAAACTGTGTTACCGGCGTGAATTACATACTTGTTATCGATAGTTTGTATGGAAACTCCATTTTGTTTCTGTAATGGCTTCGCTAATCCCCGATGTCGTTTTTTTCAACAAAATCCCTCCGGGCTTGCAAAAAAACACGCCTAATATCTATATATAGGCAGTCAGTTTCATCTGTTTGTAAAACAAATACAAATTGACATCCTTCTGGTTTTTTTTTTTTTTTTTTGTCGCAGTTCTCTTTAGATTAAAGATTAAAAAATTCAACTAATGTCGGTAACTTTAGCCTACACCACCGACATATTCTTCAACTAAATTGGTATTAATGAAATCGCAAATCATTCGCATTCCATACAAATTCTGACTTTTCTTATCTGCTGTTGATACTTGTTTATTTACACATAAATACAATGTATAGGACAAAAAAGTTTGTTAAGATTATTAATGTTGAAGGTTAAAGTGCTTATTAAACATTTTCTGCAGATAAATGACAACTCATCGCGAACAGCTCAAAGAAATGTAGGAGTTGATGAAGGAGCTACAGCGCATCAGAGATATAAAAAATACGTTTCTGTTTGTACCTCAATCCAGATTTTTCTCGAAGAATGTTCTCGCAAGATAAACAAAATGTCATAATATCCATTCTCGCTCATATTTTAATTGTTTCTTAAAGACGTTTAAATGTCAAGAAATGACAGCGCCGCTGCTAGAAAAGTTCGGAAAATGGTAAGGAAGTTCAGGAATCGAAAATATAGTTCATGTGGCGAATTCAATAAATGGCACTAATGCGAGCTCGAGTTCACCGTCAGTCAGTCAGTCAGTCTGTCAACTCTCCGGGAGTCAAGTATTGGAAATTCCATAGTCGACATGAATATACAGGGTGGGCCAAATATCTTTTTAAAAATGTAATAAAATTAACAAAATTAATTTGTTTCCATGTTTTATGGCATTTCCATTAATTATGGAACACAACGTCGTTCAAGTAGCTTCCTCCACTGGCTTCGCAGTAGCGCATTACTGGCTGAACACAATGGAGACGGAGCTGCAACTGAAGCTGCAGCCGGACTCTCTATCAAAATATTGAATACACATAATTTCAATGTTGCGAATATAATGCGACGTAGCTGCAAACGGACCCGCAGCCGCAGCTGTGCAAGAGTTCACCAACTTTTAACTTTTGCGTGCAGAATTTTTGACATTTCAAAATTGATAAATGGGAACAAGCCCATTTCAAGTCGGTTAGTGTTTATATGGGGTTGAAATAAGTTTCAAGCTTTATTCAATCCTTCATGTTAGAGAAATCAGTGCTTCTGCTGTCAGAATGTCAGAAAGCCGTACAGGTGCATTGTGGGCACGTAAAAAAAAGTACGTACGACACTTTTGGACAACTATTGCAGCTGCAGCTCCAGTTCCAGTTGTAGCATTCTATTGTGTTCAAGCAGTTATTCTGTCACTCCAATTTTCCGCGACTTTGTTGATGGTTTCGGGCTGTAGCTCAAGGACTGCTTGGATGATATTGGCCTTAAGTGCTTGAATTGTTTGCGGATTGTTGGCATAACATCGGTCCTTCACGGTTCCCCAAAAAAAAAAAAAATTAAAGGGGTCAAATAGCAGCTCCGACGCGGCCAATTGACACGGCCAAGACGGCTGATAAAACGATTTGGGAATTTGGTGCGCAAAAGATCGATTGTGGCATGGGCTGTGTGAACCAGAGGTCGTCCAAATAATGTCTTCAATTTCAGTAAAAAAAAGTCGGTAAACATGGCTCTGTAACGCCCACCGTTGACCAAAACGTTGTTCCCAACCTCATTTTGGAAGGAATAAATGTCACTGTCATGTGATGCATTGGCTTCTCGACAATAACGTGCGGGTTTTCCGAGCCCCAGATGCGGCATTTTTGTTTGCACAAACTTGCGTACAGCGGGCCGGTGGGTGCTTCATTTCGGCCAAAACTTCTTTTCAAAAAACCCACTATTTGGGCTACACAGCACTCACTTTGGAGATAAGTTTTCAATATTTCTCAACGTTGTTCAAGCGTAAAGCGACTCATTTCGTTCCGCGGAGGTATGATACTGACTTTCTGTCAAGATTTCGAGCGGGAAACAGCTGTCAGTGGCAAAATAACCTATGATTTAAAGAGAAACCACTAGATGGCGAACTGTTGTAGGTAGGAAAACTCGATGTGTGAAGTGGAACTCAGAAATAAAAATAAAAATGATGACAACAAAAACGAAACCCATTGAAATTAAAAACAAATAAAAAAACTAATTGTTATTCCACTTTGACACATAGTTTTACAAAAATTTGTTGTTCGTCGTACTATTTATTTTTCGAATAAATCCGGAAATCAAGATAATATTCGTACATCGTACAACTCCTATCTCGGTTCCATTTCAATGGACTAGACTAATAGATCTATTTAAAAACACTCGTATCTAATGGGTGATTTTTTAAGAGGCTTAGAACTTTTTTTTAAAAAAAAACACAAAAAATTCGAAAAAATGAATGAAATATTTATTTGAATCGATAGTTTGAACCTTGCAATTTAATGTTTAAAGATAATTTCATGCAAATGTTGACCGCGGCTGCGTCTCAGGTAGCCCATCCGCTGAGTCCAATTTTGGCATACTCTTTCACACATATCGGCCGGTATCTCACGAATGAATGCATGGATGTTGGCTTCCAGTGCGTCAATCGAAGCGGGCTTGTCCCTATAGACATTAGCCTTGACATACCCCCACAAAAAATAATCTAATGGTGTCAAATCGCACGATCTAGGCGGCCAATTGACCGGCCCGAAACGTGAAATTAACTGTTCACCAAACTCGCCTCGCAATTGCGCCATTGTTTCGCGTGCTGTGTGGCATGTGGCACCGTCTTGTTGAAACCACATATCATGCAAGTCAAGAACTTCCATTTCGGGCAAAAAAAAGTTTGTTATCATCGCTCGGTAGCGTTCACCATTGACAGTAACGCTGCGATTCGCATCATCTTTGAAGAAATAGGCCCAATAATGCCGCCGGCCCATAAACCGCACCAAACAGTGGCTTTTTCGGGATGCATTGGTAGCTGTTGCAATGCTTCTGGCTGATCTTCACTCCAAATGCGGCAATTTTGCTTATTTACGTACCCATTCAACCAAAAATGAGCCTCATCGCTGAACACAAGCAGCGCGCGATGAACATTTCGAACCGAGCACGAATTTTGATATTAAAATTCAATAATTTGCAAGCGTTGTTCATTTGTAAGACGATCCATGGTTAAATTGCAAACCAAACTGAAGCTGTTTGACAGTGACACAAGGTACTAAACACACGTCAGCTGTCAAAACCAGTGTTGCCAAAACCAAACCAGCCAAAAAATCACCCGTTACATATACATATGTAACAAACAGTAAAATTGGACAATTCAAATCACGTACAATTCGTGAGAGTTATTTTTCATTGATTGATTTTCTATTGAATATCGCTATGTACAATATAAAGCGAGGCTGTCATCGGACAAACAAAAGGCGAGAATAAAACATTAATCATTTAACACAGAACATTAAGCAACAAAATGACCTGGGTTCCGGGTGGGTATCCTTTTATACAAACGTATGTTTCTGTGGACTATTGAAGCTTTTTGGTTTGAGTTATTGGTTTATCAAAGTTTTCATCTGATATTTTTATGAGTATTATCCTTGAATGAATAAAAGAATATCAAACAAATATATAAACATACATATGTATGTACAAAGTTTTAATTCAATCTCTGAAGTAGTATGTACAAGTGCATACATACAATCGTACATATGTATATACATAGACATACCTAACACATTCTTTCTCTATTTGTTTGTATAAATTTCCCGTTTTGCATCAGAATTGCTTGTGTAAGGATATAAATGGCGGACATGGCGGGAATATAAATTCATTTCCTATTTTGCGAGGATATTTCAAATAATTGGAGTAAAAATATTCAACTCTTTATTCGAGTATGTATTGTTGTACGAGTACGAGGAGATGAAAAGTTAAATCCATTTTGTAGCTTTTTGAAATAAATAACGATGAAAATGTATATGAGAAGGTAGGGTAGCGTTGGGCTGGTTGGGCCCACGCGCAAATTACTTTGCAAACATATGTGCATATATGTATACTTGAACACACATAAAATATATGCAACCACCACGTGAACCAAACCACTCCGCTGAATAATAACAAAAGAAATTGATGTGTTTAGGGACAAAGTGTTATCTTTTCGAAAATGAGCTTATACAAAGCATAGGGTGATGGGAGTTATCTACACTGCAATAGCGACAATTATTCGTAGTTTACATTCAAAACGTATAGTATATATTTTTTTATTTAATTTAATTTTTAACTCTGAGGACATACTTTTCAGCCCTTGACCTAACTTACCGCACACCCATCACGCATACCTTACCCACCACCGCACAGTGGTTTAGGTTGTATGGAGCGGCGGGCGGTCTTAAATCGATTAAATCTGAACTATACCTACTTAACCGGATTTGATGAAATTTCTAAGGGCTATAGATTGTGAGAAGATTATTTCTTGCAAAGAAGATTTTTAATAGAAATACATTTATTAAGAATGAAAATGAAGAATGAATTCGATTTTGAGGCCAGGGTCTGTAGTATATACATACGTCTTACAAATTTAAATCCCAGAAGCAAGCATTGCGTAAAGAGGGGGATCGAATATCATCCGAGGAGCTGCGGCCCATAACACACTCGCAGTAAAGGCTGCAAACAATAGCCACTTGAGTGAGCTACAACCAAGTTATTGAGGCTGGAATTAAATTTTTTTTTTCGCAAACCCAAAACGCAAAAATAAAAAATAACTCGGATAGTTTCTTATTTATTAAAGTTTCCGCTTAAATAAGTCTGAAGTTAGCGGACGAAAATAATAATTCTCTTGGTGTCCAAAATTGGATCTAATTTTTTGCGCAAACATTTTTCAGCTTTTTTGGATAATTTTGTATTTCAATTTTTTTTGTTGCAAAAAAAAAATGTTTTTAAAATTTTTTAAATGCAATATTGCAAAGCACCAGATAGGTGTCTAACCATCAAAAAGATATATGCACGTGAATAACCCAAAAATAATACTTTTTTTTCAAAAAACGTGGAATAATACCCTATTTTCGTTATGATGTGAATTTTTTGCCAAAAACCTGAAACGGTGTTTTTTTACAATCCTTTGGTCATAACATATACGAAGTTAAATTAAAACCGTTATAGCCGTTTTGAAGAGAATTAAAAAAAAAAAACAATACTGTTATATGGCAACTACTTGTTCTAAATAGATGAGCTTGAACAAAAATTCGAATTTCCCCTTTAGGGAGTCACAAAAAAATGCTCGGTACCAAATTTGAAGCAAATCGGCCCACATGTTTAGTTTTAAGCTCAAATTATACAGCGGACGCACAGACCGACCGACGGCATGACGAAACCAAGTTTTTTGGACTTCTAGATCAAAGTAAGCAGTGTTAGCTTTGATTACAACCTCGATTTTTACTTGCTAGGGCAAGTATTAGTTTTGTGTAAAAAAAAGAGGTTGTTATCAAAAATAACACTACGATAATCGAGAAGTCCAAAATAGTGGGGTTCGTCATGCCGTCCGTCGGTCTGTACGTCCAATGTAATTTGAGCTAAAGCCTAAGCGGGTTGCCATACAAATATTTTGCTTTATTCAAATTTTCTCGAAAACGGCTCTAACGATTTTTATTAAATTTCATACCTGCAATAACCAAGTCAATTGTAAGAAAAATGCATTTCAGGTTTTTTCTCAAAAAATTCACATAAGGGAATTAGGTATTTCACGGTTTTTGAGAAAATGGTCTTATTTTTGGGTTATTCGCGTGTATGTTTGCCATGGTTAGACCGATTTTGTTATAATTTTGCAATCTCACGCTTCTCAATAGTTCAATTAATACTGCACTTAAAAATTTGTAAAAACATTATTTTATAAATTTTTTAGTACTTTTATTTTTAGTACTTTAATTTTTAGTACTTTTATTTTGTAGTACTTTTATTGAAACTTTAAATATTCTTTTCGTTAAATATACAAATACATCATGCATCTTCAATGTGGGATTACACACAGTTGTTAACCACAAGAGCAAGTTCGGGCCATGAAGTCGTGCATATTTTGTTCTTTCTATTATTTAAGTTACATAGTCTTTTATTAAGCCATAGAGCTTTGGAATTTGATTCGAATTTTTTCTGAGGTACAAAACGATCAATTGCCTAACTTAACGATTTCAGGAAAATATCATACGAAACTTCAATCTCAAATTTTAAATTGATATTAAAAATTGTGTGAGTGCCGGGACTCATGGTTAATATATGTAAACATCAACGTGCGCGGATCCAAAACGGTTTTGTTTTTGCTTGAAGGGGATCTTAAGATTTATTTTTCACTGAACGCATTCATCCTAGTATGCAGATCGTAACGTTGCACACCGTAACGTTGCACACCGTAACGTTGCACGACGTAACGTTGCACTCGAACGTTCACGTTTTTTTTTGCACTCTACCGCCAGCATAGATGTTTACACATCAAAATGTAACAAGCTAAATCATATAAAAAAAAAACACAAATTCCATTCTGTCCATTGATAGCACTTCTATAATTGTACTTACTTTTACTTCAATGAATAGTTTAGGTCCAACACAAAACAACTCAACTAGTCCCATCCTACCCTTGTCCTCATTCAGGTAACCCACAAAAATAATTAAACATAGCACAAGTCCTTTCATAAGGGGGTATATGGAACAGAAAACTATAAAGTGCTTCCTGTTAACAATTTATTATTAACACGCCCAGCTAAGCTATGTATGTTTTTTAACCTAACCTCAAAAGAGGTCTTTGAAAGGCTCACCTCACTACTTTGAAATTGTACTTCAATTATGTTTGGAGATCTATAACAAAAACTACCACAAAAAGGAATACCGTTTTTATATTTATTTTTTGTTTTTGACTACAGAACAAAAAACATTGTTTACTTTCCTTGGCCCAGACTTTTAAAATATAGGCAAGCCATTACCTACGCTGTAATATAAAGTTGGCCATAAATATTAAGTGGAATTTAAAAATCTATTACCTTGGATGTTAACCAATGGTGTGTGCGTTGTACTATACAGTTGCCAGGAGCTTCGAAGCCAGATTATTCCACAAAAATGTTTTTTTTCTTTTGTCAGGGGTACTGTTTCTTGCGTGACAGTGAAAGTGAAAAATCCTTTTTGTGGTGATTAAATACCTTAGCAGTTCGGATTCGGCCGAAAATTTAAGGTCCCCTTGATTCCTGCCGAATAACAACAGATACACAGAAATGGTTGAGTAGATACTATAGCCCTGGTTCTCCCGGACCTGTTTCGCCACCTACATATTTATTTTTTAACTTCGGAATGAAGCAAATTAATTCCGATGAATTTTTTTTTCTTTAGTTTAAAACCGTTTAAGGAAATCTATGGCCCATCACCCTGTCCAAAAAAAATCAATGAGTGTGAAAGTATTCTACTATGTATTTCGAACCATCATAATATCCATTTATTTATGCTCTTGCCTTTCAGATATGAATCCATAAGATATAATGAATTGCTTTTAGAACTCTTGGTGATTAAACTAAAGTCTTTGTTTACAAAATGGAAATTTAACTCTGGCATTCAGCAGACGCATAGCTTATCTTCTTCCTTCTGGCATTCTCATTATGAAGTGCATTTAATATGTGTCTGAATCTGTATACCTATAGGCTAGGCATGTACATAATTTGCAATTTATGCATATTGGCGCCTCATCTTATCTCCCATAGTGTGTTTGTAGGGTCGGATCATATCGGATCGGACTTACGATATTCGTATTGAATAGAACTTTGTTAAACTGAATTTTTGAATTTTATTCGCCCTTTCAAATCCTGACGTTGTGTTGTTGCCTATTGAATATAGAGAGAGTGGCGCGCTTCTGTTTCCTATATCAATGAGTTTTACATTTGAATGAATCGATGAAAGATGGATTCCAATGAAGAGCATTATAAAAACACCTCCTCCCAGCCTCCTATATTTATTTTATTCTATGTATATACGCCCATCCGTCTATCCCAGTTTTTCCCCCCCCCCTCTTCTTCGAAGCGAAGGTATACGTATGGAATACAAGCAGAGAAAAAAAAAACTCTTCTTTTCAATGTGGAAGCTTGTTTAAAAAAAAAAAGGGGAGAGCTAGACTGTATTACAGTTGGGATTTTCTAACGATGGCTTCACATGCTTCTGCACATGAAGGTCACTTCAAAATAGTCGATTAAAAAAAAAAAAGGGGAGCAAAACAAAGAAATAACAGAAAAAGCTAAAAATGCTGAAATGAAAATTGTTTTTCCGTTCTAATAGATGGATTTTTTCTTTTTTTAAATCTTTCATTCGTTTTTAAGTTTGTTTCTTGTTTTTTTTTGTGTTTGTATTTTATTTAAATGACTTGATTGTGCTTTTCAATTTGCATTTCTTGTTTATTTGAATAGCCGACATTAATTATTTTGAAACACACTCTTACTATTATTATCTGATTCACGATGGCTACTACTTTTATCTAGCTTGTATACATCAATATGTACGTATGTATGAGAGTATGCTTTGTGTGTGTGTATATATTGCACAAAATGTGTCCATTTGAAATGATTCTGACTTATCCGCGTAGTATGTATGTACGATTGCCAAATTATTTTCAATGTACAAGGTGGCGCAAAATTAATCATCCAATTTTGTTTTTGAAATACTTTTTTTACTAAATTAAAAAAAAATGATTTCGAATGATGGAAACCTTTATTTGTACCTTTACATATTTTTCTGTTAAGTGGAAAACATGATATCCGTCAAGTGGCTGACGCCAGTGTTGACTGATACACATTTGTGCCCGTTTTATCGCATTTTCCATGACTTTCCGCAAGATTTCCGGTGATAACTGTTCGCATTCCCGCCGCTCATCCTATTCCGGTAGTAAAAAGTCGTTTCATGGCCCTGTAGCGTTCGCCAGTAACAGTGACCGTATTGCCGATTTCGTCGTCAACAAAATACGGCACAATCACTCCTCCCGCGTGAACGCCGCACCACACAGTTGCTTTGTGTGGATGTAATGGCTCTTTGTGCATCACACGCGGAGTTTCAGAAGATTTTGCTTATTGACGTAACCGTGGAAATGCGCCTCTTCGCTCATGATGATTTACGACACAAAATCGTCCCCTTCGTTGTTGAGATTGAGGATGGCTTGACAGTAATTCACACGCGACTGACGGTCAGTAGGCATTAAATGATGCACTGTTTGCACTTTGTACCCGAACATGTGTTAGTCTTTCGCTAAAATTCGATGTAGGGTCCGTCTGGTGATGCCCAATTGCGTGGCCCGTCGTCTGGTTGATATTTCTTCGTTCTCAGCACCATCGGCAGCCACAACCGAGATATTCTTGGCCCGAACGACCAGTCCGGTAGCTATGCGCCGGAATGTTTGCCCAGTTGTCGCGACATGATTAGGAAATCGACGTCGAAATTCACGCTGCGCTAACACCACCGACCGATTATTGGTCAAAAAATCGACACAATTATTCTACGCTCTTGCGGAGTATAACGCTCCATTGCTTGTCTTTTTGAATACTGCAGGTGTTTGCAAAAATTATATCATCTTCCGATAGAGTGATTCATTTTGCGCCACCTTGTACCTATTAACAATTACGATTAAAGAAGCTTAAACTAAAAGTTAAGGGAGGGAATAATTACAGAAAATAAATTCTAAGAGAGGATTGAAGTCAAAAAATTGTGTGAGTGCCGGTACTCACGGTTAATATGTGTAAACATAAACGTGCGCGGATCCAAAACGCACTTGGTTTTGCTTGAAGGGGATCTTAAGATTTTTTTTCACTGAACGCACCCATCCTAGTATGCAGATCGTAACGTTGCACACCGTAACGTTGCACGACGTAACGTTGCACACGAACGTTCACGTTTTTTGTTCACTCTACCGCCAGCATAGATGTTTACACATCAAAAATATATAGGCGTAGTTAGTGCGATGATGAGAAAGGCGTATAAATAAATCTTATTTTAAGGTCCATCGGAGAAGCCATTCGATTTTCTCTCAACATTAATAAATTGATAACAATCTAACAATGCTTAGCATCGGAGATCAGACTTATCTGCATTCTGTTCAGATATGCATGATAGATTTACTCACAGAGACTGAAGATACTATTAAAAGAAGCTCTCTTTTTGTCACAAAAAGTAATGGCAAATAACAAAAAATGTTCAAAATGTCATTACCTACGATGTGACACCACATGGACCTACTCGTTTGAACATTTTTAACTCGGTATTTCAGCCCTTGCCAGATCACTCAGATCGTTGTAGTAGAAGTCACCCAAATGGAAGTCTATCTATCTATCTGAAGGTACATATATCTGCTCTTCATCCATACAGCTTCTGCAGAAATCGTTTGAGTAGATGCCAAGTCGCTTGGCGTGGCTATACCTATGAGACAGTGTCCGGTTGTAACCCCCATTACGAAGTTTATATGTAATTTGCTTAAAGATATCAAACACTTCCAGCGTTGGCCATCAGATCTGTTTGGTCGCCAGGTTGTGATGTTGTTCAACCTAAAGTTTGTATTGTTTATAGCATCTTGTTTTAGCATAAGTTTGCATATAGCGATGGGCTTACCAATATATGTCTAATCTGTTAAAATAGGTATTGTTGGTCCACTTTTAGCGAGTTCATTTGCTTACTGTTTGCTTGAATGTCCCTGTGGCAGCTCATTAAGTTTGGATAATCAATCTTTCATACCAGCCATCTATGGATGAATCAATAGCAAGAAACATAAATTAACATCTCGCACTGCTTATTTATAAGAAATCCATTTTTCGACATTTAATAATCTGTCATTCAACATAGCTGTCTTTTTCTATTCAATTTCTAAACTGCCTTCTTAAGTTGTTCTAAAATTTCGTTACTGGCTTTATATTCATTAAACGGAAACTCTTTTATATTAAACCCATACATAAATATTGCACTGCTGCGCCATCTCAACAAGAGATGATCGCCAGTTTAGGGCTGTTTTCGAGTTTGTAGAGACGGAGTCCAGAGATTTAAGAACAGTTTGAAAAGTTGCGGATATCCGTTGCTGATAAAACGTTTTCTTTAAGACAAGATAAAAATTGTTTGATCGCTAAAAGTTCAGCCTAAATATGTCAAAGGGTATCAGATGAAAAAGATTGTCCAGTTCAGCGAACGGAGTAGAGCGCAGTGCTCCACTTGTGCACAGACAGACTGAACGTTGGACCTTGCTAAGTCGTTAATAAGCCTTAACAATAACTTTTTGAGACTACAATTTAAATTTTAGTCATAACAACTTTGAATTTGAGATTTTACGCCTCGGCTAAACTTAAACAGCCTTAATTATTAGATTTCACTATACTTTATCCAAATGATTTGTGCAGTACAGGTCTTATGGGCGAGCATTTTCAAAAGCAGTGGCGCCTGATGCGCCCTCAGGACACTGCGTTGGGAAAAATAACACTAAAAAAAGAGCAAGCCACTGACTTAAGTTCAAGAATTGTTGTTGTAATTCTTCGCAAAAAGTCGTACACCCCAACACGACCGTTGTATCCCAGTGCTGAAGGGATACTGATACTGAAACTGATAGACGATCGTGCGCTCGTCGTCGTCATATACGATGTTTGTGCTTTCTCAATTCAGCCTTTCTCAATTGTAAGCAAATTCAAGAGCTTTTTCTGTGGATTTTATTAAGGAACTTTTGGGATTTGAAGCTTTTGAGAACAAATTTATGAAGTTTAGTATTTGAATGATGAGGTATGATTTATAATTTAAACTACGGAAACCCTGGGAGAGCTTTAAATAGCGACACGCTTATGCAAGCCAATGCAATCAGAGTGAGAGGGAAACGTCCTATCTTCCCTGTACTCCACAAATCAATTGGAGAAAGTATAATACTCGGAATAGTTAAACCGAGTCGAAGCACTTACTCCGTCCTTACGCCAAGTCAAACAAATCCTTATTTATAAAATATTTTTTTGGCCACTTTAGCTACACTCTTCGTATGTCAAATATATTATAAAAAAAATGACCAATCTAAAACTCTGGTTATTATAAACGTAAACAAAACCCAGCTGATTTTCACAATTAGTCATTTTAAGTAATTATTATTTTTGGTACTTTGTCTGAGTAATTACCTAATAAATGGATAAGAAAAATAAAAAGAAATGGAATCATCGCTTAGGGAAGACCGAGCTATGGCTATTAATTTTTTCATATTTTCTTCGAAAAATCGGTACTTCGAGCGGAAATCTTCATCCCTTAGTGTCATGGGATTGAAACGAGTTTTGTACAGCTTTGTCCTTCTCCTTCTTGCAGTTAATTCATTTAAAGAATTTAAATAACTTATGAATCCGAAGTAACTATCCATTTCGTCTTAAGATTAGTAACAAAAAAGTAAAAAAAAAATTTTGTTTACATTTCTTTTTGTAAATTTCACACCTCATATGAACCAGTTTTAGCTTACTCCGCCTCTATTCCTCGTGTATTTTTTTATAAAGGGTTTAAAGTCGGAGTAACTTTACTCTGTCGCTAAAACGAGTTTATAAATAAGGCTGAAAAACAATTAATACGGCGCACAGTGGCCCGTTTAGGCAAAAGTGCTTGCGAGATTCATTTTTCGGGTGGGTTTATAATGCAAAACTTTTACTTTTTTTGAATTGACAAATGTTTGGAGCTCTAGTAATCGAAAAAATTATTTCATTTGTATGAATGGTTTGACTTGTAGAGCGAGTCAAAGTTGACAAGTTTGTATGGTTAGAAAAAAACAATTATTTTTTAAATTTTTTTTTAATTTTGAGTGTAAAAACTAGGAAAAAGGTGTAAATAAAACTTTTTTTTGTTATTTTTACTTGATATATGTGTTAATTGCTATAATCAGAAATGAAAAAAAAAAATGATACATTTTTTTAAACTGCTAAATTTAATGTTTTTTTAAACACCCATTTTTGCACGCTTTTTCGTCTTTACACTGAGTAGAAAAAAAAGGTTCAAACATAATCAAGCCAAGCTCGACGGATAGTAAATCCTTATAATGGGTGATTTTTTAAGAGGTTTAGAACTTTTTTTAAAAAAAAAAACAAAAAATTCGAAAAAATGAATGAAATATTTATTTGAATCGATAGTTTGAACCTTACAATTTAATGTTTAAAGATAATTTCATGCAAATGTTGACCGCGGCTGCGTCTCAGGTAGCCCATCCGCTGAGTCCAATTTTGGCATACTCTTTCACACATATCGGCCGGTATCTCACGAATGAATGCATGGATGTTGGCTTCCAGTGCGTCAATCGAAGCGGGCTTGTCCCTATAGACATTAGCCTTGACATACCCCCACAAAAAATAATCTAATGGTGTCAAATCGCACGATCTAGGCGGCCAATTGACCGGCCCGAAACGTGAAATTAACTGTTCACCAAACTCGCCTCGCAATTGCGCCATTGTTTCGCGAGCTGTGTGGCATGTGGCACCGTCTTGTTGAAACCACATATCATGCAAGTCAAGAACTTCCATTTCGGCAAAAAAAAGTTTGTTATCATCGCTCGGTAGCGTTCACCATTGACAGTAACGCTGCGATTCGCATCATCTTTGAAGAAATATGGCCCAATAATGCCGCCGGCCCATAAACCGCACCAAACAGTGGCTTTTTCGGGATGCATTGGTAGCTGTTGCAATGCTTCTGGCTGATCTTCACTCCAAATGCGGCAATTTTGCTTATTTACGTACCCATTCAACCAAAAATGAGCCTCATCGCTGAACACAATTTTTCGATAAAAAAGCGGATCCTCGGCCAGCTTTCCAAGAGCCCATTCACCAAAAATTCGGCGTTGTGGTAGGTCGGCTGGCTTTAGTTCTTGCACCAGCTGTATCTTAAAAGGCTTTACGCCCAAATCCTTCCGCAAAATTTTCCACGTAGTGCTGTAACAAAGGCCTAACTGCTGGGAACGGCGCCGAATCGACATTTCGCGGTCTTCTGTCACACTAGCTGATACGGCCGCAATATTTTCTTCACTACGCACAGTACGTAAACGTGTTGGTGGTTTAATGTCCAACAAAGTAAATTTGGTGCGAAATTTGGTCACAATCTTCCGAATAGACTGCTCAGAAGGTCGAGAATGCCGATCATAAAATGGAAGCAGCGCGCGATGAACATTTCGAACCGAGCACGAATTTTGATAGTAAAATTCAATAATTTGCAAGCATTGTTCATTTGTAAGACGATCCATGGTTAAATTGCAAACCAAACTGAAGCTGTTTGACAGTGACACAAGGTACTAAACACACGTCAGCTGTCAAAACCAGTGTTGCCAAAACCAAACCAGCTAAAAAATCACCCTTTATATCTCTTCATATAAAACCAAAAACTCAGCTGCATAAAGTTGCATAGAGCTGAGCTAGAGCGATTTGATTTGATAAAGTCAGTAATTTTTTCTGAGTTTTTTTTTGTCAGGTGCAGAAAAAAAATCATGAAAAATATTTTTTCTTTGTTTTGCAGGTATGAGTGTTGCTTTGAAATAAAATGGTTTTGAAATTTAGAAGGAAAAACCTACCTAAGTTTTTTAAAACGGTTTTATAGCTTATTTCTTGTCCCCAAATAAAACTTTTAGGTATGAATGTCATTGATTTCGCGTATGATTAATTACTGTCACGTAGTTTGATGGATAAGAGTTTTTAACTGGATTAGAATTTTTTTAAAAAGCTTATAGGTAAAGCAGATTACCTTATTAGGATGTCATAAATTGAATATTTTTAATGCAGGTATTTAGTTTTATGGTATAAAAAGATGAAACATCGGGATGAAGCTATCATTGAAAACTTGAAGGAGTAGCTGTATAAGGAAAAATTATTTAAAATGGATATACCATACAATATTTTGTTTGAACCTTTTGTCAAAGATGAGAGTCTTGAAGAGTTCTTTTTTGCCATAATAAATGAATACCAACTATCCGGTGAAAATTTACCGGAAAATGAAGCAAAATTAAAAAGCTTTTATTACAACATTGATAAAAAATGGGTCGCAGCCCATAGATCAAGATTATATTTCATAAAAAAAATTAGGAATGGCTTTCTTCATCTCTCCATGTCAAAACCGGACAATGAGCTTGGACTTGATGTAAATAAACCAAAGCAAGGATTTGGAAATAGCAATTAAGGAAAAACTTCTAGGAGATTTTTGATCAATCTGAGTCAACCGCTCGAATTACTGGAGTCAATAAAGAGGTTATAACCAGGATCAAAATAATACTTAATGTTTTGAATAGCAGGGAAGTAGTGAATACAGTTAAATTTGGAGAGTACACCAAAAAAACCGCAGAGTTATTGAAACAAAAGTACCCTGAAAATCAACTCATTGGTTCATAGTCAAAATATCATCGAATACGAATCACTACCACTTGGAGAATTGTCAGAAGAAGTCCAGGAGTAAAAAAATAAAGACTACAAGAAATACAGATACCAAAATACGTGCAAAGTTTCAAGAATTCGGCAGAATGAAGACCTATTTAACATGCTAGCAATCTGATCCGATCCACTTATTTCTTCCTTAAGGCATGTAAGAACCCAAAAAGATCTCACCGGAAATTATAAGTTTATTACGCATTACCTCGGACTTAGATGATAGTTTCCAAGAAATTTTATGTTTCTATGTAAATTTTTGTTCCTTTTATTTTGTTTTTCTACTTTTTGAATTCTAATCTATCAATAAAATACTTCATAAATTTACTCTCTTATAAAAAAAAAATTAAAAAAATGAAAAATCAATTAATAAAAAAAAACAAAAACTGATTTTTTCCCCCACTGTTTCACTCAAATTGGTTTGTTTTCTTTTTTCGCCACTGTTTCACTTAAATTATCCTCAAATTATCTCATAAATTGACTATCGACCTTTTTAGAATTAAATACCATTTATGTTAACCACGTTAACAAAAACTTCTCATTTCAGCAGCAGATTCTATTAATATTTTTTCTTAAAATTCACAAACTTTATAGCCTTGGAAATTTCCTTCAAATTTTGGCGATATCTTTATTCGTTTAAGAGATATGATTTTTGCAACCAAAAAAGTCAATACGGGCCACTGTGCGACGGTTTTCTTATTTTCCGTATAAAATTAAAAAAATTCAATTGTTGAGAGAAAAATATTTGGATCAAAACTGTAGGAAATTCAATTTCCAACAACTTTTGTTATGAAATTTTATTGTAAAAATTTAAAATGAGCGAGTTATTAAACAAAAACCTATTAACCTTTAATTCAACATGGCAGCCAAGGCAAAACTGCTACTGTTCAGTTCATTTTAAGTGCTGATCAATAGTAGCGCCAAGATACTTATAATTTTTAACCACTTCAATATTAAAACAGTTACTATTACAGGTGGCATTGGAATTAAAAGTCAATTGGGAAGTAGGTCTTAAACATTTGCTGCTAAGAAGATTGCAAAACAGAAGAATGAAAAGTAACTTTAATCTCTTCTATCAACTTTGATTCAAGACTCAAAAACATTAACTTGGTTTTAGTGCTAAGGACAAGTTTTTGTTCTGCGAACCATTACCTTAGTAAATGCACATCATGATTCAAATAAGCAACTAAATTCAATGAACTTACAGCAACATTCCAATTGCAAGGTCGTCAGCGAAAGCTTTTACTTTCCCCACAAATGGTTGTTTAAATAAAGAATTTATATAAATGAAAAAGAGTATGGGACCAAGAACTGATCCTTGGGGTACACCCAAGTAAATATTCATAGACATAGGACATTACTCACTTTAACTAAACAATATATGCTATAAACACCTAACACCTTGATGTATAGAGCTAGCAGAGCAATTTCGGTAGAAAAACCCGTTCTTAATCCAAATTGTAGAGGACTAGAAAAATTCAGATTCCACAGATACCCGAGAATACTATAGCTTTAATGAATTATTCAAATACTTTTGAAATAGACGACAGTTACGGTATTGGTCTGTAGTTACTTATATCTTTTTTTGTTACCTTTTTGTATGTAACGGGATTATTATAGCAGATTTTAAATCATCAGTGAACATTCCTGAAAAAACGCTCAAATTAAAAACATGTGCCAGAATGTGTACTATATATTTAAAGCCGTTTTTTTTAGCACAGCTTTTGAAATACCATCTATATCTAATATAATTTTCAATATTTCAAGTCCAGATAAGGATTCATATGGTTTGGAGCAAGAGGATAAGTGCAGCATTCACAAGATGATGTAACGTTCGGAAAACAAATTCGTCCAACTGAAGTAAAATATTTATTGATAATTATTAGGTATTAAGCTTCTCCATCCCTATGCATACTTTTCCTATGAAAGACACCCTTAGGCATCGAGTAATCCCTATCTGCCATGCTAAATATTCATACCCAGAATTAAAAATAAGAACATCTCGGAAACGACCTTTTTTCGGTGTCACATTTTTTTATTTCTTTTTTTTTTTTTTTAAATTCGATCAGATTTTTTTTTATATTAATTCTACATTAACAGGTTGTATAGGTAGTTGGGATTTTTCGGCGTAGCTGCCTTTCCTTTTTAATTTTTTTCTCTTTGGCAGAAATCAAAAACCTGTTATGATAAGACTTCATTCATACTACATATAAAATATCTGAATTTATTTTTAACTTTTCAGATGAGATTAATTCAAATTAAGCAATGACGGCACATAAAGTTTCGTTGTAACTGCCCACTATCATAAGTATTTTAGTTAATGATTTCAATAGCATGGCGCAAAAGTGACATAAGTAATAAGATAAATAAAATTATTTAAATTACAAAAGAGTACCTAATGGTTTGGGTGATTAAAAATATTTGTAATGGGTAGCAAAATGAAGTCAACAAATTACTACAAATATTTTAGAATTCGACATAAAAGTCATATTAGTACAAAATCACGATGAGTGTTGAATATTTTGAAGGATTTTTTTTTGGTAGGCCTAGACAGATGATATTGAATTTTTATACCATTACATACTTAACAGGGTTGTTGTTTATTACATTTGCAATTTAATAACCAGTTAATTACTCATTGCAACTTAAGTAGGTTATTTAAATTAAAAAAAAAATACCAATTACTACTACTAATTTATGGTTTGTAATTAAAATAATTTTAACCAACCATTACTGTGTGCAAATTAATTAATTTAACTATCCTTTAACCATTACTCATAGTTTTTTTATTTCTTAGCCATATTTTTTAATGAGTAACTGATTTTATTTTATTACAAACTAAAATTTGTTTGGGTAATTAAATTAAAATAAATATGTAATTTACTTTTTATGTACAACTCTGGACCCTTTGTCATTAACTACTTGTCTAAATATATAAAACAAAGTCGTTTGAGTTACAACACTTATAACTCAAGAACGGCTTGACCGATTTTAATTATCTTTGATTTTTTGGATTTTTCTCCGCCCCGAATAGCAGAATAACTATAAAATATTTGAAAACATCACTTTCTAGGGTGAAATGGGGTAAAATGAAAAAGACGTATCAAATTAAAAAAAAAACTCAACTTGCGTTTGAAAGGTTATTCTTGAGAAATTGCTTCAAGGGTATTTTTCTTTTAAAATTTCAATTTTGTAGGGTGAAATGGGGTAAACATTAGTCTGATTTAAGAAATTCTTTTTAGGGATATTCTTTATCAATTTTTTTATTTGTAGGGTAAAATGTGATAAAAATAAAAAAAAATAGTCTTATTTAAGAAATTCTTTTTAAGGATATTCTTTAGCAAATTTTGTATTTGTAGGGTAAAATGTGATAAAAATAAAAAAAAAAATATCCGATTAAAGAAGGTCTCTTTGTTTTGAAAGGTTAATTTGAGTGGTTGGCCATAGGAATATTTTTTTCAAAAATTTGGTATATATAGGGTGAAAGGGTTACCCCCTGAAAATGAAAAGTGGTATCCGATATCAAAAATTCTGTTTGTGTCGAAGAGGTTATTTTTAAAAATTTGATATTTATAGAGTGAAATGGGGTGAACACAAAAAAGTGTTTTTTTTATTGCAAACATTCTTTCTACATTGGGAAAGTAGTAAATGTTGGACTCAAATGATCATATTTTTACGACGTGAAGTGGGTCAAAACTCAGTATTTAGTATTCAATTACAAAAAGTAGCTTAAATATTTATCTATGTATATATTCATATGTAATTTATATGCGTAGCTTAGGTTTGTCTACCCGTGCGAAGCCGGGCGGGTCAGCTAGTTTAAAATAAAGTACAAATTTGTAGCATGTTTCGAGATTGACTGATACCAAAACTAAAAATATAATGGTAACCTTATAATGGTAATGGTAACACTTTAAGTTGAGCATGAAGCTGATTATAAATAGAACCCGCAACATTTGACTGCCGCATGGAGTCGATGATTTTTTTGTTTTAAGACACTGGCTTATCGAATTAATGATCCGCAACACTTTTGGTGCGGATATGAAAGGAAAATAATCGTGAATGGTCCTTAAATTCACAGATTCTGTAGTCGTTAATATGTATGTTAAACTAACTGGGAGTATGTCTAACTCGCGGCGGCGCCGGCTTCGGATTTAGTAATCGGGGTGAATAAATTTAAATATTTCGTTTGGTCTTTTAATTTATGAATACATTTTTAAATTTACTTCTAAAAATACACTTTGGAATATGTATACAAAAAAAAAAGTATAGCTTCTTTCCAGTCGATTAAATGTTGAACGAAACAGCCCCGAAACATATTTAATTTAATATTCTAACTTGGCAACCATTGAAGTTTGCTTATATCCTAGAAGTCCCTTAATACTTTTCTGTGCTTTGTTTTTTTTTCTATAAATACATATGTGTATGTTTGTATATATGTATTCGCAATGTTGTTGTGGTAATTTGAAGGTCGTTATAGAGAACGATGAAAATCACTGGCAGAAACGAAAACCAGCAGCAAACAAGGAACATAAATACAAAAGCTGAGGGAAAGTCACTCTATCGCTCCTGTTCCTTATGGCTTTGTGTTGAATTAAGTGTGTTTGTTCAAAAAGTAAAAGGATTTTTTGAAATGAGTTCTTCAATAACAACTATACGCTAAGTGCGCTGTTGGTGCGCTGCTAGTGCTGGTGTTATTTGGCTTACTAAGAGGTTTCAAGATAGGTACAGTACATGTTCATGGTATCCTTTTGTGGTTTTCCCCATTTAATGGATATTTTGTTTTGTCCTTGGGAACAGAAGGAAAATATTGTTTCTTCCACATTCGCGACGAGGGATTTAAAGCAATGCTATATACCTAACCTACCTACCCTTCAAAATAAAGAAGAAGACCGATATGACGATACGATGCGATGGCAAATGGTAATAGCATGATGGGGACTCCATAACATTTCAATTTGCATAAGGCCAAAAGCAACTATTTCCTGCACATTGTTTATGTTAATTCCAGTCCGAAATATATTATTATTTGTACACAAAGAGGACAATTTGCATTTAAATTGAACAATTGTCTGCTATCAATATCTTTATAAAAATGAAGGAAGGTATTATAAAAGAAAAACAACAAGAGGGTCGCACCATCAGCTTTTACCCCTATAACTTATCCATACATATTTTGTAAGTTTATTCCTTATTTTCACTGATTACCTTTATGTCTATGATGTCCTTCCGTTTTTGCTTGCAATTTTATGTATCAAGTATTATAAGGGCAATTTATGGATTTTTCAACAAATTTAACTCATCAGTAAGCTGTAAAAAGGCAGAACCCTGGAGGATTTTATAGCAACAGCTTCTAAAAAAACAAAACAACTCATCTGAGCTGCGTGAAGCTAGAACCCCGAACTTAAAATTTTTGAGGGGGGATAATCAGGTTCGTTTGTGCACATTTATCCAGGCAAAAAATCGTTTGTCCACCCTCAGGTAAAAAGTTATTGAGCTTTTCAATTTTTATAGGAAACCCAAAAAAACAAAAAAAACTTGTCTAAAATCCACAATTGATGACTTAGGAGGATGGGCGAAAGTGCATTCGTTTGTCCACCGATCAATTATAATTTTCCACCAAAAAAAATTCGTTTGTCCACCATTAGAAAGAAAAATATTCAACTTTTCAATTTTATAGCACCAAACAAAAGAATTTCAAAATTTACTTGACACAATCGGACCAATTGCATTCGTTTGTCCAGGTTTGTCCAGCAAAAAAAATTGTCCACCCTTTGTTCAAAAATTATTCAAAATTCCTTTTTTTATAGCAACTTTCGCAAAACCAAACCTACATATGTCCAAAAACCGAAATTCATAACTTAGGAGGATGGGACCAAGTGTGTTCGTTTGTCCACCGCTTGTTTATGATTGTCCACTTTTAGTAAGAAAAATATTTCACATTTCTTTTTTATAGCAAGACCCCATAATCGTCTACTGCCCCTAATTGATAAATTAGAGGGATTAGTGGGTTCGTTTTTGCACCGCTTTCCAGAAAAAAATTATTTTTTCCACCCTTAGTTCAAAAATTATTCAACAGTTCTTTTTTATAGCAACTTTCATAAAACAAAAAAGACCTCTAAAAGCCCCAAAACATAAATTAGAAGGACCAAGTGGGTCCGTTTGTCCACCGATCAATTATGATTTTCCACCAAAAAACCCGTTTGTCCAAAAAAATATTCATCTTATCAATTTTATAGCACCAATCAATTTCTTATATTCGATGTTACCGGTAAATGCACGAACGTCGCCCGGTGTGCTAGCAAACTTAAGAGCAAGTTGGTGTGATCCAGTCGTGCATTTTATTTAACCTTTTTTCAAATTTAATACAACTTTTTTTCCATGCACACTACGAGCAATTACGTGCGACACAGCCGTAGGTACAATTTATTTATTTTTCTTCTGTTTCGCTGGTCTTACTGGGTTTCTTTTTTTGTTTCTGAGCAGAAAAATGAAGGATAAATTGAATAAAAGTAAAAATAAAAGCGAATTATTATTTTGAAAAGTGGAAATCATGGCTGTTACTTTGAAATTGACAATGAATTGGATTTAGATATTCAGATATTCGTTCGTCCGTCCGTCCGTCTGTCGGAAGACAGCTTTTCACCCATCAGCTTCGTGAATTGCACCGACAGAACAGACCTGAAGTTCACAAAGATTCTGTCATGTCAAAATTACTTGGAAGTCCATAGACTCATCATCCACAGGAAGGGTCGATCCCTACAATACCTATTTGAAATCGTATACGATAGTCAAACAAATGTGACGTTATAACAGGAATAACGGTACAAAATGAAAAAAAAAGAAAAGATTTTTGTTATTGTTAGTTTGCCCTGCTCTATTGAATATGTAACCTGAATAAGTTCCAAAACACGCACATTCAACTGTGAATCGAAATAGCGCTGAAGACAGCAGAATTTTTTTTTTTTTGTTGGAATGGCTGCGACTCAAAAGGGGATGGATGAACTGTAACTATGCCACCATGCTACGTTCTAATTCATGACAATACATTTAAACGAATCTTGCAAATAGTTTCAGCTTTTATTGCTTTTGTTAGTGATTAATGGGATGTTCGTTGTTCCTTGTTGAGCTCACTCTCCCTCTCCTTTGTCAAGGAGGAACTCGAAGAGGATATCAATATTGTATAGATTCTTAGTTACTGACTGGAAAGCATCTTTCTTGTCCTTGTTGTATAAGAGAAATGGGGTCATAAAATGTTAATGACAATGGATTTATTTGTTTATAATTGTTTTTAAAGCTTAAAGTAGGTAAATCAAAGCTGTTTTTATTATTAAATTCCTCTTATTGTTAGTGCCGTAGTTTTAGTGGTTGAAGCTAAAGTTATCGAAACCGAGCTAGGGGTTATTTTCAACAACAAAAAACATGCAACAATATATCTAAAGCTCCTAGGAGTCTTAAAATAAATAGACTCATTACTTCACATAAGAAAAAAAACGACAGCTTACAGAATGTATACCTGCTGTGACAAAATAATCATATGCAGTTAGAAATCTATTTCAGATAACCTTCTTGTCACGCAATTACTTACGCAATTTTGAAAGAAAACTGCCGAAATCCTGTCAAAAAAAACTTGTACAAATTTTACTAAGAAAAGGAGAATACTTCAATTCTATTTAATAAAGAAATTTCACCTGATAAATTTAAAGTAGGAGGAGCTGCTATATTAGCCGAACATAATAAAAATAATCATAAGGTTATTGAAGGTATAAAATTTAACAAGCTGATATTCTGATCGACAGGCGCGACTAGGCGTTTGCACGAACGACTCACTAAAGCTTTTCGCATTAATAGTCGTGTTCCTTTGGAGGTGGCGATGTATTCATGAGTACTTGCTAGCCATTTTAAATAAAAACACACACTAGCTCGAGTAGTTGGTAGTACTAGATTATTAATTATTGTTTGCATCTACTCATGAGTAGTTCACCACCCCCAAAGGAACACGCCTAATGTGGAAATCAATCAGCTGTTCGTTAAACGTCAAAGTCAAACCATAGAAATATATCTAATCAAAAACGTATGTCATTTGAGTGAAGATAAAAGATAATCTGATCATATACAGTATTCCCCGTTTATTTGCACCTCGCTTAATTTATCTTAAAAGCTGCAGCTAAATGTAAAATAAAAAAACAAACTAAAAACATCTAAATGTTCGGTTAATTGAACGATAGCTGACAATAAGTTACAAGAAAAGATAAACAAGCACGGATTTTGTATTGTAATTCACACTATGAGTCTACCAACTAACGATAGCAACATATGGTCTGTTCGTTTACTTCCCAAAACTACCAATTTCTACCATTTTCAGTCCAATTAAATTTTTGATATGAATTTTGACAGAACTGTGGACTAAAATTGGCAATTTTGGGAAGAAAACGAACAGAGGTAATGTTTCCTTTTAGCATTCCAATGATAATAGCCGGAAGTACCGTAATTTAAAAAAAAAAAACTAAAATGACACAAGGGACAAGGAGCATCAGTTAATCATCTTGACCAACATTTTGTGTTTTTCCGAAGTTTTCCTAAGTTGACTCTGAAAATTTACCGACTGCTTCAATTAAGCGAAGACCGATTGCTGAATGGAACCTTAAACAATTCAGATAAACAACAAGAGAAATAGAAACAACAGAATTGGCTTTTGGAATGTAGGTATAGCTTAAACATTCTCTTGTTTTTGCACCATTATGTCCCAAAATCAACGTATTAATTTTTAAAAATGTTTGGTGAATAAGAATTTGAAATGTCACAAATGACTTTTCTTAGTTAAACAGATTTATCTTCTGGCTTTCTGCATCAATTTGTCCCCTCAGATTTGAAGAGACATTGAGCAACAGTTCAACCTCTTTGTAAACTACCGGTGTCTGCAGCGAGTTGAAATGGGTTTGTTCGACTCGATTGCGGACGCTCTGTGGAGTTGAGTCGAATTCTTTCTATTCAGAACTTCCAAATGTCTTTTCTCGTTCTTATATTTTGAATTTTCCACAAGAACATTAATTTTTGTTGTGAGATGAGACTCACTGTTCTACAACTCAGCCTTAAATTGTCTATAAATTCCATCAGTCACAAAGACGACGAATGTTGGAAGTTCCAAATCCCTCTCCTCAAATTCAACATATCAAAAGAGAGCGAGATAAATGTCAGATTGCAAATATTCAAACGAACAAATACAATGACGGTGTTCACATTGGACTCAATCCTTCGACTTTTTGCTGACGTGAATCCAACTTGTACCGTTCAAACTTACTTTGACATTTAGCAGTCGTTAAAACAAAACAAAAATTTCAGCTTGTTTGAACTGTCGATTTCGAAAAAAAAACCTGCCAGACTTTAGTTTTCGTTATCAGGCCGCATACACCTACAAACGTTCGTGCCCCATATCTCCACACCCAAAATTTACTTTCAGCTCTTAGACTATTTCAGCCCTATTAACAAAAAAACTCTAATTCCACCTTTATTCCACGAGCTAACTAAACCATAGCGTTAAGCTACGGGTTAAAATTTTACATTAATAAAAACTAAATTTTCGTGAAATAGTAAAGTGGCGTTTACGAAAAATTCTCTAAGAAAATCTACTACAATAAGTAAGATGCCTGTTTGTTTGTATGGGTTTTAATAGCAAATTATAATAATTTGTAAAAAAAAGGCTCACGTTATACCAAACACACATAACAATTCTCTTATTAATATATCATATTTCTGTCAAAATTATTATCATTTTTCTACTGTTTGTGTTGTATCTGTTGTGTTTTATGACCACCTCTCTTGTATCCCCATTAAGGTTATCTTCATCAATTGACACATCTAGTTCTTATTCCTTCGTTAAACCACCTACTTCGGTGGTTTAGCATAGTAAACGTCACTTAATATAAATTTTGTTTTATTAATAACACTTTGCACTTAGTCCAAGGAATAAGGCCTAATCCTTCGCTATTCCACGTTTATTAATTTGGCTGTTAGGGTTTAAAATGAAAGTTTATTTGTATGTTAACATTTCTGCCCGCCCGGCGGTAGACCTTAATTGTAATACGTTGGGTGTGTCATATTATGTGTAGCACGTTCCGTTTCATACGTTAATATACCCTTGCATTATGTATGTATATTGGGTACGTTCAATAACAAAAATGGAATGGCACTCGGACGAACGTTAATGTTTACACAAATTAACCGTGAGTCCCGGCTCTCATTTTTGTACGAATTGGATTCAAATTTCGATTAAATTTTGACATTTTCAAAAATTAAATTTGTCATAAAATTTTACACGATTTTAAGGCAATTCACACACGGCCTAAGGAATTTGGTAAATAGAAAAAGAGAAGTTGAAGTTTTATCATTTCCGGCTGCGGTGAAAAAGTGAGTAATCACGTAGATGACTCAAAAAATGTGTGCGAGTTAAGTACCTATACTTTTTTTCCAATAAAAATGTTTACTATAATAAAGAATAAGATTCCTTGCAATTTAAAAAAAAAAAAAATCGGAATTTTTAAAAAGATCACTGCCAGGATTATATTATTATATTGTTATATTGTAGAAGTTCTGATTTCTTAATTGACGGTGATTACATTCGCCTAACTCCTCCGATTTTTTTTTTAATTTTCGGTACTCTCGTTCCCATTGAACAGTGGATATAGATAACCAACTACCACTTATAAGGGTCCGCCAAATAACTTCTTTTTTTTTTTTTGAAAATGGCGCAAAACATCGAGTGTAGCTTCGGCTGTGTGGCACGTAGCGCCGGCCGTCCTGTTAAAACCAAATGTTGCCAATATCCTCCTCTTCAATTTTTGTGAACAAAAATTCGTTCAACATGGCCCGATAACGATCGCCATTGACTGTAACGGCCACCCCTTGCTCATTTTCGAAGAAAAATGGCCCAATTATGCCTCTGGACCAAAATCCGCACCAAAAGGTGTATCGGCTTTTCAATGTATGCGTGCGGGTTTTCTGTGCCCCAAATGCGACAATTTTGCTTGTTTACTATCCGCCAAGATCAAAATGAGCTTCATCTGAAAAGATGATTTTTTTGGCAAAATCGGCATCTTCTCTAAGTCGATCGCAGGCCCACTTAGCGAAGCGTATACACAACCATATTCGTTCAGCGGAAATATAAAACTAATTATCTGTCAAATCAGACATGAGCTAAGTGTTACCATTCACGAAATAAGCACTAGTTGAAAAAAAAAAACCGTAAGATGGCGGATCGTTTTTCAATAATCTAAAAAACGATAAATTTATAATAATAAACATAAATATAAAAATATAAAATAATAATAAAGATAAAATTTTCTAGAATTTTGCATCTATGTATTCCAAAAAAATAATAAATAAATTGGCACTCGAATTTCAAGGGCTCGGACTGAATCTATTATCTATTTGTAAAATTACATATTTTATATTCATATCTATGTAATTATACCTACATTACATGTGCCTAGTTATTAAATAAATAATTTGATCCAATATTAACTTATAAACAAACCTACTTATAATCTTTTTTTCTTTTATTTTTAGGTAAGGATCCAAACTATAATTAAATATTATTTAAGAATATTTTTTCTAACTGGATAAGTGAGTACAAATATACAGGGTGTCCCGTAATGAGTGGATAATACTGCAGCTGGTGATAGCTGGCCTTATGACTGCTCAGAAAAAAAATATAAAAAAAATATTTTTCTTGTGGTCTCCATGGTATAATTTATTTTCGAAAAATGTTAAAAAATTCAGGGTCTCCTAAAATACCTAATTACAACGGCCACCCATAAAGGATTCTTGTTATTTTTGTATTTTAATAATGTTCTTGAATAACCGTTCTAAATGATGGGTAGTAAATTTTAACACCAGCTGATGCATTTTTTGTGTTATAATTTTTTAAAATAATTTTTTTATTCAAAAATAATTCAATATTTTTTTTCACCAAAGTTTGAAAATTAATAAAGAGAAAAAAATGTATGAGAACATAAGTGGCAAATTTGATAAAAATTGGCCTGTTTAATGTACTTTCCAAAATGGTATAACACATGTTTGTGTCTACAACCATGACCAATAAAATTGGCATTTAATCTACTAAAGTAGTTTTTTAACATTTTATCAGATGAAATTAAGTTACAAAGTTAAGTAAACACTACGACGACGAATAAAATAAATTTTAATTTTTATTGCATTTAAAAATAACCGTTATTAAATAAAGGCACTAACATTTAACTGGATTTTTTTTAATAATTTTTTTAATTAATTTTTTAATAAAAAAATGATTAAATATTTATTTTGATGTTTGATGACAACAAAAATTGAGTTGGAAGGAAAAGTCAATAGATATACCAGTGTCACTATTATGTCTGCTAAATTCACTAACTAAAATAATAGTATGCACTTTCAAAAAGGTTTTGATTTAGGTATGGGAAATGCGATAAATAAAAACAACAGTATTAAAAATTATGATATATTTGTAATTTAAATAAATTTATATTAAATGTTCAAACTGTCCCCCATTCACTGTGATACAGGCTCTGCATCTTCTAATGAAGGACCTCTCAATAAAACAAGCATATTGGCGCTCATTTATTTTCATCACAGCGTCTTGAACACGACGACGCAATTCCGTAATGGATGTAATTGGTTTAGTATAAACCATTTCTTTCAGACATCCCCAGTAGAAAAAGTCCAAAGGATTTAGGTCTGGCAAACGTGGTAGCCACAAAATTGGGCCCAGACGGCCTATCCCTGTTCGTCTTGCAATCACCCGTGTGATGTAGTTGAATCTGCTTCAATTTCATTCAGCACAATACGATCAATTTCTTCTCGCGGTAAACGTCCTCCGCTAGTACCGCCCAGTCCATTACCAGGCATTCGTCCTTCTGAAAAACATTGGTGGACTCTGATGAACACTCGATAGTCCGGATGTCGCGCATTTGGATATCGCTCTCTATAGAGAGCTGCAGCTGCGTTAGCGCTTCCTCTACATTTCCCGTATATTAAATGCATATTCGCATACTCCAGCGGCGTATACTGTGACATTCTTAATCAGTATTAATTTAATCAAATTCAAAAATTCGTTTAAGTGACGAAACCAGTATAACAACGTTATACGTTACGTAATGACAGAGAATTGACAATATTTGCAAATAATACTTTTATATGCATTTTAATGCCTATTTTATTACAAGTCAATTTTTATTTGAGAAAGTGTTAAAAATCTTCTCTAGTAGATTAATAGCCAATTTAATGTGTTATGTGTTAGTGCCTTTAGTCAATAACGGTTATTTTTAAATGCAATAAAAATTAAAATTTATTTCATTCGTCGTCGTAGTGTTTACTTAACTTTGTAACTTAATTTCATCTGATAAAATGTTAAAAAACTACTTTAGTAGATTAAATGCCAATTTTATTGGGCATGGTTGTAGACACAAACATGTGTTATACCATTTTGGAAAGTACATTAAACAGACCAATTTTTATCAAATTTGCCACTTATGTTCTCATACATTTTTTTCTCTTTATTAATTTTCAAACTTTGGTGAAAAAAAATATTGAATTATTTTTGAATAAAAAAATAATTTTAAAAAATTATAACACAAAAAATGCATCAGCTGGTGTTAAAATTTACTACCCATCATTTAGAACGGTTATTCAAGAATATTATTAAAATACAAAAATAACAAGAATCCTTTATGGGTGGCCGTTGTAATTAGGTATTTTAGGAGACCCTGAATTTTTTAACATTTTTCGAAAATAAATTATACCATGGAGACCACAAGAAAAATATTTTTTTTATATTTTTTTTCTGAGCAGTCATAAGGCCAGCTATCACCAGCTGCAGTATTATCCACTCATTACGGGACACCCTGTATACTGATAAAAAACAAAATTGTTATTATGAGTATGATACTACTTAACAATTTTCTTACTTTAAAAGTCTTAATTAAAATGTTCTTAGTTTTAATCAATTTTTAACTATTTAGTATCATACGAAGCCTATATTCTTAATAAACTCCAGCTGAACACACATACAACAGTGACAGTTCGTGCAAAAAAGTAACCAAACATACCTTTTTTCACATTTCTTATTGTCAAAGTGACATTTGGAGCTAGTATGATACTTAAAGGATATAATAGCCATTTGGTGATTGTTAAAAACATAGTACGATGATTACTCGTTTAAAATTTGGAAAATCTTCTTCTTATCCTAGCATCATACTAAAAATTTGTTGACTAAATTGTGTACCATTTTGCGCCAGTAATCACATTTTACAAAGCATAACCTACGCATTCGTAGTGACTTTTGGCATAATAATTATTGTAAGTGCGTAAGACTCTCACGCCAGAGGTCTGGGATCGAATCCCGGCCTTTGCTACTTTTTTCGGGTACACTACCCTTTTGCGAGGGAGTGACAAATTCTCCAAGAGTATCTGGGTAATAATTTTTTTTTCTAGAACAAAACTTCTTTCAAAGATGAACTTTGTAATTCGTTTTGCAATATCCCAACGCTTCCAGTTTCCCCCTGAATAATAGTTTTATCGCTTATAATATAATGTTTACTTTGTGTTTTTTTTTTTTATTTTATTAAAAGCATAGGACATAGTGCAAAACTTTTTTGGTTGATAATTCTTCTCTGGCAATTTCACAAAAGATTTTCCCTAGTGCGCTCATTTCCTTTACTCTGTTCTATTTTACTTACCCGTTAAACTCGATCCATTAATAAATACAAACATTCTTCCTTGTCTTACAAAGAAGACTTGTCTCAAGAGCATAGCAAATTTTAATACCTAACATTAAAAAGAAAATAAATTCTGCCATCCAACCATAAATAAACAAAAAAAAATTATGACAGAAAGCAATTCATCAACTGTCTAGTCGAGCTAATGAAATTGAGAGATTGAGACCTAGAATAGAGAATCCCGTAACAATTGGGCCAATAGGATACAAAAGAAAAAAATATGCACGACTGGGTCGCACGAACTTGCTCTTATGCGCGATCACATTGTGGTTCTATAGTCTGAAATAAATTAGCTATAGGAGTATATATTTTATCCATTTGCCAAATCTTAGTTTAGTTTCAGGTGGTATTATGTGAGTATACAAAAATTAACAATATAGCCTAGTGTTGCACATATGTAATATGCATAAAAGGAAATTATACTATTTAAACTGGTAAATTGTTTTAAATCAACAAAATGAGAAAGAAATTGATTAAAATACTTTAAATCCGTTTTAACCCAACGCGATGTACACCATCTGATTTCTTATATAAATCTTAATTTATGAGAACAAAATTTTGAAAATCGTAGGAGCGGTTTTAAAAATAATTAATTTTTTATATATAAAATTTTGAGAAAAATAATTGGTACGCCAATTTAAAGCATTTATTAATGCTGCGTTAAAAATTGAACTTCACAAAAAAATCAGCTACCAGTTTTCGAAATATCGAATTTTCAAAAAATAATTTTGATTTTTTTTTTAAAAATCCAAAAATCATTTTTTAGATAATTTTGATACGCACTTTTATTTATATTTGTTACAAGCTTCTGTATACAAAATCTAATTTTATTCGGTTGATCAGATGTTGAGATAGTCAAAAATCAAAGAAACCGTTCTATGAGAGGTACTGTTAATAAACGTAAAATATAAATTTTAAAAATTTTAAATGGTAGATCGTACTTATTTTAACACACAAACAAACTTTTATGAAAATCGTAGGAGTCGTTTTTGAGAAACAAAATATTTTTCTTGACGATTTTTTTAACATTTGTATGGGAGGTACCGTTATTTTTGGGTATTAGCATAATATTTGTCAAAAATCTTCTAGATAAAGTAAAAAAACTGCTATTAACCAAGTTTAATAAAAATCGACCAAGTCGTTTTTGAAATATTGAGTTTTTGAAAAAAAATGTTGAAACTTTTTTTAAAAACCTACAAAATATTTTTTTGAACATTTTGGTACACAATATTATTTAAAATATGTCAATTATTCTTCATAAAAAAATTGGTCAGAATCAGTTTAACCGTTTTCGAGAAAAGCGAAAATAAAAAAAATGGTTCTTTGGGAGGTAGCATTAATAACCATTTTTCGGAACCATTTTTTTTATTAAACGGCAACCTCAAAGTATTTAAATTTATTGAGTTCTTAAAAACAAATTCGGTAGTGCTGGATTTGAGAAAAATAAGTTTTTCCTTTTTGGCCAAGAAATTTTGTATGACAGCTACTGTTAATTTTGATCCTAAAAAAAAAAGAGAAAAAAACGGGTGGGGGGAATGTCCAAAAAACGCTAGGTACCAAGTTTAAATAAAATCGACCCATCCGCTTAGGCTGTAGTCGAGCCGACAGACAGACAGACAGACAGACAGACGGACGTTTTTGCCAGACCCACTTTTTTTGACTTCTCTATCATCGTAATGTAAAGTTTGATCAAAATCTCGAGTTCGATTTTTTGTACGAATCCATAACTTCCCATATAGTACCTATATCGCAAGTAAAAATCAAAGCCAAATACTTCTTAACGTTTTTTGTACATTCTTCCACATTGTCCTTTGTCTCCTTCTAATAGGGATACATAAACATAAGGACATCATTCCATTTCTTGAATTCTTTTTCATTTTCCTTTTGATTAGCAAGAAAGAAAGTTGCGACAACCGTAATTTTTTGCTTTTATCTGTTAACAACATTATCTACCTAGTTTGTTTATGTTTTTGGACAAAGTCTCTGTTTCAGCTGGCGATGACAATTATGTATGATAGAAAAAGTTTTTGAAAGGTCGATGAACCTTTTCAAAGAGGATACTAAATCATGTGTTATGTTTATAAAAAAGCTAGGTTGATAAAAAAATCATTCCACAATCGGCATTCGGTATGATTCTTGGAGTTTAGTGGAGAATGATACTGTCGAAATGTGCAGAGGATTAAGCAAATCTTAAGTGGGTTGCAATAATTAATAATTAAGTTATCATCAGAATGATTTACAGTAGTGCCTCATTAATTGTTGGATGGATAATTCCAAGATTATCCTGCTTCAAATCAAAAAGGTTTAAAGATGAAAAGGTAGGTAGTATAAGCTTTTGTTTCTAGCGTGGATTTCAAAACGAAACCCGGTGTTTTGCACTTATAACCCCATAATGGGGTAACTACCTAGATTGTGAACCAGTACGTTACTTATTATTTATAATTATTATGTACTTATGTAGGTACATTGGTATACAGATACATTGTATGTACATGTATATGTAGGTATGTACCTACATACATATGTTTGTAATTACGTATATTTGAAGTTAGATCGTGGATTTTATTTATGATGTTATTTGGAATGTTTTGTACTTAATAGGTATATTACATATTATGTACCTAAGTAAATATCTACCTACCTAAAGTTTCAATTTTTCAAGTAGGTAATGGTTAGCTATGCTTCAAGCAGATAGCACTTACCTTCCAATATCAATAATATTGTTACCCATAGAGGTTGGTATACCAACCTGATCTGATTCTAAATTAAATACATAAGTTAGTTACCTATATGTGGCCCTATATTAGTAATGCCCCTTGCCACACCTAGATTTGTTTAAGGAATTATTATGTTAGTTACAATACAATAATTATAAATATAGCACCATGTTGCACATAGTCAAAGAAAATTATGTTATTTAAACTTTAAAATGGTTTAAAAAAAAATAAAAAGAAATTGATTAAAATACTTTTAAAACTGTTATGAACCCAACGCGATGTACAACATCTAAATAGTTATGTTAATCTCAATTTATGAGAAAAAAATTTTAAAAATCGTAGGAGCGGTTTCAAAAATAATTAATTTTTTATTTATAAAATTTTGTAAACATGTATGAAAAAAAAAATTGGTACGCAAATTTTAAGTATTTATTAATGTGGAGTTAAGAATTGAATTAAAAAAAAAAAATCATTCACCCGTTTTTGAAATATCGAATTTTCAAAAAATAATATTGAATTCTTTTTTAAAAATCCAAAAATATATTATTTTAAAATTTTGATATACAATATTATTTTAACTGATTATAAGCTTCTATATACAAAAATTTATTTTAATCGGTGAACCCGATAGTGAGATAGTCGAAAATCAAAAATACCGTTCTATGAGAGGTACTGTTAATAAAACTCAAATGTTAAATTTCATATTTTAAAAAAGTAGTTCGTACTAATATCAATACACAAAAGAAATTTTATCAAAATCGTAGGAGTCGTTTTTGAGAAAAAAAAAGATTTTCCTCAACTGTTTTTGAACATTTGTATGGGAGGTACCATTGTTTTTGGATATAAGCACAATTTTCGCTAATAATATGTTAGATAATATTAAAAAACTTTTTTTTCCCAAGTTTCATAAAAATCGACTTGGTCATTTTTGAAATATTGAGTTTTCAAAAAAAAAATTTCAAACTTTTTTCAAAAATCGAAAAATAATTTTTTTGAAAATTTTGGTACACCATACTATTAAGATTACAACAATCCTTTTTCACAAAAAAAATTGTCTAAATCAGTTGAATAGTTTTAGAGAAAATCGAAATTCAAAAAAATGGTTCCTTAGGAGGTACCATTAATAACCATTTTTCAGAACCTTTTTTTTCATTTAACGGCAGCTTATAACTATTTAAATTTTTTTGCGTTTTTAAAAAAGAAATATGTAGAGCCGATTCTGAGAAAAAAAATATTTTCTTTTTTGGCCAAAAAATATTGTATGACAGGTACCGTTATTTTTGGTCTTAAAAAAAAAAAAGAAAAAAACGGGTCGGGGGAATGACCAAAAAACGTTAAGTACTGAGTTTAAAGAAAATCGACCCATCCGTTTAGGCTGTAGTCGAACAGACAGACAGACAGACAGACAGACAGACAGACGGACGTTTTTGCCAGACCCACTTTTTTTGACTTCTCTATCATCGTAATGTAAAGTTTGATCAAAATCTCGAGTTCGATTTTTTGTACGAATCCATAACTTCCCATATAGTACCTATATCGCAAGTAAAAATCACTAACAATGAAAGATTAATTCAAGGCTTTTTTAAGATAATCAACCAAAAAAGAACAAGGACGACCCGTATAATTTAATCAATCTGAAACTACTTTCAATTGTCCGCAAGTAAAACTGTTAAACCGTTCAGAGTTAGTGTAGATAAATTAAACCCAACCTCACACTTTAAATAGCCACAGCGCCGCCAGCGCTAGCGTGCCGTTGTAACTACAATATGCACCCAGCAGAAATGCCTAAACAGCAAAATCACTCACCCATTTCCATTGGAGCTTGTGAATACAATAATGTTGTGTGATTTAAGAACTAAAATCAAGTTTACATCGTGTCATGTTTTTTACTATACCATACGAGTAGCAGAAGCAGCAGCATGCGGTACTGAAGTGGTGATGGAGCTGGTGCTAGTTATAAGCTGCTCACACTCCACATCACCCTTTAAAGTTAAAGTGGACACCACTCAAAGAGCAAAAATCTTCCCCCGGGGTGATGACAGAGGCAAAATCAGCCAGCAAACGAATGAAGAACTGACATAACAGTGGAACTAATGATTCCCAAAGCTGATAACGGATTGAATGTGAATTTAATGATTAATTCAACATTTCGGGTATATTCTGTCCTCATTATTTTATTTAGAATTTCAAAAAAAAAAAGAAGGATATAACTGAATTGTCAGGAACTTGGGGTAATTTATTAAAAAAAAAATGGACGATACTAGGGAAATGGCAATATGTAACAGTGAAAACATTTTATCGCCATTAAAAGTGGGCGTGCGTTAACGAGCTTCGCAGGACTTTAAAAAAAATCTAGGTGTCTGAAGTATCCCAACCGTCGCGGAGAACCCAGGCCCTGCGGGGCCGTATCTACTTTTATAAACCAAGAGGTTTAGTGGCATGTCGTGCCCACAATGCAGCTGTACAGGTTTCTGACATTCTGACTGCAGAAGCACTGATATCTATAACATGAGGGATGGATTGAAGACAGCTTGAAACTAATTTCATCCCCTATATAAACACTCACCAAGTGTGAAATGGGCTTGTTCGCCTCCATCAATTTTGAAATGTCAAAAATGTTGCACGCAAAAGTTAAAAGTTAGTGAACTCTTGCACCTGCGGCTGCAGCTACGTTGCGTTGTTTTCGCAACATTGAAATTATGTGTATTCAATATTTTGACAGCTAGTCCGGCTGCAGCTCCAGTTGCAGCTCCGTCTCCAATGTGTTCAGGCAGTTACTTCAAATTTGGTACATAGCTTTTTTATGTCATCCTTTAGAGAATTTTCAAAACTTCTCAAAAACGGCTCAAACGATTTTGATTAAACTTCGTATCTGTAATAAACAAAGTAATTTAAAACAAATTGAGTTTCAGGTTTTTGCCAAAAAATTCATATATAACAGAAATAGGTATTTCAGGCTTTTTCGAAAAAAAATTATTTTATGGTTTGACCGCTGTGTTATAATTTTCCTATCTGGTGCACACAAGTCAACAAATTTTGCGTTTAAAACATTTATGTCGTTTTCGAGTGGACGTTCGGAGCTTCTGTTTTCACCCATTTTACTCCAATTTTTCCGTTCCCGATAGGAACGGAATAGTTCCAAAATCCAACCGAAAACGATCTTTAAAAAAAGAGTAAGTCTAACGGGATCGATCAAATAGCAGTTCCGATGTTGCCAATTGACATCTCCAAGGCGGCTGTCGAAACGATTACCGAACTCAGAGCCGACAATATCGTTTGATTAATGGGATGTTTAGCATGGCGCTGAAAACATAATATATCGTCCTAATCCATGTCTTCAAATTCAGCTTTACGAAAATTCGTAAAATCAAATTATTGTCTTCAGACGATTGTCACATATCTAACGATTTATTTGTCAGATCTTCGTCTGACAATTGGTGAAAATGACGTTTCTGGTTATATTGTCACACAAAATTGTAAGTTCTCACGGTTGTAAGACAGTTTTTTTTACTGACAGATCTGATCTGAAAAATTGTGTTCAGCGATAAGGCTCATTTTTCGCTAATTAACTATGTCAACAAGAAAAAGTGTCACATTTGGACTGAAGATATTTAACATGAGATTATTTAAACGCCTTTACATTCCGAAAAATGCATAAAAATGCTATGGAGCTGTGAAGAGAGAAGAAAGTACTCTGAAAAAATTACAAAAAATCTTCGAGTTGATCTTTTAATTTGGTATGCGTGAAGCAAGCGATACAACCAATTTAGGCCGTTTTCGAAAACACCATCTGCGTCAAAAATGCATTTGCAGAAGTCTTTTGTTCGAAACGTCACATGTTCGAAAACATCATCTGCTATGCAGCTGTGCAGTAAAAAAAATGGAGATGACAAAAGAGACAGGCATGGTGGTTCGAGAGATTGTTAGCACACTTTCCCACAAAAACTGAATGACATTTTGTTTTGTTTTAGCTTTGAATCGCGATCATTTGCCGGGTCAAATTGACTTTGCTTTGAAGTTTTCGGAAACGATTTATTCTCTCATATTTCTCAACATGAAAATCTGGCTCGCTGAAAAAAGTCGAGAAGGTTATCCCCGATACAGACACATTTTTTTGTGGATTTTTCGAAAAATGTCTTCTTGAAAAATAAATGATTGAAATCAAAGAGAACTGTTCCACTGTGTGCTGGGGCTATAAAGACAAGGGTAAAGTTTTGCTATTCTATACTATTCTCTTGCTCTTGCATCACAAAAACTATATATTGATAATAATTCTGCTTTTGTATAACAGCTTAGAGGTAGGTACTTCAGATTCTCTCTTGTTTATTGTTGTTGATAAAATGATTTATTTATTTTCTTTTGTATACAATGAACTCTATAAGAGGATAAACAATAACTACCAAAATACGAATAAATACATACAAAGAAAAAGTGAAACCAACGTTGTTTTATCCAAAATGAGTTTTTTTATTTTTGCAAACAATTTTATAAGCGTATTGCCCAATTGAATAATTAATTAAAATCTACTAATTGACGACTTGACTTCAAAGTACTTCCAAATTAAGAGTTGATTATAAACAATATATAGGATCCTCCAATCGTTTTGAAAACAAACATAAAATTAATTTAAATTTTCTATTAGAATTCAAATAAAATAGGTGAAACCAAAATCTAAATAATAAATTACACAAATCAAATTGAAATTCGGTCTCGAAATTAAATTTGTATTCATTCAGCATTGCTGCGGTGAGTGGCGCGGTGCGGCATACCAACGGCATAATACGCTTCACCATTCCTCTGCCGAATGTGGTCACATCACAAATAAATAAAATTTGCTGAAAAAAAATAAAAAATAAATATTTATAGGTACAGTGAAGTCTCTCAATGTTGACAGTTGTCTTAGGGGGATAATTCTTTTACCAGTGATGCCAAACTCCTGGTTAAACTATAACGTTGCCGATGTTCAACACACAATTTAGCAATTATATACTGAGAAACTTCTAAGGTCCAGGTTTCACCCCCAACTTAACTCCTAAAATATATTTTTCAGTCAATATAGATCCTGAGTCAACTAAATAAATTTGGTTAGTTAATTTGGATTAACTGAATAGATATTTCTGATAGATGAATCGAGGTACGTCACTATGGAACATATCTTTCGTTCTTCGAATTCAACAATTTCTTCTCTTTTGTTAAGAGAGACTCTACTGTATCTACTCGTTTTGGGAAACTTGAGTTTTGTTTTTCTTTTTATTAAACGAATCAAGGAGAAGAAAAAAAGAGAGAAGGGCGAAACAAATTAAAATAGAACTTTTATGCAATATTCACATTTTTGTATATGGGATAGTGGCAAACCACGGGGGAAAAGCGACGGCGACGACAGGTGGCGCTGATTGTTATAAAGCGAGTTGACTTAACTAGGTATGCGTGCAATTTTATATCAGAAATAAACGAACTCTAAGCTGATGTTGTTTATTTTCTTTTTCTTGAAAGTACATTCAACTTTTTTATTTTATTTGGGAAGTGTGCTGCACGTTAAGTTGGGTCAAGGTAGCATAATGAAAACAGAAAAATATAAAAAAAACTTCCTCGTAATCGGTGTACAATAAAATCATTGTTGATTATTATTGTTTCTCTTTTATATTTGTGTTAGCGTCTGTTTGTTTTTATTTTGTTTTATTTGCTTTGGTTCTTTTTTTTTTTTTTTTGTGGAAAGCAGTTGCAGTGTTTTGTATATTTTAAATAATTAATATTTTGCTTCTATAATAAAAAAAAAAGTTCAGGTTATGGAGAAGCTTGTGGTTGGTCGAAGGACAGAAATGCGTATCTAATAATATGGCTAGTTTTTTTTTGCAGGTAACTCAAGCACATATGTCAAAGTACACTAAATAGACACATCAAAGAGATACTAACGTGTTTAAATAGGATAAAGCCCGAATGAGAATATAAAGTGCCGCACTCAAAATTGGTACGAGGGGAAATAACAAGCAGTTTAATGACTGCAGTGCTTTTACTCTCTTAAAAAGCATCTTTAAACGCCTTTTCAATAATTGGTGTCAGATAGACAGTTCTTTTTTTCTGAAAAGAAGAGAATTTTATTTTGGGATTTGTTTTCAGAACCGTTCCAGAAGCGATCACACGTATCAAATTGTTCTTCCGGATAACAAATCGAAAAGGCCACAAGTCTTAGTCGTTTTAGGCTGTCTGTAAGTCTGTCTGTCTGTGACTGCCAATTTACATATTGTTAGTCTTTTTACTTCTTTTAAGTCTTTTTAATAAAATAATTTATTTTTGTGTAGCATTAGATTATTCTCAATCAAGATTCAAGTGAAACGTAAGCGCATATTTTAATAATTCCAATTTCTGTTTATTGATTTTGGAAGTGCTCCAAATAATTTCTAAAAAATTCTGAGAAAAGGAATGGAAAACCTCAGATGTTTTCCCCTGTATGCACCATAACACCTACCGAAAATAAAACATTCTTCGGTGTCGGGAAGTGCTCCATAATGTTGGTGTTCTGTCAGTCGGTGAGTCGGTGAACTAGTGATTCATTTCATTTCATTCATTTCGAAGTCCTTTATCTCAGGAACCAAAACTGCTAGGATAATTTGGTGAGGTGCCTGTGCTTCCTCAGCTTTGCTTTGAAGTTTCGGGTGTTTTTTTTAGAGGTATAGAACTTTGAAATAGAATAAAACAAAGACGATTTTTTTAAATTGACATGAAATTTACTTTATTCGAAAGATAATCTTATGGCATTCGGTATAATAAAGGGTTTTCAAATAAGAGGTGTTATTTTGAATAGCCCGCTATTTCGGTACCTGTCACTTTTAAAGCTGTCATTTTTTGACATTTGGCAAGTAGAAACTACGCCATTAATAAAAATGGAACGATACACGCTTCAACAACGCATTGAAATTATTAAAATTCACTATAAAAATGGTGAAAATTTGGCAGAGACGGTTCGTAAAACTAAAACATTTTTGGGTCGTCGTGAAGCACCTTGTCGGACCGCAATACAGAAATTGGTGGACAAATTCGAGCTGTTGGGACAAGTTAGTGATGTGAAGAATAAAACCCGTGCACGTCGCTCAAGAACAACTGAGAATATTGCTGTTGTAGCCCAAAGTGTTGAAGAAAACCCAGGTTTGTCCATTCCTCGTCGTTCTTTGGAATTAGGCATTCCACAAACGTCATTACACCGTATTTTGCATAAAGACTTGGGTCTTAAGGCTTATAAAGTTCAGTTAACACAAGAACTCAAGCCGGCTGATCATCAACAACGTCGTGCCTTTGCTGATTGGGTCCTTGAAATGCATGAAAATGATCCGGAATTTCATCGAAAAATCATCTTGACTGATGAGGCCCATTTCCACCTCGGAGGCTACGTCAACAAGCAAAACTGTCGCATCTGGTGCTCGGTTAACCCAAGAGTTATTGTTGAAAAGCCTCTCCATCCTCAACGCGTGACTGTTTGGTGCGGTTTATGGTCCGGCGGGGTCATTGGACCTTACTTTTTCGAAAATGAGGCTGGAGCAACAGTTACGGTCAATGGATTGCGCTATCGAGAGATGATTAATGATTTTTTATGGCCGGAATTGGATGGTATTGATCTGGACAACATTTACTTTCAACAAGACGGCGCACAGTGGTTCGGTTTGTATGGGAGAGCGGAAAAAAGTCTGTTTTATCTGAACGGTTCAACGGATTTAAATGAAATTTGGCAAACGTGTTAAGATTAGCCTTGTACATATTTGATCAAAATTTGGTTGAAAAAAAACAATTAGAAACAAAGTTATTGACATTTTTCTAAAATTTGAGGGTTTTGATGTTTGTATGGGAGAGCGGAAAACAAATCTGTAACATCTGAACTGTTTAATGGATTAAGATGAAATTTGATTCGCATTTTAAAATTAGTCTTTTACACATTTTTTCAAAATTTGGCTAAGAAAAAATCATTAGTAAAAAAGTTATTGACATTTTTTCTAAAATTTGAGTGTTTTGATGTTTGTATGGGAGAGCGGAAAAAAGTCTGTAAAATCTGAACTATTTTCCGAATTTTAATGAAATTTGACACACATGTCAAGATTAGTCTTATACATGCTTGGTCAAAATTTGGTCAAGAAAAAATTATTAGAAAAAAAGTTATTGACATTTTTATAAAATTTGAGGGTTTTGATGTTATATTTAAATAAAAGTTTTTTTTAGTAAAATCTTAATTTTTTATTTTGAATAAAATATTATTATTAACTATGTATATTATCAAATTAAATAAATAAATAGATAAATACATAAAAAATAAATAAAAAACAATTATGAAGTAGTAATTTTATAATGCTGAAATGAGGTTTTTAGCGTCTGCGCTGATTGGAAGTATTTTCTTTTTTGCCTGTGGCCTTAAACCTGTATTATTGGATCTGAGGATATGAGTATATGATGCATCACATCTTCATTCGTCGCAATTCGGCTGCATTTTCTCGAATGAAACCTGCGGTAGGCTTTATAATCCTTATTTCGGCATTCTTGGGCTTCCTCGGAGAGGAAGGAATGCACAGCTTTTGATTATTTCTTCTCTATGGATCAAAACCTTATGTACGGTTGCTGGCATATTGTATTATTTATATTTCTCCACAAACAGTTCAGCAGTTTCCCACGTGTAAGCTGCATATTTTCTTAAGTCTAATCTTTCATTCGACGTTATTACTTCAAGGATAACAGTAAACTGCCAAATTAGGGATTCACTAACTCCAGTGATTTCTGAAGTCATGGTTGGATTTGCAAAAAATCTTCTGGAGGTGTTGCCGTCATTACTTGTCCCCGTACCTTGTTTCACAAGATCGACAATGATGCCCAGCTTTTCACGAAACTCCTGCTGAATTTTCTTCTTCTGAGCATACACAACAAAAACAAAGCAATAAAACTTAAAAAAAAACACTTTTTTTATTTTACCTGCCCTACTTTTAGCGAAAGATAAAAAAAAATAAAGGATTATCCCTAATCCTTTTCTTTATTTTGTATTAAGCTCTGTCATATAATTCAAAATATCATAAAACTATATTATTTTTCGTGTGTTTGTTTCAAGAAAATTGAGTTGAAAGTTGAAAAATTTTCCAGGCAGAAATAAATGGTTTCGCAAAAATCAAAATTCTCAGACCTGGGACAATGTATTAATTTTGTTTTATTTTAAAAATAAAGTTTGACATTTTTTCTTAAGATAATGGGCTTAACCAGTTCATTCTGACAATTAATACCGAAGTAATCAAACTTTTTGGTAAACACCACCGTCAAGACGGAGTTTTTTGAAATCCGATTAAGTGAAACATTTTTGAACATAACTTCCACATCTGCACGTATCTGCAGCTGATTTTTTCTGTGCTTTAACATGAATGTATGGAGCATATGGTGGCATACTTACTTTCTTGGTATCTTTTGGAGCTGTTTTTTTAAATCAAAAAGTTTTTAAAAAAATCATTTTTTCTTAGTACTAAAGCTTCAGGCTACTTATAGAAGGTATCTTTTATAAATAATCAATATTTTTTTTTATTTTTAGATAATCGAAAATATACCAATTAAATTATTTAAGAAGATAGAGAATTTATCTACAGGAACTTCGAAAAAAAACATCTCAAAATTTGTTGAAAATACGCTTCGCGGTTTGAGTAAAATTATTTTTCAACTTTGAGGGCTTGTAAATCAGAACAAACAATATATATGTTAAAAAATACTTTTAAATCATACGCTCGGGTTATCTAAGAGTACTTAAACATAAAGTTTAAAACGATAGACATGACTTTTTCAAAAGACTTTTTTCCGCTCTCGCACCACTGTGCGGCGCTACGTGCCACACAAGCAATGAAACCATCGATATGTTACGGGAAAAGTTTCCGGACCGTGTTATCTCCCGAAGAGGTGATCACAATTGGCCACCGAGATCTTGTGATTTAACACCTTGCAACTTCTTCCTTTGGGGTCACGTGAAAGATAAGGTCTACGCCAACAGCCCAGCGTCGATTCAAGACCTCAAAGATGGAATTCGTGAGGCTATCGAGGACATAGGGCAGCCACTTTGCGATTTGGTTATGGAAAATTTCATGAAAAGGATATGGTCCTGTAAGCGTGGTCGTGGCAGCCATTTGGCTGATGTTGTGTTCCATTATTAACGGCATACCTTCCTCTTTATAATGAAATAAACATCCGATCATTTATCTCAAAAAATGCCATTTTTCTTTGAATATCAAAATAACACCTCTTATTGGAAAACCCTTTATAAAGGGTGTTTTTTTTTAGAGGTATAGAACTTTGAAATGGAATAAAACAAAGATGATTTTTTTAAATTGACATGAAATTTACTTTATTCGAAAGATAATCTTCTGGCATTCGGTATAATTTAAATATGATTTCTGGCATATGAGCGCTACGGCTGGTTTGGAAGCAGTCTAATCTGGAGATCCAATGTTCGATGACTTTTTCCAACATTTGTGGCCGTATATCGGCAATAACGCGGCGAATGTTGTCCTCCAAGTGGTCAATCGTTTCAGGCTTATCGGCGTAGACTAGCGACTTCACATATCCCCACAGAAAATAGTCAAGCGGCGTTAAATCGCACGATTTTGGAGGCCAACTCACGGGTCCGTATCGTGAAACTACGCGGTTACCAAACGTTTCTTTCAATAAATCAATTGTGGCACGAGCTGTGTGACATGTTGCGCCGTCTTGTTGAAACCACAGCTCCTGCACATCATGGTTGTTCAATTGATGAAAGAAGAAGTCAGTAATTATGGCTCTATAACGGTCACCATTAACTGTAACTTTCTGGCCAGCATCGTTTTTAAAGAAGTAGGTACGGACCAATTATTTCACCAAACCATAAAGCACACCAAACAGTCATAAATTGTGGATGTAACCGTGTCTCAACATACACTTGAGGATTATCCTCACTCCAAATACGGCAGTTTTGTTTATTAACGTATCAATTCAACCAAAGTGAAATTGGGATCAACGGCAATTTTGTTTTGGGCCAATTTTGGCACAATTTGGAAGCGTTGTTCAGGCGTCAGTCTATTCATTTTGAAATGCCAAACCAAACTAAAAATAAATCACTTGACAGCTGACAAAATGGCCGCCAGTTAAAATAATGTTGCCAACTTAAAGTTCTATACCTCTCACAAAAAAAAACCCGTTATATAAAGCAGCTGTATAGTTCACAAATGTCAAATATGATTGACGAACGACGCAATTTGCAAAAATAATACTATCTTTCGATAGGGTGATTAATTTTGGGCCACCTTGTATTTGTATTTCAAACTGAACTCTCCCACCTGCTAAACAAAATTAAAATCACGATATTTTAGTGATATCACGTTCACATACCTAATGCAGTATGCTGACGAAATTTCTTATTTTTTTCATTTTCCGCGACTGATGGTTTTTTATTTTAATCAGGAATTCCGACTCCCATTATAATTAAATAAAGACAATATAAACCTACGTCATAATCTAAAAGCAATAAAATGTGATGCAATATTTTCGAATAAAAAAAAAGAAATATAGCAGTTCTGCCGTATGCTTATTTATAAATATATAGTTATCCCATTCATGATAATAATTAAAATGTCATTGGAAATGTGGTAAAACTCAATGGTTTTTTTTTTATTTGTTTCGTTCTTTTTTCAAATTAAAATTACTTCCTCTGAATGAATTTCTCTCACATACCTATTCCTTTATTGATTGCCATTTAAAAGCACATTTTTATGTTCATTTATCTCGTGAATGTGTGGTTGACGTTTTTTTTTTTTTTAATATTTTATATGCATAGAACGTGAAATAACATTTAAATAGATTTTCCGAATATGTATTTTAGGTATTAAAGGCAGATGGTATAGGAAGAGGGAGTTCAATGAAAAGGATTGCCCAATGTTATATAAATTTCAAACTGACATCGTGGAAAAAGAGTTGTGGATTTAGAATGAGAATGTATGTAGGTATATGTACAATTGTACAGTACATGCATATTTAAAATATTATTACCTTGAAATTTGTAGATGAACAAATGGTATCGGTATGTAAAACATAATATAATGTCTCTTCCCTTGTACATCATTCTGACATTTTCCACATTAGGGGTACTTTATTTATTTTTAAAGAGAATTAAATTTTGTATGAGGATCGATGGGGTTTTTGCGCAAAAGGAAGGTTGTAGGTATGTGTATCTATATTTACATACACATGTATCTAAATAGAATAAAGAATAGTTAATTGTATGGGATATAGGTTTTAATTGAGGTTATTCAAAGTATCTAAGTTCGAAATTTGTTAATCATAAAAGTTACAGAGTTACACAGTGTGATTATGCATGAGCTGGGGACTGGAAAAGTTTCTAATTTGGACAAAATCAAGTACATAATCAAATCACTGTCAGATTGACTGTCGATCTTGCTGTTGAACGGAACAAAAGCGAGCAAAACTGTGCAACGCTCTCCTGACGAAAAGAGTTGCAAAATGACAAAATTGTTGGTAATAGACTATTGGACAGTGTTAGTTGATAACCTACGAGTACTTACTAGAACAGCGACGTCAATTCATCACCCCTGTCGAGCATTCGGAAATTGATATCGCAATTAACCGCAAAAGGGGTGCATAATTAAAATTTTACGGTCTGGTCTCTCTTTTATGATGCTAACTTGCGGTATAGATAAGTAATGCAGGGTAGGTTTTGGATTTGTAAAATAAATGTTATTCAATATTTTAATCAAACGTGACATTACGTTGATATAGGAATACGAAAACAGTGAATTCCATTTGTCTGTCTGTCTGCTTGTAAGGTTAGGTTAGGTAAGGAGGGGCGTGCGCAGGTAAGAGGCTCAGAAGGCAGAGATGATCCTAAGCTATAATTAATGGTTGATACAGACTGGTTCATTTGCGAAACAGCCCGTGCTTTCTATATATTTTCTCATGTTTGCCATTGAAACCTGCGCTAGATGGTTCAGTTCTCCAACAAACCTGTTTCCTAAGTAACGGAGGCGATTTGTTTTGAGGTTTGGACAATCGCAGAGCAGGTGTTTAATGGTTTCTATATTATCGTCGACATCCTGGCAGCTCCTACAGAAATGGGGTGGGGATACACCCAGTCTAGTGGCGATTGTGGCCACTAAATAGTACACCTATCAAGATTCTAATTTCCGTTTTACTCAGCGATAAAATATACCGAGTTTCCTTTCATTAATTCTAGGCCATAAACTTCTGGAGCTAACGCAGTCGTTCCTGGACATCAAGGAGTTATTGATATGCTCTTTCGTTATAAGGTCTATTTTCCTTTTAATCACGCCAATCGGGACGCCTGGTCCCATATCTATAATTGGCTACTACTGTCTCTCTTTGATACTGACCCTTTCCTTGCCAGTTCATCTGCTATATCGTTCCTTTCTATATTGCTATGTCCAGGAACCCAGCAGAGTTTGACTTGATTGGTGTTGCAAATATCATTCAGTATGCCTCGGCATTGCCTTGGATCTTATAGTCTCAGTAGCTATTGCGCTTTGGCTGTCCACGAAAAATGTGATCTTTGAGAAGCTCAGTTTTTGGCCGCTTTTTCAATATAGCGTATATCTCAGCCTGAAAGACACTACACTTATCTGGGAGATTATATGATTCTCTAATACTTCTCTCTAAACGTACACAAAAGAAAATTGCTTAGTCGAAGGTATCTCATGTTTTGTTTTGGACTAGAAGCAACCAGTGAGGGCTTAAATAAAATAATAGAAAATGACAAAAAAGTACATATAAACTTGGACACAAACTATATTAATAGACATAACAACGTGAGTTTAATCCATTTGTATTCCTATTTTGTTTCCAAAAAATTACTCTTTTCAGTGACAGCTGATTTTCGCATAAATAATGACATGGATACCAACTTTGCTTAGAAATTAGAATTGGAGGTACATACATACATATCATTGAATATAATACTACGTTTTCACCAAAACATAATCCGGGATTTAAGGCAGGAGATTTAAAATTTATCCTGAAGTGTTTTCACCCCAAAAAAATAGGATTAATTCGACATTTACACTCTGAATGACATTTGACAAGCATACCAACATTAGTTTTGCGATTCGAATACGTGAAGCAAGCAAAAAACAAATTGTGTGAGTGCCGGATCACGGTTAATACAATAAATATCAACGTTTGTCCGAGCGCAGTTTTGATTATCCAAAAGGGACTAGTTTGGTTGAAGAGGATGTTCAGATTTTTGAAACTGAACGTACTCAATTTCCTAAAATGCAGATTTTTAACGTAACGTGCTACATCGTAAAGTGTGGCCTCGTAACGTCGCACAGAGGAAAGTCCACGTTTTTATTTCACTCTACCGCCAGTGGTGTATCAATTTTTGACGAATAGATAAATTTAATTTGCAATAAATTGTTAAGCGATTGGAGTATATATATATTCCTCTCCCATTATCTTTGTGCTTTAAAGAGTTGAGAAAAAATGATTACAAAAATAATTCAATTACAATTACTTGTAATTGAAATCTCCAAACACTTTTCAATAACGTTTAAATTTAATTGAAGAATTTAATTACTAATTATGTACATTAATTGAAGAATTTTAAGTATTAATTACATGTAATTAAAGAATTTCCATTGCTAATTACAAGTAATTGAAAATCGTCAAAAAACAGTAATGTAAAAAAAAAGAAATTAATTTTTTTTTGTCAATTACATTGTACGTGATATTGCACAAACGGTTTCCGTTGAAATTCTTTTTTCTTTTGCGATAATTGTAGCTACTCCACGCCTCAACAACACTAACTTTGACATGTTAGTGCTGTTGTAGGTTAACCAACTGTTCTGCTAAAAGTTCAGTAAAATTATGTTTTTATAGCACAAAAATCATTAACAATGTTTACTTTCTATTTATAAAGAAGTTCAAAAATGAACATTGGTTTAGTTTATTAGTCAAAATGCCTTTTATTTACCTTTAGTGTTATATTTTATAAATTTTTGTTAATAAAAACATGAAATGAATTACAATCCAAGAAATTAAATACCTTAAATGTAATTAATTCAGTGCTTGGAAGAAAGTAATAAATAGCAAAAGCCCATTACTATTTTCAATTACATGTAATTTGAAAGTTAATTTTCTCAATTACAAGTATAATGGAATTGTATCTTTTTTTCAACTACGTGTTATTGTATGTAATTGAAAAAAAATCAATTACTAATTACTTGTAATTGAAATGAAAGTTGAAATAAATTACAAAAAGTGATCATTATTTCCCAACACTGGTGCTTTATAATGGTTTGAGTTCTTTCGTTCGCCGAGCAACTTGGGCAACTTATCGGCTCAGAGCCAGACTTCAACAAGCAATGCTCCTTCCTTCGTCGCGCAGGTTTTCCTTTGGTTTTTTTTTTTGCTTTCAACAAAACAAAGAATGTTTGATTTGATAAACCACTGCCTTCGAGAAGATTTTAATGAGATTTATTTTAAATCTTCATTTGACGAGATTAATAATTGATGGTAAATCACGGGATTTGAAGGAGATTTAGGGTAAATCTCGGTTCAGTCGTCGGTGAAAACGTAGTAATGGGTGATTTTTTAAGAGGTTTAGAACTTTTTTAAAAAAAAAACACAAAAAATTCGAAAAAATGAATGAAATATTTATTTGAATCGATAGTTTGAACCTTGCAATTTAATGTTTAAAGATAATTTCATGCAAATGTTGACCGCGGCTGCGTCTCAGGTAGCCCATCCGCTGAGTCCAATTTTGGCATACTCTTTCACACATATCGGCCGGTATCTCACGAATGAATGCATGGATGTTGGCTTCCAGTGCGTCAATCGAAGCGGGCTTGTCCCTATAGACATTAGCCTTGACATACCCCCACAAAAAATAATCTAATGGTGTCAAATCGCACGATCTAGGCGGCCAATTGACCGGCCCGAAACGTGAAATTAACTGTTCACCAAACTCGCCTCGCAATTGCGCCATTGTTTCGCGTGCTGTGTGGCATGTGGCACCGTCTTGTTGAAACCACATATCATGCAAGTCAAGAACTTCCATTTCGGGCAAAAAAAAGTTTGTTATCATCGCTCGGTAGCGTTCACCATTGACAGTAACGCTGCGATTCGCATCATCTTTGAAGAAATATGGCCCAATAATGCCGCCGGCCCATAAACCGCACCAAACAGTGGCTTTTTCGGGATGCATTGGTAGCTGTTGCAATGCTTCTGGCTGATCTTCACTCCAAATGCGGCAATTTTGCTTATTTACGTACCCATTCAACCAAAAATGAGCCTCATCGCTGAACACAATTTTTCGATAAAAAAGCGGATCCTCGGCCAGCTTTCCAAGAGCCCATTCACCAAAAATTCGGCGTTGTGGTAGGTCGGCTGGCTTTAGTTCTTGCACCAGCTGTATCTTAAAAGGCTTTACGCCCAAATCCTTCCGCAAAATTTTCCACGTAGTGCTGTAACAAAGGCCTAACTGCTGGGAACGGCGCCGAATCGACATTTCGCGGTCTTCTGTCACACTAGCTGATACGGCCGCAATATTTTCTTCACTACGCACAGTACGTAAACGTGTTGGTGGTTTAATGTCCAAAAAAGTAAATTTGGCGCGAAATTTGGTCACAATCTTCCGAATAGACTGCTCGGAAGGTCGAGAATGCCGATCATAAAATGGAAGCAGCGCGCGATGAACATTTCGAACCGAGCACGAATTTTGATAGTAAAATTCAATAATTTGCAAGCGTTGTTCATTTGTAAGACGATCCATGGTTAAATTGCAAACCAAACTGAAGCTGTTTGACAGTGACACAAGGTACTAAACACACGTTAGCTGTCAAAACCAGTGTTGCCAAAACCAAACCAGCTAAAAAATCACATAACGTGTTGTTATTAGTTTTCGCCTTATTATAAGTTTTCCTTTTTTTTATATTTTAATCAACAAAAAGAAAGATTTTAAGCTTAATTTAATGATGTTAACACTAAATTAACTACTATTTAGAAAGTTGTTGTTGCTGCCATTGTTATTTGTCCGTGTTGATTAATAAATATTCTAGGCACCAACTTGAATATCACATAAAAGCAATTAAAAAACTCATAACCTTTACTCATATTTAAAGCTTTCAGTTTTTAATATGTATCGCACTCGTTTATACATTTTAACCTTAAAGCATCTACATAAAGAATTAAATCGCATATATATAGTTTCCTATCCATAGAAAGAGCGGGGTGACAAAGACTCATCGTCTACTGGGTAAAAAAAAAAACTTTATCTCATCATCATGCTCCGTAGATACACTTAACATCCACCTACATCTCTAATTTTTTTTTGTCCAATCCAATAGACACCCCTGCTCCACCTTTTGCCATCGAATCTATTTGAAACGATGTGATATCGATTTTGTAGGTTTTATGTGACGGTCGTGCCAAACACAAGCAACCCAAGAATAATTAACAGCAAACAACAAACGACAAATCAATGTGGTCATTCGTCTCTCCAATTTACCGGATTATTGACACGGAGGGAGGATAGTGATGGGCGGCCGAGCGGGGCCTGCTAGAAATAGACGATACGATTGATTGACCATCACCCATGCACCGTTGTGCTTATGTCACTGATTCCCAGAGATTCAAAGCAAATATAACAACTATGAGTTTCGGGATGAAGAGATGTGGTGGCAATATTTTATATATAAAACTACACGAAGACCCAACAATTGAAGTATCGCTTAGATATGGCGATAGTTAAAGTGGACTTGAAAATGTTTAATTTTGGTAAAACATTTTTGGCACAAAATGAATGTTCAGTAAAATTTGTAGGCTTTAAAATTTGCGCTTCAAGAGTCCTTTAAAGTGAATATATCGAAAGGGGTCCATAGCAGGAAAACATCCGTGTTTTCCTATAATGTTGGTACACATTTTATAGACTTTTAGAAAGCTTACCTCGTTTTTGAAAATGGCGGCTGAGGCACAACACTAACAACCGCCTCATTTCAAACTTTCAAGTCATTCCGTGCAGAAAAGCTTAAAAATCCAAGTTTCACCTTTGAAAGGACAATAAATAATTAATAAAACCAAAATATAAGAAAATTGAGTGTGCTAGTAGGCGTTTTTGTTTACGCACACTTGGTTTGATTAAACTCGGTAGGCATTGAAACCAGGCTAACACGAAACTATTCACACTTCATTACTTACTTAAGGTGGCGCTACGGTCTGGAGTGGAGCAGGGCCTCAACCAACAAGCTTTTTCCAGCCAGCTCGGTGCTCGGTGCTCAGTCCCTAGCTAGCTGTTTCCAGTTTCGCACGCCAAGTTGGTTGAGGTCCTCTTTCACTTTCTTGCGCCACCTGAGTCGCGGTGTTCATCTACTGGGCCATCCCTCAGGGTTGGGTTCAAAGACTTTTCGGACTTTGGTGTCCATTAGCTCTAAATGACCTAGCCATCTCAGTCGTTCCCTTTTTACTCTTTCGGCTAGGGCAGTGTCGTTGTGCAGTTCGTTGTTGTACCTTCTCATCCATTCCCCGTTAATGCAAACCGGACCAAAAATCACCCGGAGAATCTTCCTCTCAGAACATTCCTTAAGTGTTCTCATCCGCCTTCGACAAGGTCCATGCCTGTACACCCTATAGCAGGACCGGGATGATCAGCGTCTTGTACTGGCACACTTAAGTTGTTCAAGTTAGGGTTTTACTCAATTGCCTTCTTAGCCCGAAGAAGCAGCGATTGGCAAGAGTTATTCTTCGTTTGATCTCAGCGCAGGTATCGTTGTCTGTGTTGATACGGTGGCCTAAGTAGACAAAGTCCGTAAGTACCTCAAAGTTAAACTTGTCTATCGTAATGTTCTGTCCAAGGCGTTGCTGTTGTGTGGCTTTTCTTGATGACAGCATATATACTTGGTCTAGCCCTCGTTGACGGCTAAACCCATTTTCTTCGCTTCCGCTTCAGTATAGGTACTCACAAAAGCGCTACTGACATCATGCTGTGTTCTTCCAATAACGTCAATATTATCGGCATATGCGAGTAATTGGACGGACTTTTGAAAGATTGTACCTCTATGCGTTGACGGCAGAGTTTTGCACTTCTATTTCAAGAATGATGTTGAAGAAGTCGATTGACAGCGCGTCGGCTTGTCTAAATCCATTTTTGACATCTTAAGGTGTCGGTGAGGTCTTTGGCGACCTTGATGGAGGAGCGTGCGTTCTCCATTATCCTGCACAAACGGACGAGTTTGGCAGCGTTGCCAAAACTAGACATTGCCCTATACCTATAGCTCGTGTCTATAGATGCTGTCATACTCGGCTTTGAAATCGATGAATAGGTGGTGGGAATCGACTTGTAGCCACACTGATATGGACCTATCAGTTTGTTGACGAACGGCTTTAGGCAGAAATGATCTTGTACGCGATGTTAAGGAGACTGATGCCTCTGTAGTTGGCGCAGTTCAGAGGGTCTATTTTCTTGAGAACTTGGAAAAAAATGCTGAGGTTCTATTTATCGGGCATGCTTTCATCCGACAATATTTTGCAGATGAGCGGTGCATACTCCCAACCAGGTCATCGCCTGCTGCTTCGTGAAGATCGGGTGGACGGAAACGTTGATCCTCTAGGTTGAAGGGTACAATCTGCCTGACAGCGGAATTTGCATCTTCATTTTTATTCGACAAATACTTCGTTGTTACTTTCATTTTGAATTGCATACAAATAGCGCCATTATTCTTTTTAAAATTTTAATTTAAAACGAACTGATATGTTCGAGTAAAATTTAGTAAACCAGTCCGCAGACAGTCAAACGTGGTAAGAAAAAAATGAAGCCCCGCCCTCGAACATTGATAAAAAGTGAAGTCCTTTGATTTTAGTGAGACCAAATTGTTGGTTTGGTATGGCACCAAATAATATAAGGTACTCGAAACAGTCCGCAGGCAAACAACTTGTACATACGCCCATGTTCTGCATTTCGGACTAAATCGAATTGAAATCGATTTTCAATTTCACGAGAAATGAAGTTCCATGTTCTACAATACGTTCGTGTTCGAAAATTTCGCAATTACTTCAAACTGTCAAAGTTGAAGTTGCATCCATTTTTAATTGTTTTATGAAGTGAAATTACAATGTGGATGAAAATGGATTCAATATTACTGCAATTTTTAAGTGAAGAAAGGAGGCGGAACTCTAGAGAAAAAATTAGACGAACAATTTTGCGAGAGAAATCTAACATATATAGGTACGTGAAAAGCGTGAGTGCCTTACTACGAAGTATTGTTCCGACGAATTGTTTATTCTTTTTTGTTGTAAGTCTTAAAATTAATTTCAGATTGAGCAAAGATGTATTCTTATATGTTTTTAGGGAAATCGACCTAACAAATCATGGAAATATGTAACTGCAACTGTGTCAATTCCACTATAATTCACAAAGCATTAACAAAGTGAATTGAATGCGTTCAGAAAACGGAATCAACCGAAATGCAGAACACCAATTTTCATTTTCGAGATTCTAATTCACAATAAGCTTTTCCAACACCAGAATTCACTTTCGTCATTTGAATTTACAATAAGTGAAATGCCGAACATGGGCAATAGTAGTAGAACTAAGTTTACTAGCACCATGTTCGACCAACCATAATGTGCAAGATGTGCAATTGCACAGGGCGCGAAATTCTACGGGCGCATTACCAGGAGCAAGCAAATGTAATCTGATCTTGCGCAAACAAATATATACTGCCATTTGCATTTTAAACCCAAAACTTTTTCAAATATTTCCTGTGCTAAGTTATTCCTTGCACACTAACGAACATCACTTTCATTGTTGCATTCAAGGAGAATTTAGCTCAAATATATTAAAATTAAAAAACCCACTTGAACTACGCATTGAAATTCTTATGCATTTGTATCAGTGTTTACATATACATTATATGTATGGATGCAAATATAAAAAAGGGGCGCTTTCTACAAATCTCGCATAGGGCGCAAGTTTGGCTGGGGCCGGCCCTGTTCGACTGTAAACAGAGCTTTTAAGTCAATTTAATTATTCAACTAAAAAATAATCTTTCTTGGGGTCTTGTTCTTTCTGATAACTGGGGGACAAATCAAACATATTAGGAAGAAAATTTGTATCGTTCCAATTTGTGTAAGCCGAATGACCTTAATAACCATCACTAAACCCAGTAAAAAAGAGCTTTAAAAATATGCAAATTATTTGAAATATATTTTTTTCTTAAGAAAAACCCTAATTGAAGTCACTAACATTAAGTAAATAACTCATTCTTAAAACTCCTATAAATACAAACATTTACTTGTTCTACGTACATACATACATATGTATGAATGTATGTATATGCATATTAGATTCGAAAGCGATTTGGAAATACGCACGGGGCGTCGTTGGAGATGAGGGCATCATAATTCTCTTCAAAAGAAGTCACATTTAACGAAATCAAAGCAAACAATTAATTAAAATATTTTATAATCGCATAAAAAACATGCCCCCTTGCTTGACTACGGTGCGGTTGTGCTTATCATAAGCAGCGATTTATTTCCAACCACCTACCCTCTCGCTATACGCCCCGCGCCATCGCTCAATCATATTTCCATTTCCATTCCTCATCCCCCACCGCTATACACATACCTACATAGCTTGTGCTGTTGGCTGTTGTGCGGTTTGTTTTTTAGATGCGGATTCATATTTCTAGAAGGCAACATCATCGAAACATACATACCTATACTCCGGCTCCCTCTCATCTCAGCATGAGGCAAACACATTTTAAGTGCCTTAGGAGAGTTTACCATGCGTTGCGACCGACGGCCTCGGCAACAGCAGCATAGCTTATATGCAAATGTGTTGTAGCTATGTATGCGATGGGACATGCGGAGAACACCAGAGACCAGAGGCAAAGAGTTAAACGTGTTCCATCTTTTTTGTGTTGTTGTTGTATTTGCTTCTTTTTGTTTTTCAGAAGTCATATCATCTGAAATTTCAGAAAAAAAGAAGTCCTTTTGAAAATCAACTTCCTCTTCAATAAGAATTTCGATTTGTTGAGGAGAATGAGAATAAATTAGAAAACACCAGTTGTCCCTTGCTCGGTAATTCTTCTCTCTTGGCATTACCGTAGGTAGAAGGGAAGGCGATGATGTGGTGGATGCTCCAGGCAGAATGACTAAAGGGGTGAGAAACTCTTGTTAGCATCGATTTAAAGATTCAAAAATAATGGTTATATCCTTGCTTAATTGAGAAATGCAAACAACACAAAAAAAAATTTTTAACTTTTCATAATTAAAATTATGATTAAATTATAAAAATATATTCATGTGCTTTAAACATTGAAATTTGACTAAAATATCAGGACCTGACCGGACCACAGCCCTTACCAACAAGCCACTTCAGGTCTGTTTCCAAGGATAATTACGAAATCGCATGCTGATAAAAAGGTGATATGTCAAAAATATCATTTTTTCGATTATAATTTAATTTTCAAGGCAGTGACTCTAGACATGCAAATTTATAACAGTTTTATAAGAGTACCTACTGCTTATGCAGCCCACAGGGCCATGGCCCTCCCCGTAGGTGAGAATACTTCGGTATTCAAGTAGCTTGTAGTGACTTTTAATGGCGAAAAATTGCTATAAATGTAATAAATTGGCATTTATCTAGCCTCCTTCAATTTTTAAACGGTAAATGATTTCGAAAAGTAATTCGTACAAGACTTGTGCATTTTCCAACTCTCTAAAAAAAAAAGTCGAAATCGAAATGCGAAATCGCCCTTTCTATATTGTCGTACTTTAGTACTATTTGAGCGGCCTTGCTGGCCCAGGGCACTCCAACCAGAGTTTTTTTCGTCAAGTCGTGCGAAGAGCTTTATCGCACGCCCACTTTTAATAGCGATAAAATATTATAACTGTTATAAATTGACATTTCTCTATAGTCTCGTCCATATTTTCGATGGATGTTACTCTAGACATGCCAATTATAACAGTTTTGGTTTATAAAAGTACTGTTTATGCGGCCCCGCAGGTCCAGGGCCCTCCGCCGATGGGCATACTTCAGGCACCCAGAGTTCTTTTTCAAGCCCGTTAACGCAAGCCCACTTTTAATGGCGAAAAACTGTTATAACTGTTATAAATTGGCATGTCTCTAGTCTCGTCCTTTTTCTATAGTCTCGTCCATATTTTTGATGGATAAATGGGCATTTATAACAGGTTTTTAGCGATTTAAAGTGGATTTCCATCAACATCAACCGACAGAGGGCCCTGAGGGCTGCATAAACAGTACTTTTATAAACTGAACTGTAAGAAAGTGGCATGTCTAGTCAATTCCAATTTCGATATCCATCTGTCAAAAAAAATCTGTTCAGCTAGTCCCATGTTGAGTGCTATGCTTCTTGGATAGAAAATATACAGGAGCCAGAAAATAATCCGGTTCCCTTCTTGAAGGTGGCTTTAAAACCTTTGGTTTATAAAGTCATGACACAAATAATAAGGTGTCCCAAAAGGTATCCCCAATTGCCCATAAGACTATCTATCACACGGTGATAGACATAATTTTGACCCAACGATCTGTGCGATTTGTAACACGGATGAAGATAACACAATTGAGCACTTCCTCCTAAGATGCCCCATCTTCAATGCAGTGAGAAACCATCATCTGATTTCTAACAGATTAGTTTACTTAAGTAGCATGATAAGTATCCAATATATTTTTTTTTAAATTAATTAAAAAACTAAATATTATTTTTGATATTTTATTTTTAACACGTAGCAATATTATAAAATTGTAAAAATATTGCCAGTTAATTTGTTAAAGCAAGCTTATAAACAAATAAAAAATATATCTTATCTTATCTTATTTGGGATCTAAATTGACTTAAAAACATGTTTCAGAAGATAAGTCGGTTTTAACCCCATAAAATAGGAGGATTTCGCACTGAAAACCTTAGACCATAAAGCTAAAGTTAATCCTCTACTGAAAAACTGTTTCTGGCTAAACTCGGGCTTAATTTATTTGCGAGATTTAACTCAATGTTAACTCAGCACTGACCAACTGGCCCTAAGTAAGTCGTGAGCATATTAAATGACTAAGAATACGCTCTCTACATCAATTTTAAATAAATGTTCTCTTTTCCCGAGTAAGCTAATTAATTATGCTTTCCCCCGGCTATCCGGGACATTCGCTGAATACGCCATGCCACTGCCACTTGGCCATACAGCTACACGTCCGATTTCAGTTCCAAACCATCCTTTGTTTTTTTTTTTCTTTGTTGTGTAACATAAATAATTTTATTTAAAAAGAGTTTTCTTTTTTAATTTAAATAGGCACTCACTTCCATACCATGCCATTAAAGAGGATATGTGGGGGAATATTCTTTCGTTATGCCTGTCCACAGAATTGCTAGTGCATAGTGTACTGTGCTATGCTATGCTATGATGCGTCTAGACTCTGGCAAAACTTTCGACCAAGAGTTAAATTTATATACATGCTTCTACATTTTATCTCTAATTTCGTTGGAAGACAAAAATGCAGAATAAATTGAAAAAAAAGAAAGAAGAATGAGAAAAATATGGAAGTTTAAAGAAGTATAAAAATGATTTCGATTCTTATTTTTTTTTTTTTTTTTTTGAGTAAGAATATGATGAAGTCATTCTTTTCTAGGATGAGAAAACAAAAAAGGAAGGCAACAGAGTGTGGAATAAAGTCAAGGAAAAGTTTAATTTTGTTTTTCTTCTTTTGCTGAAACTTCTATTATAGAGTAGTTTATATATTTTATAACAATAATTTAATTCTACTTCAATAATCTGGAATGTACTGCTGCGGAAAAGTTTATAATAATTCACTTTTCAACAGTACAAGGAGAAAATAATTGAACATTGTCGAAAATTTAGTGTCTGTTTATTTGTTAAGTGCACAGGTATATTTATGTGGATATCGGGACAGAGATGTGATTTGAATTTCAGTTGAAAAATATCTTTAAAATGTACCTTGTACTCTCGAAATATAGAAGTTGTTGAGTTCGGAGAAATCCAATGTTCTGAAAAAACCAAGTTCGAAAAAAATGGAATCACCCCATTTCGCCTTTTAAAAACAACAATAGCGATTAAGACATAAAAATCCATTGGATAGTTCTCGTGTTATTACATCATAATTACGAATTTAACAAATTGTGCTGATTAAAGTAGGCACGATTAGAAAGCATTGGTTCGTAATATACGCGCCTATTCTTGGTTTTTGAATATCGGTATGCTGTTATAAGTGAATTGTTAGATATTTCGAATCTTGGAAACAAATGAATACCACAAGCCTGTAGAAGTTGCTCAAGTTGTCACACTACAGCGACATGAAATGAGCGATAGTCACCTCCATCTAAGCCAATACTGTATATCAAAGATCTACAGAATCTTCAGGGAAAGTGGAGAATTTGTGCGAAGTAAAGGATCTGGAAGTCGCCGCCGGTGTACCGAGATTCATAGCCATGACTTTTCTCCGATATCCTCATTTGACTCGCTTTGACGTCCAACAACAACCCACACAGGTACGAGGAAGAACCGCTATTGAATGGACAGTTCGGAGACAGACAGAAGAAGCATACTTTTCCCCGAAATGTCCTGCCTCGGGACCGAAATTAACTTCAAATCAACGACAAGCTTGAATTACGATTTGCTCACGCAGATTACGATTGGGAAGGTAAATCTTCGCGATTTGAAGAAATGTCGGTTTAGTGGTCGGTGGATACATAGTACAGTGCAATACGGTTATAAGAAAGTCTTAAAATCCAAGAAATTTCTTTCTTATATCAGAGTTTTTCTAATATAAAAACTTCGGTTTTTCTTATAGGCGAGTTTCTTATATACGATTACTTTCAAAAGGAAATATAAAGAAAAGACTGGGTTTTTGATTGTGTTTCTTATAAGCGAGTTTTTCTTATATGAGTGTTTCTTATATCCGTAAAATACTGTATAAGTTTATGCTTTAATTTTTTATACCATCCTGCCTGATAAATGACAAGTTTTTGCCAAGTTAAATCAAGGCCCTTTAGAAGTGGGTGTGCAAAAAGTTTATCAAACAGTCGCACTGCACGAACTGAAGTACGAAACAAATCTCCTTATTTCGGCAAGAGAACTTTTGAGTAGAAGGAAGTTAAAATTTGCCGCCAAAATAAAATGGTAAATATTTTCAAATTTGTCGAAAGAACGACAGTAATTTTGCTAAAGGCTACTACTACCACTTATCACACTTTTGCAATCATTTTTATCAGCTTTTAAACAAATATATAAGTAGTAATGTGTGCACAGACTATATTACTCCCCACCTAGTTCTCTATAGACCATTCACTTCTAAAATCCCTAGTAGACAAGAACGGGAAGTCACGCAACCACATATCAATGACGCAACAGTAGCAGTGTTTACCGATGGGTCAGAAATGGAATGTGGAGTTGGAGCGGGATTCTTTTCGTAAACCCTTGACTTAGCCAGCTCCTATAGACTCCCTGACAACAGCAGCGTCTTCCAAGCTGAAGTTATGGCAGTAAGCAAAGTTCCTGTAATGCTGTCAATGTTGGGGATACCGCTAGCTGATACTACTTCCTTCATTGACAGCCAAGCAGCCATAAAAGCACTCTCTGCCATCGAAATAAAGTCATAACTTCCTGCTGCCGGGAAGAGCTCAAGATTCACACCGCACAAAGTTACTGTGTTACTGGCCATATAAGAATTCCAGGAAATGAGAAAGCAATCGAACTGTCACGAATTGCACCATCAATTGGTCCTAGCCAGGCAGATCTAAACGTATACGCACCTATCTGCTCCTTCAAACAGACTGTGTCAAAGAAAGTTCTTGAGAAAACAAATGTAAGATTTACCCAACTCGACTCTTGTACGAATACCAAGAAACTTTGGCCGTGTTTTGACAAGGGGAAGACAGATAGGATCTTAACTCTAAATAAGAAATTACTGTACTCTCTTGAGGGTACCGTTACTTGACACAATCTGCTGGAGTACCGTATGAAAAAACTGAGGCTCAGCACGGATGATTTATGCAGAGGTTTTGGCGATGATGAAGCACATGAAGACTCTTATCACTTCTTATGTCACTGCCCAGCACTCTCGCAACTAAAAAATAAACACCTAGGAAGCTACTTCTTTTATAACTAAGTACTGTTAAATTATACCATTTTTTTCAAGGGAATCAAATATTTACATCCGTGAACCAAACAACTGGTTTAGTCCTTGAATTATAATGCACTAGTGCGGTTCTTGAAATTTCAGACTTAGCCAATTGTTGTCGTTCAATCCTATCATTAGAACTTGTACCGTTTCCATAACAAAATATATTTTAAATAGGTATGTTTGTTTAAAAATATTTTCGTCAACATTCGTATACTGATACTCGTATATTTATTCATTTTGAATCGTCTTTCCCAAGAAGTTCTTGCGCTCAGCTCACCCAATTGTTTACTTATACATAACATAATATGATATTGTTTTCTTTGGTATTTTACTAGACAAACTTTCAACTTTAACCTTAGGGTATTGCCTATCAACAATTCAACATGCCCTTACAAAAAAAAAAAAACATATGTAAGTATATACACATTTTGTGTATACATACATAAAATAGTTCTTATTCTACACGTTTTCGCACTTAATCTACCTTAATGCTTCAAGCGTTAAGTGGCTTAGAGGAAAAACAACACGACAAGGCACAAAACCAAAATCCCATGGAGAGACGAGCCAAGAAACTCGACTTTGAGACGACTACTACGATAACTATACTACAATGACGATGACGACATTGCTACAAGTTTACTTCTCATTACAACAACGACGACGACAACGCTACGACCGAAATAAAATCGTATAGAACAAAACGAAAGGGAATTTAACGAATGAAGAAGGACGTTGAAAACCTAATTTATTGCCTTACAAAGCCAACCAAAGTACGTTAGGACAGGATAAACATAAAGTTAGCAGAAAATCAATTTATTTTGATTTTTTAGTAAGACACTATGGAATGGGAAACGAGCTGTTCTGAATGTCCTCTAAACTGACTGTCTTCTCCGAATGCTCCGAAGCCTCATTTTGTTGGACTTTTCAGTATTTTCCATTACTTTTTCAAGTATCGGTCAATTGGACGTCGCTATTAGCCGTTTTTTATTACCAGAGATGATCCATATAGATCATCAAAATAGATGCATTACAACAACAAAACGAGATCCGGCTCTCTATCGGGATCACGTTTCATAAACCAAAAGTTTAGTTTTTGCTATTGCTTCTCAGCTTTGCAAATGGTTAGGAATTGTGAACTGTTAAGTGTAAAGAAAAAAGAAAACCAATAAATGAAAAATAAATAAACGTAAGGAAAAAAGAGATAGACACAGTTGTCACAAAGATCCGTATTGTTAGTACAATTGAAACTTTTTTCTTAAGTTAATCATACCGCTATACGGTGATTAAAACGATTTCGTTTTTGTTGTAAGTATTTCTGGATGGAGTAGCAAAACTTTTCCATCAATATTTTACTTGCAAGGGCCTTACAGGCAATTGAACATTTTGTCCCCTTTCACACGAGGAAACAAGTTGCTGGAGATTTTTTTGACGTTTTCTTTTAATTTCCTTAAAAATCTCCTGTACCTTTCACACGAAGAAACAAAATCGTGGAAACTTTCTGTAGTTTCCTTTTAAAATAGCTTGGTTGAACACAGTCTACTGTGTGTATGAAGAGGAATCCCAAAAAAATCTCCTCGAATCGTTGACCGGGGAGATTTCAATTTCCCCTCTTACTTCTTGCCCTTCTCACCAACAAACTGATTGTTGCTGGCAACTCAGTTTCCTCGTGTGAAAGGGGACTTTCCACTTCTAGATTTCCCCTACGTTAATCTTTCCAGGGCCTCAACAAATTTTAACAAAAACTTGATCTGAAGGAGTAAAGCGTTCCATGGATTATCGACGTGTATTATGCATCTGTTCATAATAACAATAATAATTTTAACTATGTACATATTATATGCCTGAAAGACCTAAGGTCTTTTAAATACAACCTGAATTGGCCGGCACTAGTTGGAAGTAATAGAAGGATAGGAAAGAATTTTTGCTGGCACTTCACAAATATCAAAACAAAACTGACATTTGCCGCCATTTGCAAAAGTTAAAGCATTTATCGATACATTTTTGGCATTACCTTAGCTGTGCTCCGCACCTAGTTTAGATTAATACAATAAAATTATTCTTTGTGCTTTACTACCGGAAGCATGATTTCAAAATGTTGAACAGTTTAAGACCGTTCCACACATCGAAAATTGTGCTATTTATTGCTAAAGACAGCCTTCAAATTAGTCTAAAACATTTCCCCTCCTTACCAGTTTTAGTGCGAGAAATTTTTTTGGGTATTTCTTGCTGATTGTCAAATGCCAGGGTTAAGTATGCCAGATGACAGCATTTGTCGGTTGAATTCAAATATCAAGGTCGTCTAAGAGTTCATTTTATTTTAGTTTTGGTAGATTTTGTTTCTTTTTCATATTTATAAACTTATGGAATAGTGGGTTTGATTTTTATTCTTGAAAATGTTGATAATTGATCTACGGCAACTCTAGTCAAGTATAATTGTGACTTTTGTTCAAAATTAGTGCAAAGTAGTGCGCAAACCGTTCCCGACATTTTTACAGTTTTCATTGTCTTTGAGAGCATTTTATCCCCACTCCTCAAAATTTAACAGATTTAGTGCACAAAATCGCGGGAACAGGCTTCTTGTATAATGAGCCCTTGTCTGCCATTTAAAATTTGTTTCTATATTTTCCCCCTTATGTCAATATTATATGTTTGCCATGTTTGCCATGTTCGCCCTTTTACTCAGGCTGCTCATATTTCAGTACTTTGTTCACAAGGTGTTAGGTAGAACACCGTCCTCTGTAGTCTGAATATGCTCTGGACGAAAAAATATACACAAATGCGAAGTTCTGAGCTAAAAGAGGATGAAACTTTTTGTTCACAGATCCGTGTGTGCTTAATGTAAACTTAAAAGAAAAGCGCGCAAATAATTCATGCAAGAGCCTTCTCACACATGGATAAGCATTTATTGAAACAAACCAACTTCTAATCGAATCTACCCCACTGTCTCACGTTTAAAATGCTACGCAACTTACACGAACACAATGTCATAGTAAGTGTATATTTTGTATCGCTGTGAATCTCCGTAGAGTAAAATTTCATAATTGATGTTATGCGCATTCATTTTAGCATCAATTAAGGTAACTCTTTCGAGATGACCAACAAGGGCAAAAACAGCTATACACCAACTGGCAGATACTGTTTTATAGCCAATTTACCTGATGAAAATCCGATTGTAATTAGATCGGACGTGGTTTGCTTTTATTTGGCCATTAGGGATGCCCCAAACATCTCGTCTTCTGCTTTACATTTGCCAGTGGTGCAGAGGTACTATACCTAGTACGTTTCTATGGATTCGTGAAATACCCTTTGGTGACTGTGACTGTGACTGTGCGATGCAAATATGTAATATAGAAAATATCTTTTCAACTTTTCCACCAGTTTCTTTTTTCAGTTGGTCTCGTGCCTTGGAAACTCGAATATTGAACCCCTCCTGGCGGGTGGTATATGCGTAGCAGGAAGGCGGGCAGCAGCAAACAAACATTTACGTTTTAACATCGAGATGATTTCCTTAACGAGAAAACTTTGTTGGTACTATTAATACTCTAATTCTGCTATACCTACTCCTACTGGCTCTGAATATAGATGTAGATTTAGATTCAGCTTCTCCTGCTGCTGTAGAAGCCATGAACTGCAGGCATAGGGTTGGAAAATTTCAAAATGAGGTTGGTAAAACCTAAAAGCGTTGCATGTTGTGCTTGTGTGAAAATAGGGGTGGCTTTATAGGTATAGTTTAAAAAGGGAATAACGTGTATATAATAATTAAGAGTTGCAATCAGGAAGCCAACAAACAAATAGAGAACACCGGCGCGCAGCAGCCACACACAAAATTGTAATTTAGTTTAAATTCATCAAAATAAATAATAAAAGATGATTTCCATTATACCTATAGCTTTATCTAATAATAAAATGAACGATTGAGTTGCATATTTGAAGTTAAAAATTTATCAGGAATTTAAGTAAATTTTAAAGAAAGTATTAAAACGAAATCGTGAGGTTGAAGATAAATGGTGGACGATCTGTTTGTTTCTTTTTAAAAAGTCTATAAACTCGCTGTTCAATGTGTTTCAATGATTGTTGCTTTATTAAAAAGAGTTAACCTAGAGTTAATTATTAAATATTATTTCATTCCAATGAAATAACTGTCTCGGCTGGCAGTAGGCCATCCTGTCAACCCAATTTTTTTCAATACGGCCCCTATTTCCACAAATAGCTTAACCAATATTGTTTTTAAGTGCCTAAATCGTCTGAGGATTGTTTGAATAGAATATAATCTTCAATTACATCCCACAAAAAAAGTCCAAAGGCGCGGCGTCATAGCGCAGTTCCATATCGGCCAAGAAACGTGACCAAAACAACCTATCACATTAATATTGAACTCAGTGTGCAGTAAATCGATTGTTGGACGCCTTGTGTGCCCCCACCTTGAAGGGTCCATAGTTTTCCCAAGGTCAAAATCCTCAATTTCTTACACCGTCGCGTCGTCTTGGAAGAAAAATGGGCCAAACAGTTACGGTTTCAGAATGCATTGCGTGTATGTTCGTTTTCATGAACTTTTTTCTGCTATTTTGTACCCACTATCTGTCATAACACAGATTAAATCAACAATCGTGTAAATTCAAAATAAGATAAATCAACCAATGCTACGGGTCTGATGGCCGATAACAATTTCAAGCTCTTCATAATTTATAAAATGTCTATTACCTTGATAATTAACGGCCATATTATTCACTCGATTCAGCCAGATTAAAAATTTAAATCCAGATGTAAAGCATACAAATTCAATGTAAATACATTTAAGTTTTAATCTGGATGTACCTAGTGAATAATATGGCGGTAAGACTTTATTTGTTATACAATTTCAATAAATCTTTTTTATTTTTGTACTTTTGTACGAACGTTTGAAAGTGGAAGAAGCCTCTAACTTGCGAATTTCTAGAAAATTATTAAGGAGTGTTTATTCTCCTCTTGCTTTGATTGAGTTTTTTTTTTTCTGTAAGGAGTTTATTATTTGTTAAATTTGGTTTATTATTACAATTAAACTCAACTTTTTTATTTATTGCAAACAAAACCAAACAATCATTTTTGCCCGTCGATAAACCAATCCGCATATAAAAACCTATCGGAAATGTATACGCGGTAAAAATGGAAATGTCATTTCACATTCGCTTTCGATTTCGAAAATAGGGCGAATGTAAAACGAAAGAGGCGAAAGCGAAAACAGTAATCCCAAACCTCATTTTCGCCAATTAACACGATTTGCTTCGTATTCCCTAATCAGTGCCTACGTTCCTGTAACTCTCGCATACATAAAATTGGTCGAGAAACGATGTAAAATGGAACAAAACTCATACGATTTGTTTCAATTTTCATCGTTTCTCGACTGATTTTATCGATGCGAGAGTTACAGAACGTAGGCAAAGGCCACTGGGCGTATTGTTGTCATAAAAAAACTGACGTTTAACCTTGGAGTATTGTGTCGTTTAAATATTATAGTGGTGATACCATTTTGCAAACTATTGGCCTTTTCGATTGGAGTCAGAATGACAGTTCTTCTTTTGAAAAGAAGAGAAATTTGCTTCTGATTTTGTTTTCAGAATCGTTCCAGAAGGGTTCACACGTATCAAATCGTTCTCCCGAATTCCCAATCGAAAAGGCCATATGAAAACATACAAGAAATAAAAATTTGTCAATCGTCTAAATCCATCATAAAGCAAAAGTACGGTGTTTCGCATAAGCAGCGTACTAGGCTTAAGGAAAGGCTAAAAACACACTAGAAAAAGAAACTTTTTTACAAGTGTACAAACATATCAATGTACTGATGTTTTATAACTCAGCTGACCAACAAAATTATATTAAGACAATTTTTTTGAAATCTGAGCATTTCGTCAAAGAATGTTTAAAACATTATTTTCATTTCATGATAAACGTGTTACAATCTTTAAAAATATTCGCCTTATCAACCAACCAAACAAATGTAAATACTAATCACACATCAATCCTTTAGTCTCAAATGTTATCCTCAATTTTTTTTTTTTATTTCTGAGCTCTCGAGGTAATACATTTTGTATAAGCTATTCCATTAATTTACCTAGTGTCATAACGAAAATACAAAACAAGACAAATAATGATAATTTATTTCACTCGACAACGTAAAGCAAAAACCTAAATAAACAGCTCACAAATATGCTGCTTCACACCCCGCTTACAAAAGACAGCAAACAAACAAAAAATAATGTTTTTTTTCTCTTCTCTTTTATTACAATGAACTCAATAAACTGATATTTATTTCATCCTATATCCACAATCCACCACCAACAGCTAGCTACCTACCTGCACATTATTTAATAGATAGCTACCCCTCTCCCCCAGGCTCCATAAAAAAAAAACTCTGTGTCCCTCTTACGGCTCTCATTTCCTCGTTTTTACATATTTTGTTCATCTAGTGAGGAATTTCTTGTGCTCTAGAGACAATCTTCTTGGCAGTATTTTATCTTTATAAGCGATTAAACTCAACGCATTCAGAAATTATTGAGACACATTGGCCTTTCAACGTTACCAAACCAACCACCCTCTTCTCTCGAAATATGCTCTCTTCTCTCGTCATCCATCGTCATACATGCGCTTATAAATTGGTGCACCGCTCTTGGTCGTTGGTTTTCATCTATGTATTCGTTAATCGCTGACTAACGCTCGGTCAGGTAAGAGCAAACGTCGCTCGGCATACAACGCAGGTGACATTAATGGGAACATATGTGTCACCCACTCTAATAGATCAATTTTATTTATTACCATCCTCGTGCTAATCCCTATAAGCCATTCTAACTCTAGTTTTTCTCTCTTTTTCTGCAGATACGAAAGAAGGAAGACAAATATCAAAAGCGTAAAACCCACTAGAAGGAAGATATCAAGGATAAAAAAAGGAAAATCCCATCTTTTATTTTGAAAATCAATTAATGTGGTGGTGTTGGCTTTAAATGGCCGACACTGGACACTCTGTGATAAATCCTGGCGATTGTCAACGGTCTTTGATAATGGAAGTTGCAGCAGATACAACAACGTCGCAGTCCTCGACAGTATCTGTAGCGGCATTATCAGAGCCCACGGAACAATGTGAAGTGTCATCGACCACAGATGTACCCAATTCAAGTGGTGGGCCCGTCACTGGTGGCGGTGGAGGAGGGAATGGCAATAAAAAACAACAGCCAACAGCACGTGCCGGTGGTGGTGGTGGTGTGAGTAAATTTCATCAATTTCGTGCTCCTCAGCAGTGTGTGCAGCAGAAGAAGAAAATGTGGAACAAGCGACAAAACAAGTGCCATCACCTGAAGAATCACCACGTTCAACAATTACAACACCAACACCTACAGCAGCAGCAGTCTGCAGTGAGCAAGGCAGACTTAGAGAATATCCAAAACATTAAGAACCAGATAAGCCACCACAGATTGTCACAGATTGGGGTGTGTGCGGCGTGTGGTGTAGAAGCTGCTAATAATAACAGCCAGCAGACTAAGAATCCAAAACAGCTAGTCTACAACAAGAAGATGCTTGCACATAGAGCATGCAACGGTGGAGGCTGTAGCGCATGCAATGGTGTGGGCAACGGTGGAAATGGAGCCCCACCACTACCCCATCATCCTAACTTTTGCTCGCGGACCAAGTTCTTTCTGTCAGACAAGTTACCACGTAAGGAAGTCATCATTCCGCCAACGAAATTCCTTCTCGGCGGCAACATATCTGACCCACTGAATCTAAATAGCCTGCAGAATGAGGCGAATTCGTCGAATAACAACACACCGGCAACGACCCCACGTCAATCGCCAATAACTACCCCGCCAAAGGTCGAGGTTATCATTCCGCCAAATATACATGACCCACTGCACTTACTCGACCCCGTCGACACGATGGAATACGAGAAGCAACTAACTTCACCAATGAAGCGGAAGTCAAAATCATCAAAATCAAAGCACCGCAATCGAAAGAAGAAAACAAAACGTAAACGTTTGGAGTCAATCAACTCGACAATAGACGATGGCGAGGCAGACCGATACACTGCCAACAACAGCACATTGGCGACTGAATCATTGACGAGTAGCTTCTCCGATGGAGGAGCTGTGCCTCCTCAACAGCAGCACAATTCTTCGGCTGAATTCGATGACGAAGTCGGAGAGAGCAGCACAGCTGAAATGAGTCGCTCTCGGGAGAACATGAGCGCCGGCGAAAAAGCTTTCGATGGTGTTGCTAATGCTGTTGGCCCACATGTACTCATTTCTGCTGATGGTGCTAAAGTGTTGCCATCTACACTCCCAAATTCTGTCAGTGGGAGTATTAACACCGAGGAGGTATGCGCCAACACCACCCCGAATGCACCTGCAACTGGTGACCGCGAAAGTGTAAAAAAGGATTTGCGACTGGATTTGAGCGGAGTGGCCGAGTTGCAACAGCAACATTTTTTCAGTCACCATCACCATAACAACAGTTCGTCAATATGCAGCAGCAGCGGTGGGGGAAGCGTTGGCAGTTGTGGAGGTCGCAAACGTAAGGTCAGCGAGGGAGCCTGCTCCGCCAAGAACAAGGTGATTAATTTTGTGTGTACTTACATATGTATGTATGTACATATGTATGTGTTGTAAGTAATTTAATTTGATTTTAATATGAATATAATGGATACAATTTATAATGTCCAGCCTGTGGCTATGAAGATAGAAGGAACATTTTTAATTCAATCTGTGCGAAATTGTAAATTAAATAGGGAAACGGTGGACTTTCTCAGTGAACCTTCAATAAAGAGCGACGGATGCTTTTCCTAATTGAATTATAAAAACTTTCTGTTCGAGGGGAGTAATTAAAATGATACTAATTAAAGGGGGGGTATTATATTTCTATTAGATTTTTTTTTGAGGCAATGGCTAATTGAAAAAGGATATCCACGGCACGGGTTATTCAAACAAGATCCATTTAGTTTTATTAATGTTCTTCGTTTTTTTTTTTTAATTTTAATTGGTAACCGGATTTTATTTACATTAATCCCTTCAAGAAACTGAGTTTTCAGAATGCTAATGAAAACAATGACTTCAACTTTTGCCGACGAAGTTTACTTAAGGTCTTTCCGAGTCCTTTGATAATTTTTTTAATCTCTATATATATCGTCGCTTGAAGGGCAAAACTCAGAAACTACAAACACTTTACAGAAGATTGAAGATTAATTTTATGAACCTTAAGAGTAGCGCAGTCGCCTTTTGCTGATACTAAAAGACTAATTATGTTTCAATATCTGTAAATCTTTTTAGATTCAAAAAATATCTATATGAATATAATTTTCTTCGAAATTTGTATTTTTTATTTGTTTGTTAACTTTAAATGTACCTATATCTAAATTAGGGTTGTCGTTTAAAAATGTTCATCTTGGGGGCGTTAATCAGCTCCAAGTAAGAAATATATTTTACCCCCTATAGTCGGTGTAAGCGGTTAATTTAATATGCTATTTTATTGTATAACAGGGTGATTTGCAGAGCCAAGTTTATATTTGCTTATCTGGTCAAGTTTATTCAATAAAAAATAAAATTAAAAAAAAAGACATGCTCTAACTAATTCAAAACCACAGAACCAAATTTTATTTAAAATAATAGGTTTTACACATTTTGTATGAAAATATTTACAGATTCTTAGACTATTCTCTGAAACATTTTTGTCTGGATTTCTTATCAGCAAAGGCGTAGTTTTTTGTCGCGTCTTGACTCCACCTCACCCTATACCTAATTCCATAATATAAAATTATTTTTTCTAGATTTGAAACCGATTCAATAGCCAAAAAGAACGATCACCAATTCAATGTAGTACCTTCTTATAACGTGTGAGTGCTGTTTTTTTTACACTTGCTCATCATATGTATATAGGTACCTACATAAATGTGTAGATCTAAGTGTTTCATTCCGATACCTTAACAAGACAGACATTTAATCCATGTTGGGAATGTACCAAATGTGTCAGAAACGCCTCCCACCTTAGGGCATTTTTGAATCATTTCCTTGGGCCAACAGACGGCTTTTGCATATAACCTTTCTTTAAAAATAAGAAGTCGGAAAAGATCTTTCCACATGTTCAACAATTCCTCAGATTGCACAAAGTCAAAACTTGTGTACATTTTTATGAGTAGGATAAATCGCCGAAAACGGTCTCCCATCTCTAAACCGTAATTTTTCTTAATTACTATACAACATCTGAAATATTCAAAATTTTGAAAAAGTTTTAAATAAAATTTGTTGAAAATATTTTCCCAAACAATTTTTGGATATACAAATTTCTAAATTCAAAATCTTTACCTCATGGAATCCGATTGCCACCTAAGTTAGAGAGTTCTGGGTATAGTCCTACAGTTAAAATTCCTATGGACTCAAATTAAAAGCAAAACTAGCCTATAGGAGCCAAGAAGTGGCGAAAGAGAGCTTCTATCACTTTATAGTAAAAGTAGTGCATACGGCCTTCTAAGACTGAGCAAATCTGATATCATGGGTTCGATCCCTATGGTGGGCATGTAGAAAGTTTTTAATAATAAAATTGGATTAAAGCTCAGCACCACTAATAATAGGAGAAAACAGCTGTATCTCTAGCCAAAATAAACGAATTATAAATTAATTAGTAAACAGTTGGTGTAGCACCATTAAGTAGTTGTTGTTGTTCAAAAATTCAATGAAATTGACGGAATAAAGAATGGTCAACTCTAATAAACTGACATTCTAGTATGAATAGTACAATAAATAATAGTAACAAAATAAAATTCTTTTTCGACAAAATGGTAGATCTCTCGCAATAAGAGCCACAAAAGTCATCCTAAAATTTAGTCAGATTTCAGGATGGTTCAGCGACCATAGGAAAAAACTGATATTCCTCTTATAGACTCCCCTTAGTTCTTCCTTTACCATTCTTAATTGTACCCTGAGGAGCTAAATGCATCCATTGAGCGATGAAGTTCTTTGATAATAATCAACTTTTAACCTAACCTAATTTCAAATTTCATTAATTTAATAAAAAGAGTTTAAAACTGACTGTACTTTTTTTCTATATAATTAATCAGTTTCGCCGTTTGGATTCAATGGACAAAATCGTGAGCCCCGTTGTTCCTCAGCCTGGTGCATGGAAACGACCACCCAGATTGGTGCCGACAGGAGCCAGAAAAACTTCGCGACATCGGTCAACATCTGTGAGTGAAACAGAACTTCTAAGTCCAATAGACGATTCAAAAACAATAACTGACGGTAAGTGAACATAACGTACTAAAGGAATTTTATTTTCTAAAAAAAAGTCATCTCTATTCCACACAGCCGATAGCATTCGCGCAGACACCCCGGAAATTGATTCAGTATCAAAACATATGGACACTGCCTCCGTAGGTAGCCCTCAAAGCACTGTATCCGCCAACAATCTCGACAACCCCTCGATCATTAATAAAAGCTCTACTGCCCCTATACAAGAAACTAAATCATCACAGAACAATAATAAATTGCCAAAACTCCGACCAGATACAGCAAATTACCAATACGGCAACTATGATCGGTACTCGGGCTATCGCCATCTCAACGAATTCATGGATGTTCGCCTGCAAGTTTTCCAGCGTCATGCTGAACTCTTTCGGGGGAAGGACATCCTGGATATTGGTTGTAATGTGGGTCACATGACTATTACTGTAGCAAGAAATTTAGCACCAAAATCAATTTTAGGAATTGATATCGATAAGAATCTAATTGCCAGAGCAAGAAAAAACCTTTCGATGTTTGTGAGAATTCCAATAGTAAAACTGGGTGAATCCAAAGCACTAGTTCAAGCAGACGAACAAAAAGAAGCGCCAAAAAAACAAGAAGAATCCCAAAAGGGCAGCAACAACACTACCAAGCAGCAAAGCAAAAGACGAAAATATAATCAAAATCGTAATCTGCAACAACAACACATGCATCATCATCGCCACTACCATCATCACCATCATGGTCATCATCACTTCCATCATGGCCTCCCCATGCATCATCCTCATTTTCAAAATGTAGAACCGCAGAATTTATTCCCAGTTTCTTTTCCCCTCACCTATGGAGGAATTCCAGAGATCAACAGACAATTCCAGCCCGAGATTGAATCATCTTCACCATCAAACTCGACATTCACTGAATTTCCAAAGAATGTCTTTTTCCGACAGACGAATTATGTGCTCAAAGAGGAGACATTGCTAAATAATGACACTCAGCAGTATGATTTAATTGTGTGTCTATCCGTCACTAAATGGATTCATTTAAATTTCGGTGATAATGGCCTCAAAATGGCCTTCAAAAGAATGTTCAACCAACTGCGCCCAGGCGGAAAACTTATTTTGGAAGCTCAAAATTGGGCCAGCTATAAGAAGAAAAAGGATCTAACAGTAAGATCAGTTTTATTCTTAAAATTACAAAATTTAACTATTTTCTTTTGAAGGAAACTATTTATAACAACTACCAGAACATCGAGTTCTTCCCTAATAAATTCCATGAGTATTTGCTTAGCAACGAAGTCGGATTTAGTCATAGCTATACGCTGGGTGTTCCAAGACACATGAGCAAGGGATTCTGTCGACCAATTCAGGTAAGTTACAATTTAAAGAAGAATTTTTCATCTTGATCCTTATTAATTAATTTATTTTTATACAGCTCTATGCCAAAGGGGATTTCACTCCCAATCATGTACGCTGGAGCGATGCTTACAACCCACAAACTCCGTATGAAGCATACCGTGGCATTTATGCCACAATGCCGCGTCAGCCACACCCTGTGCCCAGTGCTTATGACACACCATCTTGTGGTGGGAATTCGGGATCGTACAGCTGTCGCCAGACGCCTATGCATCAACCGACCTCACAGTACTACAACCCATTGGAAACAGATAGCTATCTGCCAAGTTATGACATAGAAGTGCTTAATCAACTCTACGTATTCGCATCACCGCTCTATCAAACAGTGTGGTCGCCTCCGGCCAGCATGCGGAATTCGTCTTCGCATACGCCGCTCTTTGGCAGTGTGCGTGAGATCGAAAATGAAGAAGGTGGCGGCGGTTCTAGCTTCCATCGTCATGTTTACCCACCTAATGATGAGACCTCATCTCCAAACGCCAACGGCGCCTTCAACAGCATACGTGACGCCGACACCGATGATTCTCAAACAAACTCTGCCGTGCAACATGTTTATGCCAACTGTGAAAGCTCTTCGTCGCCACATGTAAACGATTCAGAGACCCAAGATGGGCTGGAAGAAGTAGCTGCTCCACCCACTAGGCCCACATATGAACCAAACGGCGGCTGCGGTGACTCTAATGAGTCTTAAATTGTTTTCTATACATAAGTGTATATTTATTTTTATGAGACGTGTTATATACTTTAAGAAATAATAATTTTGTTATTGTAATGAAAAGAAAGAAACTTAAATTCACGTAAAATACATTTTTAAATATACATAATATAAATAACCATACACATAATTATGTATGAAAAAAATGTAATAACTTAAGAAACTAAATTTATATTAAAAATAACAATTTTTTTAAATTAAATCTGTGATTTGAATTTATGAAACATTAAAAAAACGGAAAAAATAACAAAAAATTGTAAAAAACGTAAAAGAATTAATATAAAAAATACTATAGAATGCAAAAAGTTGAAAAAAATGCAACACATTTTTATTTAAAATAAAAAAAAATATGGATTATTTAAAGTGATCATTATTTATTTCAAAAATGTATATAACAGGCAACAGAGAATCAATACTTGTTTCTAGGCCTCTAAACAAGTAAAAATAATTATTGTTCCATCACCCAAAAGCTTTAGGACTAATTTATTAAAGTGATCATTATTTATTTCAAAAATGTATATCACAGGCAACAGAGAATCAATACTTGTTTCTAGGCCTCTAAACAAGTAAAAATAATTATTGTTCCATCACCCAAAAGCTTTAGGACTAATTTAAAAATCCAAGACATCAGCAATGACAGAAGTGTAAAATCAAAATAGTTTGGACGAGATTCAATCAATCTGAAATTCTAATTCTAATTCAGCCTTATTGTGAGTTTCACCCGAACAACATTCCACACGGAAAATTTGACAGTTCACTTTTCGAATATTGTGAGTTTCCCCCGAAATTTCATGACCGAAAAATTCCCCTTATTGTGATTATTCATTTCGGGCTAAATCTAATGTCATCTCACTTCTTTTTTGTAGGCGTACAAAATTTCGTTCGGGCGAAACTCACAAAAAATTTAAAATTCCGGGCGAACAAAAAATTTTAAGGTGAAATATATTTCAATAAGGCTAACAATATTTTCCAAGATGGCGGCCAAACAGGGGGGAGTTTCAACCCCGAAAACCAAGTCATATACTCACACTGACCCACTCTACGCATTAAATAAAATTGTCCTGTACAAATTGCAAGGTTCGGCCTTAGAGGATATATAATATGGAGTGCTTGTTTTTATTCGTATGCGAAGCTTTCATAGGGGTCGCCGTTCAAGTTCCGGTAAGTTAAAGGCACTCAGTTTTCTGCACTGGAGAAAAAAACTAAAAAAAGAACATTTCAATATCTTTAAAATAATAAATAAACACTAATTAAATTCAAGAACTACTTCAAAGTAGAACAATTTAGAGAGAAAATAAGCATTATGACTTACAATTGATACTGAAACTTGAATAGCGACCCCTATGAAAGCTTCGCATTCGAATAAAAACAAGCACTCCATTTTATATAACATCTAAGCGTAAAACAGATAACGGATCAGCATGGCCGCGTTTGGGTGCCAATCCGATAGGCTATCCAAGATACCTTAGTTATATTTTTCCGAACGACCTAAACCAGAAAGGTTACATTTGCTGTCAAAAGACAAGGCAGCTAATAAAAGGGAAAACTATTGAGTTTTTAACGCGACGATTTGATTCCCATTTTATTACAAATCCCTTCTGAATCATCAATTAAGTATTCAGTACCATTTCATATCACATTGGTTTACATTTTAACCCTTATTTGTTATTTTATTCTTTAAACGAACAAAATCAAAAGGGCCCTTATTATGTATTAGGAAACGAACGGCAGAAAAAACGAAGCCCAGGGAAACGAAAGTCGGCGCCTAATGCGATTATGAAAAAACGAAGTTTTTCGCACTTATATTTAATATTTTTCTTACATTTTTCCTTAGCTCACTCATACCAACACAAAACCAAACCAAAATACAATTTTGACAACAAACTCAAAACGAAAGCTGAAGGCACTCGTTTATAAAATACGAGTATCGTTTTTTTTACAATACTTGTTACTCGTAATCTCAATTTAACGAATACCCGGCGTTACAAACGATATTCGTTTTATGTAATAAGCCCCCTGAGCCCGTATTACGATTATCGTTCAAAATCCGATCAAATTATGATTTACGATAGTCGTTTTTTTAAAACGATACTCGTTTTCGTTTACTACTGCTTTTAGCTCGAAACCCCCGCGATAGAATCGCTGGATTATTTTAAATTAAAAAAATCAATATATATCGCTTATTTTGGTATCACTTTGGCGTATTTATTTCATGTACATACATAAACATAACTATTTGTGTAAATTCATAAACGCATCACTGCAATAATGATGCACGATCCTTAAAGTCAAACGTTCGCAAACGCAAACATTTAGCATCACTTCAGACGCCAACTGTTCATTTTTGCAAAATTTCATAAACTGATGCGCAAACTTTAAGCAAAGAAGCATCGAGAAATATCTTGATGAGTTGTTGATGAGATCGTTACGAAATCCCGCAGAAGGTACGCTGAAAATACAATCGAAGAATTTTGATGGTGATTTCGAATAAAATAATACAATTGGAAGAATTTTTCTGGACTCCTGGACCTGGACAAAGGTGGTTCTGGACCTGGACGATGGAATTTTTTTTTTGAAAAAATATTTAAAAAAAATTAACTTTTTTGGAAAAACTAGAAAAAAAAACTTTTTTCCTTAACTTTTTTTTTGACAAAAAAAAATGAGAAAAAAAAATTAAAAAAATGGAAAAATTAAAAAAAATATCCATTTCCCGAAACTTTATTTTTGAAAAAAAAATGAGATTTTTGAAAAAAATGAGATTTTTGAAAAAAATGAGATTTTTGAAAGAAAATGAGAAGAAGGTAGTTTAAATCCATAGAACCCGCGCAGCGGGCTACCCAAAGTACTGTTGCGCTAGAAAACTGTTCACATAGACACCTGCCTGGTGACTGAACGGAGTTATACGTGAGCGGCTTAGAGAACCTAAAAAGGGAGTTAAAAAATTGTTTCTTTATTTGTAAGACAAAGTTTATGAAAAATATTTTATTTCCAAAAAAAAAAAATTTTCCTTTGTCCAAGTTCCAGACCCACTTCAAGAACTTTTTTTTTGAATTTGTTAAAAGTTATTTCCAAAAACAAAAAAAATTGTCCTTTGTCGAAGTTCCAGACCCGCTTTTGTTCTGGTTCCAAATCCACCTCCAGAACCTTGATTCAAAAAAAAAAAAAATTGTCCTTTGTCCAAGTTCCAGACCCACCTCCAGAACTTTTTTTTAATGTTTATAAAAGTTGTTTCCAAAAACAAAAACATTTGTGCTTTCTCAAAGTTCCAGAGCCACCTCCAGAACTTTTGTCCGGGTTACAGATCCACCTCCAGAAGCTTTGTCCCAGATCCAGAATCTTCGTCCCAGTTCCAGACCCAAGGCCAGAACTTATTTCCCAGGTCTAGGACCAGAGCCTATGTCCCAGTTTTAAAGTTTTTAATAATATTACTACCATATGATAATTAAACTCCCTTAAATGTTTTTTAATGTAAAACAGATAAGCGATCAGCATCGCATCGGCAACAGCTGTGAAAGCATCAGCATCGCAAAAAAGCAGTGATGCCGGATCGCTACACAAACATTTGACGTTTGTGAATTTACTCTTTGTAACAAAAAATAACCATTAATAAAAAAACAAAACAAAATTATTTCACAAGATATCACTTTTTTATTTAAAGTCTTGTAAGTCTTGTGGAACAGTTGCAAAAAATTAATCGGCTTGTTTGGCCATGACCTATCAAGTTTAACTTCTTGTATTTTGTTTTCTTGGCTCCAACTTCTCGCTCATTAAATTTTCGGCGCGGATATTATGCCGACGATCCTCTGCATACATTTGTTTTTATATCAGCCCTATTCTGATATTCACGTGAATCGTACTTTCGATTCACCCATTCGATTCCCTTTCGCTCTACCTTTAAATTCTGCTATCCGTCGGGTGAACTTCATTATCCCAAACCAATTTGACATTCACGTGAACAGCTGTTCATGTGAAAATCTTCCGAAATTTGCGTAAATTGTTTTGGTTATCATTTTAAATTAATAAAAACAACAAATATAAACAGTTATTAAACTTTTTTCCACTTCCAACCAGAGGAATAAGAAAATCAACAAACAGAACACTTGTTTTTTGAAAAACTGGATTTAATTTCATTGCCGTAAATAGAGGGATGAATTGATCTCTATTTGTTGTTCTACCCCGAAAAATGAAAATAAGCTATCATTTACAGACAAATATTCTAAATTAGGCAATAAACTAGATTTTACTTAATTTTACTAATCACTTCCCAGGCAATCCACTAAAAATGAAAAAATCCGCAACATTTCATAGGCGGATCTGAATTGTATAGAGTGAATGCGTTCAAGTGAATAAGAGAATACCGTGGAGTATTACCGACTTTACCTACTTTAACCCAGATTCACTTCGAATGAATAACAGAATAGTGATTAGCGAAAATTCAACAAAAATTCCCCCCGATGAATAGCAGAATAGGGCTGTATGTCATCGGCTTTCTGTACACACCTTGTCATACGTTGTAGTTCGAATTTAATTTAATTTCGTTTGGAAAGTGGAACCCAATTCTGCAAGAAATGTTTCCTGCTCTTCATTTTGCTTTTGCAGAATATGAATTGGATTGTATTTTTTTGATATACTCCGACTAGATAGATTCCTGTAACAGACTGGCTAAGCGAGGTGATTCTGACTATGGTTTGCTCACTCAAATTCAGTATGATCTAATTAATTATTTTCATTGAAGCCCAACTATTTCCTTTTGGCTTCATTTTATACGAGCTTCTTTTTCTTTTGAACAAACACTTGTTATTAGTAAACTCTTATACAAATTTATTTGTAACCATTTTCCCCGTAGCACCGTTTTTAGAAGGAGGTCCTAACGGTTGGTTGAAAACCCCTTGGCTGCATCCGGATTCTCTTCCATTAACTTGGGCATCACTTCTTTCTGCTCCCGGTTTATACAATTGGAGTGTGATTGTGACCTTTATAATAACATAACATAAAATAAATGTAATTAATTTTATTTATTTTTGAAAAAAAAAGGTTTAAATTTATGCTGGATTTACATGACTGACAATCAGCCTTATTGTGAGTTTCGGGGGAAAAATAAATGAAATGAAAAAATTCCGGGTGGAATGCTGTTCGGGTGAAACTCACAATAAGGCTGTAAACTCAAAAACTGAATGGACAATTCATTATTTGCAGTTTACTGACAAAAAACTGCCAATTTGTCAGTCGTGTAAATCCAGCATTACAACATGTTTGTGAAGCTATTCGCCAGAAAAAATTTGAACGACACTTAAATGATATTTGGTTAGAATGATTCGAAAGTCAGTTTGCTTAGTTTTCAAAAAAAAAAATGAAACCGAATTTCAAAATAACGCTGTGCATAAGCCAGCTTTCAAATATGTTTTGAGGAGCTGCAAGAGGAGTTTGAAGTATCAAATCATCAACCTCATCAAATTATTTATTTATTTTAAGCATAAATTCCTCAAAAATACTTTATTTTCGGTGTAAATAACAAATTCCATTCTGACTACGCAAGGAATAAAGTACCGTAGAGACGGATGGCATAATTTTCGTTTCAGTGAATTCCACGAATTTCGTAAGGGATTTTCCATTACGAATGTGCTACGAATAGAATCTGTGATAAATATTTTTCCATTCGTAAAAATTTTTGGATTACGATGAATTCTGTGGTCGGGCTGAATGATTTGTACATGATGCGCTTCCGTTCGCCTTTAAATGGCGTTATATTTCGCCCGAAATAATACAAACGGAAACAATAGGCACAAAGCGAAATGGCAATCATTCCGGCTGGAATTCTGTTCTGTTGAAACTCACAATAAAGCTGTGTATCGCTTTGGTTTCAGCTAGCAGTGGGATTACTGATATTTGCACATGTCCGCAGCAAATAATGTGCGTTTTGAATGTACATATGTATATATGAAACACTGATATTTGCAGTTGGCGTTTATGAGATCTAAGCATTTGTCAGACTTTCATAACATTTGTTCTCGTTTCTTGAGACATTTAAATCATAATTCATTATTTTTTATTCTTACCTTGAATAAATTTGTCGTGCCATTTGGATTGTTGAATATATACATATACAATCAGATATCTGGAATAAAAAAATTAATATCTACTTTAAAAAATTGTCAAGTAAGATAAAATATAATGTTACTATTATTGAATTATATTTTTTTCAGAAAGACTAATCAATACGCACTCAGTCATGATTTTATCAGATAGGGGCGAAATAAATTCGTCATCATTATGTTAACAAAAAACCTATTTATGTACATAGATATAAAAGGGAATATTCTCACCTTTAATGAATAGGTATAAATATTTCAGCCTCAACATCCTACAGCAATTCGAACCCACCTGGAATTAATAGAAGAATACAAACGTTTAAGATATAACTTGACTGAAGGCCATGGAATAATTAATAATTGTAAAATAGCTCAGAAAGACTAATCAATACGCACTCAGTCATGATTGTATCAGATAGGGGCGAAATAAATATGTCATCATTATGTCAAAAAAATACTTATACAAGTATGTAAATATACACATAAATATTCTCACCTTTAATGATCAGGCATAAATGTTCAAAGCCTTAACATCCTACAGCAATTTGCTCCCGCCTGGAATTAAAAAAAGAATACAAATGTTTAGAATATGACTTCACTCAAGGGCACGGACTACTTAATAATTGTAATATAGCTCAGAAAGACTAATCAATACGCACTCAGTCATGATTTTATCAGATAGGGGCGAAATAAATTTGTCATCATGATACAAGAATTAATTTGAATTTTTTTTAAATATGTGCTTACCTTTTTTCTTCCTGAAGTTTCTATGAAGAGTTAAAGATGCAAATATTAAAACAAAGAGTCAATTAAATGCTATCCAGCTGATGACCATACAACGCAGGTTTTACCCCCTGAATCCTTAAAAACAAAGAATTTAGCTATGTCAATAAAAATTATTAATAATTTTCTTACCTCTTGAAAACTTAGATAATCTAAAGACATACTCAAAACACTTATGATGAATAAAAAAAATACCTTAAGAAGCAACAATAAAAAGCCCAATAAGTGTGTTTTATACAGTTTGTATAGTCTCTTATATTTACTAGTTATCAAAATAGGTTATAAAAACAATCTTGCTTTTATGTTAAACATTCTATCTTTTCTCTTAAGTAGATTTATAGTAGGCAACATGTTTCCTTTACTTTCTTCTGATGGAATCACTTAAAATCTAAACACATCTTGCTAAATGTTCTCTAGTTTGTCATTTGATTAAAAACAAAAATTCAGTTAAAAAAAACATAAAACGTTTTTTTATTCATCTTAACATCCCTCCTTTCTTAAAATTTCTTTAAGAATTTTCTCTATATGTATGTATAAAATGAAAATGCATTGTTTGAAGCACACTATATATATAAACAATTCATAGCCCTGAGCTGTAACTATTCTGCTTAAAATCTATTCTTCATCGGCCTTCTCCCGATCTTTGTCCTTCTTCTTCTTCTTTTTCTTTTCTTTCTTTTCACCACCCTCGACATCTTCTTGGGTGGATGGAAGGGCGCTTTCATCAGCCTCATTGCTTTCTGGTGCTTCTTTGTCGGCCTTGTGTTTCTTTTTCTTCTTCTTTTCCGATGTAGAAATGGAAAGGGCTTCAACTGCAGCCGATCCATCTTGGCTTTGCACGCTTAATTTGCGCTATAATAAATATAAATCAGCATTAGATACAACCTTACAAAGCTGAACAGTTCATTTATGAATACAATTTTTTTTTTATCAGCAAGACTAATCGAAATCCCAACTAATCATAGAAATCAGATAGGGGCGAAAAAATCATTCATCACAAAAAAAAAAAATTGTATGCATAGCACACGCAATCTAACTTACTTTCTTGGTAGATTCATCGGCTCCATTTGATGCATCACCGTTGGTGGGTTTCTTTGCACTATAGTCCACAAAACCAGTAAGCCACTCTTTGGGAGTGTTCTCGTTTGGTCGGCCAAACTTATCCAATTTACCTGAAGCGATAAGCGCCTTCTTAGCCGATGCCTTTGGCCCTAATCCCCAGGTTCTTGGATATGAGTCACGTTCCATTATGACACGCTTAATCTTAGCTACAACACCATGATCGCACGACGCCATCGTTGCAGTTGTCATTTGTGCAATAGCTAAACAAATGGCTTCACCTTTTGTTGATACAATAACAATTTCCTGATCAATTTCAATGCCATCTTCGTAACGAAGTACACCAGGTAACATGATCTTTGCACCATAGCAAACAGCGTTCACCTACAAATAACTATTCATGTAGAATTCAAATTTTTTGGGTAACTTTCTTTTTACTAACCGCACTATCTTTCATGATAATTCTCTTGTGATTAATCAAAAGACCTTCCAACGGCTTGATAACTCTTCTTAGCATTGTTTCATCTTTGTGGTTCTCATACATGTACATAGCATCGAGAACATCGTGCATTGTGACCATGCCATCACGTTCAGATTGTATGCCAGATCTCACTCGACGCAATTCCATCATTTGACCACCAACACCAAGGACAAGACCCAAATGTACACACATTGTACGAATGTACGAACCAGCTTCGCAACTAACCCAAAAAACACCTTTTTATGTGAATTTGTTACCATATCCCACAGGAGTTGATAATTAAAAGGAGGGAGAAACAAAAAAGAAACAAGACTCAGTCGTTGGTTTGATGATATAGCATTTGGAATTTTAATGATGCAGGCGAATCAATTTAATAATTTTTTAAATTGTCGCCTGTGTTAAATGCGTTCGGGAATTATTTATTTTAGGGGAATTTTGTATATAGACTTACCCATATTGCGCGACTCATCATAATCGAGAAGTTTACTGTCGTAAACAGTACGGACGCGTAGCTGACGCTTAACAGCCGAAATAAGTGGTGGCCGTTGGAAGAGCGCTCCGCGCAATTTTTCCAAACCTTGTTGCACTTTGGCCACTGATTCGACAGGACCGTGCAATTTGAAAATTGCCACATACTCCTTACCGGCACTCTGTTGTGATTTAACAAGACGAGTCGCACGATCAATGCAAACAATTAGGCAACCTGAAATGAAAAAATATTTATAATATATATATAAATATTTTAGACATCTAGATAATGTACAAGAACATAATGTACGAATGAACTTGGTTGTAATTAAATGTTTAAATAAATAACAAAGCATTAAAGTTAAATTTATAGAATTTATAATTCCAAATTACACAAATACTACATAGCTTTGATGATAAGATAGAATGTTTAGGGTTTTGTTCGTTCTAGGCATTCTTTGTAGTGATATTGATTGTGCTGATTTAATTTCTTTAATAAATATTTATGCACCAAGTAGAACTTTGAGAATGATGTAGCATATTGAAATAACATAATATTAAAATGCAATTGGAGCTATAATGAAAGAAATGAGACCTATATTTAAACTTTGGAACAAAAGGACTGTTGGAAGTCATAACCCTGCTAAGTGTAAATCCAAAATATTTGGGTTTGGACAATTTTTATTCTAAATGACATTAAAATATGAAAAGCTGATGCTTTTTGAAAAAGGCTTGGAAACCTGCATTAAACGAAATGACTTTCATCTTAGTTGCTGAACATTTTAAAAACTTTCGTTAAACATATGTAATTTATTGTTTCCGTGTTTTTCTTTGCTAAGCTGTCAAGAGAACACGCCCAACATACACACACCAGAAGTTGATGTTCCCATTCATAGTCACATCCTTGGACAAGTAAAGTGATCCAGGCTGCCGGCTTATTTCATGGGGTAAATAACTAGATAACTTTATATATAAAAATCGTTTCTGAAATTTCCTTAGTAACGGATAAACACGCAAAAAAGTGTAAATACAACATGTTTGGGTTTGGCAAGTTTTTAATCTCATATTGTCATATCCCTCTGCTGAGGCCAATATCCAAATATGAAAAACTGATGATACTGTTGTACATATTATATTGAAAAAAGTCCTGTTTCATATCCTGGTGAATAATGAACAGACGATGAATACATCGTAGTGAAAATAAAGAAGTATCATGTTCGATTTAAGGAAGGTCCATTCTATGGCCCTTAATGCGAGTTTCGTTCAACGTTCGATGCGACTATTTTATCCTTTGTATGTGAACAGACAGTTAGTATTTGTCGAAAAAAAATTGAATATTATACATAAATAGGAACCCATTAAAAAAAAAAAAAACAACAACGGTACACCTACGCGGGCTAACATTTTGAAGAATATTTTTAAAACTTAATGGGATAAATTTTATAAAAGATACACAAATAAACTTAAAAATAAATTTATTTCGATGTACATACATACGCACATAATTTGTCTCCGTGTTTTTCTTTGCTGAGCTGTCAAGAGAACACGCGCAACATACACACACCAGATGTTAATGTTCCCATTTATAGTCACATCCTTGGACAAGAAAAATAATCCAAGCTGCCGGCTTATATCATGGGGTAAATAACAACATCATTTTATAAATATATTAATTTTCTTCTAACCGGCATTTAAAATAAAACATTGTATGGGTCATCTTACGGAAGAACTACAATAACCTTAAAAATATCCTTCCTTCCTAAATTAATACCTAAATAAATTTGAAAGTATGTTTGTCGGTCTGTCTGTTTATTGTTCTTAATATCAGAAAATACCTTAGTGATTGTAATGCGAATTTCCATATGGTTTGACCAATTTAAAAAAAAAAGTTCATAGCAAATGCAAATGCGAGTACGGGTCTGTCATGAGATTCTAAAAAAATAATTAATTGTCTCCGTGTTTTTCTTCGCTGAGCTGTCAAGAGAACATGCACAACATACACACACCAGAAATTGATGTTCCCATTCATAGTCACATCCTTGGACAAGAAAAATAATCCAAGCTGCCGGCTTATATCATGGGGTAAATAACAACATCATTTTATAAATATATTAATTTTCTTCTAACCGGCATTTAAAATAAAACATTGTATGGGTCATCTTACGGAAGAACTACAACAACCTTAAAAATATCCTTCCTTCCTAAATTAATACCTAAATAAATTTGAAAGTATGTTTGTCGGTCTGTCTGTTTATTGTTCTTAATATCAGAAAATACCTTAGTGATTGTAATGCGAATTTCCATATGGTTTGACCAATTTAAAAAAAAAAGTTCATAGCAAATGCAAATGCGAGTACGGGTCTGTCATGAGATTCTAAAAAAATAATTAATTGTCTCCGTGTTTTTCTTTGCTGGACAAGAAAAATAATCCAAGCTGCCGGCTTATATCATGGGGTAAATAACAAGATTGTTTTTTTTTATCTTTTTTGTCAAAAAGCTGATCACGCTCAAATTGTCATCCAAAGTAATCTTTATAGCTTAACGTTGTTGTAATCCCTTGTACGTGAACAGAGTTTCTGTCAAACAAAATGGTCAGCAGTTTTAAATAGGCAGGTATTTATGTAATAAAAACAAGTACACCTACACAAGCTAGTAGATTTTTCTATGAATAATTTAAAAACTTGAATTGAACTAGCTTTGTTAAAGATACTCCAACAAAATTAGAAAAATATTTCGATAAACATAATTATTTTGTCTCCGTGTTTTTCTTTGCTGCGCTGTCAAGAGAACACGCGCAACATACACACACCAGAAGTTTATGTTCCCAATCATAGTCACATCCTTGGACAGGAAAAATTATCCAAGCTACCGGCTTATATCATGGGGTAAATAACTAGTAAATTATGTTATTTACTGGGGTAAATAACATACACCAAAGAATGTTGTTCTTAATCAGTGCCACAACCTTGAGTGATTTGATTCTCAAAGGTTACCGGCTTTACATGGGGTATTCAAAATAAAACATTCTATATTATGATCTCACCTGTAACTTTGGGATCTAGAGTTCCCGAGTGTCCAGTCTTTTCAACTTTCAAAATTTTCTTTATCCACGCGACAACTTCATGTGAACTGGGATTCGACGGTTTATCCAAATTAATGTAGCCAGACTTCATGTATTCTTTGATGTCGCGATTCAAGGGACTCGCTCCATTTGGCAGTGGTGTGTAGTGATTCGTTCGAACGTTCAACTTATCAAAATTCTTTAGCAACAGTGGCCATTCTGATGTATCAAGTTTGGCTACTTTGTCCGATGATTTGATTTGGAATTCACTTGACTTTTGAAGGCTTGCAAGATCTTCGTTGTCATCAATTGGTTCTTCCTTGATCTTCTTCTTTTTCTTTTCTTTTTTAATTTCTAAATGGAGAAAAAATTAAAATCACATGTTTGAGTATAACAAAAAACGTGGCTAGGGTTTTGAGACGAATTCGCACAAAAAATTGTTGATAATAATATTTATAAATTATAAAGAAGCATTTAATGTATTATTTATGAATTAAATATAAAATATTTACCAATATCTTCCATTTTATAAGATAAATTTAATATTTTTTACACGCGAATACTTTGCAACGTTCTGATGAAAGAACGACAACGAGGTTAGGAAAATTCAATTACCGCCATGCCACTTTCAAAATGCTTTACCACGTGTTTTTTTTACGTAGCGACATCTAGATATGAAAAATATTTTTTTTATTAAGGCGTGGAGCACACTGTTGGCTGCAACTTTTTTTCGTTTTCGTTTGGATGTTAGAGTACTTTTTTTCACTTTTCACTCCTACTACACCGAAAGCTTTCTATTGCCCGTTCCAAGTTGTTTGCTTGGTTGCTAAGTTATATGCATTGAGAAATTCAATACTGAAATAAAATATAAGAGAAATGCCGAATTTGAGTCATGACTCAAAATTCATGGTGTAATAGCGGACGATATTTTTTAGTAGAATTCGAAGAAGAGTCATATAATCTCCTCAAATTTTTGACCGGGGAGACTTTAGGCCAGGCCTTAGAGGATATATAATATGGAGTGCTTGTTTTTATTGGAATGCGAAGCTTTCATAGGGGTCACTCTATTCAAGTTTCAGTAAGTTCAAAGGCACTCAGTTTTCTGCACATTTGAGAAAAAAATTAAAAAAAAAAACTTTTAAATGGGGCATATTCATAGTCACTTTTAAACTCCAGTTTATCTTAGACTGGGGTTTAATCAATGTTATTTAGATAGGATAAACCCAGGTCTAAGGTAAACTGGAGTTTAAAGGCTGTCCCAAACCAACGCGAAACATTCGCGCGAATAGGCGACGACTGAATAATATTCGAAGATTTGCATCGCGCTAGTGTGGGTGTTCCCATTAATATCCATGTAAATAAATTAAGACAGGCGAAAGTTTCGTCGTCGTTCTGAAGTATTCGTGGTTTGGGAGAGCCTTTTTAAAAGTGACTATAAATATGCCCCATTAGGCGTTTTTCTTTTTTTAGCTCCGAGCGGGGCACTGAGCTGTCCAAAAAAGAACTATGTTACTTTTATAACTCCGAGCGCTCCGATGTCTGAACTTGTATCACTTTATCTTGTATCTTTTTAAGCTCAGAGCTCGAACGGGGCTCGCTCGATGAGCTCGGAAAAAATGAACCGAGTACATCGAGCGAAAAACCGAGCGCAGCTATGTTCATTAAGTTTTTGTGGAATAATTGCTTTTTCCATTTTGTATTCACTAGAAACTAATTAAAAAGAAACAAAACTTGAATATGACGGTGTTCACATTGGACTGACTCATCCGATTTTTTTTGACGTGAATCCAATTTGTTTTGTTCAGACAAAAACTAATGTGAACACATCGGACTTACTTTGACGTTTAGCAGTCGTTAAAACAAAGCAGAAATCTGTGCAGTTTGAAAGATTAATTACAATTTTTTCACTTGCAAAATGTAAATCTTCTTTAATAAATATGTTTCCAATTGAAAAAAATTGGATTCTGTAAGATTTAAGTGCCAAAGATATATCACAGACAGAGAAAACAGATGTCACAAAAGAAGACGTCAAAAAAAATCCACTGATTTTTAAATAATTTAAAAAATCCTGCCTTTCCTGGCCATCTCTTTCTCACCATGAAGTGGAAGTGAGCAAAAGCACAGAGACGTCAAAAAAAATCGGAGGAGTCAGTCAATGTGAACACCGTCTATGAAATAACTAATTTCACAAACAAAGCTGACAATTTTGACGTTTTCTTAAAGAATATATACAATGACAATTTAGTGTTCAATAGTGATCAATAGCGCTCCGGTCACGCCCGGTTCGGAGCAAGCTCTATTCGCTCACATCCCGCTCTGTGCCCCTCTAGGAGCCAAAAAAGAAAAACGCCTATTAGCCGTGTTTTTTTGCAAGCCCGGGGATATTTGGTTGAAAAAAACAACATCGGGGATTAGTGACGCCATTACAGAAACAAAATGGAGTTTCCATACAAACTATCGATAACATGCCGCCTCAACTGGGCATGAACGATGCTCGGATTATGAAAGTGTCTAAAAAAAATCCAATGGAGGCACAAAAATCCATGTCCGTGCAGCAACATGTCGACGAAAACTTCATTTTGAACACGACATGACCGCTGTTCAAAGTTTGGGCATGAGATTTGACGTTTCACGTGTGTGAGAGTTTTTTTCTGCTTCTCGCTGAATGCGTTGGTAAATGTTGAAGAAAAAAGGTAGAAGTAGTGGTAAAAGAAATGTATGTATGTGAAACGACATGACATAATTTGCCCAGCGGAAAAAAATTCGCTGATTGTTGATTGGATTGTGGTTGTGATGTTGGGCACCTGAATGCCCTGTGGAGTCGGGGTGTAACAAGTATGCATTTCACGCCGGTAACATAGTTTTTCCCCGTGCTTAAGTTAAGCCCCGAGAATTCTCCGCGCTTAGCTAAGCCCGAAAGGGATTAGTTGTTGTTGTATTAAACATGTGAATTGCTTAGCCCCTGCGTCGTTTTTTTCGACCAATTTCCTCGGGGCTTGCAAAAAAACACGGCTATTATCTTTAAATAATAAACCAACACTAATTAATTTCAAGAATTATTTCAAAGTAAAACAATTTAGAGAGAAAATAAGCAAATTATGACTTATAATTGATAGCAGCTGTAGAACTTTACCTTTACTGAAAATGAAACAGTGCCCCCTATCAAGACTTCAGGCATTACATGCCGCCTCCACTGGGCATGATTGATGCTCGGATTATGAACATGTCTAGAAAAAAACCAATGGAGGCACAAGAATCCATGTCATGTGGTGACATTATTCATACAAGTCAGATTGTGGATTGGATTGTCTGCTACATTGACTTTATTATATATGGACTGCTAGTTGGTTGTCAATTCCATACATAACCTGCGGAGATGATGGTTCCAGTTCTCAAAGCGAAATCAGCGACAAGTTCGGGCCTACCGACAATAATAAATACTATTTTTAGCGCCATCTGTTACATACTTCGCCTTAGAATGAAATTTCATTCATAGGTAAGGCCATCTGGTCATAGGAAGTCACCAATCGGCGTAGTGTTGGGGGAGCACTGAAAAAAAATCCTTTTTTGATTTATTTTATAAAACCTTTGATTTTAGAGTCATATTCGAAACAAAAGATTTTTCAATGAAATTTATTTTCTCCATTTCAAGAGATGTAGTGAAGGAAGATATTTTTAAAACATTATTTCAAGGAAAAATTCGTACAATCGCATTTATAAACGCCGTCTTACTTTAGACGGCCGTCCAAGTTATAAAAAACATTTTTAATGTCTAAAATCTAATAAATACGACTCGCTCACTAGTCAACTTCCGAGCAGCTTTTTAGAATTCTTATTTTTCTTGAAAACGTTCGTATTTTTTTAATTATAACTTATTCATAGGTTCATTCCTTTATTTTAAAATTCTGATTTTTGTGCATTTCAGTCCAAAGTTCTGTCAAAGTTCATAAAAAAACAATAAAATTGTACAAAAATGCCCAAAAATTTGGAGTAAAGGAACGAACCTTACTTTAAATTTATCAGTAAAATTTATCTTAACCGAAATTGTAGAGGATTAGAATTCCCCATAAAAACGCGCTTAAACTGTGTACTTAAAACTACTAGGCGTTTTTTTTTCAAGTCCATGTGGATTTGTCGAAAAAACAACATCGGAACTAATTGTTTTACACGTAAATACAACAACAACTTAATTCTATATGGACTTAGCTAAGTCCAGATAGTTATCGGGACTTACGTACTGTAAGTAAGAAGTCCCGATGTCGTTTTTTCGACAAATCCACATGGACTTGCAAGAAACACGCCTACTAAATATATTCAATATTCTTAGCGAAAAGTGTAAAGCAAAATACTACCTCTACTCATTTACTTTTCAAATCTGCCAGTTTCTACTAATTTTATATTATTATGAACTTCGACATGACTAAAATTTGAATGAATTAACAGTTTTGAAAATTAAGCGAGAAGTTGTTTGTAAAAAAAAGGAAATTTTCGGGTTTGGTTAAGGGATTTTTTTTTTCAAATTACCTTTAGCACTGGTTTGACATTTATTGTTTGTTTTTATTTTGCAATTCAGTTTCAGAATTCTTCTCGATGATGTTTGTTTATTAGTTTGTTGTTATTAATTAAGAAAAGTATGAAAACAAAGTTGAATCATTGCGAAACTAATTAACAAAAGCAACCAATAAAATCAACAAACAGCGGTAATGGTTATTGTTGCTGATGTGATATTCCAAGCAGAACAGATCTACTGAAGATGCAGTAGATGAACAGGCCTAGAGTGAACGTGCCTATAATAATATTTTTGTCTCTTTCTTTTCATTATATATTTGTTTCTTTCTTTGATTAATTTTGTGTCAAACTTAAAATTTGAATCCAACGTTTTTGTTGAAATTGAACGCTTTGTCTGAACACATTTTTTAGTTTCTCTTGGTTTATTAAATTATTAAAGTAAGAATGTCGAAAAAAGGTGTTTTATTGTTACCTAAAGTAACAAATCTAAAAAATTAGTTCGATTTCAATAATTAATTGAAAGGTTTTGTTGGAGTTTGTTCCTGTATCCCGAGAATTGCAGAATGTCGAAAAAAGGTGATTGCGACATTTGTGCAGATTCCAATTCTGAAGACAACATGGTAAGTTGTGACAAGTGCAATGTCTGGTTGCATTATAAGTGCGCAGGAGTTGACGATTCGGTAAAGAATCGCCAATGGTTCTGCCAAAAATGTAAACCAGGACAAGGTAGCACTTCGAGGACTTTAAGAAGCACCAGGTCGGCAGGTGGCACACCGGCAAGCAAGCAGAACAGATCTACTGAAGATGGAGTAGATGAACAGGCCTAGAGTGAACGTGCCTATAATAATATTTTTGTCTCTTTCTTTTCATTATATATTTGTTTCTTTGTTTGATTAATTATGTGTCATACTTAAAATTTGAATCCAACGTCAGAGATTATGTATTATAAAGATTGGAAACCTTCGTACGTTTCACTCTCCAAAACCCATTTGTTTACATTGTTGTTTTTGTAATTACGTTTCGTGTCGATGAATAGATGTGAATTGCAACAACAATTTAACAGGATAGGTTTGTTCTGTTTTGACAGCTCGACCATTTTGTATGTGTAAAAAACACAGCCATCTTTAAAAAAATTTTAACTCATCAGCTTTTCACCACGAAAATGGGGGATTTTAGGTGGGATATCGGGATGTGTTCGGAAAATACAGATTCAATGGTGCAAACAGAATATTTTAGGGTGCACCCATATTGTTCATAAATCTATAGCTGGCTAGTCACGAGTGAGCTCTTTGTTAATATTTTTTTTATAGAAATCGACACTTGCAGTTACCTTGGTAACACGATACAAAGCTGCGTAATACAGATGATTAAATAACGACACAGATCTTACTAAATTTACAGTATATGTTGTGGCGAAGATTGTGCTGAATTAAAATATTTTGAGTTTATTTTAAAAATGCTAGCAACGCTTTTTTTGCTATAACAATTAAAGCCCAAACCACACTACTCTCGTGTGGTGTGTTGTGGAGTTATGTGTCAACGTTGACAGATTAGTGAATAATTAGGTTACAGCCCGGAAATATTCCATAAGAATATTGAATTCATCCGGTGTAAACAGGGAATGCAATTCTGGTGGAAAACTATAGTGCCATCTGTGCGTTGAAAGGGGTAAGGGGAAACAAAGTTAAAAAGTAGTAGATGAGGTTTGGCGAAATTTCAAAGAAAGAGTGGTAGATACAGAATACAGATACAATTTAATAAGAGAAACAAACAAAACAGATCGGATGATGCAAACGGTGCGTGTAAGATAAGGAAATAATAATAATAAGGGTATTCATGCAACGTTGGAAACTTTCCGACGTTGTAAAACCGTAAAGTTTCATGAATGCCAATCAAAAAATTCGGCGTAAATGATGTGGTAAAAATTCAGCTGATTCAGCCAATGTCATAATCCCATTGAAAAAAAGTTTACCACGTTTACCATTTTCGTTTACGACGTTTACCACACAAATTCTTGTCGGAAAGTTTACGATTTGTTGGAAAGGATTTTCCATACAAATTTTGACAGTTCGTTTACCACATCGTAAACTTTCCGACGTTTACGATGTTTACGATGGTTTTCCGACGTTGCATGAATACCCTTAATATAAAATCACTTCAAGGAGTTATCCGATCAGCATTTCTAAATGAAATAGTGCAGCAAAGAACACTCCTTAAGCATCGCTTTCAACAGCAAATGAAAAGAAAATTTTTTGCAATATTCTGTTCTCTCACTATCCGATTAAATTGAACTACTGCGTAAATTAAGTATTGATTTATCGTCAATTTGCATTTTGTTTATTATTTTACTACCCTTTTTATATGATTGTTCAAAATCTTCCATGCAACTTTAAAACCAAATGATTTTAGGTTTCGTGAACACTTGATAGTTCGTTTCGCCATTTTTATAAGTTTTTGAACGTGCCCATTGAAACTCATCAAGTTTTTAAAATATCGTGGTGGAAATCAGTAAGTTGCACTAGCATGAGTTAAAACACGCATACTAATGCAACTTACTTACTTCACCACGGGCAGCCATATTGTTTAGCTTGTAGGCAAACCCGAATGACAGCCGAGGTTTCCAATCTTTATAATTCATAATCTCTGTCCAACGTTTTTGTTGAAATTGAACGCTTTGTCTGAACACTAATTTTTTAGTTTCTCTTGGTTTATTAAATTATTAAAGTAAGAATACTCAAAAAGGTGTTTTATTGTTACCTAAAGTAACAGTTATCGATTTAAGTGAAAGAAAATTTTATTTGCTCCTAGAAAAGAAGTGAAAAATCTCAATCACGTTCAGCGTCACACAACGTGAAGGATGTCGGAAAGACAGAATGCATGTATATACAATTCGTAATTCATTTGTGTGAGGTGTTTTTCAGATAAAAATATTATTATAAATACTATCTGCACTATCGACGGAAGGTAAAGGTTGGAAGTAAAGTTTCAATTTTGGTATTAATGACATCTCAAAAAATAACCAGTTTCCTTTGTAAAATTTGCATTCAATGAAAGCACTTGACTACATAAATGTAATCCCTTGTGTCTGCTGAACGTACCCAATGAAAAATGAAATCAGATGGAAAAAAATCCTTTAAAAAAATCCTCGATACAAATGTCAAACAGTAGTATCTGTATTTTCCGATAGGACTGAACTCGGCGCTTGTAACGCATGCCATATTATATATGGCAGTCCATATATAATAAGTCAATGGTCTGCTATTACACGGCGACTTTTGCATCGTGAGTCTTTTCGAACATAATGAGTGCAAAAGAGAAGAAAAATGAGATGGAAAAGAAACTGCTCTATGAGTCGTCGGCCAAATTTCTGCGACTCATTTTTGACATTATTTTATTTCTTGTTTGTTATTTTAGCAAATCGCTTTATTTATTTTCATTATTTGTGGAGCCCACATGTACCTATAGCTGTATGGTTGCTAAGGTGTAGAGCATAGAGAATATCTATGCTAGAACAAAATTGTTTCATTTATGTTTGTTGTTTGTTTGGTTGCTACGAGAATTTCATTACTGAAAAAAAAATTGTCAAATTTGAGTCATGGTATAATAGCGTACGACTCACAGGACGAAATTTTAAAGAAGAATTCGAAGAAGATTCACGACGCAAAAGTCGTCGCGTAATAGCAGACTTATGTGGCTTTAGCTTCAACCAATTCAGATTTGGGTGTCAGATCTTAAATCCTACTGTCAAAACGAACACAAAACGTGATTTTATTTTGTTTTATGATTGTATGAGTGCCTTTTTCAAAACAACACTGGGAAAAGTCACTTTTCTTTGATGTGTGTGCAAGTGCTTGTGAAAATCTGTGTAAATCTTGCTAAAAATCGAGATCTGCAAAATCGACTTCAGATCGACAAAAATTCGATTCTTTTGGTCGAACGGAAAGGAAAAACTTGTCACAGATCAAAAAAATAAAAAAAAAATCGATTTTTTTGGTCGAAACGAAAACCACATTAGGTGTCTTCGTTTGGGCTCCAGTATCTACTGCCAATAAGTACTTCTGGCTGCAGTCAACTACTTCTACTCTGTGGTCGAAGTAGTTCAAAGTAGTTCATTAATCTAGTTACAGAATGACATTATTTTATTTCTTGTTTGTTATTTTAGCAAATTGCTTTATTTATTTTCGTTTTTTGTGGAGCACACATGTACTTATAATTAGCTCTATGGTTGCTAAGTCCCCTTTCACACGAGGAAACTGAGTTGCCAGCAACAATCAGTTTGTTGGTGAGAAGGGCAAGATGTAAGAGGGGAAAATGAAATCTCCCCGATCAACGATTCGAGATTTTTTTGACATTCCTCTTCACACACACAGTAGAGTGTGTTCAACCAAGCTATTTTAAAAGGAAAATACAGAAAGTTTCCACGATTTTGTTTCTTCGTGTGAAAGGTACAGGAGATTTTTAAGGAAATTAAAAGAAAACATCAAAAAAATCTCCAGCAACTTGTTTCCTCGTGTGAAAGGGGACTAAGGTGTAGAGCATAGAGAATTTCTTTGCTAGAACAAAATCGTTTCATTTATGTTTGTTGTTTGTTTGGTTGCTACGAGAATTCCACTACTGAAAAAAATTGCCAAATTTGAGCCATGACTTAAAAGTCATGGTATAAGGCCTGCCGCCCACTAGGCAACTTTTAGTTGCTCACCCCAGCAACTTTTAGTTGCTCCCGATTCAATTACATTGGCTTATATGGGAGAGCGCCCACTGGGCAACTTAGTTGCCGGCAACTTTAAGGCCTGCCGCCCACTAGGCAACTTAGTTGCCGGCAACTTTTAGTTGCTGGGTGTTGCCGGCAACTCCGAGCAACTAAAGTTGCTTGCCCTCGCCCACTAGGCAACTTCCGAGCAACTTTTGAGAATTAATATTTGTGTTTTTTTGTATTTAATTTTCTATAAAAACGTGCTCCACCTAAACCTATCTCAATTTGACCTGTCAAAAATGCAAAATCAATGTAATATTTCAATGGACAACAAATAAAAACGGTAAATTTTCGAAAATTCCTGAAAGTTGCTCGGAAATTGCTTAGTGGGCGGGGGTCAGCAACTAAAAGTTGCCCGGAGTTGCCGGCAACTAAGTTCCGCGAGCAACTCCGAGCAACTAAAAGTTGCCGGCAACTAAGTTGCCCAGTGGGCGCTCTCCCATATAAGCCAATGTAATTGAACCGGGAGCAACTAAAAGTTGCTGGGGTGAGCAACTAAAAGTTGCCTAGTGGGCGGCAGGCCTAAGTTGCTCGCGGAACTTAGTTGCCGGCAACTCCGGGCAACTTTTAGTTGCTGACCCCCGCCCACTAGGCAATTTCCGAGCAACTTCCGAGCAACTTTCAACATCTTTTGAAAATTTAACGTTTCTATTTGTATTCCATTGAAATGTTACATTGATTTTGCATTTTTGTAAGGTCAAATTGAGATGGGTTTGGATGTAGCACGTTTTTATGGAAAACTAAATACAAAAAAACACTAATATAAATTCTTAAAAGTTGCTCAGAAGTTGCCTAGTGGGCGAGGGCAAGCAACTTTAGTTGCTCGGAGTTGCCGGCAACACCCAGCAACTAAAAGTTGCCGGCAACTAAGTTGCCTAGTGGGCGGCAGGCCTAATAGCATTCGACTCACAGGACGAAATTTTAAAGAAGAATTCGAAGAAGAGTCACAACGCAAAAGTCGTCGTGTAGCAGACTAGGCTATAGTCGTGTAACTCCAGCATTATGTAATGTCACCTTAAAAAGACGAAATTCTGAGCGCTTCCTATTTATTTTAAAATCCCTCCATTTTCTGCCAGCTGCAAAATGCCAAACCAGTGTAGCCAAAATTGCGGCAATGAAATTCAAATACAGCAACAGCAAAGACAAATTTAAAAAAGTTGTGTTCAAATTAAAAGCGTAGAAGTAGAAGATTTATCTCCCCTCAAACAAAATAAAAAAAGAACAACATTTCCTTAATAATAAACACACAAAGCTAAAAGAACAAAGTAGTTGTATTTTTTTTATAGCAAACAACAACTAAACGCTCAGACAAAATGCCTAGAACAAAAGTTTCAAAAAATCCGAAACGTAACCGAGATGCCGCAATTCGTGAAGAAAAAATTCGTGAATATGATTCGACTGTGGATCAATTTATGAATGGATTTGATATTAAAGTTAAACAGGATATTCTAGAGATTGAAACAGAGATTGCTCTAATGAAGGCACGAATTCCAGAGAAGATTCTTTTGATGAAAATTGGAGATTTGATGAGCATGGTAAGCTTTTTTTTTATTATTCTGTATGAAGTGACTAATTTTTAATAAAATTTAATTTTCGCTTAGAATGCCTCAACATTCTCTGAAGTTTTAGCAACCCCAAATTTTACTCAGACCAATCCAACGGAGAACCAAAATCAATCGTCCTTGTTGAGATCTGTAAAGAAGTCCAATGACGAAGGTGAATACATTTATATTCCTGTTTTTATTAATTCACAATTTCACATTAATTCATTTACGTGCGTTGCACACTGCTTCTCTTATGCTTCTCTTCTGGTGATGGTTTGTTTGGTTGATGGGTTTGCTCATTGTTCATTGTTGCTCATTTATAATTTGGAACTTAATAAATCCGAACACAATACAAAAGGCTACCTTACAGAGGATAGCACTAATAGCATGGCTTGCGGAAGTCAAGCCAACTTATCCTTGATGCGAAGCGTTCGTGTGCCAGGACCTCTCAGTTCGGCAAAAGCGCGCCGCACACGAAGGAGTCAATCAGCAAGTGGCTATCCTCCGAGTGCCCTGAAGCCCAAGCCTTCAACTACAGCAAGCAAAGAGAGACTTTCTCGACAAAAACTTCGAACACCATTAGTCTCCAGACAAAAAGCGTTAAGTGCTGACCGCACACCACCAAACCGTGGAAAGAATTGTCCTGGCAGCCCAACGGCCCTGCTCAGATGGCCAAAACCAGGCGAGATGGTTATTTCAATGACTGGAACCCCAGTCGTCTCTTCAAATGTGTAAGTTGTCTGCTGTTAACATCTTCGCAAATATTTCCATTTCTTTTCGTCCCCATAGCATGCCAGAGCAGTTTGCCAATGTGAATATACCAATCAGGGACGGAGTTTTATCGCTTCGACCAAAGAAACTATCTAATTTAGATCCGGAAATCGTACACAAAATTGACCAAGACACGATAAGTCAGATCAAATTGCTGCAATCCAATTTGGAGCTAATCATGAGCCTTGCTGATAAATCAGATGCTAAATAAATTCTTCTTTTTTGTTTATAGTTATATATTTTTTTTTATATTCTGCTAATTTTTTCATATTCAATGGAGTTGCTTTTCCATTTTTACAATAATAAATCATTGAATTCGGAATGATAATATAAAGTATTGTCATCGACTGCATCGTATTTTTTGTTTTGATACTTTAAATCTTGAAAACGATAATCGTTGTGAGCGTAGAATTGATTAAGGGGTGTAGAGACTAGTACCCATGCGCCCTATGTTTTTCGTTATAAATGTATGGGGCTAGAAGAAATTATTTTATAGAAACTTTTAAACTAACAACAGTTTTGTTAACCCATCCTATGTTTAAAACTTAAATTCTTTAGCTAATCGGTTATTTAGTTTAAAATCGATAGCATTATTTGTGCCGCTTTGCGTGCTTGCCTTTTAGAAAGTATCAGGTGATGCACCTATCACCGAGTATAATCTTTAAAGATATGAAACACTAGAGCGTTTCAGATCGAAAGTTGGCCTGCTTTGTCTAGACAAGTGGTTACGTTAGTCCACCTAAGGTTTGTTCTCTATAAAGCATTTTGCTGTAGCAAATTTTTACGTGTAGAGATATTGCTCTATCTGAAAGACGAAAAGAGAGACTAGTTTGAGTACATGCCTCCATCTACCCCGTCATCAGTTTTTGATCGGTGTAAAAATGGATTGATTTTGATTCATTTTCTAAGAATGCGTTGTCAGAAAATATATTTGGAAGGGATTGTTACTTGAAAGTTCTTATCGAACTGTAATTGACGTATGTCTCCTTTTTGGAAGGTAGGATACTAGAGAAATGCCAATTTATAATGGATGTAACAGATTTTCCGCCATTAAAAGTAGATGTGCATCAACGCTCTTCGCGCGACTTGAAAAAATACTGATTGCCCAAAGTGTGCCTGCCGGCGGAAGGCCCTGCCCCTCCGGGCCTCATAAACAGTACTTTTATAAACAAAGCTGTTTTAAATTGGCATGTCTAGAGCCACTTTCTTTTGGAAGTGACGGACAAAATTCCAATTTTAAACAGTTTTTTTTAGACTCGGCAATTAACATCTCCGCTTGTGAACTGATCAAATATAAATACAGAACTATGACTATTAGAACGGTTATACATGGGGTTAGCGGTGGTGGGGTTTTTTGTGCAATTGTATGGTAACAGCGTACTAAAAAAACAGCTATTGTTTAAAATAAACATTAGCCAACGCATTTAACACGGTTCTATGGTGTAATGGTTAGCACTCTGGACTTTGAATCCAGCGATCCGAGTTCAAATCTCGGTAGAACCTTGATGACTTTTTTTATCTCTTGCTTTTTTATTATTCGGAAAATTCAGAATATCCGCAATATTACAGATAAACAATTCTGTTGTTTTTTAAATCATGCTAGAACATTTCGAATGTATTCTTTTTATTCCATATGAAGAGTGGAATAAAGAGAATGCGTTAAGTGAATTTTGTACATACATCTCATTTGTGATAGATTTGCATTTTAGTTAATTTATCTAAAATAAAAACACTCCCCGTGCTATTCTTCAAAACAATTAATAATTATAACGTATGTACCTATATATTTTTATTTTGGGGTAGGGTCAGCCTGACGTGGTCATGAACACACCAATGGTCCACCCTATCGAAATCCAACTTATCGACAACTGCATCAGTAGCCGTTTTGTTATATCAGAAATCAAATTATCAAAAAAACATGCATTACAACAACAACACGAGATCCTGTTCTCTATCGGGATTACGTTTTGCGAACCAAAAATTTAGTTTTTGCTCTTCCTCGACAAATAAACCCTCAAAATGAGACGGTCTCATAATAAAAATCAAATAATATGGAAGAAAAAAAAGCAATTTTCTAAGGTTCTACCGAGATTTGAACTCGGATCGCTGGATTCAGAGTCCAGAGTGCTAACCATTACACCATAGAACCACGGTGAGAGGGGTCAATAAAAGGAGCTTTATTAAGTTTACACACAAATGGATTCGTTTAACATTTTAAATTAGGGTTTCTCTAAAAGCTGATCCTATCCAGCAATTCTGAGGTAGTATTCGAATTCACTACATCAAAAACCTTCGGAAATTTAAATACCTATTAATTAACTGGTCTTAATTCTGCCCTATAAGAATAGATTTCCCTGGTGTTACGAACATTGAATCGAACTTAAAATCAAGGGAAATTTAGATATTGTTTTGGTTAATCAATTTAAGATAAAAAAAGAATAGTTATTTGACTTTTTTCCACTTCCAAAGTCCCCTTTCACACGAGGAAACTGAGTTGCCAGCAAAATTCAGTTTGTGGTTGAGAAGGGCAATAAGTAAAAGGGGAAAATTAATGGCGAATTCCTTTCAAAAAAGAAATCGATTTTTTTCTAAACAGAATCGAATTTTTTCTGTCAATTGAAAGGAATTCGTATTTCGTAAAAGAATCGATTTTTTTTGGTGCGATTGTGTTTGTGACTTTATAGCTGCAATTGACGCAAAACTACAAGAAATTATTCACAAACCTATTAAGGTTGTTTGTTTTTGTTGTGAGAAAAATGTTTTACCAATAGAATTAAATTAATAAATAAAAGATATTAGCCAGCTTATACGGTGCATTTTATTTGTTTGAACTTCTATTTGCACATATATTTTTAAAGAAAATTATTATTGAAAAGTTTTCATCACTTGCACTCAAAGTTTTTAACACGTCTTTCACTCGCGAAAGCTATTTTTTTGTCAAATTTGTGTTTGATAACGAACAACGCACAATAAATTATTTTTATAGCTGTATTGACTGAATATATTGTTGAATATTTTATTAAATTATGTAGAATTCGTTCCAACCAAAAAATAAACAACTCGTCTTCCAAAAATTCCGCGACTTTCAATTTATGACGTATTAGAAATGTCAAGTCTTCATAGTGTGCGTGCAAATCAGTGTGAAATCTTGCTAAAAACGCAAGATTTGTTTTGACAGAAAAGAATCGATTTTGTTTAGAAAAAATTCGATTCTGTTTAGAAAAAATTCGAATTTTTTGTTGAAAGGAATTCGCCATAAATCTCCCCGGTCAACGATTCGAGGAGATTTTTTTGACATTCCTCTTCACACACACAGTAGAGTGTGTTCAACCAAGCTATTTTAAAAGGAAACTACAGAAAGTTTCCACGATTTTGTTTCTTCGTGTTAAGCCTGATTCACAATGTGGCGAGGAAACGGGACGTGAGCGTGACGAGAACTCGTTGTAGTTGTCAAACCAATTTCAAACAATGAAAGCATACCTGTGGCTACGTTCTGTAACTCTCGCATGGATAAAATTGGTGGTTGGAAAAATGTAACAAAACTCTTACGACTTGTTTTAATTTTCATAGTTTCTTTACTGTTTTAATCGATGCGAGAGTTACAGAACGTAGGCACTGGATATACACAATGCGGCGTTTCTCGTCGCCACGTAACGCCAAGAATTCAAAACAAAAAAATCACGGAATCCATCGTAACGTAAAATCCAATAGAAATTGCTATTACGAACGGATTCTGTGATAGTTTTTCTTCGGGATTCGGAAAGATTCCGATTACGATGGAATTCGTGATAAAAGGCTGAATACTTTTGCTTATGTGCACAGCTTGAGAATTTCCTTCGGGCTTGACAAACAAGCGTTCACATTATCAGAAATTATTGTCAAGTCAGCAAAATATCAAAACATATTTAAATCCGTCCACCATGCTTGGCTGTATGTTTGTTTCTTTTTGATGCATTTGTTGAGCGGTGAGAACACTGGCTGAACTTCCAGAGCCATGTCTTTTTAGTAAAACGACAACCATAATAAGGGTAATATTATATGATCTTGTTGAAATGTATACCTCATTTAACTATAAGAGTATTTCGCACAATGCTTTTTTTTTTGGGTGTGAGCAATTAAAATATTCGGTGTTAAATCGATAACAAAATTTATCGAACCTGAAACATCGATATTTTTCAAAACCGAGACTTTTAAACAAAAGAACATTTTCTTTCATTTCTATTTTGATTGATTTACAATGCGCTGTACTAAATCAAAGAAAATCAAGTTCAACAAAATTTGTTTGGCAGCCATTTTTCTCTGACGTTTATGAACTCTGTTTACATACAAATCGGACTAAGCCAGACCTTTTTGTTTACTGCAGACATTCTGCATTGGGAGTGCGTTCACAAATGCAACAGAAAAGAAATGCGATTGTACTAGCGCAGATTTTCTGCGTTTATGAATACACCCATCATCATCATTATAAATATTAATACGTTAACAATTTTTTTGTACTCCCTTTTTAATATACTTAAACCGAACCCCCGACAGTAAAAAATATATCATTTGAAAGCTATTATTAATTAGAAGTGTCATCAGAAGAGATTAAGTGAATCCGTCGATAGGAAATTTCTGGAGTAGATTTGAAAAAAAGAAAAAACCTTCAAAAATTGTATTTCTAACAAAAACAAAATAAATCACATACACAAATTCACTTTCAGAACTGAATAGAATTTTAAAATTAAACGTTCAGAGCCAGAGTTGGTTAGAAAACTGAACAACACAGCCCTTTCATATAGTTAGGCTAAAAATTTTTTGATTTTTTAGTGTGGGCAAAAAGGAGTAGATGTAAATAAAAAAACGAAGTGGTAGAAGAAGTAGATTTATTTTCTTTCTCAAAATTGAACTTAATTTACTCCGATTGGAGTAAGGTTCTAACGCTGGTAGGGATACTTTACGCACACATGCAACACCAAAAGTTGCAAAAAAAATATATATACATTAATATATGAATAGAGATGGTCGAATTTCGACCACAGGCGATACTAGTGTGTGTTAATGTACAAACGCACAGACCTACGGAATGGAGAAAACAACTTTTTTGTAATTATAAGTTTGATTAAAACCCCGATTTTTTTCTCACGAAGAGAATACCTATCTTATAGAGCAATTAAAAAGATCAGAAATAATGCTTAAAACGTGATATATTAAATGGCAGCTGAAGTAGGTACAACACCCATTTTTTGAATACTGAGGGTCGACCCGACAAATATCAATCATTAAATTTTATAGCGATAGATTTCCAAAAAAAAAAACCTTTGGAGAAAATTAAATAAAAGCTTTTGAGAAACTAGGATTTTAACCCAAATCCAATCAATTGATTTTTGAATAGGTATCCCATTTTGTTCGTAAACATCAAACAGTTTTACTAATTTAAATTAGTTCTCGTTAAAATATAAATATAGGGTTTAATACTTAGAGGTCATTCATCGCTGCTTTCTATTTTCCATACAAATTATTGTATAGGAACTTTTTGTTTACTTCTTTGATTAATAATTTAAGAACTGATTACCGTACGGAAATGATGTTAAAAGATTCTTAAAGGAAATTGAATATTCAAATTTTGTTTGAATTAAAATCGTGAAAATACCCAAGATATTTTCATGATCATAATTTCAATTTGACATCAAACTTACATCCGGTTCTATGGTGTAATGGTTAGCACTCTGGACTTTGAATCCAGCGATCCGAGTTCAAATCTCGGTAGAACCTGGTAAAACTTCCTTTTTTTATTAATTGTTTATATTTAATCAGCTAGAGCTTCATATTTGTAGGGCTGATACTATTTTCGTATCTTTCAACTTTTTCTCTGCTAAAACTACAGCTTGAGTACAGCAGTTACAAAAAAAAAGCCAGTCATCTCTATGTTTTTAACACACCCATTGGAAGCAATGTCAAAAAGGAGTGCAGCATGACGTACATATTGATGTAGAAGTCAAAGCTGGCTCAACTTCTGCACTGTACTTTTCTTTCTGAAGCTGTAGCTTCATATGGAGTCCTCTATACTATTTTCGTACTTTTTAACGTTGAAAATCCTAGTAACCAGCTATAGTAGACATACCATTGTATGCAAGTTTCCAGATGACGTTAAAGAGGGATGTTAGAAAGAAAAAAATAAAATTTAAAATCAATCCAAAAAACAATTTTTTTTAAATTCTTGTTCCAAAAAATGTTTCACGTTTATTAAGTTGATTCGGAATTATTTGTATTACATTTTTTATTATTAGTTAAAAACTATATAAATGAGAGGTGTGTTTTCGATTTGTTTTCTTGTTGTTGTGATTGTGTTTTTAAAGTGTGGTTTAATTTGTATGTATTACCGAGTCTATTATTTGTTTAAGATCTTTAGCTTATTGTTAAATTTATTAATAAAAATATTGACGAACATTGTAAAAAGGGATGATTTGACAATTACAAGGATATTTTTGTCACAAGTTTTTATACAATATTGTTTTCCCATTATTCACTAAGAACTAAGTTATTGTATTCCCCTAATTATCAAAGAAAAATGGTTGCATTTTATTTTTGTATTTTTATACAAATTAAAAAAAAAAACTCACCCTTTTAGTTAATATATAAATATATATAAATACTCATTATTAAATATAAATTCCCGGCTTTTAATCTGTATTTATTCTTTTATTTAAGTAATAAATTCCTCTACTTCTGAGGAAATGTCTGAATATTGTTTTATATTACAGCCTTCATACAGTTTTAAATATTTAAGCAAGTTTTAATTTTTAAATAATTTTTTTTCTATAAGAATAAAGTTGACAACAAAATTTAAACTATAACTAACAACCAAAAATAATAATTAATAAAAATATGGGAGATGATATTGGAATCACTTTTTTCATACAAGACATATCCTCGGTCCGGAAGAAAACTGTTGAGTTAAACATCGCTGGAAAAAACCCAAAGCGGCAGATCAGTATTTGACATTTGTGCTTTTGATGTTTTAATAAATTGATAGAATTAAAATGATTCAATTTAACTGTTTACTCTACTAAAAAATGGGATTGAGTTGAGTTGTGCCGATTTTCTCCCGAGCTAACGATAAGTACATTATGTCGAACATATCCTTACATACAGAGCGAGTGCATCAAAATGGATAAACATCCGGAAAAAAACTTTAATTATTTTATTTATACAGGCTGGCATATATATTTTAAATTGCTATTAGTACTTAGTTTAGAGAGTACAGCCTAGCCTGCAAAGGTTTTCGAAATTGAAATACAGAGTTTCGTAAATAAATACATAAACCGGTATTTTGCATTTTGATTTGCTTCTTGTTCTTATTCAATCCACTTTATTGTAAACTAGGTATCTATTTAAGAATTGTTGCAGTTTTTTTACTGGGCAAAACGTAAGCAAATATTATTATTTTTGGTTTTTTTAGTATTTATTTAATATTTATGTACCTTGTCGGGAAAGCATGTCACTTTATCCATAATTTAGCTAGTAAGGGACCGCATGTAAAATATGTTTCAGGATAAGAGAAGGTACATACAAGGTGGCGCAAAATTAATCACCTTATCGGAAGATGTTATAATTTTTACTAATGGCGTCGTACGCCAATCATATTTGATATTTGTGAACTAGACAGCTGCAGTATACAAACAGACAAGCAATGGAGCGCTACTCCGCTGTAAAGCCATCCTCAATCCTCAACAACGAAGACGACGATTTTGTGTTGAAAATCATCATGAGCGACGAGACGCATTTCCACTTAAAGCCTAGTACTCACCTCTTTATGAAATGAAAAATAAAACCGATTCAAAATACACTTGAATGATGATTATAAAAACATAATTCTACGTGTATTTTCGATACACTGAAAACCCGCGTGTGATGCACGAAAAACCATTACATCCACTCAAAGCCACTGTGTGGTGCGGCGTTCACGCGGGAGGAGTGCTTAGGCCGTATTTAACACTGACACTGTTAATGGCGAACGCTAAAGGGCCATGATAAACGACTTCTTATTGCCGGAATTGGATGAGCGGGGCTTGGTGAACTGCACACACAGCACGAGCCACAATGGATATTGTGAAGGAAGCGTTTCCTGGTGGCGGAATCTCACGTTTTGGCGCTTTGGCCAGCAAGATCGCCCGATTTAACCATACCAGACTTCTTTCTTTGGGTCTACTTAAAGTCGCGGGTTTATGCCAACAAGCCCCAGACAATCGAAGCCCTTAAGGAGAATATTCGATAGGAATGCGAACAGTTATCACCGGAAATCTTGCGGAGTCATGGAAAATGCGATAAAACGGGAACAAATGTGGATCAACACTGGCAGCAGCCACTTGACGGATATCATCTTTTCCACTTAACAGACAAAATTGTAAAGGTCCAAATAAAGATTTCCGTCACTCAAAATCATTTTTTTTATTTAGTAATAAAGTAATTCAAAAAACAAAATTGGGTGATTAATTTTGCGCCACCTTGTTCATGTTCATTTACGATTCTTAAACGTTCAGTCTGATTCGCATACGGTAGTGCCAAATAGTCACATTGGCCAATTTCTGCAGCAGGTACGTTATACACACCATTTTCTTCAGCCATGAGGCTCATTTGAAACAATTCGATTCAAATTCCATCAGCCTACAGATTTGAGTTAAAACAAAATCAATCGTGGTGAAACTATATCGTATAATATACTAATAATATCATATTATGATAGTTTTAACGTTAGATGTTTACTTAGGTTTTCGGGTTTGTATAGACACAGAGAGCGCTACATGCTGTAATAATTTCTCCTAGGGAAATTTTGTTTCCCTCGGAATAATTTATTTCTCCCCAAAATTTGTCTGCTATTGGGAATCTCATTCGATTTGTACAAAACCTACGAAAAGAATTTAAACCTAAGTTGAAATGTCGCAATGCTGATGGATATATCTTCAAATGTAATTCTCAATATTCTGGTACTTCCACAAAAGAATTAATAAAAATATTGTTTTTATAAATTAACAACAAATTAAATAAACCTTATCCATATTAATATGTGTGTTTGTAAAGTAAATATATATTTTATTTTTTGTAGAAATTAAATGTTATACCTTGCATGTTTTGTTTTTTTTTTCATAAATTTATAAGAAACCCTTTAAAAATCACAATTTTCTCTCTAATTGTATTGCTGGCTTTTTGTTCAATTTGACAATTAAAAATGTTGAATGAAAAATTATTCTAGAATATTTTTGTTTGTTTCTTTGTTAACTTCCTAGGTTTATTTGTTAAATGATTTTTGTTTATACAGTTTTTAAGAAGATTAAAAAAGAACTGGAGTGCATTTTGGATTGGGTTGTTTGTTGATTTCATTTCAGTTCAGTTTTGAATAGCTACAAAGTTCTTCTCTTTTTCAAAAATATATTGCAATTTGTCTGTTTGAAAAAAAAATCATGTTTTTAATTAAGTGAATACAATGTTCAATTACACAAGTCTTACTTATGGTCTAATTATGATCTGTGTGTTTCTTTTAAGCTTACATATGAGGCATAAATCTGTTTCTTTTTTATTTTAATTTAATCACCTAGTTGCATCATGAATTCTTTTTTTTTTTAATTTAATTAAAAACTAAACAAAATATACTAACTTTGAGCTTTCCATTAAATATAATAATCGGACAATTTGTGTTTAAGAATTTAAGTTCATTGTTAAGTTTTTTTTTTGTATTGGTTTTGAATGTTTTTTTTTTGTTTTTACTTAAAATTAATTTTGTTAAACCTATTTTTTTCCTCGATATTTTGTAAGTGGTGTCGATTTTTTCGGTAAAATGTTTTTACTCTTTTTTAAGCAGTCATTAGAATATTTTTTTAAAAGGTTTTATTCAGTTATTTGGGAATTTTGTTTGTGTTCTTATTTCTCACTTAAATACTAATACTTCTTAATTGATGTCCTTGTGAAATGTTATTTTAGCATTGAAAGAGTTTATTTATTTGTTCACTTTTCTTATTTTAAATAAAATATTCGTATTGTTCGCGATATGCACAACAATTGGTGGTTATAGTTTTTAATGTTGTTAGATTTAAATCTGAAAGTATTTTTTATTTGTCGACACTATTTCACTTGTAAATTTACCACTTAAAAGTATTATCTTGTATAAAATTATATACAGAATGATTTCGTTTTTTTTTATTATAAAATTGATTAAATATTTTCTTCATTTTCATTTTTTTGTGGATGAGAATTTTAAAATTTATTTTTATCTGAGCTTCAATACGTTGATGATGGATAAATACAAAAAATCATTGAGAAATAAGGATAAATGGTTTCAAAATTGAGACCGGCAGAATGAAACTTTGTTTAACAACTATGAGTTTTTACTATTATGCACCAAACTGTGAGGACAAAAGATATAAAATTTAATGAAAATAAAGATTCCCGGTTTATTCAAATTTATTATACTATCATTCGTCTTTAAAAACAGTTATGTCATTGTGCCTTTTTCTCGCAGGTATTTGTAAAGGCTACTGTATTATTATTATTTTAAAACACTTGCGTGCACGAGTATCGGTTCTTGGAAATTTATTCACGAAAATTTAGTTGCGAACGAGCGTATAACTACATTTCAGGTCAAATACATGGATGAACCGCAACCTGGTAGAAGTTGTAGGTCCTTTGAAACTAAAAAAAGATTGTGCGAGTGAAATTCTCCCATACACCCCCAAAATCTCATCAAATATTTGAAGTTCAGCAACAACGAATTGAGAACTTTCTTGATTTTGGTTTGCTTGAAGTTTGCGCATCATTTGATGCAAGTTTAAAATCGTGAACAAGTTGCACTAAAATTGATGCTGTTTTGGTGCATTTATGAATGTTTGACAAAACTCGTTGTGCATCATTTCAGCTACTATGCATTTCTGAATTTGCACTAATTTTACGGCCAAAAACTGTTATTTGGTACTTTTTTGTATCTCCTCAAAACATTGGAGAGAATACTTCTCCATATAATTAGATTATACTACTCAAAAATGGCCGGCGTATTAAGTGCTGATAATGTGCTAGGCCTCGGCAACGCATTTTTTTTGTTCGCAGTGCTATCATTGGTAGTCCTTAACGATATATTCGGAGGAAAAAGCACGCTGTTCACTCTCAAAACATTAAATCCTGACTTAATTTACTGCGTACATGTCTTATGCAGTTTGGGCGCAATAATTTTTTTAAATAGTCAAAACTTAATGGCCCACCCTGTATAAATTAAGCGCAACATTTTTAAATCAAAACCTTTACTCTGTGTGCTTCACACTATTGAGTATCAGGCAATCCTTAATATTTTAACGAGAAGGCCGACAATGGAAATGATGAATGTTTTGAAAATACATACATATCTGTTAATCCTGACAAAAGGGACATTTTTCGGGGATGTCAATAATATGTATTTTTATAAAGCTTAACACTTTGAAAAATAAAACAGGACCTAAGATTACCTAAGACCAGAACAATCGGTCTATTGAACGATCATAGTTTTGAAGATAGCTATCTCTATCACATCTATAAGGAAAAGCAGAGAGAGACATCGTCCGATCGTCTTAGTCTTACGCGATCGGGGCAATGAATTAAATTCAAGAAAGGGCAAATAGCCACTATTTTTGGCCTAAAAAAGGACAGAATACTCCTCAACCAATGCGTTCGTTTTTTTGTAATTCAAAGAATTGATTTATATTTGTTGAAAATTATTGCGAAAAATAGTATATTTTACTCACTATGTTAAATAAACAAAAAATCAATATATAAACAAAGATCATTCCTACAGAACTAAGCAAAAAATGTAATTAATTTAAAAATACATCTCAAATATATGTGTATGTACATACATAAATATGTATGCATATATTTATTAAAATATAAATAATGATTTGATAAGTTTAATTTGTTTTGTAAATCCCTTGCATTGAAATAAAAGACGATACCATATATAACAAAAAATATGATATTGTTCTTCTTATTATAGCGCTGCCGCCTTTATCTAAGGGCGCTGTCGTTTGATAAACAATTAAAAAAAAGAGAAGATAAATATAAGGGTACACTCATGTCTTCTTTCTATCTTATTCTTTTACTAAAGACTACTGAATTAATATTCAAGTGTAGAATTATTAGATTTAGTTATTTGTTTTACTTAAAAAAATGTTTTTTTTGGACTTTTTCTTCTTCTTACTCATTCTTACTTAGTAAATGCTCGTTACTTATTTTTTAAGAAAACCATTTTGCAAATGTGGCACTTTAAAGAATTTTGTTTGTTTCCAATTGTTTCTTTTTTTAAGAGACTTGTTGCTTTGGTAGATTTATATTAAAAAAGAAAATACTTAAAATAAAAAGTTAAAAAAAAAATATACTCGTATTATACAACAATCCGAACGACAGGTACTAAATTAGTAAGATGCGTAACTTTTTGTGTGTGTTCTGATTTGGATTCCCTATATAAACTTGGAAGCGGTTTGTTGTTTTTCAATTTGATTTTTAGAATCGTTTTAAGTAAAAGTAAAAAAATAATAATTATGATATAAACAATTATTCGGTGCCGCGTAAATTAATATTTATGAAGCGACTTAAAGCTATTATGTTTATTATTATTTATAATTAATTCTTCCCCTCTTTTATATTGCTCCCGGTATGAAATATACGACTAACTGATTGTGCCAAAAAGTATATCGTTGATTCTTCCTATGATAGTTAGTTAATATAATTCAGAAGTTTTGATGCATACATTACTTTTTTGTATGTGTAAACTTTGTTTCACTTTCAATTTGTTTTTTTCTTTTTACAGCTTTTATACTCCGCATTGATGTGTTTTTTGCTGTTTTGTTTGTTTTTTTATGTACCTAAGCAAAGTACATAACTTTTTTGGTGTCAGCATGAACTGTAATCGCTCTCGCCATTGCGCCAGGTGTGCGATCTTCAGAGCAGCCACTTTGATGTGACCCTTCGCCAGAATCGTGCTCTTTTTCAACCAAATGATATCTGAATTCAATAAAAAAATAAACAATCAAAAATTAACTCTAGTTAAGCTTCTGGATTCAATTCATTCTTACCTAGCTCTAAACGCCACCAAATGAGCATAGTACGCTGGTGCTGGAATTGATACGGAACGTGTGCATCTGACGTAGGTATGACATAGTTGGTATGTTAGACATTGGAGCTCATCAGAATCAAAATGATTGTCATCCCAGAGGACGTGATAGTGCGAGGGTCGACTTGTTCCCTATTTTTGTTATAATAAAATATTTATTTTATTTTTATAATCAACAAAAGAAAATTATTTTTTTTTTGTCAAGCGAAATCAAATACAGTATTTTTTTTGTTTTGTTGGTAAAGTCAAATCCGCACCAAAGTTTATAAATAAAATCAACTGGATAAAATATCCAGTCATCCTAGCTTTTATTACTTGCGGTGAAGTCTGCGAGAGTTTGCTTCCCAAGGCCTACACTATTGGCTTTTAAGTTATAACAAACAAAATTTCAAGGAAATACAAAAAAGGGAAATACAAAAAAGAAATAAAATTGGTGGCGCGACACCTGGCGAAGAAACTAGGGATTTTCAACTCTAAACCATTCCTTTGCGCGTGTCTGCGTGAATGGAGGAAATTTATTGGATAACTATACAAAGAGTGGTAATGAATAGTTAACAATGTATATCAGATTTTTTTCCAATAAATGTTGAAAAATAACTACAATGGGATTCTTGAGCAAAAACTAATTTCATATTTCTGTGAAAAAAATTAAATTGAAGTTTATTTTGTTGAAGTAAAAAAATATAATTATTTTCGAATTACGGAACACATATGAACCACTTAATTTTCTAGTTAGGTATTTTCTTACGATGTAACAAAATTTGATAATTTGTCTGAGCTTGTTGGGCCCCCATCAATAAACAAAGACAAAAATATACCGATAAACAATAATATTTTTCAAATTAACTCACCTGAATTCCTTGATGACTACACAAATAGAAATCAAACTCTGTTGGGTGTGTGATACCAACATCAACCGTTGTACCGGCCGGAATGTTTCCTGACTTTCCACTTTGTTCCTTCTTTTCAGCACAAAACAATCTTGTGTGATGTCGCTTCTGAACCACAATAAATGTGATACCCGGCCTATATTCAGCCTCCAATTTTATGCAAGCCTCGCGGATTGCCGTCAATTCATGCTGTAGCACATGTGGAAATTGTCCTTCCGATACACCATCACGATATAAAATAATGCGATGTGGCTTATAGCCGCCGGTGGATTTGTAAAACATTATCAATAGCTCACGAACCATACTGCTGAGTTCTTGAATGATTTCTTGGCGGTGTTGTTGCACACGCACAGTAGCTGCATAACGTGATGGATGGGCATCCATGGACCCTACTACGGCTGCAATGGATGGCTTCTTATTATCACCGGCTGGTGGGTGTGTTACATCAGCGCCCAAAAATATAACAGGTTCATTGAAAACTTTCGGTCTAATCGATGGAACTAGAATGGAATTTATACCGCCCAGTTTGACATTGATTTTCAGACACAAATTGGAGAGAGTCTGTGGTGAAGTCTTGTTTACGTTCTTTGCCTGCACACACTGTGTTGCCATGCCAAGAACTGTATCACCAACACGCTTGACTTCAGCTGAAAAAAAAAAAACATTTTTGTTTGGGAAATTCAAATACAAGTTATTGTAGTGAAACAACCTACCATAAACAGGTGTCTTTCCTGGCAACACAACCACAACTAGTTGTAGATTGTTAAATGAATTTTTTAAATACTTAAACATTGGCTCGACCTGATCAGGCCCTGTGGCATATTTGCAGAAACATGGCTGGCCAATGATTGGCATACCAGCGTCATTTGAGATCTTTTGTAGCTGCTGAGTAAAGTTGCGCAAGGCATCTTCTCGCACTGTCCTCTGTGGCGCAAAGCAAGCGATCGCCCACACACGTATTTCAACTCCCGTAAAAAATTGCTTGCCACGCATATCCCAAACACCTTGATTGGGAGATGCCAAGCTTACCTTATTTTGGGGAGGGAAAAGTTGCTGCAAACGAATTGAATACCAGTAATGTATTAATAAATTGAAATTTTTAAAAATCTTACTTGTCCGCTCATACTCGAAACTCGGCCACCATATTGCAGTTTTGGTGGTGGAAGGACACGTCCACGAACTTCCATCATTGAATTTGATATGGTCAGGCCAAACTCTTGCACATAAGAGTCATTGTTGAAATCAGCACGTTTAACTAAGTTATTAATCTCCCGTTCACGATCTGGTGCCGAACGAGCGGTGGCTTTAATCATTGTCGATGTCTGCATATCGGTAAGTTTCTTTATACACCGCTGACCAGCAACTATGTTGCAAACCTCTAAAGGGAGATAAGTGTGTTTGTGCTCTTGCCCTACTTGCAAACATGGCAAATGTGGATAACGAAGCTTCATGCGGTACTTATCTAAAAAGTATTTGGCAACAGTACATTCCACAGTTTGACCATTTTCAAGCTGAAGTGGGAAACTAAAATAGAGAACAATTATTTAGATGACATAGCTCTTGGAGGCATAGATAAGAAGAAAACTTACGATTGCATTTGAGCTGGTCGTCGAGTGACATTGCAAACACGATATTTGCGCCTCATTTGGCCACAATGAGTAATCTCGATCTTGAGCCCTTTGATTTCTTTAGTAAACTTCACTCGCTGCGAATCAGTAAGTGGTTTCCGCTGCTCATTAATGTCTCTGATGTCGAGTACTTCACACATAAAATCAATAACTGGTTGGGCTTTATAAAATGCCGTTGCAGAAACTAACAAGAAAAAATAGTAAAATTACAATTTCACTCATAATGTCAATGCTAAAAACAAAAAAATATGTTTAATTTTGCTGATACTTCTTTTATATGTTTTATTTATTTTTCAATTTACTCACCATCAATATTCAACATCATCTTCCACTGCGATGGGCGCACACTCTGATGGAAACCGAACCATACCTCACGGCCGCCTCCCAACGGATGATAATAACCATCTGGCGAACTGAAGAAACTCCTTCCAACCGGCGTATAAGTCATACTGGGTAGGTGGCGCATAACAACATCAAGCGCTAAGATTGCATCATACGGAATCTGACGAGTTCTACCTTCCAGAGCTTCTTCCAAGTTAAACAACGAAACCTGTGCCATCCATTTGATTGTCACGCGGAATATTCGATCTTTTCCTTCTCCTGGCAGAGTGACTTCCAATTCTAGGCGATCATTACCAATAGGCAACGGATCACGTGTGTACAAATTATTTCGACCATCGAATACAGGTTTCAACACGCCAAATATTTTACTATATGCGTGAACCATAGTCTCTATAATTTCACGGTTAACTTTACGTGGACATTTATCTGGTTGTATATTGATATCGTAATGGTGGACGTATCCACGAGGCATGGTCACCTGAAAATGATTCGCCCGCAACACAATGGGCCGTCCCTCGCGACCCAAATTCGGGCGACGTGGGCATGTAAATACTGGCAGTTCTGGTTGTGTTGGCGTTGTTGCAGTAACACTGGCACCCAAGGCAGAAGCCACTGCTCCAGCAGCAACACCTGGTACATTTTGGGCACTGGGGCTGGTTACAGAAGTGGGATTCACTGATGAACCTGGTGCTGGTGGTGCTGAATTAGAAAATATTATTATCTTACATCTTTTCTAGTAACTAAAAATAATTGTTTTAAAGGAAAACAATAGAATGAAAAAATCACAAAATAATCAAAGAATACAAATCAAATAGATACTTAATTTTTTTTTATGAATGTTTTGACGTGAGAGACAAGATTCGAAATTTCAAAATTTTTACCTTTTACTTAAAGATACATAATTTTTTTTTTGTGAAATTATTTTGGACTTGTATACACAAATAAAAGAAAATATACTACCTAGATAGTTTTACTCAAAGTTAAAATCTAGTTAGCAAACTTCTTTATTCATACAAATAATCTTCACAGACTTTAAAATTTTGAAATTTTTTTGCCAATGTAATGATTTTTAATGAGATTTTATTTATGTTTAGAAATTTAAAAGCATGCAATTCAAAATTTGTGCATTCAATAACTTTTCATACTGAAGTAAAAAACAACAATTTGTCGCGAAGGTACGTTATATAATTTTAAGACTGAAGTAATTATTAGAATAAGCTTTCCAGGCAAGGTGACAAATCTAACATTAGATCGCTGGTTCTTAAAATGGTAATTTAACAATTTAAATGTGTATATGCCCCGCAAAAAGAACAGTTTTGTAAAATGAATAACAGATTGGGTCCATGAAAATGGAAGAAAGGACAGTTTTATGAAACGAATAACAGATTACGTTCATGAAAGTGGTGGAAAGAACTTTCAGTGTATAGAAAATATTATTTTGTTTAATCCTGGTCCGTTGCTGTTGCGAAACGAAAAATCCCATACAAAAATGACAACCAATTCATAAACGAAAAATTTGTTTTTGCAATTGGTGAAACTTTACGTAAGCATTTTCTCGTTGTGTTGGAGCCCACAGAGAAAAATACGATTCGCATCAGCAGCGGACTAGGCCTTTAATCCGTAAAAAGTTATATATACTATGTGTTACGGGTTAGTACAACCGGTGATAGCTGCATGCGCAGTACTGCATACAATTGCATACATTGAAAGAAATAATACACTTTTTCATTTCTAATTTCGATTAGACTAAACTGAAAGGTTCGTCAATGCAGATTTTAAATGGTTGTTGACTAATCAGAAATTTATTTAGACAACTGATGTTCAAAACTTAACTGAAATTCTAAACAAATAAAAACTGGTTGAATACAGTTAACTAAGTGATCGACATTTTTCTAAATCGTTCTTTTCTAATAGATTCTGCGTGTTTTTTTAAGATCCCTTTCTAAGTAAGGATTGCGATTGATTAGATTTATATGGGTATTTTGTTTCGTGTGGTATTTTTTGCTAATATTAAACTTGACGCATATGTAATATTCACTTAAAGATTTTCTTCAATGACATTCAAGTTCATATTTACAACGATTTATTTTTTAAATATAATGCTAAATATCGTTAACAATTAACATTTTACCCAATTGGTACCCTAACAGTTTTGTTGCAAAGCTTTATAATACTTTATATTATTTTTACCAAAATACGCCTAGTACTAGTAAAATGTTTGTTTCTTAAGATTTTTTCTTTCAAAAAGACAAAAATAGTAAATGAAAACAAAAATATACACACACCCAATAGAATACTCGACTCATTCACTCTCATTTAAATAAATACATGTTATAATTCTGTAGAAACTACAAACCAAACGACAAAAAATAAGCCATACAAAAAACAAACTTAAACATTCATTCAAGCCAAGCCAATTAGTATCAAAAAATGAAGAATAAATTTCTAAAACAAAAATTTTAGTATCTAATATAATTTAGAATTTGTTTTTAGTTCTTTTATTATTTTACATGTGAGTGTATCGAAGCTAGTCTGCGGCTGAGTGGATGGGCTCTGAGGCCTCGGAGGCGAAGAGGTCCATTGTGATTCTATAAAAATTAAATAAACAAAAAATAAAATCATATACACAACAACAACAAGTCCGTAGCCAATTGGTTATTGTTGTAAAATAAAATATTAAATAAATAAAGAGAATAACAATATTAAAAAAGAAATTCTTATTATAGGTGTACCAGTAATGGTTAAAATATTTTTTTAAATATATTTACAAAATTGAAATATTTAAATTTCTTAATTTAACAATTAATAGTTGATAAACTTTCCAACAGTTAGTTTAATTTTTTTTTTATATTAACTTCAATTCTATTTTCTTCAAACTCATAGCTTTTCCCTTAAGACTCCTTTGACACATACTGCGCTCCCTACAAATTAAAACATTACAGAATTATAGCCAGGAAAATTAAAGATTTCTTCTTCAGAAAATCAGATGATAAGTTGCAACTTTTGTTTGTTTTAAAAACTACATTGAGGCATATTTAAAATGTAAGAAGCAATCAAATTAATTCTCTTTCTTCTTAAACTACGGGTTTTATTATGACGCGAAAAAATTAAAATTTCAAATGATAGTTTTAATTTAATTTAACATAAATCAGCCGAATTCGTCAAGGGTTTCATGTGACAATATAAGCAAACGTAAGCGTGCGTATATTCAAAAGAAGAAGCTTATGCCTAAGAGTGTTTGTAATGTCAATATAATGATTTAATAACAACAATTATGTAACCTAGTCGCAAGGGAGTGATTTAAATTAATAAATAAAAGAATCATTTCCATTAACGTGTATTTTCTAAGATAGCGCTATCGCAGTGTTGCCTGGGAAGCTTTTGCACCATCATTATACATATATGTATGTACACATTCAAGGTTTGAATGAAGCAACAACTAAATGAGTTTAAATAGGCTGGAGTTATAACTAGTTCACGGGGACCAACCCGGGCTGTAGAAGCGACTGGGATTAAGTAGTTGTTGTTTCATTCAAACATTAAAAAAATGAAACATTCCGACCTTTAGGAGCAACTAGGAGTAAGCAGTTGTTGATTCATTTGAACACCAGACAAAAAGAAGTATTTCGACCTATTATTCAATTAAATAGAACAAATATTCTCCCTGAACCAAATCCTGAAAAAGACAAGTTCAAATCGATTCTCGTCATCTTTTCATCGACTTTAAAACCGCATATGATACCACTCTGTCAGGTGCTCTTTATGACGATAGCCGAACTTTAGACTCGGGAAAACTGATCTAACTTTGGAGTATAACATAAGAAAATAAGCACTGCAATGTGCAACTAGAGAATATTCTAAATATGCACAGCACAGGGTTTCTTAAACAAGATCTTATATGATTTCTTCAATCTCGAAATGCACTATCTCCAACAGATCTGTCCAACCACTAGGATATGCGGCCAAAATCAACATTATCGCCCGCTCCCATAGTATCGTAATAGGATTCGATTGAAGGAAATTTGAAAATTATTTTGTCTTTAAGTAAACGAGGACAAGACTTGTACATGCTAGAACAAATCTTCAATATTCATAGCACCAACTTCGAGGTAGTTAGGGAGTGTATCTACTGCGGAGTTAATATTGACTCCATAAATTACAACTTAGTTCGGCGAAAGAAATGGTTTGAAAACTGCATAGGCTTAAAACAAATTGCAAGCTCTACAAAACTCTTATACTACCAAATCTCCTTAACGGCACCAAGTGTTATATTAAGATATCACCAAAAAATTAATATCATTTATGTAGGTGTATCTAGTAGTTTGTAAATAATTATTGAATTTCATAATCATTGAATTTAATAGAATTGATAAGCAGAAACGAGGAGCTGATACTGGGCTCTTCCAAGAAAGATTCTTCGACGGATATTTGGTCCTGTCTGCAAGGAAGGCGACTATAGGAGGATATACAACTGCAAATCGAGCGAATGGACAAGAATTCTCTTATCAAGATATCCTTCGAATCCCAGCCCTCAGGTTCGGTAGGTCCCAAAAAAAAAATCGAAAGTAAATACATCAAAAAATTTCTCAAACAACCAAATTGAAGTTGGACAATTTTTTGTTTAATTATAATAAATAAGATTACATTTTATTATTAAATTCTCTTTATCATATTCACATATTTACTGAAGACTCAACATTTCAATTAGGTTACCTACCCACTTACAATAATAATAAAAAAAAAATACCTTCCGAGCATATTTGATTGGAAATCAAAACACCAAGAAGTTGTAATTTACAAATTATTCCGTTATTAGCACAATCGTATTCCATATGTTTGCCCCAAAAGTAGATCAAACCGAATTCCCCTTCATTCTACCTCACGAAAATAGAACCAATATATTAATTTATTTAAATCGCTTTGGCTGATAGCAGCAGAAAATATTTTTCATTATTTTTACTTTATAATTGAGTGGTAGCCAACAGAAAAGCAAACAAAAGAAAAATTCAGATTTTCTTCCCAACTTCGTCTCGGTCTAAATCAATGTCCTTTTAGTAGTCCTCTTGGACTTTTGTGGGGAACTAATGAACAAACGTCTTTTTGTATTAAATGTGTTTGCGCAATAACACACTAAATGCGACATTTAAAATTAAGTTACGGTCATTGACCTAGTTTTTTGCATTCCACTATCAACATCTATGGGCTTGATGAGGCTTCTTTCAACGTCTTTAACTTCAAAACCATGGAATGGGAGTGGAAAGGTGGTAACACAAAGTAGAGAATATTATATTCCTAAACGTGTTGCTGATATTTGCAAGACATAAAAGAAACACAAGCCCAACCAGTCAAACGCTTTTCTCCCTATGCTAGAAGACCCAAGAAAAACGCGCCTTATACCTAGTTGTTGCAACAACGAATTCTAATGCGCCTTTAGAGGGGTCGACTAAAAGACCCATAAAACCTGTCTGGTTGCTGCCTTATGTACTTTATTTTAGACTCGATGGTGAATCCCTCTTTATCGAGGAAAGGTGCACTGCACTTCGATAGAAGCGCTATCGAAAAAAAAAATCCAACAAGCTCAGGCTCAGCACACTCCCAATGAAAGACAACGACGACAATGGTGGCGACGAATTAGGAACAATCACTTTGCCTCTGGAGTGAACGAGACAGAGTGACCTTTTCGCATGGTTTTTTCTTTCGAATTTTGCTGGGCTGTTTAGTTTCTGGCTTTGCCTAGGGGAGTCTCAAGGTTCATTGCGTTTTAAGATTAGAACTGAATATTCTGCGATTCCTCACGAACTTAACTTTTGTGAATATATACATTTTCTTTTAAATAAACGATACAAAATTATATGAAAAACTAGATAAGAAAATTAGAATTTATCACTTACGTTGTCCGACTGGATACATTTTTTTTTTGTGTCACTAGTCGCGTTTTTGATATATATTCCCTAGGTATATATATATTTTTTTTTTGATGAATTCAGCCTTTTCTTTCTACTTCTTTTATATTTTGTTGGGATCACTTGTTTGTAGCTTTGGAAAATTCCACTAAAGAACACTTAATTTAGGCACAGAATTATTTGGTTAAACTAATTGAATCACAAATGAGTAAAAATTATCGAGTTTTTGTAGTTTTTCTATTCGATTTTTGTTTCGTGTTTTTTTCTCTTCGTTAACTCTGAATTCCGTACATTATGAGAAAAAAAGAATTTTTCTTTTCAGCACACGATTCAGCTTACGGCGCTGCTGGCGAGAAGTGGCGATGGCGACGACAAAGCGAGAACGGTGGATAAATTTGGTGGTTTGCAAGTTGAGAGTGACTGGTGCTTTGTCGTTATCTCATTCTGGCGCAGTGTTTGTTGATGTTGAAAGAGTGTGCATTGTAGTTTAAAAAGATGTGAAATTATGAGTGCTGAACAGGTGAAGCAACATTCAGAAATGATAGATGTTGCATTTTAATAAAAGTGATGCCAAAATAATTTAATAACAAGTTGCACAAGTTATTTATTAAGGCTTAAGCCCGAGCCACACTACTCTCGTGTGGTGTCATTCCAATGTATTTCATAGATTTCGACACAACACATCACACGATACAAATATGGCTCTACGCATATGAAATACATTAGAGCGATAGCGACACACTACTCCCCAACACACCACACGAGAGTAGCGTGGTTCAGGCTTTAACAACTTCAATACTTTTTGCAAGAAACTGGCAAAAAGTGCTCTAGAGTATCTGTGTGCGAACAAATTACGTTAGATCTCTCAAAAAAAATTTACATAGCATATCAAACACAATTTTCGTACACTTTTCATACATAGGCATATTTTTATTTTTCCAAATTTTGCAAAAGGTTTTGAATAAAGTATTTATTTTCAAAGCAGACACACTTTTTGCACACAGAAATGTGTGAAGGAAACAATTGTAGAGTTGTATTTTTTCTCTCAATGTGCTCAAACCAAAAATAATAATTAATTTCGAGGAACACATAAAAACATTATTTGATAAAAACCTGCCCTGAATATTTTACGCAATGTATTGTTTTGTAAAATTAATCGTACACGCAATAGAAATATGTTTTCTATTCAGATAAGTTTTCGATTGAGGGTAGTTTCTACTTTTGTTTAAAATAAAGAGTTGCATTGATAATTTTTAATTGTAATTAGACCTACGCTAACTTGAGTTGAAGATCTTTCAAGTGGACATCTTAAAACCGAGTCGTTCAAATTAAGGGCCAGTTTGTTCACAACTGATCATCTTTAATCAAGGATTAACTGATAAGCCATCCGATGTGCAGGTAAACCAAAATAGCTAAAGCCAAGAAACTTGGGTTTAGGAGTTGGTTTGACATTATGTACCATTTTAAGAGAGTCTAATTTTTCTTGGCTCCCGTCTAGTCTAGTTACGTCTTATGTTTTTTTTTAAGGTGACTTTACTGTCGGCTTTGAAAAATTTAAAAACCATACAAATATATAAATAAATAAATAATAAAAAAAGATGGCATCTCAATACCCTTTCAACTCAACTCCGAATCGAGCTCTCAACTCTAGGAACGAAAAACATGGTTCGAAAATCCAACCCTGATCCAACACGAACTCTCGATACTGCATCTCAACGGGGTATACTATTCTAAAGCGAGTACGTACGAATACAACAGTGACAAAAGTAATAGAATACAATTGAAGGAAAGGTTCATTTAATGTACCAAAAAGCTCACTCGAATTCCTTCGAAATAAACGGATTAAAGGTGAATATATTAGAACATATTTAAACAACTGTTCAAGAATATTCCAAAGAAATCTAATAAATACGACTGCTCGAGTATGCGACCAATTAGAATAAAGGCTCTCCCAAACCAACGCGAATACTTCGGAACGACGACGAAACTTTCTCCTGTCTTAATTTATTTACATGGAGATTAATGGGAGCACCCACACCGGCGCGATGCGAATCTTCCAACATTATTCAGTCGTCGCATATTCGCGCGAATGTTTCGCGTTGGGTTGGGAGAGCCTTAAGAAAAATTCGTACAAATTCGCAATTTTGGATAGTACTCGAACGGACCTTCTAACTTAGTTATTGGCATCACTTCAAAATTTCTTTCCAACAGTCGCTCATTCGATGCTAACTTCACACATAATCTAGCTGTCAATGGATGCGCATGTCAGAAAAAAACAGAGAAAAATATAACCAATTTAATTTTCTTGCACGGAAGGAACTAATTAGGAAGAACAAAAATGTCGATTCATTACAGTGGAGCACTTCGCAGATCAAATGGAATAGTAGCTGCAATTGCCAAGCAACTCAAGAGTGTTAATTTAAAGGCTGTCAAGCGTGTCACAATTTCTTTTAATCCTTTTAATGAAAACGCAAAATCAACAAGGTAAGTGACCGCGATAAAAATCGTCCATTCGTAACACTTTCTTCCATTCATTCTCTCAAACATATTTCACGCCCGGAAATAAAGATTCTATTAAATAAAAATCTACACAGTTTTTTAAGACGGGAATATCTCACGCAAGCGTAATACAGCAAATCACAAAAAAAAAAAAAGTATTAGAAAATGAAGGAATTTTTGATTCTAGATCTATTTGTTACATAGTAATTTTGTGATGTTTGTGATTAAAACTTACCATACACCTTGCTGATTATACTGACTGCCGTGTTAATCTGAATTGTTGCACCAATATCGGGATACGAAGGTAGAGAGTGGAGCTGAGCTGGCCCACCAGGAGCCAGCTCACGCTCCGTGGACATTTTCGTCGGAGTGGGCGTCAGTTTGACGGCGTTATATATACTCCCTCTCTATTTAAATGATGACCGAATCTGCAATTAAATGTAAAACAGTTTAACTAATATATTATTTTATTTTCAACAGAGAACTCCTTGTTCATCTGACGTCACCCAAAATCATCAAAACCAACCCAAATTGTATCGTGAAACCAGAAGTTCTTTGCAATTTGCAACCAGCTGAAGTGAGATTCTCATTAATTGATGCTGCTAAAGGTAGAAAAGCCATTTTTGTAGACACTAGTTTAAACAAAATCTTTTTTTCAGAACAATCAAAGCTTAAAGAAATTCGTATTTTAAGTGACAATCTAACGACTCTAGAACTTCTACAACTTTGTAATAAACACATTACGACATTAGCTCCCAAGGAAGACATCACCGCAACTCCTTTGCAAACAAAGTCTTCGAAAGCAGCCGGTTCATCGAGAAGGGTTACAAAGAGGAAGTGAAGAATAAACCAGCCAACAACCAACTAGCAATATGGTCAAGTCTCGTGGAACTTTAGCTGTTATTGAACAGATTTACCATGATATCCCTGCATTCACAGATGTCTTCACCGAGGAATCATTCTATTTCTTTGCTTTTTGTTTTGTTTGTGCAACAATTATTGTTGCATTTGCTTTATCTAGATTCATTACTATTAAACCTGTAGATTTATAAGTTTGAAATGTTGTTGGAATAATGAGGTATAAATAAATGGCATCCAAAACAATTTAATATAAATAAACAAACAGCTGTTAATGATTTATTTATTAAGATAGAAATGATTCCTTTTTTTCTAATTATTCCACAACAATGACGAAGCCATTAAAAACATTAGACAACAAAATGACAGTAGAGGTCAAAACAGACTAGCGGGAAACGCTCTAGATTTTATATACGCTGTATACGTCCTGGTATCGAATAAAAAGGGTGGGGGTTCAAAACATCAATTTTTCGAATTTGTATTTCAGTGGTATGAGCACTTCAATACATTTATGGTTTTTGGAAACAGCTTAAAATCGAGTTCAAAATCATTAAGTTGTATTTAACAATGATCTAGGAAATTTGAGGGAATAAGAAAAATTTAACAATTTCGTGATGACCAGGGCTACAACATCTTTCTATAAAGTCACTTCAAAAGTTTATGCAATTCTTTTTATTTTGTAACAAGTAACTGCATCGAGATTGAGATTGGAATTCCGAGGTTAAAAGAAGCTCAAAATAATCAAAATCTACCACTTCAGTATACTTAGGTATAACTATTGGAATTCACTGGGTAAAGACAAATTGTTTTGTCATCATTAGGGTACAATATAGGAAGCTTAAATCTGAGTTTTCGACCATCAACACGACCATCAATCGTTTTTCTAGTATTCAATAACGTACCATTTTTGAGAAGAACGTTTACCTCATTGTTTGGTTTGAGTACAAAACCTACGTATATATATTATACATATCTCCTAAAAAACAATTCTTAGGATTTCTTTGCTTGTACTGATTAACTTAATAAACCTCAAATACAGCCAGGTTCTACATTTAACTTTCGCTCGAAATGAAATTGAAGTCAATTTAATTTCAATTGATATCAATGTCATTTCGAGTGAAAGTGAAATGTAGAACCTGGCAGATAGATTCAAAAAGAATTTTGGAGGGACGATTAGAACATTCAGATAAGTAGGCACCAGTAAAATGGGATAAATAAAACAAACAAATACCAATTCTTAAAAAAAAAACACCATTGCATACTAGATATTTGTATAGATTCTTATTCCTTGTATTTTAAGGTAAATAAAAAGTTTTCACAAATATGAATAACAATATGAATTTTTTTTCTTGGAAAAGTTGTGTTCAGTATCAGTTTAGAGCTGCAAACAATGTTGTCTAATTTTTTGAATAAATTCTTGAATTTATGATATTTCAAAAATTGTTATACAATCGGCGGTTTCAAAGCCTGAATATAAAGCTAGCCATCTGGTTTTAAAAGAAATAAATTAGCCTATATTGTATGCCGCCAACCAAAAACAAGATTAAAAAATTAACTTTTGGTTCATGAAACGTGATCTCGATAGAGAAGCAGGATCTCATGTTGTTGTTGTAATGCATGTTTTTAAATTATCTATTATGGATCATTTCTGATAATAAAAAACAGCTAATAAAGTTAAGGGATTTTTACAGTAAACATTTCATTAAATCGTTTCTTTCTTTGACTGTATATCGGTCCCTGATGTTGGACCTAGAAAAAAATTTTGTATATAAGAAAGTTGCGTAATTTCATATTCTACAAGTTCCATTAACTTCTTTTCCAATAAAGTAATAGTTATTGAGTTATTTGGTGAAATGCAGTTTTTTGCATGTCGGATCAAGCGACGGACCTTCGAAACAACATATTGAAAATTGCGATTACACAACAAAATACCTGCATGAACTCGTTCAAATAAAGGGTCCGCCATCTAACGTTTTTTTTTCAACTAGTGCTTATTTCGTGAATGGTAACACTTAGCTCATGTCTGATTTGACAGATAATTAGTTTTATCTTTCCGCTGAACGAATATGGTTGTGTATACGCTTCGCTAAGTGGGCCTGCGATCGACTAAGAGAAGATGCCGATTTTGCCAAAAAAATCATCTTTTCAGATGAAGCTCATTTTGATCTTGGTGGGTAGTAAACAAGCAAAATTGTCGCATTTGGGGCACCGAAAACCCGCACGCATACATTGAAAAGCCGATACACCCAAAAGGAGTCACTGTTTGTTGCGGATTTTGGTCCAGATGCATAATTGGGCCATTTTTCGAAAATAAGCAAGGAGTGGCCGTTACAGTCAATGGCGATCGTTATCGGGCCATGTTGAACGAATTTTCGCTCACAAAAATTGAAGAGGAGGATATTGGCAACATTGGCACGTGCCACACAGCCGAAGCTACACTCGATGTTTTGCGCCATTTTCAAAAAAAAAAAGTTATTTGGCGGACCCTTTACTTTAGAAACGAAATGTAATGAATTCACTAGCAGATACACAAAAAATTTCCCATTCCCACTCATTCTCATTTCAGCATCAAGTATCAACTCGTTCAAATGAGTTGTGAACGAAATGTACCTACCAAAAACTAAATTCGTATGAACCATTTCGTTCAAATTATGTCTGCCCGAAATCAAGCAATTGTGAGTTTCTCTTAAGATTTTACACTGAAAGTGTGTGCGATTGTGGTGGTTGTATCTTAATTATGTTGCTGAAAGAGTATGAATGCAATGGAAATGCATCGAATAGTGGATAGTATTATTTATTTTTGATACGTAATAGACAGGGCCGCCGAGAGGAACCACGGGCCCCATATAAACTCTTTTTTTTTTTAACTACGTGTCTACTGCTACGGGAAATAAAAGGCTATAACAGCATGGAACTAGTTAGAATGAATAGAAGTAATAAAATATTTTTTGTTAGCACTGGACCGGAAAAAGGGTTTTCATTATCTAATCCCTCGGTTCTTAAATTGTGTTTAGAGTTTTCAGGGTTCCTCGATTTCCTTGAAGTAAAAACAAAAAAAAATATTTTTATAAGTATGTTTACTTATATGTTAGCAACGCAACTCGATGAAAGCACGAATGTTGCCGACCTTTTAATACTTCTCGTAATCGTGAGATATCCATTCGATACATCTATTAAAGAAGATTTGCTATAAATTGTTTTATGAATAAACTTAGCATTAATAAAAAATATGTATTAATATACATAATGTAGCGACGCAACGGAGCCACAAAGGAGTCGTGTCAAAAATTATAAACATTGCGCCAGGAAGCAGTCATTGTATTTTGCATCGTTATGCACTTGTAGTAAGAAGAATGGGTAGGTTCAGATGACGAAGGGACTTGAAGGCAAGGCAAGTTTCTCGTCTCTGATTGGCCAGCTGTCAGCAAGCTGAACTTCATTGTTCAGTGACTTCTTTTTTCAACGTTTGTTTTATTGTTTTGGGAGGAGGAGTTCTTTATCAAAATAATAGAAAAGATTTAGCTAAAAAATGCATCATAAGTAAGAATAATTGAAAAAATATAAATTACATTTCGCAATTGACTTGTGTAAGGTGTTTTTCAAAAAAAAAAATATTATTATAAATACTATCTGCGCTATCAATGGAAGGTAAAGGTTGGAAGTAATGTTCCAATTTTGGCATTAATGACATCTCAAAAAAATAACTAGTTTCCTTTGTAAAATTTGGGTTCAATGAATGCACTTGACTACATATGTAGTCCCTTGTGTCTGCTGAACGTACCCAATGCCAACTGATTCGAAAAAAGGTCTTGATAAACATGTGAAGATTATTAATTTCGTGAAAAGTCGTCCTTCCAATCGAGATTGTTCAAAAAAGTGTGCAAGGATATGGGAAGTCCGAAAAATTCACTTCTTCTTCGCACTGAAATCCCATGGCTTTCCAGAGGAGAACAATTTTGGGTTGGGTTTAAGAGTGAATTCCCTGAACTTGCCAAGAAGGCTTTAATATTTTTGCTCCAGATCTTTTACTTTGAAAATAATACATATTCAATTAGTAATATATGTTTGAAATTTGTCTTTATTTTAAAAGCTATGTATTGTAAAGCGTTTTCATTTAAAATTTGTTATTCTTTTTTATTATATTCAAAATATTATCACAATATTGCCAATAAAGTTTTTTTGTATTCGACGAAATGTTTTCTTATTGCATAAGAGCTTTCCTAGCTTTCGGAGCAGCAAAACTACTTATAATTGCATCGGAATTCAAGTTCTTAGCCGAATGTGCTTCGATGCATAGTGTAGCAAGTACTGAAACATGATCTTGTGATGAAGTTTTTTTATTCTGGCAAGGACACTAAAGGAGTTCGCCTACGGTGACAGGTATAGATATATGGTGCAAAATGCACGCATAGCAACATACATTTTTGGGAAAAAATTGTATTCAGCAAACTCAATGGTGGAAATTCTGCTTTGAAATTGGCTTCATAAATGTGTTTCAGAAGAATTAATTCTTTCTCCAACAATTGAGATAAATGTGGTTAGTACTTTTGGGAAAAGCTTGCAGGTGGCCGCAGTATTTAAGTTGTCAGCAATGGACAATTTGCAATAGCAAATTTAGAACTTTGGCCAAACGGCGCTGTTGCCGTTGCTGGTGCTGGTCTAATGTGTCAATGTTTGATGAGCGATTGGAATACATTGGCTATAAAATAATGACTTCCGCTGTTGCTGGTGACGTTCATGTGGCTAATCTGTGATTTGGATGTTCTAAAAAGTAAGCCCTATTCTTTTACTTTATATTTCAACCGAATTTGTTTAAAAAAATTAATTATTCGGTTATATGAAGTGGGTTGTGGTAAACACTGGACACCACAAAGGCGCCAACTCATTATAAACCTAATTACGGATGGCAACACCTATGAGGAAGTTCAGGAACTTGTTGGGTGTTCGGCGAAAAATGCAAATGACATAACATTTGAGGGAAAACGGAAACACGGTGGCTTAAAAACATTCTTACGCCATCTTACACAGATCGTGTTGTTCGGTTTTCAAGAATGCATCCTGCTGCTGCAGCTATACAGATTGTGGGTGAACTTATGCCGTTTTCGAGTGGCAGTTCGGAGTTACTCCTTTTCCACTCCTTTTACTCCAAATTTTCCATTTTATGTAGGAATGGAACAGTTCCAAAATCCAAACGAAAACGACGTTAATTTACCATGCGGTATCCATATTGTAAGAAGACGATCGAAAGAAAAGCCTCACTTCCGAAGAAAATGCCCATAGCCAAAAGAATAAAGTTTGCGCGAGATCATTTGGGATGGGAAAAATGGAGGAATATTCTTTGGACTGACGAGATTAAAGTTGTACTTTATGGTGGTAAAGGATTCCGGCAGTATGTAAGACTATCACCAAATACCGAATATGATCCTAGATACACCACCAAAACGATAAAACACGGAGGATCTCGTATCATGATATGGGGATTCTTCTCATACTATGGAGTTGGTCCAATATATTGTATCAAAAGTATAATTAATCAACACTCGTGTGTAGAAATTTTGCAGAACATCATGCTACCATATGCAGACTTCAAAATGCCGCTTAAATGGCTCTTTAAGCAGAACAATGACCCAAAGCACACCAGCAGAACAGCTAAACAATAGTTTCAGGACTAGAGGATTGAGGTCTAGGAGTGGCCTGCTCAGTCTCCGTACTTCAATCCCTTTGAAAATCTTTGGACGGACATAAAAAAAGAAGTTTCGAATGCCAAACCAAAAAATATATATGGATATAAATATCATTGCAAAGATGTGAGGGGGTTTTCGACTCAATGGAGCGTCGTTGCGAAGCTGTGTTAAAAAATAATGGTCATACTACTAAATACTAACTAAAATTACGATAAATTGAACTTTTTGAACCCTTATTTGGACTTAATTATACACAATGAGACAAGCACTGCTATTATTTTGCTCTCTTTATTTTCGAACATATTTTGTTTTTGTATAGTTACTACATTAATGATCAATAAATTATCATTCAATTTATAAAAAAAAAAAACATTTCAATAAAACATAAACAGTTTTACCAACAATGATTTCTAAAATCAAACTTCCTTTGATTTTTCATTTTTGTCTAAACTTATTTTTCGTTTCACTGCTATTTTTTTGCTCGCAGCTGTACATACATATGTACCAACTGTGTAGATCATCAATTTTATACCTACAAAGATATTTTACAGTAAAAACCTAGTCGATACATTTTTTTACCATGCACTTTTTATACGACGATTAAGATCGTAAAAGGAGCCTTAACTATCACATTCTGTGCTAGCCTGTGGATCATAAATCTCATGATGTGCTGTTACTTCGTTTTCATTGTTCTGTTTTATATATTTACCATAATTTCTCGTCTGATGCACTCTCTTGTTTACCAGATATCAATGCCCTCTAAATGGGTCGTATCGTGCAGTTTTGCTTTAAAATATTACAAGCAAAATAAAAGTTGTATGTTCGTGTTGGTTATACTCTTAGTCGTTTATGCAGATCCATCGAGTATTTTTGCGGGTCCTCGTTTCATTTATCTTTTGCTGTATCGATTGAATTGCGATGTGTGTATGAGTGCAACAAGTATATTCCTCATCGAACTGTTATTCGGATTCAAGTCTTTGCAATGTTTTTTTTTGTAAAGGCAATAAATAACGTGTAAACGGTACCTATATGCGTTAAAATATATATATAGGTACATGCCTACATATGTACATACAAACAATAGGTATTCATGTGCACAGGTAGGTAAGTTAGGAGCTGTCCGAGAACTTACTTACAATAAATTTGTGTACCTTTATGAGATCTATGGTAATAGTGTAAGTGGTTGATTTGACGAATAGTCGAATAATAAGTTCTGAGGTTTTATCAATTGTTTGTCAAAAGCAGATGGTTTCAGTCCGCATGGGAACATTGAAAGTTTTTACAAAGTAAATAATGGGTGATTTTTTAAAAGGTTTAGAACTTTTTTAAAAAAAAAAACACAAAAAAATCGAAAAAATGAATGAAATATTTATTTGAATCGATAGTTTGAACCTTGCAATTTAATGTTTAAAGATAATTGCATGCAAATGTTGACCGCGGCTGCGTCTCAGGTAGCCCATCCGCTGAGTCCAATTTTGGCATACTCTTTCACACATATCGGCCGGTATCTCACGAATGAATGCATGGATGTTGGCTTCCAGTGCGTCAATCGAAGCGGGCTTGTCCCTATAGACATTAGCCTTGACATACCCCCACAAAAAATAATCTAATGGTGTCAAATCGCACGATCTAGGCGGCCAATTGACCGGCCCGAAACGTGAAATTAACTGTTCACCAAACTCGCCTCGCAATTGCGCCATTGTTTCGCGTGCTGTGTGGCATGTGGCACCGTCTTGTTGAAACCACATATCATGCAAGTCAAGAACTTCCATTTCGGGCAAAAAAAAGTTTGTTATCATCGCTCGGTAGCGTTCACCATTGACAGTAACGCTGCGATTCGCATCATCTTTGAAGAAATATGGCCCAATAATGCCGCCGGCCCATAAACCGCACCAAACAGTGGCTTTTTCGGGATGCATTGGTAGCTGTTGCAATGCTTCTGGCTGATCTTCACTCCAAATGCGGCAATTTTGCTTATTTACGTACCCATTCAACCAAAAATGAGCCTCATCGCTGAACACAAGCAGCGCGCGATGAACATTTCGAACCGAGCACGAATTTTGATAGTAAAATTCAATAATTTGCAAGCGTTGTTCATTTGTAAGACGATCCATGGTTAAATTGCAAACCAAACTGAAGCTGTTTGACAGTGACACAAGGTACTAAACACACGTCAGCTGTCAAAACCAGTGTTGCCAAAACCAAACCAGCTTAAAAATCACCCGTTATATTCAAGGCCGTGGAACTTTTTCAGGTGGGAAAATGAAGACGAGGAAAAAATGTCAAATAATCGTGACGCCTATGATACTAAACAATTTGTTGGGAAAAGTTTGCTATCATCTAAAAAAAAAGGGTAGGTATGGTTGTTTCGTTTTTGTATCTCGGTGTTGTACCTAGTTGTTTTGTTTAAGGCGGTCGCATTTAGTTGTTTCTGCATTTGTATTGATATATTTTCAATCTGGTTTAAATATGCTTCGAAAAAATGTATTTAGTCCCAGTTTTTCAGTGGTGGGTTAAATCAGAGTTAGCTAACTCTAGACGTAAATAATTAACCCACAGTTAACTGAGGAAGCAGTTTTTCTGTAGAGAATGCACGCGGAACGACTAAACAATTTCGGTGGAAAAAAAAACATTAAAAGCAACTATTCAGTTTATCCTGAATTAACTCACCAAATTTGAGGAGTTAACTCGGGTTTAACTTTAAACTCTAATTGAAAAACTGGAGCTTAGTCTTTTACTAGTTAGCTTTAAGTTTTGTTTATTTCGATTTCAATTATTTTGAAATCATTTGTTTCGTTTTTTTTTTATGTAATACGTTCGAATTTTAATGTCCTTGGGCTCTTTACATACAAAAACGAAAAAAACGATGGCGAAGTTTTTGAAGTTGAATTTATTTGATTTCTTTTTATTCCACAGATCACTAAACTTCCACCTAAATTTTTTTAAAATTAATACAAACCATATCCACATATCGCATACCTACTGTTATTAAAATATAATAAAAAAAAAACACTTTATGGACACGAAATGAAATTACAAATACAACAATGTAAACATAGGTTTTGCAGGGTGAAATGGACGAAGGTTAGGCATCATATGGCAAGGTACACAAATCTAATGCCGAATTAATTTAAATAAAATGCCTATTTGTTAACTAAACCTTTATCCAATTTTCCCGAAAATGGGTTTTTATCCCTATGAAAAATTGCGAAAATTTCTGAAAAATTTCACGTTACCAAACAGACCTACAAAAAAGCGATTCTGTTCAGAATTTGTTCTAAACAAAATCGATTCTCTTCTGTCAAAACAAATCTTGCGTTTTTAGCAATTGATAGTGTCAGAAATTAAACATGGCGGCTCGAGTGCCCCCAAAAACTGCACATGGCATTACTAGGAACAACAACAAATATTAGCATTTTGACAAGAGAAGAGACAATGGATCGGCCATTTTCATAGATGCGCAGAACTGAACAAAAATGAAAACGCTAATGATAGTACGAGTCCCTTTAATATGTGTATTGTGTGAAAGCGGAAGGTCCCAATTAAAACCCAAATGAACCAGCCTATTTTGTTTACCTCGAGGGCCTGCCCAATTTCTATATCCAACTTTTCCAGCCCCTCGTCGGTATATATGTATTTAAAACTTTCTAGGGCATCATTAAAACTTTCCAGGCAGGAATCCCTAGGTACATGCTTTGGAATTCGCAAGCATTGTTAAACATAGCTTAAATTTGATTTCATTAGTTTTAGACCACAATTGAAAACTAAAAAAGTGTTGCTTTATTATGTTAAGAATAAGTTGGCTTGCAGCGCAATAATTCGATAATTTTTCATATCAACAGGACCTGAATTAATCGAACCATTTGATGAATACACCACTATTTTTGGGACTACCTAACTACTAGGGTTAGGTATTTCGTCATGATATTGAATATGTACAAAAATATGACAGTTTTTTTTCGAAATTTTCGACAAATGTCATACAGGTACCTAAAGTATGATGGTGAGCCATCTTTGCAGCCTTAATGCGAGTGTTTTATCACACAAAACCAACTTTAAATGTCATAAATATTGTCGTCTTGTACCTTGAAGAAAATTGAATTGCTGTAGAATTTCGATGAATCCCTGAATTTTTGCATAGCATTTAATTTTTTCCACGCGAACTGTAAACTACCTAGACATTTATGAATAAATTAAACTAAGGAGCGCGCAAAATTCTTATTTCCCAATAAAACACCACTCCTATCATCAATAAATTAGGTCATAAAATATTCAGCCCAAATGTTTGTCAACATCGAATACCTACATCAAACATCTTCATCGAAGTCAAAATTTAATTTCAAATGTAGGCACGCAATAAAAAAAAAAGACGATGCTATCAAGCACATTTCTAGGGTACCGTGCCATTTTATCAAATTACACTTAACACACGCATTTTCTTCGTCTATAAGAGGACACAAAAAAACTTTTTCTAACCTTCCTTCCTACTTGTGGACTCTTTCTTATTATTGATAGGTACCTATAGTAAATAAAAATCAAGAAAACCCTCAACATCGTGCTATCGTTACAACAACCCTACCCTATATAGAATGCATGCAAAGAAAATAGCGGGTCACAAGCTAGCGCAAGGAAGAAGCGGAATAAGGAGAAAGTCTCCATATTTGAAGAAATGCATTCAAAGCAGACAATACGGCGATAGTTTTTCACCTAGTTAAGAAGTTCATTCGTCTATCTCTCTATCTATACCTACTTTGTTGTGTCTTTCCCTTTCTTGTTTTTTTTTTTCACCATAATGCTTTCGGTTTCCCTTTCTAGATTCGTGCTGAGCGTTTTACTTATTCTCTTCTCCACTCGCTTATCTACCTGACCTTTCTTTCTAGTTTCCTACTTAAAAGCGCATTTATCTCCAGCACAAAAAGAAAATCAAATAGAAAATGGGCGCCAATCGACAATGGAAAACAAATATGGCGCCCGGGTGCAACAACTTTTGCGTGCATTTGCACATACTAACACAATAAAGCTATGTTTACAATTATTATTTGTAATAGAGAACCAACACACTCGTATGCCATAATGCACTCAACATTCATGCGCAATGGGTATTTCAAGACATTGCGTGAAATGGTGAGGAGACAAGACTAAGTAAGCCTTCCTACCCCCTTACTTAACACTAAGGCCAAAGCGCTATGAGAAATCGACTAATGGTGATGTTGATGTTTCTCTTTCTATGTTTTTACTGATTTCTTTTCCTTTCTAGGTTTTATATCTATCTATTTCTATACATTCATAATAAATTGTTCATGCTATGTTGAAATTGCGACAGAGAGGAAGAAGCTTTTTGTGTGGGAGTTGTATTGGAGCATTGGGATATGGGTTGCATTTGGGTTCGGCAGTAGAATGAAGTATCCTGTTTGATTGGAGTTCGATTATAAAGGAAGCTATGAATATGCCCCTATCACATCAAAAATCAGGATAGAGGAATAGAAATTTCTAGGCGAACAAACACTTAAGCTTGGGGGATATGTAATATCCATCATACATGCATACAAATGTGTATAAATATGTTGGTATTAAGAGTTCGAAAACTCGAACAGCTGGAAGTCAGATGATTAATTTATAAATGACGGAAATAATTTTCGTTATTTTTAAGATACCTACCTATCGGTTTGGAAATAATTAATGCTCTTGTGTTCTAAAAAAAGTTCTTTTTCAACAAGAAAAAACATAACATCGAAGACTAGGTATGGTCACATTTTGCGATTGATTCCTTACCTACTCATACTTTTTGCAGAGGACGATCAAAATCTCTTTGCCCACTATGTTGTTAATACTTCTAATTGTAAGGTGCAATAATTAATTTTAACTTAAAGAATAAGGTCACCTTGATTTTAAAATGACACAAGATAACACATAAATTTAAGACATTTATTTGTCGGACATATATTCAACATCCTCGATAGTATAGTGGTCAGTATCCCCGCCTGTCACGCGGGAGACCGGGGTTCAATTCCCCGTCGGGGAGAGACATGTTGAATCTTTTTTAATGAAATTGGTACGACGCAAGGGATAATTTTTTGGATGGTGCGTTACATATTGGATCCAAAACAAACATGATTGTTTTTTAATTTTAGGCTTAATTATTTTATTTTATTTTGTTTTATTTTATGAATAATTGTACATATTTTTCACTTCAATAATAACTTACTGGTGGAAACATATATTAAGGGCCAGTTTCACAGTCAGAAAAGTGACACTTAAGTGGGGAATGTGAAAGATTGATTCCCAATATCTCAGTGCACTGTTACCTAAATAAGTGCCACTTAAGCCTCCGATGTTGGTGACTTAAGTTCCACTTACCCTGGCTATGAAATAAAGCTTAAATTCTTTATATGGGAAACTTAAGTGCCACTTATTCCGGTAAGTGTCGACTGTGAAACTGGCCCTAAGACTACCATATACTTACTGCTAATTATGTACTTATAAGGGCAGTTAGGTCTCACCCCAGCGCACAGTGGGACGATCCATGGTAAAAATTAAAAAAAAAAAAACTGTTGACAAATTTTCTGACAGTTAATTGTAAGAGTACACGGTTGTTAGGCATTGTAGGCACGTTTTTCACTGACAGATCTGACAATATTGTAAGATCTACCTATCGTGTACACTTAGCTTCATACTTTTTACTTGCTCATAAGCAAACAAAATTTGAGGTTTTACCTCAGTACCTTTTTTAGTATAGAGCATTTTTATGTAATTCCCCAGAGTAGATAGAAATTCGAACTTTTGTAACTCCTACACATCGATTAATATAATAATAATAATAAACTAACTAATAATAACTAACTATATGCCTGTTAAATCTAAGGTCTTTTTAAATGCAACCTGAATTGCACGGCGCACTAGTTAGTAGGAATAGCAGGATAGGAAGGAATTTGCTGGCAAAGTGGACTGAAAAATAAGCTATTAATTTTCTCGAAAACAGCTCAAACGATTTTGACTAAAATTCGATCAAGTAAAAAGTGATTGTTACCCCGTTTATATGCAGGATCGAGAACTCGAGTTAGATTAGGGTCGGATTTTCGACCCAGGTTTATCGTTCCTAGAGTTGAGAGCTCGATTTGGAGTTTAGTTCAAATGGGAGCCAAGAAAAATTACACACACACACGTGGAATAGTACATAATGTCAATCCAACTCCTCGGCCCAAGTTTTTTAGCACAAATTTCGACTCGACTCCGCTCCTGAAGTGGAGTCGAGTCGGTTCAAGCTCATTTCAACTCAATGCAGGTTTACAAGGTGTCGGAGCGAGCTTCAAGCTCGCTTCAATACCTCATGTAAACGGGGTATGTAATAAAACTGCGTTTCAGGTTTTTGACCAAAAATTCACATATCGGATTCAGGTTTACAGCCTTACGGGTTAAACACAATAGACGCGCGTTCGCACGTGCGTGATTATAAAATCTTATTTAACTCCCTGAGTGGCTTTTTCATTTCGCCCAATACGACATGGGTTACGTGCCTAATGTTAAGATTTAAAGCACAATCCCTATGTCTCACGATACCCAAAGAGTTAGTCTTAGAAAAAGATACAAAACCATGAGAAAATAGCAATTGAAACAAGTTCCTGCACATGAACCATATTATCTATTGTCCCCGATTTTCACCATCAGAAAGGGGAACCCAATCTTAACTGTGGCAAAAAAACAGAGATCTCTCGACAAATTCAATTATAACTGCTACTATGTTTACTGTTGTATATCCCTCCACATAATAGAAAAATATCTATAGCAACAGAAAACTATCATCGCATAGACAAGACTCAAGACATGGCTTTCGCTTAACTATGGCCACACTCACGATTCACAAACATTATTATAAGTCTCCCACACTCTCGTAATTTTTTGTTTTGCTCCACCATTCCGATTTCGACAAGTTTTCCTCCAACTCCAAGCAACCTCGATGTTGCTCCATGCTCTAGGAAAGTTTTCCTCTGGATTTGTTATGGTCGACTCGAGTCGAGTGTATGTATCCGTTGAGTAAATTTATTATAGTGAGTATAGTGACACACAAAAATGGCGTCTCAAGTTCAATGTCAAGCTTGTTGGTATTTTATTCTTTTTTACTTTTTTGTTTTTTGCTTAATGCTACTCTTATGCTTTTCTATTTCTATGCGTTGAATCCGTTCAGACTCTGAAAACTAGTATGTAGGTACCTACTGGGTGAGCGCTGATTTTCTTGGAAGATTTTGCTATGCGTATACGTAGGTAGGTATTAGATAGAATAGCTATAATTTCGATACTTATGTTGACAAGTTGCCGGGGGCTGAGGGTGAAAAATATTTTTTTTCAATAGAATTTTATTGGATTTTGTTTTTGTTACGATTTTCGTAATAAAAACAAAAATTAAAGTAATTTCGCAAACACAATTTGAGATGATCTACCTACCTACCTATTTATAGAAAGAAAGAGAATTATAGGTACATATGCACTACAATAATCATTGTTATTTGTATGTTTTCAACTTCTTTTTTATTACATACAATTTATACCTATTTATATTTCAAATATTTTGTCTATCAATTCGTTACTTTGACAATTTGTAGGTAGGTAGTAGGTACCTACCACATTTTATATATATTATATACATTTACAGCAGGAAGGCATACCTAACTGCGTGTAGTTGTTTCCGAGTGCCCCTTTTTTGGGGGTGACAAATCGATATTTTTACAATAAGTGATAATTCTGTGTGTATTCTGGATGTTTATTTGTTATTTAAAAAAAATATGCACGACTAGGTCGCACGAACTTGCTTTTATGCCCGATCACATTGTGGTTCTATATTCTGAAATAAATTAGCTATGAGAGTCTATATTTTATCCATTTGCCAAAACTTAGTTTAGTTGCAGGTGGTACTTTGTGAGTATACAAAAATTAACAATATAGCCTAGTGTTGCACATATGCAATATGCATAAAAGGAAATTATATTATTTAAACTGGTAAATTGTTTTAGATCAACAAAATTAGAAAGAAATTGATTAAAATACTTTAAATCTGTTTTAACCCAACGAGATGTACACCATCTGATTTCTTATATAAATCTTATAATTTATGAGAAAATAATTTTAAAAATCGTAGGAGCGGTTTTAAAAATAATTAATTTTGTGTATATAAAATTTCGTTACCATTTTTGAGAAAACAAATAAGTACGCCAATTTTAAGCATTTGTTAATGTTAAGTTAAAAATTTAACTTTATAAAAAAATCTGCTACCCGTTTTCAAAAAAATAATTTTGAATTTTATTTTTAAATCCAAAAATTATTTTTTAGAAAATTTTGCTACGCACTTTTATTTATAAATATTTGTTACAAGCTTCTGTATAAATAATCAAATTTTATTCGGTTGATCAGATATTCAGATAGTCGAAAATCAAAGAAACCGTTCTATGAGAGGTACTGTTAATAAAGGTAAAATATAAAATTTAAAAATTTTAAATCGTAGTTGTTTTTGAGAAAAAAAAATATTTTTCTTAACGGTTTTTAAACATTTGTACTGTTATTTTTGGGTATGAGAATAATTCTTGTCAAAAATCTACTAGATCAAGTTAAAAAACTGCTTTTTACCAAGTTTAATAAAAATCCACAGTCGTTTTTGAAATATTGAGTTTAAAAAAAAAAATTTTAAACTTTTTTTAAAAGTCCAAAAAATATTTATTTGAAAATTTTAGTACACAATATTATTAAGAATTTGTCAATAATTCTTCATAAAAAAATTGATCAGAGTTAGTCGAACCGTTTTCGAGAAAAGCGAAAATCAAAAAAATGGTTCTTTGGGAGGTACCCTTAATAACCATTTTTCGGAACCATTTTTTTTTATTAAACGGCAACTTATAACTATTTAAATTTATTGAGTTCTTAAAAAAAAATCCGTAGCGTAGATTTTGAGAAAAATAAGTTTTTCCTTTTTGGCCAAGAAATTTTGTATGACAGCTACTGTTAGTTTTGGTCCTAAAAAAAAGAGACACAAACGGGTGGGGGGAATATCCAAAAAACGCTAGGTACCAAGACAGACAGAAAGACAGACAGACGGCTGTTTTTGTGAGACCCACTTTTTTCGTCTTCGCTGTCATCGTAATGTCAAGTTTGATCAAAATCTCGAGTTCGATTTTTTGTACGAATTCATAACTTGCCATATAAATAGTACCTACATATATTCGCAAGCAAAAACAATAGTTACCACTAATCCAGTGAATATGTTTTTCCACTACCTAGGTACCTACATTACATACGTACCTATCCTAACTACAGTACATTCGTTTTTTATTTTGAAAAGATTTTATAATTGTAAGAAGGTATACCTACCTATAGAATACACATATGTATTTAAAATATCTTTCTAGTTAATTCCAAAATAATGTGTTTACTTTACAAGTAGAATGTATTGTTATAAAGTGATTCAGCTCCGCGATCTCTTAGCATCTAACCTCAGAGCCTTTCGAACAACGAAGTCGGGTAGCGTGGCCAGTGGCCGGCCCCTTAAGACATTTTTGATTCATTTTTAAATCAGTGTTCTTTGTAGTTTTGTAAATTGATCTTGATTCATAAAAATGTATATTATTAATATGAAAGAAACGTTGTATTTATAGTTTTAGTGAAAAAGGCAATTTCTACCAGTGGCCGGTCCCTAATATCGTAAGGCCGGCCACCGATGCTCCTGAGCTCGGCCAACCCAATCGAAACAAAACTTATTTTTTTTAAATGTCGTGGCCGTATTTAGGACACATATGTATCTCCAGTATTCGGCTCTCTAGTTTCTGCTTACAAAGAGGTGGCCGATTACTGGATTTTATTGATTTTTGACGTCAGTTTTAGATGGAATATTGTTTTAATAGCTCAGTTAATCATATTTTGCATTTTTTCTCAAAAAAAAGTAGTTTTTCCTATCTTCGGCCGGGTGACCGATTATAGGAAACACCGATAAATTTTTGTTTCCTATCTCCGCCCCCCTTTAAAACAACCACAAATTCAACATATTTTCATATATTAAAGTAGTTTCAGTTGAAATATAATGTTTTTTACTATAAAAACCACATAAGAACTGACCCTAAAACTGTCCTTAAAATTCACTAATTCTGAAACAAATTTCACTGTTCTTTACAACAGTTAAAGGACTTATGAAATTTTCCCGACGAGGTCGCGTTTTTTTTAGCTCATAACATGCGAAGTATTGGAGAAATCTACGAAATATTTTGACAAATCATAAGGCAGATATGACTTATTTTATAAATACTTTAACAGGTAAGTGTGGCTATAGGTTTGTTATCTACTTATAACACATTTCTTTAATGGTGGCCAGCCACTAGAGGCGGCCGGCAATTAGTGACTCCACCTATACTACTATCAACAAAAGGACAATAAATGGTCAAATAGTTTCAATAATACAATCCGTCAGAGAACATTTTTAACCAGTTCTTCTTAAAGTTTTTCAATGTCATAAGAAATTGTTAGCACTGTATTTTAAGATTTAAAAAAAAAGAAGTACCTGAACTACCTGAAACTTTGATTTCTAGTACCTAATTGCTCAGCCATAGACTTTCTTTATGAATATTGTATTTTAATTTTTATACCTATAGAAATACATAATATGTACATATATTTGAGAATATGACAGTGATTTAGAATTTAGCACCTTATTTTTCGAGTTTATAGACAAAAGAACAAGTAGGTATACTGTTTCAAAGATCAATGGTTCGAATAGGGTAACCTTAAAATTATGAAAATAATAATGTTAAAAAAAGTCAGATGTACCTAGGTAAATATACTAAGAAAATGGATTTAAGTTGAAAATTTCTAAGTGTTATTTCTATTCAACAAGATTTGTGCGTAATATGAAATTTCTATTTTTCTGACGTTTTTGTCTTCAGATTTTGAAAAATGTGTCGGATTTAGGGCAAGTATATTCACAGTGGGTTAAATCTGCAATTTTAATATCATCTATCACAGATTCTCCACATTTGGTTTTGTTTGACAATTCCATTTTTTTTTGATTTTACAAAAAACTTTTATTCATAAGTGTATGTATTTAAAAACACTTTTTGAATGTAAAATAAATTTAAAAATAATAATATACAAATTTAATTTGTTTTAATAAAAAAAATGCATTTAAAAAAAATAATAATTAAGTGGCACATTATTAACAAAAAAACACAACATAATTTTCGGCAATAAATTGCGAACTAACAAGACACTCATAGCTAGTTTACTGATGATTCCAAGTGAAAAGTGGGTTAAAGGCCATGAAAACCTATGTTGAATCAATATTTCGCCAATATAAATTCTTGTGATGGTCCCGACCATATGCTGCAAGCCTGTAACAATGTTCAAAAATCACTATATACGTACTCCACGTCTGAACAAATAAATCAATCCAGTTTTTAATAGGACTAATAAGGGGCTAGCAAGGGTGACCATCGAAATTGACTTCTACCGCTTACAAATCCGATACGCCACTGAGCTAAATTAGGCTTTTATAATGACTCGCCGAGTCGAGAAGTTGTCAAAACCTGCCCGCCAAGATTTTATTAGCAAGAGCCTAACGAGTTTTTGACATGTTTTTCTCGTCTAGATTTTCCATACTGGAAACAATCCAGGGCCTTGACTAAATTTAGCAAAAGCTTGTATCTAGCCATTATGACCTTGGGCCCAAGACCAAACTTGATCTTTCAACAGGTAGGTACCTACTAGAAGTAGTGGTGAAAGATAATTGAAAAAAACTTTAAAAATTCATTAAAAAAAACTATGGCTGACCAGTTAATGAACCTGACCTTTTATGAGGTTACTTTAATGCGCGAAACAGATTGAACCAGCCCAAGCAACGTCAATAGCAACAGCGGCCGCCATTATTTTAGAAGCAATGTATTTCAATCGTTCAACACAGATTAGACCAGCACCAGCAACGTCAACAGCGCCGTTTGGCCAAAGTTCTAAATTTGCTGTTGCTGGTCCATTGCTGACAACTTTAATACTGCGATATTCAGAGGCACTACACTACAAAAAATTAAAAACTCCATGCATTTCTGGTGGCTGGTGCTGGTGGCAATGTGTTTCAAAAATATTTGCTGGCCAGCGTGCTGTTTGCTGTTGACGGCGCTGGTGCTGTTGCTGGTTTAATCTGTTTCACGCTTAAGACCTATCAGATAGTAGGTATACTTTTGTATGCGAATATCCCACAAATAAGGAGCTAAAAATTGCTGATGACCTTGAAAATCTTTAACCATTGATTAAAAATTTCGTATGGCTAACTTCTAAAATTAGCTGATCTTTTTTGACCAATTAACAGATATGGGTGCTAACATCCCAAAGCGGCTTACTCCTTGTGTAATAGTTAGGTATATGTACATACAAATTGTTTTTATATCCATTTAATTCATTCATTAGCGACATGTTAAAAACTATATAGTGCTGTTTGGTAACTTGAAAATACTTACTTCTTTTTCTTTCACGATTTGCTGTGAGATCCATTAGGAACAAAATTGAATAAGTAGGCCTGTTTGGTAACTTACAACATTTCAACCATTTTCAATAGACTGTCGAAAACTCTAAGCCCATAAGAAAAATATCTTATTTTTAAAAATGCACCTATTATAATTCTTAAAGTACCATATTATAGAGTTCTAACAGCAAATTTTGAAAATTTGTTAGAAAATTCACGTTACCAAAATAGACTTTATTTGTCCACTCTTGAATGCGACGTGAAGGGTTTTCTAATAAGAGGTGTTATTTTGATATTCAAAGAAAAATGCCATTTTTTGAGATAAATGATCGGATGTTTATTTCATTATAAAGAGGAAGGTATGCCGTTAATAATGGAACACAACATCAGCCAAACGGCCGCCACGACCACGCTTACAGGACCATATCCTTTTCATGAAATTTTCCATAACCAAATTGCAAAGTGGCTGCCCTATGTCCTCGATAGCCTCACGAATTCCATCTTTGAGGTCTTAAATCGACGCTGGGCTGTTGGCGTAGACCTTATCTTTCACGTGGCCCCAAAGGAAGAAGTCGCAAGGTGTTAAGTCACAAGATCTCGGTGGCCAATTGTGATCACCTCTTCGAGAGATAACACGGTCCAGAAACTTTTCCCGTAAAAGATCGATGGTTTCATTGCTTGTGTGGCACGTAGCGCCGTCTTGTGTTGAAAGTAAACGTTGTCCAGATCAATACCATCCAATTCCAGCCATAAAAAATCATTAATCATCTCTCGATAGCGCAATCCATTGACCGTAACTGTTGCTCCAGCCTCATTATCGAAAAAGTAAGGTCCAATGACCCCGCCGGACCATAAACCGCACCAAACAGTCACGCGTTGAGGATGGAGAGGCTTTTCAACAATAACTCTTGGGTTTTCCGAGCCCCAGATGCGACAGTTTTGCTTGTTGACGTAGCCTCCGAGGTGGAAATGGGCCTCATCAGTCAAGATGATTTTTCGATGAAATTCCGGATCATTTTCATGCATTTCAAGGACCCAATCAGCAAAGACACGACGTTGTTGATGATCAGCCGGCTTGAGTTCTTGTGTTAACTGAACTTTATAAGCCTTAAAACCCAAGTCTTTATGCAAAATACGGTGTAATGACGTTTGTGGAATACCTAATTCCAAAGAACGACGAGGAATGGACAAACCTGGGTTTTCTTCAACACTTTGGGTTACAACAGCAATATTCTCAGTTGTTCTTGAGCGACGTGCACGGGTTTTATTCTTCACATCACTAACTTGTCCCAACAGCTCGAATTTGTCCACCAATTTCTGTATTGCGGTCCGACAAGGTGCTTCACGACGACCCAAAAATGTTTTAGTTTTACGAACCGTCTCTGCCAAGTTTTCACCATTTTTATAGTGAATTTTAATAACTTCAATGCGTTGTTGAAGCGTGTATCGTTCCATTTTTATTAATGGCGTAGTTTCTACTTGTCGAATGTCAAAAAATGACAGCTTCAAAAGTGACAGCTACCGAAATAGCGGGCTATTCAAAATAACACCTCTTATAGAGGTCTTCCAAGATTTGTCTTTGTCTTTTCTCTTTCTAATTTGACATCTAAAAACAACAACAAAAAAAGTCCCTGGTTGGAAAATATTTACATGCTCTTGGCTGTGTTAAAAATCCGGTCATTTGATTATTTTTGGTATTTGGAACTGAAAACTTAAATTTGCGATCGAATTACGTATTAATTAGTGTTTAAACATTTTAGTGAACATTTTTTCAAGTGTTTGATACAAAAAAACTAATTTTATTACATATTAATCACTATTATTAAACATACGACTTTTTTGGCTCGCCTTCGTGCCTTCGGCATTTGGTTTTGTTTTCCAACCAGGGAGTGCTGTCAGATTGTTTTTTTTTTTTTTTTTTTATTTCACACTGACACTTCTGACATTTGGTGGCAGAGATCCATTGGAAAACCCTTTAGATAGGTAGGAAACCTTTATCATTCCGGTTTGCCACCAAGCTTGAAAATTAGCAAGAATCATATTTTTGATTGTAATAAAATCAGTTGGAATCACATTTTTTGCTAAGTTTCTATCTATTTGTGGACACAAAATTAAATTACAAAAACAACAATGTAAACAAATGGGTATTGAAGGGTGCAACGTACGAAGGTTTCCGACCCTTATAGGTATCGAGTAGGTACCTATCTCTAGTCGCCATATTAATTTATTTTAAATTGGCTTGGTTTCGATTAATGAAATAAAATCCAAAAACATTTTCTCTCTTTTCAGAAGAACCTGTAATTTTGTGGGGTTAAAAATTCTGGGCAACCAATTGAAAAGGCCATAAGTAACAACCGTGCCAGTAGCTTTCTTTCAACCAGCATACCAATACAATAATTATTTTCCACTATTGTCCTTTCACCTCTTTTATTCGATTTCAGATAAATTTATCAAAAAACGGACACGTATACATTTAACATCATTTTTTTTTAATTACTAACTCTACAGACTGTATACCTATATCATATATAGGTATATTTCATAATAGTTAATAGTTCAGTCTTCGTTTAGTATTCAGTGCAGTGGCAGTCACGCGAATCACTATTGAAAAGCGAAAGCTATCCTATCCTATCATTTAACGAGTAGGGGAGTTTTGCTTTCGACAAGACGACGACCACGAAAGTGGGAGGTAAATTTGTGCTTTCTCTCTCTGTCTCTTGTTCGGCTTCGGCATTGAAGCTTGGCATTCACCTCAATCCAACGACCAAGTTTAATAATGATACAAGTTGAAAAGGGTAGGTAAACAACATAGGTAAGGCAGGCTGGAGCTAGATGGGGGAGGGTGATTTTTATCATTTTCTGATATAGGAAGGGAATGGTGCTCGGCAAATGAAGTTAAACTGCCCCTACCGATCGAGCATCTTATCCTTCAGCTGTTTCTATTCAACACAACACAACACAAAACAAAAAAGCAAAACACCGGTGAAAAGGGAGAGTTGTATGCATGAGGATGTGGCGAGTGGACTAATAAGGGGTGGTGTCGTAGTGGGGCTGTAGGTATTGGGCGACGCAATTTATCAACTTTTAATAACGAAAAAGAAAATCCTCCAGCTGACAGAGGGCGAATGGCAAATTTAAAAACATTTAAATAAATGACATTCATTTAAAATGGAGAACATCTTCTTCGGCAATAGGAGCAGCATTTGTTAATATCCACAAAAAAGGGCTAACAAAAATATACGTAGCCAACTTGACTTACCTGTTTTTTTTTTATTAGGTAGGTACCTACAAGGTAAATGGATGGATCTTATTGCAGTGGCCCACAATTTTTAAACGCTTTATTTTGCCTTAAAATCTCGTTTTAACTTGGCCTCGAAAAGGGAGAACAACACACAATTATGTTTCAAGGATTGATTTAATTTTTTTTCACTACATATAGGTACATTCTGTAGATTATCTTAAAAAAAGCACAGAAAAGAATGACAATCTTTAGTTAAACGAACAGCTTCGCGTTCAAAAACGACAAAAACAATTCAACACCGAATTGCAATTGTTTATTATCATTTACAGATTCTTTATACGAACACTTTCGATTTTGGAAGCCGAAATGCGCGAATTTGTTGTAAGCTCGTTAGATCCCATTCAGACATATTGGATTTTATATTTTTTATGGATTTTCGTTCATCAAATTAAATTTTGGATTAATTTTTTCCCTGATTTTATGGGATAATGAATTTTTCGGTAACTACGCAGAAGAGAAGGTCTTCTACATTTCACATTTTCAATATGAGAGCAAAAACATTGCCTTTGCCTTGCACTGTTTGGTTTTTTTTTTGTAGTGCTATATGTATGTAGCACTATAGAAAACTTTTCAATAAATTTGCTGTGTGTATGGCTATGGATGGACGGATGTATATGTTTTGTTTTTTTTTTTTTTCTTTCCACACGGTATCTACACCGCGTTTAGTATAGCTTTAGCTTTGGTTGTGTGTGGTGTATTTTATTATACGAATTTGCGAAGAAACTCGAAATAGCAAAAATTGAGAGAAAACATCAAAGTGGTGTGCGCGAACGAGAGTATTAACCAACATAGCCACGGTTCAACACATTCAAGAATGAACATACAAAATCACCAATGCAAATTTACCCTTTTATTCGTTGGCCTTCAGATGGTTTGTTTGTGTGTGAGAAAATGGGATAGAAGAGTGGTGAACTTCACACAAAAACATGGAAAAGCCGGCGAAATGTTTTTGGAATGGAAAGCTTTTTTGATAAAAAAAACTTACTCTTTGGTGTTGTCAATTAAGGATAAGAGAAACACAGGGTGGCGAGCGCGATTACCAATGCCACAAGAGAATATTATATAATAATAATTTTAACTAACGGGTGATTTTTTAGCTGGTTTGGTTTTGGCAACACTGGTTTTGACAGCTGACGTGTGTTTAGTACCTTGTGTCACTGTCAAACAGCTTCAGTTTGGTTTGCAATTTAACCATGGATCGTCTTACAAATGAACAACGCTTGCAAATTATTGAATTTTACTATCAAAATTCGTGCTCGGTTCGAAATCGGAGGAACCGCTTTTTTATCGAAAAATTGTGTTCAGCGATGAGGCTCATTTTTGGTTGAATGGGTACGTAAATAAGCAAAATTGCCGCATTTGGAGTGAAGATCAGCCAGAAGCATTGCAACAGCTACCAATGCATCCCGAAAAAGCCACTGTTTGGTGCGGTTTATGGGCCGGCGGCATTATTGGGCCATATTTCTTCAAAGATGATGCGAATCGCAGCGTTACTGTCAATGGTGAACGCTACCGAGCGATGATAACAAACTTTTTTTTGCCCGAAATGGAAGTTCTTGACTTGCATGATATGTGGTTTCAACAAGACGGTGCCACATGCCACACAGCACGCGAAACAATGGCGCAATTGCGAGGCGAGTTTGGTGAACAGTTAATTTCACGTTTCGGGCCGGTCAATTGGCCGCCTAGATCGTGCGATTTGACACCATTAGATTATTTTTTTGTGAGGGTATGTCAAGGCTTATGTCTATAGGGACAAGCCCGCTTCGATTGACGCACTGGAAGCCAACATCCATGCATTCATTCGTGAGATACCGGCCGATATGTGTGAAAGAGTATGCCAAAATTGGACTCAGCGGATGGGCTACCTGAGACGCAGCCGCGGTCAACATTTGCATGAAATTATCTTTAAACATTAAATTGCAAGGTTCAAACTATCTATTCAAATAAATATTTCATTCATTTTTTCGAATTTTTTTGTGTTTTTTTTTTTTTAAAAGTTCTAAGCCACTTAAAAAATCACCCATTATATGCCTGTAAGACCTAAGGTCTTTTTAAATGCAACCGTAATTGCACGGCACTAGTTAGAAGGAATAGAAGGATAGGAAAGAATATTTGTTGGCACAGTGGACTGAGAATTAAGGTATTGATTGTCTCATGGAAATAGGTACAAAAAAACTCCAAAACAGGAGTCTTTTTTCACTGCGGGTTACGTTTATTATGTGGCAGTTATAGCTTTCATTGAAAATTTATTATTATTTTGATGCAAAAATGAAGCTGATAGCTGCGACGCCCGAAGAATGTTCAAAGATCCGCTTCGCAACAGTGTTGGAACTGTAATTAATCTCCATTTAAATAAATTTAGACAGCCTAGAGGTAGTTAGGCATAAGATTAGTTTACAGTTCGGAAACAAAATTTCATTTTAAAATCAATTTTCCAACTAGGTTTGCTATTTCATTGAATTCTTTCAACACACTGCAATTAAAAAAGAATTTTAGAAAATTCCAACTTTTTCAAGTTAAAACAATACAAAATAGTTTAATCAAGTCACAAACCTTAAATAAGCGTATTTTTAAACTTTGAACAAAAAATTTTGCTTACCTACCTGTACTTGCAATAAGGGATCTATGTTTGCAAGTACATAATGTACCTAGCACAAGGTGGAATTTCGGTGAATTGTATGTATGTAGTCTATTCAAGCGAAGTGAAATAAGAACCTTTTTGAAATGTCAGAACTCAGAATCCCACAATACTTACCTATTTCCCGACGAAAAAACTCAACGAAAAGAAATCAGTTAAGGGTTTAAGTAAAGTGTAATGTAAATAACATTAATGGTAGGTAGGTACCTACCTAGCATTTTTTTTTTAAAGTTATTTTTATATTTTGTAAAGATACAATATTTTTACATTTGTGAACTCAGGCTATCTTTTACTTCAGCAAAGCGCCAAACTTTAGTACCTATGCCCTTTTTATCTTAATTTATCGTAGGTAGATGGCTAGTGCATTACAAAAAAATTAAAAATTAGAATGCGCAGTTTTTTGACAATTACTAACTTAGCCATTCTGTATAGGTATAGGTAGGTATGTGAAAATTATATTCATGTCAAATTCTTTGTAAAAAATGTTTGTCAACAAAAATGAACTTGAAGAGCTTTTTATATTGCAATTTTTCCCACACCTGTTGATTTTGAAAAGAAATTATTAAGAGAACATAAGCGAAGGGGAAAACATCGAAAATTCCACCGAGGAAATGAAAGAAATCTGAAATAGGGTAAATAGCGTTAGGATTGGCAAGATTAGAAGCTTTAAAATGTGAACTTGTGTTTAATGGTCAAATCCGACATAAAACATAATTTGTCTGATAGATAATAAAATGTTGCAACATAAAAAAAAACTTTTAATATACCTTATACCTATTTGATTAAGGATTACATATCGTATACAGGGTAGGTTGAGTCGAGACAAACAAATAAAAATTATAGAACCGGGTTTCTATTTCCCCCTTTTAAGGCGGGAAGATAAATTTTCCAAAAATCCGATAGAAAGAAATTTCCCTTATTTTTTCTCAATCTGTTGCTCTTAATATCATAATATACATACATTTTGCTGCTGGGAATCAGGTGATAGACTTCGGCAGCCTGCTCGATCTCTAGATAACTGTATGTGTTTTTTAATAAATGGAATTTGCCTATGATTCCCGTTCTGGCTTAGCGTCCAATAATTTAGGGAATGGGCCCTCAATGGCCATTTGCACTAAATGCTCCAGCCATTTCATAGGGACCCGTAACCTGAAATACAATATTGAAGCAGCTAAATGTTTTTTTCATAATCCATTCCAGCGAGCCAAACTAAGGTACTGATGTCCAAGAAAAAAATTCACTAAGCGGATCATGGAAATGCGTGAGCGGGGAAAGGAACCAAAGAGCGAGTCAAAATGTTTTGGAACTCCCGAAGCTTGCTTTCCAAGGTACTAGCTTTCCAAGAAAACTGTTGACAAAAGTGTGGAATGAAAAAAATATTTCGGACTTTTGCCAATTTTGCTGCAATATTCTGCCAGTTAATTCTAGTTTTCCCCATTTCTGAGTTTTACATTAACATTTGTAGGTAAAAAATACTTATCAAAAAATTACATTTCTAAATCCTTAATCTTACCACTTTTCTTATTTTAAGCAAGTTATCAAAAAAAACAAACTATTACTTTTGATTAAATATGCGATTAATTTTATTCAATTTGAATGAATCATTTGGTTAACACTGTGTATTAATTTTGTTTAGTTTCTTTAACGCAGCAAAGTGAGTGAGGTTCTGTAATTTTTTAAACACACCAAGCCAGTTATTCTATAAAGGTAGCTATAATTCACAAAAATATAATCATTCCAATTCAAAACCAGTTGCGCCCGAAAAACTTTGCTTCTTATGTTAATCTTTTTTTTCGACAGTTTCCTCTTTAGTCTCAACATTTGGCTTAGACTTCTCCAATGCCTTTACAAACTGTTCTAAATCTCCGGAGTATGCAGCAGCAACTGCTTCGGGGGACAATTCGAATTGCGATACAACCGGACCCAATTGAGCAGATTGGAGGGCATTCGAGAAGAGCGATAAAGCTTGTTGGAATTGAGGCGACGATAGGGTTTCTTTGATCTGCTGGCGCTTGCTCTCGTCGGATTCATCAGTTTCGGGCAGATGAACCGAAAGTGTATTTGCACGATCTGGGTCGGCAATTATTTGATTAACAGCGTCGGAAGAGGCAATAGCAGTGGACAAATCAATGTTAATGGTACGTCCGGTGCCTCCTGTCCCTCCAGCTGTTTCGGTTGACAGGCCTGATATGAATGATCGAAGTCCTGAAAAACTCATTTCATCAGTTGCACCTCCCGATGCGTCAGATGATTTCTTTGAACCGGCAGTTGAACCTCTAGCACATTTGGGAGCGGACGGAGTGCGAGGAATCGACGATGTAGAATTCTCGGGAGTCAATAGAGTGCTTGCATTTAGTCGATTAGATGTTGGAGTGCTTGCTGTCCGGGGGGAAGAGCTGCTATCCGATGAACGACTAAAACGAAACAAAATTGAATTTTGTTTTTGTAAAAACAAAAAAAAAAAAAACTTGAGCATGTGTGTGGTAGTTTTTCGCTGCAAACTATGTCACATAAGTATTTATGTCGAACAGAAAATGAGCCTAACCTTTAGATAGCAATATGTGTGCAATATGATATAGGAATGAGTTTAAATAGAGGTTAATTATGTATTAGCATACAAAAATTGTATCAATTGTGCATTCATGATTTCTTTGAGATGGGATTTAAGCAAGACGGTGGCAATATTAAATATTGGAATCAAAGATAGGTGAAAACGTTATTTTCAGAAATGAACCAACTCAAGAGGCCACTTCGTTGGATGTGTCTGTAGTTGTAACTTGTAACATTGGGGAAAGGTACGTTTAAAGTATACAGCGCTAGAATATGAAGCCGTAGCTGTATTAAAAATGTATCTTTTAGTAAAGTTGAGCAAACTCCATTCCTGTCGCATGCACTGAACGCTAAAAAAGATGCCATAGCACATTTTAGATTGTTTCAGGTGCCCGATAACAATCCCTTTAAGTATGTGATTGTAAATTCCTATTTTCCCAACTACTTCACATATCTGCCACTTTGTGCTGAATAATAAAAAACACAAGGTTTTAGTACTTCCACCAAATCCGTCATGTTATACGGAGAGACCAGATGATATTCCACTGAAGTGTTACATCCACATTGTGAAACTGGATCATTTTGCCTAGGAAGACCAGATTGCACGCTTCATTGAATTAACCAACAAAATGGCCAGCTTGGAATATCTTAAATGAGAACAAATTTAAAATAAGCTCCATTTGGAGCAGATCCTCGTGGAATTATTTCACTGCACCGACAAGGTTAATTGGCGATCGTGAGAAACCGTTTAGGTTATGAAGACTGAGTCCGGTATCGCGGAAGTTTGTGGGTAAGTGAAGTACGGGAGTGCACTCGAGTAAGACACTAATGAAACATTAAAATCACATTCGAGTCTCATTGCATCCCTTAAATAATGTTGGTGTATGTATTTTGAGGCGGCTCAATACCAAAGTTGGATTGCACTTCGGACTGTCTTTCGCTTTCCAATTAAAACAGAGTTCGGACGAAAATAAACAAAGCAATCTTGTTAAAACTTACTTCATGGATCCAAGAAGCGAACTAAGTCCTCCCATTTGGCCAACGCCGCCAAACAACTGCATAAGTTGTTGTTGGGACATGTTGTTAAGCATATACTGCAAGTCGCCACTGTCGCTGCTACTCCGGTTAGCTGACGGTGGGTTGTTCATTAGCTCGTTGACACGCCGACAATGTTCCTCGTCTTTGTCGATCTTTGGTTCTTGCATCCAGAAGAACATCCTTCGGGATGATGTTTTGAATTTCAAAACATACACGCGACCAGTTTTGCACTGTTCAACACGCTTAAATTCGAAGTCATCAGGGAAAACAATTAAATCGTCCTCAACCTTGGTCAAACGAAAAAGATGGTATGTCCAAACAGAAACTTAAATGAGTCACTTCATTATCATCAGTAGGTACTTACCTTTCCAGAAACTCGATCCTTCCAGCAAAAGTGCATAAGTCCATCTTCACTTTGATTCAGATAGACCAAACCCTTCCTTACATCGGGATGGACCATCTTACCAACCATGTTCATGCGACCAGCACGGAATTCCACTAAAGAAGACCCAGTGCCACCCGATGACCCACTTAGACCACTTTGACGACCGAACATGTTTTTTATTTAAAAATATCACTAAATGGAGATTTTATTGAATGGTATGATCTCTTTGCAATAAAGTTATTTAATTTAAAATTGATTTGTTGAAGAAAATTGTGTCTTCCTCTAAGAAATAATTTCAATTTTCCTCTTTTTTTCACGAACAACGAAAATGAGTGACAATGACAAGCAATTTCCTTCTACAGGGCAAAGCAACAACAATTTTAAAAATGGTGATTGTTAGTGGTTTCCTTATAAGTCAGCTTGCCGAAGTCATATGAGTGATATTAGGTGTGTTTTTTTGCAAGTCCATATGGATTTGTCGAAAAAAACGACATCGGGACTTAGGAACTTCGTACTTACAGTACGTAAGTCCCGATAATTATCTGGACTTAGCTAAGTCCATATGGATTTAAGTTGTTGTTGTATTTACGTGTAAAACTACTAGTCCCGATGTCGTTTTTTTCGACAAATCCATATGGACTTGCAAAAAAAACACGGCTATTATATCATTAAATGTCAAACTGTTCTTGCCCACCTACACATTAGTCTGCAACTTTTTGTTGCATTTTATTATCGCTGATGATCCATTTCCATAAACAAAATAAAACAGTATGGATCTTATGTGGTTTCCCAAACAACCAAAAAAATTGATTTTTTTCGTGGTCTGTTTTTTTTCTCGATTGATCTTTCAAATCTCGATTTATTGGCAGATTTACACATACTTTCACACACACTTGCACACAAACCAAATTGACATTTCTCAACGTCGTCCTCTCTTCGTCAGTTTAAATTCGTTTTGGCCTTTCGCTAGCATTGTTTACTTTTGATAAGGCATTTGTTTAGTAAAATAAATATGAATAATGAAGTTTAATTAGTGAAATTTTTGTCTTTATTGTCCTCATAACCGTTAACCATTGACTTCTTGAGTTCGGAGTCAATTAGTGATTAAATTGGATAAATTTTTCATATGAAATGAAAGGCATTGTGGAAACATGTGGGTTAGTCCATTGTTTTTTGTGAAAATAAAATTATTTTTATTAAAATTCCATAGTAATCCTTATGTAGTGACCTTGTTTCATGTTCATTGTCTTCTTCCTCACCATCGACCGATAGCTTCTCCTTTGATTTGGATTTTGGATGGACGGGATTCCTGTGGATATATGGATCCGACCGATGGCCAAATCATGTTATAAAGCAGTGATAGTATACCAACAAAATAAAATTCCTGCTAGGGAACAAAAAATTCCCTAATTTGTATTCTATTTTTTGATTTCAATTTGATTGAACAAAATAATGTACAATATCACATTCATTTAAATGAAGTCAAGAAAAGAATGCGTAAATCTTTTCTTTCTTATATTTTGTCATAATTTCAAAATGGCCTCAGGATATTAATAATTTCAAGATTAAAAGTCAGTCCCACTTTTGAGTTTTTTCTTATGAAACAAATCAATAAAGGCTCCCAAACCGGCGTTAAACCTTCGCGCGAATATGCGACGACTGAAGAATGTTCAAAGATTTGCCTAGCGCCAGTGTGGGTTCTCTCATTAATCTCTATTTCAATAAATTAAGACAGGTGAAAGTATTCGCGTAGTTGAAATTAATTATAATTTAAACACAAAAATGTTCTTTTATAATTTGAAAAAAAAAAAACGTTTTGTAAGAATTTTTTCTTACGCATTTTTTCACCAGTTTCATCAAGAAAATAAAGCCAAATATATAATATTTTTGTATTAAAGAAAAAACTGTTCCCTAGGAAAAAAATACTTGTAGGAATTTTTCCCTACATATACTATCACTACTTACATCAGTAAACACAGACAAATCACCTACACCTTTACAAAAAAAAGGATCAATCGCGATTCGTTCTAGTTACCACGATTGATCTGGAATCTGACCCTCAAATCTGAAATGGTTGACTGGAAAACCACATTAGTGACAACTGTGTTGCATACAGAATAAATGGCCACGTTCGGGTGCCAATCCGATAGGCTATCCAAGATACCTTAGTATCCGATATGTTTTCGAACGACCAAAACCAGATAGGTTATATTTGCTGTCAAAAGACAAGGCAGCTAATTAAAGGGAAAACTATTGAGTTTTTAACGCGACGATTTGTTTTTAATTTTATTGCAAATACCTTCTGAATCATCAATTAAGTATTCAGTACCATTTAATATCACACTGGTATACATTTTAACCCTTATTTGTTATTTTATTCTGTTAACGAACAAAATCAGACGCGACACCAAAAAGCAAAATAAGTAGTCGGCTGTAGGTATAATCAGCTGTAATCAGCTGTTCCCCAAATTTCCATCGGATAGTTTAGTATCGCGAAAATTTTAGGATAGCTTGGGATTTGTTTCTGACAACAGCTGATTGGTTTATCAGCTGAATTTTTCTATGCGATTACAACAACACAAACCTATCCGGATAGCTTTGGATAGTTGCCCGAACGCGGCCAATATCTCTTCTTTCCTTACGTTTGTTTATTTTTTATATATTATCAGCCGAATTTATAAATGCATCATAGCGAGTGCATAGAACTATTCACTCCTTATAATTCAACTAAACGCAAAAATGTTATTCATAAAACTTATGCAACGTTGAAAAGAGGCATTAGAAGCTAAACGCGTTTGGAGGTTGAATAGTGCATACATAAGGATGTTTAAGTATCGAAATGTCACTTTGACTCATACACAGACGAGAATAAAATACAATGTTATAAGGGTGGCACTTATTTTGGGAATGCTTATATATCTTTTTTGTCCCCTCCTGAAAGTGATCAAGCTTTATTATGAAGCTACTTTGTACAAACCAAAATGTTGTTAAATTTTTTTGAAATCGGCTAAGGGTGACGTATCCCACCGAGAAGTTAAAACTTTTCATTAAAAATGCACGCAGTTTTCCGACTTTTACTTAAAATGTCGGTGAAAGTATAAAATTTGATGGAAATTCTTTATTTATAATATACATGTGCTTAGATGTATGCCAAAATTGAGGTTTATTGAATATTTTCAGTGGGACACACAGAATAAATAAAAAAAACATTGCAAAAATAATTGTCACCCTAATAGATGTTCCTATATTCTTCTCAATTTGATCGCACTGTCAGTGAATGAAACAATTATTTCAATAAAAACCATGAATTTTTTGTTCTAAAATATTAAACTATATTTTCTAACACGGCACAAAAGAAACAGTAACAAGAATAGGTACATTATGCAATTTTAAATGAAATTTAAACTAATCCAATCGGCGCAGGAGAATTCGTTTATTGACTTTTCACTTTCAGAGCTTAGTTTTGTTAATCAATTGTGGCAGTAAAACGTAGTAGATTTTCCCTTCTTGGTACTTTATTTGACACAAGCGCATTATAACTATTATGTGTAGGGAAATATTTTATGAATTAGGATTTATGCAACGTTGAATAGTGGCTTCATAAATGCTTATGCACTATATAACTATTCAGCCGTTTAGAGGTGTTTAGCGAATTCTAATAAATTAGGCTCTATATATTTTGTCTTTTTTCTTTATACTAGAGTTTATACTTCCTAACCATTTGCAAAGCTGAGAACCAAGAGCAAAAACTAAACTTTTGGTTCATGGAACTTGATCCCGATAGAGAGCAGGATCTTTCGTGTTGTTGATGTAGTGAATGTTCTTAAATGATCTATATGGATCATTTCTGATATTAAAATAACGGCTTTAAGTAAAACAAACAAAATTGTATGTCTGCTATTACACGACGACTTTTGCGTCCTGACTCTTCTTCGAATTCTTCTTTGGAATTTCATCCTGTGAGTCGTACGCTATTACAGCATGACTTTTGAGTCATGACTCAAATTTGGCAATGATCTATAATTTTTTTTTCAGTAATGAAATTCTCGCAGGAACCAAACAAACAACAAACATAAATGAAACGTTTTTATTCCAGCATAGAAATTCTCTATGCTCTATACCTTAGCAACCATACAGCTATAGGTACATGTGCGCTCCACAAATAACGAAAATAAATAAAACAATTTGCTAAAATAACAAACAAGAAATAAAATAATGTCAAAAATGAGTCGCAGAAATTTGGCCCACGACTCATAGGGCAGTTTGTTTTCCGTCTCATTTTTCTTCTCTTTTGCACTCATTAAGTTCGAAAAGAGTCACGACGCAAATTTTAATTTTGTATGTTCTTAATACAAATATTTTTTAATTAAAATTTCAGTGCGCAATTCCAAATGAAATCAGGAAAAACCTAAAACTGAACGTATAAATCAAGTTAACCTACAACTAAAGTTTGATATTCGCTGGATTCCCTGAATCTACAAACAGCTGCTCCAAAGTTCGAAACAGAAAATTCCCTTCGAGAACAAGAAAGAAAGAAAATCCCAAAAACTAAAATGACAGTTCCAGTTATTTTTTTCCGTCAGAAAATCGGAAGTGAGAACTAGAAAAATTAAAGTCACAGATTAGCCACATGAAGATGAGAATCCCCGGCAGCCATTTTAATTTGCCTACAAGCTTGAACTGGCAGTTATCAGATAAAAAATGAGAATGTGTGTATAAAAATCTCACACATAGACAGTAGGGATCTTCACACGCCTGGTTAAATTGTTGTTGCAATTCACATCTATTCATCTACGCGGGAAAAAATTACAAATACAACAATGTAAACAAATGGGTTTTGGAGGGTGGAACGTACGAAACATTCTCATCTTCATATGGTAATCTGTTATTAAAGTTATCATTTGGTTTGCTTCGTCTTCATATTCTTCATTGTCATTGGATTTCACCGAAAAACAATGTTTTTACCAATTTTACGGGATTGCAAATTAATTAAACCCCAATTAACTTTTTAAAATAAATTCATAAACAATATTAACTTAAATTTGAAATAATTAAATCGTTTTTTTCCAAGCAAAAACTATAAAAGTTCAATACAAAAAAAATGTATAGTTTTGATGGTGACTATCGTCGCAGACCTGTGCAGAACTTAGGTGGTGCTTCGCAGAGTTGTGATCGCGAAACAATTATTAAAAAAGCCCAGATTGAAAGACAAAAACGTAATGAATTACGCAAACAAAACAATGGAGCTATTGTCTTGCAATCCTACACGCGGAGCTTCATTCTTAGGCAGAGGCAAAAAAAGCTGGAAAGAGAAAACTTCGATGAGTTCTTCAAGTCACACAAGGACAAGCTGACCGAGGATGAAAATCTAGCCTATTTGCTAAGACGTATACTATTCTTTTATTCGAATAAAGTTTCCAAAGATTGTGAACGATTGGTAAGACGAGAGGTGGCGGATGTTTCTGTTTTTTTTCTTGTTTTAATTTATTTTTCTATTAACTTTTTAAATAGTTGTCTTTAAATTAAGATTTTACCCTTGAGCGAAACTTTATGTATGGAATCTTAAACAAAACCACGATTAAACGTGCGTCGATGATCTTGGCCCAAAGTAGTTCCAAATCTTTGAACTTGTCCTGATTTCGGCTTTAGTTATTCTTCTATGTATTTCATTGCCAGCTACTCCTGATCTGGCTACAATATACAAAAGAGTCTGTCTAAAGGCACGAAGTTTCGCGTATGCGAAATTAGTTCTCATACCAAAACAGTGAGGTATGTATAGGGGGCATGCTGCCCCCCTGCAACCCCCCTGCTTGGATTCACTATAGGATTTGGGGTAGGTGCAAGGTTGGTTATATGCAGTTTTTTTTGTATTGAAAGAACCCTCACTGTATATCTACCTCATTGTTTAGGTATGAGAACTAATTTCGCGTTCGCGAAACTACGTGCCTTTGGACAGTTTCTATACAAAAATCCATTGATCTCCGAGTGCAACTTTTTAGATCTGGACAGGTGCTTGGCACCTCATCGAAATGATCCAACATATATAACATTCATATCAATAGGGAATAGTAATTTCATTAAAACCATAAAGGCAATCTTGAACATTGTCTAAATGTTTCCTGGTTTTCGTTTTTGTATAGCTTTTGTGCAAAGTAGGCAGTTGCATGTCTCCCTGGAAGAAATTCGTCAAACCAAGAATGCTAATTGGTTAACACAACTTGGGACGCACCGTAAAATATCGAAATTCGTTCTTTAGTCGCACCACACCCACATATAATGTCGAACACTCATTATTTCCCATTTTAAAAGAATTTAAAACCAACATTAATATTTAATAAAATTAAATTAATTTTGTCCCCGTTTTTAGTTTATTTGAGATTTACGAGCAAGTAGGTACTTGGGTTATATCTTCTACTTCTAGCATATTATCGATGAATGGCCTTATACGGTAGGGGGTGTGTGACAAGGATAACCCTTGACTTTCTGAGATTTGTTTTCACGACTTCGTATAGACTTCATTTATTTTGCTCGAATTTAAGGGGACTGTTTTCGTATGTTTTGATGGGATCATTTTTTTTGATTTACGATCTGGAGACAATTTTTTGAACTCAAACTGTTAAACTGATTATAATTGTAGATATAGCTACATCAGTTATATTCTTAACATGAACATAAATCATATGAAGTTTTTTTTTAGATTAAAGTCAAGTCCTAACGAAAAAGTTATTATGTTCAGGTTTGGGACATGACACGGTATTATGCAAATTTATTTGTTTCTGAATTTATCTTGCCATATTACGAACACACACTAAAGTGGTATGTAATGAACTGTTAATGATCGAATATTGACTAATTTAAGAGGCTTCTCAACTATCTCCATTGGTGTGTTTTCAAAGTTTTCGAAGTTGCAATTTTAGCTTTGCGGAATAGACTTTAAATTTAGGAAGGAATTGATTAAATTAATTATATTGTGTATATTGCCAGTGTAATTTGGATAAGAGTTCGCGTGAATAACAGGTCGTGTCGACATGGGTGAGGGTGTTATGAGGGAAAATATGTATTGGTGAACCATCGCTTAAATACAGATCTCAAATAAAATCTTCAATAATTGTTCCCTATAATTTGTACAAGGGGAACCTGAGCGGATATTCCAAGAATTCACATACCCTTCTAGAATAACGGGGGACTTCTATGCTTATAATATAGATTCAAGGTCCTTTTTTATTTTAAAAGAATTGTTGTGGTTAAATGTAAATGTGTACTGTTGGCATTTAGGAAGATATCGCTTGTCTTGTTATTTACTAAGAAAAATGATTCAATAACCTTGCAGACAAAGGCCGTAAGTGCAATCAGTACTCAGTTCGAGTTCTTTTAAGGGAGACAAGCTTAGGACAAATGGAAATGCTTCCATAATGGCTTTGTCATAATAGAAAAACAATTGCGCCACATGATTTTTGTTTATCATAATTTACGTCCTCAAATATATGATGAAATACATGATTTTTGTTTATCATAATTCACGTCCTCAAATATATGAAAGGTAAAAACATTTTTGGGCAGCATCGCGTCGTCGAGTTAACAGAAAAATGTGATGCAAGCAAATTGGCTTTCTCTAAAGAACTGACTGGAACCGAAGACAAAGTAAAACTTCGTATGTTGGCTATAAATGACCCATCATTTGTACTAACTTGATTTCATTGCAGTTTTTTGTTGTCTTAATTTCTTATCACGTCAAAATTTGATTCGATATTCGGGACAAAATGTCTTATTGCGTAATAATTAATATTTATTATCACATCTGCTATTGAGGATGGATCAGTGAAAGATTATGGACAAAATGCAACTTCAGTGTTGGCTCTCTTGTGTTGCATTACGGTTTTCTTAGTAGTTTTTTCTTTAACTGAATCTATTTTGGATCGGGACGGTATTACAACAATGAATAGTGTATTTATCAGGGTAAGTAAAAATAAAAAAAGTGACCTACAACGTCAGGAATTCGAGTTTACTCGTCAAAATCTTGCGTCGTATGTTGTCCGACCAGAAGTAAACTCCAAATGTTTACATTGAATTCTGCTATAATGATGAATTCATTGTATATAAATTATAATGGGAAACAGTTCTTTAGATGAAGTTAAGCAAGGCATGAAACTCGTTAAAACTTGAATTTCTATTCAAATTTAATTTAATTTAGGTGGGGGCAAAACCCCCATTTATTCGGCTTAATGCAAGCTTAATCTAACTTAAAACTAAGAACTTAATCTAACTTAAAAATTAAGAAGCTTAAAGCTAAGATAGGGATGTATTGGGGGAAGGATTGAGTAAACGGAGTTTAAGACTGGAGTTGCTTAGGTTAAAGTCGAAAAAGTTTGCGTTCAAATTAGCACTTCGCAACATTCGAGTTAAAGGCTCGTTGGAGCCATATGAGGTGCGGTGGGTAGGCAAGTAGAAGAGGCGAGGGTTTCTTAAATTTCGGGGGTTAGTGTTGAAAAAGATAGAATTGTAAAGAGTTTGGCAGTCGACAGAACCAGAAAGGACACGGTGAATGAATAAAATGTCAGCTGTTTCTCTTCGTTTCTCGAGCGAAATCAGGTTAATTAATTGTAAGCGATCACGGTAAGGTGGTAGGATTAAAGGATCGTTCCAAGGAAGGCCTCTAAGAGCAAATCGAAGGAATCGGCGTTGAATGCTCTCAATTCTTGATATATGAATATCTTGATAAGGCGACCATGCTTGACAAGCGTATTCGAGAAGCGGTCGAACAAATGTTATGTACAGCGACCTTGTTACATAGGGGTTGGAGAATTCTTTGGACCACCTTTTGACAAGGCCAAGAGCTGAGTTGGGCCTGCTTTGCGACCACATTAAGCTAAAGTTCGTGTTTTGTGTTGCATTGTGATTGAAGTTGGTATGCAACTTCATTTGTGAGAACATCTTGAAAAAAGAATTTATTTAGCCCTTTTTTTGCTTTAGTTAAATTATTTTTAATTAATGCCAAAAATGGGAGAATACCAATTATTTTTTCATATTCTCATACCCATTATTAATCTTATCCAAAAAGACTATCTTAGTCCGGGAGACAACCAATAAATTACTTATCTCATGGTGAGTCTAGCAAAAGAAGATATCTACCAATAGGTTTAGTCCAAATATTAACAAAATCGCTGGTCGGACAAGCTTTCTCAGGCTAGGAAATGCAATTTTCCGGTCGCATTTTGGTCTCTTTGCTTTACCAATACCAACCCTTGCTTTTTTTATTACTTCCTCTTCCTATCTTGTCTTTTTTAATTCATATAAACTTCTACTATTATTTTTTTTCATTTCAGATTGAACTCTCTCAGTATTTGCTTCGAAATCCATCAAAAATGCTTGAAAATGCCGTTACTGGCTTCATCTGGTTGCATCGACTTCGAAAGCTGATGATAATTTGTATTGAACAGCTAACTGTGCCGAATTCGTCACAGGCCATTCCAATGCGTATGGTTGAGACTTTTACATCAGAGAGCATAGTCGAGCGATACATCGAAGATCACGAACGAGTTCGGTTGTACTTGGAACTAATATTCCGCTATTTAGTCGAGAGAAACTACTTTAAGAGAATTCGTAAGATCCTAGAAGAAAAATGTCCACCACTAGATGGTGAGACTCTGCATGCTCCGAATCAAGTTACTGAGGCCCTATTTCAAATGATTATGAGACCCCTGGTGTTGGTGAATCGAGGCTTTCGCTATGGCAAGGTCATTTGTCAGTCGTTCAATGAATATATTCTCAGCAAGAGTTTTTCCGATCCCATTCGAAACTATATACTTCCCTGTTTGGCCGATCAACCGGAGTTTCCCTTCAAAGATATTCTGCGTTCGTTGGATGCACTGATTCCTGTGGCAACTCTTTTGGAGGGAGGTGTTGATAAGATGCAAGTTGATGGAGATGATCGGGATCGAGACGATGGCAACCCGATTTTCAGTAGCTTTTTGCTAAATTCTATTTTAATATTGGACAGAAAGCAGCTAGGTAAGTCTAAAAACTTTGATTGTGTTTTTTTTTAATTTTTGTTTTACTATATAAAGTCTTTTGAATGCAATCTAATTTGTATCGCACAAGTTAGAAGAAGAAAGAAAATTTTGTTGTTTGAAACAAATCTGAATGCACAAAAGAATTTAAAGAAAAATGAAAACTGCGTTAAAAATGTTTCTCGAAATAAATAAAAATTATTAATTTGCCAGGCACTCTTAAAGACAACAACATCTTAAGCGGCTATATCAAAGTGATCGCAGAAGTCTCACCCAAAATTCTAATTCTCCCAAAATCTTCAATAAAATCAACAAATTTGTCTAGTGGTCATAATGCATATGACGAAGATGATGACGATGAAGAAGAAGATGACGACGAGGATGAGTTAGAGAATCAAAATGCGTCTCGCATGAGTATAGATCCAGGAATAGACACTATCCAAACAGGTCTAACTGTGATAGAGAGAAACTGTCTTCTAGAAGTAATTGAGCTGCTGAATGATTCTAAAAGGGTTCACATCATTGTGGATAACATAGAGCATTTCATGAGTGATGCAGATGTATTGTATGCTTTGTGCAAAACCTGCCACAACATGATGATCTATAATAAGAATGCTATATTCGATTATAAGTGAGTAAAGTTATTTTTTTAATTTGTATCAGTTCTTTATAGTTTATCCTTTTTTTTTTTTGTTTAAGGCTACTGTATACGTTGGCCTTTATGCCAACATTTATCCGTGCTGTATGGTTCACATTGGCTTCACAATCCAGTCAGTTGGGATTCTCATCACCTCTCAGTCTCATATCAAAGGGTGTTGTCCGTAAGTTTTCTTTAAATTAAAATCTCCCCCTATACTAAGATTTTTTTTATTTTAGCTAAACAAAATGGAGTTGAACGAACAATTCCACTATTAGCTACTTTTTGTTCTCTTTTTGGTCGTCTTGTTCCGACGTTGCATGACACAGAATTCTGCGAGGATAGCATGTTCGAAAAACCCCAAACCTTAAGTAAACTGATGCCATTCAAAATCGATGAAATTGTTCAACTGAGTAAGACATTGAAGGAAATTTCGCTAGGTCTTGTGGAATTAGCATTCCCTGAGACAAGATCTAATCTAAATGAACATTATCGTTGGATTCTTGGACGCAGTGAGTTGGAAGACAAAAAAATCAAACATCAGAAACAAATTTGGGCGAACCTGCTAAAAGTGACGGTCTCGGTGCTCAATCAGATACACACACGAGATCTTCGACTGGGCTTTTGTCCCGATACTCATTGGACTGTGAGTAAACTGAATTTACCTTTGGATCGACCCAGTGATTTACCACTGACTAGAGGTAGTCGTACTAGAGGTATTCGACCCTTTCAACCAATTCGAGATTTTACTCGAGAAGACTTTGAAAACGGCCCTCCAATGTCGACCAAACAAATACGTTCCATCACTATTCTGAGGGAAATACCATTTGTAGTGCCATTTAGCAAAAGAGTAGGCATACTACAGGGCTTGGTGGCAGCAGATAAGATGAGGGTGCAGGGTAATCTGCAAGCATTCCTTCAAGGACCATCCATTTTGTTAACTGTTCGTAGATCTCATCTATACGAGGATGCTTTCGACAAGTTAAGACCGGAAAATGGTAAAAAAATTAATTTGTTTTATTCATATATCATATTATTAATATTTTTGTGGTCTCTTTGATTAGAACCAGATTTGCGGTTGAAGTTTCGAGTGCAATTTGTCAGTTCGTTAGGTTTGGATGAAGCGGGGATCGATGGCGGAGGAGTTTTTCGAGAGTTCTTATCGGAGCTGATCAAAACATCATTCGATCCTAATAGAGGATTTTTTATGTGAGTAACCTAGCCATAAGTATTATTACCCTTGATCAAATCTAGTTTCTTTGGTGAAAAACAAAAATATTAAATTCTTTGCTGGTGTAGAACGTCTTGCTAAAACTTTTGGATTTTTAAAATTTTTGAAAAGTTTCTTAGCAAAGTCTTGTTACAGCTGGTCAATTCCATTTAATTAATGTACATGCAAATGTGCATGATGTCATGGAAATATTTGACGAACGCCTTCTTTTTTACAATTTTAGTTAACTGCTCTCATTGAGAAAGTCAGGTGTGCTTGAAATTTAATACCGGATTCACCTTTGTGGATTCTATAAAGAGGGATCTACTTCTTACAACGCTAGCATAACTAGCTTCAGTCGATATAATTACTAAAGACGCGGCAGGTCATAAGTATAACGGGCTTAAACTATTATGTAGAATGTAGGGGTACTGGCTCTGTCATGAAAAAATGCCTCTCAACTTAACCATTCAGACCTGGCAAAAAATTGTAGCTCCCCCCTTCATTCCAGCCAACTAAAAGCACGCACATAGAGTTGACTTAGAGGTGTAAGTCGCAAGTTGTAGCGCCAACAAATTTTTGTATTTTTGTATGTGCGGTTAACTGAAATCAAGGGTACCTTTTCAGGTAATCCTCCAATCAGGAACTCAGTAAACTTACAAGTTTCGGCATTGCCGTTCAGGTGAAAACATTTGAAAGTCTTTGAATGATTTTGCATGATATACCACTCAAAAATAGTGAGGTCTTAGTTAAGATAAAGGTAGCTGCCGACAAAAAGGCCGGCAAATTAAAATGAAGGTGTTAAAAAGGGGGTTTGAATTATCCCGAAATGTATCTATTAACTTGTCCATAAATAAACTTTAAAGGAAGCAGTTATGGTTTTATGTCAGTTCGGTTGGAATTATTTCATCGTTAAAATAGAATCCAAATCCCTGCAACCTTTTTAAGGAACTATAATGATAACGCTGGTACAAATTAAAATGGAGAATAATTAAAAACAGTTGAAAACGCAGTTTTACTAACTTAAAATTTTGAATATTGATTTTTTTACTAGGGTCACCACTGACAACAAACTTTATCCAAATCCGAATGTTGGAGATCTCTTCCCCGATTTTGAACGGCATTATTATTTTATTGGACGAATATTAGGAAAGGCAATATATGAAAATCTTCTTGTCGAGCTGCCTCTAGCTGAATTCTTCCTTACCAAATTAGCTGGCAAGTACTCCGACGTCGATGTTCACCAACTCGCTTCACTCGATCCCGAGCTCTATAAAAATCTCCTCTGCCTAAAAGACTACGAAGGTGATGTAGCGGAACTGAACTTAGACTTCACAGTCGTCACCAGCTCACTAGGTCAAACGCAAGTTCAGGATTTGAAACCCAACGGTCAGAGCATCCCAGTGACATCGTCTAATCGAATCGAATACATTCAACTCATAGCCGATTATAAGCTGAACAAACAAATTCGCCAACATTGTGTTGCGTTTAGGAAGGGTCTATCGAATGTCCTGCCAGTGGAATGGTTGTACATGTTCAGTAACAAAGAATTACAGATTCTAATATCCGGGGCTGAAATTCCAATTGACTTGGAAGACCTTAAAAAACATTGTAAATACGGTGGAGAATATAGTCCCGAACACCCGAGTATAATTTGTTTTTGGGCGGTATTGGAAGGTTTCTCTGATTTGCAGAAACGGCAGCTACTTAAGTTTGTCACGAGCTGCTCGAGACCGCCATTATTGGGATTTAAGGTACTCCAATGCAATTTTTTTTCAAAGTTTTTATAAATTTAATAACACAAATTTGTAGGATCTTGATCCGCCGTTTTTTATTCAAAATGCCGGCGATATGGAACGTCTTCCAACTGCCAGCACATGTACCAATCTCCTCAAGTTACCACCATTCAAGACTGAGGAACAAATGCGAGAGAAACTCTTATATGCGATCCAATCGAATGCTGGATTCGAGCTTAGTTAATTTAATTTAATAACAATAAAATGCTTAGCTTGTAAGAATGTCGTGTGATGATTTCAATAGATTCAGATAAACCAACACCCACCATCCAAGGAAATATGTAAACCATAGAATTCATCCCAACGTTTTTTAGATTGATTCACAAACAAAATTAACTACACAGACATTAAGAAATCGATTTAAGTTCCTTCTTAAAGAAAATAAAAATATAAAAATTTACTTTAAAAAAGTGTTTAATCTTAATTATTTTACTTTTTTTTCATTTATTACATGTACACTGTACATGAACACTGATTGTAAAACAAATTAATATTTATAAAGTTTAATGAAATACTTCTTACGTTTTTTTTTTATTTTTTTTGAATAATTGATACATGAAGTTTTTATTATTAATGTATGTCTTATTGTAATCTACAAACAATTAAAATTTAAACAAAACCTTATGCACTAGGTTTTAAATGTAAAACGATATTGAATACGAATAATAAAATTATATTTATTAAATGGGAAAACTTTAAAAAGAAGTTTTATAGTAATTATTTAAATTATTATATTTTGGAGAACAGGTTACACTTTGGTTCACTAATTTTTGTTTTTTTTTTTGTTAAATTCCTATTGTTATTGTAACTTCCATAATTCCCACTTAGCATTATTTATCTTACACAGATTCGTATCAGGTAGCGTACAATGAATATCAGTCCTTTGGTGAATTAATGCTAAAGATGCAATCCACGTTCATTTTGGTTTTTATCAACTATAATAACGCTTTGTATCACTTATTATTTTGCGATATATGTAACGAGGAGCCTCTGTGGAATACAGAAGATCAATATGGTTAAATCCGCGGATTTCAGTGAGGGTAAATGGTGTGTTCTTTAATTGAAGTGTGAGCCGGATGACATCCTGTAAAATATAAAAACATAAATAAAAGTAATTTAGATATTTTGAATAAGATAGAAGATTCCGAAAAAAATATTTAAATACATAGGTCTTGGTCATAATGGTGATTAGTTTCACTTATGCTAGTTAAAAAAATAAGCGAGAGTATGAAGTCCTTTCAATTTTAGTTCCATAGAATTAAATCACTTAGAATATATTTTTGTTTTAACAATTTTTCATTTTTTCAAATGCGGACCTAAGGACCGTTAGGCCTCAGAATTTCTGTTCACAGTTATTGAGGTTGAATATAAGCCGAAAGTTTTTTTTTGTAACTCCATAACGTGCTTTTGTGGTACGTACACAAAAATGTTGGAAGTACAGTTGAAACTCAATTAACCGAGATGGCTGGGACCGAGCTCATCACAGATAATCAAAAATACCGGTCAATAGATTTTTTATTATTTAAAAAAAAAAAACTCAGGATTCTCTACCAAAAACTGAACAAAATCCATCACACAACCCGAAAAGTGTATAATCCCGTAACTTCTTTGGGTTTGTCTTTTAATAATGTAATTAGAAGTGAAGTAAATTTGTTCATATGTTATGGATAGTACAGTTAATTCCGGATAATAGAGTTGAAATAAATAAAAAAAAATCAGATTCAAAGAGAGAAAACGATTTTGAATGCCTAGAGTTATTTATAATCGAAATTCAACTGTAATAGGAGAACAAGCTACAATAAATACCTAGGTATGCCTGAAAGAATTTTTTTACAATGGCTTATGCCGGAACGAACAATAATTATTAAAAAACAAGATTTGCTTCTAAGAACGATCTTGACAGCTAATTTTGTAGTCAAATCTACATACAATCTACATACATTGTAATTGTTTCCTAGAAAATGTTATAAATCACGAAAGTTCAAATTACAAAAGTCAGTGCTAAGCTCATGTTACAAAACAAGCAATTTTAAATACTCTGAGTTTTCTTATTGTAATTTAAATATCTAAACTACTTTATTTCAGCATATATGTAATAGTTATTATTTATTAATGATAGAGATAATACAAAAAATTTTAATTTACATGCATGGCAAATCAATCGGGGTATCAAATCGTATATATTTATAATTATTGGTCTCTGGTGCTTCCCCAGTTGTGTTTGCTTTTGATTTTCCAAATAATTTACAGCAGAAGTTTGGATATATTATATTTGTATTCTTTAAATGTTTACAAATAAGCTAGGGGCTTGCTTTTCGTTGTTGCAATTAAATCTGGTAGAAAAACTCAATGCTTCATTCTAGTTTTGAGTTGTTAATTTCCCTTGCAAATTTCTTCACCACTGCTTGCAGAAAAGGCTACTTTATTTTATCGGCTTACTAAGCTAATGAATTTTTATGTCATTCCCTAGAGGGGAAATTCGAATTTTTGTTTTAATTCACCTAAAACGGATAGCTGCCATAAAACTATTTTCAATTTCCTTGAAATTTTGAACAACATCTTAAAGGTGCTGCCACCAATTGTTTACGAATTAATTTATAATTCGTTTTTTTTTTTTATTTTTGTTTGGCTGGAGATATAGATATTTAAAGGGGTGCCAAGCCGCCTATCATCAGTCTCCAAATTAGTGGTGCTGAGCTTTAATCAAAATTTATTATGAAAAACTTTCTACATGCACACCATAGGATTCGAACCCACGCATATCAGATTTGCTCAGTCTTAGAAGTCGTATGCACTACGCATTCCACCGCTTATGACCACTGACGTCACAGGTCGAGATGTGTTGTTTGTTTATCAAATGCATTTGGAGCATCAGCATTTTTTTTAAAGCGCCTTTAAGTATGCCTCCATTTTCAATTTCAATTTATTATAGATTGCTTATACACATTATGATATGTATAAAATTAATATCTTTTAATCTAACATTATACAAATTATTTATGTAGAAAATACAAATACGTTCAGGATTTTATTTTTAGTTTTATAGAAAACGGCTCTAATGTTATGCATTAAACTTTGTACCTGGAACGATCAAAATAAACGTTAGATAACTGCGTTTCAGGTTTTTGGCAAAACATTCACACAACGGCATTAATTCCAAGTTTTTTGAAAAAAATATTCTTTTTGTTGGGTTATTCGCTTATATCCTTTTAATAGCTTGACTGATTTTGTTATAATTTTGCAATCTGGTGCCTCTAAATGGTTCAAACAGTATTGCATATTAAAACTCAAAAAAAATATTTTTTTATGATTATAATTATAATTTTATTTATATATCCACTTAGTACATAAGCGGGTATACACTATACATGCACTTAAAAACATATTTTTTTTAAATTTATCTATTTATGCATGCAGGTATTTCGTCTCGAATACCTCGAGATCAAACGCGTCTTCACTTGATTGCATATCAGGTTTTTTCGAAGATCTTGAATAAGCGATTTTCTTATATCAAAATAACGGATTTTTAGATTTCAAGGGCATCGAAAGGAAGTTACCAGTGTGGGTCGCACCCAGCCACATTTTGGTTTTAAATTTCCCTTCTAGTGAAACATTAAGTATGTACATATATATCAACAAATAGAAGGTGTCTGATAAAACAAATTAATTTGGAAAATAACGGACACCCAAGAATATAAAGCACAACCAAGAGCTGGGGTGTCAAATCAAAAGCTAAATAAATAAAAGTTTTACAAGGGGCTAGTTTAGTAAATAAACGAAATTACATAAAATTGAATTATACCATAGTTGGCAATATTATGCGGTTATTGTTTACAATGATTATTGTGTATGAGAACTGAGAACAAAGTTCAAAAGTCAAAATGACTAGATGAGTAGAAGCTTGCAGATAAATTAAGTATTAAGATCACATTACCACACAATAGAACCTATGTACATATAATCAAATTGTTTTAAAGTTCCCGTAGTTGAGAGCGAATCTACATATATTTTGAAAATTCAAACCAGCAAAATTTGTTCGTTTTGTGAATATTAATTAAAAAAATTATCATAATACCTACACACACTTTAGGTAGATGATTCAGATTTCACACTTCGAAAAAAATTAAATTAAACCGAGATTGAATTTCGAAGATGACGTGCAAGTATAACTCAAACTAAATAGTATGTATCATCTGTATACTCGTACACATAATTTGTGTGGTGAAATATTGTTTTTCTGCAGATAATTAGATAAAACTTAATGAACAGCTACTGTGTAGTAAAGCCAACTGATACACTGCATTTGTCTCGTTAACAAGAAAACGAACACACACGAACGCCACTGTACTGGCCAGACCTAGACCAGACGCCCGCCCCATATAGAAACCAAGGTTATAAATGTTTCAGATTCAAAACTGGGGTCGGCTGGGTATTGGGAGGAAGCTCATAACGAATTTGTGTCACGTACGATATGAGGTATTATTTTCAATTTGCTCTGATATGCAACGATCCGATCGGAATTAATAGACATTTTTTTTGGTTTTTGGCCACATTTATGTCAGCTACTTGTTTTGTGTTTTTCGTACTTGCTGCAGAGGTATTGTGAGAGAATAAATTTCAATTAAAGTAATTTGAATAAGGAAGAAAAACTCGTGCAGAAAACGCCAACGGTTATTGAGTTTCCAAATATGAGATATGATTTAAATGCAGGGTCTTTCATATGGATTTAGGTACACGCACAGACTGTAGGCGTCATGTAGGTATAGGTACCTATATAGGCTGTAAATTAAAATTTTGTAAGCGTGTAAAATTGCTTGGAGATAACTGAGATGAATTATTGCTTGCGTTAAATATATAATAAATAATGTATGAGTGAACTGCATTATTACATTGACGAAATTTTTTCTTCCGATCTTGTTTTACACCTTTGGAATAGGGTTACCGCGTTTTTCTTTCAGCTCAACAATAGTAGTGGGCAAAACTACCGAAGCAATCTCAGGATTTTAAGATTTATTTAAATCAATTATCCCTATCACGAATTCCATCGTAATCGGAATCTTTCCTAATCCCGAAAAAAGCTATCACAGAATACGTTCGTAATGACAATTTCTATGGGATTTTCAGATACGATGGGTTCTGTGATACTTTTTTCGGGATTCGTAACAAGTTTTCGATTACGATGGAATTCGTGTTAGGGCTGAATATAAAATAGGTACCAAAAGAAATAAATTTTTCTATTTATAGGTGGTGGTAATTAACTTATAGGTACATACATACATAAAGGACTTTAAATGAAATCTAGAAATCACTGAAGGTATGTACTAATATTCTGATTGCAGTGCAAAAGTTTCTTTCTTTGACTTAATTTTGCCTTAAATCTCTCAAGAACGGTGTCGTTTTTAAGTTACAAATCACATTAATTGTCTGCAGTATTTCATATAATTTTGTATAAATTCCACCATTTTAATTGCGTGAGGTTTAATACAAGGCGGCGCGACGTGACCAAATGTCATATCATGTGAAAGTGAATGCCTTAGTACCGCTCTTGATAAAATAGTGTAGGTGTGAAGGGTGTTTTTTTTTTAGACGTGTGGTTTTCAAGAAGAAATAAAACGCATAAAATTTAATGTTATGGCCAAGAATTTAGCTTTATTATAAAGATAAGAATTTGCCATTATGTTTTAAAAATGATTGCGGGCAAGTGGCTGCCGCGGCTGGCTCGAATAAATTCCAGCCGAGAGGCCAAATTTTCGACAGCATTGGACGCAGCGTGCGATTCGTCCCTTTAGAACTCCAAAGGATCGATGGCAGTGACATTTTTGTGAGATGAAATACTAAAAGCTCGCACTGTGTTTAAGCATTTCAAAGGTAGTCAAAATTCTTTTAGTGCGCAAATAATTATAAAAAAATATGCACGACTGGGTCGCACGAACTTGCTCATATGCGCGATCACATTGTGGTTCTATAGTCTGAAATAAATTAGCTATGGGAGTCTATATTTTATCCATTTGCCAAAACTTAGTTTAGTTGCAGGTGGTACCATGTGAGTATACAAAAATTAACAATATAGCCTAGTGTTGCACATATGCAATATGCATAAAAGGAAATTATATTATTTAAACTGGTAAATTGTTTTAAATCAACAAAATTAGAAAGAAATTGATTAAGATACTTTAAATCTGTTTTAACCCAGCGCGATGTACACCATCTGATTTCTTATATAAATCTTAATTTCTGAGAAAAAAATTTTGAAAATTGTAGGAGCGGTTTTAAAAACAATTAATTCTTTATATTTAAAATTTCGTTACCCTTTTTGAGAAAAAAAATTGGTAAGCCAATTTTAAGCATTTGTTAATTTTAAGTAAAAAATTGAACTTTACAAAAAATTCTGCTACCCGTTTTCGAAATATCGAATTTTCAAAAAATAATTTTGAATTTTTTTTAAATCCAAAAATTGTTTTTTAGAAAATTTTGCTACGCACTTTTATTTAAATTTGTTACAAGCTTCTGTATAAAAAATCAAATTTTATTCGGTTGATATTGAGATAGTCGAAAATCAATGAAACCGTTCTATGAGAGGTACTGTTGATAAAGGTAAAATATAAAATTTAAAAATTTTAAATGGTAGATCGTACTATTGTTAACAATTAAAAAAACTTTTATCAAAATCGTAGGAGTTATTTTTGAGAAAAAAATATTTTTCTTAACGGATTTTAAACATTTGTATGGGAGGTACGGTTATTTTTATGTATTAGAATAATTTTTGTCAAAACTCTTCTAGATAAAGTTAAAACACTGCTATTTACCAAGTTTAATAAAAATCGACAGAGTCGTTTTTGAAATATTGAGTTTTCAAACAAAAAAAATTGAAAAGCGAAAATCAAGAAAATGGTTCTTTGGGAGGTACCATTAATAACCATTTTTTTCTATTAAACGGCAACTTATACCTATTTAAATTTATTAAGTTCTTAAAAAAAAATTCGGTAGCGCTGGATTTGAGAAAAATAAGTTTTTCCTTTTTGGCAAAGAAATTTTGTATGACAGCTACTGTCAGTTTTGGTCCTAAAAAACAGAGAAAAAAACGGGAGGGGGGAGTGTCCAAAAAACGCTAGGAACCAGGTTTAAAGAAAATCGACCCACGACAGACAGACAGACAGACAAGTTTGTCAAGTTTGATCAAAATCTCGAGTTCGATTTTTTGTACGAATACATAACTTGCCATATAGTACCTATATTCGCAAGTAAAAAGTGACGACATTACCGAGTATAATTGGTGTCGTTTGACAGAATTCTAGAACAGAACGTCTCCAATTAAAGCTATGCTAAGAACATGGTAATGCTATTTTTTTGTCTGTAGACTCTGCTGTTAATTCTGAATGATACCAGTGCCAGCGCTGAGATGAATAAACGAAGAATAGCTCTTGCCAATCGCTGTTTCTTTTGGCTAATAAGCCAAAAATGATGAAGTAAAAAAGTTCTTTCTCGACTCTCGAGAAACTAAAGTATTTATATTACATTTATCATACCGGCCCCGCAATATTGTGGACATGAAAAGGCAAACCATGAACCTTGTGCGGAGCTGGCTTGAGAAGCTTTTTGGTGCACGTCGGGATGTAAAGCCAAGAAGTAAGCGAGCAAATTAATTTAAGAAATTTACTGACTTAGTTTTGTTCTTCTGCATACGCCTCAGCTCACCGTATACTAACAGGGGTAAATGTTTGTATAATTCATAATAAATAATACTTAACAATATTCAAACAACATTTTTACTTAAATATTACTGCATCACGTTTGCGTGAGCCTAGAGCCTAGATCAAGTAAAAAATTAGCTAATAATGGCTGTTAACGTCTCGATTAAGTTCAAACAAATAAAACTGTAACCCCATTTTATTTTTTATTAAGAAAACTCTGTCATCCTACAGATCAAAAAAACTCATTTTGAAGCAATAAATCAAATGTGTTTATTTAAACTTCATGTTCCAAAATTCCCTCGCATTGTTTAACATTCTTTTCGTTTTCCCTATACCAAAACAACCCCCTTTGGTCTGTTACATAACTCACCTGCTTAGCATTTAAAAAGTCTTTGTTTCCATAAAACAAATTCAATGGCACCCGAACATTCCGCAAATTGTATTCGGGTGGAGTTTTTCGTTTGTATCGACGATAGTTCTCTTGTTTTGATTTGTAGTCGAATTGTTGGAATTTTCCTGTAAAAATAATAATAGAGAATGCAAAAACATGAAAAACAAAATTCCAAATAAAATTTAATAACTCACCTGAATTTATAAGTTGTCCGAAGTGTTGAAATTGCTTCCTCGAAATACCAGCTGGAGTTGTTTCAAAAATTTTTGGAAATAGTCCCTAGACGAAGAAGAAGAAGACACAAGAAAAAAAAAGATGAAAACCTCAATGGATTTGTAATAAAAATGAATTAATTTCAAAATGGGTAGTCTTTTTTATATGTTGTGTATACCGTCTTATTGTTGAAGTTGTACAGTTATTAGTACAGGGTGGTTCCGATAATATACGACAAAATGTTAGTACGTGTATAGGTTAGGCCAAGACAACGCTTTTGATTTTGTTGTTTTTTCAAGTCTAAAACATGAAAAACCTAACTGAAGAATTCCCTCCCCTCCCACTTTCTTCATTACGTCCTGTTTTTTTAAGAAATCAATTATTATATTTCCGTTTTGAGAAAAAAATGTCCAGAATTTCAAGATGACCATTTTTGGTATTTTAATTTGGATTTAAAAAAAAAACTTGTTTTGAAAAATCAGTATCTTGAAAACGGGTAAATGAATTAACTTGAAAATAGATATAAACGTTATATATATTATTAAATCATCATCATCATCGTCGGCTCGACACCCCCTGGCCTCCTTCAACAAGTCTCTCCACCCATCCCGGTCTCGAGCCGCCGCCATCCAGTTGCGCACCCCAAGGCTCCGGGAGTCCTGGTCTACGCCATCTCTCCAGCGCAAGCATGGTCTACCACGCTGTCGTCTACCACAGAATGTACCACAAAGAACTTTCCGAGCAGGTTCCTCTTCGCTCATGCGAGCTAGGTGACCTGCCCACCGGAGTCTACCGAGCTTAATTTTTGTCACGATATCTGCTTCAAGGTAGATTGCGTACAATTCATGATTGTACCGTCTCCGGAATCGTCCTTCCTCACATATGGGGCCAACAATTCTCCTTAAGACTTTTCTCTCGAACGCGGCTAAGAGGTCGGAGTGCCTTTTGCTAAGCACCCAAGTCTCGGATCCATATGTGAGTACTGGCAGGACCATGGTCCTGTACAGCAGCAGTTTTGAAGTTATGGTGAGATTTCTGGATTTGAAGAGCTTTGACAGACTATAGTAGGCTCTGTTGGATTTGAGAAGCCGCCCGCGTATTATTAAATAACTTCTTAAAATTGACATACGATTCTCTGGCAGACGGCTTTTTAAAGTCATGCTCATATGATTAAAGAATTGTTAAATTGTAAAAAAAAACTATGATTGCAAAAATAAATCAAATTATCTGTATTCCAATGACCTATACTGGGTAGCTGTTGAAAGATATGAACTTACTCTTTGCAGCAATATACTATTTGTGTTAATCGGATTGAAATTCATTAAGTTACAGAGGTGATCAAAATGTGATCGGTTTTTGAAATTTAATTTTCGAAAAAAATATTTTTAAGTCAAAAAAAAAAAATGTTTTGAAAATGTTGGTTTGCAATTTAAACTTAATAGGAGCTTCTTAATAAAATCGGTTAAACAGATACTGAGATAATCGAAAGTCAAAAACAAAACTACTCAATGTAAAATTTTATCATGTTAAATGGTAGATAGCATACATACTGATGTGTTTAAAAATCGTAGGAGTCGTTTTCGAGCAAAATAAGATTTTCCTCTGCGCTGGGTTTAAACCTTTGATAGGTACCGTTATTTTTGGTAATGAGAATAAGTTTAGTAAAAAGTTTAATACAAAATGACAAAGTAGTTTTCGAAACATTTTTTCATGTTGTTTTGGTGACATCTGTCAAAGTTGTTCTTTATTATTCAGCTACTGATGCCAAATCGTCACGGCAAGTTCCACGTTTGAACAGGACGTTCAAATTATAAAACTTTATTACACAAATCTTTTGTCGCAACGCACATTGCGTGCGCGTCGATCCCATTTTATGGTTGATATGGTTAGTCTTCTCAGTCGACTATTCAACATTTGGTGGCCAAAATTGAGTCGACCCATCCAGTGAACACTCAGCCAACGCAAGATCTACCGAAAACATCGCCGATGTTCGTGAGACTTCTTCCAAAACGACATTGGCATTGCCATCACCATCAACGGAGAACGCTATACCGATCGATGATAAACAATTTACTTCAGCCCAAATTGGGTGACATGCATGTGGACGTCATGTGGTTTCAATTTCAATAACAGAACGGTGCTATACCTATGCCACACAGCAAACGCCACAATGGACATTCTGCATGAAAAACATGAAGCTAAGGTAAGGCGGAGATGACGTCAATTGGCCACCAAGATCGTGCGATTTAACCCCTTAGACTTTTCCTTGTGTGGTTTCCTGAAGTCGCAGGTATAGGCGAATAAACCCCAATCGACCGCGATGCTTTTAGGGTGAACATAACACAGTTCATCGCTCAAAATCAGCTGGATCTATGCGGAAGTCATTGAAAATTGAACCACTCGGACCCGTGACACCGTAACAAGCCGTGGCGGGCATTTGAACGATTTCATATTCCATACGCCATACCTCACAAACAGCTTGTTTTATTCTATTTCAACATCTACCCGTCCTTATTGAAAAACCCTTTACAAATATATTTTTTTTTATCCAAAAAATATTTGTGTTCAAACTTTTTAGAAGCTTTTGCATACAAAATTTGATCAAAATCAGTTAAACCATTTTTCAGAAATTTTCTTTTACCAAATGATTCAAATTTGAAATTAATTGATTTTTATTTATAAAAAATCTTTGAGGAAAACAAAATTTTCTTTAACTGGTTAACAGTTTTGTACGGCAGGTACCGATATTTTATGTGCAGAAAAGGTAACAAGTTGAAAGAAAATCGACCCATACGAGTAGGCTGTAGCCCAACAGATACACAGGTGGACGCGGGAATTGGGACACCCACTTGCGACTCCAATGAAAAATTTGGAGGAACGCTGAATGGGGAAGCTTTAGACTTTGAGAAAAAACTAAAGCAAAACACAGTGGCGCAAAATTTTAAACAGCCTGATGGTAAGGTGTTAGCATGACACTATAATTAACAATTTACTAACTTTAAAGCTCTTTACTAAAATGTTCTTAATTTTAAATAATTTTTAACTAGTACCATACTATCATACATATCTCAATAAACTCCAGCTGAACACACCTTAAACCGTGACAGTTCGTGCAAAAATGTAAGCAAACAAAACTTTTTTACATTTTTTATTGTCAAAATGACATACATGCAGTTAGTATGATATTACTAAAAAGATACAATTCATTTGGTGATTTTAACTTTAGTAAAATGATAACAAAATATACTTAGTATGATGCTAACTCATTTAAACTTTGGAAAATCGTCTTTTTAAAATAACACAATATTTGAAGTTGCCATCCTGCGTTGTGCAATTCTTCTGTCATTTTGATCTTATATGCGCATCTCAATGCAGATTAACGGTCAAAATTCTACGTGAAGTGTTAGTTTCACAACAAACCGAGGCGCTTGGGTCATTCTAAAAACTTTTGCTTAGGGCCAGAGGTTATAATTAGCCAAAATCGGCTGATTAGCGATTTCCAAATGATTAACAACTCAAATGAATTTCTTGATACAAATTTTAGTTAATATACACATTTGATAATTTACCAGTTGCACTAATCCTTGACTAAAGGATTAAATATGATTAGATGTGAACAAACTGACAATTAAAGTAATGATCTTTTGGTGTGTATACGTGACAATTTCAAATTTATCTTGCATTGTTTTTTTGGGTTTTTGTTTGCTTATTTAATTTAAATGGCATACCGGATTTGGATTTTATTCCACGATTCCATAACTCTCCTTTAAACTAAGAAAAAAATAATTATTTATTTGTTCTTATCTTATATCATTATCGTAAGTAAAAATGGAAATTTCTATTACTTAAGATAAAGGGCTTTTATTTATCAAAAAATAAAAAAGAAGTATACAATAAATCCATTTTACACCGGAAAACTATCAAACAAACAAAAAAATTCAAGACAGCCCTGTCTCTTTCTTTGGCTGTCTCGAGGATAAAATGTTGCCCATATCTTATGACGGTCTTTTGAAGAAAATAAAAAAATATATATTTACAATTTTTATATATGTTTCTCTTGTCTCGCTATGGTTATGGAAATGAAAACATCGGACAGAATTTCACTATGGAATTCTCTTTTCTGTTCCTGATGTCGTCCATCTCCATCCAGAAAAAATGTCCCTAGTTGGATATTTTCCGAACGAAGAAGAAAATGTTAGAAGGAGGCCCTCCAGAGCAAAAGCGGCGAATCCTTGATACACGAACATAACAGACCTTGTGTATCCCAGAGCTCTAGAACATTCTTTTGTTTATTTAAGTCAAAGTTTTTTTTTTTTGTATTTTTATTTCTATTTCTATTTTTATTTTTGTTGTCCTTTTGTTGTTTTCACTCTCCGCACTTGCGGCTCAGGACTTTAGGAGTACAACACTTCTGGTACATTTGATTTGAGTGTAATGGGCAAGGAAACAGGGTTGAGCTTGGGCTTGGGCATTGGGCTTTGCAGAAAGACGGGCGACTAAAAGCAGGACATTCCTTCTCGCCTGGAGTTTTTTATATTCCTCCGTCTTGGTCTTTTCAATGGAATTAATGTTTGTTTTTTCTTTCTAGATTCCTGGTGGATCTTTTCTTGTTGAGGGCATATTAAATTTTAATGTTTTGAAATGTACTTTAGGATTAAAATACACTTTTGTGTGATTATAATCAGAAGATATTGTTTGCTAATGGAGTTAGGACATATACATGTATACACTCTGGCACGAAGTTGAGACAAACAAATAGAATTGTTTTGTTTCAGCTCCAAACAAAAAAGAACTTGCAGAACCGAACGAAGGCGGCAAAAAGGTCAGCATTTTATGTGAGTTGAATAAGGAATGTTATAAATCGAGGAAGTTAATAAGGAATAATAATTTGAATCTTTTTCTTTGTAAAGGTCTTAGAGAGGATGCTCTCTAATGAGTTTTCTTTTTCTCGAATAAATGCCACATTTTTTGCTTTAACACGTTGGTGTGTAACGTGCTAGTAAGGGAATATTATGAACATACTTTCTTTGACATTCCCTACGGCTTTAATTGGTATTTCGTATTGCATCTTTATATGGACAATGTGATTAACATACATAACAAATATATGTAGGTACAATGCTGGATATTCTTCAAGTCTCATGGGGATCACTTTTTAATAGATGATGAAGAAAGAGAACGTCGTCAGTGGTAGCACGTTTGCAGCTTTCTTCTTATCAAACTTTATAACTAACACTTCTAAATTGGAAGTCTTGACAGCCATCTCTTAAATAGCGACGCCTGTGATGTTCAAATAATTTGGGGAAACCCCTATGTAATGGGTGATTTTTAAGCTGGTTTGGTTTTGGCAACACTGGTTTTGACAGCTGACGTGTGTTTAGTACCTTGTGTCACTGTCAAACAGCTTCAGTTTGGTTTGCAATTTAACAATGGATCGTCTTACAAATGAACAACGCTTGCAAATTATTGAATTTTACTATCAAAATTCGTGCTCGGTTCGAAATGTTCATCGCGCGCTGCTTGTGTTCAGCGATGAGGCTCATTTTTGGTTGAATGGGTACGTAAATAAGCAAAATTGCCGCATTTGGAGTGAAGATCAGCCAGAAGCATTGCAACAGCTACCAATGCATCCCGAAAAAGCCACTGTTTGGTGCGGTTTATGGGCCGGCGGAATTATTGGGCCATATTTCTTCAAAGATGATGCGAATCGCAGCGTTACTGTCAATGGTGAACGCTACCGAGCGATGATAACAAACTTTTTTTTGCCCGAAATGGAAGTTCTTGACTTGCATGATATGTGGTTTCAACAAGACGGTGCCACATGCCACACAGCACGCGAAACAATGGCGCAATTGCGAGGCGAGTTTGGTGAACAGTTAATTTCACGTTTCGGGCCGGTCAATTGGCCGCCTAGATCGTGCGATTTGACACCATTAGATTATTTTTTGTGGGGGTATGTCAAGGCTAATGTCTATAGGGACAAGCCCGCTTCGATTGACGCACTGGAAGCCAACATCCATGCATTCATTCGTGAGATACCGGCCGATATGTGTGAAAGAGTATGCCAAAATTGGACTCAGCGGACGGGCTACCTGAGACGCAGCCGCGGTCAACATTTGCATGAAATTATCTTTAAACATTAAATTGCAAGGTTCAAACTATCGATTCAAATAAATATTTAATTCATTTTTTCGAATTTTTTGTGTTTTTTTTTTTTTTAAAGTTCTTAACCTCTTAAAAAATCACCCTTTATAACTTGCCAGTAGTGAGTTTATTGATGTTTTTAAATATTCGTATGCAAGGTACATTGTACCTACATACATATTCCTAAACAAGCTGTTAAAAGCTAAAGACCACTTCTTCTAAATTGTAATTGATTTCTTAATTTTGTTGAATCTATAGACAATAGGAAGAAAAATACTACTGAAAAAGTCCAAATTGACTGAACTTTTTCCTTTTTGCCTTGAATGCGGTGAAGTGCACAACAACTTTAAAAAAAAAACGTAAAAATTCGAATTTTAAAATCATTAAATATAAAAGTAGGTATCTTCTTGACGTGGAAGCCACCTGAAGCACAATATTTTAAAATTGTGTAAAAATTTGTAATTTATATTCTTGAAATTGTTAAAATTATAGTTTTGCTGTTATTAAATTTATTTTTTAATTATCTTATTGTTAAATTAAAATAGCAAAACGTTGTAAAAAACGCTTTATTTTCACTGTGTGAATTTTGAGCCAGAAACCTGAAATGCAGTTTTATTTCAATTACACTCATGATTTTAAATACGACTTAATTAATATGATTTGAGCCATTTTAGAGAAAATTTGAAAAATGTGCTAGAAAACATAATTTATTAAAAAATGCTTATTTTCATTGATTGCATTGGTATAATACTTTTAGAATTTCAAAGGAAATGCCGCTGGGCGTTAAGTCCAGGTGAGAAACATTTTAGTATTGGGTATGTTCGAAAGACGAGACTAGAGACATGCCAATTTATAACAGTTATAACAGTTTTTCGCCAATAAAAGTGCGTTAACGCGCTTCGCGCGTTTTGAAAAAAAAAAACTCTGGGTGCCTGAAGTATACCCACCGGCGGAGGGCCCTGGCCCTACGGGGTAGCATAAACGGGGCAGCATAAACAGTACTTTTATAAACCAAAACTGTTTAATTGGCATGTCTAGAGTCACTTCCATGTTCGAAATGTTAATTAATTAAAGCAAAACATGAGTTGAATTTAAGAAAAAATAATTATGAAAAATGGTACTTTTGTACTGGAAAACATTTATAGTACCGACTTTAGTAAAATAGTAAAGGCGATATGACACTGTCATATATATATGTCCCACTATGCCATATAATATATGACAATGTATTTTGTGTCATATTAATTTGACTATCACACTTATATGACACTTTTGAGACATATTTATTTGGCAAACTTGCCATATTTATATGATAATGTAATACTGCCTTAAGCCTTGTTAAATCCGTGGCTTACTGGGCATTTTTTTCTATTCAGGAATTTCTCCTGAATTTCGAGATACTTATGTATACACTGCTGGGCTACTTCTTTGCCTTTTGGATTCTGGAATATTGCTGTATAGTTTGGCCTCTTTTATTTAAAATAAAAAATTTTAAAAGATAAACGAAATATGCTCTTTGAAAACTGAATTGATTTCTTTAAATTCCATATTAGAATACCTATCTCTATATCGTTTAGAAAAAAGGTTTTTTTTTTTGTATAAGTTTAGCTAAAGATGTCTAAAGATAGAGTATAGCTTAATTTGGTATTTATATAACGTTCCTTCTATAGAACACTAAGATCTAGAATTTATGATATTTTCTAATGCTTGTGCTAATTAATTTCCACAATTATGCAAATGTAACCTATTTTTATTAAAATGTATTATTATTCTTGAAGAAATTATAGTAAATGAAACCTATATATTTTGTGTGTTCATGTCATGCAGAGAGAGCAGGCGGAGGTCAAAACAACTGAAATGTCATGTTCAAACATGTACCTGGATGACCCGCCCTGAGGGATAAAACGAATGCATCTCCGATCCAGAAAACAAATTGTCTATAGCTTAGCACAATGCTGTTGGGGCGTGCAATGATGATCCGCTAGGGGGTTTATCCACAAACTCTTCTTATCAAATCACTTTTCATCCACTGACTACTGGCACCACCGGTTAAACGAGTTATGGTACTTAAACGGCCTGCCCAGAACGCTAATTGGGTCACGGAGCTAGAAAAATATTGAATCTTATACATATATGTAGGTAGTTTCAGCATTGGGTCCTCGGTTATGCTATACAAAACAAAAGTATACGGCCTTATCACAGGCCCCGTACTATACGAATCTTGAAAAAAAGTAGCATAGCTTCCGTCGTAAATAACATATTTGCAAAGAATTTGGGGGCTATCGATATCACTTTTCACGAATTCTGAATTTGTTTTCTAAAATATCTGTTAAGACGGCAACTATGACACTTTTTTGTTGGGGATTCCAAGTTCGAAAGGGGGCAAAAATTTTCTTCAAAATTTTGAGTTTGCAAATTATTTTTTTAAAAACTTTTCACAAAAACAACGTACAATGTATTTAAAAAGAAAATTAAAGAAGATATTTCAAGCCTTACAAAAAGGTTTAGCAAGGCATTGTAAGTATGTATTATAGTTGTTTTTGTAACAATTTTTTTTTTAATAATTTAAAAAATTGTCCCTCCCGGCTAAAGGGGGGAATTGACACCCCTCCTATACGATTTTTTTCTTTTATCGACCCACCCTACATACACGCTCTAGCTTTTTTTCACATCTTATGCGAATCACCCTGTATAATGTTATGTTTTATATTTTTGTCAATCTAAAAAAATTGTTTGCCCCCCCAGAGCAAAATCCTAGTTACGCCACTGGTTACATATATGTTTATTCATTATGAAAACCTATGTAGTGGGCGCAAAACTAAAACCATGGTGAATAAAGGAGCAACATTTTAATGTAGACATTGAATGGGTGATATGCATAAAACATATTGAATAATTTTACTAGAGAATTTCAAAGCATTTTCTATTAATGATATGTATACCTAAAAGTGCAGTAAATGCTGAAAAAACAGCATTTACTTTAGGCCATAAACAGTAGTAAGTACTTTTTTCTGTAGTAATAACTTCATTTTTTCAAAGTTACAAAATAGGAACTCTTACATTTCTTGGTACATACTTTTTTGCTCTAAAAGTGCACTTTGTGTTCTAGTCTCCATATTGTGTTGATATATGTAAGAAAAGAGAAATAAAATTTCTTAAAAAAGACTTAAAAAAAGTCAACAAGCTGAAGCCCGAAGATTGTTTTATAAAAACCGAAACGCGTCGCTTTGAAAAAGATAAATTAATGTTGTCAAATAAGTTTAAATAATTAAGTAAAATAAAATTACATTTTTAAAATTAGTTTTTAAGAAATTTTATTTCTCTTTTGTTACAAAAAATAATAGTTTTGAGTCTGAAGCCGAAGCAATCCGGTCGCTATATTTATTGAAATTGGGATGATGTTAATATTTACAGACATGGCGGAATTCAAAGATCGATTCGGGGTCTAATTTCAAACAACTTTGCCGATTTGAGAGACAAAACGTAGATTTAAAATTTGAAAAATTACACCAATTTAAAAATATATACATACCTTTATAGAATCACTAATTAAAGCCCTTTATTACTAAGTTTAATAAAACTCACTTCATAAGTAGGTATAGGCTGTTCAATTTGACAAACACATACAAAACTGTCAATTTTGTCGGTATCGCATCATTGCAACATTATAGGTTTTATCTGAAAATCAAGAGTTAATTTCTGGGGCGAATGAAAAACTTGGAACCTGTTCCAAGTATATTAACATGTTTAATATTAAAACAAACCTACCTTAAACTATTCAAGCGGTAAGCTATTATTATAAAGCAAATCTAATATGTATATCAAATTATACTTAATTAACTAATTAATAGTTCTTGTTAAACAATATTTCTTTTTTCTCAAAGAAATGCAAAAGCCGAATAATCAATAATATATTTGATCAAATCAAAATTAAAACAAACAGATACGCATCTTCCGTCACCGCAAGCACTCAAAATTGTTTTAATAAATATTTGATCGTCTATTCACACATAAAAGTCACATTTTTCTCAAGGTATAAATTAAAGAAACATTTCACTCATTAGATACTTCGGATGTTTCTGATTCAGTTTTAAGGTCATTACCTACCAGTTGATGTAAATACCTATACAGTATACATAGATACATATAGGAAAGCAGGTGTAATCTTATTCAGTGAGACAAATCTCTGAGCCGCTAATGCGTTTGTGGTAATGGTTGCCACTTGCGACTTGCCACTACATCCTCTTAAAAGTCGAAAAAAAATTGTATACAATTAGTAACATGTTGAAGGTTTGAATGAAACAACAACTACCTGAGTGATCTACCAAGAAGTCATTAGGCGTTTTTCTTTTTTAGTTTAGAGTTGGTTCAGAGCAGAGCACTGCGCGAGCGGAGAAAACTCTGAGCAGAATGTGTTCAGAGCACTCCGATTTAATTATGAAACACACCTGAGCACTGAATTGTCATATCTGTCAAATTGCATGAAAACTCTGTATGAAGTTGGCTGCGCTCACCATTTTACTCCGTTTAATCTGCTATTTTATTCTGAACTCACGGAGCGCGCTCTGAACATGCTCAGAACTTAAAAAAAAAGACACAATTTTTTAGCTCTGAACGATCAGAGCTACAAAAGATACACAATTATTTTTTTGACAGTTCAGGCTCTGCTCTGACCTAAAAAAGAAAAACGCCTATTATAGGCTGGAGTTATGCTATTTCCATATCAACATGGATGCCGCAAATTAAGTGTAGGTATGTGACTTGAAAATTAACAATAAATTATCAAACTGCAAGAACGACCATGTCATAAAATCTTTCCAGCAGTGAGCAACCCCTTTTCGAACTTGCTCTATAGAACAAGTATGAGCTTTGTGTAAAAACATAGGCGCGGCTTTTTAATCAAACCTAAAACCCTTTTTGTCCTTCAAATTTCAAATTTCTAAAATACCTATGTATGTATATATAGGAATATCAAAATTTTAGCTTTGAATATAACCTTCAATTTTTGTATACATTTATACTATTTTTACAATTTATACAATAGGTACAGATGTACTATAGTGGTTCGCGGTTCTAAGGTTATGCTTACTTTTAACCACTTCTAACAAAATTTAAAAAAAAGCCATTTTAGATTGGTAAATTAAATAAAAGTGGCAATCGTGAATAAGCTGAGCAGTGAGCACGCGTCAAATGACAAAAGACAAAGTAATTTATGCAATCGCTTTGTTACTTAGCTCGCAGAGTAAATCTAATCAAATACAGCATGATAAACAAAAATAATACATTCTTCTTTTTCTTGTTCAGGATTTGGCGCAAATTGTATGATTTTCTTAGTAACCATATACCTACATACCCGATATCCAAAAAAAAGATTGTTATATGTAAGTACTATGTGTTGAATGTTTATTGAAATGAGCTCAATGTCACGTTTGGTGACGTGAGTCACGTCGTCAGTCGGTTGGTCGGTTGGTCGTCGTTGTCTAATGAATATTTGGAAGAGACAGGTTTTTCATATCTGCAAATCTGGACTTAAAGCTTGACATGACCTTGTCAAGTGAGACTAACGACCAATGCATTTCTAAATACTTATTCGATTTTCCTTAGGTTCAGAGTTTATATAGAGAGATAGTTTGAGGCAAAATTAAGTTGTGAGTTTATTAATATAGCAGAATCCAACATTTATGAAGTAAAATCTCTCTCAAATCTATTATAAGATATCTATTGTTTCTTGCGGTTATTTATAGCTTTCACGAAAATATAAAATAAATAATAAATAATTAATAAAACAGTGAGGAGTATATACTCCTATGGTTAACCATAAAATTAATCAATAACTTGTAGCTCATAAAACAATAACTTGCATACATTCATATTTTGAATTCTTATAATAAGTCTTATATGTTTGGATCTACTCGCGTACTTCCTGTGCAAATCTTACACAATTTGTTAATTTTTTGAAAGAGCTATCATAAAAATTTCTTTAAAAAAAGTATGAAACTTCAAAAAAAAAAAAAACACACGAGCTATATAAATAATACTTAAATAGAGTTGCCGAGTGTACCTAATTGAGGAATCCTATAATTATTCAATTTTATAAAATCGTTATTAAGGGTACCTATTTTGAATAAGAAGTGACAAAAGGCTAGAGTGTGTAGGGTGAGTCAAGACAAGAAAAAAATCGTATTGAGTCTATTTACCCCTATTTATAGGCGGGAGAGGCAATTTAAAAAAAAAATCAACTTGAAATAGCAAACAAAAAATTAATTAAAAACAACGGCAACACTTACAACGACATGAAGTACCTTTTTTTAAAGCCAGAAATCCATTCTCTTATTCGGTTTTTTTTTAATCAAATTCTTTTAATGTATTGTTTTTGAATAATTAAGTATCAAGCTCAAAATTTTAATACAAAAATGAAAAAAAATCTGGTAAAACTTATTAATTTCTTTCAGCGAGCATTGTCTTCTCTTTCCAACACAGAATCAAAAATCTCTTCGTCTCGGCGTGGCATGGTGCAATTAGAGCAGTAAGGATTTCGACACAACTCACCACTCCACAACACACCACACCAGACAAATGTGGTTCCGGCTTTAGCAATCAAAGATTTTTTGACATTTATAAATGTCAAAGTGTCATATGAAGTTAGTATAGGTACCTATAACTATATGGTATACTCTTGGTACGTATAGACAAATTTCAAATTCGTCTCGATTTAGCTGTTTTGCACCCTGTCTTAGTTTAAATTTCCTTTTATGTTGTCAGAAAAATTAAATACATGAAATAAATAAGATATATAAAATAAAATAAATAAATAAAATACCTAACTAAAAATAAATAAAATACAAAATTGTACCTAGTGAAGTCCCTGACCCCGAACCATAGAATCCGTCGATTGCGTTGCGATAATGGATCCGTTAACGTGGACGGATGGAACGGATAAAGGTGACCCAATGAACACGTTCTTTCGTTTGTCTGTTTGTTTATTTTCTTGTGCTTGTGGTTGTTTATTTTCTCTCATATCGACTGTTTTTAGGATTTTGCACAAAACCAACCATTCTCCACTGAAGCTATACTCTGCACAACTACTCCCTTTTTTTTTTTCTTGAAAACCGATGTCAACGGATCTGCGGGAGAGAAAAGTTACAAGATCTGCTACTTTTTGCTTTGCGTTCGGCGAATGCTATGCCTATGGCCATGGGTCACTTCTTATAAGTACGTGTGTATTTAATAGAGCTGTCAGTTGAATAAGTTGAGGCATTGCTGGTTCTACGGGTCGGCCCCTTGACTAACAACTTTTAACCATTCCAATGTGCGAGTTATCGGTAGGAATAGAGGGGACCTACAATTTTCTGCCGAACCCGAACGGATTAAAAGAGAGGTACTTTTCCGGCAATAAATTTTTGCATACAAACAATTGATTTCCATTTTAAATTTATTTGATCAGCGTAAATTAAACACTATGGTTTATGCCATGGCAAACAATTTTAGCTTTGCAGATATTATACAATATAGGTATAAGAAATGTGGAGAAACTGAGAAAAATTGTTTTGAAAATTTATTTTTTCTGTCTCTCGCTAGAGGAAATCGATTTCTCGAAATTGTAAATTATTAGTTTAAGTTCTTGCGTTGTGTTTCCCTTTTTTGTGGTGTCCAATCTGTCGTAATGCCCTAGGCCTGAGCCTAGTTGGTCTTAGGTTGAATTAAGGGCTGTGTCTCAGTCTCGTATAGCTAATGGCGAATTCCTTTGAAAAAAGAAATCGATTTTTTTCTAAATAGAATCGAATTTTTTCTGTCAATTGAAAGGAATTCGTATTTCGTAAAACAATCTATTTTTTTTTGGTGTGATTGTGTTTGTGTTACTTTATAGCTGCAATTGACGCAAAACGTCAAGAAATTATTCACAAAACTATTAAGGTTGTTTGCTTTTGTTGTGAGAAAAATGTTTTACCAATAGAATTAAATTAATAAATAAAAGATATTAGCCAATTTGTTGGTGCATTTTATTTGTTTGAACTTCTATTTGCACATATATTTTTAAAGAAAATTGTTATTGAAAAGTTTTCACTTGCACTGAAAGTTTTTGACACGTCTTTCACTCTTGAAAGCTATTTTTTTTTTGTCAAATTAGTGTTTGATAATGAACAACGCACAATAAATTATTTTTCTAGCTGCATAGACTGAATATATTGTTGAATATTTTGTTAAATTATGTAAAATTCGTTGCAACCAAAAAATAAACAACTCGCCTTCCAAAAATTCCGCGACTTTCAATTTGACGTATTAGAAATGTCAAGTCTTCATAGCGTGTGTGAAAATCAGTGTGAAATCTTGCTAAAAACGCAAGATTTGTTTTGACAGAAACGAATCGATTTTGTTTAGAAAAAATTCGATTTATTTGTTGTAAGGAATTCGCCATAAGTCTCGTCACGGTCTCGTTGGGTGTTTTTGTGGAGGAAATATGAAGATAGAGTTTGAATCTATAGAAGCTATTTAATATTGACATTGAATTATTAGGTTTTAAAATTCAGTTGAGCAGACACATAAGGGACAACATATCTAGTCAACTGACTCATTGAACGCAAATTTTACAAATGAAACTAGTTATTTTTTGAGATGTCGTTAATGCAAAATTGGAACTTTTTCTGATAGTGATGCAGATAGTATTTATAATAATACTTCTACCTCCCACAAATCAATTACGAATTGTGAATTATAATTTGTCAATAATTCTAACTAATAATGCAATTTTTGATTAAATCATTTCTATAATTTTGATAAAGAACCGCTCCACCTAAAACATTAAAACAAACGTGGAAAAAACAATTTACTTAACAATTTTGTTCTGCTTCCTGTTTAGGGACAAAATACAAATTGATACAAATATAACAATTGACCAAAAACACTCTATGTAAAGATACAAATTTATTGCTACCATGTTGCTTTGGCTATAGGTACAAGCTGCAAAAAAACAGCTGATGTAAAAGATTGCATACCTATATTTAGGAAGACGGATAAGATTGCTAAAGTAGGTATGTGTTTTTTTATGATTCATCACCCTTATAACACTCTTTACATTTGTTATTCCGTTGCACATGAACATTCATTGACGCGAAATGAAATTACAAATACGACAATAGGTCTGTTTGGTAACGTGAAATTTCTTGCGAATTTGGACAAATTTTCACAAAATTGCACAATTTGTCACAAATTCCTGTTTGTTAACTCGAAAAAGTTGCACATCGAGAGAGAAAAAAATGTCTCCTCCATTGGATAACTTGGGAATTTTTGCTTCATAAATTTCTGTGTGCAAGAAGACTAAAGACTGTCAAAACACCCAGCTGTTAGCATCTTTAGCTTTTAATTTGAAATTGTGGTTTCTGAAAATTAACCATATAAATAATAAATAACTTGGGAAATTTATAATTTATGAATTTTTTTTTTTAAATTAAACGCAAACTGTTAACTAAACCAGACTTTTGGCATGTGATTGTTGATGTGAGGAGTAAAATTCTGGTGTTTTGCACACAAAGGTGGTTCAATGCGTTTGTTAACTTTCTTGTAAGTTTCTCCATTTTTGAGAAATTCGTTCTCTCTTTAGTGTTTTGACAGGTTTTACACATTTCGCTGAAAAAAGATACCAAACAGACCTTATGTAAAGCAATTGGTTTTGGAGGGTGAAACGTACGAAAGATTGGCACCTTTTTATGGAGTGTTTTTGCACTTGACTTGAAATGAAGCGAGATATTTCTTTCAGGCACTTTCCAATAAAAGTTGCCTTGATCGATAGGCAATTTTTCGACAGCTTTCAGAGACGAGAAACTTGCCTAACCTTCAAGTCTCTTATATGTCTTCTGGGGCCTACAACACAGAACAACAAGTCAACTAGTCACAAACTACTTCCTTAACTGAACGTGTTCAACAAGTGATATTCAAGTTTGTAACACAATAAAAATCATAACAATTGTTAAAATATATATAATTTTTCCCTGAACTTGTTCAAATCTTTCACTTTGAGTTGTATAGAAAATGAGAAATGGAATAAATGGATAAAGCTTTGTATGAAAAAATGTTTGGTTATACTCTGTTCAATTTGAATGTGCAGTACAGGGAAGATAGGATATTTGCCTTTCATCCATACTATTATGGATTTCAATAAAGCTATCTCCATTTTAAAGCTCTCACATGGTTGCCGTAGTGAGAATTTGAAATTGCCGCAAATCTCACAAAAATATTGCTATCAAAAGCTCTAAAAAAGCTTAAATCCTGAAAGTTACATACCAAAAACCAAAGAAAATGCCATATGAATTTCCATCAACTAGGCAATGGTAACTCTGATTCAACACAATGTAGATAAGAGCACAGATTAGCCACATGAAGATGAGAATCCCCGGCAGCCATTTTAATTTGCCTACAAGCGTGAACTGGCAGATATCAGATAAAAACTGAGAATGTATGTATAAAAATCTCACACATAGACAGTAGAGATCTTCACACACCTGGTTAAATTGTTGTTGCAATTCACATATATTCATCGACGCGGGAAAAAATTACAAATACAGCAATGTAAACAAATGGGTTTTGGAGGGTGTAACGTACCAAACATTCTCTTCTTCATATGGCTAATCTGTGGATAAGAGTTGGTTGCAAATTGGCGATCAGTCTCCTCTCTCCTTTCACCCGTGGAGCAGATAGGTCATAGTGGGATGTACGTGAGCTCGAAGAAGATTACACAAACAATTTATATGTAAGCCAGTGATTTTGTTTCTTGTTTCAGTGGCAATTTCTTAAGTTAAGGTGCCGTCAAAGCAGCAGCAGGCACCAGTGTGTTTGAAAAAGCTCTCCCATAAGGCCATAAGGTTAAAATTTTAGTTGTTTTGTAAACAAACAAAAAATCATGTAGGCAAATTGAAAAATATCCTGGAAACATAGTATGCGAAAATTAATGTGAGCGAATTTATACAACGTATTAAAAGAATTTGTATCTAACCCAGAAAACTAAAGACTGGCCCAAACATGCAACTTAACTAAAGGAGATGGTGAGCCAATTTATTCGTTTCATGCGAATTTTTATCAAAATAATACCTAAAATAGTTATTTAAGCTATATTTAGACGGTCAATGTAAATGGTCAACGCATTGACTCTCTGACGTCACCAAAAAAGTCATCAACACACTGCCAATGGACCGTCAACGTTGACCATGTCAACGCATAACACATTTACGATACCACGAATGACGCTAGTCCGTCAATGTCACATGGAAGTCAACGCAGACTACGTTGACGTGGCAGAAAATGTATGCCATGTCAACGTTGGGATTATGGTCAACGCTTTGTATCCTAACATTTGCTCAGGGTGATTACATGTTCAAGGAAAAAAGCCAATGCGTTGAAGGTAAAATCAATTTCAACGTCGGTGTCAACGCAGCCTTCAAGGCATGGATAGTATTCTGCGTTGACGATCACACGACAAGGCAACTTTTTAACGGAGTTTGAAGTTATTTTGACGCGTCGACTCGCGTTGACCGTCTAATCGTAGCTTTATACATTTTTTGTATTACACAGCTTATTCAAACTTGTTGACTTCTAACAAGTTTAAAATCATCAGTTGGAACTTATTAACTATCCAATAAGTTTCATAACATTTATTTAAACACTTGGTGCATCCAGTTACAGAAACCTTTAATTTATCATATTTCCCACATGTTGAAAGTTCTTAAAACAATTGTTAAATTTGCCGAAGACTTGTAGTTACGTGCTACACAAATTTTGCTCACGTGTTGAATTTTGGTTGCTAAGCAAGCACTTGTTGTATTGTGTTATAGGCCCCTGAACGTACCCATTGTTAATTTAGGCTTCTTTCTTCATCAGTTCAGAAGAAAACAAAAATTAAAACATCGCAAACTTTTGTTACAAAAAGTGTTAAATCCTTTGTTTTGTCTGTGGGATTATATTATAAAGTATAAACTTATTTAATTATGTACAGTGTACACATAAATACTTCTAACCAAAGAAACAGCAAAAATGCACTTTCCATTAAATGTATACTTGTCAATCATAACTATATGACCTTGAAAGAGTTTTTTTTTTTTTTACAATCAATAACATGTCGCGTGCTGTCAATGTGACGACGAAACATATAGCAAAAAAAAAGCAATCTCGCTATAAAATTTTTGAAATCAATTATCTTATAGTTTTATCATTTTTATATCAAATCAGGTATATTAAGCTTTAATCTCTTTAATGCCATCTACATGGGTAAGGTACATACATATATTTATGACCTGTCTAAGTATCAAGGCTTTGAGTGTTGATTTTTTTTTTTCAAATATACATACCTTTGGCAATTTTTTGTTTCTGTATAAGATTCATGATACATAATTGTTTTGACACATGTGATATGTGTATGCATCCTTCAACGGTCTAAGTAGGTTTTCTAATATTACACAATCTTCGATTTTAGCCTCTGCATAAGGCTACCTACATCTATATTAAACCTTCACATAAATGAAACCTGCAATCAATCATAGAAGAGATTTTTTATTTCAAAAGAAGAAGATATTACCAATGTACGAGTATGAATGCATATTGATTTTTGATTTATGAATGTTCTTCCATCAACATCACATAAGATATTCCAAAACCCATTGCCATCTTTTTTTTTGCAATTGAAATATATTTCTTATCATTCATTCAGAAGAAAGTGTGTGTAGGTAGATATATTGAAAAAAAAAGCTGAGTCACTGATTTTAATATGTATCAGGAAACAGGTAGGTACATCACTAACCATCAGAATTATTTTCTTACAAAATAATTTCAGTATAAAAAAATCAATTCCAAGAAAATCCATTAAGGAAGTAGGTACCTATGTTATGTACATTTATTAAAAATAAAGCAGAAGTGCTACCTGGATATTTCACTCAACGTATCTTCTTATCAAGAGATACCTTTTTTCAATACCAATCTTAGGGTTTGAAAATGATTTGCTTCTATTTATAGCCAGTAAATGTTGGCGACGAATTTAAAATGCCTTTTAAAGACTCGCCCATAATGTTGGAATATTTGAAATTTAACAAGGCCAGATTATAATATGATCATTAAATAAACATTGAAGGTCATAATGTTTGAGTTCCAAAGAGGATCTATTACTCGCGAGTTGAACAAAGGAAAAGTACCTGCTAAAGGTATGTAGTTATGATGGCACTTAAATGATCGATACCAATGCAATTCTTTGTCCTTTAGTCTTGTACTGAGAAATAGTTAACTATTATTTACTTTGAAATGGCGAACTCATGATGGTGCCCATTCAATTATTTTATTTCCAGGTTTTTGGAAAAAGTCGGTTGATAGTGTGTATAAAGCTAGGAGCAGACGGCATATGAAAAGTCGCAAACGTTTGCGACTCTGACGTCACGTAAATAGTCGCAAATGTGTTGCAAATTCTATACCTACATCATTGCTCGCAAACTTGCATATGGGGGTGTTCACACGATATGCAAAAACTGTCCCAAAAGTCGCAAATGCATTTGCGACCAAGGCACTCGCACATCATGTGTCCGCAAATGTGGTCGCAAATGTTGTGATGGATATGCGAGGTGTTCAGACGATGTGCTATAAAGTCCGCATATCACTTAATTCCAATCATATGCAGGTTTGCGAACATTTCATATTTTTTTGGAACTGAAAAATTCTCATCTGAAAATTCATAACCAATGAATTGTTGTGGGGAAAATATTAAAAGCAGCCAGAATCGAGAATCGGAAAATTGTGGAATAATTTTTTCTTTGAACTTTACATAGTTTTGCTGTATTTTGTCAATAAAAAGATTTAACAAAAATAGAAAAAAAAGTAATGTACTTCATATTATAAAAGCAAATAATTTTATTGAAATTTTTAAAACCCTGTTGCTGCTTTACATTATAATATCATCCCCAGAACTACCCACGCTTAATTTTAAATTTACCATTTTATTTCGTTTAAATGTAAATCCTATAGGCTATAGCTATGTACATTGTACATGCAAGAATTTATCACAACAACAACAACTCTACTAGTAAAATGAAGAATCACAGCAGCTGATATGCTGCATATGTGGAGATGTGCAATGTTCGGTTTTCGTGTCATCGCAAATGCTTGGGATGGTCGCATATGGCCGCACATGCTCGCAAACTGTCACAAATTATATGCGAGGGTGTTCACACGATATGCAAGAAAGTCGCAAACTTATATGCAATTTGGGTGTCGCACATAATCCGCAAATGGTTTGCGAGCATATGCGGACTGTCCCAAAAGGGTGTTCAGACGATATACTCTCAAAGTCGCAAATGGTGACGTAAAAATGACGTCAGAGTCGCAAACGTTTGCGACTTTTATATGCCGTCTGCTCCTAGCTTAAGGAATTTATTTTGCAATAATTTGCAGTATTCAAAAAGAGGTTTTAATTTGAGCTCGTCTTGAATGATCCCTTTCCATAAATCTGCTTAGAAGCACTTACACAAAATATGACAAAACATTTTTGGAACCTAAAGGAATAAAGGCATTTTGGGCCCAATTTCAATATTGCTTGTAAAGAGTACTTTATTTCATTATATGGCAACTTAATTGAAATTGGGCTTTAAAAATGGTGTTTTGGAACATTCTATAAAAAAGTATTTAAAGCGGAAAAAAATTAATAACAAAAATGGCAACACTTACTAAAAGTGTTTTAACTTTTTTGAAAGATAGAAGTCTGTTCTTTTTATTTTATTTTATTCTATTCTATTTTATTTTATTTTATTTTATTTTATTTTATTTTATTTTATTTTATTTTATTTTATTTTATTTTATTTTATTTTATTTTATTTTATTTTATTTTATTTCATTTTATTTTATTTTATTTTATTTTATTTTATTTTATTTTATTTTATTTTATTTTATTTTGTTTTATTTTATTTTATTTTATTTTATTTTATATTATTTTATTTTATTTTATTTTATTTTATTTTATTTTATTTTATTTTATTTTATTTTATTTTATTTTATTTTATTCTATTTTATCTTATTTTATTTTATTTTATTTTATTTTATTTTATTTTATTTTATTTTATTTTATTTTATTTTATTTTATTTTATTTTATTTTATTTTATTTTATTTTATTTTATTTAATAGTTTTCGATAAAATTACTTTCAAACTAAAAAATAACGAAAAACAAAAAAATTTAATAGTGATTTTTTCACAATTTTAAAAACAAAGTTCTAAATTCGCTTTTAGTATTCACTATGTCTATTAATTCTTGATTGATAAAACGAAATAAAAGGGAATTAAAATTTTGAAGAAAGTCAGTATCTATATTCAATTTTTTGTTTTTCAACATTTTTGAGTTTGACAGTAATTTTTTCGAAAACTATTGAGAGAAATAAGCCAATTTAAAAATAAAATAAAAGAAAAAACTGATGGCCTTTAAAAAAAGGTAAAACAATTTTCAGTCAGTGTTGCCATTTTTTAATAAATGTTTGTTCCCAATTTAAATATTTTTGTTCGCCAAAACGCCATTTTCGCGCTCGATTTCAATTTAGCTGCCATGTAATAAAATAAGGTACTCTCCATAAGCTTTCACATGATATTAGTTTCATAACTGTTGAACAGTATTGAAATTGGGCCTTAAGTAGGGTTACCATCAACAAAAATTTTAAGGCTGGACGGTTAGGAGATAAAAGCCTGATTTTTGTTAAAAAAGCCTGAAAAAAAATATTTTTTTTTCCAAAATAAATCTTAATGTATAAAAAAAGTCGCTTTAGTTACTGTTGAAAAAGATATCATTTGATACCCCATTCATATAGATATCCCTTATGGAATAGGTATATACCTAGCCCAAAAGGGCAATCGAAAAGAGCATTTTCTAATCGAAGTAACCGAAAAAAGCTTGCCCGACAAGCGGTTTTGCTAATTTGCTCTTTTCAACAGAATGACGTAACGTGACAGCAGTTACGTATGTTTATAATGGGTGATTTTTTAAGAGGTTTAGAACTTTTTTAAAAAAAAAAACACAAAAAATTCGAAAAAATGAATGAAATATTTATTTGAATCGATAGTTTGAACCTTGCAATTTAATGTTTAAAGATAATTTCATGCAAATGTTGACCGCGGCTGCGTCTCAGGTAGCCCATCCGCTGAGTACAATTTTGGCATACTCTTTCACACATATCGGCCGGTATCTCACGAATGAATGCATGGATGTTGGCTTCCAGTGCGTCAATCGAAGCGGGCTTGTCCCTATAGACATTAGCCTTGACATACACCCACAAAAAATAATCTAATGGTGTCAAACCGCACGATCTAGGCGGCCAATTGACCGGCCCGAAACGTGAAATTAACTGTTCACCAAACTCGCCTCGCAATTGCGCCATTGTTTCGCGTGCTGTGTGGCATGTGGCACCGTCTTGTTGAAACCACATATCATGCAAGTCAAGAACTTCCATTTCGGGCAAAAAAAAGTTTGTTATCATCGCTCGGTAGCGATTCGCATCATCTTTGAAGAAATATGGCCCAATAATGCCGCCGGCCCATAAACCGCACCAAACAGTGGCTTTTTCGGGATGCATTGGTAGCTGTTGCAATGCTTCTGGCTGATCTTCACTCCAAATGCGGCAATTTTGCTTATTTACGTACCCATTCAACCAAAAATGAGCCTCATCGCTGAACACAAGCAGCGCGCGATGAACATTTCGAACCGAGCACGAATTTTGATAGTAAAATTCAATAATTTGCAAGCGTTGTTCATTTGTAAGACGATCCATGGTTAAATTGCAAACCAAACTGAAGCTGTTTGACAGTGACACAAGGTACTAAACACACGTCAGCTGTCAAAACCAGTGTTGCCAAAACCAAACCAGCCAAAAAATCACCCGTTATCTGTTTGTCTCTTTTCTTACAATCTTACGATTATTCTAAACCCAGTGGTAAATTGACACTTTAAAGAATACCATATATAAAGGGTGTTTTTTTTAGATGTTGGGTTTTCAATCTGGCAATACTTTTTTCGGAGTTGGTCTTTTTGACAACTGTCACTTTATTTATGCTCAGTTTGGTTTGCCATTTCATAATTAAAAGACTAACTCCTGAACAACGTTTGCAAATCGTGCAAATTTATTACCAAAATAATGGTTCGGTTCGCGCGATGCATAGCGCGCTGCGTCCAAATTTCGGTCGACATAATCGCAAAATCGCATAAATTTGAGCAACCATGGATCGGTTTCGCACCACGTTTACTCTAGTCAATAATGCGCATTCTCATGAGACGCCGCCGTACAGTGCGCACCGAAGACGCACCCTTTCCTTTACATGAACTAAGCCTTGATGGTGTGAGATATTAGACCACAATAATAGATTTTACTGAATGAAGATAAAAGAAAACATTCACAATGAACTATTTGTCTTCATATTTGGTTGCATTCAGTAAAAATTTGTCATGATGGTGATTTTTTTTTAATTGAATTAATTTTAAAATTTGATAAAAAGCCTGACAAAGCTCGAGGCCTGACCTGAGCCTGACAGAGGAGTAAAAAGCCTGACGCGTCAGGCTAAATCCTGACGTTGGGTAGCCCTAGCCAAAAGTCCATACAAATCTGCCCATGGTCCTTTATTTTACTAAAAATCAAATTTTTTCTTCAAAATGTTTCTTCTTTAAATTTTTTTTTTTCGAAATGCAGGTTCGTGTCATAAAAATATTCAACTCCACCCAGTTTCGAGCATTCTTTTGAACTTTTACTCCCCTGTTTAAAAATGAAAAATTTTCTGTCAGAAATTAAAACATTCTGACAGTTTTAATCCCTCAATAAATCTTCCATATACTATACATATGTTTAACAATTTTCTGTGTTATTTTTTCTGTTTCCATTCATTCCAACGTAAAACTTAAGCCCCAAGCTGAAATAAAAAAAAAAAAATGCTCATCGCAGATTGAAATCTAATTTACAAATAATTTACCACGCTGCATGAATTTTGCTCTTTTATTCAAAATATGAAAAATATTAGGGAAGAATCCGTCTCTCCCCAAGCTGATGGTGTTGAAAACTTTATGGATAAAAAAATAAAATAATAGTCACACAGAGCACTGCCACAAATAATCGTAACACTTAAATCCAATGTGATGAGCTATGCGCTCCATATAACTTTCCAACGAGCACCCCACCACTCCTCCTCCTTACACGAAAAACCTATTCTAACCCGATACAGGAATTTCGAGGGATTCATATGTGTAAGGTTTGGATAGTTGGTGGGTATATGGGTACATCACTATATACGTAGGGATTGTTATACCATTTACAATTTCTTTCCCTTTTATAGAATATAACCAAAAACTACAAAGTACAGAGATAGAGATCTCAAATAATAATCCAGTAAATTTATGTTATCCCCTTGGATATAAGTTTTTATTATTTTCCGTTTGAATCTACCCTCACACGAATTACTCTAATATTTTTTTGTTGCTTTTTTGCAACCGAATTTTCAAATTTAAATAAAGTTTCACTCCAACACTCGGTCTAAGTTGTTTAAACGGAAAAAAGGATATTCCTAAAGCTATACCTATACCATTATGCCACCCTCCTACCATTTTAAAAATATACGGGTTGGTATGTGTTGTATGGATGTGGTTGAAAAAGAAGTGTAACTTACCCTATCCATTTCGAATTCGCTGAAGCCCACCGACAAGTACATTACCAAAATGCACAAGCTTTGTGTGGGAACACCTTTGCCACACAGCAAATGTCCGCCAAGTTGATTTAGAGCGGTCGATGGAAAGAGCTCATGTAATCCCAGGTGATTTAGGAGTGCCTATCCCGTTAGTTAGCATAGGTAAAGGAGTCATAGACAAAATGGAAGAAATGACAATGGGTATTAGTATTCACACACGATAGAAAAAAGGGGGGGGGGGGGGGGGTAGGTGGTGTAGATATTGGCAAACGTTAAAATTTGTCCATTTTTCGATGTTACACAGAACTTCAAAGCACTAACTACCTCAATTTTCTCGCTCTCGGCGGCCATTATTCGAAGGGGTGGGCTCATGAGGTTAGACAGAAAAGCCACCGGAGCCAAAAGCGATGCCGAGATGATGCGGTCATTGTATTCAGGACGTTCCGACAGCATTACCAGAAAGATGGTAGATCCCTGGGAATGGGCAACATAGTGCATTTTTTCGTGGCCCGTTTTCTCGGTGACGTGATCAATTATAGCCGGAAGATCATAATAGCCGATTTCGTGCCAGGTGAAGTTCCAGAAGCCAGGCATTGACGAATCGAATTCCGAATGCCGTTTGGAGTACGTTGTACCGCGGGCATTGGGCAACCAAACGTCATAGCCTCGCTCATGGAGCATACACCCCAAACTCCGATCCCGACCGGAGAGCACAAAATCTGCAGCTGATCCGATTAAACCGTGCATCAAAATAAAAGGCTTAAGATTATTGGTTGTATTTTTTGGTGGAATTCGATGCACACTGAGTTTGTACCCATCCGGAGTTAAAACTTCATGATTCTCACATGGCAAATGATTCGATTCAATTATCTGACAAACAAGATCTTTGGCACTCGAGGAACTGAAAACACTTAAAAGCAATGTCAAGGTTATTGCTAATTTATTCATTTTTATGCTTAGGTAGGTATCGATTGAAAATTTGCAAGATCAAGTTACACAAGTTACAAGCTCAAAATGCGCACCACACACAACCGCGTATTTTATTTTTCAAGAAAGTGAAGTTAAGATAAATATCTCCGAGATACAATCAAGTCGAATTCCGAATGACTTTAAGTTGCTTTTGTCCGTCCATTCGGGTTGACCGTCAACAATCATCTGAGGCAGCAGATGTAAATTTGTTGCTATTTTACCACTGATGCCTGATGTCTGGCTCTGGGGTTTTACTGATCTTCTTTTGCGGTCACCTGTATGTGATATCTACCTGACATACGAACTACGAAGGTGTCTCTCCATAATCGAGAGAGCAATAAGGTATTGGTTAATTTTTGTTGTCTACCTGTTTTAAAATACGTTTGATGCGTGATGAGATGGTTTACCGTCGAAGCATATGCGCTTGCTGAAATTTTGTATTAGGGGGCAGAGCGGTGTGCTGATGGGCAGTTCTAAATAGAAGCTAACTTTTATGCAAACTCTTCCTTCGACTATATTCACTTCCAAACCAAGAATTTGACATCAATAATGCTATTTATCAAAGAACTTAAGTACATATACGATTCCGTATTAGAAAGTCAAGTTAAAAGCAGTCCCAGACGAATTTGAAAACGCTTACTCTCACATTCAGAGTTTTAACTCTTTTTTCGGTGTTCACTTAATTTCATCAATAGATAAATATTTCATCAAATTATATTCCAACCGTGAAAATAGTTGTAAATTGTTCTATATTAAAAGTAGGTACCTGCTTAGTTGGTGCCGTTTTTTGGTCAAGCACTGTAGGGGTATTCACGTTATCAGATTAGCTTACCGTTTGCAGAAACAAAAACTTTGCGTTAATGTCATGTGTAAATCAATCAGCAATTTTGCTTGTTGTATACAATTGCTTTCTCTCAATGATAATATAAAATGATTCATTGTATAAATAAATTAGGACAGTAGAACCTCAGTAATTTGAACGCTCCACCAAAATGCTTTTCCTTAAAAATACTGGCTTGCGAAAATTTATCCAGTAATTTAACTACCCAATGATTCTTAGTTTCTATTCTTAGTTTTAAGTGGTTGTAAACCATAAAAATTCAAATAAAGGATTTATCTATCTTACTTTGACGTTTGTTAAAAAAAAAAAAAACAAAATTGACTTACGTTAATTGCTGTGGGTAAGCGAACTTATCCAGTCGTATTTTTTTTTTTAAATTTCCTTAGAACAGGTGTTCAGCTGGCAATTGTGTAAATACTTGCACATACTGAACGCATTCCAACAGTTGTTTTTACTGTCTATGTATTCACTGACATTCCTGTAATCTGTCAATTTCTAATGAATTAATGAATTTGAGTGAACTTTTGGATAGATAATAATAATTCAATTAAAAACTAGAAACTTGCCTTACCTTATTTATTGAACGTACCCCGTTGAGAAGAAGTTTCTACAATAAATTGCAGTGCCGAAGGGTTCAGTTATAGCGATCAGGAAAACAAAACAGTACCAAATTTCTAATGGATTTATTTACGATGTTCTATTAATACTGTTTCAACTTTTCCTGATCGCTATATATGTAGCTGGCGCCTTAGTTAGACAATCCATGAAAAATGTTTATAAAAAACAGCTGTCTTGAGTTAGACAATCCTTGGAGTGTGTTCATTAATATTACTGATTGTGTTCATTTAAAAATTGGCAAATTTAAAATTTATTTTAAATTGTATCAACTTTACGAAAAAATGAGAAAATGTACCGTAAAATGAAGTAGATAGTTTGCATTATGCAACAAGCTGCAGACGTGAAGAGGCATGCACACTAATTTTGTAGATTTGATGTGTCGATATTGGAAAAAGAAGGTTTCTAAGAAAATGGCAAACTAAAGCTTTTTCACACTAAATCAATTGGCCACTCCGTCATTCCCATCGGAAAGATCTATTGATCTTTCTGGGAGAACATAGAATCCTTGGAAGATGAATATATCAATTCTTACACCGACTGACTTACACCAGTGGGGCCATATCTGCAAATTTGGGGAAAACTTCTAAGCGATATCATTATTTTTATATGGTTGCTTTATGAATAGAATGCTTCTGTCCGTTTCATGAATAAAGTCAGGCGAAGGCTTAGAATCGAGGAGTTCAGAATAATAGTGGTATGATTTGTGAAGCTGTGGTTTTTGTAATTTAATGAATATTTAAAAAAAAAAATCAAAAGTTACCATATTTTATTAACTTTAAGACCAATATCATTCTGAAATTCTACCTTAGGATTTCTCGAAGAAGAGATTGGGAATTTTAGAGAAGAAGAATGGAATCTATATACTTTCAAATACCTTCACGAGCTGTATGCAGAAAAATTAATTCTATATTCAACCCGCTACTTTTGAGCAACCGAAAATATTGTTTTTATATTGAATGTATATTCACTGAGCCCAAAACTGAAAAGAAGCTTTGTCTTGGCTTAAAAAAAATTTGATGTCAACTTCAGATATTGGCATATTCTCAGAAAGCCTATTATCTATATCTAGACTCTGTTTCTTCAAACTCTATAACAGCAGTTAAGGAACTGGGGATCTTTAGAGTTGTAGGTTGAGTCCCTCTTTAGGCAGCATTCTTTTCTTTATTCACCCCGCTTCAACTGGTAAGGCCATCTGTGGGATTTATTCACACTATTCTCAATCCAAAGTGCCAAACAAAATTCTTTCAGTTCTCCTATTCATCTTTATTAGTAAATCAGCATTGCCGTCCTAAAAAAAATACCGTTCCTCGTTTTCTGAACCACCGTGCAAAACGAAAAAAGACCAGACGAAAGAAATGCCAATTTATCGCCATAAAAAGTGTGCGTTAACGCGCTTCGCGCGACTTAAAAAAAAAACTCACCTCCGGGGGAGGTACCTGGCCTTGCGGGGTCGCATAAAAAGTACTTTTATACACCGAAACTGTTGCAATTGGCATGTCTTAGGCCACTTCCATGAACAAAAGATAAGTTATTGTTGATGGGATTTAATACGAAACATTATACAAAAGTCACTTGTTCTGTTCATGTTTGTACAAAAATAGGAGTCTCTGAAAATTTTTACTCCTTTTGGAGCCATTTCTAAAAAATTGTTTTAACATAATGGAAAAAAAACGTACTATCTTGAATTTTTTGTGCCACTGTGCCACAGGGAAATTGGAGTGTTAGAAGGCACAATCTTGGCACAACGGCAACCCTACTGCTGTGCGAATCAGTTTGCATTTTAAAGCCTTGGATTTATTCTATACAGGAATATAGTTAAAACTATCCATGATAAATATTAAACAGCCTGATATTAAGGTATAAGCATGATACTACAGTGTGGGCAAAAAGGCGACCTTTTCTATGTTTTAGACATAGAAATTGGGAGATTTAATATTGGAATGCTACACAATCGCACAGCGAACAAAAATTGTCTAATTATTTATGGAAATGGCCAGTCAAAAATTTACAAAAATTTACAAATTTTATGGTGTTCAAAACGTTCCAACAGCTGCGACAATTTGTCCTGTGGTGACCAAATTTTTAGCGATATGCGAACGTTAGAGATGTGAGATGTGAGACGCACGTTGGAAACAGTTGCTTAAAGATCTGCACCTGTTCCCTTACAAAATTCTAGTTTATCCAAATGCTCAATCGTGCGTGATCCAGAATTGGAGTACTTCAGAGCTGTTTAATTTACATAGGTAGGTCTTATTTGGCCCACTCTGTACTTAACAATTTTCTATCCTTAAAGTTCTTTACTAAACTTTTCTGTATGTTATCAAAATAAACCTATTTTATTAATATAAACTTCAGCTGAATACGCCTAAAAGAGTGACAGCTCGTGCAAGCAAGCATACCCTTTTTGACATTTAAAAATAATGTCAAAGTGGCCTATGGAGTTAGGATTATATACTAAATACAATGGGGCATATTCATAGTCACTTTTAAACTCCAGTTTATCCTAGACCTGGGTTTATCCTATCCAAATAACATTGGATAAACCCCAGTCTAAGATAAACGCGAGTTTAAAAGTGACTATGAATATGCCCCAATGAATAAATAGATATTTGTTGGTTTCAACTTTGATAAAACGTCAACAAATAGTACCTACGAGGCTTTAATGGATTAAAATTTGGAAAATCCTCTTTTTAACCTAATGGGTGTTTTTTTTAGAGGTATAGAACTTCCGATAGGGATAACTGGCAAACAAGCTGTCATACTAATGAAGTATGTTTGATTTTTTTTCACTATATTTTGGCAAATCACAATGCAAAGACTTACATCAGAACAATGTTTACAAATCGTGGAAATTTATTTCCAAAATTCGGTGAATGGGCTGAGAATCAACTGGAAGTTGAACCAGATTTTTATAGTCCAATCATCTTCAGTGATGAGGCTGATTCCTGGCTTAACGGGTATATAAACAAGCAGAATTGTCTTTTTTGGAGTGAGTACAATCCTCATGAGATTCTTGAGAATCCATTACATCCCCAAAAAATCACAGTTTGATGCAGTTTACATGCCCAAGGAGTCATCGGGTCATTTGTCTTGAAATCCGAAATCGGTGCCAACATTACCGTGAATGGCGAACGCTACAGGCAATTGATTCCTGATTTTTTTATTCCAAATGTCATTAGATCTCATTTGAAGGAAAAATGGTTCCACCAAGACGGCGCAACATGGCATAGAGCGCGTGCAACAATCACTTGGTTGAGCCAAACGTTTGGTGACCGAACCATCTCAAGAAATTGACCTGTAAATTGGCCACCTCGTTCGTGTGAATTGACACCTTTTCGACTACTTTTTGTGGGGTTACGTCAGATCGCTGGTCTATGCTGATCAACCAGCAACGATTGATCAATTAGAAGCCAACATTCGACGCACTATTGACGAAATAAGACATGGTATGCTTGAAAAAGTGTTGCAAAATTAGACCGACAGGATGGCGTTCATAAGGTGCATTCGGGAGGCTTTTTGCCAGAAATTATTAAGTGCCATGAAATTTGTGAGCTTATAAAGCCAAAATTTTAATCGTTCCATTAAATTTGTTTTTTTTTAAAGTTCTATGCCTCTAAAAAAAACAACGGATAGTATTTATCATGCTAAAAATGCGCCAGGATTTTCTAAAATTCTAGTTAAATTCTAGCTCATTTCGTAATTGTGATAATTTGATAAGAAAAAGAGAAATTATGTCACCAGAAGAGAAGGTGGTACGGTCCCCCCTTGCCCCTTTCTGCGGACGCCTATGTGCTGTTGTGTTTCTGCAAGACAAGTATGTAGGTGCTATGTGATGTTTTTCTGCGCATCTATCAATGGGATATGCGATGATGAATCAGGTGGATTTCGTCAATATTTTTGGCTTTTTTCATCTGGAAGTTGGAAAGTTTTAAAATTCTGATCAATTTGCGAGAGTAAAACGAGAGTAACAGAAAACAAGAGAGTATCTCTTAACTTTGTGTGGGAAGGAAGGGTCAAAACGAGAGAGCGAGATTGATTGAAAAGATTACTTCATAAAAATAATCATCATCTGGTTCAGGTTGAGGTGATTGTGCTGCGCACCGGTGCGGTGGCGCGGCCTGATGCCAACGCAATATAGTGTTAATAAGGTTTTGTGGTCTCGTCTCGGATTGTTTGGCAGCCTTTGGTGTCGATCGGTATGATTGAGCTTTATCTGCTGACTATGTCACGATGTCTGTCTATATGGATTTTACATAGTACTCGTACGTCTTCCGCATTTTACTATGAGTTTATTTTATTTTTATTTTCATTTTCAATTCGTTGAATTCAAATTTCCAATCCAGCAATGGGGTGGACACAAATGTCTTCGCTACCTACCTAGTACTCATTGAATTTGCTATGTAAATTTATGTTTTTTTTTGCAATAGGTATTCGAGAAAATGTGAAAATTTAAATTAAGCCTTGGAACGGAAGTTTCGATTTATTTTCTTTGGTAAAAAGGTATTAAATTGAAAATGTGAGTGTGAAATTTCGGTTGATTTTTTGTTGCAAATTTACGATTGAATGTGTTTGATGAATTATATTATTGAAGCAAGAGGAAGTGATTTAAATGATTAAGTTAAGAAATTTTGTGTCGTATCTATGTATTGTATAGTACCCGCAAAAACACAAATATTGCACACATTTCGTTCACATAGAAAATAGGCTTTTAAAGCATTGTGAATGAATATTTTGTCATATTCATGAAATATATGTTGTACATATATGTCTTTGGTTTCGTGTTAGTACTGGTTTTTAACGGTTTTGAATTTTTAACTTATGCTCAAAAAGTTTGAACTAAATCGTTTGGGATGTCGACGTTGAGGCTGTAGATTGATATGATCGAAATTACTGGGTACCTTATTTACAATATTTTTGGATTGTATTGTAGTAGAAAAAAAAGGTTTTACGAACCTGTTTTAGGTTTTAAGGATTTTGAACAAAAAATGCTTTTAATAGTTTGAACTTTTTTTTAGGTTATTTTCCAATTGAAGAAATTAGACTGCAGAATTACTACGGGGTGTTTTTTAGACGTGTGGTTTTCAATCTGGCAATACTTTTTTAAAAGTTGGTCTTTTTGACAGCTGTCATCTGATTTATGCTCAGTTTGGTTTGCCATTACATAATTACTCCTGAGCAACGTTTGCAAATCGTGCCCAAGCGGGCCCAAAACAACATTGCCGTTAATGCCAATTTGTCGTATTTGGAGTGATCATAATCCACAAGCCATTGTTGAGACGCCTTAACATATCCTCAAAAAGACACTGTTTGGTGTGCTCTATGGGCAGAGGGAATCATTGGTCCATATTTCTCCGGCCATAATGTTACAGTCAATGGGAAACGCTATAGAGCCATGATTAATGACTTTTTCGTGCCTGAATTGGAGAATGTTGATGTGGACGACCTTTGGTTCCAACAAGACGGCGCTACATGCCACACAACCAACGAAACAATCAATATTTATTGAAGGAAACTTTTGGTGAGCGCATTATCTCGCGTCTTGCCTGTGGCGTGGCCTCCAAGATCGTGCGATTTAACACCGCTGGACTATTTTTTGTGGGGTTATGTGAAGTCGCTTGTCTACGCAGATAAGCCCGAGACGATTGACGCCTTGGAAGAGAATATTCGGCGCGTTATTGCTGACATACGGCTCCATTTGCTGCAAAAAGTGGTCGAAAATTTCACCTCTCGGCTGGAATTTATTGGAGCCAGCTGCGGAGGCCACTTGCCCGAAATCATTTTCAAAACATAATGGCAAACCCTTATCTTTATAATAAAGTTAAATTCTTGCCCATAACATTAAATTATATGCGTTTTATTTCTTCTTGAAAACAACACGTCTAGAAAAAAAAACACCCTTTATCATACTTTTTCCATGTTTTTAAATATTATGTACATATTTGTTGTTTTTAATTTAATATGTATGTAGAATGTAGGCGATCACAATTAACTCTATTTGTTCGATTTTTGGCTTCTCTTCGAATATACATAGTTCGCCTAATAAAAGTAGGCACTTTATTTCGAAGATTGGAAACAATTAGTTCAACATTATTTACTTTTTATATAATTTTTTTTCTTTACCATCAAGCTTCATTAACTTGGAACTTTTACACCCATTTTTTTTTAGAGATTTCAAAAAAGCTTTTTATTGTTAGGCTTGACAACTTTTTTTCAAAAATATGTTACTAATTATTAAGTTTTGACTTTTACACAGCATATTTACAAGGAACCCTTGTTTTGCCACTAAACCTCAATCTGCAATTTTGAACCTAAATGGCTACATTGTTATTAGTCGTACCTACCATAAATCCATAACCATTTAGAAGTTGTAAACAAAATTTAAGTGGCCGAAGTTTTATCTTGTCTTAGATAGAAGTCAAATCAATTCAAAAACCCTTGCAAAAAAAAAAACATTTGAATTAAATTTGTAAAAGTAAGACATTGTACGCAAATAAAATTCTAATTATAGTTAGACTAATTATAAAAATTGAGTTCTACAAGGGTTAGTTCTAAGGTCATCGTTTTTCACTTTATTAAATGTATCTACGTACCTAATTAAGAAGAGATTCATACACAAATTTAATAATATGGAACTACATACATATATACATATATTTATAAAGACATTTGATTTGTTTTTGCCCTCACTTTTCAAGCACTTTTTTTTATAATAATTAATTTTCAATGTCAAAACGTCAAGAGCAAATAAGTATATAGATACTCAACTCACTTATTCTCCATCCTACATTATATTATTTTTTAATCCGAAACTCTCAATTAATTTCAAGATTCAACTTTTGTTTCAAAACAAATTACATCATTCGCCATCAAATCGGGAAAAACCTATGTTGAAATTGAAAGATATATAGGTAAGTTTTTGAACAGCAACATAATCACCCAGTGCCAAAAAGAAAGAAAAGTAAATGGCACGGAATATCCTTGAAAAGAAAATGTGTCTCCTTTCAGCCTGATTTTAAGAAGCTACCATACGATTTTCAAAACAAAACAAAACATAAAAGTATTTACTTAAACTAATATCACTCTATAGGAGCTGCTGATACCTATACAAACGAAAACAACAACTTAAGAAACCATGATGAGAGAAGATTTATAAACAAGTTCGCGTCGCATAATGTGCTTCGATTACCTAATATTTACCAGGTGAACCAGGTGAATATCTGGCACGCACCCAGCTTCAGAGACACACAACAAATATGTACCCGCATGTTGTCTGTCGGTCAACTTTATGGTGTTTTCCATTTTTATTGTACTTGCGTTATATGTAATATGAAGGCAAGTTATGGATTCGCAAAAAAAATTAAATGCACTGCTTGCGGTCGCACGTACCTACTCGTTCTTATAGTTGGAGAGTGGTTTAAAATGTTGAATAATATTTAATAAATCGTAATACGTGTCATATAAATAATGGATGAGACTAGAGACAGGACAATTTAAAACAGTTGTAACAGTTTTTCGCCATTAAAAGTGGTCGTGCGTTAACGCGCTTCGCGCGACTTGAAAAAAAACTCTGGGCACCTGAAGTATGCCCACCGGTGGAGGGCCCTGGCCCTGCGGGGCCGCATAAACAGTACTTTTATAAACCAAAACTGTTATAATTGGCATGTCTAGAGTCACTTCCATAAATAATATGAGGAAGTGACTGTGCCAATTAATAACAGTTTTGCTATAATAAAAGTACCTTCTGTTTATGCGGCCCCGCAAGGGTAGGGCCCTCCGCCTGTGAGCATATACAGCATACATACTTCGAGCACCCTTAGTTGTTTTTTTAAGCCGCGCACACTTAATTTTAAGAAAAAAAATCTGTTATAACTATTATAAATTAGCATTTTTCTAGTCTCTTCTATAATATATAAGGCATGCCAATTATAACAGATTTGGTTTATAAAAGTACTGTTTATGCGCGCCTGTAGGGCTAGGGCCCACTTTGATGCGTGAGTGAAAAACTGTTATAAATTGGCATGTCTCTTGTCTCGTCCAAAAATTATATAGTAGATTGTTGCATAAAATTCGAATTGCCTTTTTACTTAAACCACTTTTAAGTGATGGTATTTTGTCCAAACTAAAGTTTTAAGCTTCTAAGGCTCAGTTTTTCAGTGGTGAGCTAAACCAGAGTTAGCTAACTCTAGATGTTAATTAACCCACAGCTAACTGAGGAAGCAGTTTTTCGGTGGAGAATGTATGCGGAACGACTTAACAAACTCTTTTTCATCAACTTTTTCATTTTGATAAAAGCGAAAATAAAATGGATTTTTCCTGCACACCCCCTCAAGAATAAATATTTTTGACACCTCAAAATGAAGTCCACCATTTTTTCATGTCCCACTCTCGGTTTTGCGGCAAGCCATGACCCTATCCGAATCCGCCATTTTGGAAAACTCGAATCGTATTTATATAAGAATGGATCGTGGTGTGTTCGAATGCTTAAACCTGAAAACGACTGGACCCAATTTGATACTTCCTTCTGCGGGTTTGTTTGTAATTGCTACGCGAAGGCTTAGGAAAAAAAAGTCGGAAATTCTCAACAGGTGGCGCTGCAGGAGCACATTTCGTTTTTAACTTCAATTCAACAAATGGTGTCGTATACTTTTAGGATATGGCTTTTGAGATATTCTTTTTAAAATTTTGTTGTTCGTAGGGTGAAATGGGGTAAAAATAAAAAAATTTCCGATTTAAGAATTTTTTTATTTGTTGTAAAGGTTGTTTTTTTAGTGGGTGGGCTTAACGGTATTTTTTTCAGAAAATTGGCATTTATGGAGTGAAATGGGATAAAAACAAAAAAGTGGTATTGATTACAAAAATTCTTCCTGTGTTGGGAAAGTAATAAAAGTTGGACTTAGACTTTTTTTTTTAAGAATTAAGTCATTCATAACGTGAAGTGGGTTAAAACCCAGAAAGTAGTATTCGATTCGAAAATATTCGATTCGGAAATATTTATTTATATTTGTAATTTTTATGCAAAGCTTAGGTTTGTCTACCCGTGCGGGTCAGCTAGTTGATAATAAAAATAAAAAAAAATAATAAGACGTACATAGTTACGTAAATACAAAATACCTCATCAACATTTTGAACTAGTGAGTTTGGAGTTTTTAATAAAATTCCATACTTTTCATATCCTTCACAAATGCTACTCAAATAAGCTTTTTACCGCAATCGCAAGCACATTCGTGCGACCCAGGAGTGAATTTTATTTTTCCACATCGAATGTGTCTGTGAAGTTGTTTTATCGAAAATCAGCAGAAATATTATGCGACAAGACCTTGAAAGCTTGAAACAGCGAAGAGACAATTTTCTTAGTGAATCTCAAATCTGTGGTGGCTCTTTGCCGGTTTGCATCTTGAAATTACTAGATGTTGTATAGATACGAGTATTATCATGGAAAAGATGATGATAATCATGATGAAGATGGTAAATGGTGGAAATGTACATATATAGTGCTGCGAAGCTGGTCGTTGGCAATCTGGCAATGAGTATAGTATGTTACTTCTGCTGATTCGTTACTCATGCTGTGATGTTGATGTTGATGATGATGATGGTGTGACGAAGCGATGATATGGCCTATTGGTTTGGCACGCTCTCGGATCGACTAATGAATACCAAAATGGTAAATGACTTCTGACAAATTCCGACAGACGGAACTTGGAAGAAGAGTGATGATAATTTTTCTGAGCCTATTGGTTGCTTTCATTTAACGGATGTTTGTGCTTTGGGATAGGTATACTAAAAACACCACCACCACCACTTTCTCTGGAAGAACTTGCTGATTCAATTGACCAATATGTTCGTCGTTCTGTGGTAAGAGGCGGGGTAAGATTATAGTTGGATGGCCATTTTCGGTGATTGATGAGCTTTAAAAAGGTTTTCTTTCCCCGGTTAACCTTGAGGAGGATGCTAGGATTGATGGAAATAATAACACATAGCAGATTTAGTCTATTCTGGAAAACTATGTGAGTTGATGGAGTTGACTTGAGTACAATTTAGTAGCTCATAATTATTTTGAATGGGGTGATTCTGAGTGTATTGAAATAAATTGAATTGAATCGTTTGCAATAACTTTTATACAGAGGTTATCCACATGAAGATGACGATACCCGGTAGCCATTTCAATTTGCCTACAAGCTTGAACTGTCAGATTGCAGATAAGAAATGAGAATGGTGTGTAAGAATCTCACACATAGACAGTAGAGATTTTCACACCACAGGTCGACTGGATGGTGAATTAAAGTGGCGGTTATGTTGAAAATCGCATGAGCTCGGTGGGTATGTTCAAAAAGTATAGAATCGGAGACAACCAATTGGCATGTGCTCATCTAGCCTTAAATGGGTGAAGCTCGTAGATTACTTTTTATTTTATTAAATAAAGTAACTATTCATTATATTTAATATACTGTTTAGTTTTTAGGAAATTTATTTAATTAAATATTAAAAAAAAAACAGAATTAATTGATTTGTTTCAATAAATTATTCTTACCACTCAAATTGTGTTTTTAGTGAGAATACAAATTTCAGTTTTGAATATGTGTCAAAGAAGCTTTGACGATACTATAAATCCCCTTTCACACGAAGAAACAAAATCTTAAGAGATTTTCTGTTGTTTACATATAAAGTTCCATTGTTGCATTTAACGCTTTCGTTTTTACACCAGCGGCGGCGGCTAGTACAGTTCTGTGATAGATGCGATGAAAAGTTTTTTAGGAATAGAACGTGAAAACTTCTGTCAAAAATGTATCATATGAAAAGTTATTTATGATCGCAAAATTCTATATCTGCTATTACATGACGACTTTTAAGTCATGACTATTTTCGAACATAATGAGTGCAAAAGAGAAGAAAAATGAAACGGAAAACAAACAGGCCTATGAGTCGTGGGCCAAATTTCGGTGACTAATTTTCGACATTATTCTATTTCTTGTATGTAATTTTAGCAAATTGCTTTATTTATTTTCGATATTTGTAGAGCCTATAACTGTATGGTTGTTAAGAATTAAAAATCATTGTGTAGTAGCGCACGACTCACAGGATGAATTTTCAAAAAAATATTCGAAGAACAGTCATCACGCCAAAAGGTTTAAAGAAGCTTTTCTAGCTATTCACTCCCAATTAGCTTTGAAAATCAGGTTTTTGTTTGTCTTTTTTTTTGTGATGTGAAAGTGAAATGAGGACAAGGGACAACACAATTTGAAAAAATTTAAACAACTTTCTGGTGGGAAAACAGAATAAGTTTTTTGGGATGTTTTTGATGCACTGATTCCAAATTCGACCTCGAAATCGTGCCACAACGCAGATTTCTTATAGATAAGCCATTTAAAAATTAATTAATTTTTGATTAAGTGATAATTGAAGTCCGATTTGGATTAAGTGCATCAAAAACTTTGGGAAAAGTATAGTCTGTTTTTCCAAGATGGTATAGTTAAAAATGTGTACGGTTATGCATAATCACACTTCCTGATTACAAAAAAAAAATAAGCAAACACAAAATTAACTATCAACTTTCATTGAGACTCTCAAAACTTATGTAAATATATTAAGGCTTAATTGACAGACAAACAGTCAAAATAACAAAGAATTACTTGAGATTTTTTCAGAAAAAGTGAGCCGTTTAACTAACTTGTAGTGAATGATTAGAAAACTTAGTGAAGTGTTCTGAATGACATAATTACCCTGAACGCTGGTTTAGGTAAATCAACAAAATGTATAGTTTTTAATGGAGTCTGAATAAATTTGCCCTTAGCAATTTCAATTGATTCTTCATTTGCTAATTGATTTGAAATACTTCTTTTAAGAAGGTTTTGTAACCCTTATGAAGGTTCAATTTCACTGATGCGTTTCTATTTATTTACCCTCATATTAATATTTTAGTTGTACATACATCTACTCTTAAAATTTGCGGTTGGCTCTTAGCCCCAATTTATTTTATATTGAAATTTGCAAAGAAAAAAAGAAAATTCTACGATTTAAAAAAAAAATACTTTCTTCAACTGAATTTAAGGGCCTGATAAATTGGGCCCAAATGCGGATGAATTAATGCATTTTTTAAGGATTGATAAAATTTCCGTATTTAATGGCGAATTTAAATTTATTTAAAAGTAAATAAATTGGTATAACCAAAATGTGACTATGAGACTTATTAGTAAATATACCAACGCATTGTGATAAATATACCCTAGTTTTTTACTTGCTCTATAGGGCAAGTATTGGTTTCGTGTAGAAAAAAATTTCAAGGTTATAATCAAAACTAACACTACGATAATCGAGAAGTCCGAAAAAGAGGGTTTCGTCATGCCGTCTCACTATGGAGTAAATGCATGAAAAAACGAGACAAAATCCATCAAGACTGATCTTCGCAAGGAGAAGTAAAAGTAAAAGTTCTCTTTTAGATTTTAAATATTATCATTTTATTCATTGTTTTATTTATTCATTTTCATATTGCAATAGTAAGTTTTCTTTTCATTTTTTCCAAACAAAATCATCAATTCAATTGTTTTTACTAACTTGTTCTACTGTGTTTGTGATTATTTGTTTCAATAAAGATCCCCTGAAGAAGACAGCAACCCCTGTCGAAACTTCGGGAAAGTAAATGAAATAATTGTTTCATTGCACAACTAATGACTAATAAAGCCGAAGAGGAACCAGATTCTTCACCAATATAGTATTCCAACTTGGTCAAGCTAAAATAAATTAAATGAGTTATTTCGTTCAGGACTTTTGCAGATACTGCCTTACCAGATTCCCAATTTCCAATTTTATTTGTGTTGCAAAAGAAAGTTCTTCTGTTTGATGCGATCGACGAAGTTCTTCAGTTCGTCTACATTTACTACGAGGGCAAAGATCATCAAAGGATTTAGAGGGCCGACCAGGTCTTGATTTATTAGGAATTTCAAAACTTCCTTTTAGCCAAGTTTCATTTTTTTTTGTAAAAAACGACTTTCAACTCTTGCAGAACGAAGCCATCTGGTCTTAAATTCAAATCTATAAATAACCCATCCAATAAACAAAAATACATATCATTATTTAAATTCATATTCAAACCTTAAACGCCATATTTTAATTTTAAATTCTTCGAGTTGACCCTCCTCACAACAAGCCTTGTCTAACAAATATTTTTCTAAATAATCCAATTAAGCTTTAAATCCACCTTCAGAACATGTTTTCATCACATCATATAAACAGTTTTTGGTAAAAACTATTAAGCCGGTTGATCCTTCAAATATATCAAAATTTACGTTTTTTAAGAAAAAGCTTAAAAATGCATAAAACATCACTTTTTCTAACACAAATAACAACTAAGGTTGCAAATTGTAGCACCCAATTTTTTTTGCAACTGTAGCTTTATGATTCACTTTATCATTTTACACAAACAACTCAACGGAATTTAACGGAAAGTAATAACAAAACGATTAAGAAAGAAAGAACAAAAAACAGAAAAATACATTTTATAGGGAAGAGCACGGCAAAATTTTTGTCTGATGAAGTTATAAGCCTTTTAATTAAATCACAAAAACTACTGATATATATATATTGATGGTGCAAAAAAAAAATATGTTCTCTTTTCCACTGACTTTGAGCTAGTGCTGTGGCTAAATTAGTTAGAGTAAAAAAAAGTATACAGTTTCTTAATCTACGGACATTTCTCTAACGTTCGGTTAAAACTTTACTTCTAAACTTTGCAATTTTAAAAATCGACTTTTGACTCGTTTTTGCATGCTTTTACTCCATAGTGCGTCTGTGCGTCGGTGCGTGCACTGTAATTTGAGCTAGAGCCTAAACGGGTGGACCGATTTGCATGAAATTTGGTACAGAGCATTTTTATGTGATTCCCTAGAGGGAAAATTCGATTTTTTGTTTTAGCTCATCTAGAACGGGTAGCTGCCATACAAATATTTTGGTTTCTTCAAATTTTCTCGAAAACGGCTCTAACGATTTTAATTAAACTTCGTACCTGTTATAACCAAGTCAATTGTAAGAAAATTGCATTTCATGTTTTTCTCAAAAAAAAAAACACATTACGGAATTAGGTATTCAACGTTTTTTGAGAAAATGGTCTTACTTTTTGGTTATTCGCGTATATCTTTGACATGGCTAAATCGATTCTGTTATAATTTTGCAATCTGATGCTTTTCAATAATTTAAACAATAATGCATTTAAAAAATTTTGAAAATATTATTTTATAAAAAAAAAAAATCAAACGAAAAATCAATTTTCTAGTGCTTTTAACTCTTTTAATATTCATGCCGATTATGGAATTCGCAATAATGGATTCGCGGTGATTCGTAGTGCTGTGTTCTCTTTTCTTTTCATGACGAATGAGTAGAGAGGAACGAGTGCACTGCACTGCGAATCCAGAATTGCGGATTCCATAATCGGCAAGATTTACTCGTTAAATATATACATCATGCATCTTCAATGTTGGGTTACATACAGTAAGTATTTAACCACAAGTGCAAGTTCGTGCGATCAAGTCGTGCATATTTTTTCTCGGGTTTTTGTGGTGTTTGGGAGGTTAATAAGAATAGCTTTTTCCGGTTTTTGTGTCATGGGTTAAACCATCTTAATTCATTTTATACAAATAGGAAATGGTGTTCTGTTATTTTTCCTAAGGTTAAACACCTTGAGTTTGACTATTTTATGAGACGAACTCAAGAACCTCCACCCTCAAAGGCTGAGAAAAAAAACTGTCAGACTTTTTATTCGATATTGCCACGCATATAGCTATACATTCATGTACACATATATAAGCCCTCATACTCACATTTTGGCTATACATCCAATCCCAAAGTTTGCTGTAGCATCTTTATCTATAATATATATGAGACGTAAGCAGCTCAAGAATAAATAAGGCTTAATTTTTGCATACAATCGAAAGCTCAAGAATTTGATATGAATGCAACACAAACACTTATTCTGTACATTCTTATAGAGCAGACTTCAACATACAAATGAGTTTAATTATGGCTCTAACTTGCACATACATATTATAGTGATGTGCAAATAAATTGTCAATTTTTCTACGAACCATTTGTAAAAACTACACATAATTTAATTTATAAAAAAAAAAAAATTTGGGTGAGTGCTGTGACTCATGGTTAAGATGTGTAAATATCGTCCGAGTTCGGATTTTTGTTATTGAACGTCCCAAATATATACATAGTGGAACCGTATCGTAACGTGTTACACGTATCATGGAACACGGAACGTATTACACGTTTTGAGTTTACCCTATGCGTTGGCATAAATGTATATACATCAAAAATTATTTAATAGATATGACCAATTCTATATCTAAAAGTCGAGGAGTCATGAAAAGTTTTGGTAAGTTCTACATTTTCATATTCGAATGACATATAACACTATACCTCTCATAAATTACAGAACTGCCAACCGAAAATTTGTCTCCACACCAGCACACCACTGTTAAGCCTCAAGTAAACCCAACATGATTTGTATTCATATTTCCAATTTAATTAAACACTAAAAACGTTGCGCTTGATATTCTATGATTTATGTTGCTAAATTCCATTTAATAAGAGCTATTAATTGGAAATTCCATCTCAACCTATAGTTTTCAAAGTTCACTGACATACAAATTACTTTAATAATAGCTAGATGCTAGGTCTTTAACGAAAATCCTGAAGCCATTAAAATAAGCAAACTATAGGAGAACGGTGTGAACAAATCAAAGTAATATGCTAGGTTTAGTGCAATTAAAATCGGTAAGTGTCAGAAATATTATAGAGTTCAATGTTAAACTGGCAGTTTGTAAAAAAACTAAAATACACACGAGATTTATTACTCATTCTCATCTGATATATTTAAGATTATGCGCTTAAGTGTCATTTTTGGCAAATTTGTTACATGTTTAATTGAAGTAGACAAAACTTTTCTATAATTATGATTATTTTAATAGGTGGACGTTTAATATTTTATGGACATTAGGTATATATTTATGGGAAAAGATAAATTTAGTGCCACTTAATTAGGGCTAGGTTTTCTTTCAAAACTTGGTGAATTTACTTTAATGATAATGTTGTTTTTGATGAGTTTTTTTTTTTTAGTTTCAGTTCAAGAAGGATATTTTGTATTTATTCCTAGGTGAACACAATGGATTCACATTAGGACGCGCGTTCGCACCCACGTGATCATTGAAAATTCATTAACTACCAGAGTCGCGTTTGCGACTGCAGCTCCATTGTATTCACTTTAACGAGATTTTCAGCCCTATTCTGCTATTCACGTGAATTGCAAATTCGATTAACCCATCCGATTCCCTTTAACTCTACCTTTCCATTCTGCTATTTATTGGGTGAAGTACCTATATTATCCCAAACCAATTTGACATTCACGTAAGCAGCTGTTCATGCGAAAATCTTAAGAAATTTTAATAAATCGTTTTGGTTAGGCATTTTAAATAAAAAATAAAAAAATAGAAACCGCTATTGGACTATTTTTCCACTTCCAAACAGAGTAATAAGATCAACAAATAGAGCACTTGTTTTTGGCAAAACTGGATACAATTTGATTGCAGAAATTAGTGTGCTGAATTGATCTCAATTTGTTGTTCTACAAACAAATAAATTTAACTTAAAAAAATCCGCAACATTTCATATGCGGATCTGAATTGTGTAGAATGAATGCGTTCACGTGAATAAGAGAATGCCGCGCAGTATAACCAACTCTACCTACTTAAACCCAGATTCACTTCGGATGAATAGCAGAATAGTGATAAGTGAAAATTCAGGAAAAATGAATAGCAGAATAGGTGTGTTTAAGTATTTTAACTTTGACAGGTATAAGGACGCGCGCCATGACTTGCGTCTATTGTGTTTAGGCAATTAGGGTACAGTTGAACGCGACAGCTCATGGAGAACCACTAATGCCAGTAAAACTACTCAACAAAGTTAAACCAGAGTTAGCTATCTCTAGAATTAAATAAACCCACTTAACTGAGGAAGCAGTTTTTCGGTAGAAATTGCATGCAGAAACTCGGTGGATCTGTTCAGTTAATCCTGAGTTAACTCACCAAATTTGATGAGTTAACTCAGGCTTAACCTTAATCTCGCACTGAAAAACTGGACCTTAATGTCTTACTAGAAGAAGAATGATAGTCTTTGGTGGAACGAATTTTATTGAGGTTATGATGTTTCATTTTTTTTTTTTTTTATTTCTCGCATTGTTAGCATTCCCTTTAAAAATAGTACAAAATCTTTCCATCTAAAATTTGTAGAGGCTGGAATTTCCAACATTTTCATATAATCCTTTTTCGGAGTAGTTTTTTTTGACAGCTGCCACTTGATTTATACTCAGTTTGGTTTGCCATTTCATAATTAATAGACTTACTCCAACAACGTTTGCAAATAGTGCAAATTTATTACCAAAATAATGGTTCGGTTCGCGCGACGCATCGCCGCTGCGTCCAATATTCGGTCGATATATTATGTAATCGCGAAATCGCATAAATTCGAGCAACCATAGATCGGTTTTGCACCACGTTTACTCTAGTGGATAGTGCGTATCCTCAGAGACGCCGTAGGTACAGTGTGCACCGAAGACGCTTTTGCTGCTGTGGAGCAACGTATCGAAGAAGACCCGAATGAGTCCATCCGCCATCGCGCGCAACAATTGGAGCTGTCGAAAATTGGACCTCTCGGCTAGAATTTATTCGAGCCAGCCGCGGCGGCCACTTGCCCGATATCATTTTTAAAACATAATGGCAAACCCTTATATTTATAATAAAGCTAAATTCTTGGCCATAACATTAAATTATATGCCTTTTTATTTCTTCTTGAAAACCCCACTTCTAAAAAAAGCATCCTTTAATTAAATGTTTTAAGATGTTGCGATATCGAAGTATATAGTTATAACTCTAGAAAATCTAATCCGATCCAGAGATATTGATACATTTTATAAAAACTCAGTTTCCAGAAAGAAAGGTTTTTCAAAACTCACAATTTTCTTGCAGACCATAGAACCATATTCGACTGAAACCTAAATTCGAATGGGACTTCAAAATTGTTATACATCACGTATGGTTTTGGTATTCCAGCTGAGCAGTGTTATTAGTTCGCAAATTGAAGTCATAAAGTATTTCTATTGAAAATTCACTACAACTACATAATGTGAATGTCGTGGAAAATTGAAAATTAATGTAATATAAAGCGACCCAAACTTACTGACGCAGAGTGTATTTAATGATTTAATTTAAAAATTCTCATAAGTTCTTCATCAAAAGGAAACATAATATCGCAATGCGCAATTCACCTTAAAATTCCCACGGAACATATAAAACCATTAGAGATTAAACACAAACTATTAAAATTATTAACATGTTTTTAATTTTAATACTGCGTAACGTGGATTAGTCGTTTTTCCAAGGTTTTTGCAACAATAAATAATTAAAATAACAACATTAATGTCACTAAATGGAATAAGTAAGCAATTTATTATTATAAGGGTTTTTTTTTTATTATACTATACTCGTGTTGGTAAAGATACATATGATATGACAATACATAATTTTACATCTGAGTATGTGTTTATCCAGGTGTTCGGTACCAATTATTTACTTTACAAAATACACACTCCTTGTTTCACTTCAAATCATTTTAATTTCAATAGTATGCAATTTAAAAAAAAACACTATCACTTTCAAAATTAAACAGTGTCCATTCGCTCGAAAACTTCCCTTTTATAACATATTGAATGGTTCTAGTTTCCACTAGAATATTCTAGTATCTTCTTTTAGTATCTTTAATTCCAGTTGTTGACAGATGGCGGGCTGGAATTGGTCATTAGCTGAATCACACGATAGGGCTGTTAACAGTTAAAGGAATCCTTTTTAGCTATATCACAAAGATGGCGCTGTAAATATTTAGAGGATTTCCTTTTGTTTCAAAAGTATTTTGGTAATTATTAAATCGTTACAGTATGTAATTCTTCTAATTATATCCAGCTCACAACACTTTTCCGGCAGATTGTTTTGAATCATTGAAAGTAGCTCACTCCGATGGTCAAAAAATCTAATCCTTAACTGTATTGATAGATCATAGATAGATAGATCTAGATCTCCTTCATAAGTGTCACGAATTTTCTGTTTTAAAACGTTTCGCGAGGCTACAAAATGAATACTTTTTTGTCTGCCATTTCTTTAGCTGATAACATTCTTTTTTTTTTTGCAAAAATTCACTTCGATTTGGCAATTTTGAGAATTAAAAGTAGCCAACCGAATTTTTGAACAACTCCTCAAAAACTTGAAATATTCTAAAATAATAATTTAAAAAGTGTGGTTATCTTTTCTGGTATTAAACTCTGATGTAAGATTAAAGATAGTATAGCAAAACAACTGTGGATTCAAATTCTATGTAAGATTTAGGATTTTGACAGTTTGCCAAGTAGCTGTATTCGATGGCCACAGACTTATTGAGTTATTAAATTATTAAAACCACCGGTGCTACTAGTGTCACTAAAGCCCCCAACATCAACGGCACTGGGAGCACTGACAGCACTGGTGGAAGTGTAATATTAATTCGTAAGTTAATAAAAAACTTCAGAATTTTAAAGAATATTATAGCTATTACCACGCTCTAAATTAATATCATGGGAAAAGGGGAATGTTGTACTTTTTTAAGTTTTAAAGAATTGCTTCTACCAGTGTTGCCGCAACTAGAAATAAAAAGTCACTATGCCAATCTCAAAAAGTCGTTACATTTTTTGAAATTTTGAATAGAAAAAATTTCTAAATACAAAATTGGTTTTGTGTGAAAATAATCAATAAACAAACTTCTCTCCCAAAATCTTAAACTGTCATGAAGTTTTTACTTGTCATGCATTTTGAATCTCAATTATTCTATTGCTTCGCAAATGCTTGCCCCAAATTCCCCTAGAAAAAGTCGCTAAAAATACTCTATCGAAATTAAAGAACTGATTGTCACTAAATATGTGAAAATCCAGCTATATATCTAGCGACAATGCATCAGATCGGCAGCACTGGCTGCTGTATGTCTGCAGTGTTACCAGAAACACCGATTTATCGAATTTCTTCCGATTTTTAGAGCTTTTTCCGATTACCCGATTGTTGACGTAAAAATGACATTTTCTCCCGATTTTAGATTATAAAATGTAAAAGTACCTAAATATATTTTCCTCCCGCTCATATTCAAAAAGAGATACATATGTATGTAAATATTTGTATTAAAGGTCAATAAAATTTAAGCATCTCAATTTATTCCAACGATGTTAACTTAACCAAATTCTTCAGCCAATGTTGAGAGAATTTTGTGTCAGATAAACATTAATAAATATTTAATCACCAAAAATAGTTTTGACAAAAAAAGCCAAATTTGAAAAAAAAACTCCGAAAAACCTGAATTTTGGTGCAGAGCTATATTATTAGTTTTACGTATGTATGTATTTTTTTTTTAAATCTAAATATTGCTTTGAATTTACCATATGGATGTTGTTTTTAGGGGGAAGTGAAATGAGTGAAATTCATCAGTCTTACGTTTACCTATCTAAATTTCTTCATAATTATGTAGGACGAAGGTACCTATTTATTTATTTTTGAAAACAGTGCGAACAGAGAAATCTTAGCTGATGCGATTATTTTTATGGTAGTCATCTACAAATAAAGCTCGGCACTAACATTCTTAGTGGAAGTTCCTTGTATACCTACCTCTGTTTTTTTTTTTTTTTTTTTTTTTTTTTATAATGAGCGCGCACTAAAGGGGTTTTGGGTACCCTTAATATGTATGTATACACAGTGCGAGCTTTAGGAAAAGAGGAAGGGATGTCAAAGGAGATACCGATGCACATTGGTTTTAAAGTTCTGAACATTAAAATGGAAGGGAAAAACTGAGGCGGGTAATGCATTCCACATTCTAGTAGTGCGACTAAAGAAAGAATCTCTGTATTTGACGGTACGTCCGAAATTGGGCTCAAGTGTAAACTGATGGGCATTCCTTGAAGTACGAGTATTACGGTTGAATTGTTTAAGGGGAGGAAAAAAAAACAGCAAATAGGTATTTCATATTTCAACTTTTTTTTTAACTGATCTCCCGATTTCCAAAAATATTTTATGGCAACACTGGTCCACTGTGCAGATTACATCGCTTCTGCTCACACCATACTAACGGTTGCACTGATTGTGGACACTCGCAACCTGCATGCAGTGGTTGGATGGACTGGTTTTATAGTGTGTATGCTCCGCATAGCCAACGTTAGCATACAACACAAATCGGTACAATTATTGCTTAACAAAGGCGTAATTCCATTGTAATGAAACATTCCACAATTTAAACAAGTTTTCTTCTGGCTTCAGCACAATCCTAAAAAGGATTCAACTTCGTTTCTTTTAAGGTTAATTTGTTTGCCTTGTAAGTTGTTACTTTTAGCAAGTTCCTTTAGTAAATTAAATTAATCTCTTCGACAGAAAAAAGTTCCCAATTGTAACTGTGCAAACTTCTTTCCATGTATTTACAAATAATAAACTTTGCGATTAGTATAATGAACACACTTCATCCATGCCTAAAACTTAATGTCTTCATTAAATAGAAACTCTGTGTGTCCTTAATGAGCATCTTTATAGTATAATTACCCACATCCCATTCTCGTGTTGTGTTAACAAAATCATGACTAATGATTGCTTTCAATTCGCAGTCCATTCATCTTTGCTTCATCATCTTGATGGTACCTACTTTGTAGAGAAACCCTTTCCATTCAACAAAATGTATCCTTAACAATACCTACAAAAACAATTAACCCAACTTTAACGTTGACACGCACTCGCGTAAACAGCTTTGTCACATCCAAACTTTATTCGCACGCAAGCACAACACCCAAGCCCGATCAACACACCTGTCAGTAAAGTGTTAACATCACGGACGGAGAAATCTCTAATGAAAAATGCCCTCAAGAACTGACTGCTACTGCTACACCAAATCCACATCCACCCATCACAACTTCGAACTAATCCGCCCTTCGCTTCCTGGAACTGGAACGTATGGCGAATTCTATTTATTTTGTCAGCTCGTTCCACATTTTAGGCAACAAGAATCCATCCACCAATTCTATATATTCTTTTGTAGAAGGAGTAGGTACAAGGTACATTTATAACAAACGAGTTACCATTTGTAGATGAAGAAGCCTTCAGGAGGAATTTTTCATTTCAATCTAACCTAACAAAGCAGCACAACGTCCAATAACGAACCTCTTTTCCCCAGACTCCTCTCCTTGCGGGAGCCACGCTAAAAAATCTAAAAAAAAGCTAAAAAAGATTGCTCAAGAAGTGTTGAGAAATCACTCAGATTGTTAGGAGGAAAGTATAAGACAAAGACAGCATGGAGTGGGTGAAAAAGCTGGTCCTTTTTGCTGTTGCTTTTTTGTTTTTTTTTTTTTTTTTAAAGAGAAAAAGGATGAACTTCAGGGTTTGATAATCAAGTCAACTTTTTTTCTATTCTTTTGTTTTCCGTTGTTTTGAAAAGTCTTATTCCATCCACAGGAGGAAACATGATTCTGATGGTGATGGAGAAGGAAGCGGACACCGAGTAAATGAGATAGTTTGGATGGGATCAGGAGTTGACTATACTTGGCTCCTTTGTTCTGGATATGCGACTTCATGGTGCGTTATATCCCATAAGTATTTGTTTTCCTCTTTGTCGTCTTTGTTTTTTTTTGTCTTATCGCATCAGTGATTATGCAATGTCTGCTTTCATCCCATCAGACATTAGAATGGCGGGGGTTAGAATGATAAAGAATGATGCAAATTTTAACATCCCTTGAGGACTGACATCCAGCAAAGATGAAGAAAAGATTACTTAGGATGATGGCTGTCTTATGATCAAATCATATGCGGTAGGCGGAGGACAGGAACTGACCTACTTTGCATAATGTGCCATACTGACTGGACAGGGTATTTACATCCTATCCCGATTACTGCAACCTAAGGATACCATCTTGATGACGCACAAGTAGGTAATGGTCTAGGCTAGCTACAAAAAAAAACCTTTGTTTTATGCAGGACATTATGTTTATCTTGGTTATCAACGAACTGATAAGCCAGTCTCAGGGAGGTTAAGGACTTTTACTCCCTATTAATAAATAGTGAACAACGGCGTGATAAAAGTTAAACATCTGTCAACTTGTAATTCATAAAGGGTCAGTCATTTTTCGGATTCGAAAGTGAAGCTAAATAAAACACAAACAGCGATACATTTTTGATGAAAATTTTATTTCATTATAAAGTTGGGACTTTGCCATTAAGTGTGAAAAACAATATCATTCAAATGGCCGCCTCGGGAAGATTCGTAGCATGCAATTCTATTGAGGTAATTTTTAACCACTTTTTCGCACATTTCGGGCGGTTTCTCGGCCATAACTTAAGTAATGTTGGTTTTTTTAAACGTAGGATTCGGAGATTGACGTCACCAAAACGTAAAATTATGCAATAAAGCCATAATTATTCTTGTTGTGTAGCTTGTTGCCCCGTTTTGTTGGAACCACAAATCGTCCATCAATCGCTGGCAAAAAAAAATGGGTTATCATTCGTCCAATTGCTGCGAACGCCGGGAAATCAAAAAATTCGGATAATCAGCAACACTTGCACTTGCAGCACCAATATTTTCGACTGAGCGTACATTACGACGATGCACAGGCTTTAGGACATCAGTAACGCTTCAAATTTCTTCACAATTTTACCGATTGCTTGCGTAGCCGGTCGATTATGACGACCATACTCATCGCGTAATGCACAAAAAGTGGCTATGTTTGAATCACTACTTTTGTAGTAAGTTTTAATAATTTTAACGCGTTGTTCGATTGTTAAGCGATCCCTTATCGTAAATGGCAAACATTAAATTAATATTATGACACTTTAAATGACAGCTGAGTTTGACAGGTATCAAATGCCAGCGCTACCAACTTGAAAGCTTGAAACCACGAAATGAATGTAGAATGACCTGTGTGATTGGCGTTTAAAGGTCGAATAACTTCGTAACACAAACATGCATACATCTTATAGAACCGTTCACTACAACAATAATTGTTTTCATAAATCAGTGCTTGTGTGTGTCACATGTACTGGAATGTTGCAAAATTTTGCTCAAGTCTTATCGTGCTTACAGGTAAGAAGACTGGAAAGATATTATAAAACAAAAATATTTTTATTAATAAGAAAAGTTATCAAGCGGACTATAGTTCTCTATCCGTGAAGCCTGATTCACAATGCGGCGAGGAAACGAGACGTGAGCGTGACGAGAACTCGTTGCAGTTGTCAAACCAATTTTAAACAATGAAAGTATACCCGGATATACACAATTCGAAAATTGAAAAAAAAAGACGCGACGTGACGACGATTTTCATTTTTGCTAAGTAATTAATAGATTTTTCACAAAAGGTTCAATCAATTGTGTCTAACAAATAAAGTTATTGATAAATGTATTGTTTTGTAAGTTATTTATTTATATTATATATAAAAATAAATTTTTGTCGTAAAAACTCTCGCTGCATTGTGAATTGACGACGATCTTGTAACTAGAAAAAGATGACAGTGGTTCTCGTCACGCCCACGTCCCGTTTCATAGTCGCATTGTGAATCAGGCATGAGAGAGCTCACACGTGTGTTAAGGAGCGGATAGTGTTTTATATTAGTATAGGCCTGTTATAATTTTGTGACCACTGCCATTAAGGAATGTGAACAACTGTGTTGCAAAACTTGCTCTTTTAAGTTTTGTGGCTCAGAGCCTTAAGGGCTTTGTAGCTTAAGAAAATTGCATAATTCTAAAAAAATTAGAACTACGATTTATTAGCATAAAAAGAAATAAAAATGAAAAAACCTTCTTAAGCATATTTTACCTGAAAACAAAGATTTTAATGCAACCATCTTAATAATTTGTTTTTATTATTTAAGATTGAATTTTGTCACACGGGTGCTATTGATAATTGTATGAGACGGTTTTTTTTTTCATGGAAGTTTCATTTGTCGCAAAATGTTACTAATGGCATCAAAAATGTAAACACATTTCTATGATGTGTCTACGATGGAAGTGGACACACTTAATAACCATTACATCATTGCGTATTGGGTCAGCAATGTTTTCTTACGTGAAATGCATCACAATATCGCATCAGCTAAACAAACTATTGATGCTAATTTCTTGTCTGCAGAGGATGCTTTCAGCCTCTATTAGCTGTGCAACGCTAAGAAAATAAAGAAAATAGTTTCGAGATGGGTCGCGTTTTGCATCGAACGGCAAATAAAATTAAAGATAAAACTAACTTTTGAGTTTTAAATAGCATCGGCGCGGCGTCTAATGGTAGTGGAGGTCGAAATATTTATTTGAAGTAATTTAATGAGTTATATTTTTTGCTGCTTCGTACAAGATTATTAAAAATGCAAAATTTATAAGCTTCGAGCAAACAAAGAGGCATAATATGCAAAATGCAATTCCTGGACAGTTTTGTGACGCAGCTTTATCTTTGTCCAGTACTACAGTGGAGATAGTCGTCAATAAAAAAATGCTGGTTAAATATATAGTCTAAAGAAATTAATGTATGTATGTATGCGTTATGTATATCTATTTATTTGATTATGTTGCGATAAATGTACTTTGACATAATAACTCGGAACAACGAGTTGGATGGATGTCTACGAACGATTTTATTCATTTCTATATATAGCCATTACCCACTGCGCTTAGCTACATAGAAACTAAGAAACTAGTCATAGTTATATATATTTTAGACATTTATATTTTTTATATCATAACTTTTTAACATTAATATAACATTTTTTCCATAACTTCGTCCACCTTAATAAATAACGAAAAATAAAAAATCATCTAATACATCTTGCGAATAGAGAAAAATCCTCAAAGAGTATATGTTGTCATGAAAAAGTGCCGGTCACTTTAGCCATTCGAATTCGGCAGAAAATTGTAGGTCCCTTCCACTCCTGCAAACAAACAACATGCTCACGGGAATAGTTGAGAGTTGTAACCCGCTAATCCTTGGCTCTTCACGAACTGTCGCGTCACTGTCGTTTTTATCTGGTATGTATGTACATATATTTTTTAGTCAATTTGTTATTTACCAGAATACAGTTAGCAACAAAATGTTAGTGAAAAAATTAGCGGAGCAGAAAAATTGAAAAGTATAAGAAAAGTATTAGAAATCGAATCTTTCGAAGATTAATGCCCACTGAAGTTCAAAAATATTACAACAATAATAACAGACTGGAGGAAAGGTCGTATCCTAGAAATCTATACGATTTCTTCAATGCAACAACTTTTTCAATAGCAACGCCCAAAAAACTTGACATACTTATACTGTATGCAATTAGAAATTGTTTATCTTTTCATTTTTGCATATTTTTGCCCATTATAATGAATAAATATCGATACTGTATATATTTGAAAATCGTTAAATATTTACCTACTTGCTTATGTACATGATGTCGATTGCACACCCGAAGCGAAATATATTTCTAAAAACCATCTGAAATCAACATCTTTTTTTTTGATTTACCATCAATCTAATTATTCCAACATACACGCATACCTATTTGTTGTATAATATTATATAATAATTATTTGACGTGCTGATTATCCAAATAAAATCAAAATAAAATCCCCACCTAACACCTAAAATTACTCTTTTGACATTGTACTTTATTTGACATAAAATACTAGCCATCGCATCATCTGCTGTCCAATTAGCATTTTCAAACTAAAATTTTGACAAGCAATTTGACATTATAGTTTTAAAAATATAGATAACAAACATGTGGTTAACTTTTAAATGAGGACAAAGTTTATCTAGTAGAATTCTATGATTTTCCAAACAAAATGTCCTTTCTATGTTTTCCCAGCCATCATACATCATATTATTATACATAGGTATTAAAATTGTGTACCTCCTCCTGACACAGCATCAAACTGTAGGAGCTTGAGCCGTTAAAATGAAATATGGTGTCGTTTTACGTTCCATAAAATAATCATCTTGACGGAGTGTAGCACCAGCACCAGACCAGTATGTAGCAGCAGCGGCATACTCATTAGCATGTACGTCATTAAAAGTTTTCCACTAGCTCCCGCAGCACATGATGGATGGATACCTACATCACCTTTTGAAAATCCCTTTTACCTATCGTCTATATAATGTGTAGCTGCCTATACATACATATCTCACACTGAAGTAATATTAGTTAATCGAAAAATAATCCGAAAGTATGGAAATAGGTATATGGTCCAATTAATGTAGATTACTTGTTATCAAAAGAAATTGATATCCATTACAATTAGATGATGAATCGACCTTGCATAGGTAACACCTTGCGTACACATTTAGTGGCGAAATTATGCAACAGACAGATCGTAAGCGCTAAAAGGCGTTCTTCTTTTTTCGTTCCCAACAGAGTCTGAACTGTCAAAAAAATATTGTTTTTCTTTTTTTGGTCAGTGCGTTCAGAGCGGGACTTAAGCCCCTTGCAAGAAATTTTGTGTACACTAGATTGGTTTGAGAATGGAGCCCAATATCATGGTGTTGTTGGTCTATGCACGAAATAAGCAATAAGCAACCGTCTGCGGAGCAGTTCACCGAGTGCCGCTGTCGAATGTAATCATAGATGAATTTCGAAATTTTGTGTACACTAGATTGGTTTGAGAATGGAGCCCAATATCATGGTGTTGTTGGTCTATGCACGAAATAAGCAATAAGCAACCGTCTGCGGAGCAGTTCACCGAGTGCCGCTGTCGAATGTAATCATAGATGAATTTCTCTCAAACACCATTTGCTGGCCACAAAATTCTTCAGAAATAGCCTTGCCATTTCCTCATTTCATCAGGCAGATGGATGAAGATCAATTTGTCAACAGGCATCGAAAGCATGCTTAAATACAATGATGGTTTGTGGCCCAGATCCACAGTACACAAATCTAAGGTAATATATTGCGCAGGTTGTCAGTCAAGAATTAAATATGTCGGCTCGAGTGTCTACGAAAACTGCACATGGCATTACTAGAAACAACAACAAATATAAGCATTTTGACAAGTAAAGAGACACTGGATCCGCCATTTTCACAGATGCGCAGAACTGAACAAAAATTTAAACGCTAATGATATTAGCTGTGTTTTATTATCTTCTATCGGGATCCGGATCTGGATCTGGATTTACTTTTAACACGTGTTACAAAAACAATTTTGAAAATTTCCCAGTATTTTGTTTGTGTATTAAGTGTTAAAAGTAAATCCAGATCCAGATCCGGATCCCGATAGAAGATAATAAAACACGGCTATTACCTTTAATATAATTATGTACCTTGGCCCAGATCGGTTTTTCTATGCTGTAAAAGTAAGCTGGCCAGGTAGGGTGCATGATGCATGAGTGGTGAGGAATTCTTATTTGGCAGCCAAGTTCAATGCAGGATATCGACCATTCCCTAATGCAGTGATTTTAGGAGATAGGTAGTGCTTATGCTTTGAGTGAATGGTTAATAACACCACTATAAGGTGCTAGGACAAATCCGGAAAAGGACCAGGAAAATCATTGAAAACAGTTTTGATATCAGATGAATATACTCTTCGCGAACTTAGGACAACAAGGTTCTAACCAGTGTTGCCGCAATCTGAAAATAAAAGTCGCTAGACCAACCTCCAAAAGTCGCTAGATTCGCTGAAATTTCGAAAACAAAAAGTCGCTTGAAGTCGCCAGAAAAAAAAATTAACATTTTTTTTGAACAATCTATTAATTTTTTTAAAGTAGGTAAAAAAAACTTAGGAGTATACGATCAAAGAATAAAATTATTGAAAACAAAAATCAATTAAGCGAGGTTTAAAAAATTAATTAACAGTTCTATTGTAATCTCTCTCTGCAATTCAATTTCAATCTTCATGTGAATGAAGCCTAGTGTAAGTTTTTAAAGTGAAGTAAACAAATTTAAAGTTGAACACTTGAACACCTTGAACAGATCCTATTTTCAAAGCTAAATAAATCAATCAAAACAAAAAATTAAAAACAAAGAAACGTCTTCAAAACTATATGTACATAATAATTTTTTCGTGAAAAAAGTAAAAATTTTAAAAATCTACGCATGTATTTTGATTTTCAAGAAGAGGTAAAAGAAAATGAGACTGATTTGTTTTCGATATTTATCAACTATCGATATTTTTAAACTATCGGGGATAGTTTATCCAACACTTATTCAGACTACCGCACTCACTCGCACTCACATTTAGAATACAGTTTGCAATGTGGTCAAATCTAAAGTTATTATTTCAACCAATAGGGACATGATTTGAAATCAAAAGTATTATTTGCATGTCGTATCGTAATTCACAAATTCAGAAGTCGCTAGAATAATCTAGCGACATCAAAATAAATTTTGTCGCTTTCTAAGTGGAAAAGTCGCTAGATATAGCGACAAAGTCGCTAAAATGGCAACCCTGGTTCTAACTGACATTTTTGTCAAAATTGAGTTGTATATATTGAATCGTCGTAAAAAGGCTTTGCTCTTTGGTAATTATCATTATCCGTATCTTTCTATGTATCTCTCATGGTTTCGAAAATAATAAAAGAAAAAGTAGGGAACAGGGTTCTATCTACACAATCATATTCCATTCGGTCTTAAGGTCACAAGGTAAGGTTCTAACTAGTCAGATAGAACCTTGTGTACCAAAGAAAATCAGAGTTATAGATAGAAAATTGTTTCGTACTTTGTTGATGAAACCTTGTTGTTCCAAGGCATCCCATTACTAGAATCAAGTGCTGCGATGGGAAATATATAACGGGTGGGCCATCTAGTGATTTAATTTTAAATCAAAGGTCATTTTGACACTGACAGTTGTTTCCCGCTTGAAATCTTCAGTATCATACCTCTGCGGAACGAAATGAGCCGCTTTACGCTTGAACAACGTTGGGAAATATTAAAAACTTATTTCCAAAGTGCGAAAAATTATCTCTTCTGACGAGGTGCATTTTCATCTCAGCGGGTATGTTAACAAACAAAATTGCCGTATCTGGGGATCGAAAAACCCGCAGGTTATTGTCGAGAAACCAATGCATCCATACTTCCACAGAGAGTGATAGGATGGTGCTGTTTGTGGAGTGGTGGCATCATTGGACAATTTTTCTTTGAAAAAGAGGCTGGGAACAACGTTTCGGTCAACGGTGGGCGTTACAGAGCCATGTTAACCGACTTTTTTTCTTACTGATATTGAAGACATGGATTTGGACGACCTCTGGTTCATGCAGGATGGCGCGCCAGGCCACACAGCCCATGCCACAATCGATCTATTGCGCACCAAATTCCCAAATCGTGTTATCAGCCGTCTTGGTGATGTCAATTGGCCGCCTCGGAGCTGCGATTTGACCCCTTTGGACTTTGGACTTGTGAAGAACCGTGAAAGACCGATGGTACGCCAACAATCCGGAAACGATTCAAGCACTTAAGTCCAATATAATCCGAGCAATCCGTGAGCTACAGCCCGAAACCATTAAGATGGTCTGCGAAAATTGGAGTGACATTATGCGCTACTACGAAGCCAGCCGGGGCAGCCACTTTAACGATGTTGTGTTCCATAATTAATGGGAATGTTTGCTCTAATACTAATAAATGCATAACACATGAACAAAATTTAATTTTATTCATTTTATTGCATTTTTAAAAGAAACTTGTATTTGGCCCATCCTGTATATCTAACACAAAGTTCTATCAGTAAGAGTTCCAACCTTGTTGCCCTACGTTGAAATTAATACAATCAAAGTTTTACTTAGCAACTTTGCAAAATGCAAAGTTCTATTTCAAATTGGTGAGACACTTTTACTTTTCAAAAAATATCTGAAAAATTGAAAAGTGGAAGTTTTTTCTTTGCAAATTTTGTAAAACATTTCGCAATTTTATTTAGCAGAAAATAATTTTTTTTCTTAGTTGAAAAGTATTTGGTGAAATAGGCCCCAGGTCCAAAAATATTTTTCAACTTCGGAAATGCCCTTTTTTAGCAAACATTATGTAGCATTCATTTTTGCATTTATAGAAATCCAAATTCGATTGAGCCATCGAAGGTAATAGTTTCCAATACCCAACACCTAACCTTTGGTTGTCATGTTTTAACAAAATATGTCCTTCTTTTCTTAAGCCGTGAGTATAAATAATTAAAGCATTGATGGAAAATTCGAATTTTCATTTTAGCTCATATAAAACGGATAGCTGCCATACAACGAATTTGTGTTTTTCCTCAAATTTTCTCGAACGAAATAGAGGAAATAAAACTTAGACTGACGGTTCTACACAAAGATTTTTGCCTCTGTTAAAAGCTCTGTCATTAAGCTTTTTTACTGAATAATAATGATGATGATGATCGGTGAGAAAATTTCCCCTCTTAAATGAATTTGGATTCCAATATCACTTTTGGATCATAAGCTCTCTAGCGCAGCTTAAAGTGTTTCAAATAAAAAAAAAGCTCAATAGCTTTCGGTTTTCGAACAAAACAAAAACTAAATAGTCAGTTCAGTGTAGAGATGCCTCCTAATCCTAATTAATTTACAGACAGGCCATTGACTCGACTTAACAAATAGAAAATATTCGAAAATGCTAAAATTAAATCAAAGCCAATCAATATAGATAGGCACAACAAATATCTTTACATCTGTGTACCTATGGATGGGTAAGACATAATAATGTACAAAGTTCTCATTTTTGGTGTATTTTAGTCGCCATAAAGTCTAGAAAGGGTGCCAGAGACGTCATGGGACGGAAGTCTCGAAGGGGAGACAACCATGTTTGCGCAACAAATTAATGCAGCAAAAGCATTCCTAGGAATCCATCAGTAATAGAAGATGTATTTACCTACCTAGAGACGATCGCTGCACTTGAATTTCCTGATTAACATTTAACAATAGAATGAGATGTTTTTTTTTTTTTGTATCTTTCTTTCTTGGCGGTGATTTTGTTTTTGATATTGTTGTTTTAGAATAACTTTTTTATTTATTTTTTAAAGTGGTTAATTATAATTAGTTTTCGTAATCATATTGAGATTTTTTTTTGTAATTTATTTTTTCGTCTTAGGGGGTGAATGTAGGTCGGTATTTATTTTGGTTTTCAATTGATTTTTAATTTGATTATATTACGCAGGTGAGATTGTGTTTAGCGACGAATTTTGTTATTTCAAAAAAAAAAAAAAAATTGGAAAAATGCGTATGTTTTTCAGTACGAACAAAGGCATTTGTTTCTTACGGTTTGGAGTTTAAAGACCATATTTTAAATATACTACATAAACACTATTGTGAATCAACGAAAAGTGAGAATATTAAAAGAGGTCATAAGACAAAACTAACAAAAAATGTTTCTATTCATTCCTACCTTCTGCAACTAATTAGGAGTACAACAATACCATGTGCAGGCTACAGAATGAGAGACAGGCTCAACCAGACACGCCGTTTTAAAGGATTGTAGATTATTTCATTAGAAATACCTATAGTCATAAATTTCGTGTAAGTTTTCCTGATGAAAAAAATTGCGAATGATCGCTTGTGGTACTTGTTGACATTACCCATATGGGAAGGAACCCACGTTTTTCGGGAATGTATTTTGGGAAAATTCGATTCATACTACCGCAAAACCGTTTAATATGAACGATCTCATACGTATTAGTTTTTCGCACAAACAATTTTATGATTCACAATTATTCTGTTGGTCTGTACGTATGTATAGGTACAGCCTGAACGTATGCGCCGATTTATTTAAAACTTGCTTCTTACGACTGTTGGTAAATTCTCCAGGAGAGCTTTGGAAATAAGCTTTAGAAACAACGAAATCCCTCATTTAAAACCGTAAGAAAAGCTTTTTTTTCTTGAAAACGGTCTCTATGGTTATAAAAAAATCATATAACCTGATATTATATGTCGCTAAGTTCCGACCTGATTTCTTCTATAATAGCCGTGTTTTATTATCTTGTATCGGGATCCGGATCTGGATCTGGATTAACTTTTAACACGTGTTACAAAAACAATTTTGAAAATTTCCCAGTATTTTGATTGTGTATTACGTGTTAAAAGTTAATCCAGATCCAGATCCGGATCCCGATAGAAGATAATAAAACACGGCTAATATTTATACAAGGATTTTTTTTAAAGGAAGGTGAAAGAGGGCTTGTAGAAAAGCTTGAGCCGAGGAATAGTTGTTAAACACAAATTTGAAGTAAATGGAATTATCTTTTTAATAAAAGATTGGAGATTCATTTAGAGGTTCTGTTTTAAGTATGGATTAATGACAGATACATAAGGTGTGAGTCATGTCCCAAGTTGCGGATCTGGGATTTGGCTGTGGGGGGCCTTCAGTTTGAGATTTTAATTTTCTTATAATTATTAAGAATTTTTGTCTTTAAATCGGGGAACGAAAAGTCCATTATCTCGAATGCCAAAATCTCGAATCTTAAAATGCATAATATTAGGTATTCCGAAATCCGAATTCCAGGACATATTCAGGATTAATTCCGAATTTCAATACACTATTTATAGTTAAAAATGTCACCAAAAAACAATAATTTTTCACGATTGAAAATAAAAGGACATTACTAAATTTGTATGCCAACATCAAGCATGCCGATGCTGAGCTTCTTTACAAAATGGAATGGGATCGTTTAGACTCGACCTCAGCAAGAACCAATTTCCTTCGGCACTCAACCCCCTACCTTGGTTATTATTCTGTTGCCTTTGGACTTAACAGTTTCAAGAGTTAATCCCCGAAAATTCTCTGGGCTAAGCCACATATATGCCCACAGGGTATCATTTGTTGCAAAAAACATGTAAATTATCTAGTCCCAATCTCTTTTTAATCCTTCTTATTCCCTTCGGACTTGACACACCCGGTTCAACTAGTGTTTAAAAATATTCCATCCTATATGACAAAATTAATTTAAGGAATCGGTTGTGAGAGGAGCTTTATCCGCTATAGCTCCCTTGATACGCCATCACTCACCATGGCGTAATGGTTAGTACATAGGACTGTGGCACCGAAACCATACCTTAAGCAGCCTCTTGCGCGCCAACACAATATCTTCATCACTATGTTTTCCCTTGGTAGTTCGATTTCGGTAGAAAATTGAAGGTCCCGTCCGAAAATTCGCATACAGGAATAGATGAAAGTTGTATGTACTCTTAATTCAATTTTCCCAGGTTCTCTACGAGCTGCCGGGTCACCAAATTTAACGCGAATGTCCGCGTTCTCCGATTGATTTGTTTCATGCGTGCATAGAGAAACTTATGAGGGCCGTTTCTGGATTAATATGACTACGTTAATAAGCTAAATTGGCGTATTTGGACTGAAGATGTTGAAGAGCTGCTATTCCATTCAGACAAAACAACGGTTTGGTGTGGTTTATGGGCTGGCGGAATCTTCATCGGTCCATTTTTTTTTTCAAAAATTATTCCGACCAGAATGTAACTGTGGATGGACTTTATTTTTGCTGGCTAAAATATTGAACAAAAAATCGCAAATCGCAGTAAATTAGAAAAAAAATATCGCAGCAAATCCAAAATCTTCGCAGTGGAACTATACATTTTATTTATAACTATTATTTCAATAAAATTTAAAATATTTTTTGAATTGACAAACCAAATACCAAATTATGTAATAAAGGGTTTTCCAATAAGAGGTGTTATTTTTAATAGCCCGCTATTTCGGTAGCTGTCACTTTTGAAGCTGTCATTTTTTGACATTTGACAAGTAGAAACTACGCCATTAATAAAAATGGATCAATACACGCTTCAACAACGATTGAAATTATTAAAATTCACTATAAAAATGGTGAAAATTTGGCAGAGACGGTTCGTAAAACTAAAACATTTTTGGGTCGTCGTGAAGCACCTTGTCGGGCCGCAATACAGAAATTGGTGGACAAATTCGAGCTGTTGGGACAAGTTCGTGATGTGAAGAATAAAACCCGTGCACGTCGCTCAAGAACAACTGAGAATATTGCTGTTGTAGCCCAAAGTGTTGAAGAAAACCCAGGTTTGTCCATTCCTCGTCGTTCTTTGGAATTAGGCATTCCACAAACGTCATTACACCGTATTTTGCATAAAGACTTGGGTCTTAAGGCTTATAAAGTTCAGTTAACACAAGAACTCAAGCCGGCTGATCATCAACAACGTCGTGTCTTTGCTGATTGGGTCCTTGAAATGCATGAAAATGATCCGGAATTTCATCGAAAAATCATCTTGACTGATGAGGCCCATTTCCACCTCGGAAGCTACGTCAACAAGCAAAACTGTCGCATCTGGGGCTCGGAAAACCCAAGAGTTATTGTTGAAAAGCCTCTCCATCCTCAACGCGTGACTGTTTGGTGCGGTTTATGGTCCGGCGGGGTCATTGGACCTTACTTTTTCGAAAATGAGGCTGGAGCAACAGTTACGGTCAATGGATTGCGCTATCGAGAGATGATTAATGATTTTTTATGGCCGGAATTGGATGGTATTGATCTGGACAACGTTTACTTTCAACAAGACGGCGCTACGTGCCACACAAGCAATGAAACCATCGATCTTTTACGGGAAAAGTTTCCGGACCGTGTTATCGAAGAGGTGATCACAATTGGCCACCGAGATCTTGTGATTTAACACCTTGCGACTTCTTGCTTTGGGGCCACGTGAAAGATAAGGTCTACGCTAACAGCCCAGCGTCGATTCAAGACCTCAAAGATGGAATTCGTGAGGCTATCGAGGACATAGGGCAGCCACTTTGCGGTTTGGTTATGGAAAATTTCATGAAAAGGATATGGTCCTGTAAGCGTGGTCGTGGCGGCCATTTGGCTGATGTTGTATTCCATTATTAACGGCATACCTTCCTCTTTATAATGAAATAAACATCCGATCATTTATCTCAAAAAATGCCATTTTTCTTTGAATATCAAAATAACACCTCTTATTGGAAAACCCTTTATAAGATAATTTTTTAAAAGAAACCAAATAAATTAAGGAAACAAAAATAATAAAACACTTACATATATAGGTACAAAAAAGATAGGGTATAACATATAGTTTAAGAAAAAAAATTAAAATAATATCGAAAAATGTGTACTTTTCCAGAAACTTTAACCGATTTTTGTTTGCAAATCGGGGATTAGCAACGCAATAGCAGAAATAAAATGGAGTTTCCATACAAACTATCGATAACAATTAGGTAATTCGCGCCGGTAACATAGTTTTTCTCCGTGCTTAAGCTAAGCGCCTAGAATTCTCTGCGCATAGCTAAGCCCGAAGGGAATTAGTTGTTGTTCCATTTAACATGTAAATTGCTTAGGCCAGATGTCGTTTTTTTTTACCAATTTCTCTGGGGCTTTTAAAAAAACACCGCTTTTATTTCAAAATAAGCGGTGGCCCAACAACATCTTGACGATTGTAGGGAATGCGCGTTGCGTCATGAAGAAAAAGAAACAATCGAAAGAAGTAGAACTGAAAGCATAATAACTGACAAGGTAGAGATGATAAATTTTTTTCTAAATGTTTGACATTTTTTCTACATTAATTTCTAACAAAATCACAAAAATCACAGTAGATTGTAGAGAATGCCCAGTGTTGCAGTAGATTTGAAGATTTAGAAAAAAACGCAGTAGGTCTACTGCTTTTCCAGTAAAGTCCGAACACTGTAATGAACCCTGTTGGGAGTTTTCATTTAACGGCCGCCCCGCAGTTGCAATAACTGACCTCTTATCGATTTCCATTAAAAGTTTTGTAGAGAGCTTATAGAAATGTGAGTTTAATTTAATCGTTTACATACATATATGTAGGGGATGATTAAAATTTAATGGTAAATTCCAAATGAATTTGCTCTTGATTTTGAAGCAAAAGCTATCGCCCAGGCCCAGGTATATGCTCGTCTGTCTTTATAATAATAAAATTTAATTTTAAATAAAGCTCTAGGGCAAGAAATATTCAATGCAAAGTTTAAATTCACTGGAATGCCTTCTCTTCACCCCGGGCACAAAATAAAATATAATTTTTAGAGACCATTCTTGTGCTTACAAGCACACACAAAGTTATCCCTCTGCAAACCACCTTGGGCGTATAATTTACAATAAAACTGTCAAACATAATAATTTATGTTAATATGGCAAAATTGAATGGTTGAGCGATTTTATTTAACCCCAAGAGCTTAACGGAAGTGCCTACTTGCTATTAGGTAGGTCTCGCAGTCGCAGTTAGAAAACTGTTGCTAAGAAAATCATGTACAAAGGATATAATTTGCAAACATTGACAAGTTAAACCAAAAAAAAAAATAAAATAAAAAAAGGTTTAACAAATTACGGGTGGCTGCGGAAAAAGCAGTCGAATGAGGGCAAAATGGCTGACGGAGTGTTCTTCTGGAGGCCCCCACTCTTATGGTTTTGCGTTGAGGGGTTCGTTCATTCTAAATTGCAGCGAGAACCGAGTCGAAAAGAAACAAATTAATGAGAAGAAATTTACAAAGTCCACCGCCATTCCCCCGCCTCGCCCGCCCGCAGTTTATTGAAGGAAGCCCCGGGCATGGAGGCGAAACACAAGGCATGGATTATTCTTACCTTCCGCTTCTGCAAAGTTCTATCAAGTAAACGACTGTAATATTTCATTCAGGTCAAAAGGATGTGGCATTAGACAGGAGACAGAGTTCTTCTTTTCTTCTTCTTCTGTTGTTCCCCTGTCCTGCCATTCAATAGCAGAATTGATTTTCGATTTGAAAACTTCGCTTCACTCCAAAGTTTATAATGGACGTTACAAGGGCGATCCCGTCCTGTCCTAGGCACATAAAACAAATCCCAAAAAGTACAAACCTATATAGCCCCTGGTGTAGGTACGTACCGTACACGTACACACATATAGTTAGGTACTTTAAAATGCTCTCCATTGGCCGATTTTGTGGACAAAGTTTGATTGATTCTATTTATATGAGGGAGTAGTGCGTGCTGGCAGTGATAAGAGGAGTGGAAGGCGACTGGAAAGAGTGAACTTCCTAATTGGATGTGTTAGGGTATAGAGCAACTTTAAAAGCTACCACGCACTTGAGTTCTTACAAAACTGAAAACAAAATGAATGCAACTGAGTTTGTTTGCCTCATCTGACGGTGGAATAAAAACTTAAAAGCATTTTAAACTAACAGCTATAACACTTATGGGTACTCGTGCTCATTCCCGGTATAGAATAGAAGGCTCTTTACAGTTCTATAGCAATGCTGTGAGTAATATTTTGTTCAAATAGCTTAACCTGATTTTCTTTCTTCAAATAAATTTATAACACTTAACTTAAATTTCAAAAAAAAAAAATATTGAGATTTCTTCACTCTTTAAAAGTCGATTATAATCAAAGTGGAATGAATTTCCACATTTAACAGTTTGCAGTTGAATTATTACCCTATGCACCTCCGTTTGCTGTTGTAGCGTGTTTCTTGGAGTTTTATTCATATAAAAAATAGACGACTTTTTGCAGGTGACAATTTATTACTTGACAGCCTGATAATTTTAAAATTTATGTCCCATATTTTGTTAATATAACATTTCTGAGCAGTCACAAAATGTTTTCAGTCAAAAATTGAAGAAGCGAATGCAAAATTTTGATTCCTCAGTATTTGACAACAAAAGTGAACAAATTTGGGTGATGTTTTTGAGATTTCTGAGAATTTATGAACTGCCAAAATTTGAGAATTTTGTAGGACTGTCGGAAAAGAATTCAAAGAATGCATGAATTTCCAGCAGATTGATTGCTGTAAAAAAAAAATATCCTGGACAATATGAAAATATTTCATTCTTTTACAATCATGGATCGATTGATCATCGAGATATTAAAAATGATTATATTCTTCAGGTTTATCTTATTAAGGAAGTTCAATTGCCAATTTTCATTTTACTATATAAAATTTAAAAAAATAAGAAAAGCGAAATCGGAGAGGACATCAGTAAATAGTAAGGAAGACGAAACGTATGATAACTGCTTGATTATATTCAGGCTGATCAAAAGATTAGAGAATTCGAAACAATGTATACTTGGTAATTTCTATTTTCAAAAGACTTTCACCAATTGTTATGGACAGTAGAGTTTGTTTTTAATATCTTTCCCATTCAAATTTATAAGCGGGGTTTTTGCACTTCTTGCGTTTTATTTTATTTATCTCCATAATAACAGTAGTTATTATACTTCTAAAAGATCACATTCAATAATCAACTTAAGAAAATGGGACAAAATTTTCAACAATCCTCGTTTCAGAAAAAACATAGACCTTAGAGTTAAAGTAGTCGTTTAGTAGCGAGTCCATATCTAACAACTCTTCAGTAAAACGCTCCTAATTTTGACAGATATAACAATCAAACTGAACTAAAAAACACAAAAACACATCAATTTCCTGTCTGTGTTCACTCAAACGAAACGCTAGTTTGAAAAATTTCTTTGCAGAATGTGGAAGTAGATAAGTGTTCCAAATTTTAGGAAAAATGTTGATTTTAATTATTTCGATTAGCAACACAGTTGGGAGCTATTTATGAAGACGTTGTGTTCCGATTAACCACGATAGCTGTTATTGTCATAAGTGCGGGATCTGGTGGCTTTGCCAGTGCTACAGATGCTGCTTTTGTTATTACCGTCGCATACAGTTTCTAGAAAACCGGGTAGAAAAAAAATGCGTGCACATAAACTCACTGGGCCTAACCAATAACCAAACGCTAAACATGCGCGTTTTGACAAATGCCAGGTTAAAATTTAAAGACGAGTTAATTTGTGTGCTTATCAATAACAGTATTTGTCAAATAGACAGCTGTTGAGATGGCATTTGTGTTATTTTGCAAAATAAAAAAACAATTTTTCTTTTTCCAAATAGAGATTTAAACTTTCTCACTTATCAAATAAAAAAATGAGTTCTGACGACCAGGACCCATGTTCTGTAACTCTCGCATGGTTAAAAGCAGTCGAGAAACGATGAAAAATTGAACAAAACTCATACGATTTGTTCCATTTTTCATTGTTTCTCGACTGATTTTATCGATGTGAAAGTTACAGAACACGGGTCCAGGATTGATGAAATTAGTATTTTGGAGGATGTGTGGACGCTACAAAAGTAGAGCAACAGGGACAGCAAATGACGCCATATTTCTTGCCGCTCTTTTGACATTTCTCTTCAATAAGGTTTGCCATTTCATGATGGAAAGAAATACGAGCCAACAACAAGTCGAAATTATTACAATTTACTACCGAAGCTCGGAGTCAGTGGCCTCAACGTTAAGAGCGCTAAAAATCGAAAAATCATCTTCAGGGATGAGGCTCATTTCTGGCTGAATGGCTTCGTAAATAAACAAAATATGCGGTATTGGTCAGGCAGCAATCCACACGTACTCCATGAGTCATCATTACATCCCGAAAAAAATTACGGTTTAGTGTGGTTTATGGGCCGGCGGCGTCATTGGGGCGTACTCCTTCCGTGATGATCAAGACCGGCACGTTACTGTGAATGGGGATCGCTATCGTTCAATGATAACCGAATATTTTTGGCCCCAATTGGATGATATAGACTTGGAGGACATGTGGTTCCAACAGGACGGCCGGCGCCACAAGCCACACAGCGAATGTCACAATCAATTTATTGGAAACCAAGTTTGGAGAACGTGTTATCTCACGAAATGGTCCAGTCGCTTGACAGCCTCGGTGGTGCGATTTGACGCCGTTAGACTATTTCCTGTGGGAAATATACTTCGTATGAATATCGAACGTGAAATTGCAGCAGTATCGGCCGATTTATGCTTGAAAACCGTCGAAAATTGGGTTCAGCGTCTGGATTTCTGCAAGCGTGCCCGTGGTGGCCATGCAAAACACATCGAGTTCCATACATAATGGCATTGAACGTACTTTCACAGGAATAAAGAATTTCATTGATATCCAAAACCGTTCTTGTTTTATTAAAAAAAACTTTTATAGCGGTCTTATTGAAAACCCCGATATATAAAAAAGAATAGATCCTTTCGAAGAATATGATATAAATTTCTTTCGACTCTACAGGTTAGTCTTTCTTATTGCAGTAATAATCATCTTATAAAATAATAATAATTTAAGGTTTGAAAAGTCCACTGCGAGGTTCATCATCAATGGTCTCCCAAGCTTCAAAGTTCGACTTTAATGAATTCCAATCGTTGAGTTTGCTTTCAACTATGTCGAAAAAAGGCTTTACTGGTTCGATTAGCAACTCCTTCATAGCTGGCTTCCAATTCGAGGAACTTATACTTCTTATTGACGATTTTTCAGTTATTTCAAATAATTCAATCTGAAATTGAAATTTACAATCAATTAAACAAAAGGAATTGATTTAATTGGATATTTTACTCACATTTTTCAATTAAAGGCGCAAATAACATATGTAGATGCCACAGATAAGGAAAATTATTACCTATATATTCTCTATAGTTTTTAGCTGTTAGATTGACAGCGCAAACGAGGTGTTTAGATAATTAAACATGAGTTTCTTCACTTTAATTTTAAAGGCACGTTTAGCGTTAAGCTGACTATTAAATTGATTTTTGGTATAGTTATATTTTTAGAGTCCACTTAAATATTTAAGTGATCTCTAAATTTGGTTATTGGTAAGGCCCACTGAGAACAATAATGGATTTGGTTTTCTAAAAAGCTCAAAATCTTCCTGCTCAGAAAAAAAAATTGAATGTAAATTTTTAGTATAATGAAATGACAATCGTCATCTGGATAAAGTACCAATACTAAAAAAAAATTAGATAAGCGCTTTGCTGCTTTTAAAGTTAGACAAATGTTTTTGCGTTAAACTATGCTTTATATCTTTTAAAATTAGGAAAGAGTCGACTTTCACTTTAAAACTATTTTTTAGAGTGGACTCCCGATTTAATAAAGATTTAGAGGCGGTTCAACCAACAAGCTTCTTCCAGACATCTTGATGCCTCCAGTTTCGCATGACGAGGTGACTGATGTCCTTTTTCACTTGCGTGCGGCACATCATTCACGGTCTTTAACTGCTACACCATGCCAAGAGGGAGCATTTGTGTCCATTCACTCTAATGTTTCAGCGACCTCAGTTGTTGGCTCCTTATTTTTTTGCCTACGTCAGTGTCGCCGTACAGTCTATTTGATCGTTCTTGTAAAGGGGGTGGTTAAATTTAAAGGGCCGATTTTGATTTTGAATAAAACGCAATTTATTTAGGAAATTATTGCCATTTCTTTTTATGATGATGATATTTTTATGGTTCAATTATGTATAGAATAAACTATCAGCCAAATGGACGCCGCGACCTCGGCGGCACACCTCCATCCGATGGTCCAAATTTTCGATGACGCTGAGGCATAATTGAGGTTCTATGCCTTTAATGTGCCGAATTATCGCATCCTTTAGCTCTTGAATTGTTGCTGGCTTATCGAAGTACACCTTTTCTTCCAAATTACCCCAAAGAAAGAAGTCCAACGTTGTCAAATCACATGATCTTGGCGGCCAATTGACATCGCCACCACGTGAGATAACACGGCCATTGAATTTGTAGCGCAAAAGAGCCATTGTTTCGTTAGCTGTATGGCAAGTGGCACCGTCCTGTTGAAACCACATATCGTCCACATCCATATCTTCCAATTCGGGCCATAAAAAGTTCGTTATCACGAGCGTGAAAGGTGCAATTGTTGGGTACAACGACGAGTTGAGGTGGACGGCTCTTCAGCCATCACACAGTACGAGCATGCGCTGGTGTTTTCACATCTCCTACAGACCCGGTTTGCTAAAATTTTTTCACGATTTTTCCGATTGTGGATAGATTAAATTGACCGAAAAAATCACGAAGTGCACGATATGCATTTTGATTTGAACGCCTATTTTCATAATAAGCCTGACTAACCTTAACGCGTTGCTCGATTGTGTATCTTTCCATGGTTCAAATTGAGTTAGTCTGAAATTGAGAAATGTCAAATGAAATGCAGAAAAAAACTTGAGTTTAGGTGTGGTTTACATTCAACATCGGCCCTTAAAATTTAATTTTCTTCTCCATTCCCAGTTTTGCAGTCAGGACCAAAAATCACCTGGACAATCTCTCTCATCCACCTTTGACAAGGTTCACGCGTCTGCACTACATAGCAGAGGGCCGGGTTTCTTACACACTCCTTTTTTTCATTCAAAGTAAAATATCTCAAGCAAAAAAATTATAGATTAACGAACAAAAATTTTAATTAAAGCTGAGTTATTTGATCAATACATTTTATTTTACCAAACACGCTCTTCAAAAAAAATGTACGACTGGATCGCACGAACTTGCTCTTTTGGTTAGAAACTGTAATGCAGACATAACTTAAAGATAAATGTTAATGACTCAGAAATAGGTGTGTTTTTTTTTTTAGTGCAAATAACAAAAATTCCGCTTAGTTAACGGCGATAAACCTCTCCGCTTATGAACTAAGCTTATACTATAAATAGAACTATATCCGTTATACATGGGGTAGGCGTTGATGGCGAAAAAAAGAACACAAAAAAAAAACGCACCTATTATAGTACCTATCTTTAATAGGGGGGTTCACAATCTCAAATATGTTTGACAAACACGGTTTTACTGACTCGATTGTCAAACATGCTTGATGAATATCAAAATATTTTGATATTCTGCATGCTTGACAAACATATTTGAGAATATGAACGCATTCTCGTCAAAGCAGGAGAAAAATTTTATTTAAAAAAAGTTTTCATAGTATGCGCATCAAAAAAAAAGAAAAAAAAAGATGGCTGTAACAGGAAATTGCAATTATTGGACTGAGTTTTTTGAAATAAATAGAAGTTTACCCGATATATGGCAGATTAAAAGCGAATAATATAAAAATAAAACAAAAAAGCGATATTTTAGCCATTCCTAGGTCCAAATTTGCTTCCTCTTATTTTGTTTCCTTTTTTTTTCTTCTTGTTTTTCATTTTATTAAATTTAATTCATCACGAGAGCCGCAATCGAAACGTTCGCCATGGTTAAAATTCTAGAGAGAACTGATGTTTGACAAATGCGAACGCAAATGGCTTCAATCCATTCATCAAGCCATATTTGTCAAACATATTTGAGAATGTGAACCCCGCTAATGAGAAAATGTTAAAAAGGTCAAGCAGAGTATGTATATCTACTATAAAAAAGGATTTTTTTTTGTTTAATTTGTTTCTGTTTAAAAAAATATTTTTGGAAAATTTTTAAATGCAATCCTCTTTGAACAATACTTTGAGGCAGCAGATTCCAAAATTATAACACAGTTGGTCAAACCATTGAAAAGATTTATGTAGGTGAACAACCCAAACATAAAACCATATTCTTCAAAAACAGTGGAATGGTTATTTCCATTATGTGATATTTTTGTCAGTTTTCTTACAATTACATTGGTTATTCTAGGTACGAAGTTTAACCAAAATCGCTTAAGCCGTTTTCGAGAAAATTTGAAAAACAAAAATTGTTCCCACCCGTTCTAGGTGAGCTAAGACAAAAATTCGAAATTTCTTTCTAGGGAATCACATAATGATGTAGAAAATGAAAAAAATTTAAATTGCTGTCTCGTGCTGTTTCTCATGGTCTCGTTGTACGGTATCTTTTAAAATTATCCGCTGCAACTGAATGCATTCTTTTTATCGCATACAACCAAAACATGCTGACAAAAATTCTTGGTCCCTTTAAAGGTTATGCTTTTTGATTTGATTGATTCACACAAATTTCATGACAAAAATAAGATACAAAATGTTTGGAATAATTTTTGTTCACAGCACTGTTAACACCTTGTGAACTTTGTCAAATAGGTACTAGAAATTACTAAGTTCGTCATAGATTTTAAGGAGCTTACCGACACACACGCACCTACCCGCAATCCACAACAAACTTTAGATTCTTAAATGCTCACTGTGGCAACCTATAGTGAAAACTCTTTATGTTTGCATACCTATTTTAGAAGGTGTCTGTGCTGTGCGTGATGAAGCTTCTAAATAGTATTTTTTTTTGATTATTACAATACCATGGTTCTGTACCAATACCAACATACACCTTAAACAAAACGCACACTGGTTCGTGTGGCAATTGAGTTAAAGGTCCTAATGCTTCCACACATTAAATTTCACAACCTTCAAGTACTTTAATTTACTTGAAACAAAAAACTCCTCAACACGAGGCTATAACTTCTTCTTTCATCATTTTGTTATTCCCCAACGCGCCGCCGCGCCGCGCCGGCCGTTTATTTAAGGTGGCACACACATATATCTGCCTACACAAACAATGTACACTTACAGTACATAGCTATTTTAATTTTAAGACACTCAGGTGCCAGATTATCTGTTTTATGTGTGCCAAGTGTTTTTATGGAGGCTTTGCGAGATGAAAGCAGATAGCAATGCTTGTTTTATGTTTCAAATTTCAGAGGATTAATTGGGTTTACTAGAGCTTTTTTTTTGTTTTTTTGCAAAGTTCCAAAAGGAATAAATTCGACATTGAAACGGAGACTCAGCTTTTAATGATGGCAGACGCCCGAAGCAATATATGTAAGGCTTCCGTTGCTGGGAGTCTTTTTGCGATATGGAAGCTAAAGAAGAACTTTGTGTTGGTTATTTAATTATAAATGAGCGCAAATAGGTACACGCTTGGTTGACGGTATGACGGTTTATTATTTGCTATCATATTAATTTGATCGATAAATTTAAGACTTTGGGGTTGATTGTCACTTAAATTTGTTGAGTTTTTAAACTTTATAATAATGTTATTTATGTCGCAGTTTAAGAGCTCATGTTTGCTTGGAAAAAAAATAAAGATTTTCGTAAATTGCCATGGGACATGGGGATGATATTTGAAAAAAAAAAATATTAAGATGAAGATAAATTCTTTGTTGGAGAGAACATACCACCAAGTAGTTAGCGAACAAGGACGCCAAAGATTTTTTGTTAAATTGATGCTTAACATTTATCTCAAAATTTAGATACAAAGTTATTGGTGTGATACTGTTTTCATTTTGTATATATTTTACAGTTATGTACACACAATTTAAGGGTGTGTCGTTTATGTTAAATGGTATACATATACTTTTAATTCATTCCTATAATTCCTTAATTTAACTATCTGAGTTTTTTTGTATTGATTAGACAATAATTGATATGCCAATAAAATTAGACTTACACTTCCAAAAAATGTCGACAATGGTGGATTTTTGTTTAGTTTTGTTTTGACGTTTTAAACATATCCTAAAAAGTGCACTTAATTTCAACAACTGCTTTTGATTTAATGAGGTACCTATAAAAGTGACAAAATTATTTTTTTTTTTTTCAAATACTTATGTATTTACATATCTGGAAAATTATCAGTTTTTTTTGTTTTGAAAAAAACATGACATGCCTTGTAAAATTCTACTCAGGAAATGATTCTTATAGATTTTTTTTCGTAAGAACGGCACAGATTTTGAGAAAAAACTACAAGCCTACAATTCAAAATTCACTTGTAGGTTTATCTTAGTATAACAAGTGTAGATTTTTTCTGTAACACACAAAAAAAACGCTACAGCTACCAATTTTATTGTATTAACTGAAATACGGTTGTAGGTACGTCTATTATTTTCTGGATATGAATCTGACTTTAATTCTAATAATTCTTATAGCGCTGGTGGTTAAATTGTATTCGTAAAGAAACAGTACTAATGTGAATTTGAAAACGTGAGTTTGACTAGTGCCGATGTTCTAAAAATATGACCACCACACGGCTGGCTCGGTCGTAGTCTAATCTGAAGGGTAAATTTTCGAGACTTTTTCCAACATTTGTGGCCGTATATCGGCAATAACGTGGCGAATGTTGTCCTCCAAGTGGTCAATCGTTTTGGGCTTATCGGCGTAGGCTAGCGACTTCACATATCCCCAAAGAAAATAGTCAAGTGGCGTTAAATCGCACGATCTTGGAGGCCAATTCACGGGTCCGTAACGTGAAACTATGTGGTTACCAAACGTTTCCTTCAATAAATCAATTGTGGCACGAGCTCTGTGACATGTTACGCCGTCTTGTTGAAACCAAAGCTCCTGAAGAAGTCGGTAATTATGGCTTTATACCCGTCACCATTCCCTGTAACGTTCTGGCCAGCATCGTTTTTAAAAAAGAATGGACCAATTATTCCACCAACCCATAAAGCACACGAAACAGTCAGTTTTTGTCTATGTTACGGTGTCTCAACATACACTTGAGGATTATCATCACTCCAAATACCGCAGATTTGTTTATTGACGTATCCATTCAACCAAAAGTGAGCTTCATCGCTAAACAAAATTCGCTTATGAAAATTGGGATCAACGGCAATCTTGTTTTGGCCCCATTTGGGCACAATTTGGAAGCATTGATCAGGAGACAGTCTATTCATCTTGAAATGCCAAACCAAACTGTCACTTGACAGCTGACAAAATAGCCGCCAGTTAAAATAGTGTTGCCAACTTAAAGTTCTATACTAGAAGTAACACCCTTTATAAAGGGTCCGCCAAATAACTTTTTTTTTTGAAAATGACGCAAAACATCGAGTGTAGCTTCGGCTGTGTGGCACGTAGCGCCGTCCTGTTGAAAGCAAATGTTGCCAATATCCTCCTCTTCCATTTTTGTGCACAAAAATTCGTTCAACATGGCCCGATAACGATCGCCATTGACTGTAACGGCCACTCCTTGGTCATTTTCGAAAAATGGCCCAATTATGCCTCTGGACCAAAATCCGCACCAAACAGTGACACGTTTTGGGTGTATCGGCTTTTCAATGTATGCGTGCGGGTTTTCTGTGCCCCAAATGCGACAATTTTGCTTGTTTACTACCCGCCAAGATCAAAATGAGCTTCATCTGAAAAGATGATTTTTTTTGGCAAAATCGGCATCTTCTCTAAGTCGATCGCAGGCCCACTTAGCGAAGCGTATACACAACCATATTCGTTCAGCGGAAGGATAAAACTAATTATCTGTCAAATCAGAGACGAGCTAAGTGTTACCATTCACGAAATAAGCACTAGTTAAAAAAAAAATGCTAGATGGCGGACCCTTTATAAAAAATTGGTTATTTTTAAAACCGCTCCTACGATTTTCAAAATTTTTTTCTTAAAAATTAAGATTTATATAAGAAATCAAATGGTGTACATCGCGCTGGGTTAAAATAGATTTAAAGTATTTGAATCAATTTCTTTCTAATTTTGTTGATTTAAAACAATTTACCAGTTTAAATAATATAATTTCTTTTGTGCATATTGCATATTTGCAACACTAGGCTCTATTGTTAATTTTTGTATACACACATTATACTACCTGCAACTAAACTAAGTTTTGGCAAATGGATAAAATATAGACTCCCATAGCTAATTTATTTCCGAATATAGAACCACAATGTGATCGCGCATAAGAGCAAGTTCGTGCAACCCAGTCGTGCATATTTTTTATTTTGCTTTTCATTTGTGGCAAACTTTTTTTATTTGTATTTATTTGACAGCTGTTCGATAGTACCAAATGTGAAATATGTAGATCAGGATACTGCGGTTGATTTTTTTTGGAAATTCCTTACTTATTGTTTTTAATTAGTACCTTGGACTGTCCTGTCAAGCCGGAGCCCATCCCACCTTAGAAAAATGTCCATAAATGGTTGAAAATTATTGGTCACTAAGCTGTGGTATATATACTTAAGTTAGCTATCGCGTAACTTAATTTATTTATAATCGAGAGTTTTTCAACAGAGAATGTAACAAAAGCTCAAAATAACAACAAAAGCCGTATTTTGGTGAAAATTATTGCTAGCTCAGTAATGAATTTGGAATAAAACGCTAATAATCACTTTTATATTTACTTTTCTTTTGTAATTTCACAGTTGGTAATCGTGCCAAATTTAATGAATGTCAACGTTTTTGGTTCAAATTGAATTCAGAAGGATTGATTCTGCTTTTCAGAAGAAGGACAGTAATTCCGACACCAATCGTGGTTAATATAGACTATGAAGCAAGAACCTGTCAAATTTCATTGAAGGGTGTCTGCGATGTCTATGGATTAAAAAAAAAAAACCTCAAAAATCCGAAATTTATTCCATTTTATTTTCTGCTCCGGAAAAATGCATTTTAAGAGCAATCGATACGATACGATCAAATATAATTTGTCCTTATATTTGTCAAGCCATCAACTTTCAAATTCTATTGAAGGATGGCTTCGACGTCTATGGATTAAAAAAAAAACTCTAAGGATCTGAATTTTTGAATCTTTTTTTGTTTCGGCAAAAAGTAACTTTAGAAGTTTCTGGTGTTTTTTGTAGCGAAATATTCTACAGACGTCGAGTAACAGTTTGTTGCTTATCTTTCAAGCAATGTCAAGTTTCGTATAAAATTGAATTTTTATTTCCAAATGAAATGCCTTAACATAATGCGCATACGTGTGAGAAAAAAGTACATAATATGCAGACGCCTTGTTTTACCCGGTATGCATTTAAGGACACATCCCATCTTCAAGCCAAAAAATGTATGGCTATCAACCATTCGAAAACGAATATTATTTTTTCTGCAACCGAATTTAGAGCCATTTAAACTTCTCAGTATTTCAACAATTTATTTTCACTCTATAATGTTCACTCTGATTACTGAATACTGACCTAAACTCTGTATATTAATTTTTCGATTTGTTGCTGTTTGTATGTAAATCCCAATTTATAGCAACAGTTATTGCGTGCGTTAAAGCGCCTCGCGCGACTAAAAAAATAACTCCGGGTGCCTACCGATAAAGTGCCCTGGGCCTGCGGGGCCGCATAAACAGCACTTTTATCAACTGAACAATTATAACAGTTTTGTTTTATGCTTTTTTACCGTTTTCTGTCCTAAGTGGTATAAAGTAATTATATTTCTAAAAGTGCAACTCTCTTAGAGCTTACATCACTTCATTAACCAGAAGTTTATTTCTTGCTTTTTTTTTATTTAGCTGAAAAGTGTTCATAAAAAAATAAATAGTCCAACTTAAAAGAAATAAAACACCAACCATATCATTGCCAATTAGTTTGTTTTCTACCTTCTTTCAAAAAAGGAACCATTTTTATTTAATTATAATAATAATGCTTCATGTGTCTGATTTTTGGCTTAATCTTTATTTTTATTTATTCAGCTTAAAAGCTTTGTTGTCCTAAGAGAATGTTTAATGTTTAAAGTTTGATTTTTGTCTTAATTAATTTTCCATTGATTTTAATTTCATATATTTTAAATGTTTTTACTTACTATTTAACAACTGTATTAATTTTTTGTTTTATTTTTTTTTTACATTAATTAACTAAAACTATACAAAATTATGTTTAGCACTTAGAGACTAAAAAATTGAGCAAATCGCATTAAATAATCAATTTTTATTTTATCAATACATTTATATATATAATAATATTTAAGTTTAAGCCATAAAATTTAGTTTTTTTTTTTGCAAAATATTTGATTTGATTTATTTTATTTCATTTTGTTTTTGATTTATATTTTTTGTGTTTGTTTGATCAATACAATAAATGTTAGGTATATATATAAATTAATATATGTATGTATATATATTTTTTATCTTTTGATTTGTGTGGTTTATTTTTAAGCGGTAATGTATACAGATATTTTGTGGTATATTTTTAAAATTTTATATTTTTTTAATCTGTGTTTGTAATTTCTGTTCTTGTTTTTTTGTTAATTATATAATTTAAAGAAGCTCTTGCAATTACTACGGTATGTTGATTTTTATGTTTTTCTTTTTTTAATTTTGTTAAATAAAAAATATATTTAATACAGCAGGTACTGACACTTAATAATTCTACACATGTTTTATTGGAGTGAAGCCCGGTTCATTTGGCAGGGTGTGAATACATTTTTTTTATGAGGTTATGTTAGGTAGTGTTAAATGAAGTATAGGAATGTTTCATATCGAGATCACATCTCAAAGGCTGGAACATAAAATAAAAAGTAAATTAGATAATATAATACCTATTGGATCCACCTTTATCAAGATAAAATAAAGCCATAAATAGAATAGAAAATTCTCTGTGACTCTTAAGAAGCTTTATAGCACTCTGTTATTAACAAATTACCAATGTCGTTTAAAAATAACCAATCACTTGATTAAATTTAAATAATCATGAAAACACAGCCTTGAAGGTTGCAGAAAAAATCAATACCGCCTCGTCAGCTTAATGTTACATGAAGTAGGAAAGAAAAACGTATATCAGAATTAAGTCAACAAAAATTTAAATGGCGTTTAATTTATTTAACTACCACAGGATTCACAGTGAACCCTGAAGGCGGAAGCTTAACAAAATTTAAACAAAATTAAATCTTGTCGTCTAAAGAGAAGTTTTACCTATGAAGGTAAAAAGCTCTATAGAAGATTCAAAACTGGATGTATTATTATTGAAGCTAAGAACTGGAACCAAAAGCACTCCATATAAAGATATCAATCCTTCCATTTGCTTACATTGTAGCTTCTGTAATTTCATTTCGTGTCTTGTGAAACGGAGTAACAAACATAACGTGTGTGACAAAGTGGTAGAATAATACAAAAGCCCATGCTTAAGCAATCGTATCCGTCTTCCTAAACATACTAATGCAATCTTGTTAGCCAAAAGCTTTTTTTTTTAGTGTTTTTGACTGGAACAGTATTAAACTCCCACCGCGGAAATTTATAACATATTGGGCAGAAAAGAACACAACGGATTAATTTAATGAAAATAGTTTGTGATTAACGAAACCAAAATGGCGGCACTTCTGCAGCTACTCCATTATGTTGATTTGAATTTTAAAGCCATACATAATTTTTAAAAAAAGCTTTTTTAAACCACATGCTTCTTTATACAAAAATATTACTTCTATTCTAAACCGTGATGTCGCACCACCAGGGTAATATTTACAATTGTAGGTACAGCTAGTAAGACGAATCTTTGCCGCTGACTCTTTTCGAGATTTAATGAGTTGGAAGGTGAATCAGATTGGTTTTTTCTCTTTCTCACTCATTTAGTTTCAAAAAGAGTTACGGATATTGTGTAATAGGCGACTTAATTCAATCAACTTGGCATGCGAAATTGGAGACAGCTATAGCTAAGAATCGATCTAGCTGTCTGTAGCACCACTTTAAGTAATTAAGTAAGGTAACGGCCCTTCCGGCCATGCCTCAAAAGATTTAAGTTCAAAACTCAAGTAAGGTGACTTAACAGCTCGTACTATGACAAAATCGCAAAATTTTACATTAAATGACAAATCTTTCTCCCGAATTTTAAGATTTCACAATTTAAAATTAAAAGTAATAAATACTTTGAACCCAATATTTTTCTTTCCTCAAATAAACAGGGTTATCTACTTACTTCAGCAAAAGTCAGGTCTGTTAGTTTTCCAATATCTATACTTCGGGTCCACGCCAACAATATCATCACAAAGAAACGCGATATTGTGGCTTAACCATTTGGGTTTTTTAGTTCTGCATAACAACAAGTTGCGAAAGTTCTTTGACTAATTTTATAGGCTAGAGTTATAGCGGAGTTATGGAGATCAACACTATCGCGATTTTCACGCTCCTTAAAGTAGCAGAGTTCAGGAAAGATAGAATTTTTCGTGGAAAAAAAATATAGGATTGCTGATTTTTGCATACCCGTTGGATACTGTTAGAAAAGATTTTCGGGACGCCCTCCATGACCCTGGTGAAAAGCTTAATTTTTGAAAATATGACCTATCAAACCCTATTACAATTGCCAATTATTAATTGATAGTTGATAAATATTGAAATTTGATACACTAAAACTCAATTTATTAAAAAAACTGAATAACTATTCCGTCGAAATAATCAATTTTATTGTATTTACTTTAAAAAGGTCTTCACCCTTCTCAATGACTAAAACTTTTAACAATTGGGTTGTTGAATATCGATTTTCAATACGTATTTATCAATTATCAATTGATGATTGACAGTATAGTAATAGGGGTGCATGCCTCCGAAACTATTGGTTTCAGCGGAGAAGTTATCAAGCTCAAAATCGTAGGCATTGAATTCATCTTTTATTTGTACATATGTACTTGCATAAATTGTTTTTCTGCACGGTCAATATTTTCGAGGTTATATCGTTTTAGTTTTTTTCTTTTTCCAATTTTTCTCGTTCCCTAAAAAGCTTACATAAATTGTTTACATGATAATTATTGTTGCAGTGCACGAATTTTCAAAAAAATGTTGACATATTTTTGAAAAGGAAAATGGCTCTGGAAATTCATCCAACTACATAAACATAATTTGTCTAATCAATGGCCTGCCATTTGTAAAAGTTTTTATTATTTAAAATAGTCGTTTTTGCAATACATTTTTATTTCATTGCGCTCCAAAAAAAACCCATATTGACATAATTAGTGTAGTGGCTGGCCTAGATACAACTTTAGACTACGATTTCGCATCATCTTCAAAAATATACCAAAATAAAGGAAATTTTTATTTTACGTCACCTGAAAGACTAAAAATTTAAATGACATAACCTCGAAAATATACATAGTCTGCGCAGAAAAAATGCATGAAAGATGATTTTATTGTCTGTTACTTTGTTCTAAACAATTTTCCCCCAAACACCAATAAATACATAGTTTCTAATGCATATTTCTATTTATGTTTTATAAAATGGTGGATTTTTACAGGGTCAGAGGGTGTCCCGAAAACCTGGTCATAAGCATTTCTCTAAAGCCTTCTTCCAGATACAAAAAACAAATCAGACTTACAAACTAAAACCTGGAGAAATCTCGGCTAGATCAGGAGACCAGAGATACAAGAGAATTCCAGTAGTTTCCAGCAGTAGCCCAAAATTCAACTTATGGCAACCCTAGTAGGTAATAAATCTTCATTTATGATGAGAGTTTTTAAATAAAACTATTGAAATTTCTACAATGACTATGCTCAGTCAGCTTGATTGGGGAATTAAGATAAAAAAAACATAAAACTGAATGTAAATTATGTAACTTTAATGAATTGTGCGATGATAGTATTTTTAGTATTTTAATGTTTTTTTTTTATATATATTTATTTATTTATTTATTTTTTTTTATAAATGTGCATTAAGACCGGATGCTTCAACTCCAATTTTGGACGAAATTTTGATATTCATATACGTTATATCGTTTCACTTCTTCTATTTCTATATCTTTCAGCTTATATTCGTATAAAGAGGAAGAATTTTACACGAAAACAGTTACTTAAAAATTTAAAAAATAAAATTACAATTACATTCAAGCTTGTGCTCTTTATGGCATAAGCACATTATTTTAATATTTTTTACAAAAAAACAAAAATGGCGCTCGCTTAGCGTTGTTGTACAGTAAAAACTACTCCTTAATCCGCTAAACACGTATACTAAAACATCTAAAACTTTTTGTTTTTTTTTTCTTATCATTTTTTTTATCAATATAATCTATAAATATCAAATTACAGTTAATTAGAATATCTCTTATGTTTTTTTTTTGGGAATCCGCACTACTTACATTAAAATATAAGGAGTGGCATTCATGTTGTTGTTTTACAATCATTAGCTATGGACGGCCATTGCCTTTTTATCACGGCAAAATGTGTCATTTGGAAGGCGTTGGTTTGTGGACAACGCCTTTCCACAAATCCAGTCAGACAATAGCCCATGTTATAGTCCTCCATGGAGATGTTCGAACTAAGGTATAGCTTGAATTCGGTCTCGGTGCTTTGCTTCCGATTGAAATGGCCCAGGATCAACAGTGAACCCTTGTCCATGGGGAGCATTTTGGCTTTGGTCACTTGCCGCTGGGAGCCCATGAATTCTTCGATGCGACACCGATTTGGTTGCCACCAACATGGCGTTATTGTCCAATAGCTGGAGGCAGCTGTACGTGCCCAACCTTCTTCCGGGTAGAGTAGGATCTGTGTATTTGGATGAAATAAATAGAAGAATCTTGATGAGAAAATAAGAGCAAAAATAGGACAAGAATTCAGAGTAGGTATATACCTACTCGTACTACCCACTCCTACAGACGTGTGTTGTGTAATTGTACACACATGGAATTGGAATTGTTTTTTTTTTTTTGGATTGGGACGAAGGATGCTCTGTGGAATCGATCTGGAAAAGGATGCACGTAGTGAAATAGTTGGATGATTTTTTTTTTAAATTTTACTACAAATTTCGCGACGATTTTGATGTTTGTATATTCCGCAGGGGTAACCAACAGGATTATCGGAAAATTGTTATTGACACAGAGGGTGGTGTTTTGCCATGGAATGGCTTTTATGAAAGCAGGGTGTATATGAGCACAAGCGCCGCTAGCCATCTCACCGCCTACGAGCAGAACAGATTTTAACGCAAAGAAAAGGAAGCAAAAGTAAGGTTATTTATTATACACACTAGCTGGCCCGCCCGGCTTCGCACGGGTAGACAAACCTAAGCTTCGCATACAATTTATAGAAGAAAATATTTATAAATATTTAAGCTACTTATTGTATAATAAAACACTTCTTTCTGAATGGCAAAATTTGTAAAAAAATATGATGATCTAAGTCCAACCCATTTCACCCTCCAAATTATAAAATTTTAAAAAGAATATTCCTAAAGACATTTCCTTAGAAAGACCCTTCAAACAAAAAAGAAATTCTAAAATCGGACAATTTTTTTTACTGAAAAATTAAATGTGCCCATACAGCGCTACCTGTTGAAAATTTTCCGACTTTTCATTTTTTCTCTAAACCATCGCGCAGCAATTACGAACAAATTTTCCAATTTGGAAACAAATACTTCTCATTTAAAAAATTTATAAGTTAAAATAGTCGTTAAATTTTCTGAAATTATCCAATTTTCTTTCCGCAAGAACCTTGTAAAAAGTAATAGAAAACTTAAAAAAAATTAACTAAATCGGTAAATTGGTAGATTTTAAATTGCCATTTATTGATGAAATTAAGAAATAATATTTATTGAACCAAAAACATAGGTTAATTAAGGTTAATAGGTATTGTAAGAGTATAAAAAATTAATAATATAGCACTGTATTCCATATTTAATTTTTTTTTCAAATTTACCTACATTTTGAAATATCAAATTTACAAAAAATAATATTGAAATAATTTTTAAAAATGCAAATATATTTTTTTTTTGAAAATTTCAATACGCAATAGTTTTTTAATTTAATACAAACTTCTATACACAAAATTGAATTTTAAACCGTTTATTAGATAATGAGATACCTACCTAGATTACCAAAATCGTAGGGGTCGTTCTGGAGTAAAATAAGAAGTTCCTCAACGGTTTTTAAACATTTGTATGGGAGGTACCGTTATTTTTGGGTATAAGACTAATTTTTGTTGAAAATATTTTATATGATGTAATAAAACTAATTTTTACCAAGTTTAATAAAAATCACCTCAGGCCTTTTTGAAATATTGAATTTTGAAAAAAAAAAATGTTCAAACTTTTTTTAAAATCTAAAATTATTTTTTTAATTTTTAATTTTAATTTTTTGATTTAAATCAGTTGAACCGGTTTCGAGAAAAGCGAAAATTAAAAAATGGTACTTTGGGATAACAATTTTTCGGAAACATTTTTTGTTACTAAGAAGCAGCCTACATGTATCTAATGCATTTTACTGATTTTTTTTTTCTGTGGAGCAGATTTTTATCAAAATATAATTTTACTTTTTGGCCCCAAAATGTTGTATGAGGTATCTACCGTTATGTGTTCTAAGAAAAACTGAAAATAAATGTGTGAGGGGGGTAATAAAAAAACGCTAGGTGGGTATCTAAGTTGGTTTAAAGGTCTTTATGAAATCGGCCATAAGAGTGTGTTTATGTTAAAGCTTCGATAATAGATTCTAGCATTGACTCGAGAATATTTGATAAACTGGTGTTGTTTGATGATAAAATCGTTTATGGAAACTTTAACATAGACACACCCTTTGAGAACAATAAATTGCAAAGTCCAGCCTGTTATAAATTATTGAGATATTTGCTTCATTTTATTGGTAAATTTGAGTGAACCAAACACTTTTGTCGGTTTTGAGGTATCAGGGATATGAACTATCCTGATACCTCAAAACCGTGTTTTAAAAGCTTTACTCAATTTTAAAAAGTTTCACTAAAACCGCGAATAGTTTTGAATAAGAAATTTGTCTTGGCTTTAGGCATTCCAGATACTTTGGTTGCATTATGAATTGGTGTACTATCAAGTAAAAACCAGTGGCATGTCAACTTTTTTCAAGAAGAAAGTTTGAATGTTGCCGCCCGCGCCCCCTGATGTTCTGTCCGCATGTAGAGTTATCCTTGCACATCTCATTCTGCTGTTCCTGATGCCTGAGCTTCGTTTTGGCAATTTTCATTGTGCGGAAGGAATTACATATGGCTCAGGATATGACCTGCAATTTAATTAAGTTATTATCTCGTAGTGGTGTGTGTCTGTGTTTGTACAGGGCGTCCGTTGCCGTCGTTGTCCTGTAAAACTGAGGGGGATTACATGGCTTTTAAATTGAATATAGCTTTATTGAGCAAACATACACAGATATAGATACACAACACATCAACTCACAAGTATTTTGCAGGATTTAAATTTAATATCGAAAGAGCGTTATTTCCTCGGTTGAAAGACTTTTAATCCATCTGCTGCTGTTGCATTGGAATTGCAATCCCCCACGACCGACGACGATTTATTGGTCGAATGCTTGATGGTGATTCAACGGAGTGTAAGTGGGGGTTAGGCTATAGCCACTGAATGGCATGATGGTCGGGTGACATTTAAAGAGTCTTCAATATACTAGCGTCTATATATATATGTACATACATTTCCTACACTTGATATGTTTTTAAAATATTGAGCATCATACCTTAATGTACTTTTTTTTTTTTTTTTGTATTATTTTAGCGAAAAGTCTCATAATTGCTAGTGCATTAAAATTAAAGAAATAAAAAAACAACAACAAAAAATGACATTTTCGAGCCACTGGCAATCGATGGGAAAATAATTAAAATATCAAGCATCTCCATAATTTCGGAATGGATTTCTTTTATTTATTTTTAGGTCTGCCATGAAAGCACTTCGGTGTGGAAGGTTAAAGCTGTTTTTCATGTCCATATTTTTTGTCAATTGCAATTTTTAATTAGTTTGATGGTTTTTTACTTTACTTTCTTTTATAAAGACAAGGATGGATAGATTGATTTTCTGTTTTTTTTTTTTTGTAAACTGAAACAATGAGTCTTAAAAACAATTAGGTTGAATAGCCAATTATTGAGGACAATTTCTTGAATGGCAGATAATGCAAAAACCACAATTAAGGCTACTGTTCTGGAAAATTCATATTTTAGTCTTTGGTATTGACAAAAGAATGAATAAGAAAAGAAAATGAACCAAGAGACAATGTTCCAAATTTGTGCAATCTTTATAATTACTATAGTAAATGAAGTTGACCCAAAATTCAACACCCTATCGAATGAATCAAACAGAAGAATTAAATGAACACAAGAGGCATTATATGCGAATAATTGTTATGTAATGTTGAATCGCTTTACATAGTTTGACTTTCGTGGGTTCTTGTATCGTCTTTTTTATGTAATTTGGAGCAATAGCGCAAAACAAAAATGTTGAAATATCGCTGATTCTTTAAACGCAAAGTGACATAAGTGAAAATTTAGGTTAGGTGCCTGAAGTATGCCAACCGGCGGAGGGTCCTAGCCCTGAGGGGCCGCATAAACAGTACTTTTATAAACTAAAACCTAATACGCATTTTTTTTAAAATCACTTTGTTCATAATAGGTAGGTGCCTAAGAAGTTGAATCGAAATCGTTGGAGCTAGTTTCGAGAAAATATGTTGTGTGGCAGCTACCCGTTCTATAGATGATTTAAAACAAAAGTTCTTTTTTTTTTCTAGGGACATAAAATTTCTCTGCACCAAATTTGAAGCTCACCTGGCTTAACTCTAGTACAGGCGCACACACACAAATGTTGTGGTCCATTTTCCTAGGGAGCCTGGGCCCAGTGCGTTCACTAATGAATTTGGTATCAAATGAAAGGTAAAAAGTCCGCCAAATAACTTTTTTTTTTGAAAATGGTGCAAAACATCGAGTGTAGCTTCGGCTGTGTGGCACGTAGCCGCTGTCCTGTTAAAACCAAATGTTGCCAATATCCTCCTCTTCAATTTTTGTGAACAAAAATTCGTTCAACATGGCCCGATAACGATCGCCATTGAAGGTAACGGCCACTCCTTGCTCATTTTCGAAAAATGGCCCAATTATGCCTTTGGACCAAAATCCGCACCAAACAGTGACTCGTTTTGGGTGTATCGGCTTTTCAATGTATGCGTGCGGGTTTTCTGTGCCCCAAATGCTACAATTTTGCTTGTTTACTACCCGCCAAGATCAAAATGAGCTTCATCTGAAAAGATGATTTTTTTGGCAAAATCGGTATCTGCTCTAAGTCGATCGCAGGCCCACTTAGCGAAGCGTATACACAACCATATTCGTTCAGCTGTCAAATCAGACATGAGCTAAGTGTTACCATTCACGAAATAAGCACTAGTTGAAAAAAAACGTTAGATGGCGGACCCTTTATTTTCTTTATCTTCTTTGAAATCAAGTTTTTTTTACTCAATTTTTAAACGCCAATATCTATCAACGGATGCTGTTATTTTAACAGTTCGGTTGTGGAATCTACAACCATGTCTGTGTTAAATTAGAAACAGTGGTTGTCGGGTCGATTATGACAATTAATGTAGTAGAATGAAAAACAAATTTTGTTGAGTGCAGTGCATTGGACCATACAAATTTCAAATCCAATCTTTTCTTCATAAAATGTTTTTATGGTGTATTGCGAGGAAATCACAAATGTTCCAATAAAATCTTTTAGTAGCATAAAGTGCCTCTCATCTAGGCATTCAGATCTAGCAGAAAATTGTAGGTCCTCGCCATTCCTACTAATTCAAAACCAGGTATTTGGTTGAGAATGAATAAATATTAATGAGTGGACAAAGCGGTCTTCTGATCCAACACATATCAAATTAATCACGTTGCAATCAACGGTAGACACGACTTACTTATTTGGATATACATACAAACATTTTAAGAGCCTTTAATATTTATTCAGAAGGGTGTCTTTACTCCAGGAATGGCGTTCGGAAGTCTTACCGTAAAACTAAAAAGAACATGTCACAGCAGCACGAAGTCCAAACAGACACACATGTAGGTAGAGATGAAGAAAGAAGTATTGTGGCAGAGTCACAGTCGGGGTTAAGAATATGGAGAAACAGCAAAAGATTTAATTGCGATAAAAGCCAACATACTGTTGATGTTAGGCACAACTAACAATTGAACATGAACGAGTACGGTGATAGCGAAAACTGGCGTAGATAAGAAAAGGACAGATAGCAATATCCACAATGAAACTGGAAAAAAATGTATAGAGATCATACGTTAGCTATCCATTTCAACAATTTGGTAAAAAGAGAGCATACTTGCGAAATGGTTTTTCAGAACTTTTTGCCCGATCCACAAAAAAAGGACATCCTATCAGCTGCACCAACTTGAAAAAAAATCAGTCTTCTATTGCATATAATAAAAGATCAATAAATCTGCCATATTATGTGAGCGCCTGAAACAATTCATCAACAAACTGATCGTCCACAATCGATCAATTTTCAAAAATCCGGCAGATCAAGGATAAAACCCAAGGCTCACAAATAAATACCCATCAGAATATCTTCGTGAATTTTAAACTTTTAATATGACAGCATTTTTAAAAACTAGCTATACCAATCCATATCCAGTTAGGGACATTCTGTGCATAATGACAAAAGAGAATGCTCGCTGCTTCAAGAAGTTCAGATTCATCAACATTGCACTGTGCGAAAATAAGAAGCCAATGACACAATCTCCCACAAGTCTCCAGGACCAGGCTAAATTGCTTTTTTGTTGAGACATTGTTTAACCCCGAACTCTTGCTCTAATTAAGTTATTAACTATATATTCGTCCGAAAGAAATAAAAATGTGTAGACAAAATATGTTCAGCTTCAAATTTTGAATATTTCTTGTCTCTGATGGTCACACTCTCTGAAGCTAGTAGCCAAAATCATCAGTTTTCAAAAATCATCTTTTTTTATATTTGAACATACAAATCTGGGAACGTTGCTGACCTCTTACTTTAACAACAAACCAGCCATTGGCAACGCATTCTTGTCAACTACCCACAGAGTGCTTCAAGTTAATATTATCATTAACATAGTTAATGATAATATTAATATTAATTAATAGATGACATTGACGTTGCAATTTCATACTTTTATCAAGTATTGAAAAATTGTATCAATTTCATAATTCCTCAAAAAAATTCAAAATATTCAAGCTTTTCCCATCCCTAGTATACAAAAGAACTTAAGATTCTTCGTAACAAAAGAAACAGAGATTGGAAGATTTTCATAAAAAGTATGTCCCCTGAGGATAGAAATGTGTATATCTCCCTTTTTGATGAGTTTAAAACCCTCTCGAATAATCTATATACTGACTATCTCAATACTATGCAAATTTCTCTTAAGCTAGACCCAAAAAGCTTTTGGAAATTTGTTAATTTGAAAAAGAAATCTGATGGCTTTCCAGTCAATTTTACCTATAACAATAATGTCTTAAATAGTACCCCAGAAATTTGTGATGCTTTTGCAAATAACTTTAGTCAATCTTTCATTGATACTCCTCTTACCGTAGACGAAGACTTCTTTTTCTACTTACGAGATTCTCCTCAATCCACCTTCAATAATATTACAATCACAATAGACAAAGTCTTATTTTATCTGTCCTTACTTCATGATGATTACTCATCTGGACCAGATGGAATCCCTCCAATAATCTTGAAAAAATGTAAAACAATATTAGCTTCCCCTCTTCTACAACTTTTTTCTTTATCCCTAAGCTCGGGTAAATTTCCTTGTATATGGAAAAAATCCTTTATCACACCTGTTTTTAAAAAGGGTAGTAAATCTGAGATATACAATTACAATCCCATTGCTAAACTATCTTGTATTCCTAAGCTTTTTGAGCAGTTGGTCTGTGATGGTTTGACTTTTGTATGTAAAGGTATTATTTGCAAACAACAACATGGTTTTATGAAAAAGCGATCTACGGTAACAAATTTACTTACATTTTTAAATAAGTGCTCTCATGCATTACAACGAGGAAAAGAACTTGACTGTATCTATACTACTCGAAGGCTTTTGATCAACTTTCTCATGAAATTATTTTATATAAATTAAAAGTTTATGGGTTTCCCCCTGGACTAATCACTTGGATTTCATCATATCTCCAAAATAGATCCTACCAAGTTAAATTCAGAAACATTTTCTCCAACCCCTTCATAGCCAGATCGGGAGTTCCTCAGGGAAGTCACTTAGGACCCCTTCTCTTTATCTTAGCTATCAATGATGTGCACCTCTGCATACGTTATAGTGAGATACTAATTTTTGCGGATGATATGAAAATTTTCATAAGCATTACATCTGACAATGATCGTGTTCTTCTACAAGATGATATTACCAGATTAGTTACTTGGTGTAATAAAAACGGTTTGAATCTTAACCCTATTAAATGTCAGGCAATGACTTTTTCTAAAAAACGAACTCCTGGGTCAATTGACTATATTATATCGCAGCACACTTTACGTCGAGTACATGGTTTCAAAGACCTTGGAGTTCATTTTACCTCTAATCTTGATTTTTCGGAGCATATAAACTTAATCGTCAACAAGGCCAATTCAATGCTAGGCTTTATTAAGAGATGGTCCAAGGAATTTCAGGACCCGCATGTTACTCTCGCTCTTTACAACTGCTTAGTTCGCCCCCATCTTGAATACGCGTCCCAGGTATGGACTCCTTTTTATGAGATCCATAAAAATAGATTAGAAGCGGTACAGCGTAAATTTATTCGTTTCGCTTTAAAAGGCCTACCGTGGTCCGATCCCTACAATCTTCCTCCTTATGAACATAGGATTAAACTTCTTCAAATTCAGCCTCTGTCACAAAGGAGGATCAATAATGATATAGTTTTTTCTCATCAACTAATAACTGGCGTCATTGATGCACCCGATTTATTAAGTTGTATTAATTTCAATTATCATGAAGGAAACCACGATATTCGTAGTTTTGATTTAATGCATCTACCTTACCACCGTACTAATTATGGCATGCATGAACCATTTACTCGCATGGGCAAACTTTTGAATTTGAACTCAAATATTTTTTACTTTAATGTAAGTAAGAGTAGTCTTAAAAATACACTAAAGACCAGTGTTCCACGCTCTTAATGTTTGTGTTATGTAATTTTAATTCTTGTCATTTCATTTCTTGTCTTCATTTTATAAGTATTTATTTCTCAATGTTTTGTAAATTTTTATTTTTCTTAATGTAATATTTCCAGTTGTCTTGTAGTGTGTTAGACTAATGTAATTTATCTACCTACTAACAACTAACACCGCGCTAAGTGATGACTGTGACAAGTTGTTTTTCCCAATATCTAAAGGCGAAAAAATATCTAAAAGAGAAAAGAGATATTGTTACAAAATGCTTGCATTAAAAAAACGATCAACTCAAACTTCACGACTTTCTCAGCAATTTTATTGATACATTTTAAATCCAATTTTAACTATCTAAATTAAAAAAAAATAGATAAAAAAATCAATCATGTTGCCACTATATGTACTGGTATATGAAACCAAATTAATAATTACGGAGAAAAAGTAATTGCAACTCCAACTCCATTAAGCCATTAATTTATATTTCGATATTCCCTTATTCCTCCATGAAAATGCAATTAAAATACAATAATTCCAATTTTTACTAATTAACGTCGTCACACACTGTCACCGCAAAGCAATCATTGCATTCCACAATAATTAAACATAAATTACTACGCCATTATACCCACTTAAAAATTGTGTGTGAGAGTCCTATAGGGTATAATAACTACTACACCAGAACACATAAGAACTATGCCATAAGTATATTATGTACATAGCTATAGCTACCTGATGATAACAAAGTAATTTAGCAATTTTCAAAAGGACCCTTAAATCCCTGAATTTTCCATGAGCTAAACAAACAACCCTAAATCCTCCCGACATATTATAATGACATTGATGATGATATCCTGAGTTACAATCATCGATTAACTTTCGGTCAAATAGTTGAGTATATAACAATTTATTAATAATTCAGGAAAAAGGAGTCCTTTCCTGAATTTACTGGACCTTTGAATAAACTTAACTAGAAAAGAAAGTATAGACAAACTGACTGTCGACTGTCCTTATTTTTCTTTATCTCTTCGGAGAACTAAGGGTGTATTTTCTTTTGCTATACTTTCGTGCTCCCTGGGGCTCATTTCCGCCGGAACAATAAGGTTTTTCGTTTGCCAAGTATAGTAATCTAAATACTTTTTTGCCGGAATTTTACTTCCTTTTCTATTTCCTGCGAGGAATTTTCTTTGGAAAGAGTAAACTTACACACATACAAAATGAACGAACGAACAACAACGGCTCCGTTCGACCAGGCCTCTTCATTTAGCTCAGATTCCGTTTAAGTATTTCCCAAGACGCTCGTACAGTTTTGCAAATAGCCTTTCAGCATAACCGAAATAACCCTCGGCACCTGTTGAGTAATGCGACTGTAGTACGCAATTTATATATGTATATCTTTATCCTCGAACCTCAATACAAGAGGAAGCCTCATAGGAAGGCAGGAAGGATATAGGGTGAGCTTGAGGGTTGTAACGAAGCGCAAAAAGGGATTAAACAAACAAAACAGCTTTCTCGAATATTGTGAAATATTTATGCCATTGGGTAGTTGTGTATTCGGTGCTCTACGAGCTACAAGCTACCCGCCCAGACAGTTGTGATGGGTGCGTGTTCAGTGTACAGTGTACACCTGGGTACGATCCCCAAATGTCGATTAATTCCCATTAATAGTCCGCACTTCATTTAACCCACGGTTTTAATTTCGGTTACGACAAAACCGCTGGGATTAAGATTTTTATTTGAGTATTCCAGAATCGGGCCTGTGTGCTCCAACCATCAACAAACAACCAACAACGTATTGCTATAGGCTCTCAGCCCTCAGCTCTCAGTCAGCGCTTATTATATCCGGTAAATTAAGGATTCAAGCTGATGGTGGTGAACGGGGTTTATGATGGTTTAGCGTATGAGTGTGCGGACATAAATTCAATGTTAAGGCTTATTTTTCGAGTAATTTGCAGCCAAGGATAATGGGAGTCTGTTGAATTGGCAAACAAAAAAAACAGGATATTGCTACTTTGGAAAGGAGTTACTGTATATAGGGACTATAAGACTATGCTTCGTAAGCAGTTCGTTTTGGTAGTTTTTTTTTTTGTTTTTGAAGATTGGGATAAAAGTTTAGGTGATGAATATAATCTGAGTGGGCTTTTGTGGGATTTTGGTATAAAGGAGAATTTATTCATTTCGGAAGCTATTTCGAATTCCTTCGCACCCATTACATTTTATTTGCTATTTCTTTTATAAATTACCTTCCTTTCAATTTTTTTTTCCTTTATCTTCGCTTAGATTTTAAGAAGGAGAACTTGAAAATAGCCACCCGAGAAACAAGGTGGTCCATACTTACTCAAACAACTTAAGTTAGTTATTTTAAATGTTGAATTTTAATATTTTAATTAAAATTTTAATTATTATAATAAAATTTATTTTAGAAATTTCTTTTCAAATACATTGAAAAATTTGTACTTGTGTGAATTTATAAGGTTTCTCTTTTATATAAGCACAATTATATTATAATCTGTGTACAACCTTTAACACACGACCGAAAAGCCACTTAGGTCAAAACATGACAAAATTAATCGCTCTTTCTTTTTTGGCACCAAACGCAAAAGTTTCATTTAAAAGAGAAAATGTTCAGAATCTCAACCCGAACATTTTTTTTTTAACTGCGACTTATAGGGTTCTGAACAAATCGACTGTAAAAGGCGCTGTGGGTGGGGATACGGATATTGTTTTTTTACTTCAAATAAAAATTACAGTTTCAGTGTACTAATAATCAAGACAATTAAGGCATTTTCAATTGCCTCAAAAACTAAAACACAGCAAACAATGTGGTTCTTGGTATTCGAATGAAAATTTATGTGATTTGAAAATAGACTTCCATGCAGAACTGTTTTCTTGTCTTATGCCAGCGCTACCGTTATAAATTTATGTATACCGCCTTATGCGGACAACACAGGGTCAAAAAGGGTAATTATTGTTAATTCATTTTATTTTGCGAAAACTAGTTGCCCGACGATACAAACGCGTTGATAATTTTCTGCACCCATTATCTTTTTGTAATTCTGACAGATGACAATCATTATTTTTCAATGGATTAGTTGAAATTTGTACGCTGACGTAAGTCATTCATTTTATAAGTGTTATAAAAGATATTAATGAAACAAAATATTTTAAGAATATGTATAAATTCTAGCCATCATAATGAAATACAAAAGTTATTCAGCCTTAATGTGAGTTTCAACCGAAAAAAAATATTTCATCTTAAAAGTTTTTGTTGGTCCGGAATTTTAAAAACAATTGTTAGTTTTGTCCGAACGAAATTTCGAGTGGAACTAGAAGTGACATTTCAAACAAATATTTGGGATATTAGCTGTGATGGTATATGAAAATAAATAAAATGCCTACGACGTAAAAGAAAAATCCCAAATGTTTCCTTACACCAATGGAATGGAGATAATTATTTTATTTTTATTTATTTAGTCCATCATCATCGTCGGCTCGACAACCGGGGTCCGGTCCTGGCCTCCTTCAACAAGTCTCTCCACCCATCCCGGCCTCGAGCCGCCGCCATCCAGTTGCGCACCCCAAGGCTCCGGGAGTCTTGGTCTACGCCATCTCTCCAGCGCAAGCATGGTCTAACACGCTGTCGTCTACCACAGAATGTACCACAAAGAACTTTCCGAGCAGGTTCCTCTTCGCTCATGCGAGCTAGGTGCCCTGCCCACCGGAGTCTACCGAGCTTAATTTTTGTCACGATATCTGCTTCAAGGTAGATTGCGTACAATTCATGATTATACCGTCTCCGGAATCGTCCTTCCTCACATATGGGGCCAACAATTCTCCTTAAGACTTTTCTCTCGAACGCGGCTAAGAGGTCGGAGTGCCTTTTGCTAAGCACCCAAGTCTCGGATCCATATGTGAGTACTGGCAGGACCATGGTCCTGTACAGCAGCAGTTTTAAAGTTATGGTGAGATTTCTGGATTTGAAGAGCTTTGACAGACTATAGTAGGCTCTGTTGGATTTGAGAAGCCGCCCGCGTATTTCTTCTTCTATATTGTTATCGGCTGCTACTATTGACCCAAGGTATTGAAAGGATTGCACCACTTCAAATTCGTGCTCCGCTACCTTGATTGTTTGACCAACTGTTCCTCTCGCATTCGACGCCACCATGTACTTTGTTTTACCTTCACTAATGTGCAGCCCCAGATTTTGTGCCGCCTGCTCGATCTGGATGAAGGAATCATGTACAGGTTGCTCAGTTCTTCCGATGATGTCGATGTCATCTGCGTAAGCCAGTATCTGGCTGGACCTGTTGACGATGGTCCCTCTTGTTGTCGTGCCAGAGTCACGGATTGCTTTCTCCAACGCCAGGTTGAAGAGGAGGCAGGCCAAACCATCCCCTTGTCGGAGTCCATTAAAGATGTTGATTGGTTTGGATAGCAATCCGGCTATTTTTACTTGGCTTGTTACGTTGGTCATGGTCAACCTACATAGTCGTGTCAATTTATTTGGGATGCCGAATTCTCTCATGGCTTTGTAAAGTTCTACCCTGCCTATGCTATCGTAGGCGGCCTTAAAGTCTATAAACAGGTGGTATGTTGGGATGTTAAATTCTAGACATTTTTCCATCGCCTGCCTAAGGGTAAAGATCTGATCAGTTGTTGATTTGCCTGGAATGAAACCACACTGATATTGTCCGATGATGGTTTTAGCGTATGGGGTATTTAGTCCATCTCACACAATTTGTCATATTGTGTTGATACGTGAAAATTTTTAGGATTGGTTATAAGATCATCACACATACTATACTAGGAGGTTTGAGGTTATGGTGAAACTGATTTGTTATTTGTCTGGATGCAATAATAGTGGAAGCAAAATATGAACATTGAGCATCATAATGAACATCAACACGTTTACTTAGATGCAGAAAATGATTTTTTGATTACAAAAATAATAGAAACTTCAATAGATTTTTCACAACATGTTCCATCGCTGGAAGAAGTGATTTGACATTTGAAAGCTATGAAAAATTAAATGCCATTACAAATTCTATAAGATTTGGTATAGTTAAGTACAAAATTGTCATTAAATTGTAAATTTGAGCATGGTGCTGCAACTCTTGGTATGAAAAAGAAATACAAATAAAATTGCGCATTCGTATTGCAATCCGTATGCAAAGTAAAAACTAACATTAGAAGGTGTTTCGGGTATATTTTTGGAATGCAAGATACACCTACCTCAATTTAAATATTGTTGATTTCTGTCTTCTTTTGCACATAAATTATGTCAAATTTCGCCCGAAATGACTACTCACAATATGGGGTATTTTTTAAACATTTAACCTCTTTCGGGTGAATAAATAATCGGGTGAGTAATCGGTAAGTGAAAAGTCAATTTTTCATGTTGGAATATTGCTCGGGTGAAAGTCTCTGATTGGCTGCTTTAAGAGAGATAAACACTCGCATGGGTAAATGGGGTAAAATTAAACGTCAATTTTAACGAATTAAAGGTTATTTTAAAAGATTAAGTTGAATAATAACACATACGATATATTTTTTTTCGAAGTTCGTTTTAAAAATTATCCTAGGGCGACTGTTATACCTAAGTAGCTGTTGTTTTAAACCCATTGAAAATTTTGATTGTTTAATTGAAGACGTTTGAAACGTTAAATCAGTAATTAATTATTTTGATGCAAATAGAAACATGGTGCCTTAATTATTAACTCCTGCAAAAAAAAAAAAAATAATAATTAAAGTTTTTATTTTTTAAGTGCTTCAAAACTTAACATTACAATTTTTAATTATGGTTTTCAATTGAAGCTATTTTGCTTTTTTGAGTTATGTCCATTTTGCAAAAAAATTATTTGGGGTTAATATAAATATGGATATTTCGATTACTCTCTTCTTTAAACTTTTTCGTGTTTTAATTTGTGTACGTCAATTAATCTATACATTAAGGATATTCATTGGGTTTTGCTTTCCTAAGGACACTGCCTTATTTGTTTCCCACATTGCAGATACTAATCCATTTTCAATTTTTTTTAAAATTTCCCAAAGTTGATCTGGAGGACACATTATAAATTAGTTAAATAACTAAGATGCAAAATCGTTCACAATTGCCCATTTTCACCTTTTAGCTTTCTTATTATATTTTCAAAAACTTACTTATTTCTGAGCATTTATGTGAAAATTAGTAGCAATTTCAAAACGTGTTTTTATAAAGGGTCCGCCAAATAACTTTTTTTTTTTTTGAAAATGGCGCAAAACATCGAGTGTAGCTTCGGCTGTGTGGCACCTAGCGACGTCCTGTTGAAACCAAATGTTGCCAATATCCTCCTCTTAAATTTTTGTGAACAAAAATTCGTTCAACATGGCCCGATAACGATCGACATTGACTGTAACGGCCACTCCTTGCTCATTTTCGAAAAATGGCCCAATTATGCCTCTGGACCAAAATCCGCACCAAACAGTGACACGTTTTGGGTGTATCGGCTTTTCAATGTATGCGTGCGGGTTTTCTGTGCCCGCACAGAAAATCGGCATCTTCTCTAAGTCGATCGCAGGCCCCCTTAGCGAAGCGTATACACAACCATATTCGTTCACCGGAAGGATAAAACTAATTATCTGTCAAATCAGACATGAGTTATTAAGTGTTACCATTCACGAAATAAGCACTAGTTGAAAAAAAAACGTTAGATGGCGGACCCTTTATAAGAAAACGATTATAAAAGGCAATAATGTTGTAGACTTAAATATAATAAAAAGCTATGGTAATTTAGCTATACCGACAAAACTTGGGTTAGCTGACCTTCAAAAAGAATATTTGAAAAGCAAGGCTCGTTTTTTTTTCTTAGAAGAGTTATATATACGCATTGCATTATTACATTAAACATGGATGCTAGATTTGATTGTCATTTTCATGCGTTGAAAAACAGAATCATTTTCATCTGCATCCTTCAAGATTTTCGTCATTCAATATAACGATTAGTATCGTTTTGGACTTCACGAAAACTAAAATTAATCAAAGGATGTGGTGAAAAAGGGTAAAGTTCTATCTTACATAAATATCTCGAAAACTGTCAATTTTTTTTGGAAAATTGAGAAGATAAAAATTGTAGCTTATTCAATACTACATTGTTATACTATTTTTCTGAGGAGCAATTGAAAAAATTGCACTAATGATGCAATATTAGTTTTTGTTTTCAGTTATCCGCTACGGTAATATTTTCGGGCGTAATTTCAGGGAGCCTTAATATGGTAGGTGTTATGCTTCAAAAACTCCCAACCATTTTTTAATTCACGGACAACAATTCTAAAATTGTTGGAAGTAAATGTGAGGACAAGAAAAAAAAAATATATCTTTTACAAATTTCTTAACAGCCACATTATTGACTTGTTTTAAAACTAGAAAACAGAACGAGGTTTGGAAATGCACAAATTGGTACCTATTATTCAAAAATATTTTAACACCTAAAACACGAAAACTTAAAACTAGCTTTGGATAAAACTCTCAATTCATAAAACCGTGCAAAAGTTGGGACTACAAACTTCTACAAAACTAGTTTCGCTATGGAACTGGATTTGAAACAAGTCAATAAAATGGCTGTTAGTATATTTCTTTAAAAAAAAATATCTATATATTCTTTTTTCGAAAGAGAATAATATTTCTTGATGCCTCCAGACTTGTAAAACAATTTAAAATAACTTCTCCTATCAACTGAAATCACGCACACAAGTGTTAAAATACATTAATGCGTCCGACATTTCAATTAATGTTAATGTTTAAATTTAAAAGACTTCTTTTGCTTGAAATATGGGCCTTTTATTTCATTTACTCCTGTTGACATTTACTTACGTTCACCCTTAAAAAATCAATTACACTGTGTTATATTCTTCTATAACATAAAACAGAATATAATTTTTTGAAAGTCAAAGGATGCGTTGTTACATCCGAAGGATTTATCCAACAGAAATATTGGAGATTTTGTAACGATTTTTGTGTATCCAAATTACTTGCTCATATAAATGTATGGATTTTTATTTATAGACTTTAATAAACAAATTTGCAAAGAAAAGAACAAAAATATTAAGTAAATAATTACACTTTCCTGCCTTTAAAATACAACAACCAATTTCAAGAAGCGGATTAGTGAAAACCTAATAAACAGTCTCAAACTAACTATAATAGTGTTAAATCTTTGAGACTGTCCAAGTTGAAGTTCCAAGTTTAATGGATGTTGTATATGATATAAAATTCCTAGCCAAAATGTTGACCAAAAAATATGTAATCAACAAAAATATGAAAGATAGCTTAAGTCTCAAATTGGTAATATGAAAGCATCTTGTTCCAAACGGCTCACTTTGGAGCAAATAATAACCTTCCTAGACTTTTAAAACTTTTTTTGTACAGTCACCGTACATGAAACATAACTCATCTAAGGACAAAAGAGTATGGAAAGCCTCTCCCAACAAAGAAAGAAATAATCAAATTTCTAATTCAGTTCAGCAAATTTTACCATTTAACACCTTCCACAAGACACGATAGGTACGTTAAAAAAAAATATCAAATTCCCTGGCTTAAGCTTTATTCCAAACCAGGACATTCTCAATTTTTAATAAAAATAAAACCAAGAAGACTTGCGTAAATTTCAATTTCAAGACACCGAATCCTGCCCTGTGATATAAGGATCCTGTATACATGAATTACGACCCCAAAAAGCAAAGATACATTTCCATTTCCATCGTAAAACCAAATAGGCAAAACCGCACAATGTCTTCATAACTCCGGCATAATGAACCACATTTGACGTTTGTGCCGCCCGACGCCTTTGCAATGGCGTTTTTCCCCTCTTAAGAAACCATAAACTTACCCCAAAACTAACTGCTGAGTAATGACATTTGCAACTTTGGCTGATGGCAATCCAACCATCCAAGCAGCAACCACAAAAATCCCAACTCCCCTGATGCCCTCTCACCACCCTGAAAAACCACCACAGATTGTGCTCGCTGAATAATATTCCTTCCATTTTATTACCTTCATCTGCATAACCCTCGGCACATCATATACAGTTATTCGCATTATGATTGCTTTCCTTCTACATTCGGGGGCTTTCCGTATGCGGGAAGGAATAAAAGTGAAACCATAAGGTTTAAGGACCCCCAACCAAATTCACCACTCTAATACGCTTTATTGTCCAGAAACATCGGTCGCCACTCGCCTAATGACTCCATTAAGGGGAGCTTACAATTTAGCTTGACCTTACCCAGTCCCAATTTCGATTCCAAAGCAACATACCATACCTACAATTTGATTGAGTCGATTACTTTATCAAAAACGTTTCAATATTTCATTGAACGCCCTTTTGGGCAGATGTTATTTTGTTGATTGTTCGGCATTCGACGTTCGTCTTGCCACAGCATGTCGCCTCGGATACAATTAATTATTGCAAACACAATAGAAAAGTCAAATATTATAAAAGCCTCCTACTGATGCATAATGATGTCGGCAGATCATTAGTTTTGCTTGCTTTCAAGTTCGTCCTTCCTTCAGGTAGCTCCTGCTTTCTGCCTTCTGCCTATACCTATAGGTCCTTTAATGGTCGAAGATAAAAATTCACTTAAACTTTTCCAATTATACGACTTGGAATCCTAACCTTAAAATAAAATAAAATAAAATAATATATAAAAAGAATTTGATAAAAATGAAAAGATTTACACAAATTACAAATCCTAGCTGAAGTATCCTTTTTCATCAACCCACCCCCCATCACCCTAGCAAACAGTAGAGTATAAGAAAATTGAAAGCTTCTTCCACTTGGCGAAATTTGTCCTCCTCCTTGATGGAGGAGAGTGCTTGCTCGTTCAATGAAAATCGATTAGCAATCTTCTGCTGAAATAAAGAAGCGTAACGGCGACGATGGAGAAGATGGCGAAGCCCATCATCATCGGCATTGGGAAGGATTCCATGCAAAACGAAAGAAATAGTAGATTCAATAAAATTCAAATATCCTTCTCGTCCTTTGCGAATTGGAATGGCAGCCAATATCGAATGAATCCCTAAAATGTTAAAATCATCCTTACTCTATTCCCCCTTATGCTCAATGTCCTCATGCGGATGGTTACCACTATGGTAGTTTTCAAAAAAACTTAGAGGATTTTTCTAAAGTGTGGGGAATTTTATGTTGGTGCTTGAACAGAAGACAGCGAATACTATAGCTGAAGGATAGCCATTTGCACTATAGATGTTTGGTACTTTCTTCTCGTTGAGTGTTATCGTTCGTCACTTAAATGAAATAATCATGCGAGGGTAGCCCTGGCGTGGTTAAGCTTTTACATCAATTTTCATATGTTTGTCCCGCCAAACCCCAGTGTTGGGATACAAATGGTCGTTTTATTGACGAAACTCACCAAAAACCTCTTATTTATCAAAGTCTAAAGCAATTAAAAATAAACAAACTACTTTTTAGTACGAAATTAACCTCTTTTAAACAAGCCCGCATTATAAGATTTTGTATGTACATAAGTAGCTTTTAATGTCGTTGCTAAAATTCATTAAAATGAGGGGGCTATGAACACGACATGATAATAACATTTTCGATGACTAAATCGATATAAAAGATCTGATAATTTGTTAAACTTTTTTTTTTTTAAATAACGTGTTTTTTGAAAGTCATTCAACTTAAGACAGTAATGATATGATTTTTTTTCAGTTCGAAAAGTGATGGAATCAAAAATATAAATATTGAGCCTCATTCTGATATTTAGCTGAACTGTGGAGTTATGTGGAAAGAAATTTATTGCACAGAAAATCCCAGAAATTGAATTGCTTGTAATAGCTTCCGAGGGCTCTCTAGGTCCGTCAAGCTGGGTACAGCACAAGTTTGAAGGTCAAGAGATTTTAGTTCCAAATCGGGATTGGGGTTCTAAATTAGCACTTAATGGGAACTTAATTCATGCATCATTAGAATTTTGATTTTCCGCTGTGGTGTACCCAGCTTGACGGACCTGGGCTCTCTTGTGTGAAAAAAGACGAATGTTTAGATTACAGGAATGGCTTTGGACTGAAATTCACAGATATTTTTTTATTTCGTTCTACAAAGGGGGTTTTAATAGCTTTCATTTGAACTTACTAAAATTTGAAGCACATAGCTTTTTTTTTTGTAATTAGCGCACACCAAAAGGATTTTGACTACCCTTAAAATGCTTTAAGAAAGTGCGAGCGTCAAGAAAATAAGGAAGGATTCAATAGGAGATACCGATGCATTCTCTATTCTTGACGGTACGTCCGAACTGGGGTTCAAGGATAAACTGACGAGCATTCTTAAAAGCGCGAGTATTACGGCTGGATATTTCACTAGAACACTGTTTTTTCGAAGTAGCGATAAAATAGAGAGACACTTGAATTACTACGGCCGACGATGTTCCGGAGTTGTAATTGTTTCTGTTATAGGTACTACTATCACCTATCATTTTTAAAGCTCTATTTTGTATTCTATCCAAGAGATTCAAATGACTTAAAGGAGCACCTGCCCAGATGAGAGAGTTGTACTCAAGCTTTGGACGAATAAAGGCGTGGTAAATTACAGCCTGATCAGAAGGGGAGACAAATTTCTTGCATCGCCGAAGAAAACCTAAACATTTAGCATCATTTTTGGTTACGTTGAATAATTCCACAAAAGGTGGTATGTGATGACGACAACTACAAGCTGTTCGGTTTCTTCAATGCAAGTACCGCTCATGGAAGTGGCATGGGGCTTCAACCATAAGAGACAGCATTGAGTTTTTGAAGCATTAAATTCTACACGGTTTTTGGTTGCCCATTGGCTAATTCTGTCGAAGTCAGAATTAAATAAGATTATCACATGCTGCCGCTTTAATTCCACATCGGAAGGACAAGGATGTGACAAAAGCTGAGGGTATTATCGTCAGCAAAACAATTTAATGGATTAGCAGTTTCAGACAGAAGATCATTGATGAATATCAGAAAAAGAGTCGGAGACAAAACAAAGCCCTGGGGTACAACAGCATTTTTGTTATGAATATCAGACTTGAAACCATCCAATACGACTTGAGCGCTTAGAAAGGTAATTCCTAATACAACGAAGAAGAGATTCATCTATACTTGATGCCAAACTCTATCAAAAGCTTTTGAAATATGAAGTGCATCAATTTTAAGCGATGTAAAGATTTTGGCCAGTGTTCGGTGCGATATACCATCAGATCACCAGTGGAACTATTGCTTCGAACGACGTACTGATGGTCATTAAGAAGCTTTCGTTCTTCAAGATATTTCTTAAGATGGAAATTAATCATTGTTTCCATGACCTTGGAAAGAAGGGAAGTAAGTGCAATTAGGCGATAGTTCGAGGAGAAGAAAATTCGCCTTTTTTAAGAACAGGCTAGACAAATGCTGTTTTCCATAAATATCGCTTATACAAACTGCCGTTACAAAACCAAGTTGTAATTATTTATAAATTAAATGTTTATTCTGGATGATAATTTCACGAATTTATGTAGAGTATGGATTTTTGTTCAAGTGGCAACCATACTCAAACAAACTGTGTGCTCTTGAGAAGAAATGAGTCAATGAAATCATTAAAATTAACTTTCGTTGCCATTTCCCCAAACAGAAAGAGAGGTAAGGCAAAGGGTCCTGCAAACAAACAGCATATCCATCGCGCAAAGCATACTTCGACTTCACTTCATTCGAACTTGAAGGCGATTGCGAATCTTTACTACCACCACCAGCCACCACTCTTGGTACTTGGTTTTTAATTATTCAAAAGGGACTCCGACTCGATGATGTTTGTGTCCGCCACTGGGTGGCCAGTTCGGGATAAAGTAGAGTTCGGGAACATAAGAAAAGCGTCTCTATCCTTTGCTTGAAAGGAAGACCTAGTGATCCATGGAACGCACACTCCATACTGTGCATGGTGAAGGGTAGAATGAAGATGGCGCATAAAAGAAAGAAAAAAATAGCAGGAATGAAGGACTCTTTTGGAAAGTTTTCCACTTGAATTTTCCTCTTGTTTTTTTTTTTTTTTTTTCTTCTCCACGTTTAGTTGCACATCTAGAAGACAACGACGACGAATACGACGAAGACTATAAGTCTGGACTCCTCTGGGTGTGTATAAGCGGGTTGAACTTGGTGTTATATATTCTTTACCGCCACAACTTGGTCTTGTTGTTGTTGTGGGGTCTTGGTTCCCTAAAGAAGAATATGCTGCGCGGCGCTGTTATATTTTGTTTAATTATAAAAGTTTCACATGGTTTTTTTTCGGTACTTTTCCTAGGGCAGCATGCGGCATGAATGGCGGCGAAAGGATTTCCTGTGCAAAAAAAAAAACTTAAAAAAAAGCGAATGAATGTCGTCTTCGTCATCCTCGTAGTCAAGCAAAAAAGAGGAACTTTTAAAGTGTTAGCGTGTATTGAGGAAGTTATTAAAAGTAGGAAGTGCAGAGCAGTTAAAGTTTAATTCGTTTCGATGGTAACAGGGCTGAATGAAGAAAGTTACTTTATTATAGACCCACTCAAGGTGAGGTCGTTGATTGATACGGACATTTTGGGGAGTTTTACAATTTGATATGAGAAATCATCAAGTGGTCGTTTAGTTCAGGTCTAACTTCTTAAAATTTTATTAGTCATTATACGAGGCAAGGTAGTTCAAAAGTTCTGCCAGGATAATTTTTGGTCTTGTAATTTTGGGACATTTGCCATTCCTTGATTTGTTGGAAGATCTAGATACTGAGTGGGCCTTGAAAAAAGCATAAGTTTCGCTATCATTTCGACATTACAATTATAGCATTGCATTCAGCGCCGTTGGAAGAGGGAGAGGGGGTGGAATCTTTCGGGCTTATTTTAAATTTTAATTGTTTTTAAGTTGAAAGATTCGTTTAAAGCTCAGTGAGCTAAAAATTTCAAACGTAGTGCAATCTTATCCATTTCTAAATTTGGCATTTGGCTGTGGAAAGGGCCATGTCACATTTATGGTTTCAAAAATAAAGTAATGTGTGGAATTGATCGTCAATCAAACGTTCGATTTACGTTGTGTAGTGGATAGATAGCCTTTTCTTACATGCGTGGTGGCCGAAATGCAATTTACAATGTTACACCGCAGCGCAGCGCCATTATGTGAAGGCAGTCATTTTCGATTGAAATGAACTTCAAATGTGAGAGTCGGTCATTACACATGTGTGTGAATTGTGAAGGTACCTACTACAATTATTTGAATTTCGTTTGCCTGAAGCAACTCCAACTGGAATAAGGCTCAACATACGCGTTAGATTATAACAAAATTTGTAAATAATCCCGTAATTCCAATTGAGTCCATTAAATTAAGACTGGATTGAATTTTGAATGGAAGTGTGATTGCTTTCAAAATAAGAAGGTATTTCGTCGAATAGCTAGCTCACTGTCATTGACATCCCATGTTTTAATGCCAGGGTCTTGAAGCGTTTACTCGAGCATATTACATTGCTCGCTGCTTGGCTCGTACCGCTCATCAACATATTTAGGCGTTCATCGACAGGATAGACTTTTTAGCTGCGGGCCAACTTATGAATTTATTAACAAAAAGCTCAGTATTGTAGCAATGCTCTGATTGCGTTTTTTTTTTAATATATCTTTCCCGGCAAATAAAGTTGTTTGCAAAATTTAATTTTTCTCTGTGAACAGCTCCATCGCTACACTTCACCTACTTGTCTTTTTAGGTGATAATCGTGACCATCAACTATATTAATTTTCGGCCAAATTTATTTGATTTTACTTATTTTACTAATCGCGGTCAGTTGTTCTGCTGCGCACTCAATCAAAATACTTAACAATATAAAATCGTATGGGAGGAAGGGGGGGGATCTTTTTCCCCCCGTTAAGCCGGGAAAGGCAATTTTCTTTAAACAGAAAAAAAATTATTAACAACTGTTTCACTTACAATGCCATGATAAACCTTTTGTAAGGCCAAAAATCTCTTCTTTTATTGTGTTTTTAAATAAAGTTGTTTTAGAGAATAGGTTTTGAAAAATTAATTTTCAAACTCAAAATTTAGAAAAAAAAAATTATAATTCATTAAATTAATTAATTTAAAATAAATTAATTTTAAAAATGTTGTACCAAGTTTTTATTTAAATTTAAAAGACAGTTTTTATATAAAACCAATTTTTTTAAGAAAACCGTTTCAACGATTTTTATTTATAGATTTAAACCGTTTTAGGAGTTGTTTTAGCAATTTAAAGAACAAACATGAGACTGGGGCATGTAGGTATAAGTCTATGTTTAAGATGTGTCTCGTAAATATTTTGCATACCAAACTTAGCTTAATTTCAATAAAGTGAGATTGGAGACTGAGATTGAGCTTTTCGCATTACAAAATATAAAAAAAATTATAATAAAAATTTATTTTATTTTGGAGTTGAACTGCGTGAAATGCGTAAATATCAAATGATTTTAATTTTAAGTCATTCAAATAAAATACGTGCCTCAGAATTAATAACTCTGTTTTCGCAAAACAATAAAGATACAAATCCTCAAGTAGCCTTGTGTTTTACACCAGAAATAACATACAAATTAAAATTGAAATTTAAAGAGCATAGTTCACACATTGATTACAAAAACAACAACAAATAATGCAACGTACTATGTTCAACAACAGATAAAACACAAAGTTTAAAAAAGGCGGCTATTTATGTGGTTAAATGCAGTGTTTGTGAAGTGAGTATGTCGGTCAAACCATATAATATCAGTTGCATTCGCTTAAAAAAACCTTTTTGCTCCGCCGGCGCCGCGCCGCGCCTTAGCATCACACGTGTTAACCGAAAAACATAATATAAACGAAAAAGACGGTGTACGTGTAGTAAAAACAGTGACAAATGAAGCACAACTTGACGCATTTGAAAGATTTTACATCCAAAGTGGCAAAAATCTTTGAAATCAAGACAATGACAACATTATCTCATGTATGTTTAGTCGTGTTTAACAGTTCAGCCTTTTTATTTACTTATTACAAGTCTATAATTTTGTTGTTGCAGTCCTATTATACATAACGAGGGATACCTAATCGAAGATGACAAGACAAACCTTGTACCTATGTATACAGGGTGTCCCGTAATGAGTGGATAATACTGCAGCTGGTGATAGCTGGCCTTATGACTGCTCAGAAAAAAAATATAAAAAAAATATTTTTCTTGTGGTCTCTATGGTATAATTTATTTTCGAAAAATGTTAAAAAATTCAGGGTCTCCTAAAATACCTAATTACAACGGCCACCCATAAAAGATTCTTGTTATTTTTGTATTTTAATAATATTCTTGAATAACCGTTCTAAATGATGGGTAGTAAATTTTAACACCAGCTGATGCATTTTTTGTGTTATAATTTTTTAAAATAATTTTTTTATTCAAAAATAATTCAATATTTTTTTTCACCAAAGTTTGAAAATTAATAAAGAGAAAAAAATGTATGAGAACATAAGTGGCAAATTTGATAAAAATTGGCCTGTTTAATGTACTTTCCAAAATGGTATAACACATGTTTGTGTCTACAACCATGACCAATAAAATTGGCATTTAATCTACTAAAGTAGTTTTTTAACATTTTATCAGATGAAATTAAGTTACAAAGTTAAGTAAACACTACGACGACGAATAAAATAAATTTTAATTTTAATTGCATTTAAAAATAACCGTTATTAAATAAAGGCACTAACATTTAACACTAGTTGCTGGATTTTTTTTAAATAATTTTTTTAATTAATTTTTTTAATAAAAAAATGATTAAATATTTATTTTGATGTTTGATGACAACAAAAATTGAGTTGGAAGGAAAAGTCAATAGATATACCAGTGTCACTATTATGTCTGCTAAATTCACTAACTAAAATAATAGTATGCACTTTCAAAAAGGTTTTGATTTAGGTATGGAAAATGCGATAAATAAAAACAACAGTATTAAAAATTATGATATATTTGTAATTTAAATAAATTTATATTAAATGTTCAAACTGTCCCCCATTCACTGTGATACAGGCTCTGCATCTTCTAATGAAGGACCTCTCAATAAAACAAGCATATTGGCGCTCATTTATTTTCATCACAGCGTCTTGAACACGACGACGCAATTCCGTAATGGATGTAATTGGTTTAGTATAAACCATTTCTTTCAGACATCCCCAGTAGAAAAAGTCCAAAGGATTTAGGTCTGGCAAACGTGGTGGCCACAAAATTGGGCCCAGACGGCCTATCCCTGTTCGTCTTGCAATCACCCGTGTGATGTAGTTGAATCTGCTTCAATTTCATTCAGCACAATACGATCAATTTCTTCTCGCGGTAAACGTCCTCCGCTAGTACCGCCCAGTCCATTACCAGGCATTCGTCCTTCTGAAAAACATTGGTGGGCTCTGATGAACACTCGATAGTCCGGATGTCGCGCATTTGGATATCGCTCTCTATAGAGAGCTGCAGCTGCGTTAGCGCTTCCTCTACATTCCCCGTATATTAAATGCATATTCGCATACTCCAGCGGCGTATACTGTGACATTCTTAATCAGTATTAATTTAATCAAATTCAAAAATTCGTTTAAGTGACGAAACCAGTATAACAACGTTATACGTTACGTAATGACAGAGAATTGACAATATTTGCAAATAATACTTTTATATGCATTTTAATGCCTATTTTATTACAAGTCAATTTTTATTTGAGAAAGTGTTAAAAATCTTCTCTAGTAGATTAATAGCCAATTTAATGTGTTATGTGTTAGTGCCTTTATTCAATAACGGTTATTTTTAAATGCAATAAAAATTAAAATTCATTTCATTCGTCGTCGTAGTGTTTACTTAACTTTGTAACTTAATTTCATCTGATAAAATGTTAAAAAACTACTTTAGTAGATTAAATGCCAATTTTATTGGGCATGGTTGTAGACACAAACATGTGTTATACTATTTTGGAAAGTACATTAAACAGGCCAATTTTATCAAATTTGCCACTTATGTTCTCATACATTTTTTTCTCTTTATTAATTTTCAAACTTTGGTGAAAAAAAATATTGAATTATTTTTGAATAAAAAAATTATTTTAAAAAATTATAACACAAAAAATGCATCAGCTGGTGTTAAAATTTACTACCCATCATTTAAAACGGTTATTCAAGAATATTATTAAAATACAAAAATAACAAGAATCCTTTATGGGTGGCCGTTGTAATTAGGTATTTTAGGAGACCCTGAATTTTTTAACATTTTTCGAAAATAAATTATACCATGGAGACCACAAGAAAAATATTTTTTTTATATTTTTTTTCTGAGCAGTCATAAGGCCAGCTATCACCAGCTGCAGTATTATCCACTCATTACGGGATACCCTGTATAGTCGTGTTTGCTGATGATATAATGAAAGTATTCCGAAATGTATTCAGAGTGAGTCGAAAAGTTAAAAATCATATTTGATGATATATGTAGTAATTATTGTGTTATGTAAATTAATTTTTCGAGTCAATTTTGTGAAATCAAAAAGGTGTAATTTATTTTTTACAAAATCATTTCAAAAAAATTATATTTTGAAAATTTTTGAATACTTTTAAAACTTCTGGAAGATTCTCCATAAAAAATTGATCAAAACCAGTTACCTAAACATGGCATTGTTTTTGCAATATTAGATACCTGCCAAACGTTTTAACTCTTATTGGAAACAGTTTTGAAATCAGTATTTTACTCCTATAAAAGTTATCAAAGCTTTGAACGAAACATATACCACCAGCCAGACTTTCCGCATTACAACCGAGAAAGTGAGAGCAACTTTTAAAATTCTTTTTGGAAAACGTTGCTACATAGCTCTTAGACTCATCTTAATTCATATATCTTACGGTTGTTTCCGTTTGTTTTTTCATTGCAAAAAAAAACAAAAATTAGGACATTTCATAGACCTCATGGTATCCTCCATTCAAACAAATGCCGAATTCAGTCTTCCATATCAGAAAAAAGGGTAAAAAGTGGAATTTTAGGTCTCAAAGTTTTGATTAAAATTATAGCAGGTACCTATGTTCATTTAACCATTCATATATGTAATTATAAAGCATCAAAATAAAAGAGCAATATGTATTTTTTTCATCACCCAACTACTCAGTACTTGGTGAGTTATAAAGAGCGATTGCATTTAAGTTCTTGTGGAGAAATCTTGTTCAAGTCTCTCTTTCTCTCTCCTCATAGGTACTTAATTGAAAACTCATAAAAAACCATCTAAATACTACGGCTACAACCTTATCCCCTAAATCTGAGGATAGCAGGGTCTGGCACTGGCCAAAAAATTTCCCCTTATCTGCCATTTTTTACAGTCTCAATAAAAACTCTTAGTCGTATTTTTTTATTAAATTTCCTAAGACGGCCTTCTTAAGTTTGATAGTGTCGAAGTAGTTCTAAGTAGATGAATATGTACCTACAAAAATACATTATTTCAATTTAAAAAAAAAGTGCCACTGAAAAATGTCGGGCATTAAATCAGTTCAAATCAAGTCCATTTTAAATAAAAGTCCTTTTGCTAACTTAAACAAATACCACCATCTCCTTCACGCATATCTTTGTCTCTGAACCCTTAGTGCAACTAAGCATAGGTAAACAGCATATAAATATTGGCGGCTTAACATTTATGAATCAGCTTTTCTGGGTAAATACATATAAAAAGTTTCATTCTTAAAACAGAAAGAATTAAGCGCAAGCAATTGAACCTACAAAGATTTGCTATACCTCCGCTTTTTGAAACATCTCCCAAACGTTTCATTTTAAAGCTCAAATCTTGAGCACAAAAAATGTAAAATGACATTTTCTTTAAGAGATTTCAAAGCCTGGACAAAATAATACCTTTAATTTTGTCGACTTTACTTTGAAAAGTGTTTTGTCGGTTTGCTTTTGGTCGTCGCAAATTAAATTTTATACTCTTGAGAGGTTTTATTTGTTAAGTAGGTATACCTATACAGAATAAGACCCGCCAACCATGACCCCGACAACTTAATACGTCTACTGCACCATCACATGCAACTGCGACATAACTAAAGGAGTAAAGTAAAACTTTACAAATTTCCAATACACAATCTCCTTGTGGTATCCTTTGGCGGGCACAATGTAATGTTGGACAAGCAGCCATCATATCCATTACACTGGCGGCAACGTTGACGACAAAGACTATAAGGACAACCAACCGTGGCAGAATGGGGAAAGTTTTCTTTCCACTAAAACAGAAACACAGAAACTCAGGAAAAAGGACGACAAAACTGCAAAGGACCGGAGGACGTATAAGGACGTAACCGACAGCAATAATGATACAAGGATGACTGTTGCCACATCCTTAATGCCTTTTTCTAATCAATCGGTTGAGCGCAGAGAAAGACCATATACTCATTGCATACAGCCCATCCCAATCCCGAATTGGATCCCATCAGTGATGACTCAATAGGAATTGGTTTCCCTTTTTGTGTAATTCGGCTGACTTTTTGCTGATGGCCTTCCCTACTTTGGTCTTCATATGATATGGCACCTTGGCTGGTTGCCAATTTTTATAGTCCCTTTAAAGCCTCTGCGCCAATATTGGGCACATAAAACTGCAATACGTTGCTTCTGCTGGTCTATCGTATGTATGTATTCATTCAATCTCTTGGTTATCTACTCGAATGCTAAAGCTGATATGAATCTCATCTTATCCACAGGGGATGAGAAGCTGCAGCACACAAGATTATATCGAGGAAGTCTACAGATTTTGTGTTGGATAAGCAGGTCATGCAATAATGATATGATATGATATTGGATGGCTTGGGGTTGATTCTCCGGGCTGCATAATCCCCCATTCTGTAGCTGATGATAATGAAACACCTAAGCACCACAAAAGAACCTACTCCACTCCCGCTCGCTTTCGCTTTATTTGAAGAAGAATCCTGTATATGGCGAAGCATTCTCAATGGGATGCACTTCATGAAGCATAGCTCCATTGTGTTGAGTATCGTGTGTGCCATGGTGCTTGATGTGCTCCTGGCTGCAGAATCATACAAAAGGGAGTTTGATTGTACGACTATACGACGACGACGAACCAGAATTTCTGGAGAATATGAATTTGCTTCTGTGTCTTATAGCTTGAAGCTGAGAAAATTGGAACGCAGCAGTAGCAGCAGCACCCTGAAGAGCATTTTCGATACAATAATGAAGAAGAAAAGTTATGTTAGGCTGCGTTTAAGGGATGAAAATATATCCTTCGCGTCTTTGTGTATACACAAAAACTTCGAGATTAAATCATGATGATGATTATGATGATGATAGTGATGATGATGATAATGACGACAAGGATGGCGACAGCGATGACACATTACCAATGGTATGGATGATGAAATTCGTGGAAGCATAAGCATTTGCTATTGAGGATTATTCTGAAGAGGAGGGCAACAACGACAGCCGTGACGGCAACAGCGGTTCCTCTGGTTACTTTTGACAAGCCACTGACACTCTGGAGTGGGGGTACTTCAACGCTCAATATCCACCTCTTCGGATTGGGTTGCCTACACAGTGTGTTCATAAAAAAATCATTTTCTATAAATAATGCAGAGCCCGGTACCGAGGCAGACACACGATGAATAGAAAAGCTATTGAGCAAAGCCAACAGCGAAGGTGGTGTATCTGGTATAACTGTACATCTCTTTCTATTTATGATCCAGTTGTCGTCGTCGTCACTGCGTCGCCTTCGTCATGCTGTTGATGAAAAATGGGTTTCTGGCAGCACGTGCGTCATCGTCGTTGTTGTCAGTACTTTATAGCTGCTAATGCTATATGAAGCTAAGTGTTTTATCTTCCTTTAGGTAAATTACACAATAAACAATTCAAATTTGTTATTACTAAATTAGATAGGACACTCATTTTTTGGATCTCACATAAAGTTAAGGGTTCGATGGCCCTATTTTGTCAATACTGAGTTAACTCAGCGTTAAACCAGAGTTGGCTTAATCTTGCTTATACATTGTGAACATTTTTTACTAGATGAAATTTCGGAATATAATATATTTATACAAATTATCGCTTCAGTTAATCCAAAGTTAATCTTAAAACTGGGACTTAACTGGAATTTATATGTGTAAATCTCATATTTTTGAGGAAGTGCCCCATCCATTCACTTAAGTTTTTGAGACAAACATTAAGAAATGGGCTTTTGAAAAAATAGGTGAGCTATGACAGAAACTTTGAATCTCTTGGGCACCAACAAGAGGGTCTCACAACTCCGTCCGTCTGTCAGTCTGTCTCTTCGCCTATACAGCCTTGAAGGATGGGTCGATTTAATTTAAACTTGGTACCTAGCATTTTGTGGACATTCCCCCGCTTGTTTTGTTTTCATTATTTTAGGCCTAAATACATTTTTTTTCGCCAAAAAGGAAAATCCTATGTTTCTCAAATTCTGGTAAACAGATTAAGAAAAAATCAGTTTAATTTAATGGGTCTAAGCTGAATTTCATTAACAAAAATAGTTTCGAGACTTGGTTATTGATAGCAACTCGTAAAGTACCATTTTTTTATTTTCACTTTTCGCGAAAACGGTTCAACTGATTTTGATTACCTACTTTTTTTATGAAAATAAAAAAAAAAATAATTTTTTTTTTTGAAAACTCGCTATTTCAAAAACTACTCCATTGATTTTCATTAAACTTGGGTTTTTAACAATTATCTACATTATTTTAAACAAAAATTATTCTTAACCAAAGGTAATTTTGGATTAAAAAAAAATATGCATGACTTGATCTCACGAACTTTCTCTTGTGGTTAACAAATGTGTGTGAACATTGAAGATGCATGATGTATATATTTAACTTGAAAATGCCCACTCAAAAATTGATTTTTTGTTTGATTATGTGATTTTGTTTTATTAGTAAATCAATGTTTTTCAAAATGTTTTAATGCAATAATATTAATACCTACTATTGAGAAGCACCAAATTTCAAAATTATAACAAAATTGGTCGAACCATTAAAAAGAATATATTCAAGTATCTATAACCCAAATCTAAGACCATTTTCTCAAAAAAAAACGTGGAATACCTAATTCCGTTATATGAATTTTTTGAGAAAAACCTGAAACGCAGTACTTAGTTTAATCAAAGTAATTAGAGCCGTTTTTGAGTAAATTTGAAAAAAAAAACTTAAATATTTGTATGGTACCTGTTATAGATGAGCTAAAACAAAAATTGGAACTTCTCCTCTAGGTAATCACATACAAATGCTCTGTACCAAATTTGAAGCAAATCGGTCCACCTATTTAGGCTCTAGCTCAAATAACGGTTAACGCACATGCAAACAAAATTTTGCATTACCAAGGAACTTTCTTTCTAAAGATATTCGTAAATTTATTGTTCGCTATTTATTATTTTTTTACGAATATCTCGGCTCTAGTATGTCGCACAGTAAAAACTGAAACACAAAATTGTTGGTATGCAATATTATTTTTATTTGTTTAACCAAATAAATAAAAAGCTAGTTTTCTATAAGCGATTTATGTACCGTAAAGGGTATTTTTCACGCTCCGTACCGATACTTGTAAGTTTAGAAAGATCTCTGGAACCCTCCGCGAAGTATATGTTCTTCAGAGGAGAAAATCGAATTCAAATTTTAGACCATCTAAAACGGTAACACCCAATACCCGCAGGTATAACTGTTTCAAATGTTTCTTTAAATTAAAAATACATGAACGAAATTTAATTTTGTAATTATTTTTGTTTTGCTGGAATTTTTAAATTGTATATTTTTTAAAATTTGATTTTTCTTCTTTTCTTTTCCTCTAGTCGTACCAACCGGACCTACAAAAAGATGCAAATAAAAAGCAATTTCATGTAAGTAGATTGTAAATTTGAATAAGTAATAGGGTAAACTAGTATTAATAATATGTCCCTTACGTCGTACTAACCTACTTTAAGTGGCACTACATACAATTTGTAATGATTGGCATCATTGCCATGATTTATTCAGGACTCAATCTGCACTATTATTTAAATTATTAAGCTGTTCTGAAATCTAGCCACACATTTGACTCATATTTAAAAAAAAAATTAGTTTTGAAGATCCGACAATTATAGCACCGAAGTTATAAGCTTTCAAATGGAACCAATGGTCAATGCCCTATTCCACTCAAATTTTATAAAACTGTCGCACTTGTCTGAAACAAACTTCTATTAATTAACCTGTCTGTTTTGTTACTTGAAAGTATTTTGAAAGTAATTTGAAAGCACATTAATTTACCTAATTTTCTTGTTAAAATTCTTGCACACACACATCACATGAAAAATCGAATTTTGTTCACAAATTCTTTCCAACCATAAAAAATATAAAATAATGAAATAGATGAAAGGAATTTGATTAAGAAAGAAACACACAACTTTTTTTGACAGCTTAGGCCCTGCTTTGAACTAACATAGAAACACGCCTATTGGCCACATTCAGGGTTCACTAGGATAGCCTATCTTAGATACTCTAGTATCCATGTATACATATGTTTCTGAACGACCAAAAGTGGAGAGTTTGTAGTCAGCTTTCTTGACAATTCTCGAAGGATTTATGTGTATCCCAAAACTTTTAGGATAGCTTGAGATTTCTTTTTTGGCAAGAGCTGTTTCATCATCAGATGTGTTTTCACAAGGGATTACCAGAAACTCAAAGCTATCCAGATCGCTTTGGGTACAAATCTGAATGCGGGCATTATGTCCCTTTTAAATTTGAGCACATGTTAATATTATGTCAAATTTCAAGTGGCAGTTGAATTATTGGTGAATAAATCATGAAAGACCGCAAATACCAGCGCAATAGAAGATAAATTCGCAAAATGCAAATTTAAACTTTAAATTTAAATTAAACTTTTTAAAAAACTCTGCCCATCGCTATCGCCATTGCATGATAATGAGTTCCAGCTGGGTTTAAGAGGAAGTGATTCCTTTTACTCAGTCTGAGTGGAAATGAAATTTCCACATAAAACTGACGGTTAGTTCACAGCTATGAAATTTCCAACGAGAAGTGTGTACCCGAATGTGAAAGCAGAATATGAACCGCTTCGGAATCAATTTCACACCATAATTTTCATTTCGTGACGTACAACCACTAGGAAAATCTAAAGAGATGTTGAAAAGTGTGACATTTTCTATAAAGCTGATAGGCTTTTTTCAAACGTACGAAGGTTTGACATCTTTGTATGGAGTATCTTTGATATTAACTCTTACAAATTGTCAGCTATCGCACTTCAAATTTCAGAAAACTGATGTTTCTAGGATTGAATTTCAAAAGCTTCATTAGATTATTCTATTCGATTCCAATGATCTGTTTTCCTCAGGAATACTATTTTGGTTCTATTTTTAGCATTGCAAGTGACGTATAATCAGTTTTAAAATTGCAAATACTTTCATCTAATAAATTGAGTTAAAGAAAACATTAACATGGATTGAATGAAAATATATATGAAGCTACTCCTCATCTTTCAAACCCCACTGTTACATGAAAGTCATTTTCTTCAAATTAAAACAAAAGAGCAACAAAATTAGAACTTGAAAAAATTGTCCTTAGTTACAAAGGAAATTACATGAAAAGCTATGCGGTCGTTGTCGTTTGTATATTGGTTGTGAGCTTCCTTCAAAGAATGAAACATTGTTAAGGGACGATGGTGACGACGACAACGACGCGGGTTTATATACATATAGCTCTAGAGTCTACAAGGCTGTACGTACATACATATGTAGGTTTATATAGTAACGAAAGATGCCTATCAACCGGGTATTGGTGTCATAACCAAAGCGAGAAGTCAGTCACTGCCTAAAATAACAAACTGGCACCATAGGATACAGAGAACAAAAATTCAGTTTTTAGGCCAAAACTTTGACAAGACCGGAATACCGACAGCATAAAAAAAACATAAAGAAGGTTTACAAAACGACGAGCTCTCAAAAATTTTCAATTGACACGTTGACAAGAATAACCCTGATGCTTAGGTAAGCTAGAAGGCAAAGATCCGAAAGTTTTCAACGAAATTAATGTCTCATTTTCGTTTTGTTTGTTGAAGACGACCTCGTCACGGTAGGTGGTGGCTGACTGGCTGGCTGGCTGGGCTGGTGGTTGAAGGAGTGGGTGAGGACAGGATGATAGTGGTGGGGTTGGTGGCATGAGAAGAATGTCAGATGAGTGGTGGAATACTTAAAGGGAATGTTCACCTGGCAGGAAGAAGCATAAATTACATTAGCTTGGCGCGCTCATGAGACGTGTCTTCCACTTATTGCATGTGACTGCTTGCTACCTCTGTCTACTTCTGAACACACACTACACTCATATACAGTCTCAGCTTTATTTTTCTCCGCAAAAGGCTAAAGGGAGCCATCATGGAGTCCCTGAGTCTTCTCATATACAAAACGGAAGTTACACACAGAATGTTCTTCCAGGAGTTTTTTTTTTGGGTTGTGTGTTTGCTTCCTCTGCTCGAGCGATATGCATTTTTAATCTACGTCAAGTTGACAAATTGGGGCTGTTTGGGTCTCTCCCTTTGTAGTCGTGCAGGAAGGAATAAGTGTGTGTGTGTGTGCTTTTTCTGTTGACGTCTGATGGGTGGCGATAGGTTGTTCGGTGTTGTATAGGAGGAGGCGGCAGTTACGACTTACGAGTCGTGTTGTCATTGTCGTATCGTCGTCGGTCGTCCTAAAGTCGAGGGTTGGAAAATTCGTGGATTATTTTCTATGATGTGTTGTGTGAAGCAACGAACCGACCGACGACGCGCCAACGTTATGCGGGTTGAAGCTGGGAGAGGAGGATGCTTCGGCTAAGCCAGGTGAAAATGCTATTTTTACTATTTTCGCGGGCAGCAGTAGCAGCAGGAGGCAACACGACAACGAAAGCATCGCAACAAAACGTCGACAAAGGCAATCCGCTCGAAGGCAAAAGAGTTTAATGTAATGCAATTGCTTGGTAATCTAAATGCCATTGTCTTGCAGTGAGTGAGTGATGGGATTAAGGGGTGGTATTCCTGCCGTGTGGGAATTCCTTTTAGATCGGCTTTCCCCATTTCAAGGGTGGCTCAGATGTTTTGCTACTCCCGCTCTAGTTGGGGTTTTCTATTGTGGCTTTCGTTTTAAAGGGAATTTATTTAATGTCAGAAACCGCTTTGTTCAGTAGTTAACCAACCATCTTGGTACGAATGTCTTTTGAAAAATTATATATAGAAATTCCTAAATGCTAGTTGTTGGAAGTAATATAGAAGCTATGGGGAAGGACCCTTGGTGTGTCGAGATGGTGTTTGAAAATGGGAAAAACGAGAAGGAACTCAACAATTTATCTAAGCGTTTGATGTATTTGTTTTTGTTCATGCAAGACGTGCAGGCACTATTCTTGGAATGTTTGCTCTTCGTTTTAAAATGCAATAAAGTGAAATATGTACCTTTCAAAGCATTTAAAGCATGAACAGCAAGTTTACCTAAGGTTGTGATTTTTTTTTATTTTTAAAGCTCCCTTTTGACATTTTGAAGAGTTCACAAGGGCCACACAAGAGTTAATGCAATTCAGCTTAAACGTTTTAAATTTTATTATTTTTAACAAAACAGACTCGGTTAAAGTGTCCCTATTCACATAAAAGCAAGGCAATACAAAATGATTATAACTGAAGATTGTTAGATGTAGTCAAGAAAACGAGATCAGAATTTGTTGGAATGAGTACTTACCTGTTGGCTTTTAACCGCACATGCTCATCAACCCGAAATAGAAAGAAACCTCACTTTTATGAAGTGCAGTTCGAAAATTAAAACGAGTGTTGGGTACTAAGAGCTTATTACCACCATAGACCGAGAATAGCAGTATAAATATTGCCAAAACTTTGTTGAAATATTATAATTTATTATGGCAACCAATATAGTCAAGAAGAGTCCATGCCAAAATGTATGAAAGCGGCTGTACAAAAATCCAATTAGGGGATTTTGGGGGAATTAGATATTTTTTTAAACGGTGGAACTCTGCGTCTATAATCTTAAAATTTGATGAATTTATTTCTTTGAACCTAAAATCTATATTTCCTGAGCTTTTGATTGTGTGTCAAAGTACAAAAATATGCATAACTTGATCGCACGAACTTGCTCTTGGGGTTAACAACTGTGTGTAACCACACATTGAAGATGCATATTGTTTGTATGTATTTAACGAGAAAATATTAAAAGAGTCAGACGATGTTTGTCAAAATTTTTAAATGCAATATTGTTGAAACTATTGAGGAGCACCAGATTGCAAAATTATAACAAAGTTGAACCATGGAAGAGATACACGCGAATAACCCAAAAGTAAGACTATTTTTTCAAAAAACGTGGAATACCTAATTCCGTTGTGTAATTTTTTCGAGAAAAACATGAAACGCAGTTTTCTTAAAATTGGCTTGGTCATGACAAAAAAAAATCGAATGTCCCCCCTAGGGAATCATCCGTTTAGACTCTAGATCAAATTACAGTGGACGTACCGACGCTACGGACAGACGGACAGACGCACAGACCGACGGACGGCATGCCAAAACCCATTTTTTTGGAATTTTCGATTACCGTGAGTTAGTTTTGATTACAACCTCAAATTTTTTTTTTACACGAAACCAATACTTGCCCGATAGAGCAAGTACTAAAGTGATTTCAGTGATTACGTCCATCGGTCTTTTTGTCTGTCCTTGCTTCCTGGTGGTAATAATTGAGCCAGGGCCTAAATTGATCAACGTTTTTTCTTGAAGTTTCGTGCAAAGTATACTTTTATGTGATTGGACTTTTTATTAAAGCTCATCTAAATCGGGTAGACGCCATACAAAGATTTCTGTTTTATTTCAAATTTTCTCAAAACGGTAAAAATGATTTTAATTAAATTTCGTTCTGTTAGCCAATTGAAATAATACTGCAGTTCAGATTGTTGCTAAAAAGATGCGTATTGGAAATAAGGATTTGATGTTTCTTGAGAAAATTGCCTTTTTTTTTTAAATTATTCACGTTATCTATACTTTTGAACTTCTTATTTCTAAAGATTGAAATTTTTCGCCACGTTTTTATTCTGAATATTACGACTTCGGAAGCGCAATGCGTAGTGCAATTGGCTTTGAAGACGCTTGGTCTATGTTCAACTCCCAGCTGGGAAAAACGTTTTTCAAATTAAAATTGGACATAAGTAATAGACTAAGCACCACTAAAAGGAGTCTGATGATCAGCCTGGCAGCCGCGAAATAGCTATAACTCCAGCCTATAATGACTTGGTGGTAGCTCACTCAAGTGGTTGTTGTTTCATTCAAAACTTCGAAAAATGTTATGCTTTATGTTGCAGAGAGCTTAATATAAAAATTTTAACGTATTTCTTTATTTATTTCAACTACAGACAATCACGTCAAAGTTGTTGAAAATATTTTACAGTTTAATTTAACGGTTTATATATATAATAATTTAAGTTATAAACTTATGATGTACAGTAAAAACCTGAAAAAGATTAGTGGGCTGTAGGTGTCCTATTTTTTATTTTTGTTTAATGTCACACAAATAATTATTTATTGTAAAATAAGAACAAAATTAAAAAATGATAAAAATGAGCGTGAAAGCAAGTGAACGTTACTGAAATTACTTTCTTAACCATCTCGCTTGTATTGGGAACAAACTTTGAAAATTGGGTTTCCGGGTCTATTTTAGCACTGTTTTTTGGAAATTCAAAAACTGACCATCCGCAAAAGTTGCATATAGTTCTGAAATACATTTAAGGACTTCTTATTTTTTATTTTCACCGCTAGGGGTCACGCAATGCGAGGAAAAAAAATCTTTTTTGTTTTTTGTATTGTATGTTCGCCCCACAACTGAGAAATTTATGAACTAGTTTGGTAAGGTTCTTTTTTTATAAAACCCGCCTTGATTATTTTGTTCTTCAGACACTGAATCTGTGGTCTGCAGGTCACCCGAAAAAAATCGTGATAAGAGAAGGTTGCTCTAGCGATGCCTTGCTTAGCATTTGTTCTTTTGAAAACAAGACGTGTATTGGTAATCTCTAGCTCATGTTTTTCCTCAGACCTGGAGTTGAACAGTTCACTATTTTTAAGCTATTTGAAAAAAAAACCAACAGCAACTTGATGATTGTCAAATTCCCTTTGCTTGATGATTTGTTCACTAACCGAGCATAAACCATCAAGTAACGAACTTCTTCCTCCTTCTTCGCTTCATCAGGAGCTGCAACAAATCACGTGTTTTTGACTTATGAAGCAAAAACGTTATGTCTCATCCGGTGTGTTCCAGCTTTAGTGAAATAAATCATGAATTTCTAATTGTTTTTGAAAAAAATTCATATTGAACGAAAGCTGGGCGAAAAGAAACAATCCGAACATCATATTGATGTCCTTCTATTCGCTTGGGCTTGGACGACCACTTAAGTGTCCCAACGACAACTATACATAGTTCTACCAAGAATTAAAAGAGTTTTTTTGGCTCCGGGTTTTTAGCACCTCATGTGTAGGAAAAATACCAACTGAGGTCATTAAATACTTATAAAAGGTGAACTATTTTAAGTAATAATTGGTCAGCCAGAAATTTTTTGTATGAACTAAAATTATTTAAAAATTCATTTAAATAATTTATGATGGCCAAATAACTGAGACTAAGTAGACCTTTTAGGAGGATTAACTGACCTTTAAGATGGTATCTTTTTTCGAATATTCCACAAATGAGGTGCTACTCGTAACACCATACAATCTTCACCACCTAGAAAAGAAAGAACTGAAACAAAATCTGTATGGCAGACCAATAACTGAAACTAGTTGACCTTTTTTGACCTTTTACATACCCTTTTTTTGCAATATCCCACTTCCCACATATCTATGAGGCGGTACAATCTTGGAGCCAATATCATGGCCATTAACTGTATTGTTTGTATGAACACATCTATGCCTTTAAAAAAACATCCTGTAGATGTAGAATTACTTAAGAAACATGTCTCTTTATCAAACCATATTAACAAAAAAGTGACAAATAACTTAAGAATATAACTTACCTACTAACAAATAAGAACTATAAATTATGAAGAATTTTATTGTTATTGCTTTAGGAAATGATAAAGCTCATATTCATCAGCATTCTCTTCATCAAAAAGATGTTTTCCAACGTGCGTCGTCGGCCGCAGAAATTCGAAAAGACATGTATCATGTATCATGTTTCCCTATGAACCAATAACTCCAAAATCAACATCTTCGTTCCGGAATCACATAATAGGACCTTTCCAATGTCCATAATTTAAGATTGTTGTGTCTGTGAGCCCATTAAAAGTTAATATATATTTTTGTTGCCAGCAAAATTTATCAAATTTGAATGTGTATATAGCTAGGAGCTATGCTACACTATGCTATAACTCGAGTTATTGCTTTTTATTTGAACGCATTTGCTCCATGACTTCCTGTTTCCAGTGATTCTCTGAGTCTTCACCACCTGAAAAATGTTCCCTTCTTGCGTTGTAATATAAATAAAATACCAATACCTTAGGTATCGTCTCTCACAAACACGTAATATAATATCCCCTTCCTTATTCTAAGTGCACAAGTTGGAGTAGTAACAAATCGATGAATCTTTAGTACCATAAAATTGTACAAAATGCCAACAGTTTCCAATCACCATCTCAACGATAACAGATTTCCTTTCTCTACCGGAAATACATATATACAGAGATACGCATACACACGTATATACCGACACAAGGACTCACATAACTCGAGGCAAGGCGAAAATCGAAAGTGAATAGAAATTGTAAATTTAAACATTTGCATGGAAATCTCTCCTATTACCTGGGCCCTCTAGAGGCAGATTGTAAAAGCTCGGGGAATAAAGTAATTGATATGCATGCAAAAGTTCTATTTCTCAGAAATAAAAAGAAGAAAAAACCTCCCATACCGCATAGTCCTGATGGTCCTGTCCTGTGTGTGTCCTTCGAAAGTTACTCCTTTGTAAATATTTCTTCATCTCTCTGAATCCACAGCAGTATAAGAGTGGGTAAATCGATTTTTTTTTCTTCCATTGCACGCCTTTGCTATGCTAATTTTGGGCTATGATCTTTTTTGAAGGAATCGGTGTATTTTGTTCGTCGTGTTCTTTTTTCGCCGCACAGCTCACCCACTCGGGCTACTGTTTATTGTTATTCGAAGAGAAATGAATAGCTCATGTGTGTGCTTGCTCTCTTATGCGAGTGAGTGTGGTAAGGGTAACTTTATGTTTAAAAAGTGTTTGCATTGTGCAAAGGAATAAGTTTCTTATTCGAGTTCGAGTGTAAGAATGAAATAAAGGACGATAAAGGCGAAAAAATAACGTTTGCACACAAAAAGGATACGCGAATAGAAGAACAGATAGGAATTGCATAGAAATTGAAAAGAATTTAAATTTATTACATTTCAAGGATATGCGCCGACGGAGAAGGAATAGAAAGTTAGGCTATAAGATTCAAACAAGGATTTTTCCTGCCAAAACATGTTTTTTTTTTTTTGTTAACTCTCGAAAATCACTTGATACAACACACAGAGCATTAACTTTTCCATGAATAGGATTTCGTATGGAGCGCTGCTTCATCCCCCCAACAAGTTAACCCAGCGGAGTTATATGCATACATACACCTATAAAGGACGATGTAGCGCCATGGGGAGGTTGAAATTGAACACAGTAGTTGCAAAAGTATATAAATAAATATATCCGCATAGTAGCGTTAGCGTAAGCTTGACTCCCACAGTTTGACGACATCTAGGACCAATTTCTTCAATGTTCCTATACACACATCCAAAGAGGATTCAAGATGTTTGTTCGTGAAGATGTCAAGACAAAATGGATAAATCTTGTCATTCGCAGGAGAATTGCGGATTGTTCGATACAATTGGTTTAAATGGGGGAGCTTTGTAAGGAAAGGATGTGGCTTTCTTCAATTTAGGGACAAAAGCAGACAAAAAACATTCACAATAGTTGACTTTATAGGTTTGAAAATATAAATACTCAGGGGAAAATCGAAACACCAACCTTTTTTTTTGGTTCAAAATCAATCAATCAAGTTATGTATTTTGCCGAAGCTTGTTCTAAACTTCATATTAGAAAAGAGTGCATGGGAGTAGATTTTCAAAAAAATATATCCCAGCATACTTAAACTTAAAATGAACTTAAAAACAAATTTTTAGAGTCCTAGGAACTATATTAATGAGGAAACTTTAAAATTTTAGAAAATGAGCTAGGTAGTGGGTGGGAAAAATTTATCGATAACTTTTCAATTTTTGACTTTGTAAAAATGTTAAGAAAAAAAAATAAACTTGAATATATGAAAACGCAAAAAAAATTAAATATATGAAAAGGCGTACCAGTGAGTGGATTTTTACTAAAACTATGTGCATGTTAGATTTTCCCCCACTTATAATAAAAAAATCTGAAAATTTCATAAAAATCGGTGAAATGATTTCCAAGACTAGATTCAAATAATAGACATTTCTTTTTATGTTAAAAGATAGGCATGGCAGTGGGCAGATGAACAGAGCAAATGGATTAGGTAAAAATAGTTTCTTTAGGAGCATTCTAGCCTTAAAACAAACCGGCAACGTTTTTGTTTCATTAGGCAAGAAAACGTGTTTTGTTTTAACACACATCAACCGAAACACAATGAAGCAAACATAATCATTTCACTTTTCCGTTTCGTGTGGTGTGTGTTGAGATAATTTAAAATAACATTTTCAACGCCAGTTTCAAACAAACAACAAAAAAAATTTTGTTTTGTGGAAAAAAAGTTTCAACCATCGACAACGAAACCTTTTTCGTCTTAATTTTGTTACGTTTGTAACAATCGACAATGACGCAGACCTTAAATAAAATGTTTTCATTCTCCTTTGGCGGTGAACAAAGCCATCTATATTTGACAACCACTCTTTAAAACATAAAAACAAAAACATGTTTTGTTTGTTTCGCCTGGTTCGTGTGTTTTGGTTCATAGGAATCAATATATTGTTGTTTAATAAGACAGAAAAACACGTTTTGATCCGATGTTTTAGCAGCTTTACAGCCCATATTCTGAAGTGTTTTACGTTAAGCCGCATTGAAGACTCAATCTGCTGTTAACTTGTCGGTGGTAAAATGCGCTTCTAAAAATTTTGGCAGAAAAGTGAACAAAAAAAGTGTTTTCCCTATACTTGAGTGGACGATCCACTACTACCAATATGGCTCTTTTTTCCCGATAGGTTATTTATTCTTTAAAGTGGATCAAGTAGATGCAGTTTACACAGATTTTAGCAAAGCGTTTGATCCTGTGAATCATAGTGAATCATAGCACTCTGTTTCAAAAACAATGGAAATATTTCGTTTCCACTCTAAGTTTCTAAATGTTGGATTTCATCTTACCTCACTGGCAGTTCTTAAAAAGTTTCCATCAATAACTCTCTTTCAAGTTCTTTTGAATATACCTCTGGTGTCCCACAAGGTAGACATTTGAGCCCACTTCTTTTTAACATTTTTTTTAAATAAAATGTAAATGTTAATATTTAACTCTCTAGGTGTCTTTTTTACGCCAATGACTTAAAAGTATTTTAGAAGATGAAAAGTTAGTGTTGAATCGTACAATCTGATATTAACCGGATTGCGGAAAGTTGTCGTAATAATAGCTTAAAGTGGAATATACAAAAATGTAATGTGATCCCATTCTCTTAATCTAAAAGCCACATTGACTTTAACTATTTGATTGAGTCTTACTCACTTGCTCGAGTGCTAAAAATCAAAGACCTTGCCATAATGCTTGATTCAAGTTTTTCTTTTAACTGTGATATTGACTACATTGTTGGTTTCATAAAGCGCAATTGCGTTGGTTTTTTGTGACCCTTATGCTTTGTTATCACTTTGCTCATCCCTTGTCAGGTCTTTACTTGAATGCGCAGATGTTATATAGAATCCGTCTTTTAAGATTTATTCTAACCGATTTGAAAAGTCCAAAGGCGTTTCAAAAAATGTATACTAATGTTTGATACTTTTCATAGGACATGCTATGGTTGTAATGAGACAGTTTCTAGAGCTATATACAATTTCAATGAAGTTTGCCAATATATTGATTTAAGTTGTTCAAGAGATTCCTTTAAAGCTCTTAAGTCTTACTTCCATTTATTTGTTAATTGTATCATATAGTATAAACCTCATCACTATTAATTTTAAGCCATAATCTGTAAGCTGTGAAGTTGATTGTAGATGTAAATAAATTTAATATAAAAATAACCAACTGCACCGATTCTCAAGTATGTAATTCGGAATAATGTAATGAAACAAACCGAAGTGCAGATGGATTTTCAGTTTTGAATTTTCCAATTCAGCTCGATCGAAATGTGGAACATCCAATGTCGCTTCCAATTTTCCATAGTCTTAATTCACAATAAGTGAAATGCAGTACATAAGTGTCAGTCACAACTTTATTACAAATTTAGTGAACTATTTCTGAATAAACTGCAGAAATTCTTAAAAAAGTAATGAAAATGGAAGGGAAGTGTCTCAAAAAATACTTCAAACAAACCATTAAATCGTTTTCAAAATACTGCATTTTTTCGAAAACTTTACCAAGGAGATTCCATATATTAAATACTAATAGTTTTCAAAAACCATAATGCTGAAATACATATATGTTCAAAATGTGCCGCAAAAGTATTGATATAATAAAGGGTTTTCCAATAAGAGGTGTTATTTTGATATTCAAAGAAAAATGGCATTTTTTGAAATAAATGATCGGATGTTTATTTCATTATAAAGAGGAAGGTATGCCGTTAATAATGGAACACAACATCAGCCAAATGGCCGCCACAACCACGCTTGCAGGACCATATCCTTTTCATGAAATTTTCCATAACCAAATCGCAAAGTGGCTGCCCTATGTCCTCGATAGCCTCACGAATTCCATCTTTGAGGTCTTGAATCGACGCTGGGCTGTTGGCGTAGACCTTATCTTTCACGTGGCCCCAAAGGAAGAAGTCGCAAGGTGTTAAATCACAAGATCTCGGTGGCCAATTGTGATCACCTCTTCGAGAGATAACACGGTCCGGAAACTTTTCCCGTAAAAGATCGATGGTTTCATTGCTTGTGTGGCACGTAGCGCCGTCTTGTTGAAAGTAAACGTTGTCCAGATCAATACCATCCAATTCCGGCCATAAAAAATCATTAATCATCTCTCGATAGCGCAATCCATTGACCGTAACTGTTGCTCCAGCCTCATTTTCGAAAAAGTACGGTCCAATGACCCCGCCGGACCATAAACCGCACCAAACAGTCACGCGTTGAGGATGGAGAGGCTTTTCAACAATAACTCTTGGGTTTTCCGAGCCCCAGATGCGACAGTTTTGCTTGTTGACGTAGCCTCCGAGGTGGAAATGGGCCTCATCAGTCAAGATGATTTTTTGATGAAATTCCGGATCATTTTCATGCATTTCAAGGACCCAATCAGCAAAGACACGACGTTGTTGATGATCAGCCGGCTTGAGTTCTTGTGTTAACTGAACTTTATAAGCCTTAAGACCCAAGTCTTTATGCAAAATACGGTGTAATGACGTTTGTGGAATGCCTAATTCCAAAGAACGACGAGGAATGGACAAACCTGGGTTTTCTTCAACACTTTGGGCTACAACAGCAATATTCTCAGTTGTTCTTGAGCGACGTGCACGGGTTTTATTCTTCACATCACTAACTTGTCCCAACAGCTCGAATTTGTCCACCAATTTCTGTATTGCGGTCCGACAAGGTGCTTCACGACGACCCAAAAATGTTTTAGTTTTACGAACCGTCTCTGCCAAATTTTCACAATTTTTATAGTGAATTTAAATAATTTCAATGCGTTGTTGAAGCGTGTGTCGTTCCATTTTTATTAATGGCGTAGTTTCTACTTGTCAAATGTCAAAAAATGACAGCTACCGAAATAGCGGGCTATTCAAAATAACACCTCTTATTGGAAAACCCTTTATAAAATGGCTTCAAATTTCTACAGTCAGATTTAAAGCGAGTTTTGTTGACGAAGTTGCTGAAGTGGGTCTCGAACATTGTTGTTTCCAGCAGGGCGGAGTAACCGCTCACATAGTTTGAACAACGATGGATTGAAACTTTAATTTATTACATTATTCCATTACTTTTGCCCCAAATTGTACAATTCATGCATACAATTCATAGACCACTTTTCCCCTGACATGTGACATGACATGTTTTCTGCTTCATTTTGTTCGGCGGTTATTTTTGCACTTGAGTGTATATCTTAATGTGCGGTAGATTGTGTTCTATTATTGGCGAGTCATATAAAGATTTACAAAAAGCAATTATGAGAGGAAGAAAATGCTTACAACTTCTTTTCATTCTATATAATATACTGAACCAAATGGATTTCGGAAACGGTTGGGACAATAATTCGGGATCAATAAGTCCTGGCATTGCTGTTGTAATTGGATTGCTGTAATCCTGTCGAATGGGTTTATTTTATTCCTGGTGCTTCTTCTTCTCTCGAGTTTTTGTTGGTAAATGTAATATAAAATAAAGATTACTCAGCAAAATTATTTGTTATGATTCCAGTGTCTGAGCTTTTAAAACGTTTTCATCTTTTTTTTTCTTTCTATTTTTACTCAGATTGCACAAGCGAATTGGTTGGAGATTATTGTCTTCTATCAACAACAGATTGAAGTACAAATCCGTGACTATTGTAATCGGTAAGATTTCGTCGTGAGTTGATGGTATTTTTGTTTGGTGAAGAGCGTTGTTTTCATCAAGGAATAATGTTACACTTAAGAGGTCAACACTTTATACTTCTTGATGTGGTTCGATAATATTTTTGGACGAAAGGATTTAAAGTGAAATGGCATCTTAAGTACAATTTATTTGCCCTTGATTTTTTTAAAGCTGATAAGAGAATACTTTTGCTGGTGAAAGTGAGCTATTTTCGGCTAAATGAAATTCTAAAGAAATATCAAAAAGACTACAGGGTGGCGCAAAATTAATCAACCGGCGCAAAAGTTGTCACCCGATGTTCTTTCGCTGTAATTTTGTTTATGAATGAAAAACTTTGGCTTTGCTTTTGTCTTAATTTTTTATTTGCTTACTTCGCAAAAATGTCAAAGTATAGAATTGACATTTGTCGCCATTTGTTAAAATTATAGTATCTGCCGATAAAGTGGTGACTTTAGCCCCGGGTGATTAATTTTGCGCTTCCCTGTATATGCCCATAATAAGAATCTATAGATGCAAACTGAATTGCAATAGGAAAATTAAATAGATAGAAAAGAATTTATATTGGTACAGTGGACCATCATCTCTTGGAAAATCATTTCAGAAATAAAAAAGAATGACTGAATCCTACGAAATTGCTCTTATGGTTCAAGTCGCTTGGAATGAAAGATTTTATTTATAAATAAATGTATCTAATTATTATATATTTATCCATATGAGAAAAACGAAAGGAAGCAAGAAACTCGTTCTTTAAATTACAAAAACAACTCCAAAAAAATCTTTTAATCTCAAAATAAAGGACGCCATCCGAATTCTTAAATTCGTTATAGCGGTTTCCTTAAAAAAAAGAAGAAAATCTTAAAGAAATAACTCGTTTTCAAAATATTGATTTTTCAAAAATTATTTGTTTTTTTTTTTTTAAATTAAAAAAAATTGTTTGAAAAATGTTGTTATGCAGTATCTACTATTTAAATTTTAAAAAACTTGCAGTTAAAATTTTGATCAAAACCGTTTTGCCCGTTAACGAGTTAATCGAAAATGAAAAAGAAAAGTTTCTATTTATAACAGGTACCTACCAGTACCTTACAGTTTTTGGCAAAATTTTGTTCTCCCAAAATTCATGCTATAGGTAATATACCTACAATGGTACACAAAATTTTGTTTTTTTTTTTTAAATCGTTGGAGCCGTTTTCACCGTTAGTTTTGGGACTAAAAAAATCACTTAAAAAAAAACTGCCGCTGTCATAACCGTCAAAGGCGAGTGCTACAGATCGATGATAAGCGTCTTCTGGCGATCTAAACTAGATGATATGGATAAACTAACGACATGCGGTTCCAACAGGATGGAACTATGTGCCACACAGCGCATACCACGAAGGATTTTTTGGCCATGGTTATCTCACGGGGTGGCGACGACCGCCGTGATCGTCCACCAAGATCTTGCGATTTAACGTCTTAAGACTTCTTCTTTGTGAGCTTCCTTAAATCGGAAGTCTTTCTGAATAAAATAAGTGCACCTTCCGAATACGTGCCAGTGTTGCCACTTTAGGGGCCAAACGGTAACGCTGCGTGCCACCAAGCAAAGCCACGGAGAAATTTGAAGGACATTGTATTCTATACTTATGCCAATGCCATGAAATATTTGTTTAAATAAAACAAATAAGTGGATATCTCCAACACAACTTGTTTTATTTAAATTTAAAACTCAAACGTTCTTATTGAAATACCTTTTATTTAGTAAAAATCGATTTTGACCCATTTTTTGGTTACAAATGCTTTTATAAAAGTAAAGCTATTTTAACCTTTCTCGTGTTAAGGTTTATATTTTTAGATATTATATTCAATTCGTACTTTATTTATTTATGTGTTCTTTCAAACGGAGATACAACGAAGACCAGAAATTTCACCTAATGATTACAGATGAAAATGACTGGCCCTTGTCATCCTCGACATCCCCTTAAATCTTCAAAACTGAAAGCTTTTAAATTAATTTACCTGCCAACTGCCTACGTGGTTTCAACATACACAAATACCTCACTACCTAACAGTCTGCGTTCAGTTTGAACTTTTCCAATATCCTACCAACAAAAGTCCGAAATTAAATTTTGTACTTCGAACTAACTAACTTCGTGGGGTTTTCTTTATTCAACAAAAGCTTGATTAGTGCCGATCCTAACAATAAATCAAATTCTCCCCCAAAATTTCCCAAAAAAAAACTAATTTTAAATGTCATTAGATGACAGTGATGCCAAGTTGTTGTAGAAACAATTTGTTTTGAGATTTATTATGATTTTTTTTAACATCCGCAAATAAAACTGCAAATTAAACTTTTTCAAACTTCATGCTAAGTTATAAGTTGAACCTATAAAAAATGTTTGGTTAGGAAAAAAAAAAAAAACAAATAAAATATTTCCAGTGTGCAAGGAAAACTTTTTTATCGCAGCAAAAAAATTTCTTCGACTCGTATACATTTATGGCATAGTGTAGTGTGTGCTCATTTTTATTTACCCTCCAGGACAGTGGTTGATATGAATTGAATCATTTTTATTTTTGCATTTCACGAGAGATGGTTGTGCCTGGTGCGTTATAAGCCATGACAAAAAAATACATTGCTGTACACAAACTGAAATTCCATGAATAATAAAAAAATAAATAAAATCCTTTTGACGTTTCATCCATTTTAATAACATTAGTTTTTATGGAAACTCACAAATTTGTTCCGGAAGCAATCTCTAAACCCTTTTTATTTTTTTTTGTTGTTTCTCTGGATGTCAATAAAGTTAAAGTTAAAGCTAAAATTATATTTTTGTATCTCTATTTTACGGCAGGCCTATTATAATATATTTTATATATAACACACATTTTGTTGCTCAAATGGATTTTTAATAAAAAATTATAGGTAGTCACTTTTTCATAACGCAACACAAGCCTATACAAGCTAAAAGCCGTGTAGGACTCGGCGGGTGCCTATTTCCAGAAGAAAAACCCCGTTAAAATTTTATAAGCGGCCATCTTTTTAACGGAAACCTTTGGCAACATAAACTTCGCATAAACTTCACACATGAGAAACCAAAGAGCCATGAACATTGTAATAACCTTTAACGTTAACATTTTTATGACTAACATGAGAAGACAGATAAAAAAAATATACTAAGTATACATATGTAAATGTATATGTTAGGTAGGTATAAAGAAACTCCAAACCAAACAAAATAAAGGAAGCAACAAAAGTTCATTCATTCATGGTTCATTTTCGATATCTCGTTTCAACTTTTAGTCCTTATCTTTGTTTATTATGTGTGTAGCTGTGGGTGTGGGTGTATTTAACCTTGCGCCCCACATTTATTTTATAAGCATACATTTGTACATATGAACATAGCATATCCTTTGACGAGTGAACACACAAGAACAAAAGAAAAGGTAATGAAATTTTATTCATAGATTTATGGGTAATTTCAACATTGTTTGGAAAACAATGTCATATATAACAACTCACAAGTTTGAATTGAAGGGGTAATTTCTGTGGCAGAAAGTGGAACATTCATATTCAAATTGAACTTTTGAATGAATCTCTTAGGTTTCAAAGTGAATCACAAAATTGTTTCATGTGATTTTAAAAGACCGTTTGATTGTATACGCGTTACTTTTTTACTTTTTGTTATAAAATGCCTGCTGGCTGATTCCTTCTACGAACCAGTATAATTATGTATAACAAGAAAACTTATTAAAAAAAGTGCAAGCGATAGGATAGAGCTTAACTACTGCTGGAGCCAAGTTTGAGTTTAGAAAATTACAAATTAGAACAGACGGAAGACTTTGGTGTGCAAGTAGAAAGGTTTTCACAATAAAATTAGATTAAAGCTCAGCACTACTAATAAGGAGACTGACTGATGATAGGCGGCTTGGCAGCCCTTCAAATAGCTATATCTCCAACCAAATCAAAAATAAACGAATTATAAATAAAGGTTGTAGCACCATTAAGTTGTTGTTGTTGTTCGAAAATTCAATGAAATTGACGGAATAAAAGAATGGTCAAGTCTAATAAACTGACATTCTAGTATGAATAGTACAACAAATAATAATAAGGCTTTGGATTCTGTTGGACTCTAAGCTTAATACAACCAATTACCTAAGAACTTGAAAATATTTGAGTTCTTAAGACTGAATAAATTAATACAAGCTGAACTTAAAACTAAATATAATATTTCTTAAATCAATACTTAAATATATACAGGTAGAAATGTTCAATGTGGAAGAGTTTGAATAAGTAGACAGATCGGTACGGTTGTAGGCATAGTGAAGAAGAACGGAAGAGATCTTAACTGACGGGGGTTTGGATTCAGAGAGATCTTTTGGAGCAGATTAGGACAATCAATGACCCCATTTAAATAAAAACGATGTCGGCAGTATCACGGCGTATAATTTGAGGGGTTGAAGGTTCGAAGGTTTAAGACGGTCTGCATCCCAGCCAAGACCCCGCAAAGCGAAGCGCAAAATTCTGCCCTGATGGGCGGCTTCAATACGTTCTATGTGAACTTGATGATATGGTGACCATACTTGGGAGGTATATTCTAGGAGAGGTCTAACGAAAATACATATAAAGGGATTTGGTTACACATGGACAGGAAAATTCTTTTGACCAGAGTTTTACGAACCCGAGAGGTGAGTTGGCTTTGCTATAATAATGCCGTAGTAGTGGGAACGAAAATTAAGTTGAGTGTGACAAATGACTCCCAGTTCACGAATGGGGGTTACAGTAAGAACAGGCACTCCATTAATCCCTCAAAAAAGTCAATATTTTCGCAAATAAAGTTAAACTCAGAACAGGACCTTGAAATTGGATCAGATCTACCGTAGTTTGTGTATGAACGGGGAACAAAAAAGAGTGTTTGCCGTATCATCAAACGCCTTGATGGAGCACATAAAAAGAAAAGAGAAAGAAGTTTTGGACAGCCAATACGATTACAGAGAGTATCTCTGGCCAGCATTACAAGATGTAGATAATACTTCCGTCTTTCCTCCAAAGACTTTAAATTGATCAAGAGACATCTGTAACCATAAGATGGCAAGATATTATCAACCCAATTAAGTTTACGTAACGCAAACCTCGAGGATTTTGTGATTTGAGTGAAAACCTGAACTCTATCAAATGCTTTAGAAAAATCCGTATAAATTGTGTCAACCTGGTTACCACATTGAATATCTTTGATGCAAAAAGGGCTAGATTTGCAACAGTTGATCTTCCACTTACGAAACCATGTTGGTTCATAGATATGCTGGACCTTACCTCGTCATAAATGCATTTTTTGACAATTGCCTCAAAAACTTTCGGTATTAATTTCAGTTTTGAAATGAGTCTGTAATTAAAACCACTTGTTTTGAGCCAGATTTATATATCGGACTAATCATTGATAATTTCTACTCTTCCAAAAAGTCTTCACTAAAGTTGAAAAGTTAAGTGAGTAAAAAGGCAAGACTGCAAGAGCACATTTTAAGAAAAGCTGAGCAAAATTTGTCAATGGATAACTTATAATTTGATTTCAAGGATGAAATCTGAAGAAAAACTTGACCAACTGACGAACTTGGGTTCCCTTAATTAGTAATAGCTTCTCCATATCGAATTCCATGATTGAACGGGAAATTATCATGAACATAATTAGATTGAAAATAAGACGCAAACATATAAAAAATAACTTGTTCATCATTTTTGTACATACATCACATATATTTCATACAAAGTACAATGTGATGTTATACTCTTCAAAGGAGTTTTCAAATTAAAAACAAATGATTTGTTATTAGAGATTTACAAAATTTTGAGAGGTTAAGATTTATACCTTCGTTTACCATTACAACATTTAGTTTGGACCATTTCATTTGAGGAGTAGCCTAAATATTTGAATGAAATACTTAACTGTGTATAGAATAATAACATTCCTAGGCTTTTTGACTTAAATTAAGGCAAACTAAATTACATAACTAAGAACTAATTTGGCGTACATATATCTATGAGAGCTATAAATAGCCTTTTTTACCGACTTATTAATAAGATAACGAAATCTGGCAGCTCTTGATAGTGCTATCAATTTTGATGCTCACTCTATTGTCTATTTAGTGATGGTTCGTAAATATAAATAAAACATTTCATTTCCTTGCATGGGTATGAATTTGAAATGATTTAAATCAGCACAGGAACAGTTAGATCTAAAATGCCCCATTCAAAACTTTAAAAATAAAATTAATGGCATTACAAGTTTAAGCTAAAGCTGATCTCTCATTTGAATATAAAACACTCGTTTTACAAAACCTTACAAATCCTATAACAAAAAGAATACTCTACTGTGTGGAGAAAACACAAAAAGCATCCCTTAAAACGAAGAACAAGCAACCCCAACATTACACATCTCTTTTTATAGTATACAACTCAAGCGAATGATTAATGGCACCAAAAGTGTTACTATACTATGGAAATTGCTTCCGTCTAAGGATAAGTCTAACTATGGCAATCGCCAATTAATCTGCCTTAACGTAAATATCCCTATATCTTTTGAAAATTATCATCTCTCTGCACCTACTTAACCCACATAATATCAAAAACCCTATAGAGGCAGACTGTCTGCCGCCCAGCCACCTCGCCGACGACGACGTCGACGCCGACGTTTGCTATGGCCTCATGTGATGTAGCATATTATCAGGCGTAAGGCCTATTATTTCTACAAACACTTCCCATATCCTTTCTTATGATAACGAGGTACGTAACGTATATGTATATATGGAAAGGATAAGCATCTTTGTTAATTTATCAAGAAGAAGAATTTAAGTAGGTATATAATATCCTTTTGGCATAGCTCTCTCCGAGTTTAGATAGTGGTCAAGTTGCCTTATGGGGTGTATATAGTGGTATATATATAAACTTACAGCATTTTCATTAGAATCCTTGTTTTATTTTCAATTTTTATGTCTACGAGTACACTTTTATGCCAAGAAGAAAAAAAATAAAACAAAACAACAAACACAAACACAAACTCTTGAAACCATTCCAAATGGGCAAACATAAGAGATGAAATTAAATTCCAGATTTTCTAGTTACCTAGTCACAGATTGTTGGGTTGGCATCAGCCGTCTTCCCCTTCCCTTACCCGAATTATCATTTTGTCGACGGCGACGACGACGAAGACGCTTAGACCTACCCTCCCACTTAATCATAAATTTCCGCAAAAAAAAAAGGAAGACAAAATAGAAATAGAGAAAAAGCTTCTAAGAGCACACAAAAAAAAAACATAATTTGATTTGAGTCCTTTTTTTGCGCTGGGCCCTCCCGAATAGAATTGAATAAAAAAAATATCGTAATCCTGGGCACGAGAAAATAAGCAGGTAAAGCAGTATATCTAGATGGAGGCCTCTCTTCTGTACAAACTTACCTTCCAGCTTCCAGCTCATATAATTCAAAGGACAAAGGAAGCATCAGACAAACGAAAAAGGGACATATAGCCGTAAGAGTAGAAGATGAAGAACGGGAATGAAAGAAAGTATAGGACCAAAGTTCCAGGAATAACCGCAAGTCATCTATTTAAATGGCCAACCGACCGACGCCGACGGCCACCACTACCATCGTCCTTTGGGGAGAATAGAACCTAGGGAATATGATGTATTTTGTTCCACTCCAACCACCTCTTTTGATAAACACAGACAATCATCCAGGGAGCAGCAGGAGGTGAAAAAGCAGAAGAAAAACGCCAGGACAAAATGGTAGGACGAGAAAAAAAATAAATGTATCCCATTCCATATACCTACCAACCTGTACCTTCTCGTAAGTAAACGAGGACAGGATAAATGCAAATGAAGTTCGGATTTGGTCACCCTGCTGCTGTCATTATAGAGACTTAGCCGCAGGATATGAAACTCCTATAGAAAAATAGCTGCTCTTAAATCATATATCCTGAAACCAGGATACGACACGAATACCTCAATATTCTTAATCCTACTACTACTATACTGCAGCAGCAGCAGCACCATGCAAACACAAAAATAAGGATAACGAAAGCCAAAAGTGACACATCCTGGCATATAATAACACATCGCTCCTTCCTCGCCCTGTCATGAATGTGTGTCGTGTCGGCCGTATAGGATGGAATTTTCATGTTAACTCCCCTTGCTCCCCATGTTACCCATGTTTGACGGCACAAAGGATCATTATTGAGAGCAGATAAATAAACCCAATTGCAATGGGCCAGGCGATTGCAAGGATACAAGCATATATGTAAATGAACTGATGGATATATACAGAGGAGATGGGAGGTTGAAAATATTTTTGAATTTTTTAAAGAAAACGAAGTACATCACATCACTAACCTTGTTCGAGTTGCCATTAAATTTTAACAACTTCTTGCACGACTTGCCCCGACTCTCGAAATACACTTCCTGTGGCGTTCTGTGCTGTTTCGTCCTTAAATTCATCCGAATCATGCAGCAGCCCGAGTTGGCGACTGGCGAATTAGGGCTTAGACCAATACCACCGCCCAGCACGCCCTCGATAGCGCCAATTTTTTTCGTCGATAAGTTCACATCCATTTCCATTGTTTGGATTGCGCGCGGACCGCACTCAGTTAAGGTTTCACTTCCGGCGGATTACATTATAGCGCACAGGGTTTTTTTTTTGTTTATAACTCAGGACACCTGATGCACTCACAACAAACCGTTTTTCTTTTTTTGTTTCTTTCAAATCACAGGATACTACTACACTACGTGTCGTCGTACTATAACTGAAGTGGATTTCTTGGAATTCTTTTTCGCGTGTGTCTGTGTCTCCCCCATTCGTGTTGTGTGCGGTTCAGTAAATTAAGGGCTGAAATAACGCAAAACTTTTTAGAAGCACTTTATGTCGACCAACCCTTGGGACAAAATTAGCAAACAATTCGAACAAACAACCAACCCCCTCCGAAATAGTACTAGTACTCGTATGTAACACCCTATTTCTTTGTGTAGGTATTTAAATTTGAAACAAACGAAAAAAAAAAACACACAGAACTTCACACTCCCGCCTTCACTTTTGTGGTGGGTCTGAAACGTTATCGCTGACAAACTGATGGCCCGGGCCTATACAACTCCTCAAACTAGCTGGAGCTGCCTTTCGATTGCGAGCACCTTTTACGAACTGACAAGGTTTCCATCGTATGTGGCTGATAGGTGTTTCATTGATGTTTCAAATAATTTTTGCTACCGAGATGTTTTTAAAGCGCCTCGGTATCAGCAACATTTTGTGATGCTGCCACGAGTCCAACACTGATTAACTGTGAACCACCATCAACCCTCGACATCGCACAGCCCTTACGAAACAAACATTCTCTCAGAACATTTTGATTACAGGCTTTTTTTTGGGCGCATGCTCTTCTCTAGACAGTGTGTGCTGAAAGAATTCTATCAGTGAAGAATTTTTTTGCAAAGTAGCATGCGAGAGAAAAAAGTTTTAATACAAAAGTATTTAATACCATTTTGTTCTTTAAATTCGAAGTATCTTTTGTCAATTTCAGAGTTGCAGATGTGCTTGAAGTTTTCGCTGCCATTTCCGATTTATTAAAAAAAGACAGTTTTACTATTTTGTCCTCAACTTGTGCTTCAACTTCTAAGATTGATTTTGCTAAAAATGAAGTTATCGCTGGCATTTTTAGTTTTCTTTTTTTAAACAGTTACTTTAGCAAATTACCAATGCTTACGTCCAAAAATAAATATTGTTCCCGATTTGTGCTGCCATGAGTTGCATAGTTTAACGTTAGCAAATTTGCAGCTTTTACGTCCCAAAATAAGTATTGTTAAGAGTGGTGTTTATTTCGTCATTTTCAATTGCTAAAAAATTAAGTTATGCTTTTTCCCCATACTTGTGCTGCATTGTGGCGTAGACAACAACTTCGCATATTGGCAATTATTAGAGACGAATCATTCCCTTAAAATAAAAGTAGTGCGAAAGGAAAAACAAATTTCGCAAATTTGCAACTTTTACGGTCGAAAATAATTGTTGCTAATGCGTGAAGTTTACACCATTTTTTTTTAATTTAAACAAAAAATATAGTTCTGCTATTATATCTATAAATATGTGCTTTCTTTCAAGTTACGCCACTTTGTGCTCAACTTTTCCTGCCACCAATCCAAGAGATGGCAGCACAAGATGGACACATAAAAGCACAGCTTGACTTATGGAACTAAAACACTAAGCTTGTTTTTGTAAACCTATGTGGGGAGAATTAATCTTGCCGATTGCTGTTTCTCCGGGCTAAGAAAGCAGTTGGGTAGAAAAGCCCTCTCCCAAAGAACCAAGGAGACCCTATATAAGACTCTTATCATCCGGAAGCGTGGACCCTGTTAAAAACGGATGAGAACCTGCTTGGGTGCTTTGAAAGGAAGATTCTTCGGGTGATTTTCGGCTGTATCGATGGAGTATGGAGGAGAGGATTCAACAACGAGTTTTACGGGTTTTATAGCGACGTCACCTGGTCAAAAAGCTGAAAATACAGCGGCTGAGATGGCTGGGACACGTGGAGCCTATAGACACCAACCCACTAGCCCGACGAGTCTTCGAATCTACCCCTGAAGGTCTTCGCAGCCGAGGAAGACCCCATACCTTAGGTGGCGCACAGAAGTGGAAAACGACCTCAGCCAACTTGGAGTGCGTAACTGGAGGCAGCTAGCAAAGGACCGAGCTGGCTGAAGGGGCTTGTTGGTTGACGCCGTATAGTCCATCCTGGACTATAAGAGCCATCTAAAGTACAGTAAGTAAGTAAGTATGCGGGGAGAAAAATTTAACTTTTTCACCCATTTTTCTTGTTGTTTGTTCAATTGTAACCATTTTATGTGTGATGAAATAATGTATTCTTGTATTTGGCATTAGCATGCGAGAATATGTTAGCACGAGAGAAACGTGATATCAGAACTGTAAATATTTATATCGGATATTTGTTCCTTACATGTCAAGAAGACTGTTAAAGTCCCGATAGTTTAGGAAACTCATTTGCAAAATGTCATGCAACAAAGATCTGAAAATGCATGCCAATGGAGAATACTGTATGGTTTTTACTTTTCAAGCATAACTAATCATCCATATCCATGTCTTCAGCTTTTTTTTCTTGAAATATGGTGATTTCAGCAGAGTGCCTTGCAAGAGAACTGCCATCGATGAGAGATACCTCTTGATTATGTCATGAGAGTTGAAAGAGACGAAACGTCCCCCAGCTCGTATGATATTTCAAGTCGTAAGGGTTGTTGAACAAAATGGGTCTTGCTTCGCATTTATATCCATTTTAGGGAGAGGATGTTTTTTTTGTAGCGATTTTTATGTCTGAATTATTTGGAACGAGGGGTGGTGGTATATTTTTGAAAAATTGTTTCACAAAAAGTATCGAAGAGCAGTTGGGAGTTGTGACTGGGGGACCGAGTAAGTGGGGGACATAAATTGGATATAGAGGTTGTGTGGACATATGGATATTGATCTTTGTTTTGAAATTGAGATGTTATTTCTGCGTTGTGTTGTCGGAGTGAAACATTGGGTTATGTTTTTTTTTTCTTGTTCGTGTTGCTGCTATCTTTTTATCTCGGCGGTGGTTGACAATACAGGCAGAATGTATAGTGGATATGGAGAGGGTGTATACATTTTAAGAAGAGAAGTATTTTGGTTTATTCGAATGAATAGGGGTCACATCACACAAGGTATTGATGGATATTGATGAATGCGGAATTGGGGAGAAAGTGGTACAATAAATGGATTGGATGTCGATCATGGAAAATAAGTAATTTCATTAGTTGACATATTGTGGAAAACAGTGTTAAATAGCAGAGATGGGGGATGGGAGTGCTGATGGAAAGCAGGAGTTGTTTATTAAGGTGAATGCTTTGTTTTAATCAATCTACGCGTGTATAAAGGAATTTGTTGATATCTATTGCTTTGTATATATACCAAAGATAAATACTTGAGATAATTAAGATTATTTGTTAAAGGTCTTGGGAGAAGTATGGGGTCAATAAACACCATTGACTACATACATTTATTTATTTATTTATTGAAATAATTTACAAAATAAATTTATGAATTACTTATTTAAGGCATCAGGAAAGCCAGATCATATGATGCCGTTTTATAACTTTACAAGCATTTAAGAAACTGTTTACATTAAATTTTTATGTACAATACAATGCAAGTTATTGAAATTAAATTAAAGTTATGATGGCAACTGAGTTAAATCTCTTCACAAATCTGGTGGGCAGTGAAGGTGGCTTTGATTCGACGGATAGTGTTAATATTGCATTTATTAAAAGACCGGATTTTATAAATAAACAATAAACAAAATGTATTTAAATTATTTAGTTCTGCTCTGATCAAAGATTTTTATAAGAAAAAGAATTATCGAAAATTAATTTCAGATATAGAAAATTACAAACATCCTTAGTAGAAACAAAACAAAGTGTTGTTCAGAAATTAATTGAACAGTAACATATTCTTAACTTTAACACTTTCCCTTGTTACCTGGAAGTTAAATTTAAACATAACTAAAATCTAAACTGAATTTAAACACATAGTCCCATCTGATTGCATAAAATTTTAAGACGTGGACTTGGTAATGGCCTTGTCATAACATCTGCCAACTGATGTTCGCTTGAAATTTGTTGAACCATAATTTGTCCTTCAATAACTTTCTCTCTAATAAAGAAATGCTTGATGGCAATATGTTTGGTCCTTCGGTGAAATTCTGGATTTTGTGAAATTCTGACTGCTGCAGAGTTATCAACTTGTATTACAGGAATCTCCTTTAGTTGAAAAATGCCATGGAATAATCTTTTTAACCAAATTGCTTCTTTAGCTGCTTAATTGGCCGCTACTATTTCTGCTTCTGTTGTTGATGTAGCCACCATCGCTTGTCTTTGGCTGAGCCAAGATATTGCACCTCCAGCGTATTTAGTAACAACTCCTGAAGTTGAACGTCCTGTTTTTATGCAACCCCCAAAGTCTGCATCACTGAAACATTCAAGAATTGCTTTTTCTGCGTCATGACGATAAGTTATTCCATAGTCCATAGTTCCTGCTATGTATCGAAATACTCTCTTTACACGAACAACATCTTCTGTGGATGTATTCTCAAGTGCTCTTGAAAGAAATCCAACGCTGTAGGCAAGATCTGGTCTTGTACCTAGCATTAGGTACATCAATGCACCAACAGCTTGTCTGTACGGAAATGTCTTCTTCTCAATTTGTTCTTTCCCTGTTTTAGACATTTCTGTAGTCTTTAGCATAGGTGTTGAGATAGGTTTACATTCAGAAAAGTTAAATCTTTCCAGAATCTTTCTTGCATATGCTGTCTGTTTAATTTCAATATTTTTGTCCTTTATCTTAATCTCTAGTCCAAGAAAATATACAGCTTCCTTTGAAATGATTTTGAATTCTTGCTTCAGTTCGTTAATGAAAAGATCTAATTCCTTTTTGTCTGTGGATCCAACTAAACCATCATCAACATACAAAACCAGTATAAGTTTTTTGCCGTTGCGGTCTCGAATAAATAAACATGGATCAGCATCACTTGTTTTGAATCCCAATTTCGAAATAAAACTTCCAAAACGTTTATTCCAGCACCTCGATGATTGTTTAAGACCATATAGACTTCTTTTCAGTTTGCATACTTTGTTTGTACCATCGCTGTATCCCTCTGGTTGTCTCATATATATGACTTCTTCAAGTTCTCCATAAAGAAAGGCTGTTGATACGTCAAATTGTGCTAAAAACATTTCCTCACTTGCAGCAATGCTTAAAATTGACCGTATCGTCCCCAACTTCGCCACTGGACTGAACGTTTGACAGAAGTCAATACCATAACGTTGGCTAAAACCTTTTGCGACTAACCTGGCTTTGTATTTATCGATACTACCATCAGGATTTTTCTTTAAGTTGTAAACCCACTTGCACGGTATCGCTTTTGCTCCTTTAGGTAAATCTGTTAATGTCCATGTTTGGTTTTCCTTGAGTGATGCAATTTCACTTTCCATTGCGTTCCTCCATTCTTTTTTGTTTTTATTGTTTGTTGCTTCTTGGTAACTTTCAGGATTTTCTAAATTACTCACGAATTCTTCCGTTTTCTGAGACTTGGTGCTGGCTCTGGAAAATGCTCTTCTCCATTTTCAAAACTATTGCCATTGCCGGTATCATATTCTTCATTGAATCTATCTTCTGTATTAATTTTGTTTTCTTCTTCTTCAAATGTATTTTCATATGTTTCTTCTTGTATATCATGCATAGGTAACTTTATTGTGTTTTTACAAATTCTGGGCTTCTCTTGAAATTGGACATCTCTAGATAGTATTACGATATTATCTTCCTTGTTGAAGATTCTGTACCGTTCATCACCATCATATCCAATCAAATATCCCTTCACAGCTTTTTTATCCATTTTCTTTCTCATTTGTACTGGTATATGAGTAAAGCAAGAAGACCCAATTATTCGGAGATGCTTTATCCGGGGTTTCTTTCCCATCCATAGTTCGTATGGACTTATTCCATCTATTGATGACTTTCCGGTTTTATTTAATATATATATAGCAGAATTCACTAATTCTGCCCAGATAGCTTCTGGAAATTTGATTTCCGAATTTGAATATTTAAAGGTTCTTGACATTTCTATAATAGTTCGGTTGTCTCGTTCACTGCCACCATTTTGCTGAGGTGTATAAGGTGCTGTTAGTCTTTGTATGATTCCATTGTCTCGAAGCATCTTTTTGATTTCAGCATTGTCAAACTCACCACCATTGTCACTTAACAGTTCTTTTATCGTGTGACCGAGTCCTTTTGCATGAGCAAGTACTTCTTTCAAAGCGTCCTTAACATCCGACTTATGTTCAATTGCAAATCCCTAGCGAAATTTTGTGTAACTATCTTTAAACACTACTAAATATCGCTTTTTCTTGAAAGAAGAACTAAATGGTCCACAAACATCAGTTGACATTAGATCTCCTGGTTGAGTTGCTTTTCTTCGAGTTCCAAATGGCAATCGATGCATCTTTCCATAAATACATGCCTCACAAATATTGCTATCTAATTTTACTTGTATACCCAGTTCTCTTTCTAGCTTTTCTTTTATGTGTCGTTTGTCTTGGTGTCCCCATCTTTCATGGTAAAGTTGCAACGTTTGATTTTCTGCAATCGCAACGTTTATACTATATCTTTTGTCACTGATAAGTGCTTTTATTGCTGCTTTATACAACGAACCGTTCGTCTTACGATGACCACATAGTAACGTTTTTCCTTCTACTTGAAGCCAGCATTCGGTTGCCGATGACTTGAATACACTTTTCTTATTTTTGTCCTGTGCTGCTAAGACCGAAAACAGATTTCTAGAAACATTAGGTACATACCAAACATCCCTTAGTGTAATTTCCATTTCTCTGTTGTTGACTCGTGATTTCACTCGGATATTTCCTTTTCCAACTGCATGTAAGGTTTCTTTTCCAGCTGCTTGAATACTGCACGGGCTGTCGAATTCTTTAAATTCATAGAAATAATCTGCTGAATTCGTGACGTGTCTTGTTGCCCCATTGTCGATCCACCAATCGTTCGAGTTTTCTTCATATGTAAAGACTTCGTTGCAGACTGACACAAGCGAAGCATTCACATCCATTAAATTGCTCTGGGCAGCACATGTTTGTTTGTTTCTGTTTGGACGTCCGTCAGATATCCATTTTCTGCAATCCCGCAGCCAATGACCTTTCTTCTTACAGTAATTGCTTGTATCTTGATTTCTTGACCAGTTGTTCTTGATTTTTCTTTGATCTTTCTTATCAATTCTAGCTACTAGCGCCTCTTGAGAACCATCTTCCCTGTCTGAAGATTTCTGAAAGTTTCTCTCAAACATGCATAGTTGTGCTGTTAATTCATCGAAATTCTTTTTCTCTTCTTTCGTTAGAAGCATCCAGCTTGACTTGAAAGATTCATATTTGCTTGGTAAAATGTGTAAAATTTTACACACTAGCATCAAATCTGGTAACGCATTATGCTTTTTAGCGACAAGACCATTATTTAATTCATTCCATAAGTTTCTTAAATGAGCTATATGGGTTGAAACATCATCGCCTGTCTTCCAGTTAAAACTAAAAAGATCAGTACAAATTTTGAATAATTGGTCCTTTGAAGTTGCTTCAAACTGATTTTTCAATGCATTCCATGCATCATAAGCCGTTTCCTTGTCCATAATCTTTTGGTAAACTGCATCCGCCACAGAACTAGTTATCATCGACTTTGAATAACTATAAGCTTTTCTGTACAAATCACACTTCATCTTATATTCTGCCTTTTGAGGTTCCGTGGCATTCGGAATCAATGGTTTAGGCTTTGCTAATTTTCCATCGATGACATCAACAGCTCCTTCGTGATAATCTAGTAGATCCCTCATCTTTCTCTTCCATATTGACCAATCTGTTTCACCATTTAAGAATTTTACATGCTTGACTAGATCCATTTTCTGATTATCCCTTATAATTTTCTTATGACCAAAAAACTAAAATTCTTTCAAAATTGTTATATTATTATTTATAAACCAGCTGCTAGGCCCATAACCTATTGCATTTATTAAAAGACCGGATTTTATAAATAAACAATAAACAAAATGCATTTAAATGATTTAGTTCTTTTTTTTTATAAGAAGATTGTTATAAGAATAATAATTATCGAAAATTAATTTCAGATATAGAAAATTACAAACATCCTTAGTAGAAACAAAACAAAGTGTTGTTCAGAAATTAAATGAACAGTAACATATTCTTAACTTTAACAGTTAACACTTGATGGATTTAGGATGTTGGCGAGAATCTCTGGTACATTGTATGTGAATTCATCTATTTGTCGAGAAATAGGACACTCCACAAAAATATGCCAAACTGTAAGAGTTATTCCACAATTGTCGCATTCCTCTGGAGCCTCACGAGTATAAAAGTGTTTGCTTGTAAACAGGGTTTTTCCTACTCTGACTCTTAATATTTTTATGCAATCTGCTCTACTTAAGGATAGATTATACGGGATACGGGTGATAACGGATTGATGTTTTCGAAGAAAAGTATCTGAATTTCGCCAGTTTTCTATAAGCTCTTTTTTTTGAAGATGAGCTAAAGGTTCTCGCGTAAGTTGGAGTAGTTTAGGATACTCAACGATAAGAGGGTAGCGAACAGCGTTTTTTGCGGCATCATTACCTTTGATTCCGCACTGTGCAGGTATCCAAGCTATTATGATGTTTCTGTGGTGGTACATGCAGTTCCTGATAGTTTCGAGAGATGGACATTTATTTGTGGCATTGCTTAATCCTTTGAGTATACCAAGGCTGTCCGTTATGATTAAGGAACGTTCAGAAATTTGTTGGGCGACAGAGATGGCTTTATAAATTGCAGCTAGCTCGGCAATGTAACTGTCCGCATATTCTGGAAGTTGAGCCTGGTGAACAATGGAGAATTGTGCGTTAAGTTGGTATTCTACTACAGCATAGGAGCACCACTGATTTTCTTTTTGTGAACCGTCGGTGTAAAATATTCTATCTGCTCTTGTACTAGCGATTAGTTCTTCATGTAACATTTTGTACATAGCGTCGGAAGTGTTTGCCTTTTTGTATTTAACGAGATTGGTGTCGATTTGAAGTGAATTTCGTTTCCATGGAGGAGGGTTCTCAGCTGCTATTTGTATGTCCATTCCGAAAGCAATATGGAGCTCTAGAGACAAAGAGACCATATTAGTCAGAGCAGATACAGCGTTTTTCTTTGATTTTTTGGTTGAAGAAATAACTGTTTCGATAGCTTCGAACAACGGGTGTGTTGGATTAACTAAAGCCTTACTGATGAGGTTGTTTGCCCTTCTTTTTGCTAGATGTTCAAAAGACACGTATCCACCTTTGACTCTAAGGGCTTCAACATTTGCCGATCTAAGGGCACCTGTTGCAGTTCTAAAGCATTCGTTTATAGCTGCGTCAATATTAGAAAGGTTTTTTTTTGTAGTCCACATAAAAATGGTTAAGCTGTGTTGAAGTGCACTTTCCACAAGGGCCTTTGCTATTCGAAGAGATGTTTCCCTTTTTTTTTTGAACAGATCATTTTTAACGCGTAAAAAAACTCCAAGAATTTTTGTTTCTCTCTTTAATGGAATATGAGTGTTACGTAGAACGAGTAGGCTGCAGCTACATTTTTTTCCGGCAGAGATGGAGCATTTCAATTTTTGAAGGAGGGATAATTGTACCTATTTTTTCAGCCCAACTAAACATTAACAAGTCCACTTGTACAAGAGTATCTTTAACCTGATTAGGGCTACCAGAAGCGACAACATAGATGTTATCCGCGCATTCTCCGATAAAGTCGAGATCGTATGTCGGCTGTGAAAGTTCATCTATCAAAGAGTCTATGTATGCGTTGTATAGAATTACAGAAAGCGGTGAACCTTGTGGTGTACCGTTGTCTAATTTCATAAGTGTGGAATCGTACCCGTCCACATTTACTTACTCATAAAGGATATTATTACCTTTAGTAATGTTTTAGGTACACCCCATGTGTAAAGCTTCTCAATTACTGGAACCATAGTAACTCTGTCGAATGCCTTTTCTAAGTCGGATTACATTACTACACTGTGCTTAGTTTTTGACAAGTTTTCTGCTAGTGTGTGTTCCAGTAGGTGCAAGAGTGTTGAAACTCCTCTATTTGTTGAAACTCCTCTATTTGGTTGTTCTGTACTAGCCTTTTTCTCTAGTAACCAAGTTATTCGTCTCGCAATAATTTTTTCGAAAATTTTGGAGATAACTGGAAGGAGGGAAATCGGGCGATATTCATTGAAATCATGGTTATTTCTTGCGCAGTCATGTGGAAAGGTCCCAGTAGTTATAATACCGTTATCAAGTGCACAAACTCTATTTTTGAGGCTTGTATCACTTATATCAACCATCTTATATGTGATTTTATCTTCACCTGGGCAACTTCCTTTCGCGATCTTAAGCGTCATTTCGAGTTCAATTAGTTCATTTTTTTCTGTCAAAAGATCGCAAGAGTTTTGTTTTGTCTGAAGGGTTTTAACATAATGAAGAAAAATACAGTTTGGTCAGTAAAAAAAAAAGTTTTCTAGTTATATAAAAACATTTTTTGACACAGGAATAAAGAATGATTAGCATAGAATGCGACAAAAAAAAACTAGGTCGAATGTCGTTCATGGGACAACTTTTATTTTGAATTAACTTAAAATAAAAAAAATATTTGTTACCAATGATAAATAAATACAAAATTTTTGTTCACAAAAGTTCATACAAAATTATGCTTTTCATTTAACAAAAAAAATTAAGGTAGTTGACAATGACTTATAAAGTTTCCTCTCAGGTTAACGTGTTTTCTTTAACTTATAAATTGAGACTTAGCGATAATTTAATACTTCTTATGATAACTCATTAATAATTAAATTTTGGTATCTTAGTGTACATTTCAGGAATTGTTGAGTTGAGTGTAGTTTTATCTGTGGCGAACGTTAGAAATCTGGTCACGGTTAAGCAGCTCGCTTCGAAGAAATTGTTGCCTGTAACACATGAACATCCGAGAGATTCCTACAAAATGTTATGTTTTTTCAATAGCATTGAGGTTGCATATTGTACATATGCCTACTGAATATCTGCTAAATGCTCTAGCATTAGGGTTGAGTGGATCACACCGGAATTTCAACCACCATGCTTATCATTTCGAGTGATTTGTTGTCTTCAAAATAGTTTGGGCCGTTTGTAAGGTTGTAATACTAACGTCATTGTACTTTGATTGAAGCGCTCGGTTGGTTTGTTCCATCCTATCTTTTTCTGCTAGTTAAACCCTATGTACGACAGCATTTAAAATATTGAGCTAAGATGTTTTTATAGGCAACTCTATTTTTCAATTTTCGTTTCAAATGAAGTTATTTCATTGAATAAATAAAAAAAAAACATTTCATACTCATACAAACAAAAAATATGTAGGACTTGGATCGCACAAACTTGCTCTAGTGGTTAACAAATGTAATGCAGGCACACCGTGAAGATACATATGTTAATAGTTCAATTATAGGTTGGTTTTTTTTAGTGCATGTTTAATAGCTTAAAAAAAAATAAATATTCTCATGATACTGATTTTGCTAAGGCATTCCATAAACTTTGTCACTATATTATTATATGAATAAAATTTTACCCTGAAAATATCAGGCAAAATTCCAAAATGCTCTTTCAAATCAATTCACAGTTCACTCCGGTGTTCCTCAAGGAAGTCATCTAGGCCTGTTTCTATTCTTCCGGGCTATAAATGATTTAATATCTTGTACACGTTCTAGTGAGATTCTCATATTTGCTAAAATAAAAGCTACTCATGACCACGTTCTTCTGCAAGCCGATATTGAAAGCTTTTCTGTTTGGTGTGAAAAGAACGGACTTTCTCTTAACCCTTCCAAATGCCAAACAATTACTTACGTTGTCAAGAAAACGTGTTGCAAATGCTTTTGATTATATCATTTCGCAGCACACACTTGGTCGTGTCTTTAGCTTCAAAATCTTAGGTGTTAACTTTAGCTCTAATTTGAAATTCACTGAACACATAAATTAAATTGTTAACAAAAGCGAGTTCCAAGCTTGGACTTATTAAACAATAGGCAGAGGAATTTAACGATCCGTATGTTACTCTTTCCTTATACAATTGTTATGTAGGACCCCATCTTGAGTATGTTTCACAAGTTTGGACTCCTTTCTATGAAGTTCATAAAACTTGTATAGAATCAATTCAACATTAATTCATTAACTACGCTCAGGAAGGTCTTCCTTGATGGGCTGATCCGTTCAACCTGCCACCATACGAACATCGGATCCAGCTTCGGCAGGTTTAAAATGTATACCAATGATTTATTATTTCTCCACCAACTTAATAATGGCTTAATTGACGCTCCCGATTTGTAAGCCTGAGTTGGCATAAACTACCGTGGAGGATCTTACCACCTGTGAGAGTATGGATACTCCGTGGATATTATTTTGGTGACCTTGGTCAAATGGCGCAAATATGTATTGTCTCTTTCACTCCTCTTTTAATCAACGAGTATGTGATATTTAAAGAATGATTACATCCAACATTAAGCATTTCTTGCGGTTAATTAGATTACCTAAAAAAATCTAAGCGGATTCGAATTTAGAGCACCAAGAAACCCTTTTAAAAGTATGTAAAGGGCAAATGGCAGAAAATATAAATTTTTTCAATTCGCGAGTTTCGTCGAAAATAGACGATAATCTGGGGAAATGTAATTTGGATTTGGTCGAGACTAGAGACATGCCAATTTATAACAGTTTTTCGCCATTAAAATTGGGCGTACGTTTACGGGCTTCGCGTGACCTGAAAAAAAAAACTATATGGGTGTCTGAAGCATGCCCACCGGTGGAGGGGGCCCTGGCCCTTCGGGGCCGCATAAACAGTACTTTTATAAACCACCACTGTTTTAATTGGCTTGTCTAGAGTCACTTCGATTTTAATTACAAGAAATGCCATTCATTTTAACAGTTTTTAACTTGTAATTTTTTTCTTATTGAAATTCATCTCGACATCTCTGTAGGCAGCAATTTCATACTTTGAATATTTGTGCGTACAAATCCTTTTAAATTAATAGCTCTGTTCATGCCTCTTCAACCATTATGCAGTTTCTTCAAAAACATTGTATCTATATTCCTCAAAGTTGAAAAATTTCGAAGCCAATAATATACATAATTATATATATATGAATCCTTCTATATACAATTTCAATTATTGAACGCAAATCCCTTCCAATCAAGGCCGTACATCGTGCTATGCCACAATCCCACAACTATTTTCCAAAAATCTAATTACATGCCTGATGAGATTCATCGTTTTGCGACGACGACACAAAATAGAAGAATCTCTCTTCTTCCCAATGGCAACAAAGTCGAAGCACCATCATCTAAAGTTGCCATCTATAAGAGAATCCGAGAACCAAGGCCAACGAAAAATTCCAAACAAAAAATATGAAGCTACACGCGGTTCCTTTGTTACAATATGCTGACAACATCAGCCACCGAACGGGTGCGGTGATTCGATTTCTAGGAGGGAGATAGAATATCCTGGGAATAGAAGGCATAATAGAAAACCGTTACATCCTATCATACACACAGACAACACATATATCATGTTGCTCCCCGCATATAAGGACTATCAATTTTCGTTCTAAAACCACGACGACGACGACGACGACGAGCTAGCTCAGAATTTTGTTAATGTTTCCCGATTCTGAGGACACAGCGATGATGTAATAGGGAATTGTATAAAGGGGTATGAAATGAGTCCTTTTGAACTCTTCCTTCTTTGTATTCTGACTTGAAAGAAACTGGAGGGTTGAGCAATGAACGGGCTGGATCGGGGGGAAAATAGCTTCACAGTTACCAAGAGAATGAGAAATGAAATCCCGATTGAATGGGAGTGCACACAGAAAAAAGACTACTGATCCATGAACATAACCTAAACGAAGTTGTCATAAACACCCCCCAACTGCTGCTTTCAGTATCTATCCACTGCCACCCATGTGATTAGGGATACACAAAGTCACACACAGTATACTCAGTACTGCGCTGTGATGAGGCAACGCTTGTTGAGAGAACAAGTTGAACTGGGGTGGCGATGGCGGTGGCTGTCTGGGATAACAAATCAGCACTTGAAATCTTTCTGGCTCTACACTCTTTGCCATTGTACACATGAGGATTTCCAGGATAATGATAATGTTGTTCTTGTGTGTTATGTTGGCCAAAGGAAAACTAATCCAAAGTGAAAGTTACTCGGGATGGATGAGTCAGAAAAAGAGTATCTCTTTCTGCATGGTGGGTGGCTTGTGGCTTGGCTTGGATAAGCTATGTATATAATAAGGAATTTGTTATTTATATACATAAATACAACTTGTTTTATCTTTCGAAGGTAGAAAATGGTCGCCGTCTCCGTTGCTCCACCACTACCATTTCCGTTTAATCTTCGAAATAAATATTTATGTTTGCATCGTTATCCCTGGGGGCTATTATCTCTTAATACCCCACTCATTCGGTTTGGATGGATGGGTGTTTGTGTCGTCTCATTATATCATGAAATCAAGTCCTTTTGTTCGATAGGTAGCGAACAGAGTACCTCCTATAATTGAAATGAATGAATGTGTGCTGAGCGAGTTTTTAATTGGAACCATGTGTGTGTGTGAATGGAGGCACCATCTGCACCTATAGCCTCCAGAGCCCCAGAGAGTCCCTCGCTCACCTCCGCAAACAACCAACCCCAACTATACGACTAATGACTTAATTCACAACCGAAGCCTTTCTCCAGAGGCATCGGTCGCCCCGATTGAAAGACAAAAGGTTTAATTTCGAATAAATGACTTTTTAAAGGCACGCGTGATGCAAATGGCGAACAAGGATTAAAGGCCCCAATCAGGGTTTTTTCTACATACTATATCGGAGCGTATCGTATCGTATCGAATCTAGGGCTTCATACTTTCCTTGATGGTTGGGGCTTCAGGGCATTTGCGGTATCCAGAGTGTATTCTTTATTATTCCATCACAATGTTGGCTTTGTTCTGCATCCGGGAGCGAAAAAAAATAAAGGCATAGCTGTCTGTATAAAGGATTCAAAACTCCTGCGGGTTTTGCCATAAAAAAGTGTACAGCACAATTGTTCCAAAAAGCAGGGTGGTAGTTTTTGAGGCAAACCGAAACATATTTCAACTTGTTACGATGACGGTGTTGCTTTTGTGTTCCGTCTGTCGAAACGTTTCTCTATACCGAAAGAGGGGGGATATACACTAGTTCGCTGCGCTGGTGATGCTGGTGTTATGTAGTGGTGTATAGTCGTGTCCTTGTTGTTCACTACAAGGATTTGCATAAACAGGAATATGGATGTGTACACGAGGATGCGCCTGCCGCATGAGAGTATTAATTTTGCACTTATTTAGCATATTTCCAAATGACGACGACACCAAAACTTTAAAATTGTTCAAAAGTCCCCCCGAAACTCTGGTAGTTCTAGAGAGAATGAACCAAAGTTGTAATGGCGCCCAACGGGAGGCTTGTGCATAACTATATCCCCCAGCTTGTAGTAAAAGTATGCGAAAATAAAATCTAAAAAAATAGAAATTGCTGTGGTTTCCAGTGACTGATTGTTCCTGCGGTAGATTCGTATCATGAGCCTCCTTGCCTTCCGTGCAACCAGTTCCATCCCAGGACCCCAGTGGGCAAAAAAGTTTTTGTTATCGAAACCGACAATTACCTAATTAGTTAAAATATAGAACGCTATAGCAAGCCGTGGGATGATATGGCATAAGTTACGAATATGGGAATAAAGTGCTTGTCCCACACAGTAGTTAGTATATAATGGGGGATTTGTGGTGTCCAAAACGGATGTAATACATCGGATGACACACATTCCGGTGGTGGTGGTAGCAGTGGCATTGGTTCGTTTTATGATGCAACTGCATTTTCCATGGTGCGGCATTTTATAATGATTTGCTTAACAACACTCTTTCAGAGGGGCTGTAAGCTTTAATCAGGCAAAGGGATAATGTTATGGTAAAGATGTTAAATTAGGTTTTTGAAAATAAAATAAATTAAAAAAAATAAATACAAGCGGTCAAATGTTTGTTCGAAGGAGAGATATCTATAGAATTTTAATATGGTTCGCCACAGAGTGGCAAAGGGAATTTATTTTATTTTTCGTTGAGTATTCATGGATTTTTGTGACATCAAGGACTCTGAAAGAATTGTTAAAAAAGTATAATATATACGAGAAATATTTGATGACTGGTTGTGAAAAGTTATAGTACAGCATAATTTTGCCTCGAGCATGACATACATATTTCTGTTTGGAACTTGTCCATAATATAATCTGGATGGATATGAATGCATTTATGGAAATTATGTGAAATTTTAAAGTTGACGTCATCTCACTGAAGTGAAATGGTGGAGAGCTATCTGTTATAGCTTATTATGACACGGAAGCTATTAGTTGAAGGATGTGAAAGCAAATTTCTGCAGACTCAAAGTACTGAGAGGTTGTGAAGTGATTTTGTGTGGTAGTTATGAGCTTTGAGCTTGTTAGTTTACCAGGGTTGACAGCGATGGGATATATACATATGTTTGCTTGATTTTTAAGTATACTCATACCTCAATTTTTTTTTATTAAAAACAGATAATTTTGATGATGAGAGGTTATTATGTGCTAGCAATAACGAACCTGAACATTCAACACTAATTTTTCTCTTTAGATTTGAGAAAAATTACAAAATGGAAACAATATCTTTTCTCCTTATACAAGGTGGCGTAAAATTAATCATCCAATTTTGTTTTTGAATTCTTTTTCGCTAAATAAAAAAATGATTTTGAGTTATTGAAATCTTTATTTGGACCTCAAAAATTTTGTCTGTTAAGTGAAAAAGATGATATCTGTCAAGTGGCTGCCGCCATTGTCTATACACATTTGTGCCTGTTTTATAGCATTTTCCATGACTTTCGGCTAGATTTCCGGTGATAACTGTTCCCATTCCTGTGGAATATTCTCCTTTAGGGTTGCGATTGTCTGAGGCTTGTTGGCATAAACCTGCGACTACAAGTAGCGCCAAAGAAGGAAGTCTGGGATGGTTAAATCGGGCAATCTTGATGGCCATCCCAAATCGCCAAAACGAGAGATTACGCGACCAGGAAATGCTTCCTTCAAAATATCCACTGTGGCTCGTGCTGTGTGTTGCACTGTGTTGTTGAAACCAAGCCCCGCTCATCCATTTCCGGCAGTAAGAAGTCGTTTATAATGGCCCTGTAGCATTCGCTAGTAACAGTGACCGTATTGCCGATGGCATCCTCAAAAAAATATGGCCCAATAACTCCTCCCGCGTGAACGCCGCATCAGACAGTGGCTTTAAGTGGATGTAATGGCTCTTTGTGCATCATACGGTTTTCAGTGCCCCAGAAACTAAAATTAAGCTTATTGACGTAACCGCTTAGGTGGAAATGCGCCCAGTCGCTCATGATGATTTTCTGCCCAAAATCGTCCTCTTAGTTTTTGAGGTTTAGGATGACTTAACAGTGGAATATAGCGCTCCATTGCTTGTCTGTTTCAATACTGGAGCAGGCTAGTTCACAAATGCCAAATATGATGGACATCCGACGCCATTTCAAGAAATTAAAACATCTTCCGATAGGGTGATTAATTTGCACGACCTTGTATTATTCACAAGTGGACCCGTTCTTGCCTTTCTGCGTTTTTTTGTAAGTAATCTTTTCCTCTCTCTTCATTACATTTAAATCTTCTAATTCACACAGTTAGAGTTAGCTTGGAAAATATGGCCCACCGTCGTATTTTTTAACAGGAAAAGCATGGCTTACCCGTTGTGCATTCATTTCAAACATATAGCACTGCTGGTAATGATAGATTTTAAAATGATGCTATTTAATGCACTTTAAAGTCAGATTCCAGGATTTAATAATATCCACATCCTACTTTTGTCCTGGTAAATTTGAACTCAATTTATGCTAGAGAGTTGGGCACTGCAAGCTGTCTAGAGTGGAAAACTTGTTCGAGCTCATATGCCATCCATATCAATCTAGGCACTGAAAGCCACCAATATTGTATTTATTAAGAAACTTGCAAAGCCCTTCATTCATTAATAATAATATTTAACGTAGACTTACCATTTTAATTTAATTGGCTAGAGCCCACCTAAACCAACTTATAAGCCCAAAAAATCCCTTAATGATTAATTAAGTATCGAACGCAATATAATTATCATTTGACTGAATGACATTCAGATCATTATTATTGAAAGTTCAAGGACTATTCAGAACACATTAGTCTACAAGGATAAAAGGATATCCATGGTTGAACTCGCATTGCCATCAAAACGCCTGACAACTGTCATGTTCAATATAATTGATGAGAAAACTACTTAACGCCTTCTTTAACACTGTCGTTAGAAATCTGAATCAAAGTTGGATAAGGTACATAATTATATAATTCTCTATATAAACGCAAAAGTTAATGAAAAACTTTTACGAATACCTTTCTTAACATAATATCTTAAGATTGTACACTATCAAGAATGTTTGTATGTATGTAATTATATAATTAAGTGGATATAACTAACTCTCATGTGGCCATGTGGGTTTGTTCTATAATAATTGATGAGATTTTGTTTCTTACCTACATTGACTACACGACGTATTATTACGGTTGGTTTTGAACACACATGTTATTGGAGATAGTAGGTATAACCGGCAGTATAAGTCAGGTGAGGTAAATCGAGAAAAATAAAAACATGAAATTAGGACCATTAAAAGGAAAATGTTTATTTCAAACTCGAAATTAGACGATGCAGCAGGCACATACGTATTTAATTGCTCTTTAAATTTCAATATTTTAGATTTTTAAATAACGACTGTAAAGACATTTTAAAGACTGTTTAAATGTAAACACCTTTGAACAGCAGCAGCATTGATATTTTATTTGGGAAGCAAAATTATGGAAACAAAATTATTTTCATAAAATGTCACACGCTATTTTATCCAGCTGATTTGGGAGTGATTGTTTAACCAAAATATGAGTATGAGGGCTTTTAGCTGTACCCATCTTGAAATCAAATGCCAAGGTTTGGCAAATTTTTAGCTATACCTTTGTTGGGAATAATGCTTTGTCATTCTAAATGCAAAGATGAATCTTGACGATCTGATTAATTGAACTCATGATATAAGCTTTGTAAAAGAGCCTCATCTGCTTTTTATTATTGAATTTTTCCTTTATAGCTTAAAAAGAAGACGCTATTGCTGGTGTGGAGCAGAGTATCGAAGAAGACCCGAATGAGTCTATCTGCCATCGCGCGCAACAATTAAAGCTGTCGAAAATTGGGCTTCTCGGCTGGAATTTATTAGAGCCAGCCGGGGTTGCCACTTGCCAGAAATAATTTTAAAAAGGTAATGCCAAACTCTAAAGCTAAATTCTTGGCCACAACATTAAATTATATGCCTTTAATTTCTATTTTATTTCTCGACATTTGACTAAAATCTATTTTATTGCCAATATTTTGATATCATTATTTTTTTGGAAAACGATTGATTGCGATTATTTGAAAGCTTTTTTACATCGGTCATTAAAATTTTATTTTTTTTGTTGTCGTATTTCTCACAATTACCACAGACAGATATTAAAATGGGACGAGACTAGAGATATGCGAATTTATAACCGTTATAACAGTTTTTGGCGTGCCTTAACGCGCTTCGCGCGACTTAAAAGAAAACTCTGGGTTCCTGAAAAATGCCCACCGGTGGAGTCGCATAAACAGTACATTTATAAACCGAAACTGTTACAATTATTATTAGTTCTAGGTTAAGTTAAATAAATTTGAATACTTATGGCTCCTTGGACAGTCACAGCAGAAGAGACAATGCCTCAAAACTATGAATGAAGTTATAAGTAGATGTTGCGATCTAATGTAGGCAGAAGGTTAGTACTCAGCCATCTAGTATTTATGATTAAGTATATAACAGTATTCATTTATATAAAAGAATTATAAATCATTTGTGATTATATTCACATTTGTTTTTATACTTTATATTTCTAAAATTTTACAATGCAATCAATCTCTTGTAGTAGCCGGTTGCGTAATGGTTAGTGCTTAGGATTTTCTTGCTGGAGTTCTGGGTTATGTTACCATCCTCGTCCACCAAAAACAAACCCGGCTACTGCTTCTTGCCAGGAAGTGATAAATAAAGAGTATCCCTTGTAACGAATAAGTGCCTCTCTCCTTAGCTCCTTGAAGATGCCCTTCATTCCATTTGAACAAACAATATACAAACTGAAATGGTTGAGAATTGAAAAGTCACTGTAGGCTCTGGCTCTGCAGAAGCTGTGGCACCACCAAATTTATTTTATTTATATTCATTTATTTTATTTACATTCATTTATTTTATTTATATTCATTTATTTTATTTTTATAAATTTAGTAATATTCTACCTATGCATTTTCATCTGCTGGATAATTTCTATTTGAAACAATTGATATAAGAAAAAGGAACTCCCTGATTAAATATCTTTTAGAATAACAAAGACACAAGTGATCCTAACAAACCGATCCGAAATTGAACAAAGGAAATTAAAAAACTAAAGAAAATAAAAAAGTACGCATACGCCCAAGTGAACTTTTTTCATAAAATCAATATTCTTTGTATGAAATTATTTACATTTTCAATCAAAGGTATTTTTAAATATTTCTGCATACATAAAATCGTTTTAAATATTAAAATAAATGTTGAATCTAGAGTCGGTTTCGTGTTGGTGGTTTACTACCAGAAGTAAGAAACATACAATAGGATAAGCCTTATAGCAGCGATAATAATATATTTTATGTATCTTTATTTTTGAGCATAGAGGAAAATTCACACTGTATATTTATATTGCTGGCATGGCATATTGTTCCTCCTTATTGTTGCCAAGCAGTCATAATTGTGTCGCAAGTAAGTTTGTCTTTCTCAGCTCTGTCATTGAATAATTTTGTTCTGATTAAATTTTGCAGTTCTTTACTTTTTGCCAGTTTCTCATACTAGAATCATAGACATCATACTAGAATATACCTGCTTGACTAGATTTGACCATTCTTCTAAAAAATTATCCCCCTATAGTGATCCCCATACGTTTTCAAAATAACTATTTATCCCGATCCCTCCTGATTAGAGTAAAAAGTGTATAGCCAGTAATAATTAGCTTGTTTTAAAAAAAAAAAAATATTTTCTGAAGTAAAACTCTCTGTAGTAAGGGCAAAAAAAAAAAATTTTCGACCGATTCGGCCCTTAATGGAAAACCCTTGGATTTGAGTTAAATGACAGCCTATGATATCAGACATCACTAAATTCTAGTTATCGGCCAATTTTAAATTTAGGCAGACTTAACTTAAATACAGTATGAAATAGCAGACTTGTATAAATTAGTCTGTGATAGGAGACATCATTTAATAACAGTGTGAAATAGGAGATGTCACTAAATCAAAGTCGGACATAGCATCAGACGTAATTTAGTAATAGCTTTAAACTTGGGCCACCATTATCACTAAGTCTTTCAAAAAATATAGTCCCACTATGTATTCTTGCTCAGTACCTTTTCCTTTATGGCAGGGTAGCGATAGTTGGTGAAGCTCTCAATGCTATTTAATAAATGGCCATCGGTTAGCAAAATCTAAAATGCTTCATTCTTAAATAGAAATAAATAAAAGGATTTTAATAGTTTAGTATTTTTGGATGAAAAAGTCTTTTTAGATATTTATTTCAATACCACGTCCAACAATTATAAAAAATAATATTTTTCATACACCACTTGGTATCCCTGGGTCCAAACGTTGAACTGTTACTTACTTATTTTATTTTATTTTATTTTATTTTATTTTATTTTATTTTATTTTATTTTATTTTATTTTATTTTATTTTAATTTATTTTATTTTATTTTATTTTATTTTATTTTATTTAATTTTATTTAATTTAATTTTATTTTATTTTATTTTATTTTATTTTATTTTATTTTATTTTATTTTATTTTATTTTATTTTATTTTATTTTATTTTATTTTATTTTATTTTATTTTATTTTAGACTATTTTAAAAGTTTCGTCATTTCTTACAGAATTTAAGTTTTTCCAATTTTTCAAGGTCATCATGGCTTGGTTGGTGCAAAATACAAGTAGGTATAATAAAGATCTTTCGATCATAGAAGTGCATAACCACTTTCCCTTAAAACATAAACAAAATTATAAGTAAAAACCATACTCATTTCTCAATATCCTGTAATCACCTCGTAAACATCATGCTTATAGAGTCACCTCCTACACCTCAAAACCCTTTTGTCTTATGTTGTTCACAAAAACGCATCAATTTACCAAAGATATAAAAAAGGTTCCGCTCATCAATAATTCAAAAGATGCCCCTCCAATCAATCTCAGCAGGATCACCGCACGCAGTGAATAGGTAGTCCACAAAACTTCCAACTAAGTACTCCAACAAGACCATGAATCAGTGAATCAGTTGCTCCGTGAGAAGAACAAAAAACGTCACCGAGTTGATTGGCCCTACCCAATATCAAAACATCATCATAGCCCCCTGGTTGACATAATGATGTTTTTATCTTTCGTTTTGGACATGGGCCGTCTTGATTTGATTGCTGTACCGCGATGCTGTCCTACAACGCCAGCGCCATCGCCATGCCATTGGCATCAGCATCGCCACACCAACTACTCGAAAATCCAACTCCTGTGTGCGGGCCATCGGGCTTTAACCATACGCTGTTACCTTTGTTTCTGATGTACACCGCCACCCAGAAGCACCAATGTGAGTGTACAAAGTTATGCAAGTCGGTCGAAACGCATTCATAATGCGGTAATGAGCCAATTTCTAGAGTGAGAGCCTTGAGATAGAGAGGATTGGCCCTGGGAAATCCCACACACTGATCGCAAGATAACCTTGTTGTGTGTGTCTTGCTTGTTTCTTTGTTTTCTTTTTTTTTGGGAGTTGTGTAAACGGTTCTGTATTTAGGCCATCAGTTTCACATGCACTGAGTGCTTCTGCTTCGTCATAATAATTCTTCTCAAGTTCGAGTTCGAGAATCGTTTGGGTACCAACGATGAAGAAATCGGGATCGGGACCAATGACCACGTTTTTGGAGTGATTTATACCCGGGCACTGATCATGACGTTGGGGGTCTGTTAAATCACGAACGATCCTTTTGATTGAATTAAAAATCAATCATAATATATTTTTTGTAATTGGTTGCAAAATTTGTTTGATTATTTGAAAATGAGAATGGGTGGGGGATGTTGGGGTTCGTTTCAAAATGTTACGATTGCAATCAGACGACAGGAGCTTGACAAGGATTTCATAATATCAGAGATGTTGATTGAGATCATCTGACTTAAACTGATGTTGAGTTTTTTTTTTACAAAAAATAACATACAGTTTCACAGTATAAGTTTAAACCTTACTGTTTCGTTATTAACAGGGATATGTATTAAAAATAATTGTTTAATGGAACACTAAAATGGGCAAACAGAGTTATTTGAATACCATCAGATTTTAACATTTTCACATATTAATGCCTACTATTTTCTCTAATAAATTCCTTTCATGAGCTAAAATACATATTTCCTTAATAAAAAAGTGAGTAGAGCTCAAAAAATAGTTTGAAATCGGGATAATCATTTGCGCTGCAGTTTAGTGTTAGCAGCAAAATAGATGTAAACTTCAAGAGGACATTTTTTGCTTTCGCTTCAATTTCACATGAAAAATATAAGAAATGGTTTGTGAGTGAACAGACATCTATCGCATTGTCCTCTTTACCAAAAATACACACTAAATAGAGTTATAACGTAGAAGAAATTAAATTACACACAAAATAGATTTTAAAACTCTTTTTCTTAGTGCAATAAGTTTTGAAAAAATTTAGTTTTTTTAATGTACATTCTTCCATATCAGCACCACCACCCTCGTGTAAGAGATGCAAAGTGTTTTACTCACGTTTTTCTTAAAATCTATTGCACTTACGAAAAAATATACTTAATATTTTGTACCTATGTAGAATTTCATAAGCTACAATTTTTGAGTTGAAATTTTTAGAAATGTTTCCAAAAAAAATTGATATAACTATAAAACTGCATATTTTCAAAGTCGAATTTTAATTTAATTGGGCAAACGTATGGAAATTAATTACAATGTATACCTTGCTTATGTCGATTTCCATTTGTCGTCTGGAAGCGTCCGAAATCAAAAAGAACTCTTCTGAAACCATTTCATTGCCAAAAAAAAAAAAAACAGTCAACCGACGCTTCTGAGAAGAAAATTTCGCTTCTCGATTTCAAATCAGAATTCACTCAAAAACACAAATGCATTTTTAGCTCTAGCGTCAAAACAAACTCACTCAAATCAAACGACGTGACACCACAGGTACTTCTCTTGCAGACAAATAACAAAAAGTAAAGAATTATAATAACTGTAACCGGCAGGGTATTTCACCGACACATAAGTTGAGTAGAAGTACGAGTGTAGTTAATACTGTTCTATTGGATTTTAGAATTAGTGAATCTCTGAGTGAAACCATTGAAAAACAACATTAGTCTCGTTAGATTTGATCACGCTCGCTCAGCGGAATTGAGTGGACATCTTGATATGACTCTCTTTAAAATTGTGCACTAAAGTGGTTATAATAAAAATGCAACTGAGACATTTTGGTTTCGCGCATAAGGTTCTGATTACACGTTGCAGCGCATTATCCAATTAAGTAAAGGGTCCGCCCAATAACTTTTTGTTTTTTTTTTGAAAATGGCGCAAAACATCGAGTTTAGCTTCGGCTGTGTGGCACGTAGCGCCGTCTTGTTGAAACCAAATGTTGCCAATATCCTCCTCTTCAATTTTTGTGAACAAAAATTCGTTCAACATGGCCCGATAACGATCGCCATTGACTGTAGCGGCCACTCCTTGCTCATTTTCGAAAAATGGCCCAATTATGCCTTTGGACCAAAATCCGCACCAAACAGTGACTCGTTTTGGGTGTATCGGCTTTTCAATGTATGCGTGCGGGTTTTCTGTGCCCCAAATGCGAATTTTGCTTGTTTACTACCCGCCAAGATCAAAATGAGCTTCATCTGAAAAGATGATTTTTGTGGCAAAATCGGCATCTTCTCTAAGTCGATCGCAGGCCCACTTAGCGAAGCGTATACACAACCATATTCGTTCAGCGGAAGGATAAAACTAATTATCTGTCAAATCAGACATGAGCTAAGTGTTACTATTCACAAAATAAGCACTAGTTGAAAAAAAAAAACGTTAGATGGCGGACCCTTTAGAATCTGACTGCCTTTTTACAGAACACTCATAGCAAAATGTTTTATTTTGAAATGTACGTGTTATCAAAAATATTTCACATAGTCGTTGGATGATGTCAAAAAAAATGTATCCTGCGAATCGACGGGAATCTTATCAGGGTCTATTCCTACCCGTTTCACCCTCAATTTCACATTACCATGATACACCTTTTTGTAAGGCCAGAAATCCCTTCTTTTATTCTGTTGTTTTTTAATAGTTTTTTCTGCTTTGTAATTTTTTTAAGAAAATACGGGGCTACAACCCCCCCCCCCCCCCCCCCCCCCCCCTCCGCCTATACGACTAATTTTCTTGTCCCAACCCAACCTTCCTGTATTGAAAATGTACATTGTTTAAACAATATTGCATTTCAAAATTTGAAAAAAAAAAATGTTATCAAAAAAAATCATTTTTATAGTAATTTTGACATTTTTAATATTTTGTCGTTTAAGATATAATTATACATTATTGAACCGTTAACATTAATTTTTAATGTGTGAATACATTACAGTTGTTTACTACAAGAGCAATACTTCATGCGATTCAGTCGTGCATATTTTTTAATTTTTCTCGGCCTACAGCTTAAATTATTGAAATGTTTGAATATTTGCGATGCTTTGTTTGTATAATGAATTTATAGAACAAAGATTATTTGAATTTGAAATTAAGTATGAATAAATTAAAGAGAAAAAAATGTATGTATGTCAAAAAAAACAATGATAACCAAAAACAACGAGACGTATGGATAAAGTATTTAAATATTTAATGCTCGTGTTTTGTTGCTTCCAAAGCAGTTTGGGATAAAACTCGTATACCTACAAATCAAGTCACTTCAGCTGATGTAAGCTAAATGTTTTTGAAAGATACGTCCAGCGAGTAATGAATAAATTCCTTTCTTGAAATACTTAAGCACATGTCCGCATATCAAGAGTAGATAAAGCTCTTTAAGTACAACAATCAGTCTCCGCCTGCCAGCTCAAAGCCATTGTCACCGAGGGACGAGGGAAAGGGAATGTCCAATCTCTCTCTCTTTACGAGAAGGAATAATTCTACATTCCAACACTTTTGCACATAGCTATAGTTATATGCAACTGCAACTCGCTTAAAATCTAATTATTGAAATGTTAACGTAAACGTTTTGAGCACCAAGATTTCACATTGTGTCACCAACATTATCATTAGGTATGCTGACAAGGACAATGATGATGACGTTTATGTTGCCACAATGTGTTTTATTGTGTATTGTATCTGTGTATGTGTGTTGCGCATTTTGTGATGACAATGAGGCAGATTGCATTGCTCCGACTACGTCATATCTAAAAAGGATGCATCCCAGCACAACATCCCATCCCAGTCCCCGACCCACTTGAAAACGGGTGTACCCATGTCAAGATTATTATTAGAGAATACTGATTGCACACATTATTCAATGAACAGGATGTCGCATCCGGAGAACCGGAAGGGCAATTGATTTACCTTAATCCAGGTGATTTAATAAATTGACATTTGTTCTGTGGTGTTCTCTGTTCGGTGTTTTGTAGACATGTAGTAGTAGTTGTAGAAGGTGGATCGTTAATGTGCTTAATGGGTGATTCCTACAAGGATGCATCTAATAGCTGTACGTTGCACATATGTATGTATGTGTGCGTGTGTAGACTTTTGCTTCTTTGCACATTGACATGTTGTCAAACATGGAATGTTATGTAGGATCAAATTGGAAATTTAATGGATGATGTGCGATGGCTTTGATAGTGTTTCAATTGCACGATTGTTCAACTGGAAGTCGACAGGATGTGGAAGTATGGGTTTTTTGGTATAAATTACGAATGAAATGAATACTTATTTTTAAATGAACTCACAAGAGGTGCTTTGATATGAAGTTTAAAGTGCACAATTGAAAGTGTTTCCGAAGTTGAAATTGCCTTCATTATTCAATTCGTTTTTTTTTTTTCTATATTGCAAGTTAAAAAGTTGTGTGGGTGGCAGTTCATTTAGAATCGTATTTACTTACTTGAATTTTAGATGTCTGTCCTAAACATGTTAAAGGAAATGTCTTTATGGAATCGAACGAATGCAAGTGACTACGAGTGATGTGATGAAAAACTACAACAACCATGTATTGAATAAGTTTATAGCTGATTCTCCGTCGAGCATACAGAAATTTACTGAACTTGTGTCCACAAACATTGTATAGATATGGTGAAGTGACATAAAATCAAGTGTTCGTATTTAGCCTTATACATATATGTAGCTATCTTTAGTTTTTCGAAAGATTTTGTTCTTGCAGAACAAGAACTTAAGTACAGGACATGTATTTATATCACAAATACGCTTAATTTGGTACACCTATACCTACAAACATTTTCTATAGGACAGTCTTGCCTTACCTTAGACGATATGCATCTTATTATGAATGCAAACCACAACCGTGCTTTCCAATCAACATCTTTCATAACATTGTCCCATTTTGTAATGTGACACCATCTCCTTCTCAACGAGTCACATCACGAACTGGCTGTAAAAAAGAAATTTCCCTTCATTACAGCCGACCCCGCACCTTTCTTTCGCATCTGTCTTTATTACAAAACTTCTTATACGTATAACCAGGTTAACATCAGCAACATTTTTAAGGGTACTATGACATTAGAGCTAAAAATTACCTGCATTTACGACAACTTTATCGAATGACACTAGGATTATTTGGTGTTAAGCCCGAAAATCTCGTCAGGACTCACCTCTCGCCTACCGGCTCCCACCCATCTGTGTTTTCCACACTAACAACGGCTGTTCATGGCTATCTATATCCGTTTTATGTCCCTCTCTTTTCTAAAGTCAAGTACACCATGGATGCTGGTTGCTGGATAGAAAAGAAATTATGCAAAACAGTCACGTAAAGCAGAAGATTACACCACTTCCGATAGAGAGTCAGAGTAGTTGCGAAGGCATTAAATTAACACCAGGATTACCGAATCCCTATAATTTTGACCTAGGACACCAAATAACCCCAGAAGAGACTCACCCTTTGCGCATGGATTCGGCGATGCCACCAAGCCCACCGGTGCCTGAGTGCCATCATACAAAAAACAAAAGCAAATAGTTCAAGCACTATAGAAACGAAACAGACGAAACAAACTCCAGCAATAACACCAACAAATATAATATCTGTGGAAAAATATCCTGCAGAGCACAAGGACGACCGTAATTTCACTCTTGGGTATTTAAATGGGTTTGCAGGAGTCTCGAATTTCTTACAAACTTTCACCGTTCCTCAGAGCTGTACGGTGTGCGGCTATGGAGCGGATCCTTGTGGGATGTGGGTCCTTCAGTCGCTCTATCTTTATCGTTTCTTGCTGCGTGCTTACATACAATGATGTTCTCTAATCTAATGGCATCGTGATGGGTAACCCTTGGAGACGGGGCGCAACCAATGCCGCCACAGCCACAACGATATACCACACCAGAACTAACATTAAAATTATATGCATAAGGGAAGGGACGCAGTTAAGACATGAACCAGAGAGAAGAGTTTTTAATTGCATTTTGTTTCGAATAAATCCTTTTCATGATTTTGTGTATAATAATCGAAACTTAGTGTTGAGTCTTGATGGAGACTATTCTAACGACGACAAATGGTGTACATGACGGCACCAGAAAATAAAAGAAAAAGAAAATAATATTAAATAAAACGTGACGACTTTTGCGGATGAAAGACTGAAGCTCATCCTTTTGCGATTAATAAAGTAAGACTTCTCTAATTAGAAGTCGAATCCTTAATCCTCAAATAAAATAATATGCAAGAAATGTAGTTTTGGAATAGTTAAGGCATGTCCTTCTGTGTGTAGTGTTTATTTGCTGAGCAAAGTACAAGGTCAGGGTCGGATTAAGTAAAACTATTCATGTGCCTACTTTTTTCACCGGTACAAGAAAAAAGTTGACGAATAATAAAAAGAAAAACTGCTTATTCAATTACAAAACTATGTGCAGACATCATTTAATCGAAGGCAAAATGTGTTGGAGAAAGTTCCGCTATCTGAAGAGGAAATGAAGCCAGATTGGCTTGATGTAAGGTTACAAGATAGGACACATCGCCCAAATTACAAAATATCAGAAGGTCAAACCACACAATCTAGCAACCTGAGAAACAATTCTTGCAAGGCAATGTAAAAAGAAGCAACGTGCTGTAGTAAGTACCTATACTTGATTAGTGCAACTATTCCAATTGTTATCGATGCACACGGTGTTAAATTTCGGTGGCGAAAATCATTTAATTCATGATGAAAATTTATGATATCATGATTTAGATGTGATATATTCATAAATATATTTGCTTTGGTGCGACAGCTCGTGGCGAGCCAGGGTCTAGCGACTTACAACTCTCAACTATACCTTTGTGCGGGTTGTTTGTTGGCAGGAATGCCGAATCCGAACGGTTAAGGTAAGAAGCACTCATTATCGAAAAGAGATACTCTTGGGGGTAGCTGATTTGTTTTTAGGTTGACGAAGCTAGGAATAAAAGACTTTCGGCATGACAGTCCCACGCACTAACCATAACGCCTCCGGCTAGTGCCTGTTTTTGCATGTTTAAAATAAGGGATACAAAATTTAGGTCAGAAAATATGAAGCTACATTATAGTTTTTAACTCTTTGGTGTTTTTTATTATATGCATAAGGGAAGGGACGCAGTTAAGACATGAACCAGAGAGAAGAGTTTTTAATTGCATTTTGTTTCGAATAAATCCTTTTCATGATTTTGTGTATAATAATCGAAACTTAGTGTTGAGTCTTGATGGAGACTATTCTAACGACGACAAATGGTGTACATGACGGCACCAGAAAATAAAAGAAAAAGAAAATAATATTAAATAAAACGTGACGACTTTTGCGGATGAAAGACTGAAGCTCATCCTTTTGCGATTAATAAAGTAAGACTTCTCTAATTAGAAGTCGAATCCTTAATCCTCAAATAAAATAATATGCAAGAAATGTAGTTTTGGAATAGTTAAGGCATGTCCTTCTGTGTGTAGTGTTTATTTGCTGAGCAAAGTACAAGGTCAGGGTCGGATTAAGTAAAACTATTCATGTGCCTACTTTTTTCACCGGTACAAGAAAAAAGTTGACGAATAATAAAAAGAAAAACTGCTTATTCAATTACAAAACTATGTGCAGACATCATTTAATCGAAGGCAAAATGTGTTGGAGAAAGTTCCGCTATCTGAAGAGGAAATGAAGCCAGATTGGCTTGATGTAAGGTTACAAGATAGGACACATCGCCCAAATTACAAAATATCAGAAGGTCAAACCACACAATCTAGCAACCTGAGAAACAATTCTTGCAAGGCAATGTAAAAAGAAGCAACGTGCTGTAGTAAGTACCTATACTTGATTAGTGCAACTATTCCAATTGTTATCGATGCACACGGTGTTAAATTTCGGTGGCGAAAATCATTTAATTCATGATGAAAATTTATGATATCATGATTTAGATGTGATATATTCATAAATATATTTGCTTTGGTGCGACAGCTCGTGGCGAGCCAGGGTCTAGCGACTTACAACTCTCAACTATACCTTTGTGCGGGTTGTTTGTTGGCAGGAATGCCGAATCCGAACGGTTAAGGTAAGAAGCACTCATTATCGAAAAGAGATACTCTTGGGGGTAGCTGATTTGTTTTTAGGTTGACGAAGCTAGGAATAAAAGACTTTCGGCATGACAGTCCCACGCACTAACCATAACGCCTCCGGCTAGTGCCTGTTTTTGCATGTTTAAAATAAGGGATACAAAATTTAGGTCAGAAAATATGAAGCTACATTATAGTTTTTAACTCTTTGGTGTTTTTTTTTAAACCTGGTAGATATACTTACTTCAGACAGTTTTATTTGTGAAACCAATTGTTAGATTTCAAACTGTCATTTTCAGCGACAAAGCTCATTTTTGACTCAATAAAAAAATTGAAGCATTTGTAGCTAGAATAAATCACTTGAAAGTATTGAAATTCCACCGTTAAAACTAAATTTTTTTTTTTTCAAAATTATGAGTTTGAAAAGTAATTTTTCGAAAACTGTTCACTAACCCAACTTTATTTAAAAATAAAATAAAAGAAAATATTTCTGGCTTTACACAAAGGTAAAACATAGCGTTGTAAGTATTACCGTTGCTTTTTTTAAAATTTATTTTCTGTTTTAAGTCAATTTTCTTAGAAAATTACCCCTCCCGGCTGAACGGGGGGAATAGACCTCCTCCTCCTATACGATTTTTTTTTGTCTCAACCCAACCAACACGCTATAGCTTTCTGGCACACCTTATGCGAATCGCCCTGTACATACTCACCTTTATTTAATTTAGCAGGGGGGCACGGTTTTTTTCGATTTTCTTACGTAAACTAATATTTTCCGTATTAATTAATTAACCCCTGCCGATAATAGAAGGATTAACACTAATGTAAAGTGCCCGTGTGTGAAACCTCTTACCTATCGATAAAATTTCAAGGGCACGTACTGTTGTTGTTTCTTTAACATTAAATTGCGAGGCAATAGGTGGAATACGGAAGGTCTGTACTGATATAGGATAGGAAAAAGAATGGAACGGACTGGAACTGTAAAAGGAATTAGAAATGGATTGGATAGGAATGCCTAGATTAGGAATGGGGGTTGGGGGGGATCTTGTCCCCGAACCTAGGCCTCACCTCTCAACAAAAAACATAAATCAGGCCTGGAACTATTAGACAAACCAAAGGAATACGGATAATGTCATATGTGCTACTATTTTTTCCTTCGCAATTAGGCCTAATTAGCACTCAGTTTATTTGTTTTTGTGAATAACCGATCCGCTACTGTCAAAAAGGAATCCTTTTTCACAGAGTTTTCCTAAGTGTATAGTGGCGAGGGAGAAACGCCTCCCATAAGCTCATCATTAAATTCGTTAATGATGGCAAAAGGACTCACTTCTTCTGGGATTTGAATATTCAAGAAAAGGATTTGTTGAGTAAATTATTTGGATATCAATATGGATTTTCTTTGTACAATGGGATAATAGAATGAAGAAAGAGATGTAAATGAGTAGAATATAATAGTTTTGTTAAGGCATCATTGAAATTTTGAAAATTTTCCTCTTGAGAATTATTGTTACAGTTACGGATAATCCTTTTCAAAGCCCAGTGAAATTTATTTGGCCAAGTTAAGCTTCCATTATCCGTTGAAATTTTGTGAATCATTTCCAAGGTTTTTTTTGTTATTTTAATTTTAATTGAAAATCAATTAAACTCACTTTACTTATAGTTCCAACTGTAGATATTTAAACTTAATTAGTTTTTTGGGAAAATCACCGTCAGCCAATAAAATTTATTGCAATGCAGAACTCGACTTTGATTAACTTGTTTAAGGAACCTACACTTAAGCGACACTTACTTTAAGGCAAAATATGTACATAAGCTAATATTTATTTAATAATTGTTACTTTTTTATATGTGACCTTTGTTTTCAAACTTATTAGTGTCTAATTTAAGCGGGCTGTAGGTCCGCCAAGTTTGGAGAACGTGTTATCTCACAAAATGGTCCAGTCGTTTGTCCACCTCGGTCGTGCGATTTGACGCCGTTAGACTATTTCCTGTGGGGCTACGTCAAGTCTATGATCTATGCCAACAAGCCAGCGACGATTGATGAACTTCGTACGAATATCGAACGTGAAATTGCAGCAGTATCGGCCGGTTTATGCTTGAAAACCGTCGAAAACTACATGATTAATTTGTGTCTGTTAATAATTTAGTTTTATTATTATACTAGCTGTTACCCGCCCTCTTCGCTGGGCGTAAATTTAACTTTAGTATTACTTTGTTTTGTATGATTTAAAATTTTTGTTTTAAAATTTCGTAGCCCAATTTATTTCAGTCTGAACGTATGGGTTGATTTTTAGGTTGGTTATTCCTAGCTAGTAGGAAGAGAGTCCTCTCCTCTCTAGGGACTTTTGACACCAAAACTGAGAAATTTTATTGAGGAATCCTGTTCCGGTTTTAATTTAGATTTGTTAGATCTCAGTTTAGCCTGCTTTGCTTTTACGTCCAACAGATGGTGCTGTTTTTAAAACTACGCACGTATGTGAATACAACGTTTCGTTAAGTCAAAATTCCAAAGCAATTGATGAAGAACTTTCGGAGATCTTTTGTTTTTAATGCAAATATGAAATTATACCTCACTTCACACCTTTTTTTGATGGTAATTTACATACGGTCCGCAGCAAGATCCAATGTCATGAAGGTTCACATATGAGCGAAGTTCTCTTATATGCATAACAAAAAAACAAACACAAGTCCTCAAAAAAAAACCGACAAAGTTCGCTTAAAAAGCTTATATCTTGAGTTCTATTAATCGGACCTTCACGATAAATGTCTTAACACTTAGACAAAGTAACAGATCATCATTTCTTATCTACAAAAATTGAAAATGAATTTAAGCGATACTGTTCCTGAAAAAAAAAATTGTAAAAATTGCTAAAGGAATGGTTAAATTGAAGTAGTGTTTCTGGGACTCGAGAAGAAATGTCGGATTAATGGTTGTCCAACGATGGGAACGGAATTGGCTAAAATTAAATTTCACTTCCAATTACTTTTTCAGAATTGAATTGCTCTAAACGAGTGAGTGAAGCTACTCTTGTAAAAGTTTAAGTTCGAAGTTAAATTACAAAAAAATTATAAAAATTATTCACACTTTGATTTTTATAACTAAAAATTTCATATAGTCGTGGGTCCAGTGGACACCCACCTATGCTTCCATTTTAACTAAAAATGAAGTATCAACATTTTTTGTGTAAGATTATAAAAATTATTTTTTTTTGTATAAGAACAATTAAATGTTTCGAACGTTAAACGACAAAAAAGCGGGATATATACATATATCATAGTGAGATATTTATTGTTAATAAAAACCATGCCAAAAATTTTAAACTTGGCTGTAACTGAAAAACTGCGGTTGAGGTTTACGCAGCATTTGAAAATTTTGGATACAAAATAGGAATATAAAATGAGAAATTTAATTAAAATACGGAATGAAGTTAAGTTTTTACATTATTTTGTTTGACCCCAACCTCTTATCAAAGTTTGACTAACAAGTAAAGCAGCAAAACATCACGTACGTTCAGCTCGAAACATCACCTGATGGCGCTTCCCCGTCATCGCACATCATTATCATGATTGACATTCCTGCGTTGATTGATCGTTGCGCTGGCGCTGGTGGTACCCACCATCACCATACCTACCAGCACCCAATCTTGGGAGAGAATGTCCATCAAGATGATGAAGATCGCTGCCCCTCCGCAGACATTACGATCGTCACTGATTAATACAACAAGCAAATATAATGTTAAGTAAAAACTTCTGTGTCCCGGAGTCCAAGTCCGACCATAACCTTCCTTCCCATTGCTGATTGTGCAGTGTGCGGTGATGAGCTTTTGGTATTAATGCCAAAAACGGAGAACAACCTATCAACAAACAACAACAAAAAAAAGACCTCCAATTTCAACTTGATACCTGCACGATGCGATGATGAGGTGGATCGTTTAAAATGCGTGATGAAACCAAGCGGCGGCCATTGAGTATCTTGTTTGTTTACTCGCATGTTAACAACGTAAAAACAATTTCAGTGATGATCTGTGTCGTTGCATGCACCGCGCCGTCACCCAGCTCCTAGTCACTCCTTCGACAGGCAGAGATTTTTCGGTAACACAAAGCCAAAGGTCCAACTAAAGCATCACTCAACCCAATACATATGTATATACTATTTCTCTCTCGATTAGCCTTCAAGGCACAAATTAATTCATTCCAGTTACGTCCGTACAACCGTGTGGCCCAAGCCCAAGTCCAAGCCCAAGCCCAAGATCCAAGATGCAAGAAGAATCTGCAACAATGTTTCCGAATCGATTCCTTCCGCTGCACCGCCCGCGCCCTTAGTGATATGAAACTGGGACCCGTTTCTCTCTACCCCCTTCATCTTTCTTGGAATTGTAATGATCACTTGTCCACGCTCACATATCTACTGAGTACTGATTTGGTGCCTTCATGGAATTTCTGGCACACGCTTTACCTGAACGGAATTCGGTTGGATATGTTCGGTGATGTGTTCGAATGGAACCTGCCACAGAATGCGTGCACACAGCTCGTTTACCGGAAAAGGAATTCCGAGGACCACATTAATGGCGATAGTGGTGGTGATGGCGATGGTGGTGTGGTACAGTGGATCGAAGACCTGTGTGTGAGAGAGCGCCTCGGGAAGAGATAAATTAACAAAATTATTAGGTTTTACGCGGCCCTCAATAGCAGTTAATTAAGTGCTTATTTATGCTCCTTATGTGTTGTTGCTTCTTCGGGTTGAACTTCCTGCAGGTTTTAATGTGCATCATGGTCGGTTTGATGTTGAGAACGAAGGCTACGGCTAGGAATAATTGAATAAGGATTAGTTTCGGTGTTTCCTTGGCTTGGCAGAACACGCGTGCAAATTGGAAATTGGGACAAATTGCAGAAGGGAGAATTAACGGTGTGGTTGGCCTTCTAATTATGAGTAATTTTGCTATGAATTTAATGATACATACGTATACTATGGCTCAGATTAGAATCATATACAAAAGAGAACAACAAACGAGGGTGGATGCAAAGATAATGAGCTAGAACCTCCAAGATTATGATTGCTATTTAGATTAGATAAGAAACTGGAATGTTAGTGTTGGAGGATTCGCTGAGGAATTGAGATACCTGATATGTGAAGATTTTATAAGAACCTTCTTAATTTTAATTTGCTTTGCATGAGGGCTTTGAAGTTAATAAAAACACAAAGGTGCACAATTTTAAACATTTAAAACCTGTTCTAAATTGTTTTCAAAACGAGAGTGGATTCTTAAAGTGATGATTAAAACCAGGGTCAACGTTTTGCAAATTGTATGGTTTTTTAAAAAGTTACCAATATTTAAGACACTGGCCAATTTATTTACAGATCACCACGATATTGAATTTTGTAATATTGTGGTGATGTCCATTCGAATTTGTTCAAATCTGAAATGGTTCAATACTATCCAAAGAAGTGGAACAACGAAGCTGAGTTTTTTAAGAATCAGGGACGCAGACTTCTACTTGATTTAAAATATAGGAAAATTACCTTTACACCATCCCACTATAAATATTATATATTCCAGCAAAAAAAAACATTTAAAGTAACAGTTAAGGAGGATAATTCTTTGCTGAACTCAGTTGTGAATTTGACTTTAGAAGGGTGTGTTATGGGGCTAGTTCCCCAAATGCAGCTTCAGATAACTTACAGTTATTTGACATACGGACGATATGTAGTTATTCCTATTGTCACATTCCATGTGTAGTTTTCAAGTTGACGGCTACCCCAACTCTATGTCCTTAAATAATGTTACCAGCCATAGTTCTGTCGAAATCTCTGACATGTTTGCAGATTTTTTTAAAGTGCATTTTTACGACTTCAGTCATAACGAACCATTGCCTTTACAATCTTCTTCGCAAAATTTCTCAAAGCTCAGTTCAATAAATGTTTCTATTTGCCAAAATTCTGTCATTGAAGAGATACTAGAACACGATGAATGTTATAGTCCTGGTCCGCATGGCATTCCATCATGTGTGTTAAAGAAATGTTCTCATTATTCTTATTCTTTTTTGATCTATTTAATAAATCTTTAAGTTTTTCAATTTTTCCCATTCTTATGGAAAAGTGCTTTTATAACACCCGTTCACAAAAAGGATCAAAAACGACATTAAAAACATTGAGTCGATTATTTGTAAAGTGTTGTCTTTTATTTGCAGAAGTTGTGACAGTCAACATGGTTTTGTAATAAAAAGGTCAACACTTAGAAATCTTTTCCATTTTACGCCATTTTCAATCGATGCTTTTGAAGATCGGAAACAAGGAGACTGTTTACAGATTTTAGCTTTTGTTACTGTGATATTTTTAGTAATGAGTGTTCTGACCAAATTTATGTTAATTCCGGTGTTCCACAGGGCAGCCATGTAGGCCCCATATTTTTTTATTTTATTTACTAACGACTTGACTTCAGTCTTATAACAATCCTCCTACTCCCAAGTGCATAATTTAAAGTCATATTATGTAAGATTGCTCCACTCTCTGATTTTCTGTTTTCTCTGACTTGGGAATACTTGACATTTACTGACCACTTTAATACATTTATTAAAAAAGCTAACAAAAAGCTAGGATTTATTAAACGTATTTTCAAGATCTACATGTTCTCAAGCTTCTGTTTGCATCGTTTGTAAGACCAATCCTTGAAAACGGATGTATAGTATGGGCACCGTACTACTCTCTACACATTAATATACCTGAGGCGATTCAGAGAAGGTTGATGCGCTTTTGCCTTCCTTTTCTTCTGTGGTCCCAGAGAATACCTTGTATATTAAAACCAGGTCAGAAGGGAGACACAATTTATTGAATCGAAGAAGGTAGCGTGATTAGGCTCAGGCGCCAACTATAGCTTTAATTGAAAACCATCATTAGAAATTTTAATTCTTAGTTTTTAACCTTCCGATCACAACAGGAGTGCTCTACCACCCCAGGCTTTTTTATTTTAACTGGTAGTCTTAATTTTGCTTTATTCCCCTTTCTGACGTTCTATTTATTTGTCGTTTAATATCTCAGATGTCAGTTGCTGATGAGTAGTCCCTGCGATAGGTTATAATTTTTGAGTGGGGGGGGCAAAAGGTATGCATTGGGGTTGTATATCTCCCCATGTTGTCTTACTTGTACGTAAATTTTTTTTAGGAAAAAAGGGGGTTGTAGGACACCCCATGAAGTTCAATGAAGGTGAGCTCCTCCGAAACAGCAGAAGCAATCGCTATGTGCAATTTTTCCGAAGAAACAAGACCGCAAGAGCAGGATTGCGTTCTTAAATGCCAATGTCCTGTATTTCCTGAACACAGGAAAGAGATTTGTTTAAGTTTTATTTAAGTTTAATATTTTTTTGTAAATATATTTATTCTTTTATGAATTAATTTGTTTTCTGTTTTCGATAAAGTATATGAGTTGTTATGTTGAATAAAAATTGTATGTTGTCCTTGAAAGTATTTTTTTTTTTTTAATTTATTCCTGACTGGGGTGTTCTGCCACCCCTGTTGTGGTGTATGTGTAAGAGATTCACTTTTTTATATTTGAAATGTGCATTAACTTACATTCATAGTTTATTTAGGTGCATCAACTTAGCAGAACACCTTTTCCAAAAATACATATAAACGATCCGGAAGTAGATATTTGCTGAAAATGAATTAATCGCTAATTAGTTAAATTTATCGCACTTTCGGATTCCGAAAAATTGGGTGTCCTACTTGACTCTTTTCTCTCATTCTTTTCTTGCATTGTCCAAAGCTTTGAAGACTATGTAATCGCTAGATGAACAGCTGCACTGCTGTAGACCTTTCCCCTTAGCTCAGGGAAGATAACAGAACAGAAGATAACGGAATATTTCCGTGACTTTATAAATTAGTTTATTTTTTATTGACACTTTCTACCCAATATATAATGACTACTGTCGCAATTTAAAATTTTTAAACTTTGAGTTGTGTGACTCAGAAAATGAGTATATAAGGTCCTGCATTGAATCGAATAACAACAAATATTTCAAATTTGTATCACAAGTTGTGCTTATGACTAATTTAAATTACATTCCACATTAATTTCCGGCAGTAAAACCTTTAAGCTTGTCCTTCTAACAGAATTTCCTCCTCATTTAATATATTCCAATTGAAAAATCATCTATCTATCTATTATATTTTTTTCTAAGGACAAAAGTCCTTTGTCCTGCGTGGACTGAACAAAAATAAAATAAAAAATACAAAAATTATTTTACCCTAAGTGTTTTCCAATGTTATTCTTCCACACCATATTTTTTTCCGAAACTCTTTTTCCGTCATCGGCAATCGGGTCCCTCGGGAGTGTTCTGTGAGTGTTCTTTCAAAAAAAATCTTGTACATTTCCTTGGATGTTGTCCAAATTTCCAATTAAAAAGCCTTACATTTGAATAATATAGGAAATATAGGCACACAGTGATGTGTATAAAAATTAAATCAAAGTATTGAATAACCCTTTTTCGAGATTCAGATTCGTTTCTTTCGAAAAGATCTGGGGGGTCATTCCGTAATTCGATTATCGCCACACGATATCGTTTTGACGATAGCTTTGCTTCACGTTAAAGCGATAATCACTATCGACTGGACGATATCGTCTTGACGATCGAAAATTTGCTCTCCGTAACCCAAAAATCGTCAAAACGTTATCGTTAAATCGTTACCGTTTGAACGATACCTATTTAGCTATCGTCTTGCGTCGTCTTGTTTGTTTTGCGAAACAATTTATGTATTTTATCATATGAAGGGTTTTTCAATAAGGGTGCGTAGATGTTTTCGGTTGATCCTGGGTTTCATTGACGAAAAGGCGTTGGCTGATTCTCCACTGAATTGGTCGACTCAAATTTGGACACCAAACTTTGGATAATAGACATGGAAATACAACCATGTAAACCTTAAAATGGGCGCAGCGCACGTATCGTTGCCTAAAAGATTTTTATATTAAAGTTATTTCAATTGGACGTGTCGTTCAATCGTGTAACTTGCCATGATGATTTGGCATCAGTAAATAATAAACAAAAGATTTAATAGATGTCACCGTCAAAATCTGACCTGCAATTGAAAACCCTATAATTAATTATATGTAGTTTGAAGGATAGGTGGATAACCGATTTGTTTAGGCGACTTCACGTTTTGCCCGCACTTTTCTTCACTTCTTCTAAATAAAAATTGATATTTTTTGGGCGTTACTGACAAAAAAAAATTACAGAATTGTCATTTATGACAATGATTGAAAAGTCAATCCTTCTCAAACTGTGATTTATAATAAACGATTGTCGAGACGATAGTGATTGTGTTACGTGAAGCAAATTGATGACGATATCGTGCATGATTATCGTTTAGACGATTATCGTTTTAAAAATTACGGAATGACCCCCTGAATTTTAAGTTTAATACTTATACTTCGTAGTATTAGGGCCAGTTTCACCAGTCAACACTGTGCCACTTAAGTTTAACATAAGTATTCGGATCTAAGGTTAAGTTTCATAGACAACGTAAGTGGAACCTAAGTCACCAACATCGGAGACTTAGGTGCCACTTATTCAGGTAAGTGTGCACTCAGATATTGCGCCTTAATATTTCACGTTGCCCACTTAAAGGCCACTTTTCTGACTGTGAAACTGGCCCTTATCATACAGGTGGCAGGTTTTACTTTAGGCATGGACCTTGTTAAAGGTTTTATGTGGTGGATGCTTGGATGTTTTCATATGAAAATTCTATGGATGATTGTTGGTTGGATGGAGTGTAGAAGAAGATATATAATGACCAGTAACGAGCTGTAGAGGCTGTACAGCGACACCGACCTAGTCAAAAGAGGCCCAACGACTAAGATGGCTGGGTCAGGTAGAGCGTTAAAGATAGGTACCAATGCACCGGCCTGGAAAATCTTTGAGTCCAACCGAGGGATGATGGTGGTGCAGTAGGGGCAGACGGCGACTCAGATGGAATTGGAACTCAACTAAACTGCCACGCGCAAGTGGAGACAGCTAATTATTGGCAACGAGCTGGCTTGTTGGTTGAGGCATAGGTCCACAGCAAACTGTGGATCTTTAATAAGTATGTATATTTATTTAAAAATATGCTAGCTAAATATTATCAAAACAGTATTGCACCAGCACTATACTGGTTGCAGATTGTCAACAAAGATCTGACGATGGAAATCAATAAACAAAAAAAACATTATTCTGAAATTTAACCAAATATTTATTTAGCACAGCACTGTTTTATATGTAGAAATAGATCTTACAACCAAAAAGCATACAAAAATAATTCCCTTGAAAAATTAAAAAAAAAAAACACAATACTCGTATATATTTACAAAAAAATATTAATTCGTTGACTATGTACTTTCGCTTTTCTTATAGATTTTCGCATGGAATAACGGAGTCCAGTAACCCATAGGAACACATCAGAAGTTGTAGTTCTCCTGAGAATTATTGTAACCGAAAACTTGCGCCGGATGACAGGTAGACAAAAGAATATCCCCCACCCACACCCAAGCCACCATATCGACTGACTAGCATGATGAGGAAATTCGCTGACCGGGAATTCCGGGAAATCCCTTTTGGTTTTTATTTTTTGGTTGATGCATCCACCAAACCAACTGTCTACTGCGACATCGACATCGACACACAAGATGGCTGATGACGGATAAGCAATAAATTTACTAGGCGAACTAATTGCTGTCGTTTGCTATAAGGTATACAAAAGCGAGCCCCCCACCTTTCACTCTGTCGACAGCGACGTCGACGCCTCGACGGTCGTGTGAGCAGCAGCAGAGCAATGCTAAAATAATGTTTCACAACATGTTGCAATATAAGTTTGTTGCACACGCGACCACAACCACCCATTAGGGGGTTGGTTGGACGTCTTCGGAAAGCTCTCAGAGATGACACACGAAGCGCGGTGCGACCCCAAGGAAAAGAATCTATTTATCTATCTTTCCCCAAAGAGCCGATAAAAAATCTTATGTCACCGACCGGCGCGGCCGGCGCGGCGCGACCGACGTCTATGTACGTTTCGTTTTGCTGTGATGTCGTCGTTGTGCAGTGTTCTAAGGTTGATGTTGTGAGTTGTTGGTGTTGGTTGGATTGAAATGGATTGGATTTGGATCTCCCCAATGTGCAGCCCCACATAAAAACGTTGTCAAGAGAGGGGTGGGATGGAAGGCGGCAGATACCATTGACGGAGTCGTAGACGACTTGGGAATTGTTTTTCCTCTGCCCTTTTTTCCGTTTCGTTTCTTCGTGGTGTTGTGGGGCGAATTGGTGGTATGGAGCTAGTATAGGGCTGGCATGGGGCTTCTGCTGACTTCTGTTGCCTGCTTCCTACCTTCTTCCTCTTGCCACACTGTTGGTGCTCCATTCTGGTGCGGTCGTGTGTGAGCTTACTACGAGTACGACGACGACGATGATGACGACAATGACGACGGACGAACGCTTCTCACCAAATCATTTTTCAATCTTGTGTTGTTGTCGGTCGGTTGGGTGCTGCTGTGATGTTCTGTTTGGTCGAATTTTCGTAGGGTATGTCAGGAAGGAGGGAGTTTTGTATGTTTGCTGCTATGCGATTGTTATTGTTGTTGTTGCTGTTATTGGATGATCGGGTGCTGCTGCTGGTCTTCTCTACGCGTCGAGTAAAAGTCAAGAAGCCTCGAGCAGATGCAACGTGGTCGCCGCAGCAACTGGTCGGCTTTTTCGGGAATTTCTTCCTCACTCGCTTCGAGCAATATTTTTAGCTTCACATTTCGATTTACGTATCGAACGGTGAGTAGTATACGAGTACCTACCGATTGTCGTAGTCGAAGTCGAAGTATCGTAGTTCAATTCAGTCGTTGGGTTGTTCTTGTTCGTGAACTTTGGTGCTACGATAGTGTTTTGTATCTTTTTTTTGCGTATCCTGTATTTATAGGTAATTTGTTGTGCTTAGACTCGGGTGAGGCGAAGGTAAGAAGAGGACGTAGACGATAGTGGTGCGGTGCGGCGCGGCGTGGCAGTTGATTCGTCTATACCTTATTCTGAATTCCGAGAGTGCGTAAAAAGTTTCGTGCCGGTTTTTGTTGTGTATCGTGTGTATGTTCGAAACAGTGAGGTGAATTTTGTGAAGCGAATTATATTATGACAGTACTCAAGGGGTTGATTGTGGGGGTGGTGACTTTTTTCGATTAGGGATGGTGTGACAATTTTTGTTCTGCGTTCCTATATTCCATTGTATTGATTGTATTGATAATTGAACTTTTACGCTTCAAGAGGAATTTTCATGCGTTCTTGTGTTTCGCAAAATGTTTGCGGCGCGGCGTTGTTGTTGTAGTGGTGTGGCGGTGTTGACAGCAGGTGTCACATAGTGGGTGGTTAAGGGTTGATCATTTGAGCGAGATAGATATGTAGGTATATACGTACCTACCAATATAAATAGAATTTAAGTCTTTAAGCCATAAGCTTTATTTATACAGATAGTGTTGTTGTTTTTATTGTGATGAACGAAGTGTTAGAGAGAGAAAAATAAGGAATATTTAAACGAGGTGATCCGTGTCACGTGTGTGGTTATGCATGGATGTATAAAGGTGCAAGCCGATATGATTTAACCAGACAGTAAAGGCAAAGTAGGTATTTCGTCTAAACACAAGAAACAAAAATAAACGGATTTAAAGGGGTAGTGTTTCACAAAATAATGTTGAGTTGAAACCTTTGGAAAATCAAATCAATATAGGATTAGGATTTAGTTTATGACACTTGAAAAGAGCTTTTTTTTTATTTTGTTTGCTTTGTATTTTTGTTTTTGTTTGGGCTTTTCGTTTTTGTTAGAACGTTTTTAGGTGAAATTAGTGTGAGTTTTTTCGATGGAAGTACATGCCTCCATTGACTTGCTGTCAAATTAAAATGTGTGTAGGTGTTAAGTTGTGTAGAATAAGACCAATAGCAATATTAGTGACACTTAGCGGACTTAAATTGACAAAAAAGGTTTCGTTGGATTGGATTCATACTTAATTTCATTATGTAGGTATTACAAACAATAAATTGACAGTAACTTATTTTGAAAAAATCTGTAAGCATATTCAGAAAGCTACTAAAAGTTTTCCTTAATTTTTTGTAATCTTATATACGTATTTTTTAGATGATTTGATTAAGTATTTTTTTTTTGTTTTATATATTTTGTTTAGGTAGGTACATATTAAAACCTTTTTATGAGTATTTATAGCAAAATCTCAAAGATACCCTTATCTGGCATAATTAATTTAGATTTATTTGTTTTGCAATTAGTTGTTTCATTAAATATTTCATTTGTTTGACAAACCCTAATTGGCAGTGGTTAACGTTAAGTTCTTGGGTTTATTGTGTTTTTGAATCATTTTGCAATAAATCAATCAGGGTTTTTATGTTTTGCTTTTGTTTCAAGTGATTTTCATTATTTTGCACAGATAATTTGGCAATAATTTATTGTTTTGCGTTTTCTTGTGATATTGTTTAATTTCATAAGCTTTTTTTCGCAAAATATCATTTCGTCAGTTAATTGTTTCGTAAATTGGTCGTTTCACCGTTTAATTGTTTTGGTTTTTAACATTTTAATAACTTTGTTGTTGGCACTTGAAAGACTAATTTTAAAACGCAATTTTTTTTAACGGTCAACTTCAAAAATATTAAAGCCATGGAAGGCTTCTGCAAAATGTTGCGTTCTTGTAAATGCCTACACTGCAGGTTTTACAATTTAACCGTTAATTCATTGCAAATTTTGCGGCATATAATTTAATACAAGCCAAGAAATGGCAAACAAATTTAATGCAAAACAAAACTTAATACAACAAAAAATACTATATACATTAAAAAAGCGAAACAATAAAATTCCAAATAAAAACATTAGTTAAATTAAATTTACGAAATGTCAAAGTTAGTTAAATCAGTGAAATAACAAAACGAAATTTGATTTATGAAAAATGCAAAATTAGGAATTGCATAAAAATCAAAACCCTAAACAAAAAACCGCCAAGTGAATTTCCGTGGCCAATTTGCCACACAATTCGGGTGAAACGTACCATAGCCTTCCAAAAAACAATACCTATCGATTGTACATAAACCTATTAAAATGTTAAAGATTAAATCCTAGTCTAAAAAAGCGTTCAAATGAAATTTTTAAGTATTAAACTTGTTTTAATACCAGCGTTACTATTGGCCACAAGCTAAACCTATAATAACATTATCTTGCATTTTTGTAGGTATCTTAAGTCAAAGGAATCTTAAGGAGTCTGATGATCGGCCTGGCAGCCTTGAAATAGCTATGTATATCTCCAGCTTATAATGACATGGTGGTAGCTCCCTCAAGTGGTTGTTGTTTCATTCAAACCTTCAATATCTTTGCTTAGGTTTAACAAAATTTTGTATTTGAAAATTTCGAATATTTAAATTTCGCAAAGTCAAATTTTTGCAAATTAAGGAAATTCTCATCAATTTTTTGTGTTTCATCGCTTTTGGCTTTGTCTTTGAATTAAAAACAATACATGTACTAAAAAGATTATTTAATATAGGCAATTTAAAAAATTAATCTCAATTCGAAGTATTTAATTTCCAGGTTTTAATTTGTAAGATTTTAATATTGCGAAATCTTTGTGGCGAGATTTAAAAATGCGGGCAATGTCAGGTATGATTTGAATTAAAATTGAAGAAAAAACATTTCAAATAAAAACAAATAACGGTAGTAGGTAATTTTGATGAGAACAAAAAAACTTGTATAAGATAGTATTACACGCAGCTTTTTCGCATACATATGTAAATACATTTTCTTTAAGTCATACAGAGACTAAGATATAGTCAAGGACAGACGTGATTTTGATAAGGAAAATTTTTTCCTAGAAATCGTTAAAGTTTATTGTTTTGTTACCTCTACCTACTCGTTATGTTTAATCGAATCAAATATTTTGAGAAATAAAACGGCATCAACATCAAGTAATGATTTTACAATCATCTATAAGGGTGAACATTCTGTTAACATTGAGTACTCACTCAATTGGATCGCTATTCGCACTTGAAACCATTTTAACTGCGTCAAACTGTTCTCCATCGCACTAAAATATCTTCCTTCGTAAGCCCGGGAGGAAAAACTGCTAAAATATTGTATTCTGCAAATTGTTTGAATTATAAGAAATCAAATGGGAAAATTTTATTTGTTCGTGTGTAAAGCTAGGATGCCACGACACCTCTCTTCAGTCCAAGAAATGAAAGTTAGTTTTCTTTTGTCCTTAATTACATCAACAGCATACCTTCAAATATCAACATGCCGCACTTGAATATACCGCAAATGCTGTTGCATAAATGTGGACTGCTTGCAAAAAATTGTCCACTACAAATGTTTCATACAATCAACGTCGTAATGCAAAATTAGTCTGGTTTCCTTGCAACCTACAGTGGATGCTGCACGATTTCATGCATTGAGGACATCAGCAAGCCAAATATGGTGTGGAATTCAAAAAGATTCACAAGTTGGGGGCTAGCAACTTGACAGAAATATTGTCCTTACCATTAACAAATTACTAAATTTTATTTGCTGGAACTGAAAAAAAGGATGTTGCGATGTAGTATAAATCTGCGAGGCCATTCCGTAATTCGATTATCGCCACACGATATCGTTTTGACGACAGCTTTGCATCACGTAAAAGCAATAATCACTATCGACTAGAAGATATCGTCTTGAAGATCGAAAATTCGCTCTCCGTAACTCAAAAGTCGTCAAAACGTCATCGTAAAATCGTTATCGTTTGAACTATCGTCTTGCATCATTTTGTTTGTTTTTGGACACAATTTATGCATTTAATCTTAATCAAAAATGTAATTACTGGTAGTTTTAAAGATAAATAGATAGTAGATAAATAGATACACAGATATTTGATTTATTTTTAAGGTTTATATATTTTCTATTTGTAATAGCTTTCATCCTTTTCTAAATTCAAGACATTTTGCAAAAAGTTAAAAACTAAAATAAGCACTAGATACGCCTTGAGCATACTAAATAGCGTTCCTACGGAAATTGTGACATCAAGTTTTGGCTGAACTTCTTCTTCGATGTAAAAATAATTTAGATAAATTGAACTATACCTAACTTTCTCCAACTCCAAGCCTTAATAGTTTTTATAAGTGGCCCGTTAATAGGTGGTATTTAAATCCTCAGCTAAAGTATTTAGCTTATCTTCATATTTAGCCAAATCTTCATGGTCCTCTATATAATTAATTCAAATTGACATTTGTTTAATATTTCAGATCTAAATAAAGATCAATAACTTAAATTTTACAAATTTTGTTTTCTCAACGGCACCCAACAGAAAACAACACAGAAATAAATTGCAGAATTGTCATTTATGACGGCGAAAATGACTTTTCAATCCTTGTTTGAAAATTTCTGTATGATTCGAAAGATTTTCAAACTCTAATGTAAAATAAACGATTGACGAGACGATAGTAGTTTTGTTACGTGAAGCAAATTGATGACCATAATGTGCACGATTATCGTTTTAGAAATTACGGAGTTAACCCCTAGTTTTATCTTTACGCTTTCAGCATCAAACAAACGACTGCGCCAAATTCCTTCTACGGGTTTGTTCGTAATTGTACCGCGAAGGTTTAGGAAAAAAGAAAAGTCTCAACAGGTGGCGCTGTAGGCGAAAATTTCGCTTTTCAGTTCAATTCAATTACCGTTCAAGAAATAGCGCTGCAGGCGGTTAGGAAATGGCTTTTGGGATATTCTTCTTCAACTTTTCTTATTTGTAGGGTGAAATGGGGTAAAAATAAAATAATTGTCCGATTTAAGAAATTCTTTTTTGTGTTTGAAAGGTTTTTCTTAGGAAATGGCTTAAGGGATATTTTTTTTTAATTTTTTTTATTCATAGGGTGAAATGGGGTAAACATAAAAAGTGTCCAATTGAACAAATTCTTTTTTTGTTTGAAGAGGTTTTCTTAGGAAATGGTTTGAGGGATATTTTTTTCAAATTTTATTGTTTGTAGGATGAAACAGGGTAAACATAAAAATTGTCCTATTTAGGAAATTCTTTTTTTGTAAAGGGTTTTTCTAAGTAAATAGCTTTAGGAATTTTTTTTTTTAAATTTAGCTTAGAGAGTAAAAATAAAATAAAATCGGGTTTAATTTGTAATTGAAAGGTTATTTATTAGTGGATGTCCTCAAGGATTTTTCCTCAATTTAAAGGGTGAAATGGGGTAGAAATGAAAAGTGGCATCTGATTTCAATAATTCTGTTTGTGTTGGAAAGGTTATTTTTAAAAAATTTATATTAATAGAGTGAAATGGAATAAACACAAAAAAAAGGCTTTTGACTACAAAAGTTGGGAAAGTAATAAAGGTTGGACATAGATGATCATATTTTAACGAATTTCGCCATTCATAACGTGAAGTGGTAAGTAGTATTCAATTACAAAATTTGTAATTTTAATGCGAAGCTTAGGTTTGTGCCGTGCGAAGCCGGGCGGGTCAGGTAGTAAATTTATAATTTTAAAAAAGTTCCTTATAGACACGGAAATTAAACAGAATCAGTTTTTGGATAAATCCTTCATGCCATGTCAAAGGCTTCTCCAATATTAATGTAGCAAAATTAGAACAGAATGACCTGCTCTGAGCCAGAATTGTTTCACAGCACATCAAGTCCTAGCTGCTAATTTATCGTAAGCGAAAAAATGCAAATTTAGTATAATAAACAAATAATTTAATTTTTTCCTGATTCAAAGCTGACATTTTACCTTAATAGTTTCATTGCTCATTGAAAAATTAGCAATGTGTTCCCTTTCCCTATTCAACTTTTATTTTGTCGCCTGAGATTAATTACCTGAACTCTTTTTCTAGATTATTTTCATTGCTCAGGTCGGTCCAATGCGGGGTGTGTAGTGTATGTCTACTATTCATTGACTTTTTTCTTGGTATGTTGCTGAAAAAAATTATTTTAAAATTCCCATTAATATGACAATAATAATTGTATAAAAACAAGCTTAGTGTCATAATGTTAACAGCAGCAAAAATTGCTCTAAGTAAAAACATACTATCTCAAATTGTTTCTACTCACGTGACTTCTATTTATAGATAAATTGGAAACTCTCATATTGTGCTTCATGTAAATTCTTGTTTCAAGCATTTGACACCTCCAACCTTGATCTTGATCTGTTCATGTTCGGACGAAAAACTTGTAGGTGTAGAAATTATTAATCGTCACATAATTTGTCTGGCATTAAATGATTCACGCCATAGCAGGGGTATGTTTTGATTCCGCGGCCAAAATTAGGCCACTTAAAATGCCCTAAGCACATTTAACATATGGGGCCCCGAGCTATGACATTCATACAAAAGTTGTGTCCTCTGGTTCTCCATGACCTGTCGCACCGTCTTATTTCAATACAGGTTTACCTTACATTTCCTTCCCATTTAGCGGTTGTATTTCAGGCTTCTATTAAACTAAAAATGTCACCACAGAAGTTCAAGTTTTTTACTTAACTTAAATTTTAAAAATCGTTAAAATATCTTTTAGACTAGATGTATTTTACCATCATTTCTATAATGCCAGCAACTTAAATTGTATTTTGTTCCTAGTTTTGTTGTGTTCTGAGTCAAGGTAAATCCGGCACTGAGTTTGTTGTATTTTCGTTCCTAGATCTTCGTTTCATCATATTGCGATTTGGCAAAATAGAACATCTGGGAAAAAATCGTGCACTTGATATTCAGAGAACATTTTCATGTTCAGATACACATAATATGGTTGCATGTTTAGAATAAAGATTGGATTTCGACTGAATTTAGAAGGGGCTTGATTTTTGTCAGTTGTAGTTTAAAATAAAACAAAAAAAAAACGAAATCTCATGCTCCTTTCGGCTTCTTTTTCTCAAAATGTGTCCCATATCAGCCTGTCAATCATTAATTACCTCCATTAACAAACATCTATCCTTGAAATATCTTCATCTTCAAACTTGTCAAATCAATAATTAACCACCCAAATTGTTGCACACATAAAAAGTTCAGTGTCCTTAGACCTTTGCAATTTTCTTAGAACTCCACTTGGGCGAACTCATCCACTTCCACAAAGGGAAACTTATCCCAATATATAAATGTAAATGTAGGTACTCTTATGCTGCAGCTGGGCGGTCTATGCATGTCACTTGTATGCGTTTCTGAAATATTGCAACCAATTGAAATTCGGACAATTTCTTAGAACCAATCCGAAAACTCCGATTCATTTCACGATTCATTTCAATCAATTAGTGGCAATTTAAAAAGAAAGCATCAACTTAACTGCATATCACCACATCACAGTGGTGCGAAACACAAAAGCGACAACGTCGGTGCGGTTTATTTGATGAATTTTTTTTTTTTTTTTAATATTTGTATTTTGCAGATTTCCCACGAAGTTCTAGGGAATCGAGATTGAAATTTTGACCGTCATCAGGGGAGTTGATAGAAGTTAACTTCTTTTTGTATTGCAATTTTTTCATACGGTGTTTCTGTGACAATAACCAAAACAAAAACAAACAAAAAAAAAAAACATGGTTACTATCCAGAGGATGTACGCGTCCATCTGGATTTGGCTAGTGGGTGTGATAATTTCAAGTGCAACATCAAATGTAGTTCCTGATTCGAATAACCGATGCTCGGCGCGGAAATACAAATCCATTCTGAATTCAATCGATGATGTTGAGGATTTGGAAATTGACGTTCCTGTCAATATTGCTTTTGATACCATGCAGAAAAAAAGGTGAGTAGGTATATTCACGGCAATCAATAGATTTAAGATATATAAAATCAAATAAAAATGGTAATGCAATAGTGGCCAGTATTTTGGTTAAAATCAATAAGTTTATTTCGTTACGTTAAAGCTTTACGAAGAAATATGGTTTCATTTTCAAATCATATACAAACGTTCTTTTGACATATACATACTTTTGTAATCAAATCTAGTGACTTTCATCCCTTTAAAATGAAGGAACTTTCTTTTATTTTACAACAAATTTGTATTAGATAATAAAAATTATGTAGATAAAACGGAGCAGATATCCCATAAGAAACAAAGGAGGTGCTCAAAAAGCACCTGCTCCCGTTTCGTAAGAAAATTTACCTAGAACAGTGGTTCCCAATCTTTTATAGTCGTGGAGCACTTTTCAGATGAGAAATTCCTCGCGGAGCACTGCGTTGCACTTATACTATTTTTCGCAGTTATGATGTGTATGTAGAAAATGCACTAACTGTTTTTATTTTTTATGTTTTATCAAATTCCAGGATAACAAGTATAACTTCAACGATAAAAAACCAAAACAGTGTTAATTTAAGAAAATTAGGAATTCAATAATATTATAAAATTCTTATTTATACATAATGGTATTTCAATAAATAGCCCAGAAAGTTTCTTTTAGTGTGCCTGTTTTGTTCTGCGTAATGCTGGTATATCTGGTTGAATTTGTGACAACTGCAACCGATTACCTGACTCTGCATCGAAACGGGATCTATATTTTGTTTTGGTTCCAACGTAGGTCGAGAATCCTGATTCGCACATGTACATATATTGTTGGGCTAGAATACAAAATTTGGATCTTTCAAAAGTACCTAACGGCGTCCTTGATTCCCTGATTTAATTTCTTAAATAAAAGTTAGATTTAAAAAGTCTACAATTGCATGCAATTGTTGCATCTAATTTTAAGGTGAAATCCAGGGGCGATTTCTGGTCTTGAATTCTGGGTTGGCTACAAAATACATGAGATATTAGCTGATGCATTTTATTAGTATCTATACTCGAAAATGACCCACGAAAAAAGCTTCCGAGTCCAGGAGTAGATGTATTTATATTCCCAAATGATAAATAACATCTCTTTGTATCGAGTAAAGTTATTTTTCAGTTAAAATGCTATTTATTGGATATTTTAAGCATAAATAAGGATTCATAACTCTGTATTATAGATACCTTTTATTTCTTAATATTCAAGTTTTTTATTGATTTTCTAGGCTCGAAAGTAGCGATTTTGTTCACTCTAAACCAATTTGCATACCCGCAACTTTAACTCAAATTGTTTTTAGATTTTTTTCAAATTTTCATTGTAAAAACTGATAATTTTTTCACAAATCAAACAAATGCCTTAATGATAGTATTTTAAGACCCTAATCATAAAGATTAATGCAGAGCTTTTTGAGTAATAAATTTATTAATGAAGCTATTTCGATCTGTTTTTTAATTAAAATGCATTTTATTTGCAAAAAAAAAACATTTAAAATAATTCTAGCACCTCTCGTGTGGGCTTGATGGAAAAACATTGTAAAAAATAATTTTAGAAGAGAGGTTAAGCAATAAATAAGCATTTTTTGTTTTTTTTTCATTAACTTTTGAATTTATAATACTGCAAATTGAGGGGTGACTTTTTCACCCTTTTAGTATAAAAATGCCTGCCCCTCTTCAATGATTTTTTTACATAATGTAGCGTGTTATGTTGGCTTTACTCAGATGCCTTAACATTGAAGATCTAGTTAGTAGAACGAGAGTTATGATTTTTTAAAGGCAACCATATCAAATTCGAATTATAACATTCGATTCAGATAACGGTGTTCTCCACTGGTGGGTTCTAGTCGGCAATCGTCCAACCAGGTTATTTTAATGCAATTTTTTTGATTTTTCGATCAATTTAAAATCAAGATTGTGATGATTATATTCCACGTAGGATAATAAGTGAGGTATCGAAATAACCGTAATTTTATTTATATGCAAAGTCAATAACAACCAAAGATATCCATTTATGCACTCAAGGGATATGAGTTCATATGTAAAAGCGCTCAAAAATTGCCGTTATCACCGTTCAAGGCCATTCTAGGATTATAATTTTTTGTATTCATATTAAGATCAGTAATTTCTACCATCTGCCAAAATTTCAGCTTTATAGCACCACCCCTTAAAAAGATAAAAATCAAATACTACATTTTGTCTCGCATTTCTCTACCCAGTTTGGCTCTTTTATTAGAGCCAACCTTTGTGAATATTTTTTCGGTCTGTTCTTAAAGAAAGAATGAGACAGCACATCGGGAATAATAGTATAGTTTGTATGAGATTTGATGGCGCAAATTTTGTAGCCAACTCAAAACCGAAGTGATATGAATCGAGATACTCTGTATGACATGACGGTGTCCATATTGGACTATATGGGATTAATATAGCACGTAGGGGTTGTAGTGATTTGAATAGGTTTTGGTGATTTATAATGATTTAAACGCATAGGGATGTTATGTTTTTTGTATTGAAAAGAATGTTCTGCATCTAAGTTTTAATACAAATAATTTGTTTGTAGTATATACATTGAAGTTGAAATTTTAGGTCTAGCCAACTGAGAGGAATCGCCACTGGTGAAATCGTAAAGCACTTGAACTGATATTGCAGCACTTAATTAGCACCTAATTAGTCCTTAATTCCTTCATCATTAGATTTTTTTAATTTCTTTTGTGACGGTGGTCTTGGATAGACCTCCGAACAAAAACTGTATCTATTTCTTTTTGGTATACTTAGTTTGTTTGTATGTAAATGTATTGACTTCTTTTAAATGAACATTTCAAATTAGATTTCTGCGATGAAAATGACAAGTTCAGAAGCACAAAATTAACTTTACTCTGTCCAACAAAAATATTCAGTACACGTCTTATGGGAAAGCTTTTTCAAAATCAGTAGCGTGCCTTATTTTTGCACCATATTAAATTGAAATAACTCCTCCACAAAAAGTGTTTGCCCGCCCGTGAATTTCGAATAGCATCTGACACAGTCCCAACGTCCTATTCAAGGCACATCTGAGTGTGCACTGAAGACTGAATTGCTGTGGCCAATGGCGATTGGCTGCTGCTTGATGTACATTCAGAGTTACCCTTGTCCATTTGGTAATTCGTTCAGATTTTTTTCCTTGAGTTCCTGTTAAGGTGCTTTTGGTTTCTGAGCTTTAAGAAAAAGCTTTTAATCATGAGTGTATCGTTTACACTACGACAACCCTGTGAAAGCTTTAATGAAGGACAGATTTATGCAATCCACTGTAGCCAGATGAGAGGCAAACGTCCTATCTTGCCTTCACTGCCAATTTTTGTTGGACAGAGTATAGTGCAATGGAACTTACTTATTTGTTTTTATTTTCCCGCGGAGCACTTGGATATTGTTTGCGGAGCACACTTTGGGAAACGCTGAACTAGAACATCGAAACAAAATCTGAAAAGGTTAAATTTTAGTGAAGAGCTTTAATTTACTCTCTTAAGTATTTTTGAAAAAAGTAGGTATCCGAAATTTGGACCAGGACTAAATATTTAAAGGGTGGTGAACAAGGGCGTACGCAGGATTTTTGGACTCATTCAAGAAAGAATTTAGGTGACTTTTTTTATACAAATTTGTTTGTTACTATATGAAAAAATAAATTAAAATAAATAAATAAGTAGAGGATGATATGTGGCTTTTAGATTTTAGGATAGGTAATTCCCTTTTCCTTTGTAAAATAAAAATGTACCTACCTAATATTACCTAGCACAAAGGGTATTGCCCATTTTTTTCCAAGAGTGTACACGAACGAGTGTGTTATCAAATGAAAGGTGACATTGAGCTTGTTATACCAATAAAATATTTTCAAAATCGTTCATGGGAAAGTTGAGATATTTAAGCTTGAATTTGCCAATTGCAAAATAAAAATTAAAGTGTTTTTTTTTTTTTTTTGAAATAATTTTTCATAATGTGCGCAATAATTCACGTAGAAAAATTATAACAAAATTTTTTAAAATATTTCATTCATTTCATTCTAAACTAAGTTCTTCTGCAATCAATTTGCAAATAAGCCATATAAGTTCTTCATCTCCTGAGTCCACATTCGTTCGATGACGTGAGCTTTATGATTTTTTGAATAAATGTTTCGTGCACGAGAGGGTGTCAAACTGTTTTAATTGCAGAATATTCACAAATGGTTCAAGATATTTTAAATATTTTGGTATTAGGTTTGAACATGTAATGAATACTTTTGTATAATAGCACAATGCAACTAAAAAGCAGTTGTTTGTGTAAAAGAATTTCCTTCAATTGAAAGCTCTTTTAGTCCATTGGCGCAATGTTGCCAAACAGCTCTTTGAAGATAATGATATGCTTGTGTATTTTTCAGACCATCGAGTTTCTCTAGGGGTTGCAACCGCCCCCCCCCCCCGCTTGGTACGCCCTTGGTGGTGAAACTTGTGAAATTCTTAAATGAACAAATTTAGTCAACTTTTTAGGTAATGCTAAATAGATATACCTATATACATAAAAAGGTCAAATAGCTCTGTTGTGCGATGGAAATTTTTTTTTTTTGAAAAGAATAAGGAATGTGTTAGCAACGGACATTTTTGCGGAATTTAAACAATTTATTCTTGATAACAAAATCACTGACTAATAAATTAAACTATTTGATCTCCGTCTGACCATTTTGATTTTTAACTTCTCAAATGGTTTACTTGGTATTTTTTTAAAATTATTCTGCTTAGATTCCGGAGTCCGTTCAGCGCCCAATTTTTAATTTCTATAAAAAATAATTATCTATGAAATGTACATTAACTTTGCTGAATCAGTATAAAAAAAGACCATAGTAACTCTCAAATCTTTCTCTTCTTCTTTTATGAAGTTCAAATCTTTGCATGAACTCCTCAATTTAATGAACAAATTATAAAATCATATTCAATTGAGCTAACTCGCAAATTACGTTGAGCAGGTGCTCCGTTTCGTTCATAGCAAGTAATTCTCTGGTATACCTGTGATTTTTATGTATTTTTTCGCTTGCGTATAGAGAATTTTTTGAGATCAATTATTCATTTTTATCATATAAGAGGACTTCTTTAAAAATCTGAAGATTTAATGGGTGTTGGGAGATATATTTTTTCAAAATTGGGGCTGGAAATAGACCCCCCTTCCCATACGATTTTTTTCTTGTCTCAAACCAACCTACACACTCTACCTTTTTGTCACACCGTATTCGAATCACCCTGTATAACAGACACTTAAAACACCTAATATATTTTCTTAGAAAATAAATAAATTGGCGTGTATAAATTTAACTATTAATCTTCATAAGCTATTATTATGTTGCCTTTGTTGAAAGTCGATGTTAGAAATAAGAAATACCTTCATTAAAAAAACACAAATCCTTATGATCCCGCTAAAGTGGCTACTTTATGACTGGCAATTGAAAATAACTTTTTTCTTTCCTTCGTTCTTTGTTCTTATCTAATAAGATTTATATCCTTTCGAATCCACCTTGCGGTTGTGACGTGACTTTGTAAAATATCGCAAAACTTTTTTCCCAATGTCCTACTTTGCAACGTAAGAAAAAAAAAAAACAGCAATAACTATTTTCTTCTCTGGACACTTTCCTTGTGTTTCGCCAGCATCTAAATTCCCTCCCTCTTTCTATTGTTCGACATCCACAAATTGGATTCGTCACTTAGGCTTCTTTCATAACAAATTTGAAGCCATCAATTTGGCCAGAAACCAACCCTCTTCAATTTTGACCAAGGCTAAAACGCAAAATGTAAACTTCCGAAAAGACCCAACGAAGACGAACACAAAAACAAAAATAAAAAAAAAAACGGAAAACGGAAAACTTTTCCAATTGGCCCTGCTCTGCCTGTCGACCAATTTGTCATTTCTACTACACAATTCGTGCCCGACATCACTAACTTTTCTGCCCAACTATGACCATACTAGCCCCACAATGTGTTCCGTTCTTAATTCCACCCGAACGAACGGACGGACTGACCGAACGACAGAGTGTGAGGACTGAGGAGGGTTAAAAACTAAAAGAAGACTCAATCGCAATACCTTTCAATAAATCCCACTAACACCCCAAAAGTATTTACCCCAGGCGTTATGATTTATAATGCCTGATGCCTTTGCAGCCTCTGATCTGAAAGTTCCTTCCGTAGTTTTTCTCGTTTTCGGTTTGCATGTTCCCACTCTCTTGAATCTTCTTCGTCATCTATTGTGCGGTTTTGTTTGTTGTTCGGCTTTGGCTCTTAATAAATTTTTGCAAATGACAGGCAAAAGTTAAAAAAAAACAACACCTATACACATACATATGTATAGCCAAGACCTCTCGGAAAAGTTTTAACTGTTCTACTACTCCACGTCATCGTTTACGACAGGGAAAAATATCCTTGGGGAGCCTTGCAAAAAAAAAAAAATGACAAGGATCAAGAAAATTGGAAAAAAGATACTTTTCTCATTATGAAAAATCTTGGCACGAAATTTTCCGGTATTTTCATCTCTTCAAGTATCCTGGACGAGGACGTGTGCTATCGATGGCGATGTGCTAAATCCTGTTCGAAGGATAACAATTTATATCGCCACTTATAGGGCAGGAAAGAGTGGCAAATAAGATCGGAGAGTTCTGCAGCGATAATTTTACTAATGCGGATGGTGTCTTCAATTTTAAAAATACCATAAGTACTGGAATTCATGTATCCAACATGGCTGGATTAATAAAGTTTCAAGGAGCGTTGGAAATTTCTTGAAATAAGCTTAGATGTATGATGATGCTGTACAGATAGTAATTGTAATAACGCCTTAGTTCCTTAGAACGTTAGAACTGATAAATCAATTAATTTCTACTCCAATAGAAGGACTAACATTATGTCATTTCTTTGATTTTTCGAAGCATTGTAGCGTGTTTCAGGCGAAACTGTTTGCAAATGAAGTATTCTTAGCTTGGCTTTAGCTAAATCAGACATCAACTTCAGCTAAACGCTACAAACTCTATGACATCCTATAATCCCTTATAGTGATAGCACAGTAGTTCACCATTCACTTCTATCAAGTGTAAGGCTATAGACAGGATCGCATTTCTCCAATGAAATAAATTCGTAATTGAAATTACTCATTCTGTCTCCAGGGGGTAGATACGTCTTTGCAGGGTTGTTCAGGTAAAACCAAAAAATCCTAAGAAACATCTGTTTTATAAAAAAGCTCGAACTCGCGGTAACCAACAACAAAAGTCTGTCTGACCAATGGTTTCGTAAAGATGTAAGCTTTCGTCAAATACACTATTTATAGAAATCTATAAGCTTTCTTTAAACAATCAAGGTAGCGGAGCACGAATTTGAAGTGGTGCAATCCTTTAAATACCTTGGGTCAATAGTAGCAGCCGATAACAATATAGAAGAAGAAATACGCGGGCGGCTTCTCAAATCCAACAGAGCCTACTATAGTCTGTCAAAGCTCTTCAAATCCAGAACTTCAAAACTGCTGCTGTACAGGACCATGGTCCTGCCAGTACTCACATATGGATCCGAGACTTGGGTGCTTAGCAAAAGGCACTCCGACCTCTTAGCCGCGTTCGAGAGAAAAGTCTTAAGGAGAATTGTTGGCCCCATATGTGAGGAAGGACGATTCCGGAGACGGTACAATCATGAATTGTACGCAATCTACCTTGAATCAGATATCGTGACAAAAATTAAGCTCGGTAGACTCCGGTGGGCAGGGCACCTAGCTCGCATGAGCGAAGAGGAACCTGCTCGGAAAGTTCTTTGTGGTACATTCTATGGTAGACGACAGCGTGGCAGACCATGCTTGCGCTGGAGAGATGGCGTAGACCAGGACGCCCGGAGCCTTGGGGTGCGCAACTGGATGGCGGCGGCTTGAGACCGGGATGGGTGGAGAGACTTGTTGAAGGAGGCCAGGACCGGACCCCGGTTGTCGAGCCGACGACGACGACGATAAGCTTTCTTTATAGATTTTAGGGCAGCCTTTGATACAAAAGACAGGAGAGCTCTAATGCTCAAGTTATACAATAAAATAATGTCAATGAAGTTTGGCAAAATAATCGAATGTTTGTATGCTTACACAACCTCAGCTATTTTCAACGGGTGTGAGCTATCCACATATGTCGAAGTAGAAATTGGCCAAAGGCAAGGTTGTAACCTCAGTCCTTTACTGTTTTCCCTTTACATCGACGACATCGAGGAAATACTCTGTACTGGTGGAGTAAAAGTTTTCGATGCGGTGAGAGTAAGAGGATATCGTTGCACTTGCAGAAACACCACATGGGCTCCAACTGATGATAAACCAGCTGGCTGACTATTGTGAAAAATGGAGGCTGCAGATTAATCTTACGAAATTGAAAGTTATGATCTTTCGCTAGGCAGGTGGCAGAAATTTCCAAAACAAAAAGTGGCAGCTTTTAAATCAGGATATTGAGGTTGTGATTGAATACAATTATTTAGGTATGGTTATTACCAGAAATCTAAGTATGAGAACGCATTTAGCAGTAAAACTCGCTCAATCGAAAAATGCACTAAACGCAACCTGAAGGAGTGTTATGGCACATAAAGATGTAGACACTGCTTCGAAATATAGAGTTTTCCAAGCGATCTCGCAAGCAATTATGTTTTACTCGGCGCAAGTCTGGGGCTGTAAAGAGTCTGATGAAATGGAACAACTCTTGCGATACTTTTTGAAGAGAACATTTAATTTACCTAGCACGACACCAAATCACGTACTCTTTTTAGAAACTGGACTTTCTCCTCTGATAATCTCGACGTTAAAAATGCAAGTGGGCTATGTTCTTAAAACGCTTAGACTCGATGACAGAAGATTACCTAAGAAAATCAGTTTGATTGTAATAAGAAAGCAAAATTCATGGATGGCAGAGTGGAAACGTCTGGGGGATTACTGCAACTTTTCACTTGATCTTCAAAACAATAACTGGGATGCTTGGAAAAGCCAATTATATGACCTCATAAAGGCGGTCGATACAAAAACAAGAGTTGATTTTGAAATAAAATCCAGGAACTCTAGGCAGAGAGTAATTTTTTCAAAGCTTAACCACAACTTGTGCAGCAATAGTTATTTCAGTCCAACTTATCAAACAGCTTTGATTACACTTATCTTCAAAGCCAGAGTAGAGATACTAACTCTCAATTTCATCCCAAACGGGAGCGATCTTCCAGTAATTTTTGGACTTTGTAACCTGAGAGAAAAAGAGGATGTGCTTCACTTCATAGGCAGGTGCCCTGTCTTGATGGAAATTAGAAGGAATGTGTACGGAAAAAATCATCTTACAATCAACGAAATGTTTAATATATTAAATGGCCAAAATTGGGTGAACCTTTATAAATATATAAGCTGGGCTCTGCGATATAGAAAATCCATTGTTGATGAAATGTTCTAGGTTAAATATATATACCGTAAAGCTATTTATTTATTTCTGAACTAGATATGTATATAATTTTAAATTTTGTTTCAACAAAAAGTTGTCACTCTGGCAGACGGCGTAAGCCAAGCTATAAAATGAATTATTGTACAAACTTTTATAAAGAAACAAAAAATTGAATAAAAGCCATTTATAATTGAAAATTGAAATTGACAGAAATCCCTCGTATAAGTTTACTTACGGTGTGTTTATGTTTATGTTGGAGCTCCTATAAAGGATTTGAAGCTGAGAAAGCTTTAATTATGTATGTATATATTTTCTCTAAAGGGCAAGTATTGGTTTTGTGTAGAAAAAAAAATTGAGGTTGTAATCAAAACAATAGCACTACGATAATCGAGAAGTCCAAAAAAGTGGGTTCCGTCATGACCGACGTGCGTGTCGGCTTGTGCGTGTCGGTATCCCTTAAGCACTATAGAAAAACTAGAAAAAGTCGAGCTGGTCAAGAGAATGTATCCCCTTGGTCTCGTCACTTTTTTGTATGTAAGAAATGTGGAGTATAGAAGCTGCTTAATATTTAAATTTAGTAATTCATTTTTATGATATTAATAATTCTGACAAAACCACCTGAACTTCGCACTGTTCTTGGTAAATTTCAATCCAAAAAACCGATATCGTAGTTGCTTTGGAGGCAGTTTTTTCTCTCTGAGGTTATTTTACTTCAATAATTTTTTTTTTCAAAAACCTAGATACAGCACCGAATTTTTCTCGATTTTTTTTTTTCGATATTTTCAATATTTTTCGAGACATGTTTACTTGAATTTATTGAGGTTTTTATTAAAGTGGATATTTCGGGAATTCAGTTGTGGCAGTTAAATACTAACAACAAATCACCGATTTCTCGGAGAGGAGCGAAAGAGTTAGAAAAACGCAAAATGGATTTTAAAGAGGAAGTACCAAATGCTGTAAACAATTTTTTGGAGAAAAAAATATTTATTGATACTACACAACCTTAAAAAACACTTTTGCACTTTAAGATTAGAATATCTCAAAAACCGTACATAACATACGAGACGTAACAATTTTTGGGCCCAAACTCACATTTGGCTCTTAAAAAAAGTTCGAAAAAATTGTCAGTTTTTATTTTTAAAATATTTGTACATAACGGTGGGCTTATTGCTAAACAAAACCAAGTCAGAGAAAGTAAACTTGAAGATAATAAAAGGTTAAGTAAACCAAATGTCCTTCAGATTTAAAAATGAAAAACTAAAGTTGAAAAATATTCACAAAAAATTGAAAAAAAAAAGTTGTCACTTAGTTCATTTTTGCTTCGAAAATTGTTTAAATCGTCTTCATTACTCTGGGGCTGGTCCTGGTGCAGTCTCGTGGTATACAAGTGGAATAAATTTCAGTAAATTCATCATATTCCATTTTTTTCTGACGTAATTGAACGACGAGGGATCACCCTTTTTTGCTTTTACTTAGTAAACTTTTCTGAACTCCACTTCTATATTGAGTGGTTCCTTATAATAAGAAAAAAAAAAATGTGAATTGCCACTTGATTTTGGACCATGAAAAATTATGACCATCAACTTTCTTATTTCTGTTTTTAGTACAACTTTCTAAAATTTGATTGAAATCCATTTATCTCCATTTCAAGTAGTTCGAAAATTGGGAGTTTAATTTTGGCACTAAAGGGGTTTTGTTGAAATAGAATAAAACAAGAAGTGTGTGAGGTATTAACAAAGGAAGTGACTCTATACATGCCAATTATAACAGTTTTGGTTTATAAAAGTACTCTTTATGCGGCCCCGCAGGGCCCTGACCCTCCGCCGGTGGGCGTACTTCAAGCACCCACAGTTTGTTTTTTTTCAAGTCGCGCAAAGCGCGTTAACGCACGCCCACTTTTAATTTCGAAAAACTGTTATAAATTGGCATGTCTCTAGTCTTGTCCATTAACAAAATTCTTTTATTATTTGAAAAGCCCATGTTTGCCATTATATATGGAATATGACATCGTTCAAATGCCCGCTTCGGCTTCTTACGGTGGCCTTGGATGTGGTCCAATTTTAAATGACTTTTCCAGATAGATCTGGCATCGGTCGATTGTACTTTATTGGAATAGACTTGCGACTTCAGGAAACCCCACAAGAAAAAGTCTAACGGGGTAAAATCGAATCGTACGATCTTGGTGGCCAATTCACGTCACCTCCGCGAGAGTTAGCCTTACCTTCAAATCGTTCATGCAGAATGTCCATTGTGGCGTTTGCTGTGTGGCACGTATCACCGTTCTGTTGGAACCACATGTCGTTCACATGCATGTCATCCAATTTAGGCTGAAATAAATTGTATTTCAGTGATCGGTAGTGTTCTCGGTTTGATAGTGATGCCAATGCCATCGTCGTTTTGGAAGAATTCCGGACTCTCACGAACATCTTATAATTGATTTCTTCTTGTGTTTATAAAGATTTTTATAAGCACAACGATGATAAGAAAACTGCGTTTTATGTTTTTGGAAAAAATTCACAGAACCGAAATAGCCTCTCAAAGTTATTTTTGGGTTCTTTGCGTATACATATATGTATTTTTTTTTTTTTTTGACGGTGGAACAGATTTTGCTGTAACGTTGCAATCTATAGATCTTCTCAATAGTTTACGCATTTAATAAATTGAACAGACAAATTTTAATACCCGATATCTACCTTGATTTTTTCCCTTAAGTAGGTACCTACTCTATAAGTTGAACAATTAAAATGTTTGCATCAAACTCTGTATAACTTGAACAAAGTTTAATGTTTGAATTTTTGCAGTTCGAGCCCGACTCTAGGCTTCATTCTTTTCTATTTTACCCCAGTTACAACTGGACGCCACCCGTGGGATTGCATGAGATAATCAATATCTTATTTCTCAGTCCACTGTGCCAGCAAAAATTCTTTCCTCCTTCCGTGCCGTGCAATTCAGGTTGCATTTAAAAGACCTTAGGACTTACAGGCATGTTAGTTATAACGGGTGATTTTTTGGCTGGTTTGGTTTTGGCAACACTGGTTTTGACAGCTGACGTGTGTTTAGTACCTTGTGTCACTGTCAAACAGCTTCAGTTTGGTTTGCAATTTAACCATGGATCGTCTTACAAATGAACAACGCTTGCAAATTATTGAATTTTACTATCAAAATTCGTGCTCGGTTCGAAATGTTCATCGCGCGCTGCTTGTGTTCAGCGATGAGGCTCATTTTTGGTTGAATGGGTACGTAAATAAGCAAAATTGCCGCATATGGAGTGAAGATCAGCCAGAAGCATTGCAACAGCTACCAATGCATCCCCAAAAAGCCACTGTTTGGTGCGGTTTATGGGCCGGCGGCATTATTGGGCCATATTTCTTCAAAGATGATGCGAATCGCTACCGAGCGATGATAACAAACTTTTTTTTGCCCGAAATGGAAGTTCTTGACTTGCATGATATGTGGTTTCAACAAGACAGTGCCACATGCCACACAGCACGCGAAACAATGGCGCAATTGCGAGGCGAGTTTGGTGAACAGTTAATTTCACGTTTCGGGCCGGTCAATTGGCCGCCTAGATCGTGCGATTTGACACCATTAGATTATTTTTTGTGTGGGTATGTCAAGGCTAATGTCTATAGGGACAAGCCCGCTTCGATTGACGCACTGGAAGCCAACATCCATGCATTCATTCGTGAGATACCGGCCGATATGTGTGAAAGAGTATGCCAAAATTGGACTCAGCGGATGGGCTACCTAAGACGCAGCCGCGTCAACATTTGCATGAAATTATCTTTATACATTAAATTGCAAGGTTCAAGCTATCGATTCAAATAAATATTTCATTCATTTTTTCGAATTTTTTGTGTTTTTTTTTTGTTTAAAGTTTTAAACCTCTTAAAAAATCACCCATTAGTTATTGTCATATTTACTTAAACAACCCTATAGCTTGAACACCCCCGGTTTCGTACGTGTTCAAGTAAACGGGTGTCCATTCAAATCAAAAAAAATAAATACTTTTTTCTAATTTAATATTTACTCCTTAAAGATATAAGTTTATGCATTATGCAGAATGTGGCTACCTTATAGTATTGTTAGCCAGAAGAGCAAGTTATTGCATTTTATTTTAATAGAATTTTCAAGTATCTTAGGTATTTTATGATTTAATCAAGGGAACAAAAAAAAACCAATCGACATTTAAAGGGACCAAGTACTTTCCTCTTTACCAGCGCCCTCTACTTCAAGATGTAAAATCTCCCTATTTAAAATATTCTCGATACTCCAACCCTTTTCTATATGGGAAATGTTCCATTTCAATCCCAAAATCCACTCACAGAGACCACATTTGTCGACGTATGGCTTTTATGATCTGGTGATTTCCTTTTTTTCTGGATTTGTTCGGTAATTTTGAAAGATGGTACATTTCGAACATTCATACAAACGAGTACCTTATCTGTTCACCATGTTCTGATGCAAAGATGACCCTGCTTCCTCCTTCCCGTCGCCGCATACGTATATTCTTTTTGTTCGTGCTCTTCGATGGGTTTTGTCCTGACCCCGAATGCCGAGTCGGAGTCCAATATGTTCAAACACACGTCCACACACATGAGACATGACCTCAATGAAAGATTCGATTTGTTCAAGTCTTCAGAGTTCTCACATCTGAGCTATTGTTGTTGTTGGATATATAGAATGATGAAAAAAGGGTATGCATGGGGCTAATGGGCATGTAGGTATAGGTACTGTGTTGTACACTCATCCATCCCTCATGTCCCAGCCCCAATCATTTCCAACAAAATTGGAATTGTTTTTCTCGTCTCTTCGCTATCTTTTTTGCTTTTAGTTTTGGTCTTCTTTATTTTTCGTCTTTTGATTTGTACTGATTTCTTTTATTTTATTATTATTATTTTTTTCTTTTTTTTATTTTATTTTGGTTTGAAATTGCAAATTGGTTTTCGGAAATTGCTGTCGAAAATGTTGAACAACATTTTTTTTTTTAGTTGGCACACGTGATTTAGTGATTTATTGTGCAAGTACATCGTGCCGGAATATTCGTTTTGCGCGTTTATGGCTCTGCCGCTGTAATACCAGAAGCAGAAGCAGTAGCATCATCAGCGCCACTGTGTGGCAGGAGGCAAAGCGGCATCACGCATCCAAAAGAAGAGAGACCATCTATTCGACAGAAAATTGTATATAATATGTATTATACATGTATGTACAAATAAAAAGGTCCAAAAACTTGGATGGGATTTATGATTATTTTGGGAAATTGGGTCATTATGTGTGGTGTGTGCGGCTGCGGATGGTGTGCCATACGCGCGAATGAACGAGCCGCACTTAAGAGCACTGGGTGGGCATGGGCATGGGCATGGGCATGGGAATGTGAATTGGAATTGGAATGGGCATGGGTATCCTCCTCCTCATCATCATCATCAGCAGCAGGAATCAGAAGCACGAGGAGGACAAAACAACAGCATCATCACCGTTCACCATCTGCATCACGAAATGGCAATCAAGTTGCTAAGTACTCCGACCGACAGCGAAGCGACACAGGGAGCGGAGCATAAAGAAAAATATACTAAGTTGTGTAACAGAGCATCCAGAGGATGCGAATGCGATTCCCTAAACCCTATACCCTGTCTTCTCTGATGATGGTGTCGTGGGTGATATGGCGGTACATGCACAATGTCAGTGTGTCATTTACCTGTGATCTCTTGGGGGTAATGGGGGACGACACGTGTGATTTTGACATTTGTTTTTCGTTTTTTTTAGGGTTTTTTGTTTTTTAACTTGCGTTGACGTCGATATCGTCGTTGTGGCATTACCTACCAATGGTGTTTCGGAGAATCACTTTCAGGGTTAAAGTGAAAGTGATGTGATGCTCGCTGGAGTTGTAGCGGAGGTTTCTACCGGTGGGAAGGCATAAAATAAAAGATGTACAGGTACACATACAGTATTCATGGAAAACGAATAAAATACAGTTTTTTGTTATTTTGCTTGGCTCAAGGATATCCCATCCCATCATCGGACGAGAAGGGTAAAGTTTGTTTACGATGCTGACGATGATGATGATGGGTGACAAAAAGCAAGAACGAAGGAAGGAAGAAATAAGGAGACACATTTTGTATATATGTATGTATGTAGGTATATTGGAAAAGACTTTATTTTAAGCAGTATCTTGGGAATCTTGTCACGTACTTTGAAGGAGTTTTGTCAGGCATTCGATATTCAATTTTAAATAAGCGTTGGGAAAAATTAGATATTGGATATGTAGGTATATGGTGTACCTGTTTGACATGACCTTTTTTCTTGAGGAATCCTTGTGACATTCTATACCAGCCGTTTAGAGAAAATGTGACCCGATTATTTATATAAATTATATAGACAGAAAGCTATAGTTATATCTATCTGTCTAACTGTCTATAGTGTTTGACATTGAATCTTGGTGGTGAGGTCAACAATAGATGATTGGGGAATTAAATGAATTTTTGCAAGAGTTATTGTGTTAGATCTGTGTAGGTACTTTGAAATTTCGTTTAGGGTTTCTGGTGAATGTTTTATGCTAACTTTTGAAGGTATTCCAAACTTTTACTGTCTAAAGATGGTGATGAAGTTTAGCTTTACCCGCAATATATCGATACATTTCACAAAGCATGATTAAAGAGCTATTGCAAAAAAAAAACAAAAAACATTTGATTAATCTAAGATATTATTTTTATGGTATGTGTTATTCTACACATGATACTCAAGCATTAGGCATTTAATAAAAGATCTATTGACTTCTGGACAGAACCGAAACATAACAAGGATGAGGTCATGAAGCATGCATCCAGACGATCACACGAGTAGTGGACTCATCATTCATCCTTAACCTGAACCAGTCAACAAGTCCAACACAATGCTGATGTATTTCAAGTGAGGATGGCGGGACAATCGAATGAGTGTTCTTAGATCCATCTTAAATTGATTTAGAAGCACTGATGTCCCAAATGAAGTTCCTATGTAGTTTGAAAACAAGGATTAGAACGATTTGGACTGATATATTTTAAGAATCAGATGTGATAGAATCTTTTGAATTTTAGAGACAGGAAGAACTTGAATAGACTTTTTTCTCTTGATGTGAAAATTGGTGTGTTTCGGAAACACTTTGTTGAAAAATCATTTTTTTAAACATTTTTTTTTTTTGTAAGGGGTAAGCTTTTTTTCAATAATAATTGTTAAGATCTACATATTTCTATTCAGCACCGTAAACTGCAACATTTTAGGTACCTACTAGACTCTTTTGCGAAAATTCGATAACAGTTCAATGGCTACAGCTTGAATTTGAAAAAACCATAAAACTTCTGTGTAAGTTACACATAATTTTTATATTGTATATTTTGTAAACCTCAAATTTAAAATTTAGAGCGTATTTACAATCTTCTTTAGGCCTTTTTTAAATATATAAAAATGGTGGTGAAATTTAAAAATTCCATTTTGTATTGGAAGCCGAAATAATAATTGAAATATTGAACTGACAATCGCCTATTTCTGTCGCTGACGAAAATGGAATAGCAAACAGATGGCATTACACTCGAATACTCACGTTTGACAGCTGTAGAGTATTTTTTTATCTTTTCCAATTAACGATTGGTACGAAGCGGTTGAGTGTCGATATGCCTAGTGCGCAAATATTGCAGTCTTTTCACATTTAAATTGACTAAAGTATTTTCTTCTGTCATCAACGCTTTTAAAAAAGATATTTTTTCCGAGTGAAGTGTTGAATTTTGTCGTATTTTCCAGAAAATTGTGATTTCCAAAAGTGAGGTTATCGGCACATCGAGTCTAGAGGTGCATCAACAGAAATTACTTTTTTTCATCCACTGTTTTTTCTGCGATTTTTAAATTTAAGTCATTATTCATTTATTTGGTAAACAGAATTTTAATAAACTATCTTGTCAAAGATCAATTAGTGTTTATAATGCAAACAATTTCAGAGTTAGTGTAATAATGCCGCCGATAAGACGATCAAACATTGGAGCTCGCAATAAAAATACGAAGCGGTGGCTAATCTACGTGCGAATGAAATTGATGAACAGCGTGCACTTTACAATGAACAAGCCCATTTACGAATGTGATATCGATTTTCCATGTAAAAAAAGTGTATTGAATCCAATTTAATTCCATCAAAAGAGTTTCATTTTTTAAATAGAGGCTCGACTTGCAGTGCGGGACATTAATCATTTTAATTTAATCAATTTTAGACGAAATAAAGTATGCTGGGCCACCTAGTCTTCTTATAAAACCATAAAGTACTCATATGAAAAGAGAAAGCGAAATCGTTACGATTGATGCTTATTATTTATTAATAATTTAAAAGAGTTCATAACAAATTTTTAGCTGAATTAAATATGAATTTGTACGATTATAAAAAAAAACATTTTTAAATGCAGACAAAAAAAATCAAATCTGTGTTTATCTATAAACAGATGTTTTGCGTCGCATCAGCAACACAAAATACTTATAGTGTTTTCAGTGTCTTTTCATTTTTGATTGAATTTGCTATCCCCCATACCATATGATGAACTAGCTTTGTCTAGATGCCAACTATATGAGTTGAGCTTATAGATACTCGTATCCATACCTACAATATATTCAAATGTTTCGGAACTAATTGTGTGTGCTGACTGATTTATGATCTCTCTAAAAATAATTTACTAAACAATTTAGACATCCTTGACAATAAAATAAATAAATAACCTTCAATCACCACTTAACATATAAAAAATAAATTAAAAACAAAACACAAATTACTTCAATGTTGAACAGACTTCTTAGAATTTTTGTTTCATTTCAATTAACTCATTTAAACTATTGCCTTAAAAATCAAATCTCTTTTTCACATCATAAAAATTAATGTTTTTGTATGTATGTATATGTAAGTAGTGATCGGTCGTGTCGTATAAACTTACTTCTATGTAGTTACTGAAGTTATTGGCACAAATTTTTAACAGCCTGCTGTTAAGGTGTTCGCATGATACTAGTTAACAGTTTACTAACTTTAAGCCTCTTTACTAAAATGTTCAAAGTTATAAACACTTTTTACCAAGTATCATACTAAACCTATTTTCTTAAGAATCTCAAGGTGAACGCGCCTAAACCAGTGGCATTTCATGCAAAAAAGGAAGCAAACATACCTTTTTCACATTTGTCATTTTCAAAGTGACATATCATATCGAGTTAGTATTAAATTAAATTATCTGTGATTCCAAAGTTGTTTGAAAAAATTATTTGTAATCGGTTTTATTTTCTTTTAAAAGAAATAATATCTCCATATCAACATGGATTCGTACCTGGCAGATCAACTTGTACTAATTTAACCCTTTTTACTAACTTTATTTTGTACAATATTGAAAAGGGTTATCAAGTGGATGTTATCTATACTGATTTTGCGAAAGCATTTGACAGAGTAGATCACAAAATTTTGATAAAAAAAAATGAGTAGAATAGGATTTCACTCGAAAATGCTTGATTGGGTAAGTTCATATCTTATTGGGCGCACTCAATATGTTAAAATTGATTCGACAACTTCTAAACCTATAACAGCTACCTCTGGAGTTCCTCAAGGAAGCCATCTCGGCCCACTCCTTTTTCTTATATTTATAAACGACTTACCTAATGTTTTTTCAAACTCGTCATGTCTTTTGTTTGCAGATGATCTAAAAATGTATTCATGTATTAAAAATCCTTTTGATTGTTATCTTTTACAAGAAGATCTTAATTTCTCAATATTTCTAAATGTCAAAGTTTTTCCTTCACTCGTCGTTTATCTTCTTTACTGTCTGATTATTGTATTGATGGCATAGTTCTCGAAAAAGTTCGTGTTAAGAAAGATCTTGGGGTTATAATGGGTGATTTTTTAAGAGGCTTAGAACTTTTTTTTTAAAAAAAACACAAAAAATTCGAAAAAATGAATAAAATATTTATTTGAATCGATAGTTTGAACCTTGCAATTTAATGTTTAAAGATAATTTCATGCAAATGTTGACCGCGGCTGCGTCTCAGGTAGCCCATCCGCTGAGTCCAATTTTGGCATACTCTTTCACACATATCGGCCGGTATCTCACGAATGAATGCATGGATGTTGGCTTCCAGTGCGTCAATCGAAGCGGGCTTGTCCCTATAGACATTAGCCTTGACATACCCCCACAAAAAATAATCTAATGGTGTCAAATCGCACGATCTAGGCGGCCAATTGACCGGCCCGAAACGTGAAATTAACTGTTCACCAAACTCGCCTCGAAATTGCGCCATTGTTTCGCGTACTGTGTGGCATGTGGCACCGTCTTGTTGAAATCACATATCATGCAAGTCAAGAACTTCCATTTCGGGCAAAAAAAAGTTTGTTATCATCGCTCGGTAGCGTTCACCATTGAAAGTAACGCTGCGATTCGCATCATCTTTGAAGAAATATGGCCCAATAATGCCGCCGGCCCATAAACCGCACCAAACAGTGGCTTTTTCGGGATGCATTGGTAGCTGTTGCAATGCTTCTGGCTGATCTTCACTCCAAATGCGGCAATTTTGCTTATTTACGTACCCATTCAACCAAAAATGAGCCTCATCGCTGAACACAATTTTTCGATAAAAAAGCGGATCCTCGGCCAGCTTTCCAAGAGCCCATTCACCAAAAATTTGGCGTTGTGGTAGGTCGGCTGGCTTTAGTTCTTGCACCAGCCGCAAAATTTTCCACGTAGTGCTGTAACAAAGGCCTAACTGCTGGGAACGGCGCCGAATCGACATTTCGCGGTCTTCTGTCACACTAGCTGATACGGCCGCAATATTTTCTTCACTACGCACAGTACGTAAACGTGTTGGTGGTTTAATGTCCAACAAAGTAAATTTGGTGCGAAATTTGGTCACAATCTTCCGAATAGACTGCTCAGAAGGTCGAGAATGCCGATCATAAAATGGAAGCAGCGCGCGATGAACATTTCGAACCGAGTACGAATTTTGATAGTAAAATTCAATAATTTGCAAGCGTTGTTCATTTGTAAGACGATCCATGGTTAAATTGCAAACCAAACTGAAGCTGTTTGACAGTGACACAAGGTACTAAACACACGTCAGCTGTCAAAACCAGTGTTGCCAAAACCAAACCACCTAAAAAATCACCCAATATTTGACTCTTATTTAAAGTTTAATCTTCATATCGATTTTACAGTGACTAAAGCTAATGCAATGTTAGGTTTTGTAATTCGTAACGCAAAGGGCTTGAAAGATCCGTATACACTCAAATCATTGTATGTTGCATATGTCAGATCAGTTCTTGATTATTGTAGTGTATATATGGAATCCATTTTATATAAAATATTCATTAAGACTTGAGAAAGTCCAAAAGAAGTTTACTCGTTATGTTATAAACAAACTAGGTTGGAACATAGACAATATGCCTCATTATTATACCAGATGTCAGCTTATTGGCTTGCATACTCTGGAGAACCGGCGGAAGATGTCCTCCATCATTTTTATACGAGATATTTTATCTTATCGCATTAATTGCATATTTTTGCTCAAATTGATTAACTTTTATGCTCCAAGTCGAGTCCTGAGAAATCAAAATTTATTTCAGGAAGAAAATCATAGATATAATTATGCATTAAATGAACCTATAAATCACTGTGTGAGAGAAATAAATATTATGTTAAATGATTTTGATTTTAGCTTTCATCATAATGGAGACAAATTTAAAAATATGTTAAATTTATATTTTTTAAATAAATAATTTATTTTAAACTTGTATAATTTCGTAGTCTGTAAGAGTAATATTGTAACTCAATTGATGTAATAAAAAACTAAACTAAACTTACGAATCTTGTCGTTTTCAAAGTGACATATCGAGTTAGTATTAAATTAAAAAGCCAATTGGTGTTTAAAATTTGGAAAATCCTCTTTTTACCCTATAGCATCATACTTGCTTTAACATCGTAATAAATCGGCTAAATTTTGCGCCACTAACTTTAAATTTAAAGTGTAAAATAAAATCCAATTTATTATAATAAATTTTAAGGTAATATCATTAGTGGTTTAATTTTTGTTCCGTTCTGCGAATGTGTAAATGGCGGATCCAGTTGTACTTCGCTTATCAAAATGTTACTATTTTTAGTTGTTTCAGTTGCATTTTTTTGGGGGCACTCGAGTCCGCATTTTTAGTTTCTGACAATTTCAATTTTGAAAACCTGCGCGCAACATATAATCTTAGATTTGTGTACTGTGGTATGGTACCTAGCTAGATACCGTTATGTTTTTTCTTCAAATAACATTTTTTTTTTTTAATCTAGATTATGTCAAAAATCGTTTTTTGTCAACTTTCAGAACAAAATCAACTAAGTTCTTTTTTGAAATATAAGTTCACAAAACAAAATTTGCATGCATATAAATTACGTATTTATAAATTAAATTCATAAACAAATTGGATGACGCGACAGCTCGCTAAGAATCAGGGCCTAGTGACTTTTAACTCTCAACCAATCATGCTGTGGCAGGAATGGAAATGACCTACAATTTTCTGCCAAATCTAAACGTCTTAAGTGAGAGGCACATTTGTATGACAAAAGATATTCTTGGTGTATTTGTCAGTTCCTCGCAAGAGGCAGTAGGCTCGAAATAAACATTTTTGTTTTTTATTGAAATTGAACCCAGACCTCCGGCTGGATGGTCTTACATACTAGCCATTGCGCCACGAAGCTATAACCTTTATTTTTTTTTATTGTTTCAGCATGTACATGTAAAACACTCAATCCACACTTTACTCACATCTTTGTTTGTCAACTCCACGTTAATTTAAGATTTAAATTGATTTTAAACATTTAAACATGCGGTTCAAGAAATATAGTTCCAAGTCAGTTCTGAAACTCAAATGATCGGGCGGAAATTACTTAGCCTTTCTAGTATCTGTATTCAATAAAGTTCCACCTTGAGGGTTGCTTCACCTGAAAAAATATGTGTTTTGTCTAACGACTTTGTTGTTTTTAACTTGCGACATTTGGAACTTTTTTTAGAAAGAAACTTTAAAGAATTTTATAAGAAAATTGTAGGTATCTTAAATTTTTTTAAATGTATTAATGATTATAATTTAGTTTTAATTTGTATTCACAAGAGAATAAATATAAACTAAAACATATTGACTATGAAGAATTAAAAAATTTATTTAACAAGCTTTCAAAAATTTTGTTTGCATGGAATCAAAAAATGTATTGGATTTAAAAATATTATTATTTTAAATTTGATTCAACTTTTTTTCAGATAACATTTTGCTTACTAGAAATTAACCTGTCTAATTCTAAGCCCTCGCTTCACAAAAAAAATTATATTTCTTGCCTAATTCCATAAATAATCTAAGAAATTTATGTTCAGTGGGCAAATTATTTTATGAAATCTTATCACCAAATCAAACCACCAAAGAAAGAAAAGTGTCAGTGAATATATAGGGACAAACAAAATACACCACCTGGAATTTCAACTCACCTCCTTGACCCTAAATGTATAGGTGAAAAACAGCACGTCTCTTACTTTGGAGGAGACTTTGTGGCGGAATCGAAAAATTTTTATATCTCAATTTGTAGCTAATTAAAGGCTTATTTGTTGCGCAAACCAAAAACTTGAAGCTAACATTGATTCTTAATTATTAAAGTTTCCGCTAAAATCAGACTGAAGTTAACGGACGAAAATAATAATTCTCTTGGTGCCAAAAATAGTACCATTTTTAAATGCTTATTTGCTGCGCAAAATTAATTTTGTAGCTTTTATGGATCATTTATTTTTGCATTTAAAGTTTAAAAAGTGCATTTCCGGTCAGTTCAAATAAAACGGAAGTTAGCAGACAAAATCTAAAAAATCTGTTTTTAAAAAAAAATTTGCTTACAAAAAATTGAAGATTTTTAAATGCTAATATTTCCGCTCACCCGAAATTTGTTACTCTTACGGTTTTTTTGTTATTCAAGTTTTAAGATAGCTCAAAAGTGATCTTCCAAAATCTTAAAAAAAAATTAGAAAATCCAAAATTTTGTTATGTTACCCTGAACAAAAAATAACGCGCAAACCCAGATTTTGTACCTCACATGGTTTTTTTGCGATAAAAGTTTCCACTAAAATAAGACTTCAACCCATATGTAACGGTCCAAATTTTCAAAAAAAATTTAGGAATCTAAGAAATTTTATCTTTCAAGGAATTGTAGCTTTTTAAATACTCATTTGTTGCACAAGAATTAATTTTGTAGTTTTTACGGACTATTTTCATTTTAATTTCAAGTTTAAAAAACGCATTTCCGGTTCGCTTAATTAAGTCTGAATGTTTTATGTTAAACACTGAATGTTCAAATCTGAAACTCGACATTATAAAGGCTCAGTACCTGGGTGGCTGATCTGCCCTCGGCTATTTTTTATTTTTTATATATACATATTTTCTTAACTGTTTCTTAATAAGTTTGTTGTTATCAAATATTATTTTATTATTTGAAATAAGCTGATGATCTGTTAATCAAAATGAGGGCCTATATAAATACATAGATAGGTCCTTTCAATGGAACCATAATATTCCAGTTTTCATATTTGTACCCCAGTGGCAATGTGAAAACATCCTCCAGAAAAGCTACTTATATTATTTTTCAAAAAGAGATAAAATAATTTTTAATACCTCCTTCCATACTATGTTGTGAGTATGCTGAGTATTTTCCCTTTAGAGTAGTATTTTTAAAGTACTTGAGCGTTTTATTCTAGAAATTTCCATATACATCATGCCATATAGGTACAAAAACTGGCAATTTCGAATCCACTCTAAGTACTGTAAAAGTGATTTTCGAATTTCAGTGGAAACTGTTGACGTTGCACGGAATATTGCTTTTGACGCGATTTTATAGGTATAATCTATATCATTCTATACTTCTTCTTCACCTGTAACGATGTTTGTTTTTATATATAAATAATATTGCAGACTTGTTAGTTATATATGAACACACTATGGCTAAACATATCTTATGAATCCATTGTACACTGTGACGTATGCGTACTATTTTTTAGGCATTAGCGATACTTTCTCATGTAATATCTATGACGGTGTTCACATTGGACTCACTCCGCGCGACTCATATTGACATTTCTTTGTTTTATCTCACTCCACCTCATGATGAAAAAGAAATAGTCTAGTGAGGCAGGATTTTTTCAAAAAAACCAAAAATGTCTGCTTCACAGTCTCATATAGTGGGGTGGAGTGAGATAAAAGAAAGAAATGTCAAAATGAGTAGCGCGGAGTGAGTCCAATGTGAACACCGTCTATGATGATGAATCAAAATATAGATTTTTTTTATACTTTTTCAAAATTATTCTAACTTGTCATTTTACATTTTGATGGCTCTGGATGACATCTATCTTCATTAACTTTAAAACTAAAGATTGTTTTTACAAAAATGGCGCCCCTTGACTAGTGACTAGGGACCGGAATGACACATTTATCTATAGATACAGATGAAAAGAAAAATATTATTTTACTACAAGTTTTTCTCCAAATTGTTAGAGCCATTGCCAAAAAAAGTCACTTAGCACCCTCTTGCAAGGCCTGGAAAATTGGAAAGTTCGGAAAAAATCGAAAGTGTTTTTTTTTTCATGGGAATTTGTACAATCTTTTGTATAAACCATAACTCACGTTATTCTTTTTTAAAATTCATTTGTATTTAAGGTGGTTTTAGTTAAAGTCGCCCACTTTACTTACATTTTAGTTTTCTTAATAACATGACCAGAAACACAAATTTTGTAAATGAACTAACATGCTAATTCTTTCCTTCCCACTACCAACGTCCATCTATGTTTACAAAAAGGAAACACATTTCGTTGAATATATATATCTTGGAAACCACTCAAATCTCATTCGTTATACAAAAACCGCAGGCCTTCGTATTTTTTTTTAATTTATTTATTCGAGTGTATGCTTTTACTAAAAAATTAAAAGTTTTTGGAAAATTACTAAGCTTCGGACAAACGATTTTATATTTTATCATATTAGTTTTGGCAGAAAAGATTAAAAATATAAAATATATTTATATTATTAAATTAATTTATTGGACGTCAATATTTAGCACCTGTTTCACTCCATCCAACAGTAGCTCAATATTACTCCTACAAAATGTATTTAAAAAAAAACGTGATGGGCAAAAACGATACCGGGAAGAAAATAAGTAAAACCTAGGTCAAGACCTAAACAACATTATACCAACAAAATATTAATTTTTTAAATTTTAACTGGACTGAAATGAAACTCTTAAAAATTTTGTGTTGTTTTTGCTCATCTAGAATAAAAGTTCTAACACCAAGTAGCTAGTTATAAGTTTAACTATACCCGTACTACGGTAGGATCTTTTAAGGGGTGATTACGAAACGAATAAAGTCTTCAAAGGATCCTAGACGAACCGTATTTTCGGGCTGAAATTTACCCAGATTCTTTGCAACCTCTACGTGGTCAAAGATTAAAAATAAAAACATAGAATTTTTTCAGCTTCTGGTAGTGAACATTATTTGTATATTATACACAAACAAAAAAACGCCGTCGCGTCGTACATAGACGAGACGTATTTCTACTGGATCAAGACCGATATCAAGACAATACTGATATTTTTTGATTTAAACGAGGCCGAGAAGAGACTTACAAAAGTCTCGTTGCCATCCTTTCACCCTTCGTAGCATGTTCTATCTTCATGTGTACATATTTATATATTCTAGTTCGAATTTTTCTAAGCCCATAACTTGCCCTTATATATTACCTTTATCTCACAAAAAAAAACTATCTCTTCTATCTAAATCTGTCAGATACTTATAATGTTAACACATACGAAAATACATAATTGCTATCCATAAAATTAAAAATAATCTCTCAATTCAATGCCGCTTGTGCGCCAATTTTGCAGCAAAAAAAAAATCTGCGCCTCACTGGATGATAATAAATACAAAATTTTATGAGCCACTAACTGAGTCGTAACTCTTCAGAGGCGTCCTATAGATCTCATTTTCAGAGCCAATTTGCCGAGAAACAGGAAGGAGACGGGGAAGACGGAGCCGCATTTAACCAATGTAAACAACTTTATTACACCTCTCAATGCTAGTTATGGGTTCCCCCTTTCTGAGGGGGAAAAATAACAAACATAACAATTTTACGATTTAAATTGAATTTTTCAATTTAGACAAAAAAAAAAAAAAAAAAAACAGACTATCGAAGGTCAGTGCTGTTTTCCGTGTTGCCGCATTGTTTCTTGAGAATGGAAATGTGAAAAATTTAGATAGATATATGTATGTACATTGAACATTTTCATGATATCGGAGTTGTTGTAGTAGACTAATGGGCGCTCTCGGTTGCAAGTATGAGTAATTGGCAAGGAAATTGGCTGTGTGTCATCCCAAATCACAACAAAGACACAAAAAAAGATACAAAAATTCCTTTCTGCGCTAAAAATATATTCTCCGTTCGCCCTTTTGCTGCGGTGCGGTGGGCGCGATACCCCCCTTTTGCCATCAGATATAGCTTGAGGACTGAGCTTCGTCCCTCCATATGGTCGCCTTGTGGCGATGATGATACCAACCAGTCCAATTAAGATCGCATTGAGAATTTAAAAAAAAAAAGTTGAACAAAATCTAAAAACAGAAAAAAAAAACCATAACACAATAAACAAAACAACAACAACACCATATGAATGAATCGAAAAGTATCTATGAATGGTTTTTGCTTTTGTGTATTGTGTGGAGTATCTGTGTTTTAGTTCGGATGTTGTGGCAGCATGATGTTTATCGGATTCATTGGCAAATAACATACTTGCTGCATATGCAGAGGAGCAGAGCAGAGCAAGAGTTGGATCTGGACTGTGTCGGCTCTGCACTCATGTATCGGAGTCGGATTACTGCTGCGGCAATATTATGGCTCGGGGGTATATTGTCTCTCTGGCTAAAAAGTGTCACATCTGACAATGGCATCTAGAGATGCAATATTTATGGAAATTTGTGTTCTGATTTTTTTTGCTGTTCTCGTGTTCAGGACAAAAATTTCAACGGGTTTTAGGTGCCAGCATATGCATATAAAGTAGGTACCTATATTTCGAAGCAAGAGTAGAGGCGATATATTCTTTTTTTAGTTCAGCAAGCAATACTTACGTGATTATGGAGTAAGGCCAAGTCGTCGAGTTAAATCCTTTAAATTGCCGACGACACGACGATGATAAAGAAGGAAATATATAGCTGTTAAAGTATAGAAGTTAAAATGAGGAGAGGTCACTAGGTATAAGGCATTGGTCTTGTGAATCATATCAATATCAGAACACGTATCGTTTAACCAATTGGTTGTTTTCATAGGTATGTTTATAGGTATTTGCGGATTTTTAATGATAAAATAATGTAGGCCTAGTTTTTCAAATACTTATTAATAAGATCGGAGGAAAATCATAGTTTTCTTAACCTGCATATAAATTAATTCACCTATCGGCACAATTTTTCTCTTTTTTGAACCAATCAATACTTTTCAGTAGGTTTTTGATGCCTTAAATTCGAAACTGGTCTCAGAATTTCTAAACCAGATCAAATTCTCGAAATGTTTTGGCTTAGTAATAAGCAAATCTGTTTTTGTTTTTGCATTTTTTGAATATAGACATATAATATGCGAGGTATATAATTTGGTTCAACAAATGTTGTAACGATTCCTGAGAATAGGAATTATATAATCTTCTTCTTCAAAATTTTAAATCATCCCAAAATTGGTTTATATATGTATATGACCAAATGAACACTCACATCTAACTTAATATTTCTGGGAGAGCAAATGAAATATTTGAATTTTTGACGAAAAAGATCAGGATTATCAGGAAATGTTTAAAATTTAAGCTGCTCAAAAAAAATACCTCACAATTTTACATAACTTCGAAAATAGCAGGATATTTTATTTTTTATTTTCAAACCCTGTTCTAGCAATAATTTGAAGTAGGATACGAATTAAGGTCATCAAGTATTTATTTTGATAAACTTTGTTCGAAGTAGAGAAACAAAGTTCAACATTGCAGTTCATTGTATTGATTTAATACTTAGTGCCATTTCAGAAATATCTTTTAAGTTTGGTGGATGAAATCCGAGTAAACTCCAGATTTATTTTTTATTGAATTAAGCCCAGTTTTTCAGTGCGAGATAAAAGTTATAAGTTAACACAGCAAATTTGGCGATGCTTTTGATGGTTCATGCATTCTTCACTGCATTTTCATGCATTCTTCACTGAAAAACTTCTTCTTGAGTTAACTGTAGATTAATTTATGTCAAGAGTTAGCTAACTATGACTTAACTCACTACTCAAAAACTGGGCCTTTTGGTCCAACCCCAAAATTCAGATCAACCGAGTCGTATGGAAATAAGGTAGGCTGATTTAAGGTAAATATGTTTCTGTATTTAAGGAACGTTAAGTTTTGACCCATGAAGATTCGAGGGGTAAAGTTTAAAGTTGGAACTATATACCGAGTTTTTAATAGGATTCAACACAATTTTATCTTTATAATGGGTGATTTTTTAAGAGGCTTAGAACTTTTTTAAAAAACACAAAAAATTCGAAAAAATGAATGAAATATTTATTTGAATCGATAGTTTGAACCTTGCAATTTAATGTTTAAAGATAATTTCATGCAAATGTTGACCGCGGCTGCGTCTCAGGTAGCCCATCCGCTGAGTCCAATTTAGGCATACTCTTTCACTCATATCGGCCGGTATCTCACGAATGAATGCATGGATGTTGGCTTCCAGTGCGTCAATCGAAGCGGGCTTGTCCCTATAGACATTAGCCTTGACATATCCCCACAAAAAATAATCTAATGGTGTCAAATCGCACGATCTAGGCGGCCAATTGACCGGCCCGAAACGTGAAATTAACTGTTCACCAAACTCGCCTCGCAATTGCGCCATTGTTTCGCGTGCTGTGTGGCATGTGGCACCGTCTTGTTGAAACCACATATCATGCAAGTCAAGAACTTCCATTTCGGGCAAAAAAAAGTTTGTTATCATCGCTCGGTAGCGTTCACCATTGACAGTAACGCTGCGATTCGCATCATCTTTGAAGAAATAGGCCCAATAATGCCGCCGGCCCATAAACCGCACCAAACAGTGGCTTTTTCGGGATGCATTGGTAGCTGTTGCAATGCTTCTGGCTGATCTTCACTCCAAATGCGGCAATTTTGCTTATTTACGTACCCATTCAACCAAAAATGAGCCTCATCGCTGAACACAAGCAGCGCGCGATGAACATTTCGAACCGAGCACGAATTTTGATAGTAAAATTCAATAATTTGCAAGCGTTGTTCATTTGTAAGACGATCCATGGTTAAATTGCAAACCAAACTGAAGCTGTTTGACAGTGACACAAGGTACTAAACACACGTCAGCTGTCAAAACCAGTGTTGCCAAAACCAAACCAGCTTAAAAATCACCCGTTATTAAAAAAAAAATAATTATATTTGAAAGTTGGTTTTTCTGTGACAACACACTCGCAGCTAGACTGCTAAGCTTACGCACCATCGTATTAATATCGAAAGTTTTTGAATGAAAGAACAACAACTTTAGTGAGCTACCACCAAGACATTATAGGCTGGAGAAGACTCGTCAGTGCTTAAAATTTTACCAACAAAGCCTGGATCTTCTGATTTTTATCTGGCATAATGCGACAGAATTCCGGCCTTTGTTGGTGGTCCTTTCGAACAAAGGTCAGTACACGCTGTAGATGAAAAGGATGCAAGTTGTATGCAAAGCCAATAGAATAGCATCAGTGAACTCCAGAAAAGTTGTCGGGCTTGTATAAGTGCAGAAGGGGGTCATTTTAAGAATTTTTTGTAAATCAAGTCAGAAAAATAAAAAAAAAAAAACATTGAAAAAATATTTTTCTGTATCATTTAGACAAGTATCGATAAAAAACCATAATACCTGTTTTTGTATATAATTTTTAAGTTTATTTAAAACAATTCAATTTTAGTAGTGACTTTTCGTTTAGTTAAAACAATATTGTATAACCTTTTTTTCAAATGAATTTAAGAAACTTAAAAAAATATGCAGTTTTTTTTTTAAATAAAAACCACTGTTCGGTCTTGAAATCTAGTTGATCAACTTTTGATTTTTTCAACTCCCGAAAATTGTAGAAGTAAAAAGAGCAAACTTGGGATTTTGTTTGAATTTTGTTTATTCACCCTTGATTAGTACAAATTTTCAGCCAGTGTTAGTATTACATCGCTAAATAAATATAACATAACTGCATAAATTATAATGAAAAAAAAACACAGTTAATTATTGGAAGCTTTATTGAACAGTTAATAAATACTTTAAATAAATTAATATATATACACCATTGCAGTGGCGATTTTTTGGCTGTTGAATGGTCACTATATATGGTCACCGGATATTGCAGCAAGACCCAAGTAGAAGGTGTCAAAACCACTTATAATTGTTGCATTGGAGCTGGTAGTTCTTTTTTGGGTGGACCCCCACCGGTCTTTTCAACATCTCGTGAAAAACACAATGCACAATCCCTCTGCTGCTTAATTGCTTGAATAGTGTGTCAAATATACGTCACACAGAGTCTTTAGCTCGTTCCTGCGGGATAAAGAGACAAAAGAATGAAATTCATAAGCAAAACCAATAATACAAAATTAATTACATACTTTGGCAGGCGGTACAACATGGAATGCATTTGCAATCTTCTCCCAAGCTTGGTCCTTGTCACGATTGCCGATAATTCTTTCAAAATTTCCATTTATTTAATAATAATGTTTCAAATTTAATAAACTGTGACAGTTTTTCGAAATCAAAAGTTGAGACTGACAAATTTTTTTGTCATCTGTCATCTGACTGACAAATTATTTTGTCATCTGTCATAAATATCCTATTGAAATTTTCAAAACTGCTAGTTAGCCAACTTTTGAATTTCAACTTCTAAATGGAGAGTTGAAGTAGTGAACAAAACCAATTTTCAACTTGCCGATCAAATCTCGAGTTGAGATCAACTCCTAAGTTTTGCCAACTTTGGATTTTCCGGCAAGTTGGACAATAGTGAACAAAATCAGCCTTAGTCTTCTCTGTGAATTAATGTGCACGGATTTTCTTTTCTACCCGGTTTTCTAGCAACTGTATGCGATGGAAATAACGATAGTAGCATCTGTAGCACTGTCTATAAGCCAACAGATCCAGCACTTATGAAAGTAACAACCATTGTAGTTATTCGGCACACAACGCCTTCATAAATAGCTTCGTTTGAGTAAACACAACCACGAAATTGAAATTGATGTATATTTTGTGCTTATGTTTAATTTTAGTTCTGTTTGATTGATTTATCTGTCAAAAATAGGCTAATTTTACTGAAGAGTTGTGTAAAGTGTTTAAAATTGCGACGAGACTAGAGATATGCCAATTTATTACAGTTATAACAGTTTTTCGCCATTAAAAGTAGGCGTACTTTAACGCGCTTTGCGTGGCTTGAACAAAAAAAACTCGGGGTGCCTGAAGTATGCCCACCAGCGGAGGGCCCTGGCCCTGCGGGGTCGCATAAACAGTTCTTACTTTTATTTACCAAAACTCTTATAATTGGCATGTCTAGAGTCACTTTCTTAAAATTAACGAAAAGTTAGGTATGGGCTCGTAACTAAACGACTATACTTTAACTAGAGTCGATGTTTTTCCTTAAACGAGGATTGTTTAAAATTGTGGGCTGTAGTCTCTATATTTTTAATAAGATTTTCTTCTTGGATGAAAACTATAGAGAAATCTTATAACTTTTCTTCTACTTTATGTGGTGCCTTTTTGCTCTGTGATATACATACCTACTTGTACATAATGGCAAGTAAAAAATTTAAGTTTTTCGGAATTTTGTTTTTCTGTTTAAAAAAAAAGTGCACGACAATTTCACTCAAAGTTGATAGACCCGTTCAAAGCTATAGCAAGATGTATGGCCTGTAATGTAATGACACTTTTAACGAGAAAATTATTTAATTTTTTGTTTTAAAAAATGTAAGAAAATGCAATGTTATTTTAACTATAAGTAGGACTGCAAAATTCCAATAAAATCAGTAAAGCCATAAACGAGTCTATCAAAAGAGAGCAATTTTCTCGAAGAATTTCAAAAGCCTATTTCCGTTATTTTTTGGTAAACAAAATCCTTAAATGGCAACTACCCCTTCTAGATGTGCTAAAACAAAAATGTTGCTTTCTCCTTAATTGAATTACATTTATATAAATACAAACAGACAAACATACAACTCCATCATCATAATAATGTTAGATTTTTTATTATAACCTCACATTTTCATTTTATTATGTAAATATACTTAGCCTCTCATGAAAACAAAAGTACTTGGTACAAAAAAACTATTTATAAATATCAAAAAAACAGATGAAAGAACTATTTCATTATTAAGTCTTTGTCTTGATTTGAACTTTAATAACCACACAACATCACACCAACATAGAATTGATATCAATCGGTCGGTGCCAGTTTGGCGACCGGCAGCAAACAAATTTCCTCATTTTAATTTTGTCAACGTCAAAAAAGCACGTTCCGAACATTGGGTCATCCCATAAAAATATATTTCATTGAACTTTGGGTATATCGACATCCGACTGCCCAACAGAGCTTTGTGTATATGCTTCCCAAGTCTAAAAACCTTATAGTAAGCAGTTGTTGTATAGTTGAGGTTACAAAATAAAGGCCAAAGCTATAGCACCCTGAGAAAAGTAATAAGGAGAAATTTTTACGATCGGTCGCCTTCGCCTTCCTTCGTATGTTATAGTCTACCACCATATAGTCAGCACCCCACCACCGACGCGACTTGTTGACTCTTCTGGATTTAATTGCTCAATTTTAGTTACTGAATCGTTGTGGGAGTTTGAAGTACTATTACTGCATCAGCAACATGTTTATGTGCCAGAAAAATAAAAATAAAATAAATCAACCAAGTTACAAACGTAAACAGAAATATTGAATGTACATATACATTATCTGGATGCTGGATGCACCATCACACACAACCATCTCTTCTAGGTCATTAAATGGCCCAATTCTCTGATGATGAGCACTTTGTAGTAATTTATTCATGACCATCGTAAAAATGGGTTCCTTGAGTGGCGCCACTCCAAAACCCGAACTTGAGGCAATGAAACAATTTTCGGTTGCGATGTGGGGAAGGGAAGCATATGACAAGTGCACCAGCACAATATGCTTGAGGCACTTGAAAACTAATTAATTACAGCTCTGAGTAAGTATCTATAGCCAAACAATGATGATGTATTTATTGGCTTTCTTGTAATGACGGGGTATAGACAGGCTCATTGTTTGATGTGCCATTAATATTCGAAACCACAAGAGGATTTCCAACCCGAAGCGATGCACAACATTTTGCAAAAGGAATGTGGGAGTTCTTCAAGGAATTCTGAGAAACAATTTCGTAAATTTTAAATCGTAGTACGTTTGACTAGACAGCAAAACTTTGATTTTGACACGTTCTGCTTATATAGCTTCAATTTTTTTTTTTTTTTTTTTTTTTCTCAGCGAGCTAAATCAAATAATATTGAGAGTGACGTACTATGCGAGAGTAATGACAGGGCATAACAACAACTATTGTTTGCGTCAGAAACCAGATTTTACTTTTTCATCAAAGGTTTGAATTCCAAAATGAATTCGAATCCCACCAAAGAATTTCCGGATTGACCCAAAACAACATGTTTTCGATATTTTTCAGGTTTTGTATACGACCAATCATTTTTTTGCCAACAAACTTTACGGCGCGTGTCTTTAAGTACTAATATTTCAGTCAACAATTCAATTTGATTCTTTCCAAAATTTACAATCTCTTCGGGAAATCATAATTTGAAAGGGAGTGGAGCCTTGGCTAAGAGTGTGACGTTGAGCTGTCTATAAATATATGTTAGTGAAATATTTTCAAAATATTCATTCATGAAAAAGTCGGGATATTTGAGCTTGAAGTTTCCGGTTGCGAAATAAAGGTTTCAGTTTTTTCCAAATAATTGCTCATAACATGCGAAATAAAATGACGTAGAAAAATTATATTGATATCAAATGGAAGTTATTTGTCTGGTCTTTGATGATGAATAATCTGGTAGTTAAGTTATCCAAGGCACGAAATCAATATAACGTCACCTCTGCCTAGTTTCTGGATAATACTTAATTGATATATGATTTGATTCTGATGGATTAAAACCTTTACAAAATAATGAAGGGTATTTTTTTAGACGTGGGGTTTTCAAGAAGAAATAAAACGCATATAATTTAATGTTATGGCCAAGAATTTAGTTTTATTAATTTAAGATAAGTGTTTGCCATTAGTTTTAAAAATGATTTCGGGCAAGTCGCCGGCGCGACTGGCCCAATTTGCGACCACTTTTTTTAGCAATTGGGGCCGTATGTCAGTAATAACGCACCGAATATTCTCTTCCGAAGCGTCAATCGTCTCGGGCTTATCTGCGTAGACAAGCGACTTCACAAAACCCCACAATAAATAGTCCAGCTGTGTTAAATCGCACGATCTTGGAGACCACGCTACAGGCCCACGACGCGAGATAATGCGCTCACCAAAAGTTTCCTTCAATTAATATTGATTGTTTCCTTGGCTGTATGGCATGTAGCGCCGTCTTGTTGGAACCAAAGGTCGTCCACATCAACATTCTCCAATTCAGGCACGAAAAAGTCATTAATCATGGTTCTATAGCATTATGGCCGGCTTCATTTTTGGAGAAATATGGACCAATGATTCCCTCTGCCCATAGAGCACCCCAAACAGTGACTTTTTGAGGATGTAACGGCGCGGCGTCTCAAAAATGGCTTGTGGAGTATGATCACTCCAAATATGACAATTTTGCTCGTTAACGTACCCATTTAACCAAAAATGATAAATTTTCACGATTTGCAAACGTTGTTCAGGAGTAAGTCTATTCATTAGGAAATGGCAAACCAAACTGAGCATAAATCAAGTAATAGTGTCAAAAAGACCAACTCCGAAAAAAGTATTGCCAGAATGAAAACCACACGTCTAAAAAAAACACCCTTTATATCCTTTTTATATTCGATATTGCTTATTTTAAAACTATTCTTTCGATTGGAATTTGGAACTATTTATTTATTTACATATTAACACATCATTTAAATATACCTATATTATGCCTTCTATTCTATGTTGAAAAGGGTCCGCAAAATAACTTTTTTTTGTTTTTGAAAATGGCGCAAAACATCGAGTGTAGCTTCGGCTGTGTGGCACGTAGCGCCGTCCTGTTGAAACCAAATGTTGCCAATATCCTCCTCTTCAATTTTTGTGAACAAAAAATCGTTCAACATGGCCCGATAACGATCGCCATTGACTGTAACGGCCACAACTTGCTCATTTTCGAAGAAAAATGGCCCAATTATGCCTCTGGACCAAAATCCGCACCAAACAGTGACTCGTTTTGTGTGTATCGGCTTTTCAATGTATGCGTGCGGGTTTCCTGTGCCCCAAATGTGACAATTTTGATTGTTTACTACCCACCAAGATCAAAATGAGCTTCATCTGAAAAGATGATTTTTTTGGCAAAATCGGCATCTTCTCTAAATCGATCGCAGGCCCACTTAGCGAAGCGTATACACAACCATATTCGTTCAGCGGAAAGATAAAACTAATTATCTGTCAAATCAGACATGAGCTAAGTGTTACCATTCACGAAATAAGCACCAGTTGAAAAAAAACGTTAGATGGCGGACCCTTTATTTTAGCACTTATACTAAAAAAGCCTTCATCATCACTAATTCTTATCACATATTGCCTTTTAAGAAGTTATATCTCAGAATGAATTTAAAATACTAAAAAATTGTATTGTTTTCAAGACAAGAAAAATACTGTTTTTTATTTGATATCAATATTATTTTCTTACTTCATTTATTTCGCATGTTATAATCAATTAGTTGCTCAAATATCCCGACTTTCCCATGAACGATTTTGAAAATATTTCACCGATACTACAACCCCTAACCGCCAGCACGCCCAGGGCCAATTTAAATAATTTCGAGACCTTCCTTAATGCAATTTTAAAAAAATATTTAAATTGACACCTTATTTTGAAAATTCAGTCGATAATAAAAATTTAATTTTTCGTAAAAAGTGCCCACAGATTGACTTGAAAATAAGACAACAACATTTTTAATAAAGTGATTAAAATACTTTTGAAACTGATTTGAACCAAACGCAATGAATACCATCTAAGTTCTTTTATAAAAATTAATTTATGAGCAAAAAATTTAATAATCGTAGCAGCTGTTAATTTTTTATATATGAAATTTTGTAAACATTTTTGAGAACAAAATTAGTACGCCATTTTTAAGTATTTATTAATATGAGTTAAAAATTGACATTAAAACAAAATCATCCACCATTATCCAGCTAATAAGATAGTCGAAAATAAAAAAAAGGTTCTCTGAGAGGTACTGTTAAAATGTAAAATTTAATAATTTTGTATGGTAGTTCGTTCTTATTTTGAAACACGTCGTTTATGAGTAAAAAAATGATTTTCCTTAACGGATTTTAAACATTTGTATGCGAGGTACCGTTATTTTTGATTACAAGAATAATATTTGTTTAAATTCTTCTATATAATGTTAAAAAAGTACTTTTTACCAGGTTTAAAAAAAATTGACCAAGTCATTTTTGTAATAGTGAGTTTTCAAAATAATAATTTTCAACGTTTATTTTAAAATCCAAACAATTTTTTTTTGAAAATTTTGGTACACAGTTTTATTTAAAACATATCGATCATTTTTTATAAAAAAATCGATCATAATCATGTGAACCACTTCGCTTTCGAGAAAAACGAAAATAAAAGAATAGTTTGGGAGAGGTGCCATTCCCTTTTGGCCAAAAAAAAATTGGTATGACAGGAAATGTTATTTTTGGTTCTAAAAAAATGCAAAAAGAGTGTCGGCGGGGAATTGCAAAACAAACGGTATGTATACCAAGTTTAAAGAAAATTGACTTATCTGCTTAGGCTCTAGCCGAACAGACTGACAGTTACACAGACAGACGTTTTTGCAATACCCACTTTTTTCGTCTTCCCTGTCATCATAACTTCAAGTCTCATCAAAATTTATTTTTTTACGAATGCATTACTTTCCATATAATACCTAAGTGCTCGTTTGTAGATAGCATGTACATGTACATACTATGTATACCATAAGTAAAAATCGATACGATTTAAATTAAAATTTTTATACAGATGTTTCGAAGCACCCATAATTATTGGTTATTAAAATGATCAAAAACCCAAGTTTTGGATTTAAACAAAAAAATTCAAATACTTTTTTTTGAAAATTCGATGTTTCAAAAACAAGCTGATGATTTGTTTGAAATTTTATTTTTAACTGTGAATTAACTAGTACTTAAAATTGGGGCAGCAACAATTTTTAAAAGATTGTTGCCCGGGATCATAGCACTTCATAGTGGGGTATTGAAAATAATATGCCATCAAAAAGATTAATATAATTGGTCTCAAAAGGTCAGTTTAGTTTCATCAATTTTTGGTCCGCCATAGGTGAGGTGTTTACATCCTCTAATGGTTGAGCTTGAAAAAACAGAACTTTAAAAATAACTGACCTGTTATGAAAAAAACTACTTAATTGAAGTAGAATAACTCACGAAATTCACATATCGCAGGAGAAGACACTTAATATTCCTCCTGGTGTCCATCTAAAAAAAAATGTCTATAACAGTCGATAATTTATACATTGGCGGCGTTACCTTGCTTACATATAGCTTTTGTCACCAATCCTGATGCCACTCTATGGATCTTAATATTGTTTTCGAAAGAAATTTTGATATTTTTGGTGTATAAATAAATTTTTTATTGACATCATGGCGGCCCACATTTACATCACTTGACACTTAATGATTTATCTATGTGTTTATTTTACCATTAAGATTAAACTTTCAGAGACAATTTGTGAGGTATAAAATGACTTTATCATAGCTTTGCATAGCTCTCTTATGAAATATTCAATAAAATCTACCTACCTTATTTTAAAAAATAATAAAAACAAATTTTTTTAATTAAACCTTATACAAATTTTACAACCATATCAAAATCACAACCAAATTTATCCCACGGACAATGCATACCTATATACGTATGTAAATGCATACTGAAAATATTTTCCAGTAATCATTAAATTCATATCAAACTGTACATTTCATGTTTTGAAGTGGAGCTACTGCACATATTTTTGAAATTCTTCCCTGGTACCCTCGAGGCCACTCAGTATCAGTTTTACAATATTCAGTCCAATCGAATCTTTCTCCTCTTCAATGGGGTGAATCGTATCTGTTCCATTCGAACGCTGATGACGGTTCTCATTTCATCCCTTGTTGATGGTGCAGCCACTTCCTTCTGCCGTTTCTTCCTTACGCCTCTGTCATCTTTGCCGCGCAGCTGATGCTGCTGGTGCTGGTGCTGATGATGATGATGACGTTGACGCTGATGCTTTCGTGTCTGACGTTGGGATTGCTTCCCTTCAATCTTCCAATTGAATTTTTTGAACAACCATGGACGAAAGTATCTGTAATTGATTTGCTCCCCGGCGAATGCCATACAACTAAGTACAATACCGAAAATGAGAAAAACAAATGCACTCTCCAAATGGTGTATCGTCAATACAATCATTGGATCTAAAATATGTATGGAGAAATAAAATGTATTCAATTTGCAAAAAAAGTCTCCATCCCACCTTGAAAGTCGTCCCGTAAATCCCGTATCTTAACCAACACCGTATAACGATAGCGGAAATCGTTGTCAATTTTGTTGAAAAACCCCCCGTCCTTCATCTGGCGTATGAGCGTATTGAAACGTTTCAAAAACGGAAATCCACGTTTTGCAATAATTTCCACCGAACTGGAGAACACATTGGCCGGAAACCCATACAATCGATTTAAGTTCCGGTTGCGCAGCATGAACATGCGATTTGCCAATATGACACGTTCACCCATCATCACCGCACGCAAATTATGCATTCGCGGTACAAAATTATCGCTGTCATTATAGCCCGTGTAGATTTCGCTGTCGTCGGGATTCTCGAACCAGTCACGATTCTCTGCCGGTCCACCTATATCGAACAACGAAATTAAACGAAACGAAAGGAATATGTGAAATTTGACACTGTGGTCGACCACAGCACCAATTACGCTCACCATATGGAATGCCCTCATGAATAACCTCCTCGATGGTGGAAATCTGGTGTTCGTGGCCAGGATCGGAAAATACCGCAATCAGTTTGGAGGTATAGATGCTCGTAATGTTCATGCTGTAGAGGCATAAGCCGATGAAGAAAATGCGAGACGTGTGACATTCGGGACGTTGGTATACGGAGGCGCCTAAAGTCACACCCCAAGAATTAATAGCTGTCAGGGTGTGCGATTTATGGGCCTCCTTCTCTGGCAGGATGCAGCCAAATGTCAGCCAAAAGAACCATGTGATTAGGAGCACGATGCTTATGCACAGCCACATGCTCGGCTTGTAGATGGTGTAGAGTGCCTTCCAGGGGGGTCGACGTTCCGCTGCAGCAAAGAACCATGTATGGCTATCGTAGAGGTAGGAGTCGGTTGTCCAAAAATCTTCACGAACTTCGTCGTCTGAAAAGAAGCCCCCAATCACGAAGTCACAACTGCGGTTGTTCAGACGACCAAGCAAATCAGTCCAAACGCCGTTTTCTCGGATGCCTCGATTCTGGTTTTCACAAGTGACGTTTAGCTAAAGGGAAGAAAAAAACAAAATAATCAGAAGTGGGATTAGTCTTAAAACAGCAACTATTCACATTAAAGCCGAGTTTCTTCTCGATCATATCAATGAGACTCATTTCAAGCCCACTGGAACAGTCCTCCTCGATAAATGGTGCCGCGATGGCGGCACACATGTAAAAAGTGCAGTTCTTCAAGTTCGATTTCCGGGTATGTTGACGGATGGTGTAGTTCACAAATTTCTCATTAGGAATAACCCCCATGTCGCAGGTGGCGATTTTTTTGGAATTGACAGTTCGACAGGACTCTCTTTTGAAGTTGTCAAGAATGTAGTAGTCGTAGCCTGTATTGTTGACTGCATACAACAAGGACACCGTATTAACATAGAACTCATGCAGAAGAAGTGTGAAGATTTCGTTGGCAACTTCCAAGCTTCTATTTCGATCGTCGAGGTGGTTATAGAGAATCAGAAATTCGGCACCTGGATTCCATGATTGCATCCTGCTGATGTACTCCTCGAAAAGCGTGCATACTTGCTCCACCGAATCCACAATAATCACATACGAGTTCGTAAAGACGATGTAGTCGGCCAGGAACTTCTGCTTGGGCAAGGATTGGGCATCGGACACAACACTCATGAGATACGAGCCCAAAAGGTTATTTGTCGAACCCGGATTAACTGCATCGTTCTTCATAATTAAGTACCGTTCCTGAATTTGCGAGGCCGGCGTGGTCATATTGCTGGAATGTGTGATGATCATATTTAGCTTGACACGTTTGGATATTCTCGACAAAAAAGCCGACCCGATGACCTGAAGACATTTCAGACCCGATTGCCAGGTAGTCGGACCACGTTCGTTGGGTGGTCGCATGTACACTATCCTGGGCTCAGCTGTATTGCTAATTGCAAAAGTTACTTGTCCACATAGAATCACCAGGAGTATGTTCATTTTGGTCCTTTGCCGAGCACATAACTTGAACGAGTGTGTTGTCGGGGACTTTCGAGTGAAATTCAACTATGGCAATAATTGGGTTCTTTTTTTTATGTTTTTAATTAGACTTTGGTCACGGGATTTTTGTTTGTTCATTTCACAGGTGCTGGTTAGCTAGGAATGTCCTGCAATGAAAATAAAATGAAGATTAAATAAAGTATATTTTGGGAAAGGGAAAACATTTGTTTATGTTGTCGATGTGACGCATGCAATCAAGCTGCAGGATGAAATAGCGTGCAACGTTTTTGTTTTTCAATCGCAATAAGGTTGAACCCGTACCTATATGTATGGGGCTGTATAATGTTTAGTGCATTTGTGACCGAGAATGGTGAATAGTTGAAAAAAAGATGCCAAAAACTGTGTCGCTTATATTTACACTGAAATTTCAAATTATAAAATTTTTGAACAAGCAAGCAAATATAATTGGAGGAAAATGGTATTTTGTTTGTGCAACCTACATATAGACAGATTTAAACATCGGCTTTATTCCGAAAATAGAGACATATTGCACGTACTATTTACAATATGATTACCAATATGCTATTACGATCTATGATACTTGGTTTTAAGCAAAATACAGGGTGGGTCAAATAGCGAATAACCTTTTATTTTCAAATATAATTGATTTTTCTTTTTTCACTATATAAATGAATTCTTGGAAATTTATAATGGGTGCATACAGATACAGTACACAACAACGCATTACAATTATCGTTTTGGTGACATCTGTCAAATCTTTTGTTCATCTTTCAGTTGCTGATGCCAAATCACTATGGCAAGTAACACGATTGAATAGCAAAATCTTTTGCACCAACAACGCAACGACACGTTTTTTGCGCCCATTTTACGGTTTGCATGGTTGTCCTGCCAAGTCTATTATCCTTAGTTTGGTGGAAAGAGCTCTGGCGTCAACAAAACGCAAGATCAACCGAAAACATCTTCGTTGTCTGTGAGGGTCTGTACTTCTTTGAAAGAGACGATGTCAACGTCTATCATTAGATAGATTTGTTACTGGTCGATGATTACCAATTTCTCTTGGCCCAAACTGGATGATGTGAATATAAACGACATGTGGATCCAACAAAATGGCGCGCGTTACTCACCACACAGCGAACTAAATAATGGGAACTATGCAAGAAAGATTTTGAGGGAAGCGTTTCTCTCGCGGAAGTGACATGAATTGTCCACCAAGATCGTCTGATTTTACCCCGTTAGACTTTTTCTGGTGATTTTTGAAGTAGCTGGTTTTATAAGTGCAAAAGCCCCAATCGACAGATGTCCTCAAAGTTAACATAAGAACCCAGGCCATTCGTTAAATTCAGGCGGATATACTCGGAAGAGTCATTGAAAATTGGATCACTCGGATCCGTGCCACCGTAAGAAGCCGATGCGGGCATTTGGAAGATGTCATATTCCGTAATTCCTTTAAAATAAAAAGAATTTTATTAATAGGTACCTAACACAGCGTTTTATGCCATTTCAACATCCACCGATTGAAAAACCCTTTATAAAAGGTTTTCCAATAAGAGGTGTTATTTTGATATTCAAAGAAAAATGGCATTTTTTGAGATAAATGATCGGATGTTTATTTCATTATAAAGAGGAAAGTATGCCGTTAATAATGAAACACAACATCAGCCAAATGGCCGCCACGACCACGCTTACAGGACCATATCCTTTTCATGAAATTTTCCATAACCAAATCGCAAAGTGGCTGCCCTATTTCCTCGATAGCCTCACGAATTACATCTTTGAGGTCTAGACCTTATCTTTCACGTGGCCCCAAAAGAAGAAGTCGGAAGGTGTTAAATCACAAGATCTCGGTGGCCAATTGTGATCACCTCTTTGAGAGATAACACGGTCCGGAAACTTTTCCCGTAAAAGATCGATGGTTTCATTGCTTGTGTGGCACGTAGCGCTGTCTTGTTGAAAGTAAACGTTGTCCAGATCAATACCATCCAAATCCGGCCATAAAAAATCATTAATCATCTCTCGATAGCGCAATCCATTGACCGTAACTGTTGCTCCAGCCTCATTTTCGAAAAAGTAAGGTCCAATGACCCCGCCGGACCATAAACCGCACCAAACAGTCACGCGTTGAGGATGGAGAGGCTTTTCAACAATAACTCTTGGGTTTTCCGAGCCCCAGATGCGACAGTTTTGCTTGTTGACGTAGCCTCCGAGGTGGAAATGGGCCTCATCAGTCAAGATGATTTTTCGATGAAATTCCGGATCATTTTCATGCATTTCAAGGACCCAATCAGCAAAGACACGACGTTGTTGATGATCAGCCGGCTTGAGTTCTTGTGTAAACTGAACTTTATAAGCCTTAAGACCCAAGTCTTTATGCAAAATTTGGTGTAATGACGTTTGTGGAATGCCTAATTCCAAAGAACGACGAGGAATGGACAAACCTGGGTTTTCTTCAACACTTTGGGCTACAACAGCAATATTCTCAGTTGTTCTTGAGCGACGTGCACGGGTTTTTTTCTGCACATCACTAACTTGTCCCAACAGCTCGAATTTGTCCACCAATTTCTGTATTGCGATCCGACAAGGTGCTTCACGACGACCCAAAAATGTTTTAGTTTTACGAACCGTCTCTGCCAAATTTTCACCATTTTTATAGTGAATTTTAATAATTTCAATGCGTTGTTGAAGCGTGTATCGTTCCATTTTTATTAATGGCGTAGTTTCTACTTGTCAAATGTCAAAAAATGACAGCTTCAAAAGTGACAGCTACCGAAATAGCGGGCTATTCAAAATAACACCTCTTATGGGAAAACCCTTTATTATTAAAATGAATTGTGTTTTTGTTCGTACGCACAAAACTCGGCTGAACAACATCCGATTTACATGGGATTTTTTTTTGTTGGATTCGTATAGAACACAAAAATTGGAAATTTCGACCGGAAAAGTCGGAAAATTATGAAAACCCAAAATTGCATACTTTCAGGGGTAGATGGGGGCGATATCTGGAAACTCCATAGGTATTGTAGGGCAAGAAGAAAATATTGATTCTAAGGAATGCCAAACACTACGGAATTGACAATTGACTAATTTTGTTGCTGTCGAAAATGGGATAGCCAACAGATGGCGTTACGCTCTCAGACTGAATAAAGGTTACAAAGTGAAATTCAATTGATTGCTGTTAAATTTTGTGCTTTTTTGCAGAGCATGGTGATTTTCAAAAGTGAGGTTATTGACACATCGAGTCTGGAGTACAATTTACACAAATTATCCCTTTATTCATCCACTACTACCAGCTTGGCACGGGTAGTCATATAATTTGTTGACTTTTTTTTAATCGAATATGTACTACTTTCTGGGTTTTAACCCACTTCACGTTATGAAAGGCTAAATTGGAAAAATTATGATCCTCTACGTCCAACTTTTTTTGCTTTCTCAACACAGAAAGAATTTTTGTATTCGAAAACTACTGTTTTATTATTTTTCTATAAATAATGGAGTTGAGCTCACTTGAACTTTTAACTTGAATTTTAAACAGAAGAATTTTCCTTTTCAAATTTTCTTCATATTCTATTACTCTATAAATAACTATTTTATTTATAAAAATGCAATTTTTTTAAATAACCTTTCAAACAAACAGAATTTTTGAAATCGGATACCACTTTTAGTTTTTAGCCCCTTTCTTAAATTGGACATTTTTTTTTTATGTTTACCCCATTTCACCCTAAAATTATAAAAAAATTAAAAAAGAATATCCCTAAAGCCATTCCAATATTCTTTTATTTATTGTATTCTTGATGCACGCTTTCAAGCGCCACCTATTGAACAATTGTCAAAGGAAAGATACAACATTTCAACGTTCAATGAAGACTTTATTAGGAAAAAAAAACAAGTAAATCCCAACCCACAAATTTTAAACCAGGCAGAAGAACAACAAAAGATTGATTATTCTTTGCGGTCGATGAAAGACTACAAAGAGCTTTGTTAAATTATTGTCAAGTTTGAATTCAATATCATCAAAAACTTTAGGTAATCTGATGAGAACTTATGCAATCAATTTTCCTGAAGGCAGCACCTACCTACATATCTCTCTATCTCTATATTTTATCAAGAGATCCAAAAAAAAATCTTTCAATTTACACGAAGGTTTCCTTTATAAATTACACGATACACCTCTGCCAAAGACTTTAAATTCAACGGAAATTCATCCAATAAAGCACGTCTTCACATTTTACCATGTATAAATGTCCCAAATTTCTATGTCTCTTTCCAAAATCCATACCACAGGCAGGCAAGTAAAATACGTATATACTTTGCCTACGACAACAACGACGAGGAAGAAGCTAAATCGAGCCAGAAAATGTTCCCTATAATGCCTCCTACAGCCGAATCTAATTTCTTAAATTGCCTAAAAGATAAACGACTTCAATAAATCCCCTCAATCGGATTTAGGAATCATTTAAGGAATAAAATTGGATTAAGGGTAACTATCACCTATATCTATGAAGCGAAGGCAAAGGCACCTCATCCAAGCTAGTTGGATGAAAGTAAAAGGACGGAACCTGCCTCAGCATCCAAAAAACGACACAAAACTCTGGAGAAAATGCATCCATTCATTTATCCGTTCCCTCATAGGAGAAGCATCATGCCTGCTAATGATTCTCGGAGGCATCAAGTGCAATAAAATACCTTGAAACGGCAATCTTCTGCTTTCATCACCTCGTTTTGTATCCTTTAGAGTACATATAGACCTTGGTATTATTCCTCCCGCATACCAGCGGGGAGATAGCAACTACTGAAGAAGCTACTAGCTGCTCTCTAAGATGAAACTTTTTAGATTAACTTCGTTGGAGAGCAGAGTTTACAAAAAAAGTTCTGAAGGACACCTTTGAAGAGCTAAGGCGACAGGTTAAATGAGGGCAACACATCTGCTCCAGTCGTAACAACGTCGTTTATAGTCTTTGCAGTTCATCCTTTGATTGCATTTTTCTCTGTTCTCGTCTTGTCCTTCACTCCTCTAGCTATTCAATTAGATTAATTAAATTCGTTAAAGGTGTAGAAAGGACCTAGCACAAAAAAGAGCGAAGCGAACCACGAATGGAATAAGGACGAAACAGGACGTATTTTGCAATTATTGTAAGCGCTGATTACTTTACGCTTTGATTTGTCTCTTTTGGTTTATTTTTATACATATTTTCTTGCTTCTTCTTTGTTGCCATAAACATCCTTTTGAATTCTTGCTTCTTGGTCTAAAATTCGAATTCGAAGGATTCATTTGAAAGTTATTCTCTGCGCTTCAGATTGTAGTCAGTGGAGCGGAAAATTGTCGTTTACTCCGCGCTTAGGACGTGCGTTTGTTGCTTAAGTTGCTTTAGTTTATAGCCATTTCATCGTCGCCGCCACCATATCCTGGCAAATCGGAGATAAGGATACGAACCTCTATCAAGGATAAAGAAGGTTTCTGTCTTCCGTATAGCGCCGCACCATGCCAAAGTACCTACCGCTGGAACAGTGGGGTATAGGCACTTTATGTCTACCCAAGTCCATCCAAAGTAATTTACGATTCGGGGGACATTTTTTCCTTTTTATGCCCGAAAGAATTTAATCCGTTGGCCTATCTCATCGACCTACAGAGGGACACATGACTGTGAATATTGGAATTAAATATACAAACGGAAATACATATATATGTAAATAATGGCTTAAGATTCGCTGTTTTAAAATATTTTGTATTTTTACAGCTTCTTTGAAAGTACCTATTGTTTATATATTCATTTATAATTTTAGTCGAAGTAGTACTTGACATTTTTATATCCTCCATACGGAATTTTTGAAAATCATTACTAAATTACTCAAATGGCGCCCAACCCGTGAAAGGTCTCATTGGAAGTTTGCAACCTCTGCACGCCCTTTCCAGTCATCCAGACAAAACCTTCACAAACAAAAGTTCAAGGGCGTTATAAACTGCCCCCAAAGCGGGACTGGAAGCGATACTCAACTTGAAACCCCTAGATCTATTCGTGCAAGAATCAGCAGGATACAGTGCCTTGCGAATGAGCCAGGTTAACTGCTGGAAACAAAGCACAACGGGCCATACTCCGATTTTTCAGAGGTATGTGGGAATTAATTTTTGCACAGACTACTCAACACCTCATTTAAACTTCAACAGACCATTCACTACCTCTTTTCCTAATAGAGAGGAGTGGAAAAACAACCAACCTCTCAGTAACGACTGGTCACAGTAATGTACAGGGAAACGAAAGAGCTGATGAGCTGGCGAGAACGGGATCATCGTTTGATTCAAGTCAAGCCGAACGACATATTAGAGTACCAAACTGTAACATCAAACAGGATATTGGTAACAAAATATCAGAAAAAAAAAACAATGAAAGATGGAACCTGCTTGAAGCATGCACCACAACTAGAAAATTATGGCCAAATTTCAATAAGCAGAGGAGCGACACAATTATGTACATGAACAAAAAATATCTTCGTTCGCTTGTCAGCATAATCGCCGGACACAACCTACTGGGATACCACAAAAAGAAAATGAGGCTCAGTTCTGACGACCTTTGCAGAGGGTGCAGCGATGAAAAAGCATATGAGGATACCTTACACTTCCTTTGTCACTGACTTACTTAAAGAAATAAACACCTAGGAAATCATTTCTTTGATGACTTAGAGGATCTTTCTAGAACTTCGGCGAACAGCCTTCTGAACTTCGTCAACGCCTCTAAATGGCTTGACTGCTAACAGAACACATAGGTTCTTACATGAAGTGGGATACAATTTCCTAGGGTATGACAACGGATCTACATAGATCTAAGTGTGACGGTAACAAGATCAACTGTCAGCCCTTCTACCTAATCTAACCTAACCTATTCTTCACATATTCATCTTCTGACACCATTTTCCAGTTTTCCTTTTGGGTTTCTGGTACCCTACAGTAATTTTGGTTACCTCTTTAATTATATATCCATTGGAACCACTGAGTACTGGCACCGTGGAGAGCTACCTCCTTACATAGGTGATGCTCTCTGCAGACCCTATGGTTATTCAGATGTAAGGTGTCGTGTGCTAAAGAATCCAACGCTGACTTTTGTCCTTTGGTTGATTTGCAAATTATTTTCGCAATACAATCAAGCTTCTGAGTCTAAGCGCAAGAAGATTCAACGTTTGCCTCTTGAAAGGTTAAGAATCATAGGTAGTGACCAAATGACATCGAATGAGTCGTTTTGACTTAAGTGGTTTTAACGGACGTAAAAATGTGTAAGTACTGGTGCATAGGTACAGAAATAATTCAGGAACCCATTTGGTGTTTGGACGTTTGATCTATTAATAATGCATCTTGACGCTTGTAAGGTCAGCCAATATCGAAATTTGTATTCACTTTTGTTCTACTGTTAGAGTCAGTAAAATACCCTCAATAGATATAAAACACTTGTCGTCGGCTTCCGGTTATTTGTGTGTTTATTTTTATTCTTTTTGCAATTATGAAGAGATTTTCCCTTGGGGTGGTCCTTTTTTTGTCCCTTTATCTCGTTTTTTTTTGTTTTCTTTTCGGCGAATGGAATAGATTTATTTTTTTTTAAGTATTTTTATTCGAGCAAGTTGGATGTTCTTTGAATTAATTGCTCCGGAGTGGATTTCGTAAAACTCAGTCTTCAAAGGTTCTCTCTACAAGGACGAAATTAAAAATCACAGTTAATGTTATATGGCTTAGTGAATGTGTCCCACGAGAATGGCATAGCAGTTGTGTGAGTCTAGGATGAGCTTATTTCTTTTTTTTTTGTGTTATGGCAGTTATCCTGAGAGTAGAGTGTTTCATTGTTATTAAAATGCCCTGTGTCGTTGCGGGAAAAAAAAAATTCCTTTTGGTTTCGGAAATTTGCTTTTAAATTGTTTTGTCAGGGCCATTTAGAGTGACCTTGAGCTGAAATGTATTTTCTTTCTCCATTGGCAAACAATTTTTATGACTTTTTTTCTTGCCTTGAATTTAGTTTTTATTTGTTGGCCTTTTTTTGTAGGTATGTAGAATTATGAGGATGCGAAAACTTTACATAGGGTAATTGTGGAATAAATTGCCAAGACATAGCCGTTGGGAATACCCGAATAAAAATTTAGTTTTGAGAGACCTTTGTTGTAGATATAGGTACAGACTACAGAGCTATTTGAGAATAAAATACTTCAAGATTTTAATATTAAATCCAAAAAGCAAATTTTGATGTGATGTTTTGAAATTGTCTTTATTTTTGAGGCTTAAACAACAGAAAAAAACGAGGGATGAAGTTTTTAATACTCTTTTAAAAGTTAAAAATTCTATAAATATCTATTGAAATTAATTTTCAGTAGGGACGTAGAAACGATACTGAGACGAGACTCTTGACGAGGCTACTTTGCAAGTCTGAATTTGGGATATAATTTCAAAAATGTTGTCAGTACGTGGCTTGGTCTTGGTGTAATTAATTTAAGTCTAGTATCAATCTCGAAAATAAATCGATGTTGGACGTTTAACAACCCCTGGAGTAGCCAAATTCTACAAGGAGCACCTCAGCGAAAAAAGCTCTCCGCTGCATACACCGAATACAGACATCAACAATCAGTGATACCAGTAGCACCATATAATAAAAGAGGCAGTTGGAAACACCTTAAGTCAGCAATAGCAATCACTTCAACCGTTCAAAGACTTAAAAAAAGTCAATTGACTTACTGACTGCCAAGATTGACTAGGATTTTAAGTGACTTAAAAGACAGGAAGCAGTAAAAGAAAGTATTGCAGTCAATTAACTGCTGGACAACTGACTGTGTTTGCTAACTGCAGAATAATACAAAATGACTGCCTACTGTAGTTTTAAGTTAAAGTCACTAAGGACTATTTATTTTTTATTTATTTATTTATTTCCACGTTTTAACTACAATTCAATGGTTTTAGTCAATTGACTGTGATTTTACTGACTGTAGTACCTATTCACTTGTCTGAAGTCTTTACAACTCTGGTAATCTAGTTACCGAAGCACAGGGAATAGTAGATATTTTCAATCAGCATTTACATTAATTGCTTAATGGAAACCATGAAGAGCGAGTGATTGGTCAAGAAAAGAACCTATCTTCAACTAGACCCAGTTATCACTATCCCAGTATATAAAAAAGGTAATTTTGGCTGTAAAAAAGCTTTAAAACAACACGGTCTCAGGATCTAATGGCTAAACGGCCTGAGCTCTTCAAATTCGGAAGTGTGCGTTCGTAGGGTGCAAGTATCAAATCATCAACAAGTTTGGATGAAAACGGAACCATACCCGGTGATCCAATTGGGTATGAGTTCTTCCAAACTATTCCAAATATACACAGGGTTTTGGGAAGGATATGCGCTTTTATGTTACAGAATTCAATATTTTCGAACAGTATCGACATCATCGGTGATATAACAAGTCCTTCACGGTGATTGAAGAACAAGTGAAACTTCTTGGTCTTAAAGTAAACAAGGACTGCTATCAACAAACAAACTAGTATCTGTCCACCGCCAAAAATAAAACTTCACTATTGACAGGAGTAACATCATGACACTTGGAGTAATATCATGAATGGCATCTTAGAGGAGATTAGGTAAAACATTATCCTAACAAACCGCTACTACTTCGGTTTCACGAAACAAATGGGCTCAAAGTTTCTCACGCTTAAGACGAAACCCAGTCCCAGTACTGAATCAAGGCACCAAATCTAGGTTGATAAGGAGAAAGGGAGAGCGCATATCTGGTCCATGTGGTCTTGTGTGCAAGGAAGGTGAATGGAGAGGAAGATATGACTGCGTACTCTATGAGCTATATAAAGATCTGGATGATAGTTCAAAATGCCAAAACACGTTGACATTGCCTAGAGCCACATCGAGCAAATAGACAATAATACTTCAATCACAAGAGTCTTCGTATCCCATTAGCCCCCAGGTTCGAAGCGAAAGGGAAGATTGAACCTTCATTATAGAGACCAATCAATTGCGGATGCCAGAGCACTTGGTCTACAAGCAAACTGCCCGGGATCGAGGAGAACCCTTTACCGGACGGAAGTCCGTTAAGTAAGAAAATACTAATTAAAATGCTCATAACACGAGTTAATCGAAATTTTATTTTTATTTATTTTTCGAGCAAGGGCTTAGCCAGGCGGCAAACAACAGAGCGACAAAATCCTGAGAGACAGACAGAAATTAAAACATATGATATTGTATGATTGCGGCCACGTAGTCATTGACATTGAGCAACAAGCGACATTTCTGAGCTAGAGTGACGTCGCTCTGCTTTAAAATCTGTTTAATATTTTTTTTTATTGAGTCCGGAGCGCTTACAATGCTTGGCTAACGTCACTTACCCACAGAATTTTTACAACTTGCTGCTCCAGAGAATTGTCGCTCAATAAATTGCCAGTTGTCGCCCAGTCGCTCTGTCGCCTTAAGATTATTGGCTAGTGTTTTAATAATTAAAAAAAAATTAATAAAAAAAAAAACAATTTGCCTAAAATTCAAAATGGCGAACAACGGAATTGTCCTAGGATCCCGAAAACTAATGATCCATATACATAGATCAACCCACAAAAATGAAACGATGCGGATCTTATTGACAACTGTGTGTAGTATCGTATACCTTTCTCTATTTTCCTTACGTTGGCTTATTTTGGATCTGTTTGCTGTCTTTTTTCTTTACATTACATTTTACATTACCTTACCATGAGAAGGTATCTACCCGCAAGAGTGAGAACTAATTTTCGGATCTTCAAAATAGATCCAGATAGAGAGCAGGATCCCAAGTTGTTGTTGTATTACATGTTAAAAAATTATCCTGCTCTCGATGCGTAAAGATAACAAATTACGGCAAATGTAGATTATTTATGACCATTTTCATGGCATTCCTACCTTAATTTTAACAATATTTAAAATGTAGATTCCGACTGGGCTATTTTCTCTGCGATAAAAGAGCATAGTTCCAGCTATTGAAAATTGCTGAAACTTCTTTCTTAACCTTAACAGGAATAAGCCAAACATATCCCAAATAAATTTGAGCTCCATAAGTTAAACACAATTATCATTCGGTTTGATATAAAGTCGTTTGGGGAAAGAGTGTATATTTTAGACTTAAGTCTTAAATTTGGGAATTTTAAGGCAAAGGAAGATAATAGGCGAGTTATAAATTTGCGTTTGTGGCCAATGTACAAAGCTAGAAAGTCGAAAACATGAATTAAGAGTCCTTATGAACCCCCTCAACATGAATACAAACAAAACAAAACCCAACTACTTCTTCATTCCCTATTATGTACATTCCTATGCTGGGCTACTTCATTTTCATTGGAAACGAAACGTTACTACCAAGTTTCATGAGGGTAAGAGCTTTTTATTATATCTCCTACTTTACCTAGACTACATAAACAAAAAGACAACTAACTCGTAGGTACTCGTAAATTTTTAAAGCTTAAGTGTGATTTAAATCAAATAAATTTTCGCTCCTAAGAACGTGGCTTCAACGAAGGTACCTTCTACTTGATGAAATTTTTAATTTAATCGAATTTAACCTCTGAACCATTAATTTCAAGAAAATGTTTTGCCTTTATTGTTCCAGGGTAGGTATATACCTTCCTAACCTATACCTACATATCTATAGAGTAGAGATGTGTTGTTCCTTATTCAAGTTTGATGCGTTTAATATGTATAATCTCACCCCCTATTCTTCCCTCGAGCAATCAGCTTCCTTACAACACCCGTTTGAATTTTTCTTTCGTTATAAATTGTCTCTACTTGTGCGATGATGTAATTTTACGTAATGTTACTACGAGGAAGAGATTTTAAAAATCATCAGCCAGTTAAATGCCTTAAACTGTAGCTCTGCTCTGAGATTAAAATATAAAAATTGAAAACGTTTTCATTGAAAAACATAACACGTGTGACGTGTTTATATGATATCAGTAGAAGTCACACAAGCGTTACATCCCATTAAGGATGGAATCGCTTCATTATGGTTGCTTAGATGATTTCATAAAAATTGCTTTTCTGATCACACTCCACTTTAGCAATTCGTTTCAAATTACATAGCAGAGCACAAGTGATGTTTCTTTCCCAGAAACAGCCCCTACAACATAACCACCGCCACTATCTCATCTCAACCCTCTCCGGCGTAGGCGGAGCTGTCGGTGCCACGGTTCCACTTCCACCACAACATGACATGAATCACACAATGCTCCCCGAAGTGGAAGAGTACAGCAAAACACCTTTCAAGTGAATTTAAATTGAATTCACTGCTGTACGACACGGACGACCGGATTCCATAAGTTTTGATGACTTCGACATCGCGTCGTCGTCGTCATCATCGTCATCTTCGTCATCGGCATCCGCAACTGAGTATGAGAAACACGGTCGACTTTCTTGTCCGTAACATCAGCCATGATGACACATGGGTATTCTTGTTTAAATGATATTCACATTGCGTCCGTAAAGTATGCTGCTTGTTGCTGCTTCTGCATCCACCCCCTGCGATGACACATTTGATAAAACAAAATAAACAAAAACTTGCCACACGACACAACACGACAGACAGTTGAGTGCATTGATTATGATATGCCAAGCAAAGCGAACGAATAAATTGTATTTTGTCCACAACCACGAGGAGCGAAAAAATGCCGGCTCGGCTGAAGTTGGTTGTTGCTAAAAATGGACGTTGTTGGCCCAGGGAATATGTCACTCTGACGAAGAAGTCAAGCATAATTGCATCGCGTAATGAGACAAATGCATGTCAGGAAAGTGTGACAGCAGACCGATTTTAATATGACGTCAAAACTGGGTCGAACTCTAGACAAGAGCCCACAAATGTGCAAATGTGGGACAAATCGGAGGCTACACATGCACACACAATTTGGAATCCTTTGATCTCTGTTTAGCAATAAATCATTAATCTTAGAAGAGATATTTGAGGCTGATGAATTAATTTTGCAAGCAAATAACTGCATTCCTTGAAATAGTTTTTGGGCTGTCAATTTTCCTTTCACCGATTAACAGTTTTGCTCTTCATAATAACATTATGGTTGCAAAAAATTAGTTTTTGGTTAAGTGTATACCTTTGACGTCTCTATAAGATATTTAAATAAAACGCACCGTTGGGTCGTAAGAACTTGTTCTTATGAATGTTCACATACTGTGGTTTTAAAGCCCGAATATTGTAAACCTATATATTGATTTAAAAAGAATTAAATTAGTCAAGGGGGCCTATATTTTATGCCACCTGCCAAACCCATTAGTTAAGTCGAAGATAGGTATAGTATTATGTGATTACACACAAATTTACAGTATAGCAGCGTGTTGGACATATAGTGCTTTCCACATGATCTGTTACCTGCAAATGCCAATAAAATTTGCAAAGCAGTTTCTAGAGCAATATCAACTTTGTTTTTGTTTTAAATTTTGACGATGTGAATAAATGCTTTAATCTATAATAATTTGAATAAAAAACACTGCGTAAAATCAGTTTAAATAATTTGTGAATTTTAATATTTTCTACTTTACGAAAAACTTATCTTTTGCAAACTGTCAACCACTAATTCGCAACCACAACATCAGGTCGCATTCGAAAAATCTGAGCGGTGAATAGAAAATTCGATCGAATTTAACTTCAAAAAACCTTTTTACTTTTTATGTTACATCTGAAAAAAATGTATTCAAAATCACATCGAATATATTTCTGAAATTATTTTGACACCCAAAAAATATATTTTTTTATTATAGTTAAAATTATCTTTAAAATTAAAATAATAGTACACCACCTGATTCCTTTAACAAATCCTAATGTATGAGAAAAACATTTAATTTTTGAAGAAGGAGTTATTTAGATAATTAGTGTTTAAATTAATTAATTAAGTAAACATTTTTAAGCAAGAAAATTTCAGTACCAATTTTTAGTATTTATAAATGTGGAGTAAAAACTTAAACTTAGAAAAAAATCATCAAACCGTTTTTGAGATATCGAGTTTTCAAAAAAACAAATCAAAATTATTTAAACTTATTAGAAGCTTCTATATAAAAAATGTATTATGAATTGGTTAAACAGATGAGATAGTTGAAAGTCAAAGCAACTATTCTGTAAGAGGTACAGACGTTAATAGTGGTTTAGGGCAAAACTTGTTGTTGTTTAATGGCAGATCGTATTAACAGGAGTTGTTTGTGAGAAAAATTTGATTTTCCCTAAAAGTTTCATAATGGTAAGCACCATTATTATCAGCTATAAGAATATTTTTTTTTTCAAAACCTGCTGATAATGTTCCAAACCCGCTTAGTGAAAAGTTTAATTAAAAATCAACCGAAATATTGAGTCATCAAAAAAAAAATTTTGCAACGTTTTTTAAAAATCAAGAAATGTTTTCGAAAAAAATAATTAAAGGATCTGTGATCCTTGAAATTTAAAAAAAAATCATTTTAAGGGGCCTAACCACTGGTCCCGGAAAAAAAACAATAGATTTATCATGTTATAATATATTTTTTGGGTGCGACCGCACTGCAGTAAGGAACAAAATTGTATCAAAATCAGTTGAACAGTTTTCAAGAAAGCGATAATAGAATAAAAAATCATCTTTTGGATATAATGATGGTATATTTGTTTTACCAAAAAAACTATAATTTTAGCTGTTTAGCTGTTAATAAAAATGTGTATGACAGTTCCCGTTATTGCTGGTCCCAAAAAATTAAAAAAATGTGTCACAGATTTTCCAAAAATAAACGTAGTTTCCAGGATAAACTTGGGTACATTTGACAACGAGGTTCATATGCATATGACTTTTGAAGTTTAGAGTGAGAAAACCAAATAATGCAAAGACTCTTCATAAAGGCTATAGTAAATTCTTTTTGTTAGCATACGCTTTACTTTTCTTCAAATTTGCAGATGTAGGTACACCCGTCGCCACCTCCCTTTTTGACCGCCCCCTTTTTGACCAACTCCATTTTGACTACCCCTCTTTTTGACCACCCCCTTTTAAATCACGCATCTTTTAACCATGCCCTTTCTTAACACAAACCCCTTTTTTTGGCATGCGCCTATAATTCACGATCTTTTTGGCCACGCTCCTGTTACGCCACGCCCCTTTTAAGCCACACCCCTTTTTAAATCGCGTCCCTTTTTAAACCACGTCTCTTTTTGATCACACAACTTTTTGAAAACGCCCCCTTTTACGCCACGCCCCATTTAAGTTACACTTCTTTAAGCCACGCCCTTTTGCCACCACCCACTTAAGGAGTTTCTCCCATTCAAAATAATCCCTCTTTTAGGCCACTCCCCCTTTTAAGGCTCAAAACGACGCGAGGTGACGTAGCCTGTCAGTTCAAGCGAGAACTAATGTGCTACGAAAGGGGCTGGACTTTAATAGGGTATTGGCAATGAGTGATAAAATAAGAGACAGCCAAGTATTCCCGCACCCATCTGACTTACACCCATCTAAGGATGTTTGGTTCACAACCCCATGATTTACCTCTAAGCCTCTTGGATATCCTATGACCTTTTTGGCTTTCCCACTGCGCTGGTTATTTCGAGATACATATGATTGTATTTATTCCAGAACATTTTACTAGTTTGTATGATTAATGTGCTATAATCAAGATTCAGGCGTGGCAAAAGCCTGTTGTTTTAAACATAGCTTATCCGAATGTTTATAGTAATGAGTATGGTACACACTTCAACAAGAGCTTTCTTCAGAGGATAATTATGGAAGGTGTTTTCGAAGGCACCAATTTCTAATGCGTCAAAGGCCCAGAGGTTTTTAATGCAAATTTAGAGCAGTTTAATTCGAGTTAAATCTCGCACTGAAAACCTGGGTCTAAAGCAATTTTTTTTATGAATTTAGGAGTTTTCTGGAAACAATCAAGTGACATGAGGTGTATTGTAAAAGCTCTTAAATGAAATAGGAAAAAAAATTAACAAAATCACATTTCTCACTTTAACCTCTGCCTTATCAGGACATTTCTCCTTTTCATTTTTATCTTACGTAATATGGGTCCTCGTTTTTTGGTCTTGCAAAAAAAATATTGTTTATTAGAAAATATAGCGCTAAATAAAAAAAATCTTCTTCGTTCTGTTGGCAAGACTATTCCACTATGAAAACTCTTCTGGATAATTTCCTCGAATTTCTTGGTTAAAACAGTCCCGACAAACAGCATATCCGCAAATACAAAAAATATACATTTTATCTCGCTGTTCCATTCTTTGCCGGTTTAATTAAAACACTTCTCTATCTAACCTGTCAGAACAAATAAAAAGACCAGATTAAAGTCGCCCTTCCTGACATAGGTCAACAGATATACTAATTCTGTTTAAAAAAAGGGAACACATTAAGAACAATATAAAGCATATGCACTGTGTGCTCTGTGTGGTGCAAATTCATCCTCGCTCCAAATTCTCCAAAACTGAACTCATTTCGAAAATGCCATTGTTTCGGTTGCACACATTCATGCAATCAATTTCAGTTGCAGACAATGTGCCTTCTCTTATTATTAGAGATATGAATGCATCATACAAACACCACACACATTCAGCATATGAGCGAAAAATTCATTATCCTGCCTTGGGAGTGGGGATACGGCTGCTGTTTGAATGCATTCCAAAAAGCCCAACCCCACACCATTGTGGAATCCTTAAAATTCCTATTTTCATCTTAGCATGGTAGGTATAAACTTCCATAGATAGTTGGGCATCGCATTTATGATTTATGAATGCAATTAGTTTTGTGCGGGCCATTGCAAATTCAAAGAGCAGCGGAGTATAATTTCCAAGACGTTTGTTTTTTTGTGTAAATAAGACGATGACAACGACAACGACGACTACGTTACGTAGGAAGTTATTCTTTTGGTTGAGCAGGCGATAAATATCCAGAAGGACTACCAATTGTCTTGTTACCTTCCCACGCATATGTAGCTTTGGCCAAATATATATGAATATAACCACTTCACTGGCAATCGGTGGCGTCCTTGTCGCTTACGCATAAGTAAAATTCCAACATTTCCTCTCCAATAAGGACAATATCTGAAATGAAGATATTCTTCGAAGGATGTGAACGTTTCCTGTCCTGGCGTTGTAATTAAATTTAATTTACGAGCATTCTTAATGCCCAACAGTTCGATGGGTTCCTACGGGCGGCGGGCGGCGCTCGGGTATACACAGACTTAAATACATAGATCAAATAAAGGAAAGGGTCCATAGAAATCATCTGTCCAGCTTTGAGTGTCCTTTTATTGCAGATTGTATCGAAGGAGTTTTTTTTTTTTTAATGTTTTTTTTCTATATTCTTGCTATACCTTTCCTTTGAAGCAATAAAAACATGAAGCTGTGTTGATTCGGTTTGCTGATTTCAGGCCCGCAATCGGAATTTCTATGAGATTAAATTTTTTAATTGATTTTTGAAGTTGTGTTTTTGATTTTCTTATTATCATGGACTATCATAAAGTGCATAGGACTGTCATGCCGGAGGTTTAGGACTGAATCCAAGCTCAAGAAGTTCTTATATAAAATAAATTGTATTGATTGTAGAATTGGTAGTTTTGCTTTTGAGAAGTAAACGAACAAACACATTTTTTTTTAAATTTATTTATTCATTTACGAGTTTCAAGCTCCACAGAATACTATGAAATAAATTATGTTGATTCTAGAAAATGAGAGATCAAGATGACCATATATTTCATTGAACTCCCTAACTGACTGGTTCATTCATACCGTAGTTAGTTCTGTGTCTAGCCTGAAAAAGAAGGTGTCTTTTCCTCAACAGTCTTGTTGGAGCATAGATACAAATTAAAGATAGTAAGGTAGGGCACTTGATGTGGTAGCACAAAATATCACGCACAAAAACTATATCATGAATAGTTCTTCGAGATTTGAGCAGCTGCAAGCCCAGGCTAGGGAATTTGGACAGAAATTCCAATGCATTTTATAAAAAAAAACATACCTTGTAAAACGATTCTGGATCTTTAGCATTCTATCGGAAAATAGTTGTTTAAGTTTAGATCATACTAAGGTAGTATAGAGCGCAACGAGGTTGTAAGGATCGGAAAAATCAGTAGAATTTGGAACAAATGAAAATTTGGAGTCGAATGTAACCCAACCCCTGAATCTTTTATTAATTAATGTTCTCAGAAGATGACTGGATTCTAGAAAATAAGGAAACTCGTACATAAAATGTTTTTTAAAAGATAGAAATAACAAAGCATTTTTTAACGTTGAGGTTTAGGCAGTTTGATTTACACCATCAGTGGGATAAATTATCTAAGTCCATTTGAAGTTTAAGGCAGTCGTAATCGCTTGTTACTTTCAAAAAAAGTTTGAGATAATCAGCATATACCTATTAGACATTGGCTAAAATTGATACAGTTGACAATATCATCATTAAACATAATAAACAGCAAAGGACCAAGATGACTGCCCTGAGGGACACCTGATGTACATCTAATAGACCTAGATGTATATTCATCAATTTTCACTTCTTGCACTCTACCAGTTAGGAATGAACCGATCCACTGATATAGACTTGGGTGAATGCCGAATACTTCAAGTTTAGGAAGCCATATATTCAGCGCTGCCCCCCTACTACAATTGTAGCGTTTTGGCTATATTCTCTAAAAAAAGACACTACCTACAATCGTTAAAATATTCGTAAGACACTACAATTCAAAATTTCAGATATTAAAAATCTAGTATTAAAATTGACATCCACTTTTTGTAAACCAGATATGATTTCAGTTGACTTAGACTTTAGAAGTGAATTTCATATTTGCCATATTCGTCAATGTATTTCCGATTTAGTTTCGAAGAATTTTGCTTAGCAAAAAATATTGGAAATAATAACTCACAATAAGTCAAATCCCAACTTTGTCAATATTATGTAAAATGGTGTCAACAACTTCATGAAATATTTGAGCTTAAAACTGACAGGAAGATTAGATACTTAATTGTGCTAGATCCATTTGAAATCGCTTAAGGTGAAATGCCGACTATAATGCCTTTAATTAAAAATTTCCTATTTTATCGCGAACAAAAGAAGGTTGCCTTAAATGATGAATTTCGGTTGCTATAGTTGGTTCTAAAGAACTTTGAAAACAAATTTTATCATGAAGACGTTGTGCAATTCTGTCTTAATTTAAAGAAAGCAAACAATTTTGATGGAAATCCTGCTTTAGAAAATTTATGCGGTTACATGCTAACCCTATGCCGTCTGCCACATAGCAGTGCAACTGGAGAAAGGAGTTTTTCGAGCTTAAATTTAATAAAGGATAATCTGAAAAATCTTTAAATATTTCAACTTTATGGACAAGGTTATACTACGTTTTAGATCTGCGACGCTACATTTTCCACCAGTTAGGGGGGCAACAATGAATATTGTGACATACAGAGTCGAAGACCTTGCCTAAGTCTGTATTAATAGCAACAACTTGGCTTTGGTTTTCAATAGATTCAACGACGAAAGAAGAAAAACGTACTAAATTAGTGACGGTCGATCTTCCTGAAATAAATCCATGTTGGGCACTGGTAACATGTTCCTTAACATGAAAATTAAGTTTGATTTTAATTAAACTTTCCAAAAGTTTAGGAATTGCAGATAACTTACAAATTCTCCTATAGTTTTCAACGTTGTTTTTCAAGCCCGATTTAAAAATCGGAATCAGAAATGAAGATTTCCACTCATCAAGAAATATTCCAGATGACAAGGAAAATTGAAAATAATTAGCAGAGGAAGACAAAGGGAATTAGCTCACCGTTTTAAGATTAAAACAGGAATTCCATCCACACCAGGGCCCTATTCCACCAACAACTTATCACTAATCACTAAGCGAATATCATGAATCTTCATACGATTTTCTTGCGTCAGGATGTCATAATTTGTCCGGACGTAATGTGCATGGATCGTATGTCCGACTTAAGGCCCATGGACATTATGTCATTCCACCGTAAGAAAATCGTATCAAGATTCATGATATTTGCTTAATGATTATTGATAAGTTGTTGGTGCAATAGGGCCCAGGTTTTGCATTCGGTATAAGACTTTGTAATCCTCCTGAAACATCAACAAAATTGAGTTGCAAAGACCCAATATCCACCTTGGGCTGATCATTAGAAGGAGTGACAGCATTTCTCTGAGTGTTAGAGTAAACGGATTCAAAAAACTGAGCAAAAAGCTTATTAACCTCAGTAGATTTTTCACCTTTGAAATTCATAGAATTAGGAATCCCCAGTGATTTCCGTTTAGAATTAATAAAAGACCAGAATCGATTTGGGTCATTTTTTAAAATTGACTTCAATTTTCATGACATCGTTTCTGTGCGAGAATTGACTAAGAACAATGATTGTATCGTTAGATTTTTTAAACTTGACAAAAGATTTGTTTTTTAGATTTTGTATGTGAGTTAATTATTTTAAAATTAATTAAATTAAAACTTCGTTAATTAAAAAATTGCGAATATTTGTATTTGAAATACATACCTACAATGTTAATTGTACAAAAAAAAGAGATAAGCATTTTGTCAAAATGATGGGGAAATTTATTAATATTTTGCAATATTTTGGTTACGTTGTTATTTTTTTTAAATTAATTTAAGACTTTTTAAAGAAAAAGTTGGGTGCCAATATTGTACTCGCCTTGCGTTAAAATATTGAGGGTACGGATCAACCCACACCCTCTCAAGCTATCCGCACTTGCCTTTTTTTTAATTAAAAAGAAGACACCCTGAATCCTTTTTGTTTGTTAAAAAAATTTTAATCCTTTTTTGAAAGAAAAAACATGTTTTAGGAAGAGGAAACGAATATAAAAACATAGTTTAACTGTCCCCGTTTTCTTTTCTTTTTGTTTTGTTTAATGGTTTCAGATAATGCTTGGGGAAGACGGGCCTTCCTTTCCATTGAGTGCGTAAGCGTAAGTAATATCACACTTCGTCATCGAACACCAACACCCATGACATGCTTTTCGACGGACCGGACGGTTGGAAAAATTCTGGCTAAAAGTGTAGCTTTATAGCTTCTTGACGTTTAAAAGTGTCCAATTGAAAGAATTATTGTTTATCTTTGCCCCCGCGAGTTTAGCTTGACATTAATCCTCTTGACTTTTGTTCTGTTTTTTTTTTTTGTTTGTCTTTATTTTTCGTTTGTTATTTTATGTGGCTAGACAGTCTGGTGTGCCAGATAAAAGAGAAATAATAATGTATATAGGAAGGCTTTATGGACAGTAAGAAAAAAAAAGGAAAAGGACATTAAAAAAACCATTTAAGTCATTCGAGTAACATTAGGAAAGTTTTTAAGTGCAAATCCTGTTTTTTTTTTGCTTTGTCATTTTTTTTGTTGGTATTGGTAGGTACTTTGTGATCGGGAAAAAGTTTGTCGAAAATTTAATTGAAAATAAAAGATATTTTAAGTATACGGAGGGCTATTTTGAGAATTGAGATTTTATTTCGATTTTGATACAAGATTTTGTCAGCATGACTTTTGTTTTGACGAAATTATAATCATATAAAACAGGACATTGGATATTGTGGAGCGAAGTTATTTGTAAACTTTAATAGAAAAAGGCATAAAAACTAAATAAATGGGGAAGAATGAAACCTTAAAAGCTTGAGAGCATTAGAGAGAGTTTTGGTATAGAAGTTTTCACCGGTATTGTTAATATCTTAAAATACTCATGATTTTTTCATTTTCAAATGCTATGTTGGAACAATTAAATTGTTCTAGTCTGTCTAGTCCGATTGTACCTTCGAAGAAACTGTCTTTTCTTAAAGCACATTATGTTTACTTGCTTTTGAAATTTTTGTCAGTTTGTTTGTTAGGGTTATTCGAGAGCAATGAATCAATTTTTACACTACTTACCAGAGGTCTGCATGAATATATCCATTTGCCTTCTCTAGACGAGTACACTACTTCAGTGTATTCTATCAGTGAATATCAAATTCTAAGAAACGAACACTGCACACCATTTTAACCCTTTACAATACACTGTTTTGTGTCTCTAGTGCTTAAATCAAAAGGAAAAACACAGTTGCAAACACACCGAATACACCGAGTAATATGCAAATATATGAATCAATAGAGTGCTTATTTTCATTTTTTCTCTCGCTTTAATGAAGAGAGATTTCTCTCCCACTAACAGATGATGGTTGGCGATAGACCAAACTGGTTTTACTCGGTGTGTGCATAGGTGTATTCGGTGCATTTGATGAATACACGATTCTAATGTTTTGGTTTTAATAAGTGGTTCGTTTGTAATGTTTCGTAAAATGCGAATGGAGTGAATGGTGTATTCGAAAATATATTGAGTGTTTTGAAAGTGCTTTCAAGACATTCGTTGCAGATGTTTACTACTTACTTTGCAAACATGTGGAGGACATACATACATATGTATATAATATAAATGAGTGTTTCAAGTCACATTCTATTGCTTCTGCTTCACAAAATTTAAAAAATCATAACGGTCCATCACACACTGGCTCAATTCAACCTAGGCGAAGTCGTAGGGAAAGGAGGTGTGAAGAGTTTAGAATGAAACGAACAAAATGTTCTTCCTTGATTCAAGTGGAATAACAAATTTTAACTATACTATACTCTGTCCAACAAAAATTTACAGTGTAGGCAAGATAGGACGTTTGCCTCTCATCTGGCTACAATGGATTGCATAAATCTGTCCTTCATTAAAGCTTTCACAGGGTTGTCGTAGTGTACACGATAAAACTCATCATTAAAAGCTTTTTCTTAAAGCTCGAAAATCAAAAGCACCTTAACGAAAAAAAGCTGAACAAATTACCAAATGGACACGGCAACAGCACACGGGTAACTCTGAATGCACATCAAGCAGCAGCCAATCGCCATGGGCCACAGCAGTTCAGTGCACTGCACACTCAGATGTGCCTGTGTTACGTTACATTATGATAGTTTAGTTAAGTACCAATAGAAAATATTTAAGCAAACTTAACTAAAAAAAACTTTAAGAAGCGTTTTAAGAAAATATAATAGATACGGCTGGTAGGTATATGAGGAAAGTCTCAATTAGTTTAACATGTTTTCTTGTCTAACGTTTTGACAGGTGTGTTTTCCGCCTTATGCTGGATTCACAAGACTGATGCTCTGGCACTGCAGTAAATAGAAAATGGAATCAGCAATTTCATTATTTAATGTGTATTGTTATTATTTGCAAAATGGTGTCAGCACAAAAGCTTTTGGAGCATTTCCGCCGCGAAATTGACAAAATCCTTTTCTTGATGACAAACAATGAATTATTCATCAATGACAAACGTTAGATAAAATATTTACTATTTATATTTTAATATTTATTCGCCAAAGCAAATTTTAAATGCGAGACGGGATCATTACGAAATCCCGCAGCACATAATCCCCCACAGCAAAGTCCCGCAAGAAAGTACGCTGCGCGATTTTCAATACTATTTAAAAAAATATACGATTGGAAGAATTTTGATGGTGATTTCGAATAGAATAATACAATTGGAAGAATGTCGGTCATTTGGAAAATAATATTTTTCTGCATTTCTGCAGAACTTTTTAACTTTTTAACTTTAACATTTAACTTTTTCAACTTTTTTTGGAAAAATTAAAAAACAAACATCTTTTTTCCTAAACAAAATTAAAGTGAGATTCGTGTCTTTTTGAAAAAAAATTAAAAAATGAGAAAATAAAATTGAATTTTTTGAAAAAGATTGAGAAAAGAGATTGATTTTAGTTGAAAACTTTTGACATTGGCGCCCGCCAGGTGACTGAACGGAATAAGACTTGGGCGGCTTAGAGAGCTGTAAAAGGGAGTTAAAAATGGATTTTTTTTTTAATTTGTAAAACAAAGTTTATGAAAATTTGTTTGTTCCCAACAAAAATTTTCCTTTTTCCAAGTTCCAGACCCACTTCCAGAACTTTTTTTTCGAATTTGTAAAAAAGTCGTTTCCAAAAACAAAAAAATGTCCCCTTTGCCCAAGTTCCAGAGCCACCTCCAGAACTTTTGTTACGGTTCCAGATCCATCTCCAGAAGCTTTGTCCCACATCCAGAACCTCCGTCCCAGTTCCAGACCCAAGGACAGAACCTGTTTCCTAGGTCAAGGGCCAGAACCTATGTCTCAGTTCCAGACACACCTCCAGAACCTCCCCCGTCAGACCCACTGCCGTCGACCGACCAGATCCGGATACCAGACCATAGTCGTCGGCACAGAAAAAATAGTAGTAAACTTCGTTCTTCGTGATCCTCATACAATCGCGGCACCAATTCCTATGGAAAAGACAAATTGTATGCGCTGTAGTAGATCCTGCGGGATATTGTGCTTCGGGATTTCGTGCTGCGGGATTTTGTGATTCGGGATTTCGTGCTTCGGGATTTCGTGCTGAGGGATTTTGTGCTTCAGGTTTTCGTGCTGCAGGATTTTGTGATGCGGGTTTCCGTACCCAACCCAAACAAATGGTAGTAACTTAAATAGGCCTGTTATAATGCCTGATGATGTTGCAAAAGCTCTTACGATATTATAATATTAATATTTTGGAGGGACTATTTATGTAGACAGAAAACTTTCCTGGAAATATAACATTCGGGTTACTTGTAGGTAGAGGTGGACAAATAGCAATGAAATGGTAGATATTTTCAGACTCTCTTTTGTCTCATGCGAGTCATGAACTACAAGTTTGCTGAATATCGGCTCTATATGGAATAAAGTTAAGATTTAATAATCCTACTCTGTCTTTAAAAAATGTTATGGTTATAACTTCTGATGCTTAAAATACTGAAATAACTTTCTGGTGATAAAATTTGATGGGTTAGGTTTTTGTACAACAATCTGGACTGAGGGGCGATCAACTTTAGCTATGATAATTGCGAATATATCCTGCATAATGACTTATGAGATTAAGCCAGTTGGTTCCATTCCCTGAATGGGAAAGCAGTGATCTATAAAGAGTGTTCGGATTTCTCTTTATCACTTTCGTTAAATAATAAATGGGAGTTAGCTTTCAAATTTTGCAAATAAATGGGAGGTAAACCATGGGGCCACATTGCACCAACAACTTATCACCAATCACTAAGCAAATATCACAAATCTTGATACGATTTTCTTGCGGTGGGATGAAATAATGTCTGGGGATATAATGTCCATGGGCCTTAAGTCGGACATACGATCCATGCTCATTTCGTCCTGAGAAATTATGGCATCCTGACGCAAGAAAATCGTATGAAGATACATGATATTCAAAAGGAATGACACCAAACGCCTGCGCTCCGTAGCACACACAAGTTTTAACAGTGGCGTTGAAAACTTCATATTAAGAGGCAAGATCAATTTTTGAATTTGCGAATTATATATATAGGTATGTTTAAAGTATACTGTTTATTTGGGTTTGGCTACGAAATCTCGCATTCAAGATCTCGGATGACAGAAGCTCAAAATTTAAAAACACCGCTTTTCATAATCTCGCAATTACGAAATCCCGCTTTTTCAATCTCGCAAATACAAAACCTCGCAAACTAAAATCTAGCATTTGAAATGAAATAACTCCAATTACATAATACGTTGAGTAAGTTGTAAAGGGTGTTTTTTTTAGACGTTTTTCAAGAAGAAATAAAATGCTTATCATTTAATGTTATGGCCAAGAATTTAGCTTTATTATAAAGATAAGGGTTTGCCATTATGTTTTAAAAATGATTTCGGGCAATTGGCCGACAGCTCCAATTGTGTACTCATTCGGGTCTTCTTCGATACTCTGCTCCACAGTAGTAATAGCGTCTTCGGTGCGCACTGTACGGCGTCTCTGAGGATGCGCATTATCCACTTGAGTAAACTTGGTGCGAAACCGATCCATGGTTTCTCGAATTTATGCTATTTTGGAATTATGTTGACGAATATTGGACACAGCGCGCTATGCGTCGTGCGAACCGAACCATTATTTTGGTAATAAATTTGCATGATTTGCAAACGTTTTTCAAGAGTAAGTCTATTAATTATGAAATGGCAAACCAAACTGAGCATAAATCTAGTAACAGCTGTCAAAAAGACTAACTCCAAAAAAAGTTTTGCCAGATTGAGAACCACACGTTTTAAAAAAAAACACCCTTTACAACGTACATTTTGGTTTTTATTGTACTTTTAAGAGTCAGACAGGCACAATATTTTGATAATTTTTTTAATTTTTTCATTGAAAATTGATTTATGTAATTTTTTTTATGGTACTCACCTTTTTTCTTTTAATGTACTGAAAGATTGCACTTCTGTAATTGTTGTGATGGGAATGAAAAGTTCTATAGATAGTGCTGCGCAAACCGATAAAATTCTTCGGAATTTTTCAACACATCACATACTTTGGCCAAAATTCGTCTTATTGTGGTTAAACCACATAACGGACTCGGCAGAAAAATTTACTATCAATAAAGGATGCACATTATCAGATCTCTTTTGAACAATCAAATCGAAATCGGATGAGTCCATGAGAGTTTGCATATTTTTAGGAGATAACTGAACTATTGCATATGAGGATTTATTTTGTTCTGAAAGCCGCTCTTTAAGGGACATTAGAAAATCCAAGTTAGGATCGAAAATTGATATTCTAAAATAATTTTTGGGTTAAGACGAAAAAAAAATGGATAGGCGAGTTTGTTTCTTCACAATTTTCGGGCAGCTCAATTCAATACCTGCTTCACTCAAACATTTTTCAATTATTTCCCAAAGCTTTTTGAAGGAATTCTCAGCATTCTTCCGATCTTCTTCAAAATTGAAAATGCTAGTAAATGATCAGAATCTTTTAAACTTAATAAATTCTAGTCAAATCTGTAAAATATTTGCGACTAGTTCAAGTAACGACCAGTAATATGAGCCATTATGAACAAGCAGACTCAAAAAGTCGAATTCAAACACGAGTAATAAAGTTGAAGGGCTCGTTGTTTTGTAACACGGTTTTCCTCGTCCGCCAGTGTTTGCAGTGCTTCCGTACTATGTTTTTCTGAATACTCGTAGATTTTTGTATTTTGTTGTCCATCTTGTTACACAGAACAGGGGGATGCTGGGAATATATTTTCTTCGCAAAGAACTGTCCGGGAATAAAGGAAATGGTTCTTTTATCGTCCCAACAGCATTTCTGATCTCGGACACTTCGTTTACATCATTTGTCATTAAAATTAATTTGTGTGCCTTTCGATTCAAATCTTGTACTTTTTCCCATACTCAACTCAATTTTCCAATTTTTCAACTTGAAATGAAAAACTTAATCCATTTCTATGATCAGTAAACGATTTTAAATTTCTACATTAATTGGGGAGCAAAACGATAAAACTTAGGTAATTTATTCGACCAAGGTCCACATTCAGACAGGGCAAAAGTGAAAAAATGACCAATAAGTCAAAATTCACTATCAAGAACTCATAAAATGTTACGAGACAAAAGTCGTAGCTCAGAGCGAGGGAAGCCAAGTGCCCCCCCTTGCCCCCTGAGGGTACCTATGGTTATCGAGCTTTTCGCCTACAGTTAAAAATGTTGGTATGTTAATATTTAATAAGAAATATAAAAAAACATACATGCAAAATTTATAGGAGCTAAATATTACAATATAAAATTTAGATTTCTCGAAACCTGCTTACAAAAATTTTTTTGAAGATATTTCAGCATACAAATTACCAAAATTCTTTATAAAACGGATTAGCGTGAAACAAAATCACCTGTGTATTTACTGTATAAACACATACTTATGTACATGGCTCTTATAAGACTGTTTTTTGTTTTACTGATGCTTATGAATAAATCAAAAAAATTTTCCAATAAATATATGTGAGCAATCAATATCTATCGATTGGTTGAAATTTAAAGAAAAAAAACAAATCCTTGAATTATAAGTCTAAATGAAAATAAATTCCAAGTTATTGTTATTGGCAGGGAAACTTAAAACATTTTTTCACATCTCACTGTCAATTCAAAGAAATACAATTTTATTTGCTTCTGCAAAAATCGTTGAGGTTAAATAAAAAATACAGTGTTGTTTTTGTTGTTGTATATTTTGCCATGATTTTCATTCTGATTTTTGATTTTATATTAGTCTCCTTTGATTTTGAAATAAACTAAAACTTCAATATGAGAAATTTTTGTATCCACTTTGTCCTTTCTCCCCTGATTTTATGTTTTGTCGCTGTTTAAGTCAGCAGAAAGCCAAAAACATATATATATAAATGTGCCTTGGTTCTTGGCATCAAAAAGTTTAAAACACAAATAACAACAGAAATGATTGTCTTTTCCACAGAGCGAAGGAGACAGAGAGTAGGTATATTTATATGTACTATAAGGATATCCAAACAAATAAAATATATTCACATACTAATCAGAGGGCATGTCCTTAGACACATCCTCAAACATTGGCTTTGTGGCTGAATGCTAAATAAAGTCTCTCTTTAAAGTGTGTGATGGTGTATCATCATATAAAGCATAACATATCCTCTTTGATTTCTGCACCATCAAGGACAAAATCTCGATATATCCCTGTGTGACAGTTTGTTGACAGAGTATCACATAAATTTATTGTCGAAATTCGCATTGAAAATGAAATGATATCCTTTTTGCCATTTTATTTATTTTCTTTTTGCTTTCAGCTTCCAATATTATGTATATCTATCTACACTATATGTATACATATATAAAGGACCTTTGTTTGTTTGTGCGTTTGTTATTTTTCGAGGGAGGCGCGTGTGTTTTATGGTGAATATTTTAAAATAAATTGACAAGCAGCAGTTTGTAAGAATTGAGATTTAAATTGGCTTTATCTCTACCGATAAGTGATACTTTTGGATGGAAATATATGTATTGTATACCTATCTGAATATTTATTTCAATTTATTTATGTTTTTTTTTATAAGGAAAGCAGCTGTGTTATTGCTTATGGTAATAATTTTTTGAGAACCAATTGAAATCGAAAAAGAATTGGAGTTTTATGAAGTTATTTCTCAAAAATTTGCATACGTACCTATATCTTAAATTTATAGCTTCGAAATTGAATTTGTTTGGTAAAACAATATCGACAGAGAATATTTTTATATATATCTACTCTAAATGTGGAAATATAGCATAATTTAACAGTACTTAATAGTATTACGGCGTAGCCCTTTGGGACATGTTTTGAAGGAAATCAACGATTTACTCAAACGTTCTTTATATACCTACATGTTGTGTGTAGTATATACAATAATATTTAAGAAAAAAAAAGTATTTTAACAAATTAGTTTGTGTTGTGTTCATTATAATTTTTAGATTATAATAGAACTTAAACTCTACTGTATATTTTGTATGGGCAACCTGCGCAAAAGTCTTCTGACAGAAGTTACCTCGGATTTATAAAACCTTTAAGTGCTATCAACGTGATTTCTCAATCAGATCACGTAGTAGAAAAACATTTGTTCCATAGATACCTATCTATTATGTTTTTAAACTAAATTAAAAATACTCATTGTTCTCTAGATACAAATTTAACCTGTCCTATGGATTAGTTGCTCTCACGTAAGATTTGTAAACCTTAAACGGAATTTTAAAAATTGTAAAATTTTCGACTTTTAGCTTCCAAATTTGTATTAGCATAGAATTTTTTTCTTATTTTTGCCTAAGCGTTATCCGATGGGTCAAAAATAGAATATGGAGTTGGAGCGTCTTCCAAGCTGAGGATTTGGCAGTAACCAAGGCTTCTGAAGGGATGTCAATGTTGGCGATTCCACCAGCTGATATTACCTTCTTCATTGACAGCCAAGCAACCATAAAATCAATCTCTGCCATCGAAATAAAGTCAAAACTTGTTTCCTGCTGACGCGAAAAGCTCAAGGTTCTAGACTCGCAGCATAACTTTAGGCTCTGCAGGGTTCCTGGCCATATAGGAATTCCAGGTAATGAGAGAGCAGATGTGCTGGCACGAATTGGATCATCAATTGATTTTAGCCAGGCAGAACTAAATATATTTATAACTACGCACCAAACTGCTTCTTCAAATAGACTGTGGGAAAGAAAATTCTTGAGAAAACAAATAAATATAAGATGTAGCCTACTCGACTCTTGTACGAATATCAGAACAATCTGGCCGCGTTTTGACAAGAGAAAGACAGAAATGATCTTAATACTAAATAATAAATCACTGTACTCTCTTGTAGGTACCGTTCCCGGATACAATCTGCTGAAGTACCACAAGAAAGAAATGAAGCTCAGAACGGATAATTTATGTAGAAGTTGTGTTGATGAAGACGCACATGCAGACTCTTCTCACTTTTAATGTCACTGCCCAGCACTCTCGCAAATAAAAAATAGACACCTATAGGAAGCTATTTCTTTAATAACTTTGAAGAGCTTTCCAACTTACCTGGTGTGAAATTGTCGAAAGACATTAATGCCTCTAGATGGCTTGATAATCCATGACAACTTATAGGCTAAGTTATTATGTTCAATCCTCCAGAGTGTATCAAAGGAATCTACATTGATCTAAGTGTGATAGGAATAACATCTTTTATCAGCCCAATTAAGATTGATATTAGCTTTTATTTATGTTTTTGTAAATAAAATTGAATGCTGAAGTTTAACTTGTTTGATCTGAATGAGCTTAGAAAAATCATCAGCATATTTCGGGCATCTAATAAATTCATCCAAATCTCCAGGTCTACTACGTAACTATTTAAAAAATATAGTGCTGTCGGCTGAAGCTCAAAGTAGTACCTATACTCTCTGCCTGTTTTTCTGCAAACTCAGGAGTACCACATGGTTCTCCTTTGAGAACACTTCTCTTCTTTTTATCGTTTCATCAATGATCTTCCTGAATGATATTAATATTACAAATACATTTGTAGATAACATGATGGAAGACTCTTTAGTTCACCTAATGGAGATCTTAAGCGTATTTAATTGTGGGCAAGTGGAGAACAAACTTAGTCTCAACTTTAAACTCTAAAACTGTTGCCTTGATTTGTTCTAGAAACGAAACACATTCCACTGAGTTTTTCTGCCACAGTAATTCTTAGCTCGGGATATTATTCTCTGCTTATTGTTAGACGAAATTTTATTTTAAGAATTTACTTTAAATATCTCTCTTATTTGTTGTGATGCAAACTCAGTCCCTATAAGAAAAATAAAAGCAGGTTTACGAGGTCTAAGATACTCTTTAAAATAGTCTCACCCGACATCAAGATACTCCTCGTTAAAACCCTTTTGATGGCATTGTTAATGTTAAACAGTTCAGTACATCCATGTAGACAATTGCATATTATATACTCATATTACCGTGCTCAATAAAATTAACACACTTCAAATTAACTCTAAACACAAAACTTACCTTAGAAATTTAACTACAAAAACTCTTGCATCTTGCAATCATCATATGAAGATGCACATTTTGTATTTTTTCGATTTTCTGAAAAATTACTTAAAGCCTATATATACGATACCCCTCTACCTCTAGAGTTAACTGATGAAGCATATTTGCAGTGGGGTATTAACTTTGACTCCATGTTTGTTGATTTCGTTTCGTAAAGCTTACATTTTCAAATGATAAATTATTTTGTTTTTCCTTTATTTTAATCCTGGTCAAGGATGATTTGGCCTTTTTCACCCTTACTTTAAGCAGAAACCCTAATAAATCTAGGTTAATTATAATAAATTGTGTATATCTGTATCTTTTCATTCAATTTGATATTTTAAATAAGACCTCAAGCTAATTAACAACCTAATCAAATTCTTTTTTTCTTTTTCTTTCAAATTTTACAGGTTCATTCTTTATCTCAATTCATCTTCGCCGCTTTATATAACCTTTTCCCAAAATGTGGTCCGCAAAATCTACTTTAATCAAACAAGTGAGTATACATTAAACATTAAAGTCTACGTCAGTTGATTGAGTTCGTTTTATTATTAAAACTTTCATATAATGTATTTTTGCAAATAATAAAATAGTTCACTATTTTGTTTAAAAATATTTTAAATTTTAAGAATTATGATAATCATTCAAATTATACCAAATTTGTTTTATTTTAAACCATTTTCTGATGATGGTTAAAAAAGGTACAGAACTAGTTAGGAGTTATTTTGAAAATGCCTTCCAGGATAAAAAGTATGAAATTATAAGTTTCTACATAAAAATCCATAAATAGATCAATTTGCATTTTCCATAATGGTGTATTTCGTCAGGGTCCTGAAGTACCGAAAAACGAGACCTAACTTTTCTGGTAGCCCTTTTTCTGGTTTGCAAAAATAAGCCTTCATTCCGTTTCACAATAAAGTCTATTAATAATATGAGATTTTGACCTATGTACATACATAATACAGAAAAGTTTCCAGTTTCATTTTATATTGCCAAACAAATTTCAATTTGATCATTTTCGTATTTTTTCGAAGGCAAAGCCTCCTACTAATCTTAGCAAAATATTTGCATGTTGGATATTTGAATTTTTTAATCTGAATTTAATCAAATGACGCAGAGTGTATAATCTCTAATGAACAAAACTCGTGTATCTTAAAATTGTATCTAACAAAAACTTGGCACACAACAATCCTCTTCCTCTTTCACTTCAGCCAATTTATCGAGAAATTTCAAATCGGATTTGAAGGAAATCCTTCTGCCGTGTGCGTTGAGTGGCCAATACGACTTATTCGTGCGGGCCAGGCAGCGTGGCTCAATGAAAATGGAAGCTCACGCTCAACATCCGCAATCCAATTGGGCGCTATTGAACCGGACGAATCAGATTAACATTCGCAGTCAGAATCGAATGCGGAAAAGCCAGATGATAATTAAGTGGAGCAAGAGGTGAGCTTTAAAGTGTTCTTCTATATTATGTTACGTGTTGTCCGTCCGTCTGTCTGTCTGATTTTGACTGGATGTTGATGGATTTGCCACGTTCGTTGGCGTTGGCGTCGTCGTCGTCGTCGAGGTCTGCAGATATTCATTTCACTAAATTTCTGCTTCATCTTCATTGCAGCAAGTTCGACATTCATGCGGTGCACTATTGCTTGGTAATTAATGCAAAGCGGACGCAGAAGAATTTCTGTGTGGCAGTAAATGAGTTTGTGGTGGGCTCCATGAGGAAGGGTAATTGCTTCCCCGGATCAGCGATGGACTACGTTTGGCAAAAGCCAGCCGAAAGGGTAAAGAAGATTGGTAAGTGAGTTTTATGTGGGTTGAAAAAAAAAAAAAAAATACTTGATTGCTAATTAATGGGCTAATTGAATTGTGCGTATGACAAGCTCTGTGCGGGAAAGTTCTTCGTGCCAAGGTACAAAGCAGGGAATTTTCGGAAAGGTATTTTAATTTTCCCTTTGAGGTGTAATTTGAGAGCGGCTAATTTTTATGATTAAAACGTAAGCAGCAGCTTTGACTACCTTCTCTGGAATAACAAAGAGTGGGCTTAACAAAAAGGGACCTAGTATATTGAACTCCCTTGTTCTAATTTCCGCCAGTCCAAAATAATGAATAAATGAATAACAATTTCCTATGAATTTATATAGACAAATTAATTGTTCTGTAGACGAGTTTTGGTGTGAGATGTTAAACAAACAATTAATATTACTATGATAGATAAAGTGGCACATTAATTCCGTTTGCAGGAAATGTAATTCAAATTCAAAGATCCACTTCATTGTGGTTAAATTAAAGAAAAACTGAGTTTAATTTAGACGAGAGCAAACTATTGAAATTCCTTAGGTAAAGTCGTTAAAGATGGCATTCTTCGCAATGAAATTTTAAATTTAAAGGACTCCACTTATGATTAATGGTGGTTATAAAATCATCCTATCTTAAAATAAACAACATTGTATATCAGAGCTATGACTCCTTCATACAGGTATCGACAAATCTTTTCTCTGACTGCCACTGCATACTTTGATTTCAGATCCCCGTATCACCAATGTCATTTGCACGGGTTCACGCACTCAACAAGTCCTCAAGGGTCTGACACCCAATACCACATATTTTGTGGATATTTTTGGCGTGCACACCAAGCGGCAGAATCTCACTTTCCACATTGCCGCAACAACTGTTAAATTCAACAGAACTCATCCATCATCGCTGCGAGAGAACGACTTGAGTGTGGAGAAAATCTCAGGCATGACCAGCGTATCCGTTTTCAGCTTTAAGGTAGGCCAACTCCAATCCAAAATCAATGAATTTTCGATTGTAAACTTTGAATTCAATTATTATCGCAGGTTCCATCGGACGAACTACTACGTGATGCACCATCGCAATTACGCTACCTTATCCTGCCATGTGGTGGTAGTGAAGTCGATGCAAAAATTCTAAAACAACGAACCGTTGTAGGCCAGGCCGATGGAATTTACAAGCCCACCTACATTAACATGAATAATGCCCTGCCTGGTGACAGGTATATTATTCGCGTTAACCCCAGCAACGAGGACGAGGTCCTGCGAGCAAATAAAGTTGGGGTAAGTGTGAGTTGTATGCCTAGCTTATATAGGGAGGATATCGATTCATGATCGAGGTTGTAAAATGTTTCTGTGGATTTCTGGTATCGCCCAAACAGTTGGCCGTAACGACAAGCCGTACATTCAATAACCTCCCCGAACTGCCCGAAAATGTAACCGTGTACGAAGTGCGGTCCCGCAAGAATTGCAAATCGACTACAATAGCGTGGTATGCATCGCCTGAAATCAGGGCAATCGGGTAAGTCAAATCGAGGTCAATTTAAGCAGTTGCCCGCATGATAATCGTTTTAACTTAACCCTTTCGCTTTATCTGTTTTTTTTTTTGTCTCGTTTTTTTTGTTATTTCAGATACTGCATCATTGTGTTCAATCTGCCGAATCGAAATCGCAGCTCTGTCGATTCAACTAATTACTGCATGGATTTTGGCAAGCGTATCATGCAGCATCCGCAGTTCTATTCGATTAAGTGCTCGGAAAGGAGCAAGATGTAAGTGTAAACCCAACCCATATACCTACATACGAATACAAATCGTAAACATATAGGTACACAAGTGGAGGGAAAAAATAACTGCACATGTTAGTTTTGTAGCGGAATTTCTTTTCACTTGACTTAGCTATTTAAACCACGGAACTTTAGGTTCGTTTAACCTAATTAGCTTTTAGTCCTTGAATAAAGGTTCAGTAGAGGACGTAAAATGGCTGAAGCACTGAAGCGCACTTCAGCAGCATAATTGATAAAGGAAATCTACGAAAGCTAAACGGCGCGTTAGTGAAGTGAGCTTTTGTTGCAATTTTCACAGCCCTCGAGGGTTTTCAGGAATTGCTGTTTTGTTAGTTTGAGTAAGTGCGTGAGCCTGTGTTATTCATGTGTAACACAAAGTTTGTTAAAAAATCAAGACACTCCGAATATTTCTGCACGAGACTACAAATGTAATTTATTCCGGTCAATGCTTAGAACTTCATCCAAGGACTCCACACAAGTTTAAGCTATACGTTATAATCAAATATGAGGCTTGAACAATTTCAAGGGAATTTCGGCAGTATAATATGTAGGTGAATAAATACAAAAAAATATTCCACGAAGTATCCGCATAGGTGCAAATGTTTTTGAAGGTTAAAAAAATTGTTTGCATGGTGCAAGGAATCATTAAAGGATTTATGTATTAAATACATTTTTCATGATAATTTGAGGTTTTGGCTAGGAAAACTCATACCTAACTCAAAATCTAACAAAAAACGTAGAAAGTAACAAAAGCTGATAAGTTAAAAAGGGATATACGTAAATATTGTCGTTTCTGTGTTTCAAATCAATACACTAATTAATGCGGCGGCAAATGTCATGGAAAACGAGGCCCTAGTGCATTATACTCTCAATCACTCCTGTGTACCTTCAATTTTTTTCCAAATCGGAATGACTAAGAAGAAAATCCTTTATCATGACAAAGGATACTTTTGGAGGGTTTAACAACTCTTCGCAAGTTGCAGTATCCATGGAAAAAATAATCAGATAATAATCTAGCCTTATCCCAACTTCTGACAGTGATAGTCCAATAATAATAATTTGTATTTAATTTAAATTGAAAAAAAGAACAAAATTAATTGAAAATTAAACAAAAGAAGTAAGAATTTTTAGCATTGAATATATTGAAATTGTTTATCCTCCTCATTTCGGCGGGTAAGGAGTTCACAGACCAGCAGCGTAGACAAAAATTTGTCGCTTAGAAATAGTATACTTAAAACTATCCGTTATAAGGACCCTGCTTCTTAGCGACCGGGAGAATTAAGGGTAGCTAATATATAAATAAAATATTTGATTATCATCGGCGTACACAAAATTTAAGGGTAGGTTGTAGTTTGTAGATCGAGAACAACAGTGGATCTAAAATCGAGCCTTGAGGGACCGAATTGTGTATATGGCATGAAAGAATTAATAATTCGCTAATTACATTCGATAAATTCTTTGGCTCTACAAAAAAGGTCTTCGCTGTCTTATTGATAAAAGTAACAGTTTATCATTAAAATTTAACATTTTGAAATAAATCTATAAGCTACCAGATTTCCATTTAACTATTTTAAAATGTTAGGTTAAGAATAATTTTTTTTTTTAAATATTTAAAAGAAATGTAATACAAATTTAAAAACAATTAAGATTGACTTATTAGATAATATGGATTGCTAGAAGCCAACTTCATGATGTTTGTGTTTCCATTTTTAACTAAAGGCCACAAACGCCAGTTGGAGCAAAGTGGAAAATATCTTGTAACTTTTAATTATTTTTTTTAAGGAAAAATAAAGAAAAGTTTATTTAAAAAAAGGCTGCAGCTCCAGAATACAGGACGTCGTCAGTACCTTCAACGCTATCGAAGACAATGTACGCTTATACCTTGAAATTTGGAAAGGATTAAAGAATAAAATGAACATAAAATTTTCATAGATGCTGAAATAGATGCGAATAGGCTATTTTCTGAAACCAATATTTCAAAAACGATTGGGCCGATTTTAATTAAACTTGGCGAAAAGCAGTATTTTAATAATATCTTAAAGATGTTAAGCAAATATTATTCATATCAATATCATTTGTCATAACAGACATATTTAACTGAACGACGTGGAAACATATAACATCAAGAAAAACGTGAATAAATAAATTTAAACAAGCTTATTTTAACACAACACCTTATTGTTTCACACAAAAAAAAAAAAACGAAGTCAAATTACAATAAGAAAGGACTTACATTAAACGCGAATGCATTTCAAACGCTTCTTTGGCGTTCATCATCAGCACTAACTCGATTGCATAATCTGTATCATATTTTTGTTTAACATCGAAGAGTGGGTATGCGAAGTAACGGACGTGAGCTATACCAAAGAGAAAAGCGGTGTTCTAATCTCGCCTTCTTCTGCATTCAAGTTATTGTTTTCTTTTTCGATATAATAACTTTCATAAGCATCTAGTCTGTTGCACTTGTTTACATATTTAATCAAACTAATGCTATGCTCTTTCTCCCCAATTCCATGACCTTCAGTTACAATGTGATCCGCAAAGGCTGATTGTTTTAAATTGTTCTTTTTTGCACAATAACAATGCTCTTTGTATCTCACTTGTATACTGCGTTTAGTTTGGCCTATGTAACGTCGTTTACATACACCACATTCAATAGCGTATATGCCAGATTTTTGTTCATCAACGACTTTATCTTTCGTAGATGCAAAAATATTTTTAAGTTTTTGATTATTAGAATAAACCGGCAAAATATTGTGCTGTTTTAAACGGTTTTTTAATTTATTCATTATTTCCGGAACATAGTTGAAGACTTCTCTTTTCATTTCATTTATGACTTCTAAAATATTTTGTCTAAATAATGTTGTATTTTTATTTTGAAACATTTTTTTTGCGTGTTTTTTAACGATAGAGTCAATAAGAGTCTTCGAATAACCATTTAAACCAGCCACTTCAACTATATAATCATATTCTTTTTTATAATTTGCTATTGAAAGTGGAAGATTAACAAGACGATGGACCATAGAATGAAACGAAGCATGTTTGTGTTGAATGGGACAAAAAGAATCACTAGTAATCACTCGTTTTGTACTGGTTGGTTTGTGGTACACTGCGATATCTATCTTTACAGGTTTTCTTGTCAGTTCCAAATCTAAAAACGCGAGTTTTTGGTCTTTTTCTTTTTCAACTGTGAATTTTATGGATTCACATTGATTATTTAACACAGTTAAAAAACCCTCACTTTCAGACTCATTTAACACTGTAAAAATGTCATCTACATAACGATGGAAAACCTTCGGTAATATACCTTTTGATTTCAAATTCATTTCCAATTTGGCCATGTAAATTTCAGCAATAAATGGACTTAGTGGATTTCCGATACTAGTACCTTTTGTCGATTTATAAAATTCACCACGAAATTGGAAAAAACTGAAAAACGTTTTCAATGATGCGATCAATTCAATAAAAAAAAAGAAGGATTGTTTTTTCGTTAAGGCTGATAAAGGGAACAAATTAGTGATTTTAGATAAAAAGGATTATGACAATGGAATGTCAAAATTAATACAAGACGGCAATTATGAAAGAGTTGCTAAAAATCCTTTACCAAAGATGATAAATGAAGTGAATAGCCTTAGAAAAGAAATTGGTGACGTTTTCGGCAAAAAACTGCAATTTTCGTTAATAGAGCCAAATCCAAAAGTCGCTCGTATTCACGGTTTACCTAAAATCCACAAACCTGGAAATTCGTTAAGGCCAATAGTTCCGAGCATAGATACGGCGGGTAACAAAGTGTCTAAGTGGTTAGTTCGCGAAATGAATTGTTTGAATCCAATTCGTAGCACTTCGGTCAAAAATTCATTCGAGTTTGTTAAAAAAATTGAAGATTTAGTTTTTGAACCGGGAGAAAAAATGTTCTCGTTTGATGTTGTGTCCCTTTTCCCAAGTGTGCCTGTAGATGATGCGATCGAAGCTTTGAATGAATATTTAATTGAAAATAATGTGTCAAGTGAAAAAAGATCAATTTACACAAAAGCGGCTAGGATTTGTATGAATCATAGTTTTTTCCAATTTCGTGGTGAATTTTATAAATCGACAAAAGGTACTAGTATCGGAAATCCACTAAGTCCATTTATTGCTGAAATTTACATGGCCAAATTGGAAATGAATTTGAAATCAAAAGGTATATTACCGAAGGTTTTCCATCGTTATGTAGATGACATTTTTACAGTGTTAAATGAGTCTGAAAGTGAGGGTTTTTTAACTGTGTTAAATAATCAATGTGAATCCATAAAATTCACAGTTGAAAAAGAAAAAGACCAAAAACTCGCGTTTTTAGATTTGGAACTGACAAGAAAACCTGTAAAGATAGATATCGCAGTGTACCACAAACCAACCAGTACAAAACGAGTGATTACTAGTGATTCTTTTTGTCCCATTCAACACAAACATGCTTCGTTTCATTCTATGGTCCATCGTCTTGTTAATCTTCCACTTTCAATAGCAAATTATAAAAAAGAATATGATTATATAGTTGAAGTGGCTGGTTTAAATGGTTATTCGAAGACTCTTATTGACTCTATCGTTAAAAAACACGCAAAAAAAATGTTTCAAAATAAAAATACAACATTATTTAGACAAAATATTTTAGAAGTCATAAATGAAATGAAAAGAGAAGTCTTCAACTATGTTCCGGAAATAATGAATAAATTAAAAAACCGTTTAAAACAGCACAATATTTTGCCGGTTTATTCTAATAATCAAAAACTTAAAAATATTTTTGCATCTACGAAAGATAAAGTCGTTGATGAACAAAAATCTGGCATATACGCTATTGAATGTGGTGTATGTAAACGACGTTACATAGGCCAAACTAAACGCAGTATACAAGTGAGATACAAAGAGCATTGTTATTGTGCAAAAAAGAACAATTTAAAACAATCAGCCTTTGCGGATCACATTGTAACTGAAGGTCATGGAATTGGGGAGAAAGAGCATAGCATTAGTTTGATTAAATATGTAAACAAGTGCAACAGACTAGATGCTTATGAAAGTTATTATATCGAAAAAGAAAACAATAACTTGAATGCAGAAGAAGGCGAGATTAGAACACCGCTTTTCTCTTTGGTATAGCTCACGTCCGTTACTTCGCATACCCACTCTTCGATGTTAAACAAAAATATGATACAGATTATGCAATCGAGTTAGTGCTGATGATGAACGCCAAAGAAGCGTTTGAAATGCATTCGCGTTTAATGTAAGTCCTTTCTTATTGTAATTTGACTTCGTTTTTTTTTTTTTGTGTGAAACAATAAGGTGTTGTGTTAAAATAAGCTTGTTTAAATTTATTTATTCACGTTTTTCTTGATATTATTCATATACCTAACTAAAAATAACGGTATCTCCCTCAACGGTGTCTGCTCAAAAATAACTCCTTTGATTTTGATAAAAAAAATTTCTGTGTATCAATTTAGTACAGCCTACCATTTAAAATTATTAAATTTAATATTATTAATAGTATCTCTCATTGAACGGTTTTTTTGATTTTAAACTATCTTATTATCCTGTTAATCGATTTAAATAAATTTGATACAGATTGTTTTAAGTACCTATAACAATTCCTGCCGTTACTATGATAGAAGAATGAACTAAAGCTGATAGCTAATATTAGCCGTTTTCCTTTGGATGTGGCGAAGTACTTGCAAGTACTTTGCTAGCCATTTTGAATGGAAAGCACAAAATTAGTTTTCCTACAAATCTCATCTACTCACGAAGAAAGCATGAGTAGATGAAGGTACTAGATTTTAGTTTTCATCTACTCACAAGTACTTCGCCACCTCCAAAAGAAAACGCCTATTGTATATCAAAAAAAAAATATTTTTGGATTTTTAAAAAAAATTTCAGAATATTATTTTGGAAAATGGGTAGATTAATAAATACGTAAAATTGGCATATCAAATTTCTGTCTCAAAAATTTTTAACAAAAATTGATGTATACGAAATTAATTATTTTTAAAACTGCTCATACGATTGTTCAATTTTTTTTCTCAAACTAAGATTTTTATTAATAAAATCAGTTTTAGAAGAAGGTATTTTAATCAATTTATTTCTAACTTTGTTGATTTAAAACAATATTCCAGTCTAAGTAATATTAAAATAATTGTTCAGGCCAAGTTTGTTGTTTTCCATTCTTAAAAGAGGTGAGAACTTTTGGATGGATATGAAATTCGGCTATCAGAACATAAATAGGTACAGGTAGTACCTTTGTCAATGCAATTAGGTATTGTACACAGCTTAAAATTTCTAGAGAATTCTTTCTAAAATTTACATCCAAATTTGTAAGCTTTTTAAATTTTCTTAATATTTAGTCCAGTTTTAAAAATTAAACGAAATAAGCAGCAATATGAACATACAATTTAATGTGGAATTGATGTATTGTTTTGTACAGAGTACCCGTTAGGCAATCTAATAAGGAAGTGTGTTGCCTGCCATTTTAGAAAATGCAACGTAAATGCAACTCCTATCTGTCATAAATAGTTTTTGTTGCTTAGTTTAAACCGAATATTACATATTGATGGCGGACTTAACAACCCCTGTTAGTATGAATTGTTTGCCCTCTAGAAATGTTTAAACCAAAGGTAGCCCGAAACATTTTGATTTCATTTGTTTTTCTGAGCAAACGTTGGTTCATCGATGTTTAGATCTTTTAGGGCGATTTTGTTCACTATTGTTCAACTTGGCGGAAAATCCAAAGTTAGGCAACTTCGCAGTTGGTTCCAATCCGAGATTTGATCTGCAAGTTGAAAATTATCAGTTCAAGCACCATTATTGTCGTACGCTTTGAGAGATGAAAGCGATAGATGAAGTCGCGGTCGTCCTATTAATTTATTGAATTCAACACTTTGATTGTCTTCTTTCAAAATATAAATTTTCTTCATCTTCGCTGATGCCAATCCTCCAAAAGATAATTATGACGGAATATTTTTACTTTTATTTACATTTTTTTTGGACATCCGATGTCAAGCAAAAGAGTGCCAAGTTTACTACTTTAACTTCTACAATTTCGGGGAGTTGAGAAAATCCAAAGTTGATCAACTCTGGAATTTTTCAACTTTCGAATACCGAAAGTAGTGACAGTCAACTTCGAGTGAATACAACCAAATTTCATGTTGACAAGAAAAATCCTCAAGTTGTGTTTAACTTCGTCTGAATAAAATCGCTCGAAAGGAATTCAGAAACAGAATAGCAGACTTCATTTCTGTATAAAAAAAATCATTCTGAACGACATATTGTGTTTGCCATCAATATGAATTATGATTTTTAAAATGCAAAAGTTGATAAAAAATTCAGAATTTTGAAAAATTTGACTGAATGTTTAACTGGTAGATTTAACATCCTAGAAATACCACGTTAAATAAAATTCAAGGTGTAACTGCATCCAGAACAAACTCTTGAGGTTCAAAGCTTTACTGTAGCCAAGTATGTATATAAAAGGCGTATGAAGATGACAGTTTAAAAGTCATAGTCTGAACAAAAAGAGAAAAATAAAAAAAATGCTCTGCAACAAATTTGAAGCGAATCCGTCTATTTTGTTTGGCTGTAGCTCGATGTCCACTCGGACGCACCGACGAAAAGAACGACAAGGAATTACTTTTTTGGAATTCTCCACATTGTTATGTTAGTTTTAACTGCAAACCTGAGCATATTTTCTAAAATTAAACCAATATACTTGACCTGTGCTATAAGGGACTCAGACTAACAGTAAATAATATGTACGTATAAAGTTAGTTGGTCCACATTATTACCAATGCATTATAAAATATTAGGGTAATATGAAGCCATCAAGTTAAATAATACTAGTTTTTTTTTTATCGCAAGAAGGTATTTAATTTTGTTCATTCTTTTTTAGGCACCGCAATATTTTAAATTTTATTTTTTATGGAAACACCGCAAAACATAAGCTTAAGTGCATACAAATTTTCTACAAACTTTTTAAATATTATACTCTTCTTTCTAGCCAATCACCACTGGAAACACACACCATTTTTAATCTCAGTCCCGGCGAAAGCTACCTTATATACGTCACAGTTTACCTGATCGATGGTAAGGCCCTACCTTATGAGAGCCTAAAAGTACGAATGAGCCATCAGTGTCACAACGAATTATACGATTCACGAGAATCAGCAACTTACTATTAAAAGCAATATTATTAAAGCAATCAGTAAATAAAGCCAAATGAGACCAGTGTCTTGCCGCCACAATGCCACCAGAAATTGTAACCTAACGAGCCATTCATATACAAAAATAATAAAAAAAAAAAAACTATATAAATAATTTAAACAAATTATTATGAAAAATATTCCAAATCAAGAAATAAATAAATATAAACACAGGAAACTAATACTCCTCCCTTAACTACACAAACACATAACAAAATGCCGTCTATGTATTTAATGTTCTTTATAAATTAAGCGAAAAAAGACTTAACTATATAAATAAAAAATAAAATAAAAGCTTTTTTGTAGTTTTTAATTGATAATTTTAAGCCTTTAAAATAATGGTATACGAAGAATTCTAAGATATTTATAAGTTCATTTTATATTTATAAATAATTATGATTTAATATTGCATGTTAAGTTTAATATTTTATGTATGATATGAATAAAAATATAATTTTAAACTTAAAGATTGTTACATTATTATTTGAAACATTTCTATTGTGCTAGCTTTAAATATATCTGTGTGCATTGCGTGATTGAGTTGAGTTTTTATTTTAATTAATTTGTTAAGTTGAGCAATTATAATTATTATATTTGTTAAGATTAAATTTTAAAATAAGTTTGCTGTTTTAGTTCAGTATATGATGCAAATTAAAAACTAAAACTCACTTCACACAAACACAATTGTTTTTCCTTTATTGTATAAAATAACAACCAAACTAACACTATTACATAAATGTATGACAATAAATTCAAAGTTTCATGTTTAAATAAAAAAAAATAGAAAATAAAAATAATTAGAACAAAGTAATTTATTTAAGTTGTTTTTACTGTTTTCTTTTGTCGTGAGATGAGAGGCAAGAGGGTAAGAAACTTTAAATAAAAATCGTTTCAAGGATCCACAACCCAACTTATTTAATAGGAAATATTTGTAATTAAACTTTTCTGCAAAACTTTGATTGAAATTCGTATAAGAAAGTGTTTTATTTAAACTTTCAATATTGAAATGAAAAGATTATTAAGAAGTGTATGTGAGGTAACAAAGGTAATCATTTTTTTAAGCTCTGAAAGAGTGATAATCAACAGACATTACGACGAAGTGTTTCCCTTTTTAGTTATAAAAATAATAATTTTCGAGATATTCTTTCAAATTTAAATGTTAAAAATTGAAATTTAAAAATGAAGTTTAATAGAAGAACCAGACCTTCCACACGCTTTTGGCTTAGACGTCCGGATAGAGTGTGAAAAACCTTTCTTTTGATGTATAGCTCGATGGGTTTTGGAAACATTTTTGAAAAGCCGAAAAAAAGTTGCAAGGGGTTAGCCCATCATTTTTTTCAAAAATCAAAAACAAAATTTCCGAAAAAGTTTGTCAAAATTTTTACGTTTCTGGAAAGGTCTGTTAATTTGCTGTTCGCCACTGCAAACCGCAACCCCTTTCGAGGCTTTGTTGCGGAAATATCGCCATCGACAGCTTTTTTTTTATGGTTGGATCGAAGTACATAAAGTTATATCATTTCGGATGTGAATATTTCGAGAGATAAAGCTGGCAAAATTTTTTGATGTATATTGGCGGAAAGGCCTGCTAATTTTCTATACGAAACTGAAAACTACAACCTCTTACAAGGCTTGGTTGCGGAAACATCGTAATCCAAAGCCCTTTTTAGGGTTGCATCGAAATACAGTAATTTGACTTTGGATGCGAATATTTCGCGAACCAAACCTCTAACAGTAACTTGGTTTCGAGTTTTAGAAAGCTCTTGAAAATTTAACAAATAGTATTTGAAACCGCAACCCATTTCGAGGCTCGATTACGGAAATATCGCTATCCAAACACAAACGCGTTTGAATGTTTTGGACGGAAATGCAGTAAAATCAAACAATCACTTTGGATGAAAATATTTCGAGAACCAGACCTTCCACACACTTTTGGTTTATATGTGCGGATAGAGTTTGACAAGACCTTTCTTTTGATGTATAGCTCGATGGGTTTTGGAAACATTTTTGAAAAGCCGAAAAAAGTTGCAAGTAGTTGGTCCATCATTTTTTTCAAAAATCAAAAAAAAATTTTGGAAAAAGTTTGTCGAAATGTTTACGTCGCTGGAAAGGTCTGTTAATTTGCTGTTAGCCACTGCAAACCGCAATCTCTTTCGAGGCTTTGTTGCGGAAATATCGCCATCGACAGCTTTTTTTTATGGTTGGATCGAAGTACATAAAGTTATATCATTTCGGATGTGAATATTTCGAGAGATAAAGCTGGCAAAATTTTTTGATGTATATTGGCGGAAAGGCCTGCTAATTTTCTATACGAAACTGAAAACTACAACCTCTTACAAGGCTTGGTTGCGGAAACATCGTAATCCAAAGCCCTTTTTAGGGTTGCATCGAAATACAGTAATTTGACTTTGGATGCGAATATTTCGCGAACCAAACCTCTAACAGTAACTTGGTTTCGAGTTTTAGAAAGCTCTTGAAAATTTAACAAATAGTATTTGAAACCGCAACCCATTTCGAGGCTCAATTACGGAAATATCGCTATCCAAACACAAACGCGTTTGAATGTTTTGGACGGAAATGCAGTAAAATCAAACAATCACTTTGGATGAAAATATTTCGAGAACCAGGGGCCAAATTACCGCATCAGTGACTGATCGAGTGAGTGCCATCAGTGATCGAATGAACGAGTAAAACCTATGGGGATGATGACTCAATAACGTGAGCGGTAATGCCAAACTCACATAATTCAGTCACGTATTACTCGATAACTGATGCGGTAATTCGGCCCCAGATCTTTTTCAGTTTATTTTTACTGCTGCGGAAAAATGTGATTTAAGGGCAACTGGGTGATATTATTTGGAAAAAAAAAAAACAAACCAATACCAAACCAAGTGAAGTTATTCAAAAAGAACGCATGCAGAGAGAAAACTATTCTCCAATATCGCTTCAAAGCGAGTTATCCAACTCGATTTGCATTTCGCAACGCGAGTTGCTTAATTTTCACCTCGGTTCAACTCCATTTAATTCATCACTTTTAATCATTGCCCAACACAATCTTACATTATGTAATTTTGTAACAAAAATTAGACTAAATTTTTCGATTGTTTTTAAGTGGAGAATTAAAATTCAAGCTCAAGATTTAAATTACACTTCGCACAAAATACGTTATTGATTCTTGTGCTTGGGAGCTGAAAGCAGGCAACGTTAACCTACATAAAATAGAAGTTGAATTTCCGTCGTCTTTAAATTTGAATTTTATAAAAAAAATAACTTACGCTGTTTCTTTATGGATGTGGGATTCAGATTCAGAGTTAAAAACACTTAGGTAATATACAAACTTTAGACAATCAAAAAATTGGCAGTTTTTATCTAGAACGATATTTGAGTTTGTAACGTTCAGATCTGTATCTCTTATTTACATATTCAAACCGCACTATGATTTAATTACTTTTAACGTTCGAAAAGTATTGTTTTCAATAATAATTGGCATTCATTGATAAAAAGTGAAGTAGTTAGAAAGGGCCCTCCCTTTATTTTTTTAAAAATGAACAAGTGTTTTTCCTAGCCAATGGAAGCTGGCTAAAGTCATTCCTGTCCCAAAAAGTTCTAACGGTAACGAATAAAGACCTATTTCCGTTCTTCCTTTCCTTTCTAAAGTGTTTGAAAGATAATGCAGAAACAAATCATTATACATCTTAAAACACAAAACATTCTCTCCCCCTTACAATTTGGGTTTCGCCCTTAGCATAGTGATATGACTGTTCTTATAAATGTCCAAGTAGATATAAAACAGGCTGTGGGTGAGGATCAAGTTACATTTATGTGCTCCTCGATTTCTCGAAGGCTTTTTATACTGTAGATCACCGTAATTTGTGAAATAAGCTGTCGATGTTACACCAATTTTTATGTTATCTACAAGGCTTAATTTTGGGACCTCTTCTCTTCTTCCTTTACATAAATAAGCTGCCACAACAAATCTCATCTTGGCCTAGTCGAAGATTGTTCAACCTCCATAAAATTTATAAGATAAAATCTTGATTTGCAAAAAATTCTATCTAATGTATTTATTTTTAAATCCACGGAAGTCTAAGTGTATAGTTATCAGCAGGAAGCCTCTAGATTTATCATATTTTCCCGCTTTGCAATTGAACAATATTCTCCTATAGAATATGTTCAAACTGCTAAAAATCATGGTATGATGGTTTTTAATAGGACGTTAAATTGGGATACGCATATCAATGTGGCAGTTGGAAAAGTGTACGGAATAGTACTTTACACCTGTCGAAACCCGTTTAATGCTGGAAAAAACACTTGTTGTTCCTGTTCCTACCTTTGTTCGACCTTTACTTGAGTACGCTAGTCAAATATGGTCCCCTTTTCACCAAATACATATTAAAAGAATTGAAACAATTCAGCGTAGGTTTCTCGGTTTTGCTTTAAGGGGACTTCCTTGGGTTGACAACTTCAACTTGCCCCCATATCAAGATCGGTTGCGGCTGATAAATCTACAATCCCTCGAAAAGCGACATTAAGTAGCGGATATCATATTCGTCCATCAAATTCTGTCTGGCGTGACTGAGTCTTCTGCCTTCCTTGAGGAAATGAATTTGAACATCAACTCAAATTCCCTTAGATCAGTACCCCATTTCCATCAAGCACCTCACAGAACTGATTATAGACGAAATGAACCAGTTACTAGAATGTTAAGGAAATAAATGTTTATTCAAATATTTTTTACTATAATCATAGCAAAGTCACACAAAAAAATCTTTTATATAGTTTCTTGTCCCCCTTCAACTAATATAAATAGAACTTAGAATATAACCATTGAAATTAAATTAATAATAAGTTGAGAAGTTGACTAATTCTATAATCTACTAACCTGACAAATCCTTTAGCGTACTTATTTATCTTTTTCAATGTTTTTAATTTTAATTTTTTTTTTAACTTTTTTATAATTGTTTGACATGATCATATATTTTAATTTAAAATTTTTTCAATTTTTAAATTTTTTATTCTTTATGATTTTTATAACTGCTTGCATTAAGCAGACCCATTTCTTTAATCTCCCTTAAACATCCGCGGTGTCCATTAATTCATAAATTCAACTTCTTTGATATGCCGTCTTCAACATATCAAAATTATTTTTTATTTTAACAATTGTTTAATTCAAAAAAATTTGTGCCGATACGAGTTGCAACCAAATTTGCTGTCGTACTCGGTGTAAATGGATCCCAGCGCGTGCGGGTTCTGGGGGGAAAGAGGCGTGTAATTCTTTATTTATCATTTTTATATTATTTTAGATAGTCACCTATACATAATGTGTTCTTTCATGCTTATTTTTTTTTTGTCTTTTATTCATTTTTCTTTGCAAGAAACAATTTTAAATTAGAGCTTACCATTAGTTAATAAGATACTATGGGCCTTTCTAATAATCAAACGCTAATGTCGACTATTAGTTAACCGGAAGGTTAAAACAAAGTGCTAAGCTTTAACAAAATGCTACCAATAAACAATTTAACCCTTTCACTAACTAGTCTCCAGACTTTCCTTGAATATATTACAAAATCTACTACAAATGAGAAAATAAATTGAATGAATTGTCAGAATTTCCACGAAAGTCTGTCAAAGTTCCAACCGGAGGCAACCAACTAATTAAGTCGTTTGCTGAAGGAACAATTAAAACCCAAGTTGGTTTTATATTATTTCTATCAGCAGGTCCAGTAATTTTTAATTAAAATTAAAAAACAATCACAGCAATATTTTAATATTGTAGTCAGATTTTCTTATTTTTTGTTTTGGGGGGTAGGTAAAACAAGTAGGTACAATATTTTATAAAGAAGGCGAAGTTTTACTTCTCGGAAACGCTCTTGCCATCAGGTACCGAAAAAAACATCGTAAGTCCACCCCTCTGCTTAGTTGAGTCCTCTCTTGTCGCCACATCCACACCTCAGATGCCCGCTCTTGCCAAAGCTGTAGCAAGTCTTGGTTACTTGGAAATGTGACTGGCTCTGTTGCACTTGTAACACGATAAAATGAAGTTGGACGAGCTACGGCTATCGTTCATCTGTTCGGGACAGTTGCGGGCCCAGTGGTCGAGTTTGTTGCATTTGTAGGATATTCGGTTGTCCATTTGGGTGCAGGATTTGGAAATATGACCAATTCCATTGCAACGACTCCTCGGGGCATGCATGAGTGTAATGCCCGGTTTGGTTGCATTTGTAGCATTTCTCCGGGTTGCCTCCACTTCCTCCGCCACCGCCATCTCGTGACTTGCTTGAGTCCCGGAGCCCGGAATTACAGTCACGGGCATAATGGCCGGGACGATCGCATTTGTAGCAAGCTGATGATGATGAAATTGTTGATTGATGTTTTGTTTGTTAAGTTTTTTTTGGATAACTTTATTTTCTGAAACACAGACACACATAAATAAAAAAAACAACAAAGCAGGAACTGTCATAATTTGCTCTATTCCTTCAAAGTTAAGTACTGCCGTATTATTTTTTTACAAAAAGTATTAAAGTACCTACTAATAGTACGTCAATTGATTTAAGTGTTGGAGAAATTTTTTTTTAAATTTATAATACCATATTTTTTAACAAGTAAATATATTTCTTATACTTTATTTTAATATTTTTCATTCGAAGAAAATCTTAAACTTAAAACATTTTCAAATAAAAATAAGTGAACTGGCATATTTTGTCTGAGTATATAATTGTGTTTTTTAGGTTTTCTATTGTTAAACAGTAAGGGCCAATTTTTTCACAGTGTGTTATCTGTAGTCCATGATTATTTCCACTTGTATCAAAAAATCCATAGCTTGAGTTGTCAATCATGGATTAAGCCAATCAACTGATTTCGGTTGATTTACACCATTTAACCAGGATTTCTGAAAATTGTATCAAAAACTTGACCTTTTATGTGAACAAACTGGGCTCTAAGGGTATTCACCCGCAATGTCGATAAGTCGTCGTAAAATTCGTAAAAGTTGTCAAATGCGTAAGTCTACCAAAATTTGTATGGACAACTTTAAAGATTTACAAAGCTTACGACTGTTAACGAACGTTTACGATAACTTTTACGCCTTTGTATATTTTAAATTTAGATTATTATCGAAATTCTGATTTCTACAAGAGCACACGGTATGAACAAATAACATAATCAATTTATGTTGCACAGAACTACCTAAACATACAAACTATAAATAAAGTACTTCTTAATGAAACAATACTTTTTCGCTTTAAAGGAAAATCTGAAGATTGAAACTAACCCATGAATATAAATATACCTATTGAAATCGACCTGATAACATGGGAGTAGAATTAAGTATTAAATACAAATTTCGGTACCATAAAACAGCACTAGGGCAGCACTTTTCATTTAGTGTTCGACTTTAAACATGGATTTCCGTGTATTAAATTTTGACATATTGCTTACTACTAAACTGGAGATTAAAGTCGTTATTGGTATACGGATTTTCTGAAATCTAGAGATTTTCTTTTAACCTCAACACTTAATGATGTGTAAGTAGTCATATAATAAATAAACAAACAAACAAATAAATGTTTCTCTTATCAGGAATATCCCAATAATTTTCCCCTATAGCAAAAAATTCATTGAAATTAACGGGTGATTTTTAAGCTGGTTTGGTTTTGGCAACACTGGTTTTGACAGCTGACGTGTGTTTAGTACCTTGTGTCACTGTCAAACAGCTTCAGTTTGGTTTGCAATTTAACCATGGATCGTCTTACAAATGAACAACGCTTGCAAATTATTGAATTTTACTATCAAAATTCGTGCTCGGTTCGAAATGTTCATCGCGCGCTGCTTGTGTTCAGCGATGAGGCTCATTTTTGGTTGAATGGGTACGTAAATAAGCAAAATTGCCGCATTTAGAGTGAAGATCAGCCAGAAGCATTGCAACAGCTACCAATGCATCCCGAAAAAGCCACTGTTTGGTGCGGTTTATGGGCCGGCGGCATTATTGGGCCTATTTCTTCAAAGATGATGCGAATCGCAGCTTTACTGTCAATGGTGAACGCTACCGAGCGATGATAACAAACTTTTTTTTGCCCGAAATGGAAGTTCTTGACTTGCATGATATGTGGTTTCAACAAGACGGTGCCACATGCCACACAGCACGCGAAACAATGGCGCAATTGCGAGGCGAGTTTGGTGAACAGTTAATTTCACGTTTCGGGCCGGTCAATTGGCCGCCTAGATCGTGTGATTTGACACCATTAGATTATTTTTTGTGGGGGTATGTCAAGGCTAATGTCTATAGGGACAAGCCCGCTTCGATTGACGCACTGGAAGCCAACATCCATGCATTCATTCGGGAGATACAGGCCGATATGTGTGAAAGAGTATGCCAAAATTGGACTCAGCGGATGGGCTACCTGAGACGCAGCCGCGGTCAACATTTGCATGAAATTATCTTTAAACATTAAATTGCAAGGTTCAAACTATCGATTCAAATAAATATTTCATTCATTTTTTCGAATTTTTTGTGCTTTTTTTTAAAAAAAGTTCTAAACCTCTTAAAAAATCACCCGTTATTAAAGAGCATATTTAAAATTTTGAATGAATAAAATTTAAAGCTTTAATTGCTTGAAGTAGGTACATCATTTCGAATTTAGCTTTATTTATTTAATATAAATTTTAAACTGTGCAATGCAAGCCTAGATTTGGTAGTTACTAGAATTTTCTTAATTAAAACATCAAAAACATACAAAAAATGCATAAGTATGATAAAACTTACTTGAAAGTTTTTTTATATAATACCTTATTTTATTTTTAGATATTTATATGAATTTAAAACTTATTGTAATTTAAAACTCAAGGAACACATATTTAAATATTAAGTTTGTCCGCAAAATATCCAGAGTCACTGAAAAACTTCGATAATAGTTATGTTTAAATGTCTATTTTTGTTTTTTTTTTTTCAATTGGGTTTTTGCAACTAATCACAATACTATTTTTGTCATCAGGACAGGTGCAAACAAAACAAACCATATCAACCGGTTAATATCCTTACTTGACTTAGCTTAACTTGAGAAGACTATTTTATAACCACTTTGACTTTTTTATATACATATTCCCCTTTCTCTGGTGGACACAATCATACTCAACTTATATAACGTGCCAACTTCTATCATGTACATTTATTCATTTGATCCTTTTAAAATTCTTATATTAACTAAAGTACAAACCAACGTTGAAATGGATGAAGGGAAATCAAATTCAACTGTAAAATGAGCAAAACGTGATAATAGTCCCTGATGTAGCGTTGTAAATTGTGGACGATATTAAAAAAGTCGATGTTTAGTTTAAAAAAATCGGTGATACAGCAAACCTCAGTTAAATGGGGACCTAGAGGTATTCCTGGTTATGGTAAAAAATATATAAATAGCTATCTTATAAACAAAATAATTTTAAAGGAATCGGCAAACACACCGAATAAATTGGCAGACATTCTTATGACCAAATAAAAGGCTAAGCTATAAATTTTTAACTCTCCATTTAATTTAAATTCGCCATTAAAAGAAAAGATGTTCAACGATTTTCAAAATTTTATTTTTTCAACCTCATTTTTAGCAATATTAAAATAACTAAAACCTGTTTCAGCTAAAACGATGAGCCACATCTTTTAAGAGGGCTTTAAAGCTTAAATAGAGATTTATGCTTTCAATTTCAATTAGCTTTTACAATAATTAGATTTTTGTTTTTGAAACCACGAAAAAAAAATAACAACCTTCTAGTAGAAAAACAGAGTATAATTTTCCAGATGTTTTTGATGTACCTGTACTTAATCAAATTCCATGACGTATCCCCAGAAACATTTTTAGCTGCTTAAATGCTTTAGCAGCACTTCCACAGCAAATATTGATTATCGTTTATTCTAGATGCATCTTTAGAGCAAGTGTAGTGCTTGGTTATAGCTAATTTATTGAGTTTGAGAGCACATTTTCGCTCGTAAATAGCTTGTTATCAGTGGCTAGTAGCTTTGAAGCTCGTTAATTCATACATATGAATTCCTTGAAGGACCACTTTTGACAGTTTTTTTTTATATTTTATATGTGTATTAGTAGCAAGCGTAATCTAAATTATTGTGGTGTCAACGTAAATGTTTTTAAATGAATGAAAACAGATAAATCAAATAATTTTCACATGTGTCGAAACGTTTTTTATAATGGATAAAATGTCTCTTTAATCGAGCTTTGAGAGCAATGTGACAGTTTTTCGTTCAAGGCTTTGTAGAAAATAGGGTGCTTTGGAAATTGAAAGCTAGAAAATGTTAAGTTAATACATAATTCTAAATTGTATAAATAATTTTATATTCAATTTAATACTTGCCATTTAAGTGTACCTACTTATAAAGTTTTATGTAAGCACCCTAAATTACAGGAGCAAGTACTTAGTCGTAGATTTATTTTTTTTAGGAAACTGCATAGTTAATTTATCTAAATAAAAAAAAAACAAAATTCCTTTCCAATTCGAATCTTAAGATGTCCCTTACAAAATGAAAGGCATTCATTTCTTTTCAACTGTTTTAAGTTTTCCAGTTGAAATAATTTTTGTTTTTTGTTCTAAAGGGTCCGCCAAATAACTTCTTTTTTTTTGAAAATGGCGCAAAACATCGAGTGTAGCTTCGGCTGTGTGGCACGTAGCGCCGTCCTGTTGAAACCAAATGTTTCCAATATCCTCCTCTTCAATTTTTGTGAACAACAATTCGTTCAACATGGCCCGATAACGATCGCCATTGACTGTAACGGCCACTCGTTGCTCATTTTCGAAAAAGGGCCCAATTATGCCTCTAGAACAAAATCCGGACCAAACAGTGACTCGTTTTGGGTGTATCGGCTTTTCAATGTATGCGTGCGGGTTTTCTGTGCCCCGAATGCGACAATTTTGCTTGTTTACTACCCGCCAAGATCAAAATGAGCTTCATCTGAAAAGATGATTTCTTTGGCAAAATCGGCATCTTCTCTAAGCCGATCGCAGGCCCACTTAGCGAAGCGTATACACAACCATATTCGTTCAGCGGAAGGATCAAACTAATTATCTGTCAAATCAGACATGAGCTAAGTGTTACCATTCACGAAATAAGTACTAGTTGAAACAAAAAAACGTTAGATGGCGGACCCTTTAGTTTATAACTGTTAAAAGCTACATAAATACTTTGATAAGTTGTACTTTGTATTGGAAAACCTAGTACTTTTATATCTATGACTTATTATTCATTTCTATAATATTTAATATTTCAATTAATATTTTCATTCGTGTGTCGACTTCCAACAGGTTATGAGCCCAGTTAACCGAAATTTTTAAGAAATTGTTTTTCATAAAAATTGCAATGGAAGCAAAAGCGGTTGAGAACTCTATTATTTCCCATCGTTTAAATTCTACGAATTTCAGATGTTGGATTTGCATCGATTGATCAAGAGCAGGCAACATATGTTTTGGATTGCAAGTCGTCAAAAGATCTGATGGAAATGCTCGAAAGTATTCATCAAAAGAAGAGTGATGTCCGAGTGATGATGCTGTATGAAGAATATTTCAGTCTAAAAATGGCCGAAGATGAATCTATTACATCACATGTTTCAAAAGGACGCTAGATTGCATCGGAGTTGGAGGATCAAGGAGAGAAATTATTCGACAATTAGAAAATGTGTCGCATAATATGCAGCTTGGCTCCAAGATTCCAAAATTTCTGTACCGTTTGGTATAATATCAAAGAGTGTCGTACTTTGGAGACCCTCTTGTCAAAATTGCAGCTAGAAGAAGACCAAATGCAAAAGGTGGAAAGGGACACAACACAGCGCAGAGACTCAAGGACACACGAAGCAGCGTTTAGTGCTAAACAGACATCCAAGAAGAAGAAGTTTCATAAAAGTGAGCGGAAACAAAAGTCAGCGTGTCATCAATGTGGTCAGGTAGGCCATTGGAAAAGAAATTGTCCGGAGAATACAAATGACAACTCTACCAGCAATCATAGAGGTGGTAAATTGGTTGCTTACTCTATAGCGGATAATATTCTCTCTGCCGACTATTCTGACTTGTGGTTAGCTGAATCAGCAGCCACTAGACACACGACTTTTCGAAAAGATTGGTTTACTACAATTTCATCTAAAGGAGCGTTTAAAGGTGTTAAAATTGCTAATGATGAAGCACTTGACGCCGAAGGAATTGGTTCAATTGAAATAGAAGCTTGGGTAGATGGAAAATGGGTAGCAAGAGTCATTGAAGACGTGCGAAAGCGAAAGTCAATCTGTTATCTATTGTTCAATTGGCTAAGAAAGGTTTTGAAACCAAATTTAATAAGAAAGGATGCATCGTTGTCAATGAAGCTGATAAGGGAATATCTGCTACAGGATATACGGATGGTAATGGCTTAGTTAGAATGGCGTTAAGAAATGTTCAAGTGGAACATGCATGTATCTCATCATGTATCAAAGACTCAGAATGTTCTTTACAACAGTGGCATCGGCGTTTAGGACATGTCAATGTTGCAAGCATCAAGTCCGTGTGCTAGAAAGGTTTGATCGATTTATGGAGAGACCTAGCCAGTTACATGTGAGGGCAATAAAAAGAACAATAATGGAGTTTTCGGCCCAACTGGAATTTTGTTATAAGGTTTGCCCGTACTTCTCTCATGTCTATCTCACATCTCAAAACTCTCAAATTCTGTCACCACAAGACAAATTGTCGCAGCTGTTGGAACATTTTGAACAGCATAAAATGTGTAAATTTGTGTAAGTTATTGGGTGATATGCATAAAACATAGTAAATGCTTTTAATATAGATTTTCTCACCTAAAACTGTTTATGGTATGCATAAAAACGCAGTAAATGCTGAAAATTAAGTATTTACTTCTGATCATAGTAACTTTAATTTTCTCGGATGAATTTGTTTAGTAAAAAAATTATTCCGCATGCATATAATCTAAGTACTTTCTTTCTGTAGTAATTACTTAATTTTTTCAAATGTTACAGAATAGCTTCTTGAAAATTTCTTAGTATATACTAATGTGCTCTAAACACACAATTAAGTAGCCAGTATAACCAAATATCACCTGTTTTGAGTCTTAATTCGAAGCAATCAGGTCATTGTATTTGTATTTTAGTTGCTGTTAATACTGACCAGAATGTGTACGTATATTAACTTTTGATGAAAAATTCATTTAAATTACTACATTATAGTATTTTTTTCAACAAGACACCAAAGCATGGAAAATATGATGAGAAAAAAGGATTTTATATCAATTTGTGGCCACTGTATGTCAAAAAGTTTATAACGATCGAAGATCGGGTTCTAAGTTTAAACAATTGTATTGTTTTGAGAGGGATGACGTAGATTGGTTAGGTATGAATATTTTATATACCATTTTAAGTATTAGAAAAAAACTTTAATTATTTTTAAACTTAACACATTTATGTTTAGTCTATTTTTTGTTCATATAAAAGTTTTCAGAACAAAATCTTAATATATAAAATAAAGTCGTTTTAGTTACAACACTTATAACTCAAGATCGGTTAGACCGATTTTAATGATTTTTGATTTGTTGGAATCGCAACTTGCGTTTGAAAGGTTATTCTTAGAAAATGGCTTCAAGGAACATTTTTTTTTTAATTGCAATTTGTAGGCTGAAATGGGGTAAAAATGAAAAAAATTGTCTGATTAAGGAAATTCTCTTTTTGTTTAAAAGGTTTTCTTAGTAGGAAATGTCTTTAAAAATATTCTTTTTAAATTTTATTATTTGTATGGTGAAATGGGGTAAACATAAAAAAAGATGTCCGATTTAAAAATTTTTGGTGTGCTTGAAAGGTTATTTTCGAGTGGATGGCCTTAGGAAATTTTTTTTGCAAAAATTTGGTATTTATAGGGTGCAAGGGGGTAAAAAAGAAAAGCTGTATCCGATTTCAAAAATTCTAAAGTAAAATGGGATAAAAAGTTTTGTTAAAGCAATAAAGATTGGACTTAGAGGATCATATTTTTACAAATTAAGGCTTTCATTTCGTGGAGTGGGTTAAAACTCAGAAGGTAGTATTCAATTACAAAAAGTAAAAAAAATAATATTTTCTTTTGAAATTTGTATGCTAAGCTTAGGTTTGTCCGTGTGAAACCGGGACGTCCAGTTTATGAATAAAACATTTAATTATGCAAACTATGTAAACCCTTTGAGAGCTTTAAAGTGGGATAGGCTTATGCGAGCCAATACAATCAGACTATTCTCACTATTAGAGAAAATGGCACAGTTTTTTTTAATTGAAGGCCGCTTTCTTATTAAGGGTCCGCCAAATAACCTTTTTTTTTGAAAATGCCGCAAAACATCGAGTGTAGCTTCGGCTGTGTGGCACGTAGCACCGTCCTGTTGAAACCAAATGTTGCCAATATCCTCCTCTTCAATTTTTGTGAACAAAAATTCGTTCAACATGGCCCGATAACGATCGCCATTGACTGTAACGGCCACTCCTTGCTCATTTTCGAAGAAAAATGGCCCAATTATGCCTCTGGAGTTCTGGACCAAAATCCGCACCAAACAGTGACTCGTTTTGGGTGTATCGGCTTTTCAATGTATGCGTGCGGGTTTGCTGTGCCCCAAATGCGACAATTTTGCTTGATTACTACCCGCCAAGATCAAAATGAGCTTCATCTGAAAAGATGATTTTTTCGGCAAAATCGGCATCTTCTCTAAGTCGATCGCAGGCCCACTTAGCGAAGCGTATACACAACCATACTCGTTCAGCGGAAGGATAAAACTAATTATCTGTCAAATCAGACATGAGCTATGTGTTACCATTCACGAAATAAGCACTAGTTGAAAAAAAAAAACGTTAGATGGCGGACCCTTTATTTCATCTTCTAAGTCTTACTCACTCCAGATCATTTGAGTGGACGGCCTTAGGAATATTTCTCTCAAAAGTCCGGTATTTATAGGGTGAAAGGGGGTAGAAACGAAAAGTGGTACCTATCCAATATTAAAAATTCTATTTGTGTTGAAGATAATATTTTTAAAAATGTGATATTTATGGAGTGAAAGGGATAAACACAAAAAAGTAGTTATTGATTACAAAACTTCTTTCTACGTTTTGAAAGTAATAAAGGTTGGACTCAGATGATCATATTTTTAGAAATTTTGCCATTCATAACGTGAAGTGAGTCAAAACTCTGTTTATAGTATTCAATTACAAAAAGTAGCTTAAGTTTTGATCTATATTTTCATTTGTTATATTTATGCGAAGCTTAGGTTTGTCTACACCCGTGCAAAGCCGGGCGGGTCAGCTAGTATAGTATGAATAAAGACACAGTTCCTCACAGAAGAAAACCTCATTGAAGTTGTTTCATTTATTATGAGAGTGAAGATCGTTGCATCCACAGTTTTATTTTATTTTAGGAGAGGATACCTTAATAGGTAACGGTGATATTGGAAAACTTTATGTTGGGCGCAATTTTTTGTAGGGGCAGTATCCAATACTTTTTTTAAAATTGTAGTTCTTTATATTTTTAAAAATGATTTTATAAATTTTGAAAATTAATAATTTTTTTTAGGAGAGGATATAGAGGCCACAATAAATGTGGTATAGACAAAATAAAAATAACACAACGTAGAACATACCTTTTGTCTAGAGGCGATGTTCCTTAGTTTTTTTTTTTTTTTAATTTAGCTTTTTTAACCATGAAAAAAGGAACAAGTTTGGGCTCTTATAAATACGGATTAACGAATGGTAGGCAAAAAACAGTACATGGAAAAACTAAATTTGTGTTTACACACAAATTGAAGGATCAACCCAAATCCGTGAAAATGTTTTCATTTTTCACTTACATTATGTATGTTCCTACATTAGGCATCGGACTGTACTGAATCAATTTGTAACACTACTCTCAGGGCTATAAAGGAGGAATATAAAGAAAATGCATTTAAATTTGGGCGGTGCTAGTTCTAAGGTATGAAATGTGAATTCAGTTACAATTAGGAAGCGCGTGCCAAACGTTGATTATCCAAAACTGCTGCATTAACAGCAGTTGACGTTGATGTCGATTTCAACACTGCATACATGACGAAGCAAACATAGCTTAAAAAATAGCAAACGAATCAAGGATATTAAGGATATTTAGTCTGTCATCATTATGCGAATGCTAAATGAGATGGTAAATTGCGAAAATTTCATTTCTGTTGCGGTTGACATTCCACCTCCAACAACTATCATGAGGATTATTGCAAGTTGCAGTATTGGCTATATCTCATCCCACATCCACACTTTACCCACTCTTGTATGCCATTTGAAAAGCAAACACTGAACATGAAACACGTATTGGATGCCATATTTGCGTAACACTGAGTCCTCCAGATCGTATATGTACGACCTGGCGTTTGTGTTATGAGGCTGTGAGGTGTGCTTGTGGGGGGATTATTGTATTAATTTCCAATCAATCACACAATTGATGGAATTCAATTAATTTCTGAGCTTAGAACACATTGCTATAGAGGGACGGCGGCATGTGACGTGCTACGGACGTACCACGTGCAATTGCAATATGCACACATTGAAAATGAACAACGCATACTTTTAGGTGTTGCCAATACAAAATTGTGCTGTTGTATGATGCGATGCGACACAACTGCCAGGGGGCGTATGAGTGATTTATTCAGCATTCTGCTTTTCGTTGGTTGATGGCCCGCGGCATGGTGCTACTAATGCAATTTATTGTCCTTTTTTGCCTGTTTTATTATGGAATCAATTAAAAAGCTTTTGTGTTTGCTTCTATACTAAACGATTGGGTGGCAATAATTGATGTCAAAATTAAATTGAAAAATGCATGTGCACTTAGTTAAGAGGTGTTAAGGGAAGTGGGTAAGCAACTTTGCAATTTATATCGGATTAAAAATCGTAAACACCAAAGTGATGTGGATTATGTGCGAGCAGTGAGCACTGGCGAGTGTGCAACAAAATATGAATGCAGCGCGAGGTTGGTTGAGCTATTAAACGAGAAACATTTTGTAGCTTAAGCGAGGATCAGTAAATTTCGAGAGAAAAGTAATCTATTTGTGGATTATGTGTGCTATGGCTGGCTGTTTGCTTTTAATAATAAATTTTTAATTGTTAACGTGTTTCGAGAGTTAAATGATTTTATTTTACATTCTGTGGGTTTATTTGTTTTAAGCCTTTTTACTATGTTTTTTTATAAAAAATAGAAACAAAGATATTATAAATTGATTATGCATACTGTGGCTAAAAATACTATAAGCAATTATTTAATTAAAAAAATTAACTATATAATAATAACAACAAAAACTTATACACTTTCTCCGGGACCTACCAAATGAAATATGTCTTGTAGAAGTAAGAAAAATGGTGTACCATAAATTTCTCACATAACCTAAAAAACTCATTTAGGGGGGAAGACTTATTTTGAATGCTTAATTTTTTATGGTCTCGTTTTAAACCTGAAACTTAAAGCTTTGAATTCATTGTAAAAGCATACAAATCCATTGGATAGTTTTCGTGTTTCGAATTTAACAAATTATACTAATTAAAGAAGACACGATTATTAAGCATTGATTCGTAATATACGCACCCATTCTTGGTTTTTGTTTATAGGTATTTTGTTATAAGTGAATTGATAGACATCTGATTTCATTTAAAACTCCTCATCTGGGAAACAAATAGATACCACACCTGTAGAAGTTGCACAAGTTGTCACACTATACTGTGGCAAGAAATGAGCCAACGTGCTGTGGCCCGTCAGTTCCATCTAAGCAAATCCTGTCTGTGTCTACATTCTGTTACTACTGCATGGATAAAATTGGTCGAGAAACGATGAAAAATAGAACATAACTCATACGATTTATTTCAATTTTCATCGTTTCTCGACTGATTTTATTTATGCGAGAGTTACAGAATGTCGACTACTAACGAGAGATAGCAATTATTTAAGACTTATGAGGGGCAGCAATTATTTAAAAAAAAAAACACTGGTTTTAAAATATAAAACTCCCCTTTGGAATAAATAGTTATATTTAACCCACAATGCAACCGGAAAAGTGCATTTTATAACCGAAACAACCACGAAAAGCTTGTCCGACCAGCGGTTTTTTTTTTAATGTTTGCAATAAAGCTATCGGTTGGTATCCCCTTTTTCAACGGCCAAGACTAGAGACATCCCAATTTATAACAGTTATAACAGTTTTTCCCAATTAAAAGTGGACGGTGGAGGTGTTATTTTGATATTCAAAGAAAAATGGCATTTTTTGAGATTAATGATCGGATGTTTATTTCATTATAAAGAGGAAGGTATGCCGTTAATAATGGAACACAACATCAGCCAAATGGCCGCCACGACCACGCTTACAGGACCATATCCTTTTCATGAAATTTTCCATAACCAAATCGCAAAGTGGCTGCCCTATGTCCTCGATAGCCTCACGAATTCCATCTTTGAGGTCTTCAATCGACGCTGGGCTGTTGGCGCAGACCTTATCTTTCACGTGGCCCCAAAGGAAGAAGTCGCAGGGTGTTAAATCACAAGATCTCGGTGGCCAATTGTGATCACCTCTTCGAGAGATAACAAGGTCCGGAAACTTTTCCCGTAAATGGTTTCATTGCTTGTGTGGCACGTAGCGCCGTCTTGTTGAAAGTAAACGTTGTCCAGATCAATACTATCCAATTCCGGCCATAAAAAATCATTAATCATCTCTCGATAGCGCAATCCATTCACCGTAACTGTTGCTCCAGCCTCATTTTCGAAAAAGTAAGGTCCAATGACCCCGCCGGACCATAAACCGCACCAAACAGTCACGCGTTGAGGATGAAGAGGCTTTTCAACAATAACTCTTGGGTTTTCCGAGCCCCAGATGCGACAGTTTTGCTTGTTGACGTAGCCTCCGCGGTGGAAATGGGCCTCATCAGTGAAGATGATTTTTCGATGAAATTCCGTACATTTTCATGCATTTCAAGGACCCAATCAGCAAAGACACGACGTTGTTGATGATCAGCCGGCTTGAGTTCTTGTGTTAATTGAACTTTATAAGCCTTAAGACCCAAGTCTTTATGCAAAACGCGGTATAATGACGTTTGTGGAATGCCTAATTCCAAAGAACGACGAGGAATGGACAAACCTGGGTTTTCTTCAACACTTTGGGCTACAACAGCAATATTCTCAGTTGTTCTTGAGCGACGTGCACGGATTTTATTCTTCATATCACTAACTTGTCCCAACAGCTCGAATTTGTCCACCAATTTCTGTATTGCGGTCCGACAAGGTGCTTCACGACGACCCAAAAATGTTTTAGTTTTACGAACCGTCTCTGCCAAATTTTCACCATTTTTACAGTGAATTTTAATAATTTCAATGCGTTGTTGAAGCGTGTATCGTTCCATTTTTATTAATGGCGTAGTTTCTACTTGTCAAATGTCAAAAAATGACGGGTTCAAAAGTGACAGCTACCGAAATAGCGGGCTATTCAAAATAACACCTCTGATTGGAAAACCCTTTATTTTAATATATTAAAACTATGGTGACAACATTGATAAATACAAAATCTTCTTATCAGTTCTAAAAGAACTCATTCATAAATTTGATTTCCGTTGTCTAAAAGTATATAACAAACAAGCGTAGTATAATCAATTTAATCAACCACCAAAACATATGCAATCAATTGTAGACAAATCTTATCACAACCGGAGTCGATAAGGTAGTTTTCAATTGATCACCATTTAATGAATTCAAAACGATAGACAACGTCACTTGGTTGTAAGTGGATGGTAAATTAATTTGCTTCTATTGTTGATAAGATATAAATCGGTTTGTTATTTAAAATTTCCAGCTTTTACATTCAGTACTAGATAGCTGAGATTAGTTGTTTTCAAAGTGTCGTTCATTGCATACCTTTTGGTGGCTACTGGGATACAAAATAATTTAAATTTCTTTTAAAATGGCTTTCAATGGAATCGGTTCAAGCGATTTTGGTGCTGGTATTCCTGAAGAAAACCAGGATTCAATTAAGAAGAACGAAATTCCAACCGTAATGGAATCCGAACTGACCAGTTTATCACGCGGCCAATATGTAACCTTCTCTATAATCGTTGTCATTCTGTGCGGCTTATCGATTGTCGGAAATGTGGGAGCACTTTATGCAATTCAAAAAAGGAAATTGCGTTTGTTTTTTCGAAGTTGCCTCATATCATTGGCTATGAGTGATATCATTCAGACGGTCTTCATGTCAGCTGGATATTTGGCTCAATTTGCAGCACCATATGTGCAAGTTTGGGTACAATCTTTTGCTATTCATTATTGGTGCATTGATGAAATGAGAACTAATGATTGAATTTTTAGTGCCTTGGCGGGGCAATGTGCATTTTTATTCCATTCGTGACGACTGGTGCTATTCTTGCGGGAAGTATGACTTTGGTGGGTATCGCTATGGATAGATATTTTGCTGTTATGAGTTCGGTCCTTGGATCTTGGGATCCTAGCTGGACATTTTGCATTGTGTCGGTGGGCAGCATTTGGGCAATGTCTTATGGTATTGCAAGTCCAATGTATTCAGCATATTCAACATACAAAGTATACATTTTGCGATCGATGGGGCTTGAATTGGAAAGGGATGATGCCGAATTGGTAGGCTTAACGCTGGTGGATATGTGCGTTTCAGAAAAGGTAAATTAAGTGCTAAATATTCTTAGTTAGCACAAGTAAGCAGCTCGCGCTAGATTTTAGCTCATCCCACTTTTCTCTACAAACATCAACTTAAATCCTAGTTTGTACTTGTTTGACAATTTTTTATGATTAGTTTGTTATTGTTTATTTTGACAAATATGACGTTACAATTTTGTCATTATCAGATCATGTTCAAAGCCATTGTAATGCGCATGAAATTTTTTTTAATTAATTTTAGAATCAATTAATTTATTCCTTTTTATATTAAGCTTTAGACATCCACCACTTTTGGAAAAAATAGCTTTTCGACTTTAAGTTTGTCTTTAAACTGAAAAAAAAACTACATTGAAGACAATTTTTTTTTTTAATATGGTATTCGTACTAAAAACAGTTTTTGGTTACCATCTCTGCATTTTATCCACTGCTTTTAAAACTGAACGAAGAAGTTTCCATCAGGGCAAATGACGCCAATTGAAGATTTGTTAAAGGTGCGCTTTTCCGTAGAAGAGTATAACTGTATAACATTTCTTTTTTGCCAAAGTGGCTGAACACAATAGTCCCGAGTCATAGGGCGCGCCTTCACCTGTTGAGGTTTAAATACATAAACCATGATATATAACGGTTTTCAAATTGGACTGTCTCCTCAGACTTCTGTTAAGGTCTCTATACTTTATCTCACTTCCACTTCACGGTGAGAAAGAGCTGGCGAACAAAGGCAAGCGAAGGCTTCTCTGGGTGGCAGATATCCGGAATGTCAAATTTTCCATTACTCTGGCGCATAAATCAGGCTGAATTTACACAAACCAATGGCATGGGTTATGTTGGTTTTGAGGACTGCTGTGATTTGTGGCTTGTTTCCATAGACCTGCGATTGCATAAAACCCCACAAGAATAGGTCTAACGGGGTCAAATCGCACAATTTCGATGGCCAGTTCACCTTGCCTCCACCTGAGGTGACCATACCTTCGAATCGCTCGTGCATAATTTTGTCGCTCGAGTTTTTTGGCACGTAGCGCCATCCTTTGCATAAAATGCATTTGCATAAAATTTTTAAAAACATGGTTTTATAAACAAAAAATCTTTTTTTTAATTTAAATATTATGAAAGGAAAATTCGTACACTCAGTCACTGATTAATTTAACTGACTCATCACTGTACAGCCTTTTATGCAAGTAAATCTGTCAGATTTTATGACATTTCTTAAATATAAATTTTATCTGCAGGCGTACTGAATTTTTGAAATTCACCATTCATAACTCATTAATCAAATGAATTTAATGAATTGCCAGAAAGCTAAAAAAACTAAAATTTCTTTTATTTCGCATTATTATTGATACTTAAGCTAATGATTCATACCTAAGCTAAGATCAGACGGTTTGTGTATATACACAAATTTCATTTGTGTATGTTATACACAAATGCTAAACAAATTTGAACACAAATAATATTTATTTATGCCAGAAATATTTGTGGTTCAGACGATTTGTGTATTTCTTCACAAATGAAATTTGTGTACTCATTTGTGGATATGTCATTCTGTTTATTTGAAAGTGAATCGAAGTGTATCCGGTTCAATTAAATAATTTCAATCAAACAATGTAAAAAAAAAATGTCTTGCCAATAGTTTGGCCGCGTATTTACTCGAAAGTGAAGAAGAAGACGAAAGCCAACAACAGGTCGTAGAAATGGTACGCAAGCGGCGAACTTGTTGGAGAAAAAATTGGCTTGGCCACCGTGAGACGGAGGACTTGTGGAACTACGTGCCGAAGAGCCGCAATTGTATCGAAATTTCGTACGAATGTCGGTCGCTCAGTTCGATTATTTGCTGGCTTTGGTAACGCCATATATTGAGAAGGCCGATACATTTATGCGCCCCAGTATTCCGCCATCTGTGCGGCTAGTCTTGACGATGCGCTTCTTGGCATCTGGCGACAGTTTTCGCTCGCTCCAGTATCTTTTCCGCATTCCACAGAATACAATTTCCACCATTATTCCAGAAGTGCTGGATACAATCTACAAAGTTCTTGCAGACGATTTTCTGAACCCAATAGGAGTTTTGTCTCCGTGAGCCGCCCAATTTGGACGCCAACAAATCGAATACCACTCCTCCGATACGATTTTTGGCTTAACGTAAATGTGTTCATTTCATCTAATATAAATCACCCTGCATGTCCTTATGGTGCCATTTTACAAAACAAATCATTAATATCATAGTTGCACATTAAAATTCGAAGAAAAAACCCTTAATTGACTCGGCTGATATTTAATATTCAGTTGAATTTTCAAAACCATTTGTGTATTCTCACGAAATTTGTGTATGCTTAAATTTTCAGAATACACAAATGATGTGGCATACACAAATGGTGCCCAAATATACACAAATAGTCATAAAATGATTTGGGTACCCGATCAGACGATTTGTAAATGTACACAAATTCGATTTGTGTATTGAATACACAAATGATACACAAATCGTTTCTGTACGTCATTTGTGTACATCAAATTTGTGGTTCAGACGATTTGTGTATTTTTTTGTCAATAATACACAAATTTATACACAAATATTTGTGTATACACAAATCGTGTGATCTAAGCTTTAGCACCTATGTATTTATTTTTACATTCTTAGATGGTGATTATAAAAATCCAAAAATCATGTACATAGGTGATATTGAGTTATATAATTTTAAATTTCCAAAATAAGGTTATATTGACATATAACTGTTGTTCGACCAATCATCTAAAAAGTCCTTGATGGATGCATCCATAGAATCTTATATCTTCATTTAGCAAGAACAATAAGAGCCCATTAGTGTTTTGTATCATATGCGTAGTCTTAGATGCTATACAGAAGCCCCACAATAGTTAATACTAAATAGTTAAAAAAAAAATCACACCAAAATCAAGGAAAATCATAACAAAATGGGTAGTTATTAATTTTGAACGGACAAACTTCCGTGGAGAAAGGCAAAATCCTAAAAACAGTCAATATGAGTGCACTTAAAAGCCTTTAACTCTTGTTTTAATTATCAGATTATCAATATTTAGGTACATAATTGAAGGTCAAATGTTAGGCAATAATTGTGTGAATACTAAAAAGTCGTGAAACGACTGTTACGGGAAAATCGGCTAGATTTAAAACCAGATTTCTAATGGTCCGATCTTGAAGGTAAATATATTTAAATGTTAACTAATTCTTAAGCTAAATATATTTGACTACAAGCAGAATTATGTCAGCGAAATCAATGACACGGACATCTTGAGAAATTATCCACATAAATTAATAAATCCTATAGCATACCTATTTTAATAAGAATAATACCTAAGTATAATGAGATAAATGAGAATCAATTTTACTTAAAAATTAAATTCTATTAAAAAATAGGTATAGAGCTTTTACCTTGATTGAAAGCCTCACTATTCAGAAATTATTATAAGCTATACTCTCCTTCGATAGATATTTACTAACATTTGCATTGATTCTCTTCCCGTTTCACAGAAATCAAACGCATACTATTACATTGTGGTGCTGGCCATAATTTTCATTCCGACGTTGGTTGCCTTCGTTTGGCTTAACTCAATCATTGCCAATAAATTGTGGATCCGACGGCGTTCTATCAATGCACGGGCCTCTGCACCACCACCCCAACTAGGAAAACCTGAAGCTCCCACTGCAACGCCAACAACAACCTCATTGTGTGCCGATCCCAGTTTGAACGAAAAACCCCAGGAGAAGCAAATGGAAATGGCCCAGCAACAACATGCATACGACCATCCCTGTCATTGCCAGGGGGGGCATAAGATTTGTTCATATTCAACACTAACGGTGCCGACACCGACGAGGAGCATGGTAGCGACAACAACAACGACAATTACTACAACTACGACCGTGAAGTCACTGGAGACGGAGAGGCAGACCCAGCACAACAATGCGAAAAGCAATTCCAACGCTGGAGGCAACAGCGCGAAACATATTAGTACCCGCGAAGCTCGCCACCTGCGAATGTTTGCCATTGTTCTGATCCTGATGGCTGTGTTCATCTTCTTCCGGTTGCCTGCCTGGGTGTTTCTCATTATGCGAATGTACGGCAACTACACGCGTCCAGTTCACTGGATTTTGCATTTCTCCTTTGGCATCCTTACCCTGACCAGCTGTGTCCTTAATCCGCTGTTGTACACGTTCCTAGCTGAAACAATCCAATACACGTTGCTCATGAAAGGGAAACTTTGTGGTCTAAGGCGTTTCTTTGAGAATTGCGTCGGGGATAATTGTGGAAGAAACATCCACCATTGCAATTCCAGCGATGCCAACAAGGACATCTACGACAATAACATGACTCAGATTCAGAAACAACTTCAAAATGCTAAAACACTAAATTTCAACGCCAACGATGATGACGAGGGCCATGCTAAAGATGATGATGGTGAATGCTGTTGCAAAGACGACGGCGACGACCGCGACGTCGCAAGTAACGATGGCGCCAAAAGTACTTCAAAGAAAAATAATGATGACTCTAATGCCAAACTGTACACCATCATCATCCCGGTTCTCCAGAGGGAGGTCATGTAATGGTGTATCTAATGTTAGGTGTTAGGTTGGGGTTGGGGTAGCTGCGAAATATACATACAAATACATACATAAATGTAGTAACATGCTTGAGTGCAACACTCTTGTAATAAAGATGAATAAATAGTAAGATATCCAAATGCACGCATATTTTTGTTTGTTTTTGCGGCCTTCAACTTTGCCTTTAACACAGTGGCAAGCAAAAGACATCTTCAATATTGTATAGGTACTTATTTAAAATCTTTTCTTTTTAAATGTGATTTTGGTTTACCAATTAGTCCGTCAATTATTGCTAAGAAAAAATTTTGAATTTCTTTTGTTTGGATTTCTTGATACAAATACATGTTTATAGATAACATTCAAATTCAAAATTCAAAAAATGTAATATTATTGGATAACTCAACATATATGTAGAAGAAAATGTTCACCTAAGCGAATGAAAAGTTATATTTTTAGAAAACATTTTATCGGTTTGTTTTACACTTTCTTCAAAAACTGCAAGTAAACTGTGGTCTCAAAATCTCTTTAATGTGTCTCTTGTATGTGTCTTCATTTAACAAAAAAAAAAAACAGATTTTTTTATGGGGAGGCAAACATTTGTAACTGAAGTTGGTAGCTCTTGATTTCACTTGTTCGAGAAAACAGAAAAACTTGTTGCAATTACAAAGGATTTTGTAAATACCCTAGATTACAAATTGTTGTTATCTTTTATGAAAGTACTTTTTACTTCCACACACAACTGGAACAATCAGTCTTATCGGTGATTCCGGGATAAATTGATCTCCCTCGGATTTATTTTTTCCCAGAGTCAAATATTCATATCATGGAGGATAACTTCAATCTCCCCCGAACAGAATCTCCTCCGATCATGTTACAAAATTGATTCTTTCAAAAGCCACCCAGAAGGTGGCTATCAAAAAGGTGTTGCAAGCTATAGCGAAGTTGGACTAGCTAGAGAATAGTTTTTGAAAAATTAATTTTGAAATTCAAAATTTTGAAAATTTTGAAAAAAATAAAAATTTTTTTTTTTTAAACTGATTCTGTTCAAAATTTTACGTTATTAAGTAATTAGTATTTTTGTTTTTAATATCTTATGCTCTTATTTTTAGTTAAACACCAAAAACAGGATGCTAAAATCAATTCTAGTTCTTTAGAAAATTGAAAATAACAAAAATAAAATTCACTCCAATTCCAATGGGATTTGAAGATCCTATTTCCACTATACGTTAGCTAGTAAAGTTGTTTCCGCAACCTACGCTTCAATTTTACGGTAAATGTAATCAACTTAAAGCTTACTGTTTTTTGAACTCTTACTTAAATTTAAGCTGTCAACTAATAAAGAATGGAAGGTACATCCTTTCTAGTTATTATCTTCTCTCATCTAAAAATAAAAGGACGTGTTTCATTTCGGGAATAGGAAAATCTCTATTCATCCAAGTATTCATATAGCTCGGACTATTTCTTAATTATCGGAAATTGATAATTGCGCATTCAAAAGTAAATTTAGTTTTTTTTTCAATTTTCTCAAAAAGTAAAAGACATTTATGCATCCGGTTTTCTGTTTTTGACTTAAAACTAATAAGAGCATTGAATTTAAAAAAAAAATAGCACTTAATCAAGTAAAATACCTGCTATACGATTTTTTTCTTTTGTCAACCCAATCTACACGCTCTAGTTTTTTATCACACCTTATGCGAAAACCCTGTATATTCGGAAAGAACTCTGTACAAAATGAATAACTTTTAACATGATAGTCCTAAACAGTTAAGCTCACTCTCCACTTGTTTCCAGTGGATTTTGAGGACATCCTTATCTATTTTATGTTAACTTCTATCTATTCTCTCAGGAATGGCATTTATTTGCTGTTTATTAATTATGGTTGACCGTTTGATTATACGAAATTGTAAGCATAAGAAATTCAAAAAACTTTTCAACAAAAGCAAAACTTACATATTTTTATTTTGAAAATTCTCCAACCAAACTTAAGAGATTTTTTTCCAGTGAAATATCATTGATTATAAAAATTTATTATTTAGTGATTGACCTGTTGCTAACAGGCTGTTCGTTGAGATCTGGTATAGGCTTAAAAGAATTGATATATTGCAGTTAGTCATAGAACAGACGTCGGATCACACGGACGGACGGCTATTACAAATTATTTAAAAATTATAAAATCAAACCCAATGGAAGTATTAAAGTTCATCGTGTAGTTAAAGCTGGAAGTTAGAATGCCTAATAAAGCAGTACTAAAATTATTCCATTAATTGTGCAGGACATGGGATTTTTATTAATAATAATTAATAATAATTTTCAGTGAGAGATTAAAGTTAAACCCGAGTTATCTCATCGAATATGTTGAGTTAACTCAGGATTAACTAAACAAATTCGTTTGATGTTTTATCCACCGAGTGTGGTAAGTTGTTAGGCATGAATTCTGCTCCCTCAGTTAACTATGGGTTAATTTACTTCTAGAGTTAACTAACTCCGGTTTAACTCACCACTGAAAAACTGGGCTTAAGAGGTTGAGGTTGGGTTTTTATGTGGCTTTTGAGCAAGAAAGGATTGAGGCAATCGATATTGAATCTATAAAAGTATGATTTTGCTATGAAGAAATGTATAAAGCTTAGTACGCGCTTAATTTAAGCTTTCTCTCCAAAAATTTGCGAAGCTAAAATTAATGAAAGAATTTTGGCCGAGTGATACTTAGCTGCAGTTAAAAAACAGATTTTTGTTTCTTACTGTACATCACTATCTGTCAAAATTTCAGACACGAAATAATTGTTGGGCACAATAATTCTCAAGCTAAATGTTGATAGATTCTATAATTCTTAAATTTTGTGTGAACTTTGCTTTGTGAAAATACAAAATTAAAATTGAGAAATAATTGGAAAAGTGTAATTTATCTCATTCCAAGAAAAGAATATATTTTATTAGATTAAATTCAATGTAATTTGAATATAATTTTTCCCAGATAACAGTTGTTTTCTGTGAAATATTCTCTAAAGCGCTCTCATCTCAAAATTAGCTAGGATTTTAGCTGATGTTTAGAGAAATAGTGCAAGCTTAAATTAAGCCCGATCGGCTTAATTGCTAAGACATAACAGGTATAAAATTAAGGTAAAAATTCTTTTGAATAAATGATTCAAAAAATATATAAAATACGAACATATTTCTTTTTATTTAAAAAGTTGCTAAGTACCTACTAAAAATAATTTTTCATTCCAAAAACCTTCAACTTATTTTTAATTAAGATCTCGTCTTTCAGAGATACGTCTTTAAAAACTGACAATGTTGCGATTGTCAAAAACTTGGATATCTAATTCATTCAGCCAACATTATTAATAACTCAAACAAAAAACATAACTAACGGAAGGTACTGGAGTAAATAATTATGTGTGCATATTAAGCACCTATAAAGATTATTAAGCTTGATAGTTGATGGTGTTAATTTTGTAAACAAATAAGAAATCCATATATTTAGTAGATACTAATTAGTGATTATATCTTTAATGTGAGCCTACATTACAGCTGTTAATCACAAGAGCATGTTCGATCCAGTGGTGAGTATTTTTTTTTTGAATTTTAAAACGCTGCCAACAAAATTTAAAAGCGCCAGAATAGCTGTTAGGTGGCGCTAATAACAAACTATAAGTATGGGAGAAGGGGGTACTAAGGACACTTGGAACACTCATACGCCACAGTATCCAATTTATTTTTTAGTCACGTTGTTTTTTGTTAGTTTTTTATTAATTGTTATTTATCTTATATAATATACAATTTTTCCATTTAGTAAACTGTTATAACTCCCTTGGGGCTTGGGGTTTTGGACATGCCGTAAAAAACACACAAGATAACACTAGTTAAAATAAGTCAGAGCTATATGTATTTAATAGTTATTTTTTTTTTTATTTTCAATCCCTAAATAGGCAATTACTATAGTCTTTAAGAAAATTTTAAGCAATTTACAATGAAAACAATTCAAAAGAAACTGCTGCTTGTAGTTTTTTTTTTTTAAATTTTCAGTCTCTGAATAGATTTAGACATGTCTAATGTGCCCCTTGCTTACCGTCTAAAAGTACCCCAAGGAGGCCCACAAACTAAAAATTTAATATTTATATTTAAACGATGTTAAACACCAAAATTATTAATTGATAAAATCACAAAAGAACTAATTATTGTAACTAAAACAATTGTGAACTTTCCCCACGTTGGGTTAGGCTTGTTTTGTTGGAAAACACTAAGCCTTAAATCGAAATAACTATTACCCTGAGACAGACATTTTTTAAAAAATTTTTTTAGGTTGGTATCGTCTCAAATCTCATCAGACATGTATTTATGGAAGATTTACTACTATAAAACTTTGCTTTATTATTAAAAAGTATAAGTTTGATGCTGTTTTTGATGCTGTGCTAGGCTGCCCTCTTCTCCCCTACACATTAAAAAGTAATTTTCGGAAAAAATGTCGCTTATGTATAGTCGTCCCGTAAGAATGGTATAGAAATTTCCAAATAAAATACAACTTTGGATTCACATAAATTTCAGTCGTATTGTCCCGTGTCTTTGAAAGCCCTCTTTTAAATATGCCTTAACAGAGAGCCTTCTTAAATTTTGTTCCACCGTACTGTATTTGGGGTCATGAAACATGTGTCGTGATCATAAACTTTTATGCAAATTGTACACTGACCATGAATATCTTTAATATTTTTTTCTTTGACAGCTAATCTCCAAAACCTAGTTTCCTTGATTTTCTTTTTTCTCACCAGTGTCAAGGCGGCAGTGGCGGTCTAAAAAATTATCAAGTGTTCAAACGCTGGAATGATACTTTACATAAGGAAGGAAGGAAAAAAGCCACTGAGTGAACTTTAGGATACTCGTTGAAGAACAAAATAAGTTTCCGTGTAGTAGTTTTCTTCTTCGCAAAATAATGGATGAGAGAACCATAACGCCTTTAAGGATATGATAGGAGATGGAGATGGAGGAGTTTAAAACCCATAGAACCAAGAAACTTTGCACTTCGAGTTTTGACTTGAGGTTATTATTACTTCGAATGCACACCTAACTACCAACACGGGAAAACGAAACGAACTATCAGAGAATACAAACTTAGTATAAGAGTATAGGACGATGACAAGGACGAAGATGTGGCAGAAGAGAGGACAGGACGTTGATGAATCTCTGAACTGGGAATGCAAAATGGATTATATCCTAGCTGATGCTGATGCTGATACGATTCGCCTCCCTTAATAGTCTTAGTGCTATACAGAGTATATATGAAGCTGTTGAAGCAGCAGATTCCAGCAGATCGATTGAACTTTTGTGTCCTTTTTGTGGGTTTTTGTTTCAAAATGGTATTTCAGCCGCACTGACTGTGAGGGATTCGATTTGTGCTCGTGAGAGCTCTACACATTCTAACACTGGATCACTACTATAGAGGTCTTGTCAGCTAGGACAGGAAATTAATGTTTTGCGGCAAGAAGGATTCTCCATGTGTATTGTATAGGTATGTAAAATTATACCTAAAGTTCCATAGGTTTCAGTCTATACATATATAGCAATATAAAGCAAAGACTAAGTGGAAGAAAGTTTTAATTGAACTGAAAAACGAAAGTGGGATTCTTGAAGAAGTTTTCCTGCATGTCTATGGTTTTGGCCAAGGGGAAGTTGCGGAGGGAGAAGTTTTCTTCAATTTCTTAGAAATAAGTTAAAATGGATAGTTTGACATCAATGGAAGTTGTTAGTGTATTAGTTTTTCGAAAGACATTCTGATTCCATAGTTTGTTACTTTTGTTTGTTGTTATATGCAAGAATGACGAAGATTGGTTATTGGGAAGATTTGTTTATATGGGACTCCAACTCCAATCAACAAGAAAACTTTTGACAAACTATGCTAAGGAGATTTTGTAATTATTACGCAATCACTTTAATGAATACAAAATAAATGTTTAACATTTCATATGGTGAAAACATTAAACATTGGAGAATCAGAGCTGAGAATTGATAAGGAAGCGACAAACTGTCAAGTTTGAACCAAACATTGGCACGGCCGGCGAGTGAGTTATGTATTGTAAAGTGTTCTTTAAAATACTTTGTGGCAATTTTAAATTCGTTTGCTGGATTGGAAATCAATCCACAAACAATAATCATTGAATGCTTATCAGGCATTCTTTGTTTTAATCATTGCCAAACAAAATCATTTGCTTATTAAGCTAATGGATGTTTATCGATAAATATTATGTTATCCATCCGATCATTTGCAATGTTGCAAAAAGATCTCTTTATCCATTTTGTGTGGGTGTAAAGTGAGTGAAATATCGGGTTTTGTCTTAGTATACCACTGATTTAATCTTATGACTCTTTGTGATTTTGATCCACTGCAGCAATAGCAAACGTAAATCTTTAATGAACAAATGATGATAATCACCACTGAAAGAAGATTTTCGATAAAAATAAGAGCTGGGTCAAAAGCCACGAAATCTAGAAAAATTATTTTATTTTTTCAAACTACTCTTGCTTCCTAAGTGAGCGTACTAAATTTTAAAAGTCGCTGGGGGAGTTTATTAACAAATTAATTTCGTAAAGGTACACACATTTTTTAAAAATGTTTAAGAAAAAATGTTGGTACGCCAATTTGAAGTGTTTGTTAATGCAGAGTTAAAGACTTAATTTAAAAAAAAAATTATCAATCCATTTTTGAAATATCGAATTTTCAAAAAATTGTATATGTGTACGTACTATATTATTAAACGATTTTTTTCGAAATGGAAATTTTAACTCCAGATTAATAAATCTTTAAATTTGGCTTTCAAAATTTTTATAAAAGTACATTTCTTAATAATAAATTAAGATTTTGTTAAGAAATTAGTTGGTACACATTGCGTTAGTGTCATTTCAGAAATTGTTTATTCGATGTATTTCTAACTATGTATTAAGTGAGATTAGTGGGATAAGAATTTATTTACACAGCTTAAAGATACAACTGAAAAAAACTGACAGCTTGGTATTTTAGCAGTTCTTACACTTCTTGCCACAGAAAAAATTCAAATCTTAAGGTTTTCAGTGGAAGGGACATTTTTTCTTTAACCTAAAAAAACGTTTCTATTAGCATCAACTTCAAACTGTTTTCCTTAATAATCTCTACTCTTTCAAAATTCAATAAAGAATCAATAGAAACGACGTAGTCGTTTTTCATAATTCATTATATATATAAAATGTGGCTCATAATTGCAATTGCTACTTTTTGAACATCCCCTACTTGGCGGACACTTTATGCCGGAATCGAAAAATGTTGTTATCAGAATTTGTAGCTAATTAAATTGTAATGTTTTGCTCAAACCAATAGTTTTTAGCTAGCATAGTTTTGTATACATTTCAGGAAATGTGTTTTTTAAACTTGAATTTGAATCAAAAAATGATCCATAATTAGCATTTAAAAAGCTACAACTTTTCTTAGAAGAAAATTTTCTTAAATTCAATTTTGTGACCGTTATATATGGGTCAACGTCTTATTTCAGTGGACACTTTGATAACAAAAAACGTAAACGAGCTACAAAACCAGAGTTTGCGCGATATTTTTGTATATAATAACTTCAGATTGGTGCAAAAAAAATTTTTTGGATTTTGGCAGCTCACTTTTGAGCTAACTTAATACTTGAATATAAAAAAAACCGTTAGATCTACCAATTTCGGGTGAGCGCAAAATATAAGCATTTAAAAAGCTACAATTTCTAGCAAACATTTGTTTTGATAATCCCAAGTTTTTAGATTTAGTCCGATAATTTCAAATTTATTTTAGCGGAAACTTTAATAACAAAATTTTTGGTTTGCACAACAATTAAGCATTTAATTTGCTACAAATTCAGATTGAAAATTTTGTCGATTCCGCCATAGCAAAGGACGTACTTTTCCACAGTTTTCGTTCACTTTTTCTTTCGTGAATAAAAACAGCTCCAGGTTTCTGTTTGTTGAGTCAATAGAACTCCCGAGATAGACTGAAGCCAGTGATGTTAAGTTCGATAAAATTATACTATTTTTATACATGTAGGTATTCGACTTTGCTAAAGTAGGTACCTACTCAAAGTATTTGTATGAAACACGCGTTGGCTGCTGATTCATAGATTTGGTAATCCTGAATATAGGAATAGTTGTTTTACTCCCATCTTGTCGCTTTCACCCCAATTCACTCTATAAATAGTTGAGTTTTGAAGCTAGCTAGCCTTAAAATGATTCTCAAAGTCCATTCATGAAATAGGTATGTGGAACTTTTTAAAAAGAAGAATTTTTGAAATCAGATACCAGTTTTTGTGTCCATTTCATTTCACCCTACATTTTCAATCCAACAATTCCTTCCTCATTGAGAGAAAAGCTGAGAAATTAGCTGAGGAATTCTGTAATTCTGTTCATGTAAATCACAATCAGATTGCTGAGACCTCAGTACAGTCTGTGTGGCTTTTATGTAGGTTCGTCTAAAAGATGGATCTGTTTTTTTCTAAGTATATGAAAACCACTCGTATTTGAATGCAACGTTGAGTTGTGTCAAAATATCACAAATTCTTATCATCTAATGTCGTTTTCGTTTGGATTTCGGAACTGTTCCATTCCTATCTAAAATGGGAAATTTGGAGTAAAAGGAGTGAAAAAAGAGTAGCTCCGAACGTCCACTCGAAAACGACATAAGTGAATCTTTGAAAACAAAACATAACACAATATAAATAGCACTATGAGAACTAAAGATAAGAAATAAGTAAATATGTATGTTAAAATCAAATTTCATTTAAGTTGGCTATCGCTCAAAATATAGGTCAAATTGCGTCATTATAAATAATTTAGTGTATGAAGTTTTGTTTTGCTTGACTTTCATGATACAAATTCGCATACCTACCAATAATCGTACGATTAAAAATTCTCTCAATCTTAGAATTTGAAAATAATAAACAACTACTTCAATGGAGGCAAGAAGCAACCAGTATAACATCGCAATTGGTTTGATTCGAACCAGACTCTCTTCATTCAAACAAAAGCAAGAGCTTACAAAATTCCATTCCAACATAAATAAAAGGGTGTCTCAGATCACGCGAGAAAGTCATGGGACTTCTGCGAAAGCTTGGCTCTCACTTCTTTAATTTGGAAAAAAGCCCGGCTCAAGCGACACCATCATCACCGTACACCTACATAATATGGGGCGATTGGGCATGGGCATCCAACTCAAAAGTGTAGTCGCACACCATCGACTTGGCAGTTGCAAGCGCAGATCAGTGTAGATCCATCACTCGACTTGGTCGGTTGATCGTAATTTGAGTCAATTCGCAGATTCGTGTTAGAAAAGAAGTTCGAAATCATTTTTTTCTGTTTTGCTTTCTTCTTCTTCACCTTACCCTCCCTGGTGGCTTACTAAGAAAACCATATCCATTTTTCTGTCGCATGCGTGCGCGGTTTCTTTTTTTTTTCGTTGATTTCTTTCAATAAATCTGCGCGATTCTGTCAAAGAAAGACCTCAAAACATACTCGTTTCGTAAAAAAAGATATAATTGAACGGTTAATTTATTTGATATTCATTCAACGTCTCTCGGTATATAGCTACTTCACTTTTTCACCGTTATTGTGAATCAGTTGGTCAATTGTTAAAAAAGAAAATATAAATAGTTTTCATTTACTGGCATTTGTTTATTTTCGTTTTAGAGAGTTGTATCGCTCTTGAAAGTTGATAAATTCACAGTGAGTGGAATTTGTGAGAATAAGATATTTTAATTATAACTGTGCTGTGATTGGCGTACATGCTAGTTTTCAATTTGTTCCAATTAATGAAATTTAAGTGCAGCATAGAAGTGTCCTGTGTCAAACGTTAGCGGCGGCGGGAACAGAGGTTTACAATTTTTCCATCATTTCTGACATCGGGGAAACAAAAACATCAACATATAAAAGCCAGCACAATCGATAAAGTCATCGGGCGTCAACAGTCGAGCCCAGGCTAGCAGCTGAGTGAAGTTTGCAGAGGAAATCCGAGTTCCATTCAGGAAAAGTGAGTGCAATCAAGCGTGTTTGTGGATTAGTAGTACCTGTCTGGTCCATATACACACAATGCTATAGAGCCATAGACCAATCCAGCCAGCCAGACCCCGGTGTTCCTCATTTAGAAACCAACTCATAACTAGTTTATATGGGAGACTAACCAATCAACCCAACCTCTCTCACTTTTCAAATCGTATTTTCTTGCTATTTTTGCGCGCTATTCTCTTCTTCGATATCAAACAAAAAAAAAAAACAATACAGAAAAGCTGTATTTTTGTACATTATACAAAATGTAGGTACCTTAACTTTTCAGTACTTCAATTAGATAAAGGTGTTGTTTTCAGATTGAGCGCGAATGTTCTTGGCTACGTTGAAGAAACTAATTAATTTGTAGACAAAGGTTATACCTACAAGCTAAAATAACAAAAGACCTAGTTTTAGTGTTGGAGAAAAATTAGCAGCCTAAATTATAATCGCATTGCATAGGATTATACAATCCTTATAATGCCTGTGAACGCGAGAATCTTATTTATAAAACTTATACTTATGTTGAATAGAGGCATTATAAGCTTAGACCGTTTGGGGGTTGAATAGTGCCTATAAAAAATTGTTTAAGTATCGAAATGTCATATGTATGTAAGGGTGGCACTTCTTTTGGGAATGCTTGAATATCTTTTTTGTTCCCCCCTAAAAGTGATCAAGGTTCATAAATATGCAGGTACTTGTACATGTACATACATACATACAAAAATTTGTGTAATTTTTTTTTAAATCGGTTAAGGTTACCACGTATCACGGATCAATAGAAATTCCCCGCTCGCAGTATTCAGTCCTCACAATAATTTCAAACATTGCCACAATATGCGCCACCTTAAGATGTATTTACCTACAAACATAAATATATTTCGCAATTTAATCACACTGTGAGAGAATGGAATAATTCGTTTAAGGAATTAATAAAAACATGCATTTTTTGTTGTAAAATATTTAACTTTATGTTCTAGCGCATAAAATATTAAAAGTTTTGTTAACCAAATGTGGCAGTAAAATGTAATAGATTTTCCCTATTTGGAACTTTATTTGACACAAGCGCATTACAACTTTAATGGATAGGGAAATGTTTTATGAATAAAGATTTATGCAACGTTGAATAGAGGCTACATAAATGCTTATGCACTACACAGCTATTCAGCTGCTTAGAGGTGTTTAGCGAAAGAAATAAGGCTGTAGGTATATTTTGAAATTCTAATGCTAATTCCGACTTACAGGACCATAGGTCTCTTGGTCAAGTGAACGAACATGAAGCCCATTCAACTGGTTTATAACCAGTCTTTTAAATTTTTCGATATACCGAAAAGTTGAATACTAATACACACACATAAGACAAGTTGTTAATTTCTCGGGCCACCTCTATTCCTCCTTTATTTTGTCAATGATGGGATTTGTGTCTGTTTGTCTATTCCAGGGCCCTATTGCACCAACAACTTATCACTAATCACTTAGCCTCCGGACATAATGTGCATGGATTGAATGTCCGACTTAAGGCAGATGGACATTATATCCGCAGACATTATGTCATCGCACTGCAAGAAAATCGTATCAAAATTCATGATATTTGCTAAAGTGATTAGTTATAAGTTGTTGGTGCAATAAGGCCCAGGTGTACATCGAGCAAGAGTCTAAAAAGATGAACGGATTTGCTTTAAAGTTGTTACATAACATTTGCTTTTAGTTCCATCGAGAAAAATTATGAATGTTTGATTCGAAAATCATCTGTAGAGAGGTAGGCAGGTATATCGGTTTCGGATTTTTCAAAATTTCTCAAATATGGTTTGCAACTTTGTCTTTGATTTAAATGTATGACTTGAAAAAGAAGACAAGGTCAAATTTTACAATCGTGCTTCCCGGTGTGTCGATTGTAACACGGTGAAAGGACGGTTGTAACACCATATAAGTGAAAATAAAAGTAAGAAAAAAAGGCGCCTATACTAAGAACTTAATTCAAAAACCATATTCCCATAAATCACCTATTTCACAAATAAATTAATTCCAATAAAACGGCATTCTAATCCAGCCTTTATATTAAATGGGTATATTATGTAATATAACATTATTTTGAACTTATTTAAAAAAAATTCTATTCTGAGCCCTACATCCAGCTGCTGAATAAACAGTGTCACCAAGAACATTGTGTGGACGGTTGTAATAATTTACAATTAACAAAAGTGTAATTTCTGCTCACAAAAATTGTTACAACCGTCCACCCCATACTTTTTTATATTAAAAAAGTAGATATAGCTGGTAAGTCTATCGAAAAAAATATTTAGGTACTCTATTCGATTTAATACAAAATGGAGTACGCGAAGATCGCATCCATTCAATAAATTGTTTACTTTTTGTTTCAATAAAAAATACTGAAAAACTCAAGACCAACAAAAATTGCGTTTCCACTAGAATTTCACTTTTTACTAATATTGGAACATTCGACTTTATCTACTGACATTCGAATTTTTCTATTTTTGTTGGTTTAATTCAGTACTTTATTGCAAACAATTTTGAATTAAGAAATAACCGCACACAGTTCTATTTTTTCGTAAAAATTGAATGTTACAACCTTTTCGTACTCACTCTCCCCTACCTTCCATTGAACCAATTTTTGTTTTGTTTTACTTTCAATACTCTTGAAAACAGTTGAACTGATTGTGATCAATTTCTGAGTTTTAATAAAGTGACAAACAAATATAAAGATTAATAGATGAAAGGTGTGCTCACTGAAAACTTAAATTTTTAAAAGTTCCTTGAACAAACGAACATTTATGAGCTCTGTTTTAAAACCGACACAAAAATCATACCCTATGCAACCGTTTCCAGGGTCACCTCAGCTACACAAACAAAATATCTTCATTCTCCAATATAGGATGCAAAATCATTGAACTTTTTATATTTTTTTTTAAATTTTATTTTCCTCTCCCCGTGATCGACAAAGAATTGATTGGATTTTAGAATTGAATTTCAATTCATGCACTGGACCTCTCTGCCTGTGGATGGTTCTGGCTGGTTGAGGCCGACCCCCTTGTCGCTCATTGTTGTAAAGTCTAGTTCAACCATGCTCTGTGCGTATCTTATCAAGTTTTACGTTTTGACCTTTTCCCTATTTTTTTTATTTTAATTCAGTTGAAACTTGAAATTGAAATATCTATACTTAGCCGCATTTTGTTGTTGTTGTTTGCATTGTTTTGAGAGATGATTGCTGACTATCAGAATTGAGATTATCACTTGAAATGTTGTCTGGTGCATACAATAAATAGCGATTGTTTGTTGATAATAAACATAGACAAAAATATTCATGTGATTGATTGCAAATTTGAAAAATAAATAAATTGGTTCTTCCCCGTCCCCGGTACTTGAATTTGAATTCATTGAAAAGTCAATTTTCAAAAAAAAAAACTGAGACCCAAAATTTTTTGGCGTAAAATGTTTATCAAACGACATGAGATAAGAGATTTTTTCAAGAAAGCTAAGCAAATTTTGTATACAAAAATTCCTGTTGAATCCACAGCATGCACGTCTGCTGACATTATTTTAGAAGAGGGTGCTGAAATCGTAGTGTCTCTGGCTATATGTGAAAAATAAAATGCGAAAATTCTCGCATGGCAAATATAATAACCGACGTTAGTGAATAAAAAAATTGAACGAAGTATGTTTTGACGTCGCGTCGTCTGAAAAGTAGTTTTCTTAAAATTGACTTTGTTATTACAGGTACGCAGTTTAATCAAAATCGTTAAACCTGTTTTCGAGAAAATTAAAAATAAAACAAAATATTTGTATGGCAGCTACCCGTTCTAGAAGAGCTAAAACAAGCATTCTAATTTCGCATCTAAGGAATCACATAAAAATGCTCCATACCAAATTTGAAGCAAATCGGGCCATCCGTTCAAGCGCTAGCTCAAATGACAGTGGACGCACAGACCGATCGACGGCATGACGAAACCCACTTGTTCGGACTTCTCGATCATCGAAGTGTTAGTTTTGATTACAACCTCGATTTTTTTTTACACGAAACCAATACTTGCCGTAAAGAGCAAGTAAACATATTGCATTTAAAGATTTTAAAAATATCCATTTTTTTCTTGCGAATATATATGTATGTAGGTTCCACATGGCAAGTAATGGATTCGTACAAAAAATCGAACTCTCTCTCTCTATGATGATAGAGAAGACGAAAAAAGTGGGTTTCGTAAAAACGACTGTCTGTATGTTTGTTCGGCTACATCCTAAACGGATGTGTCGATTTTCTTTAAACTTGGTTTTTTGGACATTCCCCCCACACTTTTTTTTAATTTTTGTATCACCAAAAATAACTGTACCTGTCATACACAATTTTTTGGCCAAACACGAAAGTCTTATTTTTCTCAAAATCTTCTCCACAGTTTAATGGTAGATACCTATCTCTCATAGAACCATTTTCTATTCGCTATTCTGGAAAACGGTTCAACTGATTCTGATCAATAATAATAATCAATAAATAGTATTGTATACCAAAATTTTCAAAAAGATATTTTTTGGATTTTTAAAAAAATTCTGAATTTTTTTTTGAAAACTCAATATTTCAAAAACTATTCTTTCGATTTTTGTTAAAATTGGCAACAAGCAGTTTATCTACAAGATTTTTGAAAAAATATTATTCTTATAACCAAAAATAACGGTACCTCCCATACAAATGTTTAAAAACCATTAAGGAAAATCTCTTTTTCTTCTCAAAAACGACGACAAGTATGATCTAGCATTTAATTTTATTAAATTTTACATTGATCTATAATTAACAGTAGGTACCTATGATAGAACGGCTTTTTTGATTTTCGACTATCTCATTATCTGACTTTTACCAACTAAAATTAAATTTTTCGTACAGAAGCTTGTAATAACTTTAAATAATATTGCATATCAAAAAAATATTTTTGGATTTTTAAAAAATATTTCAATTTTTTTTTGAAAATTCGATATTTTGAAAACGGGGGTAACATTTTTTTGTATAATTCAATTTTTTTTTTTTTCTTAAAAATGTTAAAAAATTTTATATGTAAAAAATTAATTATTTTTAAAACCACTCCTAAGATTTTTAAATATTTTTTGTTATTAACTAAAATTTATATAACAATTCAGATGGTGTACATCGCGTTGGGTTCAAAACAGTTTCAGAAGTATTTTAATCAATTTCTAATTTTGTTGATTTAAAACAATTTTGCAGTTTAAATAATATAATTTTCTTGCATGCATATTGCATATGTGCAAATCGGGGCAATATTGTAAATTTTGGTATACTCACATAATACTGCCTGGAACTTAACTAAGTTTTGACAAATGAATAAAATATAGATAGGCTCCCATAACTAATTTATTTTAGATGTTAGAACCACAGTGTGATCGCACATAAGAGCAAGTTCGTTCCATCAGATCAGTTCAAGTTGCATATTTATTTAAGGTTAAGGAACTGTTTACTTTGCTAAGTAATGAAAAAAAATGTAAATATGTATGTACTTATATAATACACATATATAGTATTTGAATAATAGAGATTTGCATCACTACCTCTACCTAAATAACTACATAGTATTCCACTTAAAGTCTTATTCGAATAGATTCTCGTAAAAATTCCCTTAGATTTCCTGAAGAAAAAAACAAACGGACAATTGCTTATCTTTTCATAGAATATTATCCATAAGATGCTATGAGCCGAGCAATATACGTAGGTATGTATGTAAGCAATTTTGTAAAGAATAATATTATTTTAATAACATCCTTTATTGTGTTCTATAAAATATAGCTCATGGAAACGCCATGTAAGAATCTATGAATAGCAGACAAATTGTTTAGATAGTGTTTAAATGTGCAGTTTTTTTAGTATCCAACTGCTATGCTGGGTGCGAATGACGATGAAATTACTTTCATTACAAAATTTTGAAAATGCAGAATTATAGATTTACAGAATAATGAAATGTTGGTTCCTATCCAACGAAGATTGCGCTAGATAAAAAATCTAAACTAAAGAAATTAGCCAAACATTTTAACTGAGTGGTACGCAGCTCTATTTAATTTTATTTACAAAATTAAGTGCACGAAAAAATTGTTCCATGCATTAATTCTTGAGCTAAATTTTGATAGATTCTGTAATTCTTGAATTTTGTGTGAACTTTGTGCATTGTGTCAATAATCAAAATTTAAGAATAATTGGGAACATATTATTAAGCACAGTTAAAAAAAAGAATCCGTTTTATTTGATTAAAGTCACTTAAATTAATTATAACAAATTCTTTTAAAACGTCTGTTTTCTGAGACAAATTCTCCAAAAAGTTTTTATGTCAAAATTAACCTAGGGTTGGATATATTATGCTTAAGATAGTAAAATAAGAAGGAAAAGGAAGGAGAGCTGTATTTGTAAATTTGGTACAGGGTTTTTGATATTCTGGAGTGAAAGTGATACGATTCATTGCTCGAAAACTATTCAAACTTTAGTAGAAACGTCATGGCATACCTACATATTGCAGCTTATGAAACTCTACACAAAACAAATCGTAAGATTTCGGAAGAGCAATAGATTTAGAGAAAAACATGCGACAGCCAACCCCAGTACTTTACCCTAGCGGTGGTTTTGAAAATACATAGTATATTAAAACAACAAAATAAACTGATATTCTAGCTAAAGTTTTCGCACGTTTTTCTAGAAAATCTATTGCTCCACCTGTTTCTCCTGTTTTTAACAATTTTCAAATGCAATTGAAAGATTTTTTGTGATTTTTGCAACATTTTGCCCAGGCACGACAGTTGGGCTCAGCTGTTTGATGTTGTCGTGCCCTTCTAAGACGCAAGATTTAAGTCGATATATATTGTCGACACAAATATATTTAGCATGGTAGTGATACGCTGTAAATTATATTTTTCTAGGGCAATTTGGTTGAATTCAGACCATAAGAAATGATATTGCCCGTGGTCTGGCTTGTGTGTATGAGAACCATCGACTTAAATCATGCATCTTAGAAGGTTACGACAACATCTAACTGATGAGCCCAACTGTCGTACCTGGGCGAAACGCATTTGGACTAAAGGTAGCAAAAAAAAACAATCAATTGCATCGAAATTGCCTACTTAGTTCACTGTCAACCATTGTATACCTGTAGATAAATTTAATTTACCTAAATACTTAATTAGCCGAGTTCTTTTGGAGGTGGCGATGCATGCAATAATCCATCCGTACCACCAACAACTCGTTCTTTTATGCCAAATATTTATATGGGATTTGTAGAGAAATTATTTTTGTGGATTCCATTGAAAATGGCTAGCAAAGTACTCATAAGTAGGTACTTCATCATCTCCAAGGGAATAAGGCTCATATTACTTCAATTTTCTAAAGATATGCTTCCTTTAGAAAAATTATAACTTCGGTTTTAATGGTTAGATATTCAAGATTAAGGTCTAAAAATAAATATATACAACATCACACTAAATTTGTGTTCAAACTTTTTGAGAGGGATAATCAATTTTTTATAATAAAAATGTAAGTAAGTTATTGAGTTACGGTGCCTTGGGCCTTTAAACAAACATTTTTTTGTACACTTTAGATTCTAAGTTGTATTTAGCTTAGAGCAAGCTGTAACGTACAATCATAGGCTTGCTAATGTACCTATAGTTTAAATAAATGTATCTTTGAACGGGTTTCAACTAAGCGGGTTAGACTGCAAACATTAATTTTTTTTTCACGTTATGTATACCTATCTAAACGAGGTTGGTATATCATAATAATGATTTTGGTTAAAATGTTTCAAATAAACAATGTTTAGTTAAAGATGGAAATTTTTCAAAAATATTTCACACTTTCGATTGATATTTTCGAATTATTAACAAAATAAAATACGTAAATCTTTTCCCATGCATTTGAATTTTAAAAAAGAAATATGAAATCAGTTCGAATGAATAATTTATTTCAAAAATTACAATGGAATTCTTTTCGTTTAACTTTTATAATTTTATTTTTCCATTTCAAAATGTTTTCCCTATAAACTTTGTTCCACAGTCAACGCCGCTGCCCCAAAAGTTCCAATCTTTTAATAACATTCAACTCTCCAAATGTATGTCCCATCAGAGTGACTGACTTCTCGGCACCAGTTTTATAAATAAACTACATATTTACATTTTACAAATTAAAAAAGTAAAAAATAAAACACTTTCTCTTTTGATTCGTTCGCAAAAATCAAGCAAAAAAGTGCTAAAAATCTCATGAAGCTGCGGAGAACAATTTTTTTTTTGATTTTTGTCTGTTTTTACAATTTTCTGTTTATTCATCATCATTCATCTGAAATAGGTACCTATACTTTGAATAATATCTATGGGGAGTTTGAGTATGTCACAGTTTGTTTTCTTTCGAGTAAATCCTTCCTGCCTTCATACTTTCCCTTTCCCTCTACAAACTGAATTCATTGGTAGTTTTGATACATCTAATGCAGATAATTTCAATCAATACCAGAGTCCAAGCTGCTTCTAGGGCAGCATGATGAAATACCTACAAAATTTGCATTGAAAATCCAGACTCAAAGAAGAAATAAACGTGTACCTATCTAAACTATCTATAAAACATTTTGAGGATACCCAAAAGTATCTCTCGCCCCTTTGGTATGAAAAATGAATGCAGTGAATGAACTAACTTTTTCTTCTTCATGGTGTTTGGTGTTTTGTTGGGTGGTCTTACCATTTTTGCCACACAAATCTACGAGTATGTGCGATACCCAGTAGCTATAGGATCCCATGAGTGGATCTGTATATCTACATATTTTTAAATATAAATCCAACCATCTGTTGCATCTACATTCCAATTCATTTCATAAACCGTTGTATCTTGTGTCAATATTTGCATTTGCACATGAAATTCAATTTCAATGGAAAGCAAAAGATCCTATATACAAGTGCTGGTCACGGTTGCCATTCAAAAATAATAACTGCGATAATTTAAAAAATTCAATCAAGAAAATATATTTTAAAAAATGCTCTACGATGTGCAATAAATAGTGCAAGCTTAAATAGACCGGCTACCCAAAATGCACTGCCAGACATTAAGTTCGTAAACCGTATAGAGGTGTAGAGGTTGATAGTATGCCTTGAACGTATACGTGAAAATGTTTTATGTCCATAAATAAAGATACCTAGTTATTGTGCTTCCAAATTATAATTTTTAATAATTGTTTTTTTAATGTGGGGTTGAAGCACGACAATGGGCTCCGTGCTTTTGAGGATAGGGGCGTAGTTAGACTCGTTGGGAGAATTTCATTCGATTTTTTCCAAACCTACCATAGCAAAAACTATCCACGTTCGTTTGGTCGATAACAAACTTAAATGGCAACCATTACAGTGGTGTATATGGTACGTATCTATGAATCTGATGGTGCCATTTGCACTCATCGTAAACATATTCCATAACCTACAAGCTACAACCTTCATTGCTATAGCTGCTATCACTATCACTGAATGCAATTCTCCTTTCTGTTTAAATGAATAAAATAAAAAAAAAAATACTTCTGCAACTGTGACACAGTGATTTGTTTTCACTTTTCCAACCTCAGACTCAAAGTCTCGACCCTATAGATACAAAAAACAGCATTGAATAGAAAAGCTCCACACAACAAGATAAACTCCAACCAAAACCATATGGTTTGTTTACCCCAATACCATACCTACGTGCGGGTGCTGGTTTGTTATCAATTCCAGTTAACTGGCAACTTCAGGGCACATAATATGCCACGCATCCGGCATCCGTTGTTTTGTTGTTCATTTCAATTTGTGTATATTTTTCTCGGATAAACGATGCAAAGAGAAACTTTTTTCCTCCAGAATGCTGGCTTGGCGAATGGTTGTGAGATTGTGATCCTTTTTTTCGGGGTATTTTTTATCTAGAAAATGTTATCATTACAGTGTGCAAATTGACTCAAAAATCAGTCAAAAGTATTTCTAAACTATGTAGTTGTTTGGTCAATGGAGCTAAGCTGCATTATAAATAGAACGAAAGTGTTTTTTGAAGGTTTTCATAAAGTTTTTTCTTGTAAATTTTGACTAAATAGCGTTTTAATTACTTTTAAACTAGAGTTAGCTAACTCGAGAAGTAAATTAACCCACTTTAACTGAGGGAGCAGTTTTTTGTTGGAGAATGAAACGGAACGACTAAACAAACCGGGTGGAAAAACATCAAAAACTCTGTTCAGTTAATCCTGAGTTAACTTGGGTTTAACTTTAATCTCGCACTGAAAAACTGGACCTTAAATATGCATGTATTAAATAAATAATAACGTTTGAACGACTTATTTTGATGTAAAAAGAGGGATAGAGGCGAGGGCTTTTAACTCCTGCTGAGTCAATTTACCGAAGTTAAATCTCAGATCTCAGAAGTTTAAATTTCTGTTTGACCCACAAAACTGCGAGTAACAGATTTGTAAGATAATTCTTAACTCATTCGGCACTAGTTTTTCAGTGGTGAGTTAAACCAGAGTTAGTTAACTCTAGAAGTAAATAAACCCACAGTTAACTGAGGAACCATTTTTTTGGTGGAAAATGCATGCAGATTGACTAAACAAACTTGCTCGATAAAATATCAAAAGCATTTGTTTAGTTAATCCTGAGTTAACTCACTAAATTTAATGTGTTAACTCGGGTTTAACTTTATTCTCACACTGAAAAACTAGACCTAAATTATGGAACAAAAATTTTCAGGATGTAAATTTGGAAATTCTCAACTGTCGCACTTGTCAATGCCTATGAAATGCATTGTTTTCTGATATCTATTAGTCATAACATTCAATGCAATTTATAAGAATAGTTCCTCAATTTTGTTTCTGAAAGTATAATTTCTTAATATTTTCCAAAAAAATTTGCTTTCGAATATAGTATCTAGTTCTGAAATATGTATGTCTAAAGTTACAAGTAACTGTAAACAAACGAACAGGAGAACTCTTACTATTAACTCAGACATCAACCTTTGACAGAGTTTATGTGGAAACAAAAATTGAACTGCGCATTTCACATATTTGCATGAAATGATATGTTCCAAACGTATTTTTTAGTATAGAAATACATATCGGCACCTACGGTGCGGCGGGCTCGTTGGTTGTCGAGAAAATTAGCAACAAATAAATCTTTCAGTTAACAACACAGTTTTATGCAGAATAAAAAACTATCAACTGGAAAATAGTGAGGCTTAATATTTCTAACTTACTGAGCTTAATGTGGTTTTGCTATTTAAACAGATTAATATCGGGTGATTTTTTAGCTGGTTTGGTTTTGGCAACACTGGTTTTGACAGCTGACGTGTGTTTAGTACCTTGTGTCACTGTCAAACAGTTTCAGTTTGGTTTGCAATTTAACCATGGATCGTCTTACAAATGAACAACGCTTGCAAATTATTGAATTTTACTATCAAAATTCGTGCTCGGTTCGAAATGTTCATCGCGCGCTGCTTGTGTTCAGCGATGAGGCTCATTTTTGGTTGAATGGGTACGTAAATAAGCAAAATTGCCGCATTTGGAGTGAAGATCAGCCAGAAGCATTGCAACAGCTACCAATGCATCCCGAAAAAGCCACTGTTTGGTGCGGTTTATGGGCCGGAGGCATTATTGGGCCATATTGGGCGAATCGCAGCGTTACTGTCAATGGTGAACGCTACCGAGCGATGATAACAAACTTTTTTTTGCCCGAAATGGAAGTTCTTGACTTGCATGATATGTGGTTTCAACAAGACGGTGCCACATGCCACACAGCACGCGAAACAATGGCGCAATTGCGAGGCGAGTTTGGTGAACAGTTAATTTCACGTTTCGGGCCGGTCAATTGGCCGCCTAGATCGTGCGATTTGACACCATTAGATTATTTTTTGTGGGGGTATGTCAAGGCTAATGTCTATAGGGACAAGCCCGCTTCGATTGACGCACTGGAAGCCAACATCCATGCCTTCATTCTCGAGATACCGGCCGATATGTGTGAAAGAGTATGCCAAAATTGGACTCAGCGGAGGGGCTACCTGAGACGCAGCCGCGGTCAACATTTGCATGAAATTATCTTTAAACATTAAATTGCAAGGTTCAAACTATCGATTCAAATAAATATTTCATTCATTTTTTCGAATTTTTTGTGTTTTTTTTTTTTTTAAAGTTCTAAACCTCTTAAAAAATCACCCATTAGATACATTTTAAATTGCATTAAATTTTCTTTAGTATCTTCTAGAAAATTAGATTTCGTGAGATGTGCCAGTTTTCTTCCAGACAAACGATTGTTTACATTTTTCCAAAAAAAACATCTGGGGAATTTCCAACCATCGTTAGCTTCGACTCAATTATGTAGTCTGTGGATAGCATTTTCCAAAATAAGGCTCCACCGATCAAACTTTTTCTCAAATACTGACTTAAAATTGTTGAATGGTTCTTTGTTTATAAGCATACACCTCAACCTTTGGTGCAAGTATCCTTTCTGTAGTTACTCCTCAACATACGGTCCATTATTTCACAAACTCATGAATTTTTTACTTTGACAACCCCTTAAAAATTCCCGGGGTCATTAAACCATGATCAAGGCCATATTTAAACACCCAGGAAGTTACTGCTTTAATAACTTTGAAGAGCTCTTCCACTTATCTGGTGTGAAATTGTCAAAATACATTTATGTCTCTAGATCAAGATGACTTGATAATCTATGAAAAGTTATAGGTTAACTCATTTAGAGCGTCTAATCCTCCAGGGTATCATAATGGATCTACATTGATCTAAGTGTGATAGGAATAAAATTCTCTATCAGCCCAATAACCTAACCTAAGGCCATAATTTCACCATATAAAACCAAATTTTTTTTATAACCGATTAGGTAATAGATTTTAATTAAAAAATCAGTTAATTACTTTAGTTAGGTAAAGGTTAAGCATACACCTTTTATTATATTTTATTGTTTTTATTTTCTTTCATTTTATTTTATTTTATTTCATTTTATTTTGTTTTACTATTGATTTTGATCAAATTGCTAAAAGCAGAAACTTCTATTTAAATATTTTCCGGATCTTGAAAAAATAAAATGTATGAGTGCTGGGACTCACGTTTATTATGTGTAAACATCAACGTTTGTCCAAGCGCAGTTTTGAGGATCCATATTTCTGTATGCGAAGTCGTCCATACGGTGTTGACTACGTGCACGGATCCAAAACGGACTAGTTTGCTTGATGCTGATTTTCAGATTTTTGTCACTCAACGACTCAATGTACCCAATATCCTACTAAGCTGACTTCCGTAACGTAATGTGCTACACCGTAAAGTGGGACCTTGCAACGTCGCACAGAGGAACGTCCACGTTTTTATTTCACTCTACCGCCACGATGCCATAGATGTTTCCACGTCAAAAGTATTTTTTTCTTGAAAACTTACGGTATTTACTAACTTACAGCTGTTAAACAAAATATTTTGGTAAAATTTTGTATGTGTTTTAAAATTAATACGATTAAATAATTTTTTTTATTTTTTAACGTTCTCATTATTTGCTAAACCATTTTAACCCTCTACTGCATGAGTTATGAAGAAAATGACAAACAATTTACTTGTAGCACCTATACATATACTTTTTTTGAACTGTAATGTCTTATAAAAATATTGCGTAACACCTCTTAAGTATTTTGTATTTGCCTAAAATAAACTTATGTTTTATTTAAAATAATCATCTCCATTCCATCGTTTAGTTTAAGTCAAATTGAACTTTTCTTAAAAATTGAGGGGTTTCAATTTTTTGTCCAACTATTTTGGCGATTTTGCACACTGTGCTCAGCTGAAAACTCTATACCGAAATCCGAAAGATACAATTTAAACCACGATAACAATTTAAAAAGCTTTAACTTTCATTTTATAAACGACAATGAATTCAAAGAAGATGGAAAAAGAATGGAACAAAAAAGAAGAACAGAATTAGGAAATTGTGTCAGACCATCAAGCCAACTGTTTGTTGTTGTTGTTGTTGTTTTATTATTCTCATTTTGACAAGGGATCTGTAATCGCAAAAAGCCGTTATTATATGCTGTAAGAAGTTTTTGATGATGAGAAAGTTGCGTTTATAAGAAATTCTGAGACCTGAGAGGGCCCTATACATTGTACCCATCCATACCCATGATGCGTGATATGTGCCTATCCCAAAAAATGCAGTCGGAAGTTTCCCTTTTTTCGTTTTCCTTTTCGCTGTCACTATCACTTGGCTATTTGAAATTGAATCGACTGTGCGCGGCGGCTTTGTTGTTTGTATTCAAATGCCGCAGCGAAAGAGAAACTGATGGTAGTTTTTCAAAATATATTATTGAAGAGTATAGATATCAACTGACATGCCGTTAAGCTATCAATTCGATTGGGATTGGGAGTGGTCAGCAGAGTTAGTAGAGAATCGTACTAAAAAGTTGTAGAAAGAAAGTGAAAACTCTAAGAATATTTAATATTTAAATTATGTTGTAAGTCATCTGGCATCTTTTGGTAGATGAAATGCAAAATTTATTATTTGATTTGCATAACCAGCTGCTGCAGAGGTGTGAATAGATAAGTGATGTTTGATGTATATTGGAGGTCAAATGAGTAAAAAGCAATATATATATAAAACTAGGAGAGGAGATCATCGATATATTTAATGACGTTATTGCTAGTTTTAATAGTTATTATACGTTAACGCTGTTGCCCTTGAATTGTTCAATAGTATTAAAAATGAACGAATGTGTCATACTTCAAATTCGGTTCGTGTATGTTTTTTCTGCTCTTCTACTCCACTTTCTGATATACTAACTTAAACCAACACCTACTATGTTTGCGGTATAAATAAATTATAAATGTTGTAAAGAAATGCACTTTCCACAAAAGCTAAGTGAGTGTATAATTTTAGGGAAGATAAATGTCAAATCTGAGGACTATATCAGAGTTTCGATAATTTCAAGAAATCCGTTATTTTAAACGAGTTAAAATAGTATGTACATCAATGCGTAATATATTTAGATCACACATGTGTCAAGACCATATTTTGTAGTTAATCTATTGGCATCACTGGATTGGTGATGGACAACAGTTTCAAAAGTGATATGGCCGCCAACACAATTTGTTTAATTATCAAAAAAGGTGAATGCGCTATATCCTCTCCTATATGACTGGAAAATATACAACTGTACCTACCATTCCCCACATACATATTTTGTTGAGTTCTGTTAATTATTCCAAAATAAGTAGTATTGTATTGGATGAAACACATGTGTGCTCTAAGCTCTAATGTATCGATATTTAATACTACTAAAAGGAATTCCCATTTTAGTATGAAGCTTTGGCCCAGAGTTTGTTATCAAATGAAAGGTTACGTGAAGTATCGCGCTTCACGCGTCACCTTTTATTTGATACCAAACTCGTTAGTGTACACTAACGTACTAAGTACTATATCCATGTGGTTGAAGAGAGGAATTATTAAAATTTTGTACACTATTTTTACGAAGGTAACTGATGACCATACAATTATTGAATTTCAAAAGAAATTGAGCTGATTTACCAACTGAAGTTATGCACTTATCACTTAACTTTGAGTTTGCCAAAAGTAGTAAAAACGGATAAAACACATTTATGTGATCCAAGGTCTTTCTTTTTTTATGTGTTTTTACGAACTTTTTGTATCACTATCACGCTAGACGTTCGGATTCAAACCCCAGCCTTTTCCACCTAAAGATAAAATACTGCTATTGTCTTTGATCATGATGATAAAGTACTTTCCATATCAGACGTTCGGATTCGCAAAAAATTGTAGGTCCCCTGGATTCCTTTTAACCTGACCTAGAAATTTAATTGTTATTTCAAACTTTGGCATCAGGAGACTTAAATAGACAAAAGATAGATAACCTATAATTTGTCGCACGATTATACAATTTTATACTGGGCGTTGAAAATATTCGAGACGCCGCAATCTGGCTAAATTGCCAAAACTCAAGCCAAGAATTGGAAATCAATTGTTTATGTTTGATTATTTTATTTTTAATTTCTGATAGAGAAATATAAAGAACGCTTCAAAAACAGCTGCTAAAGTAATTTTTCTAGAAGGTAAGTTGTTTGGTTTATAAATAGCTCTTCAAAGATGAAAAATTCTATTCTGGAGTGATGAAAATCTTATAAATCGTAGTTCTAGAGGGTAAACTGCGTTCAAAGGTGAATCAATTTCTGTTTGACTTGATATAGCTTTTAAACTATTGGTTAAAACTTCTATGGCATTCAATGCACTCAATATTTAGGTAATTTACTTTGTATTTCAATAGAACGTTTTTTAATATGTTGTGGAACATACTAAATTTAGAGTTTTTGAAAAAAACAAAAACACCTAAAGTTCGTTCATTATGTACCGGAGGCGGTAGACACATTTTAGTCTTCTAATTTCTTGGAAGACTTTGTAGGTAGATCAGTTTTAAACTTTTCCACTTCGCATCGGCTTGGTTTTTTTTCGATTAATTTCTCTTTATTCCTTCACTTTTTGTTCCGAATGATAAAGCTTCCTCTGTAGTACTCAATTTTATCAAAATACGTTTTGTACTTATTTCAATAATTGGTCAATGATTTAGGTAACGAAGGGGAGGTGGAGGGCCTCAATATTTTCCGTGCGTTCGCCCCTGGTAGAATCTCTTTCAATTACATCCCATGAATAAACACATTAATGAATTTTTATTTAACTTTTTTATGAAGATCATCCTAGTTTCGAAGTTAAACTTGAATTGACTACTGAAACATGTGTTTCAGTCAATTTAAATTCCGAGTCAACTCAAAAAATTTGGTGAGTTAACTTTGGATTTACTAAGTAGCGATTTTTGACAGATGGGTGTCAAAAATCTATTAAAGTCGAGGAACGACAGTATTGAAATGACGATTTTCATAGTGGCACCATTTTGAATTCGGTATATCTACAGCGGAAGGTTGATTTCTATACTGTCGCAAAAAAGATTCCTGTAGATTTTTGATAACTAACAGAGCGCTATAAATAAAAGTGAGTTTTAAATTGTGTGCTGTCTGGCGTTTACTTACACTCCCATTAGTAATCTAATTCACTAAAGAGGGAGTTTAAGCAAAGGCAAATTTGACAAATTAATTTTTTTCTGAAATTTGGAATCTTGAGTTACTCCATGGTTTAATAAACTCCCGAAATAGAGGTTAATTAAGCACTAAAAATCAATATTGAGAAACGAAGTTCTGGAACAATTTAGAAGAGCCCTAGAACAACCTGGAACAAGTTTTTGAATTTTGAATTTCTAAAAGGGGGGGGCCAGAGCAAGGATAATAGGATATTTTCATTTTAAGTGTTTTTCACGGCTTAAAATCAATTTAATTTTCAATATTTTTTGATGAATCTTTGGAACAATTTGGGTTGATCGGTTTGGAACTTGAAACAAAATATAGATTGTCGATTAATGATAAAGGGGCACTAAATGGAGTTCTTACAAAGTTCAAAAACTTTTAGATTTTTTTTTTAAATTCGTTTTAAGGGTGATTGTATAAATATAGAGACACAAAATTTTCCATACACATGTATTTATTATCAAGAAATATGAATTATGTGTTTGGAAAAAAAAAAAAAATTGGAGACCGGTTTTTTGCGTTTTTGATAAAAAAGTTTAGAAAGCTTTATCTTTAAAAGTAGACATTTTACGACTTCAAGTTTTTGGAACAATGTTAGGAACACTTTTTTAAACCTAAAAAAAATTAAAAAGTGTGATTTTCGAAAAAAGGGGGGCTAGATTTTTTTCGAATTTTGGCCATAACTTTTGAATTTTTGAATATAGAGGTCCAAAAACTTGGAACAATGTTCAGAACAACTAGAACATTCTAGAACAATTTTCAAAATTTTAATTTTCGAAAAAAGGGGGGCTAGGTCAAAAACCGTTTTTTGGGTCTTAAACCCCCATTTTTGAATATTTTTGAAAAAAAATTTGGAAGAATGCGGAACAAATCGGGAACAACCTGGAACAATTTTCAAAAATAACAAATTCAAAAAAAGGGGGGCTAACTTCACACACTCCATCTATCCGCCAAAGTAAAAACTAAGTTTTCGGTTCATGAAACGTGATGCCGATAGAGAGCAGGATTTCGTGTTCTTTTGTTTTACGTGTTAAAAAAATGATCCTGATTCAGATCCGTAGATAATAAAACACGGCTACTAAAGACTTCGAAATTGACAAGGGATTAAATGTTTCAAATAAAAACACTCACAAAAATTATTTCATTGAATTCATAAAAACGAGTTAATTGACTGGGATTTCATAGAATGAAACACCAAAGCGGTCAGAGTTGCCATTGCAGTTGAAAAAATTAAATCTTTTCTCACGGAAGGTCTTTTAATATATTTTGTGAAAAAAAAGTATTAAAAACCAAGAAGAGTACCCGATTTTTTGGTCCAAAAACATATTTATTAAAATAGGAATTATTTCTATGTAGAGTAAGTGCTGCAAATATGGCTCATGCTGGTAATATGGCCCACCGTAATATTTCCCAACTGGAAGAGCGTAGGTTACCCGCTGTGCATTTATTTCGAAGATAATCTTAGTAGTTTTTATATATTAAAAGTGGAGACTCAGAAAATGTGCGCGGAATTAAAAGTTTGATTTTTTTTACATTGGCCATATAATTTTTTGGTTAATTTTTGCAAGTGTTTTTATACTAAATTTTGCGCAATTATTTTAATATTTTTTTGAGACTTTGTTGTGCTTAGATTTATATTTCATTATGTAAAACCAAAATTTTAAATATATTTTTTAAAGTTGTTTAAAATTAAAAGTACAACGAAAAAGCTATAAGCATGCACCATATACACCACCCTGGTCCATATTTAACACAAGGCGGTCAATATTAGCAGCACTTTTTTGAAAAATGTTAAAATGAGTTTTTTTACTTTTTTGTTTATATATTTTTAGTTAAGTTGTTTTTCATGTTTTTTGTTGTGGAGGCTGATTATAAGATAATTTCTTTAATTATTAAAAAAAAAAGAAACAAGTCAATTACCGAAAAACTGACTGTTTTATTTACAAAAAAGTTAAGGATGCAACATGATGCAACACTTACTCTACCTACTGTACCTACTATGCAAACGTTTTCCAGGTTTTGTTAGTATGATCTAAATAATTATTGAGCTTGAAGTGTAGGTACTGGTTTATAAAACTAACTTTTTTTGTTCAACAACCCGAGAGTGATTCCGTGTGTGATAGGTATATTACAAATATTTTGTTTTTGTTGGATTTAATTATATTTGTATATCAAATATTCGCCATTCATATTAGAATTGAATTGAATGCCCTTTTTTCATTTGAAAAAAAAAAAAAAAAATAATTAAACAAACAAACAATGGATTATTTTTTTCTTAATCCGGAATTTCGTGAGAAATAAAATCGCGTTCATTACATCATCATACGGACAAACAAATTAATTGTGTCATGCACAGTAAATTATTCCAGTTCATGCAGCGGAACCATGTTTCCTTGCAAATAAGTATCTACATAATATATAAATACAATAAAATTTCATATTGGTTTATTTTTTTTCATTATACTAAAAAAGGAGTTTAATTATTCTGAAAAAGTTACAATGAATCAGAACATTTATAATATGTACGAGGTACCTACTGTACTCGGGACTTCTTCTTTGTTAAAAAAAAATAAAAAAAGAAAAGTAAAACCGTTGTCCAAGTTGGATATGAGAAGCCAAATGGCTTATAAAATGGGTTAATGAGTGTAATCAAATGACCGTGTGTATATGTATATGATATGTGACTATGGAACTCTCCAAGTCTACACAAAGACCAAGTGTTAGGTACTATTGTGCATAGCAATATTTTAATGACAATTACCTATGTTAGCAGAGAGTAGACACAATAAGTAGGGTCGAACAGACATATAAGATAAATTTACATGCACAAAGTTGCAAATTCTCACAATTTAAACTTTTTTTATAGAGGTCACATTTGTTATTTTATGGAGGAAAGATATAAATTCCAAAAGCAGTAGTACTTGGCTGAAACTGTCGGGTCTTGAGCAATAAAATTATAACAATTATTATATGTGTTTTTTTTTAAATTATTTTTTTAAGTGATTAGAAATAACACTGGGGAGCGAAAGCAAATTGATTTGGAAATAAACATGAACAACTAATTTAATAGTCAAGTCCAATTGGTTCGTTACAATTTGTAGTTTTACAAAAAAAATTAAATACGTATTAAGGTATACTTCTTGTTTAACCTAATGGTTTTTTTTTTCCTAAAATCTATTACGCCTTAGCATAGGCGCCCGGAGATAAGGGCAAGTGTGGGCTTCACAACTAACAAATTTTTCATTTTATACTATGAATTTCAATAAATACTTGTCTTCTCCTTTTTCTCTGGATCATGCCAAATGTATCTGAAAATAGCCTTGGTTAATATTTAATCAAGGATAATGCACAACGTTTGAAAAAAAAATGGACAAACTACCTTTGAAAATGTGTGTGCTTATTCAGTTGAAGTGGAGTATGCCTCCAAAACAAATCGGAGTTTAATGTCATAAGAGCCAAACTCATGAGTTTAACGTTTAGAAATGAACAAGACAGAGATAGAGCCTGATTACACGATTCGTTTTTTCGGTCTTTTCGTGTTTCGTCTTTTTGACACATTTGGTAAGGGGTGTAGAAATGTAGAGGAATGAAGTACAATATATTCACCGTATCCGTAGTCCTTAGAAAAAAAACGTTAATATAATTTTAATTTAAAGCTGATCTGTTTTGTGGGCTATTAGGTCAGTTGCCTAAACGGATATTATATTCTTATTTGATAATCAGCCCTATCACGAATTCCATCGTAATCGGATTCGTTTAAGAATCCCGAAAAAAACTATCACCGAATGTGTTCTTGATGGCAATTTGTGTGAAGTTTTGCACTACGATGGATTCTGTGAGATATTTTGTTCGGCATTCGTAAAAAGTGTCCGATTACGATGAAGTTCTTGTAAGTAAATACTTAAATTTTGTATAATTCAAGTCTGATTATTTATTTTCACTGCCTTAAAGAAGAACTTGGGTAAAGTAATACTTCTCCATACAAATTTGAATTCCAAAAGTTTTATTAATTATTGTGTATCAAAATAAAAAACAAATATCTATATATGTATTAATATGTAAACACTTTTCTATATCTACCTTTTTAACTGACTTAATGGCCACGTTTTGAAAGTAGTTTTTCTTTTTTAACTCAGAAATTTATCAAGGAACAATGAAGTCCAAAAGATTTCGAAACTTTTTTTTTTTGAAACTGTCCTTGCGTAACTTTGGCTTTTCGAAACTTTTTTAATTTTGTAAAATTAAATTTTTCTTTCTTATTTGAACGGTTCGTTAATGGATCTTCAATAGTTCTCGCATGATAAATTCGGAACGAACGATATTTTATAGATCCACATCTTAGTGGTTCGATCGTGAAAATTAATTTTATTTTAAAGAACCAAAAAATAAGATTCGCGATCGAATCAAAAATAAAATTCCCGTTTGAATTTTTCGATCGAGAACGAATGATATTTTATCGTTCTATGAACTTTTCTGTTTATACAAAAACTTCCAAAAAAATTTCCATGTGCTTAAATAAGCAAGTACGGTCTACTATTAAATATAAAATATATTTACGCTGGACAACTATTAACAGTACCTCCCACGTAATTTTAGATTTTTACATTATTGGCTGAATGCAATTAAAATAAATTATTTATAGAAACTTCCAAAAAGCTCAAATTATATCGCATGTCAAAATTTACAAAAAAAAAAAATTTAATACACATTTTTTTCGAAAATTTAATATCTCCAAATTGGGTTTGTGTCTTATTATTGACACATTTTAAAAAATATTGTGTAGGTACCAAAATTTTCAAAAAAATGTTTTTTGGATTTATAAAAAAAATTTTAATTTTTTTTTGAAAACTCAATATTTCAAAAACGACTCCATCGATTTTTATTAAACTTGGTAACAAGCAGTTTAACTTTATCTAGAAGATTTTTGACAAAAATTATTCTTATACCCAAAAATAACGGTACGTCCCATACAAATGTTTGAAAACCGTTAAGAAAAATATTTTTTTTTTCTCAAAAACGACTTCTAGGATTTTGATAAAATTTTTGTTGTGTGTTAAAACTAGTACGATATACTATTTAAAATTTTTAAATTTTATATTTAACGTTTATTAACAGCACCTCTCATAGAACGGTTTCTTTGATTTTCGACTATCTTCTCAACTAGATTTTTTACACAGAAGCTTGTAACAAATATAAATAAAAGCGCGTATCAAAATTTTCTAAAAAATGATTTTTGGATTTAAAAAAAAAAATTCAAAATTATTTTTTGAAAATTCAATATTTCCAAAACAGGTGGCAGATTTTTTTTGAAGTTCAATTTTTAACTTGACATTATTAAATACTTAAAATTGGCAAACCAATTTTATTTTTCAAAAATATTCACGAAATTTTATAAAAAAAAAGTTAATTATTTTTAAAACCGCTCCTACGATTATCAAAAGTTTTTTCTCATAAAAAAAAGACTTATAAATATAAGAAATTAGTTGGTGTACATCGCGTTGGGTTGAAAAAGATTCAAAGCATTTTCATCAATTTATTTAAAATTTTGTTGATTTAAAACAATTTACCAGTTTAAATAATGTAATTTCCTTTCATGCATATTGCATATATGCAATACTGGGCTATATTGTTAATTTTTGTATACTCACATTATACCACCTGCAACTAAACTAAGTTTTTTTTTTCAAATGGATAAAATATAGACTCTTATAGCTAATTTATTTCAGACTATAAAACCACAATGTGATTGCATATAAGAGCAAGGTCTTGCGACCCAGTCGGGCATATATTTCTTATTATACCTACTCTACGACTTTGATAAAAATCATGCGTGGTCTGCGGACGAAGGATTTCACCATGAACGGTACCTACCTATTATGAACTATTGATATTATTGTAGGGTTGATGGCTAAAAAAAAAAACCTTTGAGAAATCCGGAAACTTCGTGCGAAAAAATTGAATTTAGTGTTTTCGCGGTGACTTTTGGAGAACTATATGAATAAGATACCTGCTTTTTATATGTTTCGCCAATTCAATTATTTCAAATTCAAACTGGTGTTTTACACCTAGTCCCAGTTTGTCAGTGGTGAGTTAAACCAGAGTAAACTATAACTCTAGAAGTAAATTAACCCGCAGTATACTGAGAAAGCTGTTTTTCGGTGGAGAATGTATTCTGAACGACTAAAAAAACTCAATGGATGAAACATGAAAATTAACCTAAATATTTAGTTTTGGACCTTAATAAAAAATATTTACGAAAGTATGAAGCAATTAATTTCTTTGTTCCCACAATGCAAAAGTTTAGATATTATGCCTATTTTATCCAAGATAAAATTTATCAATTTTTATTTTTAATAACCGTGTTTTTATGAGAGTGTATAGCTCAGCAATTTTTTTACATGAAAACAATTACAAAAAAGGGCGATTGTAAATACAGTCGACTCCACCTAAGTCGAATTTTCACGGGATACCAAGATTTGTTCGAGTTAGAAAGAGTTTTTGAAAAATTCGAGTTATAGAGAGAAAGATTTTTTTTAATTTTTTTTTTATTTAATAAAAAAAAGGTTCATGAGAAATTCGACTCAAGGAGAGTACGGCTTAGGGAGAGTCGACTGTACATACTTTGCTATTTTTGTACACAAAACAAAAAGTGACTTGTTTTTGTTTGCGTATTCAAATTACACTTTCACCTAAACACGGCTAATCCAAGCTTATAAAAAGATAGTTTTTGTTAACAAAATTTCATTAAAAAAGAAATATTATACTCGATGCCGATGAGGATGACTCGCACAACTATTCGAAAAAAAACTTACTTTATCAGCGGTCAAAACGTGTTGATTGATAAGAAATGTATTCCATGCACTCATGTATTTTTTTGTTGAAATTATTGAATCATAAGAGCCCAATTCACACAATAATAAATTAATTTTACGATATTTTTCAATTCAGTTGGTGAATTAATCACAATTTTTTCAAACATGTTATAACATAATTAGTGTGTGGTTTTGTTATTTTAACATTTTATACCTATAGGTATACGTTGTTAAATCATACTTACGGAGTAAGTTTTAAAGCTGTGTTACTAACGCAGAACCCTGCATATCGTCCGAAACCCTAAAAACGACAATAGTAAAAATTTCAATCTACATACTTTAGTTGAATATTAACAAAAAAACGAGGTGAGAAATGTAAACAAATCAGTTCTTTCCAAAATATTTGTGTGGTAGTAGTGTCGAGAACATTGCTGCCGCTGAGGCTTCAGTTGCAGAAACCCCAAATGTGTCTCTCACACGTCGTTCTCAAGCGTTGGGCATCTCTGTGACGTCGTTGTGGCGAATTTTGCAAAAAGATCTTGGTCTTCATCCTTACAAAATTAAATTGACGCAAGAACTGAAGCCGCTTGACCACCAGAAGCGTCGTGTGTCGTGAATTGGGCTGAGCATCAACTTGAAAATGATTCGGATTTTCATCGAAAAATCATCTTCAGCGATGAGGCTCATTTCTGGCTGAATGTTTTCGTCAATAAACAAAATATGCGGTATTGGTCAGGCAGCAATCCACACGTACTCCATGAGTCATCCTTGCATCCCGAAAAAATTACGGTTTGGTGTAATTGATCTTCCGTGATGATCGACCGGCACGTTACTGTGAATGGGGATCGCTACCGTTCAATGATAAATGAATATTTTTGGCTCCAATTGGATGATATGGGGCACTTTCAATCACAAAATCTTAAAATTTAGATCTGAATTTATGCTGTTGAACGCACAAATAATCTGAATTTTCAGTTGAAAGTTGTTGTGTCAAATGCTAGCATTTACCTAAGGGGTTCACATTAAAACAAAATAAAATAGAACTTCAATTATATTCTTAAATTAAAAATTAAGCGTCAGTAGTTCTGGTGGTGAATTTTTTAACTAAATCAGCAACAAATTACAGCAAGACTATGTGAAGTTCCACATTTTTCTAAGAATAGCGCACATAAACCAGCGGACTCCCATATAATCCCGAGTGCTCAAAATCGAAACCAAACTGTTTAGTTGCATGTGCGCGCCTGGCCTTAATCTTTTGATTTAAAAACTCATTTATCAATAAACAATAAGTTCTTTTATGTAAAAAAGTATTAATTTGTTCGTGATGAAAATTAATCATCATAAATCAACCACTAACCAGAGCGAAAATCATAAAGTTCAACTTCTATGTACAGTACTTCAACATTTCCCCCAACACTATTACTTCAATTTTTGGCTGAAAATTCAGATGAAACGTAAGCAAACGTAACTAAAAGTCATCTTACTTTTTATGGCAGCTGGCCAATCAGAAGCTTCAAAAATTCATAAATCTGAAAATTCAGATGTAAAACTTAATGCGTTGAACGCGTCCATGGACTTGGAGGACATGTGGTTCCAACAGGACGGCGCGCGCGCGCGGCGCCACAAGCCATAAGCGAATGTCACAATCAATTAATTGGAAACCAAGTTTGGAGAACGTGTTATCTCACGAAATGGTCCAGTCGCTTGGCCGCCTCGGTAGTGCGATTTGACGCCGTTAGACTATTTCCTGTGGGAAATATACTTCGTATGAATATCGAACGTGAAATTGCAGCAGTATCGGCCGATTTATGCTTGAAAACCGTCGAAAATTGGGTTCAGCGTCTGGACTTCTGCAAGCGTGTCCGTTGTTGGCAATGCAAAAGAAATTGAATTCCATACAGAATGGCATCGAACGTACTTTCACAGAAATAAAAAAATTCATTGATATCCGATACCGTTTTTGTTTTATTTAAAAAACCTTTTTTAGCGCTCTTATTGAAAAACCCGATATTAGTGAGAGGCTTTGTATGCTGGATGTAATCTCTTGCGTTATAAAGACTATCATAGTCCCTCTTAATGTTGTTTTTATTTTATTAAAATTTGAAATGTATAAATTATGATCCCTTGATATTCTTTAATCTAGGTCACTTCTTATTTCACCTGAATAAAGTCCCGTGAAAATCAGTTCAGTGGTTTCGAACATAAGCAAGCCTCGAGAAAATTGTTAAAAAAAAACGACGTCGCGGGGCTAAGAAATTTAATTTACGGAAACTCAATTTTGTTTATTTAATGGCGTCGCTAATCCCCGTTGTCGTTTTTTTTTTCAACCAATCCCTCCCGGCTTGCAAGAAAAACACAGGTAATAGCTCCGAATTGATTAGAAGATACCTACAGTTATTGTAGAGCTAAGGGCAGTTTAAAAAAACGAAAGCGAGTCTACAAATTGCCTTAAGGATAAGCAAGAAAAAATCAAAATGAAATCAAGTTTTTGTTTGCTCATGAGGTCATGTAGGTACTAAGCATAACTGGAGAGACTCCAGTTATGTGTCGATGAATATCTTTCAGAGCCTATAAATAAAATTCTAATGATCATTCAAGGTTAAGGTTTAAGAATTAAGGGAAATAAGTTATGACGTTATGAGGCTGCTTTAGCGAAATAAAGAAATTATTCCATTTTCCTTTTTTTGAAATGAAAAAGTTAATAAATAATTTCAGAATTTTGAAAAACAATTTATGCTAGTGTTACTGTCTCAATCCTGCTCCCAAGAATAAGAAGTTGTTATTTTTCAACTGCTAATTATAACTTAGTTTTATTATAAAACTAATACTGAATGTCAAAAAATTGCCTGTTATAGAGGTGCATGATGAAAAAAATCAATTCAATTCTTAGCATCATACATCAAGAAAGAAACATCTGAAAAAGAATCGAAATAGTATTGTGCCGCACGTCGTAAGTAAGAAAGAGCACAAACGCCGAAAGTCAATAATTAATATAGTGGCTAAGCAGTGGATTAGTATTCGTGTGTGTGAAGCTTAAATCTTAAATCATATTTCCAGCAGCCAGTGGCTCAAAATCACGAATGGAAGTTCAATCACTTTGCTTTTAGGAGCCTATCTTAAACAAAAAAGTTGCAAGTTCATTTTCTAAGTAATCAGCAAAATTACTGAGAAACCGTATTTGAAAATTTTCAAAATTCTTATTTGGACAGTTCTTGCTAAGTTAAAAGTTATATTCAATGTTTGTTTAAGTTACTCATAATTTAATTAAGTAAACGAATATTTTACCCCATTTTCCTGAAAGTGGAACCAAACTTCTTATAACTATTTTCGATGAAATTCCAAATAAAACAAAAATTCTTGTATTGAAGATATACATATGTATGTACATATCTAGAAAAACAGTTCTATAGATTGCCGAGCCAAATGTTCCTTTCAAAGGAAATATTTTTATATGAAAACATTTACGTGCTTCATTGTACAAGTGGCATTTGTTTTTTCAGCCCAATTGGTATATTGACTCAGAGATTTCTTTGTTGACTAATAATTGCATTCTACCGTCGCGTCGTCGCGTCACGGATAACAAACTGACACATTGACAGATTGATTTCACTCAGGTCAATGGTTTCATTTTAAATTGAGATGACGGTATGATGAGGATGACTATACCCAACAATACTTTTTTCTTATCGTCTATCAATTTTTGTTGAATTTATTCTTCAAGATTGTCCGTACCTATCTATGGATGTATATGTTTATATGCGTATTATTGTATTTATATAGGTATGAGGTGTTTATTAATTTAACGTATTTTCTTGGAACCATTTCATAATTATATATTTAACTGCTTTTGTTTAATATTAAATTGAGTTTAATATGAATATTAATAAGATATTTTGTGCATTTAACAAAATAACTTTTAATTGAAGAATAAAACGTGACTGAATTGAACGTGGATCGTGGAATAATGGAGAAGTCAAAACTGAAAAGAAAAGGAAGTGGTCTTGCCCATCCACAGTGGCGTGCGTCGGGTAGCTCGGTCTATAATTTTTTGCATGTTTATTTAAGGTATCATAACTATTATTGAAAATTTGAATGACTAATTTTGAGACGTTTAAATATTTTGATGCAAAAATAAATCTGATGGCTTAAATTTAATTTGTCAACTATCATTGATAGAGTAAGTATACTGCAAATATGGCCCATGTTGGTAATAAGGCCCACGGTAATATTTCCCTACAGGAAGAGCGTAGGTTACCCGCTGTGCATTTATTTCGAAGACACCCTTAGTGGTTTTCATAGGTATAATAAAAAGTGGAGAGTCAGGAGAAGGAACTGTGAGCCGAAAAGGAGGTTAAATTTTTTTTTACACTGGATCTATAATTTTTTGGTAAATTTTTGAATATTTTTTTGAGACTGTTGTGCTAGAATTATTATTTCATCATGTGAAACCAAACAATTTTAAATATATTTTTTAAAATTAAAAGAACAACAAAAAGGCTATATACAGGTTAGATGGCCCACCACATTTACCATATACTCGAACCTCTGGTCCATATTAAACACAAGGCGGTGTCCCTGTCCATATTATCAGCACTTTTGTGAAAAGTATTAAAATGAGATTTTTTTTATTTTGTATTTATTTATTTTTGTAGTTGAGTTGTTTTTTATGATTTCTGTTATGAAGGCTGATTATAAAGTAATTAAAAAAAAACCAAGGGAATGACCGAAAAACTGACTGTTTAATTTACAAAAAAGTTAAGGGTAAGCCATTTTTGGAACACTTAGGGTCAGTTTTACAGTCGTCACTTAGCGAAATAAGTGACACTTAAGTTTCCCATATTAGGAATTTAAGCTAAATTTCATAGCTAGCGTAAGTGGAACTTAAGTCACCAACATCGGAGACTTAAATGCCACTTATTCAGGTAACAGTGAACGGTGATATTGGGAATTAATCTTTCAAATTCCCCACTTAAGTGTCACTTTTCAGACTGTGAAACTGGCCCTTACTCTTAGGTAGTTCAAACATTGAAGTAATAGTTAGAAGCTATTTTATAAACTAAAAATTAAATTTTTCAATGCTGAGTTTCAATGAAAGGTATACCTAGCCCCTAAGCCCATCTGCGACGAGTAAGGGTGTGTTTTTGTTAGAGCTTTGATAAACGATTCGAGCATCGATTCAATCCCTACTTTACATTTGGCATTTTTCTTTCTTAACTCAGAGCAGATCACGGAACTGTCAAAAAAAAAGTCTATGTTTTTTTTTTTAGCTCAGACATATCAAAGCATAAAAAGTGTGTTTCTTTTTTCCATCGGAGTTAGCTCAGAGCTTGTTCAATTAGCTCAGAATAAAATGACCGAGCAAATCGAGCGAAACGCTGAGCGAAGCCAACTTCTCGAGTTGGGTATACGAAATCCCGCATCCCAAAAATTACGTATCACGAAATCCCGCATCTGAAACTTGGACATAGGACACATTTTTTTTTGAAACAAGGTTCTTGAGGTGGATCTGGAACCAGGACAAAAGTTCTGAAGGTGGGTCTGGAACTTGGACAAAGGACAATTTTTTTTTTGGAAACAACTTTTTTATTAATTTACAAATTTAAAACAAATTGCTTTTTTCCCAGATATTTTCGTAAGGTTCTGGGGGTGGATCTGGAACCGGGACAAAAGTTCTGGAGGTAACTCTGGAACTTGGACAAAGGAAACTTTTTTTTTTGTTTGTGGAAAAAACTTTTTTACAAAAAAAAAAAAATTCTGGAGGTGGGTCTGGAACTTGGACAAGAGGAAAATTTTTTGTTTTTGGAAACGAAACAATTTTTCCAAAAGAAAAGCTAATTTTTTTAAATATTTTTTTCCAAAAAAAAAAGTTCCATCTCTGTCCAGGTCCAGAACCACCTTTGTCCAGGTCCAGAAAAATATTATAAATATATTCGAAATGCCATCCGTCGGCCTGTGCGTCAATGCGTCAATGCGTCTGGAGTATGTGCTTTTGTGAGGCTGTGCGTCCACTGCAATTTGAGCTAGAGCCTAAACAATAGGTCCGATTTGCATAAAGTTTGGTACAGAGCCATGTCATTCCCTTAGGGGGAATCCGTTCACCTAGAACGGATAACCGTACCGTACATACAAAACTTTTGGGTTTTTCAAATTTTCTCAAAAACGGTTGTAACGGTTTTGATGACACTTCATTCCTAATTGTAAGAAAACTGCTTTTAAGATCTTATGCGAAAAATGTATCTAACGGAAATAGGCACTACACGTTTTTTGAGAAAATGCAGTCTTATTTTTGGTTTATTCGCGTATATGTGTCTTTTCCATGGTTCGACCGATTTTTTTGTTGTTGTTGTATTTTTACATGGAAATTATTTTAAAAGCGGGTATACATACATATGTGCACCAAAAAACACCTTTTATTTAACCATTAACATTTAACTCCTTGGTGTGTCTCCATTACAGTTGTTAACCACGCGACCCAGTGGTGCATACATATTTTTTTAAACACGTCTAAAAGTTAAATATGTAATAAAATTACCCATTTCCATATCAGAATATTCTGGTTGCAATAGTTGTTTAGGACTTGTAGATATGGGTTTCAAATAAACCCAAATTTGATGGTCCGACATCAGCTGATAAAGTACCAGGGCCCAGTCACTTAAAACTGTTAATCATTCCTGTGTGCGTGTTGTGTATTTGCAGGAATGGAGGGGACCTACTATTTTCTGCCTGAGCAGATCGGCTTAGACGAGAGGCATTTCTCCATAGCAAGAGATACTTTTGGATGATTTGTCACTTCCTCGCAAGAGGCAGTAGTCTTTTTTTTATTTAGGTGGACGAGGCTGGGATTAAACCCACGCCTCCGGCCATCTTCACATGAGATGAGATCTCCAGTACGAGTTAATAAAAACTTCCCTTGATAATAAACATCGTTCCTGTATTAAATGTATTGAATATAAGTTGTGAAACATATAGTTTGTTTATCGCTCACAATATTATGAGATTATCACATAGAGCTAGAAAAAACTACCATCAGGGCCTAAGATATACCTATTAATCCTGGTAGAAATTCCAATGCCTGTGTATTTTTTTGGTGACTGATACGCCGAAACGACCACTACATGCGATCACAACTGTCTCTTCTGTCACAGCAAAGATGATCCCATTACGCCTCGTTGGCGCTCAACAATAAGAGCTCAATCAACTCAAGTTATCTATCTGTCATTTCTGACTTACAATTTGCAAATTGTCCGTATCTGTAACCTATTGTGCGCTTCCACAATCAACTAAGCCAATTAAATTGCAGCCTCGAAGCCTACAAACATAAGCTTATTATTATCTCGAGCGTATATCAACTTTTTTTGTATTTCCAGAACTTCGTATACGGATCGTACCCCTATACATTTTTTTGTGATCACGTTTTTTGTTACTGCTTTTAAGTCTTTTTTGTTTTTGTTCCCCGATTTCACTCGAAATAATTCGAGTGTATAGCTACAACAACAAAAATCTGATAGATTTTGCTTTTATAGCTCTTCTGTGCCTTTGGCATCTGCCTGATCTGATGGTGGCTAGGTCTAGGTGATTGGCTTGGCTCGTGTTCAAAGCTGCAAAGGCAGAGGCACTCGCTGGCTTTATGAAAATGAACGTGATTTTCATGACCATCTGCACATGAAATAAGTTTAATGCCATCCCGGTGAATGTGATGGTGATGGTGTATAGTGGAAGATTGAAAGTGAGTCGTTGGCATGGAGGAGGCGCGATCTGATGGTGTTACCACCCCAAGTGGCCTCTAAAGTGCATTGTGTCATAGCTTTACAGCACACTACAAAGGCGCACTAATAAAAAAAACATTGGTTAAATTATAATCTCGTGATTGTACCGTGTTAATAGCAATCGAAACGAAAGTTATGATGGAATCTGACGCGACGCATGAGTATCTAATTGAATGTGAACGAGGGAGGAAAATTTCACTCAAGCCTAAAAGAGAGATGATCAAATGGGTTGTCTGAGGCGTAATGGTGAATGTAATGGGTTTAATGAACCACATTTCACGTGTAGCTTAATTAATCGAGTTTCGAGTTAAAACATCTTTTATAGAAGATGTTTTTTTTTTTAATACAAAAAATGTAAAATGAACATCAAATAAAATTTTGCAACTAATAAATGCATTTTTTTATACAATGACATCATAAAGTCGTCCCTTAACTCAATTTTGAACCTTCAGAATGTGATTTTTTGTCGCAATTTCCAGCTAACCTCCCTAATTTGAGTTCAATTTTTAATCTGTCAAAGGAGCTGACTTTTAAAAAGTCTTCATTTTGTGGTTATTTTTTGATTGCTTTTCGGTCTTTTGGTTGGATTTTTTTTATTTTTATTAATGTAATTACACATTTTTAAATTAATTAACTTGTTTTGTCGACTTCGATTATTAAAATGGTTTTCTGTTATAAGCATTCTGATTCGGTAGATTTTTTAAATTGGAATTTGTACCTAATTATCGGTTAATGAATTGTTTTTGTTCAAAAGAAATGAATGGGAATTCAATTTGAAAATTGTATACATTTATTAAAAAGTGATAATAATAATTTTCCAATAATTTAATACAATAAAATATTTTCGTTTGATTACATTGTATTGATTATATGATAAAAAATATATTTTTTGTTATCGATAACATTGATCGTTCATAAATGGAAATGTAAACAGTCTAATTTAGTGCAACGGACAACAAAAATAATGCTATGGTGGGTCTTCAAAATCGTTTATCTTTGGGTTATTTATGCTTCTTTACATACAAACGAATACAAAAGGATATGTCTTGTTAAGCTAGCTATAGAATTATGTTTTGAACGAATGTATTGCTCATTTAAATAAGAACATAGATAAATGACTTCAATAGTGGCATTTATATGGATAAATTATAGATATAATCTTTCCAGCCATGATATTAAAACCAGTAATTGAAATTGTTTTTTGCATATGATAAAGCAGGACGTTAACAATTAAAATACAACTTTTGTTTAACATCGGCTTTTTTCTTGTCTTAAAATGTTCGAAGATACGTATCTAGGTATTATTTTTAGTGCAATGTGCGAAAACCCATACAGGCTCTTTTTTCTCAACAACGCATCCCTAATTTTAATTAAATCAATTAATTTCAATCTTCTAAAAATATGAATAATATTTCATATTCGTACAAGACTTTCAAAAAATTCTTCCTGAATTTTTAAAGAAACAAGTTAAAAAATTCATTTGCATAAGTTGGTTTATTGGAACTGTGAGAAAAAAAAATCGCCATTTTGTTTTTCTCATACAACATACAAATTGTATAGAAAAAGAGTGGGAAGAACTTTGGATTTTTATACCTCGCTTACCGTTGATCATGGAAGCAGTTCATGGAATTTCGTAGAAAATTGCATGCTTTACAAAAAAGTATGCACGACTGGATCGCACCAACTTGCTCTTGTGGTTAACAAATGTAATATAACGGGGGTCTATTCCCCCCGTTTAGCCAGAATGGGCAATTTTCTAAAAAAAATGGCTTATTAAAAAAACAACAGCTTAAAATGTCATTAGATAGAATTTTCCCAAATTTGGAGCAAATCAGCCCACTCATTTAGACTCTAGCTCCAATTACATTGGACGCGCAGACCGATGACGGACGGTATGATGACAACCACTGTTTTGGACTTCTCGATCATTAGTTATAGTTTGTTTTGATTACGAAACCAATACTTGCCATATAGAGTAAATAAAAAGGTAAAAGTTTAAGTTAGGAGCTTGACTTATATACTTCAGATGCAGTGTCTGTGTACCTACTCAAAAAGATTTATTATTTTGTATGATATGCTGCGTGATTTGCATAACAATTATTCTCGGGAGGAAATCTCAAAGGGAGAAGTCGGTCTGAATAAGGTACCGGAATTCATTTATCGCAGCAAATTGATCAAAAAAGGCCACAAAGCCATGAAAAGTTAAATGAACTATCAAAATATATTTCTTTTTTGTTGTTAAAAAAAAAAGAAATATACATTTTTGGAGCCATTCTTCATTTTGCGTTTGGGAACATTTTTCATTAGGGCCAAATTTTACGTACCTACTTAACCCTCAATTTCATGTAACCTGACGCTTTTGTTGGTTTTAAGTATTAAAAAAAGACAATTTTAGATTAAAACAATTAAATCGATAATATGCTTCTACTAATTATACAATTGTTATTTCAAAAATTCTTCACGGATTTTCAAGAAAAAAAATTAAAGAATTATTTTTTTTAATAGCTTATCTGAAACCCACCAATATATAACTTACCTTTGCAGTCCCCGGTTAACCCTAGGGCCGACTAGGCCCAGGCTGAAGGCATCACAGAAGAGGGGGCACAATGAAGCAACTGAATCTTAATTAACATTTGTAAATACAAATATTTCAATCTTCTCTTATCATCTAAAACACGGCAACATTTCACCAAAATCTGCTTACGTTCAAGTACAAACAGCTACTTCTGCGATCAGTAAATCATATGCTAAACTATATAATACTTTAAACGACATATCTGAAGATAATACACTTAATGGTGACTGAATAAGATAAGTAAACTAGAATTTGCTTGAAATGATTGTGGTTTGGAACGATGTTTTTTATAAAGTCAATAAAGTGTTGCAAAGTGAAGACGCAACACGAATTTGTATAATATGTCATTGTCTGATCAGTTAGAAAATATGCGTTAAAATTTTGACAGCATTGAAATGCGCTCTAAAGAACTTCTACCCCATAACAGCTGCATCACAATTTCAAAGAAACGCTTTCGAAAAAAAATGGATAACGATGGTGACGAATTGTTCTGCAGAAAGTTTTTATCGAACCATATGATGACGCAGGTGAGGCTTGATTCACTATCAATTCATTGCATTGAGAGTGATTTGCTACACGAAATAAATTTGACCATGTCATAAACGACTTTGCTGATAAGAAATCAAGAAAAAAATATTTTAGACAATAGAGTCTAAGAGTCTATAAATATTTTCATAAAAAATGTGCATAGACCTCTTTTATTCGCCAGAGCGTGTCTCCTTGTTTTTCTATTTTTTATTGAATAAACTTGACCCGATAAAAGCAAATATTAACTAGGGCACCTTTTACTCTTAAGGCCTAGGGCCCAAACATTTTAAGTCCAGCGCTGTACCTACATCAAGGGAAATGTCTATTCAAGCTCTTTTTTAACCCTGAAAACCGAATGCATCTACCAGCTGCTCTGTTTTTAAATTCAAATTGATCTGATACCGATTTTTCAACAATGCATAAATACAAAATAAAAGTCGAAGAATATTGAGGGCTACAAAACTATTCATCTTTTTATCTACCTATGATTTTATTTAGTTTTCTCTTTCTTTTTCGTGTAAAAAGTTATCAGAGTTTCTGACTTACTGAAATTTCGAGCGTTTTTCATTAAATCAATTTAAACGATTTACTTATTCCGGTTTTATCATTTATGACTTCAAGAAATACTGAAATGAATTTTGTGAGCCAGAGTATAACAAAATTTGTATAAATGCGTTTTCCTGTGTTTTAGTTGTCACCCATAGCCGACTTTTCTCATTCAGAATTATTTAATTGAAATTTCCATTAAGAACAACAATATCATACATGCGAGGAGCTGACCATTTGGGACTGGAATCCAATAACATATACATAATATAGTGATCGACTTTTTTTGAGTTCGGTGTCGGAGAACTTCACACTTCAATATTATATATGCGTTGTGCCAAAAAATGCTTCTGTACAACTTTCTGCGGCATATCTTCCAACTTAGTTACTAAGTCCAAGAAATTGTTGTATATATGGAACATATTTGGCAAGATTGTTAATTTGTTTGAATCGTGCTTGAAGACCTGAATAGCTACCAAAAAAACTGACTTTTAACATACTTATATGAAGTTTGGCTTTTTCTTCTTCTATTGGCAAAGTTGCCAATTTACATTTTTAGGATATTAAAATTGTTTGTATAAATTTGAAGATAAAAGATAGTGCGATAAATAGAAAGTTGAAATATATGAAGTAATGGAGGCAAATAGAAATAAATAATAATAAGTAATTAAAAAAAAATGTAGAATAAACATTCATAAGTAATTAACTCATTACATTAATTGAACCATTCTAGTTGTATCAACCAAAGTTCACGTAATACAAAATGGGTATTAAACAAGCTTTCCATATATTATTCAATATTACCTCACGATTAAAGGAGGTATACGACAAAACACTAGGACTAGTTAGTTTTGATTTCGTTTAAAATATAGTTTTTAGTAATTTAAACTCTATCTAATTGCCCTCACTATTATTACTTCTTCAACCACACATAATTTTGTCTGTGTTATTCAATAAACGACAATGCCACTCTGATTAAAAGTAAGCCATAGCTAAGTATCACTTATAAATCAGTAAATTCATTGCAAAAGATACATTGAACGTGCTTGCGATACCAATCTTCAAGGCTATCCGTAACGTTTATCTTTAATATGTTTGTTATGTAGGTATATCAGAAAGTTTTCTTCAACCACACTAAAGTAATGAATTGTGACATAAATCAGTTTCAATTTTATTAGCACGACAAATAGTGAATTCAATTCAATTGAGTTTTAATATGGACAACATAATATAACCAACCCACTAGTTTATAATTAAGGCTAACCTATCCCTTAAAATGCATAAAATGTAGTCACAATAAAAATCCTATAATAGTTCGGGAGATAATGTTGTAAACTAACTGCATGCAAAATATTGCAAGCAACTACAAATCAGTTTGAGCTTAAATCGATATATCATGTATGTTCATAAATTCTATGTACTACCATGAAATAAATTATATCCGAGTTAAAAACTTAGCACTACTTGTTGAATTATTGATTTAAAATAGCTTGAACACCCTTTAGACCACACAAAATGGCGTTTCATCCCGGCGATCTCACTCATCAGGCTTTATCAATACGCAATTATTGTTCAGTTCATTTCAAAACACAAACGCCAATTTTAAATGACTAAAGGCAGTTAAAAGCTATTTTGAATCAATAAAATCGATATAATTGTTGCATGTTATGTAAAAATATGAAAGTTCTTAGAGTGGTTTCTTAAAAACTCAACTTTTGTATAAATAGGTACCAATCAAAACAACTTTGAAATGTGGAGTAGTTCATTAAGATATGATTTCATTGAATTAATTTACTAAACCAACAGAGTCAAATATTGACATTACATAATTTAAGATTCCAATTTGCTTATATAACATTTTCAAAAAAATCTACTAATCAACGCTACTTTCCGACTATAACCAATCATAAATAACTATACTCAGTCAACCCCGCCATACTATACCAGCCCAGCCAAACAAATTCCGAATCCAATCAGGAAAAACAAATAAAATAAAATAAAAATAATGTGAGCGCACAAAAAAAAAAAAAACAAACCAAAAATTTATTCAAAAATGCAAAGTTTGCAAATTTTTATTGATATTGATTCGTATGACGACGACCAAAGACCGAAGAATGGACGGGCGAATGATGATGATGATGCTGACTTGACTATACGCTGATGCGCTGCTGTCGAGTATCGATGGATGTTCAATCGAGAAAATCCTCAAACTTCGTTTGGTCTTCTTTATTTGAATACAATGTGATATGCCTGGGCTGATACAGGCAGGATGTGCTGTGCAGTGCTGTGTTTTCAATCGAAAGAGAGACTCTACTACTCGTACAGATAGCTAGTCCTGCTTTAACCATGTAGCTGAAACAAACATGTTAAACAACAAATGAATTGCTGACGACTTCATTTAAATCAGCACAGCGAACAAAAATAAACTAGAACTACAAAAATTCATCGCAAAAAAAAATCAATATAGATGCAAAATTGTTAGGGGAAAAGGGAGGAAGTTGGAAAATTATCAAGTTTTATTTCGAACTTAATAGATTTTTAAGTTATAAAGGTTTTTAAATAGACGTATTTTTTTTTTTGGAATACAAAATAAAATTGTTATTAATGTTCATTAAAAGTATACGCAAGAAATTTATTCCTCATAGAACCATTTGGAATAAATTTAAAAAAAAATCTTATAACAACAAAACGAATCGTTTTGTTTTATTTAGGTATTTCTTTTCGCTCCTAAATTTACACCATAAAATTATGCTTTTGGCTTTTGATATAATCTTAAAACTATTTCAATAGATTTTAAAGTTTTTTTTAAAACAGACAAATTTTATTGAATTGAAATAAACTTCAAGTTGGGAAGGTCACATAATTGTGTCCTGTTTGTTGTTAATTTTGTTTTCAAAAATTGTTTACTGCATCTTTAATTGTATATAAAATTATTTTGACTGTTAAACCGATTTTTGTATAGTAAGATATTAGAATGAGATCATTAGGCCCAGTTTTTTAGCACCTACATTATTACCTGCAAGTTTAGCTATTTTACTATATATATATTTCTAAAATATCTCTTTAGTTTATTAATTTCAGTTCACAATTTTTGGTGCGTTAACTTTAAGTTAAATCGAGTTTTAAATTCAGTGGAAACATCTTTTAGGAATAAATTGATGACTTCGCACTTATAAACTGAACCTTAGTATTAAAACTATCAAATGCGTAAGGAATCCATTATCATAAACCGAGTTATTTTTTATTCCATCCGAAAGAGAATGGGTATCAAAAAACTTTAAAAGTGGGGATCTTTACAAATTTAGAAAATAAAAACCCCAAACACAGAATTCGAGTTAGTCATATTTACGCATTGTGGTTTATTTTGTTCTCAAATGCATGGAAATTTTAATTGCCCAAGAAAGAATGAAGAAAGAATGATAGACAAAATTTGAAAAACACTGGGTTGCATTTCCTAAATTCATCTAGCCAGGTCGTCAAAAAGTATACAATTTTCTAGCACAGAAACAAGAACCTACTTTTTCAAATTTTTTTGATGTCCTGACTTCAAATTCGACTTTGGAATTTCTCCATTAGTTGAGGGCAAAGAACCTTTTTTTCGTTGCTTATAGTACTACGAATTAATTTTGTCTCTACTTAAATTGTTACGGAAGGGAGTTGAATAAGCAAATTTTAGACGTCTGGTTTCTGTCTTAAAAATTCTGTCAACCTGTGCTCAGTAAGTCTAAGAAATTTGGCGATGCAATTCAATACTTTTGAATAAAAATGCTTTGAAAGACTTTTTTTATTTTCTTTAAATGAGAGTTGAGTTACCATTATCACTTAATTTTTCAACCTTTTGGAAAAAAATATTAACATTTTAAATAAATATAAAACACTAAATTATTACCATAGTATTTATTTTATTATTATAAAATCTAAAGAAAAATATGATGATGACCTTAACGATTGTATAATAGATTTACAGGGATACCATACGTTCCCTTTTTGAGGAACAGCCCCCTTTTTTTCATATAAAAAACTTATTTATTTTAGAAAAATTAACATGCAAAATGGGGTTGCAAGTGCCCATTTTTCATTGCGGTATACATATATGTAGTTGTAGTCAACATTTAAGCATGAGATTTCGTTCAAACTTATTATTTCGGTGATAAGAAAGAGGAAAAAGTTGAGTTTTACAATTTCGGCAGTCTATCTGTCTGCCTTTTTATTCGGCTGCAGCCTTAACGGTTGTGTCGGTTTTCTTTAAAGTTGGTAACTAGTGTTTATTTGATATTCCCCAGCAATTTTGTTTAATTGTTTTTTAACCAAAATTTACGGTTAATGTAAATAATTTTTTATTTTTTTTAGTGACCACAGATTGATCAAAACAAATGCAATTAATGTTTACGGTCCCTTTCGGTAAAAGTTTTACAAAAATTCGTTGTTTATGGTAGGTACCTCCCAAAGGTCCAATTTTTTACTTTTACTTTTCTCGCAAACGATTCAACTTATTTTGATTAATTTTTTTATTTAAATTTTTAAAAAGGTTTAAAAAAATATGTACGCAAAATGTACCTATTTCAAAAACAACTTCTTTAAATTTTATTAGCTGAAAATGAAAATGGTAGAATTAACTTTAAGAAAATGGACTTTAGGTTGCATTTTGGGCTAAGTAAACCTATGTGGTATTTTACGCTACAAGGGACAAAAATCCAAAAGTGCGATGAATTTATAATATTTTTTTTTATCAAAATCGTCGGTGTGACTGTACCTATTACATACCAACACAAATCATTTTTGATGAATAAAATTATTTTTATAATTGTTAAAAAAATGAAAGACAAAAATAAGTTAATAATTGATCTGTGATAGCAAGAAGTGACACTAGTTTTAATTGTTGTAGTTCCAAAAGTGTTCAATGTTAATTTATATATTTGTTAATTTATTGAACAGTTTTTTTTTTTAACAAAATGTAAGGATATAATTTTTTAAAATTAATTAATTAATTGAGGGATTTTCATGAATTAGTTTTTTATTAATTGCATAAAAAAAAGCCGAAATAATCGTTACAGTGGTGGTCCAGTATAACGAATGATATAATGTCCAGAGTGCACTCGTTATATCGAAAATTCTTTATATCGAATACTTTTTTTTCTAACAAATATTTTTTAAAATAGAAACTAAAACTGTATTTTGCAGTTTTGTATACATAGCGTATGCAAATTGGAGCATCTGTTTACATAAACGAAGACGAATAAGTTGGACATAACAAATCAAATGAAAAAAAAAAATATTTCGGCAATAGAAAATTGTGTATGATTCATAAATATTAACACATTTAAAGTCAAGAGTTGCTTTACATATTTGTTTTATATATTTGTTATACGTATCTAGTTGTTTGTAGAATTTTGTTTTTTTTTTCATTTTCTGAAATTCGTTATTTGTTCGTTATATAGAATACCTAACGGACTTGAAAAAAGGACTCGTTATATCGATAATTCGTTATATCGGCATTTGTTATACTGGACCACCACTTTACTTAGAAAATAAGTTGAATCTTACGAAAAATCATCGTACACATTTTTTAAACATTTTTTTCTCAGAATTTAGAGCTTCAAACATTTTTTTGAAAAACCACTTATTGAAGAAGTAGATATGTATACTTATGAAACAACTTTTTTCAAAAACAAAAAAAAAATAATTGAATTTTGACGTTGAAAAAAGCATAGCATGTTATTTAAGTGTTGCTGCTGTTTTTTGGGAAGTGACTTTTTTTCGAAATCATACCCAAGAATTAAAAAACATTTTCCAAATTACTATCGTTTAACTAAGAAACGCCCTGTAAAAATCTTAAAGCTGAACTGACCAAAGGCCAACACTCCGAAATAAAAACAAATTAAAAATAAACAAAAATTGACGCGTTGACTTGCTTTTTGGTATGAGAATATAATTTGACGTAAGAGCTATTTAGAAATTGATCCAGAAACCAAAGACAGAATAAAATTTCTAACAAGAGAAAATGTCTTACTATACAACGTGATTTGATTGAAACCAGTCAGATAGCGCTTGATTATTATTTATAAATCGGAGGTGTTACTATATTGTCACTTTGATTGACTTTGGCGCAAATGGCTCTTAGTATTTGAATAAATCCAAACATATTAAAAGTTATTCATGTTTTTACTTGCGATATAGGGACTATATTTACTTGCGATATATGTATGTATGTACTATATGGGAAGTTATGGATTCGTACAAAAACTCGAACTCGAGATTTTGTTCAAACTTTACATTACGATGATAGAGAAGTCAAAAAAAGTGGGTCTCGCAAAAACGTCCGTCTGTCTGTCTGTCGGTTTGACTACAGCTTAAACGGATGGGTCGATTTTCTTTAAACTTGGTACCTAGCGTTTTTTGGACATTCCCCCAACCCGTTTTTTTCTCTTTTTTTTTAGGACCAAAATTAACAGTAGCTGTCATACAAAATTTCTTGGCCAAAAAGGAAAAACTTATTTTTCTCAAATCCAGCGCTACCGAATTTGTTTTTAAGAACTCCATAAATTTAAATAGTTATAAGTTGCTGTTTAATAAAAAAAATGGTTCCGAAAAATGGTTATTAATGGTACCTCCCAAAGAACCATTTTTTTGATTTTCGCTTTTCTCGAAAACGGTTAAATAGATTCTGATCAATTTTTTTATGAAGAAGTATTGACACATTGTAAATAATATTGTGTACCAAAATTTTCAAAAAAAATATTTTTTAGATTTTTAAAAAAAGTTTTAATATTTTTTTTGAAAACTCAATATTTCAAAAACTACTTGGTCGATTTTCATTAAACTTGGTAAATAACAGTTTTTTAACTTTATCTAGAAGATTTTTGACAAAAATTATCCTACTACCCAAAAATAACGGTGCCTCCCATACAAATGTTAAAAAAACGTTAAGAAAAATATTTTGTTTCTCAAAAACGACTCCTACGATTTTCATAAAAGTTTTTTTTGTGTGTTAAAATTAGTACGATCTACCATTGAAAATGTTTAAAGTTTATATTTTACGTTTATTAACAGTACCTCTCATACAACGGTTTCTTTGATTTTCGACTATCTCAACATCTGATCAACCGAATAAAATTAGATTTTTTATACAGAAACTTGTAACAAATATAAATAAAAGTGCGTATCAAAATTTTCTACAAAATGATTTTTGGAATCAAAATTATTTTTTGAAAATTCGATATTTCGAAAACTGGTAGCAGATTTTTTTGTGAAGTTCAATTTTTAACGCAACATTAATAAATGCTTTAAATTGGCGTAACAATTATTTTTCTCAAAAATGTTAACGAAATTTTATATATAAAAAATTAATTATTTTTAAAACCGCTCCTACGATTTTCAAAATTTTTTTCTCATAAATAAAGATTTTTATAAGAAATCAGATGGTGTATTTTAATCAATTTCTTTCTAATTTTGTTGATTTAAAACAATTTACCAGTTTAAATAGTATAATTTCCTTTTATGCATATTGCATATGTGCAACACTAGGCTATATTGTTAATTTTTGTATACTCACATAATACCACCTGAAACTAAACTAAGATTTGGCAAATGGATAAAATATATACTCCTATAGCTAATTTATTTCAGACTATAGAACCACAATGTGATCGCGCATAAGAGCAAGTTCGTGCGACCCAGTCGTGCATATTTTTTTTTAACGAAAGTGGACATATGCGAATAAAAGAAGAGCAGAGAAAAAGAAACAATTAAGTTTTGATTACCGGTTCCCGAGAGGATTTATTTATTTTAAAGATTTTAGTTTTTGACTTTATCCTTTTTTTAAAATTTTTGCTATGAACAACATGTAAACTGCCCCTAGTTGATTTTGGACCGGCTTTGTATAGCCAATTTAAGAATTAAAGAGTTCCAGTCTCCACTGCTACATTCCTGGAAGTTTTCCCATCGCGGCCATCTTCTTGATAAATGTCAACCAATCCTGAGTGAACGTCAACAAATTCGATTTATTGGTATCACTTTAAATCGGGTTGTGTTTGCTTTCATTAAAATCGTCGTGAAATTCCATTTGATTTGATGTGGCATGCTCCCAAATTCGTCCACACTTCGACTCACTTAGGATTTACACCTGAAATTCATTGATTATTGAACTTATAAGTACCCGTCCACCTGAACGGTTGCATCCACCTGTTCAGCCTCTCCTTATAATTTCCCCTTTATTCAGCGAGTGCTGGATTCTGTGGAACTAGATTCAGTTCAGGTGTGTATTTGAATTGGTTGTCATTAGAGCCTTCATTTTGTTCTTTGGTCTTTTTAGGTTAGGTTGATTCATCGAGCAGCGGTGGTTGATGCAAATGGAAGCTGTGAGCGTATAGGGCAGATGGAAGCGGTCGTGCGTGGTGCAGATGGAAAATTCGTGACAATATATACCCCTTTATTTATAAATTAAAAAGATTTAATAGATTTTTGTTAAATTCTACAGTAAATTTTTCAGTCTTACCTTAAATAATTACAACTTGCCCCATTCGCCCCTATGCTCCTCCACCAAACGCGTCAGTTGTCAGTTCTTGTTAAGTCTTTTGTCCATGAAAATCTACAATTCGTATGAGTAGAGTACCTATCTGATTTTTCCCTTCTCTGACACATGTCCACCTGTGAATTTAGACAGTTGTTTTTGTGCAACGTTGTAGATGTATCGGTACATGTGTTTCGTCCGGTCCTGTTGATTTGATTAAAATCATTCAATTTTTTTCTCGTAATTCTTTTTAGAATACCAATTTCAATAGATAATTGTTCTTTCGAGTTTAGTTAGATCGAAGTCTATTATTTGATTCAAATTTAAAAAAAAAATGTCAATTCGTCAGTTTAAAACGAAAAAAAACACACCAACATGTCGTACCTCCTCGTATCGATTATTCACACATCCAAAAAATACTGGTAGTCGGTACAGTGGTATACAGCAACAGCAATTCAATTAGTATAGTGAACTGGATTAATTTATGCACTGTTGGAATATATCTTCCGGAAATTCTTTGCATTATGCGTCATCTTGTGATTTTATTTGCGACTATGCTCCACGCATAGTAATCAGATGCGGGAATATAGAACACCCCAACTTGTTTCCCTGCGGAGCCTGAAGCATACGAAATGTATTCGTGGGGCTTGGGATGGCGGTGGGTGGCAATACTGGCAAGTGATATGCTATACATAGAGCTTGAGGCATGAATTTTATTTTGAATTGGGGTCTGAATTTGGAAGCAGGGGAGGTGTTGTATTGTTTTACGCAACAAATACAAATGCAAAGTGTTCCTTTGAATTTTATTTATTTATGCAAGAACAATTCGTGAGAAAAGCGTATTTATCTTTATGGGGCACGATAGCCTTTTTGGATCTTAATTAGATCTTAAAGTGAGCGGCGCGTTGTAAAAGTATGTTTTCACTTGAATACTGATTTACCGGCAACAGTTAGATATACCTTCATTTATATATTTTTCTTTAATTCAAAACAAGAATTTAAGTATACCTACTGCTATTCGTTCGATGTAAAATTTTAAAATTTATTTTCAAGTCCAAAAATCGAAACAAAATAATATGTTGGTAAGGTATGTATGTATGAAACCAGAGCTTTTGTATTGTACTGTGAGTACTTCGATTAAAATTGAATGAATTCAAAATTAATTAAACAGAAGCTATACCCTCTTATAGTACCTATAATATGGATGGGCTAATTTTTTTTGATTAAATTTTGATTTATACTTTTTTCTATTTAATTAAAACGAATAAGTTTCCTTCTTCAAGCCAGACAGAACTTTGCATTGGATTAACCAACACACATTTCAATGGGATATTTTTTTTCTATTTAAAAGTAGCTCATTTTCAAGGCAACATCAGTTTTTGGTATAAATGTATGTATGTTCATATTTCGAAAGGAAAAAGTTGATGAAAAATTTCAGAATTTTTAAAAACAATTTATTGCCAAGATGTTGCCATATAAACCCTACTCTACAATAATGTTAGAGATGGTATTGTGGTTAAGGCAATTTGACTACGTGAATTGGACAATAAAAGTAAAGTGAGTTTAATTTAAAAGTTTAAATTAATTTTAAACCATCAGAACTTTATATTAGGACAGAGCTTATTGTTAGTGCCATAGCAATAGCTTAAGACCAATTATTGGGAAGATATTATTGATACTTGCACAGCACTAAGTGTATAGTATTCACAACAAACAACAACAAATTTCGCTAAGAAAAGTGGCTAAGGTAAATTACGCTGGAAGAAATTTCCACAAAAAATATATCTTTTTAAAAAGGGCCCACAAACGTTCTGGAAAATAAAGGATCATGGGCATTTTGGGCCCAATTTCAATATTCATATTCAATATCAATATCAAGAGGTATGAAGCTTATGTATGTCATATAAAAGCTTATTGAGAGCACTTTATGTTTATTATTTCATTTTATAAAAAAGTATTTAAATTGAAAAAAGATTTTTTTTTGTATATGGCAACACTTAGATACTAAAAAGTGTTTTAGCTTTTTCGAAGCCAGACTCTGTTCTTCTACTTTTTTTAATCATTTTATTTCCATTAACAGTTACCGAAAATATTACTTTTAAACTACAAAATCAAAATAAAACAAAAAAAGGTAAAACACTTTTCAATAAGTGTTGCCATTTAAAAAAAAATATTTTCCATTTTAAATACTTTTTTATAAAATGCGCCAAAACCGTATTTTCTCCCTCGATTCCAATTTAGATGCCAAAAAATGAAATTAGATTACTCTCCATAAGCTTTCATACACCATAAGTTTCATCACTTTTGAGCCCAAATTTCATACAAACAAAATATGCCGGAATATGAAAAAAAGAAATATTGGAAATTAAAAACAGAAAATAGGCCAAAATAAAGAATTCGGCTTAATTTCTGCATATTTACAGGTACGTTACGCCGGAAAAGAAATATTTCACAAATTTGTATTTTAGTTTATATGCAGGGTTGCCAGAGCTAGAAGTAAGTAGTTCGATATCCCAAAACCACTGCCAAAAACTATAGCCAAATCGATGAAAATGAATAAAAATAGTAGACAAAATTAATTTCACACACAAATTTAATTCAGGGTTAATCTTCAACAAAAAACTAGGTACATAGGTATTTCAAATAAATTCACATGATGAAATAATAAATTTGGAAACAAATTTAAAAGATTTTTTTTTGGAAATAAGGTCTAAAACGATTTCTGTTAACACTTATTACCTATCAAGTAAAACCAATATTAACTGAGAATATTGACTTCACCCCTAAATTCAAGAAAGCTGCCATTTTTGTCTTTTCCAAGTTCAAGGTGAAATGTTGAAGAAGTGGTGTTCTCCACTTATCATGCACGACCATCACCTACCATTTGAATGTCACTGGACTCTGATTTATTGCAAATATAGGATAGCCCATTCTTTTGTTGGTTTTACTGAACTTAATAATTATAAATTCCAAATTAAGACGTGACTCGAATGCGAACTTTCACCGCTGATTTGGGATTGGGTAAGAGGTGACCTTGATCTTGTGATTAAGTAACGAATACAGTTTCCCATCATTGGTCCACAAGAATTAACAAATTTGTTAGCCTGGTCATTCAAGAAGAATTGCGAACACATTTGCGGGTGCAGTTAACACCCTTCTTTTTGGCACATTCATGTTGCGTAACCAAAAATGTTGAAAAAAAAGAAATTAAAGCATAAATTCTGTAGGCAGTTTCAAATAACACTGTTTTATTCACCCGCTTAAATTTTTTATTTGCAAGCTTATCAATTTTTAAATTCTCAAATTTGACCAATAAAACGAATCATAGTTGAAAATATTGTTGTTATAACTATTTTTAATTTAAAACCAATTTTTACCTGCTAAGATAATTTTGTGTCCCTGTATTTGCTAAAACACTTCAGATTTTTCAATAGTACATAGGTATGGGTAAAGAAAAAAAACCGTCTGTTGAACCAGAACCAGTAAACTTGAAATCACTAAATCCATTTAAACCAGGTCAGTAGTGTACTTCAGAGAAAATTTCCCAGTTAGTCAATGTTCCCATGTGCTATGTGCACTTCTTATAACAAACACAAACTCATTATGTATGGGTAGGGGTAGAGGTTAAGAGTTAAGTTCTCCTCCTCTTAGTTCAATAGACTTATTCTGATAGATTTTAAAATCCGTTACGAATATCAACATCATGGTTCGATGGAACTGCTTTGCTTTACCCATCACTTATCATTCTACCAAGTGTGGATGGGTTTGTAGTACACAATGAAGTTGCACTTTTGATGCATTACCCACTTGTACCAACTCGACAGAGTACTGGGTTACGCAACGGAGAAATCATTTCTTCCACTCTATCTACACATATACATACCTACCAAACGAAGATGTTGATGATTCGAAATGCTCACTTTGAGGTTGCTCTTCAAATTGATTTTAAAACGATTCTTGTTTTCATTCGTTTCAGATCCCAGATTCCATCATCGCCACAGCCCTGGTGTGGTCGAGAACCAAATAAACAATAGCTATATTGTGTGTAGCAGTTGTGCGGAGCTTACGGAGGAGGTGTGTACATTATTCAATGTTAGATATGACCAAGTCCTTGGTCATATTGGCCATTGTCAGTTGCATAGACTTTGATGGAGCAAATGGTAAGTAATGTTTTTATTGGAATCATATGATGGTCTGTGTCTCAATCCGGTTCTGTTTTGTTGTTTTTGCATAGGTTATCCTTTTGTGTACCCGAATAATAGAAATCCAGCGATAAAATGGATGGCACCAGAAGACAAATGGGACATACAATCGGCGCCAAGAAGTATTATTCCACATGTAGAGCTCAGACAATTTCCCAACCGGACAAATCCCGCTCTGAATGACAATGACGAAGAGTTTCTCGATCACTTGCGAGAGCTTAAGAAGAACAGCAGTAATGCAAGGATGCTCTGGTTTGATACTCCTTCAGATGGACTTACCTATCTGCCTTTTGTTGATAAGGCCCTGAGGCTACTGAACCTGAAGCAGGTGGCCTATGAAGTGGAGAACAGTGTGATGTCGAAGGTCTCCTGCACGGCGTGCAAGGCTGGTAAGTTAAAATCTTGAGCTTGACCAGGAAATTTCACTCTAAAGTTTTCTTTTGTTTAAGGTGCTGGACTGCTTCAGCATTATATCCGTACGGGAAAGACTGAGGCTGAGATCATTAAAATGATCTATGAGTTCTGTGTGAATCTTCAAATTCAAAGCCCCAGAGTTTGCCAAGGAGTCAGCCAGTTGTTTGGAGTGAGCTTTTAGGTATACTGTTGAAACTCAAATACTAATTTTTGTATCCTGCCAGGGTGAAGTGGTGTATGTCCTGAAGAGAACTCCCCTTGGTCCAGACGAGATATGCAGCTTTGTGATCGGCGATGCCTGTGGGGATGTATACAATCCCTATCATGAATGGGAAGTTGCATTCCCACCAGTTCCTAAGCCTCCAATTCTTGAAGTTTCTATCCCAAAAGAGGGAGCTCCATTTTTCAAAGTCCTTCACATCTCCGATACCCACTATGATCCACATTACGTCGAAGGTTCCAACGCCGAATGTAACGAACCACTTTGCTGCCGTTTGAGCAGTGGACGTCCATCGAATCCCAATGCCGCTGCAGGCAAATGGGGTGACTACCGCAAATGTGACACACCCAAACGGACTGTCGACAATCTACTATCTCACATTGCTGATACTCACCAGGACATTGATTATATTCTCTGGACAGGTGATTTGCCTCCGCATGATGTCTGGAATCAAACAAAGCGCGAGAATTTGGAAATCATCAAGGAGACAGTGAAGCAAATGACCGAGAAATTCCCTGGAGTTCCGATATTCCCAGCACTGGGAAACCATGAAAGCGCCCCGGTCAATAGTTTTCCGCCACCCTATGTTAACCAAGAAGACAACTCCATCTCGTGGCTTTATGACGAACTAGATGTGCAATGGCGGAGGTGGTTGCCTGCCAGTGTATCGCATACGGTTCGTCGAGGAGCCTTCTATTCAGTTTTGGTTAGACCTGGGTTTCGAATTATCTCCCTGAACATGAACTATTGCAACAATAAAAACTGGTAAGGAACTTAAGAGCCAAGACAATCCAAATGTACTTAATTTTTTCCCGCAAGGTGGCTTCTTCTCAACTCTACCGATCCGGCAACTGAGCTTCAATGGTTCATCTACGAACTTCAAAGTGCTGAATTCTCAAATGAAAAAGTCCATGTCATTGGTCATGTTCCACCAGGACATTCGGATTGTCTAAAAGTCTGGTCGAGGAACTTTTATCGGATAATTGCTCGATATGAAAACACAATAGTTTCACAATTTTACGGTCACACACATTTTGACGAATTTGAGGTTTTCTACGATCCTAGTGATTTGGGTAAGAAAATATACAGATACTAATGGCAAACTTTCAACTTTTTTTTCTCGTATCTTCCAGGTCATACGACGAGCGTTGCCTACATTGGGCCATCGGTCTCACCATATTATGACCTAAACCCTGGATATAGAATCTATTATATTGATGGAGATCATGATCAAACGACAAGATTGGTCATCGATCATGAATCGTGGATTATGAATTTGAAGGAAGCAAATTTGTATGATTATCCAATTTGGTATAAGTTATATACAACTAGAGCGGCATACAGTATGACAGCTTTAAGACCACAGGATTGGGACAGTCTGATAGACGAGATGGCTAACAACCAGGAATTATTTGATGTGTATTATAAGTAAGTACCTATAGTAAATAAGGAGAGATTATGTCGCACATGCTTACTGTAATAAATGAAGTGGCTTAGAATTTTTTTAAATTTTAATTTATAAACAATTTGAAGTACATAAAATAAGTATTACAAAATTCATGATGGACCCTGAAGATTTTTATTATTTTTGTAATAAGTGTAAAACTTCATGTTTTCAAGTGAAGCATTACAATTCTGCTTTTATATACCTATTTACTCCTGGCCGGAGCGCACAATTTAGCCGAAGAAGAAAAAATACCCATATTTGAATGTGCTTGATTTGGTGTCAGTCAAAGGTAGAGGTAGAGGTGCCATAGGTAGAGGTGTTAGTACAAACCAAAACAGTACCCTCCAAACAAAAATATTGTACCCTTTTTATTAAATAACACAAAATTATAAATTACAATATCTTCTCTGCAACTTAAGTAACCGTGAAATATTTTATGTTTTATGTGTTTAAATATATCCGGTTTAACATAGAAGCAATTTTCGTTCACTGAACTTGTAACACCGCACCAAAAAATAGGTACAACTAATTTCTATAGAAAATAAATTTTAATTTTCCAAATCATATTTTTCCTCTTCCAGAAATTGTCAGTTAGGTTTCAGTCTTCCTTGGTCTTACTTAATGTTGTTATTCACAGGCAAAAGTGAGCCGCACCATCGCGCAAGCCGTTGTTTTGGGATTCTTAGCCATGAACTCCAGCATGGATTCTCTTTTGTGCTTAGTGAAAAAAATCGTCATTAGCTGTTGCCTCAAAACGAAGGACGAGGGCTAAAGATAAATTAGACTTTCACTTCAAAAAAATCCCATCAAAGCTGAAATTTGCTTGGAGAGCTTTATTTGTATGTCTTAAGCGTTTCCTAAAAAGTGCCCAAAATGTACGCAATAAGGGCTTTTCATTTTGAGGGTGAAAATAAATTGCAAAATTCCTTTTAGTTTTGCAAATACATATCTAAACTATGAGTTTATTTGGAGAAATGTCAAGGTTAAAATTCTATCATAAAAATTCTTCAAGAAAAAGAAAGAAAAATTGAAAAGAAAATCATAGTTTTTGAGTCAATTACAAAAAAACTGGCGTTTGACCTTTTCACTCCCAATTCCCAAAAATTAAAAAGCAGTAGAGAATTTTTTTTTGTAATTTAAAGACTGTGTACATTGCAAATATTTTGATGATGATGTTGCAATTTATATTTGCGAAAACGTAATACAATGATATTTTACCCATATATTTGAGGAATTTTCGATTTATGTGTTTTTTTTTTTTTTTGAGAATTAAAACAACAAAATTTTCAATGATAAATTTTGGTATATTTTTTAATATTTTTAAAATAATAAATCTTAAACCTGATGAAAATTATTCTTAGTGTAGAATTGAAATTATTTCATATTTTGTAATTTTAAATAAAAATTGGATTGACATTCTTTTTGTCAAAAATGATCCAGGGTATTCAATTTATAAAAATATAAAATTAAACCCTGCAAAGGATCGACTGTCGAAAATTCGAAATAGTAACCTATCAAAATCATAAAACACATTTTTTTTCTCGATGAAACACTTCAAAAAATTAATATGTTGGACTTTATTGTGAAAACAATCAAAAATATAAAGTCATTAAATGTAATTAATTTTTTTTTTGGCGGATCCCCACCACAAAAATTGATTTTTGCAGTAGAATGACTAAAACTACAGACGTGATATTTTTGCTATACTGTAAGTTTTTTTAAATATGATATCTGGAAAAATTGTAACAAAAGTTTACAACCTTAAAGCTGGGAGCTAAGAAATGATGGGATAAAAAGAATAACATTACTATATCGGGATTTTATATAACTCTCAACGTGATTGATTTTAATTTTTTTTTAAATAAATTTTCAGTTCAGTTTTTTTTTTTACAAAAAACAAGAAATTATAAATCACAAAAAAATATTTTAGAAAAAATAAATTGGAAGATGTTGGCTTTTGTATGATATTGTATATTAAATAATATTTTATACGTAGGGAGCTCTAGTTCATCGAAATTATGCAGTGGTGTTCAAAAACAACTGTCTAAAATACGAACTATAAAAAAAACATAGGTATCTACAGATATCATAGTCAAAAACTTAACAGTAAAAAAAATAAATAAAAAATATCACGTCTGTAGTTTTAGTCATTCTACTTAAAACATATTTTATTTTGTTCAAAAAACAATTTTAATTACTTTTTCTTAAAAAAAAAAAAAACAATTAAACAATAAAATAAAAAAATAAAAACAATACGTCTAGAAAAATGTACTCCAAGACAATGCTTTTTAAAATTCAAAACACCGAGAGATCCTCTCCTAAAAAAGTTATTTTCCTTTGATGCAGCAATTTTCAGCTTAATAAAAAAAAAACTACTCAGTACTTTACCCCAGCTGTGGTGTTGGAAATTGTACACTAAAACTCAAAACATTTATGTTCATATTATTTTGTGTAGCATAACATAAGCCACAATTTTTTTTTACATTTTTTCAAAAAAATTGACATTGGCATTTGAACTAATTTCACCCCACTAAAATCTCAACCTCTGGTCCAGATTAAGCATCTTTTTTAGGAAATGTTTATGACATTAAAATAAAGCTTTTCAACAAAATTCACCTCTTCCGGATTTTTTTTTAAGTTGACTTTTTTGTCTAATTGTTTTGGGGTGTATAAAATTAAAAATGATATAAAAATATGCACGACTTAATCGCACGAACTTGCTTTTGTGGATAAATACGAGTAAATATTAATTAATTAATTAATATTAAATAATTGATTTTTCGTTTGATTTTTTTTGTTTACAAAAAAATGTTTTCAAACATTTTTAAATGCATTATTGTTTAAGTTATTGAAAAGCATCAGATTGCAAAATTATATCAAAATCGATTTAACTATGGCAAAGATAATCCAAAAATAAGACTATTTTCTCAAAAAACGTTGAATACCTAATTCTGTAATGTGAATTTTTTGAGAAAAACCTGAAATGCAGTTTTATTAAAATTGACTTGGTTATTACAGGTGCGAAGTTAAATTAAAAGCGTTAGAGCCGTTTTCGAGAAAATTTGAAGAAACCAATATATTTGTATAGCAGCTACCCGTTCTAAAATTAAAAATCGAATTTTCCCCCTAGGGAATCACATAAAAATGCTATGTACCAAATTTCATGCAAATCGGTCCACCTGTTTACGCTCTAGCTCAAATAACAGTGGACGCACCTACGCACGCACAGACGCACAGACGCACAGACGTACAGACCAACGGACGGCATTACGAAACCCACTTTTTCGAACTCCTCGATTATCGTAGTGATAGTTTTGATTATAACCTCGAAATTTTGTTTTTACACGAAACCAATAATTGCCCTATATTCTATAGAGCAAGTAAAAATGTATAACACACTTTATTCCACTGACAAAAAAAAATGTGTTTGTTAATTTTGAAGGTTTGAATGAAACAACAATCACTTGAGTGAGCAACCACATTATAGGCTGCAGTTATAGCTTTTTCACGGCTGCCAGACCAATCATCAGACTCCTTTTAGTGGTGCTTAGTGTATTTAAGTTCAATTTTAATTTGAAAAACTTTTTATTTGTTAATTTTCGGCCCTTTTATTTTTTTAATATTTTGAAGAGGGAATTTAATTGCTTAGGGCAAAAATGAAGTAACATAACATAACGGTTAAAGGAAAATAAAAAAAAAATTAAGTTCTATTTTCCAAAAACTGGATGGTGCATTAAAGAAGAATTGATGTTCAGTGAAAGCTAAATTGATTGAAAAGTTCTGTAAAAGACATAAGAAAATTATTTTCTTAAATTACAACAGAAGATGTATGTAGGTACATTTTATATATATTTTAATAATTATTGTTTCCATTAATTCATGTTCATAGATGAGAACTCAAATTGTCAAATAACGTACGTTATTTTTGGAAATTGGTAAAGGATGGATTAGATGTCATGTTTTTCCATTTTCTACAATTATTGATTTCCATATTTTAAAGCCAGGAATAGTTTTTGACGTTATTTCAGAATATCTCAAAAAGTCTTTATGCATAAAAATTCAGAATTGGCACTGCTGTCGATGTGAGGTAAATAAATCAAACAACCAATAAATGTTTTAAATGCGATAAGGGCATTTTTGTTGCAAAAACGTTTTTCCAGAACTCTTCTAATTTACAATTTCTGTTAAAAGATTCTGTGGTGTTTAAAAGACTCCATTCTTCATCTAGTTCCTCAGCATTATCACCCGCTAAAATAATGTCAAGTGCTACTAACACTTCATCATCGAAACATATTCTGGAGCTAATTTCCATACCAAGCCAATAGAGATAAAGAGCGAACAGACAATTTTTAAATACATTTTTCACATATGCAACTGAGAAGTTTGACATTGACATTTAGTCCAGAGTTCAGACTTATAAGAATATGAATACATTCAGACCTTTTATATTTATTAATTTTATGAATTTTTGCAAATGTTTTGGATATTTTTGAGGGGAGTACAATCATAATGAGGGGAGTACGGGAGTACAGTGAATGCCAGGAGAGTACGAATACTCCCTTAGTACTCACTTCCGCAGCCCTGCTCGCAATCCGTTCTTCAGCATTTTCTGCATCTATCCAAAGTGCAACCGAATCCTTTTTCCTTGGTTTTATATTAAATTCTTTTGTTCTTTACCGCCTTGTTTGTTATTTTTTTGATTTCTTGATTTGACAGCTCTCAAGAGAAATAATTCGAGATTCGAAAAAAACCTACGTAAGTAAAAAAGTTATTAAGTACTATTTTTTTTCCTTTTCGAAAGAATAACACCGTGCCTTTTCATAAGCGGAACGAAAAGCACCTTCGAATATGATTGACTTTCGGAACGAAATACAGAGTAGGGCCCCATTTATATGGTACATGAATCTTAGCATCAATTAATAATTAAAATTTTTGAATGAATCACATAAATCATAATTACGTGTGCTACCACCATCAAGTTAAGCCTAGAGTTAGAGATATGATTTCTTTATGTAGTACAAAGCCTCTCACTGGAGACTCTATCCAACTATTTTAACCAGGTATTTAATTGGTATAGTAACACAAAAATTGTGCAAAGTAACCCAATTGAACGGTTGCGGTTTGTTAAAATTTTCTTAGCAATCAAACTTTCAAAACAATTAAAAACCTGCAATATTTCTGTTATTTTAAATGCACCTCAGAATTACCAGATATTCTTACATTAAACTTGTTGTTTCGCTATGTTTGAGGTTATGTTACATTACGAAATAATTTATCTCCGAAAATCTCATTACAGAATGTGAAAGTAATCTTCCCTTTCAAATTTAATTGTTAACCTTTCCAATCCTTTCTTCTTTTCGAAATTTTGAGATAGTTGTTAGTCTTCTATTGAACCTTCTGAATATTGTCGAATACACCCACCTTACTTCGTTAAACTCGTGAATTTTAATTAAAGATTATAGGTACTTTGAAAGCCATAGAAATATTAGACAAAATCTAAATGGAGTTTGAGGAGATTGTTTTAAAGGCAAATGGCTTCTTTAGGAGAAAAAAGAAATGTTTGCATTATTAAGATAGAATATTTAAAAAAACTGAAGTGATTCAATAATTCTAAGGTCAAATTCGAATTTAGGGCATCAATAACATTAAAAAAAAAAAAAGTATAAACCTCAAAACTTATTCATTTATGCATGATTTTTTAATTGGAAATTTCTTATAGAAACTACTGGAAGAACTCCCCGGTGAAACCTTCGTGTGACCATGAATGCCGAAAGCGTATGCTCTGCGATTGTAAAAGCGGTCGAAGTCATGATCGCAAGCACTTCTGTCAAGATGTTGAAGCCAAAATTGACGTTGGCACATCCAAGGGTTGGAAAGATTGGATTTTCAAAGGATTCTCCGCATCGTATGTTGAAAATTTTCTTAAATAACATTATTTTCAATGTTTTGTCTATTCGTCATTATGTGTGGGTTTTTGTTCCTCTCATTATCCATTTTTAAATATTCATCATTCATTAAGCTTTTGGACTAATTTGAATTTTGTTTTTATTTTTATATAATAAATTCTCTGCCTATGGGTGATGGTTAACAAAAATCATAATTGTATTATACACACACAAACGCAAACACAAACACACACACAAACGCAATCAAAAAACCAAAACAGTTCTTCCGAAGATGAAGGCCTTAAGAATAATTTACTCACCAGCAATAACGTGGAAAAGGACAACACGGATGCAAATCATAATATTATTGGAACAACTGAAAGAATTCCCCAAGTGATTTATGTCGGTGCCGGTGGGCAATAAAATAACTGTATAAATGTGTAGGTGCATAGGATAAGTATGGTGGCCCAAAAACTTTCCGTATATAACGGAGTAGCATAAGGACGATGAAAAACCTTACAAAAAATAAAGGCATTTTTTATGGGTTGATTATGTAGAATTTATTAAATAAGTTCTTTTTTTTTTTGTTTGCTTTATTACTATGGGGGTATAATGGTATACCTAAAGCTACTTGTATAAGGGTTCAAGGGGCAATGGGTGGATACTGGTAATAAATAACCACTCCAGAAGGACTCCGTTGAAAGTTAATACCTTCAAAGGTGTAATTTGACTTGGTTAAATATTAAATTATGTTACAAATGTTTTGTGTTATTAGATTTATTGATTAGGGTTTGTAAGTAAGATTGTAAAATCAATGAGGATCAGTGTTAAAATAACAATAATATCAAATAAAACATAAAATATGTATTTGGGAAACAATTTTAGATGACAATAAATTCTAAAATAAACTTTTAAATTGTCAAGGCGTTTTTTAAAGAAAAAGAAGAGCATTTTAGCCATTGTATTAGTTTGAAATTGTTTGGCACTCTCAGTCTTTAAAATGAAGAGCTGTTACTTTGAAAAATATAAATAAATAGATAATGTCTTCAAATGAGTTTAATTGAAAACAAAATGCATACCGGTGAGTGCAATTTCGACAAAGTTTGTTCGTGCATTTCTTACTTCACTATAATGTAATGTACCTACATGTAAATATAATATTCAAAAAAGGTAATAACTAAGTGAAAACCTAGTTTAATTAAAAAATCTTAGATGAAACATGTACCAGAAAACTACAAGTCTTGTATGCAAGGCTATTTTGTTACAATTTAGGTACTGTTACTTGTGCAACTCAAAGCTACAGAGTCATTCATTAAACGCTTCCTATCTTTAAATTTTAATAAAACAATGTGTGTGTGGGATATCATCGAAATTTTGTATTCGTTTAAAGGGCCTATCGATGCTATTATGTATGGAACATAACATCGTTCAAATGTCCACCGCGGCAGCCCTAGGTGGCGCGCATCCGAAATGTCCAACTTTCCATGACTCTGGCGCATAAATCAGGCTGTATTTGACCGATGGCATGGGTTATGTGTGTTTTGAGGGTTTGTGGCTTACGCGCGAAAAAGATTAAACCAGCACCAGCAACAGCGGCCGCCATTATTTTGGAACCAACGTATTTCAATCATTCAACACAGATTAGACCAGCACCAGCAACGTCAACAGCACCGTTTGGACAAAGTTCTAAATTTGCTGTTGCTGGTCCATTGGTGGCAACTTTCAAACTGCAATATTCAGAGGCACCACACTATATGAAAAATTATAAAATCTATGCATTTCTCTTTCATTTTATTCATAAATTCCAAGGCACTAAATTCGTTTTCTTTTATCATTTGTATGAGTTACAAGAATAATTAATTTGGAATAAGACAAAAACGCGATCACTGGCCGAGTTCAACGCACATCTGAATATTCAGAATTCTGAATTTTTGAAGCTCTTGATTGGCCAGCTGTCAGAAAAAGTTCTGAAAATTCAGATGACTTCTGACAGCTGGCCAATCAAGAGCTTCAAAAATTCAGAATTCTGAATATTCAGATGTGCGTTGAACTCGGCCATTAAAAGACTTAAATTTTGCCTATATTCATACGGTACGCATACGACAATCAATGTCAACGTGAAATGTCAAAATAAATGAATGACAATGCTGTTGGCAATGTGTTTGAAAAGTATTTTCTGGCCAGCGTGCTGTTTGCTGGTGCTGGTGCTGGTGCTGGTTTAATCTGTTTCACGATGTATTCTCATAGGAAAAAGTCTAACGGGGTCAAATTTCTCGATCTCGGTGGCCAGTTCACATCGCCTCCACGTGAAATGACGATGGCCTTGAATCTTTCGTGCACACCAATGTGGGGTGAGCTGTGTGGCACGAAGTGCGCGCCCCGCCGTCCTGTTAAAACCACATGTCGTTGGTGGCTATATCATCCAATTCAGGCCAAAATAAGTTGGGAATAATCGACATATAGCGCTTGCCGTTGACGGTGATGTGATGGCCTGGCCAACGTCGTTCTCAAAGAAATATGGACCGATGACGCTGCCAGCCCAAAATCTACACCAAACAGTGATTTTTTCGGGATGCATTGGACGTTCTTGGATCTCATGTGGACTGGTTACTGAAGCAGTGGATTCCACCACACTGCGAATAGTCCTCTCAGTAGGACGATTATGGCGACCGAAAAATGGGCAAAACGCGTGGAAATCCTGAACAGAACACCCATTTTGATAAAACAATTTTATCATTTGCACGTGTTGTTGACCACTTTATCCGTCCATGGTGATTTGGCACAACATACTGAATAAGTGACAGTCAATTTGACAGATCTAGCTTCAACTATATGGCAGCTATCAACTGTCAATGTCCGGAAGTCCCTATACTGGAAGACCTTTTACAAGTAAAATTAACCTTATTAATTGCAGAAAATCTAAAACTTTAGGTATGGAGATTACAAAAGTTGCCACATTATGCTCAACAACTCAACGTGCCTGAAAACTAAATGTTTACAATTATTCTACAATCATTTATTAACGAAGCAGACCGCCGCCAAGAGACCATAGAAAGTTTATTATATGTATGTAGATACCAACTAATAAGGAAGGGTCAAGCAAGGGTTACTATTGAAACTAGCTAGGCAGCTAGCAGTTATGTTCCATTTTGCCTCGAAGAAATAAAAATAAAAAAAAATTGGTCTATTTGAGATTCAATCCTGTGACTTTCCGTTCAACAGCCCGACATGCTTAACACTCGGCTTATTCACAAAGAAGAAGTACAATGTTGAAAATGATTAACTTTGTACTTTAATTTTGTATATTGTTGAATATTGTTTTATTATTTCTGAATTAGCCCCACACGTTTCTTACAAGCAACGGCCTTACACATATTTAACAAGATTAGATTTTTCCTATTGGAAACTTTCCAAGGCTTTGATTCTTGCTCAAAAAATTAGAAAACATCATGGACTAGCCATAGAATAACGAGTATTTCAAAAAGATACAAAATAATTTGTTAAAAAAAAAAGAATATTTAAACAAGTGTAACATGTTTTTTTTTTCTGAGACAGAAATTATTGTTACTGGCTAAGTCGGCAACAAATGAATGTAGAATTGTAAACTTGTTGTTAACAAGTACAGTCCCCTGATAATGATATAAGTGGACCACATGCAAACATTTTTAATTTTGCTGGCTTAATGATAAGACCTTGTACGCAGAGTTTCGATTAAAAATATGATCAGCAGAATTGTACTTCTATTTGTTTATTTGTATAACATTGATATTGGCTTTGTAAAATTTTTGGATAAAACTCCAATTAGGCCTTTAATAAAATCCATGCCATTCTTGCAGTTACATTCCGCCTCTAATAGTGGGTGAATTTAGGATCGATTAGGGCAACATTCGGGGGCTTTGGAAGAATTTCTCTGCTGCAAACATCCATTCTGTGAAAAAAGGCCAGCAGTTTTGGCTTTAAGTGAAACCCAGGTAGGTGAAAATTCTGATTACTCGGAATTCAGTCTGCAAGGTTATAGCTTAGTGCCTTTATTTTTCTCACACCATGGTCTCGCAATTTATGTACGTAACGATGTAGCTTATCAGCTTCAAACGCAATATGGCCCTTGTTTTAATACAAACTTTAATTTCATGTGGTTTAAATTAACTGTACATAAGCACATCATTCATACATGTTTTATTTATCGCAGCCCAAGTTTGGATGGTAATTTGACTTCAAACGAATTCGATGCGCTATCCGACTCCATCCAGAGAATTGTTTCCCACTATCCGCACAGTGAAATCGTTGTTACGGGCGTTTTTCAATGTATTCAATGCTTCGTGGCTGTGCTATTCTGGCCAGACAACACCCGAAGGAAGGTATGCCGAGATCTTTGCTGAGTTAAACAACCTGACTCAGCTTGTTGACGAGCCCACTCGGATTCCTGACGTTGCAGGCCAATCCGCCAACACTCTAGACTTGTTTCTTACCTCTGACCCTGGTAAATACACTATCAGTGTATTATCGACTCTAGGCACATCAGACCATTGTGTCATATCTGCCAATTTTTCGTGTCAGTTTGTCGTGTTCAAAAGAGAGCTTAAAAATGATAGGCGATAGAACTATAACGGAAGCAATTGAAACTCTCGAAAACCGCCGCAATGTTTCATGTCTTTCACTATTTTATGGCTATTTTTATAAACATTGTTCTAGTGAAATAGCCAGTTGCATTCCTCCCCTAAAACAATTCAACCGTAATACTCGTACTTCTAGAAATGCGCATCAGTTTACCCTTAAGCCCAACTTCGGACGTTAAGTACAGATATTCTTTCTTTAGTCGCACTACAAGAATGTGGAATGCGTTACCCGGCTCAATTTTTCCTTGCCACTTCGATGTTCAAACATTTAAAACCAATGTGCATCGGTATCTCTTTTCAAATCCTCTCCCACTTTCCTAAACGCTCGTACTGTGTTTTATCACCATAAGGGTAGTCACAACCCCTTGAGTGCCCGCAAAATATATAAAAAAAAAACCTCTAATGGGCATGAACATTGCTCGGATTATGAATATGTCTAGAAAAAAAAACAATGGAGGCACAAATATGCATGTCATGTGGTCATATCCATTCAAGTCAGATTGTGGATTGGATTGTGTTTGTGATGTTGTACATAGTTGATGTCCAGTGGAGATGTCATATTAGAAGCAACCTTCAGATTAGTTTTATCTCTGTAACGACATACTAGTACCGATACAAATTATTAAGGACGCCATTTGTTTGAAAGCGAAAAATTAATTTCTTTCGTTAAAAAAATTAAATTTGATTTAACGCTCTAAGTACTGAAATAAATTCTCAGAAACTAAGTCCACTATAAATTTATAATTCGATCGACTTATGTATGTACGTTCAATAAAGCAAAATATTATTTTGTTTAAGGCGATATTACACTGTCATATATATGGAAGTGACTCTAGACATGCCAATTATAACAGTTTTTGTTTATAAAAGTACAGTTTATGCGGCCCTGCAGGGCCAGGGCCCTCCGCCGGTGGGCATACTTCAGGCACCCAGAGTTTTTTTTCAAGTCACGCGAAGCGCGTTAACGCACACCCAATTTTAATTGCGAAAAACTGTTATAACTGTTATAAATTAGTCTCATCCCATAAAATTATATATGTCCCATTATGCCATATAATATATAACGCCATATTTGTTGTATGTCAAAGTAATATTGGGCTCCATTTACTTTTTGTCATATAAATTTGACTATCACACTTATATGACACTTTTGAGGCATATTTATTTGCCAAACTTGCCATATTTATATGATAATGTAATACTACCTTCAGACTGGAAAAAAGTAACTAGTAAACTGGTATCCATATACATATTTTCTAAACCTTCTTACTAAACAATATTTAAGGAAATGGACTTAAGACTAAAAACTATACCTATATTTAAAATTTCCGAAAGCGCTCAATCTGCAAGAAAACAGTAATCTTTACATTTATATAAGAATAATAAATAATAACATTAATAGCTTTCTTACTTAATTTGGTATCAGGATAATTTAAATTTTATTTTTACTATTTTCTGATGTTGGTTTTGGTTTTGGTAAGTATTTGGCATAAGTGCGCCATACACTACTAACTCACTGTAAATACAAGCAACTTTGCGTCAACAAAATGTTTCTGTAATTTTTACAAACATTTTCTTACCTACAATAACATTTAAAAAAGAACTGACAATCACGCATATCTTTTTCATAATTTTCATGATAAAACACACACAAAAAAAATAAACAGATTAAATGCTATAACATCAATAACTAGTCTGCCCAAATACGTAATGAATCTTGGTTAATCTCAACTGCACGAATGAAACATGGCATCCCAAAGAGCAATGAATTGAATGAAATAAGAAATAAACCATGCTGAACTAACATACCATTGAAAACAGTCAACTGCCATAACTATTTTAAGTTATAAGAAATACAAAATAAATAAATTTATTGACAGTTCTCAGCTGTCAAGCTATTCAGCAATGAGCAACTCTAAATAATTTATACGACAGCGTCGACAACGCAACATACCTATATAAACCCTGTGAGCGAGACAAAAGCAAGTAGTATAGATATGGATAGAATCCTTTCTATAAACTTCCAGATAAAATAAGGATATGGATACCTTTCAGGATGCAAGAATGCTTTGCAAATGTGATACAAGTTTTTTTTTATTTAATAATTAATGTTACAAACAAAATATGTTTATAATTAAAATGAACAATATATGAAAATTGTTCAAAAATAAATTTTAATCAACTTTATTTATTTATTTGTATGTTCTTGTTAGATATTATATTGTTGTTGTTTTTTGTGTAATTTATGTTATAAACAAAACAAATCAATTCTTATTAGATTTTAATACTTACCTTGTTAGATTTTAAGAATATGGTCAACTTTTGATTTTTGTGAATTTATCTAAAAGTTGCCTTAATTTGAAAGAATGTTTTTTTAGTTTAAAAAATTAAAAAATCTTTTTATAAAACATTAACCTGTTTAGTTAAATTTGACACTAGCAGACTATTCTCATAAATTAAAAATTCATAAAAAAATAATTTGTATCTACATAATTGGACACAAAAGTACATTATAATAAATAAATACAATTCTGTCTTTAATTTTGTTTAATATTTACTATACTTACCTTCTATACTATACTTACTTCTTTAAGAATATATAACATAAATGTATACAGAAGGTAACTGTTGTTGAATCTTATAAAATAAAAAACAAACCAATACCGGCCTTATGGCGAATGAATGATTAATGATTTATGCAGCAATAATGACAGGGTATTACTACGTGTTCTTTTGCGTACTTCCCATAAGTGCAAATTTTATTTGATTTTTTACGAATTGAAGTCAATTCTTTGTAGAAAAAAATGGATTAAATGAGTAAATTATTTCATTCTGTCATAATCAAAAAAAATTCCTTGGTAAAAAATATGAGTTTTGTCAGAACGCAGTTTCAAGTCATTTACATCAAACAAAAAATAAAAAAAAACTGTTAACGCGTGGCCGAAGTATTGCTTTCATTTCAAATTTAGCAGACTATTTTTTATTTATTTATTAAACTTTTATTTATCAAAGTTTTTTCATTTATTTTTGGCTTAATAAAACTATTAATAGAAAAATTATAATAAAAGTCTGTGCTACTTGTATAACTTAACTTGTTAAAAATAATATATTTTAATTTTATAAGAAATAAAATATTGGCGCAAAATTTTAAACATTTAAAACCTACTCTAAATCGTTTTTAAATTCGACGCCGACTCTAAAAATGAGTTTTAGAATGAGAGTCGACGCTTTGTTAATTTTAAACGATATAAAGTATACTTCAACGCTAAAGCACTCGTCTAACTTTAAAAGCAGCAAAATGCTTCTCTATCTTTTTTAAAGTATACTTTATCCATTCAACGTTTGTAACTTCATAACAAAAATTTAAAGAAAAATGTTTGATGAAGATTTTAAGGATATAAATCAACAATCACGAAAACTGTCTTAGCTTTAATTTGTGGTGCATGCACCCAGTAACCATTACCACGACAAAACAACACCATCTCCACCCCCCGATTCAATAGACTACGACACCAAACAATATACAATACAAACTTGTATTCGGTCGACCGCCCCAACAAAAACAAAATAAAAAAATTGTGTGAGTGCCGGGACTCACGGTTAATGTGTAAACAGCAACGTGCGCGGATCCAAAACGGACTTGTTTTTGCTTGAAGGGGATCTTAAGATTTTTTTCACTGAACGCACCCATGCTAGGATACAGATCGTAACGTTGCACACCGTAACGTTGCACCACGTAACGTTGCACACGAACATTCACGTTTTTTTTTCACTCTACCGCCATCATAGATGTTTACACATCAAAAACATGTGGTACATAGTGTTGGACTACCATATCGTGGCAAATCATTTTCTGCTCACAAAATCTCCCGTCATCTTAGCTGGAAAGGTGAAATAGCTATAGCGGAGTTACAAAAAGAAAAAAAATATTACAAACAAATTTAATTTTCAAAGGGGACACCCGGATTTGAACCGGGGACCTCTCGATCTGCAGTCGAATGCTCTACCACAAATCATAAAAAAACCTTGCAAATGCGCTAAAAACCTTCATTAGTTAGAAGAGTTGTTTAAAGTGTTTAAAATTAAGAAAAGGTTAGACAAGGGCTCGCAACTAAACGACTTCGTTAACTAGAGTCGGTTTTATTCCTTAAACGAGGACTGTTTAAAAATTTGCGCCATTGAGTTAAAAAGATTTGAGTTTTTTTTATCAAAATCCAACGGCCGTGATTGAAAAATGAAATTAAACCACGAGGTCTTCTTTAATTTTTTGAAGTGAATTTTATGGGTGTTTTGAAAATTTTAATGACACTTTAAAATCATATTAAATATTGAAGCATATTTGCTTGGTAATTCAGAAGGCATTTCGCTCCAATGAAACAGGTTACCTGATGGGTAGGACAATCATTTGCTTAGTTCTTATGTTTGTATTTGTTATAAATAAATACAAAATTTCATCACAACGACTAAAAAGATGTACAGGGTAATAAGAATAAGATGTGACAAGAATGTTTAGTTTGGGTCGAGACAGGAAATAAATGGTTTAGGAGGAGTGTCCATTTCCTGTTGTTTAGGAGGGAGGGGCAATTTTCAAAAAAAAATTTGTCCAACTAGGGATATTTGGCCTGCAGACTTATGAACTTACGTCAATTTTCACTGCGTTCAAAATTAATTATTCCAGTCAACGCAGACCCTTAAAATAAATGCAAAAAATTATGTAGTCGGGGTTTTTATTTAAAGTGGTAGGGGGACTCCCAGACACAACATATACTAAAAATCTCCAGCCCTGGCCTGCGAGCTTTAGCCAGGATGGGGTGAGTCAAGGGACCACTTTTGTATTTATATAGTTTTGCGATTATTTTCATCTTGTATAGTGTGGACTTTTCCGCTAATATTATATATTTCAAAATATTCGCGAATAAATACTACAAAAGTCGACCTTTACCACACCTCATGTCTAAAGCTCGCAGGCCTAGACTGGGGATTTTTAGTATATATTATTGACTGACACTAGTGAAGGATGTCAGTTTTGCATAAAAGGTGCAGGTAGACAATAATTATCAGTTTTGTTGGTCGTCAGTCAAATAATAATAATGCTCAGTCACTTTTATAGTTTCAATATTTAAAAAATGAGTATACGATTAAATTTTATCCGAGATTTAATTTTAACTTTTTCACTCATTGGTGTCAAAAATTAGATTTTCCGGGCGAAATAATTCACCTAGAAAAATGATATTGATATCAAATGAAAGGTATTTTTCTTGTTTTTAAAAAAAATACTAAATTTATTTTGATATGTTTGTTAATCAAATATTGAGAAATTGAGTTTTATCTTCTGTAATAGCCACTTTTTTGAGAAGTCTTTGCCACACCGATATTAGCCTATTTGATAACCTTTAATTACTCATACAATAAAGTGTACTTAGTCAAATAAATACTTAATTGTCATTTAATATCAATCGGCATCGATGGTATTCCTTCCGAATTCTTTTATAAAAATGCTTCGCCTGATTTAATTAAAGAAATCCACCGACTATTTGACGACATCTTTAGTACAGGAACCATTCCCGATTCTTTCAAAATGTCAATAATGTTCCCTCTTTTCAAGAAAGGGAACCCTAACGATGTAGCCAACTCCCGTGGTCTGCCTTTTATGGACACTATATACAAGCTGTTCACAACTATTCTTTTGAATCGACTTAATGGATGGGTCGAAGAAAATCAGATTTTGAAAGAATTCCAAGCTGTATACAGGCAAAACTACTCAATTGTGGACCAAATTTTCAACCTCTCCTGCCTTATAAAACTACAACTCAATCAAAAAAAGAAACTGCATTTTTCATAGATCTAAAAGCTGCTTTCGACAGTGTAAACACAGAAGCATTATTCCACAAACTGACACTTTTGAGAATGTCCACAAAAATGCTCTCAATCCTAAATGCTCTCTATAACAACAACATTGCAACAGTATGGAATGGAACAAACACCAGCGACTTCTTTCCTATCGATCAAGGTGTAAAACAGGGTTGCGTTCTCAGTGCTCTGCTATTTATCTTGTTTTTAAATGACCTCGACTCTGATCTACCGGGTGGAGTAACTATTGAAGGCATATCTGTAAAAGTCTTACTTTATGCCGACAATATTGTTCTACTCTCTGACAAACCCGCTTCCCTGCAAGCAATGATAAATAGCTTCGCAAATTATTGCTCAAAATGGAATCTGCTTGTGAACTTAAGCAAATCAGAAATAGTGATTTTTCGAAATGGCGGACGTCGGGCAGCCGAAGAAAAATGGACTTTTAACAACGATGAAATCAAAATATCTAATAAATACAAGTACCTGGGAGTAACTGTGACTTACAATATGTCGTGGACAGAACATCTTACGCAGAGACTTGCAATGTCTTAAAATTCAATAAATGCTACCTGGTCAAACTTCATCAAAAACAAAAACATACAACACTCAGCTAAATATACGAAGCTGCTTCAAAATCAGTGATGAACTACTGTGCGCAAGTTTGGGACTATTCCGAACAAACTGAAGTCGAAAAATTGCAAAGGTTTTTTATCAAGAGATGTTTTTCCTTACCTAGAAACACAATAAATTACGTACTTAATCTGGAAACAGGACTTCCAAAAGCTTTCCTTTCAACACTCGAGCTCCATTTCAAATACATCCGTTTCCGCTTCCCGAAAATAGATTACCGAGAAAACTTTCAGATGTTATCGTGAGTAAGCAGAGTAACTGGGCAAATGAGTGGCCAAAACTCTTTAATGAGGTCAACATTGATTTTAACAGGCCAACAAAGTCTGAATGGAAAGCATTACATATAGAAACTTGCACAAAACTTATAGAAAGACATTGAACGGAACACACAAACAGAGCGCTCCAATCACGCTTCCACGACGAGTATTGTCACCTCAATTATGCCGAGGTGCCAAACTAATTCGAAGACAGTAACTCACGCGAGATGATTAGCATGGTGTTAAAGTCCAGGTGCGGTTTGCTCAATCTCAATGCAAGAGCATTTAGAAGAGATTCAGTAGGCATTTGTACAATCTGTAACCTTGATGCTACCGAAAATACATATAACTTTGTTGAAGTCTGCCCTTGTTTTCGGACATACAGAAGGCAATTCCTCGGAAGTGAAAGCCTTAACCGTGACCAGTTCCTCGAAATTCTCAACGGACACAACTATGGTCAACTTTACAATTTCTTAAAAAAACGCTCTAAGATATCGAAACCTAATCATAAATGAATATTCTTAAGAGTATTAATCAATCGCTATGTTTTAATGAATTTATTACATGTAAACACTCTAACCTGACATGCAACTTATAGTTATTGTCATTTAATTTAATTTTCAACATAATGAAAACCAAGCCTTTGTAAACACTTTCTGAAAATAAAATTTTGTATCTATCTATCTATCTTTCTATCAATATCATTTTTTTACGTCAATTATTTCGCCCGTTATGGACAATTATTTTGAACATAAACTGAAATCATTATTTTGCAATCGGCAACTATTTCATGCCCAAATATCGTGACTTTCCCATTTACATACGTATTTTAAAATACATATTTTACTTATGTATCGGGCTTCACGTCACGTTTCATTTGATACCAAACTAGTTCGTGTTCCTTTGCGGTATTTTTTTACGCTATGCTAAATAACCATGTTTTTCATCGCAATCACGAATCCAAGAATAATTATTGATAGTTTCGTAAGAAAAATACAGTTTGACTGAGTCATGGTCCAAAAAATGTTTGTAAGCTAACTTTGACACTTCATAGTCAACCTCGGAAAGTTGTTTTTAAAAAAATGCCTCATTTCATCAATATTTCTAAATGGAACCTACAATACTTGCTATTTATTAAGTCGTACAAAATTAAACTAAATCTTCATATCACTTTTAGGTGAATAATGCTTTTTTGTATTCAAACATCTGTTTAACCTTGGTTTTACCAAGCGAGATGGATTTTATTTCTTATTGTTCGCAGTACGGGTATAACCTACATTATCACCCGGTACCCGCTTGCCGTTGAGTTTCGGGACACCCTGTATATCAAATTGTAGCGCACGAAATAGTTTTGTTAGGCACAATCTTCTCGAATTATATTTGAATAAATTTTGTTATAAGTGAACTTGAACTTTCTGTACATTTTACAGCGCGCAGCACCTACCTACTTAAAGCATACGCAAGCGTTTTTAAAACGGGTTACTGATTTTTTTTAAATAAAATTTTAAGAAGTATGAATTAATATACATACTTAAAAATGGCATCCCATTTTTTTTTTTTTTAAATGTTCAGGAAATAATTTACATATTTAAAAAACTAATTTAAGAATACCGTTCCAACGATTTTTGATTTTTTTATCATAAATTCAATTTTGTTCAATAAATCGGAGGGCGCTCTTCAGTTTGGGATTAAAACATTTTAAGGAGTTCTTTTAGCTTCTTTACCATTTTCTCTAATTTTTGTATATGCATGCATTATATGCATCATAAATATAGAATCTTTATAATTCTGAGCTACTTGCCCTACAAGACCAATTTTGATCGACACAGTGGTTCTATAATAAAGCAATATAGTCCTTAACATCGAGCTCAATAAATTTATTTTTAAAATATAACGGCTGTAGAAATTAAAGCTTTTATAGCTTTAGTTTAGAAAACTTAACAAAAAAGCTCATTTTCGTAGCATATATAAAATGGTTGTTGTATTAACTTATTTTGTACATGGGAAAAGCAATATTATTGTAGAACGTACGTGTTGTGCATACATTGGATTAAAGATATCACTAGATATACCGAATGAGTAAAGTATATTCTTTTCGATTTTGATTTTATAATCATAACGGTAAGAAAACAATTATAACGTTGTATAAGCTGTAGATAATATACGAGTTAAGTGTTGTGTACCATACAAATTTTTAACTTCCTATTGCAAAGCTTTTTTTTATGAAATTAAATTATCGAGGTGCTCCAACTTTTTTTCTTTATATCGTAGCTTTTGAATTCAAATTATGATATACCTAACTTCTTATACAAAATATTGTGGGATCTATCTTCTATGTAGCTGCTTTATTACATTTTCCCTTTGAGGAAGTTTAGGTTTTGAATAAGTTTTTACTTGAAAACCAAGTTCTATGAAGGATTGAAACTTCTTAAAGGCAAACTAGAATATTTAAATTACAAATTTCCACTATTTCTCAATTTGTGTACCTGAGAGTACCTACCTATACGGGTTTCTCAAAACTGCTATCAAAATGTGCTTTGATTTAAGATTTAAGTGAGTTGATAGGTGACAGAGAAGTAATTGCAAAAGCCTGCGACAAAAATTTGTCAGTTGATGGAACTTTTTAAAAAAGTTTTGTGTGAAATAAAAATGATTACCTGAACTAAAAAGATTTCATAAAGTTTAGAATAACAAAAAATTATTTCTTGAATTCAAGGTAAATCTCTACTATTATATAAAAGTATACTTTTGTTTGTTTGTTAGTTTGGATGTATGTATATTTTCCCAAAACTAACAAACAAACAAAAAAAAACACTTAGAATAATAGACACAATTATAATTTCACTTACCTATGGAGTGTTATAGGCTGCATCTAAAAAGGAAAATATTTATTTAATACTGATTATTCATAAAATCAAAAACTTACCTTAAAAAAAAACGTATCTAGTCCGAAATCAGAAATTAATTTCAGAAATTTCTGACGTTTCTCTTTCTCCTGAACGCCAAGTGTTTAACATTGCAAACAACTTACTGCGTGAACACAATAGACGCAAGTTTGAACGCGCGTTCGTGCGCGCTTGATTATAACAACTTATTTAAAGGTTAGATCACTCGACGGAACTGCACTGCAGCGGAACTGCACTGCAGCGGAACTGCACTGCAGCGGAACTACACAGCAACAGAACTGTGCGAGGCGGCAAAAGATTATTGGTATGAAATTGCATTAGCGGAACTGCTCGGCGTGGCCCTAAGCGGCAAAGTTGATAATCTAGGCAACTATGTCGCGCAGCGCTGCGCCGTGCAGTTCCGTTGCTGCATAAGTGCGGTATAGCAAGCGTCGAGAGTCGGTTGAAATATTACAAAATTTTAGCAGAACCTCGCATTTTGTACAGGACAACATTTATTTTTTTTAATGTGTAGGGTGGGTCAGTGTGAGTATACCATTTGGTTTTTGGGGTTGAAAACCCCCTATTTGGCCGCCATCTTGGAACATTGCTGTAAAATGCTTTTTCGCGATATCTTGAGAACCATACGTCTCACATACAAAATTTAAATTCTCTACAACTTAAGTTAAATTTTTTTGCCAAAAAATTGAAAATAAAAAAGTTATAACTAAAAATAGTCGAAAATTTTGACAAAAAATATCATTAAGGGGTTATAACTTTTTTCTATTAATTTTATTGAAACAACCCTCTGGTGAGACAAAAATCTATAGCATGTAGGTTGGGTCGAGACAAAAAAAGTCATATGGGGGGGGGGGGGGGGGTACGTCTTTTCCCCCTCCCTCCGTTCGTCCATTGAAATGTTATATTGACTTTGCATCAACAATTTGTGTCAACATTTTTTCTGTGAGACCTATGGTTCTCAAGATATAGCCAAAAAACATTTAACACCACTTTTTCCAAGATGGCGGCCAAATGAGGGGGCTTACAACCCCGAAAACCAAATGGTATACTCACACTGACCCACCCTACATATTTAACCTGTACAAAATGCAAGGTCAATCTAACATTTCAACTGCATAATTTGACGCGTAGTGTCGCGTTGCTTCATATCAAGTGCGGTATATCAAAAAAGTGATGTATAGTGCTGCGCAGTTGCGCGCAGTTCCGCTGAAGTGCAGTTCCGTCGAGTGTGGTCTTACCTTAACTCTCGCGTTTGCGGCTGCGTCTCCATTGTATTCACTTTAATAAGATTCCCAAACCAACGCGAACATTTCAGAACGACGACCAAACTTTCGCCTGTCTCAATTTATCTACATAGAGATTAATGGGGGCACCCACACTGACGCGATGCGAATCTTCGAACATTATTCAGTCGTCGCATATTCGCGCGAATGTATCGCGTTGGTTTGGGACAGCCTTAACTTTGATTAGAACGCGCTTCTATTGTGTCTAGACAGCTAAAGCCCGAACCACACTACTCTCGTGTGGTGTCATATAAGACCCTGTTTAGACTGTGATTGCTTACTACGCCATGACGATGGTTTTGTGGGTGATATGGGTGAGGAGAACAGACTTCCTCACCGATCTCGCCAAACAAAACTATTGTCATAACGTAGTAAACAGTCACAGTCTAAACAGTTTCTAATGGTGTGTTCATTCATTCGTAGCTACATGGTCGTTTAACCGAAAGGAGCATTCAGTAAAATAGGTAGGTTTTATGCCCGTAAAAAAATATTGTCAGATTCAGCATGAAAGGTTTTTTTTTGTGTGAGTGAGAGAAAGTTGGCTTTCAAGGGTAAGAGATAGGGAAAAGTAGACTAAACTGAAAGGATTTTTTTCTTCATCATGTCGGCATAATGATGGGAAAAAGGTTTCAGTACAGACTTAAGTGATTGTGCCTTTTCACTACGCAAGACTAAGTTTTTCACACAAGTCTTCAAAGATGGGACTGACATTTTCAGATTTTTAAAGTACACCACAAACAGTTTAAATAGACAGAATGAGAATGTGTATTTTGAAGTAAAAAATCCCATATTGCAGAGAAAGCTAAAGAATTTCCTTTTTTTCTCTGTCATTCATAGCGAATTTGGTGTTGTTTCTAACAGATGCGTGTCAAATCAATATCGAAATAGATCGGGTGACTATATGAAAATCACCCCTTCCATAGTATCGCATATATCGCCAAGAAACATTTTTAGCTGCTAAAATGCTTTAAAAGCGCTTTCAGAGCTAATCTTAAAGCTCGTTTATTTAAGAAAGAGCTCTAGATTCACCCTTAGAGCAATTGTAGAGCTTTCTCAAAGCTAATTCATTGAGTTTGAGAGCACATTTTTGCTCGTTGTCAGCTTGTTATCAGTGACAAGTGACTTTGAAGCTCTTTAATATAATCATATGATATCCTAAAAGGAGCAGTTTTGACAGATTTTTGTTTGTATTAGTTTGTGAAATCCAAATGATAAATAAATATAATAGTAGCACACTATAATTAATGTGTGTAATGGTAGGAAGCGTAAACTTAATTTATTTTGATGTCAACAAGCTAGTTATTATTTATTCCTAGAGAAAATAATCTATCTAATCAATATTTTTCGAGTTAATGCCAGTGAATTTTAAGTGCGCGCTTAGTTTTTTCATAAATGTTTTGAAGGTACTTCGCAAAATTATAACGCGCCTTCCAAATTGTGTATATTTTGCAATGAAATGTGAAAAACATTAAGTTGAACAAAATAAAAATTGGGCAAATAAATTTATCGAATCATGAAATAAAAACCTTTTTACGTTGCAATACATATTGTGTTTTCTATTTAAAGTGAAGATTTTAAATGTTTTTAAATGAATGGAAACAAATATTTCAAATAATTTTCATTTGTGTCGCCATTTTTGTTTTTATGGACAAAATGTCTCTTTAATAGAGCTGCAATATCGCTCTGAGAGCAATGTGTCAGTTCGTCGTTCAGGGCTTTTTAGAAAATAGGGTGTTTTGACAATTGAAAGAAATTTTAAATTGTAGAAATAATTTTTAATTCGAAGAGTAGGTACTTACTTTCCATTGAAGTGCATAAAGTTTTATAAGCACCTTAAATTACAGGAGCAAGTACTTTTTAATTTTTTTAGGAAACTGCATAGTTAATTTATTTTAATAAAAAATTGTCAAGTCCGTGTCTAATTTTAATCTTAAGATTTTAATTATAAAGTGAAATTATTTAATTTATTTTCCACTGTTTTAAGTTTTCCAGTTGAAATAATTTTTGTTCTAGTTTATAAAACCCTATAATATGATTGGTAGAATTGTCTTGAAAGAGGATTAGTATTTATTCAGCTTTATATGTGCATTATTGTAGCTCTATTGATGAATTATTTTGACACCAAATTTTGTGTGAGAATATTAGTAATCCAACTCTACAGCCACTTTCAGTGTAGCTCTGTTAATGCAATTTTTTGATATTTTGACAGATTATGCGTTGGTGTTTTGCGCATGTGTTGTTAGCAGCTCTACAATGCCTCTATGTATGCTGATATTTAGAGTTTGCTTGTTGCAAGATATCATAAACTGTGTTAGGGAGCATATATTTAAATATGGAAGCGTTGTAAAGTTAATAGAGCTAAATGTGTTCTAAAACGTCGAATATAGAACATTATTTTAAAACTTAATGTAGGGAGCTGTGAAATAATCTCCAACAGAGCTGTAGCTTTGGATTTCACTATCTAGGAGCTGTAGAAGAACAGTTTTGATTCTAATAGCTCTAACGATGTTACTTGGGGCCTCCCTCTCTGTCTCGATATTGACAACGCACTTCAATTGTGTCGCACTTTGATTTCGATTTATTTTTGACTACTGAAAATTAAAGTTTATCCTAAGCTGAAAAACTGCTTCTGATGTGTTAACTCCGGTTCAATAAAAAAAAAAAAACATGCAATATACATACATACGTGTTTTCGCACAAAAATTGTGTTTGATCAGTCATTTCAGGTTGACAAAAATAGGCGTTTTCCTTTTGAGGTGGCGAAGTACTTGCGAGTTCTTTGCTAGCCATTTTGAATGGAACGTACAAAATTAATTTTCCTACAAATCTCATCTACTCGCGATGAGAGCACGAGTAGATGAAGGTACTTGATTTTAGTTTTCATCTACTCATAAGTACTTCGCCAACTCCAAAGGAAAACGGCTTATGTTGTCGCACAATATCTGAAGAGAATGTTTTTGTTTTCACTTTTTGCCATTTTTTCACAATGTCTTGAATGTATAGGGAATGCTGCATTTAGACTAGTGAACACATTTTATAATATCTAATAATGCTATATAAATATTTCTGCCATTAAGTACTTATTTTTTGTCATTAAATATGATTATGCGTATTAAACTAAAATATGGGAGAAATATTTTTATTTTGACACTCGTGTAAATGCAGTATAAGTCCAAAGATTCGTTGCACTTAAGTCAACATCGCATCGGTTTGATTGCGTTGTATATGAATTTGGGTGCTAAAAGCTGCATAACCAATTTACATGAAAGTCAAAATAAACATTTTGTGCAACCGAAAGGCAACCAAAGACAGAAACAATTAATATAATTTAAAATTTTCAACGTATAAATAACCTATAAAGTGTTGACGGCCAGTTCGTATTACCCTTCTTTTTGATGGATAACACAGTATTCGCGTTTTAATCCATTTTATTTGCTTTTTTGGTTGTGAAATATACAGATTGTCGCCATTATCATTCAATTTCAACCCAACTCCAAGCCGATCGTTCAACTCATGGGTCGAAAATCAACTGTTGAGAAATATTGGCGCTGTACACGAATAAGAGAACACATGAACAATAGAAATGTTTCTCCGATTCTCCGTCTCATCAATCATTTATGTGGATTGTATGTTTGCATGTGGAAGACAATTTCTCCTTAATTGTATAAGATGGAGAATAGGCGTGTTCATTATTTATTTTGCATTTGACCTCAAGGGTATGTGTATAGTTCCAGTAGATCTGGCTTACACTAGGAATTTTTAACTCGCAATGTGTTCTATGATGTAAACTCTCAAAAAATGCTGTTTTCTCAAAATAGCTTTTAACGGCCTTTAGTCCATAAAAATTGGCGTTTCGTCCCGGCGATCTCACTTGGACTCATCAGTTGATTAGTGAGGGCCTTGTCAATTCGCAATTTTTATTAAGTTCAGTTCAACTTACATGAACTTTTTGACAAAAATCCAATGTGAACTATATCCAACAAGATTAAAATTCTTAATCATTAAGCTGGAAATGTTTGCCCAGTGCCAGGCTTTGTTTTTATATGAAGGTTTTTATAATACAAATTCTATATACTACTGAAATACATCAACTTAATAAAAATTGCGTATTGACAAGGCCCTCACTAGTCAACTGATGAGTCCAAGTGAGATCGCCGGGACGAAACGCCAATTTTTATGGACTAAAGGCCGATAAAAGCTATTTTGAATCAATAATTCAACAAGTCCAATTAAATAGTGCTAAGTCTTCTACTTGGCTGATGTATTTCAGTAGTATATAGAATTTGTATTATAAAAACCTTCATATAAAAACAAAGCCTGGCCCTGGGCAAAATTTCCAGCTTAATGATTAAGAATTTTAATGTTGTTGGATATAGTTCACATTGGATTTTTGTCAAAAAGTTCATGTAAGTTGAACTGAACTTAATTAAAATTGCGTATTGACAAGGCACTCACTAGTCAACTGATGAGTCCAAGTGAGATCGCCGGGACGAAACGCCAATTTTTATGGACTAAAGGCCGATAAAAGCTATTTTGAATCAATAATTCAACAAGTTCAATTAAATAGTGCTAAGTCTTCTACTTGGCTGATGTATTTCAGTAGTATATAGAATTTGTATTATAAAAACCTTCATATTGATTTTTTTGTTTTGCTTGTTTGGCACTGAAGTTAGGTGGAAGTTCCAAATTAGGCTTTTCCAGAAACTATCATTGTCTTTTCTCTTTCTACTTTTGACATAAAAATATATAGGGAAAACAAACAAACGACCAATCACAATCACATGTTTTTGTTTTCCCTACATATTTTTCTGTCAAACTATTGATTTTTTTTTGCTTGTTTGGCACTGAAGTCTGGTGGAAGTTCCAAATTGTATAAGATGGGGAATAGGCGTGTTCCTTATTTATTTTGCATTTGACCTTAAGGGTCTGTAGTTCTAGTAGATCTGGCTTACACTATGAATTTTTAACTCGCAATGTGTTCTATGATGTAAACTCTCAAAAAATGTTGTTTTCCTTTGTTGTGATAACCTTACTGAGTCCAGCAAATGAGCTGCTTCGAAAAATTAGGACTCATTTAAATTTTCGAAAGAAAGATACTTTTTACAAAAGTTACACATACTATTAAAATGCTCCCAATAAAAGCAGAAGGGATGAGTTTGTAACGTTTTATCGAGTACCGAATGAAATCGTAGCGGTCAGCCATCAGCCGAATAGGGGGAATAACATGTAGCATACGAAAACATGCACGTGCCGTAACTATTCGGACTGGTGGAAGTGTGATCATAGCCTCTTCGCGGCGGCCGCTAGAAACAAGCCTTTAAAAAGGTTTGGCTAATATGATCAGGCTGGTTCCACAGGTTGGCAACAGGTTAATTCCCTGTTCCGTAAAACAAGAAGAATTACGAGACCAGCAACAAGCCTCGGAAACGGACTGATCTCACGACGACAACCCACGCAAAGAAAACGGAATAACGATTTACGAATTTTCTTATGGAACGTACGATCGCTCTATAGAGCTCGAGCTGCTCAGCAGCTAGCCGATGCCCTGTCAAAATATAAAGCTGACATAACAGCACTTCAAGAAATAAGATGGACAGGGAATGGTGTTCTACAGAAGAAAGATTATGACTTATACTACAGCTGTCATACAAAACACCATGTGCTCGGGGTAGGCTTCCTAGTCGGCGAAAAAATGAAGTCTGCCATCATCGGCTTTAACGCTATAAGCGAAAGGCTATGCACCCTTCGCGTGCGAGGCAAATTTAAGAACATCAGCCTCATTAACGTTCACGGACCTACGGAGGAGTCCTCAGACGAAGAAAAAGAGACTTACTACGAACAAGTCGAGAGGGCCCTCAATGCCTGTCCAAGGTATGACGTAAAAATCATCCTTGGGGATTTGAATGCAAAAATAGGTCGGGAGCCGGTATTCAGGCATTACGCAGGCACCCATAGTTTGCATGAGAACACTAATGACAATGGACTTCGAGTCTTAGAATTGGCAGCATCGAAAAACATGGTCGTTGCGAGTACCAGGTTCCCGCGTAAAGATATCTACAAAGCCACCTGGGTATCACCTGATGGAGTCACTCGTAACCAAATTGACCACGTGTTGATAGACCGTCGCCACTACTCGAACTTGATGACGGTACGAACGTACCGAGGTGCCAATATCGACTCGGATCACTATCTTGTTGGTATGGTTTTCCGAGGGCGGATTGCCTTGCGAAGACGTATTGCATCCGCCGATCAGGTTCGAATCAACACGGCTGCTCTGCGCAATATAAACACCAGTAACACCTTTGGTAATGCGTTAGGACTCGCCCTAGAACTGGGTAGAGTAAGTCCTGTTGCCAGTTTGCTGGGCGTAGATGAGAAGTGGACACGCCTTAAGAATACTGTCATTAGTACTGCCAACTCCATCTTAGGCAGCAGTCGTAGAAATCGGAACGACTGGTTTGATGATGAATGCAAGCTAGCGACTGAACGTAAGAATGTTGCGTACCGAGCAATGCAACAATCTCATAGAACGCGGGCACGCGAAGACGAATATAAAGAGCTCAGAAGAATTGAAAAACGGCTTCACAGACAGAAAAAATCAGCCTGGGAGAAGAACATAATCTGTGAAATAGAGAAAAGCCGAGAGCGAGGTCCGCACCAGGCGCGGAAGTTCTACCAATCCGTCCGAAACATGACGCAGTACACACCACGCTGCACATACTGCAAGGACGGAGAGGGAAATCTGATCACCGATCCTCAAAGCATACTGGAGCGATGGGAAGTGTACTTCAATGAATTGCTAAATGGTCAGCTCACTGCAGAAGTGGAGGCTCCACTACTTCAAGAAGAGTACCCTATGTTGCCGCCACCAAGCATAGAAGAGGTTGAGAAGGCTATAGGCCGGCTAAAGAAAAACAAAGCCCCGGGAGCCGATGGTATACCAGCCGAACTATTTCAACACGGTGGGCCAGCTTTACGTCAAGCAATTCATGAGATTATAGTGCACGTGTGGGAGCATGAAGAAATTCCAGAAGACTGGCGAAAAGGTATCATTTGCCCCATACATAAGAAGGGAGATGTCACAACGTGCAGCAATTATAGAGGTATCACGTTGTTGAGTACCGCCTATAAGATACTCTCCTCTATCCTACAAGACCGGATAACCCCATACGCTAAAACCATCATCGGACAATATCAGTGCGGTTTCATTCCAGGCAAATCAACAACTGATCAGATCTTTACCCTTACCCTTAGGCAGGCGATGGAAAAATGTCTAGAATTTAACATCCCAACATACCACCTGTTTATAGACTTTAAGGCCGCCTACGATAGCATAGCCAGGGTAGAACTTTACAAAGCCATGAGAGAATTCGGCATCCCAAATAAATTGACACGACTATGTAGGTTGACCATGACCAACGTAACAAGCCAAGTAAAAATAGCCGGATTGCTATCCAAACCAATCAACATCTTTAATGGACTCCGACAAGGGGATGGTTTGGCCTGCCTCCTCTTCAACCTGGCGTTGGAGAAAGCAATCCGTGACTCTGGCACGGCAACAAGAGGGACCATCGTCAACAGGTCCAGCCAGATACTGGCTTACGCAGACGACATCGACATCATCGGAAGAACTGAGCAAGCTGTACATGATTCCTTCATCCAGATCGAGCAGGCGGCACAAAATCTGGGGCTGCACATTAGTGAAGGTAAAACAAAGTACATGGTGGCGTCGAATGCGAGAGGAACAGTTGGTCAAACAATCAAGGTAGCGGAGCACGAATTTGAAGTGGTGCAATCCTTTAAATACCTTGGGTCAATAGTAGCAGCCGATAACAATATAGAAGAAGAAATACGCGGGCGGCTTCTCAAATCCAACAGAGCCTACTATAGTCTGTCAAAGCTCTTCAAATCCAGAAATCTCACCATAACTTCAAAACTGCTGCTGTACAGGACCATGGTCCTGCCAGTACTCACATATGGATCCGAGACTTGGGTGCTTAGCAAAAGGCACTCCGACCTCTTAGCCGCGTTCGAGAGAAAAGTCTTAAGGAGAATTGTTGGCCCCATATGTGAGGAAGGACGATTCCGGAGACGGTACAATCATGAATTGTACGCAATCTACCTTGAAGCAGATATCGTGACAAAAATTAAGCTCGGTAGACTCCGGTGGGCAGGGCACCTAGCTCGCATGAGCGAAGAGGAACCTGCTCGGAAAGTCCTTTGTGGTACATTCTATGGTAGACGACAGCGTGGTAGACCATGCTTGCGCTGGAGAGATGGCGTAGACCAGGACGCCCGGAGCCTTGGGGTGCGCAACTGGATGGCGGCGGCTCGAGACCGGGATGGGTGGAGAGACTTGTTGAAGGAGGCCAGGACCGGACCCCGGTTGTCGAGCCGACGATGATGATGATGAATGAAATCGTATATTTTATTTTTACTTTTAATTTATAGCAATCTTCATTTATTTATTTTTTTTTGTTCAAATTATTCTGACAGCTACTGCAGATGTTTTTTTTGGTATTTTCTTACTATACTATACATAAGATCACAAAAATAACACGGCTATTGAATGCAGAAAAATTGGTATTTTTGTTATATGTTCTAAAAAAACTGTAAGAATTTTTATAGGGGGTCAAAAGCCTTCCAAAACAGTTTTTAGTACAGCTGAATTTTGCTGTATAGATTCATTTTCTTTTTCTAAAAAAAATATTCACCAATATGAGTAGTGCCGATAATTTTACAGGGGGTGAAAAACCGATTACTTTGACATAAGAAATGTTGCAGACTTATTTAAAGCTTAGAAAAAGGAACTAATGACATTTTTTATAAACGCCAGATATTTCTGTTCAAAGATTGAACGTAAAAACTAATTTATGTCAGAAGTTCTCCGGGACAATTAAAAAGAATTTTTAACTTCATGAAACTCCATACAAATATGCAATGTCGTTTTTAAAGAGAAGAAGGTGAAGTATTATGAAACCGAAAAATTTATTTTAGTACAATGCAATAAAATTCTCAAAACATTTTTTTAAAATTTTCTGTATACAAAGTTACTCAAGAAGAATATCATTTTTAAATATTTTAAAACATTTCATTGCAATGCAACCAATAATGTGGTGGGATATTTTAAATATTTTTTTAATCACATACATTTTTCTCCACCAAAAATGTTGCAAAATGTTTGGTCCATTAAGATTTATATTTTTGTATTATTTTATTTCACATTTCTCTACACGACGAAAATAGTTTAAATTTGTTCTAATTGTGACAATGCCTGACAATAAATCGACCAATTTTCTCTAAACAACTATCTATCTACCAACCGTGTGAACTGACAATATAAAACATTATGAATTTGCACCCGTCCTTAAGAAAAAATGTATACCATATACTTGAACGCGCCTAAATTTCAACACTGGATTACTCATGAGATAGAAGATGCCGTTCCTATGTAACAAGACAAGAAAAACCAATTACCACCACCTATCGTTTTCACAAAGAAGGGGAAGTGGCGTCCTCTACCCAGTTAGGTTGTGGATTGTAATTTAATTAGAATTCTCAAACGAAATGTGTCTACTCTAAGTGCCTGATTACATGGGTCTTTTTACTGAAGGTCATTTTACTGAACTCGTGATTACAAGGTGAAGAAAAATCCTTTCATTTTAATCTACACTTCACTGTCTCACACCCTTAAAATCCACATATATCTCACGCACACGTTTCATGCTGAATCCGAAAATATTAAATGAAACTGGCGCATCGGTGAAATTTGGGAATGTACCTTCTCTTTTTTACGCACATAAAATCTACCTGTCTCACCGATGCGCTCTTCAGTTAAATGAACCATGTAATCAGGCACTAACGTTGTGACTTGCATTTGCTTTTAATCTTACGTTCAATTTACCCTATGCCGCACAGTGGCCCGTATTGACTTTTTTGGTTGCAAAAATCATATCTCCTAAACGAATAAAGATATCGCCAAAATTTTTTTACTGTTTTGAAGGAAATTTCCAAGGCTATAAAGTTTGTGAATCTTAAGAAAAAATATTTACAGGGTGTTTCAGAATCTGCTGCTGAAATAAGAAGTTTTATTTAAGGTGGTTAACATAATTGGGATTTAATTTTAAAAAGGTCGAAAGTCAATTTATGAAGTTATTTGAGTGTAATTTAAGTGAAACAGTGGGGACAGAAGAAAACAAACCAATTTGAGTGAAACAGTGGGGAAAAACATCAGTTTTTGTTTTTTTTTTTATAAATTGATTTTTAATTTTTTTTTATAAGAGAGTAAATTTACAAAGTATTTTATTGATAGATTAGAATTCAAAAAGTAGAAAACCAAAATAAAAGGAACAAAATTTTACTTACAAACATTAAATTTCTTGGAAACTATCATCTAAGTCCGGGGTAGTGCGTTATAGACTTATAATTTCCGGTGAGTATTGTGCTTTCAGATCTTTTTGGTTTCTTACATGCCTTAAGGAAGAATTAAGTGGATCGGATGAGATTGCTAGCATGTTAAACAGGTGTTCATTCTGTCAAATTCTTGAAACTTTGCACGTACTTTGATATCTGTATTTTTTGTAGTCCTTATTTTTCGACTCCTGGGCTGTGTTTGATATTCGATGATATTTTGACTATGAACCAAAATTTTATGAATAGTAGGTGTGAGTTGTGTTTCAGGGTACTTTTGTTTCAATAACTCTACGGTTTTTTGGTGTACTCTCCAAATTTAGCTTTATTCACTAGTTCCCTGCTATTCAAATTATTAAGTATTATTTTGATACTGGTTATAACCTCTTCATTGACTCCAGTTATTCGAGCGGTTGCCTCAGATTGTTCAAATTTCTATCATTGCTATTTCCAAATCCTTGGTTTGGTTTATCTACACCAAGCTCATTTTTCCGGTTTGATATAAAGAGATGAAGAAAGCTATCCCTCATTTTTGTTTATGAAATTTAATTTCGATCTATGGGCTGCGACCCATTTTTTATTAATGTTGTAATGAAAGCTTTTTAATTTTGCTTCGTTTTCCGGTAAATTTTCACCGGGTAGTTGGTATTTACTTATTACGGCAAAAAATAACTCTTCAAGACTCTCAACTTTGACAAAAAGTTCAAACAAACAAAATATTGTATGTTATCATTTTAAATAATTTTTCCTTATAATGGGTGATTTTTTAAGAGGTTTAGAACTTTTAAAAAAAAAAAAACACAAAAAATTCTAAAAAATGAATGAAATATTTATTTGAATCGATAGTTTGAACCTTGCAATTTAATGTTTAAAGATAATTTCATGCAAATGTTGACCGCGGCTGCGTCTCAGGTAGCCCATCCGCTGAGTCCAATTTTGGCATACTCTTTCACACATATCGGCCGGTATCTCACGAATGAATGCATGGATGTTGGCTTCCAGTGCGTCAATCGAAGCGGGCTTGTCCCTATAGACATTAGCCTTGACATATCCCCACAAAAAATAATCTAATGGTGTCAAATCGCACGATCTAGGCGGCCAATTGACCGGCCCAAAACGTGAAATTAACTGTTCACCAAACTCGCCTCGCAATTGCGCCATTGTTTCGCGTGCTGTGTGGCATGTGGCACCGTCTTGTTGAAACCACATATCATGCAAGTCAAGAACTTCCATTTCGGGCAAAAAAAAGTTTGTTATCATCGCTCGGTAGCGTTCACCATTGACAGTAACGCTGCGATTCGCATCATCTTTGAAGAAATAGGCCCAATAATGCCGCCGGCCCATAAACCGCACCAAACAGTGGCTTTTTCGGGATGCATTGGTAGCTGTTGCAATGCTTCTGGCTGATCTTCACTCCAAATGCGGCAATTTTGCTTATTTACGTACCCATTCAACCAAAAATGAGCCTCATCGCTGAACACAAGCAGCGCGCGATGAACATTTCGAACCGAGCACGAATTTTGATAGTAAAATTCAATAATTTGCAAGCGTTGTTCATTTGTAAGACGATCCATGGTTAAATTGCAAACCAGACTGAAGCTGTTTGACAGTGACACAAGGTACTAAACACACGTCAGCTGTCAAAACCAGTGTTGCCAAAACCAAACCAGCTAAAAAATCACCCGTTACAACTTCTCGATCGCTCGTTCAAGTTTTCAATGATAATTTCATCCCAATGTTTAATCTTTTATACCATAAAACTAAATACATGCACTAAAAATATTCAATTTTATGACATCCTAATAAGGTAATCTATTTCCCTATAAAATTTAAATCTTAAAAAAAAATCTAATCTAGTTAAAAACTCTTATCCATCAAACTACCTGGCAATAATTAATCATACCCGAAATCAAAAACATTCACACTTAAAAGTTTTATTAGGAGTCACAAGAAATAACCTATAAAACCGTTTTAAAAAACTTAGGTAGGTTTTTCCTCCTAATTTACAAAACCATTTTATTTCAAACCAATACTCATACCTGCAAAACAAAGAAAAAATATTTTCCGTGATTTTTTTTCTGCATCTGACAAAAAAAAAAAAACTCAGAAAAAATTACTGACTTCATCAAATCAAATCGCTCTAGCTCAGCTCTATGCAACTTTATGCAGCTGAGTTTTTGGTTATATATGAAGAGATACATAAGGATTTACTATCCGTCAAGCTTGGCTTGATTATGTTTGAACCTTTTTTTTTCTACTCAGTGTAAAGACGAAAAAGCGTGCAAAAATGGGTGTTTAAAAAAAACATTAAATTGAGCAGTTTAAAAAAATTTATCATTTTTTATTTTCATTTCTGATTATAGCAATTAACACATATATAAAGCAAAAATAACAAAAAAAAAGTTTTATTTACACCTTTTTCCTAGTTTTTACACTCAAAATTAAAAAAAAAAATTAAAAACAATTGTTTTTTTCTGACCATAAAAATTTGTCCACTTTAACTCGCTCTACAAGTCAAACCATTCATACAAATGAAATAATTTTTTCGATTGCTAGACCTCCAAACATTTGTCAATTCAAAAAAGTAAAAGTTTTGCATTATAAACCCACCCGAAAAATGAATTTCGCAAGCACTTTTGCCTAAACAGGCCACTGTGATGCTGTTTAATCCTGCGTGTTTTTAAAGATAAAGTAAATGAGTGAAAAATGAGTTTAAAAGAAAAAAAATAAATAAGTGAATGAAAATAAAGACTGAAAAATAAAAGGACACCTACAAATTCAAAGAACAAAATTGTTAAGTGAAATATTTTCTATCATTTGAAAATTCTTTTACATTAAGTGCGCAACAAATTTAAAAGTTGAAATTTAGCTGGTAGGTGCACATGGCAACAAATTTAAAAGTTGAAATTTACCTGGTAGGTTACACATGGTGTACAAAAATGTATCAAAAGCGTACATGGATATAAGATTTTTAGAAAAAAATAATCGTGATCCAAATCGTACAGAATAGATATCTAAATGCATGATTTTTAGAAAACAAATTGGTGAAAGAATTTTTTCTAAAATTCGCAGTTTGTATATTAGATGTCTTACATACATATGATGTATTGTCCAAAACTTTGAATTCGTTGTTTTTAAAGAAACGTCGCCCGTTTAGAGTTCTTCAAATATTCATATATTGGCCTCGAAAAAGCAATGGCTGCAACAGGTTAGTTAGGTTATGTTTTTTGAATAGTCTGTTAAAAATAAAAATAAATTATTTTTCGAAACTTGCTTTACTGAAAAGACTTTTGAAAATATGAATTTCTTTTATTTGATTTTTTTAGAAGGTCTTGGATCTGAACCAACAAATTTGTTAAAAGTTCCGGATGCATGTACCACCAAAAACCACAACAATAGCCAGAACAACGGCAAAAATCTGAAGAACGATCCAAGCAACTTGAACGATGCAAACAACCAGTACGAAGCCAACAACAACAAGAAAAGCAGCAACAAAGCGTACCATCAATAAAATATTCACAAAAGGACCTTACGGACATTTCAACTTGCTCTTCTGTGAATTTCGACGAAGATTTATTTTCAGAAGGAAATATAGAAGGAAATACACAAGGTGATTGGAAGGGCAAGAAAACAGCGAAACACAATACCTAGAAACACCAGACGAAGAAGAAATACAAGACGAGGAGAAAGAAGACTAAATAATACAATAAAAATGTATAATGAATCACAAACAAAATATAAATTCCTACTTTATAATAAAATGTAAAATACTATCAACCAAAAAATGAACGATGTGTCGGTTTTTTTATTTTGGAAATTTTTAATGAGTTTTAATCATCGTTTTGGCTGCTTCTGTTATTCGGTTTATGGATCACAATAAGTTTAACCAAAAAAGACCCGGGCAACGCCGGGTTTTTTCACCTAGTTTTTTATAAATGGGTAAAATTAATTTACTGACAGCGACGGAACCAGGGCCTTGTGACTTACAGCTTACAAACTGTCAACCATTCCCTTTCCTATATGTGCCACTGTGCGTGCTTACAGTAATGGAAGGAACCTAAAATGTATTGCTGAATCTGAACGGCTCAGGTAAGAGGAACTTTTTCATGGCAATAGATAGATACGCTTGAAACTCGTCGCAAGAGGAAGTAGCCGTGACAAACAAAATTTTCTTTTTGATGACATTTAGTTAGGATTCGATCCCACAACCTTTGGCATGATCACCTTACGTACTAACAATTATGCCCCGGTCATAATTTTCAAATTTTAATTGTTTGTTTTTGGACAAAAGGCGGCATTTTGTCTGCGTCCATTCTTCCCATTTTCCAAATCTCAGATACACTACTGCAGCTATGATTGAGAATTTTCTGATTCATACAAATCGTCTTAAATATTTAAATTGTCAATGACGTATTAAAGCTACGAGAATCTATTGGCAGCGTTGCCGATGTGGCATGATGGGGCTTTTTCGACACCGTAATTTCCTTGTGGAACGGTGACACGAAAAAAGTCAATATGGCGCGCTAATTATGGCTAATGACCTATATAAAACAGAGTCGGTTTAGTAACACCATTTATAACTCAAGAACGGCTTGATCGATTTTAATGATCTCTGATTTGTTTGATTTCACTTGGCCCCGAATAGCAGAATAACTACTTATATATCGGAAAAATTCACTTTGTACGGTGAAGTGGGATAAAAAGGGGTCAAATGAAAAAGACGTACCTATCCGATTGAAAAAAAACGATAAATGTGTTTGAAAGGTTATTTTTAGATAATGGCTTCAAGGATATTGTTTTTCAAAATTTTAATATTTGTAGGGTGAAATGGGGTAAAAATAAAAAATTGTCCGATTCATTTTTTTCTCAGGAAAAAGCTTTAGGGATAGATATTCTTTTTCAAAATTTGAATTAGTATTTGGTAAAAATAAAAAAGTTGTCTTATTTAAGAAATATTATTTTTGTGCTATTCTGAGTGGGTGGCTTTAAGAATAATATTTTTTTAAAAATTAATAGGGTGAAAAGGAGGGAAAAACGAAAGGTGGTATATGATTTCCAAAATTCTGTTTCTGTTTGAAAGGTTATTTCAAAAAAAAATGCTATTTATAGTGTGAAATGGGATAAAAATGACACAATAGTTTTCGAATATAAAAATTCTTTCTGAGTTGGGAAAGCAATAAAGGTTGTACTCAGAGGATCATAACGTGAAGTGGGTTAAAAGTTAAAACCCAGAAAAAATAATATTTACTTTTGTAATTCTTATGCGAAGCTAAGGTTTGTCAACCCGTACGAAGCCGGGCGGGCCAACTAGTATAGATTAAAATGAAAGTCATTTTGATGAAGTTTAATGAAAATAGCTCCAAGTTGGCAGAAACCCTATTTTTTGCCAGTAATACCTACATGAACAGAACAAGTGGTATTTTTTGTGTTCTTAGGTTGTATAACACGCCCAAAAATATTTAATTATAGTACATTTTTAAAAATAGTTAAAAAAAATTTAATCTTCATATGTCACGGAAATTCTAACCAATTTTAATTTTCAACCACAATATTATGATGATTAATGTCCTAAGGTTTATTCAGTGGGTGCGTTCAAGACTGTATTCTTTTTATGGAATTTGAGCTCTTTATACATTTGCCTCTGTTAACATTTACCCAAATTGACCCTAGCATATCTAATATTGAAACTGCAGCCATATTGATTAGAATAATTGGTTGCGTTTTTATCCGCTAGGAGATATTAAATATTTTCGTATTGATCTCACTATTGCAAATCATTTTGTAGTTTCATCTGGTGTTCCCCAAGGAAGCCATCTTGGCCCCCTTTTGTTAAGCTTATATTTACAATAAACCTAAATGATGGACTTTTGAACTCCTTAAAGTAATTTGCTTGTATCGACTTTATTTCCTAAGTGGGGGGAATTAGAATATTAACAATTATGTCTTTAATTAAGACCATGTGACTTCTCGCAGGTTTTTTTTTTAAATATACATACGTAGAAATGCCTGGATACCAATTTTAAGGTTCAATATTCTCTAGATATAAAGAAAATTAATTATATTAAAAATTATCAGTTCATGTAATTATTAGGGCTCGACATAATTTTTTTTGAACTCTGAGATGGTTCGATGACATGAGTTGATTGAACCAAAACATTCAGATTCACGTTTAAATGCCATTGTACTAGGAAGAACCCTCACCTTTACAGTATAAGAAGGTATTAATATCATAACACTCAAAAATATTCGCATTTTATCAGAACAACCGATAAGCAGTTCGTACTCGTACAACCTTATCTTCGTCGTCATCACAATTTTACCGATTTCAGATGGGGAGTGTGTTTGTTGTTTAGATTACCAAAAAATTATATTGTACTCTCTAGGTAAAGGGTGTTAATTTTTAGGCACGAACGGCAAGAGGTAAATATAGTTAGGCTCTTATTAGGGGGAGCTAGCAGAAATTTTTATTTACGGGAGTCGGAAATGTTAAACTTAAATAGTGCGAACATGTCAGTATGTAGATGCATCTCTTCAAAAGCAAGTAGCTTGATAGCATAACAGCAGAGACGTGATGTAAGCTCGTAAAAATTTCGTTGTTGTTAATTGTTGTTAAATCGCAAGACAAACTCAGGTCCATTTTGCAGACAGTTTCAACAAAGCTTAACCTTATGAGATAACTTACTGATTTCTACCTGGTTGATTATTATTTTGTTCATATCAAAATATTTTTTTATTTGAAAAGTTGTATTCATAATTTACAAGGCTTCTTACTACTTTTATCATAGTGCGATTACACTTGAATAACTAGATGGATTGTAATGAAATTTTGCATGTACACCAATAAGGGAGTTGATAAAGCAGTTGAAAGTCCATCGAGACTATTAAAATATTAATTCTAGACAAATCTGACTTATATCTCTCCACAAATTCTATCACAACAGAAAAAAAAAACACCCTGTTTATTATGATAACTGAGTTTAATGAACCAACAAACATACATACATTTTTGTTAATTCATTAAAAATCACCTGCGATTTTCTTATCGGTCAGCTAGTCTTTCAAACTCGGTAGTGTTTTGGCAGTCTTTGCTTCCTGATCACAGCGAATAAATGACTAACATTATTTGTTTTTATAGCGAAAAATTAAAGAAATTACTTTATGCACAATAACCTCAAATAACCCAATCAAACACACCTTTGAATTTCATATAGGATAACGAAATATGCTATAAGTTTCTTTTAAGAAGGTTTTGTTTTGCTGATAAAAAATAAAAGTATTGCATTAATCCTGCCAAGCCTAGTTGATGAGTCGATATGGTTTTTTTGTGGTGTAATTTACATGATGCGATGATTGATTTGGTTTCAAACGAAACGTTCTCTTGTGCAAGTTCTTGCAAAATTGTTTATATTTTTATGTGACATCGCTAATGGAACAAAAGTTGCCAATGAAATTATGAAACTATATTGCGTTGCAGGGACATTTTTTAAAAGATAAAAACGTTATTGCACTTCGGGATATTGATAAGGGATTGATCAATGCATAATTGGAAAAACAAATCTATACGAAATTGCGTTAAGGTTTTGTTTAGTATTTAACATTGCAGTAATTGTTGAGTGTGTCACAAATGAAATTGTTACATTTTAAGAAAACAACATTTACAATATTAATTAACAAGAAGATAAAGTTATGGAGTGACTGATGTCTTCTCCGTTATCACTATACATCTTGTTGCAAATATTATTTTACTGTCCAATTGTATGTTATATTAAGTGGAAAATTATTTGATCTACAGGGATCTGTAGTTACAAATTTTCGAAGCATCGCGAGTCAGTAGAGTATCGTTGTTGAAGCTTACATAAAAATTATTATATTTATTTAAATTTATTTCTATTTAATTTTTAGTAATTTTCAATAATTTTTATAATAAGTCTTTGTTTAATTAAATAACAGAAACTAAGCAACAAAACTTAACTCATCGACACTAAAATTCATTTCGTCAAAGACAGGGTTGATAAAAAGCATACTTTTTAAATGATATGCTTACCAAACCATTTTGTTCTTCAAAAATCGAGATGCTCTGAATAAAAGCTGCAATATAAATTAATTTAATTTCGAAGTTTATTTAGATATATGTTAACCAGACCTGCGGAAATTGGTAGCCAAGGGCTTTGTGACTGATCTATACATTTGTATATGTTCACTTCCTAAAATTTGGTTGGAAAGTTTGTGTGCTAATAATAATATTTTGCTTTCAAAGTTTATCTAGATAGGCGTAAATCAGGACCATAGTCAAATAGGTGGCAATTTGTTTTTAGATAATGTTTTTGTTTAAAAAATTATTAGGATAGGTGTCATAAAAAGACATCACTTTGGATGCGAATATTTTGAGAAACAAAGCTTGAAGATATTCTGTTTTAGAAATGTTCTGAAAATATAACAATTTTGAAAAGGTCAATTGGTTTTAAGGCTCGATTGTGGGGATATCGCTTTTCCAAAAACTTTTGTAGGGAATTGGGCAGGAATTCAGTAAAATCGTTTAATAACAGGAAGATCTAGACCTTCTTTAAGCTTTTGGTTGAGATGTTCAGATGGAGTTTTAAAAAACCATTTTTCAAAGTTGAAAAAATAAATATATTTTTCTTGCATGGGGTTAGCAACATCATTTTTTTCAAAAATCAACAAAAAAAAAATTGTAAAAATTCGTTAAAAATTTTAACATTGTCAGAAAATTCTATTAAGTTTCTGTTTGGCACTGAAAACCCTTACCTCTTACAAGGCTTGGTTGCAGAAATATCGCAACGCAATTAGTTTTAATGTATACGGGAATAAATTGCGCCTACCAAAGTTACAAAAATAAAAAAACGTTAAATGCCAAAATTAAAATAAATTAAGAAATAGTAGTAAAATGTAAATTGTATTTGCTTTTATGATTAAGATTATCAGAAAGAAATGCTAATGGAAAATTCCATAAAAAATTGGACATGAAGACACAACACGCAAGAATTATCTTTACCCCTGTTTATCTGATGGGTACTTTCTCTCAGTTTTCAAAATATATAAGCGGAATATCCTATTCAAGTGTCAAATTTATGACTGAAAATAAATTCAAATTAAAAAAGGGTTAGTCTTTAAATTGTAAAGTGTGTTCCCATGAATTTTATTACTTTTGTAATTCAACACATTGCAAAAAATTGTACTGGTTCATTTAATTTAAAATCAAAAATGCAAACAAAAACCACAAAACGAGTATCCAAAAATGGTAACCTGATGCGTATCAATATGTTTTACTTGCTCTATATGGGAGCATCCTAGCGTCAACTCTTATTTGAGCTAGAGCCTAAACGGGTGGTACAGAGCATTTGTATGTGATTCCCTAGAGCATAAATTCGGATTTTTGTTTAAGCGCACCTTAAACGAATAGCTGTCATACAACATCAGTTTTGGTTTTTCAAATTTTTCGAAAACGGCTTTAAGGATTCAATTAAACTTGTATAATACAAAAATTTAATGTAAAAAACTGTGTTTCACGTTTTTAGCAAAAAATTCACATAACGAATATACACGTTTTTTGAGAAAATGGTCTTTTTTTTGGAATATTTGCATATATCTTTTCAATAGCTGAACCGATTTTATTATAACTGTGCAATTTGGTAGGTATTTCTAAAAAGTTCAGACAGTATTGCTTTTAAAAAATTTAAATTTTCAATGTGTTGCAAAATTACAGTTGTTGACAGCAAGAGCAAGTTCATGCGTTCCAGTCGTGCATATTTTTTAATAGGTAATAACCTTTTTTATCTTTGAGGTCAGAATAATTAACTAACACGATACATAGATACATATGCATATATTATCGACTATTTGTATTTACTCCAGTATTCAAATTTTAATAAAAGAGCATTTAAAACTCTCTCAAATGTAACGTGAGTTACCATGGAATTGTTATGCAAAAAGTGTACAGTTGACTCATAATTTATTTAAATTATATTTTAGGCAAAACTTTTGAGTTTGTTGAAGTGTATTTTAAATTGCCAGTTTGTATGTACCTTATGCATTTTAGAGTAAAGCGATCAAGTTCATTGAATTATATATAACAAAATCGGTAGAACCTTTTGAAAAGACAAACACTAATAATTCATAACTAACTCCATATTCGCAAAAAACTTGCAATGTAACGGGCCCATCTAGTGGTTTCTTTTTGTATCATAGGTTATTTTGACAGTTATTTCTCGCTCGAAATCTTGACAGAAAGCCAGTATCATACCTCCGCGGAACGAAATGAGTCACTTTACGATTGAACAACGTTGGGAAATATTGAAAACATATTTCCAAAAAGAGTGCCGTGTAGCCCAAACAGTGGTTTTTTTTTAAGGCGAAAAATCATCTTTTCTGACGAGGCGCACGTTATTGTCGAGAAACCAATGCATCCACAGAGAGTGACAGTTTGGTGCGGATTGTGGAGTGGTGGCATCATTGTACCATTTATTTACGAAAATGAGGCTGGGAACAACGTCTCGGTCAACGGTGGGCTTTACAGAGCCATGTTAACCGACTTTTTTTTTACTGAAATTGAACACATGGATTTGGACGACCTCTGGTTCATGCAGAATAGAGTGGCATGCCACACAGCTCATGTCACAACCGATCTTTTGGGCACCAAATTCCCAAATCGTGTAATCAGCTTTCTTGGCGATGTCAATTGGCCGCATCGGAGCAGCAAATTTGACCCCTTTGGACTTTTTTTGTGGGATACCGTAAAGGACCGATGTTATGCCAACAAGCTGGAAACGATTCAAGCACTTAAGGCCAATATCATCAAAGCAATCCGTGAGCTACAACCCAAAACCATCAACAAGGTCTCAGAAAATTGGAGTGACAGAATGCGCTACTGCGAAGGCCGAAGAAGCCACTTGAACGACGTTGTGTTCCATAATTAGGTAATGGTAAATGTTTGCTTTTACTAATAAAGCCATAAAATTTATTTGTATTTATTTTATTGCATTTTAAAGAAGAAACTTGTATTTGGCCCACCCTGTATATAACTGTTATATTTATTTTTTTTTTTTGCCAAAAATCCAAAACACAGATTTCTTGGAATTACTTTGATCAGGTATGAAACACATGACAGACTGTTGCCGACGGATGGCATGATGAAACCCACTTGTTTTGGACTTCTCGATCATCGTAATGTTTTATTTTTTTAATTTAATTAACGGTTTTATATTTAAATAAAATGTAATATTCTTACGAGTTATATAAATTAACATTTTATTGTTTTAAGCTTTAATTAATGTTTATATATAAATATAATAAATAATCATATTGTATGTTTTTAGTACAGCCTCTAAATTTCTTAAACTAGGCAAGTCATCGTAAACAAAAAAATCGCGTAAGGTTGCAAAAAATTGCACTGCACTGATTTTTTGGGAAATTGTTAGGATAGATACCAACAGTGTAAAACCAAGTTTGCAGCTTCGAAAGACTTGTGCTAATTGCGTGGTGCTCGAAAAACCTTGAAATTTTCGGACTTGTTTCAGTTTTTGGCTTATAACTTTTAAAAAATGCATCCTAGAAAAAAGTCTCTTGGAACACTTTTAAAGTATGAAAAATTTCCTATTATTTCCGTGCAACCGCAGCTCTGTAGGTTGAAAAGGTCTCGAAATACAGTACTTCAAAAATTGAAAATTTTTCTTAGAGTAGAGTATCGGCCTAAAATACTAATTCTATGAGGCAAGTTATTTTGTAATGATTGTAGAACAGCAACATATCTTTAATTTAAGGATAAGCTTAATCTCTTACTACTAATAGTTCCCTAATTATCGGGAAAAAATGAAATAATTAAAGAAATCGTTTTTTTTTTTATATGACTGCCTTACAATAATTGCCTCATAAAGCAAGTAAAAATCACTTTAAAACTTTTTGTTCTACTAATAAGTTTGAAGATAATTTTGGTCAAATAAAAATCAAAAATGGCTCTATTTAAAAAAAAAATAAAATAAACGATTCCTGGGCTTGCAAAAAAGCTTCGACAAAATAATTTTAATTGTGTGGTTGGTTTTTAATAATATGTTTCCTTATCATTTGGTTTGTTTATGCGCAATCTACATTGTTTAAATGCCCTAATAGTTTTTGTGTCGAGTCTTATGCAAATCACTCTAAAACATTTATAATAGGGATTTACAAGTCAAACTCAAGACAAGTAAACCCTTTGAGCACCGTCTTGCATTAAGGAGGTTGAAATTTCGTACTTGTAGCTTAAGGTGACAAAAACTATATAAAAAATAAAAAAGGTTGATTCAAAATAGCTTTTAACGGCCTTTAGTCCATAAAAATTGGCGTTTCGTCCCGGCGATTAAATAGTGCTAAGTCTTCTACTTGGCTGATGTATTTCAGTAGTATATAGAATTTGTATTATAAAAACCTTCATATAAAAAAGGGTTTTTGGCCCACTCTATACGCGTCTCTTAATAATCCAATAACAAACTGCCTACATTTGCGCAGGGTTAACAATTTTTGCTGATGCGACTGTTGGGAATGTCCATATCCATCGATCTCTGATTCTTCGCGGACTTCAGTTTCTTTTTTGTGCAAGTTCTCAATAATTATTTTGAGCAAATTTTGTAAAAAAAAACACTTTATAAGCTAAAACGACTAAGACTCTCAGTGATGACTGTTGGTAGAACTCTACCAACAGTCGTACTCTTTCAAACTACCCAGTGAATTCATTTTGATGCTTATGTAAATTATTTCAAAACTTATAGCTTCAAAATCACTTTCAATTCTTTAACATTAGGTACCTATATCATTTCCCTTCAAACAAAAATTGAGTTACAGAAAACGTAAGCACCGTTCAACGAACTTCGGTGGTTACAGAATAATTATTTCATTTTATGACTCATTCATCAAGTTCTTTAAATATCATTAGAAATTCCCTTAAATTCAAAATAACCTAAGTGCATTGGCATCAATTTTCCCGGAACCATAACTCAGAAATTTGTCAATTGATCTAGAAATGAACAAGAACATCATTGCCCTCGTGAATAGTGAAGAACTTAGCAAACTTCCATCGAAAATCAATTTCCTCCGAACTAGCAAAGGAGCCTGCCACCACCTCCACTCGAATGCCACATACATAAATTATTGTCTACGGTCACATCGCCGTCATCGTTGGTTGAAACGTGCAGCATGACTCGTCAAGTCAAAACGCTTACATTAGCACCTCTCCAACTCGAATGCACCTTAATTAGTGTAAATTGTAATTTTGCAATGTTTGCTCCAATTTGCCGATTCGCCTTTTATTCGCTTCTTTCTGACAACTGACCGACCGACCAAACTAGCACCGCGATGACATGGGTTGGAAAATTTTTGATTCCGATCCTCAAGCAATTAACCACGAACCTGCAGAGGTCGTTCTTAAATTGCTTTTTGGGAAGGTGTGAACAATATTGATGGTCTAAGCGTAAATATATCTGATGTCAGGTGCGGCGGGCCCTTTTGGTCGAAGCGCTGGCACAGATATTTATTGTAATTTTTTTTTTGTCCAATTGAATAGCATTACCTCAGCATTTTGTAAATTAAATAAATTGGACTTTGATTTAATTTTTTAACATGTTTTTTTTCCTTGCTTCATAAAGTGTTATTTGAATATCGGAAACGCACGTGGGAAGGAAATTAGGTGTCGACTTTTAATGGTTCAATTAAGTCAGTTTACATTCTGGAAAAAAGTTTCGAAGCTGCACAATGAATCAAATATCTACCAAAATAATTTTGCTTCAAAATATTTATTTTGTTTGTTCAGAGAGTTTCTTCAAGAGTTTGTTAACCAAAGGTTTTTAAAATTAGAATAAAAAGTGATCTGTTTAGGTGCTCGTCATGATTATTTAAAAAAACAGAAAATATTTTGTTTGGTGGAACTTTCCTAGCTGTAAAATAACTATTTACTGTAGGAAGCTAATTTAAAAAAAAAAATGAAGCATTGTTTTTATACTAAGCGGCTATTAAAATTAACGGAATTTTAAGGGATTTAACTCCAAAAAGAAAATTATCCATCAAACTCTTTAGATGTGTGTCCATTTGGGAGAATAAACCAATAAACACTGAGAGTAGCTCTAAGAACACTATCGAGAGCAGAATCGCAAGTGGACACGCAACCTTGAGAGTATCTCTATAGCTAATACAGCTCTAGATTGGGGCACAATAAGTCGCAGGGCAATCTTATTTATCAAATCAAAACAAGTACATACATAAATAACTAACAAAATTTTGTTTGCAAAAATAATTTTTGATGATTGCAACTGATTACAATATGGAGTTTTATGCTCGAATTTGTATCCGACCTACGAACTGCTCCACAAGCTAAAGTTTTTGAGACATTCTAACCTGAAAGTATAAAAATGGCTGTTTTTTTTGTTATGTTTGAAGATATGTTAGAGCAGTAAAATATATGGCCACACAAAGTTGGTATAAGCAAATTGAAAGTAGATACATTCTTCAAATTTCTATTACTTTCGGAAAAATTCTCTGTTGAAATTTATATATGTTTTTCCAAAGAATATGGCATATTTAGTAAGTTCAATAGAAGACTATAAAATAAACTCTAAAGTAACGATTTCTCGAAAAAAGACAAAAGAATTTGAAAGATTCAAATTCAGTTTTACGGGGAAGATTAGTGTTCTCAAATCCCCCATACAAAATCAACATCGTCATTTAGCATTGCCTGGAATTATGCAGAAAACTGCGAATAAGCACAGTTACGATGCGCGATTATTTCTGGCAATGGACTAAGAAAATGTCTTGGAGTTTTTGAGAAAATTGAAAATAATTAAATCTACATTAATACCTATGTAGTGGAAATAGGATCCTTAGAGCAACTTAAGCAACGGATTGGAGTCAAATTAAGGGAATTTTATTACTGTTATTTTCAATTTTCTAAATACAGTCAAACTTCTTTATAACGAACCTTCAAGGGAACACAAAATTGCTTCGTTACAAAGAAGATTTATACAAAATTCGTTATATAGAAATTATTTTGTTTTTAAATACTGCAATGGGAACAAAATGAAATTCGCTATAGAGAGAATTACGTTATAAAGAAGTTCGTTATAAAGAAGTTTGACTGTAACTAGATGAGATTTTAGCATCTGGTTTTTGGTGCTTAACTAAAAACTAATAAGGGCATTGAATATTAAAAACAAAAATACTACTACTAAATGACGTAAAATTAAAAAAAAAAAAACATACATTTTTTTTTTTTTTTTTCAAAAATTCGAGTTTGAAAATGAATTTTTCAAAAACTGTTCACTTAAACAGCTTAATTTAAAAACAAAATAAAAGTAGAAAATTTCTGGCTTTACAAAAAGTATATCATGGCATTGTGAGTGTAACCGTTGTTTTTTAATATTTTTTTTCTGTTTTAAGTCAATTTTTTTTAGAAAATTTCCCCTCCTACACGCACTAGCTTTTTGTCACATTTTATACAAATCACACTCTATATGTACGTACATGCCTACTTCATGCCCAGCTCATAGAAACAAATATTCACACGACTAGTTCGCACGAACTTGCTCTTTTGTTTAACAAATGTAATGTAGCCACACATTGAAGGAAGACAAAGTTAAAGCAAAAAACCTTGTAGGTAGCTGTTTCTTTAGAAAATTAAACAAAAATTTGAATTTTGCCTCTAGGGATTCATATATAATTTTCTGTACCAAATTTGAAGTAAATCGGGCCACCCGCTATCTGAACCCACACACCGATGGACGGTATGATGAAATCTACTTTTTCGGACTTTTCGATGATTGTGGTGTTAGTTTTGATTAAACCGAAATTTCTGTCACTGCCGTCCGGGATTTTGGACTAAAAAGCCAAAAATAATTGCTAAGACTTTCGGATTTTTTAAAAATAATTTTACATTCACAGACTTACATATATCGTCATGATTCAATAAAGAATCTGTGCCCATTCTGTTTTAAATTAACATACCTATCTTAAAATAAAAATATTAAATTAAATTTAAATTTAAGTTTTTTAAAAGATTTCCAAGTTTTAAGTTGTTTAATTTCTTAAAAAAAAACTTGCCAAAACTCAAGTATTTAAAATTCTTGTAAGTTAAAAGTCCATAATGAATGCAAGTGTCTTAAATAGGAAACAATTGGCTTTAGGAGTTTTCATTGAATGACGACATTTATATCTAATATATTTATTATGCATTTATATTTGAACTAAAACCGAGCGTAAAAATAAGTAAGTATATACAAAATGTTTGTTTTAATGTTTAATTTAATTATTTTAATAACCCATGGGTCATGTGAAACGGTCATGGTATGTTTATTTAGTATTGTTTGACATTTCACTATGTAAAAGTTTAGCCTGCCACAGATTTAGTCTTTGAGCTCTTGAAAATCTTGAAAGAGATCCACTGTTTGCGACTAAAATGTTTCTCAGCGATGAGGATTTTTTAGCCAAGCTCAGAGGAGCTCAAAAATCTAAGCTTGTCATGCTGCGTTTGCTTCAAGACCATTCCCTCATGTCGGTGTCGACTGTTTTGATCCTTTTTCGGTGCAGTTTGGACGTGGTACGGTGAAAAGATACAGTGTGATTACGTATCTTACCTTTAGAGCTGTACAAATTGAGCTATAGTGAAACCTCCCACTGGGGACAATTTTCACGACCGTGGATCTTGGATTTGAATTTCATACCTACATTTCATGATCCTTTAAGCGGACACTCCCTTACTCGTACGGGGACAAGATTATCAGGTGGTAAATTTAATTCTCTAGGCGGATTAAAACTTTTATTAATTTGTGAACTAACTTATTTTCAGCAACACTTTTCCTTATCTTTTTTGCATTAAAAATGTGATTTTGTCAAAAATGTCTTAAAGACAGGTAAAAAAATTTAATTTTTGTTATGTTTCATCAATAAAGATTCTATATATTTCCTTAAAGGTATAATTTTTTTTTATTATTCCCTTGGACGGACGCAACGCCCTTAGATGGACAAAAGTGTTGCAACCGTCGCTGTGCAGCTAAGAGAGATTTCAGTGTACATTGTATGTACATTGTACAGTACATATCGTTGGATTTCGGTCAAAATCTCTTAAGTGGATAAATCTTACTTAAATGTATTTAAGATAAAAAAAAATCACCAAGTTCGAATAGCAATGAGTCCATTTGCCTCTAACACACTGTTTTAAAAACGTCAAGATTCTACTAGGTACAAAAATATTAAGTTTTAATTTTTTAAAACGGTTTTTATATCTCTTGAACAATTTTTGATTTTACACCTTAAGGTTTTAACAGAAAATGTATATCCACGCAAAAGACTTTACTGTCTTTTAAAACTAATTTGATTGCAGAAAGATAGGCACATTCTTAATATTTTTCCAATCGAAATAAAATTATATACATTTTTTTGTAACTAAAACACGTCTATTTTACTCACAGCAATCAGTATACTCACCATCAAACCATTGATCTAAAAACCTTCAAAAACTTGCTTATCACCACAAGTAGATACCAAATTTGAAGCTCCATTGTTTTGTTTACAATTTATAATCAACAAAGCTTTTCTTCCTTCTTTATTCTATTCTGAATTGTCTCACTATTTTTGTTCTGCGATATCATCAAGTGGTCGGAAGATTCTCTACTTCACAGACTGAATAAACAAAAGAGAAACAGCCAAACTCAGAGTCAAAAAATAAAACCCGAAATAAGAGAGTCAAAACCAATCTCACTTATTATGTATGTACATGCTAACCTCCCCCCCCCCCCCCCCCAACAAAAATATAAATACACATATACAACCCACTTAAGTGCCGTTAAGTGATGTGACGTCACGATTAATCATCAAACTGGAGGAAGTACCACACAGAGTGCACAAGTTGCGGATGTTAATCCAAAACAACAACAAGAAACGCAACGCAACTTCGTTAAAGAAAAGCTTTCTTGCCGGTTCTGTGTCGGTTGGTCTGCTTCTTGCGTATCTGTTTGCGTCTTTCGTCTAACACCAAAACGACCAAACACTATTAAAGATACCAAAGCAAAAAGCTCCCATTGGGTAGCGCTACTAATGTCGTCGTCAAAATCGTCATCGTGATGCATTCCGCCAAGCAAGAGTAAAAGTGTTTCTGTATATATTGTGTCGTGCTCGTTTCATTTTCGTCGTTGGTTTGTTGGTCGTGTTTCCATAATTAGATTGATAATACGGCTCCATCTTTCTATTTTTTCGTTTGTCTGCATTTTCTTCTTTTTTTTTTTTTTTGTTCTAAAGTTTTCTCGTAAAGCGTTTTGTTACATCAACAACACTACGGACGGACAGCGCCAAAACCCAAAAAGACAACAACGAATGAGGCCGACGAGAACGTCGATTTTCGACGTAAGCCCATTTGTGCTTTATGACGCTTCGGTCTGGTCTACCCGTAGCTACCTGTAGATGTAGCTGGGGCTTATTAAGTCTTGTAAGAGAGTGCCCCCCAAAAAAGACACAGAGAGAAATAAAAATATCTGTGCGCGAGTGCACTGCGTGGATCGTGGATACATAATGCGACTGACTCTATAGCCCCCAAAGACTAAACGAATGAAATTTCTTTTTTGGAAGCTTCAGTTACCATCTACCAACTGCCTTGAGCGGACGTTAACGGAAACGCGTCCCCTAATTATTAAGTCTTGTAGTTTGAAGAGACTTCGGTTGTTTTTTTTTCTTTTAATTTGTCTTGGAAGGAAACAAAGCTTCTTCTTTAGCTCCATACAAACTTACACTTCCTGAGATAATCCATATTGTATCTCATGCTCTTTCAGTGCTCCGTGCATTTTCGTTAAACTGCCAGTTGTGCCCCATACGTGCAGGGGCCAATACCTTCTTCTCGTATCCGGGTCGTATAGAGCTTCTTAGTGAACAAAAAAAATATCGGAAAAATATATAATCCGTTGCATCACTGTCTGAACACTTCAGTCGATCGAAGGTTGTAGAGCGAAGCTATACTTACAAAAAAAATTTACGAAACGGTTTTGGATACGGAACTCGAAGATTCTACAAAAAAAATACTTGATCTTTTAAAGCTTTGTGTTTCTGGATTAAAAAAAAAACATTTTTTCTTAATTGTGATACAAAACAAAATTTCAAAAAATTTAAAAGTGAACTCAAGCCTTACCTGTGGATTACCTTTAAGGCTTTTAACAGTGATTTATTAGAAAAAGATAAAAAACAAAGTCAGAAAAATGTTATTGACATAAAGAATAGAAATTAAAAAAGTTGTAATAATCCCAAAAAAGTGAAATAAAATTAAAAAAAAAAAAAAACTCCCTTGAAATGCTTAACATGGAGTCACCCCAAATGTACGATACCGTGCAGACTCTGTCACAACTAGACCTAAAAAAACAGCCCGCCCAAGCCATCATTGGTCAGATAACTCTGACAGCGATGGCTAATGGCTCTGCGGATGCAAATAACAATCACAATAACGGTTTAGTGGTGAATAAACATTCTGTCCATCATATGCAGCAAGCGGCAGCTGTGAACAACAATAACAATAACAACACCACGAACGGTAATACACCTCAGCAACAGCAACAACAACAAAACAACAACGTTACAACCAGTATGTTGCAGAAACAAATGATGCAGCAATATTCACAAAGTGACCTGGACGAGTTAACCACTCAGGAAATAACCCTCGACCTTCAGCATCTCATCGATGATCAGTTCCGCGAGCAAGAAGCCTTGGGAATATTCAGCGACATGGTTGCCAGTCCTGGGGGTTTTGGGGGAGGAGGTTTAAACACAAATGGGGTGGTGAGTGCAGCAGCCAAAGTTCTACAACAACATCAACTGCAGCAGCAGACACTCAGATCAGCCCAGAACCATGGTTACAGCCGGAATGCCCTGGCTTATATGCCTCAGGCGGTTCACTCTGGAGCCACCTACAGCAATAACTCAAGTGGCGATGAGAACAGCTCGGTGGGTTCGGAGGCTTCTACCATCAAAGAGGAACCAATCGATCCCCAGGAGTACAGGAGACAGCTCCAGGACGGTAATGCCGCAGCAGCAGCTTTCATCGGTGCCGCCAATGGCACAACGAATGGACTGTATAATTTGACAGCTGCGAGTGGAAATCTACCATATCAGGCTACAAATGGTGGGACTAATGGCAACAACGCCTTTACAACGCTAACCCCTGCCAATGGCCTGCATCACGCTAATCTCCCACATCTAAGCGCTGGAGCTCATCTCCTTAAATCACATCACCTTTCCAACAACAAGCAGATGCTACCTCAACGGAAGCAATCGCAGAAGAACATTGACAAAGGCACAGATGAATATCGTCGTCGCCGCGAGCGAAATAATATTGCGGTTCGCAAGAGCAGAGAAAAGGCCAAAGTGCGATCGCGTGAAGTCGAAGAGCGCGTCAAAACTCTGCTCAAAGAAAAGGACGCCCTTCTCCGACGCCTCGAAGAAATGACCAATGAAATCCAGCTACACAAACAAATCTACATGCAATTAATGAATCATGCCAATCCGGAAGTAAGTCGAATATGCCGAAGCTTTCTCAACATGAGCGATCATGGCCTTTAGAGCTAGAAGACTTACTCTTATAGTTAATTCCGACGCACACTGCTGGTCTCAGGATATTTATTCCTCATCCAAAAATCCTCATTTTCTATTTTATTTGTGTTCAAAAACAAACAAATTAAAAAAAAAAAAATATGCCCATGTTTCCTTAAAAGAAATTGTGTTAAAAATTCATGGTGACAGTTAAAAAAATCAAATCATTATATCAAACATAAAAACAGTAATTAGTTGTTGTAAATATTTTTGTTCTCGTAAATTATTTTCATAAATATTTTTTCTTTACCTATTCATTAAACTTAATAAAAAAATTATATAAATAAATATTTTATTTTGTCAGGTATACATTCATTAAATTCGTACTTAAAAATAATAAAATTTAAATGTTGTTTAGATGTAAATTGTATATTTTTATTGAATATTGAAAAAATAATTAAATAAACGATTGTAAGATAAGCCAAAGAAATAAATAATATATTTAATAGAAAAATTATGTAAAAATCAAAGCTTATGGCAAAATAAAATGAAAACAAAATGTGCAAAGTTTTAATTTTAAAAATAGTTTTTTTTTTTTTTACAAATAAAATATTATATTGTTTAAATATGAATTTATGTATATTTATTTATAAGCTAGCAAATTTCATCGAAAATATTTTCGTTAATTTCGTTGGAAATCTGGAAAGTAAGCTATAGAATTTTTATGTAAAAAAAAAACTGTAAAAAATCATTCAAAGAAATGTAAAGTTGTGTATATTTTTGTATGAAACTCTATAAATGTATTTAATTTTTTTTTATTTAGTGAAATTTATTTTCTATAGGAAAAATAAAAGGCGATTTTTTCGTCTATGAAGCAATAAATAAAATTTAATTTAAAATACAAAATATAACAAGGTTTTTAATTTAAAATTTTGTTTCAGCCGATCAATTGGGATTCAACATACATACAATAATTGTTGGCAACTTTATTAAATCGTGTGCAGTTAAGAAAAAAAAGCCATTTCTTACGATTTATTGTTTGTATATTTAAGTCCTATTTTTGTTCAATGAAGAGTTCTATTTATATTTATTATGTGCAGGTACACAATAATTTTTAATAAATTGGAGAACAACTATTTATTTATCGGATTTTGGTTACAGGTATCAAAAACCCGCTTAAATGCACATAAATTCTTATCTCTATATTTACAAAAATAAAAAAAAAAATTGACAGCAAAAAAAATTCAATAAATATTAAAATAAAAATAGAAAAATACATTAGATCAACTGACTAGTATCTTTAACCTTTTGAAAAGCGATCTTTGTATTTACAAAGTTTGTGTTGCGTTATGGAATCTGATTTTAACCATTTTTTCTTCAAGACGCTCGATTTCACCATCATCTACATGTTGTTGCATGAAACACATCAAGGAAGCGCTAGGTGCAAGAAGCTTTTTTCTTTTTCTGCTGATTTAAATTGTGTAGGTAGGTACTTAAAATATTTTTTTTAGGTAAATTTCAATAAAAGTATACAAAATAAAAGAAAATTAAACGGGGAAGGTAGTTAAGCGAAAGGTACTTATTTGATGAGTTTTATATGAAAAAATCCTCAAAATTTTGGTTCTCAAAAAAATGCGGGTTAGGCACTAATGCGATGGGCACTTATCCGGGTTTTACTGTAATCTCACTCAGGTTCCGTAAAATATGACCAATGGACATAATTTCAAATATAGTAGTTTTGTAATTTATTTGACTTCTTGTCACATTCGTAAGGTAAGGACAAATGTATATGGTTATATACAAATACCACCACTAAAAACTCCATGAATGGCACTTCGGTGTAAGTACTGATTTCTATTAACCCTATTTCTGTAACTCAGAGCTCAAAGTGTAGAAAATCAATAATTTTGACTTGTAGAACAGTTGGTGAGATTTTACTGGTGAATTAAGACTTATTGAATATGAATAATCGACCATTTCAATCAATAAAACTATCAAAAATTTAGTTTATCTTTTTTTTTGTCCACCTTTTTAACAGAAAAAGAGTGGCCATCTTCAAATGTGATCCCAATTTAAGTGAATAAAATATTGCTTGCAATTGTTTCGAAATTGAAAAATATAATAATTTAATATATGGACGCGACTAGAGACATGCCAATTTATAACAGTTATAACAGTTTTTCGCCATTAAAAGTGGGCGTGCGTTAACGCGCTTCGTGCGACTTGAGAAAAAAACTCTGGGTACCGGCGGAGGCCCCTGGCCCTGCGGGGCCGCAAAATCAGTACTTTTACATACTAAAACTGTTATAATTGGCATGTCTAGAGTCACTTTCTTAATATATAGCTATACTTTGTAAAATTGTATTACCTTTTTTACCTTGTATACCGCGATTGTTCGGCCCATACTTACATATGGTTCGATCGTGTGGTGAAGGGCTGTAGAAAAAGTAAGCTATCTCAAAAACCTAAACAAGGTACAGAGACTAGCCTCTATAGGAATAACGGGGCACAGATATCTACGCCACAAGCAGGGCTGGAAACTATTCTCAGGGCCAGTTTCACAGTCAGAAAAGTAGCACTTAAGTGAGTAATTTGAAAGATTAAGGCCCGATATCACAGTACAAACTTACCTGAATAAGTGGCACGTAAGTCTCCAAAGTTGATGACTTAGGTTCTTCTTACGCTGGCTATGAAAATTTAGCCTAAAGTCCTAATATGGGAAACTTAAATTCCACTTATTCCGGTAAGTGTTGACTGTGAAACTGGCCCTTACAGACTTGGACAAGTACATAAGATGCACTGCAGCAGACTTAAAAAAATGGGCTCTTGCAAAAGTTTTAACATAGTGGCTGGACTTGGTGTGACGGCTGACTACTAAGTGACTAACCTAAATAAAAGTGAAATAAAAAATATAAATTATTAAAACTTTTTTAGCAACTATATTTCTTCTTTATCTTTTTGGTCGGTACAAATTTTGCAAACGATTATAAACTAACTTCCCAATGAGCTAGAACATTTGAAATTTTAAACTTAGCCTAGAAGTGGATGACCACATACATGTGTTAAGTTTCAGGCCTTAAGCTCATATGCATCTATTTTAAACCCAATTATAACAATTTAAAGATCCAAAACTTAAATAGAGAAAATAAATATTTTAATACGAAGTTAATACAAATTATTTCTCCTAGCCCCTTGATAGATGATAGTAAGTAAGTAAGTAAGGAGTATAGAGAGCGTCTAAAATGTATGGGGCTAGGAGATATTATTTTAGTTTTTAGTTCCATTTATAAATTAATTCTATTTAAATATTCTTTACTTTTCGTTCATGTAGACAATAATACAATTATGATTCATTGATTTATATACACATAGGAAATGGAATGGTTCCGTCCAAAAAAAGGTACAAATTCAAGCCAAAATGAACTGAGAACGAAATATTACGTCCATAAAGATGGAGATTCAAACTTCTTCTTTAAATGACCTTCGACTTCTAAACTAAATGCCTGCAAGTGTAAAAACATTTTCTATTCTATGTGCAACTGTAGCGTTTTCTTCTGTGATGCATAAATAGTAATCTACAGTTGTACTGCTAATATAAACCTAAAGTGGATTTCGACTTGTAGCTTTGTGTTACAGTTCCCTGGCCATTCACTCGTTGAAGTTAGGACTAAAGGATAATATAGGAATTTCTCTTGATTTACACGATGATACACGAAAATTTTTTTGTTTTTGTTAAAAAAAAATAAAAACTCGTGATTTGCATTTATTTAACGAAGATTATTTTTATTATTATTATATCTTAAAATCTGCTTTTTGTTTCTAATAATATAAATTATTTCATAAAGTTAATTGAGAAAAACTCTCTCATCATCATCCTAGTGACTAGTTTCAAATCTAGAGTCTAAATCTTATATATTTTTTACTTGCGATATAGGTACTATATGGGAAGTTATGGATTCGTACAAAAAATCGAACTCGAGATTTTGATCAAACTTTACATTACGATGATAGAGAAGTCAAAAAAAGTGGGTCTCGCAAAAACGTCCGTCTGTCTGTCTGTCTGTCGGTTCGACTACAGCTTAAACGGATGGGTCGATTTTCTTGAAACTAGGTACCTAGCGTTTTTTGGACATTCCCCCCACCCGTTTTTTTCTCTTTTTTTTTAGGACCAAAATTAACAGTAGCTGTCATACAAAATTTCTTGGCCAAAAAGGAAAAACTTATTTTTCTCAAATCCAGCGCTACCGAATTTGTTTTTAAGAACTTCATAAATTTAAATAGTTATAAGTTGCTGTTTAATAAAAAAATGGTTCCGAAAAAATGGTTATTAATGCTACCTCCCAAAGAACCATTTTTTTGATTTTCGCTTTTCTCAAAAACAGTTAAACAGATTCTGATCAATTTTTTTATGAAGAAGTATTGACACATTCTTAATAATATTGTGTACCAAAATTTTCAAAAAAAAATATTTTTTAGATTATTAAAAAAAGTTTTAATATTTTTTTTTGAAAACTCAATATTTCAAAAACGACTCTGTCGATTTTCATTAAACTTGGTAAATAACAGTTTTTTAACTTTATCTAGAAGATTTTTGACAAAAATTATTCTAATACTCAAAAATAACGGTGCCTCCCATACAAATGTTAAAAAACCGTTATGAAAAATATTTTGTTTCTCAAAAACGACTCCTACGATTTTCATAAAAGTTTTTTTGTGTGTTAAAATTAGTACGGTCTACCATTTAAAATTTTTAAAGTTTATATTTTACGTTTATTAACAGTACCTTTCATAGAACGGTTTCTTTGATTTTCGACTATCTCAACATCTGATCAACCGAATAAAATTAGATTTTTTATACAGAAGCTTGTAACAAATATAAATAAAAGTGCGTATCAAAATTTTCTAAAAAATGATTTTTGGATTTTAAAAAAAAAAATCAAGATTATTTTTTGAAAATTCGATATTTCGAAAACTGGTAGCAGATTTTTTTGTGAAGTTCAATTTTTAAAGCAACATTAATAAATGTATTAAATTGGCGTACCAATTATTTTTCTCAACGAAATTTTATATATAAAAATTTAATTACTTTTAAAACCGCTCCTACGATTTTCAAAATTTTTTTCTCATAAATAAAGATTTATATAAGAAATCAGATGGTGTACATCGCGTTGGGTTAAAACGGATTCAAAGTATTTTAATCAATTTCTTTTAATTTTGTTGATTTAAAACAATTTACCAGTTTAAATAGTATAATTTCCTTTTATGCATATTGCATATGTGCAACACTAGGCTATATTGTTAATTTTTGTATACTCACATAATACCACCTGAAACTAAACTAAGTTTTGGCAAATGGATAAAATATATACTCATATACTTAACAATATACTCATATAGCTAATTTATTTCAGACTATAGAACCACAATGTGATCGCGCATAAGAGCAAGTTCGTGCGACCCAGTCGTGCATATTTTTTAATTAAACAAATGGATCGATTTTTTCGAAAAGGTCTCATCGATTTTTAATGGTTCTATTAAAATTATTCGAATTGATACGAAAATATTAATACGCACTTTTATGAAACTTTTTGCAAGTTTAAGAAATGTGATATGATTTGATATTTCATTTATGAAAATTTATTTCCTGGTTTGGACCATGACTCTTTTGATACATCGTAAGAATCATAAAAGTCGTTGTTTGAAGTTCTAATCAACTTCGAAAATTATTTTCGGATACTTCGATTTTTTCAAGTCCCTATGAATTTATGGATAAAATATCCAAAATCATAAAATTTGTTTAAGAAGTATCAAACGTGTTTACCTGCCATCCTAAAAAAACAGGGCGCATCTCTATTTTAGTATAGTTCTGATGCAATGCATTAATTTGAAAACTTTTGCTTAGCGCACCTTAAAATTTATTGTTATGGTTATTACTTATTACTTAGAAAAATGGACGACGTTTCTGCTTAAAACAGGCACATTAACAAATCCCTTGAAAATTGCAATGACATTTTGAGCTATTTGCCGTTGATGGAAATATGATTCTTGATCCTCACACAAAAATAAGGCACTGTTTGATTACGGTTCAAAATTTGTCAGTAACTCATTTCTTTGTATTTTGGCTCTTGTGACCTTTTTTCTTAGGACGGCAGTATATGAATTTAGATATGCATGTACACACAAAAGTACATACATAAATGTATTTAATAATTTTCAGATCGATTTGAATTGGAAAATAAATTTTTTGTCCTTTAATCCAAAAAAAAATAAAATGCACTGCTAGATCGCATGAACTTGCTGTTGTGGTTCGAAAGTATAATTTGGTTAGAAATTGATGTAAGTGGTTGAGTAACATTATGATTATATTGTTAGTTATAAAATGTGGACAAAAGTATTAAAAAAATGGACAAAATAATTTTTCAACTTACGCTGTACTTACTTAAAATTACCAGTTTGCGAATTTGTACAGAATCCGCTTAGTCAACCACCAACAACAATAACTTCTTAAAAAAAAACGATTCTTTAGCTACACAACACGAATGTTGAATGGTTTACCTGGCTCAATTTTTCCATCCCTTTTTGATATTCTGAACTTAAAAACCAATGTGCATCGGTATCTCCTTTTGAATCCTTTATAATTTTCTTAACACAATGGTGTAATTATTATTTATAAAACCAATGCTTGAATTTTTGGCACAAGACTAGAATATATTATTGCAATCATTTTGCACATTATAGGTATGAAGTTTAACAAATATCTATCCTTTATAATATTTTCGAAAAAATTTGACAAAAAAAATCATTGTTTTATTTTTATATATGTATTTCTGATTTTTTCCTTTGATACTAGTTCTGTAGTTTTTTACTATAATTAGAGTTATAACGCTCCTTTGTGATTCATGGATTAAATCATATTTTTTTCTGAACTTTCTGTAAGCTCTATGAATTTGTAAACGTATTTTCATGGGGTGCGGTTAGGCTAGCCAAACCCTTTCGGTAAAAGTTAGTATGACTAAACAGCAATTTGAGAATTTTTACTTCAAGATTAATCGAGTTGATTTTGTTTCAAAAGTACTCCAAATTCCGTTTAGTAAGTCATGTTCTATGTTTGTGAAACAGGTGAGGTCTCGCTATGTGGAGGAATATCCTTCTCATCCACGGCCAAGACTCCCACAGAGGACATTCGAATTCTTTCGTTTCCCTTTCCCCACAAAATCCCTCAGGAATTTGAATTTCAAGTTATAGGTTTTTTTTCATGATCAGTTTTTTTCATCCTTCCTAGATTTATCCCATATCCAACCTTATATCGCGTTCCTCTTCCCATGGGCTACACGTTCTTTCCTATTGTCACGATTTAAATAGCAAATTCTTCCAAATTCGATTTTTTGTCTAAGCTTATCTTTTCACCTCCCATTATGATCTTCAGACATTTAAAACCAATGTGCATCGTTATCTCCTTTTCAACCCCCCCCCCCCCCCAATCTACCTAATCGCTCGTGCTGTGTATATCATTTTAAGGGTAGTCACAACCCCTTTAGTGCGCTCTAAATATAAAAAAAAAACCGGTTGCTGCCCCTGCCACACAGAAATTTGTTTATTTTTTTCAAATGTACTCGAAAACGGATCTAGCAATTCTGATTAAACTTTGAACCTTCTTGTTAGTAATTCTAAAAAAAAACTGTGTTTTTTGGCAAAAAATTCAAAATTTTTATGGACTAAAGGCCGATAAAAGCTATTTTGAATCAATAATTCAACAAGTCCAATTAAATAGTGCTAAGTCTTCTACTTGGCTGATGTATTTCAGTAGTATATAGAATTTGTATTATACAAACCTTCATATAAAAACAAAGCCTGGCCCTGGGCAAAATTTCCAGCTTAATGATTAAGAATTTTAATCTTGTTGGATATAGTTCACATTGGATTTTTGTCAAAAAGTTCATGTAAGTTGAACTGAACTGAAATGGTCTTATTTCTGACTTATTCGCATACATCTTTTCAACGGTTCGACCAATTGAAATGGATAAAATTCGAAACAAAAATTTTAGTATTTTTGACCCTTTTAAATTTTCTCGTTGATATCATAACATTATTTAACCATTGACATGCATCTAAAATGTGTTGCAAAGTTTCAGCTATTAATCACAAGAGCAAATTTGAGCTATGTAGTCGTGTATATTTTTAGTTATTGGAATCAATTTCACAACAACTTGCTCTTCTAATAATGTATTTTACTCTTGATACGGTTTGTAAAGCGATGTTACAATTTATTCCATACTTATCTTACCTACCCTAAGAATGCCAAACAGCATTAAATCAAAATCTCAGCATAAATTCGAATGTCATCCTTCTGTCACAATTCACCGCTAAGTACATTCTTCAAATCTCAATTGCAAATTTGTCAACGTAAACTAATAAATAAACAAGATTAACAAGCGTCCAAACAGTATTTTCCTAACATTCACAATTAAATTTGAAAAAAAAAAACAAAATTTAAATAAAAATAAAATTAAAGTAACAATTAAATAATTTCTTTTTCTTTCTTCTTGTCCCAACCAAAGGCGATCCACGTGAGAAGAGAATACGATCTGCTTCGAAACGCGCAAACCTTCAGGCATCGTTCATATTCTGATTGGACAGACAAAAAAAAAAGGCCAACCGTACAATATTACGAGAACACTACACCGAACACCGCATACATCGTTGCCAAGTATTTTTGGACAGCCTCATCCTATCTTCGCAATAAATAATAAAATTAGTAATTAACACTAAAATAATTAAAGTGTCCAATTGGTGGCTGTTGTTGTTGGCGCGAAATGACAAATGGACAAATTGAATGGATTTATGGTGAATTGAGGTGTGATTTAGGACCGCCATCTCTTCTGTTTCATATATGAGATGTGCAAAACGATTTCAATTACACATATGTGCGTCAGGTGATGATGACAGGTGCATCATGATGCATTTGAAATTTTAATACCAAGGATACAATATCATTACCATTTGCATCTGAACAAAGTTCTCTCCCACAAGTTAGATTGAAAATCATACCGATAAAAAATATCGTCAAATTTATTTCGGTGGCGGCTGAAGGCAGAGTCACGCTTGACAAATTTTTCAGCTCTGAATCCAAATCCAGAAAGTGAAAGGAAGAAAATGTGCGAAGCTAAGGTTTTGGTGGTGTATGGCTCTGACTCTGGGACACTTATGCCACCCGTATACTGAGCATGGTTGCCACTAGAACAATAAATCTCCCACCAACAGAAACATTCGAAAAAAAAATTCCACCTAATCGGGAAAACATAGAATGAAGCACACTTATTAACTTTTACCGGTTCAGTTGGTTTTTATGGTTTTCCCAATAAGTTAGTTGACTATTGTACTATATTTTTTCAAGTTAACCATATAGTACGCAGATCGCACTAAATTTGAGGTTCCATACAAAAATTTCACCACCAAATTTCAAATTTTAGCTCCTGCTAAAAAATAAAATTTTTGTTCCTTACGGAGCATACTTATAGGTCAAAAGTTGGCCCACGAAATAATTGTTCGGCACATCAAATGTAATTCTTAAATTTGGCGTGAATTATTTTTTGTCAAAATATTTCAGAATAAATAATCCATTTTATTTCATTCACTTAAAATAAAATAAATAAATTGGTAGCGTGAGACGTCGTGCAGCGAGCCAGGGCCTTGTGACTTACAACTCTTATTATCCATTTCTGTTCCTGGGTAGGCGTTGTTTAATTTTGGGGGAATGGAGGGAACATACAATTTTCTGCTGAATCCAAACGGCTAAGGTGAAAGATACTCCTGGAGGATCCGCCCCCTTCCTCGCAAGAGGCAGTAACCGATTTTTGTTTAGGTGGATGAGGCTGGAAATAAAACCCAGACCTTCAACATGACGAGTCCTATAATGCACTAACCATTGAATATAATTTCTTCTCAGAGAACATCTATTTTCTGTGACATATTCCTCATAAAGCTCTTACGTCAAAATTTTGTTAACTTCTTAGCTTATGTTTGGAGAGAAAACTGGAAGGTAAATTTTAGTACGATCTGCATACCTACTAGAGTTTATTCGATATCTACCATTACTTGAGTTAAAAAAAAAATCGTAGTTTTTTTTTTTGAAAAATCCGTGTTTCAAAAATGCTTTTTTCTAAACTTGGCTCCTAGCAGATTTTCAATACGAAAAAAAATTGTTCTTAGAACCAAAAATATCAGTATCTAACTTAAATCTGTAACAAAAACCGTTGCGAAAAGTTATTTTTTTCGGCTCCAGTGTTTTTTATAAAAAATTAGCCTGTGTTCTAATATCACGATCAACCATTTAGTAGGAAAAAATATAACTTTAAGTCTGTATTAACATTACCTCCATAGAGCAGTTATTTTGATTGTCGACTTTCTCATTATTTGGTCAACCGATTAAAATACCTGTTTAATCTTTTCCAAAGTTTTTTTTTTTGTTTTATTTCTGTTTGCTACTTAATGAACTTCAAAGGAGTGCTATTTATACCTTGGAAACAGAATTTGCCATATATGAATTATGTACTTGATAAGTGTAAACATCTTACATAACGAAAAATAGGTACTATCAAAACTGGAAACATTTTAAAAATTCTTTCAGAAAACTACAAATGTGGCAACAGTGGGCTGAGGGTGATAATCAGTAGCCCGCGTAGATGGGCGCTATTATCCCGAAAGCGTGTGTATATATAGTTAGATATGACGGCAAATATTCGCGCTTGACTTGTTTATCACTATCGCGCAACAGTCAGGTATTTTCGCATAAAGTACTTTTTTTGTTTTTGTTTTTGTTTTGGTTGCTAACCTAGCTGCAGATTTAAATTACTTACGAGTTTAAGGTGGACGATTTATGGCTTTAAGGTGCAACATGTTAGTGTACGAATTCTGTACTTGATTATACAAAAAGCTTTATATTTGGTCTTTAGCCTTTGGACCAACTACGATTTTGTTCAGCTAGAATGACAGATTTGACAAAAAAAATACATTTGACTAGCCCAGAAATTGCCGAATGATTGCCGTTAAAATAAAAAATAACCGTCGCACTTTAAGTTTTTCCAAAAAAAGTTTGTCATGTTTACTTGAGGTTACTTTTTCCTACTAAATTTTCATACCTTTCTCTGGTCAATTGAACCTGTCGGAAAAGTAAAAAACATTTTTGAACTAATTGTAAATAGATATAATCTTTAATTTACTGTTTCGGGCTTAAGAGTAAAAGATAATTATTATGATAGATATTGTTCTTTTCGTTCAAAGCTGTAAAGGGTCTTAAATAAAATGCCAATAATGAGAAACACGGGAACAAATATAAATGTACAGGTTTTGAACACTTCATATAGGTACCAAGTTTAATTAAAATCGTTACATATGTTTTAGGGAAAATTTAAAGAAAAAAAAACTAATGATGCCATAAGCACCAAAACATTAATTTTGTTTATAAAAATCTTTTGTTGTATAATTTTGGAATTCATCATACATAATTCAAAAGAAGTCATGTTTTAAAATGTTTAACAAAATCAGCTGAGCGATTCGAATAAATTGAAAGAAAAAAAACAATAATTCGAAAATATATTCTACCGAATCATCAAATTCAAACCAAGTCGGTCCACCTATTTATGCTCCTTGTACCATAATACTTGTAGGGTGGATCGTGGACGCCTGGACACTTGGACGCTAATATATTATGTTTGCCACAAAATGCTGATCAGAATTGTTTGTAAAGGGTTTTCCAATAAGAGGTGTTATTTTGATATTCAAAGAAAAATGGCATTTTTTGAGATAAATGATCGGATGTTTATTTCATTATAAAGAGGAAGGTATGCCGTTAATAATGAAACACAACATCAGTCAAATGGCCGCCACCACCACGCTTACAGGACCATATCCTTTTCATGAAATTTTCCATAACCAAATCGCAAAGTGGCTGCCCTATGTCCTCGATAGCCTCACGAATTCCATCTTTGAGGTCTTGAATCGACGCTGGGCTGTTGGCGTAGACCTTATCTTTCACGTGGCCCCAAAGGAAGAAGTCGCAAGGTGTTAAATCACAAGATCTCGGTGGCCAATTGTGATCACCTCTTCGAGAGATAACACGGGCCGGAAACTTTTCCCGTAAAAGATCGATGGTTTCATTGCTTTTGTGGCACGTAGCGCCGTCTTGTTGAAAGTAAACGTTGTCCAGATCAATACCATCCAATTCCGGCCATAAAAATCATTAATCATTTCTCGATAGCGCAATCCATTGACCGTAACTGTTGCTCCAGCCTCATTTTCGAAAAAGTAAGGTCCAATGACCCCGCCGGACCATAAACCGCACCATACAGTCACGCGTTGAGGATGGAGAGGCTTTTCAACAATAACTCTTGGGTTTTCCGAGCCCCAGATGCGACAGTTTTGCTTGTTGACGTAGCCTCCGAGGTGGAAATGGGCCTCATCAGTCAAGCTGATTTTTCGATGAAATTCCGGATCATTTTCATGCATTTCAAGGACCCAATCAGCAAAGACACGACGTTGTTGATGATCAGCCGGTTTGAGTTCTTGTGTTAACTGAACTTTATAAGCCTTAAGACCCAAGTCTTTGTGCAAAATAGGGTGTAATGACGTTTGTGGAATGCCTAATTCCAAAGAACGACGAGGAATGGACAAACCTCGGTTTTCTTCAACACTTTGGGCTACAACAGTAATATTCTCAGTTGTTCTTGAGCGACGTGCACGGGTTTTATTCTTCACATCACTAACTTGTCCCAACAGCTCGAATTTGTCCACCAATTTCTGTATTGCGGTCCGACAAGGTGCTTCACGACGACCCAAAAATGTTTTAGTTTTACGAACCGCCTCTGCCAAATTTACACCATTTTTATAGTGAATTTTAATAATTTCAATGCGTTGTTGAAGCGTGTATCGTTCCATTTTTATTAATGGCGTAGTTTCTACTTGTCAAATGTCAAAAAATGACAGCTTCAAAAGTGACAGCTACCGAAATAGCGGGCTATTCAAAATAACACCTCTTATTGGAAAACCCTCTATATTTAAATGTGAAAAGATAAAGAAAAAAACCGAAACTCCCAATTTTCATAAGTTAAATAAAAATATTATTTTTTTTATTTGTTCTTACTATTGATTCTCCTTTTTCACAAATTTGTTACTTCATAGCTTCACAGATCTGGAAATGCCCTCAGAACCTTAGAGTTGAATCAAAAATGTTAACGTTGTACGGGCGCTAGCAATTCTAGATGAGCCATATGTAATGAGTCAATAGGATAAGGACCTAAGAGTAGGATTTGAGGAATAGGAAATGAAAAGGAATTATGCCGAAAGCGGAAAAAGTAGTCGGTTGCGCAAAACAGAGCTAACCGGAAGCGAAAATGATAGGAAATGTTATTAAAAGGAAAAGGGCAGGGTCTTAATGATCAGCCCGCCGGACGTAGGGGGATCTTGGCTTACCCTCCTCGGAATCTGTGAGGCCATTACTATTTCAGATTCCCCTTACCCACTTCGCTTTGACGTCACGTCATTCCGTTCCGTGCCTTTATAGGGAAATAGTGCTTGTCGGGTTTTAAAAATAATTCAGTATACATGATTTGACAACGGTGGAAAGTACTTTATTCAAAGAGGAACTATAGCCAGAAAAATATAAAAACCTAAAACAATGCTGTGATATCATTAATGTTTCGCCTTAAGGTAAGACAATCAATTTCATTATGCATTAAAGATAAACCCATGACTAAATTGAAAAAAATCGATGAAACGTTTGGAAAGATGTAATGAGTTGTTTTATCATCATCCTTCATAAACAATAAAATATAATTTAAATAATAAAGATAATTGTTCCTATAAAACATTCAAAAAAATCATAATTAAGAAAAGCTAATCATGTGGAGAATAAGAATAATATTACACAAAAGATTAAACAAATATGGCACAGTTGTATTGACGAGAATAAAGAATGTAAACTAAAATTAATTCAACACAGATGGACGGATTTGTTTTAAATTTGTCACAGAGCACAAGCACTGTTATAGTTAATAACTTTTGATATTAACTATAACAGTGCTTGTGCTCTGTAACAAATTTTAAACAAATCCGTCCATCTGTGTAGTCTTCGGCTCTAATTTGAGGAACAATCCAGAAATATATATATTCTTTTATTTTATTTTGTTTTATTGAATTTAAATCAATTTTAATTTTGTTTTTTTTTTTTTTTTATTTTAATTTATTTTATTTTATTTTACTTTATTTTATTTTATTTTATTTTATTTTATTTTATTTTATTTTATTTTATTTTATTTTATTTTATTTTATTTTATTTTATTTTTTTTATTTATTTTATTTTATTTTATTTTATTTTATTTTAATTTATTTTAATTTATTTTAATTTATTTTAATTTACTTTAATTTATTTTATTTTATTTTATTTTATTTTATTTTTTTTTATTTATTTTTTTTAAACTTGAACATTTTAAAGAACAAAATTTTGACAAAATATTCATTTTGTTTAATTTATTGTAAATAAGTATTTCAATGCTCTTAATAATTTTTGACAAAATTACGAAAAACTTACGAAAAACTTAAACATAAAATTATAATAAAAAAAATTCAAAGGAAAAGTAGTTTTTTCTAATTTCAACAATTTTCAAAAACTAATAAACAAACTAGAACATCATTTCACAAAATATTGACAAAATCAGTATGATTATCTTTTTTTACTATTTTTTTTTTGTTAGAATTGTGTTCGAAAACTATTCATTGAAATAACATAATTTGAAAACAAAATGAATAAATGAATTTTCTTGGCTTAAAAATTTAATTACCTAAAACGGGATTAGTTTGCCCCACTTTTTGGACATTTTTTAGAAAAATTTCCTTAAAATGATAAAAATAAAATTTTAAATCTTATTTTTTTTCTATCCCTGTTATGAACAATTTATGAAATAATATATGTATGATAACTATTAAAATGACAGTTGTTGTAATGTTTTTTTTTTTAAGTCCAAAAGTGGAGCAAAGTTGTTCAAGGGACGGGGTTACTTTGATCTATTCGAAACTTTTGCTTATGGTGCCTTTATTTGAAGAGCTGGAGCAAAGTTAATATTGTATTTAATTAACATTGATCCACTTATCATATCAGTGAAACAATTTAAAAAATACGGAATACTTTTTTTTTAAATAAAAAAACAACATAGTCGTATTTTATTTCATTAAAACCTTATGATATTTAAATAATTTAAAAAGCAAAAAGAACAATATTTTTTAAAAACAAAAAATTTACAAATAAACATAAATAAGAATTTTTAGCAAAACAAAAAATAATTCACTTAAAAATAAATAGAGAATTCAAAAATTATAATTATAAAATTAAAAATAAAAAGTTTCAATTAAATATTGTATTTAGCTCCAGTACGGAAAAGGTTCCTCTTTTAGAAAAGAGAATTGTGGGGGTGGAATGGAGCCTAAAACATTGCTCCACGGAGAATTTAGTTCATCTTTTGGAGAGAGATATTTCCAGAGTGTCCAGCCATATATTTGCATATCATACATATATATATGTATAAAGGCAACGAATTTGCCTAGCTCTTGGCTTCGGCGCAAAGTAACCCCCAAAATAGGAAAAAAACATATGTGTGTACTGACGTACGCGCGCTAGAAGTAAAACTTCTTTTCTCTCAAACAAAGCCTCTCGCCTCTGTCATATTCTTACTTATAAACGTACAAACATTTGGTATAAACCAACATAACAATTAATTGTTGATTTAAGATTATAAGGAATTCTTTACAAATTGGTTAGATAATCAAACTAAAGTTGACGATTTTCGCCCCGACTCCACAGGGCCTTCAGATTTGGACACATGAAACGTCAAATCTCATACCCAAGCTTTGAACAGCGGTCATATCGTGTTGAAAAAGTAGTTTTCGTCGATATGTTGCTGCACGGACATGGATTTTTGTGCCTCCATTGGATTTTTTCTAGACATGTTCATAATCCGAGCATCGTTCATGCCCAGTGGAGGTGGCATGTAAGGGCCAGCTGTACAAACGTCGATGTCGGTCAAACTTTTATCCGTGGTTCAGCAATTTTAGTCCACCGATTCCGGCGAGTTAACTGAGGTTCTCATTTGATTCAAATTTTTATCCGTGGTTTAGCAATTTCAACTCACCGATCTCAACTCACCGATTCACCTCAGTAAAATCTCCTAAATTGGGACGAGATTTAAGAAAGGAAACGAGACGCAAGAAAACGAGACGAGAGCGTGACATTATTCACTGTAAGCATTTTGGAATTATAAAACCATTTCCCAATTCAATGGCAAGAGACTTTTGACGAGATTTAACAAAATAATAATATTAGCTGCTTTTATTATCCTTCAAATCTGATCCGGATAAGATCATGATAATAAAACAAACAGGATCACGGTGAAAAAAATGTTATATAACCATCTCTTTTTGTCCTTTTGTGTATTTATTTGTAGGTGTTCGTTGTCTTCGTTTTTACTCAAAAAGCCATCTACCCGTCAGCGTTAAAACTAACTTTTGCAAGGAAGTACTAAAGGTGTGTGTTCAAAAATGGATTTGCAAATCCAAAAGCAAAGCTGGACCTTGAATTGTTTTTGTAATAAATGTATTTTCGTGTGCAAATCCAATCCGGATCCGGATCAGATCTGGGGGAAATTAAAATACCTACGGCTATTTACAATTTCTTAATCAATTAATTTTACGTAACGTGACAACGTGAAATGCTTTATTATGCATATCCTCGTCATAGTTTGAAACTAATTAAACAAGAACGACGAGATCTCGTCACACTCACGTCTCGTTTTCTTATCGCATCCATTGTGTTCGAGGACTAATTCCAAATGCATATGGCAATGCTATTTTAGATTTGTCAGCGGGTTAAGGATTCCTCGTATATGGCAATGCTCAAGATAATTTTGTTTACTTTGTGTTTTTCTTATTTTAGGTAAATTTATTTGTTCATTTTAAGTAGTTAGTTTATAAGTTAAGTTGGAAAAAACTGATTTGTTTTATCTAGCATTAACTGTTAAATAATTTAAATTAAAAATATGGTCGAAAAATATATTTGTTTGTGTTTTTTTTTTAATAATGAAAATCGTTTCTGTTCTGGTGGCTGTTCTTCGCTGTGTTTAATTAAAAAAAACAATTTTCATGTGGTTTTTTAATGAAATTATGTGTTTAAATGTTGTGCCGGTTAGTTTTTGTGGCTCTTTTTTCAAAAAAAACATTCTTTTTCGGTATAAAAAGATGTTTTTTTAAAACAATTATTGGTGGGTAAAAGTTTTTATATAGAGCTATGGCAAAATCTGTCGCGAACAATTCAGATATACAGATAAAAAGTGTCGGTTTGACATGTCAATGACAGCTCCATATGAAAATTTTTATCCCCCACGCCGGAAAAGAAGTTTTACTTCAAAAACGCATGACTACACAAACAAAAATGTAAAAATTATATTTACAATTTGAGCAACTATATTTCATGCGTAAAGTACTTACAGAGCATTATTTTAACTAGAAAATGTGTACTTACTTAATCAAAGTGCACTAAATTGTTAGGACACACCAAATTGTCCACTTAAAAAAAACACAAATTTACTATCCAAACTTAACCCCTCAACTGTTTCTTACCAACGCAACGACCTGTAAAGGATCACTTGGAACTTGTAAGAGATGTTTATATATGTGTGTGTACTTTACGGTAGTTTCGATTTATAGAAATTAACATGTCTGAGTGTGAATCAAGAAACAAACTATTTTCGTCAGTGGCGCAAAGGGGTAACCCCTTTTACGGTATGGTCAATTTTGATGATTCCTCCCTCTTCATACTACATATATATTATATTTTCTGTATTTAACTTTATGCTGATAGTCCTGTACCTAATACATGTATGTAGATAATTTGTTGTTAATAACACCAAGCAAAATTTTAAACCTATCATAAAAAGTATGGCGCAAAATTTTAATCAGCCTGATGTTAAGGTGTTAGCATGATACTAATTAACAATTTACTAAATTTTAAGCTCTTTACTAAAATGTTCTTAGTTTTTAACACTTTTTTTAATAGTAACATACTGAATCTATTTTCTTACGAAACTCAAGCTGGACGCTCCTAAAGCAGTGACATTTGGTGCAAAAAAGTAGGCAAACGTACCTTTTCACATATTTGTCATTGGCAAAGTGACATAATGGAGTTAGTATGATACAAAAAAGATTCAATAGCAATTTGGTGATTTTAACATCAATGAAATGTTTAAAAGAAAGATAGTACGATGCTTATTCGTTTGAAATTTGGAAATTCCTCTTTTTACCCTAGCATCATTCTTAAAATGTTTTAACATCGTAGATACTAAATCGTCTAAAATTTTGCACCTTGTTTAAAAAGAAACATGGTTTCCATATTAAAATAGCTAGGTGTATTAAAAACTACAAAAAATATTAGATACAAATGAAAAATAAGATACGATTTCGAAAATATACCTAACATTTATTTTTTGTAATTCTGTATCGGTTTTCTGATTTTTTTAAATTAAGGTTTTTCACTCTTAATTAATTATATACTTCCTATTGGAAAACTTAATTTCAAAAATTCAATGTTCCAAAATTCATTTAAATTCTTTACCACTAGAACCATTAGAGCAAATACTCGCGACCCATTCGTGTATTTAAATTTTGAAAATTGAGTAAAATTCCGTTGTAAACTTTCGGAGTGACCATATAATTTTATCGTTACCTGTGACTAATTGTAAAAAAATAAATGATGTAAATGTAACAAATAGCCGACAAAGATATAATGTGTCTATGAACTTATCCAAATAGCATAATTGACACAAATTCGTTGAAATGATAAAAAGTGTTATTTTTTCTTAAAGCAATTATTACAAAAGATACAATACCGCCATTATAAAGAGACACTTCTTACCAATTGGGGAATTTTATGATGTTCTTTTTATTGCGTTGGTCAACTACGGAATTCATCATAAAACGGTAAAAAACTATTGATTAACATCGTCTGTGCTCATGTGAGGTGATTCCTAGAGTTCATTTTATTGTCATGAACTAACATGTTCTCTGTTTCATTTTATTTTGAACAATATGATGAAATACAAAACTTTATTTAGTGTAAAAACTCATTTAATTTATACAATATGTATATCTGAAACACAAACTTTCACTTTTCAAGTATGGTTGCCCTAGTGATTCAAATACAGTTGTATCATGATTCACCCGGTCCGGTCATATGGCGCGTATAAGATGGCATGCCAATGACAACCCAAGGAGAACTTATTTGCACACTCATTTGTCCCAAAACTGGGTTTCACTTGAAATCAAAGTTTTAACACGTTTTCCACAAATAAACCTTAAAAACGTTTAAGAGCCGATTTTTCAATCATCAATTAAACATGCAGTTAACTGTCAGAAGAATAAATATAAACAAATTTAAGCCTTATCTAAAGAATAAGTACCTATACTATCTGATGTTTAACCATTGAAAAGTTGGCCATAAGAGAAATAATTCTCAGTTAAGAAATACATGAGTCTCAATATTTTTTAACACAAAGTTTAAAAATTACAGTAGTTCATTATAATTACTAGAGAAAATGAATTATTCTGAAGTGACAGTTGTATACAAAATAATATGATCTTCCGCTACCTGTTTTACTTATCAGCTTGCATTTTGGTTATTAGAGTAATTCTTACAAAAATTTTGTTAACAGAAAAGGTTGAACCAAGAAAAGAAAAAAATCGTATAAGGGATTTTCCTAGCAAATATTTCCAAAAAACTAACTTTAAATGAAAAAAAAAATACGAGCATAAAATAAATTGTCATTTAAATATTATGTTTTAATTTTTAAAGCCAGATATTTTTTTATTTTGGTTTCTCATTAAGATATTTAAATGAAAAGTTTTTGTAAAAAAACTGCAAAGTTTCAAAAAAAATCAGCTTTTACTTGCTACATATAGGTATGTAGATATATAGATATATGTAGGTATATAGATAGAAGACGAAAAAAGTGGGTCTCGAGAAAACGTGCGCCTATCTGTCTGTCCGAATACAGGCTAAACAGATGGGTCGATTTTCTTTAAACTTGGTACCTTGTTTTTTTTGGACATTTTTTAAGACGAAAAATAACATACCTACCTGTCATATAAAATTTCTTGGCCGAAAAGGAAAATCTTATTTTTCTCAAAATTGGCTCCACAGGTAAAACAAAAATTTAATATAAGCTGCCGTTAAGTAAAAAAATGGTTCAGAAAATCGGTTATTAATAGTTTAACTCGAAAACGATATATATGATTTTGATCAATTTTTTTATGAAGCATGAATACAAAATTTTGAATGATACTGTGAACAAAAATTTTCAAGAATATATATTGTGGATTTTTAAAAAAAGTGTGAATTTTTTTTTGAATCCCGGTTGATTTTTATAAATTTTGGTAAAAGCAGTTTTTTTTAACATTCCGCCCTATTACGATTGTCAATTATTAATTGATAGTTGATAAATATTGAAAATCGATATTTGACAACCCAATTGATAAAAGTTTTGATCTTTGAGAATGGTGCAGGCCGTCGTGAATTGCAAAAAAAATAATAATTATCACCGAATAGTTGTTCAGTTTTTTAATAAATTAAGTTTTAATGTACGAAATTTCAATATTTATCAACTTTCAATTGATACTTGACAATCGTAATAGAGCTGATTATCTAAAAGATCTTAGAAAGAAATTATTTTTATTACCAAAAATAACAGAACCTCTTCCATACAAATGTTTAAAAACCATTAAGGAAAGCCTTTTTTTTGCTCAAAACGATTGTTTTGAGTATCTGATTTACCGATTAAAAACAAATTTTTTATACAGAAGCTTGTAGTAAGTTTAAATAATATTGCATATAAAAATTTAAAAAAATAATTTTTGATATTAAAAAAAAAATTCCTAACTCTACATTAATAAATACTTGAAACAAGCGTTCCTATTTCTTTTATATGAAAAATGTTAACAAAATTTAATATATCTAAGGTGTGACAAAAAGCTAGAGAGTGCATCGAGACAAGACAAAAATCGAATAGAAGAGGAAGGTCTACTTGACTTAAAACATAAACAAAAATTAAAAAACAATGATTACATTCACAATTCCATGATATGTATACCTTTTTGTAGAGCCAGAAATTTCTTCTCTTATTTTATTTTTAAATTATGTTGTTTTTGTGAATAGTTTTAAAAAAATTAATTCTTAAACTCAAAATTTTGAAAAAAAAAATTAAAAAAAGTTGTTCAAACTAATTTTTATTCTTTAGAAAATTGAAATCAACGGAAATAACATTTCCTTAATTTGACTCCAATCCGTTGCTTTAGTTGCTCTAAAGATCCAATTTCCACTACTTTGGTAGTAACATACATTTAGTTGTTTTCATTATTTTTTAGTATATTTCAGCATCCGGTTTCCTGTTCTTGACTAAAAACTGATAAATTTTAACTACGTAAAATTTGGAAAAAAATAGTGTTCAATTTTTTTTTTCAAAAATTTGAGTTTGAAAACTAACTTTTCAAAAACTTTTCTTTAAAACAGCTTTGTTTGAAAACAAAATAAGAGAAAAGATTTCTGGCTTTACGAAAAGATATATCATGGCATTGTGAATGTATGCATTGTGTAACCGTTGTTTTTTAATAATATGTTTTCTGTTTAAAGTAATTTTTTTTTAGAAAATTGACCCTACCGGCTAATCGGAGGGGAATTTACTTCTCCTCCCATAAAATTTTGTTCTTGTCTTGACCCAACCTACACGCTGTTGCACTTTTGTCACACCTTATGCGAATCACAGTCTATAAAAAAACAATTATGTAATTTTAAAACCGCTACTACGATTTTTAAATTTTTTTTTCATAAATTTGTCATATAAAGAAATCAGATGGGGTACATCACATTGGGTTCAAAACAGTTTCAGAAGTATTTTAATTAATTTATTTCTAATTTTGTTGATTTAAAACAATTTTCGAGTGTAAATAATATTATATATACTCATGAATGCATTTATGTATATGGTGTATAATCATATAATACTACCTGCAACTTAACTACTGTTTTGGTAAATGGATACAATAAACGCTCCCATGATCAACTTTATTCAGACATTTGAACCACATTGTGATCGCACATAAGAGCAAGTTTATGTGACTCAGTTGGCCAGTGGTGCATATTTTGTTCTTCAATATTTGACCTATAAAAGCAATCAAGTCGATTAATAGTTAAACAAAATATTCACTAGGTAGGTATCGGTATGTACCACAATTATAATTACATAAGATTCATTTCTTTTTTAATAAAGATCTCTATATACATATTTATTCTTAACGCTTTATTTCAAAAATAGGACTTTAACTCCGGTAGCTTGTTATATGAACTTACTTCTTAGTTCTCTGTGTGACACAGTCCGGCGCACTTTTTTGGTTGGAACTAAAGGAAAAATTATAATAAATATTTATTCGAATTAGCAAGACAATTTTCTTTTCCTGTCAAACATTTATTAGTATGAACCGGAAGATGACCCTTCAACCACCCACGCTTCACACTACAACCCACAGCAGCCTCTGTGTATTAAGGTATATGTCATCACTAGACTCACAATAGCCCAAATTCATAAACCATCTGGCACACCGATCCAGCCTGTGATAGTGTCTCTGACGAAGATGTGCCCTCCTTTGCATCCAAAAAGTATCTATATTACCTATCCAATCCGCATCTATGTATCTACTCCTTCCGACCTAATCATCAAAATTTTGTTTTATTGCCACTTTGTGCTACTTCTATTTTTATCTCGATTCGAAGACATAATTTTCAAATTCGAATCATAATTATTTTTTCATTCAACCAAAAGCGTATGGTATAAGAAAATAATAAAAAAAAAGATATTTTAACTAATAACAATGAGTTTATGCTTTCGGTTACTTAATCGACTTTATAGTGGTTATATACCGCAAATTATGCGATCAAAAAAGTTGGTTATAAATAATTTAAGTTTATTGTTGTTGTTGTAGTTGTTGCTTTATCTCTTTCTCGCCTTTTTCATTCATTTTAACGTCTTTTATTTCTTTTTCTTACTTCTTTTCTTTGCCATATCTACCTATACTTTTCTTATTTTATTGTTTTTTTTTTTTTTGTTGTGTCTTCTATTATGTAAGAAATCCACCAGATACTATAACTATACTTAACTTGGAAAAGATGTGATGAATAAGAAACTAAAAAAAAAAAACAACTTCAAGAAATTGTAAAAATTAAGTTTGGATCTAGCGCATATTATGCGCTTGATATAATCCAAGACTGCGGCTGTCTTCAAGTCTCGAAGGGAGAGGAAATGGCTTTATGCAAAAAAATAAAACGGTGTTATACTAGTTTAAGTATTTCTGACCTATTAAAACTTTCGCTGGTTTGGTGTGTCGCCGCGCCGCGCTGCGCTGCCGCATATAGATTTAATTACATATACGAGCTACTGTTTGTTGCTATTGTTTTTAAGTTTTAGTTAAAATTGCTTATGTAAACCCTAAAATCCTATAGTACCTACCTAACATTTTTACATTTGACATAGAAAAAAACTGAGTTGGCGGGGAAATAAGGTTTGTTTAGTAAATTTAAACATTTTATTAACAGTTTAAGCTTTGAATGCGGTAATAGACAACAGATACTCGTATATGGTAATACAGTTTTAGTTTGTTGTTGTATTCGTTTATGTTGTTTTAATTTGGTGGATTGTTTTCCATTTTGTTTAAATGATTTATGAAGAAGATCAATGTTATGAGACGTGGTTAATTTGAATTTAAATGATTTTGGTTGTTTTGTTTTTGGTCTTTTAATGTCAATAGGATATCTTTACTGATATATGATGAGTATTATTAAAGATGTGTTACGTGTTTAATTAAAACCTAAAACGGTAGATAACTGTGTTTCCCAATAGACTGACTGCCTGTTTAAGGTTTTATTTTTTTTTACAGCATAGGTAGGTATGTTTTAAATTTAGTATGAAGGTAGATTCAAGAATATTGATTGAATATTGACAGGGGTCAAATATTAAATGACTACCTAGAGTTAATCCGTTCTCCCTATCGCCCTATACCAAGTGGAATTAATTCCAGGTTGAGTGGGTATGAGTTGGGTATAGATCACACTGCGACTGCACATGTATTTTCCTGAAGTGCGGATCACACTGTGGTCCAAATCAATTTTTTTTGTCACAAAAATCAAAATAAAATTGTCCACAACAGTGTACGCATAAAGTAAACGAACCGATTTTTTGATGTTTTTAGCAAGCTTTATCTAAAACAGAATTTTAAGCATTTTTATTTTTTTTATAAAATAGAATACATAATTCGTTTTTTTTTTAAATATCTACTTATAGATTTTAATTTTTAGAAAATAAATCATTGACATCATCATCATTTTCAACATGTAAATAGACTTACTAGTTTTGAGCAATAACTCTTTTGCAGCTGTTTTTTCAGATCTCACGTGCTTTAAAGATGAAATAAGTGAATCCCATGATAGCCAGCATATTATATAAATCTTCATTTTGACGTTTCCGTGAAACCTTGTGGTATTTTTGGAATCAATATTGCTTTTTAGTCTTTATTCCTTAATTCTTGTGCTTCTTCTGAAAACTCTCCTATTAGCAAATTTGATGCCATAATCCAAAATTTTGTGAAGTGTTAGGGTCCAAAGTTTGTGGCTGTATTTGGCTTTTAGTAGATCGGAAGTGTTTTTAGTATTAACCTGCTTTATTTTCAAAATCTCTTTTAGATTAGAAGGAATTTATTCAAAAAGTGACTGGAAAGTAGGCGGGTAGCAAAAATTAAATTTTGAATATTACAATCAGCAGTTCATTTACAAGATTGTAAGTCAATTTTTTTAACAATCGCCATTTAAGTAAAAAGAGGTGTGGAAGTGGGCGGATTTTTTAGGATCAAGATAACAACAAAACGTATTGTAATTGAAATAAGAAGAAACTTTCAAGTTGTCAGCTTTTTTTGAGAAAGGAAATAACTCAAACATTCCAAAAGTAAATTAACTTTTAAGTCAAAAATGTTAGTAACGGGAACATGTTTTATTTAAACAAATAACATTATCTCAAACATTGCAAAAAGTTGGAGCTGCAATTTTGCGTATAGTTTAACAAATATGAAGGCTAAAATATTCTGTTAATTTTTTACCGGGATCTAGCAAGATTTTTTTGTAGATCTATTCAAATCACAAAAACTCATAAAAAAAGTGTTTTTTGTTTGAATTACAGTTTTTCTTTTTATTTGAAATTTTAGTTTATTTACAAATAAAACAACCATGCATTGAAGAAAATTATGATTTTTCATGAAATATACCATAATTTCCAAAAAGAAGAGACATAAATTGTTCTTTTTTTAGTAATTTTTCACTATAGAACAAAATTGGCCAACTTTGAAAAACTTTACAAACCAAACTATTTACCAAAAAATTATTTTTTTTGGTGTTTTTTAAGCTCTGTTTGTATTCCTATTAGAAATAAAGAACAAAACAATAAAAATAACAAAAAACATCAGATTTTGTATTTTTGCCACGACTTTTGGCTTGTTGGACCGCAGTGCGGCGGTGTATAACATATAGGAAGTTAACGTTACTTTTACTATCCCTATCATATCTCCGGTCATCCTAGTCTTACGTACTAGTCTTAATTTAAAAAAAATTACCAGCTGCATGGTACATAACTGTCGCAACTTTTGCTTCTAAGAACAATAACTATTTAAATCAAGATAATGTTAATCCCCGCTAAATTTCAACTTGAAAAAATATGCACGACTTGATCGCACTAACTTGATCTTGTGGTTAAATAATGTATGAAACCCAACATTGAAGATGCATGATGTATATATTTAATGAGTAAATATTAAAAGAGTGAAAAGCACTAAACAATTGATTTTTCGTTTGATTTTTTTTTGTTTATAAAATATTTTTTTCAAAAAATGTTAAATGCATTATTCTTTAAATTATTGAGAAGCATCAGATTTAACCATGGCAAAGATATACGCGAATAACCCAAAAATATTTTGTTGAATACCTAATTCCGTAATGTGAAATTTTTGAAAAAACCTGAAATACAGTTTTCTTACAATTGATTGTGTTATTACAGGTACGAAGTTTAATTAAAATCGTTAGAGCCGTTTTCGAGAAAATTTGAAGAAACCAATATATTTGTATAACAGCTACCCATTCTAGATGAGCTAAAACAAACATTCGAATTTTCCCCCTGGGGAATCACATATAAATTCTCTGTACCAAATTTCATGCAAATCGGTCCAACCATTTAGGCTCTAGCTCAAATTACAGTTGACGCACCGACCGACGCCGACGCACAGACGCACAGACGTACAGACGCACAGACCGACGGACGGCATGACGAAACCCACTTTTTCGGACTTCTCGATTATAGTAGTGTTAGTTTTGGTTAACATTGGATCCATATTCCATTTCGGACTTACATAGAGTCTGCTACAATGGCAAACACGCTGCACTCCATTGTGCCAGGGCAGTTGAAAAGAAAAATGTATATCATTATAAAGGGTTTTCCAATAAGAGGTGTTATTTTGAATAGCCCGCTATTTCGGTAGCTGTCACTTTTGAAGCTGTCATTTTTTGACAGTTTTTACAGTTGACGCACCGACCGACGCCGACGCACAGACGCACAGACGTACGGACGCACAGACCGACGGACGGCATGACGAAACCCACTTTTTCGGACTTCTCGATTATAGTAGTGTTAGTTTTGGTTAACATTGGATCCATAATCCATTTCGGACTTACATAGAGTCTGCTACAATGGCAAACACGCTGCACTCCATTGTGCCAGGGCAGTTGAAAAGAAAAATGTATATCATTATAAAGGGTTTTCCAATAAGAGGTGTTATTTTGAATAGCCCGCTATTTCGATAGCTGTCACTTTTGAAGCTGTCATTTTTTGACATTTGACAAGTAGAAACTACGCCATTAATAAAAATGGAATGATACACGCTTCAACAATGCATTGAAATTATTAAAATTCACTATAAAAATGGTGTAAATTTGGCAGAGGCGGTTCGTAAAACTAAAACATTTTTGGGTCGTCGTGAAGCACCTTGTCGGACCGCAATACAGAAATTGGTGGACAAATTCGAGCTGTTGGGACAAGTTAGTGATGTGAAGAATAAAACCCGTGCACGTCGCTCAAGAACAACTGAGAATATTACTGTTGTAGCCCAAAGTGTTGAAGAAAACCCAGGTTTGTCCATTCCTCGTCGTTCTTTGGAATTAGGCATTCCACAAACGTCATTACACCGTATTTTGCATAAAGACTTGGGTCTTAAGGCTTATAAAGTTCAGTTAACACAAGAACTCAAGCCGGCTGATCATCAACAACGTCGTGTCTTTGCTGATTGGGTTCTTGAAATGCATGAAAATGATCCGGAATTTCATCGAAAAATCAGCTTGACTAATGAGGCCCATTTCCACCTCGGAGGCTACGTCAACAAGCAAAACTGTCGCATCTGGGGCTCGGAAAACCCAAGAGTTATTGTTGAAAAGCCTCTCCATCCTCAACGCGTGACTGTTTGGTGCGGTTTATGGTCCGGCGGGGTCATTGGACCTTACTTTTTCGAAAATGAGGCTGGAGCAACAGTTACGGTCAATGGATTGCGCTATCGAGAGATGATTAATGATTTTTTATGGCCGGAATTGGATGGTATTGATCTGAACAACGTTTACTTTCAACAAGACGGCGCTACGTGCCACACAAGCAATGAAACCATCGATCTTTTACGGTAAAAGTTTCCGGACCGTGTTATCTCTCGAAGAGGTGATCACAATTGGCCACCGAGATCTTGTGATTTAACACCTTGCGACTTCTTCCTTTGGGGCCACGTGAAAGATAAGGTCTACGCCAACAGCCCAGCGTCGATTCAAGACCTCAAAGATGGAATTCGTGAGTCTATCGAGGACATAGGGCAGCCGCTTTGCGATTTGGTTATGGAAAATTTCATGAAAAGGATATGGTCCTGTAAGCGTGGTCGTGGCGACCATTTGGCTGATGTTGTGTTCCATTATTAACGGCATACCTTCCTCTTTATAATGAAATAAACATCCGATCATTTATCTCAAAAAATGCCATTTTTTTTTTGAATATCAAAATAACAACTCTTATTGGAAAACCCTTTATTAATACGTTAACAATTTTTTTGTACTCCCTTTTAAATATACTTAAACCGAACGCCCGACAATAAAAAATATACCATTTGAAAGCTATTATTAATTGGAAGTGCCATCAGAAGCGATTATGTGAATCCGTCGATTACTTACATGTACAAATTTTAAATAATGTTTTCCCATACAAAGTCTAAAAAAAACAAATTCACGATACACATGGCTGTTTGTCAACACCCGAGCGTAGTGTACCGTACCAAAAGTTCACTTCCAACGTGTTTCATGTAGCTTAGACGCAATTTTTGTTGTTTCGTTCCGAATTATGTACTCTACATCTACTTACAATGGGTAGAGAAGTAGGGCTGGTCGAATTTCGACCACAGGCGATACTAGTACCTAGTTATATGTGAAAATGTTTGCAAAGTGTGCGAAAAAAGAATTTGCACAAAGAAAGATGAATCGATTTGAATTTTTATTTCATTTCGCAAATATATCTTCCGTTGATGGGCAAATTTGTGTCCAAACTGTTATCTTAGTATTTTTTTCGACAGCACTGTATTAGTCGAGTGCAGGGTGTGTTGTGTTTCTGCAGAATATTCCACTACATAAGTTGTATATGGATATTTCGGACTTGTGCCATTATTATGTTTTGGAAGTCCTATACTTTATCGATCAATCGTTAAGTTCGAATCGAGGGTTTGCAGTAACAAACATTATTATGCCGATATATGCATGTCGAAGTCCTGAGACCAAAGCCCAATCTATTCTACATTGCCACCTAAGAAAAATGTTTTTTTTTTTTCTTTTTGTCTGCCATTTGCGAGGAAATGACAAATTATTATTATTGGTCTGTGTGAGTAGACACTTTAAAACAAACAATCTATGTATTTATTATCTTTTCCCAAAGAAATTTAAAAGTATTATTGACGGCCGGCGGAAGTATATAGCCTATCTATAGTACCTGCCTATATTTTAACTGAATTAAAAGTTCAAACCAATTTTTTAAAAATTAAAGTCAAATCTTATCTTAACTTTCACGCGGCATGTTTATGACGTGTTTCCATAACGTATAAGGTATGCATGCCCTTTTTATCAGAACATTTATTTGCGATAGTCGTTCTGGTTGTATATTTATCTTTCTTATCTTCATTGCACTTTAAAGTTATTTAAAAGCCCTTTCGCTTGATAGATTACAAAAATATTTTCACAAAAAAACGCACAATCGAATATTCGAAAATTATCTCATCTGAAAGTAAGACTGAATCTATAAGGCTTTAAGAAAGAAGTACATCATAATGTTTAAGAATACAAATGTTGACCCAATTAGAGGTTCTGATGTTGATTAAAAAATAGAAGTAGGTATGATATGTTGTTGGTTGTAAATTATAATGATGCGGTTGTATAAGCTGTATGCATGAATTGTAACAAAGCTAGTACGGCATAATAAAAGCCTGAAATGAATTGTTTACATTAAAAGTTAAATCTTAATGAAATTTATTGGCTTCATTGTTTTCAAAAATTTGGAAAAAAAACTGTCGCAGCTTCAATTGAAAGTAGATGTGATGTTTTTTTTTTGAAGAAGTTATATACCTACAAGTTTTATTGAAACTAAAACCTATCACAATATTTTTTTTTTGTGAAAATATCTGTAGATATTAACTGTTTAATTTTGTTCGGCTTCGTATTAGCTTTAGGCTATACGAGCACAGAAATGAAAGAAACTATGTATATGCAATGCGGAAAGTAAGGCGGGGAGCGATTTGAGAAGAAGTGCAATACCAGGTGCGACATGGTGCGCGCAATTGAAGCTTTTCAGTGCCGTTGTTTTGCTTGACGAGAGAAGATGGAGTTCTCATTATACAAATCCATACAATCATTTTGAAAAAAAACTTAAATTTTCAGTCTGTTTCCCCCCACTTCTTGGTCCCAAATTGGAGCCCTCAATTTAGCCCAATACAACAGAAAATTGTTTCGGTTTAAAAATTTGAATTTCTTTTTTTTTTCAGAAAACTCAATATGAATTTTACTTGATCTAAAGGGCAAGTATTGGTTTCGTGTAAAAAAAAATTCGAGATTATAATCAAAACTAACACTACGATAATCGAGAAGTCCGAAAACGTGGGTTTCGTCATGCCGTCCGTCGCGTCGGTCTGTGCGTGCGTAGGTGCGTCCACTGTTATTTGAGCTAGAGCCTAAACGGGTGGACCGATTTGCATGAAATTTGGTACAGAGCATTTTTATGTGATTCCCCAGGGGGAAAATTCGAATTCTTGTTTAAGCTCATCGAGAACGGGTAGCTGCTATACAAATATATAGGTTTCTTCAAATTTTCTCGAAAACGGCTCTAACGATTTTAATTAAACTTCGCACCTGTAATAACCAAGTCAAATGTAAGAAAACTGTATTTCAGGGTTTTCTCAAAAATTTCATATTACGGAATTAGGTATTCAACGGTTTTTGAGAAAATGGTCTTATTTTTGGGTTATTCGCATATATCTTTTTGATGATTACACCGATTTTGTTATAATTTTTCTATCTGCTGCTTATTAATAGTATAAATAATATTGTATTTGAAAATTTTGAAAAAACTTGTTTAATAATTTTAAAAAATCCTTTTTTTAGTTTTTTGACACTTTTAATAATATCTCGTTATACATCATGCATCTTCATTTTGTAATAACACACACAGTTGTTGTTCACAAGAGCAAGTTCGTACAATCAAGTCGTGCATTTTTTTTATATTCGCATACATTCCACATACATACACTGATACACATGCATTAGACTTTTCCACATTACCCATAAGGTAGACTTTCAAGGCGTAAATCTTTTACGATATTTTGATGGGGTTTTCCATTGGTAAATTCAGATTTCAATTTAAAAATTGGTTTTTTTCGTGGCGAATGAAACACTTTTTCAAATTGATTTATTTTTGTCATTTTGTCAAAAAAACTTCATCCCCTGAAGTGATGAAGTTACCGATTAATTTTAAACTGGTTCCATTTATTATGAGAGGATATTTCTCACATATTTTGAACACAATTTTCACACCTGAAATAAATTAATCAATTCAAAAATCATATTTGCAAACTGACAGCTGTAAATAATGTTGGCGGTAGTACAGGGTGGGGTAAATCTATCAAAAACTTTAGATCTGCAAAATTGATTTTAATTCAAAAATAAATCAATTTTTGTTTGCCCAATGGAACGCAAAGATGGTAAAAATCGGTTGCTTGACAGATCCAAATCAAAAATAAATTGATTTTATATACCAATGGAAAACCCCATGAGATAAATTCTCCTTGAATGCAACAGTTAAGTTAGTTAGTGTGCAAGAAATAACTTAGCACAGTTGTGATGGATGTTAATGTGGGATTATTTGAACAAGCTTTGTGGTTAAAATGCAAATGACTGTTTTAATGGAACTGGCAGAAAACTGTTTTGATCCATTAAAAAAAAAACAATTAGATTGTGTTTTTACTGACTTCAGTAGAGCGTCCGACGAAAGTCAGGAAACTGGGATTTAGCGATCATTTTGTAATCCTATTCATTCGATAGATCTTACTCAATATTTTTCAAAGGTTGCGAATCAAATAAGTTTAAAGTTCATTCTGGAATTCCACAGGGTAGTCATTTAGGCCCCTTCCCTTTTTATTGTATTAATAAATGACTTACCGTCTGTCTTGAAACACTCCAAATGTCTCATTTATTCGGACGATGTTACAATCTTCAAAGCCATTTCAGATTCTCGAGATTGTGAAAAGTTCCAATGTGACCTTAATTTATTTTTTGACTGGTGTCTTCGTAACTGTATGCTTCTTGACATTGATAAAAATGTAAAAACTATGAGTTTTACAAGAAAACTTTCTGTAACTTCTTTTAATTATGTGTTGAACGGTGTATGATTATCTCGTGTAAGTGATAAATGTCTGTCCTCTTGGTGTGTCATTTGTCCATAACTAATAAAGCCAACTCAATGCTTGGTTGGATTAAGAGAGATTTTCAGATCCATTTGTTATAAAGCAGCTTTTCATTTGCATGACCCACTCTAGAATACTCTTGTCAAGTCTGGGCACCCAATTACGCCTGCCATAAAGCCAGACTAGAAGAAGTTGGAAAGAAGTTTGCGCTTAGGGGGTTAGGATTGGAGAATCTCTACGATCTTCCACCTTACCACAGCAGACTTAAACTTATTGATATGCCTAGTCTTCAGAGCAGAATTTCTTCATTATGTCTTGTCTTCATTCTAAAATTAATAAATGGGAAAATTGACTCATCTTGCACCTTCTGCCTCGTATAAACTTTAATATTCTCCAAAGAAACCTTGACCGAATGCATACAATGTTCTCTATTAAATAAAATGTTGAAATTGTTCAATTATTTCAATGATAAATATTATTGATTTGTTTGATCATAGTGTAAGCTTGTCAAGTAAATTTAAAACAACTTTTTTCCCAATTATATAAAAATTGCTTACAATTATAAGAATTCTGCGAAGCTAGTACTTAGCCGAGTTATAAATAAATAAATAAATAGAGTCCTTAAAGTAGAACTCTTAATATTTTTGAAGAGATTCAAATCCATTATTATATAACGGCTTCTTGAATTAATTTATCAAATTCAGTTAATTATTGCTGAGAAAGCCGGGATAAAACCACTAACAAACACATTTCTGTTGAAGGTTATGTTAACAACCCCATCACGTATGAGCTCTTATAATAATCTTAATGAAGTCAAAAACAAACGAAAACATTGCTAGTGAGTACAACCACCAACCTATGATTATGATCAGCTCATAAACCTAAGATTCAGCTTAAAAACAAAGGAATTTAAAAATCCACTGAAAACATAATTTTATTTTTTTTTTTACTTCAGAACTCACAAAACATTCCCAATCATCACAAAAAAATCATTTTCGCTGTTATCTACCTGAAGGTAGTTTATTTTCAAACTTTCAGTTTCATTTTCATTGCATTTTTTGTTCCTCGATTTACTTTCACTCTTCTGGAACGAGGGGGAACCGAGAAGCTGCAAACAAAGGGGATGTGGGTGGGTACGTAGTATAGATAGAAGAACCAGAAAAAGCTGCGGGGGCAAACTGATAGAATTTTTCTGATGCTGAAACCACAACTTCTAAATTCTCGTTCAGGATTGAAGGCAATTGTCTTCAGTGCGTTTGGCAACTATTTTTCTTCAGTTAATTTTTTTCTAGGGCATTATGTTAGGCCGACCGACCTAACCCTCTCCCACCGACCACCACCACTTCTCAATCAAGGGTTTTTTCTCTCTCTCATTTAGATGTGTGATAAATTCGTTATCACACACAACATTTTTTGTTCCAAAAAAAAATAATAAAAGAAAAAAAAAAAAAAACTAAAAAGTATCTACAGCAACAAGAATATGTCTTGAGTTGTTGGATTGGATGCGTTGTGTGGCCTAGTTTCACTTTCAATTTTTATGATTCCCTCGCTTCATCTTTGTGTGTGTGCTTTTAGATTTTATTTCCATTCATTTGTAGGGCAACCCCAACATCGACAAAGAAGAAGAAAACTTTGACTTTGTCGATCGAGCCAAAGAAACTAGAAAAATTGTTGTCTACAATTTTTTAGGGCTTTGCCAGAAAACGCACACGATTTTTTTGGAGCCCGAAATTGGGTCAACTATTAAAAACATTTGTGGCGCTGATATAGATTTTGTTTTTTTTTTTTGTTGTTGCTTTTTTTTATTATCACTATGAGTGTGTGTGTGGAATGATTTAGTGCCCTTTTGATAGCGAAGCGGAGTTCGTGCAATGAAGCAGCAAGGCAAAATAAGTAAAGGGCTTCTATAGTTTCATGTCTACAATATTATACCAAAAATCAAACAGAAAATTGATCTGGGTATAATCGTAGTACTCGTAAATATATTAGTAGGTGCATGTAGTTGTGATCTTAATTGTTCTAATTTTTTTAGGGAAATTCTGTTTGTATTTTTTGTTGTATACTTTTGTTTTTATACACCCTGCCCTACTTGATTCCTTTATAAAACAAATACAAACAAGCCGATCTAAACATCATATTTTTAGAATGCAAATGATTATTTTTTTTATTTACATACAAATATCTCAGCTGGATTTGTTAGATTTTTGTTTTTATCATTAAGGGATTTTTTTTTCAGGAATTTAGGGCAATGGGTTAAATGTGTGGTTCAAGTGGCGAAAGAAAAGCAAAGAAAATTAACTTTAACAAAAAAAAACTCACTTGTTGCTCTTGGACCAGGGGAAATGTTTTTAATGTTAAGAATATACAATTTAATCGAAGATAGATTATGCTGTTTCTTGTGGGAATAATATGGAAAACCACTTCGATTTGCATGTTGTCCTAATTGCGAGTAATGGAGATTAACTTTTAGGAAATGCGAGTTGGGGTTGCATTAGAGTTAATTGAAAAGAAAATAAACAGAGAGGCTAATCCTAAAAAAAACTTGAGAGGATTTTTAAATTTGCATGATGCAATTTTGGGTAAGTGATTTAGATTTTAAAATTTTTATAAGTTTACTTTTCAATTTATTGCATTGAATAAGTCATAAAAAAAAAACGAATAATTACGGGCTTTCTGCGTAGTCAAAAAAATGAAGCACTCATTTGATATGATATCTCATCTAAAGTGTCACTGCGGTTAATTTTTTGAAATAGGATAATGTTTTGATTAAATTGCATGCAGTACTGCATGCATTTTTATTGGCAATAAGTATTAAGGTTTAAAGTAAGATCATTCTTGACGGAACTGCAATATACGAGTACACGGCGTTTTTTTTCATTCAGTTTGAACTGATGCAGAAGCCACTAGACGGTTTCTCAAGACTATAATTTTTCAAAAACACCCGAGACGAAAACGTATTTTTGAAGTGAAATGTGCAGTCTGGTGGTTTAAGTTAGAAAAGATTAAAAATAAACTATTGCATTGCGAAATAAAAACGAAACAGTAAATACATTTGTTAAGTTTAAAGAGCCCAAAAATTATTATGAAAAATTATTAGTAATAACTAAGAGATAAATATTTGCCTATTTGTTTTTGTAGAAATCAATGCAGGCTTTATTGTCATAATCGTACACCTATAAATGAAGGCAGCAACTGTTTCATTTCAATAGAATACAATATCTAATTAAAGTAAGCATCGTTTTCATGGTTCCATAATCCAATCTCAAGAACGGCGTTAATGTTATTATTGTTTGGCTTATCTAAGTCTTTGCATGCGATATGTGTTTCTACCTTATATTCAACGTACCTTTCTTTTTGTCAAACCGGAATTTTTCGTTTATTTTATTTGCATCAAAGACAAATTTCCGGATGACAAATGTTTCGAAAGACAAAGTTTCGAAAAAATACTTGTAAGCATATGATGGGTGCTATATTGCGCCATGACGCAATTTTTCTTTTTCCTTCTTTTGATGCTAGAGCAAAGGACTGTTGATCCCGAAAACCATGAACGAAAAGAGCAGACGATATTATTTCGTACAGGGTCATAAATCCATAGGCCAATAAACAATGGAAATTTATTTCTGGACACACAATCTAGACATTGACCCCGGAAAACTTTGCGGGAAACTGAATTTTGGTGTAATACTTCGTTTTGATGTTCTTAATTTCTTATCGATATGAGCGATATGCAGGGGGTCATGAATACTTATACCATTCTTATACAACAATTTTCTTTTCGAAATTTTGTCTTCCGAAACTCTTTTCGAAACTAGATGTTACCGTATAATCCTAATAATCAGAATCTGATACATATCATATTATCTTTTAGCTAATGAAATGCTGCTAAAGCATCAGGTACTGTCTAAGTTGAAATAAAAGTAAAAAAAATTAATATGTACTTTGGGTTAACACCAATATTTATAGCATAAGTTCTTATGTATTAAAAAAAAAAAACAGCTCTAAGATTTTTGAAATTTCAATCCCTTTAATAAAATCAAAAAAATCAGATGCTGTTTTTTTTGGGAGATCAAATTTATATGAACAAATATTCAAGCTACCTATAAAAAGATCGTTAATTGCTTTTTAAATTTTTTGTAACACATATTAATTATGTATGTATTAAATCTACAAATGTATTTGAACACTGGAGCAAACTATACTACGTGCGTTTCCATGAGTTTAATTTAAATGACACCACAATAACTTGTTCATCAACATGAGTCTAGTAACCATAGTTTCTTTTTTTTAAGTAAAGGGTCCGCCAAATAACTTTTTTTTTTTTTTTTGAAAATTGCGCAAAACATCGAGTGTAGCTTCGGCTGTGTGGCACGTAGCACCGTCCTGTTGAGACCAAATGTTGCCAATATCATCTTCTTCAATTTTTGTGAACTAAAATTCGTTCAACATGGCCCGATAACGACCGCCATTGACTGTAACGGCCACTCCTTGCTCATTTTCGAAAAACGGCCCAATTATGCCTCTAGAACAAAATCCGGACCAAACAGTGACTCGTTTTGGGTGTATCGGCTTTTCAATGTATGCGTGCGGGATTTACATATGTGCCTCAAATGCGACAATTTTGCTTGTTTATTACCCGCCAAGATCAAAATGAGCTTCATCTGAAAAGATGATTTTTTTGGCAAAATCGGCATCTTCTCTAAGTCGATCGCAGGCCCACTTAGCGAATCGTATACACAACTATATTCGTTTAGCGGAAGAATAAAACTAATTATCTGTCAAATCAGACATGAGCTTAGTGTTACCATTCACGAAATAAGCACTAGTTGAAAAAAAAACATTAGATGGCGGACCTTTTATTTACAGCCAAATTATTTAACGTGGAATAGCGAAGGGGTAGGCCTTATTTTGTGGATTAAGAGCAAAATGATATTAATAAAACGAAATTTCTGCTAAGTGACGTATACTAAGCTAAACCACCTAAGCAGGTGGTTTAACGAATGAATAAGAACCAGATGTATCAAATTTATGCTGAAGTTAAAAAACATAGTTAAGTGAAGATTGCAAATTTAATTTTGAATAAAAATAATTAATTTTTAAAAGATATTATATTTTTATTTTTTTTTTTACAAATTATCATAATTTGCTGCCAAAGCCCGTACAAAACGTACAAAAAATTTTGTTTTATTTTTATAATTGTCAAAAAAATCGAAAGCATTTAAGTGAATGTTTCAATTACCCTAAAAATTGCTTTTCAAGTTAACCAAGTTAAGTGTTTTATAGCGTCTGTTTTCGGGGCGAGAATAGTCCAATATATGTCTGGTCAGTCATGAGTCACGCACTCTATATAAGTTTTTTAAGTAAGTAAAAAAGGATGAGTTGCTGACCATCGATGCCGTTGTCACTCCTATCGAAGTGCCTCACTTCGTTTTCATGTCAACAGTTCGATCACTCTTCCTCTTTCGTAAACACAGTTCACTTTTTTACCTCTCAATTCATCATACTCGAATGCGCCCATGTAAATCGACAAAATTTTTTTAAATCATAATTCGCAATACGACCTTATATCTTTTTGAAAATTACTTGTTGTAACAGATATAGTTTTATCGTTGTAATAAAAGACGGATTTAAGATATTTTTTTTCACATAAAATGTTAACATTTGGGGCAAAACATTACTATTTTTTTCTACAAACACTTTGTTCGAAATTTTCTGAACGGCATCTCTGTTGCTGATAGACAATTTGAGCGAAGGGCACTCTTGCATAGAAAGAGACGATTGGTGTACTGCCTTCAAAGCATCATCTTTTTTGAACTGAAACTAGACGAGATCCTTTGCGGTCTTGTTGATATCAGTAAAAAACTGCACTTTTAAAAATAATTATAAAGTTCAATTTTCCAATTATTCATAGCTTCTTATAGATTCAAGCTATTTAAGATCAATATTTCTTTTACAAAAACGCAACGGAACCGAGACCAGGCCGATACTGAGACGATGCATACATTTTCGATTTTAATAATTTTAATGTGATCGAGCTGATACTTACTTATTTCCTGAAGAAAATATTGTTACCGCCACGAATAACATCTCTTTGCTTATTTTGTATAGAAACCTAAGATTTTCTGTGGTGGCAACGCTTAACGTCGATGTTGCTTTCGGGGTCGCAAAAAGACTCTCCTATTATAACATTGGAGTCTGAAAATGGTTTATACTCATTTAAATAAAATGTCACTTTAAACAAGGATTCCAGTATGCCTATGTTAAAAATAGCATTAGACAAAAATAACAAATAATGTTTTTTTTTTATTTCGACGGTGTCTAAAGAAAGTTACGCAAGTCTTACAAAATCGAATGTTTATAAATATTTGCCACAAACTGAATTTTGTGTTCAACCGAGAGAATAAACTCGGCAACACTTTTAAACACAGTTTTATCCAAGAGACAAACATTTTTATCAATTTTCAGATGTTAGCTTCCAATGCATCGATTGTTGCTATTTTCTTAATAACTAGCGGCAAAAAATAATAAACAGGCATCAAATCACATGATTTTAGAAGCCCACCTACTTACTATGGTCCCTATTACCCGAAATTATGCGATTTTCGAATGTTTCCTTCAATAAATTATTTATTGTTTCGTTTGCTTTATGCCATCACATAGCTTCATCCTGCTGGAACCACATCTTTTCCAAATTCATGCCATTCAATCAGACAACAAAAAATACATTAATCATGGCTCTATCGTTGATCGTAACAAGTTGGCTGCCCTCATTTTTGAATAAAAAAATATATGGTCCAAATGTTGCATTGCGCCAAAAATAAGCCTCATTGTTGAACACAATTTTTCAACAGTACAGAGGATCCCATGCTAGTTAATTTTTGGTCGGAGTCACCAAAGATTTTAAAATTTGATAATGTTGTTGAATCATGTGTGTCAGCACGTTATTGAAACTGGCAGTTTGCAATCTGACATTTCGTTTGACAGATATAACTGTCTAAAGTTGGTACTCTGGGTGAAAACAAAACACCCATTACTTACAATTTGTAAGTCTAATTTAACTATGTTTCTGTGTGTATCCCAAATGACATACAGATTTCCCTTTTTATGAAACTCACCTCAAAATTCCAATCCCAGCTTAAAAACAAAAGCCTTCATCCCATATCAGCACAGCTTGAATACGTCTTTTTTTTATTTACGATAAAAAAACAACTGATTGATTTGTTTTAAATAATAATATGTACCTATTTCTCCACATACAGAGAATGACCATTTAAGATCCCTTCAACTTTCTCGGATTAATTTCTATCTTCCTTAAAAAAAAACTTGATTGATGAAAGCTAATTGGCTTTTACGCCCATCTCTTGCAGCTGTTCGTCCAATCTGGAAAGAAACATCAAAATTAAAAAAAAAAAAAAAACAATTTGGGCTTTTCACTTCACTTCCTTCATCATCAGTGGGTGAATAGAACACCGTAGACCGAAATCGTGGGACAGGTCTACCTAAAACAACGATTGCTACTATCAAACATATAACATTCCGTTTCGGTTTAACGTTCATAAACGCACTTTAGAATGTGCAAGAGGAAGAGGGGATCAGAATGTACTTTTTGATTCGGATAACAACAAAAACATTCATGAATTCAAATCAATCACTTAAGATCAAAAGGTGAAAAGTGAGACAAATGATTTCCTTTCTATACTTGCAATTTAAAGGTTAAGTATAGATTCGTTGAAAAATCGACCTGTTGGTCTACAAAAATTAAAATTTTGACTGATGCTTCGAGACTTAAAGCCTAGATTGAACCAATAAAAGTAGATGTCATATTGATATGAATTTTGTTCATCAAATTAATGAACAAAAGTGGTTGATATCGTAATTGAAAACCACGAATGTCAGTTTGAAGACGGCAATAGTTGTCAAATTGAAAACACGATTATCATATTATACATTGGAACATTGAAATTGTCTGTAGGTTAGAGAAACAATTGTACCGAATTTTAAAGGAAGAAATAGTAAGTAAATAATAATATTTTCTTGATCCGCGAGGAGTTGCAATAAACCTCCGCAAATATTAGGAAAACGATATAGGTAATAAAACGTCCGTTCATCCACTGTTATTTGAGCTAGAGCCTAAGCGGGTGGCCCAATTTTATACAGAGAATTTCTTTGTGATTTTTCAATTTTTTGTTTTAGCTTATCTAGAACGGATATCTGACAATACAATAAGATTTAGTTTTTTTTTTACAATTTTGTTCGAAAATGGCTCTAATGATTTTGACTAAAATTCGTGCGTGTAATGACCAAAATAATTGTAGGAAAACTGCCTTTTAAGTTTTTGGCAACAAAATTCACATAACATTTCAATTTTTTTGAGAAAATGGTGTCATTTTTAGGCTTATTCGCGCCTGTATCTCTTTAACGCTTTAACCGACTTTGTATTAATTTTGCAATTTGGTGCTTCGAATTAGTTTATACAATATTGCATTTAATATTTTTAGAAAGAAAAATTAAAAAAAAAAACTGTTTAGTAGTACCTATGTACTTAATGTAAAATATAAAAAGAATACTACTGCGGATGGTTTTTTTGGGAATTTCTTACTCAAAAAAACACGGCTAGTGACTCTTTTTGTACCTCAAATATAACATGGGCCCCTCATGAACAACCGGGTGGAGGTTCGCGCTGCTAGTCGAATTGAAGTGGCCTTACATCAAGTGGAGTATTATTTGCAAAAATTACCTACTTTTATAGGCCTAATAGTTGACTATTCACTGTAAGTTATTTTTCATTTGAGACAATGTTAAAAAGTTTTCTTCAGTAGATTTAACGCTCATTTTATTGGTTATTATTGAGAACACAAGCATTTGTTGTACCATTTTGGAAAATTCATTAAAAAGACAACTTTTAAAAATAATTGGCCACTTATGCACTAAAACATTTTTTTTTTAGAGATGGTCAAACATTGATGAATTCAAATACTTTATCATTTTTGTACTGAAAAACTAATTTTAAAAATTTAAATTAAAAAATGCAAAAACTATACTCTGTTCAATTTGAATATGCAGTATAGGCCTTATGGCAGAGCTTTTTCAAACACACTGGTGCCTGCTGCTGCTTGCACGGCATCTTAAGTTAAGAAATTGCCACTGAAATATAAAACAAAATCACTGACTTACATTTAAATTTCTTGTGTAATCTTCTTTGAGCTCACGTACATCCTACCATGACCTATCTCTCCCCAGGTGAGAGGAGACTGATCACTGATCGCCAATTTGCAACCAACCCTTATTGACATTAGCCGTGTTTTATTATTTTCTATCGGGATCCGGATCTGGATCTGGGTTTACTTTTAACGTGTAATACACAAACAAAATACTGGGAAATTTTCAAAATTGTTTTTGTAGCACGTTTTAAAAGTTAATCCAGATCCAGATCCGGATCCCGATAGAAGATAATAAAACACGGGTATTGTGTTGAATCAGAGTTACCATTGCCTAGTTGATGGAAATTCCTATAGCATTTTCTTTGGTTATTACTATGTAACTTTCAGGATTTAAGCTCTTTTGAGCTTTTGATAGCAATATTTTTTGTAAGATTTGCGGCAATTTTAATTGCTCACTACGTAATTTATTTTTTATATTTTTTCTTCAAGGTCTTAAGTTCAGCTTTAACCAGTTGGAAGGTTATCCATTTTTTTTCAGGACACCCTGTACGAAACTTTAAGCTTTTGTAAACAAATTTTATTTAAATCGATTGAGCCAATGAAAAAGTCGAAACAAACGGTGCTAAAGGAGGTTCTCTTAGTATATAGTTATTGTAAACTAATATCAAAACACAGATACATTTTTTATGAAAATTTTTATATTTAATTACATAGGTATCTACCTATTATATTTTTTTTTTTTTAATTTCGTATACAGTGTTAAGAAAAACCACAACGCTACAGCTTTAAAAATTGAATAAAACATTTTTGAAATAAGGAGTTTTAAAGAAATTATTTTAAAAATCCAAAAAATATTTTTTGATAATAGGGAATAACTGAATTTTTGAAACAAAAATCTGTCAAGCTGTTTCTTGAAAAAAATGTTTTTTCAAGATTAAAAAAAATTACATTTGAACAGACAGGCGAACGTCTTCCCTATTATCGTTATATCAAGTTTGATCAAAATTTCGGGTTCAATTTTTCTTATACGAATGCATAACTTCCCATAATACGAGTATAAACACCTACATAATAAAATGGTTTTTTTTAATAGGGATGGGTGGAGTTTGACAGCCTGTGGCGGCCTTTTTGCTGGTGGTGACTGTCAATTTTGTTGATTATTATTCTGTGACTGATGCCAAATCACGATTGAGTATAACACGTCTAAATGATAAAACTTTAATATCAAAGATCTCTCTTGGCAACGATTCGCGAGTTACGCCTATTTACGGTTAAAATAAAATTGTCCTTCTTAGTTGACTATTCTACGTTTGACGGTGGGTAAATTTGAGTCCACCGATTCAGTGATCGCTGCACGATCAGTCAACACACGTACGTCAGCAAAACGCAAGATCTACCGATGAGACGATGTCTTTGCCATCACCATCAACAGATAGCGCTACCGATCGATGATAACCAAAATATACTTTGGCTCAAATTATATGATATAGACGTGAACGGCTCTATGTACCACACCGCAAACACCAAAATGGACATTCTAAATGAGGGTAGGTTTATCTCTAGCGAACGTGACGTAAATTAACCGTCAAGATCGTTCGAATGGGGTTTTCTGAATTGAACCTCTCCGATCCGTGGCACCGAAGCCGCATCGATCATTTCAACAATGCCATATTCCATACATAATGATAATACCATATGGGTTCAAATAAATCAGAACTTCGTTAATAACCTCATTTCACAACATCGACCTGCCCATGTTGGAAGGCCCTTATATAGCAAGAAAAAAAAACAAAAATTATCTAACATTTAAATCACGCCTAAAGGTCCGCAAAAAATAATGTCTTAGTTTTCATCGCAATTTGCAATATGGGGTTTTTCAATTGTTATGGACAGCGATGCCACTTCACTGTAATTGCAGTAGATTTTCTGCAAGAAATATATCTACAGCCACAAAAATCAAATCTACTGCACTTTTGTTTCAAAATATGTATCTTCTCTCAAACTGTTATAATAAAATCTTTCACAAAGTTGTGCATTTTCTTTAAACGCAGCCAATTTGTTGTGAACTTTCCATAAACTAAGTTAAAAACAAACTCCGCTCAATGTCAATGCTCTTGAAAATGATTTTATTTGCAAGGAATTAGATTAACTCGGGCTCTTGGAGTACTTTAAAAATATTAAATTTACGAATGGCGAGTTTATAGAACAAATTTAAAAAACTAATTTTTTAATTTCAGTTTTTAAAAAAATTTCTTTAAATCGATAAACTTTGCATTTCTTTTTTTTTTAATAAAAATCTAATGTGGAAAGGTCCAATCTACTGCATTTTTTTTTAAGTGATTTTAAGGCCAATTTTTTCGAAGTGGCAACGCTGGTTATGAGTGTGATCTTAGAAAACTCGTGATTTAAAATATATCATAAAGACTGTGTCTAATCTTTTTTTATAAAATTTTTACAAAACATTGAAAAATTTCAATTTGGCATTGTTACAGGTTTGAGAATATAATGTCATGGATGTGACCCATTTTTCTAATACATAGACGAGATTCTAATGGTAGATAATAATTGTCATGAAAGTGTGTAATTATTTCTCACACGAGATAAAGTACCTTCTCTTGTAAATAAAAGTTTTGCATTGCAAATTTTATTCCTAGAACCACCAAAACCCAAAATTAGTTGCAAATCAGATCGATTATGTTGTTTTGAAATGACAACTTTATGACAAAACGACAAAATTATTTATTTAGATTTTCTTATTTTGAAATTACAGTCAATACACGGATGAGCCAATGCATCCGACCCAGTCTGGTTATTCATTTTGTTAAATGATCAGAAAAAAATGTCCGGCCTTAATCTAACACCTTTTCGACCATATCCGGCTCAACAATGACTTCACTTTTCTTCTTCTTAGCCATCCCGCTTGCCCGTTTAAAAGTGAAAGTCTGCGTCATAAGTATATATACATATTTTCGATTTTTCGGTTGTCGTTGTATTTTTGGGATATTTAGTTGGTGGCGCGGCTGTGGCGCGGCGGCGTGGTGCCCTGTATTCCGTTCCAGGTGGGAAAATAAAGGTAAAGTATATAGGAAGGTACACACATATGTTAGGTATGTTTGCTTGGGCTTCTTTCTATATGACATAGAGTATATTAGCTTTGGGCAAAAGATATAACATATCAACAAAACTGGTCGACACAATGCACGTATTCTCTCATGGGACTCTGGATGCTGCATCTCTTTGTTTTTTTCGTTTTATTTTATTATTTTTTTAAACTGAAGTGCGGGTGGGATGTGGGCGTTCGAGAGATGCTTTCATAATATGTATGCGTGCATCTGGAACTAGTAGTGGGTTAGGTTTGTATATTTTTTTATTCTTAAACTGTTTGTTTTATTATTTTTATATTTTTGCGACTGATCCCTATTTATTGCTCCCTTCTGGCATTCATTTCGAGTCGAAAGACAAATGTGGGTTGGAGAATGTGTGATCTGATCAGTCACCTACTTAAGTGTGGATTTTTCATTGAATATTTATGGGAGGTTTTCGATTTTATTCCATCTTTCCGGAAGCAAAAAAAAAAACTAAAAGGGAAAGTTAGCTGACGATTTTTTTTTTTTTTTTGAATTTGATTTGGATGTGAAAAATGATTTATGGATGAGGTCTTGTTTGAAAGGAATACGTTTTTCAAGACGATCGAATAACATGTTGTGACTGATGGGCCAGCTGTTCATGATCGAAGAAACATTTCCATACTAATATTGACGTCAACTTTGTTGTGTTTTAAAGGGAAATTCTTTAAATAATGTAAATTGAAGACCTCCTTAACAACAAACAAAACAAGTTCAAAATTAGTTTTTTGATTCATCATTTAAGAGCTGTTTGCGGATACGAAACTTAAACAATTAAGTTCAATTTAAACGATTATGTTATACTTTTTCCTCTGCGTAAACTGTCGCATATAAGCTTTTATGTTGAACTTAAGTATTTAAGGGACCTTCTTAAAGAAGAGTAAATCTTATTGTTTTTTTTTTCAGTTTTCTTCTTTTAATTTAATCATAGCAAAAATAATAAAAGAATATTAGAAAAGATCTAAACTTGACTTAGAGACGAAATTTTGACTGAAATATTCCAATACGCTAAGAATTTTGCTATAAATAGGTACAGATACAGTCTTGTGTATATTAATAGGGAGAAGCAGATTTTTAAGCAATTTTTGTTTTAATTCAATATTTTAAATAAAGTTTATGATTCTGAACAAATTTTGAATAAATATTTTATATGCCTTTAGCAATTAAGAGTTTGTTAACTCTGTTTGGCATCGATGACACTAAATTTCCGCATATAATTATTTTTAATTCCTTTGTCGTGAAAACATACCTTAATGATGGCAGAAATTAATTTGTTTTTAGTGGTACAATCTTTATTCCTACATATCTATATATAAAATAATAATTCAAAATTTTTCTATACTAAATCATAAACTTTATTTAAAAAAAAAACAAAGATTGCTTAAAAACCTGTATGTCCCAATTAATATGCACAAGACCTTAGGTTTTTCAGGATTTTTGATCAGAAGTAAGTAATTGAATTTGGAATGACATTTTCGAGGGTTGCAGAGCTAGTTTAGTTGATAGGAGTAGCTATAGCAATAGCAAAAGTATGCATTGTTGTAAAGGGTCCACCAAATAACTTTTTTTTTTTTTGAAAATGGCGCAAAACATCGAGTGTAACTTCGGCTGTGTGGCACGTAGCGCCGTCTTGTTGAAACCAAATGTTGCCAATATCCTCTTCTTTAATTTTTGTGAACAAAAATTCATTCAACATGGCCCGATAACGATCGCCATTGACTGTAACGGCCACTCCTAGCTCATTTTCGAAAAATGGCCCAATTATGCCTCTAGACTAAAATCCGCACCAAACAGTGACTCGTTTTGGGTGTATCGGCTTTTCAATGTATGCGTGCGGGTTTTCTGTGCCCCAAATGCGACAGTTTTGCTTGTTTACTACCCGCCAAGATCAAAATGAGCTTCATCTGAAAAGATGATTTTTTGGCAAAATCGGCATCTTCTCTAGGTCGATCGCAGGCCCACTTAGCGAATCGTATACACAACTATATTCGTTTAGCGGAAGAATACAACTAGTTATCTGTCAAATCAGACATGAGCTAAGTGTTACCATTCACGAAATAAGCACTAGTTGAAAAAAAAACGTTAGATGGCGGACTCTTTATTTATGAGTATACCTATTCTTATTGTATTCTAAAGATTTCTTACATCAACAATTTTATAATAGACATTGCAAGTCTATAGTTCCATTAACATTTACCAATACCATCTTGAAATATAATAATAAAAATAATATTTGTAAATATTCGGCCTTTTCAGCATTCTTTGGTTTTTATTTCCAACTCTGACCACAATCGATAAATCTATTAAATAAAACCAACATCAATTCAAATATGCAATTAACATCAACCCCACCATTTCGATTGCAGTAAATTTTATATGAAACAAAAAAATTCAATCAGATTTTATAGAGACCGCCAAAATGAATCTATTTAACGAAGAGAAATAATTCTATACGAATACTTAAGAACATTTAAAAAAAAATCAAACAAGCAACATCGTTCATCTCAAACCCGATCGATAATCACTATACGGGAAATGAAGGTAATTACGTGTAATTTTCGTGCGCTAAATGACTTAGCGATATTCACATAAATTAAACACCAAACGAACTGCCCCGAAACGGCTCCCCGTTCCCCAGTTCGATCTGAATATTATCGAGAGTATGCGGTCTCGATACCTTCCTACATGTAAATTATCACCCGAAACGATGCCAAAAAGTCTACGGCTTGTTATAAGTGTTAGGTGTATACTCAGTATAAATATCTGAAAGTTGTATAGCTAGTCGGACATTTTTTGGTATTTTTAGCAATTTCTCGAGAGTGTGGCTAAAGGCGTTGTCTGAATCTGAACATCGATCAAAGGGGTGCTCCTTTGTTAAAAATTCGTGTCCACTCTGAATTGCAGATGATTTATTCATTTATTTATTAGACAAATGTAATTAAATGCGACTCGTGGTGGCTTCGGATGCGGTGTGGTGCGCTAACAAGACAACGAGGTATAACACAACATCGATGTAATAGAATCGCTTCATCTGCGCCTGATATGAGTAAAGGTGACCATGCGTTGTATTGTATATAGACTTGATATTTCTTTAAGACCCGATACAAATTTTGCCTTTAATTCATTTCCGTCTTCAGCCCCGCTAAGCTCGGTTTTTCGTTCTATTGCCGTCAGACATTGTTAATCCATGCAAATTCACTGGGCTATGCTAAGCTTGTTGGGATTTATTAGTTGTTGCTTGTTGCCAAAAACAAGTAGGCTCGTTTTATTTTTCCGATTCCTTTCGGACTTACCACACATAATATCAATTTTTGAAGTAAGAATCATTTTATGGATCATTTAGAGCCATTTGCCGATACGATAAATAAATACTTAATTGATAAGTTTTGAACACAAATGTTTAAGTTTCGTTTCAGCAAGCGGGCCTTAGTATTTTAAACTATTTTAGGTTAGAACTCGAATTTAAAATTCTACACGTTCGTTGTAACGTACTGTTTTCTAACATTAAATTAATTTTAAGAATCGGCTGCGGGGGAGGCTTTAGTCTATGTAGCCTCCTTTTGGAGGAACATTTTATGCTTAAGACTTTCAGGAGCCACTCAAACCAAGATTTCATGGTTTTTGACAACAAATAATGGCGTTAAAGTTCTGAATGGGTGGAAATGGCGCAGTGGATGTAGTGCTCGAATGCTTACTTAAAGATGTGAGTTCGAGCCCCACTCTATCCAGGCAGCATTCTTTGCTATACAACCCACAATTTCAAGTGAACGCCACACATGACATTTCATAACATAATAAACTAAAGACCTTATATTTCTGAGACCATCGTTGTGCCAACAAAAATTATTTCTATCATCCTTCTACTCCTTTTGACTATTGTTGTTCGATTCAGGTTGAATTTTAAAGTTTAAAATATGGACGCGACTAGAGACATGCCAATTTATAACAGTTATAACAGTTTTTCACCATTAAAAGTGGGCGTGCGTTAAAGCGCTTCGCGCGACTTGAAAAAAAAACCCTAGGTGCCTGAAGTATGCCTAGCGGCGGAGGGCCCTGTCGTACTCCTTTACTCAACTATAACTTACTTATGTACAGGGTCTTTCATTAAGCGTTTCCTATCTTCAAATTTAAATAAAACAAAGTGTGTGTGAGATAAAATAGAAATTTCTAATTCGTTTGAAAGGCCTATCCATATGTCATTACGTATGGAATATAACATCGTTCAAATGTATGCCACGGGTTCTCTGGCGAAATGTTTAATTTTACATGCCTCTAGCGCATAAATCAGGCTGCATTTAACCGATCACCGATGGCACGGGTTATGATGGCTTTGAGGGCCGCTGTGATTTGTGACACTGGATAGACCTGACAACTTCAGAAAACCCCATAAGAAAAAGTCTTTGGGGTCAAATCGCACGTCGTTGGTGTCTAGTTTAGTTTAGTTTAGTTTAGTTTAGTTTAGTTTATTATTTCTCCAAGAATTATGGACCGATGACGCCACCGCGCCAGCCCAAAATCCTCACCAAAAAGTGACTTTTTCGGGATTCATTGGACGCTCTTGGATCTCATGTGGATTGTCCCAAATTCGACAATTTATTTTTGTTGACGTACCCATACCCATTCTTCATCCAGAAATGGGCCTCATATTTGAAGCTGATTTTTCGATGAAAATTAGGGTCAGTTTCCAACTGCTCTAGATCCCATTCAGAGAACACACGTCGCACAGTGGTTCGGTTTGTATGGGAGAGCGGAAAAAAGTCTGTTTTATCTGAACGGTTCAACGGATTTAAATGAAATTTGGCAAACATGTTTATATTAGTCTTATACATATTTTGTCAAAATTTGGTCGAACAAAAATAATTAGAAACAAAGTTATTGACATTTTTCTAAAATTTGAGGGTTTTGATGTTTGTATGGGAGAGCGGAAAAAGAATCTGTAACATCTGAACTGCTTAACGCATTAAGATGAAATTTGATTTGCATTTTAAAATTAGTCTTATACACATTTTGTCAAAATTTGGCTAAGAAAAAATCATTAGAAAAAAAGTAATTGACTTTTTTTCTAAAATTTGAGTGTTTTGATGTTTGTGTGGGAGACCGGAAAAAAGTGTGTAAAATCTGAACTATTAAACGAATTTTAATGAAATTTGACACACATGTTAAGATTAGTCTTATACATGGTTGGTCGAAATTTGGTAAAGAAAAAATTATTAGAAAAAAAGTTATTGACATTTTTATAAAATTCGAGTGTTTTGATGTTATATTTAAATAAAAGTTTTTTTTAGTAAAATCTTAACTTTTTATTTTGAATAAAATATTATTATTAACTATGTATATTTTAATGTATTGAATTCACTTTATATGTTTGTTTCTTTTGTTTTCACTTCACTTTCACTTATTGGTTGATCAAAGAGTACACATTTTTCTTACACACCTTGCACAAATGCTCAATAACTCAATACTGACTTTTTTTCATTAATCCTTTAGTAGGAGATTTTAATTTAATAAGCCATTACTAATCCTTACAGGTAATACAAAATTACGCAATACACAACAAAAACAAAGCAATACAACTTTATAAAAAACACCTTTTTTTATTTTTACCTGCCCTACTTTTAGCTAAAAATGAAAAAAAATAAAGGATTCTCGCTAATCCTTTTCTTTATTTTGTATTAAGCTCTATCATATAATTCAAAATATCATAAAACTATATTATTTTTCGTGTGTTGCTTTCAAGAAAATTGAGTTGAAGGTTGAAAAATTTTCCAGGCAGAAATAAATGGTTTCGCAAAAATCGAAATTCTCAGCCCTGGGTCAATGTATTAATTTTGTTTTATTTTTAAAATAAAGTTTGACATTTTTTCTTAAAATAATGGGCTTAACCAGTTCATTCTGACAATTAATACCGAAGTAATCAAAACTTTTTGGTAAACACCACCGTCAAGACGGAGTTTTTTGAAATCCGATTAAGTGAAACATTTTTGAGCATAACTTCCACATCTGCACGTATCTGCAGCTGATTTTTTCTGTGCTTTTACATGAATGTATGGAGCATATGGTGGCATACTTACTTTCTTGGTATCTTTTGGAGCTGTTTTTTTAAATCAAAAAGTTTTAAAAAAAAGCATTTTTTCTTAGTACTAAAGCTTCAGGCTACTTGTAGAAGGTATCTTTTATAAATAATCAATTTTTTTTTTATTTTTAGATAATCGAAAATAGACTAATTAAATTATTTAAGAAGCTAGAGAATTTATCTACAGGAACTTCGGAAAAAAACATCTCAAAATTTGTTGAAAATACGGTTCGCGATTTGAGTAAAATTATTTTTCAACTTTGAGGGCTTGTAAATCAGAACATACAATATATATGTTAAAAAATACTTTTAAATCATACGCTCGGGTTATCTAAGAGTACTTAAACATAAAGTTTAAAACGATAGACATGACTTTTTCAAAAGACTTTTTTCCGCTCTCGCACCACTGTGCGTCGTTGTCTGAGGCCGTTTACATACTTTCAGCTTCTGGGTCAATTGAATTTTGTACGGGTACAGGCTCAAGGCACGACGCAAAATTCGCCAAGTTGTGGTCTACGAAAGGCCCAGTTCTTGTGAGCTACGCAAAATTGACTGCCTCGGAATTTCCTGCAAACCCCCACGAACAGCGGTGATGTTTTCGGCAGATCTTGCTTTTCGTCAACGTACGGGTAGGGTATGGGTTGATCGTTTACTGCACCAGTGGACTCAAATGGATTCGGTAAGACGATTATGGCGACCGTAAAATGGGCAAAGCGCGGAAACGTTGCCCAAACTGAACACCCATTTTGATAAAAACAATTTTATAATTTACACATGTTGTTGAACGCTATATCTATCGATGGGTGATTTACAAAACGGACTAAATAAATGACAGCCAATTTAACATATGTATAGCTTCAAAAATTTGGCCACTATCAACTGTCAAATTTGAGAAGTCCCTTTTAGAAGACCCTTTATTTTGAGTCAATTTTGTTTAGAAAATTTAGGAAAATAGACCCGCTCCTACACAATTGTTTCGACCCAACCTAAATGGTCTAAAGTTTCAAATGTAGGTGTGTTTTTCTGTCGGTTTAAGTTTAAGATGTCTTTCAAATTTAGAAAATCACGAACTCATTTCATTGTTTTTTTTTTTTTATAATCAATTAGAAAAAAAAAACAAATGAAGCAAATAATGTTGAGTGCAAACATTGGTGAAAAATATTTCTCATATTTTTGTCACTCGAATTGTTGTTATTATAGAAAAATAAAGAAAAAAATGGCTGCCAATTTTGAATTCCCTTAATTTTTCTTCTGTTTGTAGAAATGTATTTTCAGAGATAATTCTAACATGGTCACCGTATAGATATGAGCGACCAAAGGGTTGAATTTAACTCCGATGAGAATATTATTTGTTCTAAGATCGCACTGCGCCCGCCAGCCGGCCGCGCCACACCGTCACCACCAAAATGGGGATTATTTAAATTAAGCGCCAGAATTTATTTAAGTCGCAATTAACGCGGTGACAGTGAACATTGCTGAGATCGCCAAAAATTCCCCACTTTATCTTATTTCACCAAAGAACAACTGCTGCGATGATGATTATGGGCGAAGGCTGTAAGCGAATACAGAAAAGGACGGTCACACGATATTATATAGGGATTCAATAGCGTGGCGACTTCTACATAGTTTTTGAGCTAAAATGATGCCGAGAGGGACAGATTTTTGTTTGGCTGACTTCGACAGAGGTGCCAAATTTAATTATAGCTGATGCTATCTCTCTTTCTTTAGCATCTATAATAAATTTAATTTTTTTTTTTTTGTTAAGTTTAATTTGTTTTTGTCGAAGTAGAGTTGTTTTTAATTCAAGGAAATGTTTTGTGAATTTATTTATTAGTTTCAATGGTATTTAGTTCGGCCTGTTTGACTAGGTATATGGGAAGACAACGTCAGAATCAGTTTAACATGAAACAAACAACCTTGACATTGGGGTTGATGGCAGCCGTTGAGGTGGTGTCTTACATTTCTTGAAACATATTTAAGTAATTATTTTTGTAAACAAATACATTGACGTAAAGACTTTGATGTCAATTCGTTGCATGCATCAGTGCCAAGTTTAACTTTTTTTTGATGACGAAGTTAAATCTAGCGCCAAATACGCGTTGTTTTGTTCTTTAAAAAAGATGTAATGACGAAAATCAGAACCTTGATAGCACAGAAGTTTAAGTTGTAGCAAATGCAAAGATTTTAATGTAGGTAACCATCCTTACATATTATACAAACGGAACTGGAACTCTGGTTTCATTTTCAACGTGAGAAACAGAAACCGACTTTCCTGTTTTTCATTTTGATGATGATGTCGATTCGAGTTTTTAGGAACGTTTAAGTCAAGTTTGAAAGGGAAATTGGAGGCAGATCCCTTAATTTGGCTGGGAGCCAATATGGCTCATGGAAAAGACAGAGCTAGTTTTGTTTACAAGGAAACATAATATTCCAAACATAAATCCTCCCACCATAAATGGGACTCCGGTCCAGATCACTGGTACGGCAAAATATCTTGGTTTGATATTAGACCGTAAGCTAAACTGGAAAGAAAATATTAAAGAACGAGAAAGGAAGGCTTTAATAGCATTCTATACATGTAGTCTAATTTTTGGAAAAAGATGGGGTCCCAGCCCAAGAACCATTCATTGGATGTTCACAGCCATAATAAGGCCAATACTGACATACGCATTTCTGGTTTGGTGGTCAGCCCTAGAAAAGGCAACCAATCTTAAGACCATAACAAAAGTTCAGAGACTTGCATGTATTGGCACTACTAGTGCCATGAAAACTACTCCTACCGCATCCCTGGAAACGTTTCTGGCGGCCAACAGTGCTCTAAGATTCAACAAATGCATAATGACTTTCATGGACAAAGACACTCAAACGGACTATACTGCACCGCACATTGATTTCAACCCAGTGGCCCTAACAGATGTCCCCTCAAGGGACCTCTGGGCGACCAACCGGGTCATTAAAATTGATAACGTTTCGGTTTTTACAGATGGTTCCAAGATGGGTGATGGGGTAGTGTCAGGCATCTTCTCAGATAACCCACCCCTGAATAGATCAATAAAACTTCCAGATTTCTGCAGTGTTCTCCAAGCCGAAGTGCTTGCAATTTACGAGGTAGCAAAAAGTCTTGCCACTTTTGAATTCGGAAATAGAAACATTGACATCTTCATTGATAGCCAGGCGGCAATTAAATCCATTGCTTCGGTTGTCACAAAGTCTAAACTGGTAAACTGTTGCCGTATCGAGTTGAAACTACTCAGTGCATCAAATACAGTTACCCTTCGATGGGTCCCAGGACATCGTGACATATATGGAAATGAAATGGCGGATAAACTGGCCAAAATTGGATCTTCCCTTGGTCCAAGCCAAACTGTATCCTCCGTTTTTATGCCACTTGCACAGGAAAAGAACAGAATTCGCAAATGCTTCCTCGATGCCGCAAACGATAGATGGTCAGCACTTGATACTTGTCGGGTCTCGAGGAATCTATGGCCGAACATCTCAAGGAAAAAAACAGACTTCCTTCTTGAACTAAGCAGACCTCAACTGTCCCTTTTGGTTGGAATCCTAACGGGTCACAACTCAATGGGAACCCACATGCGCAGAATGGGCATCAGCTCATCCGACTTGTGCAGAGGGTGTCAGGATGAAGAGACGGAGGAGGGCTCTTATCACTTCCTTTGTGAAGGCCCCAGCTTAGTAAGAACCAGAAAATTGGCCCTTGGAGATTACTACTTTGATGAACTGAGCGACATCTCGTTTTTTCCACTAAGGAACATCCTGAAATTTACTCAAAAGTCGGGTTGGTTCAGGGAGGCTTCTCATACCCACACCTAAACTCTTCTAACTTCTTTCCTCACCCATCCTTATTTTCACCTTCACCATACCCTGGGGACCACAATGGATCCAATGAGAGCCGAGTGCGATGTTACGGCTTGCCGTATAATCACCCCTTCTAACCTAACCTAACCTATGGCTCATGGATTTCTGACTTTCTGAAAAAAAAATGGCTTCGCCAAACACAATCACACGATGCTATTTGGCTCGCTCATGAATTGCCAAGTGAATTGAAGTGAATAATCCTCACACTAAAGATTTTTAACAGAAATTGCTTCCCCATAGTACTAAGGTTAGCTAAAATCAGAAATCAGAAAGGTTTTAGGATTGTGTCGAATTTTTCAAGGATTTAAAAATTTTCTTTAACTTTTAGTATATTTTTTCAAGCTTAGATAAAAAAAAACATCGATTAAGATAAACTTTATCGTGAAACAAAATGTAGTAAGGCGTGTCATTGCTCTTCAAAAAAAACACCCATATAAAGCAATCGGTGTAACCGTGATACATACAAAATACACCGACTTTTCAGAGCTTTAACTTATTACTGGGATATTGCATACTGTTATAAGATCAATTTATACGAACAAATATAACGAAATAAGATATAACCTCAAAATTATTTCCCGAAAAAATGAAAATAGAGAAAAAAAGAAAATTGTTCTGATGATAAAAATCAATTTTGATTTCCCGAAATGGCGGTTTTCGATAGGGTCATGCCGTCCCGAACAGTAATAACATTAAGTTGAACAGTTATTAAAAATCAATAAAATGCACCAGCCTTAATGGTTAAACAAAATTAGTTTTTTTTAAATTTGTGTTTAAATAAAAAAATTATATGCAAGATTTTTAAATGCATGTTACTTGAACTCTTTACAAGCACCAACTAGCAAAATTATAACAAAATCGGTTCAGCCATTAAAACGATTTATTATGGGAATGACACAAAAATTACACAATTTTCTCAAATAACGTCGAATTTTGTTGGCAAAAACCTGAAACGCAGTTTTTCTTACAATCACTTTGGTCAATACAGTAAGTGGTGTAACTACGGGGTGAAGGGACAACTTCCCCCCCAGAACCATAACAATATCAATTAAAATATCTTAATATACAAAACAAAGTTGGTTTAGTCATAACACTTATAACTCAATAACGACTGGACCGATTTTAATAATATTAGATTTGTTGGATTTGTCTCCGCCCGAATAGCAGAATAACTGTAAAAATATCGGAAAAATTCACTTTTTATTGTGAAATGGGGAAAAGTGAAAAAGACGTAGGTATCTGATAAAAAAAATCTACCTGCGAAAATGCCTTCAAGTATATTTATTTAAAAAAAAATTGCAATTTGCCGGGTGAAATGGGGTAAAAATAAAAAAAATTAGCGATAAAAGAAATTCTTCTTTTTTTACGAAATGGCTTTAGGGATATTTTTTTCAAATTTTATTATTTGTAGGGTGGAGTGGGGTAAAAAATAAAAAAATGTCTGGTTTAAGAAATCTTTCTTTTATTTAAATTTTGTTATTTGTAAGGAGAAATGGGATAAAATAAAAAAAAAGTTTGGTTTAAGACATTATGAAAGGATATTTTTATTTGATGACATTAGGATTATTGTTTTCATAAAACTGGAAGTTATAGTGTGTAATAGGGTAAAAAAGAAATGATGCACATCATATTTGATTTAAAAAAATATTTTTGTGTATCAAAGGTTTATTCTAGGCGATGAATTAAGAATTTTTTTTTCAAAAAATGATATTTACAGGGTGAAGTGGGGTAAGGAAAAAATGGGGGGATCCGATTTTAAAAATTCTGTTTTTGTTTGAAGGGTTATTTTTTAAAAATGAGATATTTATAGAGTGAATTCGGGATAAACACAAAAAAGTGTTTTTTGATTACAAACATTTTTTTTGTGTTGGTAAAGTAATAACGGTTGTACTTAGATTTTAACATTTTACGAATTTCACCATTCATAACGTCAATTTTGTAAAAACCCAGAAAGCAGTATTTAATAACAAAAAGAAGCTTAAATATTTATCTACATAAATATATTTTCTTTTTTAGTTTTTATGCGAAGCTTACGTTTGTCTTCCCGTGCAAAGCCGGGCGGGACAGCTAGTTTGATATAAAGCTAATTTTTGTAATTTTTGTCTAATAAAATCTTTAAAAGAGCTGCCAATGTGACACTTTATCATAAACTGTAAAAAAAAAATTACTACATTATAGGTACCTGATAGCTAGCATTTACCCACTAGTCATCCTGCTTCTCTTTGCCCAAGAATTTTCAATTTTAAGAAAAATAATCTTAAAATAGAAAAACAAATATTCAAAAACAGCAGCACCCTCATACTATATTCCGTAATAATTTTCGATTTTTTTTAAACAACTAGACAACTAGTTTGAATCAATACTTTTTGTGAAATTATTTTTATTTTTAAGCTGATTTTTTTTTAAATCTAACATAATGGGTTTTTTTCATAATGAAAAATTGCCCATTTTCAAATTGGAAAATTCGCCCTAAAGTTATTAAAAAAAAAGAATAAATTATTAAATCAAATTAAAAAATGAAAACCGGCTACAAAAAATGTACATAAAAACAAAAACAAATAAAATAATTGATTTTTACGGTTTGGGGTGATTTTTCATATATTAGAATCTTTTGTGTGTGCTTATTTAAGCAGATTTTTTTCAAAATTTAAAAGGATCATTCTAATTTTTCTTCTACGATAATTATTATTAGATATTGATTAACTATCGCGGAATGGTTCCGTTTTAATTTTCAAACATCTGATTTAATAATCGTTCAAAAAAATCGCTCCATTTTGCATGTTTAGTTTGAGGCTTTTTTACTTGCGAATATACATATGTATGTAGGTACTATATGGTAAGTTATGTATTCGTACAAAAAATCGAACTCGAGATTTTAATCAAACTTGACATTACGATGATAGCGAAGACGAAAAAAGTGGGTCTCACAAAAACGTCCGTCTGTCTGTCTGTCGGTTCGACTACAGCCTAAACGGATGGGTCGATTTTCTTTAAACTTGGTACCTAGCGTTTTTTGGACATCCCCCCCACCCGTAACTAAGCTTTGGCAAATGCAAAGCTTTTAACCCTAGAAGTCTCAGATCGTCGTCACTCTTTGATCTCAGCTTTCACCGCACCAACTATACGGATGTAACGAACCTATGAATCGCATGCTACGTGCTGCTAATAGCATGCAAAACTCCTTTGACTTCCACTCCTCCAAAAATTCCCTAAAAATCTCTCTATATACCAAAATTCTTAGCCCCAAACCCCTTTTAGCTAAGTAGTTTTTTTAGCTTTTTTTTGTATTTAGCCGTAAGTTATTTTTAGATTTAGCCGTAAGTTTGCTTGTATTAAGCTAATAAAGTTAAACAAATTCTTGGGACGGGAGGGGGTTATGCCCCACTCTCCGCATGAGTCTGTTGCTTAATAAACAAATATAAATAAAAGTGCGTAGCAAAATTTTCTAAAAAATAATTTTTGGATATTTCAAAAACGGGTTCAATTTTCCATTTTTAACTTAACATTAACAAATACTTAAATTTGGCGTACCAATTTTTTTTCTCAAAAATGTAAACGAAATTTTGTATATAAAAAATTAATTATTTTTAAAACCGCTCCTACGATTTTCAATTTTTTTTTTCTCATAAATTAAGATTAATTTATAAGAAATCAGATGGTACACATCGCGTTGGGTTAAAACAGATTTAAAGTATTTTAATCAATTATTCAAATGGATAAAATAAAGACTCCCATAGCTAATTTATTTCAGACTATAGAACCACAATGTGATCGCGCATAAGAGCAAGTTCGTACGACCCAGTCGTGCGTATTTTTTAATTTGAAATTCGTTATTGCGCTATTTCTCATTTAATTTAAAGCAATTTTTCACTTTTAAATCTTGGCAATTTTTTTATTATAAAAAATGACTCTTTTTTAGCGATTATTTTTCATTTATTGTTTAAGATTGTATGGGGCCATTTTTCATAACGAAATTTTAACCCAAAATTGAAAAATTACCCCAAAAACATGAAAAATCACCTCACAAAATTTAATCTTCATTTTTGTTGTAGCTGATTTGCATGCATATACATTTTTGGGGATAGTTTCCATTTTTTGTTTGGGCCATTTTCCATTGTGGCCAAATTACATGGAGGCCTAACAGTCTAAAGGACAAACGTGAAGATTTGTGAATTTTTGAAATTTTAACTCAGATTTGTTGTATATTTTAGAGCTTTGTTACGTTTTTTTTTATATTTCCGCTCTAGATGTGCTGAAACAAAAATTTGAATTTCTCTATATAGGGATTACCAAAAAAATGCTCTGTACCAAATTAAAAGTAAATCGTTCCACTCGTTGAAGCTCTAGCTCACATTTTATTGGATGCACGCACGTATTGACGTTCAGACGGACGGTATGACGAAACTCACTTTTTCAAACTTCTCGACAGCTCGTCGAGAGCTGAGGCCTCTCTCAACAATTCCTGTGTGCATGTTGTTTTCTGCGGAAATGGAGGGGACCTACAATTTTCTGCCGAATGCGAACGGCTAAGATGAGAGGCACTTATTCATGAAAAGAAATAGGCTTGGTGATTTGTCGTTCCTTGCAAGAGGCAGTAGCCGATTTTTTTTTAGATGGAAGAGGATGGGAATCGAACTCTGGCATGACAGTGCTACGCACTAACCGCATTACGCCACCGGATACTACTTTTCCATCATCGTTCTGTTAATCTTGACTAAAACGTCGAATATTTTGTACACGAAACCAATATGCACCGAAAAAATTAGAAAACAAATAATTGTCTACATTTCCATTTTATCGCTTCTGTCGAGGGTCGCCTTCATTCCATTCCATTCCATTCCATTCCATTCCATTCCTTGAAAACAAAAATATTATACCAACAAAATGTATGTAAATGTCTCCTATTTTCAATGCCCTTGGAATTTAATTTACTCGAAGCTATATTTAGCTAAATTGTTTGTTTTTATTTTTGGGATTAATAGCGGCATTCATCCACCAGAAACTGCATTCAAATTATTCAAATATATCGTCAAAATAAAATAAATAAATTCAAGCTCAAATGCATTAGAGAGTATACCTATACTCGCACCAACAACCATAACCTACTTCACTTTTTCAAGAATAAATTAAACCTACATTTGAAAAACCTTTGCCTCCAAACGAAAGTCAGCATTTTAATAATAATAATTCCTTATTACATCAAAGTCTCGCTTTATAAAAGCTGACATAACTCTTCTACCTAGATATAACTTGTTAAGACAAAACTTTTACTTTTTCTCGTTTTTTTTTTTAATTATTGCCCAGCTGACCTTTTTTGAAACTTCAACTACAATCTTAGTTAATTAAAAGGTTTAAATTATACTATTTTTATGAATAAACATAAAAGCTTTGAATACCTCTCAACCTGCATCAGCTGGCATTCGTATCTGATTATATGGCTATTACGTTAGTTTAGTTAATGGCCTCTTGTTTGACGGTAGATATGCATGTATATGTGTTATCTGAAGCCCTTACATAATTTCTTACAAGACAAGCACTTTAACTATGGAAGTTTATGATTTGTTGCTTTTTAGGATTTGACGGATGTGCATGTGCATGTGGGTTATATTGACGAGGACCCTTTATAATATATGGCTCATCAGGAATCATTTCTCTAACAACAGCCATTTCAAGCTTTCTGTCAATTCCTATAATAGATTCTCTACGTGTCACTAATGTCTGATATCTCCTTTCTCTAGAACAAAACAATAGAGTAGGTAAGCATGTCGACAACTTGACGTAAGATAAGCTCAAAATTCTAAGATGACGAATACATCAGAACTATGGAAACCTCCGTATAGAATTCTGCGCACCCAGAACTTCCGACGCCTAATACCGCCGATCCGAATTGCAAAGGTTGAATTTGTCATCCAACCACGACAAACAGAAGAACTCAGACGACAACTAACAGCTAATAGATAGATTCAATACAGTGAATCTGGGAGTCAGGTTGGGTTATATGGCCTTAATCGGGAAATCGTTTTCACTTTCGATGATGAGTCGTGCGCTGCGCTGTCGCTGTGGAGTTTCATTTGCATTCAAATGGGTGCCAGAGCCAGCGGCTCTGTATTTTAATGCTTGTGCGCCAGGTCTTGAAGGTTATTCAAGACATCGACAACGTCAACGACGCCACCGTCGCCGTCACTGCCCCCCGAGTCCACGAAGACGATATGAGTTAGATGCTTGGTGGCACATACCTTTCCGCGTTGGTGTAGTCCGCCGCATGTTATACTTGAGGCGATTTACTATTTTTAAATTGGAGATTGATATGGTGCGCGATAAGGTCTCGACTCTCTTGATTGTTGCGGTAGGGTGGAACGAAAGTATCTATAATACTTAATAAACTAACTTCTATACGTACCTATAACTGATAGAGTCATGGCAGGTGGCTTAGATACGTGATGGAAATAACAAATGAAAGGGAATTTTTTGTTTCTTTTTGTGGTGGAAGAGTTTTGATTAAAAAAATGCGCTTTGATTATGATTAATTACCTCTATGCAGAAGAATGTCATAAGTGGAGTCGAATAATAAGAAAGTGTAGTTATAGGTTCCATAAAGCTTTTGGGTTTCATTTTTTAAGGGCCTATGTATATGTGAGGGTACCTTTAATTAACGATTGTAGAAATCTATCTATTTATAAAATTACACTTTTTCAAAACATTTCTACAATCGTCACTTGAATTACGTATAATTTATGAAAACTTGATAAAACACAATTGTTTTCGTCGAATTATTCGATATTTTTTTATTTTAGTCTCATTTTTTGTGTAATACAAACAGTTTATTTTTTTTGTATATAGAAAATATCAAAACATTGCAGATTTGAGTAAATGATGTGAAAAGACTTATATATCAGCGTTCAGAAATATTTTAAGTTTGCACCTGAAACTTCTTTTTTTCTAAATTTTAGAACATTAATTATATAAATGATCCAAAGTATTTCAGTTTTGCATACGTGTGTTGATTTTATTGAAGCTATTTAATTTAATATGTCGTAGGTCACACAGGCCCAAACTTACGTATTACAGAGCTGCGGATACTGTGGTTTAAAAAGCCAAAAGTCGTGGCTGATTAAATTAATTACTTTGTTTTTAATAACTTAATCCTATTTTCTGAAACGAAACTTAAATATTTAAGTTCATCATGAGCGCTTATGCGACAGTTTAAGCTGAGGAAAAAGCAGAACATAAACGATTAAAAATTAATATTTAATTTTAAATAAATATTTCAATTTCGTATATAGTATGTTCAAGTATAAAAAGTAAAGGATGCTTTTTTAGACGTGTGGTTTTCAAGAAGAAATAAAACGCATATAATTTATTTTTATGGTCAAGAATTAACTTTATTATAAAGATAAGGGTTTGCCATTATGTCTCAACAATGGCTTGTGGAATATGATCACTCCAAATACGACAATTTAGCTCATTAACGTACCCATGCAACCTTCATCGCTGAACAAAATTTTCTTGTGAAAATCGCGATGCGTTGCACGAACCGAACCATTATTTTGATAATAAATTTGCACAATTTGGAAGCATTGTTGAGGTGTAAATCTATTTATTATGAAATGGCAAATCAAACTGAGTATAAATCAACTGACAGCTGTTAAAAAGACTAACTCCGAAAAAAGTATTGCCAGATTAAAAACCACACGTCTACAAAAAAACACCCTGTACTTTAAAATCAGCGACCAACATTTTGTTTCCCTTAAGTCGTTTGACATTTCGCTAAAGGATAACTACTGGTTTCGTTAATAAAACAAAATGATCAAACTTAACATTATGATGATGGAGAAGTCCAACAAATTTGATTTCGTCATACCGTCCATCGTTCTGTGCATCTGTTTATCTTACCAACTATGCATCTGTGCGTTCGTATGCATCCACTGTAATTCGACCAAGAGTCGAAACGGGTATATCCCATTTGGCTTGATTATTAAAATTACATACATACATAGACAGAGTTGTTTTTGTGATTCCCTAAACCTCTTTTCTAAAACGGGAAGCTCCCATACAAAAATAGTTGGTTTATTCAAATTTTCTCGGAAACGGCAAATCAGATTTTGATTAAACTTTAAAGGTGTAATGTCGTCATTTTAGGTTGTAAAATAGAAAAATTCACAAAGAGTTATGTTGCTTTTTGAAAAAAATTTCTTTGTCAGTCTCATGTGAATAGTCCTAAAGTCCCTTCTATGTCCCGTTTTGGTTTAATATTACCTATTATTTGAGTCGCAGTTTCTTCCAGGCTAGATGAAGGCAAGTTTTTTGTTTGTGAAAGAAAAGCATCAAAGCGACAAAATTAATGATTCTCACTCTATTTATTTGATGATTTAAAACGTTTAAAATCTTTTTTTTAATTTAGAGAAAATAAATATAAGAACGGCCCTGCAGCTAGAAATAATATTCACTGATTCGTAGAGACAACTTTAAAGAGCTTTAACTTTCAACTGTGATATTGCGTAATCTGAATGTGTAAGATTCCGTCCTCTATAATTTGTATGCTTAAAAAATTTTCGCTAAAAAATGAGGGACATTAAAATTGAAATTAAAGCGACAGAAACTCGAAAACATTGCTCTCGCAAAAATATTTAATAGGTATACAAATAAGATCATTTCATTGCCTAAGACTTTGATCTTCCCGCTAAAATCAATAAAAAACGCTTTTGGATAAAAAATTTCTTTAATCTGCAAGCATGTTCTACATTCCGTAGAGCTTCTTTTATTTTCGACTACCTGGACTTCGCACGGGTAGACAAACCTAAGCTTCGCATACAAATTTCAAAAGAAAATATATAGATAAATATTCAAGGTTTTGAATAGCAAAATTTGTAAGAATTTGATCATCTTAGTTCAACCTTTATAACTTTCCCAACGCAGAAAGGGTTTTTGTAATCAAAACTATTTTTTTGTATTTATTCCATTTCACTTTATACATAGGTATAACATTTTTAAAAATAACCTTTCCAACTCAAGCAGATTTTTTTAAATCGGATATGTCTTTTTTGTTTTTTTTTTATCCCATTTCACCCTATAAGTATCAAATTTTTGAAAAAAATAACCCTGAAGCCATTCATTGAAAATAACTAAAAAAAAAAAGAATTTCTTAAATCGGACACTTTTTATGTTTACCCCATATCAACCTACAAATAAAAAAACTAAAAAATACCTTTAAAACCATTTCCTGAGAAAAACTTAAAAAAAAGAATTTCCTAAATAGGACAAGTTTTTGTTATTTTTACCCCGTTTCACCCTACAAATATTAAATTTTTGAAAAAGAATATGCCTTTAGCCATTTCCCAAGCACAAAACTTTCAAGAATTTCTTAAGTTTCACAATTTTTTACTGAAAAACGAAATGTGCGCCTACAGCGCCACCAGTTGAGAATTTTCCGACTGTTCTTTTTCCTAAACCTTTGCATTGCAATTACGAACAAATCCGCAGAAGGAAAAGTATCCAATTCGGTCCAGTCGTTTACTATTCGGGGCGGAGACGAATCCAACAAATCAGAGATCATTAAAATCGGTCGAGCCGTTCTTGAGTTACATATAAATAATGATGTAACTAAACCGACTTTGTTTTATATACTTACCTAATAAGATTTCCTTGTTAACGACTCAACCGATTTCAATCAATAAGTCTAGTCTATGTATACAGAAGCTCCTTTAAAGTTTAAATGATATTGCATCAAAATTTTCAAAAGAATATTTTTTTTTGGTTTTATAAATTAGATTTTTGAAAATTCAATACCTTAATTAATTTTTATTTTTTTTAATTTATAATTTAAGATTTTATATGAAATTTGGATACACTAGTTTTTATTATGAAAGAATGAACTCGGTAATTCTTTTCTGAAATATGGGCACTGTCTTATGCTCAGTATATAGCTACAGTGCACTCTCTCATAATGGACACATCTCATAAGGGAACAACTCTCATATCCGGACAGATTGCAAAGAACGGAATTAAATACACATGATTTTTCATAGCAATAACTCTCCCACAAGCGGATTCTTTTATAACCAGATGCCTATTTTGATAACTGCAACATACCTTGTCTCTATTTTAAGCGGACAAAACTGTGTTTTAAGCTTTTTATAAGGTCCATTCTGGTACTTTTTGTACGGTACATAACTCACACCTTGACGAATTTTGATGGTTAAAAGAATAAAAAAAAAACTCGCAAATAAAAAAATGTGTGAGTTCCGGGGCTCACGGTTAATATGTGTAAACATCAACGTGCGCGGATCCAAAACGAACTTGTTTTTGCTTGAAGGGGATCTTAAGATTTTTTTTCACTGAACACACCCATCCTAGTATGCAGATCGTAACGTTGCACACCGTAACGTTGCACGACGTAACGTTGCACACGAACTTTCACGTTTTTTTTTCACTCTACCGCCAGCATAGATGTTTACACATCAAAATTCAGAAAACATTTCTGTGACAGAAATTCATATGGATAAGTGACATATTGTTGTACTCTGTATTCTGACAAAAAACTACATTTTTGAAACGGGAACGCACTCGGACTTATATAAGAAAACTCGAGAATATGGATATGCTAATGTGTTTTAATTAAAAATGTTCTCAATTTTTATTTTTTTCCTCGTAAGCGGAAACATTTGTAGGTACCACCAGTGTGGTTATGAGAGAGTTCGCACTGTACATATTTATACGGCGGCAAATGTCAGTGGCAAATCATCCTCTTATCGAAACCTTTCGATCTAAATAGATCACCTCGTCTGACAGAATAATTAGGTCAACTAGTCATTTGTCTGACATCTTGGCTCTATTCCCGTAACTCTCAAGAAAAGTCAACATAGCTTTGAAGTCGTCGCGTCGGTCGTAACTGTCAATATCAATCACGATAGTTTGTTCCAAACGACAATGACGACCGCGCAAACTCGTTGTTTTGCCTCTGGGATTTGTTTTACCTTTTCTTTCTTTCGCCAATTTTATTTTCTTCTATTTTCTTTGTTTTTTTTTTTTGCGCATAACGTTGCCGAAGCCGTCACCATTGTTAGATTAATTTTGTGTGGGTATGCATGCCAGTGCCACAAGGCGATCGATTGAAAGTAAAAGTTTGAGTCCAAGGTCGTTAGGATGGAAGTAACTCTGAAAATAAAAATAGTGTGGTTGTGAATTATCCACCCAACTGCAAATTTTGACAGAAGGCTGATCATGATCATTCCAACTATGACAGACTTTGATCTTTTGGCTGTGACGTGACACTTTTTGAGGGCCGATATAAAAGTGAAAGGGCTTGAACCTGTAAACTAAGCCAAATAATGCTAATTAGCTCGCGGCATACATTTCCTTCGTCATCTCTGTTGGCTGACTGTTTGGCTTATTTTTATCGAAAGTGAAAAGTGACAAAGCCAACCTGTAAGCTTTTATCTTTGAATCTGTGCTTCTTTTTTATGCAGATATAGCCCACTTCCAATATTGGTATTTGGTGACTTTAATTTTAGTGCGGGTTTTTCTTCTTCTTCTACTTTTTATTCTTCTTTGCCGTCGTCGTCGTCGTTTTCGTCTTCGGCTCAGTCGCCGTCTTTGATTGACAATTTATTCGGCCTTGAAAGTGAAAAGATGTCACACTTTCGCTTTTTGATTACGCTTTGAATTGAGATCAGGCTTTGTGCTACCTGAATCATTAATAACACCAAATTGTGGCAGCTCAAACGTGACTAGGCAAATGTTTGGCTTTTTCAAGAAGTATACGGAGTCATATGGTAAACAGTAGGCTTTATTAAGCGAGTCGTGCTGTGTCAATTAAAGCCCATGGTACCAAGTTGATATGATCACAAGCTTTATCGTCCGATGCATGTTCGAACTACAAATGGGCAGTAATGCCACATTGAATGGTTGCTGAGGGCTATACGGTTGGGGACTCTGCTCGCTGATCGTCGTTGGTGCTGATGTTGTTATTGTTGCTTGGCGTGGGATGAATGGCGCATTTTAATTGGCATGTGTGCAGAGAAAATTTTTGGTAGACCGCAAATGGCGATGGACACGTCCCACTTTTTTGTTTGTATGTATGTAGGTACGTTTTATGATTCTGTAAGAGATGCCATCGATATGATATCAAATTTGGGCCTCACAACAAGACATGTTAACTGTTTAGTGGGAACCGACTTGAGTTTTTAGTTTTGGGTGGTTGAATCAGATATTGTGCTTATCCGCCATTATTCAGTTCCGGGTTAAGGTGGGATGTTATATTGATTACATATTGGATTTGGATCAGAAGTAGTAGAAGTACATAAAGAAATTAACGCATATGTCACAATGTTTGAAGGCCTCTCCACGCACTATATGACGGCGTTTAATGGTTTAAAATGTGTGGAAACAAAATTTGAAAGTTCTTCACACTAGATCTGACAGATTTGGCAGAACATTTGACAGTCCATCTCATATGATTTGACATTTTAAGGATTGGTTTTGAAACATTCACACTTTGAGGATGTGGTTTAACTTCTTCTCTACTGCTTTGCACAGCTTCTATTCTAAGAAATTAGTTGGGATACGGAGACAAAATCTGACTAGCATACTCAAAATAGATTTTATTATGATGTGAAGAGTTTGGGTTGGAAAATTCCCGAGACCAAAGTTTTACAAAACCGAGAGAGGAATCCGCTTTTTCAAAATTTGATCAATGCAAAGATCACGAATGAAGGAAACTACTAGGACGGGAATAAGTTTGAGGGAAAGACGGCAGGCGTTTTTAAGAAAAGCCATGGATTGACATTAACATTGAGTTTTAGATAAGATTAAAAAATTATAATATTATAATATGATAATAAAGTTTTATTGAAGTACGGAAGAATCAAAAAAAGAAGAGTTTACTTTTATAGTTGTTAAGTCATTGACTTTTCATTCGGAGCAGCGGGCTGAGCTGAACCTGAGCGAACCAAGTGAGCTCTGAGTAAAGAGCTCTTCGATTTATTTATAAAATACACTTGAGCACTGAACTGTGTCATGAACTATGTCAAAATAAATGAAAATTTTGTGAAGTTGGCTGCTTTTTACTGAGTCTTTCGTTTATTTTCTTATTTCATTCTGAGATCATGGCGCACGTGATGAGCTAGCTCTGTAAGAATAAAAAAAACACAAATTCCAAGCTCTAAACACAAAAATGAACACAATATTTTTTTGACATCTCAAGCCCTGCTCTGAACTAAAAAGGAAAAAATCCCATAGAAAGAGAAGTCTTAGGCAAGAAAAAATAAGAGTGGACCTAGATGGCTGCCCTGAGGAATGACTCAGGTGGAAAAAGATGGGATCGGACATAAAACATCAAAATACTACACTGTTTGGTGGTTCTCTAAGTACGATCTCAGCCATTGGATGATCAATGGTTGAAAACCAAAGGAAATGTCGTAGTAAATGCTTTAAAAGATGTTTTCAAGGAATGCGGAGAGTTTAGGTATTGGAGGATAGTTAGAAATTTTATTTTCATGGTCTTATTGTAAATTGGGAAGATAAACGAATTTTCATAAAGTAGGAAAAATTGCTTCTAAAAGCGAGAGTGAAAAGCTAGTGCTCCGCATAGCAATTTATTTGAGAAATATGGCTGGGATATCATCAGGATCAGATCTATATGCAGAATAATCTTTTCACAGATTAAAAATAGACTGATATCATTAGAAACGAGTGAGGTATGAGCAGGGCCGTAGCCAAGATTTTGTTTCGGAGGGGGCTTGCTTCCAATTCCAAGTCTTACGAACAAATCTTTGAACAAAAAATATAAAACTATAACTGCCAATTTCTTCACAGAGTCCTAATGCTAGTACCATACTAGTCCTAAAATAAGTACTCAAATCGGTATTAACTCATTTCTTCACACAAGTTCCAGGTCCTAGTGCTGTCAATTTGGTACCGAGTATTAGTTAGGACTCGGTACTAGCTGACTCCTCAAAATCAGCTAGTACCTGGTAATTATACCAGTTATTAGTACTCAAATCGGTACCAAATGATTTCTTCATAAATGTAAGTACTAAGCCCAAGTTCTGTCAAGTTGGTACCGAGTACTATTTAGGACTCGGTATTAGCTAGGACTTTAAGATCGGCAGTCTAGTGAATCAGAGTAATTTCTTTCATTTTCTTCAATGAATGAACCGAACATGAAATGCACATAAGAAAGTGCATTTCTCAAAGCCTGTCACACACATACCTACACAGAAAAATTGAGAGACAGTCATCGTAAGATGGATATAATGTCCTCTATTTGTTAAAATAAATATATTCCATTTGAAATAAAAATTAAATAAAAATCACTCAGTCAAATAAATTTGATCATATTATTTGAAATCACAAAATATTGTCAAAATCAGAATTATACCACTTTTAGACGTAAGTCTTAGTACCGCTTCGTGAATTAAGATCCGGTAATAGTGATGTGAAGAAATGCTCAGGTACTTACTTTTCATTAGGACCGAGTACCAGAGCTATAGTACCTGGCCTAGCTGGACTGGGTACTAGGCTGGCTTAGTACTTCTGTGAAGAAATTGGGCGTAACATATTCCAATTCATAGATTTTTATTAGTTATTTAAATAAATGTTTGTTAAGTAAATATAACTTACATATTTAAAATATTTTTTATAAACTTTTTTTACAGCAGAAATATTCTTGATTTTTTTTATATGAGACAAATCACCTCATCTGGATCGACATCAATATCCGAATGAACAGATATCATAGCAAGGCTTCGAGACACTGTTTTAATCGTTTTTATCGTTGAAAAGGTTCTTTTCAAGACGCTGTTGTGACTTGAAGTGTGTCCAAAACCGTGAGCTATATCTAGATAGTCTAATTATTTTTTATAAATTTGAATTGATATTAAAAATCTTTAGTTGAACTAAAGAGTAAGCTCATGCGTTTCAGCCGTACATTTTATTTTTTCAACAGCCCTTAAGAATTTTTAAATTTAAAATTTAATTTTGTTAAATTTTTTGTGGTTTTAAGAAAGAATTTATTAATTTAACCAATACTTTTTTTGAATATTAAATATTGGTGTTCTACATCGTCACTTACTCAGACAGTGCCAAAAAGTTAAAACAAAAAATTTGACGAACTTGTCAGACTCAAATTCAATGCCAACCAGATTCAATGCTTCTTTACAGATCTACAATAAAAGTTTCGATGGCAGAAGTATTTGTTTAACATTTGTTTACGACTCTGCTAATTGAATTTGAAAACAGAGAAAATTTTGAAGTGGTAACGGAGCTAGTTCAAGTTGATTGGCCTTATCATAGGCCCCATCGTAATAGATTCGTCCTACGAATCTGGAAAAAAATGTCTCATAGCTCCCGTCATACACCAAATATTACATACAATTTGGGAGCTATAGATATCATTTTTCAATAACTCAAATGTTTTTTGGAAAAATGTCTGTTAAGACGACAGCTATGAAATTTTTTTTTTTTGATTCTTAGTACGAATCTACTACGACGGCGACGGGGCCTGGGATTAGGCCGAATATCTTCTGGAAATAATAATTTTAGCACTTTATGTATATGACTAAATGATTCATCTTTAGGACATCCAAGCCTTCTAAACTTTACCTCTTCATCCATTACCAAAATCAATATTCAACCCATAACTTCATAAAGATCCCACCTAAGATAAAATTTAACTTTAAAGCTGATGTCTATTCTCTGCCAGCACTGCCCGTCTCAAAAAGACTAAAAAACTGATTGCGCAACAATAACCATCAGCCTGTACAAAAAAAACTAACAAAAACTCTCATTCTGCAAAAAAAACAAAAAAAACATAACGAACCAATAGAACAAATGTCTATCCTCTTGTCACGAATCACAAAGGATGAATACCAAAACGAGAATGGAAACCCTCATTATACCAGAAACGTCTTTGGTTTCCAGAAAATCCCACATCCAAATGAAAGAAAATAATAACAATACCTCCATTTGCCGATAGACTTCAAAAAAAAAACTGAATAAAAAAAACCAGCACTCAAAAAAAAAAAAAAATAACAAACACCAACAGCAAAAATCGAAGCGCTTCCTCTGCACCTCTGCGTTCTCCATATACTATAAGATGCTAATAAAGCTGCGACCTAGTTTCCCATCAAGCCACGAACTGGCTTGGGGTTTATTTTTGTACCGGCTGTCTTCTGGCTGTAATCTTAGCTTGTTCAAACTGCAAAGACACGATCGTCAGAGACACAAAATCTGAAGTTAGATCCACTTTAAGACATTTTGATCTGACTTCAGCTCCGAAGAAGAGCCTGTGTGGCTCCTCTAGAGACGACTGTACATATATATAGGTAAGTAGGTAAGGTACAACTTCTGTCTAAGCGATGACTCCTTGTCTCCGGTTTAACGTTGTTTTTTGGTTAGGCTACGAGCTATACAATGAAATTGAAAGTGATTTCAGTCGACGGCGGCGACGATTATCGTTATTTCTTTGATTCTTTCCTTCTTGTTTTTTTTTTTACTTTTGGATTTGTGTAAGTGTACCTCGTTCCGGCTTGGAACCGATGATGATGATGATTCTTGAGTTTCCCACAGCAAAGCCCCCCGTTTGACTGCTGGTAAGGTTGATTCATAGATTCCTCAAGCTTGCTTCGAGATAATGGATATTGAATTCCCTTCGTCGTAATTCGTGATCCAATTGTGTTTCTGTCTTGCTTCGGCTCGTTTTGAGGTTCACACGTCACATCATTAAAATGCCATTCATTCCCCAGGTGTTATATAACAAGCTTCTCAAACATACCTTCCTTCAACGGTTGGTGGTGATTTTCGGAAGTTCAATAATCAGGCAGATTTCGAAGCAGGATAATCCAACGAGGTTAACAGACTACGGAGGTTGTCAACTATATTGATTGTGTTGGAGACAGAAGTTTTCCTTTTTCGCTTCTCACTAAATTTTATTGTGAAGCACAATTAGGATAAATTACACGATCTGTGCTGATGATGTTAAGAAAAACCTTCTGGGTTAAATGGCAAAGGTTTCCAGATTCAATATAAGACTGGGGACAGAAATATCTATTTGAATTGTTTACAGCGGCTTGAGAGTTTGCTTCGAATTAAGGGTTTTTTGATGATATGAGGAAACTAAATCGGTTCATGTTAAAGACAAAACAAAAACCTTTGAAAAAAGTCGGTCTTGATCGCTTTTCTATGGGCTGTTGTATGTTTTATTATTTTATGGCACTTCTTTGTGTAAATTTAAGCTTGCGAATTAGGAACCTACAAACATTGCAAAACAAACGCAAAGCTGCACCAATACGAGTGACTAATTTTAGTACAGTCAAACTAAGTTTTGACATACAAATAATTTATATAACGGGCTGGCTTTTGCATTTAATTGTTAACCATAGAAGACTTAAACATACAAACACAATTTGGTGTATAAGCCCTCCCAGCACTTTCAGATCATTAAGACCCCTCTATTTTTAAACTATGTTCACTAAAATATTAAGTTTGCAATTTTGTTATCATCATAGGTCCGATTAGTTCCTACAAAATAGAGTGTTGCAATGTTTCAAAACATCACTTTCTTCATATTTTGACCTAAGTGAATTCTATGTTATGAGATGCATCAACTAGATACTAAAAAAAATGTTTTTTAGAGACATTTTCAATTTTTGTTTCTTCTTAATTAAAATTTGGACAAATCGGAACGCATTAGGTACCATGGGTTGTCTTTTGATTCGAGAGAATTGTGAATCCTAGATTCGGAATGATTCTTGATTTCCGTGATCAACTTTTTTAAATAATTTATATAAAGCGAACATTTTCTTAAGTGAACTAATTGTATCTCTTTCTGGTACAAGGGGTGAATGAATCAGTGAGTGAGTGATCGACTTTTATATATATAGGTATTTAAGCAGGATTAAGTAATCTCTTTTTTTACGATATTAGAAATTTAATATTTTTATTATATTCGAAATAATTAATATCTTAATATTTTAATACTTTTTTAATGATGTGTGTTTAAAATGTTAACTTCCTATATTACGGCGTTTTAAGAATAAAATGTTCGTTTCAAATTTTCGTTATTTACGATGATGAAATTCTTGAACTTTAAAGGTTTTGATTTTAATTTAAAATTCTGGATTTTGAAATTTTAATTTAATAAACATATTAACAGTAAATTTGTTGCTAATAAAAAAAAATATTGTTTACGAAGAATTTAAATCTTAAAATAATTGAACAATGAATTTTTAAAACTGCACATATTTTATTTTTCTGTGTTTGTTATTGTAAGTTTTTCCGGGAGGGGCAATTTTCTTAAAAATGTACTTTAAATAGAAAAAGAGAGCCACAAATATTATATTTTATTTTGTATTCAAATAAAGCTGTTTTAGGGTTTAGTTTTACGTAATTAATTACTAATTTTGTTTCCAATACTCAATGCTCTTATTAGTTTTTAGTCAAAAACAGAAAACCGGATTCTTAAATGCTTTTTAATTTTTGAGAAAATTGAACATAACTAAATTTACTTTACTACCAACTTAGTGGAAATAGAATCTTTAGAGCGGACTGGAGTCAGATTTTATCATCTGGGTTTTGGTGTTTGACTAATAATTAATAAGAGCATTAAATATGAAAATCAAAAATACTACTTAATATCGTAAAATTTTGAACAAAATTAAAAAAAAATTGAAAAAATTCAGTTTGAGAATTAATTTTTGAAAAACTATTCCCTAAAACAGCTTTATTTAAAAACACAATAAAAGGTATGTCATGGACTTGTGAGTGTAACCGTTGCTTTTAATAATTTTTTTGTCTGTTTAAAGTAATTTTTTTTTTGAAATTGCCCCTCCTGGCTGAACGGCGGGGGGGAATAGAACCCCTCCTTTACGATTTTTTTTGTCACGACCCAACCTACAAGTTTTCGATTTTTGTCACACCTTATGCGCATAACCCTGTATATTAAATAGTTTTCTAGCTCTCCGTCTAAAATGTTTTAGCAAAACTCTCAAAATCAATTGCTTTCAGCTACTAAAAATCCATAACCTCTTGAAAAACCATATTCACTTATGATAAAATGCCTAAAATGTTCAGTCAAAAATTTTAGTCATAGGAGATTTTGATTTTCTATATTTTCATAATTCTTAAGATTGTTTATTTGATATTTTTTGTTTCCGATATTTTTGGCTTTGTAGATTATGTCTCCCTAGATTTCTTATTTCAAGACTTTTTTCTCCAACTAAAAGCAAAGTTATAATTTGATTTAAAAACCTATTTCAAATGTCTTAGCAAAAAGATCTAATCAAATCACTCATACGCCCCCGACAACTTTCGCTGTTCTAATAGAAAACAAAGAATATATCTTGTAGTATTAAAAAAAATACATAAAATTTGTTTTTAACACTTGCTGTTGTTAACACAGTTTTTAATCAACCAGAACCTGACTTTTCGGACAATGTCCACCTGTCTAGCTTAAAATAGCCAAAACCGGGTTGTCCTGCGAATTAAATTTCGTTATATTTGTAAAACACCACACCCCGTGGTTTTGTCCCTAAGATTTTTTTTGGGATTCTAGAGTTATTTTCAACTATACTGTTGTTTCTGTCGGGTTTTTAATATACATATAGTTTTTATTAATTTTTAGCTAACTGGTAAAGAATAGACATACTTACAACTTAAAATTTCATTATATAAAATTGAAGAAAAATGCTATGTTAATTTTGCTTTGACGTCCGGAGTACTCCTTTTACACTCCATTTTAACTCCTGCTACTCTGAAAGCTTTCGTTTGCCTGTTCTATAAGTACATAGCTATTACTTAACAATTTGATTCAAAGAATGGCTTCGCAAAAAGATATAGTATGATATTGCAAGTTTTTGTTTGTATTACAATTTTTATAAGAAATTTGATGAAAATTTCTCCAAAAGAAGTCAAACTTTTCAGATACTACTATTTTTGTACATTTGTGACACTGCGCTATAAATCTGAATTATACTTAGATTTTTTTTAATACAAAATATGGCTCAAAAATGGAACGGCGCACAGTGGCTCGTATTGACTTTTTTGGTTGCAAAAATTATATCTCTTAAACGAATAAAGATATCGCCAAAATATTTTTTTTTTGGTTTTGAAGGAAATTTCCAAGGCTATAAAGTTTGTGAATTTTAAGAAAAAATATTTTTCAGAATCTGCTGCTGAAATAAGAAGTTTTTGTTAACGTGGTTAACATAATTGGTATTTAATTCTAAAAAGGTTGAAAGTCAATTTATGAGGTAATTTGAGGGTAATTTAAGTAAACAGTGGGAAAAAAGAAAACAAACCAATTTGAGTGAAACAGTGGGGGAAAAAATCAGTTTTTGTTTTTTTTTTTATTAATTGATTTTTCATTTTTTTTTATTTTTTTGAAAAAGAGTAAATTTATAAAGTATTTTATTGATAGATTAAAATTCAAAAAGTAGAAAACCAAAAGAAAAGGAACAAAAAATTACATACAAACATTAAATTTCTTGGAAACTATCATCTAAGTCTGGGGTAAGGCGTAATAAACTTATAATTTCCGGTGAGTATTGTGCTTTCAGATCTTTTTGGTTTCTTACATACCTTAAGGTAGAAGTAAGTGGATCGGATGAGACTGCTAGCATGTTAAATAGGTCTTCATTCTGTCAAATTCTTGAAACTTTGCACGTATTTTGAAATCTGTATTTCTTGTAGTCTTTATTTTTGAACTCTTAGGCTTCTTCTGGCAATTCTTCAAGTGGTAGTGATTGGTATTCGATGATATTTTGACTATGAACCAAAATTTTATGAAGAGTACGTGTGAGTTGATTTTCAGGGTACTTTTGTTTCAATAACTCTTCGGGTTTTTTTGGTGTACTCTCCAAGTTTAACTGTATTCACTACTTCCCTGCTATTCAAAACATTAAGTATTATTTTGATGATCCTGGTTATAACCTCTTTATTGACTCCAGTTATTGGAGCGGTTGCCTCAGATTGTTCAAAAATCTCCTTGAAATGTTTCCATCATTGCTATTTCCAAATCCTTGCTTTGGTTTATCTACATCAAGTCCAAGCACATTTGACCGGTTTTGATATGGAGAGATGAAGAAAGCCATTCCTCATTTTTGTTTATGAAAAATAATCTCGATCTATGGGCTGCGCCCCATTTTTTATCAATGTTGTAATAGAAGCTTTTTAATTTTGCTTCATTTTCCGGTAAATTTTCACTGGATAGTTGGTACTCACTTAGTATGGCAAAAAAGAACTCTTCAAGACTCTCATCTTTGACAAAAAGTTCAAACAAAATATTGTATGGTATATCCATTTTAAATAATTTTTCCTTATGAAACTGCTCCTTCAAGTTTTCAATGATAATTTCATCGCAATGTTTCATCTTTTTATACCATAAAAAATGTATGACATCCTTATAAGGTAATCTGCTTTACCTATAAGCTTTTTAAAAAAAATTCTAATCCAGTTAAAAACTCTTATCCATCAAACTACCTGTTAGTAATTACTCATACCCGAAATCAATATAGCATTCATACTTAAAAGTTTTATTTGGGGTCACAAGAAATAAGCTATAAAACCCTTTTAAAAACTTAGGTAGGTGTTTTCCTTCTAAATTTCAAAACCATTTTATTTCAAACCAACACTCATACCTGCAAAACAGAGAAAAAATATTTTCCATGATTTTTTTTCTGCACCTGACAAAACAAAAGTGAGAAAAAATTACTGACTTCATTAAATCAAATCGCTCTAGCTCAGCTCTATGCAACTTTATGCAGCTGAGTTTTTGGTTTTATATGAAGAGATATATAAGGATTTACTATCCGTCGAGCTTAGCTTGATTATGTTTGAACCTTTTTTTTCTACTCAGTGTAAAGACGAAAAAGCTTGCAAAAATGGGTGTTTAAAAAAACATTAAATTTAGCAGTTTAAAAAAATTTATAATTTTTTTTTTCATTTCTGATTATAACAATTAACACATATATCAAGTAAAAATAACAAAAAAAAGTTTAATTTACACCTTTTTCCTAGTTCTTACACTCAAAATTAAAAAAAAAAAATAAAAACAATTGTTTTTTTCTAACCATAAAAATTTGTCAACTTTGACTCGCTCTACAAGTCAAACCATTCACACAAATGAAATAATTTTTTCGATTACTAGAGCTCCAAATATTTGTCAATTCAAAAAAAGTAAAACTTTTGCATTATAAATCCACCCGAAAAATGAATTTCGCAAGCACTTTTGCCTAAACGGGCCACGGCGGGGCGTTTCAGAAAATGTGGCATGGTTTTTTTAAGGTGGAAACGCTTCTGCAAATTACACACACAAACTTTGGTTTAAATATAAAACAGAAAGCTCTAAGTGAAAAAGTAATTTAATTAATTTGTGAAAAAAAACGATATTTATGTAACCCTATTTTAGCATTTAGCTTTTTTCAAAATCTGTCTAAAAATTATTTATAAATAAAAAGAGCTTTCAAAAAATAAATTTGTATAAAATATCGATTAAAGTGTAAGCAATATGTTTATTGAAAGGAAATGGTTACACCACTTTTGCAGTCCCAGTCTCAATTTAAAAATGGAGAAAAATAACTTTAACTTCTGGTAAAAATTAAATAATTAACATTTTATCGAAAATAAATCATGTGTACTCCTATAAGTCACCCAAAATAGTGCCAACAATAATAACAACTAATATCGTAGAAATTCGTAGTAGGTACCTACGCAGTATCTATAAAATCAAACAACTGGAGATAAACTTCAAGATCCGGTGATTATCTGCACTTTAATCACACTTTCCTCTACTCTACGTCACTAAAATGCAGTCCCAACAACATAACAGTCGTACTGCGATCAGCTGACTGTGTAAACATCATTTTTTCAGATCGGAGATCAGAAAAAAGCGCGGGATTTTGTTGTTTCAAACCCACATGTTTAAATACATTATTGACAGAGTGAAACAAATCCTATACTAGAAGCTACAAGCTACACAACAATCTCAAAACTCGACTTTCAGCTTTACGGAAAGGCGTCCCGCACCCGCCCCATAAGAGTGTGATTTTGTGTTTCTCTTCTTTTTCCATTTCAACAACAACAACAACGACCTGGAGTTGTATTTTGCATTTAAATAACTTTTTCCACTTCTTCTTGTGGTCTTTGTTTCGTCTTTTCTTGTTCTTCTTGCGTCGCACAGCACTTCACCGTTATATGTTCCGTGTTGTTTGTTATGTTGTGTTTTCACTTTCTATAAAAACTAACCAAATCGACACGGTGACCTAGTTAACGTACGGAGGCTTGATTTTTGTTGTTGGTTTGCTGGTTTTGTAGTCTACGTCAGTTGATATGCTCGTTCGTGTTGTTATTGGATTTTTTTCCAGCTGTTGGTACTGGCGTCTTGCGTCTTGGCTTCTAAATTTATTTCAGTTTGAAGTTGCATGTACAGTAGCGTTGAAGATTTTAGGGTAATTTGTACCCATAACAAAAGTGCAAGTTTATTTTTATTTTGTTTACGCATCAAATATGTAAATATATTGAAAGATGTAAAAATTAATCACTGGTTCCTTTATGGTAGGACAGCTGGTGCAGATAAGGGGCCTAGTGACTTTTACCCTCTTAGCCATATTCCTGTGTGCGTGTTGTAAGTCGCCAAAAATTCAGATGACCTACAATTTTTTGCCGGTTACGAGCGGCTGAGATGAGAGGAATTTCCCCAAGACAAGAGATATTTATAATCTTGGAGAATTTATCACTTCTTTTTCCAGCACTAACGATTACGCCAAAGCATTTGTAAAAAAATCAAGCTCGAGAATTTGATTAAGCTTGACAATACGTTGACAGAGGATAGACAAAAAGTTGGTTTCGCTATTCTGTTTGCCCATATGTCTATCTGCTAAGCTACAGCCTGTTCGATAAGGTCAAGCACTGAGCCGTTCATACCATCGTTTGTTGAATATTCGTTATTCGAATATATAAAGTTATCTATGTACATATTTGCCAAACAAAATTTTGTATCCTTAAATTAATGTTTTTCTATTTTTTTCGAAAACAGTTCTAACGATTTTTACAAAATAAATTCATATTTTTATTTTTACAACTTTCTGGTAAAAGTGTTTCCACAAAAAACGTTACCAATTTTCCCTACCATAAAATTGTATTTTTTAATTTTTTTTTGAAAATATTTTCACCGATTTCGATTAAATTTTGATGCATATGCTTCTTCAAAGGTTGATACCAAAAATTTAATTTTTGAAAACTCAATATGTATGTATTTTAAAAACTTAAAAGTTGGTTTTTTTAAAGTTAGCATTTAGCTGAATTTGAGTATGCAGAAGATTTAAAAAAAATGTTTTTCTTTTGTCAAAAAATAGCCTTTAACAACAATTTTACTAAAAACTATTGATAACAATACCTCCAATAGAATATTAAGGCTTAACCGATTTTAATGGAATTTGTATAGGTACAGAAGCTTCGGTACAGTTTTAACGCAGTCATTATCTTGGAATGAATTTTGTGCTACTGTTGGTATCGTCCAAAATCAATTTATTCAAAAACTACACCTGTCGCATCAGAGCCTAATCAGTGATCACACGGCGATATTTATGGTCGTTTACCGTTTCTTGAGGCAATTGAATTTTATGTGGGAATACAGAATCAAGTCCTCATGTAAAGTTGAAGTCTCAGAAAAGAAAAAAACATACTTGTGAACGACGAGAAATTTACCTCCTGTGGGTTTCCCGTACCATCTCAGCAGCGATGTTTTCACTTTTTCAGTAGACCTTACATTTCAGCCAAATCTTGAGCGTCCGAACTGAGAAACCTTTTCTATCTAAAGCTGAAAAAGAACAATGACAAAGTATATAATCCAACATACATTTCATCTGCTTATTCAATATCAATCCTGCATTTTCAAAAGTGAATATGCAAATGTGCAGATTTATATAAATAAACACGTTCTTTGTCAGTAATTTCTTGTACAGGGTCTTTCATTATAAGAGCTTCCTATCATTAAATTTAAATAAAACAAAGTGTGTTTGAGATGCCATCATAATTTCTTACTCGTTTGAAAGCCCTATCGATGCCATTATTTATGGTGTATGACATCGTTCAAATGTCCACCGGGGCTTCTCAGGGTGGCGTCCATCCAAAATGTCAAATTTTTCATGACTTCCATGACTGGTGCATAAATCAGGCTGAATTTGACCGATGGCATGGGTTATGTTGGCTTTGAGGGCCGCTGTAGTTTTTGGCTTTTTTGCGACTTCAGAAAACAAACGAGAAAAATTTTGACGGGTTCAAATTGAGATCGTGGCCAGTTCACATCACCTTCATTTGAGACGACCATGCGCTCGTGCAGAATTTCCAATGTTGCGTGAGCTCTGGTGTATGTAGCGCCGTTCTGTTGAAACCACATGTCTTTGGTGTCCATATCATCCAGTTAAATGCAAAGGAATTCCGTAATTATCGACCTTTACCCCTCGCCGTTGACGGTGATTGCCTTTCCAACGTCGCCGTCATTATCAGTGACGCGACGCGCGTCCCCAGCCCAAAATCAACACCAAACAGTGTTTTTTTGGGGTGCATTTGGATCTCATGTGGATTTTTATCGTCCCAAATTCGACAATTTTGTTTGTAGACGTACCCATTCATATCCAGAAATGGGCATCATCGCTGATGATGACTGTAAATGGGCGAAACGTGTTGTTGAACGCTATATCTGTCCACTGTGATTTGGCAGAACAGACTGAATAAATGACAGTTTGGCAGCTAGGAACTTTCCTTATTGGAAGACCCTTTATAACTTGAATGAGTTTTGGCAACCCCTCCACCTACGCTTCTGCAAATTTGTTTCCTTCTTTATATTCATAGTTAACAAAAACATTAATGTAAGCACCTGGCTCGCTCCATCTACATGTATGTACATATATTCTAAAACAAATCCATTTGATATTATTGCAAACTTATGTAGAAAAAAAAATTATAACAATAAGCCATTGAACCCTGCGACTGCAATTATCATCGAATGCAATTTAATTGAGTAAAATAATTACCTTTTTTCCATTGTTGTTAGAGATAAAAACTTGACTGAGTTTTTTTTTAATTCTGATAGCAATGTACGAATAGATGAATTCGATTGAGGAAGGTCAATTCGCTGAATTTGATTTTATTTATTGATATAAATCTGTTAGAATACTCGTAAAATTGAATAACTTACAGAAAAAAGCTTTGAAATTCTAATACAGTTACTCGTGATTTTTAATTAATTTCCATTTATCTTCGTTGAAGAAGAATAAAATCATCGTTTTTGTTTTAATCAGACTAAATGTTTTACTTACGGCATCTTTCCTTTCGCCTTTCACCTTGATTGCAATCATCCAGATCAAGAGCTCTGGCATCCGCAAGGGCTTGCTCACTTCCTAAAGGCTTAGATTTGAAGACAATCTTAGCTGGAGCTTGATGTGGCTGAGCCAAATGTAGTAGACGCGATTTTGACTTTGAAACTGTATCTTTAATTCTACTACATTCGAACTCCTCACACATAGTACCTAAGGATCCGTTTCAAAAATCCAACAACAATATCTAAAATCCCAAACACTTGGTGAGCGTAGAGCGAAAATGCTCAGAGTAAAACACTGCAATTTGTTTCGAAATAAATCACAGAAGCCAAGTAAACGACTAAACAAAATCGGTGGAAAAAACATCAATAACATTTGTTTGGTTAATCGGTTAATTTGTCAAGATTGAGGAGTTAAGCCGGGTTAAACTGTCATCTAAAAGTGAAAAACTGGACCTAGGTAATTTAATGCCCTAAAAATAAATAAAACAGGGAAATAAAGACCACAAAATTATTTTTATGATTTATTAATAATTAGTATTTTAATATTCGATGCTCTTATAATTTTTATTTTAACACTTAAAACCAGATGTATTGATGTCTTCTAGTTTTTGAGAAAGTCGGAAACTACTATATTTCAAAACTCAAATTCTTTTTTTTCTTAATCATCAGTTTTTGTTATTTTTAGAGTCTTAAATAACATATTCTAAAAAAGCTGTTAACATTACATTAAGGACATAACTTATAAAATTGTGTTTTTTTTAACTCATTTGGTAACTTTATTTAAATAGACAGTAATGAGCTTGATGAAACTTAAAAGCCCTTAATAAGTACTTTGAATTTAATCTGCTGCAAGCTCTTGCAAGTCCCTTTGGATTGAAAAGACGGGTTTATTGATGTGTTAAGCAACCTTAAATCGTTTCTTCCAGGAGATTTTATTCAAGATTCCTACGATTTCCTGTCAAATTGTTAAATAGAAGGGATACTTATGCCAGTCTATTTGAAGCAGATCAATAGTTTAAAACCCTATATTTTTGTAAGAATTGTCACTCTCAATAAAATTGAGAGTTGTAAGTCTCTAGGCCAAGGCTCTTTTCTGTATATTGAAGTTCCAATGCAAAAAATTAAAGGTCATGCAAATTCACCAAAATATATAGTGTTACCTGTACTCACATATTCTTATAAGTACAAAGCACCAATAAAATTATTAATTATTATTTTTTTTTGTATTCACAACAAACAAATAGGCAATTCAATATCATTTGTCATAACAGACATATTTAACTGAACGACGTGGAAACATATAACATCAAGAAAAACGTGAATAAATAAATTTAAACAAGCTTATTTTAACACAACACCTTATTGTTTCACACAAAAAAAAAAAAACGAAGTCAAATTACAATAAGAAAGGACTTACATTAAACGCGAATGCATTTCAAACGCTTCTTTGGCGTTCATCATCAGCACTAACTCGATTGCATAATCTGTATCATATTTTTGTTTAACATCGAAGAGTGGGTATGCGAAGTAACGGACGTGAGCTATACCAAAGAGAAAAGCGGTGTTCTAATCTCGCCTTCTTCTGCATTCAAGTTATTGTTTTCTTTTTCGATATAATAACTTTCATAAGCATCTAGTCTGTTGCACTTGTTTACATATTTAATCAAACTAATGCTATGCTCTTTCTCCCCAATTCCATGACCTTCAGTTACAATGTGATCCGCAAAGGCTGATTGTTTTAAATTGTTCTTTTTTGCACAATAACAATGCTCTTTGTATCTCACTTGTATACTGCGTTTAGTTTGGCCTATGTAACGTCGTTTACATACACCACATTCAATAGCGTATATGCCAGATTTTTGTTCATCAACGACTTTATCTTTCGTAGATGCAAAAATATGTTTAAGTTTTTGATTATTAGAATAAACCGGCAAAATATTGTGCTGTTTTAAACGGTTTTTTAATTTATTCATTATTTCCGGAACATAGTTGAAGACTTCTCTTTTCATTTCATTTATGACTTCTAAAATATTTTGTCTAAATAATGTTTAATAATCAATTTACACAAAAGCGGCTAGGATTTGTATGAATCATAGTTTTTTCCAATTTCGTGGTGAATTTTATAAATCGACAAAAGGTACTAGTATCGGAAATCCACTAAGTCCATTTATTGCTGAAATTTACATGGCCAAATTGGAAATGAATTTGAAATCAAAAGGAATATTACCGAAGGTTTTCCATCGTTATGTAGATGACATTTTTACAGTGTTAAATGAGTCTGAAAGTGAGGGTTTTTTAACTGTGTTAAATAATCAATGTGAATCCATAAAATTCACAGTTGAAAAAGAAAAAGACCAAAAACTCGCGTTTTTAGATTTGGAACTGACAAGAAAACCTGTAAAGATAGATATCGCAGTGTACCACAAACCAACCAGTACAAAACGAGTGATTACTAGTGATTCTTTTTGTCCCATTCAACACAAACATGCTTCGTTTCATTCTATGGTCCATCGTCTTGTTAATCTTCCACTTTCAATAGCAAATTATAAAAAAGAATATGATTATATAGTTGAAGTGGCTGGTTTAAATGGTTATTCGAAGACTCTTATTGACTCTATCGTTAAAAAACACGCAAAAAAAATGTTTCAAAATAAAAATACAACATTATTTAGACAAAATATTTTAGAAGTCATAAATGAAATGAAAAGAGAAGTCTTCAACTATGTTCCGGAAATAATGAATAAATTAAAAAACCGTTTAAAACAGCACAATATTTTGCCGGTTTATTCTAATAATCAAAAACTTAAAAATATTTTTGCATCTACGAAAGATAAAGTCGTTGATGAACAAAAATCTGGCATATACGCTATTGAATGTGGTGTATGTAAACGACGTTACATAGGCCAAACTAAACGCAGTATACAAGTGAGATACAAAGAGCATTGTTATTGTGCAAAAAAGAACAATTTAAAACAATCAGCCTTTGCGGATCACATTGTAACTGAAGGTCATGGAATTGGGGAGAAAGAGCATAGCATTAGTTTGATTAAATATGTAAACAAGTGCAACAGACTAGATGCTTATGAAAGTTATTATATCGAAAAAGAAAACAATAACTTGAATGCAGAAGAAGGCGAGATTAGAACACCGCTTTTCTCTTTGGTATAGCTCACGTCCGTTACTTCGCATACCCACTCTTCGATGTTAAACAAAAATATGATACAGATTATGCAATCGAGTTAGTGCTGATGATGAACGCCAAAGAAGCGTTTGAAATGCATTCGCGTTTAATGTAAGTCCTTTCTTATTGTAATTTGACTTCGTTTTTTTTTTGTGTGAAACAATAAGGTGTTGTGTTAAAATAAGCTTGTTTAAATTTATTTATTCACGTTTTTCTTGATGAAAATAGGCAATTGTTTTGGATGGTTTGGTGAATGCACTTTTTTGTTTCTAGTCCTAAAGTTTTGTTAAGGACTATTATGGTCGCTTAAGTAAGACTTATATTATTCAATATAATGCATATACAAATTTTTGTTTTTGTTTGCTTAAAGCTTTATAAAATAATAACTCGAATAATAGAATCCTATGAATGAGCTGCGGGGCAATCTAACTTAATTTTGACAATTTGCCTATAATAAAAATGCCAAAATTTATTCTGTCTCTCTCCAGAGCTCATATTCTTCAGATTTTGTATTCGGAGTGAACATAACTAATAGTTTTACTAAAAACAATTTATTTCTTTATTCTAGAAACGACATAACTCAGTCAAATAAAGGGTTTTACAATAAGAGGTGTTATTTTGAATAGCCCGCTATTTCGGTAGATGTCACTTTTGAAGCTGTCATTTTTTGACATTTGACAAGTAAAAACTACGCCCCATTAATAAAAATGGAACGATACACGCTTCAACAACGCATTGAAATTATTAAAATTCACTATAAAAATGGTGAAAATTTGGCAGAGACGGTTCGTAAAACTAAAACATTTTTGGGTCGTCGTGAAGAAATTGGTGAACAAATTCGAGCTGTTGAGACAAGTTAGTGATGTGAAGAATAAAACCCGTGCACGTCGCTCAAGAACAACTGAGAATATTGCTGTTGTAGCCCAAAGTGTTGAAGAAAACCCAGGTTTGTCCATTCCTCTTCGTTCTTTGGAATTAGGCATTCCACAAACGTCATTACACCGTATTTTGCATAAAGACTTGGGTCTTAAGGCTTATAAAGTTCAGTTAACACAAGACCTCAAGCCGGCTGATCATCAACAACGTCGTGTCTTTGCTGATTGGGTCCTTGAAATGCATGAAAATGAGGCTGGAGCAACAGTTACGGTCAATGCGCTATCGAGAGATGATTAATGATTTTTTATGGCCGGAATTGGATGGTATTGATCTAGACAACGTTTACTTTCAACAAGACGGCGCTACGTGCCACACAAGCAATGAAACCATCGATCTTTTACGGGAAAAGTTTCCGGACCGTGTTATCTCTCGAAGAGGTGATCACAATTGGCCACCGAGATCTTGTGATTTAACACCTTGCGACTTCTTCCTTTGGGGCCACGTAAAAGATAAGGTCTACGCCAACAGCCCAGGGTCGATTCAAGACCTCAAAGATAGAATTCGTGAGGCTATCGAGGACATAGGGCAGCCACTTTGCGATTTGGTTATGGAAAATTTCATGAAAAGGATATGGTCCTGTAAGCGTGGTCGTGGCGGCCATTTGGCTGACGTTGTGTTCCATTATTAACGGCATACCTTCCTCTTTATAATGAAATAAACATCCGATCATTTATCTCAAAAAATGCCATTTTTCTTTGAATATCAAAATAACACCTCTTATTGGAAAACCCTTTATTAATAAAAAGGTTAAAATTTAAACTATTTGTGTGTGTTTCTTAAGCCAATGCTTAGTATGCCCAGAGTATACTATTTTTACGATCTTATGTCAGGGATATTTTTTCAAATGTAGACTTCAAAAGTCGATTTTAGCTTTACCCTGCTAACTATCCCGTTCCTGAAGTTATAGAATTTTAACTATTGTCTTTGATGTGTTAAGTCCAATATGCATTATTTTAGTTTATTAAGTGGTAAATCCGTTTACTTATATTCAATTGAGTCAAATAAAAACAAAACGAAACCTAATATCAACGGTTTAGTCTAAGTGGTTAAGCATCTGGAAAACCTTCTATTATAAATATATAGCACGGTTCTCTGATTGTTGATAAAATCCTTAAATTGGAATAATTTTATTTGAGGGCTTTTTTACGACAGAATATATAATGCGAAGTATAACAATTCCCTAATTATTATCTTTGATTTTTGTGAAATTTCCTAAGGGTCACTTAATTCTTTGAACCTTTATACTATATTTGTATAAGATGCCCTGCTTGTCAACTTATTATTCAAGTGAGTCCACTTTGATATGAAATGCAAACTATACACCTATTGCGAACCTTTTATTTCTTTTTTATTTAGGGTTTACTTCAAATAAAATCTATCTCAATCTTAAAATCTAAACATATTCCATCAAAACAAAGAAACTATATTCAATTCTCGTAAGTCATAATTTTAAGTCATGAGAGAATAATAAAAATGAAGGGAAAAAATACCAACAAACTGTGATCTAGCAATTGCATGCGGTTCTACTCCAATAATTCAATCATAAACCACCACCACCACTGTCGATCCAAACAACAACAACCTCAGACCTCAGTCATTCAACCACCAATCTTCGATTGCAAAAGACACTAACTCAAGAGTCTTCATATTCCCACCACTACCATCTCTTCTAAGTTACGATCGTGACGGAAAAGTATCTACTATAGGTACATATACGCAAAATTAGTATACCTAAGTGGGTTTAGATAGATGAACAATCCAAAATAGTTACTAGCTTTAGCTGTGTATGACAATAGTACCTTAGATTTTTGAAAATGTCCAGAATCTTCCCGTTTAGAAAGTACTACCCCTTGAATTTATGTTAAATTAATCTCCAAACCACCGACATCATCGAAAAAGCATTTTCATAATAAGTCCTTTAAAAGTGATAACAGGAGGGAATTTTAATAACGACAGCACTGATTACAACATTTCTACAGTGCATCTTTTCTGCCGCCCGTGTTCTCAATTCCTTGTAAAATCATAATCGAAATTTAGGCAATCTCCGTTCATATTTACATCCCTCGAATGCAATTTGCCTCTCAGATGGCCTTTCATGATGCATGTGATCCATGCCGCAAGAAAACGCGATCACCTCAGAGTCATATTCGATGATAATATAATGCTCAACGATGTGATGGCGCTCCACAATGGTAATTGGATCAAATTATGCAAGAAACTATGTTTGCATTAATGTAGCTCAAAGAAGTTGTTAATTAGTCTTGAGTGTAACAATAGCACACCGAGATGGGAACAACAGGCAGACACTTTATGCATCAGCCTCTGAATATGGAGTGACGCAGCCACCACTACCACCACCGAAAGACCAACAACTTATGATATTCATGTTATGATATTGATATTCCCAATCATAACCATCACAACATATTCGTTTCGTGCCAAGCCCCGAGTAGTTTGTCCATTGTCTAATTCACTATACCTTCTTATATGTAGACTGTCAGGCTTTGCATCTGGTTAGCCTTTTGCATTCGGTTTTGGAGGAAAAGTCCTTGTACAACATACTCGGCACAAAGCTGGACTAAAAGATGAATTGCCCTGATTATTATTCTCATATCCCCAAGCGTCTAAAGCTCCACCTTATACTTCCTTTAGCAATACTATACGTACCTCAGCATCATCGACATCATCATCATCCATCTACTGGCAAAGTTGCAAAACCTTTGCAACCGAGCGGTTCGGTTCAGTTCAGTTCAGCAACAAAAAAAAATTACAATTCGTTTGGAAAATTATAATCACTCTCGTATTAGGTTGATTGGTTTTGCTTTTCTCGAAGTTTTTTTTAATATTTTTTTTTTTTTCTATTCCTTGCCTTCTATAAATTCAGCGTGAAAATGCATAACAAAGGCAACCGGCGACGTGCGGTGTGGCGGTGGTGGCGGTGACCATACAAATCTCCAGGTGCCGAGCATTATTGCCTACAGATACTTTTTGTAGATGAATTGAATGAAAAAGCTCAGTTTGTATATATGTAGCTAGGTATGTGAATAATGTTCATAGTCATCGTAGCCAAGCCAACATTTAGATGAAGGTGTTAATCTTAGTCAAACTATTCGCATTCGCACTAACGATTTGCCACAATCTCACATTCCTGAGGAGGAAACTCATTATTTAATGGACAAACGGTTCCAATTGGTCGTCTATGGCAAATTTATACTCTGTGCTATGGAAATTGGGAATTGAATGAATCACTCAAATTGCTGTCAGAGCGAAATAATGTTATTTTTTTTTCTTTTATTCGAAATCCACAGATTTAATTGTTAAATTTTATTTAGATTTTAAATTACAGTGGATATAATTACCCTTACAATAAACACTACTTCTTGTAGTATTGGTCGGAGGAAATTTTGCAAGTTTTAAATTGAATACATAATAGGAGTCATAACTTCAGGCAATCTTTATAGTCTAGAAATTAAAAAGAAACAAAGAATGGTACCGTTAATAAAGATACCGAACTTTTGAAAATTGGGATCGTTATACTCAGTATGCGATTATTATAATGTTACCTATATATAGTTGGAGAGAAGTAAAAGTATCAAAAAGGAGTGGTAAAGCTTTTAGTGCTAGTTTGTTGAGAACAAAACTATTTTGAGCCTTTCAAAATAAGATCTTAGGCGCTGATGGAGTATTTTTAAATTTTCAGTTTAAATTCTGGCACACACTCACTGAAGATAAAACTAGTCGTATGTTGGCCGATTACCAGATGACACCTCAAAAATATTAGTATCAAACAAACAAGCAAATCGATTTCTAGCTATCCAATTTTGTACTTGCTCTATATAGGGCACTAGCTGGCCCACCCAACTTCGCAAGGGTAGACAAACCTGGAGCTTCACATAAAAATTATTAAAGAAAATATAAATAAATACTTAAAATCCTTTTTGTAATCGAATACTATTTCCTGGGTTCTAAGCCACTGCACGTTATGAATGGCCAATTTTGTAAAATTATGACTATAAATAACCATAACTAACTATAATTTAGTCCAACCTTTATAACTGTCCCCACACGGAAAGAATTTTTGTATTCAGAAACTACTGTTTCGTTTGTTATCCTATATTTCACTCTATAAATAGCAAATTTTTTAGTAACTTTTCAAACACAATTTTTTAAACCGGATACCCATTTTTTGTATAACCTCACTTTACCCTATAAATATCAAATTTAAAAAAAATCTCTTAAGACATTCCCTACCTTTCCTAACCTTTCAAACATAAAAATAATTGCTTGAATCGGAAGTTATTTTATTTTTACCCCATATTCACCCTACAAATATTTAAATTTTGAAAAAAGATCCTTAAAGCCATTTCCTAAGCATAACCTTTTAAACGCAGGCAAAGAGTTTTTTTTCAATCGAATATGTCTTTTTCATTTAACCCTATTTCACCCTAAAAATAGGTGGTAACATTTTGAAATAAAATTACCCATACAAAATAAATAAGCATAAATAGAATTTTTGAAATCGGACATGTGGTTCCTGAGATTATTAGCTCAAACAAATAAACAAAGCAAGAGTTTAGCTGTTGAACGGTCATTGAATTGAACTGAAAAACGAAATGTGCGCCTACAGCCACCTGTTGAGAATTTTCTGACTTTTCTTTTTTCTTAAACCTTCACGTAGCAATTACGAACGAACCCGCGGAAGGAAGTAGTATCCTATTTGGTCCAATCGCTTTTAAGTTTAAAGCATCCGAACACACTACGATCCATTTTTATATATAAAATGGGTGTTTTTTTAGACTTGTGGTTTTCCAGCCTAGAGGCCCAATTTTCGAAAGCTCCAATTGTTGCGCGCGATGGCAGATGGACTCATTCGGGTGTTCTTCGATACTCTGCTCCACAGCAGGAACGCGCACTGTACGGGGTCTCTGAGGATGCGCATTATCTACCAGAGTAAACGTGGTGCGAAACCGATCCATATGGGCTGGGCGATTATGTCGACCGAATATTGGACGCAGGGAGCGATGCGTTTGGTAATTAATTTGCACGTTTTGCAAACGTTGTTCAGGAAATAAGTCTTTTAATTACGAAATGGCAAACCAAATTGAGCATAAATCAAGTGACAGCTGTTAAAAAGACCAACTCCGAAAAATGTATTGCCAGACTGAAAACTACACGCCTAAAAAACACCCTTTAAAAACATTATCGGCATGATTATTAAGCTTGCAATATTAAGACAGTGCCTCTTGAAAAAAAATATTAACACTTGTTTTAGAAACTTCACTTTATGAAGAAAAACAAACAAAAAAACAAATAGAATTTTTCACAGTGACCCATTTACCAGTGGTAATGAAGACATTTTAAGTGAATTCCTAGAATTTCACATTAATCTTTTCTGCCCTTCAAAGAGATCACAAAAACTGAAGAGAAAACTTGTTGAAATCATTATAACGGTTACAATAATTTACCTTTCAAGTCTTAAGTACCCATGTAGGTAATGTAGGTATACCTACCTTCCTCGAAAATACCAATAAAAACCAGTAGCAGTTTAATGTTTAAAGAGAAGCGACAAAAAAGTATAATAAACAATAAAAGCAACTTTTATACCGCTATTTTCGCATAATTTTATGAGGCTGTCAACGTAAGTAGCCGCACGCAAAACGGTACTAAAACGGTGCATGTTCAATTATTATTCATCACGCAAATACAATACAAGTTTAGATAGTGTTCGTACCTATACGCCTATACCCTGCTTCTTTTCTTATACAAAAAATTATATGTGTTTGTTTTATTATCCACAATTATTAACATGGATAGTGATACAATTTTTGTTTACCTTCTTGTTTCTTTGTATCTTGTTATGTAAAGTTGACAAAAATTAATTAAAAAATATCAACGAAAACCGGCTTCAATCCAATGTTCGTACACAATAATGTTTGCCTGTCGTATGATATGAGAGATCAAAGCTATCTACAGAAGTTGACCACTCAATTGTGGGTTAAAGGCCTGTTGTTGTTAACAAAACAAATGAAATTATTGTGTTTGTCAGCCTTAAGTTTTGTCTTTGAGCCAACTTTGCATTTGCCAGCCAGAAATTTGCGATAAAAGTGATTGTATGTTTTGACAAATGTTATACCTATGTGATCATCGACTTTTATTTTAACACATTTTTGACAGGAGATTCACATTTTCTCATGATTCCGTATTTAAGCTGTTGAATCACACTCACACAGCACCCAGAAATGCAGTTTTTCATGCTACGAGAGGACACTCATACGATCGATTTATTTTTATTGAATTTTGACGCGCCAGACTTCGTGAGGCTATAATTCACAGATTTAACCACATTTGTCACTTTAGACAGGACACGAGCAATGTGTCAAACTATGTTAGTACGAATGTATCTTAACCAAGACAAAAAAAAAAGAAGATTTTTCTCAACTATTGAATTTTCGGCGCATTTGTTGATGCCATTTTGATATCAACTAGGTTGCATTTCGGATCTGATGATGAAAAATCGTGACTACCCAATTACCAATATCAAAAAATATATAGGTTTATTTGTATATACCTATGTATGACTGCGGAGATGCATCAAAATGATCAATTTAAGGGAAAGGAACATTGTACTTTTTATGGTGGCATGAAGTCAAATATTTGCAATTGAATTATTGAATTCCAATAGCATGTATGTAGGTAGGTACCTAGGTATGATGTGAGGTATTTAACATAAAGGTGATACATTAGTTTAAACAAGTTCATAAGCAGTAAGCCAACGATTCTTCATATAGCGGTGCCTATATAAAATCGTTTAGATCATAAGATTTCGTATTGGACCGACATTTTATACGTATATGAAGTTCTGATGGAAATCTATGATTGAAATGTTTATTTCAATAACATAAGTCAGAGGCACTAAATTAATTCGAGAAATTTTCATCTAAAGTTTGTGCATACCTGCTTACCCAAATATTTAAATGACCTGAACACAATTTCACACACATTTTATTCTAACAGTGAATTTTTACATTTCTTTGTTATTCTGAATCTTGAAAAAAAAACGATTTTCAGTATGAACAAATAAATAAAAATAAATAAACAAGTTGAGGAAGTTCTGTACGTGACTTTTAGATTTTTAAAATAGGTAACTATGTTTTACTTTGTATTATAAAAATGTATCTAATATTAGCACAAATTTAAAAGTTTAAATCTAAGGCTTCAGTTTAGTTTAGTTTAATTCAGATTTATTTAAAACAAATTGTTTTATTTCAAAAAGTAACTTTCGGTTTAGTTAAAACGTAATTTTTAAGTTTAAAAGTTTCATTAATGAACAATGAATTAGATTTATAATAAGACGTCTATGTTACATAAATGTTCCATATTATAAATTAACGCCAAACGGTGTGGACCTTAATCTATAGTGACCATACGTTCTGCGTTAAGCGGTACAGTCCGGTTTTAAGGTCTTTGTCCTGCGGCCATATCTGTACCGCTAAATGTCCCGTTTTCTCAAGACGTTTGTATAAATATTTATGTGCAGGCCTCTACAATTCTCAAAATGAAGGAATTATATAAATACTATTTTACTTTTCCCTATGCATACAAATTGGCGCTTATAAAACAAACGTAAGATCTGTTGAAGGAAGAAAATGAGATTATGTGTATTTACGGTGACCATATTTTTAAATTCCAAATAATGAAAAAAAAAATTAAACCCGGTTTTTAATTACTATTTTTTATTGAATTTTCGAACAACAACAAAAACTTAAAGGTGCTACCACCAATTGGTTACAAATTAATTTATAATTCGTTTATTTATTTTCATAATAAAATTGGATTATAGCTCAGTACCACTAATAAGAGGAGACTGATGATAGGCGGCTTGGCACCCCTTGAAACAGCTGTATTTCTAGCCAAAATAAACGAATTATAAATTAATTCATAAACAATTGGTGGTAGCACCTTTAAGTTGTTGTTGTTGTTCAAAAATTAAATGAAATTGACGGAATAAAGAATGGTCAAGTTTAATAAACTGACATTCTAGTATGAATAGTACAATAAATAATAATAATAACTATTTTTCATTTTAAAAAATTACTCAATAAAAAAAATAGAACACAAACATTAAGCCTTTGCTTTAGTTAATTAAAATTTTACAGAAGGAACTCTTGATATGTATGTTAGGGAAAATAAATAAATAAAATTAAGTCTACGTATACTTTAACTAAATTTAAGAGTAAAATAAACGCTTAAAACTAAATAAGTATCCTCATTATTTTAAATAAATGCCTGATGCAGATAACATTTAATTGTTCACATATTTGAATGCTTTCCTGAATTACAGGTATAGATTTGTTAAAATAAATATGGTTTTTCTTTTAAATATTCTCTGAACTCTGAACAGGTCATTTCTTAGTTAAATTAAGTAATTAAAATAGATTTCATAGTTTCAAACTTACATTCAGTAGATTAGGCCACGTTCGCGTTATCATTTTGTTGAAAGAATTTTGATTTGTATTAGTTTTTAGTTTTTTTTTCAACAAAATTGAATAAAATATTGAACAAATAATGAACAACTTTTGAAATAATGAATATTTTTATGTTTTTGAATACAAAATAATTCATAATACACTTTTACTTCAAATAATGAAAAGGTTCAATATAATAATGATCGGATGGTCACCGTATATATATTCCATGTTAAATGAATTGTCAATTTTGCTTGCAGTTTGTCATTTTTAAATCGAAAACAAAACAAATTGCTGTGAAGTGAAGTGTCGGAGAAAACTCACTAAACAATTTCGGAAAACGATTTGTTTGACGAAGTTAGAAATATAAATAAATATATTGACGATATAAAATTAAGTGAATGGAAAGAGCTAAATATTTAGGGTGGCTAGACAATTTTCAACATTTTTCAACTAGAGGAGTTCCCTTTGAAAATATTTTAAAACGAGTGGAATATATTTTGTGTTGTCCTGGCACTAATCCGTTCACAGAAAAAATTTTTTCGTTAATAAATAAATCTGGACCGTTGATTAAATTCAACTGTCTGTCGAAACAGTTTAGGCAACACTAATTTCAAAATATGCAGTACAAAAACTGTAATCATATTTATGAAAAAATTAAAAAAAAATAATAATGAAATTCTTAAAGAAATTTATTCTGCATACAATTATAAGAATTAATTTTAAATTTTTAATTAAATCATGTGTAGGTATTTGAAACACTTATTTTTAATTTCTAAAAAACTATTATTATTTAAAAAAATGTAAGGAGATGAATATACATTTTTACTGATCTCTTTTTTAATCAAAACTTAAAAGTCTGTTCTTTTTTTTTTTTAAATAAATGTGTCATTTGTCGTTTCTGTTGCGTACTATTTTAATTTTTTACTAAAAAAATCATAATTTCTACTCATTGCTTTGGAAATCTGTCCCGCTTTTGCTTCAAATAAATCTGGTCACTTTACCTTAATCGAATCTTTCCAATACCTACTTTTATTATTTCCTTCTGATTCTCCATGACCCTTTTCCTGTGAACACTCAACATACATAATTTTGTAAATTTAAGCATTCAATCACTTACATATCTTCCACCCATGGTTTTTAGATGATTCAATTAGGTACCTACAATTTTAACTATTTTCGATCATGGTAATAATGGGTGATTTTTTAAGAGGTTTAGAACTTTTTTTAAAAAAAAAACACAAAAATTTCGAAAAAATGAATGAAATATTTATTTGAATCGATATTTTGAACCTTGCAATTTAATGTTTAAAGATAATTTCATGCAAATGTTGACCGCGGCTGCGTCTCAGGTAGCCCATCCGCTGAGTCCAATTTTGGCATACTCTTTCACACATATCGGCCGGTATCTCACGAATGAATGCATGGATGTTGGCTTCCAGTGCGTCAATCGAAGCGGGCTTGTCCCTATAGACATTAGCCTTGACATATCCCCACAAAAAATAATCTAATGGTGTCAAATCGCACGATCTAGGCGGCCAATTGACCGGCCCGAAACGTGAAATTAACTGTTCACCAAACTCGCCTCGCAATTGCGCCATTGTTTCGCGTGCTGTGTGGCATGTGGCACCGTCTTGTTGAAACCACATATCATGCAAGTCAAGAACTTCCATTTCGGGCAAAAAAAAGTTTGTTATCATCGCTCGGTAGCGTTCACCATTGACAGTAACGCTGCGATTCGCATCATCTTTGAAGAAATAGGCCCAATAATGCCGCCGGCCCATAAACCGCACCAAACAGTGGCTTTTTCGGGATGCATTGGTAGCTGTTGCAATGCTTCTGGCTGATCTTTACTCCAAATGCGGCAATTTTGCTTATTTACGTACCCATTCAACCGAAAATGAGCCTCATCGCTGAACACAAGCAGCGCGCGATGAACATTTCGAACCGAGCACGAATTTTGATAGTAAAATTCAATAATTTGCATGCGTTGTTCATTTGTAAGACGATCCATGGTTAAATTGCAAACCAAACTGAAGCTGTTTGACAGTGACACAAGGTACTAAACACACGTCAGCTGTCAAAACCAGTGTTGCCAAAACCAAACCAGCTAAAAAATCACCCGTTAGTAGGTCCTTTGTCCTTTTAATAGAACTGGTGGTACAAAGAAACACTTATGGCAATGAAATGCAAGTTTTTTTGTTTGGAAAAAAAAACTTCTGTTTCTTGTAGGGCATCGCATAGTTCTACTTTTTGAAGATCTTCAGCTGACATTTTTTTGTCTTTCCAAAGATTGTACCACAATTCAGCTTCTTCAATAATAAACCGCTCAAAAAGTATTCCGTATGAAAAGAAAACATTTTTTTAAGATAAGCAATGAAAGCCTAGAAGGTCTGAGAAAAGGAACATTTCTGGGATATTTTCTTAATACAATTACAAAAAAAATTCTTAAGTTTTGCCCCAAATATATTTCTTTTCAATTTATATTTAAAAGGCGTTAGTAAAATTAATTGAAAAACTGATTTTTTTTGTAAAAAAAATAAAAATATGTCAATATTCTACAAGTTTTGTAGGTTATTATGTAGTTAAAGAGTTTCTTTTTCTTTTCTAAAAAGACGAGACTAGGGACAAGCAAATTTATAACAGTTATTACAGTTTTTCGCTTCGCGTGACTTGAAAAAAAACTCTGGGTGCCTGAAGTATGCCTACCGGTGGAGGACCCTGACTCTTTGGGGCCGCATAAACAGTACTTTTATAAACCAAAACTGTTATAATTGGCATGTCTAGAGTCATGATGGCATGTATCTAATTCGAGCGGAAATTGGGAATATTTATGCACTACGAAAATATTACCTACGTTTTCAATATTTGTAACATTTTTGAGCCTTAAAAGAGCGATAACGGAACTTTAAAAAGGTGCCCTAGAGAAAAACCTACATGTGACTCTCGAAATTTATATCTCAATCCAACTTAAAAAATAAAACTTTTTGCGACCCAAATTTAAAATTGGCGCTTTGATAAACAGTTTAAAATAAAATGGTATGTATATGAAGGTTTTATAATACAAATTCTATATACTACTGAAATACATCAGCCAAGTAGAAGACTTAGCACTATTTAATTGGACTTGTTGAATTATTGATTCAAAATAGCTTTTAACGGCCTTTAGTCCATAAAAATTGTCGTTTCGTCGCGGCGATCTCACTTGGACTCTTCAGTTGCCTAGTGAGGACCTTGTCAATACGCAATTTTTATTAAGTTCAGTTAAACTTACATGAATTTTTTGCCACGAGCTTGTGTTGACAAAAAACACCTCGCGCTGTTACTAACGTAAAAATAAAAAAAAAGAACAGTCTTTTTTTCTAATTTTTAAACGAAAATGAACCACGTTCACAATTAAATCTGCTAGCATTTTAGACCTACAGCAGAAATAGTGCGGGCTAAAGGGAAATAAATAGGCTGTAGAAACTTGCTTGTATACTATATATAGTGTTCAAATTCCTACAGGTTTTACAAAATTAAATAAACAAACAAAATTTAATTTTAATGTACCTATACTTTCTTCTTCTTTTTTTTATATGATTTTCAAAAAATAGTTAGTTAGTTAATTATAGAAACTTTATTTTTGTATACTCATTCCACAAAAAACTTATATCAAGAATAATTTTTAGCATAAGTTGAATATGGTTTGGCCTGTGGCAGTCTACCAGAATGACATTATAACAACATAATACCTACATTTTGAATCTTAAAATTAAATTAAATTTAAAAAGTCACCTCCAATTATTCAGGTTCTATAATTCAGTGGCATCTTTGTGTATTTATAGAACTTCTCCCAACCAAGTCTTTCATTTAAAATACATAAAACTTCGCTCATTTTCATGATGGATTTACCGAAGAAACTGACACGAAATTCTCTTAGAATCGGACATGGCAAAAAATGGTAAATATCTTCTCTCTCCTTGAAGTTGCAAATATCGCACAAAATAAGTAGAAACGGACGTTGTGGAATGCAGTTGAGGTTGATGATTTCCCCTCTAACTTTAAATATCCCACTTATCATGGAAAGCGGCAATCCATTTAAGAAGTACGAGCTTCCTTGAAAGTTTTAATCAAGCTGATGGCTATATATCTCTTATACTGAGAAGATTTAGCTTCCAAGACATAACCGCTGTAAGCTGAGCGAGCTACACCATCCAGTAAATTTTCAAACAAGTCTCTTAGAATAGTGGGTCTGTTTGAATCGGAATCACAATCAACCACTATTTCTTCTCATTTTTTGAAGAGGTTGCCTTTAAAATAATTATCTGAGTGCAGGCCGGTAACCGAAGAATTCTTTTAAGACAGTTTTTATTAAACTTTTCAACAACATCGACCTGCCAGCAACTCCACACTTGAATACCATACAGTATGATGGAGGAAGCAGTGGCACGAAATATTTGGATCTTTGCGCTATGGTCCATACTAACCAACTCTCTATGTACAACCTCCCCAGACTGAAGAAATAGCTCTCTTCGCCTCAGCTAATTAATTCTCAAAATGCTATTTGAAATTAAGGTAAGGACAGATCAAGACAGCGAGATACTTATAATCTCGATTAATTTCCAAATTCTGACCTTTGTAGCTCCACCTTTCATTGTTGGAGTATATACCACCTCCATCCCTGAAGATCATCATTTTAGACTTTCCACGGTTTATATAGTCAGGTTCCGAAGATCACAGTAGCGCTCCAGACGGTTGATCATCTGCTGCCTCAACTAATTCCGCCAGGAATATAATATCATCAGAGAAAATGAGGCACGGTATTCGTAAACCTCCGAACTCAATGCCCCTTCCAACTTTCTCGACAATATCATTCATAAACAAAATGAATAGTAAAGTACTTAGCCCACATCCCTGCCTTACTCCCATTTGCGTTTCAAAGTCATCCGATGTAAATTTTTGTTCCCAAACATAGGACAAATTGTGTCCATACATTGTTGTCAGCAGATTCAAAACATTGTTTGAGATTTGAAAAAAATTTAACTTATTACTAGTATTATGTGATAATCTTTAAAATTGTTATTTTTTTATCTGTTTCACAAACCACATAGGTACCCACCTATTAAAAAAAAAAATTCTTCAATTATTTCTTCGTATTAATTGACCCCACTGCGGAATGACGATCTCAGTTTAAATGTGGATTCGATGGAAGGTTCAACAAACTATTAACTGCAACTGCTGCACAGCATCATAATAATTAAACGACAAAACCTCAGTTGATCCTGATACTATCTCAAAAACAACGTATAAGATCCGTTTGTTTTAAGATTTCCGTTTAAAATAAAACTTCACAAAAAAATTTGTGTGGTCTTTGCATTTTGTCCAAGGCATATAAAAATAAAAATCTTCCCAGCTTAGTCTGTGTATATACGTCGTCATGATCTGGATTGACCCTCAAAAGTCACAGCTAAAGTCCAAATCTCCGCTCTGGCAGCATGTGCAGCTTTTAACTACCTTTCCTATGTGATATATCCTAAAGAATTTAACATAACGACCAGCCCACCGACAACGACGATGACGATGACGACGACGACGACGAACCGGTCTACTTTAAAGGTTCTTGGTCTTTTCTCTCTTTTTGAACGAATGGTGGCTTTATGTCCAATTTATGATTTCCAACAGTAAGGGCATTGCCCGAAGTTTTAAGTCTGTTTATGTCTTTATAGAAGCTAAACCCTTAGTTTGGAGCTGAACTTTAACGGTGCGATGCCGCTGTGAGATATAAAGGAACTTCCTGAAATCTGGGCACCAGGTCACATCCATAAAACCACAAAAATTCATCACGTATGGTACCCTGCGTGATGGTGGCAGGAAGTGCGGTGGAACTAAAATTCATTCAAAACCAGGCTCACTCGACACCACCGCCCGCCGCCGCCATCGCCCGGAAGGTAGCTGATGGCTAACTATAACTAGATACTTTTCATGTTGCCGGTTCACCTAGGTTTAGTGCTCCAGTTTAAGTTTATTGTATCTCATTGCTCTCTATACTCACGTTCGCTTTCGCATCCATCACACCATCAGAAGCACAGTCGCCTAAGAAACTGCCACAATGGAAAATTCTTGAGATTGCACAATTCCGCCGCCGCGCCGCCGTACCGCGGTGACTTAGGTCGTCGATCTCTGAAGCCTGCTGACTTAGACAACTGCAGCGGATGGCACACTAGATGGCTGCCATTGTCTATGAGTCTTTTCTGGTTTAACTCCAATCTTCTCGCGCCGTCTCTGTAGATACATGATATCCACATGTTCGATATCTATCAATGCAGATATATGAACATATTATGTACATACATCTGCATCTTTGTATTTGCGGCTAGTTTTTGGATAGAATTCGATAACACACGTACATATCTACCTATAGACCGAAAGAGCGAGACCGACTTTTGCACCAAACGAAACCGAGAGTGGGCAAATCTCCATATCTAGGTGTATCTATATTGATATGCCTAGGTTTGCATAGAGCACGTTCGAGTGGTGGAACAAGATTTACTTGCGATGCCTGAATGTACATCGTCGTCGTCGTCGTTGACGAGGAAACTAGGTCAGTTGTGGAACTAGCTGCATAAAAAGCTGTTGCTGTTGCTGCTTCTGCTGCTGCATTTGCTGCACCACCACAACACCGGTTGTTGGATTGGCTCTGTCTCTGTGATAGAGCTCAGCTGGTAGGCATGCGCAGCACAGCACAGAGCACTTCTAGCCCCGAAGAGGACGACCTGTTCCGAGGAGTTTACTATAGGTTGCTCGTTGCCTGCTGCAGTCGGCACATTAATAATGCATGATTCGGTTGCCTTCAATAATAATAATAATTCTTTGTTTTGGTTTTGCTTTGGTGCGAAGTTGGTGTGGAATACTCGATTTACACAGAAGAGAAGAGAGACCATCGCCAAACTTTACCGCACCACCATCAGTTTTGTAACAGGATGACAATGACGATGTTATAGCTTTGCCAAAGTGGTTGTTGTGGTGCGGCGCGGGGCATATGGGCAGTTGTTTCGGCAGATTTCGTTTTCTATGTCAGACCTTAGAGCAGCTTGCAAGTATAGAAAAAAACTCTTGGTTTTATTATTCTCTTGATGCTTTGACTCTTGAGTCGCCCACGGAGTCATGGTGAGAAAAACAAAGTTCGATAGTGAGATTATTCATGTTGTTTGTTCGGTCGTGCTGCGGATGTCAACTGTCAGCTTAAGTCGGATTAAGGAACTATTTTATTTTTAAAGGAAGGAGGGTTGACTTGAATTGTAAGGATATTTAGTATTTTTTCGGGAATGCATGTTCGATAATGTATATTTGTGCTTGTGAAAATGATGGCTTAAGAATAACGTTTTTCTGAACATTTTAATGGGAATCTTTAAGAAAAACTTTGCATTATCCTATACCTACAAATTTGCTATATTTCTGCTCATAAATTTGATGCTTAAAATATCATCAAGAAATCAAAACAAGGAACCCATTATATCGACTACAATCACTATAAACCAACCAACCCCAATGTATGCATATCTACGAAGTTAGGGAAGTAGGTACTCGAGAAGTAGGTACATAGCTTGAATCTCAATGGTTCATATTCATAGTTCTTTTTGAACTGTAGCTAAGAAAACAGTGCGTTGAATTAAATTTGTTGAGATTATTATTATCGCACTCAACCAAACTTTTACGTGGAGACAACAAAAAATTTTGCTGGCGTAATTACATTTGAATTAAAATTTAGCAGATGAAGGATTTCGATGGGTCAGTGAATATTTGTTATATTAAAAAAAGTTAAAGTAGAAGCCGGTGACACAAGTGCGTAGGACTGTCATGCCGGAGGTCTGGGTTCGATTCCCAGCTCAGTCCACCTATAAAAAAAACTGACTACTTCCCCTTGCATGAATAATTTCTTCTCTTCTCACCTCAGCTGTACAGATTCGGTAGCAAATTGTAAGTCCCCTCCATTCCTGCAAATAAAATCCACAAGCTGTCACGCCACGAAATGTATTTATATAAAGGGTTTTCCAATAAGAGGTGTTATTTTGAATAGCCCGCTATTTCGGTAGCTGTCACTTTTGAAGCTGTCATTTTTCGACATTTGACAAGAAGAAACTACGCCATTAATAAAAATGGAACGATACACGCTTCAACAACGCATTGAAATTATTAAAATTCACTATAAAAATGGTGAAAATTTGGCAGAGACGGTTCGTAAAACTAAAACATTTTTGGGTCGTCGTGAAGCACCTTGTCGGACCGCAATACAGAAATTGGTGGACAAATTCGAGCTGTTGGGACAAGTTAGTGATGTGAAGAATAAAACCCGTGCACGTCGCTTAACAACAACTGAGAATATTGCTGTTGTAGCCCAAAGTGTTGAAGAAAACCCATTCCTCGTCGTTCTTTGGAATTAGGCATTCCACAAACGTCATTACACCGTATTTTGCATAAAGACTTGGGTCTTAAGGCTTATAAAGTTCAGTTAACACAAGAACTCAAGCCGGCTGATCATCAACAACGTCGTGTCTTTGCTGATTGGGTCCTTGAAATGCATGAAAATGATCCGGAATTTCATCGAAAAATCATCTTGACTGATGAGGCCCATTTCCACCTCGGAGGCTACGTCAACAAGCAAAACTGTCGCATCTGGGGCTCGGAAAACCCAAGAGTTATTGTTGAAAAGCCTCTCCATCCTCAACGCGTGACTGTTTAGTGCGGTTTATGGTCCGGCGGGGTCATTGGACCTTACTTTTTCGAAAATGAGGCTGGAGCAACAGTTACGGTGAATGGATTGCGCTATCGAGAGATGATTAATGATTTTCTATGGCCGGAATTGGATGGTATTGATCTAGACAACGTTTACTTTCAACAAGACGGCGCTACGTGCCACACAAGCAATGAAACCATCGATCTTTTACGGGAAAAGTTTCCGGACCGTGTTATCTCTCGAAGAGGTGATCACAATTGGCCACCGAGATCTTGTGATTTAACACCTTGCGACTTCTTCCTTTGGGGCCACGTGAAAGATAAGGTCTACGCCAACAGCCCAGCGTCGATTCAAGACCTCAAAGATGGAATTCGTGAGGCTATCGAGGACATAGGGCAGCCACTTTGCGATTTGGTTATGGAAAATTTCATGAAAAGGATATGGTCCTGTAAGCGTGGTCGTGGCGGCCATTTGGCTGATGTTGTGTTCCATTATTAACGGCATACCTTCCTCTTTATAATGAAATAAACATCCGATCATTTATCTCAAAAAATGCCATTTTTCTTTGAATATCAAAATAACACCTCTTATTGGAAAACCCTTTATTTTACATTTAAAAAATCTGAAAAGATTTTTCGTTTATTTTCAACGTAAAAAACCATTGACAATGTTTTTCGTTGCTTCAATGAATAGCTTTCATTAATTAACGTAAAAAGCATTCGCCAATTATTGGTTTGTTCGTTGAAGAAACAAATGTATTCATATCCGTGATCTTAGCACCGCCATTTTTGATTTTCGTAACAAAAAATGTTGTGCTGCAACGTGCCAATCTTGTGCTGCCATGTGCCGTTTTAAAAAATCGTTTTAAGCATATGTTTTTTTTTAAAGGCTAGACATATTTTTTTGGCGTGGAGTTAGAACACCGGTTGGGGAAATTGTGGCTGATATACAGGGTTTTTCAATTGGAACGGGTATATTTTGGCGGCCTAAAGCGGCCATTTTGTTTCGGTTACATCTGTCAAATCTGTTGTTTATTATTCAGTCATTGATGCCAAATTACCTTGGCAAGTAAAAAGATTGAAAATATCAAAACATCAAAATCTTTTGGGGCAACAATACGTGCGTTGCGCCCATTTTACGGTTTACATGCGGTTGTCCTTCAAAGTCGATTATCCAAAGTTTGGTGACCAAATTTGAGCCTACCGGTTCAGTGAACAAGCAGCCAACGCCCTCGGGTCCACGAAAAAAAAATTTAATAGCTCACACACATCTTGTTTTATTTCATTTCAACAAAAATGTATTTAAGATAAGCAAAAAATTGTTTTATACTAATTAAATTCTGTATAGCTAACTTAAATTTTGTATCTTTTTTACTTAAATGACGTTTAGAGTTTAAATTTCATAACAAAATTCCTTAAAAAGAGTATTTTAAGAGATCTTTGGCATATTCCAGGAGATTAGCTCTGATGGAGAATACTTTAGTTGGAGACAACACAATTGAAGTTTTACCGTTGAAAGTTTGAAGTCTGTGCCTCATTGATTGACGAATTTGACCGAATACGCAAATAAACGAACAGACAGACAGAAAGGAAGTTTATAAAAACGTGAAAATACAAAATTATGTAGGTATCTACTTACGCAAAAAATCCTTTTCCCTGAATAACTCATGAACAACGTGTATTTGCAATAAAAAGCAATGAGACTAATAAAATAGTTGTGATGGTAATGAAAAAGAAGAAGTTTTTAACTGTGTTCATTTGAAGTTATTGGCAGTAAGTCAACTTCTCTGTGGTTCCAACTTGTTGTTATAAGGGAAACCATTGACATTTTTGTCATTTTACGTTTTTTTTGAAATGGTGATATCTTCTAAATGGATCCTTCAATACATTTTTAAGCACACATGTGTTTTTTGCAGTGAATTTTTTAGGCAGTAAGATACATAAAAAGTACCAAAATAAAGATAATAATTGAGCTTAAAAATCTTCTCTTCAAACCGGCCTTTTGTGGACATTTACCCTGAGCTATTACAAAAAGCCTTATGCAAGTCATTAAGATGAGAGGAAACGATATATTTTTCTTGAATTTACAACTTTTTTTTAGAGAGTATGGGGTCGTTCATAAATTCCTCTTATTTAATTCGTTTCTTGAGATAGAAAGACATAACACTTTTCAGATTTTTAAAATTGAATCACAAGCATTATCTATATATTTTAATTCACAAACGTTTTTTTGTAAGTTTCACGATATAGTTTAAAAAAGATACATAGATAGACATATTTACATGTACGATGTTTTGCAACTCCACGTATAGGCAAGTCCAGTTCTGACTTTCGATATAAATCATTCCGTGCATTGTTCAGTGACAATCTCTTAAGATATGCTCCTAAATAAATAAGCATTTTCCAACCTTTAACCTCCTTACTTGACTTCCTCAAACACATAACTTCTTCCCAATCCCACAACCCACAGAGAGACTGATAAACGCCTTTCTGTTTCATTAACTTAAAGTTGTCACCTCCACCTTCCTTCCTCTTTGTACCACCACTTCGCCACACCGACATCACGTTGTCGGTCGTACCAAACTTCACAAAAAAAAAGTCAATAAGACACTTTCATTAATTTCGCAGAGCGCGATAACCAAATCTAATTTTCCACTTCATGGAAATTCCTTTGCATCCCATAAACTAGCCAAGCCAAGTCCACGAGCATTTTTTCACCACTTGTGCCGAATGGATTAGATCCGACTTAAGTACCGAAAGGAACTCTTTTGCAATCCACTATATGGAATGGTCAGAGATACGCGGATAGGAAGAAAAATGAAACCCTATCCATTTGAAAGACTTATGGTGAACACACAACCACGACTCTGGGGTACAACCGTCGCATATAGGTCCAGGTCTAGCAGTCCACACTGCACAGTCCAGTTCACCAACAACCAATGAAGTATATAAACCCACCCTGAGTCGTATAGATTTTCGGTTTCGGTTTCGGTTTCGTTTTCATTTTTCGGTTCCGAAAGAGCGAAACCCGGCTCTGGGAGTTGAATGTGCCACGCTCCGATGAGCAATTGGCCCAAAAAACTTGTCGACTTTTTCTTTCCATATTTTTTTTTTTTTTTAATTTTTTTCCAGTAATTCTCTGAGTTATCTAGACAACATGGTTAATAAATTGACCGCAGGCTACCGCAAAACATGCTCCCCCTAAACACAACAACAGCCCCCGACAAAATAGCAAAATAGCAAACAATTCCAGTTAAAGACCAAAGCAAGCACTTCACCGCCGCCACACCCAAACAGAAGATAACATTTTTGTAGAAGAAGCAAACATTGAACCATTCATCACCTGTCGAGCTCCTCCTCATAAGCGCAGGCGTGTAGGTAGGTATATGTATATATAGCTCTGCAAACGCAGCTGCAACATACCAACTAGATAAGGTACAAACATACCTACCAACGGCTCTGGCATCCAGACCATCCATCTAAGACCATCAACTTCTCGAGACTTGAGTGTGTGCTTTACCAGAAAGAGAACTGGACAGCACAGAGTGACCAAATGGTTCGTCTCTTGTCTGGCACTAGCACTAGCACCATCGTCGTCCGTCCAATACACCCGGTCGCGGCTTCGGACGCTTGCGCTTGGTCTGATGGCTTTCTTCGTCTTCGTCTTCGGCTGCGGCAGTGGCTACGCTATTGTGGATGTTGCGCAACATTTGACTTTAAGCGGAGAGACGTCGCCGATTATATCATAGCTGCGCGCGCGCAGTGTGTATCTATAGGTATGCCATACTGTATATACACGGCTTCGCACAGCGTACCAACGCTCGTTTGTCCATTTAAATAATGTTTGACCTAAATTTCCATCCACCTTAACAACAAAGACAGCTCTGCGATTCGATATGGCAGCAGTAGCAGAAGCAAACAGTGGCGCTGCAGTGGTAATGCTAGTTGCTTGAAAAGAAACAAAACCTAGACATTAGATTAAGGCAGCAAAGTCTCTGAGCTCTGAGGCAAAAAGTATTCTGCAAAGAAGCAACAAAAACCCCAAGTCGTAGAATCAAAAACCCAAAATCCCGGAACGAACTCCGCGCGCAACGACTACGGTTGCTTGTTAAATTTAGTGTTCTGGCCCCCTGTTCTACCAGCGGAAATGGTAGGGTGCATCGCTCTGCGGCTGCAGACTGCAGTGTTAGCTGTTACCAAAGATCGGGCTCCTAACTATGCAACTGTGGAATAATACTATATGGTCAATTGGAGCGCTTGTCTTGGATACGAATGTGGATGATGTGGTGCTTCTTATGGCAGACAGTTCGGTAGACGGAGAATTGGTTACATAATTTCATTTGATGTTTGTTTGGCATGTGTGATAACAATCTGATGGCAGCTCCTGCTCCGGATGAGTAGAATGATTGTTGTTGGTTTTTGCGCTGCTGTTTGATGTTCAAGATGATGTTGATATAATGATGATGCTGTTGCTGATGAGTGTACGTCTTTGGGAGTGTTAAACTGACATTTCAAAGATTTCTGCCTGCTTCAAGAAAACCATGTTTGTATATACCTATAGCGGCAATAGCTACAGGAAAAAGAGATCCCATCATAACCATGATGATGATTTGATAACACATGGCTCTGTCTTGTTATGTTGTGTTGTTTAATAGTGAAAATGCAGACAAAATGCAAAAGGATTGAAGTTCGAGCTTTTTTTTATGAGCTACTGAAGCTGCTTCAAACGCATGGTTTCTACTTATCTTTCGCAACTGACTAAAGACCAACTTTGACAAGACAGGGTGGATGATGTTTTGCTCCTCCTTTTGTTGGTGTCAGATACCTTGTCTTAGTCAAAGCTGATCGTTCGTCACTTGCAAAAAATAATTTTAAAAATCTAGTTTAAATCAGGTGGGCAAATTTGCTGCAACCTTAAAAATGGGCCTTTCTTGATCAACACCGCATGGAAACAGGAATATTGGTTTGCCACGAGCTGTCGCACCACCAAATCGTATCTATTTTACTTGATAAAAGGAACGTGCTTGCTGCGTTGTAGACCTCAATAAACCCCCAAGCACCCAAGCTCTCCTGATTTGTAAACGAGTGAATTTTGCCTCTAGAAGGATATCTTAAATATTGTGGCAAAAAAATTTTGGGTGATCTATTACGATATTAAATAATTTTTAATCTTTTAAGTACGTATCGTACTATATTGTTGGGTATAATGAGACTGTGACATTAAGATCTACTGTTCCGTCCTACTGGAGCTGGATGAGATTGCTCATTCTACAACTCGTCCCCCAAATAAGTCCTTTTAAGGATCTCGATAATATGCTCTCTTCTATGTATCTGATGGTGCTGGTGTTTGCCCAGATGTCTCTATATTTGGTGCATGAGTGCAACACATTTACCCAGTATGTGATCCGGCGTGTCCTCATGGGTTGCACTGCTTAGGCAAGAATGCTAAGATGTCGTCTTAGCTTGCAATGGCCAGTGAGGAGACCCGTTATTATTCTGAGACTGTTCCTACTTAAGCTGATGCAGGATAGAAAGCGTTCCTGGTTATAGCTTCCAAGTAGGAATTTGGCTTGTCTCAGCTTTGGGTGTTCATTCCAGATTATTAGTCTTTCTGGCTCCTCTTCTGTTTTGATTTTCCTCTTAATCAAGTCTTCTTCTATACCTACCGCAGTAGGTTTCTGAACCCATTAGACGCGTTGTTGCTCCTATTTTTGCTAAGAAGTTTGGCCCGGTACCCAATGAAGTGTGATAATATTATTGTTGCCCAGTTCGGAAAGCCAGTCCACACACTCCCATAACTGTCTAGAGGTTAGTGCTTTATGCGTGCGGCCTGGCTATCTGACAACAAGATCTAGTAGACTGTCCCGTGTCGGCCAGGAGAGGTTGGTTCTAGGTCCGAATATGCCTGCCCCAGTCCCTTCAATTGTTCTCGATCCATCAGTATACCACTTGAGGGTGTTTGCTTTAAGGGAGTAGTTTACCGTTTCGCCTACCCATTCTCCTTTGTTACTGAACTCAGTTTGGGAGGTCTTTCCAAAGTTATAGTTTTTAATCATTCCATCTTTCGGAATGTCAAGTAGGTTTGTTGCTACCTGCAATACGAGTCTCTTTCTTTGAGACTGACCGATGATTTTTCACGTCCCAGTTTCCTCCTTAGAAAATCTCAAGATGGCTCTCTTAGCAGCACCACTTTATAACCACTTGTAGTGGGGTTAAGTGAAGTTAAGTGCTGCTGTAGCTGTATAGGCTATATGTTCTCATTGCTTCAGTCCAGTAATGCATATATGCATGCGAGCCTTTGTAATTTTTACTAGTACGTACTAGTTAAAAAGTATTTAAACCCAATAACTTTTTAGTAAAGGGTCTTAAAGTTAGAAAATTGTTAAGTAGCATCAAGCTTAACATTATGCACCAATGTTCTTAAAATACGTCCCAGGACTCTGCCGCCCAAAAAATGGGATGCCCGTTCCATCAAAGCCCTTTCAAACCCCACGATAATAATGATGCGATATTGAAAGCCTTAGCAATTTCTTTCCAGGTCTTGTCTATATCACTCTTCGTGACATCGTGCGTCACGTCAGTCGGCGTCATTCATTATAAAGCAACTAAAATCAAATTCACAAATTTTATGTTCATCTATTTTTGTTTATTTTCAAGTGCCATTAGAAATATTTAAATAAAAATTTGCTAAATTCTTATTTTTTAAATTTTCATTCGGAGATTTTAATAGATAGTTCAACTGCACGTGGTTTTAACGGGGTTGATTCTTGTGTGCATACTGTTATCTTATTTACGCGTAATAAAAAAAATATGCACGACTGGGTCGCACGAACTTGCTCTTATGTGCGATCACATTGTGGTTCTATAGTCTGAAATAAACTAGCTATGGGAGTCTATATTTTATCCATTTGCCAAAACTTAGTTTAGTTGCAGGTAGTTTTAAGTGAGTATACAAAAATTAACAATAAAGCCCAGTATTGCACTTATGCAATATGCATGCAAGGAAATTATATTATTATTTAAACTGGAAAATTATTTTAATTCAATAAAATTAGAAATAAATTGATTAAAATACTTCTGATACTGTTTTGAATCGAAAGCGATGGACCCCATCTGATTTCTTATATAAATTTTTGAGAAAAAAAATTAAAAATAGTTGGAGCGGTTTTAAAAATAATTAGTTTTTTATTATAAAGATTCGCTTAAATTTTTAAGAAAAAAATTTACTACGTCAATTTTAAGAATTTACTTATGTGGAGTTAAAAACTTAATTTAAAACAAAACTACCACCCGTTTTCGAAATATTGAATTTTCAAAAAATAATTTTGAATTTTTTTTTAAAAATCCGAAAATTATTTTTTTGAAAATTTTGATATGCAACATTATTTCAACTTATAACAAGCTTCTGTTTAAAAAAAAATTGTTTTAATCGGTAAATCAAATAATGAGATGTGTAATGTAGTCGAAAATAAAAAAAAAAATCGTTCTATGGGATGTGCTGTTATTAATTGTTCAATGTGAAATTAAATAATTTTATATGCTAGATCTTAATAATCATTCTATACAAATTTTTTTTATCAAAATCGTAGGAGTCGTTTTTGAGAAAAAAAAAGTTTTCCTTCACGGTTTTTAAACATTTGTATGGGAGGTACCGTTATTTTTAATTATAGGAATAATTTTGGTCAAAAATGTTCGAGATACCTAGTGTTATAAAAACCCTTTTTGCGAAGTTTAATAAAAATCAACCAAGTCGTTTTTGAAATATAGAATTTTCAAAAAGAAATTTTCAATTTTTTTTTTTTAAATTCAAATAATATTTTGTTTTTGAAAATTTCGGTACCCAATTTTATTTAAAATGTTTTAGCTCTTCTTCACTTCTTCATAAAAAAAATCATCAAAATCTGTTGAACCGTTTTGGAGAAAAGCGAAAATCAAAAAAATGGTTCTTTGGGAGGTGCCATTAATAACCATTTTTCTGGACCATTTATTTTATTTAACGGCAACTTATAACTATTAAAATTAATTAAGTTTTGGCCTATCCGTTTAGGCTGTACTGCTGTAGTCGAACAGACAGACGGACGTTTTTGCGAGACCCATTTTTTTCGTCTTCGCTATCATCGTAATGTCAAGTTTGATCAAAATCTCGAGTTCGATTTTTTGTACGAATTCATAACTTGCCATAATGTAGTATTTTAATTCGCAAGTAAAAATAACGTATGTAAATAAATACGTAAAGTGTATTTTCAAAAGATTAAGGGCGTTTTTAGGCATGGAGACTGCTGCAATGTGCCCAACTTGTGTGGTAGGTATTTAAAAAAAAAGTCGTACCGTAAACATATGGTTTTTAGAGGCTATAGTAATTTTTTTTAAGCTTTCGAAGTAAACACTACCATTTTTTTCATTTGATCTTTGCGCAGTGCCAAAGCGTGAAATAAGCACCGCCATTTTCTATATTCAAAAAAAAGTTGTGTGTGCTCAACTTGTGATGCCATGTGCCGTAAACATTTAAAAAAAATTACAAATTTTCAAATTTTCAGAATTACGATTTTCTAAAAAATTAAAGCTATGCTTTTTTGTGCTTAGTTTAAAAATGTGATGGACTTGACAGTGCTATTATGTTGACTTCTTGAGCAGAAATCTTGATCGGAATTCTTCCTTCTCCACTTTTAAATTAAAGGAGTAGGTAAGTAGGTATACCTAAAATCTGAGATCAAAAAAAAAATTGTTCTGACTTTTTCCTTACTGGAATAATATATTTTTCTTTTTAAATTAAATTAAATTTTAAATAGAAAGAATAAGTAGGTAGGTACCAAACAAAAAAAAAAAACAGAAAAAAACCCTGAAGTTCATAAAACTTCGCAAAATGTATGTTTTTTCCTTTGAATTGAAAAATCATCTGAATCTGTGTACCTAATAAAATTTTTTTCCAAATACATATCTGGGGTAATCCGTAAGAGCCAAAACACAAACATTTATTTGAATTCATTGAACGCTTTTCAAAGAAATATGTACATAGTAGGTAGTTACCTATGTATATACAAAAAAGAAAATTCTCTCTCAGATTAAAATATTTTAAGTAGGTAATATAATTTCTTAATAATAAAAAATTTAATATAAATTAAAAAATTTTTTTCTATTTCTTTCCTAAACCGGACGGTTCTCATAATCGGACAAAAATTGGGGAACCACGAGTGTCTGCTTATTAAAGTTTTCACTGTACTTCCATAACATGGTTCTATGATCACTCCCTGAACTTTATAACGCGTTCCTTACCTGAATCTAATCTAAATTGTATTCTTTTGTTTCCATTTTTCATCAGAAGCCCTTCTATATTATTTGCTAAAGATTTCGTAATTTTCTACCATGCTGTGCAATGGTATTTTCCTATTGTTTGCTGAATTTTCAAAGAAAACGAAAATAATCGCAATCCATCTCGCTCGAATTTGTCCCCATTTCCATTGTCGTCTCTTCAACATCAGAGCACAAGCACAAAACCGATATCACTCCAAAACTCAAATCAAGATAAACTTCCAAGTGCCTGACAATCAAAAGAGCCAAAAACCAGACCCTTCATGATCACCATCATCATCTATCTTGGCATCCAAATCCAACCCACGGACTACCGATTCCGATTTCGAACCGAATCCAGCTTCCATTCAATCAAAAAGACCCAAAATCCAAGTAAAGAAAAAAAAAGAAACATTTAAAAATACTTTTTCCTGATCTTCGTGTTGGTTTGGCGGCGCGGCGCAGTCAGCATCAGCTCGTTGTCATCGTCATCGTGGACGCCAATGACGCCTCCAACCACAACAACAACAACGTCGTGGGCAATCTCCAATCTATTTGTTTCTATTTTTATGAACTTGCACTCTCGATGGAGCTATAGAGTCGCCGCTGCCGCCACAGCCTCGTTTAAGGAGCCAGTTAGTTGCATCAGAGGACCTCTTATCTCCATCTCCCTCTAAGCCGCAATCTATGCATTTTTTTTTTTCCTATCTTTTTCTTCAGCTCGCATAATACGATTATAAAATCTGCACTTCATCGCACTGACCCACATTTTGCATACATAATGCCTTTCTTCTGCTCCTCTTCCTCCTAAGCTTCGTCGACCGTGTTCCGATGTTGTGCTTGTGGGTCTTTTCCATTTCATCGGGTAGCCTCTCCTATCCTCCTATCGTTTAACGCAGACGAAGAAGAAAAGACGCAGAGATATCTACCAGATACCATAACAACAAAAATAAACAACGAACCGCGATCGTAGTTGGAAAATGGTTAAAGCAAATAAGCAAACAATCATGGCATGCATGATGCCCATCTAAGCCATTCGACTTGGATTAGTAGCTTTAGAGCGTCTTCGTCGTCTTCGCCTCTAGCTTGCAGTTTTGTTGTGAGTCTTGAGTTGAGAGTCTTGACAGAAATGACGCCGCCACCGACTATAAGACAACGATGGCTGGGGTTTCTTTTGATAGACTTGTGGGCATGAAAGTGAAACTTCACGATATAAGAAAATAAAAAAACCAATAAAAATTATTATGAAAGTTATGTAACGTGCTCAACGCTCCATGGCTTTATGATGGGGGTCTTCGTCGTCGCGTCGTCGGTCTTAAGATTGTTTTTCATTTTTCTTTTTGTCTATGATTTTTGTTTTTATTTTTTGTTTTCTATTATTTTTATGATCTAATGTTGAACGATGGCTGGCTGAGATACTGTGGTTTACTATTTAGTTGCTGCTAATGCTTGTGTTTGTTTTTATTCGTTGTGGTATTTATTTTGCTGAGAAAATTAGGTCAAATTTGATTGCCTTTCCTACCTGATTCCTTTTAGATTGAAATATTTTGTATTATAATTTGAATTCCAAACCGTAGAGTGAAAATGAAAGTTATTCATGAATTTCGCATTTGAATTCAGACTCTTGAAAGAAATACTTTGAGAATGACTGGTGTGTTCAGCCTAAGTGTATGCAAAGCTGCTGTTCATATTTGTACGGAAAGGTTTGTGGATGCGATTGCCTGAATCGGTTCTAGTTAGGTCTGGTTCTTGTTCTGGATAAGCAGATACAAAAACAGTTGTTCGTTGAGTTTTTAACATTTGAATCTCATTTCCGTTTCTTTGTATGTCCCCTTTCACACGAGGAAACAAGTTACTGGAGATTTTTTCGACGTTTTCTTTTAATTTCCTTAAGAATCTCCTGTATACCTTTCACATGAAGAAACAAAATCGTGGAAACTTTCTGTAGTTTTCTTTTAAAATAGCTTGGTTGAACACACTCTACTGTGTGTGTGAAGAGGAATGTCAAAAAAATCTCCTCGAATCGTTGACCGGGAGATTTCATTTTCCCCTCTTACTTCTTGCCCTTCTCACCCACAAACTGAATGTTGCTGGCAGCTCAGTTTCCCCGTGTGAAAAGGGACTATTTAGCCGTTTTCCTTTGGAGGTGGCGAAGTAGGTACTTGCAAGTACTTTGCTAGCCATTTTGAATGGAACGTACAAAATAAGTTTTCCTACAAACCTCATCTACTCGCGATGAAAGCATGAGTAGATGAAGGTACTAGATTTTAGTTTTCATCTACTCACAAGTACTTCGCCACCTCCAAAGGAAAACGCCTTTTATAAACCTTTTTACTTGCGAATATAATGTAGGTGTGTACATACATGGCAAGTTATGGATTCGTACAAAAAAATTGAACTCGAAATTTTGATCAAACTTGACACTACGATGATAGAGAAGACGAAAAAAGTGGTTCTTGCAAAAGCATCCGTAGGTCTGTCTATTCTCCTACAGCCTAAACGGATGGGTCGATTTTCTTTAAACTTGGTATACTAAGCTTTTTTTGGACATTTCCCCCACATGATTTTTTTAAATTTTTTTATCACCAAAAATAACGGTACCTGTCATACAAAATTTTTTGGCCAAAAAGGAAAATCTTATTTTTCTCTAAATCGGTTCCGCAGAATTTAAAAAAAAACTGTAATATGTAAATTTAAATTGTTATATGCAGCCGTTTTGTAAAAAAAATGCTTCCGAAAAATGGTTATTAGTGGTACTTTTTTTGATTTTCGGATTTCTCGAAAACGGTTAAATTGATTTTGAACAATTTTTGTATGAAGAATTATTGACACATTCTAAATAATATTGTGTATCAAAACTTTCAAAAAAGATATTTTTTGGATTTTTAAAAAAGTTTGAAATTTTTTTTTGAGAACTCAATTTTTTAATAACGACTATGTCGATTTTTTCTAAACTTCCCAAAAATCAGTTCTTTAACATTATCTAGAAAAATATAAAAAAAAATATTTCTGTAACCAAAACTAACGGTACTTCCCATACAAATTTTTAAAAACAATTGATGAAAATCTTTTTTTTCTCAAAAACCACTCCTACGATTTTGATAAAATTTGTTTTGTGTGTCGAAATTAGAAAGGTCTAGCATTTAAAATTATTAAATTTTACATTGATCTATAATTAACAGTAGATGCATATCAAAACTTTCAAACAAATATTTTTGGATTTTTATAAAAATATTTCAAAATTATTTTTTTGAAAATTCGGTATTTCGAAAACGGGTGGAATATTTTTTGGAAAATTCAATTTTTAACTCCACGTTAATAAATAATTCAAATTGGCGTACCAATGGTATACATCGCGTTATGTTCAAAACAGTTTCAGAAGTAGTTTAATCAATTTCTAATTTTGTTGATTTAAAAAAATTTTCGAGTTTAAATAATATAATTTTCTTGCATGCATATTGCATATGTGCAAATTGGGGCTATATTGCTAATATTTGTGTATTCACATAATACTGCCTGCAACCAGGGCTCCCTTCGTGGTTATAAAGTAGGGCGGTGTCAATCAGGAACGATTCGATTTTTTTGATCCGATCATGGAAAAGTATTGATGATTGAAATCACAAATTTTCGTTTCAATCGATCCCAATCTCAATCATTTCGATGATTCTCGATTTTCCATCCCAATCTCAATCATTTCGATGATTCTCGATTTTCAATCCCAATCTCAATCATTTTAATGAATCTCGATTTTCCATATCAATATCTTTTGAATTTTAATATATTTTATCGGAGAAAAGAAATATGTGTCAGAATGGGGTCGATCAAATCGGTACAGTATTCGTTAACCTCGGAGATTGAATTTCATCGAAACCGAAATAAAAAAATTGTCGTAGTTTGACAGGTGTCAAAATATGCCAACATTTTTGGTACGGCGGATCGAAAAACGGAGTACTTCAATTTAGGTGGTGGAAATTACCTGAAGTTACCTGGGTCCTTTAGAACACTTTTAATTTGACAGGTGTCCAAATGTCAATTCATTTCCGAGAAAACGCGCTACGTAACTTTGTACATCGTAACTACGCGTCGCACAGAGGAAAGTCCACGTTTTAATTTCACTCTACCGCCGTCATATTGATGTTTACACATCAAAAATCGAATCGGAACAGTATGAAATAATGAATTGAGTGGAGTGAAAATGATCGAATGATCGATTGATTAAAATAATCGAATCATTTTGGTAATCGATTCTTGAACGATTCTATCATTTGAAATGAACGATTTACACAGCTCTATTATAAAGAGCCACTTTGGCTCTTTTTTAAGTGTGGCTCTTTGGCTCCATTTTTCTAAAATCATCCAAAATTGGCTATTTTAGAGATTTTCGTGGCTCTTTTTACTCTTTTTCAGAATAATATATCTACTTAAATTTCCTTTTTCATATTTTTTCAATTTTCCTCTAAGTAAAAAACTCTTTGAAATTTTCATCTGAGTAAAAAATTCTTTGAAATCTGAACCCGTTCATTTTCATTAAAAGATCAATTTCTTATGTTCGGTTTCACAAATATTTAACATGCTTTTAAATTTTTAAATGACATAATTTTGTATGGAACAACCGTCATTTTAAGATTTAAGAGCCTGTTGAAAAAATAGTTAAAAGGCTTTATGAAATCAGCCATTACCTTTTAGCTTTTCCCCTTAATATTTCCTGAACGTAGCAATGAGAAAGAATGAAATGACTATAGTTTGCCATATTTCGGGTTTTATTCTCAGAGGATATATAATATGGAGTGCTCGTTTTTATTCCCAATGTGAAGTTTTCATAGGTTTCAAGTTTCAGTAGGTTCAAAAATACTCAGTTTTCCGAGAATCAACAGAAGTTTTCGGTGTAGAATTTTTGTGTGACGAGACAGCAACAAAAGAAAACAAACTGCACATTGGAGAAAAAACGAAAAAAGAGAATTTCAATATCTTACAAACTATAAACAAACACTAATAAATTCAAGAATTATTTCAAAGGAGGACAATTTTGGGAGAAAATAAGCAAACTATTACTAACAATTGAAAGCAGCTGTAGGACTTTATCTTATTGAAAGTGAAACAGTGCCCCCTATCAAGTCTTCAGGGTCTACAATGCATTAGGGATAGAAACGAGCACTTCATTTTATAAATCCTCTAAGGTTTTATTTTGCAAATGTTTTAGATGTTGTCTGTTGTGTATTTATTTATTTTTGCAACTGTTTTTTTTTTAAGTTTTTGTTATTTTTTTCAAATAAATAAATAGTACCTTGTTGTAACTTACCGTAGGAAAATTTACGCGTGCAAATGTAAAATGTAATGAAAGAAAATTCAATTTTTATGAAAAATAAACAAAGAGTTCGTTGGGACTGGAAAAGTGCATGGGGACTTAACATCTTAGTTACGGCCTGACCCATTTTTGATGAGAAAAGTTTACAAAAATATACGGAAATACTCTCGCACGAAACTATTAATAAAAAAGCGTTAAATTTTAATGTTAAAGCTAGGTACTGCCTTCACTACAGTGAACATTTATATTTATAGGGTTTCTGATTAGTGTCTTGGATGGATTGAAATTTTTGGGATGATGGTTTAAAATTATTAAAATTACATTTTTGATCGATTAAGTAGACTTTCGTTATTTTGTATAAAACTTCTTTTCTAATCATGAAGGTTAAAATCTTTAAGGTTCAAGTGTCAGGCTAGGTGTCAAACTATATAAAAGGTACTAATTGGGTAAAGGCGAAATTATGATTGTTTTGAATGATCTACGCTCTATCCCAAGTAGTCTCCTTATAGCACAACAGCCTATACAACACATTTTCATACTTTGAGAGTAGATGAATAGCAAAAATATAATTATATAATTTTTCGAAAATCTGAAATTTCTCATCCACTTTTGTATTTTAAAAAGAAAATCAAATTGATAACACATGGTTAATGTCCTTAGTCCTTACATAACAATTTTAAAAGCCGTTTCCCAAAAACCAAGAAAAAATTAAAGTGATCATTGCAGGGGCAGGATTCAGGAATCATTTGATTTGTGTCCGAGAAATAAATCCGTTAACGAGAAACCAAGAAATAAGACAATTGGGCGTTGTAGTGGCCGGCTTTTAGTAAATCTTGTTTTTAAAATCGTTCATTAGTTAAAGTAGTTAATTACCGTTAAAGCAGTTTCTGATATACCGCCAATAAATGAGAAAAGTGGCAGTGGGTGTTTTGTACTTAAACCAATTTCCTTATTTATTCTCGCTCACGGAATAAAACTGAAAATGTCATGAAAATCTTTAGTGCCATTTCTGAGAAACCAAGAAATCATAAAAGTAGGCGTGTCAGTGGGTGGATTTTCCTAAATCAAACTTTTTCATTTTTGGGCGTTCTGGTGGGTGGATTTTAATAAAACCAATTTCGTGTTTGTGGGCGGATCGAAATTATGACATATTTACATTTTTTTTTCTTGCTCAGGTAAAAAAACCGAAATTTTCATAAAACTCGTTAGAGCCTTTTCCGAGAAACTGAGAAATGATAAAAATAGGCGCAGCAGTGGATTTTAGATAAGTGGATTTTAGATAAAACCAATTTCACAATTATTTCTCGCCCACGGAAACAAAGTCTTAAAATTTCACACAAATCGTTTAAGCCGTTTCAGAGAAACCAATAAGTCATAAGAGTGGGTCTGGCAGTGGGCGGATCTAGATTATGATATTTTGAATTTTATTTCCTTCCTCATAAAAACAAATTCTGAAAATTTCATCCAAATTGTTCGAGAAACCAAGATATGATAAAAGTGGGCGTGGCATTTGGAGGATTTTACTAAAAATATTTTTTCAATTTTTCTCTTGCACAAAAGAACAAACTCTGAGAGTTTCATCCAAACCATTTGAGTCATCTCCAAGAAATAGAGGGATTTCCGATAAATTATGAAATACAAAAGTGGGCGTGGCGGTGGGGGGATTTGACAGACAATTTTTTTTAAATTTTTTTCTAGTGTATTAGAGCAATCTGTGAAAATTTCATCAAAATCGTTAGAGTCGTTTTCCAGAAACCAAATATTTATACAAGAATAGCTCGTTTAAAGTAATAAGATTTGTGAATTAATGGGTGATTTTTTAAGAGGTTTAGAAATTAAAAAAAAAAAAAAAAACACAAAAAATTCGAAAAAATGAATGAAATATTTGTTTGAATCGATAGTTTGAACCTTGCTATTTAATGTTTAAAGATAATTTCATGCAAATGTTGACCGCGGCTGCGTCTCAGGTAGCCCATTCGCTGAGTCCAATTTTGGCATACTCTTTCACACATATCGGCCGGTATCTCACGAATGAATGCATGGATGTTGGCTTCCAGTGCGTCAATCGAAGCGGGCTTGTCCCTATAGACATTAGCCTTGACATACCCCCACAAAAAATAATCTAATGGTGTCAAATCGCGCGATCTAGGCGGCCAATTGACCGGCCCGAAACGTGAAATTAACTGTTCACCAAACTCGCCTCGCAATTGCGCCATTGTTTCGCGTGCTGTGTGGCATGTGGCACCGTCTTGTTGAAACCACATATCATGCAAGTCAAGAACTTCCATTTCGGGCAAAAAAAAGTTTGTTATCATCGCTCGGTAGCGTTCACCATTGACAGTAACGCTGCGATTCGCATCATCTTTGAAGAAATAGGCCCAATAATGCCGCCGGCCCATAAACCGCACCAAACAGTGGCTTTTTCGGGATGCATTGGTAGCTATTGCAATGCTTCTGGCTGATCTTCACTCCAAATGCGGCAATTTTGCTTATTTACGTACCCATTCAACCAAAAATGAGCCTCATCGCTGAACACAAGCAGCGCGCGATGAACATTTCGAACCGAGCACGAATTTTGATAGTAAAATTCAATAATTTGCAAGCGTTGTTCATTTGTAAGACGATCCATGGTTAAATTGCAAACCAAACTGAAGCTGTTTGACAGTGACACAAGGTACTAAACACACTTCAGCTGTGAAAACCAGTGTTGCCAAAACCAAACCAGCTTAAAAATCACCCTTTATAAAGGGTGTTTTTTTTAGACGTGTGGTTTTCAATCTGGCAATACTTTTTTCGGAATTGGTCTTTTTGACAGCTGTCACTTGATTTATGCTCAGTTTGGTTTGCCATTTCATAATTAATAGACTTACTCCTGAACAACGTTTGCAAATCGTGCAAATTTATTAACAAACAAAATAATAGTTCGGTTCGCGTGACGCATCGCTCGCTGCGTCCAATATTCGGTTGACATAATCGCAAAATCGCATAAATTCTAGCAACCATGGATCGGTTTCTCACCACGTTTACTCTAGTGGATAATGCGCATTGAGCCTCTCGGCTGGAATTTATTCGAGCTAGCCGCGGTGGCCACTTGCCTGAAATCATTTTTAAAACATAATGGCAAACCCTTATCTTTATAATAAAGCTAAATTCTTGGCTGTACCATTAAAAAATATGCTTTTTATTTCTTCTTGAAAACCACGCGTCTAAAAAAAACACCCTTTAATTTGGTCTTTTTTTTATTTTGGGGACGTTTTCAGCGGTGGCTTTTTTAAATAATCTCTTTATTGGCTCTTTCTTAAAATCCAGAAAGGTAGCCCTGCCTGCAACTTACCAAGATTGACAAATGGATAAAATATATGCTCCCATAACTAATTTATTTTAGAACCACAGTGTGATCGCACATAAGAGCTATAGTTCGTGCGACGCAGTCGTGCATATTTTTTTAATTTAAAATTGAAATTTAAAACTAAACTAACATATTCTGGTAAACCACTCCGCAAACTTGGTTCTAGAGCCAGGTTCCCACGCCCTCATACATGGTAACTTTAGCCCGCACACAAGTAAAATCAACTCGAACTTGTTACTAGAACTAAGTTTACTAGTACATTTTCGAATGTTTACAGAGCTCGTATGGATGAAAAATGAAACAAAATTACCTTAAATAATGATGTTTAAATTTATTTGTGAACAAAAAATTAAATAAAATTTGACAGATATATATGTATTTTGTAATATTACTTACTTGCTATGAAAGAAAATTCTTATTATTAAGATGTAAATTAAAGTTTTCGAAAAAATGATGATAAATTAAGACAGACATAAATATTTTGAAATAAAACATCGAATATAAGGAAAACCTCTTTGGGTTAAACTGACTATATAGGCACAAAAAAGAATGAATGACATTTAAGACTTTATAATATGTATTTAAAAGAAAAAGTTATATTGAACTTAAGCTACTTTCGTAGGAATTTTATATTTTTATCCTTAAACACGTAATATTAATGATCGATGATAGTAATAATCTGATATGACATGAATAAAAAAGTAGATATAGACAGAGAGGCACTATTTTAATAATATTGTCTGAAGTGAACTTGTAGAAAATATGGTTTTAGGCAGAGTTGGTTTTACGTTCATCTTATGGAACTTTGGAACTTTTTACGCTTTCAATGGTTTAGGAAGGAAGGAGACTCGCATTCGGTTAGACACATTCTCCTTCGACATCTTCAGCCATTTCTGGATCGAATTCATCGTCTGCGGTTGCCTCTTGGTACTGTTGATACTCGGACACCAAGTCATTCATATTACTCTCAGCCTCTGTGAATTCCATTTCGTCCATCCCCTCGCCGGTGTACCAATGCAAGAAAGCCTTACGCCGGAACATGGCTGAGAATTGTTCGGAGATTCGCTTGAACAATTCCTGAATGGCAGTTGTGTTTCCAATGAAGGTCGACGACATCTTCAGGCCCTTCGGGGGAATGTCACACACGGCGGTCTTCACATTATTCGGAATCCATTCGACGAAGTAACTGCTGTTTTTATTCTGCACCGCCAGCATTTGTTCGTCGACTTCTTTCATTGACATGCGACCTCGGAAGACTGCGGCAACTGTCAAATAGCGACCGTGACGTGGGTCACATGCCGCCATCATGTTTTTAGCATCGAACATTTGCTGCGTTAGCTCGGGAACGGTTAAGGCACGGTATTGCTGTGATCCACGCGATGTTAGTGGTGCAAAACCAGGCATGAAGAAGTGCAAACGTGGGAAAGGCACCATATTTACGGCCAGCTTACGCAGATCAGCATTCAGTTGTCCAGGGAAACGAAGACAAGTCGTCACACCGGACATCGTCAAAGACACCAAATGATTGAGATCGCCGTAGCTGGGGTTGGAAACCTTCAGCGTTCGGAAGCAAATATCGTAGAGAGCTTCGTTATCGATACAATAGGTTTCGTCAGTGTTCTCGACCAGTTGATGGATGGACAAAGTGGCGTTGTATGGCTCTACAACGGTGTCGGAAACCTTTGGGGATGGCACAACAGAGTAAGTGTTCATAATTCTATCTGGGTACTCCTCGCGAATTTTTGAAATGAGCAGAGTTCCCATTCCGGAACCAGTTCCGCCACCAAGGGAGTGCGTAAGTTGGAAGCCCTATATTTAATGAAAATTTCATAAGATATTGATGGCACGATGGTTTTGATGAAAGTGAACTTACCTGCAAACAGTCGCAGTTCTCGCATTCCTTACGCACTACGTCAAGCACATTGTCAACCAGCTCAGCACCTTCAGTGTAATGACCCTTTGCCCAGTTGTTGCCAGCTCCAGACTGTCCGAACACAAAGTTATCCGGACGGAAGAGTTGACCATATTCACCGGATCGCACAGATTCCATGGTGCCGGGCTCGAGATCGAGCAATATAGCACGTGGGACATATTTACCGCCTGAAGAACGTGTCACTGCTATAAAATGGACAAATAAAAAAACAAACCGTTAGTAACTGGCTCCTTCTCAATTTGAAAATTTAAAAATGCTATGAGGTAGCCGCAGGTGGACAACCACGCAGGTGACTAACTGCCCCACTGCCTGACTCTAAGAGACATAATTCCCCGATTCCCAATGCCTGGCACGTTTAGCTCATCTTCGCACTTGGAAAGGAAGTCCATAAAAACACTCTTGAAATGTTCCATGCTAAAAATGGACAATCATTCGTTTGCGCAATGCGTAAACTCTCATAGTTACCAACGACGACGACGACGAGACGGACCGGTGCGGTGTCGCCGCCAGTGCTTTGCATAGATTGTGTTCCTCTGGCTGGGCTGGATGATTCTACACGCCGCGCCGCGCGATGACTCTTAAGTCTAACGTAATGAATCATTTGCCAGAATGTGCCACCACACATAGAAAGTATTCTGAGGCAGCAAAATGAGTTATGTACAATTTCGTTGCACTTGGAAAAATGGAGAAATGGAAATGCTTATGGCAGGCAAAGCCGTACAGGCATTTATTTTTAAAACTCTATCAAGGGAGGGCGTCTCGTCGTTGTGGGTCGCTGTCGACATCGTCATCGTCGTATAGTATCTCCAACATAGATTTTTTACCCCAAACTCATAAGTCGTAAGATTTAAATGAACATATAAAAAATGTTTCCCTACCTGCTGCCTCGTTGTAATAGACACTTATTCTTTCCAGTTGCAGGTCACTGTCACCATGGTAGATACCGTTTGGGTCGATTCCATGTTCCTCGGAAATGATTTCCCAGAACTGCAATGAAAAAGAAGAAATACAAACATAAATTTTAATTTGCAATTATTCTGGACAGGTTAATGGCGAAGGAAACTGCTTAGATAGAAAGAAAGCTATGTGCGATTGTGTGAAGATATACTTAACGGACTGATATGCTGATCTTGTTAAGTAAGATTTTACACCTGGGGGTCGACTTAGGCCAAAACACGGCGTCAGATGTTTGTCTCAGATGTTGAAACAGATTGGGGCTAAGCCAGATTTCTGTTAGAGAAGATACTTGGTTTCTTGAGTTGGCAGTAGGCAGCAACAGAGAGAACGGAGCATTGAAAATAACGGTAGTGTGGCGAACAACCCTGACTTGTGTGTTTTGAATTTTGATTGATAGTGCTTGCATATGCAATTTCGTTGCAAGCTGGGTTTTTTTTTTGAAGTGCAATCAATTTTCTAAGAGAGATTCAGTATGCATAAAGAAAATCTTAATTAATTTTAATGTGAAATGCTAATTTGAGTTGGAACTCAATAAATTAAAAAAAAAAAGAGTTTGTTTAGTAATATTGCTGCTTTATCGAAACTATATTAAGAGCACCTGCACATTTTTCATCTTATCTTAAACGATGATTGGCAAAGTGTCTCAACTTTTTTATTTTGGCAATGTTGATGTTGATCCCTCTCGTCTTACAAAAAAAGTTGGAATCAATGTTTCACAGTCGTCACTAACCGGAATAAGTGGCATTTAAGTTTCCTATATAAGGACTTTAGGCTAAGTTTTATACCAACTTCAGGGACTTAAGTGCACTTTGCGATATTGCGCATTAATTTTTCACATTGCCAACTTAAGTGCCACTTTTCTGACTGTGAAATTGGCCCCAAGATTTTTTGAACAAACTTAAAATGATTTTCTCCTTCGGATAATATTTGATCGGAACACAATTAATTTCCTAATTCAATATTAGGTATAGGTTGATGGGTGATTTAAAAATGAATGTCAGCACAGCTCATAAGCAAGACTAGGGTTTAATCAATTAGAAACTTTAATAATTTTTCAAAATTTCTCCGGTTGTTTGTCATTTAAGTCACGCAAATGTTTTCCATTAAAACATGGATTTAACATTTGATTTATTCAACAAATAGGAGGAAAAACTCATCAACCAGTTATAATTATTTTTAATAATTTTTAAATTTTAACAAAGCCAAGATATTATATAGTTTTAAAATATTTTTAATACAAATTGAATTTAAAAAGCTTAGTTTGGACTTCTTTATCAGTTATAAGGTTTGTGACGATAATGACTCAATTTAAAAACAACAAATAATTTAAACCATATTTTTGAGAATATTTAAAACAAAACAAAAAACAGTTCTGTTACAAAGCATAATATGTAGGTACTTATGTATTTATTTGTAAGTAAAAATTTAATTTTGGAAAATTTTGGAAAATACCGATAGAAATGATTTAACTCTGATTTATCGTTAGGAGGACATCTGATTTTGACGGAATATTATACAAGAATCCCTAAAAAAATAAAAGCTAGATACTAGACATGGAATTACATAATATTAAAGTTTTCAAAATAATATTTTTGAATTTAATAAAAAAAGCAAAACAGTTTAGGAATTCATGCTTTTTTATTGGAACACAGAGTTACCACCTGGACACTATAGTGTCCCTGGGACTCTTTTTTCTTTAAAGGACTCGGGACACATTTTATTAAAAAGGAAATATATTTAAACGATCATTTAACCTCAAAAAACTTTCAATTTATTTAAAAAAAAATAACGAAGATGAAATAAGTAATAAATAAGGTTATTTATAAACTTTTTTTATGAAATGTATGACTGATAACTATTACATTGAGTAATAAAATTATTATGCAACTTTATTCTTAATTTTCTGTTAAGTTTTTCTTTTATAAAACAATAAAATACTTTGGATATTACCTACTTAAATTCGTATTTTTTTAAATGTTATGAATTTATTTTCAAAAGGCCTTATTTGTTCATTCAGAGGGACACATAAATAATTTCGCTTACGGTAACACTGTGCGCATTCAAAATTTCGAAAACTGCTTTATATAAAATAAATTTCAATGAATAAATTAAATTGTCATAGATACCAACTTTGTATTCGCGATGTACGAACTACTTATAGAGCAAGTTTTAGATTTGGTTAAAATTATATCGAACTCAATATTTTTAATCAAACCCGACATTACGATAATAGTGAACACAATTAATGAGAAGAGTGGTCCCACAAATCTGTGCTTTGAACTAAAACCTAAGCTGCCGCAGAAATTTTCTTCAAATTCAGTACATTAAGGGTTTTAGGTTAACCCTTCAAAAACAGGAGAAAAAGAGATTTTTATTAGCTGAAGAAGTAACGGTATCTTCCAACGGTATCTTCCAAGCTATGTATATTTATCTCGGAAACGGCTTAAACGATTGTTAAAAAAAATTGGATTGGTAAATAAAAATTTTAGCGAAACCTGGTATTAACGGCACCTGATAAAGTGAAATTGTTAGATTTTTGTACGTTAACCGCTTCACCGATTTCGATAAAAAAAATTATACGGGAGAGCACATTTAAACATGATATAATATTGCATACCAAAATTTTCAAAAAATGCAATAGGTAGGTATATAATTAAAAAAAGGTAGGTTTATCAAATTCTTTGAAAACTTGTTTATTTTATACTAGCTGACCGGCCCGGCTTCACACGGGTACACAAACCTAAGCTTCGAATAAAAACTACAAAATCAAATATAAATTAATATATTTAAGCTAATTTTTGTAATCGAAAACTACTTAATGGGTTATAATCTTCTTCACGTTATGAGTGGCAAAATTCGTTAAAAAAAATGATCATCTAAGTCCAACCTTTATTACTTTCCCAAAGCCAAAAAAATGTTTGTAATCAAAAACAATTTTTGTATGTTTATTCCAATTAACTCTATACCTCCATGTCAAATTTTTAAAAATAACCTTTCCAACACAAACAGAATTTTTGAAATCAGGTAACACTTTTCGTTTTTATACCCTTTCACCCTTTAAATATCAAATTTTTGAGAAAAAAAATTCCTAAGGCCATCCACTCAAAATAACCTTTCAAACAAAAAAAGAATTTCTTAAATCTGATCCTTTTTTATTTTAACCCCATTTCTCCCTACAAATAATAAAATTTGAAAAAGAATATCCCTTAAGCCATTTCCTAAAAAAAAACTCTTTCAAATATAAAAAGCATTTCTAAAATCGGGCAATTTTTTTATTTTTACCTCATTATTTCATCGTAAAAGTTGCAAATTAAAAAAAAAATCCTCGAAGACATTTCATAAGAATAAACGCAGGTAGAATTTTTTTAATCCGATATGTCTTTTTCATTTTACCCCATTTCACCCTGCAAAGTGATTTTTTTCTAAATTTGTATAGTTATTCTGCTATTCGGGGCGGAGGCGAATCCAACAAATCAAAGACCATTAAAAGCGGTTCAGCCGTTCTTGGGTTATAAGTGTAGTAACTAAAACGACTTTGTTTTATATATTAAGATGTACATATCGTAACTGTTTAAGAAAACCGACATACTCAAAAAAACTTGATTGAGTCACCAATTTTCATAAATTATTTTTTTTCGAATATTTTTTTGTACATATAGTTAGTTATTGTATTCAATGAAAAATTGGTAGGTATGTCAAATTGCCAATGCACGGTGAGGGTTCAAAAATAAATGATTTTCGAAATTCCAAAACTCTCCCAGAGCTGGCGTCTGAAACAAAGTGCTACAGTTATGTCGACTTTATAGAGAATGTTTTTTTTATTCGGTTTGGTCTCATTAACTCAAAATTTTGTTCAGTTTACCGGCTTTGTTAAATTTACGATATATACTTATAAATGGCATATCTGGAACTTTTGTTTGGAAAATTCTTTTTTTTTTACATAAATACAGAGATTTGTATAAGAAATAACATTTTTGCTGAGTTTAAACTTTTTCTTAAATTGTTTTAGTAATATCTACCTATTCGAAAAATAAATTTCTTGAAACTTGAACTTAAGAGCAAGTATATAGTATGCGACCAAGTTGTGCATTTTTTTTAATGAGAAATATTTATTTTGTCATTTTCATCCTAAAAAGTCGACTTTTTGTCAGTTATGGAAAGGTATTTACGAGAATTTATTGTTTAGTATCTGAAAAAATGAGATCAAATTAAAAAAATCGTTTTAATTTTATACCAAAAGTCTATTTTAGTAATTAGTGATGGTTTTTTTATGCAATGAAGATATTAATTCTTTGAGATTGTTAGCAACGTGCGACCTATTTGTGTTTATAATTTCTCCTGATCTCACTCAACATTATTCACAGGATTTTTATGGAATATTGATAATTCATTTATGGATGACCTTTGACTTATTCAAAATGTTTGGACTTTGTTAGACATTAAATACCTAAGCATGTTGTCTATACAAGAGCTTAAGCATTTCAATGATAATTAGACAGGAGAAGGAGAATTGAACTAAAAAGAACCGTCACGTGTCGGTTACCTTTTAATGAGATACTTTAAAAATATCTACGTCAGCTAAGTGCACCTTAAACTACAATTTTCGATTATAACACGAACAAAAAAGAAGTTATGAAATCATTGGTCACAAGCTTCTGTTCTTAAATGAAACTTTTCGAACAAAGTCCACCCGTGCACTTTTTATTTTCATTTCTATGTTAAAATACTTGATTTCAAAAATAAGTTATATTTTAATTCTTATTAATTTGCATAACAGACTACAATATCAACACCGATGCATAAATTAAACAAAATCACTTAAACAATCTTCATTCTTAACGTTATTTTGGTAAAAGGTATATAAATTAATTTGCTCACCCAACATCTAAGGCTCATTAATATTTAAGAGACTTTCAAAACGGTCGGATGCCGGTTTTTGTTTGTGTACAAAATCAACTTCATTTTCCTTGCAATCAAGTTAAATGATACCTACGAACCTACTCCTATCATCGATTGGCCTTCTTTTTTTATACATTTATAAAAGTAAACCAAACATTTCTAGGTAAGTCATTTCGACTTCGTATGATTTTGTTAAGAAAAAAAATTCTAACTAATATATTAAACGCTTGGTTGGTTTTTCTCACCCTCTTCGTCTATAAATAATAATACCTCGTCTCAACATGCAAGCAAACTGAAAAAAAAAAAGAAAAAAATATTCCAGACATCTTAGAAGAAATGACGAAGAGCGCCCAAAGAAAATTCCTTTCGATACATTTTTTTCTAATTTATTTTGGCATCAAACTCAACTGAGCGCAACAACAGACTTATTTACTCGTTGGTGCGTTCAACGCAAAAAGCAGCAACAACACTCTCAAAATAGAACACGACTTTTTCCTTATGAATTTGTATCTTTTGATTTTGTTTCCCGATAGAGGGAGCAACGGCCTGAGTGGCATGGCGAGCCGAAGCTGCATCGCCTCGTTGCAATATGCAATTACACATACCTTCTTCGTTTTGGTAGTTTTTCATATATAAATTCAGCGTAAATTAACCCCACATTTCTCTCTTGTCAGTGACTTAAGATTGAAAAGTTATCACGGAGATAGAAATATCATTATGTCAAGCATCTGTCAAAAATAAATAAATAAATAAAAACACGATCATTGAATTTCATTATTACGCCAATACTTTAGTAACGTGAGTAGTGAACCAAAACGAAGCCATAGAACAATATGTGATAAGAATCACAAGCTGTCAATAAGTGACAAGTAACAGTTCTAGCTGCTTGAACCCGCAAAGAGAAGCTGTCAGTGTCAGATTAAAATGCACCATCGTGCGACGACCGGCGACTCGATGGCAGGTGGAGTGTTGAAAGAAACTAGTGGTGAAAGAAACTACTTGCGAACAGTTCAACGTCAGATGCACTTCCGTTGTGTGCGTTATAAAAAAAAAAAACTCTTAAGAAGCACTTAATTAGCGAGCAACGCTATCGCTGAATTACTTTCTCTCTGCGTTGATCAATTTAAGCAAGATAGAAGTACACTCAACACAATCATAGTGTGTTTCCAACCCAGACATTGAACTTAACCTACAAACCAGAGTTCAGAGAATCATGTGAAAATCATTGACGAAGATAGTAACTAAAAGGTTAGGTATGTGTATATGTATTTGTGGAAAAGGGGTAGGTAGATAAAATAAGAAACTCTGGGAAACATAAACGCAGAAGTGAGAATTTTATCGTTTTTTAATTACAAGTATTTCATCGTAGGTATGGTTAAACTAAACTTTTTCCAGTTTTGTATAAGTGATCGGGCAAAGATCTTTGATGAGACACGAACTTGCTTCAAAAACTGGTTTGGAATTATTGCAATTTTTTTGTGTGTTGACCAGACAAACTCTAAAGATAAAGAGTTTTTTTTTTTGATTTCGTATAATGACAGAAGTCATGTGATGTTTAATCTAGATGAATATGTCTTAAATGCAGATAAGAATTTTAAGACTTTTTATAGAAATATAAAACTTAAGCAAATTGATTAATTGGTCGGTTCTTAAAATAAGGAAGGAAGAAACTGCATTGAGTCACAAGCCAAAAAAGGCAAAACATAAATTCTCTTACGAGACAAAGATTGAGTTTGAACTGAATTTCATGCAACAAATACTTTGTATCAATCATCAAACATGAACACATATTGACAGTTTATGGGGGAAGGGACGAAAAAATACCAAATTATTTTTTAAATTGAAATTTTCTATTCAGCAAATGGCTTTATACCTACCTGAATTTAAAAAAAAACTCTAGCTTTGTAAAGGGTTTTTCAACAGGGACGCTACAAAAGTAGAGCAACAGGGACAGCAAACGACGCCATATTTCTTGCCGCTCTTTTGACATTTCTCTTTAGTAAGGTTTGCCATTTTATGATGGAAAGATATACCGTAGTGTCGAAAATATTGCTGCCGCTGAGGCTTCAGTTGCAGAAAGCCCAAATGTGTCTCTCACACGTCGTTCTCAAGCGTTGGGCATCTCTGTGACGTCATTGTGGCGAATTTTGCGAAAAGATCTTGGCCTACACCCTTACAAGATTAATTTGACTCAAGAACTGAAGCCGCTTGACCACCAGAAGCGTCGTATGTTCGTGAATTGGGCTGAGCAACAACTTGAAAATGATCGGATTTTCATCGAAAAATCATCTTCAGCGATGAGGCTCATTTCTGGCTGAATGGCTTCGTCAATAAATAAAATATGCGGTATTGGTCAGGCAGCAATCCACACGTACTCCATGAGTCATCCTTGCATCCCGAAAAAATTACGGTTTGGTGTAATTGATCTTCCGTGATGATCAAGACCGGCACGTTACATGTGAATGGGGATCGCTACCGTTCAATGATACCCGAATATTTTTGGCCTCAATTGGATGATATGGACTTGGAGGACATGTGGTTCTAACACACACACAGTCACAATCAATTTATTGGAAACCAAGTTTGGAGAACGTGTTATCTCACGAAATGGTCCAGTCGCTTGGCCGCCTCGGTCGTGCGATTTGACACCGTTAGACTATTTCCTGTGGGGCTACGTTAAGCCTATGGTCTATGCCAACAAGCCAGCGACGATTGATGAACTTCGTACGAATATCGAACGTGAAATTGCAGCAGTATCGGCAGATTTATGCTTGAAAACCGTCGAAAATTGGGTTCAGCGTCTGGACTTCTGCAAGCGTGCCCGTGGTGGCCATGCAAAAGAAATCGAGTTCCATACATAATCAAATGTACTTTCACAAGAATAAAGAATTTCATTGATATCCAAGACCGTTTTTGTTTTATTTAAAAAAAACTTTTGTAGCGCTCTTATTGAAAAACCCGATACTTGAAAAAAAAATTGATACTTTAATCGCAAGCTCTGACGTAGTTAAGTCTTATCGGCTTAGCCTAGGCTGCAATCATTTGTATGCATTTCAAATTTATTTTCTATAGAAGATTGATGTTCTTAATTGATAATATTTATTTTCCGCTAGAAGACAATTTGAGTAATAAGCTTTTTTGTAATTAGTATCTAAATCTACTCATCTATTTGTCAATAAATCAAATGGACAAAATATTTAGTTCTCTTGGTTAAAAGATCCATACCAAGACTAAGACTAACTGATCGATTTGTTGTTTATAATGCATTTTAAAATAATTGAAAACGTTTAATAAAGAATCAAGTTTGCAATGCCCTCTAAATGAAAACGAATGAACATGGTTTTTCGTATTTTAATTATTCGACTTCATTATAAATATTATGGAGAGTTTTAAAAGCATAAAATGCATTTTTTCTTCTTGTTTAGTTATTTAGTTTTTTTTTTGTTTTTTTTTTTTAATGAAAATAACTATGACCGATTATTATTAAAAGAAAATGCACGACTGCATCAGTGCACGTACCTATTGCTGTGTTTCAAGGCTGAAAGTGGCCTAGCATTGAAGATGTCAGGTTTTGATTTATAAAATATATCATTGCAAGCGACAAAGTGTAAAAAGTACTAAGCAATGCAAACTAAAGCATGCAAGATTATTTGAGGTACTCAGAAGCAGAACTGTTAAGTACCTATTTATTTATTCACATAGCTAAAGACTAGCTCAAACATACATAAATGCTTAGGTTTTAGAAGATTAAATAATTTAAACATTTTTTTTTTTAACGGAGAATATCGTTCATAATTAGAACGACTGTTTGAGATATATAGGGTGATTTTTAAGCTGGTTTGGTTTTGGCAACACTGGTTTTGACAGCTGACGTGTGTTTAGTACCTTGTGTCACTGTCAAACAGCTTCAGTTTGGTTTGCAATTTAACCATGGATCGTCTTACAAATGAACAACGCTTGCAAATTATTGAATTTTACTATCAAAATTCGTGCTCGGTTCGAAATGTTCATCGCGCGCTGCTTGTGTTCAGCGATGAGGCTCATTTTTGGTTGAATGGGTACGTAAATAAGCAAAATTGCCGCATTTGGAGTGAAGATCAGCCAGAAGCATTGCAACAGCTACCAATGCATCCCGAAAAAGCCACTGTTTGGTGCGGCTTATGGGCCGGCGGCATTATTGGGCCTATTTCTTCAAAGATGATGCGAATCGCAGCGTTACTGTCAATGGTGAACGCTACCGAGCGATGATAACAAACTTTTTTTTGCCCGAAATGGAAGTTCTTGACTTGCATGATATGTGGTTTCAACAAGACGGTGCCACATGCCACACAGCACGCGAAACAATGGCGCAATTGCGAGGCGAGTTTGGTGAACAGTTAATTTCACGTTTCGGGCAGGTCAATTGGCCGCCTAGATCGTGCGATTTGACACCATTAGATTATTTTTTGTGGGGGTATGTCAAGGCTAATGTCTATAGGGACAAGCCCACTTCGATTGACGCACTGGAAGCCAACATCCTTGCATTTATTCGTGAGATACCGGCCGATATGTGTGAAAGAGTATGCCAAAATTGGACTCAGCGGATGGGCTACCTGAGACGCAGCCGCGGTCAACATTTGCATGAAATTATCTTTAAACATTAAATTGTAAGGTTCAAACTATCGATTCAAATAAATATTTCATTCATTTTTTCGAATTTTTTGTGTTTTTTTTTTTTTAAAGTTCTAAACCTCTTAAAAAACCACCCTTTACATGCAGTTGGGTATATTTCTAAAGTTTCTTTGAGGAATATTAAAATCTATTCGGGACAAAAGGTAAAAAGAGTCAATATTTCCATTAATTATTTTAACAATAAAAACGAAACTTAAATAAGACCGTCTGTTCTCAAGACTAGGTAAAGACAATGAGTTTTAGTCAATTGATGCATACTAGCTAGCTAGCTCGTAGACACTACCGAAAACTGCGCCATTCTCCTAAAGTGGATAGTAGTTTAACTTAAGAAATTGTCATTTTGAAGTCCATCAGTAAATATTTACTTATAAATTCTACAAATATTTCGTGATTTTATTTCTTATTTCCGAAATGCAAAGTTTCGAACGTGTTAATGTTCTTCTTCAGGAAATAAAAACAAATAAGACAACAGTAGCCCACATAATAGTCAAGATTTGTTTAACTATAAAAGGTCACGAAAGAATAGGAACACTTTTCAATAATTAAATATGATAAAGTACCAAGTTTTTGGTATAATGTTCTCTAAGCATAGAATATTCCGAAAACCTGACGTGATGGAAAAATTCACAATTCCAGGCATGAAAACCCTTGAAAAAGTATTGTATGGTTCCAAATCAAAAATAATGTATTAGTGCCTGGAGTCACGGTTAAGATGAGTATGTGTTAACACCATCTTTCATCCGAATGCAGGATTTTTATTATTTAAAGTACCCAATATACATAATGGAGGTGTATCCTACGTGTACGTATGATACGTAATGTATTACACGTAAGACTCAAGTTTTTATTTTACCCTACCGCCGGCTAATAGATGTATTCACATCATCAAAACTGTATTTCGTGTAATCTAAATTTCTATCAAAAGTAGGTACCTATGCGATAACAGATAAAGATAAAATTTTAAAACAAATTTTGAAGCATTCTTATAATACAGGGTGTTCCACATAAAGCCTAGTACGCTGCTGATGTGAAACGAAAAATCCCATACAAAAATGATACAAGCGAAATTGATAATTGTAGCAGATTATTTGGAGAGGTCTGCAAATAGATATACTTAAGCTTTAAAGGTTGGGTGGAGGTCTCTAAAAACTTGACTTAAAATTAAACAAAAAATATAAAACAACTTAAAATGGTAGTTATAATGTTTTTAAAAGCAAAAAACCCATTTTTTTATTTTGTTTTATCTGGTTTTTGAAAAAATGATTTTCAAACTCAAGATTTTGAAAACTGCACCCCCTGACTGAAAATGGCAGGGGACACGCTCTCCAATCGGTTCGCCTTTTTTCTTGTTTTGATCCAAGCTACACATCCTAGCTTTTTGTTGCATCCTTGCATCTTACATAGAGTACCTATATTACCTAGAGAACCGACCGGTACCCCTCTTGCCTTAAACACTCGCAAATTTTATTTGAGGTGAGTAAGTGAAAACTCTCTTAGTTTACTCTTTTTTGCTTATCCCACTCTATGGCATCTTATGTGAATCACGTTTTATATAGTACTAGATTATCATAAAAAATCACGAAATTGTTGAAATCCACATAAACATAACATATTTTAAATAAGCTTTTAATGGTTTTTAGTCCATACAAATTGGTGTTTGGTCCCGGCAATCTCAACTGATGAGTCCAAGTGAGATCGCCTGTACGAAGCGTCAATTTTGTATGGACTTAAGGCCGTTAAAAGCTATTTTGAATCAATAATAATTCAAAAAGCCAATTAAAAAGTGTCAAGTATTTTACCTAAAACCTTCATAAAAAAAACATTTTCTAATTGTGACAATTAAAATGGGTATGTTCATGTTTCAGTACTTGAAAATTTACGCTTAAGAATTACTGAACTAAAAATTATTTTGGTAAATAAAAGCTCAAGTACCTCAGAACTCAATATCTACTCAAATTTTTATTGAATGCTCAATCCAGAAATCATATATCTGTCAATGCACTTTAAACAAAACCTTCTTTAATCTTTCATCCCAAAATCAAATCCTTCAACTTCAATAACTCTGCTTAAAAATATCTCACTGACAGATTTTTTATTTTTGTATAAAATTTGTTGGGCGCCAGTTTATCTAATGCATGCGCTGATCCAGTTTGACTGACATGATTGAGTACTCAATTTTTAATTGACACTAAACAACACTGTCAGATATGTTTTCTTCAAAAAAGACAGACAGTTAATCAAATTATCTTTTTGATCTTGTCAAGCAATTAAAGTTTCTTCACATACTTCAAAAAAAAAAACATACTACTTCAATTGTATGTAGGTATATCTTTAAGATAACTCATATCAACAAAACATCTCCATTAAGGAAGTCGTTAATCACTTGATTAAAAAAGAAAATATTTATTTTACGCCCATGAAATAAGTGACTCCAAGGAGATTTTCGATTATCACCCAAAACTAAAAAAAAACATAAATCCAAAAATAGTATTTTTGTATGAGATGTACTTTCTTATAGCGCAAGACGGTCCTAAGATACATTTCAGAGAAATGTCACTTCACACAGTAGTTTTTTTTTTCTTTCTTGTTTTCAAATACTCTCCCACTGCAACAGCACAGCACAGCACCAGCAAAAAGTCATGCCACATGCCCTGTTTGAAGGTGGCGATGATATTTTTGAATACCGGGACGTTTCGTTCCGATCCGATCTCAAGGGAGGATCACGATTGAAATAGATATACAATTGCTCCCGTTGGTGAGGTATTTCAAAAATAGCATCTAAAATACACGAAGCGAACAATCCTCATGCGTTGCTGTCATTCTTACATATAAATAGTGGCGCACTATCCCTAGGGCAGAAAACAGGCACCTAAAACTGAACTGATATGGGATGGGTTAAAGTATACTTTTTTAATTTATTAACAAAAATTAAGAATTGTACTTTCTAGTCATTTAAAAATACCTTGTTAAAAGCTTTGGGAATAAAAACTGACATACCACGCAACACTGGTGATTGCATTTTATTACCAAAAAATAAAGACAGGTAGTCGCAGTCAGTAAAATGCAAAAAAATGTTCACCTTGAAATTCTATACATTTCCTGTCTATGGTCAAACTCTCTGTAGTCATGGTCGAAAACGTTAGAGGGAACACGTTTTCAATTGTTTTCAAATCAAAACATAAAAAAAAACATTTTTTTAAACTCTTACACCTTCTATCGTTATGGAAACTAGCAAAACAAAGTTTGACTTTGGACTAAAAATGTTCAGAATTTCAAGCTAAATATTTTTCACTTCCTACACCACCAATAGGAGTCGAAAAAAGAACTGTGTGAGTGCCTGAACTCACGGTTAAATATGTGTACACACCGACGTTTGTCCAAGCGCAGTTTTGAGAATCCATATGAGAAATCGTTCATACGTTGTTGCCTACGTGCAAAGATCCACGTTGTTGCCTACGTGCAAGGATCCAAAACGGACTAGTTTTCTTGAAGGGGATCGATAGGATTGAACGTACCCAATATCCTTCTATGGAGATTTTCGTAACGTAACGTTCTAAGTCTTAAAGTGTGACCTAGTAACTTTTCACAGAGTAAAGTCCATGTTATTATTTCACTCTGCCGCTGGGAATCCCGGCATAGATGTTTACTCATCAATAAATCTGTTCTTAAAAAGGGCAAATACCCAACCAGGTATTGCTCTGTTAAAGGCTCCCGGAGAAGTTCAAGATATTACCAGTTCTGATGAAGAAGAAGATGGTTCTTTCAAGGTTCCTTAAGACACCTTTGAAATGCGTTTACTAAATCCAAATATTTATTCGAATTGAAAAGATGCAAACAAAAAAATGACGAAGTAATAAACAAAAAAAGTTAAATTTTTAATAAAAGTCCATGAAGTTCTGACACATATGCAAACCAAAATGCAGCCCTGCTACAATGTTTTGTGATTTTAATTTTGTTTACACGAAATCAATCACAAATTAGTTAAAACAGAATTTTTCTTCTTAAGAGCCTCTAAAGACCAATAAGCCTATTCCGGCCTTGGTAACAACTTAGTCACAGTCTCAGATTGTGCAGCACCCCAAATTTGGAATCCTATATACAAGCGGATTTTATTAAATTTTTAATTTTTATTTTTTTCCTATAAGAAAAAAATCAAACTCAAAAGTAATTTTATATCCAATTGAGGAGGACATTTGCATCCGTGCGTAATAAGCGCGAGCCTCGAGCTTAATTGCGTTTGCACATGTAACGCGTGCTCAATCAGGTGCTCTCAATTTCTTTTTAACATTTAATGAATATATTTTGTTGCATTTTTATCGCATAGGTGATTCCTAATTTGGGCGTTGGGCAATCAAGTGATTTTGTTGTGACATGTTGATGTTGACCGAGGCAAAATCAAAATACTATCTATACACACAATATTTTTTTTTGTAGAGATATTCGGACTTAAAAAAGCAAAAGCTGTTCTCAATGGATACGACTACTTTGGGGGACTAATTGTTTAGTTTTAAGGGGCATAACAAGTGCGACTGGGTGATGTATTATAGCAATTGCATATTATACAATTTATTAGCAAACAGATCACGTTATATCGAGAGATTATCTATCTATCTTTTTTTTTAGGTAGGTAGATACATTATATCGTTGCTCGTATGCGCACTGCCTATCCTTGTCGTCAGGCTATAGCACTCGCATTGGATAGATATGGAAGAGCAACTCATTACATAGATATATATTATAATGAGAATAATTGCTGTTGACTTGCCAATGAGGAGATACAAGATACAAGTTAGTGTATAATTGAATTGACAGGCTAACCGAGTGTAGCACAAAACAAGTAAAAAGCATATTCTTGCGATTTTATTTGAAACGGGGATGTACAAGTTCAGGGCCGAGAAATGCCGGTGAGCTCTTTGGCAGATATATATGTATTTAAGTGGGTTAGATGAGAGGTTTCTAATTTTTCTACGGAATCGGAAGATCGATAAAAGAGAAAATTATAATCATTTTCAAACAATTTTAACTCCGAATAAAATTCATTTCATGACAAATTAAGATTATCCACATAGTGGACAAATTGGTTAAGTTTGAGTAATTGGTATAAAGAGTTAAGTGGCTAATTTACCGTTGCCAATTATGTTTTAACTATACCTTCTGTTTGGACTTTCATCTGAAATTATTTAAAATGACTGTTGTCAACCTGAAAAATGTTGTACCTATATTTTTTTAACAATCTATGTCTTACCATAACTAATGGGTGATTTTTTAAGAGGTTTAGAACTTTTTTTAAAAAAAAAAACACAAAAAATTCGAAAAAATGAATGAAATATTTATTTGAATCGATAGTTTGAACCTTGCAATTTAATGTTTAAAGATAATTTCATGCAAATGTTGACCGCGGCTGCGTCTCAGGTAGCCCATCCGCTGAGTCCAATTTTGGCATACTCTTTCACACATATCGGCCGGTATCTCACGAATGAATGCATGGATGTTGGCTTCCAGTGCGTCAATCGAAGCGAGCTTGTCCCTATAAGCATTAGCCTTGACATACCCCCACAAAAAATAATCTAATGGTGTCAAATCGCACGATCTAGGCGGCCAATTGACCGGCCCGAAACGTGAAATTAACTGTTCACCAAACTCGCCTCGCAATTGAGCCATTTTTTCGCGTGCTATGTGGCATGTGGCACCGTCTTGTTGAAACCACATATCATGCAAGTCAAGAACTTCCATTTCGGGCAAAAAAAAGTTTGTTATCATCGCTCGGTAGCGTTCACCATTGACAGTAACGCTGCGATTCGCATCATCTTTGAAGAAATAGGCCCAATAATGCCGCCGGCCCATAAACCGCACCAAACAGTGGCTTTTTCGGGATGCATTGGTAGCTGTTGCAATGCTTCTGGCTGATCTTCACTCCAAATGCGGCAATTTTGCTTATTTACGTACACATTCAACCAAAAATGAGCCTCATCGCTGAACACAAGCAGCGCGCGATGAACATTTCGAACCGAGCACGAATTTTGATAGTAAAATTCAATAATTTGCAAGCGTTGTTCATTTGTAAGACGATCCATGGTTAAATTGCAAACCAAACTGAAGCTGTTTGACAGTGACACAAGGTACTAAACACACGTCAGCTGTCAAAACCAGTGTTGCCAAAACCAAACCAGCCAAAAAATCACCCGTTATATACATAAATAATCGGCAACTTTTAATGCCATGCCGCAGTAACAGTATCTACTTCCAATAAGAACGTTTTAAAGCTTCCGTCACCGTGCGTCGGCATCGGAAGCGTCAAGCCTGATTCACAATGCGGCGAGAAAACGAGACGTGAGCGTGACGAGAACTCGTTGTAGTCGTCAAACCAATTTCAAACAATGAAAGCATACCTGGATATACACAATGCGGCGTTTCTCGTCGACACGTCACGCCAAGAATTCGAAAAATTGAAAAAAAGACGCGACGTGACCACGATTTTCATTTTTGCTAAGTAATTTACATATATATTTTTCAAAGAAGAAATGATCAAATGTGTATTAAAAAATAAAGTTATTGATAAATCTATTGTTTTGTATGTTATTTTGTTTCTTTTTAATTGATTTTTTTTTTTTACAGAAATGAGTTTTTGTCGTAAGAACGCTCGCTGCATTGTGAATTGGGCGACGATTTTGTGACTAGAAAAAGACGACAGCGTTTCTCTTCACGCTCACGTCTCGTTTCTTCGTCGCTTTGTGAAACAGGCTTCACTGCAAAGATAACCGAGGCATAGTCATCGTAACTACGAAGAAATAGTTTTGTGTACCCCGGCACGTACATCGAAAAAATAAAAGCGAAATAAGGCCAAACGACTATAATTATATTTCACTGGGGATATAAAACAAAAATCCAAAATATCCTCCAGTACAGATGCAGATGAAACTGACATTTTGGTTGATCCGTGGCCACATCACAATCGGACGATATTGTTTCCACTATTGCTATAACTATCATATCTGTAGAGAAAAATAAAGATAGCTAGCTATCTTAAAAATGATATCGTTCGATCGTTTTCGTTTTACGTGATGAAGCCTCTTATATGTCAAAATATTTTGGACAGAAGTTAACAGACATGGAAATTATAACTACTACCTCCCAAGCTCCCCCTTCTGTTATAACTAACATTTCGCTCTTTTCATAAAATGTCAACAGTGTTTGGTGGAATTTAGAAGGGAAATCCTTTCATCCAGTCGGTTAATTCACTTTTTGTCCCGCAAATCTTTTTTTTATATTTCCCATAAAAAGGTGATATTTTCATTAAATATTTACGTAGGCGAAGTTTTTTAAGTAAATTAAATTTCTTGCTAAGAAATAAATAGGATTCAATTTTATCCCAGAATTATTATTTATTATGGAAACTATCTTAAGATGAAAACTTTAGTTCCTGCTATTATTTTTTTTTTCTTTCAGTTGAATTAAAAACTTCTTTGAGGGATCTTTGAGAGGGCAGCTATTTTTTCGTTTCACTAAAAACTCTTTCACAAATATTTTCGCATCAGTTATTATTCGTCTTGATGATAATTGAATTGTCTTCAAATAATTCTTAAGGTCGAGGAATACTCACAGAGAGAGAAAGAGATAGGTACAGGAAATTGATAGACAAATTTGTAAATATTAACACACTATCAAGATGAACATGTGTCGCAAGTGTGTTTATTATTTCTTTTAGATTTAGCCAGACTTTGAAAGCTTAACAATGTTCATCTTTAGATACTTCAGACTCAAACGATATTTTATTTTAGCCATTGTCATTAGTGGCTGCAATCTGGTACTGTCATACTTATCGCAGTACAAACATACTTTAAATAATAAATGTAGTTGTATCTATGCGTGATTTTGGGCGGATTTGTTTGAGATTACTGCAGGAGCCCCTCAGAGTTCTATAATAGGGCCAATTCTGTTTTCTTTGTTTTATTTTAACGACCTTTACTATGTAAAATCTTTCTCGATCGTGAACATGTTTTCTGATGATATTAAGTTCCCTTTTTCTTGTCGTCATTTCTCATTTGTTTCTTCTGTTAGTGCTGATGTTGTTTCTGTTCATACATACAGGTATGGTGATTACTGATTAGATAACAGCCTAAAATTGGACCCAGACAAATGGTAAGCATAATAGTGTTTTACTTCTTGGATCTGTTTCTGTTGGATAATGTTTTCATTAGTTAAGGTTAAAAGTTTAGACTTTGTACTGTGCGTAACTTCATTTAAGAATTTGAAGTTCATTTTTGACAGTTCGACTTAAAAGTTAAACTTATTTTATCTCGCGAAAAGCTTATAACATAAATCACAATTTGGCCCTTTGCCTAAGACCCAAAGTCCAGTATCGTTATACTCGAATGGGGTCGACACAAAAACAAAATCGTATGGGAGTCCGAAGGGGCAATTTAATTTTATAAAAGTAAAAAAAATTAAACACAAATTTTTAAACAGTCCTCGTTTAAGGAATAAAAACGACTCTAGTAAACGCAGTCGTTTAGTTGCAAGCCCTTGTCTAACCTTTTCTTAATTTTAAACAACTCTTCTAACTAATGAATATTTTTAGCGCATTTTTTTATGATTTGTGGTAGAGCATTCGACTCATCGACTGCAAATCGCATTGTCAAAGTGACATAAATGATATACTAAAAATATAAAATAGCCATTTGGTGTTTTTAACTTAAATAAAATGTTAAAAAGAAAGTACGATGTTAACTCGTTTACAATTTGGAACATCCTCTTTTTACCCTATAGCATCATACCAAAAAAGCTTTAACAACGTACTAAATCGTCTAAAATTTTTCACCAAGGAAACACTTACAATATCATGCTCCAACTTCATTTTAAAGCCAAAAATCTGTTGTTTTTTATTTACTTTATAAATCCAATTGTTTTAGTGAAAAACACACCAACTTAAAGTTAGGTCACAGACCAGGGCTAACAAATTCCAATCTTTTACCACCAGAGTTTATTGACGAATCGCTTAATCTAGAATCCTTCTCGGTACTGTTAGCACTCTCACACTCACTATTTCATATTAAATAAAGTGTCAAATTGTAGGAGATTGAAAATTAGTAATGAACATTTAAAAACTTTTCAGAAGGTGGGTTGCGATTATTTCCGTGGTCATAATGTATGTACATGGACGTTATCTTTGCTGGTCTAATATGGAAACAGTTTCTTAAAAAAAAAGAAATTTACATAATGTCCACTGCCCTTATGCCTGTTTCTAACATGGATGTTTTGTCTGTTTAGTTGTAGTTTTCAGTATGCGTGCGAAAAAAAAAATCTATGCAAAAATTTTCGCATGCCAAAATTATTGAAGTTCATACAAAATACTTTTTAGCATGATTGGTTTACTGTTTCATGCAAACAAAAAATACTGTCATGGGATGTGATTATTCATACATTTATTGTATTTAAAAACGCAATTGTTACAAAGACCAAGAATTTGTTTTAGGAGCAAAAATGGACGTAGACGGTGATAAAGTGATCTGTTATTTTCAAATTGGATATAACTCGCGATACAAATTGGGTAAATCCTTATTTTCGTCCTTTCTTCTTTATTTATTTTATTTTATAATTATTTTTTTTTCCAGAAGCACCAACCGAAAACAAATGTTGCTAAAAATCTAATTGTCAAAACAATTGTTTCCTTGTGAAATTGACCGGAAATAGATTTGAAAATAGTAAGGTGTGAATAACTCCCATTTATTGCGTGGTCCGTTTACATTTCCAAGAGAAACAGTATATATTTACCAACATTATTTAGTACATGGAAATGGTTTTTGCAACAAAACATAATGGCGCAAAATTTTAAACGGCCTCATGTTAGTACATGGAAATGGTTTTTGCAACAAAACATAATGGCGCAAAATTTTAAACGGCCTCATGTTAAGGTTTTAGAATGATACTATTAAACAATTTGCTTACTTTAAAGCTCTTTACTAAAATGTTCTTAGCTTGAAACACTTTTAAACTATAGCTAGTATCATAGTAAACCTCTTTTCTAACGAAACTCAAGCGGAACGCTTCTAAAACAGTGACATTTCGTGCAAAAAAGAAAGCAAACGTACGTTTTTAAAGTATTTATTTAAAAAGATAAAACAGCAATCTGGCAATTTTACCTTTCATGTTAAACTCTTTTAAAATTAGCAAAATCCTCTTTTTAACCTAGTATCATATTAAAAATGATTTAACACTTTACTAAATCGTCTTAAATTTTGCGCCAATGTTTTTCCATTTTTATCCCTTAGTTAAATAAATCTGGATAAATTACAGGTTGCTTACGCCAAGGCATACCATTTTCGCCTTATCGATAATAATCATACAATTTAGTATACGAATAAAGTGACCAAAATATTTGTTTTTTTAATTTTCTATGAATTGTCACAAACTAAATATAGCAAGACTCACTTACGAGCATGAAATCACAATTCTCTCACTTAAACTTACTAATCATAAATATTCTGACTGAAAAATTGATTGTAGAACACTAACCAGTGAATTTATTATAAATGTACATTTCATATGCAAGTTTTAGTCAATAGGATCGGAATCTGAATCAGAGGTACACTCACAACTTTAAAAATTAAAAAGAAAAAAAAATTACTAACTCGTCACTCATATTGAGTTGACTTATCAAGTATCTAGTGTCTACTTCCTCAGAAGCCTACTGCGAAGCATTGTTGCAAAAAGTCTCAAATTACAGGAAGTCTTGTCAATGTGCACGACATTTGCATAAGAAGGTAAGTTATGGTTATGTCCATCATTTGGTGTTGCTTACAACAAAGGATATCCGAATTTATTTTTGTCAAGTGCAGCCACAAAAATACATCAGGTTTTTTGTCATACAGTATGAAGGCAACTGCAACTGTACACTTAATATATTTAAATACTTATCGTATTTATGTTTTTTTTATTTTTGCTTCCGAAAGTGACTCACAAGAAAACCCTTATCGCACTCGAGAGCAGTGTTGCCAGATGAAAAAATAATCTCCCTCCAGATTACCACATTTTATCAACAAAAACCCCTAAATTTTTTTTCAACTTTTAATTTTTGTTCACAGCTCCTAAATTCGTTTTTAATTTTAAATTTAATTTATTCACACAGCGACAATAAAAAAAAAAAAACATTTGTAAAAAAGGTACTAATTAATAAAAGAAAATTTATAATAGTTTTCGTCACAATTTCTGAGTAAAGTTAAAGTTCTGATCACATACTCGGCATTTGAAATATCCGGAAATTAATTCCTCCCAGTAAAAAACTTAGCGTTTCAAATTTTTTCGAAATAATAAATGTTTGTGTCAATTAGATGTTCCAGTTTTCCAGACAAAACAGTTTTGACTGATGAAAACTGGAAAAAACTTATTGATAATATTTCAATTGCCAAGTACATCGATTTGCTTATCCTATTCGTAACTTAATCGGGCCATTAAAATACTTTGAACTTTAATTATAGGTTATACTATTCAGATGTTGTGAAACATAAGGGAGGTTGATAATTGACTTGAAATTGCTTTCATCAGACATTGTGAAACAAGCCCTTAGGTCCAGTTTTACAATGCGCGATTAAAGTTAAACCCGAATTAAATCACCATATTTGTTGGGCTTTTCATTTTTTATGCAACGAGTTTGTTTAGTCATTCCGCATATATTCTCTACCGAAAAACTTCTTCCTCACTTCACTGTGGGTTAATTTACTTCTAGAGTAAGCTAAATCTGGTTGAACTCACCAGAAATAAATATGAGGATTAAAATATAAAGGAATTAAAAATATTTTTTGCACTTCTTTAAAAAAGTTCTAATACATTATCGTCATCTTCGTTTTGGTTGTCGCGTCAGTTTGATTCATCTACTAGGAATGGCGGTTATTGCAAAATAACCGATTTTCGGTTTCTCCGTTTTTTTTTTCTTCAGTTTAAACTGTAGGTTTTAAACGGACAAAAAAACCGGTTTCTTAAATAACCGGTTTTCGGTTTTTTGTAGAAACAAATAATGTTGCACATTTACTGGAAAATATTTTTTGTCGAAGAACCAGTGTGACACAAAATTTTTGGAAGGTTTTCATTAAAATGATTTAAAAAAAATAAATATTATGAAACTAATGACATTGAATTCAAATGGTTCTTTTCTTAAATTATGCTCCACGGTTTTTTTTAGAAATAAAACTAAGTAAAGCTGATTTGAAACAAAAAAAATATGCACGACTGGGTCGCACGAACTTGCTCTTATGCGCGATCACATTGTGGTTCTATAGTCTGAAATAAATTAGCTATAGGAGTATATATGTTATCCATTTGCCAAATCTTAGTTTAGTTTCAGGTGGTATAATGTGAGTACACAAAAATTAACAATATAGCCTAGTGTTGCACATAATGCAATATGCATAAGCGGAAATTATACTATTTAAACTGGTAAATTGTTTTAAATCAACAAAATTAGAAAGAAATTGATTAAAATAGGAGCGGTTTTAAAAATAATTAATTTTTTATATATAAAATTTCGTTAACATTTTTGAGAAAAATAATTGGTACGCCAATTTAAAGCATTTATTAATGTTGCGTTAAAAATTGAACTTCACAAAAAAATCTGCTACCAGTTTTCGAAATATCGAATTTTCAAAAAATAATTTTGATTTTTTTTTTAAAATCCAAAAATCATTTTTTAGAAAATTTTGATACGCACTTTTATTTATATTTTTTACAAGCTTCTGTATACAAAATCTAATTTTATTCGGTTGATCAGATGTTGAGATAGTCGAAAATCAAAGAAACCGTTCTATGAAAGGTACTGTTAATAAACGTAAAATATAAACTTTAAAAATTTTAAATGGTAGATCGTACTAATTTTAACACACCAAAAAACTTTTATGAAAATCGTAGGAGTCGTTTTTGAGCAAAAAAATATTTTTCATAACGGTTTTTTAACATTTGTATGGGAGGCACCGTTATTTTTGAGTATTAGAATAATTTTTGTCAAAAATCTTATAGATAAAGTTAAAAAACTGTTATTTACCAAGTTTAATGAAAATCGACCAAGTCGTTTTTGAAATATTGAGTTTTCAAAAAAAAATATTAAAACTTTTTTTAAAAATCTAAAAAATATTTTTTTTGAAAATTTTGGTACACAATATTATTTAGAATGTGTCAATACTTCTTCATAAAAAAATTGATCAGAATCTGTTTAACCGTTTTCGAGAAAAGCGAAAATCAAAAAAATGGTTCTTTGGGAGGTACCATTAATAACCATTTTTCGGAACCATTTTTTTTTATTAAACAGCATTTTATAACTATTTAAATTTATGTATTTTGTATGACAGCTACTGTTAATTTTGGTCCTAAAAAAAAAGAGAAAAAAACGGGTGGGGGGAATGTCCAAAAAACGCTAGGTACCAAGTTTAAAGAAAATCGACCCATCCGTTTAAGCTGAAGTCGAACCGACAGACAGACAGACGGACGTTTTTGCGAGACCCACTTTTTTTGACTTCTCTACCATCGTAATGTAAAGTTTGATCAAAATCTCGAGTTCGATTTTTTGTACGAATCCATAACTTCCCATATAGTACCTATATCGCAAGTAAAAATAATTTTATAAATGTGTATTTCTTATTTTATATACAGAGTTCTTAAGCTCTGTTGAAAATTTTCGAAGAACTTAAACTTTTTCCGAAGAAATTTTCTGTATCTTGTTTATTGGTGTAAACGGGGAATGTTAAAGTGTTAAAGTATGCAACCGGTTTTTTGTCACCCGGTTGTTGAGTTTTAGAATAAACACCGGTTTTAAACGAGATAAAAAAATCACAGAAAAAAAACCGGTTAACCGAAACGAAAAAACCGATTTCGGTTTTAACCGGCCGTTTTTTCTCATCCCTATCATCTACTCAATTGTGAAAGTTTTCAGCATTTCTTCTGTTGGTGTAAAATTTTGACACCCATCATGTAAGGAATATCTAAGTCTTAGAATACTGTCAGCTGTTTCAATACCTATACGATTTCTCAACCCCCAGATTTCCCCCTAAACATCTCGTCCCCCCAGAAAACCCACCAACTACAAAAAAAGCCCCTAAATCTAGGGGGGAAAACCCCTAAGCTGGCAACCCTGCTCGAGAGTAAAAATACTATGTGTTTGTTTTTTCTTATATTTATCATTGCAATGAATCAACAACTTATAAATTGAAGAAATTCTTAGCGAAATTTCAGAATGTCAGCGTCCGCTAGACCGCTCCTCATGCACTAATAAACCAGAAATTAATCTAAGTACTTGCGTGCGGTGCGGTGGCATGGCAGTTCAACACAATTCGGCCACATGCAACCATATGGTTGAAGAATTATCTAAAAGCTACTCTATCTATATATCCAAACTAAACTACTGGATGGAGATAGAGCGATGATGATATGCGACGGCGATGGCCATGTCTTTAATTCTCGGCTTCATTAATGGAGCGCAATTAATTTTCATAGAAGAAAAAATGCACACAGTCAAGTTGAACCCTTCAACAGTCTATCTAATCGTATAGACCCAACTGAGAGAAGTTGAAATCATTTAGTTCTATTCGATGTAGGTACTTTGTTTTTAGATATTTTTGTATCTTTTATTTTCATTCATTTTGATTTCATTTATCTTAAAAAGTTAAATAGAGAATTAAATGCATTTTCTCTTTATGTTGTGAAATGAAATTGATTTTTTTTTCTATTAAAGAAGTCGAATAGAGATTAGATATGTACAACAAAGTATTGGTCTTTTGCGTTGTTGAAATAGCTGCAAACGAAAGCCATCATCATCATTGTTTTGGGATGTAGTTAAACATGCTTCAATGCATTTTATAATTAACTATATATGTAGATACTTTTATATCCACTTGAGAAAATGTATGTTCTTTCTTCGGTTTGAATAAAAAATAAGAAATAAAACAAGATAAATAGACTTGAATAGGTTACATATATCTAGCGTATATAAATCAAGCGATGAGATAGATGATATGTACTTCTCATAAGAATGTGGTAAGATCACTTTCTGGAAACAGATTTATATTACTTTTTCTTGTAAGCTTAATTTTAAGGTAATCAATTGCTTTTTTTTTGATAATTACATGGGTTATTTTGAGTTATGAGGAGTTTGGAATTATAAAGCACCTGCAGTTTGTAAAATCATAATTCTATGAATTTCAAAAAGATTAATGAAGATGGACGAGGGAAATTGATTTTAATTTTAGAAAAATGTAAAGAACCTTTTTTTTCTATTTTTCCTTTGGTGCTTGAAAGAGTGGGGGCTGCACGCTGCAAAGAGAAAATGCTAACAATTTTCTTCATTGCTCGGACTCAGTTAAAGATCCGTTAAAATGATATTTTCTATATCTTTCTGATCTGCATGTTTCAAAGGCGGCTTGGGCTTGAACTCTTCACAGCAATTAGACAGTAAAGAAGTTAATCATGAAGATTAGTTTAGTTAAGCGAATAAGTCAAGTTCTTAGAAGGAGTGGTTCTACATACCTTAACTACTACTGCTTAAAATAGGAAGGTACATATTTGTAGGTACTACATGTCGGCCTTTATCGGTGGCGATGTGTTAAAACAACTCAAGCCCAAAAATACTATTTCTTTTTATTTTAGTTAAGAATGAAATATTGCATTAAAATATCAATTGTAACCATCTATATATAGGTTCTATGGACCTTCGATTTATTAGATTTTAAATCAGTTTTTTGTGCCTCTTGAGTAATTTTCGATTTAAAGATCACTGACAATTCAGCTGATGAGTGACATATTAGCTCTAGGCCCTAGGGCTATGTGGAACTTATTTCGTAAAACGGATGGAAGTGTGTGTCAATTTATTCATCCGGATAGGAGTAGCGTGTGAATTTCAATTGGTTAGATTAAAAGCCTTGTAGCTTAAGTTCTCCTCTGGTCTCTGCTGCCTAGGTAACATCTTCAAGGTAAAGGTGATCCAATTTAGGAAAAATTAATGGATGTTTTGGATGTGTAAATTTGTATTTTTAAAAGTAATTTAGGTGTATTTTTTTTTTCTAATCCTGGAGGGAATTATGGTTGAAAAAAAATGACATCGGGGGCTAGCAACACAATCACTGAAAAAAAAATTGAATTTTCATACAAACTATCAATAGCCGTGTTTTTTTGCAAGCCCTGAGATAATTGGTCGAAAAAACGACGTCCTGTCCTGCAATTTACATGTTAAATGCAACAACAACTAATCTTCTTCGGGCTAAGCTAAGTGCGTTGAATTCTTGGCTTAACTTAAGCATTGACAAAAACTATGTTACCGGCGTGAATTGCATATACTTGTTATACCGATAGTTTGTATTGAAACTAATTGTATGGAATGCAATGCCGTCGCTAATCCCCGATGTCCTTTTTTTTAACCAAATCCATCTGGGCTCGCAAGAAAGCACGGCTTATAACAAGTTTGTAGTTCCAGTCGGTAACACATTTTTTTTCTCGCTTGAGTTAAGCTCCGAGAATTCTCTGCCCTGTCACCAAAGACGAGAAATAAGATAAGATAAAAGAGAAGACCCAAATATTGCAAAAACGATGCAGCCAACCGGGTAATAAGTTAAATGATATTGGATGGTATAGTCAATAAAATAAATTTCCTTAATTATGAAAGGGTAATCAATTAATTTGTATTTATTTTTTTAAGGTCAAGCATGGAAAGTTTCCATGATTTTGTATTTTCATCACTTGACTTCAAGGTCAGACCATGGAATATTTAATTGGGAGTTCCTCCAAATAACGAGCCCCAAATTGAATTTTAAATCCTTTATCCTTAGTCTTTTGAAATTTTGTGTTTGAAAGTTTGATGTTCCTATAGCTTGACGTCAAGCTAGGTACACCACAAGTTTAAAGGGGTAGCGATTTTAGTTCCAAGTCAGGATTGGAGTACTAAATTAGCACTTAATTGGAACTTAAATCCTGCATCATTTTGAATGTCTGTTGTGATGAACCCAGCTTGAATCTTCGGCTGCATTCAGACTTATTTACAATATATCTGTTTTGTAGAAAACTTAAAAAAAAACTATTAAAAGTTGAAAATATTATTCGGAGCATTCTCCCAGCTACTCTACTCAATTTTACTTTCTGACAATGCTTCGAAGAAGGAGCCTACAGGTATCAAATTTCTTAACATTTTTGAGGAAAACGAAGGAGGAAGGCATATACTCAAATTAAACTACATATCGCGCAATCTAGATACTATTCAGTAGACCCTTGTTCAGATTTGGGGAATTTGGGGAATAGCGTTTAGCGTTCCATACTTTTATACGGTCGATGTTAAGTATTTAAAATCCACTACAAGTGTACGTGTACGTTTCGTTCAGTCAACGTCACTGAATTATTAAATTAAATTGTATTATGAGCTCTCTCTATAGATGGCGTGCCAGTCTCTAGCCCATCCGCTGGCTCAACACGATCGAATCAAAAGGTTACCTATGCACTTTGTCATCCTCTCCGAGTCACCCTTAAACTAAAACTCCCAGACAAATTGACAAAAACTCAATATTATTTATCGGTGAATAAATTGATTTACGTTTGAAAAACGTTGGAAAATATTAAAATGTTTCTCCCAAAGAGAATGCTATATTGCCGAAAAAGTGCGATTTTTTAACAGACATGTCGTCGAAATAATGCACCAACTGCAGCTGAAAAAAGTTCTTGAGGCTGGTTTGCTGATTGATACATCATACACAACATATTTCCGTGTGAATCATCTGTACGCTCAACGGAGTATATTGCAGCTGGTGTGGTTATTAGAGTGGTGACATTATTGGCCCAAGTGATCGCATGGCATCCGATTGTCTATGGCCGAAATTTGGGAATTTGGAACTATGGTTCAAGCGAAATGGGGCTATGAAACACAAGCTGCCAAACAATCGATTTATTGCTCACCAAGTTCAATAGTCGTGTTATTTGTACTTTTTGTGATGGTGCTTGGCCTCCGCGGGCTGACAATATCACGTAGTTTGATTTTGTGTTCGAGACGAGATGCTTCAGGCTCTTAAAAACAATATTGGTCGTAAAATAGGTACCCGAAACCATCATTGTATCGAATGTATCGAATAATTAGGCTGACAGGATGGCCTATTGTCAGAGCAGCCAAAACAGCTTAAATAAAATGAAAGACGAATTATGTATTTAATTCAATTCAATACAGAATTATGTATTTGCTCCAATTTATTAGGTATTTGTCAAAAATTTCAGTTTTTAATTAAATCAAAAGTAAAGGAAAGTTAGATTTGACGGTATTTCATCCAAGTGTGTATCTTTTCAAATTCATATTGGATCCAAAGAGCTCTTGCATCATCTCAAAAAGTTCATAGAATTTGGCAAAAAGTCGGCAACATTTATTATTCATCAAACTAAATTTGTAATTCTCAAAATAATTAGTAATAAAATGACTTGCACATCATGAAACGAATTTCGGGTTACCCTATATAATGAAAACATTAACTTTTGCCAGCACTTAGGTACACACATTATAGAGTTTGTGTGAGTATATATGTAGGTACATGAAAAACTATAATCGAAATTCTTATTTAGTACAAAAGATCAATTAAGCTAACTGAATTTATTTGTTTTTAATTACCTATATAAAACAGATTAAAACGTAATTTTAATTTTAAGTTCAAGTTAAGTGAGTCATATTTTTTAAATAGGTACCTGAATAGAACTTAAATTCTTAGATGTAGCAAACTTCGATGAAAAAAGTTCAATTGTTGTTTATGTCATAAAGTCGTACCAATTAAGACTTTTGCCAAAAATAATTGCCAGAAGTATTATTTTACTCCATTATGTGCTCTTAATTTACAGGATGCATTTTTGAATTTTTCTTTATTATTCCAATTAACATTGTACCTACCTATCTGAGTGATGTTTTAAAAAGCTTCATTGATTTTTATATCACTATAATAATCTAAGCCTTATTAGGTAAAATGTTTATTTTAGCACATCGTCAATATGTTCTTCAAGTTATTAAGAATATCCAATAAAAAATTACATATCATATTTTAACTATCTACGCAACTATCTGCGCAGAATCTTTCAAATGCACATTGGATTATAAAAGGCACTTCTTAGTCTTAATTTTCAAACAAATTATCGCGCACTTGTCGGGCGTATTGTATATAATTACATACATACATACTTTCTAAACTCCTTAAAGTTGTGGGTTTTTTTTTCTTTTTTTTAGATATAAATTTCAATTATAATTCGCTCGTTGCTTTTATTAAATTAAACCTACTTATTTATGATTTATTCACAAAAGACGACATTAACCATCTGATCTGAGTCACATTTTTATAAGCTCTTAGAATCTTCCTTAATTGATCATTACCCATCACCACTCCAATTAAAATTAAAAACCAAAAAAAATATATTCAGACTGAATAAACAAAAATAAAAACCCATCTAATAATTGCTTCAAATATGCATTTATATTTACATTTATCTTAAATAGCTATATATACAGTATACACACAATACTCTTCCCCATTATCGACATTCAAAACGATTATCTTTATATGTAGGTATAGGTATATCTCACAAATTAAAAACCACAATCCAAACAACTCATTTAAAATGTATCTGCGGTCTGATGCTTATAATAGGGTTTTGAAAAATAAAATAAACATTTAAATAGGTACAAAAAACAAAAAAAAAGATCTTCCTCGCTTTTTGTGTGTTATCTAAAATTCCTCCGATATGAATATGTAGGAACGTAGGTATATTAAATTTCTGTTTAAGTAATCATTTTTGTTTTCATATAAAATATTCGCTTACATCGGCACAAAAGTATATAGATAATTATAGTTAAGTTAAAAAAAAAATTAATTTAAAACTCACCTTAGCGCCGATTTGATTGCCACACTGACCGGCTTGCAAGTGAACGATTTCCCTCATATTTTTGTATAAAGATTGTTTTTTTGATTAACAAAAAAAAATTTATTAAAAAACACGCAAATTAAATTTATTTGATTGCACGAATAAAATTTCAACAAGAAAATCCAAACCGGAGTTCTAGATACTTTTCCTTGGATCGAGAGTGAGCAATGTAGGCAGAGAAGAAATTGCGACAACTTCGAAGCACGATCAGTTACTGACTGAGATTTGTTCTATGAATGAGGCTCCTCCAAGGCACCGATGATGATAAAAAAGTATATACCTATATATATGTATGTAGATGTAGATACGGTAAATAATTTTGTAAGACCCAAAGGAAAACACTCAATCGATGATTTTATTCCCGATTATTCTCTGCGCTCGCTCTTGGGGGTTCGTCGATCTTTGATGGAGTCGTAGTCGTATAGTGTATAGACAATAAATCCCAACTTAAGAAAATGCACAAAATTAAATTTGCTTCTTAAACAAAACCACGGTTAACCAAAGAGAACAGAGTCGACTCGACCGAACTGCAGCTCGTCACTTTCTGGAATGATGAAATGAAACTCATTGCGGATCGAATGAAAAGCCAGCAGCAGCTTGACTTGAAGTCAAAACCAGAAGCAGCGCGAGAAGCAAAAATAAAAGATAGTGCAATAGGGGGCGCTAGCCAATACTACACTCAACCAAGTTGTGTATTGGGTTGGGTCGAACACAAGCGGGACATACTTAAATATTCAGCAGTACATCATTCTGCATATATGTATGTAGCTTGCTTAATCTATGTAGCAGAAGATACATTGCATTTACTACTTTAAGTACTATACTCAAGTCGACATGCAATGACTTCCTCTTCTTTGCTTTTTCTTTCTTTGTGAAAGACCCCATCTACCTCATCCTCTACTCGACTCTTTTGGTTCTTTATTTTTAGGCCTTATTTTCGCTTTGTTCTTGTTTTTTTTTTCTTTAATTTATCTCCTTTAAAATTTGTTCACTTCATAAACTGCAAACATGGTTACCACTTTGGAAAATGTTCAAACTCGAATATCAAAATGTTTGGAAATCAAAAATTAATGTTAATAGCTACATTTTTGAGATATTTGTTTGATGAGAAGGTAGGTACTTAAGACTTTTTAAAAACTGAGCTCCGAAAAGTAAAACAAAATATGGAACCTTTGATTGTTTCTCGTCAAATGGGTTTGGTAGTTTAGTTAAGTTAGACAAAATAACAACAGTACATATTTGTATCTATAGTATCTGCTTCTATTTTTGAAGATTATTTTAATTTAATAAAAATAGTTTGGATTAATTTGTTGTTTTTAGATAAGTTTTAAGGTTCAAAACTAACTTGAGGCCCAGTGATGTTCTCTTTCTGAATTTTGTTTAAAATTGAAAGTATTTTTGTAAGGTATCTTGGTCTCCAAAATTATTTTAAAACTCAAAAAACAAGTCCAAATTCTTTTTCTTTTGATTAAAATAATAATTCCAAATATTTAAGTTTGTAAAGACTGCCAGTCAGCAGTTGAAGACTGCCAAACAGTAAACGAGCAGTCAGTTGCTTAAGACATTTGACAAGTACTTAAAAACTAAAACCAATTGTCAATTTTACTATTCCCATTTTACAGTTAACTATAATCGCAGTCAATTTGTTAGTCAATTAATAGATTGACTGCAGTACTTTTTGATTGTTTCCAGTCTTTTATATAGTCACTCAGAAATCGATTTTACACCTTAGTCAATTTTGAAAGTCAGTTAGTCATTTGACTGCGACTCTTTTAACTGTAAGAGTCAGTTTCCATGTATGAGTAAAGTTCTGATTAATTTAATGATACATAAATAATGGCAGAGGGCTTTAAGTTCACCATCCAACACAATTCAGAAGGGTCAAGAGACATCTGTGAATTTTTCTCCATTGGATTTATGACCTTGTACCAGACCATTTAGATAGTTATGGTGATTAAATATGAAACAGCTGAACAACTCCTCCGATTTTATATCAGAAGGATATTTCGACTACCATCAAATGCCCCAAATTACATGCTTATGTTAGAAACTGGTATCTCTCCGTTATTTATCAAAACCCTGAAATTGAAGGTAGACCAGTGTTACCTCTGAGAATTTTCATAAAGTGTCAAAAAAGGTGTCCGAGAGGAAAAAGGTGTCCATTAGAAATTTCAATTAAAACACAAGATTTAATTCAAATTTTAAAATTTTAATCAACAAACAAGTATTTCAGAAATTGCGTAAAAAGTTTTAAAAAGTCTTAAATTCTATCATATTATTTCTTTAATACAGTTTCTTAAGTTTACTATTTTGAACCAAAACTGTTCTATATTTTTAATTTTAAAACAATTTTCAAAATCAACATCATTTTATTGGCTTTTAACTTCCAAGCTTTGGTACTCTTTCTCGGGATTATAAATTCATTTTTTAAATTCAGAAACCAAATTAAATATAATTTAATTTAATTTATAATTTCTGGGTCCAAGAAACATTACATAGATAATTTCTTATCATTAATATTAATCCTAGCTGTGACTGTTTTACATACACACATACATATTTTTGATAAGATTTCAAAACTTTGTTTTTTTTAAAGTAGGTACTTTATGATCTTTAATTTGGGATTTAGAGTATCAAAGATGGAACCAGAAATACATAGATGGTGTGGTGTGGTGTAGGTATTTTTATTTTTTTGATTGGTTGACAACGTTTTCCGTTCAATTTTTCGAACAAATTGTTTTTTTTTTAAATAGTGTCCAAAGGGTTGCTAGATTTCTAAAAAGTGTCCAAAATCCATGTATTTTTAAAAAGAGGTGTCCTGGTGTCCGGGTGCTTAAAAGGTGTCAAAATGACACTAAAGTGTCCCCAAAGGTAACCCTGAGGTAGACTACATTATGTAATGTCCTTGAAATGTCCGATGAGCGTCTCCCAAAAAAAGCAGCACTTCAAGCTATTAATAGCAGATCTGGGGCCTAATTACCGCATCAATTATCAAGTAATACGTGATTGAATTTTGTCAGTTTGGCATTACCGCTCACGTTATGGAGCCATCATCCCCATAGGTTTTACTCGATCACTGATGGCTCTCACTCGATCAGTAACTAGCTCACTGATGCGGTAATTTGGCCCCTGGTTCGTTTGGAGAGTAGACAGAGCTAGCTGAAGAAGCTAATATAGAACTTGCCCCGCCGGCTGAATGCAGAATGTGGAAGCCTTCCTTGTATCACCTGATTTCTATCATAGACGATCGCTTCCGATTGAGATTCACAACTGAAGCAGAAGAATCCATGTTGTACAGTAGATACGCTGAACCACAACCAAAGCCAAATGAACTATTTCCGGGATGACTATATACGATTAACCAAATATCAATGATGTTTCGATTACGAGATGAACTTCTTAATCTCAACTTCATTCCGCACCGTGAATATTTGCCATTGCTGAGTGAAATATGTAATATGGGCGAAAGAGAGGACATTTTTCATTTTATCGGTAGATGTCCGCTTACTGCGTGAAACAAGAAGACACTTTTATGTAAGTGATTATCTATCAGCTATCAGCTTACGATAAAATATTAAAATAAAATTGAAGTACCTGTAATGTTCCAATATTGTAAAGTAGCATTAGCTTATAGAAGCAGAATTATTAACACAAAATTTTAAACAGAATTATAATTTAAAACGTGATTTATAATTGTATATGAAGTTGTCAATCATCACTCAGACGGCAAAAAGCCACGCTTTAAAGATATTTAATTTATAATGTAGGTATGTGTAAATACTATTTTTAGAAATAAATCTTAATCTAATAAATAAAATAAGTGAAATAGCTATAACTCCAGCCTATAATGACTTGGTGGTAGCTCACTCAAGTGGTTGTTGTTTCATTCAAACTTTCAATATTAATATGAAGGTGAGTAAGCTTTGCAGACTTAATGCAAGTATGTTATCACACAAAAACCAACATTCAATAACAAAATCGGTATAACCATGGAAGAGATGTACAAGCGAATAACCCAAAAATAAGATCATTTTCTCAAAAAAACGTGAAATACCTAATTCCGTAGTGTGAATTTTTTGAGAAAAATATGAAACGCAGCTTTCTTACAATTGACTTTGTTATAACAGGTACGAAGTTTAATCAAAATTGTTAGAGCCGTTTTCGAGAAAATTTGAAGAACCCAACCAAAATAAAAGGTCCGCCAAATAACTTCTTTTTTTTTTTGAAAATGGCGCAGAACATCGAGTGTAGCTTCGGCTGTGTGGCACGTAGCGCCGTCCTGTTGAAATGTTGCCAATCGTTCAACATGGCCCGATACCGATCGCCATTGACTGTAACGGCCACTCCTTGCTCATTTTCGAAAAATGGCCCAATTATGCCTCTGGACCAAAATCCGCACCAAACAGTGACTCGTTTTGGGTGTATCGGCTTTTCAATGTATGCGTGCGGGTTTGCTGTGCCCCAAATGCGACAATTTTGCTTGTTTACTACCCACCAAGATCAAAATGAGCTTCATCCGAAAAGATGATTTTTTTGGCTAAATCGGCATCTTCTTTAAGTCGATCGCAGGCACACTTAGCGAAGCGTATACACAACCATATTCGTTCAGCGGAAGGATAAAACTAATTATCTGTCAAATCAGACATGAGCTAAGTGTTACTATTCACGAAATAAGCACTAGTTGAAAAAAAAAACGTTAGATGGCAGACCCTTTATTTGTATACCAGCTACCCGTTCTAGATAAACTAACATATAAATTCGAATTTGCACTCTAGGGAATCTCATAAAAATGCTCTGTACTAAATTTGAAGCAAATCAGTTTACCCGCTCAGGCTCTAGCTCAAATTACAGTGGACGCACAGACGCCGACGCACAGACCGACGGACGGCATAACGAAACCACTTTTTTTGGAATTCTCGATAATCGTAGTGATAGTTTTGATTACAACCTCAAATTTGTTTTACACGAAACCGATACTTGTCCTATAGAGCAAGTAAAAATAAGAAAAAAAAGAAGGTTAAAAGTTGTTTAGTCTGAAAAAGTTTTATTGGTAAAAAAGATGTTGGTTTAAAAATCACGTGGAAGTGTAAAGCTCTAATTGAGAAGGTGTCCTTGCCCCCTCAAGTGTTAAAAATATTATAATCCTTTTAATGTGAAAAGTGTGGGTAAACTATGAAATTCCGTTCTAATTTCCTGGGAAGGATAATATGCAGCATTTAGATTGCTGCAACAGTTCCTGGTGAGTCTATTTAAACTGTCTATAAACAAATTTTTTTTTTTGAAAGGGGTCTATATCCCCCCGTTGAGGTGGGATGTGCAATTATCTTACTTAAAAATCTGCAATGAAAGTCCTACAGCTTTTGTTAAAGCCAAAATTCCATTCTTAAATTTATTTAAAAAAAAAACGTTTTCAAACTTAAAATTTTTCAAAAAAGTAATCTCAAATATAATATTGTATTTTCTTGAAAAACTGGAATTGCCGATGAAATGAAAACAAAAAGCACAAACGTTTGTGATATTTTTCTTATGAACTTAAGTACCTACCTACCCATTGAAATTTGCTCATGTGGCAATCATTATGATGGCAAATTAAAATTTATTTTTCATTATTTCTTTTTTTCTTCATTTTGAATGGCTTTCTTCGGTCGATTCTTGAAGAAGTTGCCTTTTGACATGACATGTAGTATGGGTCTTATGGATGATGGGATATGGTATCTTATGGATTTATTAAGTGGCCCCACATGCATGTTAAGTTCCTATTCATTAAGAATTGATCGAGTGGCGAGTTTAAGGAGAGATAATCCATTTTGGATATACCCACATCCCCCCCAAAAAAAAAAAAAAATGACGAAAACTGCACACAAAATATTTAGTCGGAGGATTTTGTTTAAAAATAGAACTGGTGTTCATTGCGACGGGACGCACGGCTAGCCGCCGACAGGCCATCGCGGACTTAAAGGGCGTGGAACATAGCGGTGAAAATAAATAAAATTCTTTTATTTTTCGGCTTTCGTTATGTAAAAATTAGCTTTAAATAGATTTAATTAGGGAGAAAATGAGGCAGCAGCACCTTCGGTTTTTACGCCTTATGTATATGAATAAGCAAACCTACAAGTGCAAATATTCTCCTGCACATTTGACCTGATTTTAAGTTTACGAGCTAAAATCGGACGCGGATATTATATCATTAAAATTGTAGTCTCTTTGATCTAAAATACTTAATAGGGTGGAAAAAGTTGTTATTAAAAAAGTTGTTATTCAAACTGACATACTGTAGGTGCCTACATAATTCATTCAAAGATGGTTTCTGATGAAATAAAGCTTAGTTAATTTAAGATGCAATAGGTTGCAATAAATAAGTGTGAAAACACCGTAAGTTAACAATTAATCAAATTTCTTTATATTTATATCAGCTTTTTAGGAAGTTTTGCAATTTGGGTATTACCCACTTATCCATACAAAAGAAATCGTACAGGCAAAAAGCCAAAACCGACTTTCTGACGCGAGTTGTAGAATAAAACACGAAAAACGTTTGCTTTATTATTTTTTTCAAAATTTAAAAGTACACAAGAATCACGTTATTTTACTGACGATAATTCGTAGAATGATAATTTTAAAAATGTTTCATAAAATTGGAGCAATTTTTCATTTTTTTTTTTTTTGGTAATTTTTCATTGGGACAAAATTTGATGTAGCCTTGATTTTGCAAAGTTTGGGAACTATGTCGTTATCCCAATGACAACATATCAGTCAAGACGTTTAATTCTGATCTAACAAACAAATAACAATGTGAACATTCAACACACTCCAAACAGATGCAACTAAACACATGTTTTCACGTTTAAGTGCAGCTTTGCATTGGCCTTGCTTTCACCTTGGGCAGGATAGAACTACAGCCTAAATCACTCCACTGAATTTCTTGAAATTTTGAACTCAGCGTTTTTTAGAGATTCTCTATAGAGGGTAAATTGAAATTCTGCTGTTAGCTCCAAAACTTACGGTACCTGCCATACAACTGCTATGAAAATAGTAATTTATCTTGGCAACGGCTCTAATGATTTTGATTTTTGTGTTCACTATTTTAATACAGAAGGCCCTTTTAAACATTAATAAATATATTGAAATATTTTCGAAAAAAAAAAACATTTTTTGGGTCTTTAAAAATAAATTAAAATTTTTTAATCAATATTTTGAAAACTGGAAAATAAATTGGAATTAGGGTTCTATGTATATGTATATTAAATACCAAGTTCAAAATAGCATCCCAAACTTAAAAAAAATTTTTTTTAAGAAAACGGCTTTTGGATTAACACGTACTGCCGTACTGCTCTCACCTCTGTTTTGTACTGCATTTTGCTTCTGTATTGTCTTTTTGTATTGCTTTTTGTAATTCGTTGTTTCAAAATAAATCTTCACAGATAAATCTATCGACAAAAAAAAGCAGTAGAAGTGGCATCACTTTTCATATAAGCATACAATTAGGCACACCCATACACATAGAGAGTACCCTTCAACGATCCATAATCAAAATTCCATTTCCATCCTTTGAAAATGTTGAGCCACTAATATTAGAGCAGTGGGTTCTTTTAAAACGTTATTTAAATTTTGTTTTTGTTTAACTATGTATTTAACTTTTCGGAACTTACAGCGTTAATTATAGGAAATTATTTATAAATGTCTTCTTCCCGACGGACGTTTCGAAGAAATTTCACTCTTCGTGGTTACGGGCTTAGATTGACGTTTGATGGATGTTGTTTGTTACTCTCTTTCTTCAAATGTACCAGTACAGTATACAGAAAAGAAACACACACACACAATATTTACACGCATCATCGCATCATCATCCGTCGAATTTCACTTCCTTTCCAAAATTCAGGAGTATAATCTGTCCCCTGTAGTTGAGGATTAGCCTACATCGGTGAAACAAAAAGGACAATTCAAACACGTCTAAATGAGCATATAAAAGCAATCCAACATAACTCTGTCACAAAATCTCCGATCTGTGAGCATTTAGCTTACAACGAAGACAGACACGTAGCCTGGTGGGGGGGGGGGGGGGGGGCTTGAGGGGCTGAAGCCCCAAATTTATAAAAAGAAGAAGACTATCTAGGTATAGTTTATCTGATTTGGGGATCAGTTAAGGACTTCAATTATTATCTTCGTTTATATTAAGAAGAGGAAGCCAAAATATTGCAAAATAAAAATAAAATTATAAGATCTCAGAAAAGAAAAACGACAAATGAATAGAAATAATAATAATAATAAAACAAAAAGATGCTTCTACCGAATGTAAAAGCAATAGCTGAAAATAGAGCTGTAATAGGACCTATTATTAAGACTATTTTATTTTGTGCAGAACAAGAGGTTATGACGATATATACCTTACTCGGTCTACAAAAAAAGATGGAAAACTAAGGGCTCTCCTGCAGTTCAGAATTGAATCTGGGGACAGCAATTTATTGAATCACGTCATTACCAGGTCTAAAAACACAGACTATTTTTGAGCTCAGCCAAACAAAATGAAATCCTGGAGACATGTAATGATGTTGTCACAACCGAAATATACAATAAACGGGCTATACATTTAAGTAGTTGCAACGTCCTCGCTGACGAAACAATGGATGTTTCTGGCACTGGACAGCTTTCCATATTATGCCTTCGATATGTCGACTGTTTATTGTTCAATAGACCCAAAAAGTTGTTTGCTTCGGGAAGGTTTTTAGGTTTTGTTCTCTTTGATTGACCAATCTTCTAGAAACCTGACCAAAACCATGATGTGAAAAACTACATCTTGATATATATGAGCAATTGTATTGGCCAAGGCAATGACGGAGCCACCAATACAAAGCTGGATTAGAAAACAATATCCAAACGCTTGGTATGTACACTGTGCGTGTGCAACCCATCACTTGCAAAATAACTTTCCAAAATATCATACAAAACCACACCAGAGGGCAAAAATATCTTACTTACTTAAGAGGTATTTACTTCTTGCTCACGGTTTTGGGCACACTTCCAGTGACAACAGCGCCAGCGCCAGCGTCTTGAAAGAACCTTTTCAACGATGAAAACGATTAAAACAGTGTCACGAAGCCATATGAGCAATGCAAGACTTAACGCACTTGCTATGATATCTGTTCATTCGGATATTGATGTCGATCCAGATGAGGTGATTGGTCTCATATAAAAAAAAAATTGGGTGAGTGCCGGGACTCACGGTTAATATGTATTTATAAACATCAACGTGCGCGGATCCAAAACGGACTTGTTTTTGCTTGAAGGGGATCTTAAGATTTTTTCAGTGAACGCACCCATCCTAGTATGCAGATCGTAACGTTGCACACCGTAACGTTGCACGACGTAACGTTGCACACGAACGTTCACGTTTTTGTTTCACTCTACCGCCAGCATAGATGTTTACACATCAAAAATCAAGACTTTTTATGCTGTAAAAAAATGTGCAAAAAAAATAATTTTAATATGTACGTTATGTACTTACTTAACATACATTTATTTAAAAACTAATAAAAATCTATGAATTGGAATATATTATAGTTTTATATTTTTTGTTCAAGCAAGCCCCCTCCGAATCAAAATCCTGGCTACGGCCCTGAATGAAGATCATTTTATTCGTGTTGACCAAGCCAAATCAATTGCTACAGAAAGGTTTTATGTGCCAAGGATAGTAAGAGAAGCAATTGAAAAAAAAAACATAAGAATTTCAATAGAGATTCTATAGTTTCAAACTATCCCCTAAATGGGATCCATTGATAAGCAAACTTAAATCGAATAAAAGACATACCAAAACGTCTGACGTTGTAAGCATTGGATGCACCCAAACTTATATAAAAACAATTCAACAAGAAGAAAACAACCAACCACCCACACAAAATGTACCAACAACAACGCACCGGTACAAACAACACCCATCAAACGTCAGTCTAAGCCCGTAACCACGAAGAGTGAAATTTCTTCGAAACGTCGGCGTCGGGAAGAAGAAATTTATAAATAATTTCTTATAATTAACGCGGTAAATTAAATAGTTTAAAATGATAAATTTCCGCGAAAAGAAAAGTTTAAAAATTCATATTATCTTATAACTTATAAGCTGGAACAGAATTCAGACTTAGCTGAAAGCATTTATGCAGACTTGACCAATGATATGAAATTAAGTACTGGGGGATTATCAGGTGACATTATAGAAAACGTAAAAGCAAAGCGTAGAGATTACTACATTGAATTATGTACGCAAATCCGAAAAAGGATTAAGTTTCAAGATAAATGTTCGGTTTCACAAATATTAAACATTGAGTGGTGTATTTTGTGGATATATGATTTGTATGATGCCCTTTTAACTATTTAAAAGGCTTTTTATTCTTAAAATGACGTTTGTTCCATACAAAATACGTCTTTAAAAAAATTAAAATATTTATATTATTGATTTTTTGAAACACATATTTAATATGATTAATATTTATTAATATATATATGCCACAGGACTGTTTTTTTTTTATTTTAGAAGTATTTTTTTACATTAAAGTTAAGAAAACAAAAAATATTTCTAGCTTTCATCAACTAAAATAAAAAAAACTAGTCTTCTGGCATGCATTCAGGGGGTCAATTCCCGATCTGTGAAGCTGGTGAAGTGATAAATTTTATCACAGCTTCACTCGTAATTCGATTCCCCATGTGTGAAAAAGTGAAGTCAAATGTCAAAATTTTTGTCATATGAAAACTTTTTTATCACAGTCAAATCATTCTGGGAAGTAGTGAAGAAAAGATGGAAAAAAATAAGCGTCAAAGGCCAGACTAAGCAAACGACAAACAAGTAAAACATAATTATAGGTAATAACATTTAATGTATGTAGTTATAAATATATATTTTTGTTAACAAGAGTAAATAAAACAAAATTCAATCAACAGATTCACGACAGTTGACGGCACAAAGGACTCACTACTTTTACATGACAAGGAAGCGCATTTCTACTTTGAGAATTATTCAGGAATGGCTTAAGTTCGTACTTTAAATGCATGCATGTGCTTCGAGAATCTATAAAGTACAATAAAGTGCTCCTCAATTGTAACTTGTAACTTCGAACTCGAAGACCCACTACGACGGCGGACGGTATGACGAAACCCACAGTTTTTTAGTTCTTGCAAACTCGATAATTTTATTTTTAGTATTTTAGTATATTTACATAATATAACAGTAATAAACCTCACAAAAGAAAAAATACCATCGAGACTTAAAGCCAAAACGGAGTTTTTGGCAAAAAGTTTAAAAAAAAATCATAAAGTTTTCACACCAAACAATTACCCTATTTCGTTTGATATTAAAATTGTTTTTAAATCAGCTGCTATATGATTTCTTGAACACAATGGACGCGACAAAGGCCGCGAACCGCGATACTTTGAAAAGCATCCAAAGTTAAAATAAAATAAACTTAACAAACTTGTTTATGTGTGATTTGAGTGAATAAATTTCAGCTAAAGCAGCGTAGAGCTGTGACGCTAAATCCATAATATAAAAAAAGAAAGTATATCATACAAAATCGGAAAAATTCACCCTATTGAAACAATTTTTATAACATCAAATATATAACATAATTTTATTAAATATAATGAAAAATTCGTCAAGCAAGACACCATGAATCAAACGAAAGCGTCAGCAACTACATTCGGGTGTCATTGCCGTCAGAAGCCATACATTTCGATTTTTGATTTCGATACATCCGAATTCTCTTGCAGTTTCGCATTAAACATTTACATCTTCCGATGTTTGCCTCACAATACCACTCTTTTTGTTCATTTTTGTTGCATACAAATATTTGCTTTGTTTTACGTATTCCTAATTATCACATTGAATTTACTAAAATAATTCTGCAGAGTAGCATACAGAACAAATCAAGCACAGAATAATAATATCAAACAAGCACAAGAGATTACGAGAATCGGATGAAAGTTTGTCGCATGTTCCGAAGATGTTTATTTCCCACAAGTTTATTATTTAGGACGCGCGTCCCATCGCGTCTGCTGTGTTTAATTTTATTTCTCGTGACAGCATACCGTGGGCTTTCTTTTTGACATTTGTTTGAGTGCTGAATGTATCGAAAGGTGTTTTTTTCGAAGCAGGACAATTCAGCTCCGAACTTTCACCGTTGGACACTTCACCACCAGCCTTTTAGTGCTTGGAATTTTCGTTACAGCGGTTCCGCCACTGGGTAGTTCATTGTCGATCTTTCAGCACTAGACTTTTTTCCACTGCCTACAGACAAGTACTGAAGAATGAAGTGCTTATTATTCATATGGCCATTGTTTCCTTTGGAATAAAAATGTGGTTAGTCACAATAGAATATAGATTTGCCAGTTATAGCCATGTTTTTTTTACAACTTTTGCATGGTGCAACATTTTAGAACATTTTATTCATTGCAATGTAAAGTGAAATCTTGCTAAACAAGCGAATTCTGTATTCTGTTTCAATTTTTGACGCAAATTTCAATTTGTTATGATTGACAATAAAACATGTAACAATTGCCTCCCGCCATCGCCAGTAAAAATAGTGTTAATAAACGATTTTCTATTAAATTGCATCATTTGTTTTTAGTGTTCGTGTTTTGTTTAGCAAAAGTTGCTGTTCTGCTAAATTTCCCAAATAAAATGCAAATGATTAAATAAGCTGAAGAAGAATACGATTTGTTATTGAAAACAATATAAATGAATTCTTATTGTGAATTAACCATTTCTAATAAAATCTACACTACTTTTCCAACACGAAAACAAAATATCCAGACACGAAAAATCTGACACTTAAATAGGTGGCACTCAAATATTGAGCACTAAACGGCAGCACTTAAAGATCCAACACTCAATCGGTGGTGGTACCGTACCCTGTTTTTTTAGTTCAACTCTGAATTCCAACTGGTTTTTGACAGGTTTTATATAAGTCCTGTAGTTTACGAACATTTGTGGTCTACAAAAATGTATGGGAAAACATGTGTTTTCGATGTAGGTTTTTCGCCAAAATCGATTTATTCGCGAAAGCTGGGATTCGGGATTGGTGCGTGAAAAGGCTATTGACTACAATTTACATTTAAAAATAAGTGTCAACCTACTCTGTGTACGGTACTGTAGTACATATAGATAAATAACTGTGAATAAAATAAATAATAATTCTTGTATGTGATAAAACCCAATTGCCGAAAAAGTAATAATGACATTTACAAATAAGTCTTGAATCTTAATAACTATAAGACATTCAAATGCAATATTACACTCTTCAAATTTCGCAGCAGCTGTATAATTCGTATTCAAAGTAAAAGTTACATACACGGTTCTCGCCCCCTTCTGCCATGTATTTATACCTAAAAGTTTGCCTGCTAATCCTTTATAAATCCATCTATTAATCGAATGAATTGCTAAATTCATAGCATTTTAAACCATCGCATCGCAAGAGGGGTTTTTGCTGCTGCAATCTACAAATCCCTATAGATACGTTCAATTGATACTAAATACCACCACCCCATTCGCCTCGCCTTTTGATTTGTAAATAAATACAAATTCGCTTCTTTATCGCCCATTCATTCGCGCTTTCCAAAGTTGGACAGAACATGCCACACAAGCAACCCTCGCTTTTCTCATGTGTTCTATATCTCGCGGCCAACTATATTGAGTATTGACACACGCCATCCACTGCCAACGCTAGGCACATTCCCCTCAGTCTGGGATGATGCTGGTAATCCCATCTGTATCCGCAAGAAATACCATATCTCACCGATTCCAGATTCCAGACCCAGAGAGAAAGCACTCCTGTCTATCTGTCCGTCGTCTGTCGTGTCACGTGCGTCGGTTTGTTCGTCGTTTTGTCCGCGTCACTGCCCTCACCACCTACAGACATCGTCGCCTGCCTGTGGGAAGTGCCGCACACTCTGCTAGCTCAACAGAGTCCGGACTCTTGAACAAGGATTGCGTGTGAATGCGCTTTTATCCTTCGTCTATTTGTTAACTACTATATTCGAATTTTTTTTGGTCGATTGTATTTTTGTGGCACGATTTTTGTTGCTTTTAGGAAATTGCTTGCTCATTCGAGCACGCTGGGAATTGTTGCACTTGTGCAAACGGCATTTGTGGCCAGCAATTGGATTCGTAAACTAATCTCTATTGGAATGCGAAAGCATTTCGCTTGCTAATTACGAACGCCCAATCAAATCAATATACCTCTAGTCGAATGGCGCCCAACGTGCAGCCCCAACAACTTGTGTCGTTGAAATCAGCAACAAAAAAAAAAAGGGTTTCGGTGAGCGAGCGATGAAATTTAAATTTTTAATTGAATTTGCATGTTTAAAATTTTGCAGAGTATCTAGGTATTTTATTTTTAGAATCATAATCACTGAGCGATTGTTTACTTTGCTTCTGATGATGAGAGACTGAGCACCTGCGGGTGTGTTACTATAGACAGAGAAATCGAGCCAAAACAATCCATTATCCGAAAGGTGCGCACATCTACTCGTATTAATTAACAAAAACAAATTGTAGGTATATTATATTCGTATTCTTGTAAACAAATTGTATAGGACTTTTGATAGCAGATATACAGGGATGTAGTGTAGGTACACAGTTAGGCAAAACAGAGAACCGCCATCAAAATCAGCGCTAGTTTTGCAGATGACAGTTTTGTAATTAACTGCACGCATTTTGCAGGAGCACAGGATCACGATAATAGTCGGTTCTGGTATATTCTCGTTTATATGCATAAAGTGAATATACTATATATTATATTTCTGGTAATGGTATACTGTATTGGGATTAGAGAGGGAACTGAAGCTTGTGAAAACTCACATCACAAACAGGGACTGGAACTGGGTGTTAAGATTGGGATTGGGAGAGTGTTGTGTGCAGATGACAGCAGGCCCACATTGTATTTGCAAACTCTTCTGTTTGGTTCGGTTCGGTGCGGTTCAATTCTGTGCCAGGGATTGGAAGGTAATTAGATTGGCGCTGTGCTGTGAATATAGTTTGGCATTGATTCGTATTGTTCGCTCCGATAGCCGAATGTACATAATGGAGGTTTGGTCAGCCAAATAAATTGGGAAAATGCTTGTTGTGAGTTGAGTAAAAGTTATGTTGAGGTTTTTTGTTTCTTTAAATTGAATTGTTTTGATTCTTATAACTCTCAAGGCTATACGTTCCCATGGCATTTTATCTCATATAAATTCTAACTTGCTCCATAGGCCAGGTATTGGGATCGTGTGGACAAAAAAATTGGAGTTTTTAATCAAAACTAACACTAAGTCCGTCAGCCTGGGCGTTCATTGTAATTTGTGCTAAGAGCCTATAAACGGGTGGGCCGATTTTGCTTCAAAATTTATTACCTATTAATATGCTTTCCTAGATGGGAAATTCGTGTTGTGGGACATTTTTTCTCAGCTTTATATGTAAAGGCATCCGAAATGTCCAATTTTTCATGACTCTGGTGCATAAATCCGGCTGGATTCGACCGATGACATGGATTATGTTGGCTTTGAGGACCGCTTTGGTTTGTGGCTTATTAGAATATACCTGCGACTTCAGAAAACCTAACAATAAATAGTCTTATGGGTTCAAATCACACAATCTCGGTGGTCAGTTCATCACATCCACGAGAGATGACCATGCCCTCGAATCGCTCGTGCAGAATTTCCAATGTGGCTTGAGCTGTGTGGCACGTAGCGCCGTCCTGTTGAAACCAAATGTCGTTGGTGTCAATGTCATCCAATTTAGGCCAAAATAAGTTGATAATCATCGACCTATAGCGCTCGCCGTTGACGGTGATGGCCTGGCCAACATCGTTCTCAAATAAAAAATATGGACCGATGACGACACCAGCCCTAAATCCACATCAAACAGTGACTTTTCGGGATGCACTGGACGCTCTTGGATCTTTATAGTCACATAATAGATTTTGTTTGTTGATGTACCTACCCATATTCATCCAGAAATGGGCCTCATTGCTGAAGATGATTTTTCGATGAAAATCAGGGTCAGTTTCACGTTGTTGTCTATGGTCGTTTACCTTCAGCTCCTGGATCATTTGAATTTTGTAAGGGTGCAGCCCCAAGTCACGGCGCAAAATTCGCTAAGTTGTGGTCTGCGAAAAGCCAAGTTCTTGTGAGCGAAGCGAAATCGACTGTCTCGGATTTTCCTATTTGCACGCACTCTCGCGGACAGTGGCGATGTTTTCGGCAGATCTTGCGTTTCGTCAACGTGCGGGTATTGGTTGATCGTGTACTGAATCAGAGGACTCCCAATTTATCCACCCCACTGCGAATAGTTCTTTCGGTAGGACGATTTTGGCGACCGTAAAATGGCTGAAGCGAACGGAACGTTGCCCAGAGTGAAGATCCACTTGATAAGACAATTTTATCATTTCCACGTTTTGTTGAACGCTATATCCCTCCATGGCATAATTGAACTGGCAGACTGAATAAATAACAGACAATTTGACAGATATTGCTAACACTATATGGAAGCTATCAACTGTAAAAGTTCAGAAGTCCCTATTGAAAGACCATTCTTTTATTCATTTTTCATATTTTTAGAAGAGCTCTGTATTCTAAACAAAATATCACAAGAAGACACCAAATGTAAGAAAATTAATCATTTGGGTGATCGCTTCCTATATAGAGCCTTATCTTGGCTTTCTTGTGGATCATTCTCGTAAAGGAAATAAGAGAAAAAAATTTGATTCTTTCAAAGTCGAAATGAAGTTTTTCCCAAATGCACATTCACTTCCATATGCAATCTTCACTTTTGCTTCATTGATGAAGGGGAATGCAAAGGGATACCTAACCGAAGTTATACGTATAAATATTACATGCTTACGCGCCCAAACAACAAAATATTATGTTGGACATGAATTTTAAAATTTGGATCATTTTTCGCTCTTCTTCTTTGGCAAAACAACAAAACCTGTTCCTTTTTTGGCGTGCACCTAATAATGCTTCAGAAATCCGTAAGCCCAAATGAACCGTTAAATGAAGATCATTATAAGAGGTTTAATGTCATGCCCTTTTTTGGATTCATCCGATCCTCGTTTATGTACCGCTTGCGAGTGCTTTAAGTCAGCATTTTGTGTCCAAACTTTGGGTAACATCAAACAATACACCTTAAGAAGCGGATAAACAATGAGGGATACAAATAATGCATAATACGCACGTAACTCTTGCCCTGCCCTGGGGGACATGATGCTTATACGCATAACTTTCGTGTTTTTTTTCCTCAAATAAATGTTTCGAATGTAAACGTAGATGTAGGTATGTACCTACATATATAAGGATATTCTACGGCTTTAATATTTGTATCTTCAAAGTAACTTGACACCGAATACCGATGCCCTTTATATGTATATGAATTTTCGTGATCATATAATTAAAACAAAATGCTTCATCAATATCAGATTACTTTTTTAAGCAAATGTTTATTCCTGCCATCGATATACCAATCATATTTATGGCAACATCATTCAAACCATTTGCTTCTACAAATAGCTCATTAATTTCAATATGTAAAATAATTTTTAAATTGCGACTAAGGTAACTTCAATATATATTGGATTACAAATGTTTAGTTCATTTCAGGCGTGTTATTTTGCAAGCCCGGAGGAAATTGGTCGAAAAACGATGTCGGGGCTAAACAATTGAAATGTTAACTGCATCAATGTTGCAATATTATTTACCGAATTTAAAAGAAGATAATGATGACGGAAAAACTAAAAGACCGCGACTCAGGATAATACGAATCCAATTAATATTTAGTAAACACAAACGAATTTATTTAATTATTAAAATTGTGCAACCGGCACACGCGAAGGTAAAGATCGAATTGACGAACTGTCAAACGATCAACCAAAGACAAGAGATAAGAGAGAAGACACGAATATTGCAACAACACTGCAACAACTATGCATCCAACCGGGGCCAGTCAGCTGGGGGTGGGTTCGTCGAATTAAATAATATAATGTATACAGGAAGGGCGAGCATTCAAATCGAATTATCTTGATAATAATTGTTAATGATAAAAAAAAGGAATCGAATTAAATATAAGTAGGTAAATACAGGGGCGTACTTACGCTACAGGGTGGGCGCCAGGAAACTATTGAGGGTCGTTTGCCTTGACCGGGAAGCTGAAATTCGTCTTCAAATATTTGAAGGAAACGCAAATGTTTTTATTCCCAATGGGAAGTTAATAAAATTTATTTGAAATGTATCTGGGAAACCTTTATAAATATAGGTAGAAAACCCAGAATTTTTTTTATCACAAGAAAAGTTAACAATTGTTTTTGGAGAATAGAAATAAAATGAAATAAAAATATAACAATGGATTGTCGCAAAGTGCACAAAGAAAAATCACTGTGGGAAAGTTTCCGAACGAACAACAGTATGGGAAACGGTCGCGAGTCCCGCAATTTCGGGAGAATAAAAGAAACCAAACGAAGACTTAACTGAGGTAAAATTTTGCCACTTTTCTGGCCACAAAACCAAACGAATAAAACTCACTATTGAAACACTAAAGTTTTGGTCAAAACCAAACAACCAAATACTTAGCTTTTTTTTATGCGGAATCCTATCTCCTGAACTGTTCCCCAATCTGGAACCTTCTTAGATCGCCTCACACAAAAAGTTTTCCTCTCCTTACACCAAAAAAAAAAAATAGCTCCTCTATTTTTTGTCAATTCTTATTCCCCGAACTGGGATTTTTCACAACAATTTTCTTCTCAAAAACAAATCGCTAAAAAAACCGAAAATAATTTTTCGCTTAATCCTTTTTTTTGTCAATCCTTTTTTAATCCTTTCTTTTACAAATTTTAATTCCTTTTTCTAAGAAAATCTATCCTCAGCCTATGATTTGCCCACCATCCATAAAATTATAAAAATATCACGAAAAATTGTTCACGAAAAATTTAAGTTTTTCATAAATAGACTTTTAAGCACTGCCTACATATAAGTAATGCAGTGTTAATTATTCAATATGGGCACGTTTCTTTTGAGTACGTTCAGTAACAAAATTAGGAGCTTGGAAATTCGTTGATGTTTACAAATATTAACCATGAGTCCCGGCACTCACATCTCACACTTTTTTTGTTTCTTTTTTAATTTTTTTGATCCCTGCACTGTGGTCCAAAAAGCAAAAAGTTGTGTAAAATACAAAATTTTAATATTTTTAATAAATAAAACAAAAAAATCTTTTTTTTGAGTGTTTTACCTATTTGTTAAACCATAGGTATACAAATTTGCAGCTGCAACTTTTTGCAATGTTTTTAGATAGAGTAATTTGTTTAAAAAGAGCATGTTCCCGTTGCTAACATTTTGTCTTAAAAGCTAATTTACCTTTGGAATGTTTGATTTATTTCAAAAGAGCTAAGAACGTGAAATTCTATACATATTTCAATTAGTAAACGTTTTGTTATTATCTTGTTCGTAAAAATTCCAAATCCACCCACTTCCGCGCCCCTTTTTTATTTAAATTGCAATTACTAAAAAAATGGACTAACGAACTTGTAAACAAATTACTGATTGTTATATTTAACATTTAATTGTTATAATTCACTCACTTTCACGTCCCTTTTTGAATAAATTCCTCTTACACTAAGAGTTTTTGAAACTTAAGAAAATTAAAATCCGATCTACAAAAAGATGGAAACAGTCTCAAACTCCTGACCCCAACACTTAACAAAATTCTAGACCATGGTGGAGAACTTACTATCTAAGCATCAAATCTTGCCAATAGGAGAGCTTTCAGAAAAAGCACAAGAATCGAGGAATAAAGACTAGAAGCGATATCGATACAAAAATACCTGCAAGGTCTTACGGAAACTTCAAAATTAAGAGTTATTATAATATCCTTATATCCTCTGGCTATATCATCGGATCCATTTATTTCATCTTTAAGGTTCGTGAGATCTCTTAAGGAGCTGAAAAAGAGTTGTTGCCCAGAAATGATATTTTTTTTATGAAAATTAAAATCTAAAATTAATTTAAAAAAAGACGTATTAGGTACGTTTTCTACTTTGTTTTATAAAAAAAAATAAAAAAAATTAGGTATCTGCTTATTAAAATTTTGCTCCGTTTACTTTTTTCCTACACATAAAATTGGTCACTGTCAAACAGTTTTCAAGATATTTCGATTAGCCACAAAATGAAAAAAATTCTATTTTAATACGTGCTTAAAAGACATACAAAATTGGTTGGTTAAATTAATGCATCCACTGTTGGACAATTTTATTTTGGAACATCCTGTGAACAATTAAGTAGCCAGAGACTCTTTTTTTTACAAATTTCAAAAAAATTTAACTGTTTTCAAAGTTTCACTTTGATTCCTTTTTCTGTTAATTCCTTTTTCTAAGAAAATCTATCCTCAGCCTATGATTTTCCCACCATCCATAAAATTATAAAAATAACAAAGTATTACAAATTGTTCACGAAAAATTTATTTTTTTCATAAATGCTCTACGCATGGCTATTTTTTTATTTCTTTTTCACTGTTATAAAATTCAACACCATCAAAAATTAGCTTGGGGCCGAATTACCGCATCAGTTTTCGGTAATACGTGACTGAATTATGTGAATTTGGCATTACCGCTTACGTTATCGAGTACCATAATTTTACATTTTCTCATCAGTAATCGAACGGAATTTCATTCGATAGATGGACTGCCGACTGACAGTATACAATGGATGCGAATTCTGAAGGAAAACTGAAATAACTATTTTTTTTATTTTAGTTTTACTTGTCCAGCGTCCAGCGTGGAGCGGTAATTTGTCCCTGATTTATGGCAAATTGTTTCTGAAGCGTCTTCTTTCCCGATTTCAACTTTTAAACGTTCATTTCTTGATTCGACTTTTTTTCAACTATTCTCTTGCCGTTTTTACTATCAGCATTTATCTATAAAGATCATTAAAAAAATATATGTTTTTGTTGTGGCTATACCTGCCCGGATTATTAGTTTATGGTAATGTAGTGTGATCTGTAGTGTACAGAAAAAAGACAACAAAACATAAAAATAAACAAACATAAAGCAACCCATACACACAACACTTGTGTGGTGCACACCAATCGAGACACGCACCGACACCAAAAATCAATTGGTGTGATGTGTATGGGGATGTGTCATGACACGGGTGTGCACACAAGTGTTGTGTGGATGGGCCGCATAAGGAAAAATTAATGGATATTTAATACAATTCTCACTATGATCCATATCGTTTTATTTGAATGGGATGATCTCAAACACGTACAAAATCAAACGGCGGCGATTCGAATCATAAGTAGGGTAAACAAGGGCAAAGGGGAAGGGCAGAAGCAGCATATGGTATGGTGATAGCGGCATGACAGATAGCTTGCCTATTTTTTTAACTTAACTTCGGTTTAATTCTCGTCAATATCACAATTTCATGTTAGGCAGAATGCAATCATTTTAGTTAATTGAATAAAAACACTTATTTTAAAGTATTTCTACTCCACTTGGCAGTATTTCAGCTTGAAACGTAATTCCCATTCAGTTTTGAAGACTTTATTAATGGAATCATAAAGTTAAAGAAATGCAATAATAAAGACGCCTTGAATTCTTTGAAGTCTTTCTAAAGTCTTTTGCATTCGTGGAGTGTCTTTTGGATGCGGTTAAAAGACAGCTTGAAGTAAAAAAGATTAACTATTTGGAGTAAAAATACCTATAAAAAATATTTCATTGCATTCTTCAAGACCAGTTAATTGACTGAAATTTCAAACAATGAAATAACAAATTATTGCATTATTTTACAAATCTGGTTCTTGCTTACCTAAGTAGATTGAGGCTCTAAGAATTTGGTTTCAGAGTCAGCGGAATAAATTTGAGCTGGTGAAATTCCTTAAAACTATTAACCAAGATTTTAAGGAGATATCTAATGTATAAGTCCTAAATAGTCCATCCAATTAAACATTGAGGCGAACTTAAAAACTTTATCACTTAAAACAGTTAGGTACCTACATTTAAATATTACGAGATTAAAAATATTTCCAATGCACACATAAACTCTTCAGCACCTAAAACCGTCTAATCTATAATACGAATTGGTACCGCCCCAAACCATCATCCATCAATTCAATTATCCTAGCTATCGCATTCAATTAATTCCATTCCCATTTCTTTCGCCTTAAAATGTGCATTATCGCGCCAAAAACATCTCTAAACAATCCCCAGTTAAAGTGTCCATTAGCCAAATCGGATGTCATGGCATTTTATCATTTTATGTTGACCATCGTCAGCACTAGCCTTTCCTATGTCCTGAATACAGAGGACAGAGCACACATGAGCAAAAGTATTTTGGTATCCTTAGTGTGTGTGTGTGTGTGTTAATTCCAACGGAATCCATATAAAAGCAGGATAAACACTGCATGGCAACAACCAACAATACTGTAACTCGGTGGAAGGAGGAACGTCTCCTATTAGTGTCGGCGCCATTTAAACCAAGTTCCCAGAGTGATAAAAAAAAAACAAACAATATCACAGAAGAACGACGAAAGGACTCAGCTACAACAACAACGAAAACAACAAAAAATTGAAAATAATCGTAAACAAGCGCAAGGATAACAACAACATCATTCCCCAGGAACATTGGACAAAAAAAAACTATACGTAGCAGAATGGTGGACGCAAAAGGGCAGAACGGACGGGAAGTTTCCGAAAAGGACATTCATCCAATTCGCACCGATGGCTTGTGGGTGCTCTATAGCGATTTAATCTCATTGGAAAGCGCCCAACAGCTGTGACAGCAAAGCATTCGAATTATTGGGAAATTTAATTTTTCCCATGCGTGTTGGAGTACAATTTTAAGCGAGTTTTATTTCTTGGGCAAGCGGCTGGCGGCGGGCAGTATAGCGCGACGCAGGGCATGAAGTATTGCAGGAATAGCTGTATTTTTTGTCATCAACTGCCCCTGTTCAGGGGACGTGTTCTGACAGAACGCTAAATGACGGAACACCGATCTGCTATTTCCTGTGTTGTACTCTTGCATCGGGATTCATTCGTGTTTTGTTTTTGAAGCCTTTTTCCATTGTGTATACATATGCATGTGAACATGACCATACCAAGTCCTGGTCCTGTGACAAATCGAATGATTAGAATCGTACACCTCTGAGTCTGTGTACCTACTATGTATGTTTTTCTTCAAACTCCCACTCCACCCTCAATGCTGTCAGAATATGGAGAAGAATTCGAGATTCAATTTGTCCGCCCAAACATTCCTCCCACCTCGATGCTTTGTCCAAAGTACCGTGGTAGCCTGACCACTTGCTTACTGTGTAAGAAACCATTTTACACCGTGAAATGAATAGTTTCTGGGAAATGATTCGTGTGAATCGTGCATTATTAGGGGTTGGTTATCTGGCTCGTTTTATAACAAACAACTCATACTCGTATTATGGCAACAAACACACAACTCGAGCACACGTTCGTAGATATATTATGAAAATGGATAATGGCGGGCGGAAGTGGCACCCTGGTGTTGGACAAGGTGCTGTTTTTCCCATTATTCACATTCGGATGAAAATACATTTTCAAGAAAAAATAGAAGGAAAGTTTTATTATACATCATATTTGCTGGGTTTAAAGTGAAATATAAATTGCAATAGTATGAGAATACATTTATCAAAAATTGTAGTTTTGGCGAAATTTTATTTTAATGTGGGTATATTTGTTTTTGCATCTTCTTTTCATACGAGATCCGGATCCTTTTCTGTAGAGGATTTTACGATAAAATGATGTCACGGAATTATACATTTTATAACATATAGGCACTATAATCTATATCAGAAACGATTTATTGTTAGGAGCAATGTTTTCTATTGTAAAATTGCTTGAAAGCGATAATGCGAGAGACTGGAATACTTGGACTAAACTTTACTTCCGCTCCGCAGACAAAATGATATTTTCTCCTCGTATCGAATTGTTAAATAATCACGCAAAAACATTGAAAGAGTAAGAGGTAACCTTTACAGTTTCGTCCAGAAAGGATTTAAAGATTTCTTTTAAACAAAATACAAATAAAATATCGAATATCAAAATTATCTAATAGTTAGGACTGATTTTATTTGAATGAAAGCTTAACTTTAAGCTAAAAGAAGACACATCCAAAGAAGAGGGATGTGAAATTAAAGGTACTCGTGTAAAACAATATTATGTAAACAATAAAATAGTGTCTTCATAACGAGATGATCGCTGATACTAAAGCAGAAGCAGACAGGATTTTCTATACTGATGGGTCATTTAGAGATTCAAACTCTTCATACGCAGTGGTTGAACTTATATCGAATGGAGAAACGAAAATACTACATCAAGCACTTCTACCAGAACTGACTAGAAGTTTTCTATCTGAGCTAACAGCAATTGAGAAATGCCTATTCCTTACCAAAGAGCAACCTGGAAAAAAGTTAATATTCACAGAAAACCTAAGTATACTAAACGGTCTCAAGAGTGAGTCTAATAAATGCTTTTGAATTTTTTGGACAGAAATTCAGTAAAATCAAACAATCACTTTGGATGAAAATATTTCGAGAACCAGACCTTCCACACACTTTTGGTTTATATGTGCGGATAGAGTTTGACAAGAGCTTTCTTTTGATGTATAGCTCGATGGGTTTTGGGAACATTTTTGCCGAAAAAAAGTTGCAAGGGGTTGTCTATCATTTTTTTCAAAAATCAAAAAAAAAAATTTGGAAAAAGTTTGTCGAAATTTTTACGTTGCTGGAAAGGTCTGTTAATTTGCTATTCGCCACTGCAAACCGCAACCCCTTTCGAGGCTTTGTTGCGGAAATATCGCCATCGACAGATTTTTTTATGGTTGGATCGAAGTACATAAAGTTATATCATTTCGGATGTGAATATTTCGAGAACTAAAGCTGGCAAAATTTTTTGATGTATATTGGCGGAAAGGCCTATTAATTTTCTATACGAAACTGAAAACTACAACCTCTTCCAAGGCTTGGTTGCGCTAATATCGTAATCCAAAGCCCTTTTTAGGGTTGCATCGAAATACAGTAATTTGACTTTGGATGCGAATATTTCGTGAACCAAACCTCTAACAGTAATTTGGTTTTGAGTTTTAGAAAGCCCTTGAAAATTTAACTAATAGTTTTTGAAACCGCAACCCATTTCGAGGCTCGATTACGGAAATATCGCTATCCAAACACAAACGCGTTTCAATGTTTTGGACGGAAATGCAGTAAAATCAAACAATCACTTTGGATGAAAATATTTCCAGAACCAGACCTTCCACACACTTTTGGTTTATATGTGCGGATAGAGTTTGACAAGAGCTTTCTTTTGATGTATAGCTCGATGGGTTTTGGAAACATTTTTGAAAAGCCGAAAAAAAGTTACAAGGGGTATCCATCATTTTTTTCAAAAATCAAAAAAAAAAATTTGGAAAAAGTTTGTCGACATTTTTACGTTGCTGGAAAGGTCTGTTAATTTGCTATTCGCCACTGCAAACCGCAACCCCTTTCGAGGCTTTGTTGCGGAAATATCGCCATCGACAGATTTTTTTTATGGTTGGATCGAAGTACATAAAGTTATATCATTTCGGATGTGAATATTTCGAGAACTAAAGCTGGCAAAATTTTTTGATGTATATTGGCGGAAAGGCCTGTTAATTTTCTATACGAAACTGAAAACTACAACCTAGTACAAGCCTTGGTTGCGGAAATATCGTAATCCAAAGCCCTTTTTAGGGTTGCATCAAAATACAGTAATTTGACTTTGGATGCGAATATTTCGTGAACCAAACCTCTAACAGTAATTTGGTTTTGAGTTTGAGAAAGCTCTTGAAGATTTAATTAATAGTTTTTGAAACCGCAACCCATTTCGAGGCTCGATTACGGAAATATCGCTATCCAAACACAAACGCGTTTCAATGTTTTGGACGGAAATGCAGTAAAATCAAACAATCAAAGGGTTGCGGTTTCAAAAACTATTAGTTAAATTTTCAAGAGCTTTCTAAAACTCAACAGTAATTTGGTTTTGAGTTTTAGAAAGCTCTTGAAAATTTAACTAATAGTTTTTGAAACCGCAACCCATTTCGAGGCTCGATTACGGAAATATCGCTATCCAAACACAAACGCGTTTCAATGTTTTGGACGGAAATGCAGTAAAATCAAACAATCACTTTGGATGAAAATATTTCCAGAACCAGACCTTCCACACACTTTTGGTTTATATGTGCGGATAGAGTTTGACAAGAGCTTTCTTTTGATGTATAGCTCGATGGGTTTTGGAAACATTTTTGAAAAGCCGAAAAAAAGTTGCAAGGGGGTCCATCATTTTTTTCAAAAATCAAAAAAAAAAATTTGGAAAAAGTTTGTCGAAATTTTTACGTTGCTGGAAAGGTCTGTTAATTTGCTATTCGCCACTGCAAACCGCAACCCCTTTCGAGGCTTTGTTGCGGAAATATCGCCATCGACAGATTTTTTTTATGGTTGGATCGAAGTACATAAAGTTATATCATTTCGGATGTGAATATTTCGAGAACTAAAGCTGGCAAAATTTTTTGATGTATATTGGCGGAAAGGCCTGTTAATTTTGTATACGAAACTGAAAACTACAACCTAGTACAAGCCTTGGTTGCGGAAATATCGTAATCCAAAGCCCTTTTTAGGGTTGCATCAAAATTCAGTAATTTGACTTTGGATGCGAATATTTCGTGAACCAAACCTCTAACAGTAATTTGGTTTTGAGTTTGAGAAAGCTCTTGAAGATTTAATTAATAGTTTTTGAAACCGCAACCCATTTCGAGGCTCGATTACGGAAATATCGCTATCCAAACACAAACGCGTTTCAATGTTTTGGACGGAAATGCAGTAAAATCAAACAATCACTTTGGATGAAAATATTTCCAGAACCAGACCTTCCACACACTTTTGGTTTATATGTGCGGATAGAGTTTGACAAGAGCTTTCTTTTGATGTATAGCTCGATGGGTTTTGGAAACATTTTTGAAAAGCCGAAAAAAAGTTGCAAGGGGTTAGTCCATCATTTTTTTCAAAAATCAAAAAAAAAAATTTGGAAAAAGTTTGTCGACATTTTTACGTTGCTGGAAAGGTCTGTTAATTTGCTATTCGCCACTGCAAACCGCAACCCCTTTCGAGGCTTTGTTGCGGAAATATCGCCATCGACAGATTTTTTTTATGGTTGGATCGAAGTACATAAAGTTATATCATTTCGGATGTGAATATTTCGAGAACTAAAGCTGGCAAAATTTTTTGATGTATATTGGCGGAAAGGCCTGTTAATTTTCTATACGAAACTGAAAACTACAACCTAGTACAAGCCTTGGTTGCGGAAATATCGTAATCCAAAGCCCTTTTTAGGGTTGCATCAAAATACAGTAATTTGACTTTGGATGCGAATATTTCGTGAACCAAACCTCTAACAGTAATTTGGTTTTGAGTTTGAGAAAGCTCTTGAAGATTTAATTAATAGTTTTTGAAACCGCAACCCATTTCGAGGCTCGATTACGGAAATATCGCTATCCAAACACAAACGCGTTTCAATGTTTTGGACGGAAATGCAGTAAAATCAAACAATCACTTTGGATGAAAATATTTCCAGAACCAGACCTTCCACACACTTTTGGTTTATATGTGCGGATAGAGTTTGACAAGAGCTTTCTTTTGATGTATAGCTCGATGGGTTTTGGAAACATTTTTGAAAAGCCGAAAAAAAGTTGCAAGGGGGTCCATCATTTTTTTCAAAAATCAAAAAAAAAAATTTGGAAAAAGTTTGTCGAAATTTTTACGTTGCTGGAAAGGTCTGTTAATTTGCTATTCGCCACTGCAAACCGCAACCCCTTTCGAGGCTTTGTTGCGGAAATATCGCCATCGACAGATTTTTTTTATGGTTGGATCGAAGTACATAAAGTTATATCATTTCGGATGTGAATATTTCGAGAACTAAAGCTAGCTAAATTTTTTGATGTATATTGGCGGAAAGGCCTGTTAATTTTGTATACGAAACTGAAAACTACAACCTAGTACAAGTCTTGGTTGCGGAAATATCGTAATCCAAAGCCCTTTTTAGGGTTGCATCGAAATACAGTAATTTGACTTTGGATGCGAATATTTCGTGAACCAAACCTCTAACAGTAATTTGGTTTTGAGTTTTAGAAAGCTCTTGAAAATTTAACTAATAGTTTTTGAAACCGCAACCCATTTCGAGGCTCGATTACGGAAATATCGCTATCCAAACACAAACGCGTTTCAATGTTTTGGACGGAAATGCAGTAAAATCAAACAATCACTTTGGATGAAAATATTTCCAGAACCAGACCTTCCACACACTTTTGGTTTATATGTGCGGATAGAGTTTGACAAGAGCTTTCTTTTGATGTATAGCTCGATGGGTTTTGGAAACATTTTTGAAAAGCCGAAAAAAAGTTGCGGATAGAGTTTGACAAGAGCTTTCTTTTGATGTATAGCTCGATGGGTTTTGGAAACATTTTTGAAAAGCCGAAAAAAAGTTGCAAGGGGTTAGTCCATCATTTTTTTCAAAAATCAAAAAAAAAATTTGGAAAAAGTTTGTCGAAATTTTTACGTTGCTGGAAAGGTCTGTTAATTTGCTATTCGCCACTGCAAACCGCAACCCCTTTCGAGGCTTTGTTGCGGAAATATCGCCATCGACAGATTTTTTTTATGGTTGGATCGAAGTACATAAAGTTATATCATTTCGGATGTGAATATTTCGAGAACTAAAGCTGGCAAAATTTTTTGATGTATATTGGCGGAAAGGCCTGTTAATTTTCTATACGAAACTGAAAACTACAACCTAGTACAAGCCTTGGTTGCGGAAATATCGTAATCCAAAGCCCTTTTTAGGGTTGCATCAAAATACAGTAATTTGATTTTGGATGCGAATATTTCGTGAACCAAACCTCTAACAGTAATTTGGTTTTGAGTTTGAGAAAGCTCTTGAAGATTTAATTAATAGTTTTTGAAACCGCAACCCATTTCGAGGCTCGATTACGGAAATATCGCTATCCAAACACAAACGCGTTTCAATGTTTTGGACGGAAATGCAGTAAAACCAAACAATCACTTTGGATGAAAATATTTCCAGAACCAGACCTTCCACACACTTTTGGTTTATATGTGCGGATAGAGTTTGACAAGAGCTTTCTTTTGATGTATAGCTCGATGGGTTTTGGAAACATTTTTGAAAAGCCGAAAAAAAGTTGCAAGGGGTTAGTCCATCATTTTTTTCAAAAATCAAAAAAAAAAAATTTGGAAAAAGTTTGTCGAAATTTTTACGTTGCTGGAAAGGTCTGTTAATTTGCTATTCGCCACTGCAAACCGCAACCCTTTTCGAGGCTTTGTTGCGGAAATATCGCCATCGACAGATTTTTTTTATGGTTGGATCGAAGTACATAAAGTTATATCATTTCGGATGTGAATATTTCGAGAACTAAAGCTGGCAAAATTTTTTGATGTATATTGGCGGAAAGGCCTGTTAATTTTCTATACGAAACTGAAAACTACAACCTAGTACAAGCCTTGGTTGCGGAAATATCGTAATCCAAAGCCCTTTTTAGGGTTGCATCAAAATACAGTAATTTGACTTTGGATGCGAATATTTCGTGAACCAAACCTCTAACAGTAATTTGGTTTTGAGTTTGAGAAAGCTCTTGAAGATTTAATTAATAGTTTTTGAAACCGCAACCCATTTCGAGGCTCGATTACGGAAATATCGCTATCCAAACACAAACGCGTTTCAATGTTTTGGACGGAAATGCAGTAAAATCAAACAATCAAAGGGTTGCGGTTTCAAAAACTATTAGTTAAATTTTCAAGAGCTTTCTAAAACTCAACAGTAATTTGGTTTTGAGTTTTAGAAAGCTCTTGAAAATTTAACTAATAGTTTTTGAAACCGCAACCCATTTCGAGGCTCGATTACGGAAATATCGCTATCCAAACACAAACGCGTTTCAATGTTTTGGACGGAAATGCAGTAAAATCAAACAATCTCTTTGGATGAAAATATTTCCAGAACCAGACCTTCCACACACTTTTGGTTTATATGTGCGGATAGAGTTTGACAAGAGCTTTCTTTTGATGTATAGCTCGGTGGGTTTTGGAAACATTTTTGAAAAGCCGAAAAAAAGTTGCAAGGGGGTCCATCATTTTTTTCAAAAATCAAAAAAAAAAATTTGGAAAAAGTTTGTCGAAATTTTTACGTTGCTGGAAAGGTCTGTTAATTTGCTATTCGCCACTGCAAACCGCAACCCCTTTCGAGGGTTTGTTGCGGAAATATCGCCATCGACAGATTTTTTTTATGGTTGGATCGAAGTACATAAAGTTATATCATTTCGGATGTGAATATTTCGAGAACTAAAGCTGGCAAAATTTTTTGATGTATATTGGCGGAAAGGCCTGTTAATTTTCTATACGAAACTGAAAACTACAACCTAGTACAAGCCTTGGTTGCGGAATTATCGTAATCCAAAGCCCTTTTTAGGGTTGCATCGAAATACAGTAATTTGACTTTGGATGCGAATATTTCGTGAACCAGACCTTCCACACACTTTTGGTTTATATGTGCGGATAGAGTTTGACAAGAGCTTTCTTTTGATGTATAGCTCGATGGGTTTTGGAAACATTTTTGAAAAGCCGAAAAAAAGTTGCAAGGGGTTAGTCCATCATTTTTTTCAAAAATCAAAAAAAAAAATTTGGAAAAAGTTTGTCGAAATTTTTACGTTGCCGGAAAGGTCTGTTAATTTGCTATTCGCCACTGCAAACCGCAACCCCTTTCGAGGCTTTGTTGCGGAAATATCGCCATCGCCAGATTTTTTTTATGGTTGGATCGAAGTACATAAAGTTATATCATTTCGGATGTGAATATTTCGAGAACTAAGGCTGGCAAAATTTTTTTATGTATATTGGCGGAAAGGCCTGTTAATTTTCTATACGAAACTCAAAACTACAACCTAGTACAAGCCTTGGTTGCGGAAATATCGTAATCCAAAGCCCTTTTTAGGGTTGCATCGAAATACAGTAATTTGACTTTGGATGCGAATATTTCGTGAACCAAACCTCTAACAGTAATTTGGTTTTGAGTTTGAGAAAGCTCTTGAAGATTTAATTAATAGTTTTTGAAACCGCAACCCATTTCGAGGCTCGATTACGGAAATATCGCTATCCAAACACAAACGCGTTTCAATGTTTTGGACGGAAATGCAGTAAAATCAAACAATCACTTTGGATGAAAATATTTCCAGAACCAGACCTTCCACACACTTTTGGTTTATATGTGCGGATAGAGTTTGACAAGAGCTTTCTTTTGATGTATAGCTCGATGGGTTTTGGAAACATTTTTGAAAAGCCGAAAAAAAGTTGCAAGGGGTTAGTCCATCATTTTTTTCAAAAATCAAAAAAAAAAATTTGGAAAAAGTTTGTCGACATTTTTACGTTGCTGGAAAGGTCTGTTAATTTGCTATTCGCCACTGCAAACCGCAACCCCTTTCGAGGCTTTGTTGCGGAAATATCGCCATCGACAGATTTTTTTTATGGTTGGATCGAAGTACATAAAGTTATATCATTTCGGATGTGAATATTTCGAGAACTAAAGCTGGCAAAATTTTTTGATGTATATTGGCGGAAAGGCCTGTTAATTTTCTATACGAAACTGAAAACTACAACCTAGTACAAGCCTTGGTTGCGGAAATATCGTAATCCAAAGCCCTTTTTAGGGTTGCATCAAAATACAGTAATTTGACTTTGGATGCGAATATTTCGTGAACCAAACCTCTAACAGTAATTTGGTTTTGAGTTTGAGAAAGCTCTTGAAGATTTAATTAATAGTTTTTGAAACCGCAACCCATTTCGAGGCTCGATTACGGAAATATCGCTATCCAAACACAAACGCGTTTCAATGTTTTGGACGGAAATGCAGTAAAATCAAACAATCACTTTGGATGAAAATATTTCCAGAACCAGACCTTCCACACACTTTTGGTTTATATGTGCGGATAGAGTTTGACAAGAGCTTTCTTTTGATGTATAGCTCGATGGGTTTTGGAAACATTTTTGAAAAGCCGAAAAAAAGTTGCTAGGGGGTCCATCATTTTTTTCAAAAATCAAAAAAAAAAATTTGGAAAAAGTTTGTCGAAATTTTTACGTTGCTGGAAAGGTCTGTTAATTTGCTATTCGCCACTGCAAACCGCAACCCCTTTCGAGGCTTTGTTGCGGAAATATCGCCATCGACAGATTTTTTTTATGGTTGGATCGAAGTACATAAAGTTATATCATTTCGGATGTGAATATTTCGAGAACTAAAGCTGGCAAAATTTTTTGATGTATATTGGCGGAAAGGCCTGTTAATTTTCTATACGAAACTCAAAACTACAACCTAGTACAAGCCTTGGTTGCGGAAATATCGTAATCCAAAGCCCTTTTTAGGGTTGCATCGAAATACAGTAATTTGACTTTGGATGCGAATATTTCGTGAACCAAACCTCTAACAGTAATTTGGTTTTGAGTTTTAGAAAGCTCTTGAAAATTTAACTAATAGTCTTTGAAACCGCAACCCATTTTGAGGCTCGATTACGGAAATATCGCTATCCAAACACAAACGCGTTTCAATGTTTTGGACGGAAATGCAGTAAAATCAAACAATCACTTTGGATGAAAATATTTCCAGAACCAGACCTTCCACACACTTTTGGTTTATATGTGCGGATAGAGTTTGACAAGAGCTTTCTTTTGATGTATAGCTCGATGGGTTTTGGAAACATTTTTGAAAAGCCGAAAGTCCATCATTTTTTTCAAAAATCAAAAAAAAAAAATTTGGAAAAAGTTTGTCGAAATTTTTACGTTGCTGGAAAGGTCTGTTAATTTGCTATTCGCCACTGCAAACCGCAACCCCTTTCGAGGCTTTGTTGCGGAAATATCGCCATCGACAGATTTTTTTTATGGTTGGATCGAAGTACATAAAGTTATATCATTTCGGATGTGAATATTTCGAGAACTAAAGCTGGCAAAATTTTTTGATGTATATTGGCGGAAAGGCCTGTTAATTTTCTATACGAAACTCAAAACTACAACCTAGTACAAGCCTTGGTTGCGGAAATATCGTAATCCAAAGCCCTTTTTAGGGTTGCATCGAAATACAGTAATTTGACTTTGGATGCGAATATTTCGTGAACCAAACCTCTAACAGTAATTTGGTTTTGAGTTTTAGAAAGCTCTTGAAAATTTAACTAATAGTCTTTGAAACCGCAACCCATTTCGAGGCTCGATTACGGAAATATCGCTATCCAAACACAAACGCGTTTCAATGTTTTGGACGGAAATGCAGTAAAATCAAACAATCACTTTGGATGAAAATATTTCCAGAACCAGACCTTCCACACACTTTTGGTTTATATGTGCGGATAGAGTTTGACAAGAGCTTTCTTTTGATGTATAGCTCGATGGGTTTTGGAAACATTTTTGAAAAGCCGAAAAAAAGTTGCAAGGGGTTAGTCCATCATTTTTTTTCAAAAATCAAAAAAAAAAATTTGGAAAAAGTTTGTCGAAATTTTTACGTTGCTGGAAAGGTCTGTTAATTTGCTATTCGCCACTGCAAACCGCGACCCCTTTCGAGGCTTTGTTGCGGAAATATCGCCATCGCCAGATTTTTTTTATGGTTGGATCGAAGTACATAAAGTTATATCATTTCGGATGTGAATATTTCGAGAACTAAAGCTGGCAACATTTTTTGATGTATATTTTCTATAATCCAAAGCCCTTTTTAGGGTTGCATCGAAATACAGTAATTTGACTTTGGATGCGAATATTTCGTGAACCAAACCTCTAACAGTAATTTGGTTTTGAGTTTTAGAAAGCTCTTGAAAATTTAACTAATAGTTTTTGAAACCGCAACCCATTTCGAGGCTCGATTACGGAAATATCGCTATCCAAACACAAACGCGTTTCAATGTTTTGGACGGAAATGCAGTAAAATCAAACAATCACTTTGGATGAAAATATTTCCAGAACCAGACCTTCCACACACTTTTGGTTTATATGTGCGGATAGAGTTTGACAAGAGCTTTCTTTTGATGTATAGCTCGATGGGTTTTGGAAACATTTTTGAAAAGCCGAAAAAAAGTTGCAAGGGGTTAGTCCATCATTTTTTTCAAAAATCAAAAAAAAAAAATTGGAAAAAGTTTGTCGAAATTTTTACGTTGCTGGAAAGGTCTGTTAATTTGCTATTCGCCACTGCAAACCGCAACCCTTTTCGAGGCTTTGTTGCGGAAATATCGCCATCGACAGATTTTTTTTATGGTTGGATCGAAGTACATAAAGTTATATCATTTCGGATGTGAATATTTCGAGAACTAAAGCTGGCAAAATTTTTTGATGTATATTGGCGGAAAGGCCTGTTAATTTTCTATACGAAACTGAAAACTACAACCTAGTACAAGCCTTGGTTGCGGAAATATCGTAATCCAAAGCCCTTTTTAGGGTTGCATCGAAATACAGTAATTTGACTTTGGATGCGAATATTTCGTGAACCAAACCTCTAACAGTAATTTGGTTTTGAGTTTTAGAAAGCTCTTGAAAATTTAACTAATAGTTTTTGAAACCGCAACCCATTTCGAGGCTCGATTACGGAAATATCGCTATCCAAACACAAACGCGTTTCAATGTTTTGGACGGAAATGCAGTAAAATCAAACAATCACTTTGGATGAAAATATTTCCAGAACCAGACCTTCCACACACTTTTGGTTTATATGTGCGGATAGAGTTTGACAAGAGCTTTCTTTTGATGTATAGCTCGATGGGTTTTGGAAACATTTTTGAAAAGCCGAAAAAAAGTTGCAAGGGGTTAGTCCATCATTTTTTTCAAAAATCAAAAAAAAAAAATTGGAAAAAGTTTGTCGAAATTTTTACGTTGCTGGAAAGGTCTGTTAATTTGCTATTCGCCACTGCGAACCGCAACCCTTTTCGAGGCTTTGTTGCGGAAATATCGCCATCGACAGATTTTTTTTATGGTTGGATCGAAGTACATAAAGTTATATCATTTCGGATGTGAATATTTCGAGAACTAAAGCTGGCAAAATTTTTTGATGTATATTGGCGGAAAGGCCTGTTAATTTTCTATACGAAACTGAAAACTACAACCTAGTACAAGCCTTGGTTGCGGAAATATCGTAATACAAAACCCTTTTTAGGGTTGCATCGAAATACAGTAATTTGACTTTGGATGCGAATATTTCGTGAACCAAACCTCTAACAGTAATTTGGTTTTGAGTTTTAGAAAGCTCTTGAAAATTTAACTAATAGTTTTTGAAACCGCAACCCATTTCGAGGCTCGATTACGGAAATATCGCTATCCAAACACAAACGCGTTTCAATGCTTTAGACGGAAATGCAGTAAAATCAAACAATCACTTTGGATGAAAATATTTCCAGAACCAGACCTTCCACACACTTTTTGTTTATATGTGCGGATAGAGTTTGACAAGAGCTTTCTTTTGATGTATAGCTCGATGGGTTTTGGAAACATTTTTGAAAAGCCGAAAAAAAGTTGCAAGGGGTTAGTCCATCATTTTTTTCAAAAATCAAAAAAAAAAAATTTGGAAAAAGTTTGTCGAAATTTTTACGTTGCTGGAAAGGTCTGTTAATTTGCTATTCGCCACTGCAAACCGCAACCCCTTTCGAGGCTTTGTTGCGGAAATATCGCCATCGACAGATTTTTTTATGGTTGGATCGAAGTACATAAAGTTATATCATTTCGGATGTGAATATTTCGAGAACTAAAGCTGGCAAAATTTTTTGATGTATATTGGCGGAAAGGCCTGTTAATTTTCTATACGAAACTGAAAACTACAACCTAGTACAAGCCTTGGTTGCGGAAATATCGTAATCCAAAGCCCTTTTTAGGGTTGCATCGAAATACAGTAATTTGACTTTGGATGCGAATATTTCGTGAACCAAACCTCTAACAGTAATTTGGTTTTGAGTTTTAGAAAGCTCTTGAAAATTTAACTAATAGTTTTTGAAACCGCAACCCATTTCGAGACTCGATTACGGAAATATCGCTATCCAAACACAAACGCGTTTCAATGTTTTGGACGGAAATGCAGTAAAATCAAACAATCACTTTGGATGAAAATATTTCCAGAACCAGACCTTCCACACACTTTTGGTTTATATGTGCGGATAGAGTTTGACAAGAGCTTTCTTTTGATGTATAGCTCGATGGGTTTTGGAAACATTTTTGAAAAGCCGAAAAAAAGTTGCGGATAGAGTTTGACAAGAGCTTTCTTTTGATGTATAGCTCGATGGGTTTTGGAAACATTTTTGAAAAGCCGAAAAAAAGTTGCAAGGGGTTAGTCCATCATTTTTTTCAAAAATCAAAAAAAAAAATTTGGAAAAAGTTTGTCGAAATTTTTACGTTGCTGGAAAGGTCTGTTAATTTGCTATTCGCCACTGCAAACCGCAACCCCTTTCGAGGCTTTGTTGCGGAAATATCGCCATCGACAGATTTTTTTTATGGTTGGATCGAAGTACATAAAGTTATATCATTTCGGATGTGAATATTTCGAGAACTAAAGCTGGCAAAATTTTTTGATGTATATTGGCGGAAAGGCCTGTTAATTTTCTATACGAAACTCAAAACTACAACCTAGTACAAGCCTTGGTTGCGGAAATATCGTAATCCAAAGCCCTTTTTAGGGTTGCATCGAAATACAGTAATTTGACTTTGGATGCGAATATTTCGTGAACCAAACCTCTAACAGTAATTTGGTTTTGAGTTTTAGAAAGCTCTTGAAAATTTAACTAATAGTCTTTGAAACCGCAACCCATTTCGAGGCTCGATTACGGAAATATCGCTATCCAAACACAAACGCGTTTCAATGTTTTGGACGGAAATGCAGTAAAATCAAACAATCACTTTGGATGAAAATATTTCCAGAACCAGACCTTCCACACACTTTTGGTTTATATGTGCGGATAGAGTTTGACAAGAGCTTTCTTTTGATGTATAGCTCGATGGGTTTTGGAAACATTTTTGAAAAGCCGAAAAAAAGTTGCAAGGGGTTAGTCAATCATTTTTTTTCAAAAATCAAAAAAAAAAATTTGGAAAAAGTTTGTCGAAATTTTTACGTTGCTGGAAAGGTCTGTTAATTTGCTATTCGCCACTGCAAACCGCAACCCCTTTCGAGGCTTTGTTGCGGAAATATCGCCATCGCCAGATTTTTTTTATGGTTGGATCGAAGTACATAAAGTTATATCATTTCGGATGTGAATATTTCGAGAACTAAAGCTGGCAACATTTTTTGATGTATATTGGCGGAAAGGCCTGTTAATTTTCTATACGAAACTCAAAACTACAACCTAGTACAAGCCTTGGTTGCGGAAATATCGTAATCCAAAGCCCTTTTTAGGGTTGCATCGAAATACAGTAATTTGACTTTGGATGCGAATATTTCGTGAACCAAACCTCTAACAGTAATTTGGTTTTGAGTTTTAGAAAGCTCTTGAAAATTTAACTAATAGTCTTTGAAACCGCAACCCATTTCGAGGCTCGATTACGGAAATATCGCTATCCAAACACAAACGCGTTTCAATGTTTTGGACGGAAATGCAGTAAAATCAAACAATCACTTTGGATGAAAATATTTCCAGAACCAGACCTTCCACACACTTTTGGTTTATATGTGCGGATAGAGTTTGACAAGAGCTTTCTTTTGATGTATAGCTCGATGGGTTTTGGAAACATTTTTGAAAAGCCGAAAAAAAGTTGCAAGGGGTTAGTCCATCATTTTTTTCAAAAATCAAAAAAAAAAATTTGGAAAAAGTTTGTCGAAATTTTTACGTTGCTGGAAAGGTCTGTTAATTTGCTATTCGCCACTGCAAACCGCAACCCCTTTCGAGGCTTTGTTGCGGAAATATCGCCATCGCCAGATTTTTTTTATGGTTGGATCGAAGTACATAAAGTTATATCATTTCGGATGTGAATATTTCGAGAACTAAAGCTGGCAAAATTTTTTGATGTATATTGGCGGAAAGGCCTGTTAATTTTCTATACGAAACTCAAAACTACAACCTAGTACAAGCCTTGGTTGCGGAAATATCGTAATCCAAGGCCCTTTTTAGGGTTGCATCGAAATACAGTAATTTGACTTTGGATGCGAATATGTCGTGAACCAAACCTCTAACAGTAATTTGGTTTTGAGTTTCAGAAAGCTCTTGAAAATTTTACTAATAGTCTTTGAAACCGCAACCCATTTCGAGGCTCGATTACGGAAATATCGCTATCCAAACACAAACGCGTTTCAATGTTTTGGACGGAAATGCAGTAAAATCAAACAATCACTTTGGATGAAAATATTTCCAGAACCAGACCTTCCACACACTTTTGGTTTATATGTGCGGATAGAGTTTGACAAGAGCTTTCTTTTGATGTATAGCTCGATGGGTTTTGGAAACATTTTTGAAAAGCCGAAAAAAAGTTGCAAGGGGTTAGTCCATCATTTTTTTTCAAAAATCAAAAAAAAAAATTTGGAAAAAGTTTGTCGAAATTTTTACGTTGCTGGAAAGGTCTGTTAATTTGCTATTCGCCACTGCAAACCGCAACCCCTTTCGAGGCTTTGTTGCGGAAATATCGCCATCGCCAGATTTTTTTTATGGTTGGATCGAAGTACATAAAGTTATATCATTTCGGATGTGAATATTTCGAGAACTAAAGCTGGCAAAATTTTTTGATGTATATTGGCGGAAAGGCCTGTTAATTTTCTATACGAAACTCAAAACTACAACCTAGTACAAGCCTTGGTTGCGGAAATATCGTAATCCAAAGCCCTTTTTAGGGTTGCATCGAAATACAGTAATTTGACTTTGGATGCGAATATGTCGTGAACCAAACCTCTAACAGTAATTTGGTTTTGAGTTTCAGAAAGCTCTTGAAAATTTAACTAATAGTCTTTGAAACCGCAACCCATTTCGAGGCTCGATTACGGAAATATCGCTATCCAAACACAAACGCGTTTCAATGTTTTGGACGGAAATGCAGTAAAATCAAACAATCACTTTGGATGAAAATATTTCCAGAACCAGACCTTCCACACACTTTTGGTTTATATGTGCGGATAGAGTTTGACAAGAGCTTTCTTTTGATGTATAGCTCGATGGGTTTTGGAAACATTTTTGAAAAGCCGAAAAAAAGTTGCAAGGGGTTAGTCCATCATTTTTTTCAAAAATCAAAAAAAAAAATTTGGAAAAAGTTTGTCGAAATTTTTACGTTGCTGGAAAGGTCTGTTAATTTGCTATTCGCCACTGCAAACCGCAACCCCTTTCGAGGCTTTGTTGCGGAAATATCGCCATCGACAGATTTTTTTTATGGTTGGATCGAAGTACATAAAGTTATATCATTTCGGATGTGAATATTTCGAGAACTAAAGCTGGCAAAATTTTTGGATGTATATTGGCGGAAAGGCCTGTTAATTTTCTATACGAAACTCAAAACTACAACCTAGTACAAGCCTTGGTTGCGGAAATATCGTAATCCAAAGCCCTTTTTAGGGTTGCATCGAAATACAGTAATTTGACTTTGGATGCGAATATTTCGTGAACCAAACCTCTAACAGTAATTTGGTTTTGAGTTTTAGAAAGCTCTTGAAAATTTAACTAATAGTCTTTGAAACCGCAACCCATTTCGAGGCTCGATTACGGAAATATCGCTATCCAAACACAAACGCGTTTCAATGTTTTGGACGGAAATGCAGTAAAATCAAACAATCACTTTGGATGAAAATATTTCCAGAACCAGACCTTCCACACACTTTTGGTTTATATGTGCGGATAGAGTTTGACAAGAGCTTTCTTTTGATGTATAGCTCGATGGGTTTTGGAAACATTTTTGAAAAGCCGAAAAAAAGTTGCAAGGGGTTAGTCCATCATTTTTTTTCAAAAATCAAAAAAAAAAATTTGGAAAAAGTTTGTCGAAATTTTTACGTTGCTGGAAAGGTCTGTTAATTTGCTATTCGCCACTGCAAACCGCAACCCCTTTCGAGGCTTTGTTGCGGAAATATCGCCATCGCCAGATTTTTTTTATGGTTGGATCGAAGTACATAAAGTTATATCATTTCGGATGTGAATATTTCGAGAACTAAAGCTGGCAACATTTTTTGATGTATATTGGCGGAAAGGCCTGTTAATTTTCTATACGAAACTCAAAACTACAACCTAGTACAAGCCTTGGTTGCGGAAATATCGTAATCCAAAGCCCTTTTTAGGGTTGCATCGAAATACAGTAATTTGACTTTGGATGCGAATATTTCGTGAACCAAACCTCTAACAGTAATTTGGTTTTGAGTTTTAGAAAGCTCTTGAAAATTTAACTAATAGTTTTTGAAACCGCAACCCATTTCGAGGCTCGATTACGGAAATATCGCTATCCAAACACAAACGCGTTTCAATGCTTTAGACGGAAATGCAGTAAAATCAAACAATCACTTTGGATGAAAATATTTCCAGAACCAGACCTTCCACACACTTTTGGTTTATATGTGCGGATAGAGTTTGACAAGAGCTTTCTTTTGATGTATAGCTCGATGGGTTTTGGAAACATTTTTGAAAAGCCGAAAAAAAGTTGCAAGGGGTTAGTCCATCATTTTTTTCAAAAATCAAAAAAAAAAATTTGGAAAAAGTTTGTCGAAATTTTTACGTTGCTGGAAAGGTCTGTTAATTTGCTATTCGCCACTGCAAACCGCAACCCCTTTCGAGGCTTTGTTGCGGAAATATCGCCATCGCCAGATTTTTTTTATGGTTGGATCGAAGTACATAAAGTTATATCATTTCGGATGTGAATATTTCGAGAACTAAAGCTGGCAAAATTTTTTGATGTATATTGGCGGAAAGGCCTGTTAATTTTCTATACGAAACTCAAAACTACAACCTAGTACAAGCCTTGGTTGCGGAAATATCGTAATCCAAAGCCCTTTTTAGGGTTGCATCGAAATACAGTAATTTGACTTTGGATGCGAATATTTCGTGAACCAAACCTCTAACAGTAATTTGGTTTTGAGTTTTAGAAAGCTCTTGAAAATTTAACTAATAGTTTTTGAAACCGCAACCCATTTCGAGGCTCGATTACGGAAATATCGCTATCCAAACACAAACGCGTTTCAATGTTTTGGACGGAAATGCAGTAAAATCAAACAATCACTTTGGATGAAAATATTTCCAGAACCAGACCTTCCACACACTTTTGGTTTATATGTGCGGATAGAGTTTGACAAGAGCTTTCTTTTGATGTATAGCTCGATGGGTTTTGGAAACATTTTTGAAAAGCCGAAAAAAAGTTGCAAGGGGTTAGTCCATCATTTTTTTCAAAAATCAAAAAAAAAAAATTGGAAAAAGTTTGTCGAAATTTTTACGTTGCTGGAAAGGTCTGTTAATTTGCTATTCGCCACTGCAAACCGCAACCCTTTTCGAGGCTTTGTTGCGGAAATATCGCCATCGACAGATTTTTTTTATGGTTGGATCGAAGTACATAAAGTTATATCATTTCGGATGTGAATATTTCGAGAACTAAAGCTGGCAAAATTTTTTGATGTATATTGGCGGAAAGGCCTGTTAATTTTCTATACGAAACTGAAAACTACAACCTAGTACAAGCCTTGGTTGCGGAAATATCGTAATCCAAAGCCCTTTTTAGGGTTGCATCGAAATACAGTAATTTGACTTTGGATGCGAATATTTCGTGAACCAAACCTCTAACAGTAATTTGGTTTTGAGTTTTAGAAAGCTCTTGAAAATTTAACTAATAGTCTTTGAAACCGCAACCCATTTCGAGGCTCGATTACGGAAATATCGCTATCCAAACACAAACGCGTTTCAATGTTTTGGACGGAAATGCAGTAAAATCAAACAATCACTTTGGATGAAAATATTTCCAGAACCAGACCTTCCACACACTTTTGGTTTATATGTGCGGATAGAGTTTGACAAGAGCTTTCTTTTGATGTATAGCTCGATGGGTTTTGGAAACATTTTTGAAAAGCCGAAAAAAAGTTGCAAGGGGTTAGTCCATCATTTTTTTCAAAAATCAAAAAAAAAAAATTGGAAAAAGTTTGTCGAAATTTTTACGTTGCTGGAAAGGTCTGTTAATTTGCTATTCGCCACTGCGAACCGCAACCCTTTTCGAGGCTTTGTTGCGGAAATATCGCCATCGACAGATTTTTTTTATGGTTGGATCGAAGTACATAAAGTTATATCATTTCGGATGTGAATATTTCGAGAACTAAAGCTGGCAAAATTTTTTGATGTATATTGGCGGAAAGGCCTGTTAATTTTCTATACGAAACTGAAAACTACAACCTAGTACAAGCCTTGGTTGCGGAAATATCGTAATACAAAGCCCTTTTTAGGGTTGCATCGAAATACAGTAATTTGACTTTGGATGCGAATATTTCGTGAACCAAACCTCTAACAGTAATTTGGTTTTGAGTTTTAGAAAGCTCTTGAAAATTTAACTAATAGTTTTTGAAACCGCAACCCATTTCGAGGCTCGATTACGGAAATATCGCTATCCAAACACAAACGCGTTTCAATGCTTTAGACGGAAATGCAGTAAAATCAAACAATCACTTTGGATGAAAATATTTCCAGAACCAGACCTTCCACACACTTTTTGTTTATATGTGCGGATAGAGTTTGACAAGAGCTTTCTTTTGATGTATAGCTCGATGGGTTTTGGAAACATTTTTGAAAAGCCGAAAAAAAGTTGCAAGGGGTTAGTCCATCATTTTTTTCAAAAATCAAAAAAAAAAAATTTGGAAAAAGTTTGTCGAAATTTTTACGTTGCTGGAAAGGTCTGTTAATTTGCTATTCGCCACTGCAAACCGCAACCCCTTTCGAGGCTTTGTTGCGGAAATATCGCCATCGACAGATTTTTTTATGGTTGGATCGAAGTACATAAAGTTATATCATTTCGGATGTGAATATTTCGAGAACTAAAGCTGGCAAAATTTTTTGATGTATATTGGCGGAAAGGCCTGTTAATTTTCTATACGAAACTGAAAACTACAACCTAGTACAAGCCTTGGTTGCGGAAATATCGTAATCCAAAGCCCTTTTTAGGGTTGCATCGAAATACAGTAATTTGACTTTGGATGCGAATATTTCGTGAACCAAACCTCTAACAGTAATTTGGTTTTGAGTTTTAGAAAGCTCTTGAAAATTTAACTAATAGTCTTTGAAACCGCAACCCATTTCGAGGCTCGATTACGGAAATATCGCTATCCAAACACAAACGCGTTTCAATGTTTTGGACGGAAATGCAGTAAAATCAAACAATCACTTTGGATGAAAATATTTCCAGAACCAGACCTTCCACACACTTTTGGTTTATATGTGCGGATAGAGTTTGACAAGAGCTTTCTTTTGATGTATAGCTCGATGGGTTTTGGAAACATTTTTGAAAAGCCGAAAAAAAGTTGCAAGGGGTTAGTCCATCATTTTTTTCAAAAATCAAAAAAAAAAATTTGGAAAAAGTTTGTCGAAATTTTTACATTGCTGGAAAGGTCTGTTAATTTGCTATTCGCCACTGCAAACCGCAACCCCTTTCGAGGCTTTGTTGCGGAAATATCGCCATCGACAGATTTTTTTTATGGTTGGATCGAAGTACATAAAGTTATATCATTTCGGATGTGAATATTTCGAGAACTAAAGCTGGCAAAATTTTTTGATGTATATTGGCGGAAAGGCCTGTTAATTTTCTATACGAAACTCAAAACTACAACCTAGTACAAGCCTTGGTTGCGGAAATATCGTAATCCAAAGCCCTTTTTAGGGTTGCATCGAAATACAGTAATTTGACTTTGGATGCGAATATTTCGTGAACCAAACCTCTAACAGTAATTTGGTTTTGAGTTTTAGAAAGCTCTTGAAAATTTAACTAATAGTCTTTGAAACCGCAACCCATTTCGAGGCTCGATTACGGAAATATCGCTATCCAAACACAAACGCGTTTCAATGCTTTGGACGGAAATGCAGTAAAATCAAACAATCACTTTGGATGAAAATATTTCCAGAACCAGGCCTTCCACACACTTTTGGTTTATATGTGTGGATAGAGTTTGACAAGAGCTTTCTTTTGATGTATAGCTCGATGGGTTTTGGAAACATTTTTGAAAAGCCGAAAAAAAGTTGCAAGGGGCTAGTCCATCATTTTTTTCAAAAATCAAAAAAAAAAATTTGGAAAAAGTTTGTCGAAATTTTTACGTTGCTGGAAAGGTCTGTTAATTTGCTATTCGCCACTGCAAACCGCAACCCCTTTCGAGGCTTTGTTGCGGAAATATCGCCATCGACAGATTTTTTTTATGGTTGGATCGAAGTACATAAAGTTATATCATTTCGGATGTGAATATTTCGAGAACTAAAGCTGGCAAAATTTTTTGATGTATATTGGCGGAAAGGCCTGTTAATTTTCTATACGAAACTGAAAACTACAACCTAGTACAAGCCTTGGTTGCGGAAATATCGTAATCCAAAGCCCTTTTTAGGGTTGCATCGAAATACAGTAATTTGACTTTGGATGCGAATATTTCGTGAACCAAACCTCTAACAGTAATTTGGTTTTGAGTTTTAGAAAGCTCTTGAAAATTTAACTAATAGTTTTTGAAACCGCAACCCATTTCGAGGCTCGATTACGGAAATATCGCTATCCAAACACAAACGCGTTTCAATGCTTTAGACGGAAATGCAGTAAAATCAAACAATCACTTTGGATGAAAATATTTCCAGAACCAGACCTTCCACACACTTTTGGTTTATATGTGCGGATAGAGTTTGACAAGAGCTTTCTTTTGATGTATAGCTCGATGGGTTTTGGAAACATTTTTGAAAAGCCGAAAAAAAGTTGCAAGGGGTTAGTCCATCATTTTTTTCAAAAATCAAAAAAAAAAATTTGGAAAAAGTTTGTCGAAATTTTTACGTTGCTGGAAAGGTCTGTTAATTTGCTATTCGCCACTGCAAACCGCAACCCCTTTCGAGGCTTTGTTGCGGAAATATCGCCATCGACAGATTTTTTTTATGGTTGGATCGAAGTACATAAAGTTATATCATTTCGGATGTGAATATTTCGAGAACTAAAGCTGGCAAAATTTTTTGATGTATATTGGCGGAAAGGCCTGTTAATTTTCTATACGAAACTCAAAACTACAACCTAGTACAAGCCTTGGTTGCGGAAATATCGTAATCCAAAGCCCTTTTTAGGGTTGCATCGAAATACAGTAATTTGACTTTGGATGCGAATATTTCGTGAACCAAACCTCTAACAGTAATTTGGTTTTGAGTTTTAGAAAGCTCTTGAAAATTTAACTAATAGTTTTTGAAACCGCAACCCATTTCGAGGCTCGATTACGGAAATATCGCTATCCAAACACAAACGCGTTTCAATGCTTTAGACGGAAATGCAGTAAAATCAAACAATCACTTTGGATGAAAATATTTCCAGAACCAGACCTTCCACACACTTTTTGTTTATATGTGCGGATAGAGTTTGACAAGAGCTTTCTTTTGATGTATAGCTCGATGGGTTTTGGAAACATTTTTGAAAAGCCGAAAAAAAGTTGCAAGGGGTTAGTCCATCATTTTTTTCAAAAATCAAAAAAAAAAAATTTGGAAAAAGTTTGTCGAAATTTTTACGTTGCTGGAAAGGTCTGTTAATTTGCTATTCGCCACTGCAAACCGCAACCCCTTTCGAGGCTTTGTTGCGGAAATATCGCCATCGACAGATTTTTTTATGGTTGGATCGAAGTACATAAAGTTATATCATTTCGGATGTGAATATTTCGAGAACTAAAGCTGGCAAAATTTTTTGATGTATATTGGCGGAAAGGCCTGTTAATTTTCTATACGAAACTGAAAACTACAACCTAGTACAAGCCTTGGTTGCGGAAATATCGTAATCCAAAGCCCTTTTTAGGGTTGCATCGAAATACAGTAATTTGACTTTGGATGCGAATATTTCGTGAACCAAACCTCTAACAGTAATTTGGTTTTGAGTTTTAGAAAGCTCTTGAAAATTTAACTACTAGTCTTTGAAACCGCAACCCATTTCGAGGCTCGATTACGGAAATATCGCTATCCAAACACAAACGCGTTTCAATGTTTTGGACGGAAATGCAGTAAAATCAAACAATCACTTTGGATGAAAATATTTCCAGAACCAGACCTTCCACACACTTTTGGTTTATATGTGCGGATAGAGTTTGACAAGAGCTTTCTTTTGATGTATAGCTCGATGGGTTTTGGAAACATTTTTGAAAAGCCGAAAAAAAGTTGCAAGGGGTTAGTCCATCATTTTTTTCAAAAATCAAAAAAAAAAATTTGGAAAAAGTTTGTCGAAATTTTTACATTGCTGGAAAGGTCTGTTAATTTGCTATTCGCCACTGCAAACCGCAACCCCTTTCGAGGCTTTGTTGCGGAAATATCGCCATCGACAGATTTTTTTTATGGTTGGATCGAAGTACATAAAGTTATATCATTTCGGATGTGAATATTTCGAGAACTAAAGCTGGCAAAATTTTTTGATGTATATTGGCGGAAAGGCCTGTTAATTTTCTATACGAAACTCAAAACTACAACCTAGTACAAGCCTTGGTTGCGGAAATATCGTAATCCAAAGCCCTTTTTAGGGTTGCATCGAAATACAGTAATTTGACTTTGGATGCGAATATTTCGTGAACCAAACCTCTAACAGTAATTTGGTTTTGAGTTTTAGAAAGCTCTTGAAAATTTAACTAATAGTCTTTGAAACCGCAACCCATTTCGAGGCTCGATTACGGAAATATCGCTATCCAAACACAAACGCGTTTCAATGTTTTGGACGGAAATGCAGTAAAATCAAACAATCACTTTGGATGAAAATATTTCCAGAACCAGACCTTCCACACACTTTTGGTTTATATGTGCGGATAGAGTTTGACAAGAGCTTTCTTTTGATGTATAGCTCGATGGGTTTTGGAAACATTTTTGAAAAGCCGAAAAAAAGTTGCATCATTTTTTTCAAAAATCAAAAAAAAAAATTTGGAAAAAGTTTGTCGAAATTTTTACGTTGCTGGAAAGGTCTGTTAATTTTCTATTCGCCACTGCAAACCGCAACCCCTTTCGAGGCTTTGTTGCGGAAATATCGCCATCGACAGATTTTTTTTATGGTTGGATCGAAGTACATAAAGTTATATCATTTCGGATGTGAATATTTCGAGAACTAAAGCTGGCAAAATTTTTTGATGTATATTGGCGGAAAGGCCTGTTAATTTTCTATACGAAACTCAAAACTACAACCTAGTACAAGCCTTGGTTGCGGAAATATCGTAATCCAAAGCCCTTTTAAGGGTTGCATCGAAATACAGTAATTTGACTTTGGATGCGAATATTTCGTGAACCAAACCTCTAACAGTAATTTGGTTTTGAGTTTTAGAAAGCCCTTGAAAATTTAACTAATAGTTTTTGAAACCGCAACCCATTTCGAGGCTCGATTACGGAAATATCGCTATCCAAACACAAACGCGTTTCAATGCTTTGGACGGAAATGCAGTAAAATCAAACAATCACTTTGGATGAAAATATTTCCAGAACCAGGCCTTCCACACACTTTTGGTTTATATGTGTGGATAGAGTTTGACAAGAGCTTTCTTTTGATGTATAGCTCGATGGGTTTTGGAAACATTTTTGAAAAGCCGAAAAAAAGTTGCAAGGGGCTAGTCCATCATTTTTTTCAAAAATCAAAAAAAAAAATTTGGAAAAAGTTTGTCGAAATTTTTACGTTGCTGGAAAGGTCTGTTAATTTGCTATTCGCCACTGCAAACCGCAACCCCTTTCGAGGCTTTGTTGCGGAAATATCGCCATCGACAGATTTTTTTTATGGTTGGATCGAAGTACATAAAGTTATATCATTTCGGATGTGAATATTTCGAGAACTAAAGCTGGCAAAATTTTTTGATGTATATTGGCGGAAAGGCCTGTTAATTTTCTATACGAAACTCAAAACTACAACCTAGTACAAGCCTTGGTTGCGGAAATATCGTAATCCAAAGCCCTTTTTAGGGTTGCATCGAAATACAGTAATTTGACTTTGGATGCGAATATTTCGTGAACCAAACCTCTAACAGTAATTTGGTTTTGAGTTTTAGAAAGCTCTTGAAAATTTAACTAATAGTTTTTGAAACCGCAACCCATTTCGAGGCTCGATTACGGAAATATCGCTATCCAAACACAAACGCGTTTCAATGCTTTAGACGGAAATGCAGTAAAATCAAACAATCACTTTGGATGAAAATATTTCCAGAACCAGACCTTCCACACACTTTTGGTTTATATGTGCGGATAGAGTTTGACAAGAGCTTTCTTTTGATGTATAGCTCGATGGGTTTTGGAAACATTTTTGAAAAGCCGAAAAAAAGTTGCAAGGGGTTAGTCCATCATTTTTTTCAAAAATCAAAAAAAAAAATTTGGAAAAAGTTTGTCGAAATTTTTACGTTGCTGGAAAGGTCTGTTAATTTGCTATTCGCCACTGCAAACCGCAACCCCTTTCGAGGCTTTGTTGCGGAAATATCGCCATCGACAGATTTTTTTTATGGTTGGATCGAAGTACATAAAGTTATATCATTTCGGATGTGAATATTTCGAGAACTAAAGCTGGCAAAATTTTTTGATGTATATTGGCGGAAAGGCCTGTTAATTTTCTATACGAAACTCAAAACTACAACCTAGTACAAGCCTTGGTTGCGGAAATATCGTAATCCAAAGCCCTTTTTAGGGTTGCATCGAAATACAGTAATTTGACTTTGGATGCGAATATTTCGTGAACCAAACCTCTAACAGTAATTTGGTTTTGAGTTTTAGAAAGCTCTTGAAAATTTAACTAATAGTTTTTGAAACCGCAACCCATTTCGAGGCTCGATTACGGAAATATCGCTATCCAAACACAAACGCGTTTCAATGCTTTAGACGGAAATGCAGTAAAATCAAACAATCACTTTGGATGAAAATATTTCCAGAACCAGACCTTCCACACACTTTTGGTTTATATGTGCGGATAGAGTTTGACAAGAGCTTTCTTTTGATGTATAGCTCGATGGGTTTTGGAAACATTTTTGAAAAGCCGAAAAAAAGTTGCAAGGGGTTAGTCCATCATTTTTTTCAAAAATCAAAAAAAAAAATTTGGAAAAAGTTTGTCGAAATTTTTACGTTGCTGGAAAGGTCTGTTAATTTGCTATTCGCCACTGCAAACCGCAACCCCTTTCGAGGCTTTGTTGCGGAAATATCGCCATCGCCAGATTTTTTTTATGGTTGGATCGAAGTACATAAAGTTATATCATTTCGGATGTGAATATTTCGAGAACTAAAGCTGGCAAAATTTTTTGATGTATATTGGCGGAAAGGCCTGTTAATTTTCTATACGAAACTCAAAACTACAACCTAGTACAAGCCTTGGTTGCGGAAATATCGTAATCCAAAGCCCTTTTTAGGGTTGCATCGAAATACAGTAATTTGACTTTGGATGCGAATATTTCGTGAACCAAACCTCTAACAGTAATTTGGTTTTGAGTTTTAGAAAGCTCTTGAAAATTTAACTAATAGTCTTTGAAACCGCAACCCATTTCGAGGCTCGATTACGGAAATATCGCTATCCAAACACAAACGCGTTTCAATGTTTTGGACGGAAATGCAGTAAAATCAAACAATCACTTTGGATGAAAATATTTCCAGAACCAGACCTTCCACACACTTTTGGTTTATATGTGCGGATAGAGTTTGACAAGAGCTTTCTTTTGATGTATAGCTCGATGGGTTTTGGAAACATTTTTGAAAAGCCGAAAAAAAGTTGCAAGGGGTTAGTCCATCATTTTTTTCAAAAATCAAAAAAAAAAATTTGGAAAAAGTTTGTCGAAATTTTTACATTGCTGGAAAGGTCTGTTAATTTGCTATTCGCCACTGCAAACCGCAACCCCTTTCGAGGCTTTGTTGCGGAAATATCGCCATCGACAGATTTTTTTTATGGTTGGATCGAAGTACATAAAGTTATATCATTTCGGATGTGAATATTTCGAGAACTAAAGCTGGCAAAATTTTTTGATGTATATTGGCGGAAAGGCCTGTTAATTTTCTATACGAAACTCAAAACTACAACCTAGTACAAGCCTTGGTTGCGGAAATATCGTAATCCAAAGCCCTTTTTAGGGTTGCATCGAAATACAGTAATTTGACTTTGGATGCGAATATTTCGTGAACCAAACCTCTAACAGTAATTTGGTTTTGAGTTTTAGAAAGCTCTTGAAAATTTAACTAATAGTCTTTGAAACCGCAACCCATTTCGAGGCTCGATTACGGAAATATCGCTATCCAAACACAAACGCGTTTCAATGTTTTGGACGGAAATGCAGTAAAATCAAACAATCACTTTGGATGAAAATATTTCCAGAACCAGACCTTCCACACACTTTTGGTTTATATGTGCGGATAGAGTTTGACAAGAGCTTTCTTTTGATGTATAGCTCGATGGGTTTTGGAAACATTTTTGAAAAGCCGAAAAAAAGTTGCATCATTTTTTTCAAAAATCAAAAAAAAAAATTTGGAAAAAGTTTGTCGAAATTTTTACGTTGCTGGAAAGGTCTGTTAATTTTCTATTCGCCACTGCAAACCGCAACCCCTTTCGAGGCTTTGTTGCGGAAATATCGCCATCGACAGATTTTTTTTATGGTTGGATCGAAGTACATAAAGTTATATCATTTCGGATGTGAATATTTCGAGAACTAAAGCTGGCAAAATTTTTTGATGTATATTGGCGGAAAGGCCTGTTAATTTTCTATACGAAACTCAAAACTACAACCTAGTACAAGCCTTGGTTGCGGAAATATCGTAATCCAAAGCCCTTTTAAGGGTTGCATCGAAATACAGTAATTTGACTTTGGATGCGAATATTTCGTGAACCAAACCTCTAACAGTAATTTGGTTTTGAGTTTTAGAAAGCCCTTGAAAATTTAACTAATAGTTTTTGAAACCGCAACCCATTTCGAGGCTCGATTACGGAAATATCGCTATCCAAACACAAACGCGTTTCAATGCTTTGGACGGAAATGCAGTAAAATCAAACAATCACTTTGGATGAAAATATTTCCAGAACCAGGCCTTCCACACACTTTTGGTTTATATGTGTGGATAGAGTTTGACAAGAGCTTTCTTTTGATGTATAGCTCGATGGGTTTTGGAAACATTTTTGAAAAGCCGAAAAAAAGTTGCAAGGGGCTAGTCCATCATTTTTTTCAAAAATCAAAAAAAAAAATTTGGAAAAAGTTTGTCGAAATTTTTACGTTGCTGGAAAGGTCTGTTAATTTGCTATTCGCCACTGCAAACCGCAACCCCTTTCGAGGCTTTGTTGCGGAAATATCGCCATCGACAGATTTTTTTTATGGTTGGATCGAAGTACATAAAGTTATATCATTTCGGATGTGAATATTTCGAGAACTAAAGCTGGCAAAATTTTTTGATGTATATTGGCGGAAAGGCCTGTTAATTTTCTATACGAAACTCAAAACTACAACCTAGTACAAGCCTTGGTTGCGGAAATATCGTAATCCAAAGCCCTTTTTAGGGTTGCATCGAAATACAGTAATTTGACTTTGGATGCGAATATTTCGTGAACCAAACCTCTAAAAGTAATTTGGTTTTGAGTTTTAGAAAGCTCTTGAAAATTTAAGTAATAGTTTTTGAAACCGCAACCCATTTCGAGGCTCGATTACGGAAATATCGCTATCCAAACACAAACGCGTTTCAATGTTTTGGACGGAAATGCAGTAAAATCAAACAATCACTTTGGATGAAAATATTTCCAGAACCAGACCTTCCACACACTTTTGGTTTATATGTGCGGATAGAGTTTGACAAGAGCTTTCTTTTGATGTATAGCTCGATGGGTTTTGGAAACATTTTTGAAAAGCCGAAAAAAAGTTGCAAGGGGTTAGTCCATCATTTTTTTCAAAAATCAAAAAAAAAAATTTGGAAAAAGTTTGTCGAAATTTTTACGTTGCTGGAAAGGTCTGTTAATTTGCTATTCGCCACTGCAAACCGCAACCCCTTTCGAGGCTTTGTTGCGGAAATATCGCCATCGACAGATTTTTTTTATGGTTGGATCGAAGTACATAAAGTTATATCATTTCGGATGTGAATATTTCGAGAACTAAAGCTGGCAAAATTTTTTGATGTATATTGGCGGAAAGGCCTGTTAATTTTCTATACGAAACTCAAAACTACAACCTAGTACAAGCCTTGGTTGCGGAAATATCGTAATCCAAAGCCCTTTTTAGGGTTGCATCGAAATACAGTAATTTGACTTTGGATGCGAATATTTCGTGAACCAAACCTCTAACAGTAATTTGGTTTTGAGTTTTAGAAAGCTCTTGAAAATTTAACTAATAGTTTTTGAAACCGCAACCCATTTCGAGGCTCGATTACGGAAATATCGCTATCCAAACACAAACGCGTTTCAATGCTTTAGACGGAAATGCAGTAAAATCAAACAATCACTTTGGATGAAAATATTTCCAGAACCAGACCTTCCACACACTTTTGGTTTATATGTGCGGATAGAGTTTGACAAGAGCTTTCTTTTGATGTATAGCTCGATGGGTTTTGGAAACATTTTTGAAAAGCCGAAAAAAAGTTGCAAGGGGTTAGTCCATCATTTTTTTCAAAAATCAAAAAAAAAAATTTGGAAAAAGTTTGTCGAAATTTTTACGTTGCTGGAAAGGTCTGTTAATTTGCTATTCGCCACTGCAAACCGCAACCCCTTTCGAGGCTTTGTTGCGGAAATATCGCCATCGCCAGATTTTTTTTATGGTTGGATCGAAGTACATAAAGTTATATCATTTCGGATGTGAATATTTCGAGAACTAAAGCTGGCAAAATTTTTTGATGTATATTGGCGGAAAGGCCTGTTAATTTTCTATACGAAACTCAAAACTACAACCTAGTACAAGCCTTGGTTGCGGAAATATCGTAATCCAAAGCCCTTTTTAGGGTTGCATCGAAATACAGTAATTTGACTTTGGATGCGAATATTTCGTGAACCAAACCTCTAACAGTAATTTGGTTTTGAGTTTTAGAAAGCTCTTGAAAATTTAACTAATAGTCTTTGAAACCGCAACCCATTTCGAGGCTCGATTACGGAAATATCGCTATCCAAACACAAACGCGTTTCAATGTTTTGGACGGAAATGCAGTAAAATCAAACAATCACTTTGGATGAAAATATTTCCAGAACCAGACCTTCCACACACTTTTGGTTTATATGTGCGGATAGAGTTTGACAAGAGCTTTCTTTTGATGTATAGCTCGATGGGTTTTGGAAACATTTTTGAAAAGCCGAAAAAAAGTTGCATCATTTTTTTCAAAAATCAAAAAAAAAAATTTGGAAAAAGTTTGTCGAAATTTTTACGTTGCTGGAAAGGTCTGTTAATTTTCTATTCGCCACTGCAAACCGCAACCCCTTTCGAGGCTTTGTTGCGGAAATATCGCCATCGACAGATTTTTTTTATGGTTGGATCGAAGTACATAAAGTTATATCATTTCGGATGTGAATATTTCGAGAACTAAAGCTGGCAAAATTTTTTGATGTATATTGGCGGAAAGGCCTGTTAATTTTCTATACGAAACTCAAAACTACAACCTAGTACAAGCCTTGGTTGCGGAAATATCGTAATCCAAAGCCCTTTTAAGGGTTGCATCGAAATACAGTAATTTGACTTTGGATGCGAATATTTCGTGAACCAAACCTCTAACAGTAATTTGGTTTTGAGTTTTAGAAAGCCCTTGAAAATTTAACTAATAGTTTTTGAAACCGCAACCCATTTCGAGGCTCGATTACGGAAATATCGCTATCCAAACACAAACGCGTTTCAATGCTTTGGACGGAAATGCAGTAAAATCAAACAATCACTTTGGATGAAAATATTTCCAGAACCAGGCCTTCCACACACTTTTGGTTTATATGTGTGGATAGAGTTTGACAAGAGCTTTCTTTTGATGTATAGCTCGATGGGTTTTGGAAACATTTTTGAAAAGCCGAAAAAAAGTTGCAAGGGGCTAGTCCATCATTTTTTTCAAAAATCAAAAAAAAAAATTTGGAAAAAGTTTGTCGAAATTTTTACGTTGCTGGAAAGGTCTGTTAATTTGCTATTCGCCACTGCAAACCGCAACCCCTTTCGAGGCTTTGTTGCGGAAATATCGCCATCGCCAGATTTTTTTTATGGTTGGATCGAAGTACATAAAGTTATATCATTTCGGATGTGAATATTTCGAGAACTAAAGCTGGCAAAATTTTTTGATGTATATTGGCGGAAAGGCCTGTTAATTTTCTATACGAAACTCAAAACTACAACCTAGTACAAGCCTTGGTTGCGGAAATATCGTAATCCAAAGCCCTTTTTAGGGTTGCATCGAAATACAGTAATTTGACTTTGGATGCGAATATTTCGTGAACCAAACCTCTAAAAGTAATTTGGTTTTGAGTTTTAGAAAGCTCTTGAAAATTTAAGTAATAGTTTTTGAAACCGCAACCCATTTCGAGGCTCGATTACGGAAATATCGCTATCCAAACACAAACGCGTTTCAATGTTTTGGACGGAAATGCAGTAAAATCAAACAATCACTTTGGATGAAAATATTTCCAGAACCAGACCTTCCACACACTTTTGGTTTATATGTGCGGATAGAGTTTGACAAGAGCTTTCTTTTGATGTATAGCTCGATGGGTTTTGGAAACATTTTTGAAAAGCCGAAAAAAAGTTGCAAGGGGTTAGTCCATCATTTTTTTCAAAAATCAAAAAAAAAAAATTTGGAAAAAGTTTGTCGAAATTTTTACGTTGCTGGAAAGGTCTGTTAATTTGCTATTCGCCACTGCAAACCGCAACCCCTTTCGAGGCTTTGTTGCGGAAATATCGCCATCGACAGATTTTTTTTATGGTTGGATCGAAGTACATAAAGTTATATCATTTCGGATGTGAATATTTCGAGAACTAAAGCTGGCAAAATTTTTTGATGTATATTGGCGGAAAGGCCTGTTAATTTTCTATACGAAACTCAAAACTACAACCTAGTACAAGCCTTGGTTGCGGAAATATCGTAATCCAAAGCCCTTTTTAGGGTTGCATCGAAATACAGTAATTTGACTTTGGATGCGAATATTTCGTGAACCAAACCTCTAACAGTAATTTGGTTTTGAGTTTTAGAAAGCTCTTGAAAATTTAACTAATAGTCTTTGAAACCGCAACCCATTTCGAGGCTCGATTACGGAAATATCGCTATCCAAACACAAACGCGTTTCAATGTTTTGGACGGAAATGCAGTAAAATCAAACAATCACTTTGGATGAAAATATTTCCAGAACCAGACCTTCCACACACTTTTGGTTTATATGTGCGGATAGAGTTTGACAAGAGCTTTCTTTTGATGTATAGCTCGATGGGTTTTGGAAACATTTTTGAAAAGCCGAAAAAAAGTTGCATCATTTTTTTCAAAAATCAAAAAAAAAAATTTGGAAAAAGTTTGTCGAAATTTTTACGTTGCTGGAAAGGTCTGTTAATTTTCTATTCGCCACTGCAAACCGCAACCCCTTTCGAGGCTTTGTTGCGGAAATATCGCCATCGACAGATTTTTTTTATGGTTGGATCGAAGTACATAAAGTTATATCATTTCGGATGTGAATATTTCGAGAACTAAAGCTGGCAAAATTTTTTGATGTATATTGGCGGAAAGGCCTGTTAATTTTCTATACGAAACTCAAAACTACAACCTAGTACAAGCCTTGGTTGCGGAAATATCGTAATCCAAAGCCCTTTTAAGGGTTGCATCGAAATACAGTAATTTGACTTTGGATGCGAATATTTCGTGAACCAAACCTCTAACAGTAATTTGGTTTTGAGTTTTAGAAAGCCCTTGAAAATTTAACTAATAGTTTTTGAAACCGCAACCCATTTCGAGGCTCGATTACGGAAATATCGCTATCCAAACACAAACGCGTTTCAATGCTTTGGACGGAAATGCAGTAAAATCAAACAATCACTTTGGATGAAAATATTTCCAGAACCAGGCCTTCCACACACTTTTGGTTTATATGTGTGGATAGAGTTTGACAAGAGCTTTCTTTTGATGTATAGCTCGATGGGTTTTGGAAACATTTTTGAAAAGCCGAAAAAAAGTTGCAAGGGGCTAGTCCATCATTTTTTTCAAAAATCAAAAAAAAAAATTTGGAAAAAGTTTGTCGAAATTTTTACGTTGCTGGAAAGGTCTGTTAATTTGCTATTCGCCACTGCAAACCGCAACCCCTTTCGAGGCTTTGTTGCGGAAATATCGCCATCGACAGATTTTTTTTATGGTTGGATCGAAGTACATAAAGTTATATCATTTCGGATGTGAATATTTCGAGAACTAAAGCTGGCAAAATTTTTTGATGTATATTGGCGGAAAGGCCTGTTAATTTTCTATACGAAACTCAAAACTACAACCTAGTACAAGCCTTGGTTGCGGAAATATCGTAATCCAAAGCCCTTTTTAGGGTTGCATCGAAATACAGTAATTTGACTTTGGATGCGAATATTTCGTGAACCAAACCTCTAACAGTAATTTGGTTTTGAGTTTTAGAAAGCTCTTGAAAATTTAACTAATAGTTTTTGAAACCGCAACCCATTTCGAGGCTCGATTACGGAAATATCGCTATCCAAACACAAACGCGTTTCAATGCTTTAGACGGAAATGCAGTAAAATCAAACAATCACTTTGGATGAAAATATTTCCAGAACCAGACCTTCCACACACTTTTGGTTTATATGTGCGGATAGAGTTTGACAAGAGCTTTCTTTTGATGTATAGCTCGATGGGTTTTGGAAACATTTTTGAAAAGCCGAAAAAAAGTTGCAAGGGGTTAGTCCATCATTTTTTTCAAAAATCAAAAAAAAAAATTTGGAAAAAGTTTGTCGAAATTTTTACGTTGCTGGAAAGGTCTGTTAATTTGCTATTCGCCACTGCAAACCGCAACCCCTTTCGAGGCTTTGTTGCGGAAATATCGCCATCGACAGATTTTTTTTATGGTTGGATCGAAGTACATAAAGTTATATCATTTCGGATGTGAATATTTCGAGAACTAAAGCTGGCAAAATTTTTTGATGTATATTGGCTGAAAGGCCTGTTAATTTTCTATACGAAACTCAAAACTACAACCTAGTACAAGCCTTGGTTGCGGAAATATCGTAATCCAAAGCCCTTTTTAGGGTTGCATCGAAATACAGTAATTTGACTTTGGATGCGAATATTTCGTGAACCAAACCTCTAACAGTAATTTGGTTTTGAGTTTTAGAAAGCTCTTGAAAATTTAACTAATAGTTTTTGAAACCGCAACCCATTTCGAGGCTCGATTACGGAAATATCGCTATCCAAACACAAACGCGTTTCAATGCTTTAGACGGAAATGCAGTAAAATCAAACAATCACTTTGGATGAAAATATTTCCAGAACCAGACCTTCCACACACTTTTGGTTTATATGTGCGGATAGAGTTTGACAAGAGCTTTCTTTTGATGTATAGCTCGATGGGTTTTGGAAACATTTTTGAAAAGCCGAAAAAAAGTTGCAAGGGGTTAGTCCATCATTTTTTTCAAAAATCAAAAAAAAAAATTTGGAAAAAGTTTGTCGAAATTTTTACGTTGCTGGAAAGGTCTGTTAATTTGCTATTCGCCACTGCAAACCGCAACCCCTTTCGAGGCTTTGTTGCGGAAATATCGCCATCGCCAGATTTTTTTTATGGTTGGATCGAAGTACATAAAGTTATATCATTTCGGATGTGAATATTTCGAGAACTAAAGCTGGCAAAATTTTTTGATGTATATTGGCGGAAAGGCCTGTTAATTTTCTATACGAAACTCAAAACTACAACCTAGTACAAGCCTTGGTTGCGGAAATATCGTAATCCAAAGCCCCTTTTAGGGTTGCATCGAAATACAGTAATTTGACTTTGGATGCGAATATTTCGTGAACCAAACCTCTAACAGTAATTTGGTTTTGAGTTTTAGAAAGCTCTTGAAAATTTAACTAATAGTCTTTGAAACCGCAACCCATTTCGAGGCTCGATTACGGAAATATCGCTATCCAAACACAAACGCGTTTCAATGTTTTGGACGGAAATGCAGTAAAATCAAACAATCACTTTGGATGAAAATATTTCCAGAACCAGACCTTCCACACACTTTTGGTTTATATGTGCGGATAGAGTTTGACAAGAGCTTTCTTTTGATGTATAGCTCGATGGGTTTTGGAAACATTTTTGAAAAGCCGAAAAAAAGTTGCATCATTTTTTTCAAAAATCAAAAAAAAAAATTTGGAAAAAGTTTGTCGAAATTTTTACGTTGCTGGAAAGGTCTGTTAATTTGCTATTCGCCACTGCAAACCGCAACCCCTTTCGAGGCTTTGTTGCGGAAATATCGCCATCGCCAGATTTTTTTTATGGTTGGATCGAAGTACATAAAGTTATATCATTTCGGATGTGAATATTTCGAGAACTAAAGCTGGCAAAATTTTTTGATGTATATTGGCGGAAAGGCCTGTTAATTTTCTATACGAAACTCAAAACTACAACCTAGTACAAGCCTTGGTTGCGGAAATATCGTAATCCAAAGCCCTTTTTAGGGTTGCATCGAAATACAGTAATTTGACTTTGGATGCGAATATTTCGTGAACCAAACCTCTAACAGTAATTTGGTTTTGAGTTTTAGAAAGCCCTTGAAAATTTAACTAATAGTTTTTGAAACCGCAACCCATTTCGAGGCTCGATTACGGAAATATCGCTATCCAAACACAAACGCGTTTCAATGTTTTGGACGGAAATGCAGTAAAATCAAACAATCACTTTGGATGAAAATATTTCCAGAACCAGACCTTCCACACACTTTTGGTTTATATGTGCGGATAGAGTTTGACAAGAGCTTTCTTTTGATGTATAGCTCGATGGGTTTTGGAAACATTTTTGAAAAGCCGAAAAAAAGTTGCAAGGGGTTAGTCCATCATTTTTTTCAAAAATCAAAAAAAAAAAATTTGGAAAAAGTTTGTCGAAATTTTTACGTTGCTGGAAAGGTCTGTTAATTTGCTATTCGCCACTGCAAACCGCAACCCCTTTCGAGGCTTTGTTGCGGAAATATCGCCATCGACAGATTTTTTTTATGGTTGGATCGAAGTACATAAAGTTATATCATTTCGGATGTGAATATTTCGAGAACTAAAGCTGGCAAAATTTTTTGATGTATATTGGCGGAAAGGCCTGTTAATTTTCTATACGAAACTCAAAACTACAACCTAGTACAAGCCTTGGTTGCGGAAATATCGTAATCCAAAGCCCTTTTTAGGGTTGCATCGAAATACAGTAATTTGACTTTGGATGCGAATATTTCGTGAACCAAACCTCTAACAGTAATTTGGTTTTGAGTTTTAGAAAGCTCTTGAAAATTTAACTAATAGTTTTTGAAACCGCAACCCATTTCGAGGCTCGATTACGGAAATATCGCTATCCAAACACAAACGCGTTTCAATGTTTTGGACGGAAATGCAGTAAAATCAAACAATCACTTTGGATGAAAATATTTCCAGAACCAGACCTTCCACACACTTTTGGTTTATATGTGCGGATAGAGTTTGACAAGAGCTTTCTTTTGATGTATAGCTCGATGGGTTTTGGAAACATTTTTGAAAAGCCGAAAAGAAGTTGCAAGGGGTTAGTCCATCATTTTTTTCAAAAATCAAAAAAAAAAAATTGGAAAAAGTTTGTCGAAATTTTTACGTTGCTGGAAAGGTCTGTTAATTTGCTATTCGCCACTGCAAACCGCAACCCCTTTCGAGGCTTTGTTGCGGAAATATCGCCATCGCCAGATTTTTTTTATGGTTGGATCGAAGTACATAAAGTTATATCATTTCGGATGTGAATATTTCGAGAACTAAAGCTGGCAAAATTTTTTGATGTATATTGGCGGAAAGGCCTGTTAATTTTCTATACGAAACTCAAAACTACAACCTAGTACAAGCCTTGGTTGCGGAAATATCGTAATCCAAAGCCCTTTTTAGGGTTGCATCGAAATACAGTAATTTGACTTTGGATGCGAATATTTCGTGAACCAAACCTCTAAAAGTAATTTGGTTTTGAGTTTTAGAAAGCTCTTGAAAATTTAAGTAATAGTTTTTGAAACCGCAACCCATTTCGAGGCTCGATTACGGAAATATCGCTATCCAAACACAAACGCGTTTCAATGTTTTGGACGGAAATGCAGTAAAATCAAACAATCACTTTGGATGAAAATATTTCCAGAACCAGACCTTCCACACACTTTTGGTTTATATGTGCGGATAGAGTTTGACAAGAGCTTTCTTTTGATGTATAGCTCGATGGGTTTTGGAAACATTTTTGAAAAGCCGAAAAAAAGTTGCAAGGGGTTAGTCCATCATTTTTTTCAAAAATCAAAAAAAAAAAATTTGGAAAAAGTTTGTCGAAATTTTTACGTTGCTGGAAAGGTCTGTTAATTTGCTATTCGCCACTGCAAACCGCAACCCCTTTCGAGGCTTTGTTGCGGAAATATCGCCATCGACAGATTTTTTTTATGGTTGGATCGAAGTACATAAAGTTATATCATTTCGGATGTGAATATTTCGAGAACTAAAGCTGGCAAAATTTTTTGATGTATATTGGCGGAAAGGCCTGTTAATTTTCTATACGAAACTCAAAACTACAACCTAGTACAAGCCTTGGTTGCGGAAATATCGTAATCCAAAGCCCTTTTTAGGGTTGCATCGAAATACAGTAATTTGACTTTGGATGCGAATATTTCGTGAACCAAACCTCTAACAGTAATTTGGTTTTGAGTTTTAGAAAGCTCTTGAAAATTTAACTAATAGTTTTTGAAACCGCAACCCATTTCGAGGCTCGATTACGGAAATATCGCTATCCAAACACAAACGCGTTTCAATGTTTTGGACGGAAATGCAGTAAAATCAAACAATCACTTTGGATGAAAATATTTCCAGAACCAGACCTTCCACACACTTTTGGTTTATATGTGCGGATAGAGTTTGACAAGAGCTTTCTTTTGATGTATAGCTCGATGGGTTTTGGAAACATTTTTGAAAAGCCGAAAAGAAGTTGCAAGGGGTTAGTCCATCATTTTTTTCAAAAATCAAAAAAAAAAAATTGGAAAAAGTTTGTCGAAATTTTTACGTTGCTGGAAAGGTCTGTTAATTTGCTATTCGCCACTGCAAACCGCAACCCCTTTCGAGGCTTTGTTGCGGAAATATCGCCATCGACAGATTTTTTTTATGGTTGGATCGAAGTACATAAAGTTATATCATTTCGGATGTGAATATTTCGAGAACTAAAGATGGCAAAATTTTTTGATGTATATTGGCGGAAAGGCCTGTTAATTTTCTATACGAAACTGAAAACTACAACCTAGTACAAGCCTTGGTTGCGGAAATATCGTAGTCCAAAGCCCTTTTTAGGGTTGCATCGAAATACAGTAATTTGACTTTGGATGCGAATATTTCGTGAACCAAACCTCTAACAGTAATTTGGTTTTGAGTTTTAGAAAGCTCTTGAAAATTTAACTAATAGTTTTTGAAACCGCAACCCATTTCGAGGCTCGATTACGGAAATATCGCTATCCAAACACAAACGCGTTTCAATGTTTTGGACGGAAATGCAGTAAAATCAAACAATCACTTTGGATGAAAATATTTCCAGAACCAGACCTTCCACACACTTTTGGTTTATATGTGTGGATAGAGTTTGACAAGAGCTTTCTTTTGATGTATAGCTCGATGGGTTTTGGAAACATTTTTGAAAAGCCGAAAAAAAGTTGCAAGGGGTTAGTCCATCATTTTTTTCAAAAATCAAAAAAGAAAATTTGGAAAAAGTTTGTCGAAATATTTACGTTGCTGGAAAAAGTTGCAAGGGGTCCGTCATTTTTTTCAAAAATCAAAAAAAAAAATTTGGAAAAAGTTTGTCGAAATTTTTACGTTGCTGGAAAGGTCTGTTAATTTGCTATTCGCCACTGCAAACCGCAACCCCTTTCGAGGCTTTGTTGCGGAAATATCGCCATCGACCGATTTTTTTTATGGTTGGATCGAAGTACATAAAGTTATATCATTTCGGATGTGAATATTTCGAGAACTAAAGCTGGCAAAATTTTTTGATGTATATTGGCGGAAAGGCCTGTTAATTTTCTATACGAAACTGAAAACTACAACCTAGTACAAGCCTTGGTTGCGGAAATATCGTAATCCAAAGCCCTTTTTAGGGTTGCATCGAAATACAGTAATTTGACTTTGGATGCGAATATTTCGTGAACCAAACCTCTAACAGTAATTTGGTTTTGAGTTTTAGAAAGCTCTTGAAAATTTAACTAATAGTTTTTGAAACCGCAACCCATTTCGAGGCTCGATTACGGAAATATCGCTATCCAAACACAAACGCGTTTCAATGTTTTGGACGGAAATGCAGTAAAATCAAACAATCACTTTGGATGAAAATATTTCCAGAACCAGACCTTCCACACACTTTTGGTTTATATGTGCGGATAGAGTTTGACAAGAGCTTTCTTTTGATGTATAGCTCGATGGGTTTTGGAAACATTTTTGAAAAGCCGAAAAAAAGTTGCAAGGGGTTAGTCCATCATTTTTTTCAAAAATCAAAAAAAAAAAATTGGAAAAAGTTTGTCGAAATTTTTACGTTGCTGGAAAGGTCTGTTAATTTGCTATTCGCCACTGCGAACCGCAACCCTTTTCGAGGCTTTGTTGCGGAAATATCGCCATCGACAGATTTTTTTTTATGGTTGGATCGAAGTACATAAAGTTATATCATTTCGGATGTGAATATTTCGAGAACTAAAGCTGGCAAAATTTTTTGATGTATATTGGCGTTAAGGCCTGTTAATTTTCTATACGAAACTGAAAACTACAACCTAGTACAAGCCTTGGTTGCGGAAATATCGTAATCCAAAGCCCTTTTTAGGGTTGCATCGAAATACAGTAATTTGACTTTGGATGCGAATATTTCGTGAACCAAACCTCTAACAGTAATTTGGTTTTGAGTTTTAGAAAGCTCTTGAAAATTTAACTAATAGTTTTTGAAACCGCAACCCATTTCGAGGCTCGATTACGGAAATATCGCTATCCAAACACAAACGCGTTTCAATGTTTTGGACGGAAATGCAGTAAAATCAAACAATCACTTTGGATGAAAATATTTCCAGAACCAGACCTTCCACACACTTTTGGTTTATAAGTGCGGATAGAGTTTGATAAGAGCTTTCTTTTGATGTATAGCTCGATGGGTTTTGGAAACATTTTTGAAAAGCCGAAAAAAAGTTGCAAGGGGTTAGTCCATCATTTTTTTCAAAAATCAAAAAAAAAAATTTGGAAAAAGTTTGTCGAAATTTTTACGTTGCTGGAAAGGTCTGTTAATTTGCTATTCGCCACTGCAAACCGCAACCCCTTTCGAGGCTTTGTTGCGGAAATATCGCCATCGACAGATTTTTTTTATGGTTGGATCGAAGTACATAAAGTTATATCATTTCGGATGTGAATATTTCGAGAACTAAAGCTGGCAAAATTTTTTGATGTATATTGGCGGAAAGGCCTGTTAATTTTCTATACGAAACTCAAAACTACAACCTAGTACAAGCCTTGGTTGCGGAAATATCGTAATCCAAAGCCCTTTTTAGGGTTGCATCGAAATACAGTAATTTGACTTTGGATGCGAATATTTCGTGAACCAAACCTCTAACAGTAATTTGGTTTTGAGTTTTAGAAAGCTCTTGAAAATTTAACTAATAGTCTTTGAAACCGCAACCCATTTCGAGGCTCGATTACGGAAATATCGCTATCCAAACACAAACGCGTTTCAATGTTTTGGACGGAAATGCAGTAAAATCAAACAATCACTTTGGATGAAAATATTTCCAGAACCAGACCTTCCACACACTTTTGGTTTATATGTGCGGATAGAGTTTGACAAGAGCTTTCTTTTGATGTATAGCTCGATGGGTTTTGGAAACATTTTTGAAAAGCCGAAAAAAAGTTGCAAGGGGTTAGTCCATCATTTTTTTCAAAAATCAAAAAAAAAAATTTGGAAAAAGTTTGTCGAAATTTTTACGTTGCTGGAAAGGTCTGTTAATTTGCTATTCGCCACTGCAAACCGCAACCCTTTTCGAGGCTTTGTTGCGGAAATATCGCCATCGACAGATTTTTTTTATGGTTGGATCGAAGTACATAAAGTTATATCATTTCGGATGTGAATATTTCGAGAACTAAAGCTGGCAAAATTTTTTGATGTATATTGGCGGAAAGGCCTGTTAATTTTCTATACAAAACTCAAAACTACAACCTAGTACAAGCCTTGGTTGCGGAAATATCGTAATCCAAAGCCCTTTTTAGGGTTGCATGGAAATACAGTAATTTGACTTTGGATGCGAATATTTTGTGAACCAAACCTCTAACAGTAATTTGGTTTTGAGTTTTAGAAAGCTCTTGAAAATTTAACTAATAGTTTTTGAAACCGCAACCCATTTCGAGGCTCGATTACGGAAATATCGCTATCCAAACACAAACGCGTTTCAATGTTTTGGACGGAAATGCAGTAAAATCAAACAATCACTTTGGATGAAAATATTTCCAGAACCAGATCTTCCACACGCTTTTGGTTCTTACTTCCGGATAGAGTTTGAAAATACCTTTCTTTTCATGTATCACTTTTCTTGTGTGATAAGTGTGCAAGTGCGTGTGAAAATCTTGCTAAAAATCGAGATCTGAAATATCGACTTCACCTCGACAAAATATTCGATTTTTTTTTGTTGAAAGGCAAGGAAAAACTTGTCTCAGATCAAAAAAATAAAAAAAAATCTAATTTGTTATTCGAAACGAAAACCACAATAGACTCGTTTTTGTAAATAATATTTATTCTTGCTTACTTAAGGTATTGTGCATTTAAGAAAAATAAATATGAATTACTATACGTAAACACGTTTATGTATGTATAACAAAAAAAAAATCGCAAACTAAGATTTGGTAGGTTTTTCATTGAGTTTTATATTAATAAAATACGCAATGATTATTGCTTAATTTTTTTAAAGATTCTGGCATAAGCCCAAACTCAATTAAGCACAACTGTCAAAGATGTATAACAGATATATGTATCATTACAAAAGAAAATTTGAAGAAAAATAGCGTTGTGCTCGAAATTCTTCAATGTGTAGGTGTTATTCCAAAAGTATAGGTTGTTAAGGTATTAAAAACTCATCTTATTATAAATATATTCAAGACTAAGAGCCCACCTATCTGTTAAGCTGTTACTGACTCTATATTTTAATAAATCTCTCAACTTCATTGAAGCATTTTAATTCACTTTCTAAGTAAAACCAATTCCGCAACTCCAAAATCCATTTGTCACCATTCATCAGTTCTGCCACAGCATCATCGTCAGATTTATTGCACCTAATACCTTAACGACCCGCAATCTCAGAACAATTTCATTTGTCATTTATCATGCAACACACAGTAATCTTGTGTTCAGCGACGAACGGAACGAACGACCATGTCGTCTCAAGACATCTCGAATATTAGACCAAGAAAATTACCAAAATTCGATACATTACCCATAAATCCAAACCGATAACCGGATGCAGAATCTACAGAGCGTCGCATCGGTCGTCGTGGTACACACTCTTGTGCCGTACGGCATACGGTTTTGGTCGTGGTAATGGTTCTGATGGCTATTCTGTGTGACACCAAATTGAAACAGCTGGGTCGAGTATTTATATGGATGTATAGTTCGTTGTGCCTGCTCTATGTGACGCCACCGCGCATAAATCCCGACAGGGGACAATAAAACACAACATTTTCCACATTTTGCACTGGGTCAGCAGGAATATGTCACACCAACCTTCCAATTTGCCGCCCGCTCCTCCCTGCCTGCCGCCCACCTTCTTCCCACATAACCGAAGAGAGGGCTTTATATCACCAAGCACAAATCGCTTAATAATCTCCCACAATCGATTAGCAATAAAAATGACAAAACTCTACACTTCTTGGCTGCTGCTATTGCGGTAAGCGGATGCTAAATATGACCCTGTACATATTATATAAGAACGCCTGGGAGCTGATCCAAAAAATCTACCCCATAACCTCAATACTACCACCCCCCTCGCCTCTCGCGCCTTCACTGCCGCCATGAGTATGAAGCGAAAGTATAAAACACACAAAAAAACGTCAATAAATAACAGCACTTCTGTCATTTATCCACATAACTTGCACCAGTGTCGCACAAAGAAACACAGCTCCTGGGGCCGCACAAATTAAAGAAAACCAAATGGGGTGCCATTTGGCACAATCGAATCCATACGCACCGGAATAAAAAAGTGCCGAACCATAAAACGAGGACCAAACAAAAAAAAAAAAAACAAGAAAAAAATAAATAAAACGTCGTCGTCGAAAGCAACGACCAGCAACAGCAGTAGCAACGACTTCAAAAAGTTCAAATCCGCACGAGCAATTATAAGAAAGGCGGGGCAGAACCCGGAGCACACCTGTAAGCAATGTGTCCTTGCTATGATTTGGTGGGTGGGTGTGGTTGTCCTTAGACCCCCAATTACTTGGTATCATGTGCGAAAGGTACACGCTGCCACAAATATCTACACTCAAAGAAAAACTTTAATGAAATTAAAGCGAAATCTTTATCTTTGGTTTACGAAGCTTTCGCACAAAGGTAGACAGGCACTTGGAACAGTTTTGGTTTATAAAAGTACTGTTTATGCGGGCCTGCTTGGCCAGGGCCCTCCTCTTTCTTCATTCATTCATTCTTCAGGCACCTAGAGTCAAGTCGCGCGAAGCGCCCTAACGCACGCCCACTTTTAATGTCGAAAAACTGTTATAATTATTCCTATTTCGTGACCCTTTTTTAATTAATATAATAATCCTAAGCGGGCTTTAGGTCTTTCTTGATTTATTTTTTGATTGTTATCAAATAGACGACGTTTCGTACGTGCTTAAAGAAAATACAACACAACATCACTTTTAGTTTTTTATATATATTTTTAGGATAAATTAAATAGACCTGAAGAAGTACGTAAGCACGTACGAAACGTCGTCTATTTGATAACAATCAAAAAATAAATCAAGAAAGACCTAAAGCCCGCTTAGGATTATTATATTATAGAAAAACTGTTATAACTGTTATAAATTTGCACTTCTCTAGTCTCGTCCTTTAAAAATAAACTCGCACCACATACATTTATATATTGATTTCATACATTTATATATTGATTTCAAAGACAGAGTGACAAGAGGATTGACAAACTGTTTCTTTTTCCGCTGGTCCTCACAACTTCGAAGTTGTGCCGAACCAGCGGAACCGAAGGGGTTAAAACGATCCTTTTTATGTTTTGCGGAGGATTGTAGGGCTGGACATGTGACAAGACAATAGTCTTGTTAAAATCAAACGCTTTCATCTTCATCTCGGTATCGATCACGTTCTCGTTCATGTAAGTCACTTTTTGGTATTTTGTTGGTCTAGTTACTCTTATTTGTGTTTTTGTCTAAGAAATACTGGCGCAAAATTTTAAACGGCCTGATGTTAAGGTGTTAGCATGATACTAGATAACAATTTACTAATTTTAAAGCTCTTTACTAAAATGTTCTTAATTTTAAAAAAAATTGTAATTAGTATCATACGAAGCCTGTTTTCTTAGTTAGCTGAATACACCTCAGACAGTGAAAGTTCGTGCAAAAAAATAAGCAAACATGAATTTTTCACATTTTGTATTGTCAAAATGACAATATGATAATTAAGTGATATAATTGCCATTTGGTGATTTCAACTTTAATAAAATGATAAAAAGATGCTTAGTCATTTAAAATTTGAAAAATCGTCTTTTTAACATAACATCATACTAAAAAGGCTTTAACACACACGATTCCAAATCGTCTAGAATTTTGCACCATTGAATCTGGAAACAACTAAACATAAGCAGTGACAAATTCAAGATTACAATTTAAAAATGCAATTGTTATATTTTTAATATTTTCTCACGAGACTTCCTAACCCGAAAAGACTCTCGATAAATATCAGTGCAAAAAATATTTTCTCCTCTCAGAAGCCTTAGAGATGAAACTTTAATCTCAACGAAAATCTATTTCAAAATTTCACACAAACAAGCAGAGAATAATTATTTAAATAAAAGTAATAATAGAATTTCTTATATAGCTACAACGCTCTTAAAAAGACCTTAAAACTATAAAATGCCTAATTTCTCCTAACCAGTTATGTGCATTTAATTAAAACGGAAAAGAGAGGGCGCATATGGATGCTACTCTCAACACTCTTTACTATAATTATCTATTGCATGGACCCCATGTTTTTCGTTTTAAATGTATTGGGCTCGGAGAGAGATTTATAGTCCGATTTTAACAGGTATGATTATAGGTAAAGCATGTTTATCTGTTAACTCTTAATCCCAACTTCCAACGTAAGTTGGGATTGTACGAAGATTATTGTTTGGCCACATTATACGAAATAAATCAAAATTAAAAAAAAAATATTTGGGTAATTTTTACTTTAATTTTTATACTCAGGACTTCAAAATGAATGTGCATCCGTATCAGTGTTACCAGATGAAAAAAAAAATTACCCCCAGAAAAATTTAGAAACCCCCCAGATTACCACATTTTATCAACAAAAACCCCTAAATTTTTTTTTCAACTTTTTTTATTTCTATTCACAGCTCTTAAATTTGTTTTAAATTTTAAATTTTATTAATTCACACAGCTACAGTAAAAAAACATTTGTAAAAAAGGTACTAGGTAATAAAAAAAATTTGTTTAGGGTTTTCTTCACAATTTCTGAGTAAAGTTCTGAATATTTACTCGACATTCAAATTATCCGCCAATTAAAACCTTCCAGTAAAAAAACTTAACGTTTCACATTTTTTCGAAATAATAAATGTATGTAAGTTTTGAGCGATGAAAACTGGAAATAAATAATGAATAATATTAAAATGCCAAGTATATAAATTTTCTAATTCTAATCGACACTTAATCGGGCCATTAAAATACTTTGAACGTTAATTATAAGCTATACTGTTTAGATATTGTGAAACATTAGGGAGGTTGATAATTGATTAAAAAGTTCCAAATTGCTTATTTAGAACTTTAATTCAGTCCAGCTCCAGTTTTTCAGTGCGCGATTAAAGTTTAACCCGAGTTAAATCGTCATATTTGGTGGGTTAAATCAGGATTAACTGAACAGGTGCTTTTGATGTTTTATGCAAAGAGTTTGTTTAGTCATTTCGGGTACTGAAAAATGGCTTCCTCAGTTCACTGTGGAATTGATATGAAAATAAAAATATAAAGTAATTTAAATTTTTGTTTGCACTTCTTTAAAAAAGTTCTAATACTTTATCGTCATCTTCGTTTTGGCTGTCGCGTTGGTTTGATACATTTTCTCACTTGTGAAAGTTTTCAGCATGTAAGGAACTCGTGGAATACTGTCAGCTGTTTAAATACCTATACGATTTCTCAAAGCTCTGAATAAATCCCCCCAGATTTCCCCCCAAACATCTCGTCCCCTCAGATAACCACCCAACGACAAAAAACGCCCCTAAATCTAGGGGGAAAACCCCTAAACTGGCAACCCTGATCCGTATTTCATTTTTTAATTAATTCCTTATTTTTCTTACGCTTAAACTGTTGTAGCCATTTAAAGGGTAGTAAGAACCCCTTAAGTGCGCGGTTATATTTTCAAAACGGTTGTTTTTATGTTTATGTAAAGCATAGGGTAAACTGGTTAACAGTGTATCATTTTTTGCTTATTGCGCTATTTACCCCACAAGAATAGTGAAAGATGAGAGTTATTTTCAACAGTTTTTTTTAATGGTTCAGCTTTGGACAATTTTGAAGCAATATTAATTTTTAAAATATTAAAATTTAATTTGGAAATTCATGTGTGCTGATTTATTGTGTGGTGGTACACAGTGGACCACCATAAGGTAACGAATATGGAAACACAAATAAAGGTTTATTGATAAAAAATATTTGTTTTTTAAGTTATTTATTTTGTTCAATCAATAAATACATTTTTTTGAAAGCAGCACATAAACCTTTCAAAATAAAAAACTTGAATAAGAACATAAGTTTTGTTAGTTCAATTTAATTAGGTTATTTTATTTTATTTTATTTTAATAAATTAAACAAATTAGAAAATTTAACAATAATTTTGATAGGTGAAAAAGTCACATGTCGTAAAAATCAGTGATTCACTGTGAACAAATTCCAACTGATCCACTGTTTAACATTCTGATATATTACAAAAAAAAATAAAAACACTGAAACTCACGAAAAACAACCTTGGCTACAGGATTTCCAGACTGTTGACCAATTTACCATGCCTAGAACAGCTACATATTTAAACACTATTCTAAAAAGACAATTCAACATAGGAACTTTTCTAAGTAGCAGGCAAGCGTGCAACAATAAATGTAAATGTAAATAAATCTCTGAGGACAAACATAATTAATCTTGTGGGGGATGGACATAATGGGGCATATTCATAGTCACTTTTAAAGTCCAGTTTATCTTAGACTGGGGTTTATTCAATGTTATTTAGATAGGATAAACCCAGGTCTAAGATAAACTGGAGTTTAAACGTGACTATGAATATGCCCCAATATGTTTGTAGTTTTGTTGGTTATTATTTGTATTGTTATATTTTTAAGGAGCCGTGATCGGCACGACTTGATCGCATGAACTTGCCCTTGTGGTTAACGACTGTGTGTAACCACACATTAAAGATGCATGTTGTATATATTTAATGAGAAAGTATTAAAAGATTCAAAACGACTAAAAAATTGATTTTTTATTTAATTTCTTTTTTGTTTATTAAACAATTTTTTCAAAAATTTTAAATAGAATATTGTTTAAGCTATTGAGAAGTACCATATTGCCAAATTATAACAAAATCGGTCAAACCATCAAAAAGATATACTCGAATAACTTTCTCAAAAAACGTGGAATTCCTAATTCTTATATGAATTTTTTGAGAAAAACCTGAAAGGCAGTTTTCTTATCGTTGACTTGGCTAGTTATATGAAGTTTAATTAAAATCGTTAATGCCGTTTTCAAGAAAATTTGATAAAAGTTACCCGTTATAGATAAAAATGCTCTGTACTAAATTTGAAGCAAATCAGTCCACCCGTTAAGGCTCTAGCTCAAATTACGGTGGACACACAAACGCATAGGCCGACGCGACGGACGCGACGGCCTGACGAAACCCACTTTTCGGACTTCTCGATCATCTCGAGTGTTAGTTTTGATTACAACATCGAATTTTTTTTACACGAAACCAATACTTGCCCTATGCTATATAGCAAGTAAAAACTAAGTTATCAGACCTTTCTATTTTCGACATATTCAGTAACAATTTTCCTCTTTTCGAACAATTTTTTTATTCGAAGATTCGTAGCAATACTAATATCACATGATTATAATCGCAATTTTATAATTCTCTCCAATAAACTTAGGCACAGTATTATAACCGTGATTGAATTTAAGTACAAATTGTAACCAAAAAATGAAAAAAAAATATAAAATTCGTTCTTTAAACATCAAAATTCAAAAAATTGAATCAAAAAGAAAAATAAATTCACACGTTATTTTTCTCTGGGTGTACAGTTCCTTTTGTTCGTGCTAAGTACCTGCTCAAGAGAACAGCAGAGGGAATAACTATATAAGTACGAGGCGCCCTCTGTGTGGCACATTTACAAAAATCTATAACCATAAATTCGGATTATTCCAGTTTTTTCCCAAACGGAAGGCATTAAGAGCGATATGACAAATTTATCGCCACCACCATTGGAAATATTCATTTTTTTTTTTTTTTTGTTCAAAGAAAAGGCGATCCGCTTTCTCTTGGTTTACGTTTTCAGATACGAGATACAAAAATTCAAGTCGGTTCGGTCTTCGGTATTGGTATACTCTCTCACAGCCGGGTCATGGTATGTTTGGGAGGCTTAGGCTGCTTTTAATATTTGAGTTTGTTCAATGCCAAATGCGTCTTCGTTGTCGTCATAATGGTCGTTCTTGGTATGGGAACATATTTTGTTTTTTGACACACGACACAACACAACACAACACAGCTTTGCTTGATCCAAATGAATCGTAAAATTGGCATAATTCGCATAATTCTCGGATGGACACAGATTTTTTTAAAGCGGATCAGAGGGTTCTACTTATGGAGAGATGAAGACTAACGACACAAATTTGCGTGTAAATTTGGAAAAATTAAAAGCATTTGCGTGCCTTCAACTTCAACTTAAACTTCTTCCCCTCACCAACAGAACCAACCATACCATCGCCAACGTGCCTCTCTGCCGAATTTCAATAAAAGTTTTGTGATAATTGCGTTCCGCTCGGGTGGTAAAATGCGACACCGGTGCGGGACTCGCTTTAGCTATGTTCGGATTTATTGACGGTAGGAAATGTTAATGATGGAAAAATATGTCATACACACGCCCACTGAGACGTTACTAAGACTCATAAACACCAAATCGAGGTAATGTTAAACGGCAGCCGTTACTAGCTTCTGGCATGGGTCTGGGACTGGGAGGCAGTTATATCCTGACGAGTGGTGCTATGGGAGCAGCGCTAGCAAGCCTTATTTGGATAATTAACGAGCATGACTGGAATTTTTGGGAACCGCGCTGATTCTCAAAATTAGGTGATGATGTTTGGAGATGTTTTTTCTGTTTAATTTTATTTTTTTTTATTGTTGGATGAACGATACCAAAAGTATATCATTCATGTTATTTTCGGTTATAATTATATTTTTTTTTTTTTCGGAAAAGTCTTATAGATACTTATAGTCATATTTTTGGATTCTTCATTTCAATGTGGGAGGCGGCGCGGCGCGGCGGCGTCTGCTTGTGGAATTTAAAGTGATTTCATGTATTTTATGTAATGTTTTTTTTCGAAACGAGATGTGCGGCTAATATGGATCAACAGTTAACAGGTAACCGAGTATGAAATTTTGTTAAATGATACAACTTTTTTTTTAAGAGAATAATTTGATACATATATGTATTGACTTTTTGGCTTTGTATTTAATTATGTGTAAGCAGTTTTTCTTGAAGTGAACGCGAAAAATATTTTTAACCTTTATCTAATGAAACACTATTTTGCGTATGGAACAACCATCATATCTATCTCGCTGGTTTTTGGAAACAATTTAAGGAAATGGAAACAAATTAAATTTTTTTGGTAATCATAAAAATTTGATGTGTCCAGATTTTTCAAAGTTGTTAGGTATATCAATGGAAACGTTTGTTAGTTTTCTATGCAGTACAGAAAACAGGAACCGCTTACTAGGCTAGGTAGCGGAAACATCGCCATCCAAACACTAATATGAACTGGATCGAAACTTATTTTTTTTTTTTGTAAATTTGTTTGAATGACAATATCTATTGGACAAAGTATTTGGTTTCAATCCGGAAAGGCATTGAATTTGATGTATAGGTATGCTGTTCATTATGTTGAAAGATGTAATCTCTACCATGTCCTTTTATATCATCAGCTGTCTAACAAAATTTAGGAGAAAGTAAGACTCTAATTAGACCATCATACTTATTTTGAAAGATGGGTCGGATGTATGGTGGTGCAATTTTATTACTACGTGCTCTCCTAATCTTTTATTGTATTGTATTTACTGTAGCGAAACCATTATGTTATTTTTTCTTAAATCTATTTATATTGCACAATTTACAGAGATTGGTATATAAACTATCTTTACTGCCAAGTTTATTTTAGTTTTTAAACTTGGTTTAGGATGCAATTGAAATATAATTTAAGGAAAGCTACTTGTAAATATCTTCACTAACAGCCATAGTTTTGAAATGTTTCAAAACTAGTTTAATAGCAAAACTAGTTTTATAGAAGTTTAGAGTCCCAATATTCACACGGTTTTATGAAATAAGAGATATGTCCAAAGCTAGATTTAAGTTTTCAAGTCTTAGGTGTCAAAATACTTTTGAATAATACCAATTGGAGTACCTCCAAACATCTATAAAACTAGTTCTGTCATGAAACTAGTTTTGAAACAAGTCAATAATATGGCTGTAAGACAATTTGTAAAACTGGAAATAAAACTAGTTTTCGTTAAAACTAGTTTTGTTTCAAGTTTTGAAAAAAAAATTATTAAAACTAGTTTTCACAATAAATCGGTATTGTTCACTTTGCGATATAAAACTAGTTTAAATTTTCAAACTCATTTCTAGTTTCATACATAAAACTAGTTTTCTCGTAGTAAACTTGTTTTTGTTTGCCAAATCGGTAGTAAAATTATTATATGTACATACATATACGTCATTTTTGTGTGAAGAAAATAAAAACTGTAGTTTGGAAGCTTTAAATTAAGATACAGATACCATCTTTTCCCAGCAGTAGGTATTTGTTGCACATTTATTTCTATATTTTGTTAATTTCATTTTAAACTCAGGTATCCACCAAAGGATAGTATTCCTGAAAAAAAGAATGTTGCAGCCTAAGCCTTATAACAGAGTTAAGGGAGAGAAATGGACCCAATCGGAGATGGAAACGCTAGCGTCGTTGTGCATCTCACATGGGTGGAATGGAATTCTGTCCAAAGAAACAAATAAAGCCACTACCGCAAAGATGGACATGCAATGCATGACCGTCCAATCTATGTATGTTTAATTCGGCACGTCAACAATATTTGTATCATCTATCCGCGATTATGTTTTACTGTATTCCTTTTCCCTTCGATTTAATCAAAGATTCATCCACCACGTGGCAAAACTGCATTAGTGGCACGTTACACATACATTTTAATGTTTTTGCGGAACAACAACGCTCGAGAACGCAGAAATTATATTGCAACTGGTGGTGGACCACGTGCTGCCAACAATGAAAAAATGCGTTTTGAAGTGACAGGACCAATGCTAGAATTGTCGAATTTGTTGCGGGTTTCGATTTCCGGCATGGATGAATTCGGTTCGGATGCACCATTACAATTAACTCCCAATACTTCAAGTTTTTCGGATGCATCTAATGACGAAACTCAATTGTTTGGGGGGAGTGTGTGACAATTCATGCACTTTCGAACAAACCATGTTGAAGTACCGGGAAGCGACGTTTTAATACACCGTACTGTCATTCCACGACATTGCGAGTACGTTTGAGGGATTCTTGATACCGACGCTTCATAGGATCCGTAGTTAATCCGGGATGGTTTGTTGTGTAAGGTGTAGCCAGATACGGTGTGTTTGAATACTCTGAATCACCCACCATAATGTACTGATCAAATTGACCAGTGTCACCAGGCCACCAGGCCACCAGGCCACCCTTCTACAATATCCAAAATCTTCAAAATGTCCTCCGCTTACAGTTTGGACGTTTAGCAAAAAAAATCCTTTTCGGTTACGAAACGATTCAGCCTGTTTATATTAAAGGCATCTGAAATTCTCCATATCACGTAGAAATCGTAAAAAGGAAATACCTGCGAGCCTCCTGAGAACAATATCTGAACGTGTGTGCAGTCTATAGCTCCAATAGTACGCGGAAAACCAGCTAAGGAATGAAACGCTGATGCTGCTGCTTGCCGTTCCGCTTGTGTCGCTGGCATTTGCATAAATATGGGCACATACTGCAGCAACGCATCACACACTGTCGGCAAATAGTTGCTGACAGTAGGCTGGGATACCCGCACTGTATCTCCAACATTTTGCTCAAAGCTTCCGGAAGCCAGAAACCGAAGGAGAATCATTCATTTCTGCTCAGGGCCAAGATAACGAGATCCGTTGAAGGACACTTTTCCCCATTAAATTCACATACCTTGTACATTTTTTATTTGGTTCTCACCGTCAATTTGGTATTTCTAGGTGTGGCTTCACCAAATCCACAACACGCTTAAAAGTGCGCTTTGTCAACCTGAAGCGTTGATAAAAGGACCAATCGTCCCATTCATCGACTTTTGCGTGGCTGCACAAAGTGTATGGTCGCCGGCACTCATAACCTTTTTCGCTATCAGAAAATAAGAAATCATCGAATAGCAAGTTGTCTTCCATTTTTAAAAAAAGGTCGAATTATTTAAATGAAATGCCTAGTTGAAATGCTGATTTGTGAATAAAAACTAACATCGAATTTCCATAATAGCTTGTACATGATATTTGTTGTTGTCTTAAATCAAGAAATATGTAAATAAATAAATAAATAAATAACGATTAATAGAAAAAAAAAATAAGCAAATAAATACATAATAAAATAAATATGGCGTTTGATACGTATCAGCTAGAGTGTGCAATTTAATCGTTGAAACACACCAAGGAAGGTTCAGCATCATTTTTAAAAGTTTGTTTTGAGCAGTTTGTTACCTTTGAATATGACTTTTTCACAATTTCCCCAAGCTGGTGAGCCATAAAAGATGATTGCTTGGAAAATCACTTTAAAAATTCGAAGTTTGTCATCTTCGCTTAGCTTGGATTTTCGGCTAAAAAAAGCTTTGAGAATTTTGATAGTTTTATTTATCCTTTTATGTAATAATTTCTTGAACATGTGAAGCCCAAAAGTTAATATCCTATCCAGATGTACCACAAGCTATTCCAAACTTGGTGACCACTCACTTTCCTGGCCATTAATTATGAGTGAATTGCTTGGGAAGAAACAGGTATTTCTTTTTCTAGTGAAAAAGATGTCCAGAGCACAGATTAGCCACATGAAGATGAGAATGTTTCGTACGTTTCACCTTCCAAAACCCATTTGTTTACATTGTTGTATTTGTAAATTTTTCCCGCGTCGATGAATAGATGTGAATTGCAACAACAATTTAACCAGGTGTGTGAAGATCCCTACTGTCTATGTGTGAGATTTTTATACACACGTTCTCATTTTTTATCTGATAACTGCCGGTACAAGCTTGTAGGCAAATTAAAATGGATGCCGGGGATTCACATCTTCATGTGACTAATCTGTGGTCCAGAGTCTTTGAGGCATTTATCCTAATCTTCCAATCGATAAAATAATCTTGGAGAGCATTTAGCGCAGATTGCAGATTGGTTCCAATGGTGGAAACAAGTGAATCTGAAGAAAGGAAAAGGTATAGTCTAAAAAAATAGCCTTATCGCAGTTTTGTAAATGAGGTAAATCAGATGTATAAACTGTATAGAGTATTGGTTCAAGAACAGATCACTGAGGTACACTTGCAATGCAAACGAAAATTTCGAACAAGTTATTATTCACAGAAACGACAAAATATCTTTGATGACAGAAAAGACTTTACAATTTTTATAAGCTACATACATGGAAGTTTATAGCAACAAAAACTTGTGCAAGAGTCCGTCACGCCAGACAGTATCAAATGCCTTTTCGACGTCTAGTAACACCATACCGGTACTTTTGCCAATGACAAAATTTGTTCTAATGCTTTTGGTTAATCGATCAAGTTGATGCACTGTGCTATGAAATACACGAAAACCAAACTCATCTGAAGGGAAAAGCTCTCCAAATCTTAAGTCTCTGGACATCTTTTTTAAGGAAAAAAATCTAAGTTTGGAAAGCCAATAAGCTGCATAAATGAACTTCCTTAAAGTTAAGAGGGTATGCTGAATAGGTGGCCAGTAGCTTTGGTCAAAACGTTAGAACATTATATATTTTTCTTTCCAGAAAAATAAGTACAAATATGTAGGCACATGTTTTTTTTTTTAATTTTGAAAATTAATCGGCCCAATTCTAAATGACAATTTCCCGGGAAATATTTCCCTTTTCCCAACTCCCTTATTCTAAACAAGAAACTCCCGGGAATTTTGTTCCCTTTTCCTTTTTCTCCTATTCCAAACAAACTTCTAATATGGGAAAAAAATACCCCGGGAAAAAAGTATGCATTATAAATGTAAAAAAAAGGGAACATTTATATTCATTTGGCGCTCGTTTTTTCCCAACAAGTTTGCTGGAGAATTGATCTCTAAAATGTATGTTTTTCTTTTTAAGAAAGAAGAGGAACGAAAACAATAGAAAAAAAAAAAAAAAATTATATTGTTTTTGTTTTTGTTTTAGTGGACTGTGATGAATTAAATTCAATTGGAAGTTTTTTTGCGACCTTTAGTCCAAAATGCGTTTCGCCCAGGTACGACAATTGGGCTCATCAGTTAGATGTTGTCGTACCCTTTTTTTTTTGCAACCAATATAATAATTAAAATTTCAATTATTTTTTAGGTCAAAAACAACAAGCAGTGCCAGCTGCAAATGCTGTTAAATTTGATGGAAGCCCACCGGGATATTGCATAAAAGACCAAAAGAAGAACTCTCATTGTTTTGGCAAAAGGCTGAGAGCGAATTGAATTCGTGTGGCCCACCAAGCAAAACAATACCGGAATTAAAAAAAGTAAATAATTTAAAACAAAAGTTATTAGAATTCAATTCATTTTACGTACATTTTACAAATTCATGGGTTTGGAGTGATCAAAAAAAAATATGTTCGATCAAAGGCAGCTACGAACCTGAAAGCAAGAAAAAGAAATGGGACTGGCGGTGGAACCACCAAAGAACAAAAATTTTCGGACTACGAACAGGCGATATATAATTTGGTTGGGATGAAAGAGTCCGTAGAAGGTGTTGATGCAACAATATTTGGACTGGACGCCTTTCCGAAAAGGAAAGCAAATAAAGAAAATTTAGAGCCGCCCAGAAAAGTGATAATTTCTTCGCCAGTGGAATTCATTACTGAAGGAGAGAGCTCATAGAAATCGAAGGTCTCTACGATGAAGCGATGCCAAAAAATATAACACAAAGGTCTTATTCTCGTCCGCAAGCAAGTACAAGTGCATCCAAAAGAATTGCATCTGAAGTTTTTGAAAAAGCTGAGAAGGATGTAGTCGGAGGAGTAAAAGAGAACTTTATAATAAAGGGTTTTCCAATAAGAGGTGTTATTTTGATATTCAAAGAAAAATGGTATTTTTTGAGACAAATGATCGGATGTTTATTTCATTATAAAGAAGAAGGTATGCCGTTAATAATGAAACACAACATCAGCCAAATGGCCGCCACGACCACGCTTACAGGACCATATCCTTTTCATGAAATTTTCCATAACCAAATCGCAAAGTGGCTGCCCTATGTCCTCGATAGCCCCACGAATTCCATCTTTGAGGTCTTGAATCGACGCTGAGCTGTTGGCGTAGACCTTATCTTTCACGTGGCCCCAAAGGAAGAAGTCGCAAGGTGTTAAATCACAAGATCTCGGTGGCCAATTGTGATCACCTCTTCGAGAGATAACACGGTCCGGAAACTTTTCCCGTAAAAGATCGATGGTTTCATTGCTTGTGTGGCACGTAGCGCCGTCTTGTTGAAAGTAAACGTTGTCCAGATCAATACCATCCAATTCCGGCCATAAAAAATCATTAATCATCTCTCGATAGCGCAATCCATTCACCGTAACTGTTGCTCCAGCCTCATTTTCGAAAAAGTAAGGTCCAATGACCCCGCCGGACCATAAACCGCACCAAACAGTCACGCGTTGAGGATGGAGAGGCTTTTCAACAATAACTCTTGGGTTTTCCGAGCCCCAGATGCGACAGTTTTTCGATGAAATTCCGGATCATTTTCATGCATTTCAAGGACCCAATCAGCAAAGAAACGACGTTGTTGATGATCAGCCGGCTTGAGTTCTTGTGTTAACTGAACTTTATAAGCCTTAAGACCCAAGTCTTTATGCAAAATACGTGTGTGATGACGTTTGTGGAATGCCTAATTCCAAAGAACGACGAGGAATGGACAAACCTTGGTTTTCTTCAACACTTTGGGCTACAACAGCAATATTCTCACTTGTTCTTGAGCGACGTGCACGGGTTTTATTCTTCACATCACTAACTTGCCCCAACAGCTCGAATTTGTCCACCAATTTCTGTATTGCGGTCCGACAAGGTGCTTCACGACGACCCAAAAATGTTTGAGTTTTACGAACCGTCTATGCAAAATTTTCACAATTTTTATAGTGAATTTTAATAATTTCAATGCGTTGTTGAAGCGTGTATCGTTCCATTTTTATTAATGGCGTAGTTTCTACTTGTCAAATCTCAAAAAATGACAGCTTCAAAAGTGACAGCTACCGAAATAGAGGGCTATTCAAAATAACACCTCTTATTGGAAAACCCTTTACAAAAGGAGCTATGTGAGGCCGTCAAGGCTGCAATTGTAGAAGCAAATGAAATTCGTCGAAATACTTCAAAAATATACCGTGCACTAGACAAAATATACGACCTGAAAAAATAAAAGTAAACAAGAAATGCTAAACATAAAAAAAAAAACTTGAAGAAACCAAACGGCACAATTTGCACATGGAAGACTTACCCAAGCGGGAGATAGAAGATAAAATTGAATACAATCGTCGGGCTCTAGAAATCGAAGAACTCAAACAGAGATTGTTGGAATAGACGACATGGTTGCGAACATTTTTTCTGCGCAATATTTTGTTTTTGTTTTCACTTCACCGGATTGTGATCTTATGTAATGTTTTCTATAATAGTTTTAAATAACCTTGATGGCTTAGTGTTTGAATTCCTTTTTTTTTAATTTATTTATGTATAGTATAACCTATTTTGATCTCGAATTAATAAGTTTTTGTTAAGTTCTGAAAAAATATATTTATTTTGCATTAGATTACATGTTTTCTATTTTCGCAAAGATCTTAAAGGTTGATTCCTATATTTGTTCGAATTCTCCGCGCCGCTGTCATATACCCCAAAATCTGTAATGATGTGAGTTCGTTAGCAATTTCTTGATCGGTATGTTCAACAGAAACACCTTCGTCACTGACAAAATTTGCTTTATAATAAATGCATATAAATAATGTAATGCGCAGCACACATTAACAATTTTGGCTGCCTTTGTCGGACTGTAGTGCAGATGTCTCGCACCAAGAAGACATCTCCATCTATTTTTAAGTATGCCATTGGTACGTTGAATAATATTATGAGAGCTTTTGTGGACCTCATTAAATTTACTTTCATTTGACCCGGTTTCAGGTGTCCTATGGGGGGTCACTAGCCACGGTTCCAAGGGATAACCGGGCGTCTCCTATAAAGATTACAAATAAATTGAAAACTGATGTGATATTTTATGTTATAATTAAAATAATAAATTAATAACTTGCCAAGAAGCCAAAAATTTCATATACCACTTAAATATTCCTACTCAAAGTGCACCCTCAGTGAGCTTACATTCCAAATGAAGGAATCATGGCACGCACCTGGATGGGAAGCATCGACGTATTGGATTTTTAATTGATCATCACAAACTAGCATTAGGTACATTGAGACTATACGTTCCTTTTCTTTTGTAAAACAAATGTTTATTTACAGAAGGAGCAACGATGCGAACGTTTGTTCCGTCAAGACACCCAACAATACCAGGAAAGTTGTGTTTTGTGTAAAATACTAACGCTGCGGCCGTTTTACAAATGTGTATCCATTCTGGACATAGTTGCTCCTTAAAGACTTGTAGGACTTCGGCAAGCACTTTACTAAAACTAGGTTGGGATAGACCAACATTGTAGTCTTTTCCAACCCCCGTTTGATATCCTCCTTCAGCAAAGAATCGCAAACATGCACTCAGTTTTATAATTGGTGGAATTGCAAAACGCTTTCCAGCTGGCTGACAGGACCTTTCGAGAACATTCAACAAGTATTTGAATGCAACCTTATTAACTCTAAAATATTTTTCAAACCTAAAAACCAAATGGTTTAATGAAATACGGTAAAAGTAAGAGTATAGATTTATAAATTTACATACAACCATTGAGGCAACTCCAGAGGATTCGAGGTATCTCTTAAGGATCTTCTAATAACTGTTTTAGTTCGATATCGACTTCCTTCAAATTCCTCTTCATGCAAAATTCTTATTGCAATGCTGAAAATTTTTGTTACTTTTGTATTTATTTAAAGGATTGATTACAACTATGAATCTTTTCACATTAATGCCTAATTTTTTTTCTACAATTTGATTTATATGTCAAATACTACAAAACAACTTTTTCGAACATTCAGAATTATCATTCCCGCTTTCAAAGGAAAAAATATTCTCCCGGGGAATTCGGAATAGGAGTATTCTTCTCCCGAGAGAACACGTCTCCCGCGGAGTTGTTTTCCCGGGGAATATTTAGAATCGGGCTGAATATTTTTTTAGGAGAGGATATACATAGCCCGCAATAAATGTGGTATAGACAAAATAAAAAATACGCTAGGTAGAACATACCTTTCTCACGGGGCGATGTTCCTTAGTTTTTTTTTTTTTTTAAAAAACTAGATTTTCCAAACCCGGCCTAAAGGCTATGTTTTTTATTTTTTTTTTTTTTATTTCATATTCTTAAGTCATTTATTGTTGGATTTGGTTTTATCGGGTGTAAAAACAACAGGTTTTGAAGAGACCACCTAGCTAAAGTATATGTAAATCATCATTCAAATTGTATACTTCAGCATCGTCAATAGAATTCAGGTAAAATCTGCACATTATCCGGATAAATTATGATGATTGCAATATTTTAAGAACCGTGGTAAATCAGTTAATGAAAAGGGAAAAAAAGTAATGGTCCAGGAATAGACCCCTATGGTACACCTCTGCTGAAAAAACGTTGTCAAACGTTGTGACTTGATATGAAAAATCTGATGTCAAAATCTGACAGAAAATGATCTGTTCAATTGAATCAAAAAGTCTAAGAAGATGAAGCACCTTTTAATGGTGCTCATTACAATTAAAACTCGTTCGCCATCAACTGGGACTAGCAGCGAAACCTTGATCCAAATCCAAACGCTTCAGAGGCCAATGTCCTACAAATCGCGTTAACAAAACCACGATATCAGCTCCATTCTAATGAAATACATTCAATGTCTTTTAATTTCATTGAACTGCCTTATCTAGGTATATATTAAAAACAACTCTTTGTACAAAAAAATTAAAATCTTTCTGATAGGAAATTATACCACATTTATCTTTCTTTTGTACTATAAAACATTTTATAGGAGTTATATTTTCTGAGTTAAAACGCTGAAAAGTATGCTTTCTTTAGTTTTTGCCTCATAATCCTTGTTAATAAAAAATGTGCACGAACTTACTCTTACTGTATGTAGCGATACATTTGAAGATGCATAATGTTATGATATATCATTAACGATTTTTTGTTTTGTTTAAAAAAAAGTTTTTAAAAATTTTTAACGGCAATGGCTCAAAATTTTAGACGATTTAGTAAAGTGTTAAACCATTTTTAGTATGATACTATGTTAAAAAGAGGATTTTACTAATTTTAAACGAGCTTAACATAATACTATCTCTTAACATTTTACTAAAGTTAAAATCCCCAGATTGCTGTTTTATCTTATTAACATATTACTAAATCCATATGTCACTTTGACATAAACAAATTTTAAAAAGGTATGTTTGCTTCATTTTTTGCACGAAATGTCACTGTTTTAGGCGCGTTCAGCTTGAGTTTCGTGAGAAAATGGGTTCAGTATGATATAAGTTAAAAAGTGTTTAAAACTAACAACATTTTATTAAAGAGTTTTAAAATTAGTAAAGTGTTAACTTGTATCATGCTAACACCTGAACATCAGGCTGTTTAAAATTTTGCACCAATATTGTTAAAAATATTGAGAAGCACCAGATAACAAAATTTTATCAAAATCACTGGAACCAACAAAAAGATATACATACGTGGATAATCCAAAAATAAGACCCAGTTTCTCAAAACAACGTGGAATCCATATTTCCGGTATGTGAATTTTTCGCCAAGAACCTGAAGGGATGTTTTCTTAAAATTATTTTAGTCACATTAGGTGCGAAGTTTAATCAAAATTATAAGAGCAGTTTTCGAAAAAAAAATTTAAAACAACAAAATTGCTTAGGCGGTTGTTCAATAAACAGTGGACACACGGATGCGCATTGCGCAGACGCACAACCCAACAGACGGTATGACGAAACCCACTTTTTGGACTTCGCGATCATCGTATAGTGTTAGTTTCGATTAAACCCTTGACATTCTTTTTTCACACGGATCCATTTTTCGGCGCATTAACACTGAAAGTATAGCTCCTATGAAGAAATCTTATGTAAAAAAAAATTGGTTTAATTTCCGACCAGAAAGGTGTTCATACATTTTTTTGTTCGATAAATCGTTCTCGAGATATTGTTGAAATGCGTTTTTCAAAATGGCCACGTTGTCATTCCAATCATAGAATTTGAACGCTATTTAAATTTGTTAGGCATTCAGTATTTGAAACTACGGTTTCGACCAAAGCCGGTCGAAACTCCATCCCACCGTAATTAAGCCTTCGGTTTCGACTAAGGCCGGCCGCCGGGGACTCTATCCCAATTATAAAAAAAATATCATATTAGTTATTTAGGGAAAGCAATTGTAGAAGTATATGCAATACCATGTAAGATTATTTTAAGTAAAATTAGATTGTAAGATTCGAAAGTTGTAGTTCTGAACTCTTTAAAAAACCGAGTTTTTCTTTCTTTCTTCTCGGTCTGACCCTTGATCCGCTGAACTACCTCAGCTCAGATATAGACAAAAAAAAGGATCACAAAAGAAAAACCTCTTCCGACTGGCCTAATTGAGATTTCTTTCAATAGCCATAGAAAGAGCTGATTTCACAATCAATTAGCTTTGGTTTAAGTAAGAAGTTATTAAATGTTAAGTTAAAATTTTAAATCTCATGATTGAGTATAAACATTTTATTTCCACTCAAACTGGCATGAAAATTAATAAAAATAAAATTATTTATTGTATCTACGTACCTTTTTTGTTCAGTGGAAATTAACAGAAAATAAGAAAATTCATAAATTTACTTTTGCACTTGAAATAATTTTGTCGATACACCACTCAATTTTATTTAATCTTCTAATCAGTACTTTATTTGGAATTGTAAAACGTTAAATATATTATTCATAACAATCTTCTAACAATAACTTCACTATAAAAAAAAAATATCTAAAATTACACAAACAAAATAATAAAAATCAGTAATTAAATCAGAACTTGCTGTAATTTGCGCGCAATATGGTTTTCATCTTTTGTTTTTTTTTTCAATGTCTATTAATTTAAACTTTATACAGTTTTATAAAGGCACAGCACATCGTTGGAATTGAATATAACACTTAAACCTAAGCCTTATCATTCCATTCGATTGGAATAAAATAAAGGACCTCTGGCTTGTTTTGTTCTCCTTATAACCTCGCTTTTCCTGTTTGAATGTCTTCAAATTGACTTTGAGTCAACTCACGATAAATTCCATCCTTGTTCAAGTAATATATCGGGTCTTTCACTTTGGTAATGTCGAACCCTTCTACCTGTAGGTCACGTTTTTTTAGCTTGAATGTGGCTGTTTTTGGCATCTCAGTAAGTAATCGAATGAAGAGAGGTTGGGCGTAGGCAGGAAGACTTCCCCGAATTCCTGTAGATAGTTGAACGATATCAACTTTCCGATTGGGATCAACTATCCCGGCCATACCAGCCTTACCTTCAACATGAGGGATCTGCAAAATTGTAAAAATCATTGAGAATTCGTTAGGAAAACAAATTTTATTTTTTACTCACATCAACTCCATAAACTACACAGTCTTCGAGTCCTACGACGTTCGTGATAATAGCCTCCACCTCTGAGGTAGCTACGTTCTCTCCCCTCCAACGGAATGTATCACCCATTCTGTCTTTGAAATAGAAGTATCCCAGAATATCTTTGACCAAAATATCTCCAGAGTTAAAGTAAACGTCACCGTCTTGGAAGACATCCCGAATTAGTTTCTTTTCAGTAGCACTTTTATCGGCATAACCGCTGAAGGCATTCACAGCTCGCTTGGGATTTATTTTTCCAATAAAGACACCAGATTCACCGGGCTTACACTTGACGCAGTGTCCATTTGAATCACGGATAGGCTCGCCAGTATCTTCATCGCATCTTATCAGCATAACGGGATAAATTTTTTCACCCCAAACTGGAATGAAGCCAATAGCTCCCACTTGGTTGTCAACATTTACTAAAAGTAAAATAGTTGCAAGAAATTGTTACTAAAAAACTGTTGGGTATATATATAGGAAGAATAATAAACTAGCTGTTTTGAAAGTCCGATGATGTGACCATCGCTCGATCGCGCGCTGAGTGCTTATCAGGACTTACATTATGTATCTTATTCAATTTCATTTGTTTTCAGATATTTGATTTTGTTAGGCTTTTTTGACTGACGAAAAATTGGAAATATTCTAGTTTATAAAGTTTTTAATTAAGATACAGAGCAACCTAAAATTTATAGAGCAGCTTTTACCGAACTTGAATTTTGAAGATGCGCCCTTTTTTATCAGGGTAGCAGCCTTGAAGTACATCAAGACATCAAGTATGTTTTTTTTTTATCAAATAGTTCTTATTATTTTAATTTTATTTTAATCAAACAGAATTAAAAGTATATAAAAATTAGTTGTTGGCAAATCGAAGCGATATAAAGGCGTCTGTGAAAAATTTTCAATTACTTAGGTCAAGAGTTAAAATAATCTGCCGATACATCGTTTAAGTTGTTCACATTGTTCACTGAATATAAATTTAGTAAAAATATTGATTAAATTTAAATGTCATTTCTAGGGAGTTTAGCATTGTTAATGCGAATACTACGAATCAGTGTTGCTAATAATTTTTTTGTATTTAAAAGACTTTATCTACATAACTACCATTACTGCCGCTGCCAGCCGCATGCCACATGAATTAATTCAAATTATCGATTGTAGATTTTACATTGAAGTGTACATGTACCTACAGTACAGTAATATCATTCAGCGTGTTATTAAAAAAGTATTTATTCTGTATAGAAGTACTTATGTATCTGTTTTTATTTGCGATATAAAGGTACTTCATTATGGCGAGTTGTGGATTCTTGCAAAAAATCGAACTCGAGATTTTGATCCAACTACACATTACTATGATAGGGAAGACGAAAAAAGTGGGTCTCACAAAACTTAATTTTGTCTGTCTGTCTATCTGTTCGACTACAGCCTAAACTGATGGGTCGATGTTCTTTAAACTATGGTACCTATCGTTTTAGGGACATTCATTTACGACCAAATATAATGGTAGACACCTGCCCTAAAAATTTTTTTGCCCAAAATCAAAAATCTTATTTTTCTCAAAATCATGTCAACAGATTAAAAAAAAATAATAATTAAATTTAAGTTGTTTTAAGCTGCCGTTAAGTTAGCAAAATGGTTCAGAAAAATGGTCATTAATGGTACCTCCCAAAAAAAACCATTTTGTTGATTTTCGCTTTTCTCGAATATATCTTTTCTCGAAAATGGTTAATTTCATTTTGATAATGCTTACCATGAAGAATAATTAATACATTTTAGATAATAAATTTTTTTAAAAAAAGTTTGAAACTCGAAATTTCAAAAACGATTTTTTTAACATTATCTAGAAGATTTTACACAAACATTATTCGTATAATAGAAAATAACGGTACTTCTCATACAAATGTTTAAAAAATGCTAAGAAAAATCATTTTTGCTAAAAAACGACTACTGCGATTTTGATAAAATTTTGTTTGTGTATCGAAATTAGTATATTATATTAGTGTAAGTATAAGAAATTAGTATAGTACCTATCGAAGGATGTTTTTTTTTTTGATTTGACTATCTTATTATCTGACTTACCGATTACAATTAAATTTTTAAACAGAAACTTGTGATAAGTTTAAATAATGTTGCATATCAAAACTTAAAAAAAAAAAATATTTTAAAAAAATATTTCAAAATAATTTTTTTGAAAATTCGATATTTCGAAAACGGGTGAAAGATGTTTTTGTTAAATTCAATTTTTTACCCCACATTAATAAATAATTAAAATTTGCGTTCCAATATTTTTTCTCAAAAAAAGTTAACGAAATATTACATACAAAAAATTATTTATTTTTAAAACGGCTCCTACGATGTTTAAAATTTTTCTCATAAATTAAGATTTATATAAGAAATCACATAGTTTACATCGCGTTGGGTTCAAAAGGTATTTTAATCAGTTTCTTTATAATTTTGTTGATTTAAAACAATTTGCATGTGTGCAACACGGGGCTATACTGTTAATTTTTGTATGCTCACATAATTTCATTTATTTTTACTTGCGATATAGGTACTATATGGGAAGTTATGGATTCGTACAAAAAATCGAACTCGAGATTTTGATCAAACTTTACATTACGATGATAGAGAAGTCAAAAAAAGTGGGTCTCGCAAAAACGTCCGTCTGTCTGTCTGTCTGTCTGTCTGTCTGTCGGTTCGACTACAGCCTAAACGGATGGGTCGATTTTCTTTAAACTTGGTACCTAGCGTTTTTTGGACATTCCCCCCACCCGTTTTTTTCTCTTTTTTTTTAGGACCAAAATTAACAGTAGCTGTCATACAAAATTTCTTGGCCAAAAAGGAAAAACTTATTTTTCTCAAATCCAGCGCTACCGAATTTGTTTTTAAGAACTCAATAAATTTAAATAGTTATAAGTTGCTGTTTAATAAAAAAATGGTTCCGAAAAATGGTTATTAATGGTACCTCCCAAAGAACCATTTTTTTGATTTTTGCTTTTCTCGAAAACGGTTAAACAGATTCTGATCAATTTTTTTATGAAGAAGTATTGACACTTTCTAAATAATATTGTGTACCAAAATTTTCAAAAAAATATTTATTAGATTTTTAAAAAAAGTTTTAATATTTTTTTTTGAAAACTCAATATTTCAAAAACGATTTGGCCGATTTTTATTAAACTTGTTAAATAGCAGTTTTTTAACTTTATCTATAAGATTTTTGAAAAAAATTATTCTAATACCCGAAAATAACGGTGCCTCCCATACAAATGTTAAAAAACCGTTAAGAAAAATATTTTGTTTCTCAAAAACGACTCCTACGATTTTCATAAAAGTTTTTTTGTGTGTTAAAATTAGTACGATCAACCATTTAAAATTTTTAAAGTTTATATTTTACGTTTATTAACAGTACCTCTCATAGAACGGTTTCTTTGATTTTCGACTATCTCAAAATCTGATCAACAGAATAAAATTAGATTTTGTATACAGAAGCTTGTAACAAATATAAATAAAAGTGCGTATCAAAATTTTCTAAAAAATGATTTTTGGATTTAAAAAAAAAAAATCAAAATTATTTTTTGAAAATTCGATATTTCGAAAACTAGTAGCAGATTTTTTTGTGAAGTTCAATTTTTAAAGCAACATTAATAAATGTATTAAATTGGCGTACCAATTATTTTTCTCAAAAATGTTAACGAAATTTTATATATAAAAAATTAATTACTTTTAAAACCGCTCCTACGATTTTCAAAATTTTTTTCTCATAAATAAAGATTTATATAAGAAATCAGATGGTGTACATCGCGTTGGGTTAAAACGGATTCAAAGTATTTTAATCAATTTCTTTCTAATTTTGTTGATTTAAAACAATTTACCAGTTTAAATAATATAATTTCCTTTTATGCATATTGCATATGTGCAACACTAGGCTATATTGTTAATTTTTGTATAATCACATAATACCACCTGAAGCTAAACTTAGATTTGGCAAATGGATAAAATATATACTCCTATAGCAAATTTATTTCAGACTATAGAACCACAATGTGATCGCGCATAAGAGCAAGTTCGTGCGACCCAGTCGTGCATATTTTTTAATTACCTGCTGTTTCCTATACTGCTTCGGAACGAAACTATGAATAGCATTGATTACACATAATTTTTAAAACTGTTTTCCAATCGTTACTATCTTTTCACACCTCGTCACGCACACAAATGCAAATTCAACTGTGGCTGAATCTTCACATTTTGAAACAGAGAGCTCTCGAATTTGCAATATACAGGTATAAAATACCTTTAACCCTCTTCACTAATAATATAAAATATTTTGTTAAGTAGAATGCCTAGAGTTTTGCAACTGAGAAGATTTTAGGTTTATTTTGATGTATAACAACTCCGTATGACTATATTAAATTTTTATTTTGCCCGATTTTCTGTTTTAAGAAATCTATGATCCCTCCAATTTCATGTAAGGTGTTATAAATTCTCTATTTTGGTGGGAATGAACTCAACTTTTAAAAGTAGAACAGATTCAAATTCCCGCTAAAAGTGGAATGAATTCCCATGTAGAGCAGTTCCCGTGCGGGAAAAAATTCCATGCACTTAAATAAACACAAGGGTGATTTGTTAGCTGGTTTGGTTTTGGCAACACTGGTTTTGACAGCTGACGTGTGTTTAGTACCTTGTGTCACTGTCAAACAGCTTCAGTTTGGTTTGCAATTTAACCATGGATCGTCTTACAAATGAACAACACTTGCAAATTATTGAATTTTACTATCAAAATTCGTGCTCGGTTCGAAATGTTCATCGCGCGCTGCTTCCATTTTATGATCGGCATTCTTGACCTTCTGAGCAGTCTATTCGGAAGATTGTGACCAAATTTCGCACCAAATTTACTTTGTTGGACATTAAACCACCAACACGTTTACGTCAGCTAGTGTGACAGAAGACCGCGAAATGTCGATTCGGCGCCGTTCCCAGCAGTTAGGCCTTTGTTACAGCACTACGTGGAAAATTTTGCGGAAGGATTTGGGCGTAAAGCCTTTTAAGATACAGCTGGTGCAAGAACTAAAGCCAGCCGACCTACCACAACGCCGAATTTTTGGTGAATGGGCTCTTGGAAAGCTGGCCGAGGATCCGCTTTTTTATCGAAAAATTGTGTTCAGCGGTGAGGCTCATTTTTGGTTGAATGGGTACGTAAATAAGCAAAATTGCCGCATTTGGAGTGAAGATCAGCCAGAAGCATTGCAACAGCTACCAATGCATCCCGAAAAAGCCACTGTTTGGTGCGGTTTATGGGCCGGCGGCATTATTGGGCCATATTTCTTCAAAGATGATGCGAATCGCCGCGTTACTGTCAATGGTGAACGCTACCGAGCGATGATAACAAACTTTTTTTTGCCCGAAATGGAAGTTCTTGACTTGCATGATATGTGGTTTCAACAAGACGGTGCCACATGCCACACAGCACGCGAAACAATGGCGCAATTGCGAGGCGAGTTTGGTGAACAGTTAATTTCACGTTTCGGGCCGGTCAATTGGCCGCCTAGATCGTGCGATTTGACACCATTAGATTATTTTTTGTGGAGGTATGTCAAGGCTAATGTCTATAGGGACAAGCCCGCTTCGATTGACGCACTGGAAGCCAACATCCATGCATTCATTCGTGAGATACCGGCCGATATGTGTGAAAGAGTATGCCAAAATTGGACTCAGCGGATGGGCTACCTGAGACGCAGCCGCGGTCAACATTTGCATGAAATTATCTTTAAACATTAAATTGCAAGGTTCAAACTATCGATTCAAATAAATATTTCATTCATTTTTTCGAATTTTTTGTGTTTTTTTTTTTTAAAAAGTTCTAAACCTCTTAAAAAATCACCCGTTTGGCGGCGCGACACCGCATGGAGAGGCAGGGCCTAGTGACTCACAACTCTCAACCATTACTGTATGAGTGATGTTTTTTTTGCAAAACTAGACAAAAAATACAAAATACAAAAGACAAACCCCGACGATTAAAAAAACAACTATCCCGGTCATCATCCCCATAGTCCAAAAAGAGTACATGTCCGAGAAAATTCGGATTCGGATCGATGGCAACGTTATTTTGACGGTATATGGGAAATTTATTAGATATAAATATATACCTACCTTTTTTCTTAATTCTGCAAGGCCTACAACATCCGGAAAAAGTGTATTATCTAATTTTTTTTTGTCGCAGGGTTATTTGTCACTTTTTTTTAATTGCGGGCTTATCAACTTAAAAATTCACTTTTAAGGTGTTTTACAGAGCACTATCATGGAAAAGCTTCAGGTTCTTAGGATTTTCCGAAAATTTCGATTTTTTGGATACTAGTAACTCTGTATCAAACAGTTCAGTGTCTAAGATCATTGCTTTAAGCAAAGTTTCAGTAAAGATCACTGGGAGTGCTTAGGATTTTTTTTTCTAAATATGTGTGTATTAGAAGGACTTTTATACATTTAGCTACAAGGGAGAGAACCTCAATCTAAGTATTTCGCAATACATATTATCATACTACTTATGATATTTCAACCGATCATTGTTTGCCTATAGATACAACAAGACTAAACCATATCGGTGTAAATATTTTTTCCAAACTGAACTTACCTAGATTAGAATTTCCCTCGGTTGATCCATAAAGCTCTCCAATCTCGTCAATATTGAATCTTGATGTAAACTGTGACCAAATTTGAGGCCTCAATCCATTTCCATACATCAATCTGACGGAATGTTTTGTGTCTTCAGGTTTAGTTGGTGTCGACAATAGATATCGACATAATTCACCAATATACTGAGCCACCGTGCACTTATATTTTATACAGTCTGTCCAAAAGTTCGTCGCCGAGAATTTCTTTCGAAGGACCAATGTGTTTCCGTGTAAGAAAACATTTCCAGCTCCCAAAATTCCCCCAGCTGTGTGATAGAGTGGGAGGGGATTGTATATTATATCATCACTTTGAACGCCAACCATTTCGTGAACTGCAACAGCCATGAACATGTATCTAAGGAAAGAAGCCGTACAAGATAGCTTATTAACAAGCAAAGCTTATAACTCTGCAAATCACTTTTAAAACCTTAAGTGAGTTATAACGGCTGCTTTGGGCATTCCTGTTGTGCCAGATGTGTAAATGTATACCATTTTATCTTTAGGCCTTCCCTCTGCAATGTCCTTTGTCAGATCAGTTACCTTGTGTGTTTTAAGTTCTGAAACAAGATCGGTAGCACCATCTAGCGTAGTAAATCCAACACCTTCTTTTTGTTGATCATCGGTGAATTGATAGAGCTTGAGCTTCTTGATATCTTCATCTCCAAGGACTTCCGTAAGAGCTGAAAAATAATATTAAAAAAAAAAAAACTTTGAAAAAAATCTTAAGAAAACAAGATAAACTTCCAACCTGGACTAAGTTCAGCTCCGAAAATTATAGCTTTGCATTTTGCAGCTTTAATCGAATGCAAAAGAGTTTCTTTTCTCAAATTGGAGTTTATCAAAGCAGTGACAACACCAATTTTCGACAAACCCATCCAAATACAAGAGTATTCTGGCCTCGTCTCCATCAGCAGAGCTATTGAGTCTTCGCGCTGGAAGCCCTTCGATTTGAAGTAGGAAGCAATTTTGTTACTAAAGTCTTCAATGTCTTGGAATGTTAGTTTTTTGCTATCCATAACAAAACCATCCTTTTCGGGATTTTTCTGAAGGAATGTTTGAAATACTCGTGAAACCGTGTATTGTTTCCATTCATACTTGTACAGTAAGTATTGAATTTTCAAGAAGCGAAACGCAGCACTAACCATACAAGAAGAATTTAATAAAAATTTTGTTAAATCTTACAAGCTTTTTACACTTACGTTACATCCCTGGGTAATGTAGCCATAACAGTATACACATGGGTTGTTCTATTTCCTGTGATGAGAAATGCAGTTAGTCCAAGAAATATGACACAAAGCACAGGATTGGCTATGACAACGGCTGATAATGCCAACCCCACCAAAATAGTGGCGAGGATTGTCGCATTTCGTTGCTTAAAATTCAACTCCACCAACATCTCTGGTATTTAGTATTGTACTGAATGGAATAAGTAAATCGCCGGAGCTGAAATAAAGAATAAATTCATATTTTTTGATTTACTGGAAATAATAATATTTTTTTGTCAATGTCATTTCGATAACAAATTAGCAATGAGATAAGAATTCTAGATATAAAATTATGACGAAACCACATACACACCTGGCCGAGAGGAGTTATTGATTAGCCATTAGCAGTTATTTAAATGGATGGTTGCTCGCTTTATTTTATATTCTTTTCTAATACAGAGTTTAAAAAAAACATACCTACTTTAACTTTTCAATCAAGTGCGAAAGTTTGTTATTCAATTTCAACTAAGTTACATAATGTATGCAGGTACGTACCTTTATCTTTTCAAAAATATAACCGCATAGATTTATTTGTGTCGATTGAAATTGCTTAGTCATTGTGTTCTTTTTCTTCGAAACATGAAACATGAAATAAAAACAAAAACAAGAATGACTAAAGTCCGCCTTTCATCCATGTGATATCACTTTGACTTTTTGACAAAATACCAATAGGGCATACCAATTCATTATCGTTTGTTAAACTTAAACTCAAGCTTAAACTGCAGTTTAAGATCAGATGGTTGAATGATTTAACCCTTTTTCATACACAATACATTATTGTTTGTTAAAATATAAGCATACTGCACAAATAGCTTCAAATATTGCGACGACGAAAACTATTTAACTAATTAAAAAAAATTAATTAAAATAACTTTTAACTTTAGTAGTTTAAAAATGCCACCATTAAGGCCTAGCCACATGCATTTTATTTTATAATAAAGTTTTTATAATATTTATAAATTCTTAGGGGTAGAAAAGAAGGCATTTCCTATTTTCATACAATTTTGAAGCTTTTATTTGAACTTACGTTTCCAAGCTAAACAGTTAGGAAAAAGGTAAATCTTGCCATTCTGTTTATCTCACAAGGGGGCAGAGTGATCCAAAAGCTGGTACTAATTCAAAAAGTATTATTGAGAACATTTACATATGTACATATGTTTTTTTTAATTTTATTTTATTTTTCAACTAGCTGATCTAACGGGTGTTTTTTTTTTTGAAGTGTGGTTTTCAATCTGGCAATACTTTTTTCAGAGTTGGTCTATTTGACAGCTGTTACTTGATTTATGCTCAATTTACTTTGTCATTTTATAATGAATAGACTGACGTCTGCACAACGCTTCCCATAATTGTGCCCAATGCGCCCAAAACAAGATTGCCGTTGATCCCAATTTTCATATGCGAATTTTGTTAAGCGATGAAGCTCACCTTTGGTTGAATGGATACGTTAATAAGCAAAATTGTCGTATTTGGAATGATCATAATCCACAAGCCATTGTTGAGACGCCGCGCCGGCCGTTGCATCCTCAAAAAGTCACTGTTTGGTGTGCTCTATATGGGCAGAGGGAATCATTGGTCCTTATTTCTTTAAAAATGAAGCCGGCCATAATGTTACAGTCATTGGAGAAAGCTATAGAGCCATGTTTAATGACTTTTTCGTGCCTAAATTGGAGGATGTTGATATGGACTACCTTTGGTTCCAACAAAACGGCGCTACATGCCATACAGCCATCGAAACAATCAATTTATTGAAGGAAACTTTTGGTGAGCGCATTATCTCGCGTCGTGGGCCTATGGCATGGTCTCCAAGATCGTGCGATTTAACACCGCTGGACTATTTTTTGTGGGGTTATGTGAAGTCGCTTGTCTAAGCAGATAAGCCCAAGACCATTGACGACTTGGAAGCTTAAATTAAGCTTGATTTTTTCTTAGTTAAATCTGAAGCAAACTTTTGTTTAAAAGCAAAATTATTTTGAAATCTTAGTATGAAGTCTTGAACGGTACGTCACAATTTGTAAGCAAAGGGAAATAATAGAAATGTATAACAAACAATCTACTAACAGTCATATTATTGAATTTTTTCAAAACTAGTTTCATGAATAAAACTAGTTTTATAGATGTTTGCAGGTGCTCAAATCGATGTTATTTAAAAATATTTTGACACCTATATGTAAACCTCGAAAAATAATTAGAAGTAGCTCCGGATAAAACTCTAATTCCATAACACTACCGTCCCAAATTTGGGACTTCAAACTTCTATAAAACTAGTTTTGCTATGAAACTAGTTTTGAAGAAAGTCAATAATATGGCTGTAACTCAATTGATCAGTTTTTTCATGAATTTTTTTTTTAAGGTTTCTTGAATCTCGGTGGCTTTTTGTTAAGTTTCGGGCTAATCAGAGTCGTTATTGGTCGCTTAATTGACAATATCTATAAAAAGTAAGGAAGGTTTATTTTCCCACATTAACCAGGAGCCATTTAAAAAAAAAAAGACTAAAAACAACAAACATTAAAACTATCCTAAGAAGAAAGTAGTTCTCGAATTTTTTTTTTTGTCAAAGGCTAAAAGACCTAAAACCATTTAGTTTTTAGTGTTCGATTTAAAATTTATAACATACCTACCTAATTGAAAATGATTTTTTTTTAATCATAACAAACTATTTTGTTTTGCAAAATGTTGCCAAGGAATAATTTTTCTTAGTTGACAAGCTGAATTGATACCAACCATTAGAGCATTATGTCCCACTGTGTCTGTACGTTTGGCCACAGCCAAACTTACCAACATAAAAAGGTACCTGCTATACAAAATTGGTTAAATTTAAATAAAAATGTGGAGTAGATTTTTTCAATGAAAGTAGTTTTTTTTTTTTTTCTCCAAAAAATAACCATGTCAAATTGTCAAACAGTGAACCAATTCCTAAAAGAACACAGCGAACCAAGTATGCACTGTACATTCATAATACATCAATTCTATACTTTCAGTTATTATTTTTAGTTTCTGGGAGGTATTCATTTTGTTTATTTTTTACCTTACAATTTCCTTTGTTCGGTTTGTAAGGCTTGGTTCACCTTCACCTCGTTTCAAACTTATTCGGTTTCATCCGGTACGATTCGCATTCGGTTTACGACTTTTTACAGGTTTTTTTTTTGGAGGATCTGATACTAGTTGCCTACTATTCACTAATTTTTAATTCAAAATAGATTCAACAGTCAATATACAGGGTATCCCGGACCTGGTTGGAAGTATTTTAGAATGTTCTAGGAATCTAAGAGATAAATCATTTGCACCCAAATATTAATGCATTTGAATTTTTTCTTACAAAGCAAATTACAGAATCTGTCAAAATTTAGTTTAGAGATGAGTACCTCTTGGCTTAAATGGTTAGCTTAATTTAAGCTTGAATACATTTTGAACAGAACTTCGTATGAGGTCTAAAATTTAACCATTATCAACGGGACTTCTCAGAAAACAATTCTTTTGATTTTAGACTTTATAATTATCTGCGCTAAACTAACTAATCAAACTGGACAAAGTGTGAACAAAAAACTCTATGTTTACCACACAATCATAATAAAATTATGGATTGAGCTGAATCTGTGATAACCTAGTTACAGATTTGAACAAGCTATATAAGCAGTCTGACCCTTAAGTCATTGTAAATCAATCACCAACAGTCAATAATACATGTATGCGAATAATGTATACGATTGAGTCGCACGTTCTTGCTCTTAATTAATATATAGGATCACACTATGGTTTTACAGCCGAAGTATATAAAGATCTTAAAAAACAAATTAGTCGTGGGGGCTTATGTTTTGTGCCACCTGTTAAAACATAGTGCAAACAAAATTCACAATAGTACGTTGTACTGACCAAAATTTGTATTATTTATCAAAACCGTTAGAGATTTTTTTTTCATCAGATAAATAACCTACCTATGGTATGTACATAGTTATGTATCAACATGGTTATTTTTGGAGCTAACAAAATTTCTATTATTTCCCCTATAGGGATTCATTAAAAGTTAAAAAAATATGCACGAACTTGCTCTTGTGGTTTCTTTGATTTTTGTTTTTGTTTAAAAAACAAATGTTTCTCAACATTTCTAATTGCAGTATTGTTCAAACTATATAGAGTGACCTAATCGTAAAAGTACAACAAATCAGTCTAACCATATAAAAAGATGTACTTGAATAACCCCATTTTTTAAGACCATTTTCTCCAAAAGCGTGGAATGCCTACTTAGATTGGGTGAATTTTTTGACACAAACCTGAAACGCAGTTTTCTTGCATACACTTTCACAAAAACAAGCACAAAGTTTTATCAAAATCGTTAAAGTCTTTTTCGAGCTGGCCGTTCTAGATGAGCTAAAACGAAAATTCGAACTTTTCCTCTGGGGAATCACATAAAAATACCACTCTGTACCAAATTTGAAGCAAATCGATCCACCCGTTTAGACTCACGCTCAAATTACAGTTGATGCAGGACCGACGCGACGGACCGCATGACTTAACCCACTTTTTCGGGCTTCTCGATCATCATGGTGTTAGTTGTGATTTTTGTACACGATACCAATAAAAAAAAATCTCTTGAGTGGTTTAGGCTGTTTGCGAAGGTACAGACACATACATACACTACACATACAGACAGACATATAAATAGATGTTCCTTATAAAAGGTTTGATAAAAGCTCCGAAGTAGGATTTTAAACAAATCTAAAAAATGCCCTATAGTCAAATCGAATATCTTTTTTCAAAACCTTGAAGAACATTCATGGACAAATGTTCTTCCAGTGGATTCTCCGATTGCGGTTCCAATATGAACATTTCCGAAAAACTTTTCTCGACTCGTTGGCACATTCAGAGATCCATAAATGAAATGCGTGTTTGGATGCTTAAAACTTGAAAACGACTGAACCAAATAAGATATACTTCCTTCTGCCTGTTTGTTTGTAATTGCTGCGCGAAGGTTTAGAAAAAAGAAAAGTCGGCAAATTCTCAACGGGTGGCGCTGTAGACACACATTTCATTTTGCAGTCCAATTCAATTACCGTTCAACAGGTGGCGCTGTAGACACACACACATTTCGTTTTTCAATTCAATTCTATTACCGTTTAACAGGTGGCGCTGTAGGAGGCTGGGAAATGGCTTCTGGGATATTCTTTTTCAACTATTTTTCAGGAATAACGCGCCGAATATTCTCTTCCAAGGCGTCAATCGTCTCAGGCTTATCTGCGTAGACAAGCGACTTCACATAACCCCACAAAAAATAGTCCAGCCCTGTTAAATCGCACGATCTTGGAGGCCACGCCACAGGCCCACGACGCGCGATAATGCGCTCACCAACAGTTTCCTTCAATAAATTTATTGGTTGGCTGCATGGCATGTAGAGCCATCTTGTTGAAACCAAAGGTCGTTCACATCAACACCCTCCAATTAAGGCACGAAAAAGTCATTAATCATGGCTCTATAGCGTTCTCCATTGACTGTAACATTATGGCCGGCTTCATTTTTGAAGAAATATGGACCAATGATTCCCTATGCCCATAGAGCACACCAAACAGTGACTTTCAACATACACTTGAGGATTATCGTAACTCCAAATACGGCAGTTTTGTTTATTGACGTATCCATTCAACCAAAAGTGAGCTTCATCGCTAAACAAAATTCACTTATGAAAATTGCGATCAAAGGCAATCTTGTTTTGGGCCCATTTGGGCACAATTTGGAAGCGTTGTTCAAGCGTCAGTCTATTTATTACAAAATGGCAAACTAAACTGAGCATAAATCAAGTAATATCTGTCAAAAAGACCAACTCCGAAAAAAGTATTGCCAGATTGAAAACCACACGTCTAAAAAAAAACACCCGTTATTTGTTTAAGTATTATTATAAATAGCAGATTTTAGATTCCTCCTACCTATTCCACTTTCATCAAAAATTATGGATATAAGAACCTAATTCGTGCTCCAAAAACTCGTGAAGTTGAGTCTAAAATTTATTTGTAATACTTAATCTTGTATGCTGATTAATTGACCTTTTATGTATCTACTTATAACCATTTTATGACCTTTCAAATGATAAATGCAAATATTTTGTTTTCTTTAATTCCACGAATGAGTTGTTAAGATCCTTCAACGTTTGTTCAAAACTGTCATTATGACCAGATCGTATATTATGAGTTATGACCTTTGACCTGTCATCGCCCCCTCATACTTTTTTGGAACAAAATTTATTGAGATACCTACACAAAGTACATGCCTAAGCTAACGCTGAGAGAAGAATAAATTAATCTATTTTGGAAAACAACCGGTTTTGTTTTATTTTCCAATGTACCTAGTAGATTTATAAAATATATACGAATTTGTTAAATATCTCACGTCACCGATCTGAAACCATTTTAAGACAAAAACTAATTTAATATTTGAACTGCATTGCTGGCACGTTTTGCGTTTGTATCTATTATTTATTTCAATTAAAGGTCATCCAACCGGCTTTGAATTTACTCTCACTTAAATATATGAGCTCATTTCTTGGATGAACTTGGAACCTTCCTCAATATAAACTCCATTGATCCAAAGTCAACATCGATTTATTAAACAAACTACTAAACTATTTCAATAACATGCTTGCTTGTGATTATCCAAAGTACACAAGCGGATAGAAGTAATAAATTTTATTCAAAACTGAATGTACTCGTATGATTATTGGTGCTAAAATTGACGACCTTATCTGTACGCCTTAGAAATAATGAGTAGTTGAATAAATAGAAAAACACTGCTTCGTCTGGTAAGTGACATAACCAAACACGATATGTCATTGAACTCTCTCTCCCTCTCTCTACATAAATGTCAACCCACAATATTTAAATATGGAAAATCAATAAAGATAAACAAATAATTTCAAATTCTCGCTAGGTATCTAAAATCTTTCTCAACTCGAGGAGAATTTCTGCGAATCGCTTTGGCTTAAAATAAATCAGGCGCAACAGATGGTCGAACAATGAAGAATGACGACAGAATGTACAGTACAGTCAGTTAAACGAATCTTTTTTTGGCGTGTTATCTAAATTTCGTGTAGTTATCGTTGAAGGCTTTATTCATCAAATTGTTTATAGCAAGCTTCCGTCAACCGTGATTCTGATTCAGTTGTACGGCATGTACGAGCATAGAGCAGAGCCAAACTAAACTTGACCTTACCAGGCCCAGGCTTGCAAGTTGTGTAGATTTACGACAATGCGGCATTAAATAAGAAAATTAACTAGAGCATCCTATTAAATCATTTTCGTTTGTTTTTGTATGTACAATGTACCTATACATAGGTAGATAAATTGAATTAAATAAATACATTTTGCCAGAAAACTACATAATTGGATACCGGCTCGTTTTGTAGATTGTTTGTGTTGTTCTGAATAGTATCTACCAGACATACTTAATAGTATATGGAATTTCAAAAAACAGTCCTTTAAAATTTAGCATCCTCGATGGAATGCATAAAATAGCCTAGAAAAGATGTCTTTCTATTTTCATTTTAAATTAATCCAAAAATTTGTACTTAAAATAAATTAAGGGTTCGGAGTTCCTAGTACCGAACGAGGCTTAGGCAGATTAACTGCTGCATTAGGATTGTGATCAAAAAATATCCTAGTACAAAACGCTTTTTGGATATTTCTGAGTTCTGACTATAGCTAAATTTAAGAAATATAGTTTCATCAATGACACAAAGCCTGAGGCCACACTCAAATTTGTTACTAATACACAGAAAGTTAGAAACTTAAGAAACTCGCTGGTCAATTCGATAGCTACATAAACGCTCATCAACGAGATCACTTTTTCCCAAACCTGTTTAGAAGCGAATAGAATAGCGAGTGAGGCATATACAAATAGGAATTTGACATTTAATGTATGTAGCCGGGCTAGCCAATACACGCTCAGGGTAAGTTAGCAATCCATGAAATCTGAAAGTAAGCTGCCAAATAAACACACAAAAAAATTTGTTTTGATTATAACGCTCTAAAACGTGAACATTAAGCAGTCAAACAAAAAAGATGTTCACATTTGCGGGTAACAACTGTATACAGTAGGGTGATCCAATATTTTCTTTTTTTTTTTGTTTTTGTGCATCTCTTGTCATCTTTGTTCATCTGGTCCAGATTCAAAACGGACTAGTTGGCTTGAAGCCGGATGTTCAGATTTTTATCACCGAACGCACCCAACATCGTAAAGTGTGACATCGTAACGTATTACAGAGGAATGCCCACGTTTTTAGTTTACCTCACCGCTCGCTGGCCGCCGCACCAGAATAGATGTTTACACATCAAAAATACTATTCTTTTTTAAGCCTTCAAAATTATCTATGGAAAACAGGAAAAATTAGCTCCTTAATATCTACGAATTCATTACTCCGGGGAACTGCTTGGATGAACCAACAACCAAGGCCTATTAAATCTAAGACACCTTACAAAATACCTTGACAGCAAAATGACGTTTTTTAACTACATTGAAGAACTGTGTAAAGTGAGTTACTCAGCTCGTGTGTGTTGATACCGTTTCGATATTTCGAAAAACGAAGCCCAAATTCGCCTTCATAAGAATATGGATTTCTCCAAGTTAAATGCGCTGCAGAGCAAGAACCGTATTTCGTATTCCTATTGCAAAACTGTACAAACAAAAATATAGAATTGAAGGATCTACAACTTTGATTACGACATTTTTTTTAGTTACAAAAAAACATACATATGACAAATATAAAAATTAATACCTACTTTTTTAACAAAATGCCCTGTAACTTTTTAACGTGAGTGAATTTCGAAAAAAAAATTATTTATTTCTTGTAGGAATTAAAATTTGCTAAGATTTTTTTCTAGGATCCAAAATACGCAATTTACGTACGAAAATCAAAATAACCGTAAAGCCAAGATGGCGGCCAAACGGCTCCATGTGCAGTTATGAAAACTAGGGTTTTCTGCTTGTTTACTGATATTAGCCGTGTTTTATTATCTAGGGATCTGGATCAGGATCAGGATCAATTTTTAATACGTAATACAACAACCACTTGGGACCCTGCTCTCTACCTTTATCTGAAAATTAGTTCCCATTCTTGCGGGTAGATGGCTTCTCATGGTAAGGTAGTGTGAAATGTATTGTAAAGAAAAAAGACAACAAATACATGAAAAATAAACCAACGTCAGGAAAATAAGAGACAGGTAAACAACACAGTTGTCACTTAGATCCGTATCGTTTTATTTTCATAGGATGATCTGTATCCAGATCCGTAGATAATAAAACACGGCTACTCTTTCGAATATCGAAGGCAACCATAGAATGAAATACTATGTACTAAACTCTATAAGCATGTTAAAGCAATTCACTTATCACATTCCCAACCATACAACGATATGATTGTGTACAATCTTCAATTTAACAAAACGCTTATAACTACTTTGTTTAAACCGAAGGTTTATCTCAATTCATATTAAATAAATGTATTTAGTGTTTTCACCACACAAAAAGATTACAAAGTAGATTAATTTTGACACTCCCTTTATTTGATCTTATGAAGTTGAAGTGAGACGGAATCTTTTAGAAATGTCGAAAGAAACAAAAAAGGCTGGATTTTTCAATGAATGCGTTCAACGCGACATGAAATAGGTTAGTTCGATGTGTAAAACTATTAGCCGATTAGCCATATGAATATTTAACAAGATTAATTTGTATTGTATGCAATTTGTAAATCTTTGAGATTTAAGGAGGATTTAGGATAAATCTAATTAAACCTCGGTTTAATGGTCGGTGGAAAAAGAATATAGAAATTTTGATTTAACAATCACAATTTGTGGCACAAGGTCTTCTTCTTTTTTATTTTTGAGCAAATTTGGACAAACCTAAGAATTGACTGCCTAGGTTTTTCAATACGAGATATGACAAGGAACATATGATGAGATGAATACATCAACAATAAGGATGAATTTCGTATTTTAAGAAACATAATCCACATTTCGGAAGTGCCAAAAAATATTATACCAACTTTTCTTTGAGTTTGATTTTATCCAACAGAAAAAAACTGGAGCAGCGAATCCAAAAAGATAATTGATGACTTTGAATTTGAATTTATTTTTCTGTCAGCTGATTTTGAGATGTCAATACTAAAGCAGAGCACAAAACCACGACCTGTGATTTTCAACCTGTGAATACAAAATCACAATCACACACGCTGTGAACGATTCACAAAAAATCTGTTAGTACCTTTAATGTGATTTTTTGTAGATATGTGTTCATTTGACATTCTTTGAAAAAATCACAACCTCACAACCGGAGTTTTAAAATCAAAACGAAGAGAAACGAATCACATAAAGTGATAGGTATACGTGATTTATTTTTAAAACTGTGAATATATCACGACTTGGTGAGATTCGTATCTGTTTTATTTTTCAAATTGTAAGTTAACACAATCAATTATCCAAAAGAAATTTTTTTTTGGTGCATTTTCCTGATCGCTATAACCGGCCCCTTATTTAAAAAAAATTGTTGTTTCTAAAGACAGAAGAAACTCCAATTATAAGAAAAGTAAGTAACCGGCCCCTGAGCTCTTATCAACCTAAATATTGAAATAAATCCACCCACTTTACCACGCCTAGTTTTTATATCTGGATTTTCTCGTTATTCTGTTATATTAAAGCCGACATTTTTTAAATAATCTCGTTCTAGAAAGGACAACCATGATTTTTTAGAAATTCACCAACTGCAACGTATTTACTGACCCTTAAATAATATTTAAAACTCACGAATCGCAATCACACGTTAAAATCACATTGAATCTTAAGGGCCAGTTTCACAGTCGAAACTTACCGGAATAAGTGGCACTTAAGATTTTCTTATTAGGACTTTTGGCTAAGTTTCATAGCCGCCGCGGCGTAAGTGGAACTTAAGTTACCTACATCGGGCACTTGAGTGCCACTTATTCAATTAAGTTTGCACTGTGATATTGCGCATTAATCTCTCACATTGCCCACTTAAGTGCAACTTTTCTGACTGTGAAACTGGCCCTAAATCAGTCACAGTTATACATGTGACTGAAATATCACGACTTAGCTCAACTTTCGTCAATACCCATTACATATTTTTTGGAAACAAAACAACACGCTTAATATGTTGGGTAAATTGAAAGAAATAGAATACTCAATGCAAATACAATCTTTCATCAAATATAAACCTACTACTTGACTCACTGTACAAAATGTTTCTATGGTCAGTACCCGCCTCAACATCACCAACATCTGACTCTACACGAAAACCGAATTGACAGATATAAAACGTCATAATCCATTGAATTTTTCCCGTTCTCTGTTGATACCGTATTTAATTCAATTCTTTTTTGCCATTGGAGGTACCTAACCTTTGCGATTCGTTTTAACAAAACAAACAAAAGCTCCGTAGCATTCGGCATGAGGTAATAGTGATAACACAGCACCCCCATTCGACCTTTCATGTGTGGGGGTCGGTGTAGGACAAGAACACACAGTAAAAACAAAAAAAAAAAAACAACTTACACAACTACACATTATGCTAGCAACAATAACCGATTTCTGGATGTGTTTGTATATTTATCTGCGTTTTGCTGTCTTTAAGCTTGTTATTGGTCTCGGGTTTAAAGATATCTAGTGTATCTTATTGAATAATTGTGAACATAGAATAAAGAATAATGCATAGATTGTTTGGACCTTGACACTCTATGGTGTTTTTTTTTTTTTTTTTTTTTTGAGTTCCTTCCAATTGATAAGTCAGTAGCTGCTGTCCTCCAGCTACAACCTACAATGTCAATTAACTTCTGGAAACATTCTATTCTACATCCGTAAAGATGTTTTTTATTTGAAATACCTAGATACCATTGAATATTTTTAAATATGGATTTTTCCCTACCGATTGTGATATGTTTTTTTTTTTGTAATCCAAGACAATGTTATTGTTGCCCAACAAAACAAAAGAGCTGACAGAATTCGCTCCACTTGCACTTTATACACACTGCGCGGAATCCAGAACTCGACGAGTGTATTTGAAAAATCGAAAATTACTTAGGTAGATACTTTTTTTTGTTCACATTTACACAATACCAAACGACCGATCGCTTCCACGCTCGAACAGTGACTAATTCGCGTCGCGTACGACAGACAATCTACAAAATTGTTAGCTGTATTTTATATATACACCTACATATAAATATCTAAAGTATATTTAAATATACATTTTGTATATGTAGATATTACTTACTCTCAGTGTCAAACATTTAATACTGAAAGAACTTTGGAGCTTTTGATATTGTTTTATTGTGGAATGGGGATCACTGTACATGAGCTAAGATCAGTTTGTTTGCCTGACACCACAGTTGGCTTTTGATCGATGGCCGTTGGGGCATTCTCAGAGACGCAGATCTATGAGATTTAATACTGGATTATGTAATCCCTATCGCCATAAACGTAGATACCTATCTACAGTAGAATGTGATAAGAAGAAATTCGATTTTTTTTTAATTTACACGATAGCATACAGTAAACCAAAGTAGGTATAGTTCAGAACTATTACTTGATTTCCATCATCGTCTCATCGTGGGTAATGTGCCTATATCTTCTATTTATTTATCTACTTTATTAAGTCATTTTTCTGGCTATGCACAGTGGGAAAAAATGCCTTGAAAGTTGGAATTAAAGTACTGAACCTGGTATTTCATACAAAAAATTCCAACATATTTTTTGACGCCAAGCTTTTAAATTCTTTGGGAATAATATTGCTATAGGTAGGTATTATGTTATTATAAAGGGTCCGCCAAATAACTTTTTTTTTTTGAAAATGGTGCAAAACATCGAGTGTAGCTTCGGCTGTGTGGCACATAGCGCCGTCCTGTTGAAACCAAATGTTGCCAATATCCTCCTTTTCAATTTGTGTGAACAAAACTTCGTTCAACATGGCCCGATAACGATCGCCATTGACTGTAACGGCCACTCCTTGCTCATTTTCGAAAAATGGCCCAATTATGCCTCTCGACCAAAATCCGCACCAAACAGTGACTCGTATTGGGTGTATCGGCTTTTCAATGTATGCGTGCGGGTTTTCTGTGCCCCAAATGCGACAATTTTGCTTGTGTACTACCCGCCAAGATCAAAATGAGCTTCATCTGAAAAGATGATTTTTTTGTCAAAATCGGCATCTTCTCTAAGTCGATCGCAGGCCCACTTAGCGAAGCGTATACACAACCATATTCGTTCAGCGGAAGGATTGAACTAATTATCTGTCAAATCAGACATGAGCTAAGTGTTACCATTCACGAAATAAGCACTAGTTGAAAAAAAAAACGTTAGATGGCGGACCCTTTATAAAAGAAAGTCGTTTTAGTTACAACACTTATAACTCAAGAACGGCTGGACCTATTTTGTTGGATTCGTCTCTGCCTCGAATAGCAGAATAACAATACAAAAATGAAAAAAATTAATTTGTAGTGGTCACGAGCACTGTAGGTGAGCACTCTCATCGAATCTATCTACTTTTCACTTTTGAGTTGTCAAAGTTGAAAATTGAAACAAATCGTATGAGTTTTGTTCCATTTTTCATCGTTTCTCGACCAATTTTAACCATGCGAGAGTTACAGAACGTAGGCACAGGGTTAGGGTTTTATGAGCATTGAGACAGAAGCGGCTTATAGTTTAATTTTTTGTGTTGTTCAGTTTGTTATGTGTACCTACACTGTTTTTATTTCTCAACAAATATCCAATATGAAATCTAGTCAACAAGATTAAAATTCCTTATCATTAAATATGTGGAAAGTTTTCTCAAAAGGCCACTGACTATACGTTCTACAAAATTGGTCGAGAAACGATACAAATTATATTGAATTTGAAACAAAACATAATATGAACTTCGTTCAATTTTTCTACGTTTCTCGACGAATTTTATCGATGTAATAGTTACAGAACGTAGGTAGATGAGTCTTTTGTACTCTGCTTTATAAAAATATCTTTACTTTTTTGTTCAAATTCAATTGCACAGAGTGTTTGGATAGAAAAAAGAATTATTCTTGTTTTTTTTTTAGTGTGTGAAAATAATTTAAAAATTAAAATAACATTGCATTATATTTCGTTCCACTGTAGGAACGACACGGTCGGCGCGGCGGCCAACCAACGTATCTATTTAATTCCTTCCTACTAGTGTGACACCAGAGAAGATAGATGTGTTTTCATTTTTTGAATAAATTCTGTGGTTAGATAGTAGGTGGTTTTAAATACAAACCGTTGTATCAATTAAAGCGTTCGTAGTTTTGTTCCTTAAACATCGATGCAACGGAAATAGATTGAGTTTAGAGTTCAAATAAGAAGAAATGCACAGGCATAGCGAGGGAAAATTGAGGTGGTCTTATTGAATTACGAAGTTGTTCCTTATTACTGGCACAAACAAAATATAAAAATACTTCTAAATATATACAATATACATAGGTATTTAGTACATATTAGGAAACGTTAAAATTAAATAACTTTGCTGGCAATATCAAGATGTCATCAGCGCCAGCGATTGCCACTAACTTAATCCGGGTTAGACTTACATAAATACATATACGGACTAAGAAATTATTAACAGAAGTCAAAACATTAACCCTCCTTGTACTATTTATACGTAATTACTCCTCTAATATACATTCGTATTTTTGAAATAAATGTTACAACTTCCAGCAAGTTTTGGGGCTGCTCGTTTTGACTTTTACAATTAAAATATCAGTCACTACCTAGCGAAATCCCTATTTTTTTTCAGAAGTCATCTTTGTAAAGATTTAAGACACAAGAATGATCTACGTTTGTATTATGTCCCCATAGGTACCATATATGACAAGTTATAGGTATGGTTTCGCAAAAAAAATCGAACTCAAAAATGTCCGTCTGTCTGTCGATTCGGCTACACCGCAACGGATGAGTCGATTTTGTTAAACTTGGTACCTAGTGTTTTTTGGACATTCCCCCGACGCTTTTTTTTAATTTTTCGTAGGACAAAAATAACGGTACCTGCCATATAAATTTTTTTGGTCGAAATGCAAAATCTTATTTTTCACAAAATCGGCTCCATTTTTGTTTTTTTTTTTTAATTCAGTAAATTTTTGAAAAGTGATTGATACATTCTAAACTATATTTTTATATAAAAAGCTGGAACGCATAGGCTGGGTCAAGACAAGAAAAAAATCGTGTGGCATGGGGGGTCTATTCCCTCCCGTTCAGCCTGGAGGGGCAATTTTATAAGAAATTGACTTAAAACATACAAAATAATTATTAAAAAACAACGGTTACACTCACAATGACATGCTATACCTTTTTGCAAAGCCAACAAAATTCTTCTTTTATTTTTTTTCTAAATAATGTTTTATTTGTAAATAGTTTGCAAAAAATTAAATATGAAACTCAAACTTTTGAAAAAAATTTTTTTAAAAAAGTTGTTCAAACTAATTTTGTTCAAAATTTAACGTTATTAAGTAGTATTTTTGTTTTTGGTATCCAACACTCTTATTAATTTTTAGACAAACTGCAAAAACCAGATGTTAAAAATTAAAATCTCTTCTAGTTCTTTAGAAAATTGAGAACAACTGAAATAAAATTCCCTTCATTTGACTACAATCCGTTGCTTAAGTTGCTCTAAGGATCATATTTCCACTACGTAGGTTTACTAGATTAACTTATTTTCAATTTACTAAAAAAGTACAAGATATTTGAGCATCCGGTTTTCTGTTACTAAAAACTTTGAATTTTGAAAACAAAATTAGTGCTTAATTTTTTTTCAAAATTTAGAGTTTGAAATTAATTTTTCAAAAACTATTATTTAAAACAGCTTTTTTGAAAACAAAATATAAGGAGAGATTACTGACTTTATAAAAAGATATATCATGGCATTGTAAGTGTTACCGTTGTTTTTTAATATTTTTTTTTTCTGTGGGGAATAGACCCCCATCCAATACTATTTTTTTCTTGTCTTGACTAAACCTATAGGCTCTAGCTTTTTGTCATACTTTATGCGAATCACCCTGTATAGTCTCTTAATGTTAAGTGTTGTAATGTGTACCTCTTCTTGTGGTCTTTTATATCTTCGTAATTCTCTTTTTTGTAAGATTGAGATCTTTTAAGTAAGCTCCAGGATGAACACCCTACATATGGGTTATATTAGTGGGGTACCTATAATCGATGAATTTTAAAAGATTTTTTTCAAGGTGGTATAAATTGTGACCTGGAAAAATCTTTAAGAATTAAAAAAAAAAAAACCTATGGCTGACCAATTTCTGAAACTATAGTTGACCTTTTCTGACCAATTGCTGACCTTTGAGATGGCATACTTTTTTTTGAACATCCAGCCTATGGGTATGCTAAGAATCCGGAGCCCGGAACGAAGTTCTCTTTAGAAAGAATTAAATATTGGGACCCAATAGCATAAAATTGTTTCTTTATAACCAAATTCCTTTTACAAATTTCTCGCTCCGAATTTTAATTAAAAAGAATGGAACTGAACAAAGAAAAAAACACTTTCCGTAAAATTTAACATTTCTTTTACGTAGTACGCTTTCGATAATTTTAACCAACTAGACACTAGAGGAACAACTTTCAGTTTGCATAAAAAAGTTTGAATGCAGCTCTAAAAAAATTCTTACTTTTCATTTTCAATACTTGTGGATCGAATCGTTTCGGACTTATCGGCTTAGACTAGCGACTTCGTATATCCGGCGTTAAATCGCCCGATCTTGGAGGACAGTTGACGGGTCCGTAACGTGAAACTATGCGGTTACCAAATGTTTCCTTCAATAAATCAATTGTGGCCCGAGCTGTGTGACATGTTGCGCCGTCTTCTTAAAACCACAGCTCCTGCACATCATGGTTGTTAAAATGATGATCGAAAAAGTCAGTAATCATAGCTGTATAACGTTCTTCCACCAAACCATAAAACACACCAAACAATCAGTTTTTGTGGATGTAACAGTGTCTCAACATACAGTTGAGGATTATGATCACTCCAATTAGGGCAGTTTTGGTTATTGACGTATCCATTCAACCAAAAGTGATTTTCATCGCTAAACAAAATTCGCTTATGAAAATTGGGATCAACGGTAATCTTGTTTTTGGCCCATTTGGACACAATTTGGAAGCGTTGTTCAGTTCAGGCGTCAGTCTATTCGTGTTGAAATGCCAAACCAAACTAAAAATAAATCACTTGACAGCTGACAAAATGGCCGCCAGTTAAAATAGTGTTGCCAACTTAAAGCTATATAGCTCTAAAAAAACACCCTTTATATTCAAAATTTCTATGAACATGGATAAATTTTCTAGAAAAAAAATGTAAAATTTCAAGTGGATATTTTACCCACTCGATATGAAAATTTGTAACTGTGTGTTCAAATCTTCAAACAGAAGTGGGGAAAACTAAATTAATTGTTGATCCTATTTTCAGCTGTCCAAATAAAAAAAGACCATAGTCCAGCACACAAACTAGAAACAACATAGGACTTTCGCCAGAACCGTATTTTTGCTACCCAAAACCAACAAATCCAAAAAAATATCACATCCACACATCAAACCCTTCTTCAACCTTCAACGCCCCATTCCCTTTGAAATTTATAGTGCTCCACTGCTACGCATCGAACACAAAGAATTTCCGTAAATTATTACGCTTCTGTCACTGTTATATGCCGTTCGTATAGCAGAGCATACACCAAATACCAACACCACCATGAGAGTAGTTTTGCTGGAAGGGACATCAATCAGTTCTGCCTGTGACAAGGACTCTTTATGAAGCACAGCTCAGTTCCGCGCGACTTCACTGACCGAGTGAGAAGTGGGTGGATGAGGCTGAGGCTGGGGCGGGAAAATGTTCACATCCACTTGATGATATAAGCTTTTTGTTGTTCCATGGAACACTACTCCCACACCCGCAGCAAAGGTGCTCCTGATGCTCCTTCGCTTCCTGTTAGTGATTTGCCGGTAATTGGAATTAAAGGAAGATGAGAGAAAGAGAGAAAGATATCTGCGCTTGCCAGGGAAGCAAATTACAATAATTCCGTAAATGTAGTTGCTGTTGCCGTATGTGGTTTTATATTTATTTTTTTGGTTTGTTTGGGCACAACAGCAGCAGCAGGTTATGACAGCTAGTCTTCTGAAGGATTGTCCCTTCCAGTCCATTGGATTCAGTGAAAAGTGCACACGTACAAAAACGTACATTGAAAATCCCTAAGGACATCTCAGCATCAGCAACCGGTGGTGGTGATGTTGAAATGTGCAGGTAGGATAACAGGACCACATAAAGCTCCTATCAAAGCAATTTCTGTTGTTGTGGGGTGAGAATGTGGGAGTCACATGGGGGTAGATTCTTTGGAATCCATTGTTTTCGTCGAAATATTGTATGTATTATATCTCCAATAGAATCTTTTCCAGCATCATGTTATTCGAGTTGTCGTTGTCGCTTGTCGATAGTTTTCATCGCTGGTTCAATGAGTTTGTACTTAAATCTAACCCAAGGACATTTCTTCTTCCAAGTCATCTCCCGTTTCGTTTCAGCTTCTTTCTTTGCCACCTTCTCCTCCTCGGGCTGGTGTGTGTGTTCCTGTTCTGTTGAGGTAACATAAAGGTTCTCCATTCCAAGTTTCATGTAACCGTGTGGTAGGGATGGTGATGGTATTTTGTCGGTGCTGGTGCGGTGATTTTGAAACCTTATTTTGGTTCAATCAATATCTGGTACTGATTTCAAAGGGAGCGAAAATCTGGCGCATTGGCTTATTTCTGTTAAGAGCAGGGGTGTCGTTTGATGGGGGAATTTCCTTTTTTTTTGCCATATATCCGGGTTCGAGCATGGATTCGTGAACGTTCCTATTGCTCAAGCTTAACATGACAATGTGTCAATTACAGAATAAAATGTATTTGGTAAGTTCTTGGTAGGTAGGTACGTGGTGTAGGTGTTCTTTAGGTTCTGTTTAATGATTATTATGATCGTAGTGGGCGTTGAAAGTGACAAGCTTAAGGGGGAGCGGATACAAAACATTGAATTAAATTGTCTTTTAATTATTTATGTATTTATAAAAATTCTCAATTTTAGAGTAGGTATTGTGAATGAAAATATCGTTAGAGTATTTCCCAATAATAAAATGGTTTATCACTACACTCAACGCCGCTTCAAAAGCAAAGTGACACAAGTTTGGTCATCAAACATGCAAAGGTATAGTAGGTAATATTTTAAATTTTACTTTTTAATCAACAAAAAAAATTAAAATTTCCATTTATGTCACTTTACTTTTCAAGCGTAATTTTACCCACTCGAAAAAGCTCGAGTGGGTTTAAATACCCACACTACCCATATTACCTGCCGGGCCTGTACACATGTGTGCCCGTTTTATCGCATTTTGCATGACTTTCCGCAAGATTTCCGGTGATAACTGTTCGCATTCCTGTCGAATACTCTCCTTAAGGGCTACGATTGTCAATGGCTTGTTGGCAGAAGCCCGCGACTTCAAGTAGCCCCAAAGAAAGAAGTCTGGGATGGTTAAATCGGGTGATATTTCTGGCCATGCCAAATCGCCAAAACGGGAGATTACGCGACCAGAGGAAACGCTTCCTTCATAATATCCATTGTGGCTCGAGCTGGGTATGCGGTTGCACCGTTTTGTTGAAACCAAAAGTTCACCAAGCCCTGCTCCTTCAGTTCCGGCAGTAAGAAGTCGTTTATCAAGGCCCTGTAGCGTTCACCGGGAACAGTAAACGCCGCACCACACAGTGGCGTGGATGTAATGGCTCTTCGTGCTTCACACGCGGGTTTTCAGTGTATCGAAAATACACGTGCGGAGAATTTATTATGTTTTCATAATCATCATTTACGTGTATTTTGAAGCGGTTTTATTTTTTATTTTATAAAGAGGTAGGTACTTTAGGTTTTTAAGTGGAAATGCGCCTCGTCGCTTATGATGATTTTCGACACTAAATCGTCCTCTTCGTTTTTGAGATTGAGGATGGCCTGACAGCGGAGTAGCGCTCTATTGCTTGTCTGTTTGTATACTGCAGCTGTATAGTTCACAAATGTCAAATAAGATTGACGTACGACGAAAAAAGAAAGTTATCGTTATCTACCTTCCTTTAAATTTAAAGTAAATGGACAGAATAACTTAAAGGAAGGAAGTCTTGTAAACTTGTGATCAGAAATTGTACAAACAAATCGTGCATGTTAATCCGAGATAACCTTAAACAAGATTGGAACTTACTTCTTGTATTTGCTAAAATTACTTCTTCAGAATTGTTTGTATGCATTACAAATCTGTTAAGCATTTTCGAGATAAATAACGGTTGTACGGCAGAATGTGTTTGTCAAAGATCGAAATAATTTACAATCGATAATATCGATATTTTTCGCAGAAAAACCATCTGTAGTAAAAGTAGACAAACCAAATAGACGAAATAGGTTGAAAAGTATAAAATCAAATTTAAATTGCTGGACTTACACGAATGACAAATTGGCAGTGTAATGTCAGTAAACTGTCAGAAAAATTGACAAAATCATTCTTTTGGAAGTTTATACTGACAAAAAACTGCCAATTTCTCAGTCGTGTAAATCCAGCATGTGTTCAGCGCTCAGAAAAAACGTTCAGATCAGACTATGCTCGGCATAACCGAGCTTGGTTTACTGAAAGAAAAAGAAATGTTCAGTATTTGAGCATTTTCATTTACATTATAGTATTTCCGCGAGAACTAAACGGACTGCGTTATTGTGCTATTCGATTTATACAAACATTACATATACTCTTATAAAATTACACCTACACATATGTACACAATACATCATGCTAACATACTTGGAACATGACGGACTAGAAATAAATTGCTCATAACAGCTATCCAGTTTTGTCATTTTGCCTTTCATTCCAGTCAGATTTTTTGAATATCATTGTTGCCATTCGCTAAAAATGAAACACAAATCCAGAGGAGACTTATTTTTTGAGTAAATTCAATAATTCAATTAAGACCTTGGCCGTTTTCGAAAACGTCAAATCAACGTCAATTTGACCGGCAATTGATCGTCGTAGAAGTTGCAATCGTCAAATATGCAATCGTCCTGCTTGTACACATGTCTTTTGATGAACGTCAAATGATATTTTTGCAAGCGCAGTTGACGTTTTCGAAGAGAATCCAATTTCATCAGAATTTTCAGATAAACTTTCGATCGTCATTTTCAGCCGCGATGTGTTTATCGTTTTACTGACTCCCTGACTGACATGCAAAAATGTTAATTAGCTAACAATCTCTCGAACCACGATGTCTGTCTCTTTCGTCACCTCCATTTTTTTACTGCACAGCTGCAAAGCAGATGATGTTTTCGAACACGTGACTTTAGCAAACTGCATTACCGAACACAATGCGAATGCAGTAGAATGTGGATTTGCGTTTTCGAACAGAAGACTTTTGCAGTTTGCGTTCAAGAACATTCTGCAAACGCATTTTTTACGCAGATGAAGTTTTCGAAAACGATAAACACGTCGCGGCTGAAAAAGACGAGCCAAAGTGAATCTGAAAATTCTGATGAAATTAGCTTCTGTTCGAAAACGTCAACTGCGCTTGAAGCAGGACGATTGCATATTTGACGATTGCAACTTTTGCGTCATAAATGAAGATCAATTGCCGGTCAAATCGACTTTGATTTGACGTTTTCGAAAACGGCTAATATTAGGTGTACGAGTGCATGTTTTGACGTATATATGACGGTGTTCACGTTGGACTGACTCATCAGATTTTTTTTTGACGTGAATCCAACTTTTTTTGTTCAGACACAAACTAATGGGAACACATCGGAGTTACTTTGACGTTTAGCAGTCGTTTACCAAACTGAGTCGAAATCAATTGATCATTCGATCATTTTCATTCCACACAATTCATTATTTCATACTGTTCCGATTCAATTTTTTATGTGTAAACATCTATGCCGGCGGTAGAGTGAAATAAAAACGTGAACTTTCCTCTGTGCGACGTTACGATGTAACCCGTTACGTAGCGCGTATTCTCGGAAATGATTTGACATTTTGACACATGTCAAATTAAAAGTGTTCTAATGGACCTAAAGAGCTGGGCGAGACATTAGGTAATTTCCACCTCTTTAATCGATTGGCCTACCCCGTTTCTCGATCCGCCGTACAAAAAATGTTGGTCTATTTTGACACCTGTCAAAGAAAGTGCTCTAGTGGACCCAGAACGTCGGCCTTGACACTATGGTAATATCTACCTCCTAAGTCGATTGGTGTACTCCGTTTTTCAATCCGCCGGCCGTACTAGAATTCTGGACAGTGCAAATTTTCGGGTTTCCACTGGAGCTAGAGGACTGGCCGTGACAATACGTAAAAACAAACGTTGATGTTTACACATGAGACCCGGCACTCCGACAATTTTTTTATTTCGGTTTCGATGAAATTCAATCTCAAAGCATTTAACGAATACTGTACCGATTTTGATCGAATCCAATCTAACCCAAATTTCTTTTCTTCGATAAAATATATTAATAATTGATATCGAAAATCGAGATTCATTAAAATAATAGAGATTAGGAAAATCGAGCATCATCGAAATGATTGAGATTGGAAATGAAAATTTATGATTTCAATCATCAATATCAATACTTTTCGATGATCGCATCGAAAAAATCGAATCGTTTCTGATTGAAACAGCCCTAAGACATTTGATATTTAAAGATTACTGACTAAAATTTTGTAGGTTTACTTGGCAAATTGTCTTTTTACTACTCGATTACTCACAATTTAAAAGGTTTGGAAGACTTGAACAGTAAATATACCCTGAAAACCAAAAGCATATGCCAAAGTGATTTGCTACTTCATTTCCAAGTACAGTACTGACAATCTAACTAGAAAGTCTTTGGATGGCGATATTCCGCAAGGAAGCTTCGTAAGAGCTTGCAGTTTGCGGTGCTAAACAGAGAATGAGCAAACCTTTCCATCAATACAAAAACCTTTTCAATTATTTCTTAAAGACTTTCGAGAAAAAATATCATGGGTGAACCCTTTCCAACAAATATTTATGAAGATGTAAGATATACGAACATTCCGCTAGGTCCCTCAGTGGGGTTTAAAACAAAGGTTACTGTTAAAAGCTTTTAAATGCAGCATACAATAGTCTTACCATTCCAAGCTGCGAGAGGCCAGCTAGTAATTAACAAGTTAAATCGAAAGTAAAAATTCGATGAAGATGATGTTGTTTCGTTGGTTTCAATTTTTTTAATATATGTACATATACTCTCAACTCAACATAACTCACTTAACTTTGTCAAGAAGAAGCTTACCTGAAGTTTCAGAACAATAAAACAGATAATATTATATCTTTTCAATAAATTATTCTTTTTTATTTAACAAAATGAAACATTTAAAAACTTTAAAATAAATCACATGGTTGGTTATTTTCATAACTTTTTTTCCTCAATAATTACATTAAAGTTGTCTTAAGTTTTCTTTTATTTTTAAACCAAATTAAAAAGCAAATCATAAACTGAATTAAATTTCTATTTTAATTATACTGGAAATTTAATAAAAATTTTAAAACATTGAGAATTTGTAATGTATTTTATTTTGTATGTGGGTAGGCAATAACAAATTAAAGATATCTCCAAGTTAAATGTGTGTCAGTGACACCATTTTGTAATTACTTTTAAAATAAAACTGTTGTCTATGAAACAAACTTAAAACAAAGAATCTTATTTTTCATGAACAAACTAAGCTATCTCACGAAATTATAAACAGTTTTTACAAGAAATATTTTATTTTAATAAATAAATTATATTCTTTTTTTTAATCTATATTCTATTCTATAGTGTTTTTTTCTTAAATAACATTTTAATTAAAATTTATAAAATAACTATGCATTGTGCTGTTTTGTGGTTTTCGTGTGTGCCAGCCAACCTTCCTTTCACATGACACCAATAAGAAAAAAACACATTTAGTCTGAGAATGAAAAGTGCATGACTTTACACATTGAATGATAGTGATTTTGTTTGTTTTGTTTTTAGATACTAAATAAATAATAAAAATTATTTTATATATTAATTTGACTAGCACAAATATTTCTTTTTCGGTTTCATCATGCGAATACGTCATTTGGATCCGCTCGCAGATGTTGAACCATTTGGAACTAATGACGAAGCGCTCGTTTGACTCGAGGGTGGCTGTGTCGATTGTGATGATATCGTTGATGTTGATGGAGTGGGTGGTGTGCGGGCCAGACTGCCACGGATATTCGCTGTCAGGGCAATTACTTGTGATGGGTGCTTGGCGGCAGTGATGTCAGACCTTGAACTGCCACAAATCTATTGGGAGAAGAAAATGGTGGTTTAAAGCTATCGACCTTCGGTATAAAGTTGTGAACAATCATTACCTGATGATGATGTTCCCAGTCTTTGTGCTGGCAAAACGCCCCGCAATATCGAGCTAAATTACAGCCGGAGCAAGTTTCAGTTGCTTTTCGTCCACAATTCCAACAGGCCTGCAAATTACAAACAAATGTGAATTCTGTCTATTTTGTTCGTTAGGGTCGAATTAAGTGCTTACATTTTGTCCTGCTGCGACAGAAGGGGACTTGTTGTCTAGATCTCGTTCATTCGGATTGCGGCTTATCTCCGCAAAGAATTTTTCCATGCGCAGTCGTTCCTGGGACATAACTTCGGCGGCTCGACTCTCCGCCGCTGCTACTGCTCTTTGAATTTCAAGAACTGCCTGACGTTTGACCTTTGAAGGAGAGAAATTTACATTTTAACCTCCATTTCTTCGTTCGGTTGCTGAATTTCTTACCTGATTCACTGCTTCTTCAGCGTTCCTCTTGAATTCTGAAACTTTTTCCTCGGTTTGTCGACGAATGTCTAAGACTGCTGTCGAGGAGACTTCTGCAATGGGATCCACCCCTCTTTGCTGCAGAATTGTTATGGCGCGCTTAGTTTTTTCCACCATGGCTGATATGCAATTGAGCATGGTATGGATATTTTTCCATTCCTCCTCGCCGCCGCCTGCCATGCGACTTACACGTTGAGATTCAGCAGTACGCATTTCCCTATCCTCCCTGTGATTTGGCTGTAATCAAAAAAATGTTCAACCATGTTAGACTTGAAAACTTTCTAGAAGTTATGGGTAAACCTACTTTATCCAGCAACCCCCCGAAGCCGGTTTCTCCTTGACTGCTGGCAGCACTTCCTGGATACTCGAAGAGTGACGAAGCTGGCTGGCCCGGAATATACCCGTTAGGTGGTGGATTGAGAGTGTGCATTCTCTTTGCCGCTGCCGGGTACATGTAATCATTCCACTCTTGGCTACCATTATGGTGATCCATGATGGAGTCTGATGAACGTCTTTTGAAGACCAGCCCATTGCCATTTGAAACAGTGCTACTGGCTGTGGCATCGAGCTGAAGAAAGATATCCTGATATTCTGATGGGCTGTGTGAGAACTCCATGACGGAATTTTCATTCGACGTGACGTACTGCAGTGGAGTCTGGAAGAAGATTGTCCTTGTTAGATATTGACAATATGGCAAGCCTATTGGGGCTTTGAAAACTTACCTGACTTGTGGCTCTGGACAGTGCGGCTATTTCTCGTTGGAGTAACACGATGTGACTCTTGAGTAACGGAATGACATGGGGCCTCAATGGGAGATTTATAGCCTCTTGGAGAGCTATTCGAAAGTCTTCAATCGTTATGCCACCACTCTACGGGAGAGACAATAAAATAAAAATAACAACACCACCAGGCGAATGTTAAGGGACACACTTACCCCAAATGAAAGTACCAATGCTCGAACTCTATCACTTGCCTCCGGATGTACGTCCTGTGCCAATTGCACCAATGACCCAAGGAACTTTCGAATCTTACCCAATAGTCTTGCTTGTTCAACATGTGCCGAGGATGGGGGTGGCGGTGGGGGTGTGGTTGTGGCACCATTCACCACTGGTGAGGAACTTGAATTTCGATTCGGTCTCGGAGGTGGTGCCAGACTAGAGTGATGTATCTGCGGTGACATGGGTGAACGTGGGGCAACAGCTCGTGCACTTTCGGGTGAATCTGGTGTTCGGCACTTATCCTTGCACGCATTACCACCTGCAAATATGTACATTATCAAGTGAGGGTTTGAGTTTTATTATAATGAAAATGGAATTTATATAGCAAATAGCTAGCTATCTACGTTATATGCGATGCGTAAATTTTGTATGGCATCAGTGAAAACCTCAGAGTCCTTGGGAGCATGTTTTGGAAAACCCACAGACCAATTGCAAACAGACCTGCTGGCCTGGCACTGAGCGAGCATAGAGAATTGGATAGAATATCCATTATGCATCCCTTAGCTGATTCTATTCTAGTTGCCATCAGTTGGGGTTGCACTTCAATCTCTCTGTGTTATGTGTGTACGGGCGAATGGATCTCGGGTTCGGTGGCAGTTTGTGAAAATCACACAAAGATTGAAATGCAAACACATGTTTCAAAACATTATGGATCGCAAATAATGCAGCATCAGGAAAATGCATTCTTCCACATTTATCTATAGTATAAGTTCATGCTACAAATAGTAAAGTTTTGTCATATGGCATTATTTTCTATCTCTGCATTAGAGGGGGTGGGTGTGTGTGTTGTGTGGCTTTGGCAAAATGATGCGTATGTTAGGGGGAGGGTTTCGAGGGTGAGGTTATATTTACATTGCCATTGCCAGCCAAACTAAACCCAACCCTCTGGATCTGGCATACCTTTTCTATGTTCTAGTTGAGTAATAATTGTCAACACATATGTCAGAGTTGGTTTTAAATATTCACACAAATATTGAGAATATCTTATAATAAAAGTATGAAAAGGGGATTAGGAGTATAGGTAGGCCAGATGGGACAGAGATTTCTTTGCTTAAGATCTTAAGATTAAATTTAAATAAAAGTAATTTGTGGTTTTTCTCCAGATGAAATAGTTCATTTGCAATGTTGTTATCTTATTTTATGGAAATGGCCCAGAATTGGGCTAATCTATTCCCAACGGCAGTTCTTTATTCAAATGAGATATTTTTGTCCGAAGGATACAATTTTTTATTTTATATAAACAAATGTATGACTCAATCTTAATTTGATTTATTATTTAACTTTTGTGTATATTTATTTAAGCGCTGGCTGGTCACGAGATGAGAAAAGTTGCGGTCTCAAGATAGCGAAACGAAAAAAACAGAAGAAACAAAGCTTGGGTGAAATACAACAAAACTAGAACTGATGTAGACTTTAGAACATTTATGAACCTTAAACAACTATTTTCAGACTATTCAAATTCTTTATATGAAAATTATATTCAGAAAACAGAAAACGAACTTAAAACTAACCCAAAAAACTGTTGGAATTTTGTAAAATTTAAAGAAAATGTAGATGGCTACCCTGTCTCTATGTCATATTTAAATACAACTAGTCATGAGCCCGTGGTTTTAGCTAACATGTTTGCAAATTATTTCAAAGATGCTTTCGACGATTCAAATTTGAATGAAGCTGCCTCCTGTTCCACCGTCCTTAATTTCCCCCACCTTAATTCAATTAATTTTGCAATTAGTGAAGATTCCATAACTCTAAACATTCAGAAACTTGATGATTGTTATAGCCCGGGATCTGATGGCGTGCCGTCCTTTATTTTAAAGAAATGTGTTTCTTATCTCTCATATCCTTTATGAAGTCTTTTTAATGAATCTTTAAAAAGCTCAATTTTCCCCAAATTTTGGAAGAGTGCATTTCTAATGCCCATCGATAAGAAAGGATCAAAAAGCGAAATAACTAATTACCGACCTATCGCTAAACTGTCTGTGATTCCAAAATTATTTGAGTCAATCATATGTAAGGTTCTCTCTTTCAACTGCAGCTCAATTATTTGCGATAATTAGCATGGTTTTGTTAAACAAAAATCAACTTCTATAAATTTGTTTCATTTCACGTCCTTTTGTCTTGATGCTTTTGACGATAGGGAGCAAGTTGACTGTGTATTCACTGATTTTAGCAAAGCGTTTGACAGGTTATGTCATAAAACACTATTACTTAAACTCAGGAACCAGGGATTAAATGATAATTTTTTTAAAATGGATCTCGTCTTATTTAGAAAATAGATGCTATAGTGTTTCTTTTAGAAATGAGAGGTCGGCTCAGTTTTTCGTTAACTCAGGAGTTCCTCAGGGTAGCAACCTGGGCCCAGTTTTATTTATTTTATTTTAAATGATATAATCTCGATCATTAGAAATTCTTCTGTCCTTATTTATGCTGATGACCTTGACAGATTCAGGGAATGGTGCAATTTAAATCGTCTTTTTTTAAATATTAACAAATGCAAATCTATGTGTTATTCACGTAAAAAAGACACAATTACACATAGTTACATGTTTGATTTGTCTCCCTTGAATAAATTGTCATTATTTTCTGATCTTGGCATAACTCTGGATTCAAAACTGACATTTAATGATCACTTAAATTTTATAATAAAAAAGGCTAATAGGGTCTTAGGATTTATAAAACGTTTTTCGCGTGAATTTCGGAATTCATACGTTTTAAAGCTTCTTTATGTATCTCTCGTGAGACCAATTCTCGAGTACGGATGTGTCATATGGGCCCCTTACTACTCTGTCCATATAACTAGATTGGAAGCGGTGCAGAGAAGATTTTTACGTTTCTGCCTTCGACTTCTCCCATGGTCACAAAGACTTATTCTACCTCCTTATTCTCATAGATTAAAATTAATAGACCTCCCATTACTCCCTAAACATAGGCAATATCTTCAATTTTGTTTCATGGCTAGAATTTTAAGTGGTTCAATAAGATCTCCATCAGTTCTGTGCAAGATAAATTTTAGTGTTAGTCAGTCAAGTTTAAGAAGACAACAGCCTTTGATCCCATTATTTAGTAGATCTAACTATGGTGCATATAGCCCTCTTAATCAATTAATTGCAATTTTTAATAAATTTTACTTCCTAATCTTTCCCGTAAATGACAATTTTAAATTTATTAAATTAAAAGCTTTGTTTTATCGGGTGATTTTTTAGCTGGTTTGGTTTTGGCAACACTGGTTTTGACAGCTGACGTGTGTTTAGTACCTTGTGTCACTGTCAAACAGCTTCAGTTTGGTTTGCAATTTAACCATGGATCGTCTTACAAATGAACAACGCTTGCAAATTATTGAATTTTACTATCAAAATTCGTGCTCGGTTCGAAATGTTCATCGCGCGCTGCTGGTGTTCAGCGATGAGGCTCATTTTTGGTTGAATGGGTACGTAAATAAGCAAAATTGCCGCATTTGGAGTGAAGATCAGCCAGAAGCATTGCAACAGCTACCAATGCATCCCGAAAAAGCCACTGTTTGGTGCGGTTTATGGGCCGGCGGCATTATTGGGCCTATTTCTTCAAAGATGATGCGAATCGCAGCGTTACTGTCAATGGTGAACGCTACCGAGCGATGATAACAAACTTTTTTTTGCCCGAAATGGAAGTTCTTGACTTGCATGATATGTGGTTTCAACAAGACGGTGCCACATGCCACACAGCACGCGAAACAATGGCGCAATTGCGAGGCGAGTTTGGTGAACAGTTAATTTCACGTTTCGGGCCGGTCAATTGGCCGCCTAGCAGGGCTACCTTCGTGGCTCTAAAGAGCCAATTTGGCTATTTTTTTCAGGTGTGGCTCTTTGGCTCCACTTTTCTAAAATCATCCAAAATTGGCTCTTTTTGAGATTTTCGTGGCTCTTTTTACTCTTTTTCAGAATAATATATCTGCTTAAAGTTCCTTTTTCATAATATTTCAATTTTCCTCTAAGTAAAAACTCTGCGAAAAATTGTTTGAAATTTTTCCTCTGAGTAAAAAATTCTCTGAAATGGAACACGTTAATTTTCATTAAAAAAATCAATTTCTTACATTTTATCTTTTCGGATAAATATTTTCCGAACGTAGCAAAGAGAAAGAATGAGATGAAAGTGGCATATTTTGGATTTAAATTACAAGTGGTTGAGCTGTTGTATTTATTTTTTTGCAACTGTTTTTTTCTTGTAAGTTTTCGTTATTTTTTTATTTCAATTTTGAAAAAGATTGACATATTTTTTTTGACAACTCGATATTTCAAAAACGACTTGATCGATTTTTATTAAACTTTGCAAAAAGATTTTTTTTACATTATCTAGAAGATTTTAGACAAATTTTTTTTTTGTAATCAAAAATAACCGTTAAGTAAAATCTGTTATTGCTCAAAAACGACACCCACGATTTTGATATATTTTTTTTGTATCAAAATTAGTAAGCTCTACCATTTAAAATTATTAAATTTTACATTGAACTATTATTAACAGTACCTGTATCATAGGACGGTTTTATTGATTTTCAACTTTCTCATTACCTGATTATCGATTAAAACTAAATTTTGTACACACAAGCTTGTAATAAATTTAAACAATATTGCATATCAAAACCTTAAAAAAAAAAGTTTCAGAAGTATTTTAATCAATTTCTTTCTAATTTTGTTGATTTAAAACAATTTTCCAGTTAAAATAATATAATTTCCTTGCATATGCGTAACACGGGGCTAATTGTTAATTTGTATAATACTGACATAATACTGCCTGCAACTTTATTAAGTTTTGGCAAATGCATAAAATATAGGCTCCCACAACTAATTTATTTCAGACTTTAGAACCACAGTGTGATCGCACGTCGCACGTAAGAGCAAGTTCGTGCAACCCAGTCGTGCATATTTTGTATGTTGTGGACGTTTTCAGCAGTGGCTCTTTTTTCCTTAAAATACTCTTTTTATTGGCTCTTTCTCAAAATCTGGAAAGGTAGCCCTGCCGCCTAGATCGTGCGATTTGACACCATTAGATTATTTTTTGTGGGGGTATGTCAAGGCTAATGTCTATAGGGACAAGCCCGCTTCGATTGACGCACTGGAAGCCAACATCCATGCATTCATTCGTGAGATACCGGCCGATATGTGTGAAAGAGTATGCCAAAATTGGACTCAGCGGATGGGCTACCTGAGACGCAGCCGCGGTCAACATTTGCATGAAATCATCTTTAAACATTAAATTGCAAGGTTCAAACTATCGATTCAAATAAATATTTTATTCATTTTTTCGAATTTTTTGTGTTTTTTTTTTTTAAAAAGTTCTAAACCTCTTAAAAAATCACCCATTATAATAACAATATACATTAAGAATTTAATTATTTTATAAGAATTTTTTGTACATATTATGATAAAAAATTATATTACGTTAGTATTTAACGGTTTGTCAATAAAAAAAAAAAAATAAATAAAAGCCTACGGGGCAGTATTTTTTATTGGAATTAACCGATAGTTTCGGTGGTTTAAGTCTTGAAAAGTTTAAAAATAAATAAATTGCATTTTTAAACAATAAAATTGAACTTTTTAATGCAAATATATTTACCAGTTTTCTTATTCAAACTTCATTGGATATTTTTTTCACAATAATCAAAAAAAAATTCGAGGAGACCGAGATGATAATGAGATGACCGATGTCGAGACGATAATGAAATATTTCGATTTAAACGAGACCGAGATGAGGCTTACAAAGGACTCACCTCGTCTCGTCTGGGTGGCCACCCCAAATTGATTTTTATTAAAAAATATAAGATACAATTACGTCTTCCTTTTAAAAATACCTTTCTCATTCTCCGAATTTTTACTTTTGGAACTCACAAATCTTGAAAAACGAGATACGTATATACAATTTGAGAAAATTAGGTTTTTAAATGACGTAGAAAAATTAAGTTTTGGGCGTATTTGAGCAACCCCTGACATTCCAAATTATAAACGTTGTTCCAAATTGTAATACATAGTTGTTCGGAACATTTTTTCAAGTTTTTGGAGCTCTATGCTAAAAATTTCGAAAGTTATTTGCAAAATTCAAAATTTCTAGCTTTCCTTATTCGAATTCTCTATTCATATAAAAATAATAATTTTGAGTTTTTAATCAAAACTAACACTACGGTAATCGAGAAGTCCTGAAGAGTGAGTTTCGGTACTTTGCGTAGGTGCGTTAACTATCATTAGAGGAGAAATTCAGATTCTTGTTTAAGCTCATCAAGAACAGGTAACTGCCATATAATGAACTCCCACGAAAACGGCTCTAACGATTTTAATGAAACTACATAAATATGACTTTAAGCAAACTAATGCGTTATAGGATTTTGGAAAAAAATGCAACCAACGGAAATGCATTACACGTTTTCGAGAAATTGGTTTTATTTTTTGGGTTTTGCTAGAGCTTGTAGGTTGAATCGAGAGAAGACAAAACTCGTTTATAAGGGTGGGTCTATTCCCGCTGTTTAGCCAGGAGGGGCATGTTTCTAAAAAAATTAACTTAAAACAGAAAACAAATTATTAAAAAAACAACGGTTACACTTATAATACCATGATATACCTTCTTGTTAAGCCAGCAATCTCTTCTTTTATTGTGTTTTTAACAAAAGTTGTTTTAGAAAATAATTCTAAAAAAAATTATTTTCAAACTCAAAATTTTGAAAACAAAATTGAAAAAAACTTTACGTTGTTAAGTATAGTATTTTTGTTTTTGATACTCAATGTTTTTATTAATTTTCAGTCAAACACCGAAAACCGGATACTAAAATCTCTTCTAGTTCTTTAGAAAATTGAAAATAACAGAAATGACTCCAATTCGTTGCTTAAGTTGCTCTAAAGATCAGATAGTAAAGTAGATTTAGTTATTTTCAATTTTCTCAAAAAATAAAAGACTTTAAAGCATCCGGTTTTCTAGTTTTGACTTAAAACTAATAAAAGCATTGAATTTTTAAATCAAAATTAGTATTTAATTACGTAAAATTTGGAAAAAAAAATAATCAGTTTGAAAATTTTGTTTTCTTTGTTTTTTTTTCAAAATGTTGAGTTTGAAAATTAATTTGTCAAAAACTGTATACATTTATATTAGTTTTGAATAGTTGGGCCGATTGAGCAATCTGGTGCCTCCAAATATTTTAAATATTTTGAAAAAAAAAATTATTTTTTGAAGCAAAACAAATCCATTTGTTTAGTACTTTTGTTTTAATTTTTTTTAAACTTTTTTCGTCATTACATCGCTTAACATTAACCGCAACAAAAAGTGCCAGAAAACCAGTGCCAAAAAGAACGTTTATGCCTAAAGTAATTTTTAAATGTTAAAACGCCCAAATCCAAAATTGTCATATCTTTCTTGTTTTTGAATTTGGGCATTACGAAATACAGCCTGGGTGTTATAACGGCGCGGCCGGCGCACGGTGCGGGGCACGTTGGTCAGAATCCCCGTCGAACGCGTCACGCACCGATATGGCACTTTTTGATTTAGGCGTTCTGATTTTTGAAAAGAATGGGGAAATGGGTACGAAATTAGCGGTGGGTCGGTTGTAACACTCAATTTTTACGAAAAACTATATCTGTGATGTGCTTTTAGGTTTTAACGCACATTTCTTTACAATTATTTACTGAATGCACCCACAAAAATTAAACAGTCAGTATAGTCGAATGTAGCAACAAGAGTAAAAAAAGTGAAATTTAAGTGAAAAAGTAATTTTGTTGGTCTCAAGTTTTTCAGTATTTTTATTGAAAATAAATAAAGAATGCCACCTTACCGTGTCCATTTTGTCTAGACTACTTAGTTTCTACTAGTTTCGTCTTAACATGATTTTAATATAAAAAGTGTTGGGAAGTTGGGAATCAAATTTGTAGCTAACGGTAGCTAAATCGTTATTCATTTAAGTGCAATAGGTTTCATTTTGTTATAAAGGGTTTTCCAATAAGAGGTGTTATTTTGAATAGCCCGCTATTTCGGTAGCTGTCACTTTTGAAGCTGTCATTTTTTGACATTTGACAAGTAGAAACTACGCCATTAATAAAAATGGAACGATACACGCTTCAACAACGCATTGAAATTATTAAAATTCACTATAAAAATGGTGAAAATTTGGCAGAGACGGTTCGTAAAACTAAAACATTTTTGGGTCGTCGTGAAGCACCTTGTCGGACCGCAATACAGAAATTGGTGGACAAATTCGAGCTGTTGGGACAAGTTAGTGATGTGAAGAATAAAACCCGTGCACGTCGCTCAACAACAACTGAGAATATTGCTGTTGTAGCCCAAAGTGTTGAAGAAAACCCAGGTTTGTCCATTCCTCGTCGTTCTTTGGAATTAGGCATTCCACAAACGTCATTACACCGTATTTTGCATAAAGACTTGGGTCTTAAGGCTTATAAAGTTCAGTTAACACAAGAACTCAAGCCGGCTGATCATCAACAACGTCGTGTCTTTGCTGATTGGGTCCTTGAAATGCATGAAAATGATCCGGAATTTCATCGAAAAATCATCTTGACTGATGAGGCTCATTTCCACCTCGGAGGCTACGTCAACAAGCAAAACTGTCGCATCTGGGGCTCGGAAAACCCAAGAGTTATTGTTGAAAAGCCTCTCCATCCTCAACGCGTGACTGTTTGGTGCGGTTTATGGTCCGGCGGGGTCATTGGACCTTACTTTTTCGAAAATCAGGCTGGAGCAACAGTTACGGTCAATGGATTGCGCTATCGAGAGATGATTAATGATTTTTTATGGCCGGAATTGGATGGTATTGATCTGGACAGCGTTTACTTTCAACAAGACGGCGCTACGTGCCACACAAGCAATGAAAACATCGATCTTTTACGGGAAAAGTTTCCGGACCGTGTTATCTCTCGAAGAGGTGATCACAATTGGCCACCGAGATCTTGTGATTTAACACCTTGCGACTTCTTCCTTTGGGGCCACGTGAAAGATAAGGTCTACGCCAACAGCCCAGCGTCGAGTCAAGACCTCAAAGATGGAATTCGTGAGGCTGTCGAGGACATAGGGCAGCCACTTTGCGATTTGGTAATGGAAAATTTCATGAAAAGGATATGGTCCTGTAAGCGTTGTGTTCCATTATTAACGGCATACCTTCCTCTTTATAATGAAATAAACATCCGATCATTTATCTCAAAAAATGCCATTGGAAAACCCTTTATTTATTGGTTTCTAAATTATTTTCTATTTGTCTACAGAAAAGAATGCTGCCTTGAGCGGGGCTCGCACCCACATCTCTAAGTTAGCAATCAAGCACTACATCCACTGCGATATTTCTTATTGTAACCATTGTTCTAGTATTTTTTTTTTTTAACTTTATGCGCCTGAAAGACATTGTTCTAAATGGTAAACATTTTAGGAACGATCTGGAACAATTTTAAAAATGTAGATTTCCATTTAAAAAGGGGTTTTGTGTTTTTGCAGTATTTGCAAAAAAGTCATTTTTAAGTTGTATATAGGTACCTCTGTATTCATAGTTCTTGATGTCTTATATTTGTATTTCCTAATTCAAAAAGTATCTATTTTAGACTATGAAAGTAGTTAGTACCCCAAAATCAGCCTCAGTCATTCCAATACTCAGTTTTTCAACTTTTCCTCTCCAACCAATTCGCTCGAAATATAATCGAAAATAAAAAAATTGGTGGAACAGATAAGGAGAAGACGGGAAGAGTAGGTACTTGGCATTAAAATGTTTTTTTTTAGATCTACAAATAATAGATTTTAAATAAATTGCTTTTATTTAAATATTTGTAAATACTTGCCACTTGAAAATTAAAATAAATATAAAAGAAATTCAAACATTGCCGAAATAAGCGCCACCCTAATATGTAAATAATTATGATACTTTAATATCCCGCACGTGGGGACAAGACCTATTAATCACTTTTTAATGTAAGCTAGGAACTACGAACATACAACTTAAATTAATATATCATACCTGAAACATACTCGAAAATAATTGTTTTAATTGAGATATCCAAAAAAAAATCCAAACTATTTTCAAATTATAAAACTATGAGCAAATAATGGCTAAGTTCCAACTTCCAAATGTGTCTTAATTTCTCCCCCTCTCGATCTTTCTCCAAAAATAAAAACAGGCAGAAGTTCAAAAAGACTTTATATAGAAAAACGAATCGCAAACATTCATCACCCTACCTCCCATCATGTTCCTCGTATTCCCAGATCTGTATATTCTTGCGTTTGTCATGATTGTGGATAAAAGGACGACAAATCGGACGAGTGTCTCCTCCTTATGTCGACTATGGCAAACAAGACTAGTGCTCAACCAGCTGGTCTCATCGAGGATTTTTCCCATTAGTTTGTCCAAACAGAGAGCGGAGCATCGAATTTCTTCTTCTTGCTTTTCGCTTATATGATGCCTCCAGTTTGGACCACCACCGCATCGACGTGCGGGTGGTGTGTCAGTGTGTAGTGTATATAAATGAGTCTCTAGACTTGTCATAGAGTAATCCTTTCGGGCAGTCACTGAGAGATGCCATATGCTATGTAGAAAAGTTTCTACAATGCTTTAGTTCTCGGTTCTCGGTTCTCCTATACCTATACCCACCATCCCCGTGTTTCTCCCTTCATGGCTAGGAAACTTCAGTAGGCCGTAGGTCATGCATGCATTACACGAGTCTTTTTTGCTGATGTCTTTGGTAGCTTATTTTTGTTGCACAAAAGTTCTGTGAAGAACATTTTGCATGCATCGCCTTCGCCAGTTGTTTCTCAAGACTTTGGAACACATCTGTGTTTGTTTAAACTCAATCCCCAGAACAAGTATGTACCTTTGCCTTTGCCGGATTGGGAGTAAAAGGATGAACAACTTTTTATTATGGAACCCAACCGAAAAAAGTTTTGGTCATTGGGAATAATGCAGACCGTTGTGAATTATAAAAAAAATTAACAAATATCAATGAATAGTTGATCGCATTTTAATTAATTAATTAATTATTTAAGATCGGAAAAGGTTCTCTCAGCTGTTGTTACTGGAAGCGTCAAAAATATATATAGGTAGGTATGCATATATATAGGTAGGTATGCTAACTTCCGCAAAACTAGAAGCAAGATTTTTGTATACTTAACTCAAACCACTAACGGAACTTTATCAGGTCGCAAATACACATACATAATTTAAAAATTACGTCTGAAGATGGCGACCGGCAGCTGACAGACAGGGTTTGGAATTGAGAAATCGCATTTCTAAGCTGATTGAAAAAATCACAATTATGTATTAGGTCAGTGTTTTTCAACCTTATTCATGACACGGCCCCTTTAGTATGAAGAATTATTTCGCGCAACCACAGTGTGTTATTTGCTTTGAAACTTTATCAATAGAAAGCATGAAGCCATCGAAGTTATTGCGCAAAAACACAATTCAAAAAAATAAACCCGTGGATTTTTTTTGAAAGAAAATTCAAAGCTCTTCAACATCAAAAAACTGCTCCATTACAAATGTCCAATGTAAATGAGAAAGCGTTTCTGGCTAGTTATCGAGTAGATCTTCTTGTGGCTAAAGCAGGAAAACCTCATACTATTGCCGAAAATTTGATATTACCAGCGGCTTTATAAATATATGGCGGAGATTATGTTTGGTAAACAAGAGGTCGAAAAACTCAAAAGTATACCTCTCTCTGACAATACTATTCAACGCAGGATAAGCGATATGGCAACTGATGTTCGTGATCAAATCATACAGAAGATAAAAGTGTCCTTGCAATTTGATGAATCTACGGATATTGCGGATTGTGCGCAGTTTGTATCTTTTGTGCGTTTTGAATCCAATGAAAAATTAATGGATGAAATACTATTTTGTAGAGCGCTTCCCACGAATACTACTGGTCAGTGCTTGCATAACATGTTCCTTGAGGCTACGCAAAATATGAATATCCATTGGGAACAGAAATGTATTGCTATTTGTAGTGACGGAGCAAAAGCCATGACTGGTGCCAACAGTGGATTTATTGCAAGGCTGAAAGAACAGATGCCAAACGCTTATTGGGCGCATTGCTTCCTCCATCGCCAAGTTCTTGCGGCCAAAACCTTGCCACAGGAATACAGTCAAGTTCTAAATATTATTATACAAATTGTAAATTCTATTAAAGGAAAAGCGTTGCAGACACGTCTGTTTCGAAAAATTTGTGAAGATATGGGAGCACTTCATCAAAATTTACTTTATCATACAGAGGTTAGGTGGTTGTCAAGAGGCAAAGTACTAGCCAGAGTTTTGGAACTACGTGCTTAACTTTTAATGTATTTGCAGCAGGCCAAGTCGGAATACTCCAAATTTATTTGTGACCCGGAATTCTTTCTGAAATTGGCTTTTCTTTCTGACTTATTTGAGCATTTAAATATCTTGAATAAAAGTCTACAAGGACGGGATGAAAATGTCATCACTGCTAAAGACAAAAACCATGCCTTTACAAACAAACTTGACTTGAGGTCATCGTCTCTAAATCAAAACCACTTCGATTCATTTTCTTCGAGGCAGTCTTTTATTGAAGAAGTTGGATGTGAGATAAACATCAAGGAATTTATACCTGCTATGAAAATGGTGTTAGAAAAGTTGAAAGAAGAACTGTGTCATTACTTCTCTATGCAAGAGATATCGAAGAATAGTGGGCAAAGGTGGATCTTAAATCCGTTTTTAAATGCAGCTATAAATGAGGCAAATTTGGCAACCAAGCTCAAAGAAAATCTGCTGGATTTATCTGCCGATCGGATGCTGTAATTGGAATTTAAGTCTGTCAATTTGGATACCTTTTGGTTGAAAAGGAAATCAGAATACCCAGAATAAACAAAAGTGTTTGATTCCATTTGCCAACTCGTTCTTGTGCGAGTTGACACTTTCATCAATGGCCCAATATAAATAAAATAAGGAAAGAAATCGCTTAAATTTGGAAAACGATTTAATTCTCAATGTAGCAAAAACGGATCCACGATGGGAGAAATTGGTTAATGAAACACAAGCGCAACCTTCGCATTAAGAGTTGCCATGCGTTTTTTTTTATTTTTGGTTAATTTGATACAAATGTTTAAGATGGAAGAGATCTCATAAGTTAACGTTTTTCTTAATAAATGTCTTTAAACTTTATTGTTTTTTTTTTTAATGCAGTAGCTTTCCTAACTTTTTGCAACTCCCCAATAGGAGATTGGCGACCCCCTTAAGGAGGCTTCGCGACCCCCTAGGGACTCGCGACCCACAACGTTGAAAAACACCTAATAATTAGGTAAATTAAAATGTTCGTAGTAAAATTATGATTGTATATCAAGTTAATATAAATTATTGTATTGAATTACAAAGAGTTGCTGAGTTTGTTTGAAAAGGAAATGCAAGTTACGGTAACTGATGGAGCATTGTATTGTTCTTGCTTTGTGTAAGTACTTTATGAACAGTTTCACAGTCAGAAAAGTGGCACGATTAACGCGCAATATCACAGTGCACACTTACCTGAATAAGTGGCACTTAAGTCTCCAATGTTGATGACTTAAGTTCCAGTTACGCTGGCTATGAAACTTAGCCTAAGGTCCTAACATGGGAAACTTAATTGCCACTTATTCTGGTAAATATCGACTTTGAAACTGGCCTTTAGTGTTTTTATCTTCAGCTGGTCCCTGCCCTGGTCTGGGATTTCTAGTGATGTAGTGGCAGTGGAACGACGATTATTATGAACATTAATTAAAAGTAGTTGCAGGTTGCAATTGCGGTAGCGTTGGTTAGTGGGATGGAAAGGAAAACTACCGAAAAGACACGCATATGCAAACAAAAAGTTAGTAATAAAATACATTTTAAATAACTGACATTGACAATTTTTCTTACACACGTTGGTTCCTCTGTATTTCGGGGGCCCCTATATATTTCATTTATGGTAATAACACCGCTAAAGTAGGAAGAGAATTCCATTTGAAAAGAGGAGTTCGACAAGGTGACACCATGTCACCGCCATTGTTTTCTGCAGTTCTAGAGGCTGGCATGTTTCAGAGGCTGGCATGGAAAAACAAATTTTGTGTAAAGATCCATCGGGACTACTTAAATAATCTTAGATTTGCAGACGACGTTGTTCTTCTTTCGAATTCAGCAACAGAGATACAGACCATGCTAAAACAACTCTCGATAATTTGCAGACAAGATGCGCTTCGTTTAAACTTGACTTAAACAAAAGTGATGACTAATCATAAAATGGAGGACATCTTATTGGAAAATAATAAAATAGACTATGTTGAAGATTACGTTTACCTAGGACAAATTAAATCTTTCATAAACCAAGACGAGAAAGAAATAACTAGACGAATTAGTAAAGGATGGAAACAGTTTTGGAGCTTAGAAGAAATACTGAACTCGAACCTTAGTAATGACACAAGGAAATATATATTGGACTCTACAATCTTGCCTGTTTTGACATACGGGCTCCAAACCCTAGGACTAACATCAAATCAACATGATAAACTAAGAATATGCCAAACAAAAATGGAGCGTAAACTTTTAAACATACGACAAATACAAAGGATTAGTAACGAAGAAATTAGAAGAAAAAAGAATATAGTTGACGTGATAACTAGAGTAAAACAATTGAAATGGAGCTGGGCAGGATACATATCAATAATTGACGACCAGAGATGGACCAAAATATCAACTCAATGGACTTTTAATGACGAGAGGAGACCAAGAGGACGTCCAAAAAAGAGGTGGGATGACGATCTTAACCAATTCAACCATAACTGGTATAATGACGCCAAAAATAGAACTATATGGACAACAATGGGGGAGGCTTATGCCGGATAGAAATTAATTTGATCATACAATGTAAAAATTAAGAAATCACAACTATAAACTGTTAAATTTAATTCAACAATTAATTAAGATATATATATCTATGTATTTCATTATTTAAATTGTAAATTTTTGTGGCAAATAAAGCTTTAAATAATAATATATTTCGGGGCCCCGTATTATTGGTACGGCTGATACCGCGGTAGCTTCGTCCCTGCCTCGAAGTCTAAAGCTTTAAATACACGCTTGCTGGGCAGAACTGCGAATTATCCAGATACATTTTTGAGGGAATAAATACGATTTCTTATAACATTAAATTTTAAATGCATCTTCACTTTGCCGATTCACACCAATCATTTTGATATAATCATGTTATGTATAGCAAAATTTTTTCAAAAAAAGAAATGAACAGAATATTTTACCTTAAAAACAGTCCCACAAATGTTGTATATAACGATTTCAATGTTACAGGGTCCTTCAAAATAAAATTAATCACAACGGTGGGTTGATCAAATTTAAAGATATTTTTAACAAGTATTTTAACACTTTATTTTTGTGGCACATGCACATGAGAGTATCCTATAAACTGGTTCAGTGATACATTTGAAATCAAACAGTTTAAGGAAATTCAAATAAAACACAAAACATACAGGGTGATTTAAATAAGATGTGTCGAAACGATAATGCTTGTACGTTGAGTCGAAACAAGAAATCATTCGTATGAGAGATGGGTCTATTACATATTCATTTAATTTTATCAAAAAAGACTTAAGATTTCGTCATTTAATGTCTTTAAAAGTGTACAATATAAAAGTCAAAACACTGGCATATTATTATGCTACATAACTTTTTTTTGAATAAAGAAATCATTTAGTTAATTTTATTTTTAAATCAAGTTGGCTTAGCGAATATTTTTTGAAAATTTAATTTTCACACTCAAAAGTAGTAAGAGCAATTTGTTCCAAAAGGGACCTGTTTGGGAGTTGTTTTATAGTGTAGAAGCATTTGACATTAACATAAAAAGGGCGTGGAGGTGGGTGGATTTTATTTAACAATCAAAATACATAATGGCAACATGTAATCATCTAATTTAAGTTCAGTTTTGAGAAAATAATTAACTAATTGTGAATAGTAAATTTGCATTTATAAGACTAAAAGAAAAAAAGACTAAGCAGACAAAAATTAAAAGGGTTGTAAGACAAAGCAATCTTTTGTGAATGTAGTCATTAGAAATCATTCATTGAATTCAATTAAAAGATTGCATTCATTGAATTCATCTTGAAACTTGGAATTCAAATTACGCAATCCCCATTCATTTGTCATCGAAGCGATTGCATTCATTTAACAGTAAACAAATTTTAAATTCAAGAGAATACCCCTTCAAAAATAAAGCGATTTTTTCACGAATTCAAAATTTGGACTATTAGTTCCATTGTTGGTAGGTATATCGAAAGTATGAAAACGCTAGCAAAATTTTGTTTATTTGCAATTTTAATATCGAGAGACACTTGAAAAAGCGACATTAAACCTAGTTTCAATAATTCATAACGCGTTTTTGTTTGAAATTAACTAACTATACCTACCAACCTAACGCCTACTGGCGTTGTGAAGAACCTTGAAGACCCAAGCACGCCGCACGGCAGTGCACGAGATGCGTCAAGATTTCACTTCCACAAACGAAATAAAAAATCTAATGAAGCAGGAATTAGGACCTAATTAGGTGCTAATTAAGTTCTGCAACTTAAGTTCAAATGCTTTAGGATTTGACCTAGACAAAATAGAAATGCATCTCAATAGTTTTGAAAAATCTCATAATAATGCACTTTGTAAAGAATGGTATTGAATTGAAGGGCTAGCCAAGACCTCTTCAAAAAAGTGCAAATTAATTTTCTACTCCCACTCCTTCATGGACAAATAGTCTTGTGGAACCTCGTTGGATCTTGTGAAATATGTCGCAGCTTCAAGTTAGCACCGTTCCAAGTTTGAGAGGGATGAGAATTAAGTGTTCAGCCAAAATTGCAGCAATTAATTAGCATCTAATAGGGTCCTAATTCCTGCATCATTCAATTTTTGCATTTCGTTTGAAGCAGCGCCATCTTTGACGCACCTCAGTCCATGGCATTTGACGGGAGCTGGAAACGACTTTTGAAGATATATATTTTTATAAATAAAATTACCATTTTCTATTTATTGGAAAAAGGAGAAAATACGTTGAAATCCATTTCTAAAAAAAAAAATTGTTCCCAAACTTAATGGTTCGGTTAGGACCTCCCATCACTAGATATACGCAAATGTTCATTTAATTTAAAAATACAAAACAAATAAAGATTGCAAAGCATTAAAAAGGATTTCTTTAAAATACAAAAAAATAGTTGCGTCAGTTCACGAGAGGAGAGACCGCTTATATCCCAGTATGTGACAACAAACTATTCTATGCTGTAGGTATGTAGAAGCTTCTAAGCTCCTAATGTTTGAGAGTTAACACGAAATTTTTTATCTTTACAACAATGTTCCATTCCATCACACTATACACAGTTAGATATATCATTCATTCATTTTTCTGCGCTGGGGCTGGCCCTTATGCGACGAGCATGGGATTTTCCACAGACAATCCTTTGTAAATTTATGACAAGGGCTTCAATGTTTTTTTTTTCTCCTCCAGCTTCAGCTTCAGCACCACCCGCCGCCCGTTCTTGAATGAAAGAAAAATATATATACAAAAAGGGTTCCCTTCCTTGTTGCACATTATTCAGTATAGCAAATAGCATCAGCAGGAAGATGGAGTAGAGGTCCATTCCATCGTGAGACAACAAGCACACTCTCTTCAAGGATGGTTGGCCATCAACAAAGCGAGTCCTAATGGGCCAGAAATCGGGCGTGGGATTGGGTGGTTGGGGGTGGGTTTTGATAAAAGTCCTTGTCGTGCCTGGTGATGGTGGTGTGTTGAATGGTGAATATTGTGATGTAACATGCTAGGAACATATCAAAATATTTTAGCAGCTCCCACGGCACATTTGTGTTTGTTCGGGTTGGAGGGGTAGAAATGAAAATGATAAGTGAAGGATGAGGCTGCTTTTATTTAAAACCGATAAGGAATACGAAGGGAAGAAGCCAGTGTGCAGACAGGATCATGAACAAGAAGAGATGTAATAGTGGGAATTTTGCATGCTGGACACCTGTCAATTCGAAGGACTGAGTACAGCACAAAAGATTGATTTAAACGTCGTCGTCGTATTCGTCGTCGTCGTCATCGTCGTCGTAGTATAGTGTTGTCGTGGTCGTTCTTTCCTCCGTCCTCATCCTGTCACGCAGTTGTCTGTTTTCTCATCTTTAAAGAGGGTGGGCGTTGTTGTTGTGGGTGGTTTTGTGTCTGTGGTAATTAATCATGTCGATGGGAACGAACCATCAGTGTGTTTTAACAAGGGTTCTTGCACGAATTATAAGGGGTTGCTTTTTCAATACGTAGTTGTTTGTAGAAACAAACTGCGGGTTTTTTTTCTCTTTTTACTCTTTTTATACAATATACATACCTATCTATGTATAATGTATATATCTTTGCTTTTATTCTTTTGTGGTTTTGGATTCTGTTGTATTTCATGTCACTTCGTGTTGTAAAATAAATATAAGCTTACCTTTGCTTCGTCGATTATTTGTGGTTGCTGTGGCTTCGAATGCGTCCTTGTCAGTTATTTCTTCTTTTATTATTGCCTTGCCGTCAAGTGCCATCTGAAAGTACAAAATAAAGCCATTAATATTTACATAAATACATTTAAGTGAAAGAGTTAATTAGGAATGAGTAGGTCTGCGAGTATACTGCAAATTAATTTGTTGGTTGTAGATAGGTATTTGTTGATATGTATTAATTAATAGGATGTTGTTTTATTTTGCAGTAAAAATAAAATTGACATCATTGTGCATTTGCATGCACAGTGGTTTACCAAAATCAAAAAAAAATGTTTGCCAAATTATTTCTTAGCCAGTAAGTTTTTGAATCAACTCACAAAAATATTAAATGAAAGCGAATGCTTCCACCGAATATTCCCTATGTGGAAAGTAGCTAAACGCCTTAAAGGATCGGTGATACAAAATTTGCAATAAAATCAGACGAAGGAAAAAGAATCGGAAACCCCATATAGAAGGCTGAACTCTTCCCCGGACATCTTGCTTATGTTTTTAAGCCATTTTCAGCAAATAGGTCGAATTTCGTATGTTGCGGAAAAGGCATTTGAAGGGAAAATAAAAATGTTCGGCTCTATTTTTTAATTGTTGTTAATCGACAAGTTTGACATTTTGGATTAAGATTAAACTGCATAGAGTGTAGGGTTTTACCCAGACAGTACTACGAAAAACCAGAAATACGGAAACGCTCGCACACGAGTGCTCATTTAACGCTCTCATCTCATATTTTGCCCACGATCGTACGCAGGGTTCAAAGCCTCGCGAAGGCGAGTGCAAAAACTCAATAGCGAAACGCCTGCTCATTAGCAAGAGCAAAAACAGCACATGGCCCATGGCTCGAAGGAGTTACTTACAGTGACTATGACCCAATAAAGAAAATGATAAGTCTCATAATACAATACAAAATACAATAAATGAATGCAAACCATTATCATGGTAAATGCAACCAACACCTGAGTTCCGTAGTTCGGTCGACCTAGCAATAAGTGAGCTATAATAGTGGCTGAGCAAATCTTTCAGCAGGTGTTTCAATATTTCGCGAAATGCAATACTTAATATTTTGTATTAAAAAAATAAGATTTTATTTTTTTTTCTAAACTTAGTGAGATTTTCCTTCAGAGAGACGATGTGCAAAATGCAACCCCTTTGCATTCCTTGCTCATAGGTTCATGAGCAGAACTACCTACCTACAGTAGATCATACTTCCTAGAAATACGATCATAAAAAAATCGGTTTCAGAAATTAAGGTTCTACTTTTTTGAAAGTTAGGTAATAATAAGCTGTTTATTCGCACGGTTGTTCGTAATGGTTTTTTTTTTCTAAGTATAGTAGGTAGCACAAGTGGAATTAGAATAAATGCACACTCTTTTATTTTAAATTCTTAAAGGCTCGCGAGTGCTAAATTGGCTCGCGAGTGCTTAATTGGCTCACGAGTGCTAAATTGGCTCGCGAGTGCTTAATTGGCTCGCGAGTGATAAATTGGCTCGCGAGTGCTAAATTGGCTCGCGAGTGCTAAATTGGCTCGCGAGTGCTAAATTATTCGGAAGATTATTCGGAACTTGAGAAAATACCGCAAGAAAGTGTCATAGAACCAACCTTGTATTTGTTATGCTCAAGTGGACAACAATTCTATCATGGCCACATTCACATATATTGCGATACTGGTGCCTGATAAATGCGTTGTAAAGGTAGCAAACAAATTGATTGATAATTCGATAAAGTTTGAGAACAAAATCAACTTATAAACGTTTCAAATATTTGTATAAAACCTAAACAATGTTAAAATTTATATTAACTGAAAGGCTGTACCTTAGCCTAATACAGCCAAATAGGTATTTTGGAATAACTTTAAATGCAAAGCTAAAATGAAAAGAACATAGTTCATACATACATAGGTATAAAAAAAGAGAAGGTTTAAACTTAAAATATGTACATAAAAAGTACGGGTTACTGGGAAAGAACTTTGAAATTTTGAGCTCAAAAACGAAAAACTGACTCATTTTGTGGAAATTACTTGTTCATAATAGCCGTGTTCCTTTGGAGGTTGTGAACTACTCATGAGTAGATGAAAACTATAATCTAGTACTTTCATATACTAGAGCTCTCATGCGCGAGTAGATGAGCAGTGTAGTTACGCACCTAAAACCCCCCAGAAGGCATAGGGTTAAGTTAAGAGATTTTTCATGTGGATGATATTTTATTTCAATTTTTGAATTTGCTTACAATTGAAAAAAAAAACACTTTTAAAGAAACCACGTCAATTATTCGGATTGATTGATTAAGATGATCAATATGGTAAGGAATTTTTCCATATTTAATGCAAAAAATATATGAGTATGTGCTCCAATTTTGTTTTTTTAGCTTGGATATTTGGAAGAAAGCAGCGACAGGACAGCAGAGATGTGAATGATTTGGCTGAATCTTCCTTGTCGTCTACAGATTCTGAAGACAATGAAGTCAATTTGAAAAAAAAACCGCATCAAGGACTTCTTAGAAGTTGTAAATAAATGCACTGATTTTTAGGTGTTACTGAGAAGGATTCAGGATTATAGGAATTACTTCGTATTCAATTGGTAGTCCAGAAGCCTTCTGGTTTCGATTCTGAAATTAAATCCAGGATCATTTGCTCTCTTTAAGAAAATCTCTCATTTCTTAACGAACAGTGGAAAACACCATTAATCTAAGCGAGTTCACGTATTATTTTATTTATTTATATAGGTATTTACTTATAAATTTTGAGAAAATTACCATATTTATGGTCACCTGTTATCCACCAACAAAAAATCAACCAAGTAATATAAAGTAGGTGAGACTTGAGAGTCCTTAATTTCAAAAAGAGATTTTATAAACACTTTCTCATTTCATTGAAGTTTTTATATACGTCGTTTTTTACATACGTCGAAAAATTATATAAAATGAGAAAGTGTGTGTACAATCTCGCAATTTTGTTTATATGGTACAGATTCCACAGATTAAAAATTATTGCAAATCACTTAAAATTGTAGTAAAATTGCTACTAGGAACACGAATTTTGTGCGTTCGATTGAAAATTTCCAGCAAAGTACTCATAACTACTTCGCCACTTCGAAAGGAACACGGGCAATATATCTGTTCCCGTACTGTCCAAAACAGCGAATTTCTACGATTCAAATTTTTTAATATTAATTTCGAAGGATTTTGGACAAAAATTCGTAGAAATTCGAAAAAGAGACGGAAGAAAAATTATAATCGATTTTTTTTAGAAATATCAGCATAAGTTTTTAGAAAATTTTTATTAGACCTGACAAATTACTTTTCTTGGTTTTGGAATGAAACTAAAAAGCATAAGAAAGTTCTAGAATCGAAGCATTAAACCTTCTGTTTTAAAAGAAAAACTGTATGACATTTTTAGCATCTCCCGTGCAATGAATTCAATATTTTTTTTTCCAGAAATATATGAAAATGCATCGCCAACAAAATACAATAATAAAATATTCGAATAAAAGTAAATACCATGCTCAAATGATAGTTTCTGTATACGTTCCCGACTTCAAGCTTCTGTTTTCCGTCATCATCTGGGCTGATTTGTTAAGACTTCTGCAATAAATTATTTCCCATATACCTACCTCTACCTAATATGAATCAATCAACATCAGTTGCAGAAGTTTTCACAATCCAGAGTTTTATTGACAAGATAATTCCACAGAAACACCTGTGCAATGTTAACAACACCATATGCATCCAACACTGGCGCAGAGGAATTCTATTTACTCGATGGTCATTATCATTAGCATTGCACTTGTGCTACAGATACAGAAGGGAACTGGGAACAATGTTCAATGTACATTTATATCCCATCACTCTTCATCGGTCGGGATCGGGATGGATTCTTTTGCTTTAATGAATGCGGGAATCTTTTGTGCGTTTGTTTACTCAGGTGTTAAACAGACGCATACGGAAACAGACGCGTATAAGGAAATAATAATCGTATTAGTACCGGTCTGAAAAATATAACAAATTAACGAAATTTTTCGTTAATATAAAAGAATAAAGCGGGGATTATGACTTTCATCTACAGTTGGAATGGTATGGACACAAATCTGGAATAACTGAGGTGTTCCTTAGTAAGAGACTAATGACCCTGGTCTTGATGCTATATGGTGCAGAGGTTAATTGAGTACAGACAAGCCCTCTCCCGAACAACTGAGGTGTTCCTTAGTAAGAGACTAACGACCCTGGTCTTGATGCTATATCCCCTTGATGCCCTCTCCCGAACAACTGAGGTGTTACTTAATGAGAGACTAATGAACCCGGTCCTGATGCGATATTTTTCAGACGCAAGAACCTTGGCAAAGGTGGATGAGAACACTTTAGGTTGCTTTGACAACAAAATTCTCCGGGTGATTTTTAATCTCGTCTGCATAGAGCGTGAATATGGAATATACAACAATGAGCCATACGCGAGTTGTACAGCGAACTGATATCTTGCCAAAAAATTAAAAATTTAACGCCTGAGGTGGATGGGCCATGTATGAACGGATGGGCACCAATGATCTAACCCCAAAAACCTTTGAATCTACCCAGAAAGACGGCAGGCAACTCAGAAGGCAGACGCAAGCGGAAGAGGATCCTAACCAACTTGGCATGCGAAACTAGAGACTAGAGACACCTAGCTAAGGACCAAGTTGCCTAGAAGCCAACAGAAATAAATTTAACTTAATTTGACTTCAATCCGTTGTTGATTGAAACGAATCATAAGAATTTATCTTCAACTTAAGAGCTTATGTGACAGTTTACGATGAGGAAAAAATAGAACATAAGCGTTTAAGTAGAATATTAATATTTAAGTTTCGTACCACCGAACGACTCTAACGGCCAGTTTTTCAGTGGTGAATTAAACCAGAGTTAGCTAACTCTAGAAGTAAATTAACCCACAGTGAACTGAGGAAGCAGTTTTTCGGTGGATATTGGATACGAAACGACGCAACAAACTTAGTGGATAAAACACCAAAAGCATCTGTTCAGTTTATCTTGAGTTAACTCACTCTAAAAAATTTGATGAGTTAACTCGGGCTTAACTTAAATCTCGCACTGAAAAACTGGACCTAAACGACGTAAAATTTTGAAAAAAAATATAAAAGAATTTGATTTAAAAACAGAATTAAACAATGGATTTCTGGCTTTAAAAAAGTTACAGCACAATATTATAGATCTTGCCTTTGTTTTTTAATGATTTTTTTTTTTAATTTAAGCTGATTTTGTAGAAAATTGTCTCTCCCGTCTAAGCAGGGGGAAAAAGACCCAACCTTCCACACGATTTTTTTCTTTTCTCGACCCAAACTTACACGCCCTAGGCTTTATCGCATCATATGTAAAAAAAAACCTTTAAAAGAAATCTCGTATACGTAATGGATGAATTTCAGTTTTTTCTATGTCAATTTTTGGCTCTGAAGAACGCTATACTAGAACCATATTTTTTTGTTTTTAGAAAATTGACTCTTTGAATTTGAGAAGTTCTGTAATGAGTTTTGTATAATGGTTAGAGATAAACTTACATAAAGATCCTCGTAGGAATAATCAAAAAACATAGTTAGGAATTCGTACGAAATGCTTGCAAGAATAATAGAAATACAAAACAAATAATGTTCTTTTAAAAACTGCGAACTCACTCGTCACTTATTTTATCAATCCGCTACTTATGTAACTAAACCAAATGAAAATGAAACCAAGAAAATATTTATTTGCAGGTACTCGTCCTTATATAATGAGGGTTCCTCTTAGTAAAATAATTATGGAGTAAATAACAAGCAGTGTTGTTATAAATTAAAAGAACAGCATTCTCAAGTTAATTATATGCAGTGTTGTTATTGATTAAAAGAACAGAGTTGTGAAATTATTTTTTTTTTAATATAATTTATTAATTTAACAAATATTTAAGTATTTATTTTATAAATTATGAATTTTACTTTAATATATAGGTACATATGTGTAACTATAGGTCTTCATTTTGAAAATCCAATATTAAGGGTAAATCTCAAAGGACTTGTATCGATTTAGTTTGAATATTTCGTTGAGACCACTCAATCGGTTTTAATGAGTTAAGAATGAACTGAATTTGGGCATTTTGAAAATGTGTTGTTGTTTATCTTTGTTCCTAAGTTTTTAAGGGAAGGTGAATTAATATAAAAAATAATAACCTTATAGTTTATATCGAGAAACGTGTACGGAGATAGAAATTAATTTCAAAAGAAAATCGCATTATTGTTTTACAAAACTTGTAGATTGAGTAGAAGATAAAACTCAGATTTATTCAAAATCAGGGTTTAACAATTTTGAAATCAAATATGAAGGTATGTTTTTTTAAACGTCGTATATATAGGACGTTTGTGATAAGCATCAGCTGTTTTACTTATCTCGATCGCAATAAAGCAGCCATGCACAAATATTTGACAGTTCAACAAAATGTCAAAATGACAGTAAAATAATGAAACGCAATAGTCAGGCCATGCATGTCATTCACAAAATGAAATTAAAATGGAATATAGTCGACTCCGCCTAAATTCTCTCCGCTTACTGAAACTTTCGGTTATATGCAACAAGAAAATTATCACGTGTTTTTGTCAGGGCTTTTCACACAAATAAGTACGGATAACTGCACTCCATTTTTCATTTCCCCAAATAATATTTTTTTTTGATACAATTCCGCTTAAGTGAAACACTGAACGCATCCATACATTTTTTGAAGTTTGAACACACCTTAAAAATGACATTTCGATTCTCATCGTTCAAATCCTTTCAACTGTCACAATTATTAAAAGTTGCTTTGTTTGTTGTTCGAGGTTATTTATGTTTTATTTTTCTATCTTTCGAAATATTTCACATAACATCGTTTAAAGGGGAAATAAAGTTGCAGTAATACGAAGTTTGGTTAGGTGCAACAAAGTTGCATATATCCGAAGTTCGTTTACATCAAAACTCCGCTTAGTAGCAACAAATGTTTTGCATTTTTTGTATTGCAAATAAGAGGAATCTACTGTACATTATAACTTTTAAGGTTTTCGGGGTTAACATTTTCTAAGTATTCGGATTAGCTGCGTTTATAGAACTCGCTTAATATCTAGGATTTATAAAAGTGCCTAATCCAAAAACTTAGAAAATAGAATACTGTGAATTTGTGTAAAAAGACATTTTGAATTTCATCTTATGTAGTTCTTTAGTATTAGAAAGTTTATGAGCTTTAGTGCAAAATGCCAAGAAAACTTTCTCTTTTCAGTTAACTGATGAATCTTACAAAATTCTATGGTCTCAACTTTTGACAGAACAGTTGAGAATTTTTACCCAGAATATTATAATCGATTATTTTTTTTTAGTCTTAGTTACCTACCTATTTCTTAGTATTTAAAAAAGTGTTGGTATTTAAATTAATCAACAGGCATATTAAATTAGCATCTGATTTTTGGAAGATTTATTCCCTGTGATAAAATGTCATGTTACCTACAATTCTGTCAAACAACGCCAGCGCCTCTTGTAAATTATCCCAGAGCAGGCTGTCCCTGTTATAGTGCATTTGTATTTGTGGCACCTCACGCGTTATAAATACCGAAGTTTTTGATGTGTAAACATCTATGCCGGCGGTAGAGTTAAATAAAATTGTGGACTTTCCTCTGTGCGACGTTACGAGGATATACTTTACGGTGTAGTACATTACGTTACGCAAGTCAGCATATTGGGTGCGTTCAGTGATAAAAATCTAAAGATAACCTTCAAGCAAACTATTCCGTTTTGGATCCGTGCACGAAACGTAGTCAACAACGTAGATATGGACGGCTGAGTACCTGGCACTCACACATTTTTTTCTTACAAGGGTATTTCCTCAAATTTCATGGTCTTAGAATGAGCTATGTAAAGTTTTGACGTAGAACTGCATTTGAAGCTCTTTTAGATATTATTAAGGAGATAATTTCACTATAATTTTTATAAAGTGTGAATGGCAAAAAATGTGCACATTGATTAGCGGTGATAAGGATAACTCCAGTCTGTCATTGTATTCCGAAAATATAAGTACTTCCATTCCATCACAAAATGGCAGAAAATATGGTGATTAGTCAATCTTCTTAGTCCATTAACATTAGGTACGTACCTATGTCTACATTAATAGGGTAAAGCATCCAATTTCATTTGACAGAAAATCAAAATCACCTAAAGAAATAAACTTCAATCACTCATCACACAAAAACATTCTTCCATACTTTGAAATACTTTGTCAAAAGCTTTAAAAAAAAAAGTTGGCAATAAAGATGTTCCACTGAAAATGAAAAAAAATCAATAATTTTTGAAGAAAAACATATATATTACTCTTCATATGTGTATACACTTTTCTTAAAATCATCAAAATATAATTTAAAAAATTACAAAAAAAAATAATTTCACTAAAATCCTCGACACAAACAAAACACGCCAGTATGGAACTCTTCACATTTTCACACCAAATCTGTGATGATGATGATGATACAAAAGCAAAAATTAGACATTCCATTAGGAGCAAAATACAAGAGGAGGAAAATTCACAAAGTGTTTGGCAAAAGCATCTCAGTCACGATGCTTGAGTCGAGAAGAGGAGCACCACATGGTGTTGTTGACACGCTCTCCATTCGTCATTTGCCGAAAATGCAAAAAAACCTACACATAGATACAGATAAAATGAAAAAAAATTTTACGGTGAAGGTATACTGTAAGTATGCTGAACAGAATTACCAGGGCGGTTTTGTTAGATGGGGTTGATGCATTAGTACCTATACAAAAAGCAATCCTGTCACTGACAGCCACCTTCAACTTGTTGAACATAAACCAAAAGGGGCTTAAAAATCAAACGCACAACTCATCATTATCATCATAGTTACGTTATAAGATATGTACTTGCCAGAGTTGCCACCTCTAGAATATTTCAATCAGTTAATAAGTTACGTGTTTTATAACTGTAGTATAGACTGGTAGTAAAGATAACATGGTTTTAGCGATAACATCAGGTAGAGTGACACATTTTAATATGCACATATATGAAGATCTGTAAAGAATTTTGGAAGTTAGAGATTTATTAATGAAACCATATCGATTTTTTTTTTAATTTAAAATCGAAATTTTTTGTAAATAATTATTAAATCCAACCCTATAGCGTCGCTCTTGTTGAACATTTTTCGACATGTTAGACCAACAGTGCTGTCAAAGTGAGTACTAAGGGAGTATTAGTACTCTCCTTGCATTCCGTTCTCTCTCACTTTGATTGTGCTCACCTTAAAAATATCTAAAATATTTGCTAAAATTATTTTTAATCACACTGAATGTGAGTTAAGTTCTTAATTTTGAATAGATATTATTTTTGTCTTTGGTATAAGTTATTTATAGTTTAATTAAGTTAATTAATTTATCAACTGCGTTCTTAATTTCAACTTTAAGACTCAGTTAACTTTGGATTTACTGAACTGATACTTTTGATGATGTCGCACCATATCGATTTAAATAGATTTTTGTCAGATAAAAGTTAAAGTCATTCCTTTACTGAGTTAACTCGGGTTTATTTTATTTGAAAAATGAACTAAATCTGGCTTAACTCAATAGTTTCCATAGCTTTGAAAAACAACCCTGAGTAAAATAGCGAGGTGTTAGCATAGTGTTTATTGGTAGTTATTTTCTTACTTAAGTGACAATTTTATTCAAAACTAGTGTTGCATTTTCGAAATACAAAATTCTGGATCTATGTTTCCATCCTATCGGGACATAAAGCCAAATTTTTTGACTAAAGGGGCAGATGTTCCTGGGCTGTTGATATCAGAATATTCATTATATTACTTCTAAAGCAATTCTATGCAATCTAACCTTTCTAAACAACCATAAGGTGATTTAACACGAAGTGTTTAGTAAATTCATGAACGTCAATGTTTACTTTGTTGTGGTGTTGATGCGCAACACACTTGATAATGATGCATTGCAAGACGAAAGTGAATGTAATGCTGGATTTACACGACTGACAAATTGGCAGTTTTTTGTCAGAAAACTGCCAAAATAATGCGCTTTTCCATTCTTCTGACAGTTTTTTTGATAGTTTACTGGTAGAATACTGCCGATTTTTTAGTCGTTTAAACCCAGCATAAGTCATTTCTCGTTGCTAGTCGTTTCTATGTTCCGCATAAAAAGTTATTTTTTCAACTTTAAGAGGCTATACACACATAGGTACATACTTTAACAGCTACCCTTAAAAACCCTTTAATTAATGAATGAAGCTCTTAAGTCCTCTAGAGACCTGGGTCTCAATCAACAAGCTTCCCTAGACAGATTGTAAGTTATCTCTCCAAGTTATGTAAGTGGTTAAGTTCAACTTCTACTTATGGGCCTCAACAAGAACAGAGTAAGTAAAAATCAAACAGACTGCAATTTTTAATTATTATGTAAAATATTCATCTTTTCGTAAAGATATTATACTCGTTCGTGTAGAGTATATATGGCAACACTGATTACTCGCGCTGTTCGATGTATGGCGAGGGTGGTATTAGTGGGATTTCAGAGGCTGGCACTCAAGTAGTATTAATGTTTTTTGTGTCTCGCAAGTTTGAGGCATTTGGCCATGTGGTATTTCGTGTGCGTTGGCCTGTCAATTAAAGGTGATGGTTTTCACAAGAACGAAAAACACACATTAAATTAAGAGCAAAAACCGAAAAGGCTGATTTTCGATATCTTATTCTTCATTCTTCCCTATCCGACATTTGTATGTTGTTTATGATGCTAAACTTTATTATTATTTTTCTTAGAAATAATTATCACCTATGCGTTGTATCTATATCTGCTGACTACCTATAGGTACCTACATATTCGTGTTAAAATTGAAAGTGTGTTTCTTTTTCTTGTCATAATAAATACTTAGAAGTGTTTCAAAATTGATTAAGATTTACGATAGCGTTTTTACGACACAAATAAAAGGTAGGTTAAAGACTTATGTGTACATATCTATGATGTAGATGTTTAAAGAGTATTGATTGCATTACAAAAATATCTGGTTGGCAAATTTAGTTAATTTGAGATTCTCTAACTCGGCAAAAATGTTTTAAGTAGAACTTTCAATCAGGCAGGGGGCAGTTTTAAGAGAAATCCCTTCAACCAGTGCGAATATATTATATATTTTCTAAATGCTTCTTAGGCCCATTTTTTTCAGTGGTGAGTTAAACAGGAATTAGTTAACTCAAGAAGTAAATTAACTCACAGTTAAATAAAGAAACAGTTTTTCAGTAGAGAATGCACGCGGAACGACTAAACAAACTTGGAGGATAAAAAATCAAAAGCATTCCTGAGTTAACTCACCAAATTTGATGAGTTAACTCGACTTTAACTTTAATTTTGCACTGAAAAACAGGACCTTAGTGAATCAAATCGTAGGTGGCGCAGTTGTTTAGCAATTGCTGGATCTGGAGCATCTATAATAAATATCAAACAAATTACTTGATATTCAAACCCAGAAAAGACATAGCTAGGGTCTTTGTGACCTGACCTGGTAATTGGCCAATATGAGAGCCAACGGCGATGCTGGGCATCCCTCATAACACTTATTGTCGTAGCTGTGGGGACCAACAGGAAAAAGAAACAAATGTCTCGCTATGACCAGAATGAGAGTACAATCATTTGGTAAGACACTCTTTGACGACATCAACGAACTTTGGGAACTTTCTTGAAGCGACGAAATGCTTCTAAGACAAACTTCGATGGTTACTGTAAAGTGTCTTCCATCAGAATCATAAAACCGCGAACAAGCGGACTCCGGACTTTTGAAGGGAGTTCAGGGTGCATAGTGGCCGGGGCATACTACCGGGGCATTTGTCGCCTTAACACCAGTCAACAATAAGCTGCCTCGTGTAGCGCAGTGTAGATAGTTAAAGTGTGAATGGTTGTCCAGTGGAGTGGGTGTCTTAAGAGTAGCGTCTAATTGATTGAACTATACAAACCACAACCCATATCACTTCGCATGTGCCATGTATTTGCATACATCAATTGGTTTCAGGTCTTCATTGGAGACCTTTTGTTATGCAGAGAGAGAGCATGCGGAGGCCACTGGATTGTCGCATCCAAAGCATGTTACTGGGCTATTTGCCTGGGAGCTCGAATCACATCTCTGAGCCAGCCTGGCATATTGGTGTAGTGATCAGCTGAGTATTACACCCACAAATCCAGGTGATAAAATCATTTCTAGCGCACAGGTCAACCGAGATAGATATGGTATCAAAACGGCGCAATGGAGCGCTGAGTTAGGCTTTGCTCGTGGCCGCTTTTCTATATATCTGTAGGTACATATGTATAGTAGGTACCTATTCATCTTTGTATTCAATCTGACCTACATTTTTTTTACCTTATTTCAATTTTTTCGAATGATTCCAGAAGAATCGATAATAATTTTTGTAAACTTTATAAACAAGAAATTCCCACGAATTGAATACCTTTTTCCTTTGTCCCTTTTAAGGTCGAAATTCAAAAGAAAAAGGATTTTTCACAAAATCCTCCAGCACTGCTTCATCAATGCCATGATAAACTGTTAATTGTGTCCAACACAAACATATTTAAATACCTATTGCATAGCAGCGACAATAAATTTCGTCATTTCATTTTTTCTTTAGTAGTTCAACAAATAGATAGATAGCATTAAGGCCTCATTTAAATCACATTAACAATAAAACCGAATAATTATAACTCTGCCGAATCAATTAAATATATATTTCCTTGTTTTTTTATTGATTCTCTAATTTTACTTTCCCTTAAAGGTCGAAAGCAAAGCATCCATTTTTACAGCGGAAGATATCATAACTAGACACAACTCTCGTGATACATTTTCATGCCATGGTCAAATTTGCAGAAGTAGGTGCAAGCCACAGAAGAAAAACGACAATTTCATTCATCCTTGATACCTTTACCTATGTACCAATGCCTGAGTTCTTCTATAGAAAAAATATGTAGTAGAACACTTCTGTTGCATCCGATGTTTTCCTGAACTAACAGCACACGGAATTCTGAAAATATGAATGCTTTTAAACACACACATATAACCACCGCGCCATACACTTCCTACCTATACCAGCAGCAGAAAAACTCAAAGGATATAAAGGGATAATTTCAATACATTTCCTTGAAAATAAATGGGGGAAACAGCTGGTAGAATGTTTCCGACACCTGTGCTCATCGCAGACATAGTTGTATGATATAATAGGATATTCCCAAACGTGTATGTTTGTGAGAGGAATTATAAAAAAAAAAAATAAGTAAAATTCCCTGTAACGGGCAGAAAACCAGAAGTCAAATTGGATAGTGAATATCTATTACCTCACCACGTTGTCCTTGTGCGGTGTTGGGTTTGTTTTCTTCTATGCCAAAACCGCCAGCAGCAGTAGTAGCAGCAGCTGAAAACCTATATAATCCCAACTGCAGACCCAGTATAATATTGTGGATACTTATGTAGAAGTATAGGTACATGTGGCCGACAGAATATTTTAAAGGACATGCGGCAGCTCACATTCAAACAAAAAGGAAGTCGAATGCAGCTGCATTAAAGAAGAACAAAATCGGAACCAAAACCAAAGAAAACTATATATGTACAGCAAGCATGAACGGAAGAAGGTGTGATGAAGATATGACTATGAGGCGTTTTTCGAAAGAAGCGCACATCTTGTTCGTCCTTGCTCAATGCTCATCCTCATAATACACGTGTTGAGTTGAACTTTAAACTCTCACTCTCTCTTTCTTCTTTTTTGTGTGTAAAAGCCTAATTGCATCCTACTTTCGTTAACATTCTGAACTGAACCCTTTTGGTGGCATATTTTGCAACTAAACTATGTAAAGGGTGGCTTTCATGGAAAAGTGATTGTTTTTAGAATAACACTGCTGTGCACAATTTTATGTTTTGTTTTTTTTTTTTTCTTATTTTTTTTTTTTTAATTATTAAGAGCCGATTTTTTAATCATCAATTAAGCAGTCAGTAAACTATCAGAGGAATAAATAGGAACATATGTTCGATTTATCTGAAGAATAAGTAGGTACCTGCTATCTGATGTTTAAATGACTATTGAAAAATGGGCCTTAAAAGTAAAAGATTTTAAATACATAGTTACCGATAATTGTGTTAGAAGTCTTTGTCAAAAAATTGTGTGTCAGCAAGAAGACGCACGACGGAAACTGAGCTTTTTTCTTTTTACTTGATTAAACAAAGTTTTCGACACACCGTGTCAGTCTGTGCGTTGGATTACCATTTTTTTTTTAAATTACAAGAGCAAGTCGTGAATTTTGTTTATTAGGTATTATTAAGCAGTCTTGACGGCTCTAAGAAATGAACCCGAAAATTTTTCGGAAAAAAAATGCTGGAATTGTGAAATAAAATTGAATTGGAATTATTATTACAATTGCATTTGCATTTTAAGTTATAAGATACCTACCTGCATTATACATGACACAAAAATTTAAAATTTACAATCCCCCAATATAAAAAAGGGTCTGTTGTCTTAAATGTAGCCTCTTAAGCTACGATTAGACGGTCAACGAAAATGGTCAACGCGTTGACTCTCTGAAGTCCAAATGGCATTAAATGCCGTCCCAAAGTTGTCTTGCCTTGTGATCGTCAACGCAGAATTCTATCCATGCGTTGACGGCTGCGTTTACACCGACGTTGACATTGTTTTTACCAACGCATTGACTTTTTTCGTTGAGCGTGAATCACCCTGAGCAAATGTTAGGACAAAATCCCAACGTTGACATGGCATACTTTTCTGCCACATCAACGTAGTCTGCGTTGACTTCCGTGTGACATTGACGGACTATAGCGTCATTAGTGTGATCGTCAATGTGTCAAAGCGTTGACATGGTAAGCGTTGACGGTCTATTGGGAGTGTGTTGATGACTTTTTTGGTGACGTCAGAGAGTCAATGCGTTGACCATCTATATTGACCGTCTAATCATAGCTTTATGCTTTCTTGCACATCTCTTCTGCTTTTTATTTATATTACATTTATTTTCAGTATTTTTTTAACAGCACTGAATGCCAATATATGTATTCACGGATATACATATATTTATTTTATTTTTTTGAAATCCTTGGTCACATTCCACACATTTGCAGTACGTGTCGCAGATGTTGGCGCGTGTCCCATCGTTGGAATTCAATTAAAAAGGACACGAAAAAAAAATGTATGAGCGAGCATAACGAAACGAGGAACTCCTTGACACAGGTGTAGTTGATTGCTGCATCCTTTTTCGCCAAAAAAGTCACACACTGCGATGCCCTCTGCCTCTGTCTCTCCGTCTTCGCTCTCCCACAGCACAATCATCATATTCTAATTTGTCGAAAAGTGAACACAAAAGGATAACGACTTTGCTTGCCGCCTGCTTGTCTGCCATCATCAGTTAAAAGGTATCCAGTATAGTTACTGTAGTCCAACGCATCCGTTGCCCATTTCCAATTTTGCTTCCATTATGATATGACTGACTAATTTGACAATCACGTAATAAGGATAATTCAGGACGTGTGTATAAATGTTTGTCAATGTCAATATGAATAGCTGGGAATAACAACAGTTGTCAAGGTATCCAGAATTCGCTCAGAGAAATGGGGATGAGGAAACCTATTCGACTCTCTCTTTGTGTTCTGTGTTTTGATGACAGAAATACCGACCCCATTTTCAAATAAAAAGTATACTTTTGTTGTTACTGCTGAACGCATCCTTGTTTCTTCTAATAAATCACAAAATACAAGTAGGTAGGTATATAAGCTGGAAGCTTGAGTTTACCTACCTACGCAAAAATAAAATACGAATTTGAATAGTGTGGGAATTTCAGATGGCAATTCCATGTGATGTGTGAGAAGAATATCGCTGTTTATTTTCTGCCAAACCCAAGCCTGGTCTTATCACAATTTTACTATATTCATCATTGACTGCATGTAAGATAATTGAGGAGGGTTGGAAAAGGGATTTCCAACAGAAGTAAATGTGTGTGCTTGGGTAAACAAAGATAAGCGATATGCAGTGAGGTCGATGAGGGGTGTTTTTCTAAGTCTATACATTTTGTTTAATTGAAAGGCTGGGCACAATCTAGGAAGGAAAAAAGCAACTCATCACTTGGAAGTTTTAAGCTTTTTCAAAACAAAGTTATTATCTTACACATAGTTTTCCCAGAAGCCATCAAAGCTGCCACTAGCAAGCAAGGGGATAGTTCTGTCCAAAGACTTAAACCATTTTTACGATATACTGCTTGATTCACCTTGGAATGCGCAATCTCACTGATTACGAAAAAAAAAACTTTTAATATTTGTTAGGTTAAAGTTTAGAGTTAACTCATCAAATTTGGTGAGTTAACTCAGGAACTGTTCGATATTTAAAAAGTCAATGGCGTAAAATGTTAAACAATTTAGTCCGACGCACATTAAAGCGTTTTGAGTATGATGCTACTTTAGAAATATGATTTTCCAAATTTTGGATTTTCCAAATTTTAAACGAGTTAACATCGTACTATCTTTTTAACATTTTATTAAATTTAAAATCACTAAATAACTATTTTATCTTTATAGGTCCAGTTGTTAGTGCATAAGTTAACTCCGAGTTAAATCACAGTTATAGTTAATCCTGCAAATACTAAATCCAAGTGTGACAGTACTTATAGAAATCAATGTTTTGCTATCGCATTCGAGATTGCGCCACTATAAAAATCACCCTTTTCATAGTGTTTTACATCGATTTGAATAGATTTTTGACAGGCATCTTTCAGAAATACCTATTTGTTGACTTGACTCAGGATCTTAATTGTCTGAAAAATATGTTTCAGGAGTAAACTCGTGTTAAACCCCGAAACTAGGGTAATCTCGCTCTGAAAAACTGGGCCTTATAGTCTATCATATTAACTCCATGTGTCACTTTGACAATAAAAAAGGTGTGCCTACTTTTTTCCACGAACTTTCGTTCCGAAAATAAAACTCTTTTAAAAAAGTCAGGTAGGTAATTTGTAAAGTGAAAACCTGACAATTATCAAATTTCTGTCCCATAAATAATTTGGTTAAGGCCGTTGTCCATTCTGGAATGTAATAGCCACCTAAAGTAAGGTAAGTCAATAATTTAACGAATTTGAAAAATTTGTCTTCGAATCGTACAACAATTGTGATGATCAATAAATTGTCAATAATTTTACTAGAATGGTCAAGAAATTTTTATGAGACAAGAAAAATACAAATAATAATTCTATCACTGTGTTGACCGGCGCGCGGCGTGGGGCGGCAATTGAGCTTGAGTCATGTTCTGAAATTGACGTGACAAATATGATTCAAAATGCATTAGATTCTAACGGGTGATTTTTTGGCTGGTTTGGTTTTGGCAACACTGGTTTTGACAGCTGACGTGTGTTTAGTACCTTGTGTCACTGTCAAACAGCTTCAGTTTGGTTTGCAATTTAACCATGGATCGTCTTACAAATGAACAACGCTTGCAAATTATTGAATTTTACTATCAAAATTCGTGCTCGGTTCGAAATGTTCATCGCGCGCTGCTTGTGTTCAGCGATGAGGCTCATTTTTGGTTGAATGGGTACGTAAATAAGCAAAATTGCCGCATTTGGAGTGAAGATCAGTCAGAAGCATTGCAACAGCTACCAATGCATCCCGAAAAAAGCCACTGTTTGGTGCGGTTTATGGGCCGGCGGCATTATTGGGCCATATTTCTTCAAAGATGATGCGAATCGCTACCGAGCGATGATAACAAACTTTTTTTTGCCCGAAATGGAAGTTCTTGACTTTCATGATATGTGGTTTCAACAAGACGGTGCCACATGCCACACAGCACGCGAAACAATGGCGCAATTGCGAGGCGAGTTTGGTGAACAGTTAATTTCACGTTTCGGGCCGGTCAATTGGCCGCCTAGATCGTGCGATTTGACACCATTAGATTATTTTTTGTGGGGGTATGTCAAGGCTAATGTCTATAGGGCAAGCCCGCTTCGATTGACGCACTGGAAGCCAACATCCATGCATTCATTCGTGAGATACCGGCCGATATGTGTGAAAGAGTATGCCAAAATTGGACTCAGCGGATGGGCTACCTGAGACGCAGCCGCGGTCAACATTTGCATGAAATTATCTTTAAACATTAAATTGCAAGGTTCAAACTATCGATTCAAATAAATATTTCATTCATTTTTTCGAATTTTTTGTGTTTTTTTTTTAAAAAAAGTTCTAAACCTCTTAAAAAATCACCCATTATTATCCACCAATTTATTGAAAGTCACGATAAGAAAAGAATGAAAAATCATGTTAGAGGTCCTTTTGCAAACATTAGTACTTTTTCTATATTTAAAAGAAAGAATAAACTGTAGGAATTCAGTAATCACGTAATGGATTTGGATTCGGTACGGTACCATTGGCAACCGGAAATTGATAGACGGACACTTCACCACCGCGCATCGATTTAGTGTTGGATTTTTAAGTGCTGCCCGTTTTATTGTCAGATTTTTCGTGTCTGGGTATTTTGTTTTCGTGTTGGCAAAGTAGTGTAGATTTTATATAGTAGTATTTATTTAATAAGACTATTTTTACTGACGGGATGCAGTTTTTTAATGTTTTACTCGCAATAAAATCAAATTGAAATTTTGTGTCAAAAATTGAAACATACAGAAATTCGCTTGTTTAGCAAGATTTCACTTTACATTGCAATAAATAAAATGTTCTTAAATTTTACACTATGTAAAAGTTGCCAAAAAACACGGGTATTACGGGCAAATCTGTATTTTTTGGGTGTCACCAACCACATTTTATTCCAAAAGAAACAAGGGCCATATTGAAAAATTGACTGTCTGTAGGCAGTGTTAAAAAGACTAGTCTTGAAAGAACGACAGCGAACTAACCAGTGGCGGCACAGCTGTAACGAAAATTCCAAGCACTAAAAGGTTGGTGGTGAAGTGTCCAACGGTTAAAATTCGACACTGAATAGTTGCTTCGATTTCAATTCAATGGCAAATTTCGTGTCAAAAAAATAAAACAGTCAAAATATATAAATATAAAAATCATGATTTTTTTTTTTTTAAACTGATAAAAAATTTGTGTCAATAGCCATGTTCAGGAAGATAAGATTTCAAAGACTTCACCAATCTCAGTTACATGAACAGAATTCCTCAGCAAAGTTCAGCATCTAACCCGATTATAACCAATACAGGTATACCTCTGGGCTCAGTCTTAGGTCCATTATTATTTTCGCTATTTATTAACGACCTTCCTGATGTCATTCGTAATTGCCAATTTCATTTATATGCTGATGATGTGGTTCTTTACATCTTTCGTAAAATTGGTCTGATGGAGGACTTTATAGAACGGTTAAATGAGGATTTAAACCATATTCATACTTGGTCTAATAATAATGGTATGAAACTTAACCCTGACAAGTCTGTTGCAATGTTGTGCTCTAGAGATGAGCTCAATCCGGTAAATTTTCCCTGGGTTGTTCTTGATAACGAGCAAATTGTCTATGTGGATGATGTTAAATACTTGGGATACAGAGTAAACAGTAACAGCTGTAGAGCAATATCAGATACCATTAGACGTATTTACTTCGGACTACGAACACTAAGATCTTCCTCAGAATTATTACTGCCCAATATGCAGAAATACTTGATTAAGTCAGTGATTATGCCCTATTTTAATTTTAATTGTTCAGTCTATCCAATTTTGGATTGTGAGTGTAAGCGAAGGCTAAATGTTGCTCTTAATGACTGTATTCGTTTTATCTACGGCATTCCGAGATATTCTAGAGTATCACACTCACAGCATACTGTCTTTGGTATGAACCTTGATAAGTAAAGGGTCCGCCAAATAACTTTTTTTTTTTGAAAATGGCGCAAAACATCGAGTGTAGCTTCGGCTGTGTGGCACGTAGCGCCGTCCTGTTGAAACCAAATGTTGCCAATATCCTCCTCTTCAATTTTTGTAAACGAAAATTCGTTCAACATGGCCCGATAACGATCGCCATTGACTGTAACGGCCAATCCTTGCTCATTTTCGAAAAATGGCCCAATTATGCCTCTGGACCAAAATCCGCACCAAACAGTGACTCGTTTTGGGTGTATCGGCTTTTCAATGTATGCGTGCGGGTTTTCTGTGCCCCAAATGCGACAATTTTGCTTGTTTACTACCCGCCAAGATCAAAATGACCTTCATCTGAAAAGATGATTTTTTTTGGCAAAATCGGCATCTTCTCTAAGTCGATCGCAGGCCCACTTAGCGAAGCGTATACACAACCATATTCGTTCAGCGGAAGGATAAAACTAATTATCTGTCAAATCAGACATGAGCTAAGTGTTACCATTCACGAAATAAGCACTAGTTAAAAAAAAAAAACGTTAGATGGCGGTCCTTTTATTTCAGATTCAGGCTACTTCTAAAATTCCATGATGTCATCCACAATAGATGTCCTGTTTACTTAAGTGAAATGCTCCATTTTGCACTTTCACAAAGAGGATTAAAATTAATTTTACCACGTTTCTCGCATATCATAGCTGAACGTTCTTTTTACGAATTTGCAATTCGCCTATGCAACTTACTTCCAAATAAATTGCAAACCACAAACTCAACCGCCGCTTTTGAGAGGAAATTATTTTTGTTATTAAATTATTTTATTATTTTTTGCTATGTACATCTATTATTTTGTTTCTTTTTTACCTAATGTATTATTTTATGAATAATGAATTATAAAAAATACTGCTTTATATTTAATATTTATTAAACTATTAAGTTAACCTAGCTTTGAATATTTATTTAAATAACAATTAAATTGAATTGAATTTATTAAACAAACAAAATTTGTAACTTAAATCCTAGATACTCTAATGGTCAATTTCATAAAGCCCTTTTAACTGTTAAACAGGCTTTTAAATCTTTAAATGACGTTTGTGCCATACAAAATACGTCATTTAAAAATTTAAAAGCCTGTTAAATATTTGTGAAACCGAACATAAAAGATTTAAATCTTAATGTATCCTTGTAAAATTACTTTTTTTTCGAAATAAATGAAATGAAAGTTAATCAATCTTGCTGTCAAAATCCTGAGGAAAAAAATTTTGCATTCGCTTACTATTTTTTTGACTAAAATAAATCTCCGAGATCTCATTTTTCTGAAGCTGCCTAATATTTAATAATATTCTAATATTTTTAACACTTTTAATACAAAATTATGTTACACGCCAATACTTTATGAACTGAATATTTGTCAGACAACAGCCACAAGTTTTTAAAATTAACAATTGACATTTTTCATGAATTGAAGGCACCAGGATTCTCCACCGGTGAGGTGAGTATAGGTACTATACGCAAACAATTTTTTAAAGTGCGAGCAGATTGTTGTTAAAATAATAAATGTATTTTGAGGGATCTCCCATTCAACATCGTTTTCGGATCGACTCAAAGTCTCGCCAGATACGAAATTCAAAAGATTCCCAAAACAGCTTTTAAAATTTACGAATACATAAGGAAGGTATAGGTATATCGTATGTGTACCGCAAGTGACTAGTTTCCAAAAATAAATAAGTCTCGGGAGGTCTGGGAAGAATCATCTTTTCCTTTCAATTTTCCCCCCTCAGCCTTTGGGAGTGTATGTGTGTTTATCGACTCACATATTATGCGGATGGCATGCGTTCCCTGCTCCGACAATCTTATTGCTTGAGATGATTGCCAGCTGCAGCAGCTGAGTTTTCAATTGCAAAGCATGTCAGTTGAGTTTGTGGCGCGGATGTTTCACAGATGGCAGTCGAAATTTTTAAGGGGAAAATCCATTCCAACAGAGCAATATAGTCGAAACAAAACAGAGACCAAACAAAAAAAAAATAACATTATAAAATGCGTATTCGAATATTTGAAAACATTAAACCAGAATGTGCGAGGAACTGTTGTTAACTTCAGTATTTTTGTTTTTTTTTTTTTTTAATTTCAACTTGTGAGTATATTAAAGTGAATATTTTATTGAATGAAATATTTAGCGTTTCATGGGGATTTATACTGAGAATTTCAATATTCCGGAAGGTAATGGGAACAACATTACAAGGGGTCACACAGAAACGGAATAAAATGATTTTATAGACAATAAGCAGTCAAGATGTTGGCCTTTTGTTGTTATTTGAATTACTTTTGTTGAAACACCTTTTCACAATATGAAAATAATTTCTGATTTTTGTCAACTATTATTTTTACTGTACGAATTTAATCATATATATCTTTAGGGAAAAAATAAATTTATAGCCGCATTCGATAATACACCAAGGCTGCGCTGACATTGTTAAAAAGTCTTTTGTATTTTTTTTTTTTAATAATTTATACGTAGAACAAAAGTAGATATTGGCTACAGCCCTATTCTGACAAACCTCATTGATGCATCGCAAGTAGGGCTACCAATCGTCAGCATTTAGCCTGGCCCGTTATCAGCCTTTTTACGGCTCTATCAGGACCAGACAAGGCTTCGTGATTTTGTCAGGCTTTATCGTTCCTTCGGTTACTTTGCTTTTGGTGCGGTTGTTTTTCGACATCGTTAAAATATGTTTTTGGATTATTTCGCGTTATAAATTATTTTAGAGTGCAATTTTGTACTCACCGCGTGAGTTTACAAATCTGGTTAGTTCAACAAAAAATCAATAAGTCAAAGAACTGAGTATACATACCTACAAATAGTTCAATACAGATGCATTCATATATCTTCCTTCAGTAAAAAATATTATAAAGTGACAAGCGCAGATATGACCAAAATGACAACAGAGAAATAAAATTCAAAATCAATCTCCCAATTGAAATTGATATATTCTAATAAGTAGATAGATATACATATGTACATATGTTATGTTTTCAACAAAAAAATTGTTTTTATAAGATTTAATTTATTAAAATCAACAGATCTTAAATTAAAACAGATAAGAAGCTGGAGCAGGGAACCAACTTCAGAACATTCTTCATAATGTACGTATTTACATAAATAATGACAAAAATTGTAGTGAAATATAATAAGTTGTATGTACCTATACTTTTGGCAAATTATATACAAAAACAAATACCCATAAGTTTTTTTTTTGACTTAAATATAGGAAATGCATCAAAGTTGCTACAGTTTTTAGTTTTTTTATGAATGTAAATTTATTTTGAAAAAAAAATAAAAATTTGTGTGTAAGAATTTTCATAACAGAAAACAAGATTTTCTTTCCTTACTGACCGAATTGTTAATGGTAATCCTAAGCACATAGTCAGAACTCAGAACTCAGAACAAACTCACAAGGCGAGGTAAACTTGATTTTCTCATGTCCTTTTAACTAGGTCACAAACACTATCATAATTAAAAAACAACATTGTTTTGAGATTAGCCTTAAACCTTAGTAATGTTGTAGATTAAATTTTAAGGGAAAAAATTTTACATTTTGTTTGCCGTAATTAATAGTTATTAATAGGTGTATTCAGTAAAAATTCCAAAGTTAAGATCATAGACCTAACTTTTTATGACAGCAGGGCAGTCAGAGCCCTGAAGAAAGTTAGAGAATCTGAATATCTGAGAAGTCTGAACGTACCCAATTACAATGTGGTATAAGTGTTCATTTTTTAGTTTAAGATGTTCGGATAATACCGAAAAAGAATCACAACAAAATTCACAAGGATTCAACCTCCCAAGAGCTTGTGACTTGTGAGCCCTCACAACGCCAATGGCAGAATTGCGGTATAAATATTGGACGAGACTATAGAGAAAGGAAGTGACTCCAGACATGCCAATTATAACAGTTTTGGGTTATATAAGTACTGTTTATGCGGCCCCGCAACGCCAGGGCCCTCCACCGGTGAGCATACTTCAGTCACCCAGATTTTGTTTCAAGTCGCCCGAAGCACGTTAACGCACAACCACTTTTAATGGCGAAAAACTGTTATTTTAACTGTTATAAATGGCATGTCTCTAGTCTCGTCCATTAAAAGTAAGCGTGCATCAATTCACACTTTAAAGAATGGCCCCACAGATCCAGGGCCCTCCACCGATGGGCATACTTCAGTCACCCATTTTTGTTTTCAAGTCGCGTGAAGGGCGTTGATGCACACTTATTATGAATGGCGCCTTAAATTGAAGTCCGCGAGCTCGACAATATTTTGTTCCAACAATACGTCGCTAACGTGGACTAACTCCCCATCGAAATATCCCCCAAACGAACTCCCAAAAAATTTTATTGGAGTTGGAGAGTTTTTTTCATATGAATAGATCCCCAAATCTGGAGACATTTTTCATTGTTTTAATTTGGGTGGATGCTTCGCCTTAAAAATTTCTTGTTTTAGAATGACATTTATTTTTGGCATTTTGAAATTTTTTTTTTCATTTTAAATTTTACTATACAGCGTCCGTAGCACCCAAATCGACAAATGTAAGATAACGCTCAAAAACTTACATATCGCACGTTTCTATATGTAGGCTTTACCGCACTAAAGACTAAAGCATAACACAAACTTTCTGAGGCATTCGGTTTACTTTAAAGACAACAAGGAAACATTGTGGAAAAGATTACAGGGGGCAGAGGCGACCGGCGGCGTGCGCTTACATTAACGATTATTCACCATCACAAATTGGAAAATCAAATATAGAGAAAAATTTTTCATGGGATCATACACCTTGAACAATAGCAACAAACTTCACCACAAACAAAAAGTTCAATTCCCTGCGATTAGTACCGAATAGACCAGAAATCGATGTTTGAATTGTTGTCAATTTAAAGTTAGTTACCGTTCTGTTAAAAAATAACTTACCCTCGCCAACTAGGCAACTTCGGAGCAACTTAAAGTTGCCCGAAGTTGCCGGTAACTAGGTTCCGCGAGCAACTTAGAGTTGCCGGCAACAAAGGTGCTTAGTGGGCGCTCTCCCATATTAACCAATGCAATTGAATCGGGAGCAACAAAAAGTTGCTGCGGCGGCAGGCCTAAAAATCGCAGAAGATAGTCAGATACCCAATTGGGATATTACGCAATTAATGTAGCCTTTACTTTTTACCACACCCACACCTTAAATCAAACTCAAGTCCATAATGGTTATCAGTTTCTCACTTTTCACGTACATCAGTGTTTCCCAACGTGGGCTCCACATCCTACCAGGGAGGCAATTTAAAATTATACTGCAATATACTTCTCTCCGAAAAATGTATGCTTCTTGTGTTTCCACCCGTGGATATATTTACATTTCTGAACGCATCCAGCATCCGTCATTCATCAATTGTGTTAACTGTTACCAACTTCACTTTACTGATTGACACTTGCCGGCAAATATGAATCAGATTGCTTTAAAAAAAAATCCTCTGGATATAACAAAAGGGGGAGACTTGAGTCTGACTGCCTGAACACAATGGAGACGGAGCTGAAACTGGAGCTGCTGCTAGCTGTCAAAATATTGAATACACATAATTTCAATGTTGCGAATACAATGCGACGTAACTGCAAACGGAGCCGCTGCCGCAGCTGCAAGAGTTCACCAAGTTTTAAAGTTTGTGTGCAGCATTTTTGACATTTCAAAATTGATGGAGACCCACATGAAGATGATAATCCCCGGCAGCCATTTTAATTTGCCTACAAGCTTAAACTGTCAGATTGCAGATAATGTAAGCGAGACATGAGGATTTTGGAAATGTTCTCGCGAGACATAGCACAAAAAAGGTTAGGAAGCACTGACTTACACAATCAGAGTCTTCTAAAATACTTTTTCTGCAATTCCACGAACTTTTCTCACAAAAATATGTTGAAAGTATTAACAGAGCAAATTATGGCTGTCTAAATACAAACTCTGGAACAGATAGAATAAAAGCATAAAATTCACAACCTTGCATACCTAAAAATAGAAAACCAAGTTTTTTTTTATTTTAAGAAAATTGAAAAAAAAAATATAAGGTAAACATCTTAATTACGTCCCCAGAAGCCTCAATTTTGTTTGCATATTATACATATATTTTGTGCTCTAGATTAACAAAAACATCGGCCACCTGTACGCGTGTGTAACGACCAAACAACTCAATTCCAATTCCAAAGAATTTATAGACTTCGAACATTGAACGAATTCAAAATACCTTCTTCTTCCAGCACCAGTCCTCTATTTCTGACTCTGGCTCGGGCTATATGTTAGGTAAACCTATATATCGTCAAGTTATATAAATGTGTACGAAATGAAAAATAGATCCCATCCTCCCTTTGTCGGCTTTATCTGCAAGTGTCAGCTGACATTTAAACCATGGATAGTATGGGAGTTAACCATAGTATCGAAGAGAGAGAGCATGGAATGGGGGAGATTGCTGAAGGCATAATTGTGTGTATTGCCAATGCCAAACACACAACACACAAAATATTTTCCCTTAACAGTATTTTCCAATTTTTTTTTTTTTTGCTTTTGCTTTTTCAGTTTTTGTTTTTTTTTTGCGAAAACAGCCCCATCAACCAGCCCACACTTCCCCAACGAGCCAAGTCTCGAATTCTTTGAAAACTACCCCCCAAATAGGGGGCAACTGCTCCTCTTTTGGAGCAGATGTGCGCGCTACGCTGTTAAGAATGGAGCCGGAGCGGAGCGACTCTGCAACGATGATGGTGGTGAAAAATCCATCGCCGAGTGTTCATGACATTTCTCTTATTACCTTTTTGCCAAAGTGGAAGTTTTTCACGAGATTACTACCCGCAAGGGGCCACGGCAAAATTACTTCTGCTGTGTGTGTCCAACTCCTCCAGTCAGCCAGCCAACATCTCCTTAAAATCATCATCATCAACCCCCATTCTTTGAATTGATGGAGCGGAGCGGTGTCAGCGCGGCGTTTTGGAACACACACAAATGTTTGTCAATCCTGCAGAGGGCGAAATGATTTTTGATTATACTTTGGATTTTTTGTGTTCCATCTCCAGCTTGCAAATCCAGGGCAGGTGTTTGATGTTAGATGCCTCGGCGAAACAATCGAGCAACACTTGTTACCACTAAGTGAGTTATACATCTCAATAGGCCTTCCGAAAACGGACGACTTGGATGGAAAGAATAACAACCCACCCACACCCACTCTCACTTAAGGAGGCAAATAGTCTAATATTGCTTTGCCAAATGTTGCCGAGGTAAGGAGCCAGCAGCAGCGGTTGTGGCAGTTCTATGACGTATAACGCAGAACACATTCAACATCAGGCATCCATCAGAAACACAAGGCGCTTCTCGTAGCATAGTCGGCTGTCGGCGGCTGTGGTGGTGCTCGTAGCTCGTAGTCGTTGTTCGTCGAAAGCCAACACAGCAGAGCACAAAGATTTGACTGTAATCTCCAATGCTGCAGTGATTCTGAAAGTTCCTCCATATCGGTCCGCAGTTGTAGATGGAGGATAGAGGCCAGCCGCACCAGATGAAGCACAGATGCTTGAAAATGTCTGGAGCAGATTCTTTTTAAGTGTGCACACGTTTTTGTTGGGCTGCTCGTTGCTGCTGCTGCTGCTGCTAGTTCTGCTACAGATAGACGACCGACCGACGACTACGGTAGCTGCCTCTGCCTCAAGGGGTGGTGGATGAAATGTGGAAAAAAAATTATAATAATACACTGGCTTTGGCCAGTTTAGTGGGTGAGAGGGCTCTGCTGTTGGTGGCAGGCATATGGCGTTGGGTAGTATTTTCCAGGGAATCATTGCTTTTTTTTTTTATTCTGCTGCTTCCTCTGCTCTATGCTCTGGACAGCTGCTTTTAATGTCGATGCTGGACGAGGAACTCTCTTTTGAATTGGATTTGAGTAACACATGGATTGAGTTAGAGGCATTGGCCATCAAGTCTATGCAGATGGAGAACATTGTTTTGAGAAAACAAAACGCCAAATGATTTGCCAATATATATGATTTCCATATGCTACTCGTATTGTATGTAGGTATAGTGTACATATACTGCGACCAAAAGTGGGGTAGAAAAGCTAACGAATAAAATCAGTTTATAGAGTAACCTGACAGTGGGCTTTTTCATTCTTTTAATAAAGCCAAACACATATTTTTGAAGGAAGTGACTCTATACATGCCAATTATAACAGTTTTAGTTTATAAAGTACTGTTTTTGGGGCCTCGCAGGGCCAGGTCCCTCTGCCGGTGGGCATACTTCAGACACCCAGAGTTTTTTTTTTCAAGTCGCGCGAAATGCGATAACGCACGCCCACTTTTAATGGCGAAAAACTGTTATAACTGTTATTAACATATCTCTAGTCGCGTCCATTATTGAAACAACAAACCGAGTTGTGCACTTAAACAGCCCTAAACAAGTCCACCTTTTTGTGTATGTATATACTCAATTAAATTTTGTAATAATTAACTAAATATTTATTATAAAAAGGTTTTCAATTTCACTCTACAACTACCTACTACTATCTATAAAAAAAACAATAAGAGGCGTGTTTTTTGTAAGCACTTCTTCGCTTAAAAGCAAGGGACTAGAAAAATGCCAATTATAACAGTTATAACCTAAAAGTTGGTGTCCATCAACGAGCTAAACGTGATTTGAAAAAAAAAATCTTTTTTTGCCTGAACCCTGAACCATGCCCATTCATATTTTGAATGGATTACGGTTTGGATATAGTTGCGAATATACTTATTGCTTGCCCCACTGTGCGACACTTGTTTGGTATAAAAGCCAGATTATTTTTATTCAACATTTTCTTCAATTTTGGAGAATTCGGTGTGAGAGTGTGGAAATGTGGAGTGAAGAAATGGTAATGGATGGGAAAGTTCAAACAAATTTGGTAGATTTTTTTTTTTTTTATTGAGTTCATGGGAGTGAATCAACTTGCTTTGACCCTCACTAGAGAGAGTATAATAAGAATAAGAAATGAGTTATACAGCAACAAAATTTGTTGTTATATTTGAATGTCAAGAAAAGCTTTTGTTTCCGTCTCACACTCATGTAAATAGAACTAATGCGATGCAACTTTTCTTGAAAATATTAATATGTTCAGCAGTTCGACAGAACATGGTTCCTTGAAACTTTAGGAAGGTAATACATTTGGGCGGGTTCATCAAAAGTCGGAATAAAACTCATCTGAATTTTTTTTTAGGTGTTTATCTTATTTTTTATGAACTTAAAATTCTATTCTACTATTTTTACATTTTAAATTTGTATCAATATAATTTATCCTTGAAACCTGAGCTTTATTGCACCAACAACTTATCACTAATCACTTAGCAAATATCATGAATCTTGATACAATTTTCTTGAGGTGGGATGACATAATTTCTCCGGACATAATGTGCATAGATCTTATGTCCGACTCAAGGCTCATGGACATTATATCCGCAGACATCATGTCATCGCACCGCAAAAAATTCGTATCAAAATTAATGATAATTGATTAGTGGTCTGTTTTTGGTGCAATAGGCCCCTGTTCTGTCAAAGACTATTTCCATAACTTTTGTTCGTTTTTTTCAACGGGTTGGGTACGATTGAATATACATTTCAGAATATCAATTTGAAAATGTCTAATTATCAAAATCTCGCATTATTGAAATTTCGCCACTTCAAAATTTTCCATAATTTAAATCTTGCAAAATTAAAATTTGCAAACCAACCGATTGAGCTCGAACTTAGACCATGTATTATGGATAGATGGCGTTGAAACGAAAAAAATCTCAAAATATGCTTACGTCCGTAACATTCACGCCGTTTAACGTCGGTTTAGATTCAGAAGTCCGTTTAAATTTTCAAACCTACCAATCGGTAATATTCACTCACTTAAACCGACGTTAATTTAAATTTTAGACCGAATGATCGGTTTAACTACCATAAACCGACTCCAACTTAAACGAGGCATTTCGTGGTTAAATAGTTTTAGATAATATTCAACATTTAATTGGTTTATTCAGTCAGTGCAAAATATTTAGTCTAGTAGTACCTAACTAATCGTAGAGTCACTTTCGATAAAGGACAAGCCAGTCGTCGTTGAAAGCTGCACCGTTCCCATGACTGACTTTTGAACGAAACCGAACATTTTTTATAATCGCCACAGCCTCCGGTTTTCAAAACAGTAGCCAGAGATATTGATTGCCAAGTTTTTTAAGGTCTCTTTTCATGTTGAAGCATCGTTCTCGAAATTCGACATCCGTTCGTTGCTGACAGAGGGAAAGAAAAAAAGAGAGGGTGAGACCACACTCGGAAAAAGAGAGATAGAGAGAAAAGACAAATACAATTATATATATAATTCACTGCCACACATGTCCTCCCACCCGCGTATGCGACCGTACGGTGTTATATAGTATTGACGGGATCGTTACGAAATCCCGCAGCACAAAATTCCGGAGATTACAAATACAACAAAATCCCGCACGAAAGTACGCTGCGGGATTTTCAATACTAAAAAGAATATTGATGGTGATTTCGAATAAAATAATATAATTGGAAGAATGTTGGTGATTTCGAATATTATATTTTTCTGGACTTCTGGATCTGGACAAATGGGTTCTGGACAGAGATGGAATTTTTTTTTTTTTTTGAAAAAAATATTTAAAAAAATGAACTTTTCTTTTGGAAAAATTAATAAAAATATCTTTTTTCCTGAACTTTTTTTTTTTGACAAAAAAAGGTGAGATTTTTTTTTTTTGAAAAAAACATTAAAAAAAAAAGAGTAAACAAATTGATTTTTTAAGTTGAAAACTGTTGACATTGGCGGTTGCCAGGCGACTGAATATATCCTAAGCGGAGCAAAAGAGTTGCGTGAGCGGGATGACCACCCGTAAAAGGGGTAGTTAAAATTCTTAGAAACCGCACAGCGGGCTACCCAAGAAAACTGTTGACATAGACGCCTGCCTAGCGACTTTATAAGTGAGCGGTTTAGAGAACCGAAAAAGGGAGTTAAAAAGGCATTTTTTTTTAATTTGTAAAACAAAGTTTATAAAAAATGTTTTGTTTCCGAAAAAAAAAATGTTTCTTTGTCCAAGTTCCAGACCCGATTCCAAAACTTTTTTTTTTGAATTTGTACAAAAGTTGTTTCCAAAAACAAAAAAAAATTTGTCCTTTGTCAAAGTTCCAGACCCGCCTCCAGAAATTTTGTCCTGGTTCCAGATCCGACTCCAGAACCTTGTTTCAAAAAAATTGACCTTTGTCCAAGTTCCAGAGTCACCTCCAGAACTTTTGTCCCAGATCCAGAAACTTACCAAAATATATGGCACAAAAGAATTTTTTTAAGGTGTAAGTTAATAAAAAAAAGTTGTTTCCAAAAAAATAAAATTTTCCTTTGTTCAAGTTTCAGACCCACCTCCAGAACTTTTTTTTTTTAATTTGTAAAAAAGTTTTTTCCAAAAACAAAAAATGTTGTCCTTTGTCCAAGTTCCAGAGCTACCTCCAGAACTTCTGTCCCGGTTCCAGATCCACTTCCAGAAGCTTTTTCCCAGATTCAGAACCTTCTTCCCAGTTCCAGACCCAAGGCCAGAACCTATTTCCCAGTTCCAGACCTACCTGCAGAACCTCCCCCGTCAGACCCACTGCCGTCGACCGACCAGATCCGGACACCAAACAATAGTCGTCGGCCCAGAAAAAATAGTAGGAAACATCGTTCTTCGAGATCCTCATATACAATCGAGGCTTTCCTATGGGAAAGAAAAATTGTATGCGCTTTCGCATTGTATAAGATCCTGTGGGATTTTGTGATGCGGGATTTCGTACCCAACCCAGTATTGACGCGATGTCCCTCAAGTTAGCAGAGCAAAGTGGGCAGAACAAATTTTTTTTGATGGCATAATTAGGCGCTTATTAAGTTCTAATTAAGTACCCAAAAATAAAATTAAGTGCTCCAGTACTTTTGGTAAAAACTAATGTTCTGCTAACTTGATTTCAAGTTAGCAGAGCAATTACCTAAAATGGTTAAAACAAAAGCAAAAAAAAAAAAAAATTGTCTCAAATTAAAGAGCTATTTAAGTGCTCTAAGAATCAAAAAAAAAATTTTAAAAAAAATAATTTGCCTTTAGAAAAAAATATTTTAGTAATTTTTGAAAAAAAAATTAATTTAAATTATTTATCCAACTTTTTAATTAAAATCTATTTTATTGCTTAAAAGAACCGCTAGCTCGAATTAAGTACCCTATTTTCAGAAAGATTTTCCAACAATTAAGCCAAAAAAAATAATTCATTTGTATGGGAAAATGAATTATTTTTTTTTTGGCTTAATTGTTGGAAAATCTTTCTGAAAATAGGGTACTTAATTCGTGCTAGCGGAGCTCTTAATTAATTAAAAAAGATTTGTGTCGAAATAATTTGATTTGTTTGAGAAAAATCGAATTTGAGTTAGCAGAACAGCGTTTTGTATGGGAAAATGAATTATTTTTTTTTTTGGCTTAATTGTTGGAAAATCTTTCTGAAAATAGGGTACTTAATTCGAGCTAGCGGAGCTTTTAAATAACAAAAAAGATTTGTGTCGAAATAATTTGAATTGTTTGAGAAAAATCGAATTTGAGTTAGCAGAAAATGAATTATTTTTTTTTTTTGGCTTAATTGTTGGAAAATCTTTCTGAAAATAGGGTACTTAATTCGAGCTAGCAGTTCTTTTAAGCAATAAAATAGATTTTAATTAAAAAGTTGGATAAATAATTTAAATTAATTTTTTTTTTTTCAAAAATTACTAAAATATTTTTTTCTAAAGGCAAATTATTTTTTTTGCAATTTTTTTTTTTTGATTCTTAGAGCACTTAAATAGCTCTTTAATTTGAGACTAAACTTTTTTTTTTTGCTTTTGTTTTAACCATTTTAGGTAATTGCTCTGCTAACTTGAAATCAAGTTAGCAGAACATTAGTTTTTACCAAAAGTACTGGAGCACTTAATTTTATTTTTGGGTACTTAATTAGCATTTAATAAGCGCCTAATTATGCCATCAAAAAAATTTGTTCTGCCCACTTTGCTCTGCTAACTTGAGGGACATATTGACGCGTGCGTCGCTGGCCAACATAAAGTCACACAGCAAATCAGTTTCAAATAGAGTGAAGCGATTGGCCCGAGTTGATTTCTCTTTTCTTCTTTTGGCGGCACTTTCTGTCCTTGCACAAATTTAGATTTTTTGTTCATTTGGATTCAACACTAAAACACAACAAAGAATGCAATAAAAAGATTAATACATAAATCAGCAAAACAGGTGCTCCAAAGCCTTCTAATTTTCAATACCATTTTTTAGTTTTTTTCATACTTTCGATGCTATCCGACGTTCGGTTTAAATCTCAAATTTAAACCGACGTAAACCGAATGGCATTTTTTGCTTAAACGGGATGAAAATTACCAATTTAAACAAGATTTTGTAGTTTATATTCTAACGGTTTACTTCGGTTAAATTTAATCTGTTTAAGGGCTTTTAAACTGAGCTTTAAACGGCGCGCGTTTGAAGACAACTAAAAGTTTCAATGATGGTTTCAATGAAAGCTATAACTGAGGGCACCTACGAATGTGAAACTCGACGAAAATAGATTTTCAACGTTAAATTGAAAATTTGAGAGTGTTGGAAAATATTTGTGCGCCGCGCAGAGCCGGCCGTTAAGTGATGTTTCCAACCAATAGATATTTATAACCTACATAGGAACATAATACAAGTTCAGTCGATAAGTTCAAAATCAGTGTAGGATAATTTTAGATATTTGCGTCTTATCTTTTAGTACTGTTCTAAAAAATACAACAGCTGAAATGAATGACGCGTGTTTGACATATAGGTAACTAAAGGACGCTAACAATTATTTACAGAATCTTTAAAGGTCTTCACGCTGAGATAACGGACTATCGCATGGTGCCTCCTATACCCACCCTATTAAAGGTCATATCGATGTATTTTCAACAATTTTGTCACAATTTTTCGGTTGGTATCATTTCTATAAAGGTTACTTCTTTTATATATTTAAATGAAAACCATCTTTTCTTGTTTGTGTGTGTTTTTTTTGTAATCTGTGGAACTTCCCACAAAATTATATTTAAGTAGGTATAATGTAACTCATAACAAAAGCATTTTTTTATAAAGATATTCCTACGTTTATTTCTTTTGATTTTTTTAGGAGAATTGTTTCTTTATAGAAAAATCTTAATTATGTATAGGTATTGTCTTTATTAAAGATTTTTTGAATGGAACAACAACCATTTGAGTGAGCTTCCACCATACAAAGTAATTATAGGCTAGAGTTATAGCTATTTCACGGCTCCCAGGCCGAATATCAGACTCCTGTTAGTTGTGATTATGCAGCTTCGTCCTATTTTATGTATTTATAAAGGACGAGACTAGAGACATGCCAATTTATAACATTTATAACAGTTTTTTGCCATTAAAAGTGCGCGGGCGTTAAAGTGCTTCGCGCGACTTGAAAAAAAAAACTCGGGTGTCTGGAGTATGCCTATCGGCGGAGGGCCTTGGCCCTTTTACTTATATGCTTTACCTTATACTATTATACTTTTATAAACAAAAACTGTTATAATTGGCATGTCTAGAGTCACTTCCATTTATAAAATCAAAGTTAATAGTTTCGGCATTTCTGTTAAGAAGGTACCATTGCCTGGTGAAGGATTGCAAAGGCAAGTAAGGTGAGTAGAAACCTCAAATGGGAAGTTATGCATTTCATACAAATTGGACCCCTAGATTTTGATCTAATCTGAATTACACGAAAAAAAAAATGGTTCAGCAATTTTATTAGATGCATGGCTAATTTTTATGACTGTATAAAGTATAACACAGGTGAAATTCGATTTTTGTACAAGGTGTCGCAAAATTAATCACCCGCCGCAAAAGTTGTCACCCAATGTTCTGTGGCTGTAACTTGTGTATGAATGAAAAACTTTAGTTGTGATTTTTTTTTAATTTTATTAGTATCAAGCTATTTATATTTACTTCACAAATGTCAAAGTAGAATCGATATTTGCTGCCATTTGCAAAAATTATAGCATCTTCTGATTAAAGGGTGATTAACTTTGCGCCACCTTGTATAAATGTCATCTAGAAGAAGTAGCTCCAACGCAACGATTTTTTTCAGTTTTTAATGGAGAAAAAAATACACAAAAAAAAGATTTTTACATTTTTGGAAAAATTGAAAAGTTGATTGGATTAAATTAGCTTAGATTTTTGGTTGAGAATTCATATAAGTGACAAAAAATTGCGATTTAAAATAAAATGGCATATGTTTTTCGCACATTACTCTCATCGAAAATTAATAAAATATTACTAGCAATTTGTTGATTATTTCGTTCTCTATAAAATGGCATTTACTTTTTTATTCTTAGAGCTTTCATTAAAAAAAAAAATCTTTTTTGTGCTCAAAAAGACAAAAAATTGCAGTATTTCGTACGTAACTGCTAAAAAATTAAGTATTTGTAAAATATTTTCAAGTCTTTGGACTTAAGGAAAATGACTGAAAAAAATCGCTATTTTCAAACACCGACCGGCGCGCGCGGCGCCGAAAAAACGAATACACCTACAAACCATAGTACCTACTCTTTATTTTGGTTAGGTATATGTACTTCCTTGAAAAACGGCTTCACAGATAGAAAAAATCAGCCTTGGAGAAGAACATAATCTGTGAAATAGAGAAAAGCCGAGAGCGAGGTCCGCACCAGGCGCGGAAGTTCTACCAATCCGTCCGAAACATGACGCAGTACACACCACGCTGCACATACTGCAAGGACGGAGAGGGAAATCTGATCACCGATCCTCAAAGCATACTGGAGCGATGGGAAGTGTACTTCAATGAATTGCTAAATGGTCAGCTCACTGCAGAAGTGGAGGCTCCACTACTTTAAGAAGAGTACCCTATGTTGCCGCCACCAAGCATAGAAGAGGTTGAGAAGGCTATAGGCCGGCTAAAGAAAAACAAAGCCCCGGGAGCCGATGGTATACCAGCCGAACTATTTCAACACGGTGGGCCAGCTTTACGTCAAGCAATTCATGAGATTAAAGTGCACGTGTGGGAGCATGAAGAAATTCCAGAAGACTGGCGAAAAGGTATAATTTGCCCCATACATAAGAAGGGAGATGTCACAACGTGCAGCAATTATAGAGGTATCACGTTGTTGAGTACCGCCTATAAGATACTCTCCTCTATCCTACAAGACCGGATAACCCCATACGCTAAAACCATCATCGGACAATATCAGTGTGGTTTCATTCCAGGCAAATCAACAACTGATCAGATCTTTACCCTTAGGCAGGCGATGGAAAAATGTCTAGAATTTAACATCCCAACATACCACCTGTTTATAGACTTTAAGGCCGCCTACGATAGCATAGCCAGGGTAGAACTTTACAAAGCCATGAGAGAATTCGGCATCCCAAATAAATTGACACGACTATGTAGGTTGAGCATGACCAACGTAACAAGCCAAGTAAAAATAGCCGGATTGCTATCCAAACCAATCAACATCTTTAATGGACTCCGACAAGGGGATGGTTTGGCCTGCCTCCTCTTCAACCTGGCGTTGGAGAAAGCTATCCGTGACTCTGGCACGGCAACAAGAGGGACCATCGTCAACAGGTCCAGCCAGATACTGGCTTACGCAGACGACATCGACATCATCGGAAGAACTGAGCAAGCTGTACATGATTCCTTCATCCAGATCGAGCAGGCGGCACAAAATCTGGGGCTGCACATTAGTGAAGGTAAAACAAAGTACATGGTGGCGTCGAATGCGAGAGGAACAGTTGGTCAAACAATCAAGGTAGCGGAGCACGAATTTGAAGTGGTGCAATCCTTTAAATACCTTGGGTCAATAGTAGCAGCCGATAACAATATAGAAGAAGAAATGGGCGGCTTCTCAAATCCAACAGAGCCTACTATAGTCTGTCAAAGCTCTTCAAATCCAGAAATCTCACCATAACTTCAAAACTGCTGCTGTACAGGACCATGGTCCTGCCAGTACTCACATATGGATCCGAGACTTGGGTGCTTAGCAAAAGGCACTCCGACCTCTTAGCCGCGTTCGAGAGAAAAGTCTTAAGGAGAATTGTTGGCCCCATATGTGAGGAAGGACGATTCCGGAGACGGTACAATCATGAATTGTACGCAATCTACCTTGAAGCAGATATCGTGACGAAAATTAAGCTCGGTAGACTCCGGTGGGCAGGGCACCTAGCTCGCATGAGCGAAGAGGAACCTGCTCGGAAAGTTCTTTGTGGTACATTCTATGGTAGACGACAGCGTGGTAGACCATGCTTGCGCTGGAGAGATGGCGTAGACCAGGACGCCCGGAGCCTTGGGGTGCGCAACTGGATGGCGGCGGCTCGAGATCGGGATGGGTGGAGAGACTTGTTGAAGGAGGCCAGGACCGGACCCCGGTTGTCGAGCCGACGATGATGATGATATGTACTTCCCGACCAAAAATTTGCTGTCAGCTCTTGGATTATAAGTTTTGTAGCCCTTTTATTATGGTAACAGAGAGCGCCAACAGTCGCAAGCACCGAAAAACTCAAGCCACAAAAGTTGTGCTTCCGCAAATTCTTCTTTCAAGAGTAGGTAAATAAGTATATGAATTTTTCTGGAGAAAAAGGCGCAGTACTGCCTTTAAGTCCAAGGATCTTTTTTTCCAGATCCAACCAAGCTGTAAGAATTCGTGCCCAGTTCATGTTTGAATTTGGAAAAAAAAACCTTAGAGAATAAAAATGTTGTGGCGCTAATTAAATTTTGAATTTTTCATTTTAATTTGTATTTTGATATTTTAGACTGAGCAAGTAGGTACCCTTAAGTAAATACAAAAATGAATAATTGCACAATTTAGAAAAAAAAAAAAAACAACGCGAAAGAACGAGAAACTTTAACTGTGAAGTTCGATGAGATGAAGAAACAAGGGCGTTTACAGCCCTGAATATTCAGATACCCTCTGGGTGCTTGTAAGTCAGTACAGGTAGTATACGCAAGATGAACTTCTGATATCGACTGCTTGTTAAAGCCAATCACCGTCCACACTCCAGAACAAAAGTTCCTTCTTCTTCTCCCCCGATTCACTCACTTCACCGTCAACGCTTGATTTCACTTCTGAAGTCAAAATTTATTAGCTGGATTTGAAATAGCCCGATATTTCTATATAATCTGGCAATACTGCTTAAATGTTTACACATAGCTGATGATTCAGTATCTTAATAAAGCGAGTAAAAGCGAGAACCTCACGCTATATCATCGGTAAATTTTGCCCAAACCTTTCGTAAATAAGCTGTTTAATCATATATTCACACAACTAAGGGCCAGCTCAGCTAGTCCACAGATGATCATCTGGATTAGTGCAACAGTTAAATCAGCGAATGTGCATATTAACCAATTTTTTTTATCAAGGAATCCATATAATTTGAGCTGTTAACCATGGAAATCGATAAACATCCAATTTTGGTTGTTTAGCACATAATTAAAGTTTCATTCTTGTCAATTAAAGAAAAAACTTCAACTTAACAATTCAAACTCCAAACAAACCAATGGACATAGCCACTTTAAGTGAGTTTTCATACAACAACGAGCACATGTTACAAATCAACGATTCGATACTAATTTGCATTGCCTTAAAATAATCATCGGTCTTAACTAATTTTGAGTTAGTTTTCTTTGAGTATAACAACATGTGGTTGTTATCTTCGTTCCCACAATCAAATATTCATTTAGTACCAATTGTTTGAAGACGTGCATACCATCAGCAAAAGCACCCATACACTACACATCTACATCACAGAGCTGCACAACACAAAATAATATCCATCTATGTACATATGTATATCGTAGGTATATATACCCATAATTCATTGGCAATAATCATCGCAAGTTGGATATTGTTTGGAGTTGTACATGTGATGTCCTTGTCAAGAAACTCAAATGACAAGTGTAATTGGCCACACGTTCATTTGTCTGTTCAACCTGCCAATGTCGGCAAAATTCCCACTCGCACTCTATTGCATACATCCTTTCACGGATAGGATGTCAGGTCGGAGGAAATTAGACCGATTGCGTATTTACGTTCTGTGAGCTTTCTCGTCTAATGAACATGAGCAATCTTATTTCAATTTTGCTCAATTTGCATTCATAATTCATATCCATACACTTCGAGGCCCCTGAAACTATGTACTTGTAGTCATCAATATTGGAACATAAAGAGGATGTTGTTTAACCTTTTCTATATATAAACGCACATCAGAGGCCAACCGCCAACCCCAAACGAACACCGAGCAACCGCGCCGAGCCGACTTGAAGGATATGAACAGCAATTAATGTTGACACATTGATGGGCGAATGTGCTCACGCGGATATCGGTCGGCCCAAGTGGGTGGCTCGACTCAATTTGACATCTGATTGATGTCAAAACTTTAAGGCCCCCAGGTGCTTAATCGAAAATAGTATTTTTCTTTTTATTATTTTTACTCAATGCAAAGAGACACCCTGGCACTAATTCATCGCGATACTATACGAACAAATTTCTAGCCAATTAGTTCAAGAAATCCTTCCTCCTATCCCCTGCTACGGCTATATTTCGTGTGGGGAAAATAAACTCGTCAAATGTCGACACCACAGCCCAGCACCCTTGCACCCTTCTTCTTTCAACATCAACATCAACATCGAGTTCAATCAATCGCACCCCCAAATCCCCCGAAACGATGCGATCCTTGTGAACAAATTGGCTTAGTCCTTCCTGTGTTAGAAAATACCGTTTTCGCACCCTCCTCGTTTAACACACACAATCAATCAATCACGTGATTAGCTAGTAAGCAATTTTGTTTCGTCTGTTGACGATGACTACGACGATAAGAGAGGAGAAGAACAGGCTGGCGTCAGGTGGGGGTTTGAATTGTTGTACGAGTAGAGTATATCCCACTTCTGACACACAAATAATTTCGCTTGGTATGGGGAAGTATAGCTAGAGAGACGAAGACTAATGATGTGACATCCGCAGGCACAGGTGAATAGAAGCGCGCATATGAGGCCCGCAAAAAGCATAAAACAAACTCGGGCGGATGCATAGTTTTACGGTTATTAGAAAAGTACAGAGAAAGTAAAACAATTACGGTCGGGGTTTTTTTTGCAAAGTCTTTTTTTTTATTCTTATGTTGCTCTGTATCTAAAGCAGCTTACTGTACGTACATTCAAGGGTTCTTTGGCGTTAAATCCCAAAAATAATGTGGAAGGGTTATTTTAGTAGTGACGAAGGAACCGCACAGATGTTCGATTATAAAAGTGCAGCATAAGGGTAGTTTCTATGGTTGTTTCGGTTAAATGGGGGAAGTTCTGCAAATTTGGAATTCTATACCGCAAATTATTGCTTCAGCTTCAGCTGGGTCCTTTGCAAATTTAAAGACTCAATGTAATGTGGTGGTGTTTTTATGTTTTCTACTGCTAATCGTCCTTACAAAAATGACATTCGAAGAGGAAAAGCATTTGGTATTTGGAAGTGGGGTTTTATCTTTTACGGATTGAAATTAAGAAGCGCAATAAATGTTTGGCGATCGATTAAGCTACATAATACTGACACATATGGTTTGATTTTCTTTTACCGACTATCGGGAAACAAAGTAGTGATTTTATAAGTAGTAAACTTGAAGTTTCAATATGGATTAGGGCTCATTTTCAGGAGAGACTGAAGAAAGATGAAAGAACATTATAAAGGGTTTTCCAATAAGAGTTGTTATTTTGAATAGCCCGCTATTTCGGGAGCTGTCACTTTTGAAGCTGTCATTTTTTGACATTTGACAAGTAGAAACGATACACGCTTCAACAACGCATTGAAATTATTAAAATTCACTATAAAAATGGTGAAAATTTGGCAGAGACGGTTCGTAAAACTAAAACATTTTTGGGTCGTCGTGAAGCACCTTGTCGGACCGCAATACAGAAATTGGTGGACAAATTCGAGCTGTTGGGACAAGTTAGTGATGTGAAGAATAAAACCCGTGCACGCGCTAAAGAACAACTGAGAATATTGCTGCTGTACCCCAAAGTGTTGAAGAAAACCCAGGTTTGTCCATTCCTCCTCGTTCTTTGGAATTAGGCATTCCACAAACGTCATTACACCGAATTTTGCATAAAGACTTGGGTCTTAAGGCTTATAAAGTTCAGTTAACACAAGAACTCAAGCCGGCTGATCATCAACAACGTCGTGTCTTTGCTGATTGGGTCCTTGAAATGCATGAAAATGATCCGGAATTTCATCGAAAAATCATCTTGACTGATGAGGCCCATTTCCACCTCGGAGGCTACGTCAACAAGCAAAACTGTCGCATCTGGGGCTCGGAAAACCCAAGAGTTATTGTTGAAAAGCCTCTCCATCCTCAACGCGTGACTGTTTGTTGCGGTTTATGGTCCGGCGGGGTCATTGGACCTTACTTTTTCGAAAATGAGGCTGGAGCAACAGTTACGGTCAATGGATTGCGCTATCGAGAGATGATTAATGATTTTTTATGGCCGGAATTGGATGGTATTGATCTGGACAACGTTTACTTTCAACAAGACGGCGCGGCGCTACGTGCCACACAAGCAATGAAACCATCGATCTTTTACGGGAAAAGTTTCCGGACCGTGTTATCTCTCGAAGAGGTGATCACAATTGGCCACCGAGATCTTGTGATTTAACACCTTGCGACTTCTTCCTTTGGGGCCACGTGAAAGATAAGGTCTACGCCAACAGCCCAGCGTCGATTCAAGACCTCAAAGATGGAATTCGTGAGGCTATCGAGGACATAGGGCAGCCACTTTGCGATTTGGTTATGGAAAATTTCATGAAAAGGATATGGTCCTGTAAGCGTGGTCGTGGCGGCCATTTGGCTGATGTTGTGTTCCATTATTAACGGCATACCTTCCTCTTTATAATGAAATAAACATCCGATCATTTATCTCAAAAAATGCCATTTTTCTTTGAATATCAAAATAACACCTCTTATTGGAATACAAGTAAGCTAAAAATTCCATGTCATGTTTTATTTTTTTACGCATATCTTTTACTTATTTTTCCTGTAAACATTTCGGAAAAAAGTAGCAGTTTTTTTTCGTTGTGTTGCAAACCTATGCAAATTCTGATATTGTAGAGCAAAGCCGGAATCATTTTGACATGATTGCACGTCCACTTTTTGATGAACCGGAAATTTCAAAAAAGCACAATAAACAACAAATTCCTATTTGTGGTCATATATTAGTAAAATCAGTAAAATTCACAAATATTTGAAGATTAATTACGTTTGGGATGCATTTTATTATAATTACATATATTACTTCGTGGACTTTGCGAGTAAATTGTGAAGAAAGCTGTCATATTTGTCTGTAATTTAAGATATAGTTAGTTGGAACTTTGAAGTATTTAGGTTAACTTTGTATAATTTTTGGAGAGATTTGAAATATAGCTTCATTTTCTTTCCAAAAACCGTTCTTTAAAGGCTAGTATTGAGTTAACTCTGAGTTAAACCAGAATTAGTTAAACCTGCAAATAAATTAAACCCCCGTTAAAACAAAATCAGTTTTTCAGTGGAGTATTAACTTTAAATCCTGAAATCGAAGTGCAATACTATGGAAATCGATGTTTCTCTATCGAAATTAAGATGGGATTATGGAAATCGCCCTTTCCATAGTATCGTACCTCGATTTCGATAGATTTTTGACACGTTCCTATCCAATATACATAGATACCTATTCAGTTAATCCAGAGTTAGCTCACCAATTTGTGTGAGTTATAACAGAATTTAAATACTACTGAAAAACATTTTTCAAGAGTTAAATGAGGATTAACTACGAGTAAGAGCGAAAAAGAGATAAATCCTGAACGACAGCAAAATAATTAAAACGTAAGATATTACATGTGTATATGTGGTTGTGGCCACGTCGTCATTGAGCGACAAGCGACATTTCTGAGCGACAGACCGACTTCTTTCAAAACTGTTTTATTTTAAACCTAAGCGACAAAGTACTTGTTACCGCCACTGGCAACACCCTGAAAATATTTTTAAAGTAAAGCCTTTACATTGTATCTATTACATTTTTGAATCAAACCCTTCTGGTACATTTTTCTGAATTTGTCGAATTATATAAGTGTCAATTACGAATTACTAATTTCCGATTTCCTGAAGATTTACTTAGCATACACACGTTGTTTAATTGTTCTTAAGAACTTAATCTTAAATTTTATTTGTAATCCCTTGGTTTCTATACCATAAAGTAAGCTATTCTCAAGCATTTAATTGAATTTATTGAAAAATTAATATTATTATCTAGGAATTTTAACCTACTCGTATCAACTGGAATAGTAAAGAACCTTTCGTTAATATTATCCGGACCTATTATTCTTAAAATAAAGAGGTTCAAGATCTTCAAGAGGCCAAGCGGGCATTCACCACAAGTGAATCAACTCAACAGTACTTTATCTTTGTAGTGATTACAATAACAATATTTTCACAACTAGCTGCTCAAGATGATTGCGGCTCAATAAATGGCCAGTTGTCACTTAAACATGTCGCTCAGTTGTTCTGCCACTCTGTCGCTCCCTGCGTGGCCAAATCCTTAGGGACATTCTAAGAAAATCCATGTACATGAAAATTGAATATCTGAAATAATTTTGGGGTTCCCTTCTTGATCGATGGGTTCGTTCGCTTTTTACTTTACAATTCTTCGAAAACTCATTCAACACCTGATGCGCTTTAAAATGTTTCCATTGTTCTTACATAATAGCTTTTGGAGCTATTTATTGTCAACATCCTCTCGATTTGTTGTTGAAATATTTTTTCCCGATTTATTTGCAATTTTCTACTGTCAAGCGCCGCCATTGCAGTTGAGAAAAAATTGACGCAGAGTTGCGAAGTGAATCGTAGTTCCGCTAAAGTGCAGTTTCGCTGGCTGTGCTCTAACCTTAAAGATGAATTTTATGTGTTTGTCGTATAAAGTAAACAATACAGAAAAAAAAGCCTTGGGGGGCACCTAAGAAACAGTCGTTTTACAAACGTCCCTAGTAAAAATAATACAAATATATTGATAGAGTGGTATATGTCCCAGAGTCAGAATGGAGCAAGTAACCCTTTCTTTTATGAGTGAAGGTTATGAAGGTTTGTTCATTAATATAAAATCTTCCGTCTCTATTATTGAAATTGAAAAGTTATCCGCATAAGTTGATTGAGAAAACAGAATATTTTAGTAAAGAGTTTTAAAGTGAGTAAATTGTAAACTAGGAGATATTATGGTAACGCCTTAACACCAGGGGCCGAATTACCGCATCAGTTACCGAGGAGTAATACGGGACTGAATTATGTGAGTTTGGCATTACCACTCACGTTATGGAGCCATCATCCACATAGGTTTTACTCGTTCATTCGATATCTGATGGCACTCACTCGATCAGTCACTAATGCGGTAATTTGGCCCCAGGATTTTTAAAATTTTGCCACATTGACTTTTTAAGTTTAAATTTTCTTGGTATGGCCGTGTAGCACAATTTAAAAGGCACATACATTTTTGTAACTAAAAATAGGTAGGTATTAAGTATATTTAAATTCACTTCACTATCAATGTTTTCCAATGGCTGTCAAAAGTATAGAGAAAATAGACAACAAATATAACTAAGTAGATACGCACATAAAAAATAAAGAAACATAGGATAGCAGAGAAACTGCACTGTTGTTCGCTGATCAGTACATTATTTCTAGGTAAAGGGTTTTCCAATAAGAGGTGTTATTTTGATATTCAAAGAAAAATGGCATTTTTTGAGATAAATGATCGGATGTTTATTTCATTATAAAGAGGAAGGTATGCCGTATAATGGAACACAACATCAGCCAAATGGCCGCCACGACCACGCTTACAGGACCATATCCTTTTCATGAAATTTTCCATAACCAAATCGCAAAGTGGCTGCCCTATGTCCTCGATAGCCTCACGAATTCCATCTTTGAGGTCTTGAATCGACGCTAGGCTGTTGGCGTAGACCTTATCTTTCACGCGGCCCCAAAGGAAGAATTCGCAAGGTGTTAAATCACAAGATCTCGGTGGCCAATTGTGATCACCTCTTCGAGAGATAACACGGTCCGGAAACTTTGATCGATGGTTTCATTGCTTGTGTGGCACGTAGCGCCGTCTTGTTGAAAGTAAACGTTGTCCAGATCAATACCATCCAATTCCGGCCATAAAAAATCATTAATCATCTCTCGATAGCGCAATCCATTCACCGTAACTGTTGCTCCAGCCTCATTTTCGAAAAAGTAAGGTCCAATGACCCCGCCGGACCATAAACCGCACCAAACAGTCACGCGTTGAGGATGGAGAGGCTTTTCAACAATAACTCTTGGGTTTTCCGAGCCCCAGATGCGACAGTTTTGCTTGTTGACGTAGCCTCCGAGGTGGAAATGGGCCTCATCAGTCAAGATGATTTTTCGATGAAATTCCGGATCATTTTCATGCATTTCAAGGACCCAATCAGCAAAGACATGACGTTGTTGATGATCAAGGTACATATATTAAAGGTAATATCATTAGCGTTTAAATTTTTGTTCAGTTCTGCGCATCTGTGAAAATGGTGGATCCAGTGTCTCTTTACTTGTCAAAATGATTATATTTGTTCTTGTTTCTAGTAATGCCATGTGCAGTTTTCGTAGACACACGACCCGCCATGTTTAATTTCTGACTGGCAACCTGCGCAATATATTACCTTAGATATGTGTACTGTGGTTGATGATCAGCCGGCTTGAGTTCTTGTGTTAACTGAACTTTATAAGCCTTAAGACCCAAGTCTTTATGCAAAATACGGTGTAATGACGTTTGTGGAATGCCTAATTCCAAAGAACGACGAGGACAAACCTGGGTTTTCTTCAACACTTTGGGCTACAACAGCAATATTCTCAGTTGTTCTTGAGCGACGTGCACGGGTTTTATTCTTCACATCACTAACTTGTCCCAACAGCTCGAATTTGTCCACCAATTTCTGTATTGCGGTCCGACAAGGTGCTTCACGACGACCCAAAAATGTTTTAGTTATACGAACCATCTCTGCCAAATTTTCACCATTTTTATAGTGAATTTTAATAATTTCAATGCGTTGTTGAAGCGTGTATCGTTCCATTTTTATTAATGGCGTAGTTTCTACTTGTCAAATGTCAAAAAATGACAGCTTCAAAAGTGACAGCTACCGAAATAGCGATTCAAAATAACACCTCTTATTGGAAAACCCTTTACAAATCATGTACACATTAGCCACGTTCGTAGATCAATCCAAAGCTATCCGGATGGGATTTTGTTGTTGTATAATTCCTTGTGAAAAACAGCTAACGCAACAACAACTCAAGTTATCTGAACATTTTTGGATAGGTCGACACCCTCTCGGATAGATTCTCGACGCAAGGAACTTTACCCACGGTTGACCCATGTTTTCTTGACACCCCAAAAATTGTCAAAAAAAATAGCTTTTTCGGTTCTCAAAAATAGCTCATGAGTTGTTGACATTTACAGCTGTGCTTAGATAATTAAAACTTAAAATTTGTGTTAAATATGTCTTTTATAATTAATAGAAACAACTTCTAATGTTTTAATTTTCTATTTCTATTTATTAGCATTCAATTAAATTTGTATATTATTTCAATATATTTTTCAAAAATAAACAATAACCTACAGCATGGAGTCCTCAACAAAACATAATGCTTAACAATTCCTGTCACTTTGGCAGTTTAGTCCTTACCTCTACTCGCCACAGCAAAAAACCTAGTTCTACATCAGGGCGAGTTCAGGAGGGCGACCCAAGGTATCAAAAAACACAGAATTTTTGTCAGGTTTTTAAAAAAAAGATTTGGGGCGACATAAGGGTCACTTCAGGGCTCAACGAATAAACCTATTATAACTTGTAAAGCTCATTTGCTTATAACTTTGCTAAAATGTTGACATTTTTTTTTTTTGCAAATCCAATTCCTACAACTCATTATTGTATTGTAATACTTTTATAGAAATGTGGCAAGCCTGCCCATAAATAAGTAAGTACCTATCTATAGCCTATTGGGGAGCTACAGACATATCGTTTGTTTTCAATTTCTATTTTAGATGAGGACAGCACCACAGTTCAATGTACCTACATATTTAATAACTATTTAAATAAACATATACCTTCATAACATACCTATGTAGGTATATAGAAAACAATTCGAGTAAAGCACACCGCACTCAAGAAAGAAATCCAGTTTTTAGCTTGCAATGCATCTTATTAGGTAGGTAGGTACCATTGCTTACCTGTTCAGGTAAAAAATGAAACGACACTCCAGAAACTTTTTAAAGAAACCAGTTTTGTAAGGAAAAATAAACCAATTCGTGAAAAGATGTATCTAGCTCTTTATGTTGATGTAGGTATAGGTACCTAGGTATATTTAGCATTTTAGTAATATCTTATTGAATAGTTATAATATCCAGGTAGGTACGTAGTTAAGCCCTCCCTAGGTACGTTATTTAATTTGTCAAAATCCCTGACCTAACTTATCTACTTTCGAATAACAATGGGATTATTAATATTCCACATATGTGACAAAATATCCACTTTCCATTATACCTACCTTCCTATAAATATAAAGAAAACACAGCGGTAACTCGCTGTTGAAGTTGATAGGTATAAGGTTCCATATTTTTTAAACACGTGCGGGTTGGTCGGTATGTAATTTAAAAAGAACACAAAACAAAAATTAAAGAACAGATCTGCCGCAAAACAGCTGTATAATCAAGATAAATAATAATAATCCATTCGATAAAGATACAAAACAATGTTTGAAAAAAAGCCGCAAAGAACCTTCAAACCACCTGCACAAATGTCTGGCAAAACCGAAACAACACCAAATACCAAAATGAACCAATCCAACAGCAACAACATTTGTATAAAGACAGAGGTCCCTGGCCGATGAAGCCTCCCATTCAACCTGTGATCACTTTGCGTTTGCAGATACAAAACTGCATTCCACTTTATTTAACAGCAACAGAAACAACAACAAAAAACAAATAACCAGACCAGAAAATAAGAGCAAAGCATTCCATGGTGATGCTGATTGTTGAAATGCTGAAATGCTGAAATGCTGACTCACCATAATTAACCGGACAGATGATGCTATTTCTCCCTCTGCGTTGTTTGTATATTTGTTTATTAAATTAATAAGTTGCTGTTATTTCAGCAAAATGGAGTCGCAGACTAACTGTATATTTTCAACCGAGAATTTAAATTTTGCGCGCGCGACCGAAGTTAATTGCATCAACGAATGATTTGTAACAAATGCGATTCAATCGAACGAAACACGTGTTCACTGGAATGCAGTTTTCTTATTTATTAATCTTTTTTTTTTATTCCAATATACTCTTGGAATAATTGTTTGATTTTTGTTGTTTTTATTTCACATTGCGAAGTCAGCGTGTTTTTCACTGAAAATAAATACACTTTTCACCCGACACAAAAGAAAAATATAAATGTAAGTAGCTATGGTTTTTTTTGGTTTTGTTTATTTACTGTTTTACCTGGATAAACAGGTTTTGGTACCTCTACCGAATAGAAAAAAATCGTTATTTCCACTATACAACACGTTCGAACTGTTCCATTCCACAGTCAAAACTCGACTGAAACTAAATAAGTGAACAGTGAAGTGCGGGCAAATAAAACTGGGGATGTTGTGTGTGCAGTGCACGTCTTCTTCTCTTTGCCGCCGCCGCCACTGCCGTTGCCCTTGCCGTCTCGTTCAGACAACGAGCTGCCGCGCGTATTCCACAAATACAAAAATAAAACCGAGAGTATATCGTCGGGTCGGTATCGGTATAGGTACAGCAAAATTTATAATTCTCTATCAAACTGCCTTGCCTACTTTATCGTGGAAAGCGGATTCCATGCTCGCAGTACCGAGGTCGATTTCGAAGTGATTTCGATTTGGATGATTGCTGTACTCTGTACCTACTCTGTTGTCTGAACGTTAATTTTCCAGCAGCAGTTAAGTTCCTCAAATGGGTTTCTTTCGATGTGTTCGCTTGGGGGGGTTGATGGAATGGTATTTATTAGTGTTGGATTTTGCGCAATGTAGCGAACAGCTGTTGAACAGGAGGAACATACAAGTCAACGAGTGTTGATAACAGACGAGCGGGACTCCCATTCCCGTCCTCCGAAAGAATATTGGTCTTGGTCGGGTTGAAGATATAGATGAATGGCAGGCACAGCCGGTGTTTGAAATGACCCCACAGCTGCTGATGATGGCAGCGGGCCATATTTAGGGTTACCAATATCTTTGCACACACATACCTTTATGTATGTATGTATATGTAAGTTGTGTCTATTCTGATATTATTTGCACCACTATGGCTACCCTGTTTTGTGTTTAGATAACTGCTGATGTAGTGATGTGCTGATATAAATATATGTAGGTAACAGTTACAGCACTAACATAACATAACATCAGCGGCAGCAGCAGCAACCTCTCTCTCTGTCAAAACATTTGTTGCGAATATTTGTCCAAACACATTCCGTTATGTCATTGATGTGTAATGTGTATTTTTGTAGTTTCAACAGTTGTTGTTGTTGGTGTTGCTCGCTATAATGCAAAAGGGGTTGGGGCTTGGGGGATGATGATTATCTCTGTGTTCTCTCTGTCTCTTTTTAAAGAGGCAAATGAAATGGTAGATGATGGGGGATGGTGAGAAGGAGGCTGGTGATACTAGATAATACCCAAAGTGTTGGTTTCTCAATTTTGTCACTTTATTGCAAGGAATGATGGATGTTGAATGTATTCGATGCGGCAATTGCGGGTGAAATGAATGGACAAAATAATTTTTAACGAGCAGAATGGCAATGGTCGACCGCGTTCATGAGGGAAAGTTAGTTCCTTATCAGTAGGTAGATATTATGTCTAAATGGTTTTTAGTATTTTTGATGTGTAAACATCTATGCTGGCGGTAGAGTGAAAAAAAAACGTGAACGTTCGTGTGCAACGTTACGTCGTGCAACGTTACGGTGTGCAACGTTACGATCTGCATACTAGGATGGGTGCGTTCAGTGAAAAAAATCTTAAGATCCCCTTCAAGCAAAAACAAGTCCGTTTTGGATCCGCGCACGTTATTGTTTACACATATTAACCGTGAGTCCCGGCACTCACACAATTTTTTTTTTTAATGTGGGAAGCGCTGAGGTTCTTTAGACTTTAAGGAACAAAATATCCAAAATCCAATGGCGCGTATTCATTGTCGTTTGCTTAACTCATGTTTTACTAAACTACTGGTTGAAATCAAATGGATTAACGAATACAGCTCCTATTTTTAACCGAATTACCTCCTATGTTGATCCAAATATAAGTTAATTGTATTATTCAACTTCAAATATTCATATTTTAACCCAAAAAATTCAAAATTTTTCATAGAATATATAAATCAACTCAGGTTTAACTTTTTGTTCAAATATTTTTTGATTCATCAAAAATAATGGTTTGAATGAACAAAACGCCGAACAAAATTTAGCTACTTTTATATTTATCGCATAGGTAGATAAGTAGGTAAGTAGTTTGCGTAATTTTAAAATTTCCTAAAAAAAACTAGAAGACCTTAAACAGTATGGTTCCAAGCGTTCAAGTAAATTGATACTAATAATATTAGGTACTATTTCTGGATTATATGTATAATGTTGGAAACAGAGAAAAATTATTGTTCGTTAAGATTTGTCGACTCCAAATAATATCCTAATCACTTGCCCTTCACTAAGATCCAGTTTTTTCAGTGCGAGATTAAAGTTAAACTCGAGTTAGATCTTCAAATTTTGTGAGTGATTAAGTGAATGTATGTTTCTTATGTTTTATCTATCGAGTTTGTTTAGTCTTGCATTCTCCGACTCTCTTATGAGTTTACTGTGGGTTAATTCACTTCTAGAATTACATAACTCTGGCTTAACTCACCACTGAAAAACTGGGTCTAGGATTGTTAAAATGAATTTGTTGCTAACTGTAAAACCTCGACATGTATAGACATTTTATAATTTAACAGTAAAGCTTAGATTTTTCAGCTACATTGGTAAAATTCTGAAAGGTTTCGTTTTCATAATTCATTCCGGACTTTTGTCAACACAACAGGTGGTAAAAGTCCGGAATGAATTATAAAAACAAAACATTTTGGACTTTTATTAATGTTTCTAAAAAAAAAAATCAAAGTTTTATCCGTAAATTCTAATACTTACAACTTCCCTTTTCAAAATGTATATATGTAAACGCACCCCTGTAAACTTAAAGCACTCTTGTTCTCGAAAGATTTTCATTCCAAGTTTTTGGATGACTATGTTTCCGCAACCAAAGGCCTCCTAAGGGTTTCCGTTTTTTAGTGCTGAATAGAAAATTAACAGATTTTTTCATTGATTCTGAATTTTGACAAATCTTTACAGATATTTTTGTACACATTTTAGATTCAAGCGACGAGTTTCTAGCGACTTTATTTAAGGGGTAGATTCTATACCAATTACTGTGAATATATTGTTTTATATTCATTCAGTAAATAGTAATTATTGTGTTCTAATATCGCACTTTATCAAGGCTGGCCGCATTCCTTAATTGGAATTTCAAGTATATAGGGTATCCTTTAAAGGCCAAATTTGCCACTGCATTAAGAATAATCGTAAGATTAAAAAAAAAGAGACAAACAGATGTAAACAGAATGACAACTACGAAAGCAAATTGCATACCCAATTTCCTAACTCTCCCTATACCTACTGAATGTATATGAATCTGCTGTCAAGTTACGTCATGCTGTTAAAAAAGAGGAAATCAAACGACATTTTTATTGCAAGTATTAGCAAAACCGCTGGTCGGACAAGCTTTTTCCGATAACTTTTATCAAAGATCAGGCTTTTCTCTCCTAACCGTCCGGCTTTTATATTTTTGTTTTTTGGTAACCCTAGGCGCGGCTTAAAAGGCCGTGGCCAATAATGGGCGTGACCTTAGAAGAGGGAGGAAATAAATAAGTTATGGGAACCTCTATTTCATTTAACTAAAAGTTTAAAATAAAAAAAAATCAAGCTGAACACGCCTAAAACAGTGACATTTCGTGCAAAAAAGTTAGCAAACAGCTTACAGATTTATCACTGTCAAAATGATATATGGAGTTAGTATGATACTAAAAGGATAAAATAGCCATTAGCTGATTTTACTTTAGTAAAATTTAAGAACAAAAGTACGATGCTAACTTCTTAAAAATTTGGAAAATCATAGCAACTAGCATCATACTAGAAATGCTTTGACATCGAACAAATTATGCGGTAGTATTTGTATTCACTTGTGTGTATATGTATTCATTTTTTTAAACATTAAAAAAAAATGTTGGTACGCCAATTTAAAATGATTTTGAATGTGGAGTTAAAAATTGAATTTCGAAAAAAACCTGTTTTTTAAATAACGAATTTTCAAAAAGCAAGTGAATTATTTTTTTTTTATCCGAAAAATATTTTCAGATCAAACTAATTTTGAAACACAAATAAATTTAAGCCAAAATCGTAGAAGTTGTTTTCGAGCAAAATAATATTGTCCTTAACGGTTATATTTATGTTTATTGTTTGGGGATGTACACCATTTAGAAAAGTCTAAAAATTGGCTGAATCGTTTTTTTTTTTTTTTTGAAATAATGAAAGTGCAAAACATATTTTGTTGGAAAATTTTGCTGCACAATATTATTTAAAATGATTTTAAAAAAATTTAATGATTTTTTTTTTTCTTAATCTTAGAGAAAAATAAGATTTACCTTTTTGGGCAAACAAATCTGTATAACAATTGACAACTTCCTACCGTTTTTTGGTCCTATGCAAAATTTAAAAAAAAATATCGGGGAATGTCAAAAAAGCGCTATAGGTACCAAGTCTATAGAAAATCGATAAAATGCTCACTTTTAGTCTAAGTTGTTTTCAATGAAATTAGATAATAATTTAAAATTTCAGTCTGCGATGGGTATCTTTAAATCTATTCCACAAAGCTTTAGTAAACCCAAATTTGAATAAACTTCAACTTTCAACTTCATCAATTCTTAATGATACAAACAATATGAATTACAAATCTCGTAGATGTAGATCGATGATGGGGCGTCATCTTCTATTAATAAATTTTGCAGCTGCAGAAACAAAAAAAAAATACAAAATATCAGCCAAAGAAAGAATGCACAGCAGGACAGCCAGGTGTTACTTTTCTCTACTGTACCGACACGACTCACACACAAATACATAACACAATGTCATTGGAACACCTGGTACCTGGCTATATGGCAGGTGGCAGAATCAGAAATTACTTCAATGATGTGCATTGTGAACATGAACAACCTTTTGTTTTGTTATAAAAGAAAATATACAGTGCGATCTCTCTTTATGTATATCTATCTACGTTTAAAGATTGAAAGAAAAATACCAATGCCGGCATGAGAATGCAGACATTTGAAAACTGATATGATGCTTGAAGTGATCACCATACATTAATTTGCCATGCTATAAAGCTTAAATAAAACTAAATATTTGATGGTGCGACAGCTTGTGATCGAGGACCAGGGTATAGTAGGTTCAAAAAAGCACCTTTGGAGGCTCTACAGCTTGTGAATAGAGGAATAGAGGGGACCTACAATTTCTGCCAAATCCGAAAGGCTAAGATCAAGAGTACTTTTTCATCACAAGAGCGAGTCTCTTGGAGGATTTAGGCGCTCGATACACGGTACAATCTGTTGTACCGACTTAGTTGTACCGATATCGGTTGCGATATCGAAAGTGAGCACACACACCATACGACTAACTCACGATTTCATCAACTGTCGTATGCAACCGCTCGTTTTCGCTCGACAGCATTCGACGATGCGATTTCAGTACAGCGGATACTTTGGTTTACACACACGATGCAATCATCGTATGCGATTCAACTTTTGTACGATAATCGGTACAATAATTGTATCGTGTATTGAACGCTTTATACCTTTCTCGCAAGCCGCATTTTTGTTTCAAGGTAAAAGAGGCTGGGATTCGATCCCCAGACCTGAGACAGTTATTGAGACAGTTCTATAACAGTTGCAACACGGTTCCAACACTTTTGTCCGTCTCAGGGAGTAGGAATAAATACAAAATATTTATATAAGGATATAGGTATATAGTATATTTACTGATGAAACATAACAAAAATTAAGTTCTTTTAACTGTCTTTAAGACATGTAACAAAAACAAAAAAAAATCATTTACCTTTAAAAAAACAAAAAATTAAATTCATTTAACTGACTTTATGACATTCTTGACAAAATCTATTGTCGCTGTGAACCAGTGGCAAAGTTTTCAATGCAAAAGAATAAATGGAAAAGTATTTCGGAAAACAAGGATGAAATTTACAAATTAAAAAAGTTTTTGTCCGCTTAATGGCCGATTTCATAAAGCCCTTTTAACTGTTTAACAGGCCTGTAAATATTTAAATGACGTTTGTTCCATACAAAAAACGTCTTTTAAAAATTTAAAAGCTTGTTAAATATTTATGAAACCGAACATTAGAGAATTAAATTTAACAACAAGTCACAGCTGATATTCTTGTCCGGGTTCGGGTAAGAGAGTGTCCACTCAGGGGCCATAAAATGTATTGAATTTAAATCCGAGATCAACGGTAGTGAGAATTTGTCCGCTTTACTGTCTGAACACAATGGAGACGGAGCTGCAACTGGAGCTGCAGCCGGACTCGCTGTCAAAATATTGAATACACATACTTTCAATGTTGCGAATACAATGCGACGTAGCTGCAAACGGAGCCGCAGCTGCAAGAGTTCACCAACTTTTAACTTTGCGTGTAGCATTTTTGACATTTCAGCTCTGTTTTCAGCTACGTTGCGTTGTGTTCAGCGATGCCAACTGAGGCTTTTTCATGCCTTTTTTCACTGCCTGGGCTTTGAGGTTTGTTTTTGTCCAAAAAGGCTTTTTTTGCGATTTCCTTTTGAGTCAATTTTGATGCTGAAGGAAATGGCGATCTTATAGAGCCTTCAGAACTCGTAAAAAATCAATCGGTAATACCACTCTCTGCATGAGCGCTGAGCGCTGAGCCTATAGGTCCTCACCAAAATTAGCCCGCAAAATTTTTGAGTCTGATTTATAACTTAGGTACAATTTTACTTTGATAAACAAACTAAGTTAGCTTCCCAACTGGCCGCCTAATAGAGATTTCACTGTACAAACACTCCATACTCCATACTATCTACCTATATTTATGAGCAAACCATCACATTAAATGCAAACTAGATAAATCTGCCCCTTCTCCTATATGTTGGCGAACATCACCCTTCTCTCATTGAACATGTATATATGTATAGCTTGGATATTGAAAGAGTATTTATTGAAAATTTAATTGCAACAGTAATTAAATTGCTTTGTGCAATAAAATACCAATCTCCGCAGAGAATTTCCTTTTAAAATCATCAACACCCAATACACAAACCATCCAACCGAACTCAACTGAACTGCAACTGGGAACTGGGAACTGATGGGATGTGGAAGTGGAGTGCATATACAAATACAAGAGTGCTATTGCTGTGTTGTTGTTGGCTGACTGGCTGGATGGTGGCTGGCAAGTGAGATGTTGACAGTTGATTGTTTGTTGGTGCCGGGACTGCTGCTGGTGCTGCTGTTCCGGGCAGGCTTCATTTCTTTTTCAATGGAATGGAATTAAATTATTTAATTACTCAAGCTCACCAATCACAGGCAGCAACTACCACCGCGCTCTGCTTGCTGCTTGCTGGTGTTGCTACCATTGTTTGTTGTCGTGTCGCTGCTACAGTGGCACCCCCATTTGGCCAGCCAACTAGGTACCAACCAACCCTTAACTCCCCAGCCAACAACCACCCTTTCGTTTGCATTGTAATTTTAAATTCACCCCCTGCTGTTGGTTGCTGAAATCCTCCAGAGTCGTCCTTGTTGTCGTCGTAGACATGTCCTTTCGCAAACAGGGGCCAACAACAGATCCAGTCCACCACTGTCAACACCTAGTGAAGCAGAGTTGGGGCGGTTCGGCTGATGTTCGACTTGAGATTGCTACCCAAGTGTCGCGTCGTCCGTTGCGTCGGCATCGGTCGGTTTGGTTGTAGGTTGTTCTCCTTTTTGTGGCTCGAATAAACACTGTTAAGGGGTGGCTAGGCACCCCAAATAGAATCCCCTCCCCTCATTATGACGAACAGCATGTACGACCGACGATGGAGCGGAGGAGCTGGCATAGAACTCGCTGCCTATGACGATGTTGATGTTGATTATGATTGTGGCAATGAGGAAACAGTTTGTTTGCAAACATCTGGCAAGCAGGTGTTTTGCGTCTGGCACATTGTTTGACTTCGATTAGTGGCACAATATGGTAGTTTAGGTAGTGGTGGTGGCTGGTGGTGGTAGAATCATCAGGCACAGACATAGAACACATCTCGCTCTAGGTCTCTCTCTACTAATTTGTCGCTCTGCTTCTGTCTTTGGTTTGATTTGGTTTCGTCAGTGCAGCCATGCAAGCAATTGAAATTTCTGGCAGTTGGCATATTGTACTGTTTCTGGTGCTTGCCACTGCCATTGCTACTGCTTCTACTTCAGCTTCTGCTTCTGGCTTTTCACAAAGTGGCGACATGAATTTTCAAAGCAGCAATTCATAATATTTTGGGGTAAAACAGAGCACACATGAGTAATGCCTTCTGTTCGAACAAGTGTATCTAGATTTATACAGCTGCTGGGTGGGGTTGGGTATTGTGTTGGGCAGGGATCGGGGTGTTGAATTTTGTTGAATGGATGATATGGGTTGAAAAAGTTGCTTGGATATTTTTGACATAAGGAAATCTTTGTATACTCACATTTAAACAATATTTCCACTTGAGAATGAGATCACAGAAATAAAACAAAGTAACATTGGAAATGGAAATGGTGTATTGCAAAAAAAAAAAGTTTTCTATTTTTTTTTTTTTTTTATTTTTGAGGAACACATGTGGGAATTTTTGAAAACCGACATGGAAATAGAATACAGATGGAATTAAATATGTACATAATATGGAATTTGATTTATACTTTTTGTATGTTTACTTTCTGAGAGGAAGGACTGATTGCTGGATTTTGTTTTAATATGTGAAGATGACGTCTATGATGATATAGGTTAGGTCTTGTGTCATGCGGGAACGCCGACCAATATGACGGGAAGTTAGATAGGTGCATCAAAATTATTTGAATGCCAATTTTTCTCCGAAGATTGACACAAATATTTTGTTGTTAATTATTATTTGTTTGTACATGAAATATCTGTTTTCATGAAACAGTTAATTGGCTCCATTATGAACAAAAATAAAATATTCATGGAAAAAAGATCGGAACAAAATTAAGGTAAGGTATTTGGATTAAAAGTGACAAGAAAGTGGAAAGGTTTTCTAAACCCACCTGTGTCTACCAATTTCTTATCTCACCTCACCCTTTTAAGGTCAGGTGGAATGTATCTCGTATTACTGCTTTCAAAATGTTTGGCTTAAACGTGCAACTAACGAGAGAGAGCGGATAAGTGTATTCACTATGAGGCTTTGAATCCAAGTAGCAATGAATGAAATCCTCATGTAGCATTAAAAGTGGCGTTTACAATTCCAATCAGGTTGAACTTCTTACTTAGTGAATAGATTACATAGGGTAGAACTCAGAGGCGTAGCGTGGGGGTAGATAGCGCCTACAGGCCCGGCAGGTGATATGGGTAGTAAAACCAACTCGAGATTTTTCAAGTGGGTAAATTACAAATAAACTGAACAGGGAGTAGTTTGAAATCGCATTACTATCAAATTCAATGGATGTATGGAAGTTAATTTCAAATCAGAAAGCAATATTTAAAGTATGTAGGTATATGCAGATATTATGTATGTACATTCTTCGACTTTAGCTTGTTTTTAAAGAGTGATTGAATAGCTGCTAAATAGAGCTGCTCTTTTTGTAAACTGCTCTATGCGATCGCTACTCATGTTTATTCCGACCACACGGAAAATCTAAATTTGGATGAATTATTAAATAAATTTATTTCAAAACACTCCAAACGAAGTGTGGTTTTCGCATTACAAAAACTAGTGTTTCATCAAAAGAATAAATAAAAAACTTAAAATGAAAATATGATATGACTTATTTTATTGGTGAATTTAAGCTTTTACATCTTACACCAACTACCCACTCGGGCTGAAGCTGTTCTGCCGCGCCTGAGCGCCTACAGGATAGATAGCGCCACAAGTTTAAAAATTAAAATTAACTTTTGCACTTATAGAACTATGCCCTTACAAAGAGTGATAGCTGAGCCGTGATCAAAGTTTGTTTATTTAAATATAGTTCGGTAGCGCAATGCGTAGTGCAGTTGGCTCTGAAAACGCTTGGTCTATGTTCAACTCTCAGCTGGGCAAAAAGTTTTTCAAATTAAAATTGAACGTAAATAGACTATGCACCACTAAAAGGAGTCTGATGATCGGCCTGGCGTAAAAAAGTTATAACTCCAGCCCAGGGCGGATCCAGAGGGGGGGATCCTAGAGGTCATGACCCCCCCCCCCCCCCCCCGAAGCCCAGAGCAAAAGATAAACAGTCGTATTTATTAGATTTCCTTATAAAACTTTTGAACAACTAGTTAATAGTTAGACATCTCCTTATTTATAAACGCAATATAAAATATTTATAAATAAGGTTTTGAAGTTGGGCAGCTGCCTAAAATTAGACATACTTAAAAATAGGTTTATTAGCTGTAGTCCGAGATATTCAGAAAAAAGTGCAGATGGATGCAAACGCAAAGTATCTTAATTTGTAGATGTATGGGAACTTGATGTAATTTGTATCAAAGTCTGCAACTTTGCTCGCTGGTCTACCTGGGTTTGATCTAACGAAGTTTATTTTAATCAAAATCTTTTTTAATTTACAATTTTATTATCTTAAGTAGATTTTGATATTATCTGGTATCTCTGGATCAGGAACGGGTCTTGTGCGTTCTTCCAATTCTCGTGATTACAGTATGAATCCGTACATCGGATATACTCTCGGTAGGTAACCGGCGGCGGTTTGAGTAAGCTGTGATAAACTGCTGAAACTGCTAGAATCACGGACGAGTCTCGTAAATAAAAGTCGTGTGACAATTTAATAAGAGACCCCTTATCTCTAGTGGGGTAGTTTTTTTTAGTCACAGCGGCTTTTCGGGTACAAGAAGAACCATTTTTTTGTATGAGTCCCACTGGTGTGATATCTTCTTTCTTCTGTTAGCTATGTCCTCTTAAACTACCTAGATCAAAAAATATTTTTACTAATCTAAGAAATTTTGATGAAACTAAAAATGAACTGACTTTTACCAAAAAAGTAGTTATTTCATTCAGGTCTCGTTAACTTATTCTCGTCTCGGTATCGTCTTGGACTTGGGGCATTTTTTGTAGTTTTGTAGATGAAATATCGAACCAGTGCCTACGTTCTGTAACTCTCGCATGGTTAAAATTAGTCGAGAAACGATTAAAAATGGAGCAAAACTCATACCATTTGTTTCAATTTTCATCATTTCTCGACTGATTTTATCGATGTGAGAGTTACAGAACGTAGGCACAGAGTTTGAATCTAGAAACTGCTTAGTATGTATATATTCATTGAAAAAATCAATTTTATAATTAAAAATTGCAATGTTTTAATTTTGAATCTTTTCTGCCAACATCGCCTTGGTCAACGATACTATCGATAGGTATCTAAATGTAAGCCCGATACTTTTCCCATCTCCAGGAATTGCATGCATTTTATATCATTTTGTCGGTGATTTGTCCTCGGGCAACGTGACCCCCTCCAAACTGAAATCCTAGATCCGCGCCTGCTCCAGCCTATAATGAATGACTTGGTAGTAGCTCACTCAGGTGGTTGTTGTTGCATTCAAAACTTCAATGTTAATATGATGGTGTGTTAGCTTTGCAGCCTTGATGCAAGTGTGTTATCATACAAAAACCAACTTTAAATATAATTCCGTTAATTACCTCCCACCGGAAGAAAATTGACCGCGAATGTTACAACGTTTTTCATTTTGTTTGTTTAGTCATTTAAAGTTATGTATTAGGAACACATTTTGACTAATTTATACCCCGTTTGCATGAGGTATTGAAGCGAGCTTGAAGCTCGCTTCGACCCTTTGTATACCTGCATTGAGTTGAAATGAGCTTGAACCACTTGAACTCCACTTTAGGAGCGGAGTCGAGTCGAGTCGAGCCGAGTCGAGTCGAAATTTGTTTTAAAACACTTGGGTTGAGGAGTTGGTTTAACATTGCTTACCATTTTACGTGTGGTTGTCTAATTTTTTCTTGGCTCTCGTCTATTTTAATGGCGTCTCGTGGTTTTATTTTTTTCTTTGAAAAAATTAAAAAAAACCATACAAATTTATAAATAAATAAATAATAAATAAGACGGCATCTTAACACCATTTCAACTCAACTCCATATCGAGCTCTCAACTCTAGGAACGAAAAACCTGGGTCAAAAATCCGACCATAATCCAACTCGAGCTTTCGATCCTGCATATAAACGGGGTATTATTTCTTTCTTACAGATACTTCGGTAACCTACGAGAACCGAGAGGAGAGATATGTCACAAATGAAGGTGCAGGAAAATAGACTAGATATGGACTTTAAACCATTAAAAGCTATTATGTATCAATATTTCAACAAGTCCGATTAAATAATAATTATTTTATCAATATTTCAACAAGTTTGAATGTTGGTATTTGACAGTAGTAGAGAGTGGTCGATAATAATTTACTATGGAGCAAATAACACAGATCGCTATAGACGACCGCCATTTTTGGCAAAAAATCGTTAAGAGTGACGAAGCACATTTCTGTTAATAAACAGAATAGCCGCTATTGGGGCACTGAAAAACCTCGATTGACACATCAAAGATCACTACACCTTCGTACAGTGGCGTCTTTAGACACTTCGTGGCCCTCGGCCCTTGAAGGTATGGGGGTCCCATAAGGAATTTGTTTTCTACAAATTTTGTTTTGTTAAATTTCGGTTAATTTTTTTTTAACTTGGGACTTGATAAGTTGTCGGATCAAAAGTCCACATTTATATAAGCAATTATCAAGTTTTTCTGAATATGCTGTTGTGCTAAAAATATAGGAAAGTACGATTAAAAATAAAAAAAAAATACAGATATTATTATTTTAAACAAGAGGAACTTTTAATCGGAAGATTATTACCCACAGAGGTATATTTAAAACTAAATCTTAAATACATAAATATAAAACAAAGTCAGTTTAGTTACAAGAACGGCTGGACCGATTTTAATTATCTTTGTATTGTTGGATTCTTCTTCACCCCGAATAGCAGAATAACTAGGTTAGCAAACATCGGAAAAATTAAGAAATTCTTTTCATATTTAAAAGGTTTTTTTGAGTGGATGGCTTAAGGGGTATTTATTTTTTTTAATTTGGTATTTATAGGGTGCAGTGGGGTAAAAACGAAAAGTGGAATCCCATTTTAAAAATTCTTTGTTTGAATACATAGGTACTCAAAATTGCCGTACCAAAGTTTTTTCTTAAAAATCTTTACAAAATTTTATATAAGTACCTACATAAAATGAATGATTTTTAAAATACCTCCTACGATTTTTACATTTTTTTTTTTTTACATAACAGGACGTAAATTGATTTGAGTACACCTGGGTTGGTAGGGAGGCCTTCTTGTTCAATGGAAACTATAAGATTTGTTCTGGTAACACCATCTACACAAACGGAGTCGTGTTTATCATGGAGGTAGGCAAGATAAAGGCGAATATTAGCGCAAATTCTACGATCTCGAAGGCGTGAGAGAACGTAACGACCATCATCGTTGAGGTCTACGAATCGTTTAGTTAATTTAGCTACTGGAGGGGTGAGAGGGTCAGTGAAAGGGGGTGATGATAATTGAGGATCATTGCATGGGGTGTTTGAGGTGATGGGATTGGAGTAAGGCTGTGATACGTGATGAGTGGGAATAAGTGTAGATGTTAGAGCGCTAGGGAGGCAGTAGGACTGTGAGGTTGGATTGAATGAAGAGGTTGTATAATAAGAAGAAGATGGTGTTGGATTAAGGATGTGGGATCGAATAAAGTTAGGGTAACTCGTAGAGGAGCCTACGGAGGAGTAAGGGTTAAGGGAGTTACTCTTAGCATTGGAATTTGACAAGTCAAAAGAAACACGTCTATTAGTATGTCTTAAGGACATTTGTGGAGCCTGGAAGGATTGAGAGTTTATTTTAGTTGAGGAAATAGGAGTAGTTTTTCGAGTAGTTAGAAGGGGGTAATTAGGAGGGCAGAAGTTATGGGTAGCATCAAAAGTGTTATAGGAACGAAAAGGATGAATATTGTTAAAGTTGGGATATCTACCAAATTTAAACTGCCAGTTGGGTTCAGGTCTATGGGGACGGTTAAAGGATATTTTTGACTTCTGAGCAGGAGCAGTATTTTTGAGGCGGCGAAACTCTTCACCATCATATGCAGTAACATCAGATCCAGGGGAGAAGAACATCCAGTCATATTTTATTGGCATGTATGCGATAAACGCAGAATTATTATAACGGTCCGATTGGAAAATCCTTTTAAAACGCGCATTATTGATTTTGTAATGAAAAGCGAACCAGTTAGAGAGCCAATGTACATCAGTACTTTTGGGTAAGCCTTTGATGAGATACTTAACTGTTGCTCTGTCGGTAGGTGGACCAGGAAAGCTGGAAGAAGAAGCAGTAGCTGATGAAACAGGAGCTATTGTTGGTTTAGGAAAACCATTCGAACTGGCCAGGGTAGCATGAAGTTCACGAGATGATGATAAGGATGACGCAGAAGCAGGTTGCGTTGTTGAAGCAGGATGAGCTGTTGAAGCGGATATGATCACAGAAGCAGTAAGAGCATCAGTTGAAGAAGAAGATCTGGGTGGTGAAGAAGTCGTTGTAGTTGAAATTGATGAGACAGGAGGGACCGAGGCGTTGATCGAAGATGAAGATGATTGAGTGGAAGGAATATTATCAATAAACATCTGTTCAGGGGTTGAGAGCGAGATTGTTTCGGGAACAGTTAAATCAGGAGCTAAAGTGTTTGGTATTTGTTTTTGGACGTTCCAACATTACTATCGATTTTGCTGTAGAGATAACGTATTTCATCCGCAACAACATTAATCGACTCCTTTGATCCATCCGATTGTTTTTTTATGCATGCCATTACGTTGAGTATTTCGTCCATACGTTGGTCAAATTTGACCACATCTCTAGATATGGAATTAACCGCCATCGAGCCTTGGGCTAGGTATGTTTTCACGTTATCCAAATCGTTTTTATTTTGGTTGGGTATTTGATGTGGGGGTTCGAGTTTCTAATCGATCTGTAAGAGCAAATCAAACATTTTGCTAAGCTCTTTATTGACATCCGAATGAACAGGCGTGTGGTCTTGGCGTGGTTTTAAGTTATTAATTTTATTTTCTAACTTGTCCAAGGAAGCATTAATTGGATCAAGATTATCGTTAAATGTTGTGATACATCTGAGATTGTTGTGGCGAACTTCTAACTTCAGTTCAGATAAAGTGTCAGTTGTCAATCTAAGCTGGTCGTTATTGCACTTAATTGCCCGCAATATATGAGCAGGCGACAAAGACTTACACTCATCACAGAAGAAACAGAACTTAACAATAATTTCCGGAATATGTGGTTTTATGTTTCTACTCAAATCTATGCAATGGGGATGAAAACCCAGATTGCAGATTCCGTTGCATTTAATAAGATCTGCAGCAACACAAGAAATTGTGCAATTAATGTTTCCACACTTTACTGACATAGTTATTACACAGCACAAAAAAAAATCACAAAAATTAAGAGGGGTGAGTTAATAAATCGATTTAAATAAAATGCGCTGCAACCAAAAACTGCAAGGGTAATCACAAATGTTATTGAATAATATGGGGACAGAGACACAATATTGGGGTCAGTTATTTATATTCTATATATATATGTATATATTATAGACACACGCGTTGTGCTAGAAAAGACAGCAAAAGGCAACAAATTGAAGGTAGTTAAAATGGTAGAATTTGGGGAGCAAAACAAAATTGCGACTGCACTTGGAGACGGTTAGGAGGTATATTGTTCATTTTTATATACCAACGTAATACTTTTTAATTTATTTTAGACTTTAGAACTACTTACAGTGTGATCGCAGATGATACCGAACGATAGCTTTGGTCGAAACATTACAAAACCTCTGCGACCCTCTCCAATCTTGGGCAATCTCTCTCTGATGATTTTAAAGAAGAAGCCAGTAAGTGTTCGTTATAACAAGAAGCAAGCCACACGTTGTCACTTTATAGTTAATAAATTAATTTCATTTAAATAAGGTTTATTCAGTAAATTGTAGAATTTCATAATAAGAGCCCCTTGTGTTATTTTCTCATTTTAAAAAAGAGGAGATTCTACATCTATTAGAATGCAATAACTCCAAAAAGATGGAATAGCAAAATTTTGAAATGAATCATTTAAAAATAGTCTTTTATTTACCTTTGGCATCAAAGGTTTTTGTTTACTCGATCACGTTTATTTTGCCTGCTGTATGTACTTATTTACAAGCTTTCAAAATCCCAGAATGTGTTTAAACAGATGAATTAATAAAAATGTTTTTTTGTTGTCAAAATTTTGTATAAAATTTTGTCAATGTTTATTTTAGCAATTTTCCAATATAAAATGCACGATAGCATCATATGTACTTGCTCTATTGGTCTGAGGGTTTTACATAATATTATTGATACTTATATATGTTCGTTTTCAAAGATATTTAACAGGCTTTTAAATTTTTAAATGACGTATTTTGTATGGAACAAACGTCAATTTAAGATTTAAAAGACTGTTAAATAGTAAAAAGGTAATTTTGTTATTTTTTGTTAAAGTAAATGTATACAAACGTGGCTAATTTTGCGTAAAATTAGTTGTAACCGAACAAAATGACCATAAACAAAAAATACAGCCAATTCCTACGCAAGCATATTTCGGGCTAGTGAATTTTTAGCGAAAAAATTGAAATGTAGTTTTCTTTAAACTACCAGCCCTATTCTGCTATTCACGTGAATCGTAAATTTAATTCACCCATTCCATTCCCTTTCACTCTACCTATCCATTCTGCTATCCATCGGGTGGAGTTCATTTATCCCAAACCAATTTTATATTCACATAAACAGCTGTTCATGCGAACATTTTGGGAAATTTGTATAAATTGTTTTGGTTAATCATTTTAATTAAAAACAAACAAAAAAAAGGTAGGTATTGGACTTTTTTTCCACTTCGAAACAGAGGAATAAGAGAATATTTTTAAATAAAACCGATTTGGGCACTTCCAAACATCTTTAAAACTAGTTCTGTCATACAACTAGTTTTGAAAAAGTCAATAATATGGCTGTTACTGTTTACTCATCACTTACGGTACAATCCAATAAAAATGAAAAAATCCTCTTCATTTCATATGTGGATCCAAATATAAATAAATGTATACAATGAATGCGTTCACGTGAATAATGCTGGATTTACACGACTGACAAATCGGCAGTATTCTATCAGTTTACTGTCAAAAAACTAGCAGAACAATGGAAAAATTCATTCAGAAAAATGCCAATTTGTCAGTCGTGTAAATCCAGCTTAAGAGAATACCGCGAAGTGTTACGGACTTTACCTACTTTAACCCAGATTCACTTCGAATGAATAGCAGAATAGTGATTACTGAAAACTAAAGAAAAATTCACTCTATGAACAGCAGAATAAGGCTGTAGGTATCAACATCGTAAAAACTTTGAGGAAAAATTTTAAACAAAATAGTTTGGTACCGCGTACTATACTCTGTTCAATTTGAATATGCAGTACAGGAAAGATAGGATATTTGCATTTCACTCATACTATATATCTCTACTCCATTTCAAAACTATCACAGGGTTGCCGTGGTGAGCATTTAAAGTTGCCTCAAATCTCACAAAAATATTGCTTTCAAAAGCTCTAAGATCCTGAAAGCTACATAGCAAAAACCAAAGAAAATGCCATATGAATTTCATAAACTAGGCAATGGTAACTCTGATTCAACACAATGTCATGTCAATAAGGGTTGGTTGCAAATTGGAGATCAGTCTCCTAGTCTCCTTTTAGAGGTGTGTCAATCGTTCATTTTAAAAGATTCAATCGTTCATTTGTCGTTCAGTTCAGTGATTCGTTCTTTTCAATCGTTCATTTTTCCAATCATTTTGGTTTCAGTTTCGATTTTGTTGTCAATAAAATAGGAACACTTCGTTCTTTTCAAACGTTCATTCTTTTTTTTGGTTGCGATTCAAAGATATATGTAGATAAAAAACCTACCTAACAAATTGAAAAAATAATACCTTTATTGGTAACGCACTTTTTAAAGCACAAAGATCGCATCGTTCACATTGGAATCAGATTGATTCGGTATTTGTTATTGTGTTGTGAGTTGTGACCCGTGCCGTACACCATTGTATCCAAATTTCAATCGATCACATGAACGATATACGTTTCGTTCTTTCATGTCATTCTCAATCAAATGATAGAACAACGTACAAAACAGACACTGAACCATATGAGAAAGAAACGACAAACACAAATAAACGGAGTTAAACTGAGAAGAAATAATTGTATGTATCTTTCGTGGGTTTTTGTTTATTCATTCTGTTTTTTTTATTGTGTTTTTCTTTCTTTGTGTGAATTGATTGAGAACGATTGTAATGAACGAAACATACTTCGCGTCACCTCGTTTACTTGAAAACTGAAATGATTGATACTGGGATTGATTGTTTCGGTTTACTGTGATTGCAATCAATCGTTCTTTTTGGTGAACGGGTCAAAAAGACCGAATCAATCACGATTGACACAGCTCTATCTCCTTTTACCCGGGGAGCAGATAGGTCATAGTGGGATGTACGTGAGCTCAAAGAAGATTACACAAACAATTTAAATGTATGTCAGTGATTTTGTTTTATATTTCAGTGGAAATTTCTTAAGTTAAGGTGTCGTGCAAGCAGCAGCAGGCACCAGTGTATTTTAAAAAGCTCTGTCATAAGGCCTGTACTGCATATTCAAATTGAACAGAGTATAGATGAGGATGAAACAAAGATTAAAATTTCCTCTCTGCATTACAATGCTTTTTTACCAATTTGATGTATGTAAATCGATCCAAGTCCATACGTTTAGGCTCTAGTTCGCTTTTTTGTGCATTCAGTTTTTTCAGAGAGAAAAGCACTCCACTTGTTATCGGGTAAATTGATATTCTTGCTTTATTGGATAACTTATTATTTCAACCTTTAAAAAAATGCGAAGCGTAAAAGAGTAGTCGAGTTTTATAATAATTTAAAAAACAAATTCGAGAAATATCCAATAAATAGGATTTTAAAGCATCATTTGATGAAGAATCCAATTTTTTCATGCTTACTGTGTGTAGTCGTTATAAAAATTTAGAAATTTAGAAAAAGAATCAGCAATGAAAATATTAACGGTCCTACGATCGTGTGAATTTAAGACCGTGTTTCCAAGGGAAAAAATAGTATTATTAGAACACGTTGAGAAAAGTGACAAAGTTTCTCAACGCAATAGCTTTTACAAACATCCCTTGACAAGCTCAGTAATTGGGCCAGTAATTGCGGCTAAGATGTCAATCCATACCAAAGACAGAACCAGTTTTGTTTACAAGAAAACATAATATTCCGAATATAGATCCTCCCACCATAAATGGGACTTCCCTCCAGATCCCTGGTAGGGCAAAATATCTTGGTTTGGGAATAGAACGGAAGCTTAACTGGAAAGAAAATATTAAAGAACGAGAGAGGAAAGCTTAAACAGCATTATACACCTGTAGTCGATTTTTTGGAAAAAGATGGGGTCCCAGCCCCAGAACCATTCATTGGATGTACACAGCCATTATAAGGCCAATTTTGACATACGCACGTCTGGTTTGGTGGCCAGCCCTGGAAAAGGCAACCAATCTAAAAACCATAACAAAAATTCTGAGACTTGCATGTATTGGCACTGCTAGTGCCATGAAAACCACTTCTACCGTAGCCCTGGAAACGTTTCTTTCACTATAGCCCCACTCGATTTATTTACGAAGGAAGTGGCGGCCAACAGTGATCTAAGACTCAACCAATGTAAAAACTGGGTGAGAAGCCATTTTGGGCACAACACCATAATGACTTTCATGGACAAAGACATTCTAACGGACTATACTGCACCGCACATTGACTTCAACCCAGTGGCCCTAACAGACCTCCCCTCAAGGGACCTCTGGGCGGCTAACCGGGTCAAAAACACTGATCATGTTTCGGTTTATTCAGATTTCATGACGGTTGAGGGGGTAGGGTTCGGCATCTTTTCAGACAACCCACCCCTGAATAGATCAATAAAACTTCCAGATTTTTGCAGTGTTTTCCAAGCGGAAATGCTTGCAACTTACGAGGCGGCCAAAAGTCGTGTCACTTTTGAACTTGTTAATAGAAACATCTTCATTGATAATCAGGCTGCAATTAAATCCATTGCTTCAATTGTCACAAAGTCTTAACTGGTAGAATGTTGCTGCAATGAGTTAAAATTATACTTAATGCATCAAATACAGTTACCCTTCGAAGGGTCCCATGACATAGTGACATATATGGAAACGAAATGGCGGATAAACTGGCCAAAATAGGATCATCTCTTGATCCAAGCCAAACTGATTCTTCCGTTCCTATGCCACTAGAAAAAGAAAAAGGCAGAATTTGCAAATGTTTCCTCGAAGCCGCAAGCGATAGATAATCAGCTCTTGATACTTGCCAGGTCTCGAGGAATCTATGGCCAAACATCTCAAAGAAAAAAACAGACTTCCTTCTCGAACTAAGCAGACCTCAACTGTTCCTTTTGGTTGGAATCCTAACGGGTCACAACTCAATGCGAACCCACATGCGCAGAATGGGAATCAGCTCATCCGACTTTTGCAGAGGGTGTCAAGATGAAGAGGCAGAGGAGGGCTCTTATCACTTCCTTTGTAAATGCCCCAGCTTAGTAAGAACCAGAAAAATGGCCCTCGGAGATTATTTCTGTGACGAACTGAGTGACATCTCGTTTTTGCCACTAAGGAACATCCTGAAATTCATTCAATGTTCGGGTTGGTTCAGGGAGGCATCTTATACTAGATGATGTGTACTCCTGTAACTCCTTTTCTCAACCATCCTCTTTTCTTCACCTCAATAGAGGGTGGCTGATTAAAGCCGCTACCAAAAAAAATTCAATAACTTTTTTTCTATTTAATGAATGTGGTTAATTTTTTTTTTATTTTGCAGATTGATTTTTAAATTTAACAAAAATGGATAACTGGGACACTGAAACAAGAATTCGGATTGTCCGCCGCTATCACGCACTGGAGTCCGTAGTTTCGGTTCAAAGAGAGTATAGGCGCGCGTTTTGCGGCAATTTTGCCAGAAGATGCTTCAAATGGTGGAAGAGGACGGAAACATGTTGAACTGTATTTTTATGTCTGACGAGGCGAATTTCGATTTAAACGGCAACATAAACAAACAAAATTGTCGAATATGGAGCGCTTCCAACCCACAGATACTCCATGAGACGGAATTGCATCCACTTCGTGTCACAGTGTGGTGGGCAGTTTCGTCACGCTGCATTGTCAGGCCCTACTTCTTTGAAGAAAACGGTCACACCGTTACGGTTACTGGAGGCCGTTACTTGAGCATGTTGAGAGAGTTTTTCTATCCAAAATTACGCCGAATGAGAATTTATTTCAACTCTGTGTGCTTTCAGCAAGATGGTGCAACTCCTCACATAGCCCGGCGTGTTATGACAGAATTGCGATGAAAATTTCCTAATAAGCTGATATCCAGAAACTCCACATTCCGTTGCCCCCCCAGGTCGCCTGACCTTACTGCACGTGACTTTTTTTGTGGGGTTATTGCAAACAGGAAGTCTGCAAAGCAAAACCAACAAATTAGAATGAACTAGAGCAATCCATTCGAGAAACAATTGCGGCTATTCCTGCCGCACATGCACCAACGAGCAGGGGGGGCATTTAAAATCCATTATTTTTAAAACTAATTAAGCTATATTAAATAAAATTGAATGAGCTTAAACATGAATAAAAGAAAAATGAATTCCATTCACTGAAAAATTTATTTATTTATTTGAGTTTCTTAGGTCCAGTTTTTCAGTGCGCGATTAAAGTTAATCCCGAGTTCAACTCATCAAATTTGGTAAGTTAACTCAGGTTTAACTGAACGGATGATTTTCATGTTTTTGTCCATGCGTTCTCCACCGAAAAACTGCTTCCTCAGTTCACTGTGGATTAATTTACTTCTAGAGTTAGTTAACTCTGGTTTAACTGACCACTGAAAAACTGGGCCTTAATGTAGCAATATTCATCAGCCACCCTGTATGAAATTAGGACCATAAATAATTGATATTTGGGACTTATTTCATCGGGGCTTCATTTAATTATGAAATAAGGCCCCAATAAAAAATTAAATAAGACCCGAAGACTTAAAGATTTTTATTGTTTCTGTTTTGTATGCTTATTATCTGGATCTTATTTCATTTTTGTGTTGTGGCTTTATTTCCTGGGGTCTAATTCTCTAATTTCAGGAAGCCGATTATCTTGATTCCTATCTATCGTCGTACGTACAGTAGTTTTGTTATATATAGTTATGTATGTAGATGAGAATATGTATTTAATTTATTACTAACAAAAATTGTTGACAAGTAAAAAGTTAAATTGAAAATTTTATGACAAACTTTGAGAGTCAAACATAAATTTTAACTTGTTTTTCTTGCTTAATTAAAATAATATTTTTTTCAATCACTCAATTTCCTTCATTTTCGTAGCAAGTTTTTTGTGGGACCCAAACAAAATCTCTCGCAACTTTGAAGATCGTTGATCTTATCCAGGATTTGCTTCAGTGTGAACTTTTTGTCTATAGACGATCTGTCACACTGGGACTTGCCGATGTAAGTGTTACAGAAATGCTTAAGGCGAATTCATTCAATGAGATCTTATTTGACGGCGTTTAGCATAGATATGCCTATTTTTTTTAGAGTCAACGTTTGCCGCTCAAAGTTTACCCAGGGCTTGGATTTTAATGTGTCCACATTCAAGCTTTTTGTAAACTTGAAAACCAAAAACATCTGGCACTTCTGATTCTAGAAACATTTCAATTCAAAGAGATCTGATACTGACTTCCCAACTACATGTACCTAAAAAAGTCATTGGATGGCGATATTTCCGAAGCCTCGTGAAAAATTGTAGTTTACGGTTCTAAATAGAAAAGGACAAACCTTCCACCGATGTATGAATCTTGACAATTTTTTTTGTAAGTTTTTCGAGAGTAAAAATGACACAGACTAACTTCTTGCAAAAAAATATTATTTTTGTCAAAAAAAAAAAAATTTCAGGTTGCTATCTGGATCCTTAGCATTGGAAACCTAGTAATACAAGCTACTGCAGACACTAATATTTTGCTATGATAATATCATTTGTTAAACTTATGACACATTCATCTCAGCATCGTTAAGGTACAATGGTCATAGGCTTAGCCAATCTTTCAAACAAAATAATATCTACCAAAATAAACGAATTCGATCCCACATTTCCTCTTGGAAAAGGCGGCGTCCTTCTTATGCTGTCTATATGTACCTGCGTTCCTACTTATCAACTTATACCTACCTATACCTACCTTCCATGCCTACCTTTTTACTTTGTGTGATTCCCTAACCAATTCCTAGTCATGTTCTTTCCCAAAACATGAGTGAAATGTGTGTTTCGACGTCTGATGCCCCCATTCTCCGATTCCCATACCTACCAGCTTTTATTCCCAAGAAGAAAAAAAAAACACAAAAAGTCTCCTTTGGCATTTTAATGTTACCCAAGGTGCTTGCTCATGGTAACAGACCGTTGCTACTGCTTTTCTTTATCCCTGAGCCTCCCAACACCATCACCAACCTCCACCATCCACCCTCCATGGCTCGGCTCAGAAAAAAAACTCACACCGCAATCTGAAAACAAAATAAAAATAATGAATTGGCCGAATAACGGTGGAAGCAGTCCTCGTCGTTTCGGTTTCTTGTACTTAAACACAAACACACACTCAAAGTGAGAACTAAGGGCCCCCATCTGCAATAGCCTCCATCGAGTAATTCTGAAAATAGAAAAGCTCCAAACGCCAGCTTGGATTGACAGGCAACCCTCATTCACATACACCCCCTCGCCCAAGCCCTCTGCCATTGTTCTCGTTCCAGCGCCAACCAACCACCCAACATCCAGCCGGGGTGCACTGGGAAAGGTCTGTGAGAATGGGCCCAGCTGGTGCTTCTATACATGGGGGATTATTTCGGGCATGCTGAACTGAAGAGGCCCGGTCCTATACCAAAAACCCTCCGCAATGCTAAAGAAGCTTTTGCACCCGACTAGAGCTGTTCTGCTAGTGGTGGCTGTAGCTGTACTCGGCTGTGGGTGTTTGCCATTCATGAACTAAACTGAGGTTACTCTGTTTACACAAGCGGTGCGGTGGTGGTGGGAGAAGGGTTGGCTGGGCTGGGCTGGGGTGGGCCTGCTCCAGATCGGGCACAAGCACCTTCGAAGTGTAAAAACGACAAAAAAGAAACCAAACAAAAAACGAAACACATTTCTTTGATAATAGCAGCAGCTGCGACCTTCCGACGATGGTTGCTCGTGGCGGTACTGTTGTTTGAACTGAAGGGATGATTGGGTAAGGACTGGATCCTGGAGAGATCGGGTGATGCTGAATTGGCACTCTTATATGCGGGTGCAACGATTAACTGGTAAGGGCTGCGTTCCACTGCTCCACAGCCGTTGCTTTTTTGGGAGAAATCGTTTTGGGAAAAGTTGTATACTGAAAAACTTGAGTGAAAACAAAAAAAATTGTCAATCTTTTTTTGGGGGGCGCGTCGGTCGGGCGTTTAGGTTATGGATTGGGGGTGTGATGTTGCGATAAGAACGAATGGAATTTATGTTGATTTTGCACCCATCTGCACGTAATTAATTGAAAGCTAGGAAAACGAGATGATGGCAGCTGGATGCTATATTCGATTCGATCCGTCGAATATACGCGACCGACCGACGCGACGGGACTATACGGCGACAGGACGGGACGTAAGGAGATGGGTGAATGAATTTGCATGTGAGAGAACATTCCCATCCGCTTGTCGGGTGTAGTTGTTCTAAGGATAATTGATTGCATTATCACTTTGGATATAGAGCGCACAACAGTCTTCTTTTACCTACCTACCTACCTACCTACCTACATTAGGAAAGAGGGTTGTTGTTAAAGTAATACACAGTAATCATCTTTGTATATTGGCATATAAAGCTAAAGGGTTGTGCAAATATAGAGAGGAAGTAGGTATCAGGCCCAAGTGTTGATTGCCAGGAATGATGATTTTATTTGTTAAAACGATTCGAAAACTGCTGCGGCTCATCCTTTCCTTCAGACAGTTATGTGTGATTTTATTTTATTTTGATGTCGCAAACGGGTGTTTTCCGCGACTTTTGGCAAAACATGGCTCTGTCCTTGTTTCGTGTTTTTTTTTTGTGTACTTTTTGGGAACATCAGTGCACTTTGGTCATGCTGATAATCGAATAACATGCAATTTTGGCAGTGACGCAACCCATCGGTCGGTAAGGCTATTGGTTGCTGCAAATATATATATCCACAGATACCGCAGGATCACAACTTGTGTAGCTTCGTTTTTGGTTGTCGGTTATATGAACCACACCCGCGCGAGCGGGCTATAGCTGAGTGGCTATGCCACAATTTAGGGTTTTTCGTTTTGAGGCATTTTAGACATGTGTGCCGTTTGGCTTTGTGTTTTTGGCTTAAAGGGGCCTTAAATGAAAACATGGCGATATAGATGTGTGGTATGTCCGTGTCGATATAAAACATCTCCGGTGAAAATATATAAACATGATGGCTACTAGAGGCGACAACCGAGCCGGGCGTTAGAAATCCTGTTTTATCGAAACGAAGTGGTGATGTAAAAGGATAAATGTGACGATTATCGTGGCCATTTTGTTGGTACTTTGGTAGATATTTTCATTTCAATTCCATTTCAACATAAGAAATGTGAGTTTAACCCAATGAAAAGGGGTGTGACATACTTACTTTTTTAAGGACATTTGGTTTTTTTTAATTTGTTTTGTATCACATACATACATATATTGACGAGAGGAATAATTAGCACGTTTATAGTCTTGATGGTTACACCCACTTGCTATTCTGATGTAAGGTGTTAGTAAATAATATATTAATAATCAAGGAGGAAGTTTAAAAAAATGTAATAGAATAATTTATACCTAGAAAACCAGCTGATGGCCCGCCCGGCTTCGGCCGGGTAGACAAACCTAAGCTTCGGATATCAATGGCTAATTCTGTACAAATATGGAGACCTTGAGTGATCCTTTAAGTCCACCCTTTATAACTTTCCCAACGCGGAAAGAATTATTTTAATCAAAAATCACTTTGTTGTTTTAATCCCATTTCACTCTATAAAAAGCAAATTTCTTCAAATACAGGGTGTTTTTTTGTTAGACGAGTGGTTTTCAATCTGGCAATACTTTTTTCGGAGTTGGTCTTTTTGACAGCTGTCACTTGATTTATGCTCAATTTCGTTTGACATTTCATGATAAGTAGACTTCCTCCTAAACAAGGTTTGCAAATCGTGCAAATCGCTGCGTCCAATATTCGGTCGACATAATCGCAAAATCGTTTAAAATCGAGGAACCACGGATCGGTTTCGCATCACGTTTATTCTAGGGGATAATGCGCATCCTCAGAGACGCCGTACAGTGCGCACTGAAGACGCTTTTGCTACTGTGAAGCAGAGTATCGAAGAAGACCCGAATGAGTCCACCTGCCATCTCGCGCAACAGTTGGAGCTGTCAAAAATTGGGCCTCTCGGCCCAATGGAATTTATTCGAGCCAGCCGCGGCAGCCACTTGTCCGAAATCATTTTTAAAACATAATGGCAAACCCTTATCTCTATAATAAAGCTAAATTCTTGGCCATAACATTAAATTATATGCGTTTTATTTCTTCTTGAAAACCACACGTCCAAAAAAAACACCCTTAGATATAACAAAATGGACGTTACAGCAGACGGATGTCATTCAAACTACTTTGATAAGAACAAATGGTGAAAATTTCCACGAAATCCGTTTAGTAGTTTCTGAGTGTATTAAGCACAAACATACCTTTGCCCTATGCAATTATTCATGGGCTACATAAGCATTTACGAGAAAAATATACCAAATTTCGGTGGAAGAAGAAACATGGACGGATTTGCTTAAAATTTATTTCAAAACACTTTTATGTGATTAACTACAGAAGAAGCGCATCAAAAAGGTTTCGCAATAAAGGCGGGTAGATGTTGAAATGGAAAGGTTATGTTAATTTTGACGGCATCGGTTGATTGGGGCTTATTGACCTATAAAACCTGCGACTTCAGAAAACAAAAGACTAAATCGACAGGGGTTAAGATCATTCTGGCCAATTCATGTCACCTCCGCGAGAGAAGTTCTCCTCTCAAATCTTTCATGCCGAATTTCCATTGTTGCGTTCGCTGTGTGGTACGCAGCGCCGCCGTTTTGTTGGGCCCACATGTAGTTTACATGCATGTCATCCAGTTTAGGCCAAAAGAAATTCATTATCATCGATCGTAAAGGGAATCATATCGTTGTTTTCGAAGAACTACGGACTCTCACGGACAGAGTGGCGATGTTTTCGGTAGATCTTACTTTTCGTTGACGCAAGGGCGTTGGCTGATTGTTCGCTGAATCGGTCGAAATCTACCCGCGCCAATTGAAAAACCCTTTAGAAGAGGCGGCCCAGGGATCTAAACAACTCATGTGTGGGGTATTCGCAAAAAAGTAAGTAAGTAAGCTCCCTGAAATGACCCCAAAGGAAATTACGCCCAAAACTTTTCTATGGAAAACTCGCAAACAGGTGTGGAAAAAGAGCCCGATTCCTAGAAAAAATTGCACGTTTTTCGTAAAAAAAAGATCAGAATTATGTTATGAAGAATTTTTTGGCGTAGGTATTTTAAAAAAAAAAATTGTGAAGGTTATTAAAAATACGACCTTAAAAAAACTTTAAAAATTCGCAAAAACAAACATATGGCTGAAAAATGTCTTAAATTAGTTGACCTTTTACTAAGTCACTTAAACGTTTCAGGTGGCAAAATTTTTTTGCGAACATCCCACAAATGAAGTGCTTAAAATCACTAATGACCTTGAAAAACTTTAACCATTTATTAAAAATTTTTCTATGGCTGAATCAATTTCTCAAAGTAGTCGGCCTTTTTAGATGGCATAACTTTTTGTGCGAACATCCCACATATGGGATGTTATTATCCCCGAGCCGACTCATTTCAAATATTTTTTTTTAAATAAACACAAAGAACTCATTCTTTTCTTTCATAAAATTCTCAAAAATATTTGTCCACTAGTTCAATATATGTATCTATTAATAAATCGGGCGCAGTATAGTGGGTCGGAATTTAGTCGGGATTTTTATCCAAAAGGTGCCTCCAATATCTACTTTTGAATTGTTGTTCTTGTTACAATATTTTCATAAATATCTTGTTAGCAAAACCACATTTGCTAATAGAATTGGTTAGGTGGATAGTTTGCCGTTATTTAGTTGTGGTAATTTCGAATTTGTCGTTCTATGTTTTCTATGTTTTTTTTCAGCTTTGCCTAAGTTGATATTAATTTGGCGAAGCGAATAGGTAAAAACTTTGTTATATCAAATGGTTTATTGCTCAAAAATTTCTATGGTTTTTTGCCAAAAAAAACTCAAACAAAACATAGAAACCCAAACAAAATACGTAGAAAAGACGAATTTAGCAAAAAAACATAAAAAAATCGCACGACAAAAATGAAAATGTCGCATCCAATGAACGATTAAAGCATCGAAAATGATTAAGCAAAAAACTATTCAAATTGAAAAGTTTGTACCCTTCTTTCGAGTCCCTAACTTGATACCAACTTAGCAAAGCAGCCAAAAAAACATAGAAAGATAGACAACTTATGTACATATTTACGTATAATTGAGAAACGATGCGATATCCTAGTCTGGAAAATGATTTTGCTTTGTATAGTTTTTGAAAAGTCATCTGAATTCAGCTAGCTGACCAATATTTGTGAAAACGAAGTTAACCAAATAGCAAACCAACTCATAGCTTAATTGAACCCCATATCTACCGGTTCACCTAAATTTAATCACAGTGCGTACAGAATCAGCTTCAATACGATATCGTAACTTGAAACTGACATAATATGTTCTATCTTCTAGATTCTTAGAATTATTACATAGATTCACTATTTAACCTACAGTTTCCGGTAAATACAAATACATAACATTCACAACCTCTTATTAGAGAACATTTATATAATAAAATCAACCACACCTCCTTTGTTCAGAGTAAAACCCACATCCAGGATGTCTGGAAAAGGTCAATTTCCGTTAGCCAGTATGTCACGCAAGTATTGCATCTGCAGAATTATTTTGAATACAAAAATATCCAAACAAAACAACAAAACGAAACCAAAAGTATATCTTAAATAACATTTTCTTCTCTTAAATCATCATTATTGCATTATTTCGAATCATCATTGGCGAATAGAAACCCATGTCGTAATTATGCTGCCATATGCAGCGACCTCTTTTGACTGATTACGGAATCTTCTTATTTCTTTTTCTTCCTTCCCGCAGAGTCTTATTCTTTGTGGCTTATTTTTTTCTCAGTGTTTCCTTCTTTGCTAAATTGGGAATGAGGAACTCCGGAATATCATACAAAATATACTTTCAATGCGGAAATTTTGAGGAAAAGAAACTTTTATTATTCCGTTTGAATATTTTCCATGTACCTACAAATGTCCCTGTGCCATTCAACTACTCCTACTCAAAATTCGTCAGTAGCAGTAAGCAGTGTGCTGAAAGCAAAATCAAGAGGTTCCTCTAAAGAACTGCTGAGTCTTGTTTGCCGGTGAAAGCTTGAAAATTGTGAAGCAATGTACGGACGGATGAGGAACGGATGTGAGTGTATGCGTATATTTTTCTCTCTCATGCAATGCGGGTTAAGGGAAGAGCCTCATCCTTATACAAAAATCGACCCCACAGAGTTCATACACTCCACAGCAGATTTGCATGTGGCGCAATAAATGGCGCCCAACGCCAAACCTCTCAAAATGAACATGAAAGAGAGCATAAACACAGCAGACATCATTGTGAGAGAAAGAGAAATTGAGGTTGCGGCAACGGCAACGGCAATGGACCAAGCGAGCCGGGTGGGAGCTCAGTGGCGGGTTGGAGAATTATTAAAGATTTTGAATACCTAATTATGAAACTGTCAGATGCAAAAGTTTTTGGCAAAATGATTAAGTAAACCTCCATTTTAATCATTGAATTGCGATGGAAATTAATTGCCACTGGCTGTGATGTGTTCTGCCATCAGGGCTTCTGTTCTACTAGTAGTATATAGTTTGTTCCCGTTTTGCAAATGCCATTGCCAGAAAGACATGTAGCCTCCACCTCTATACCCATCCCCATCCCCATCCCAATCCTCTTTTACTTTTTGTTGATGTTGTTATTGGCTATGCAATGGAAGAAGGAAGAAGGGTATGGTTCGAAAGCTATATGACGTTTGTGTGTGCAGTGAAAATGGATTTTCGAGAATGCGGTTTGGTGTGTTTTTGGGTATCGGTGGTATTTGTCGGGCGGAGACAATGAATTCGTAAGTAAGCTTAATGCAGGTCGTGACCGGTGTTTTTATTAATCTTCATAAATTAAAAGTTTTGCAATGCGGAGTGTCAATTGCAAGTGTGTGGCTTTTGAGATATGTTTTTCTTTGGGTTGAAGTTTTGGGGTAGTTATAGATATGCTTGTTCTGCTTTCACCCACACCACCAGTTTTTTTTTTTAATTCTGATTTCTTGTGCGGTTACCCTTAAGAGAAATAATTAATTGGTTTGAAATTTAATCAGAGAATCCAGTAAATTTCTGGCATGTTATCGGTCGGAGAAAAGAATAGGGGTTGATTGGATTTGAATTTGTATTTAAGGTGCGGTTGGTTTAGAAAACGCAGATCTGTTGATGAAGATAACTTTGTGCTGAAGTTTAATAGATAGATAAATCGGTTTTTAAAACATTACGTTAATTTTAAAGTCATCGTAGTCTTATAGACTGATTAGGTATGCATCACTATCAAGTTACAGTATAGAATGAAAAAGAAGAAGGATTTCTGTGTCTGTTAGCTCCAGTGGAAAAAGTTTCACTACCAAATATAACTACCATCTATAACTGCCAATTAAGGCTGAAAACACACCGAAGGAGAAAAAAGTTTTTGTTTCAAAACAACAACAATCAACCGAAACAAGGAAGCAAATAAAATCTTTCAATTTTCTGTTTCGTTTGATGTTGTGTGTTCAAGTAAATTTAAAACAAAAATTTAACGAAAACATATAAATAATTAAAATTCCATCAGTGGCAAACAAACAATAACAACGAAATTTTGTTTCTGTAAAACAAAGTTCCAGCCATCGACAATGGAACAGTTTTTTATGTTTTTGTTTTTTATTGTTTTTTTTTTTTTTGTGTTCGGTGTGGGTTGCGCCTTAAGGATATGTGTAATAAGCGACAACTACCATGGTTTAAATTTTGTTTTCATTCGGTGTGCGTTGGCCATATACAAAGCCATGTATTTTCAACAACAATCATAAAAACTGGTAATTTTTTTGGCCTCGTTTCATAAGACATAAAAACACTTTTTAAATGGTCGGTGTGTTTTCTGCGCAATACAAGCAAACGGCCAATTAATGCTAATATCGGTTAGGACGATTCCGGAGACGGTACAATCATGAATTGTACGCAATCTACCTTGAAGCAGATATCGTGACAAAAATTAAGCTCGGTAGACTCCGGTGGGCAGGGCACCTAGCTCGCATGAGCGAAGAGGAACCTGCTCGGAAAGTTCTTTGTGGTACATTCTATGGTAGACGACAGCGTGGTAGACCATGCTTGCGCTGGAGAGATGGCGTAGACCAGGACGCCCGGAGCCTTGGGGTGCGCAACTGGATGGCGGCGGCTCGAGATCGGGATGGGTGGAGAGACTTGTTGAAGGAGGCCAGGACCGGACCCCGGTTGTCGAGCCGACGATGATGATGATGATGATGATGATCGGTTAGTCCTAAAATTAGTACTCAAATCGGTATCAACTCATTTCTTCACACAAGTTCTAGTCCCTAGTCCTGTCAATTTGGTACCGAGTATCAGTTAGGACTCGGTACTAGCTGACTCCTCAAAATCAGCTAGTACCTGGTTATTATACCAGTTGTTAGTACTCAAATCGGTACCAAATGATTTCTTCACATAAGTACTAAGCCCTAGTCCTGTCAAGTTGGTACCGAGTACTATTTAGGACTCGGTATTAGACAGGACTTTCAAATCGGCAGTCTAGTGGCGCTAATACCTGAATCAGAGAAATTTCATTCATTTTCTTCATTGTTGTTTTTGCATTAGGTGTTTTCATAAGGGATTAAAACAAACACAAAACCTATCCTGATAGCTCTGGATAGTTCCCCGAACGCAACCAATGCATTGCATTAACCGAACATGAAATGCACACAATAAAGGGCATATAGGGCACATACCTACACTGAAAAATGTCCAAAACTCCACGCAAAAAATAAAATACAATGTTCTACTTAAAGCAAATGTTTTATCTGGAAGCTGATTCAGAACAGAGCACCACGGATCACTCCTGCAAATTTGGTAGGACTTCATTGCCATTCTTCATATTCCCACTCTCTCTCTAGCAGCGACGGGCGCGGGCGTTTTGCTTTAACTGCGTAAATTAAAGACCGGTAAATTGTTTACGTCACTTCCGAGTGACAAATTTCAAAGTTGATGCTGCTGTCGGGAGAGATAGTCATTGCAGAATGGATATTATGTCCTCTTTTTGTTAAAAGAAACATAATCCCTTCGAAATAAAAATTAAATAAAAATCGCTCAGTCAAAAATCGCTCAGTCAAAAATCGCTCAGTCCTCTCCATACTGTCGTAATTCGTTTTTAATAAAGGGTGTTTTTTTTAGACGTGTGGTTTTCCAGAAGAAATAAAACGCATATAATTTAATGTAATGGCCAAGAATTAAGCTTTATTATAAAGATAAGGGTTTGCCATTATGTTTTAAAAATGATTTCGGGCAAGTGGCCGCCGCGGCTGGCTCGAATAAATTCCAGCCGAGAGGCCCAATTTTCGACAGATCCAATTGTTGCGCGCGATGGCGGATGGACTCATTCGGGTTTTCTTCGATACTCTGCTCCACACCAGCAATAGCGTCTTCGGTGCGCACTGTACGACGTCTCTGAGGATGCGTATTATCCACTAGAGTAAACGTGATGCGAAACCGATCCATGGTTGCTAGAATTACCGACTCTGCTGGGCGATTATGTCGACCGAATATTGGACGCAGCGAACCGAACCATTATTTTGGTAATAAATTTGAACGATTTGCAAACGTTGTTCAGAAGTAAGTCTATTAATTATGAAATGACAAACCAAACTGAGCATAAATCAAGTGACAGCTGTCACTAAATTAAAGACCAATTCCGAAAAAAGTATTGCCAGATTGAAAACCACACGTCTTAAATATTTATCAGTACCTAATACCTATTCACGAAATTTGTTTAGTTGGCTCGGAATCTAAATTGACATTTTTTAGGACTCAGGAGTTATCTTTTTAACCCCGAAACTAGGATGATCTTGTACTGAAAAACTGGGCCTTAAGGACATCCATTAACACAAATTCAAATAAAAGAATGACGTACTCCATTTTTTCTTGTGTTTCGTCAAATTTTATAAATGGTGCGGGCATTGTATTTACACAATTCTAGGAAAATGGGAATATAAAACGTCAGTTTTATCGGATGCAGTGCGACAGACGCGTTGGTTTTAAATTAAACTAGTCTCAGGGAGCAGAGGAATAAAGTATGGTGCGTGTGAAACCTCAAGATAATCATTGGCTCTTGCTTTTTTGAGGAAATGGAACTTTAGGACTTGTAATTCAAAGATAAGATGGGGTCCCAAGCACCAAACGCAATACAGTGAATTTATGCATGGACTTTTTCGGTTAAAAATTTCCTGTGCGGGCGTCGCATCTCGCTAAGATTTGATTTCAACTAACCCAGACATGCACTATTGATTTGATGTTTGATCATCAGGGGGTGCCTATTACTCAAGGACCTACGAGGCAGTTAGGGGCACTTGTTTCCCCTAATCATACAGAAACCTTGCATGGGAGCTATGTTCACTTCAGTTCAAGTGCTTATTTCTTTCTCGGTGAAAAAAGAATAGTAGAATAGTGGACTTAGTTCCTGGGGATTTATTTCACTTAATCGTTTTATAAGATAAATTTGTTTCCAACTAAAAGTCGGAATGTCTTGAAATTTTGGAATATCCCTTCTTTTGAATACTTGTGGCTACTGGAAATGGAATGCACTAATTTTAAAAGGCGCTATCCATCAGGAATACTTTCTTGATTTTGGTACCAACCGACATCTTGAGGTTGCGTAGACCATCAGGGGTAGATTCGAAAACTCATGTTGTCGCTCTGGTGCATAGGTGTCCAAGCGCTCCACATGTCGCAGCTATCTCGGCTGCTTTATCTTCACCTTTTCGACCAGAACGACTTCGCTGTAAAGCCCGTAAAACTCGTCTTTGAATCTTCTGCCCCACACTTCTTCGATACATACTGGACCAGAAATCACCCGAAGAATCTCCCTTCCAAAGCATGACCCAAGCTTATTTTCAACCCTTTTTCGACAAGGTCTATGCCCCATACAGAAATCAATTGTTAAAACCTGAAATACCATAATAAACACCCACTTACCTTAGTACATATTTCAAGCGAATTGCATTTACACATTCATATTTCCCAATTTCAAAATCCAGGTGCATCCATATGCAAAGCTGATAAAACTCATTTAAATTCCCTACGCTATTCCCAGTCCCATCTCCCATGCCTATCACTCTTAATCAGTGTGAGTTTGTTCTCTCATTATTTCAATAAAGCGGTCAATACAGTCCCCAAATTGCAAATCAGCATTATTTATCTGAAACCACTTTCTCATTATTATGGTCATGGCATAGCATGGAGGATTCAATGACAGTGCCAATAAAGCGGGTTGGTATATTATAAACGTTCTAAAAAGAGTGTGTTTGTGTCTTATCAGCTACAAAGTAAACACTCCCCTTAATAATTATGTAGTGCAAATACTCATTAAGATCGCAAATTCCGCCTTCAACCCGAAAACTGGGATATATATGTACATAAACGTTTGTCACCATGATGTTGCTGCCTGCCGGGAGCATCTCTTATCTCGCGTACTCGTTGCAAACATTCACATTTCCAATTCCCTAGACCTCTTCATACACTCTTCGCCTATCCTTGTCACCCAGTTCAGCAGCACCAGCACCCGCACTCGCACCCATACCCACTGAAAAGGACGAAGCACCAGGACAGGATACGAGTGCGAAGTGAATGACATTTTGTGTGTGCGGCGTTATTTGTGGAATGTGTTTGTTTTGGCTCCGAAATCTACGCTTGCCAGCCACGTGCAGGATTAGGTAGAATCGTGGAATACCAATAGTCGTTCAAAAGGATTTTACTCCTCAGCTGAACTGTACTGGTGCGGAAAAGAAGAAATTCAAATAAAAAAATCAAGTGAAGGATTTTATTTAATTTTTTTTTTTTCAGGACGAGAGATACCTCTACGAATATGACGACGATCGACATCAACGGTAGTAAAACTCCAGTTACTCTTTGTGTGTGTGTGTGCGGTGTGAACGGAAGCGGATGTGCTAGCAAGTTGTGGAGAAATATTTCTGGCTATATAGCACTCTGGTGCAGGAACCATGTACTATGAATGGCTGAGCCTATACAAACAGATAAGCCACGTCCTTGGATTAGTCGACGACTACCGACTACGTACGAGGACGAGGATGTGACACAATGTTGCTACTGGTGCGCGCCATGGTCGGGTTCGGGTGGTGGATAAACTAGGTAGTAATTGGGATTGGAAGAGAGGAAAAAAGTGATAGACATGGGCAAAAATCAACAAAGCCATTGCTTCTATATCGCTGTGCATGCAGAGATAATAATGCACGGATGACATGCAAGGACATGATTTGTATATTACATTTTTTTTTTGGTTTTTATCTGTGAGAGGCTTTCGGAACCGGATGCATGGAACTTTTGATAATCCGAGAATATTTTCGAATTCAAAGATTTATTTTTTGATGGATTTGAAATTAAGCAATGCAGCGTTAAGAAGCCGGTTCATCAGCATATTGCGAATATTCTAAGTAATGAATTCCAAACAAAAATTAACTTTGAGCATGTTGACTCAAAATGGAAGGGCCTAAAAAAAATATTATAAAAAAATCAAGGCTAAAAATCATGCAACTGGAGAACATAGGAACAATTTCTTCAGCATAGTTTTCTATCGCAATCTTCATCCTCGCTTTCACCGAAAAAAAATTCAAATCCTTTCTTCACTATTATTAGTTTATCCATTTTTTTTTTATTACTTGTTGTCAGCTTTTTTTGTGGTAAATGACAGATGAAAAAGTGACAGATGGTGAAGCGTGCTCGTTTAAATAAATCTGAACTCAGAGCAGAGCACGCTCAGTTCAGAGATCGCTCAGACTATGTTCGCAGTGTTCAGACTTTGGTCAGAGCTCTACTCTGAACTAAAAAAGAAAAACCCGCATTGTAACAACACCAGCATCAGTCAATCGAGTTCTTTTCTAACATGCGTGTCTAACTGCAACTGTATTCAATTCTACTGGGTACGTTAATGTATTTTTTATTGGCTTGTTAAAAATGTGAACAAAAGAATTAAATTCTTTTATAAATCAGTTAACATCAGCCGAGCACTAAGCTGAGGACCTAGACTAATACTAAGCAAATCACAGCATTCCAAGAAATATAATGGGATGGACCGGGAAAAAGAAAGCTAAGAAACTGTGAAATATACTACTACGACAATCGCTGAGAAGAAAATCAGCGTCTATTTGGACTTGAATTTGTCGTTGAAGGCAGGCTTAGGCAATAAGTCTTGATTATTCAAATATGTATATGGCAATGAACGCCAATGAGCTTGATAAGTGTGCAAGCCCCTACAGAGGAGAAAGATGATGACACCAAAGACATGTTGTTCTATGAGCTCTTGGACAAGAAAATATGACCAGTACCAAAAAAAAACACAACATTGCGATCAACGCAAGATACTCTTCCAGGATCACGTATGTCCGAACGCTCCATAGGGGGCATATTGATCTGGATCACTACCTCGTTGTAGTCAAGGCAGTGTGGCTGCGGATATACCGACCAAGCCAAAAACAGGAAACCGCTAGTTCCCTTAACGATCGAGTCTCCAATAACCTCTTTAGATTGAGAAGTCTTATGCCACCATTATCAAGTGTTGAGAACCATACGTCACATTGCCAAAACGCCATCGGAAATACCGCCTCCGACCTGCTGTGTTTCACAATGAGTGCTGACAAACACATTTCGCTTAAGGTAAGCTCTAAGCAACGAGCATGCTCGCCGAACTTGTTCGTTTGCGTTATCCCCTACACGGCGAACAAATTTAGCGAACATTCATTTCGTTCTGGTTCTTCAAAGAATAAACATCATGTGCGATAAAGAAGCGCAAGTGGTTGACTGTGGATATTGTGTTTAATCCGTGAATTGCACTCAACGACGTGCACACAAAAATGAGGTTTGCTCGCGAACATGGCCCTACACGGCGAACATCGAAGCCAACGAACATCACAAAATCGAAATTTTTCGCCAACAGCGAACTGTTCGCAAGCCAGCCCCCAAAACCACAGATTAGCCATATGAAGATGAGAATGTTTCGTACGTTTCACCCTTCAAAACCCATTTGTTTACATTGTTGTATTTGTAATTTCATCCCGCGTTGATGAATAGATGTAAATTGCAATAACAATTTAACCAGGAGTGTGAAGATCCCTACTGTCTATGTGTGAGGTTTTTATGCACACATTCTCATTTTTTATCTGATAACTGCCAGTTCAAGCTTGTAGGCAAATTATAATGGCTGCCGGGGATTCTCATCTTCATGTGGCTAATCTGTGCCCAAAACGACGAAAATAAAGCGAGCACGAACAAGTTCGACGAGCATGTTCTTCGTTTAGGGCTACCTTTAGCAAGAGGCATACAAAATGGCGCGGAGCTACAAAGGAGGACCACAGCGTTGCCCGTGAAGATAACGGCTGCCAAAACAAAAAATAAATGAAGGAGCATGTGAAGCGGGCGATTGAAGAAATATAGGAATGAAGTTAGGAAGTTTTACGAAAGGGTACAAATAAGCTCTCAAGGTTACAAGCCCCGATCGTTATTCTACAAAGGTGGATCAAGGGAACACCGTTGTAGCATCGGAGTCCACGCTTAGAATATGGACAAATTATTTCTGTAAACTGTCATGCATATTGCACTATTCAACCTAGACGACGTAAATGTACATGGTACACCAACAATTCTGTCCACCCTATCTTGACGAAGTGAAGATACAACATACCTACAAACATACATATAGTACCTACATATATATCTTAACTTATGTCCAATAAAGATGCTGGAACTAACGGCCTTCCCTGGTGGGGAGCATGCACGAGCTCATTTGCAAAATATTTTTGGAGGAAAGCATGCGTGATGAATGGAACCTGAGCATTATTTGCCCTACCATCCAGAAAGGAGACCTTCTGAACTGCGCCAACTGCAGAGGCATCAATCTCCCTAATATTGACTACAACTTATTTTCTGCTGTATTATAGGTATGCCTTAAGCCGTTCTTAAGCAACTTGATTGGTGCATATAGCCTATAATATCAGTGTGATTTTAGGCCAGGAAAGTCCAGCATCGATCAAATATTTACATAATGCCAGATCTTGGTAAAACCCAGGAATATCAAATCGAAATCAACCACCATTTCATCGATTTGCATGGCAGCATCTATAGTTACATATAAAATCTATATAGGACAATGTCTAATTATGACATCCTTGCCAAACTCATCTGTTTCTGCAGGATGACGACAGAGAACGCACGCTGAGGTAGACAAAGACCTCAACGAAAGCTTCAGCTTTGGTGTCAAGAAAGAATTAAGGCAAGGCGATGCGCTCTGCGACGTGGCTTCTTTAATATTGTTCTTCTAAGAACTCTTGCGTCTAGAGGCACAATATTTCAAAGGTCCGTCTAATTACTCACATACGCTAACGATATTGCCATAATCGGAAGAAGAAGAACTAAGTGTCAGTAGCGCATTTGCGAGTATTTTAACGGAATCAAAAAATATTGGTTAAAATTTTTAAAATACAATACGGACAAGACCTAGTGACAACATCTTGTCATCAAGAAAGGACACCCAACACTCATCATCAGCGATGCTTGGTCAGACGTTTTCCAAAAACAGCTATAACTTTGAGGTTGTAAGGGACTTTTTCACCTATATGCTGCGCTATCAACTCCAACGATTTCAGCACTAATATCAAACGATGAATTACTCTTGCCAATTGCTGCTTCTTCGTGCTAAGAGGGCAATTGAGACTAAGTCTTCTCTCGAACAACAAAACTGTCTCTTTATAATTATGACGACAATTATCCCGGTCATGCTATATAAATATATGGTGCAGAGGTACGGACCTTGTCAAAGATGCATGAGAACGCCTTAGGTTGACTGAGGTGGCTGGGTTACTTAGAGCGTTTATGAATCCACCCACGATGGTAAGAAACCACGAGTCCACGATGGTAATAAAATGAGACTCCAAACAAAAAACCTCCACCATTGGCAACAGCTTAGCTCATCTAACGCACTCTTTTTAGACTCTGCTCTAGCCTATAAATTTTTTTTTTAATTAGAAAATTAATTCGCAACAGATTTTAATTTGCATTAATAAAACGCAGAACACATCGTCATTCTGCTACAAAACCAAGGAATCTACATATGAAACAACATTTTTAATACAACAAAAATAAACTCTCAGCTTGTGTAGGTAGTTATAGCTAAAACATTAGTGCATTTACCGCATTGTTTAATTATTATTATTATTTTTTAGTATTATTTTAATTCCCCTGTATCACAGAAATGATTTTAATTTTCATTGCACAGGGAACATTTAACAGCTGGCAGTGTGGAATTTTATAAAGCTGCGATTAAATGTTGCCAAAAATATGTTCTTGTTGCCACAGCAGCATGGTCGACATCCAATCCGTTAGTGACCGACCATATCGGATGAATGGCAAAGCCTTTTCCTATTCAGGGAGGGAATTTTGGCGCTAATTGCACACAAATGTTCCACCACAATTCACCCAGTTCTGGGAGATGAGTTTTTTTTTGTATTATTTTTTGTTAAATTTTTATCCTGGCCTAGGGGGGGGGGGGGTGGGTGTTGCAATTAATCTCCATAACCGGCAACCGCGAAAAACGTTTTGTGGTTTCACGCCATGTTCTCGCGAGAACGAGTCGTCCTCTTCCATCCCGTTGCAACTTAAAAATCCTTGCTAAGCATTTTACGCACTTGTGCACTTGCACCAACATACTCACTGACATGGCATATGCCTCTGGCTATTAAAATGTAGCAGAGCGTCCAGAGTGTGATGCAGCTAGTGGCCAGAGATTGGGCTGGCGCGCGCTGCCACAGGCAATGGGGGTGGATATTGGATTGGACATTAAATTGTTCCAATGCCACTTGGAATTAATTGGGTGAACGAGCTGCGGACACGATTGGATGGATGATTGGTTGTTTGTGCAGGCATAGCAATTTTGTTGTTTTTAGTTGGTGTATTATAGTTGATGGGGATTTTTTGCACGCAAGGATACTTTTGTTATTGTTTACACATTTGGTTGCAATAAATTGAAAGGACATGTGTACACCTGGGTGTGTGTTTTGATATTACAGGCGGATGAACATTGTATGTGGGGGCTTGATTTGAAGAGGCGGGGGCTGTTAATAATTAAAGCTGACACGTGAATCGTGATGAAAACAGAAATATAGTTTCGCAATCACCTGAATGTAAGTGGTTTGCACTGTTCTTGATTGAGAAGTCCATTCGACGTCATTTTGGGGAAAGAATTAATTTTGGTTATTAGGATATGCTCAGTCATGGTACACGCAGGGATTTCCGATAGGAAAATGACATCGTTCGGTAAAAAGGACGGATTTTTTAAATAAAAGACCAGTAGGTAGGGTAAAAGCGGGAGGGATGGCGCAGCGGGGGGGATGGCGCACCTTTAATTTAGTGAAAATGAGCAAAAAGGGGAAATGGCGAAGTATTTTGAGGGTGAGATGGCGTATTTCAAAGAACACTTTTTCACTTGTGTCTGCTGCAGCGGTACAACATCTCACGCGCTTAATTTTTTTTATGATTGAAATTTATAGGGCTTTACATTAGTAAATTCTGATTTCAATTGACAAATTTATTTTTTTTTCGTTACGAATGGAACACGATTTCAATCTGATTTATTTTTGTCAATGTATTTGTTTTATTTGTTTTTTTTTGTCAATATTTCGAAAAAAATCTTAATCCCTTGATGCAGAAAGAAAAATGAGCTTGATGATGATGACCGATTCATTTTAAACTCTTCCATTTATAATGAGCGATTATTTTTTACATATTTTTCACACCTGATATAAACTAAAGGGTTTTCCAATAAGAGGTGTTATTTTCAATAGCCCGCTATTTCGGTAGCTGTCATTTATTGACATTTGACAAAGAAACTACGCCATTAGTAAAAATGGAACGATACACGCTTCAACAACGCATTGAAATTATTAGGTCTGTTTCCTTACTCGCCCACGGGATCCCGTGGTATCCCAAATCTACCCGAAACGTGTTTCTTTACTTTTTTCTGGCACGAAAATGCCAGAGCTTTTGAATTTTTTGTTATTTAATTCATTTTCCCTCCAGCAAGAATCTACCCGAACATTTTACCTACTGCACTTTCTTGCTTGTCAAACAAGAAATCAGCTGATCGGAAAATTTGAAAATTAACTTGTCAAGTAGTGTCTACATAAAAAAAATAAAACAAAAAATTGGGTCCTTGAAATGCATGAAAATGATCCGGAATTTCATCGAAAAATCATCTTGACTGATGAGGCCCATTTCCACCTCGGAGGCTACGTCAACAAGCAAAACTGTCGCATCTGGGGCTCGGAAAACCCAAGAGTTATTGTTGAAAAGCCTCTCCATCCTCAACGCGTGACTGTTTGGTGCGGTTTATGGTCCGGCGGGGGTCATTGGACCTTACTTTTTCGAAAATGAGGCTGGAGCAACAGTTACGGTCAATGGATTGCGCTATCGAGAGATGATTAATGATTTTTTATGGCCGGAATTGGATGGTATTGATCTGGACAACGTTTACTTTCAACAAGACGGCGCTACGTGCCACACAAGCAATGAAACCATCGATCTTTTACGGGAAACGTTTCCGGACCGTGTTATCTCTCGAAGAGGTGATCACAATTGGCCACCGAGATCTTGTGATTTAACACCTTGCGACTTCTTCCTTTGGGGCCACGTGAAAGATAAGGTTTACGCCAACAGCCCAGCGTCGATTCAAGACCTCAAAGATGGAATTCGTGAGGCTATCGAGGACATAGGGTAGCCCATTTGCGATTTGGTTATGGAAAATTTCATGAAAAGGATATGGTCCTGTAAGCGTGGTCGTGGCGGCCATTTGGCTGATGTTGTGTTACATTATTAACGGCATACCTCTCTTATAATGAAATAAACATCCGATCATTTATCTCAAAAAATGCCATTTTTCTTTGAATATCAAAATAACACCTCTTATTGGAAAACCCTTTATAATCACATCAAAAAACGCAATTGCTCACTGACAGCTGTAAATTATGTTGGTGGTAGTACAGGGAGGGGTAAATCTGCCAAAAAGTTTAGATCTGCAAAATCTATTTTAAATCAAAAATAAATCAATTTATTTTGCCCAATGAAACGCATAAATGGCCAAAATCGATTTTATTCACAGATATTAATAAAAAAATAAATTGAATTTCAATAAGTGATGAGTGATAACAAGTAACGTGCGTTGGTTAGCAGCTAGTAAAAGTGTAATTTTTAAGCATAAAATTACGTGCCAAGCAATTGAATTTGTTGAAATTGACTTAATTTGAACTTAAATATTATACCCATTGCACCGAACCTTCAAATAGTTTCAGTGAATATTTTTAATTTTAATACTTTTAAATCTATTTTACTTGAAAAAAAAATGCATTTTATATTCCTTTGTTGCCTTTTCAGTACCGAATTGATTGAAACTTTGAATATTTGCCCCTTCACACCAACCAATAAATTATTAATATGTCAAGAAGTACCTAATCGGAAATCGGCAAAAACACCAGCATCTTCAAGCATTTAGCTCTATCAGTCACCATCACTTATCAAAACATGATGAAGGCACAGGGGATAAATGGACCAGATTGGAGAATGCAAATTTCGGGGTCAGAAGAGAGGTTATCCAAAAAATTGCTGCTCTTAAAAATTCAATTGACGGTTGGATTTTTCACAAGTACCAAGAATGGTTTCTGTTGATGATCAGACTGAATTTATTCAGGAGAATTTAAATTTCCTTTTTAATGTTCACGTTCCTATCAAAACAAAAACCATAAGGTGTAAGGAACAACCATGGTTTAGTAACAAGATACAAATATTAATCAATCAATTGAAATATGTATTTCGAAAAGTTTTTACCGACTTAAGAAATAAAGTTCTGTTTGAGATCAGGGAATCAAAAAAAAAACTATTATTATTCTACACGACTAAATCCCTCTTTGGCGAGGCATGAGCTTTGGAAAAATCTAAAAGATATACCTATGAAGGTGTTGGTAAAAATATAAATAACTCAAATAATGATATCAACTGTGATGAGTTAAATGAAAAGATTATATCTCTCGCATCCTTTCAACAAAATGATAGCTCTAATTTCTTAAGTTTCGAAGCTAACAGCTTATTATCAAATGGTTTTAGTTTTTTCCAACGTGAATGAAGAAGATGTTCTCAAGTTCTGCCTATCTATAAAATCTAATTCAGTCGGTTTCGATGATATCCATCCAGTATTTGTAAAGAAAACACTTCCCTATACATTGAAACCTATTACCCATCTCTTCAATTCCATCTTAACGACTGGAGTTTTTCCTGCGTATTGGAAACGAGCTAAAATCATTCCAATACCAAAAAATCGTAACAAGTACACCCGTATAACGATTTTATCATTCATATCGAAAGTTCTGGAAAATATTCTGAATACACAGATTAGACGCTACTTGGACCAGAATGATATAATATGATAATATTGGTGCTTTTTTTCATAATGAAAAATTGTCCTATTATCAAATTGGAAAATCGCCATAAAGTTAATGAAAAAAAAAAACTTTGGATATTAAAAACCTTTGCATCTACTCCAAATCCTAAAGTGAATCCAAGCACAGGGGTTTGAAGGGGGCAGCATGCCCCCCCCCCCCCCCATACATACCTTACTGTTAAACTACGTGTCTTTAGACAGACTCTTAAAAGTATGGGCCATTTTTCATAGTGAAATTTTACCCGAAAATTGAAAATGAACAATGACCCCGAAAACATGAAAAATCACCCAATCCACAAAATTAAATCTTTTTTGTTGTTGTTGCTTTTCATGTACATTTTTCATATTTTGTTTGGGGCCATGTTTCATGGAGCCCAAAAATAAATATGTATGTTCGTTCACGTTTTTAAGGCTGCACTGTGCCTGTTTCTTTTATAATAGCCGGGTTTTTTGGGCAAGTCCATATGGATTTGTCGAAAAAAACGACATCGGGACTAATAGTTTTACACGTAAATACAACAACAACTTAAATCCATATGGACTTAGTTAAGTCCAGATAATTATCGGGACTTACGTATTGTAAGTAAGAAGGTACTAAGTCCCGATGTCGTTTTTTTCGACAAATCCATATGGACTTGCAAAAAAACACGCCTAATATTTATTCTTAGCAAAAAAATTTGATATCTACCTAGTATAGAAAAATTAAATAACAAAAATAAATGATACTCACCAAAATGTTGAAAAAACCCAAATTCTGTAGTTTAGGTACCTATTATTCTCTGCAGGAAATTAGATTGGAATTCGTTTACCTACATATAAAATTTTCAACTTTTAGTCTACTCAAACTTTTAACACTGAAAGGATAACGATATTTTGAACACTTATGGGGGCAGGTACCTGCACATTCTAAATTAGAGCTTTACACTTACACGTGATTTTAAAACAGATATAAACACCTTTTTTACATAAAAATAAAACATCACTTTTGCAGAATAAATAATTTTAAACTAATCTTTTCATTTCTTCAAATAGGTACATACCAACATGAATTTAACGGCCTTTTTCAAACGGTCACGACGAAACGGAGCATGGAACAAACCAAAACCGCCAAGTGCGACTACCTACCGAATTCATAGCAAACCGGCAAAAAAACTCATCAAAATTGATTTCGTAAAAAAATGACACTTTTTCTGAATGAAAACATTCGAAAATTCTTTTCAAAATTATTTACAAACATTAAGATAAAATTATTGCAAAGACTCTAGACTCAATATTCCCAATTAATAGAAAATTAATATATTTTTGTATCAACCGATCGCGAAACAAATTCGAACGAAAGAAAATGCACTTAAAAGAAACTCTAAACAAAGACACTCCATATAAAGATATACAACCTAGGCTGTCGTTACGGTTTGCCTACGACTACAAGCTACAAAATAGCTACATGGGGACAAACACGCACACATAGACAGTTGGGGTACACCCATCATGCATTATTATAGTTTGGCGTAAGCTCACCACGAAAATATTGGTAATTTTAAAATCTCATGAGTTTCAAAATAGGCGTTTTTCTTTTTTAGTTCAGAGGTCAGATCAGACTTGGAGTTATCAAACAAAAATGTTTGTTCCTTTTTAGCTCATGCCTGATTCTTTTTTTAATTATATTGGGGCATATTCATAGTCACTTTTAAACTCCAGTTTATCGTAGACCTGGGCTTATCCTATCTAAATAACATTGAATAAACCCCAGTCTAAGATAAACTGGAGTTTAAAAGTGATTATGCCCCATTATGTTTAAGACGTGTCTTTGTCAATTTGAAAAACCGCATACATGCTCGGAAAATTTGATGTTGTTATTTACAGACAGCTAAGGTAGCCATTTCCTCTTCTAACTTGTTCTGACGTTTTCACGAATCTGTTCTGTTCTATTCTAATCTAATGGCGAATTCCTTTCAACAAACAAATCGAATTTTTTCTAAACAGAATCTAATTTTTTCTAAACAAAATCGATTCTTTTCTGTCAAAACTAATCTTGCATTTTTAGCAAGATTTCACACCGATTCGCACACACACTATAAAGATTTCACATTTCTAATACGTCACATTGAGCTCAAGGAATTTTGGGAAGACAAAGAACTGTGTTGTTTTTTTGGTTGCAATGGATTCTATATAATTAACAAAACATTCAACAATATTTTCAGTGGATATAACTTTAGAAATAATTAATTGCAACTATCACGGAAAAAATCGATTCTTTTACGAATTCCTTTCAATTGAAAGAAAAAGTTCGATTCTGTTTAGAAAAAATTCGAATCTTTTGCTGAAAGGAATTCGGCATTACTTTTTTTTCACTGAAAAAAACTAGCATCATTTTCATGGGACGATCTATAGGGTTTGCAATAGGTTTGTTCGGGTACTTTCCGGACCAAAAATGGCAATCTGTCACATTCTTAGGAGAGGGGTTGAAATTCTCTCAGGAGAAGTGAAACTACCCAAAAGTACACGAACGCTTCAAACCAAAAATGTGTACTACTTTTTAAACGTCAACAAAAAGTAAACAAAAGACCAAAAAACAAACGTAAACAATACGAAAAACATTGGAATTTCTATTGTAATTCCAAATTCTTTATTGAATTGTATAATACACAAGATAACAGAAGCAAAAGATATTCATTCCTTTTCTGAAAAATCGTAATTTAAGTAAAATTAAATTAAAAAAAACACTTATTTAAATAACACTATAACAAAGTTTCTTAAATTCAACATTTTACTTTTAATTTTTTTTAAACAAAAAGCACTGCACAATACACATGAATACACGTTTGGAATACATTTTTTTTTCTTTAAAACAATTTTTTTGAATAATTTTTTCAATTAAAAACGAAATTCACTTCTATAAACGAAAATAAAACCTAAAATAAAAGTAAACAACAGCCATTTTATATTTTTTGCTGTTGTTCTTAAATTGGCGTTTGACAGAACACAGAACTTACCAGTTTCTGCAAGAAGAAATTTCTCGGGTAAAAACTGGCAAGTAGGGGAAATACTTTTCTCTCTTCAGCCCAAAATGACACGAAATGGAAGTACGCGAACAGGATTGGACCAAATCTGGTAAAATCAAGTAGTTTATGGTGGTTTCGGACTAGTACGCGAACAGACTTATGGCGAATTCCTTACAAAAAAGAAATCGAATTTTTTCTAAACAGAATCGAATTTTTTCTGTCAATTGAAAGGAATTCGTATTTCGTAAAAGAATCGATTTTTATTTGGTGTGATTGTGTTTGTGTTACTTTATAACTGCAATCGACGCAAAACGTCAAGAAATTATTCACAAAACTATTAAGGTTGTTTGTTTTTGTTGTGAGAAAAATGTTTTACCAATAGAATTAAATTGATAAATAAAAGATATTAGCCAGCTTATACGGTGCCAATTTGTTGGTGCATTTTATTTGTTTGAACTTCTATTTGCACATATATTTTAAAGAAAATTGTTATTGAAAAGTTTTCACTTCCACTGAAAGTTTTTAACACGTCCTTCACTCGCGAAAGCTATGTTTTTTTGTCAAATTTGTGTTCGATAATGAACAACGCACAATAAATTATTTTATAGCTGTATTGACTGAATATAGGTATTGTTAAATTCTGTAGAATTCGTTGCAATCAAAAAACAAACAACTCGTCTTCCAAAAATTCCGCGACTTTAACTTTGAAGTATTAGAAATGTCAAGTCTTCATAGTGTGTGTGCAAATCGTTGTGAAATCTTGCTAAAAACGCAAGATTTGTTTTGACAGAAAAGAATCGATTTTGTTTAGAAAAAATTCTGAACAGAATCGATTCTTTTGTTGAAAGGAATTCGGCATTAGCTATCCGTCTGTTAAGCACAAAACTTTGAAATACCATTCAAGGATGTTTACGATGTCAATTGATTAAATAACCTCTAAAAATCCGAAAAAATTGAAATTTTATTTTTTGAGAAGGGAAATTTTAGAGCTTTTTGGTGATTTCTTAGTCTGCTATTATACGACGACTTTTGCGTCGTGACTCTTCTTCGAATTCTTCTTTAAATTTTCGTCCTGTGAGTCGTACGCTATTACAGCATGACTTTTGAGTCATGACTCAAATTTGGCAATCCTCTATAATTTTTCTTCGGTAATGAAATGCTCGTAGCAACCAAACAAACAACAAACATAAATGAAACGATTTTGTTCCAGCATAGAAATTCTCTATCCTCTACACCTCAGCAACCGCAACTATAGGTACATGTGCGCTCCACAAATAACGAAAATAAATAAAGCGATTTGCTAAAATAACAAATAAGAAATAAAATAATGTCAAAAATGAGTCGCAGAAATTCGGCCCACGACTCATAGGGCAGTTGTTTTCCGTCTCATTTGTCTTCTCTTTTCCACTCATTATGTTCGAAAAGAGTCACGACGCAAAAGTCGTCGTATAATAGCAGACTAACCAAATATTCGCAAACGTTAAATATTCTGTCAAGCAATATCAAGTTTCGTATGAAAGTGAATTTTAACATTTTTAAAATGCAATCAAATTCCAAACTAACAGCCCGATTCTCCCCTTGTGACGAGTCACGTGACTCAAATAATTCATTCGTTCTCGAAAACAACATTTTTTAATAGTTTTTCACTTCCATTTTGCAAACATATATATAAACAATTTTTTTACTCACTTTATTGCTAAAAAATGGATGAAAACTTGATTAATTAAGTTATGAATAAATATATTTGGCCCAATTGGAAATCTTTTTTTATGTTTTTAATAATCAGCTGTTGTAATTATGGCACTAAGAAATTCACCTTTGCTGTGGTGAGTTTAGTTGTGAGCTTTCTTGTGATGATTGGGGCAGAATTCCAAAAATGTTATCGAGTCACAACAATCCTCACAAGGAATAGTCATAAGAGCTTGTGAATTGTGACTCGTCACAAAAGGGCTGTTAGTTAACTATTGTTGTTATGTCAAAAAAATTGGTGATGTGTCATTGTTAGACATTGTTAGGATTTTACGATTTCATTTAGGAACGATTTATTGTTAGATATTGTTGATCTGCCAAACGAATATTAAAGAAAAATAAACAAAAAATTAATATTTTCATTTATCCATAAAAGCATATATTTTATTATTTTTTGTCATTTTACCTTCGCCGCTGGCGTGCCTATCCACATTTGCCATTTTGATTAAACTACGATTAGACGGTCAACGAAAATGGTCAACGCGTTGACTATCTGACGACAAAATGACGTCAAATTCCGTCCATGCGTTGACGGCTGCATTTAACCCAACGTTTACATTGTTTTACCTTCAACGCATTGACTTTTTTCGTTCACCCTGCGAAAATGTAAGGACACATTGACGCAAAGCGTTGACCATAATCCCAACGTTGAGATGGCATACTTTTCTGCCACGTCAACGTTTCCCGGCTGTCAAATAATATGACGTTGGTTGTGTTCCGCATTTAACCTGCCTACTCTGTTGTTTGATTCTGAGCTCATAGAGCGCTCTCTAAACATGCTCAGCTCAGAACGAAGAAAGAAACAAAAATTCGTAGCTCTGAAGCCCGATTTACAATGCGATGATGACAGGCTGTAATCTTTTTCTAGTTACAAAATCGTCGCCCAATTCACAATGCAGTGAGCGTTTTTACTACAAAACTCGTTTTCGTAAAAAAAAAAAATCAATAAAATATAAACAAAATAACATACAAAAAAATAGATTAATCAATAACTTTAAATGTTAAATACATTTGATCATTTCTTTTTTGAAAAATCTGCAAATTACTTAGAAAAAATGAAAATTGTCGTCACGTCGCGTCTTTTTTCAATTTTTCGAATTCTTGGTGTGACGTGCGTGACGTGACGACGAGAAATGCCTTATTAGGAGTTTTCCTTTGGAGGTGGCGAAGTACTTGTGAGTAGATGAAAACTAAAATCTAGTTTTATCTACTCATGCTTTCATCGAGCGAGATAAAAGAAAGATATGTCAAAATGAGTCGCGCGGGTGAGTCCAATCTGAACACCGTCATGAGATTTTAAAATTGCCAATATTTTCGTGGTGAGCTTACGCCAAACTATAATAATGCATGATGGGTGTACCCCAACTGTCTATGTGTGCGTGTTTGTCCCCATATAGCTGTTTTGTAGCTTGTGTTGTAGGCAAACCGTAACGACAGCCTAGGTTGTATATCTTTATGCAGAGTGTCTTTGTTTAGAGTTTCTTTTAAGTGCATTTTCTTTCGTTCGAATTTGTTTCGCGATCGGTTGATACAAAAATATATTAATTTTCTATTAATTGGGAATATTGAGTCTAGAGTCTTTGCAATAATTTTATCTTAATGTTTGTAAATAATTTTGAAAAGAATTTTCGAATGTTTTCATTCAGAAAAAGTGTCATTTTTTTACGAAATCAATTTTGATGAGTTTTTTTGCCGGTTTGCTATGAATTCGGTAGGTAGTCGCACTTGGCGGTTTTGGTTTGTTCCATGCTCCGTTTCGTCGTGACCGTTTGAAAAAGGCCGTTAAATTCATGTTGGTATGTACCTACTTAAAGAAATTAAAAGAATAGTTTAAAATTATTTATTCTGCAAAAGTGATGTTTTATTTTTATGTAAAAAAGGTGTTTATATCTGTTTTAAAATCACGTGTAAGTGTAAAGCTCTAATTTAGAATATACAGGTACCTGCGACCATAAGTGTTCAAAATATCGTTATCCTTTCAGTGTTAAAAGTTTGAGTAGACTGTGAGTTGAAAATTTTGTATGTAAACGAATTCCAATTTAATTTCCTGGAGAGAATAATAGGTATACTACAGAATTTGGATTTTTGCAACATTTTGGTGAGTATCATTTATTTTTTTATTTAATTTCTAATAATATGCAAAGTTTTTTTTGGATTTAAAGAAACCTCTCACTGTATACCTATACCTCACTGCTTAGGTATGAGAACTAATTTCGTGTACGCGAAGTTGGTTTGGGAGAGCTTTAATTCTGGACCTAACCGAAACTAAGCTTAGGTGTTGAGTTAAGTTTCTGGCCGCTCTGAAGTCCAATGTAAACACCGTCTTTGATAGAATTTCATACCTGAATATTTGATAGACATAACAAGTTTGTAAAACGTAAACGAACAGACCTACGGTTCCACAACCTTTAACATCTGACACAAATATGACAATTGTATTTCTGCTGTAGGCAAAAGAACGGTGCACCTTTTGAAAATGAAGTATTCACTATGGCGAGTTTAAATATATATTAAAAGAGCTAATTGACCTAAATTTGTCCACATGGTTTTGTTGAAATGCTTAATAATCATCTCATATATGATATCCACAAATAAAAAACAACAAGGTATAACAATGATTTATTTTTCGTAATTTGTGTCTTATGTTTTCTTGCAAAACATAAAAATTTGAAAAGTCACCATATGTATACTTTTAACACAAAATCGCTTTTTGCCTTTTAATAATCTGGACCCATGTTCTGTAACTCTCGCATCGATAAAATCAGTCGAAAAACGATGGAAAATGGAACAAAACTCATATGATTTGTTTCAATTTTCATCGTTTCTCGACTGCTTTTAACTATGCGAGAATTACAGAACATGGGTCCTGGTTACCCCAGTTTTGGTGGGTAGATGGTTTTTTTGTTTTGCTTCAGATACTCCTTCTACCTGAGTCGAACTTGTCGAGTTGTAGAAGCTGAGAAGGGTCAAAGATTCTCGAGACAACCTCTCCAGATGAGTCCTGAAACCAAAGGGCGCTCCACAACCCCTTACCTATCATCTTGTTTCCCATGTCTGTACGGCGTTAACGTTGTCAGACATTCCTTATCCCCTCCCGCGTCGGTAAGGTGATAACACTGTCCCTTCCCCTTCCCTCGACGGAACGGGGTGGAACTGGCCGATGAACCCTACCTCCTTGCACCTCCCATGGCAGTACGACGATGACGCTGTCTGACCTTATTGTTGGGGTGTTATGAAAACTTACTAGGTATTAGATGAACACAATTTTTCTTTAATTATGGAAATAAACTCATCGCTCTACTGCAAACGTATAATTATATTTAACATGACTTCATTAGTTTGCATACCTCTGACACGAGCTTTTCACCATAAGTTTCTTCTGACATCTAGCGGAGATTTTCACTGAAAGCTTGTATGAAAAAAGCTTTTCGTTCAAACGTTCCCTAAACTGTCAAAACCATAACTGTCAGTTGTCATTTTAAATCAGATGTTTTCAAGTCATCAACATCATCATACATACATCGCCATTCCAAATTCCAATTGTAATTTGAAAAAGGTGCATTATTTCCACTGCATTCCATTTTTATTTTTGGTATTCTAATTTCTTTTTTAAAATGGTAAATTTCGTTCTTCAAAACGAGGATGATGTCATTCAGAAACTAACCAACCAAATAGAAAGTTTAGCTCAAAAAGCTATCTCTGATAACGGAGTATTCCGTGTCGGTTTATCAGGTGAGTTCTTGGTGTCAAGGTCACTGGTACAATTCATTCATTCACAAAAAAGAAATAAAACAAATTGAACTCTTCATTTAGGTGGCTCGGTTATTAACTATTTATGCAGAGCAATTCCAGCAATCGACACAGATCTATCAAAGTGGCGATTGTTCTTCTGTGATGAACGTTTCGTTCCTGAGAATGATGGAGATTCGACCTTTGGTGCCTACAAAGCCGCATTGCTTCCTTTAACTACATTAAAGGAAGAGCAATTCATTAAGATCAACACTGATCTAACGCTGGAAGAGTGTGCCAAAGATTATGAAGAAAAAGTTCTCAAAGAATTCCAAATGGAAGATGGGTCCGTTCCGGTGTTTGATTTGTTGCTTCTGGGCATGGGACCCGATGGACATACATGTTCATTGTTCCCAGATCATGTGCTATTGAATGAAACACGTCGTCTAATTGCACCCATTGATGATTCCCCAAAGCCCCCACCAAAGAGAGTAACTATGACTTATCCATTGATAAACAACGCCAATTGTTGCATGTTTGCAATTTGTGGTGCAGGAAAGGCTGCCATTGTAAAGGTATGGACGGATAGATACAGGTTGTGTGTTGTATTTTTTATTGAAGGTTTTTGTTTTAGAGAATTTTTGTTGATAAGGAGTCACTCCCAACTGGTTTGGTTGCTCCCAAAAATGGAAATCTGGTTTGCATTTTTGACCAGGCAGCCGGCAAGAGCATATGTGCTCAGAATTAGATGGAATTGAATGAATTCTATATCCGATGGTTGCGAAAATAAAGTGATTTTTTTTACATTGAAGTTATATGTAGTATTTAATTAGCTATGCTAACGAGGTTTGAAAAATGAAACATAAGAGTAGTTATGTATGTATAATGGATTTTTATCTCACTCCTTAGTTTTTTAGTAGTTATAGTAATTGTCTTGTAGCCATCATAGAGTACGTATATTAAATAGAGAACCAAGTCATATCCGTTTTCTTTCACCCTACACACTGACAAAAAAATTTAATATTGAAATTTGAATTACCGCGCGATAGGGGAAAGATCTGGCATATGCCAATGCCAATGTATTGATTGTTATTTATTGTATGCACCCGAAATCTACTATTCAAAACAGATAGAGAACACGAAGAAAGTGGGGCCGCAGCTATGTCTCTCTGTCTGTACCTCGACCTACAATGTACGCCACTGAGGTGATTTTCTTAGATATTTGTACTTAAGGTTTTTAAGTGCTTCCCTAGTGGAGAAATTTAATTTTTTTTCTTAGCTCCAAAATAAACGGCACTTGTCCTAGCGCTAAGAAATATCTTTTTTTTTATTTTGAATAGGGCACTATTGTAAGTTGTTGTATGACAGGTCCTGGTTATTGCCAAAATCTATTTTTGGCAAATTTGTGTTTACCAGAATGTAGATCACACTTACAAAAGCACACAGACAAATATTATCAAAACCTTTAGAGCAGTTTACAGAAAAATGAGCGCTTTCTTTACACTTGTATGGCATGTTCCGTTATCTTTGAAGCTGGGAGAGTTTCATTTTTATCATAATTACCTGGCTTAACACAATTAGCCTTATTGTGAGTTTCACCCGAACAACATTCCACTCGGAAAATTTGACATTTCACTTTTCGCCTATTGTAAAATGTTAAGCTGAAGCTGTAGCAAGAAAAGTTGACTCAACTTTTACTTTCGCTACTCGCTACAAGTTGCATTAGAGAACACTTTCTTTTTCTAAAGAAAGCTACCAATGGGGAACCGCGCTACACCATAGACGTCCTTTTTTCAATGAGTTAGCGATTGGAATGAAAGCTTGTCTTTTAGCAATTCTTTTATCAATTCTTTTAGCTGCAGCTAAATCCCATTAGCCGTGTTACTTTGGAAGAGGCGAACTTCTCATAAGTAAATGCAAACGATAATCTAGTACTTCTAATTACTAATGCTTCCGTGAAAGATGATGATTTGTAGAGGAATCAATTCCATGGGTTCAATTGAAAATAGCTAGCTAAGTACTTCGCCACCTCCAAAAAAAAAACACGGCTATTGCGTGCAAGGTGTAAAACGGTCTTGAATGTTTTTTGTTGGTGTTTTTATGTATTTATTCGCTTCATGTTGATGGATGTTCGTTTAACTGTCTACTTATGAATACATTCAGACTCAGGCAATTACGCTGATTTTTATACTATATACTACACTATACACTTGTAAAAAAAAGGTCTTTTAAAAGTTTACAAAACTGTGTATTTCTTAGATAACAAAACTAAAGTAAAGATTTTATTTATTAATATTTAAAGCTAATTTAAGTATTAAGGCCTCAGTCACGGATCGACTTATCAGAGATTTCATTTATGCATGTACATATATACATATGTTATATGTAGATTTATCCGAAAAGATTTTGTCTGATTTTTTCAAAAAAGCCAAGATTCCTTGTTGAATCTTTATAAATCGCCATTTCTTTGTGATATTGCTCCCGAAGTACAAGATCATTTGGCCCCCAATTGGCCTTTGGTCGGAATGCACCACGAACTTTTTCCATGAAAGTATCACCAGGCTGTTTAACAATTGCTACACATGCCCAAATGGGTACTTGAACTACTCCAATTGCACTTATTGTCCATCCAATTGCTGAAATATAAAAAAAAAACTTCGTTTAACGAAATCGATATTTTAATGGCTATATTATTGTGAACTTACCATATCCCCAGTTTGGAAATTGTACATTTTTGTAGGTGAGCGGCTCATATGCAACAAAGGTGTAGATCCAAATCGATGTCATAATTAAGGGTGTGATAATTCCCCAACAAATTCTCCAATACCAGCTAGGACTTTTTCCGATCATAAATTGGACATCACGACACAAGCGATCCACACCATAGACCCAAGCGAATACATACAATTCAATAATTCCCAATGTAAGAGCAATCATTGATGCTCCAAAGTAGTCAACTAGTGTTAAGATGAATTGGCCTCCCTGCGACAAAAAAAAAAAAAAAAAACATTTGGATCCTTCTTAAATTTTGAAAGTTATTTTTTTTACCGGTGTGACGTAGAGCAATCCTAAGAGGAAGCTGAAAACCGAAATTCCAAGTGCACAATATGACTGTGGAATCTTTGGGAAACTGTCCCTTATTGCGGTCATTGTGCAAGATGTCATAGCAATATTACTGCCAATCCCTAGGACAAACAGCATGACGAAGAAGAGAACGGAGAAAATCTGTGGCATTGCCTTAAACTTAGCAATGGCATCCGGATATGAAATGAAAGCCAGACCAGTACCTCCTTTGACAACAGTTCCAACGTCAGTTGTTCCAATTTCATGAGCTAGATGTCCCAATATACCGAATATCGTGAAACCTGCCAAAAGTGAGGTGAATGTGTCAAGAAGAGTTACAATAGTTGCATCTCGGTAGACGTTGTGGTTGAATTTATTGTAAGAGGAGTACATGATGATGTTTCCGAAACAAACGGAAAGGGAATAGAAGACTTGAGTTACTGCAGCGTACCAGACCTGTGGAAGAGTTAAGAAATGTTAACATAAAATAGAAATGCAAACATTTTTTAAATGCAGTATATTTGAACTTGACATACACAATAATGCCAGGAAAGAAACGAAGAAAGAAAACGTGAAATACGATGATGAACGAAAAAAAGGCAGATAGAAGGAAAGATAAAAGAAGAGGCCATGGAAAAGAATTAAAACAAAGGGAATAAATCAGAAAAAGAGAGATAAACTGGAAGAGGAAACAAAAGATCTAAATGAAAGAATAGGAAAACGTGAAGATTTAGTTTAAAGGAAAAAGAAGAAGAATGTTAAGAGTTATGATTTCAGTTAGGTAAGAAAAGCTTTTGTTTATTCGAACCTTTGGACTTAAGATCTTCTCCCATTGAGGTTTGATAAAATAAATTATTCCATCAGCAGATCCTTCCAAAGTTACAGCTCTTATAAGTAAAATAAACATCACAATATATGGAAAAATGGCAAGAAAATAAGAAGCTTTTCCTGAACTCTTAACTCCACGAATGATTAACAAATAAATCATAATCCATGATACAAAAAGTCCCAATACTAATGGCCAATTTGGGTATCCAATGCCATCGACTATTGAGTCCTTCTCTTTAAGGACTTCTTTACTGTATTTGAGAAGAAAAAAAAATCAAATCCATTTTATAGAACAAAAATGTCGATGATGTTAGAAAAATAATAATTAGGTACCAAACACCAAACTAATAATAATAATAATAAGTAAGACCAAAACTTACATAAAAAACAATTCAGAACTTGTCATTATTGTGTCATTACTAGTTTTTTCCACAAATTTAAGATATTCTACGTGAGATATGGAAGCAGAACTATTATACTCTCCTCCTGATGATGAATCAAAGCAACGCGCCTCCCATTCGGGTCGGCAATGAGCCCATGGTAATGGAAATCTGAACGAACTTGCAAAGTAGTAACAGATCAATGCCACTACCGATTCGTAATATGTGCCAAGCAGGAACACCATAAACACTTGACCAAGTCCAACACCTTAGAAATCAATATTAATATTAAAAACTATATTAGTTAAATAAATACGTATTTATGTATGGAAAATGATGAGTTATTTGATTGTGTTTAACAACATGGTTAATGATGATGATTTAAGCGTTCTTTAAATTTGAAATAAAAAGCGTTAGTGAATCGAAATGTTACCTTTAAGTTTTTTTAAACTTTTACTTATTCAAATGACTTTATTAAGCCCAATTACATATAAACAGGTAAATACCGTTCATAAAAAGTTTTTTGAATATGCATCCCAACTTCCAAGTGACCTACAAATTTTACATAATTATGTAGCCTTATGTGATTCTACAAAAAAAAAGTCTCCACACTATTTTGCTGACTCCTACTGATTATTCTTAACTCTGAAATTTGAAGTCTTGGCTTCAAAAAATCTGACGAGAATACCTATAAAGGTGACGACTGGCGATAACTATGAAGAATATGGACATACATTTTCTGATACTGAATGTTTTTGGAATAAAAATTGAAACGAGAGTTGTTTCCAGTTAAACACTTTGTCAGCTTACAATGCTGAACTCGTTTATCACCATGACTAAATTTAAACATAACATAAATTAAGAATATCCTTCAAGCTTTCACATTGAATAAAATTGAATCTCGCTATGCAAGGGTTATACAGTCAAGGTCATTCTTGTAGTAATTTTCAACAAGAAATTCAATAGTGACCTTGATTTTGACCTTCAAGGTTATTGCAAGGTCAACATTTTGTTTTTTTTTTATAAAAACACTCCGTAATTTTATCTTCAAATAATGTACTTTGATCATGGGTACTAAGGAACTAACTCTGAACCTTCAGGCCTTCAGGAATTCTGAATGTACGCTAGAATATTCCTCGGTGGCTAAAATGAGATGTCGCCCATCAGTTCGTCGAAAGATTAATCTCCGTGTTGTTGCGACTCGTTGGTATGTATTCCAACTGAGAGTGACATTTGAGGCTTGCTTAGCTTTGGTAAGTTTAGTTTGTATGCTTTCTTAGAAAGATCCGGCCATAGATTCCCCAAGACTTGATAAGTTTCAATTGCAGACCATCAGTAGTTCACGGCTTTGAGGAAACTGGTGCGAATTCTTCACTTTTCTTGCTCCAGTGGCATAAGTTCATAGGATTCGGCTTTGCTCGGATCAAAAAATGACTAAATTTTGTCCAATTCATTCCCATGTATATCACGGTGTTTTGGGACTTATCGAAGAATGATTATGTTGGTAATTTCATATCAACTCGTTGCGGCAACGGTCCGCCAGTTTTGACTTTGTGACGACAGAGGAAATAGCTTTCATTGCCTGGCTGTTAATGAAGATACATATATACCTTTATATATATGTGACAAGGTTCTTTGCGGCCTCACAAACTGCAAGCACTTCCCCTTGAAAGCCACTGCAGATATTTAGAAGTCTTATTGATCTTTTCAAGAGTGGGTTATCTGAAAAGATGCCTGACGCTACCCCAACATTCGTGTTGGAGTCATCCGTTAAGACCTATGATTTTGGGGCTTCGAGAAGACGGACACTATCGTTTAGCCCTAGGCTAAAGTCTAAAGTCTTGAGAATAAATGAGGATAGACATTAGACTTATTGGCCTGAAATCTTTCGGTTCAGTGCATGTAGGCTTGCCGGCTTTAGAAATAAAAAAAAATATTCAACTTTAACCAGTGGGAATATACGAATATACCTAGCTGATGTATAAGTATCGCCTGACTATATCAACTGAAAGGAACAATATCATGTCTTTATGGCTTTGTAGAATAACTGGATTTATTTTATCAAGCTTTGCATACTTGTATGCTGTGAAGGAGTCAATGGTCCAAGCCATCTTCCCAGTGGCGGCATTAGCATCGTAAAGCATCGTGAATCTAAATTCTCGGAATATGAGTATCGAGCCAGGAGGAGTGTTTGTACAAGACATCAAATTAAACGTCTCAACTGGGAAACTTTGAAATGCAGAAATTTGAACCTTGTTCCTTGGTAGCCCTAAAAATATGGTGGTAGCACCTTTAAGTTGTTGTTGTTGTTCAAAAATTCAATGAAATTGACGGAATGAAAAATGGTCAAGTCTAATAAACTGACATTCTAGTATGAATAGTACAATAAATAATAATACATTTAGAATTTTATTTATAAAAATTGGAGTTTTGAACAGGTGCTCCATTTTATTCAAGTCACCCAATATCGCCCATCATTTACAAGATTAAGGTACTTATTTTGTTCTTTGCCCTTTTGATACGCCCGGTTGTTTGAATTAAAGATTGGAAAATGTAAATTCCCTAAAATAGTTTGTAGTAGTAGTAGAAGTAGTAAAATGTTTTTTATTTCCGACTTAATATCTAAAAGTTACAATTTTATTTAGATTAAGGATTTCGATTCAAGTTAAAAAAGCAAAACTTATGACAATGACAAAAGTCGTCTGTCGGGTAGTTATATTACATTAATATTAAGAATGAGCTTTAAGTCAAGAGTTTATGATAATTATTAGAAAATTGTTACTGATTAAATTAAATAATTTCGGCTTCTGTCAACCAAGCTCTTCCAAAGAAAGTCAGCCTAAATTCTTTCAAACCCGAACATCGAATATTGTTTTTGTTATATATCTGAGGTGAAGATCAAGAGTATAGAAATTACCGTCCTCCGCTCCTGTCTCCATTGACAACACGTAGTTTGAGGTAAAAGAAGGAAGTTTGTAGTATAACTATCCTGTTAATAAGCTCAACTCACTCTAGCTCTATTTTCGATTTTATTGTTTGTTTTCAATATCAATTTTGTAAGTGTGAGCTTCTTTAGTAATTACTATTATCAAAACAAACAAGCCTCAGAGGCCTTTTTTATTCTCTTGGCATCATTAATATCAACTAACTACTTCAAAAATATGTCGACCTGTAGCAAGAAAACATTTCAATTTAAAAAAAAAAAAAAACTGGCTAGATCTTGAAATGTCATCAAAGTCCCCGCTCACACTAGATTCATCGCGCTTCATAATGATATTCTTCGAATTCTCTGCAAATTGAAACAAACCAACACTTCGTCCTATTCCTCTAAAACCTTGAACATAGCTCATCTAATTGTTGGCACATTTTATTAACCTTCCAAATATGAACTGCTCCTCCCCCTTATCACTGAGGAGTGCGTATCAATGCTTATTAATTTGTGTATCACAAGAAACACCGTTCACACTTCAAGCCCTCAAACAAACCAAGCTGACAATTTGATTGAACTGTTCAATTCCAATCTATTTTCATTTTGATATCAATTGACTTAGTAATAAAAAATAATAAATTTTCCCAATCAAACTATAAAATCTGTTGCAATACCTCGTGTCTGTTGAATCATCCAAAAGGAACTGACCTATACCGGTGTGAATTAATACATTGTGTTAAGACTTAAAAAGCGTTATTTTGCGTGTTGAGAAAACACAAAAATATTTCCACCACCATCTTATTAATACATATATATATATCGCAACCATATACCACGAGTTAGAAAATTGGACAAAAGTTATATATAGAACTTACATAAAATATAGTTCTGCTGAAGTTTGTCTTTCGCCAGCTATAAAACTACTATTGTCAGTGCTATTAATACCTGAGGCTACACACGATGAACCCCAAGCTTCTTGGCACTCTGTCCATGGCAAAACAGTATAGAAGGAATCAACCATGTACTTAAGGGTAATACCCATTATGGCCACATAATAAGTGGTAACCATTGATATTGAGACCACTTGGCCAATACCCACGCCTAAGTTACACAAAATGATTTTAAAAAAACATGAAATAATATAATCATCCAAGTATAAGAATAAAAAGAGTTTTACAAACTTACCTTTCATAGCGGGGCATAATTCGAATACCTTGACAGATCCTCGACTTGAGAACTGCCCGACGATCATTTCTAAGTAATAAATCGGTTTACCAACTAAAAACAATACTATCAGGTAGGGAATGAGGAAAGCACCACCGCCGTTTTCCAGTGCTGTGAAAGGAAAACGCCACACATTGCCTAGACCCACTGACATTGCTATGCACGAGAATAGAAATTCAATGTCATTTCCCCAGAGATCACGTTCTAGGCCGGGTTTGGTAGCTCCATTCTATTTATAGAAAATAAAATTTACCATTATGTATTTTTATTAAATTATATAATTAATAGTTTTTAAATATTACACTTATGGTAGTTGATTTTGATGGATCAGGCGGATGACTTGATTGTGTTTTTGTATGATGGTTGTTTAAGTTTTTGCCATCGTCCCCAACAAATGTTGGATTCACGTGTGTTGCCATTTTTATCTGAAAGATAAATAATTGTGTTTAAAATAAAAGATGTTTATTTATAAAAATTAAGAAATGGAAAGATATAAGATTTATATAGACATGTGCTGTATCTACTTATGAATGTGCATTATACAAAATGGGATGTTGCCCTCAATAACGCATTAAAAATATAAGTATCTACGAGTACCTATACCTATAAATCACCTTTACCGCGGCTTTGTCGTATCTTTATGATCAATAAAATTATTGTTTTGAAAATCTTAGCTATAAGACACTATTGATTTTATGAGCTTGTTTGTTTTTTTTTTTTTTAAATATGATAAGATTTTTGTGTCGCTCGTTTTAGTTGCTTAGTCCTAAGAGATGACTAAGGGATAAATCAAATCAATTATACTGGTTAACACACATTTCGTTGACTAAGACCTGACACTTGTTTTTGACATATATTTTTGGCGTCTGAATGCGAAAATGATCACAGTTTTTGTCTATCACGTCACCTTTTTAAGCTACAGAGGATATCATCTTTTCGTTCAAAATAACATACAAAATGTGCATACAATAAAAGATTAAGGAAACAATTACTAAACAAAATTTTTAAAGAAAATAATTTTATTCATAAAAGTACTAAACTTTTTTTAACCAAACGGCAAACATACATATCAAGGTATAAATTTTCGCTTATAGCTTTTCCTGGAGTGTTCATTCTGTGAACAATCTCGCCTGGTGCTCCAGCAATAGTCAGCCATCATATGTACATCCCATCTAATATGGTACCATGCCTCCATGATCTTTAGATCTTAGTGGAAACCCTGCTCATCACTGACTGCACCTAAATTTTTCGTTAAGTCAGCAAGACGGCTATGCAAAAAATCAACCTTGATGCTCATGTTGCAACCAAGAATTTTAACGCTCTGTCTCTAAAAGTTGCTGGACAATTTCTGTGTAATTCTCTGCTCGTGTATTCTCATGAAAGTTTTGTACAACGTTTTTGTATGCCAACCAAGCTTTTGAAGTTTTGTCATTTCCCTAATAAAATGTTCGTCTTAAATGAGCTGCCGAATCTGTGGACCGTCAAACACACCGACCTTTATCTTTTCAAAAGACAGGCGCGGAAATGCTGAAATCAGGTACTTGAAACAGTCTCCTTCAGTTAGCAGAGCTTTAATAAACTGCTTCAAGAGTCCCAGTCTTATATGCAGAGGTGGAAATATAATACTCTTTCTGTCAACAAGCGGCTGATGTAGAATGTTTGGTTAAGTTCAGACCTTGGTGGCCAATTCGACTGTAACCAATGCTTCTCACGAGCTCTGCTGTTACAAAAATGATACAAAAATGATTCAATAACAAGTTCGATCGATATTGTGTGTCAAGTTAGCATTAACACTTCAAAATTTTAGAAATCTAGTAATTGGGTTAATTGTCGTGAATTTGTCGTAAATTTGTCGTGAAAGAAATAAATTTGTCGCGCTTGTTTTTTTTTTTTAAATAAACCCTGGTAATGCTAACTTGACAGTCAAATTAGCATTACCACCCCTCTAAAATGGATAAAATGAACTCAAAATAAAAAAGAAGTATGCCATTAACTGTCGTGAATTTTTCGTAAATTAGTAGATTTTTTTTAATTATTGGATTTTTTTTTAGAAAAAATGGCGCGACAAATTTTTTGATGGGACAACTTATTTAAGGACTTCGAGCGACAATTGTTTAAACAAATTCCCTATAAAAAAAAACCACTCAGGAAAAAAATATAGCAAATCAAAGTGGTGGTAATGCTGGATACCCTGAAAAATGCAATTTTAATGCTTTTTGGGATTAAAAAAAAAGGTCGGGACAATTTTTTTTCTTTCACTACTAATTAACGACAAATTCACGACAGTTAATAGCATACTTCTTTTTTATTTTAAGTTCATATTACCCATTTTAGAGGGGTGGTAATGTTAACTCGATTGTAAAGTTAGCATAACTAGGGGTTATTTTTAAAAAAAACAAGCGCGACAAATTTTTTTCTTTCACGACAAATTTACGACAAATTCACGACAATTAATCCAATTATTAGATTTCTAAAATTTTGAAGTGGTAATGCTAACTTGACACACATTCGATCGATTCATTTTGTTGAATTTTTACTAAGTAAATTGAGTACATGCCTACCTACCTGCTTGTATATCGAAAGTGGTAACGTTACATCTGTTTCTTGAACTTGACCATCGCCGCCAAGCCAGTTGGAATCTTATCAGTTTTAAATTGAAATGCACTTTTCATTTCAATGACGATATCGATTGAGCTATTCCAACTATATACTACGACTACCGGCAACAGTCCACATGATTTCGATTGGAATTAATATAAATCGAAGCAGTTATGTTGGATTGAATTGGGTTTTCAAGGTGAACTTCTAGAGTTTATAGACACGAAAATTAACATAAAATAACATATTTTTTTTATCACAATCTGTGAATAGCTGGAAAATCCCCACATACTGGTGATATATCAGTTGATGTGTAAAATTTGAAATAAATGTTTTGTCATTTAGATCGTTTGGCTTCGGAATTATAAAATAAGTTATTGATGGTGAGTCCGAAATTCCAAAATTGTGTTATCCCCAAGGCACCTAGGGGGAATTATTCGGTACGTGACGCAACGCTTAGTATGACATTACTCTGTCTAGAAATATGTATCGGTATGTGTACTATTTACACAAAAATAATGTCATACCTCAGACAACATTTACTGCTAATTGTTATTTGCTTTCAAATGTGATAATAATGAACGTTTATCAAAATTATCACTCTATTGTGTCAATTACCTTAATATATTTTATAAAGTGAATAATTTATGAGTGATACTTAATTGCTTCAGAGCAGTTTCATATAGAACGAAACCTTTGAAAATGCATATTTAGAATTTAATAATATAATTAATTAATTTCAAATCAAATTCCAAGAAACCTATAAAGGAAAATATTTAAATATTGGCTTGTTCGTAGCCAAATTTTATTCAGGAATAGAATTTTTTAAATTGTGAAAGACTACAATCTTGTTTTAAGTTGACTTAGAGTGGATGGATTATTTATGTAAGATTGTAGGGCGAGAGTGTATGCTGTGTAAATATATTTTTGTTTTAATAAATAACACTGCAGTAAAGTTGTGAATTATTATATCGCGATATTTCAAAAAAAATATAAATTTGTTCTACTATTGGCCATCAAGTGGAAACCTATATGGGATAAGTGTACAAAATAGAAATAGAAACACTAACTTTTTATGTGATCTCAATATAATGGTCCTTTAATATTTAATAAGTGTTATAATAAAGTTTCAATGTATTTTTTCAAGAATAATAAATTAATGAATTACAAAATTGTGTGAATGATATACAAGGCATGTCCGGTTGCAGTTGTTAATGATCTGCTTTGAATAATTAAACAGGGAAGAATGTATTTTATGCCTTTTTGTTAAATGATGGAAATGTTGCCAATTAATTATTAAAAAGTCAATTTTTTAGAAAATTGCCCCTCCCGCGCGCCGTAACGGGGGGAAATAGAGCCCCCCTCCTATACGATTTTGTTCTTGTAATAACCCAACCTACTCGCTCTAGCTTTTTGGTGCACCTTTCACCGAACACCGAAAAGATGCATGCTGAGGAGAAAGATATAAAATTGACGAAATACCAATCTTTAAGGACAGCGTTCGTAGTATTTTCCTAAAGGCAAAATATTTGTGCTCATGAATTATTCTGTAAATGGTTTTCTACTATTTTTAAAATAATATTGTGTATTTGTGTAAAATTATCACAGATAATAATATCAATGTTTATTTAGTATGTCTATGCCATTTTTTATTACCTTACATTCAAATTTTTATCATCAGGTAAATGTCTTATTAATATTTAAAGAAGTACTTAAAAGCTAATTTTGCCAAATGTATTTAGAGATTACCTATACACAAATGAAGCAGACCCAGACGCATTCCTTAACACGATTGATAAGTACTCTTATGACATGACATGATTAATTGATTTGCATCACTTAAAAAAGTAGATGCACATCTGAAGGTAAAACTAGGTTTGCACGAAAAATGGTTTGTGTGATTGTAAAGAGTGTTTTTTTAGGATATAGAACTTTGAAATGGAATAAAACAAATATCATCATCATCGTCGGCTCGAAAACCGGGGTCCGGTCCTGGCCTCCTTCAACAAGTCTCTCCACCCATCCCGGTCTCGAGCCGCCGCCATCCAGTTGCGCACCCCAAGGCTCCGGGCTTCCTGGTCTACGCCATCTCTCCAGCGCAAGCATGGTCTACCACGCTGTCGTCTACCATAGAATGTACCACAAAGAACTTTCCGAGCAGGTTCCTCTTCGCTCATGCGAGCTAGGTGCCCTGCCCACCGGAGTCTACCGAGCTTAATTTTTGTCACGATATCTGCTTCAAGGTAGATTGCGTACAATTCATGATTGTACCGTCTCCGGAATCGTCCTTCCTCACATATGGGGCCAACAATTCTCCTTAAGACTTTTCTCTCGAACGCGGCTTTCTTGATTTGAAGAGCTTTGACAGACTACAGCCGCCCGCGTATTTCTTCTTCTATATTGTTATCGGCTGCTACTATTGACCCAAGGTATTTAAAGGATTGCACCACTTCAAATTCGTGCATAAAACAAATATGATTTTTTTAAATTGACATGAAATTTACTTTATTCGAAAGATAATCTTCTGGCATTATAATTTAAATATGATTTCTGACATATGACCGCCACGGCTGGCTCGCACGAAGTCTAATCTGGAGGTCCAATTTTCGATGACTTTTTCCAACATTTGTGGCCGTATATCGGCAATAAGGCGGCGAATGTTGTCCTCCAAGTGATCAATTGTTTCGGGCTTATCGGCGTAGACCAATTCACGGGTCCGTTACGTGAAACTATGCGGTTACCAAACGTTTCCTTTAATAAATCAATTGTGGCACGAGCTGTGTGACATGTTGCGCCGTCTTGTTGAAACCACAGCTCCTACAAATCATGGTTCAATTATTTTGAACGATTATTGATGAAAGAAAAAGTCAGTAATCATGGCTCTATAGCGGTAACCATTGACTGTAACATTCTGGCCAGCATCGTTTTTAAAGAAGTATGGACCAATTATTCCACCAAACCATAAAGCACACCAAACAGGCAGTTTTTGTGGATGTAATGGTGTCGCAACATACACTTGAGGATTATCATCACTCCAAATACGGCAGTTTTATTAAATGGCGTATCCATTCAACCAAAAGTGAGCTTCATCGCTAATTTTAGAATTTGTATCTCTTATAAATTTTGTATTTCTAAAAGGGTCCGCCAAATGCGACAAAAAATTCCCGAAAAGATGATTTTTTTGGCAAAATCGGCATCTTCTTTAAGTCGATCGCAGGCCCACTTAGCGAAGCGTATACACAACCATATTCGTTCAGCGGAAGGATAAAACTAATTATCTGTCAAATCAGACATGAGCTAAGTGTTACCATTCACGAAATAAGCACTAGTTGAAAAAAAAAACCTTAGATGGCGGACCCTTTATATAAACAAGTTTATGTACAACCCAGATTTGTTTTTGTACACTATTTTATTTAAACCAGAATAGAACAATGAACTTCATAAAACGTTTCTATAATTATTTGAAAACTAACAAACTTATTTTATAGAAATTCTTCTTAAATACAAAATTCCTATTGAACATTTCATTAAATGTTAAAATGGATAGTTCGTATAGATAATAGTATGCCTATTTGTGTATAATTTTTTTTTTTGAGACGTTGCCGTAATGTATTGGAAAAAAAAATTATACTACATCTTAAAAACGTGAATTGAAATATTCATTAACCACAATACCATCAACTTACTTCTTATTTGAAAACAAAGTGCAATTTATGGAGATGTTCTTTTGAATAACTGATTAATATAATGACAAACGCCTAACACAACTAACTGACAGCAAGCTCAATAGTCTTTTGTAAAAAATCTGTTAACCTTTCTATTGAAACATCTTCTACAGCGGAATATAGATTAAGCAAAATTATTAGTTTCAATAGACTGCACCAGATAATTGAAAGCTTTATTCGAATGCACGCATGCTAACTTGAAAGTAAATTGTACAATTCCTAAAAAATAGTGAATACAGTTGCCGGCCATTACCTACTTGAATAAGTTATACTATAAATAGTTTTTTACATAGGGTTGATAACAATCTATATATACCTGTACATATCTAATGACAAATCATAAACGTAAAAAAAAATTAAATTTTGTGAAATGGCCAAATTGTTGATTTGAAAGCAGGTCACGTTTAATTGTTAAGTTAAATAGTTGAACAGCCGTTTTTCGGTAAAAAATAAAGTATGATCAGATCAATTTTAAAAATTTAGTATGCTGGAAACGTAACGCTGGCTGCACAACCTTGAAATCAAATACCATGACCCTTATTGAAAATTGGTTAACGTTTTAGCTTGTTAGGTTAGGTTAGGTTGATGTGGCTGCCAGGAGGAAAGCTTGACACACTTAGACCATGAATTGGTACATTCCATTGTGATATCACATGAATCTAGGAGGTTTCCATTGAACCACTTGGAGTGGCTTACGAAGCTTAAGTGACTATACTTATATCCATATCTACCAGATCTATTCGAAAGAGAGAAGCATTTTAGTAGAAATCTGCCAGATGATGCCAACCTCTTTGGCATGGAGCAGGGCATTAACATGGGAAGGTAAGGAACTGATTCTTCCTCGTCCACACAGCTTCTTCAGAAATCGTTTGAAAATACTCAAAGCTTCGTAACTACCTTTTAAACAGCGTCCATTTATGAAACCTATTACAGAGCTGAAGTGAGCGTTGGCCAGATCTGTTTTGTCGCCAGACAACACTGGTGATGTTGTTCAACCTTACCCCGTCATAAGTTTTTGATGACGTCGGTGTAAAAATGGAACGATTCACTGTACAGAATTGATAAAAAAAATACCAGAAACGAGTGGAGGGAAAATAGACGAAATTATGAGCAGGGCGAAACGACTTACTTTACATGAAAAGGTCACAATGGGTGGTACTTTTATGGCTGAGGATTGATAGTCTCATTATTGAGTTTAACAAAACAAAAATAAACCTCTTTCTAAAGCGACTTAATTTATTTAGACTTTTCACTGTTTTTTTTTTTTATACACAGACTACTACAATTACGACGGATGATATGACGTAAGTCACTTCTTTTGGAAATACCATCGTAATATTAATTTTGATTAAAACCTATAAAACTATACTTGGCCTTTAGAGAAAGTAAAAATTTAATCGTTTGCTTAGTTTTTGATGAGGCAAATTTAAGTACATTCAAAAAATTAAGCAAACATACCGTTTTCACATTTGTAATTGTCAAAGTGACATTTAAAATTAGTATGAAACTAAAAAGATAAAATAGACATTTGGTGATTTTAACTTAAATATAAAGTTAAATAAATAGTACGATGCTAACTCGTTCAGAAATTGGAAAATCCTCTTTTTAACATAGCATCAGACTAAAAAATCTTTATCACGGTACCAAAACATCTAAAATTTTGCGCCTATGTTTTAAATTAACTTCTAATTAAGTTTTATTGATTAGTAAACAAGAAGTGATTGCATAACTTGACGTTAGGTCAAGTTTTTTTCCAAACAGAAGACTTGCATGTGCTAAATATCTACTATTTTCTTTTTTATTTGAATGACAACTTTATGGAATAAAATATCGTTCGAATGTCCGACAATTTTACCTGTTCACACCTCCATTTGTAAAAATCCGCGGAACGTTTTAACAATGGAACTCTGATTTTTAAAATAAAATTTGATGATTTGAACATGTTATTCAACGCTATAATAGACCGAAAGCTATCTATGGATTAACTTACGTCACAAGCTCACAAGAACGAAACTTAAGTCAAAAAAATATTTATGGCCATAAAATATAAAATCAACAGTCAAGTAAAATTGTGATAATATTAAATTTATTGAAAACAAATATGCACGTCTGGAACGCACGAATTCACTCTTGAAGTTATCAACTGTAATGAAGCCACACATTGATGATGCATGATAATAGTTTAAAAATGTAATCACGTCTTTAAAGATAAAATATTAAAAAAAAAGCCAAAAGTATTAAAAAACATAATTTTTGCTTTAAAAAATTTTAAATTAAATATTGTTTGAAATATTCAGAAGCACCAAATTATATTAAATTGGCTAAACCATTTAAAAGATATACGTGAATAACCAACAAAATAAGACCATTTTTTTTTTCAAAAAAAAACTGGAATGCCTATTTATATGTAATGTGAATTTTTTTGCCAAAAACCTGAAAAGCAGTTTTTTTTTTGTAACTACAGTGGACATCCAGTATAACGGATGATTTAATGTTCGAGGTAATTCTCTACTTCGAGAACGTTCGTTAAATCGATCGAATTTTCATTTTAAAAGTTTTGAAAAAATGTTATTGAAAAATTTAATTTTTCATAGGTATTTTAGTTGGTAATATTAATTTGAATGGTCCTGCCATTATAGTACACACATTACCCAAATTGTTTTGAAGAAAAAAAATCACTTATACGACTTTGTCTGACTTCAAGTTGAGATTTCATGTGAAAATATATGAATTTGTACACAAAACTAAAAATACAAGATTATTACGGACTTTTTCAACTGGGCGACAGGGCTGTCGAAGTACTGGAATTGCAGTTTTTGTACTGCTTTTAGAAACGCCGCCGCCGTACTACCAAAACGGCGAAAGTAGGTACCTTTTTTTCCTGAACTAATTTTCCATACAAAAACTTCAAATCAATCATTTTCATTATTTCTACTGCTCTCTGAACGCAGTTCTTCTCTCATAGCGCCAAAAATCCAACAGATTTAAAACAAAATTCAAGAGTACCTATTTCCATGTGAAATATCATAAAATTTTAAAACTATCTTTCACAAAATGGCTCATTGCTGTCTCTTGAAGGCGTTGTCAACGAAGTTTTAGGGCAATGAGTGTCTCTAAAACACTTTTTTCTTCTTACTGGGTTCGAAGCAGATTGTGACCTAGCAGATGCTATTGGTATTGAACTTAATTTTACAAATATAATATACCTGACTTATTTAGCCTATATTTTTAAACTTACTTACAAAGATGAAAATTTTCAAGCTGAAAACTCCAGAATCCATACACACTTAGAGGATTTTTAAAAAAAAAATTATCAAATAGGAATATTTAACAGAGATATTAAGCTTATGACATCGATCAAAATGTCGAACATCTTCAATGAAAGCAGAAAATATATGTCTATGACCAAAGTAATAGAAATAAAAACAATTTTCCTAACGTATTACAAAACTATTTCCCAGGCTATAAGAAAAAGATTTTACTTTCACTACTAAACTCTATTCCAAATGCAAAAACTATACCTACCCAAGGAATTTAGGTGAATCTTTAGTAGAACTCATATCTATATTTCCAAATATTAAGGAGAACATAAGCATTGAAGATCTGGAATCTGAGTAGGGAGTTCTTTTGAACTTTAAGAACTTATCTAAATACATAGAGAATATCAACTGGACCGATTTTGTTGTTCCTTATTTTTGAAATAAAAATAATTCTGTGAAAATACTTTGTATTTTACTGCTTTTCTATTCTTGAAGTACTGCTTTCTCAAAAAATTAAACGACAGCCCTGCAGTGGGCGAGACTGAAACGCTATTTTTAACAATAACGGTATCTTGCGCTCATGTCTCTGTGAATATGTGTGTATAAAATTCAAAACTGCATAGCGACAGACAAACCAAAAAAAAAAAAGAATTAAAACAAACATTTTTTAGTAGGCGACGACTAAAAAAGTAAAGAGAAATTAAACCAAAGTGTCTTTGTTCTGGAACCTTTGGGCCACAATAAACTTTCGTGTTGACACAAAAACAGATGCACAAATCATAATGACAACAACAAAACATTTTATGTCAATTTATTTATGCGTTCTTATACAGGATAGCAAATTGTGATGTGACTGTCATCGCTATTTTGAGATGTTAATATAAATCTAAAAAGCTTTTATGACGCAAATTCGCTATTTGAGATATTAGTTATATTTACGGTGACCATATTTTTAAATTCCAAATAATGAACAACAAGAAATTAAACCCAGTTTTTAATTATTATTTTTTTATTTATAAAATAACTCAAAAGAAAAAATACAACACAAGAATTCAGTCTTTGTTTAATTAATTAAAATTAATATTACAAAAAGAACTTTTAATATGTTATGTATGTTTAAGACAAAATATAGAAATAAATAAAATTCAGTCTTTATACTTTAACTTAATGTTAGAGTAAACGCTTAAAAACTAAATAAGTATCCTCATTATTATCAGGTAACATTTACTTGCTTACATATTTGAATACTTTCCTAAAGAAGCCTACTTAAATAATTTAAAAAAATATATATGCAATATAATTGGTAACAAAATAAATTGAAATATAAAGGTATAGATTTGTTTAATTAAATCTTGTTTTTGTTGTAAATATTCTCTTAACTCTAAACTGGTAATTTCATAGTTAAATTTATTAATTAAATAGATTTCATAGTTTCGACTTTACATTCAGTAAATTATGGCACGTTCGCATTATCATTTTGTTGAAAGAAATTTGACTTGGTTAGTTTTTCGTGTTTGTTTCAACAAAATTAAATAAAATACTGAACAAAAATGAACAGCATTTGAAATAATGAATATTTGTATGTTTTTGAATACAAAATATTTCATAATGAACATCTACTTCAAATAATGAACAGTTCATTATAATAAAGAACGGATGGTCACAGTAGTTATGTGTATTGGGCGTCCATTGTACTTTGGTCATTTGCAAAGTTTAATCAAAATCGTTAGTGCCGTTTTTGAGAAAATTTGAAGAACCCAAAACCGCTGGTTGACAGCTACCTGTTATAGATAAGCTAAAACAAAAATCACATAAAAATACTCTAGAATATGTCCTATTATAAAGGGTGTTTTTTTAGAGGTATAGAACTTTGAAATGAAATAAAACAGAGATGATTTTTTTAAATTGACATGAAATTTACTTTACTCGAAAGATAATCTTCTGGCATTATAATTTGAATATGATTTGTGGTATATGACTGCCACGGCTGGCTCGGACGTAGTCTAATCTGGAGGTCCAATTTTCGATGACTTTTTCCAACATTTGTGGCCGTATATCGGCAATAAGGCGGCGAATGTTGTCCTCCAAGTGGTCAATCGTTTCGGGCTTATCGGTGTAGACTAGCGACTTCACATATCCCCACAAATATAGAAATAGTCAAGCGGCGTTAAATCGCACGATCTTGAAGGCCAATTCACAGGTCCGTAACGTGAAACTATGCGGTTACCAATAAATCAATTGTGGCATGAGCTGTGTTACATGTTGCGCCGTCTTGTTGAAACCACAGCTCCAACACATCATAGTAGTTCAATTATTGATGAACGAAAAAGTCAGTAATCATGGCTCTATAGCGGTCACCATTGACTGTAACATTCTAGCCAGCATCGTTTTTAAAGAAGTACGGACCGATTATTCCACCAAACCATAAAGCACACCAAACAGTCAGTTTTTGTGGATGTAACGGTGTCTCAACATACACTTGAGGATTATCATCACTCCAAATACGGCAGTTTTGTTAATTGGCGTATCCGTTGAACCAAAAGTAAGCTTCATCGCTAAATAAAATTCGCTTATGAAAATTGGGATCAACGGCAATCTTGTTTTGGGCCCATTTGGGCACAATTAGGAATCGTTGTTCAAGCGCCAGTCTATTCATGTTGAAATGCCAAACCAAATTAAAAATAAATCACTTGACAGCTGACAAAATGGCTGCCAGTTAAAATAGTGTTGCCAACTTAAAGTTCTATACCTCTACAAAAAAACACTCTTTATAAACGGAAGTTTACAGTTCAAAAGAAAAGTTGTTCCGACAAAACCCGATTTTTTTAGTTATTTTTCGAATGCAAGAATTAGAAAACACTCAGTAAAATGAAAAAAAAAAACAGTGTTATGCTTCGAACCGAGAACTTTCAACACTACATAAATATTCATAAGTTCACATATTCGCATTGCTGCTAAAATGTTTTTAATAGCAACAATAAAATTTTAATTTTTGTCAAAACGAATCTCTTAACTTACTCATATCTTTATTATCAAATTCAAACATGTAGATACATAGATAGTCGTGGCTTTAAAATGTAGAGGTTTTTAGAGCATAATTGCTAACTGGTTTGCCACTTGTGTTATTGTTTACCTATATTCTCACACGTTTTGTTATTAATTCAATAAAATGGTATTGTTATAGACACTTTTGTTTTTACTATTCTATACCTAATTATAACATCTCAATTTTAAATCTTTATTAAACCAATTTTGTTTAAATAAAAAGAGAAAGTGTATACCTAAATAATATGTAGTTCATAGAAACGTTTTCTAAGATCTGTTTTGCAGTTTATTGCAAACTGAAGAAAATGCTTTCGGCATTTTCAAATAAATTCAATAGTCATTGTTTATTTTTAAGTTGATAGTATAAATTGTATAGAATGTAATTAAAGTATTCTAAAACTGTGCAAACATCTTTAACTTACCTAAATGGCAGCCATAATAGGTATGTATGTAGCCAGTTAAGTAACTATAAAGCAATTCAACTATAACCTTGGTTCTTGGTGGTAGACAAAATAAATTTAAAAATCTGAAGGTTTTTCTTGAAATTATCATTATCTCTAGTAGGAACAATAATTTATAAACAAATGAATCATTTCTAAAACACAACATTTATAGAATGTATATAGTAAAGAGTTTAACTATTTCGCCCACAGTTTCAATTTATGTATATTCAACTGGTTTTCAGCAAACCTATCCAATTTCAGAGGAATCAGAAGCTTTTGAAAATCTACAAATACATATTACATAATTGAATTCAGAAGATATAACAAGAACACGTATAGAAATAAATTGATTTATATTTAATTCAGTTTGGATCGGCACGATCCAGTGTATCAATAAAATCAATTTCAATTATTATAATGTAATGGCGTTTGTGGAAGTTGATACATCCGAACATATCACACTTTGATTGGGACAAATTATGTTGCGTTTTAGAACGTCAATTTATGCATTTGCATAGGGGCTAAGGGTCAGCCGGACAGTGGTGGCAGCACCTCCACGCCGCCGGTGGCGGCTCTTGAGTCATCAGAGATGCAAACAATATGATTAAAGTAATTAATTAATTGTCTATCAGAGAGTTGACTTTGAAAGAAAACAAGAGAAAGGAAATTTGACGTTCTTCCAGGATAAGAGATTCGATATTTTACGATATTGATCTTCGAATTTTTTGTACCTACATCTTCATATCTTCTGAAGGAAGATGTTAAATATCGTAAAGGCGATGGGTTATATACTAAGTATTATATCAATTATTGAAAATATAAGATGAAATGAAAAAGAAGAGTTAAGAGTATTTCATGATCTTCGCGCCTCATAATAATTCGAATCAAACCAATTTGTACACTATAATCTGACTAAATTTTCAAAAATAAAAACTTATGTCTGTTAACTAGGCTATATAGCATAAACAATCAATGTATTTAGTTTTTGTTGTAAATGGTCAACATAGATGAATTAACATACTCGTAAATGTACATATGGATAATTTTTTGATCTTTAAATGAGTTGTTTTGTTTGTTTTTTTACATATTTTTGTATTAGGTAAATCTTCTACGTCGTGGTTGGTATATTTAACTATTTGTTAAAGAATAAATTATTATTGAACGAATACATACCTATATAATTTATTCAAGTCTGAACTCTTAAAATAGGTAAACAAAATCTGTTATGTTGTTTTTTTTTTTCGAGATCAAATCTCTCGTGATTTTTGGTCGTTCCAGATTTTTGTCATTCAATATTACATCATGCCTCCTTTTAACTTGTTTTTAATTTTTAAAATATTAAAAATGTTGATAGCGTTTTTAACCATTTAACAAGATTAAATAAACATTTATTGAGACATAGTAAGGAATGATTAAAGCCTCGTTTTCTATTGAAAATGAGTAATTTGGCAAACACAGGGAAATACAGGGTCTGTAAAACCCCTTTGGATTCACCCACTGAACCAAATACCTGAGTGCCTATTTAAAATGTAGAGGGCTTCCATCCTTAAAAATCATTTTGCATTTTTCCCAATATAAAGGGTTTTCCAATAAGAGGTGTTATTTTGATATTCAAAGAAAAATGGCATTTTTTGAGATAAATAATCGGATGTTTATTTCATTATAAAGAGGAAGGTATGCCGTTAATAATGGAACACAACATCAGCCAAATGGCCGCCACGACCACGCTTACAGGACCATATCCTTTTCATGAAATTTTCCATAACCAAATCGCAAATGGGCTACCCTATGTCCTCGATAGCCTCACGAATTCCATCTTTGAGGTCTTGAATCGACGCTGGGCTGTTGGCGTAAACCTTATCTTTCACGTGGCCCCAAAGGAAGAAGTCGCAAGGTGTTAAATCACAAGATCTCGGTGGCCAATTGTGATCACCTCTTCGAGAGATAACACGGTCCGGAAACGTTTCCCGTAAAAGATCGATGGTTTCATTGCTTGTGTGGCACGTAGCGCCGTCTTGTTGAAAGTAAACGTTGCCCAGATCAATACCATCCAATTCCGGCCATAAAAAATCATTAATCATCTCTCGATAGCGCAATCCATTGACCGTAACTGTTGCTCCAGCCTCATTTTCGAAAAAGTAAGGTCCAATGACCCCGCCGGACCATAAACCGCACCAAACAGTCACGCGTTGAGGATGGAGAGGCTTTTCAACAATAACTCTTGGGTTTTCCGAGCCCCAGATGCGACAGTTTTGCTTGTTGACGTAGCCTCCGAGGTGGAAATGGGCCTCATCAGTCAAGATGATTTTTCGATGAAATTCCGGATCATTTTCATGCATTTCAAGGACCCAATCAGCAAAGACACGACGTTGTTGATGATCAGCCGGCTTGAGTTCTTGTGTTAACTGAACTTTATAAGCCTCAAGACCCAAGTCTTTATGCAAAATACGGTGTAATGACGTTTGCGGAATGCCTAATTCCAAAGAACGACGAGGAATGGACAAACCTGGGTTTTCTTCAACACTTTGGGCTACAACAGTAATATTCTCAGTTGTTCTTGAGCGACGTGCACGGGTTTTATTCTTCACATCACTAACTTGTCCCAACAGCTCGAATTTGTCCACCAATTTCTGTATTGCGGTCCGACAAGGTGCTTCACGACGACCCAAAAATGTTTTAGTTTTACGAACCGTCTCTGCCAAATTTTCACCATTTTTATAGTGAATTTTAATAATTTCAATGCGTTGTTGAAGCGTGTATCGTTCCATTTTTATTAATGGCGTAGTTTCTACTTGTCAAATGTCAAAAAATGACAGCTTCAAAAGTGACAGCTCCCGAAATAGCGGGCTATTCAAAATAACACCTCTTATTGGAAAAGCCTTTATATCCTTTCTTGAAATTAATGAGTTCAATAAAAGTTGGATATTCGGGAATTAGGGTTACCATAATTAATTAAAATTTCCTCGAAAATTAAGGAAAGGATCGAAAAGATTATACTTTTATATTAGTACTTTTAACATAAGCTCGAATAGAGCTACTTAACAACGATATTTTCCAACTTTAAGATACGAATATCTCGAAAACCAGTTTCGATTCTTAGATTGGATTAGAATTCAGAACAAGAAAAACCTAAGCAGTGATTTGTGGAACTCAGAAATCTGAGTTTATCTCACTGACGCGCGGTGTTCCACAGGGATCCGTTCTGGGACCACTCTTGTTCTCTTCTTATGTAAATAGTATACCGAATCTATTGAAGTATGGCTTAACGAGAATGTTTGCTGGACGATGTCCAGTACCTTGGAAATACAGCACTGGGTCTTATTGAAAAATGCATTACTTGAATGGGCAAGCGCAAACGGTCTTGTTCTGAATCCACTTAAGACCAAGTGCCTTGTCTTCTCAAAAAGGACGTTGGACTTAAGTTACTTTCCGACGGTATTCTTAAATAACACTACAATTGAGTATGTTAATACGGCCAAAAACTTAGGCATATATTTTAATCGCAATCTTACTTTGAATAATCATATTATGCTACGGTAGGAAATGCTTACGGTGTGTTGAGAACATTCTCCACTGCACAAAAGCTTACACCAATCGAAACAAGGAAAATGCTGGTTAAAACATTAGTAGTTCCAATTCTAACGTATGGGTGCGAAATTTTTTCTAGTTTGGATGCTACATTTTGGAGGAAACTAAAAGTTGTTTTTAACAATGCTGCTCGTTACATTTTTGGACTTCAAAGATTTGACCAGGTTTCGAATTACTCAAAAAGTTTGTACGGCATAAGTTTTGTGAATGTGTTAAGATTTAGGACATTAACCATGTTATTTAAAATTGTTCAATCCAAGCAACCACTCGACCGCTACAACCATCTACAGTTCTTGTCGTAACAGAACGAACCAATTATCAATTCCAGCTTTTAGATATCAAATTTCAGAGCGACAGTTTTTCATTGGTGCGGCTCGTCTTTGGAATTCTTTACCACGTCAATTAAGAAGAGCGGATAGTCTGAAAATTTTTCAGAGAAACTTAAACTTATATTTTTTGGAACAATAACATTTAAAAATCCACGTTTATATTTAATATTTATGTTTCAAATCATTAAAATTGAGCCCATTTTATGTTTAAAATTATTTTTAAAATTTAACCAACTACATACATAGTTTGGATTATTAATATTTTTTGTTGTTTTTTTTTTTTTATAAACAATGTTATGTTGTTGTTAGAGCTGGGTTGCTTGTTTGTGCGCTTAGGAAAAATAGATTCGTTTAATAATTATTTGTTTATTATTATTTTTTTTATTATATACATTTAATAATTTATTATTTATTTCATCTTATAATCTAATTCCATTTAAACGCTTGATTATCTAAAAGATGTTTATCTTAATATTAAGTTCTGGTGTATACAAATAAAAACTAAATAAATACTAAACACTAAGGAAAAGTATAATCTGATTTCAGCACTAAAAATAAAAAAAAGTAAAATATTTTCAAAATCGTTCTTGGGAAAGTCGAGATATTCGGGCTTGAAGTTGCCGATTGCAAAATAAGGATTTCAGATTTTGTTCCAAATAATTGCCCATAAAGGGCGAAATAATTGACGTAGAGAAATGATATTGATATCAAATGAAAGGGATTTTTCAACGATTTTGAAAATTTTTACTCATGTAACGTCACCTTTCATTTGATACACAAATTCCTTTGTGTACAATCTGGGCCAGAAATGGACAATTCCCTTTAGCAAACAATAAAAAACACCAAGCTTCGAAAGTAAAAAAAAAACCCGCACGTTTTTGTATGAATAATTTTAAATTTTATAAAGTATCTACAAAACTCAACAATAAATCTTCATGTAGAAGTTAAAAGTTCTTAACATTTGCTCCAAGACCGCTGCAAATATTATCGCAAAAGTGTCTTCGTTTTGAATAAGTAAAAGCCATAAATTTAAGATTAATGAGACTTCACTCTGAAAAAAAAAAACAAACCTACAAGAAACCGTTACTTCCCTGTAACTCTTTATTTTTATTTATGCTTGCCATCAGAGTTTAACCCAATTCTTGCAAAATACCGTTTAAACCCTGGAAAAGGCTCGAAACCAGCCAACAAGATGCCACTCTCCGATAATATGTACATATTAACAAAAAAATAAAAGAAGAAATTAACCAAAAACTCCTTGTTAAACTAAATAGCGGTACGAATCAGTTTAAACCGCCAAAAACTGGTTTCTTACAGTTTTTTTTTTTTTAATTGTATTCCTCATAATAAGAAACAAAACCGCACAACACACCAAACCAATGGCTTTTACTTTAAGCCCACCACCACCGCAGTCTTGAGCATGAGTCGAGTCTTTGGTGGAAATTTCAAGATTAATGTTGCCCGCAATGGTGTTACCTCTTTGCGACCGCACAACATCTACTTTCGGTTTCACCGGCTCTCTTGTAATGAACCCATCCACAGTCTTACATTATAATCACATGACACCTCATTTTTCAAACATGCAAAAAGAAAATGGCCAAAGTAACATAGTTCGAGGGAAAGAAGTCACCGCGCCACTGCCGCCGCCGATGGTATTATCAGATCGGTTACCTAATCCTAAACAAAGCTCAAGTTTGGCCCCTCAAGCGAGGCGAGAAGAATACAAGAAAAAAAAAATAAAAGTAAGTGGCCAACATCACGATTCTCCAACACCAGCTACAATGGTTCTTGAAGGCCTACTGCGAGCTGAGGCTCACACCAACTGGTAGTTTTAGATACCGGAACCAAAGCAAAATAAAAATTCCTCTTTTCAAAGCTCTTTAGGCCAAGGTGTAATTTAATTGCACCTCAAAACGGCTTCATATTTGAAAAAAAAACGTCTACAACTCTGAACAGGAAAGGGAAACTAATAAACTTTGTTTCTGCATCGTTAACGTTACTTACCTCTGCAAAATAAAAGAGGTCCTATAAGTGGGTAAAAAAAAACGGCTTGCACAAAAAATTCACAGACACCAACACAAACACAAATTGTGAAGAGAAAATTTACTTTTTATTATTAGCACTGATCTTCACATTAAATATACAAGATTACACAATGTGGCTGACTTTCAACGGTCTACCTTTTATTTCTAAATAGCGCACTTAAATTTTTCAAATCCGTTTTTGCACATACGGTTGCAACGACGTTTTACATTGCCGAGATTGCGAAGCGAACTGAGCTTAAAGTGATCTTGTAGCGGAGTTAATATTCTGATTTCTGATTGTTTTGCCATGTGCGAGGCACACGGTATTGGCGTCGGTAAGGTAGTTTGTGTTGGTCCATACTGGTAACGGGTAGCTTTTGCTAACCAATAAATATTGAAAGCTTATTAATTTGTTTGGCATTTAATTGATATTCGATTTTTTTTAAAGTTCGTATGGAAGTATTTTGTAAACCTTTGAAAAGCTTGGTTGTGCGCAAAATATTTAACGATCATTGATTATCGTTGCATAGTTTCAGGGAAAAAATGAACATAGAACGGAAACTCTCGTCCGACGGAAACAGTTAGCCAAACAACAAAGCATATACTTTCAAAAAGCAACGGATTTTGATTGTTAACCAAATATTTAGCTTTATTTACCCAGTGAAAGGTTTATTTAATTTTTAAGGCTTACTGCTAGGTTAGGTTACTTAATTACTTAAAATAATTTTTTTGGTAAAATTCATAAGAAGATTTGAAGCAATAGTTCATATGAAATTAAATGCAACGGATACAGAACATGTAAAGTTTCAGCAGAAAGAGCCTGTGTTTTTTAGTGCATACGCACTAAATATTCATGTAAAATAAAGCAATAATTCCGCTGAGTTCATGGTGATAAAGCTCTCCGCTTTTGAACTGAGCGAATATACAGGGTGATTCGCATAAGGTGTGACAAAAAGCTAGAGTGTGTAGGATGGGTAAAGACAAGAAAAAAAAATCGTATGGGAGGCGGGGTCTATCCACTCAACATTTCCTAAAAAAAAATGACTTAAAACATAAAAAAAAAAAATTATTAAAATACACCGGTTGCACTCACAATGCCATGCCATACAAAGCCAAAAACCTCTTATTTGATTTTCTTTTTAAATAATGTTGTTTTTGTGAACAGCTTTTGAAAAATTAAATATTTTGAAAAAAAAAAACTAAAAAAGGTTGGTCAAACTAAATTTTTTCAAAATTGTATGTTAAGTAGTATTTAGTATATTCATCGCTCTTATTAATTTTTAGTCAAACACCAAAAGTTTTTTTAGAAAATTGAAAATAACAGAAATCACATTCTCTTAATTAGACTCTAATCCGTAGCTTTAAAGACCCTATTTCCACTACGTAGCTAGTAAAGTAGATTTTGTTATTTTCAATTTTCTCAAAAAGTAAAAGACATTTAAGCATCCGGTTTTCTACTTTTGACTAAGAACTAATAAGAGCATTGAATTTTGAAAAGAAAATTAGTACTTAATTACGTAAAATTTTGAAAAAAATTAGTTTCAATTTTTTTTTTGAATTTTTTTTCTTCAAAATTTTGAGTTGGAAAATTAATTTTTCCAAAGCTATTTTTTTAAAACTTTAATTAAGAAAACAATAAGAGAAGCGATTTATGGCTTTACAAAAAGGTACAACAGGGCATTGTTTAAGTGTAACCGTTGTTTTTTAATAATTTTTTTCTGTTTTCAGTAATTTTTTTTAGAAAATTGCTCCTCCTGGCTAAACGGGAGCAAATAGACCCCCCCTTATCATACGATGTATTTCTTGTCTCTATCCAACCTACATGCTCTAGATTCTTGCCACACCTTATGCGGATAACCCTGTATAACTGATATATATGGGAGCAAGTGAGCATGGACGAGACTAGAGACATGCCAATTTGTAACATTTATAACAGTTTTTCGCCATTAAAAGTTTCCGTGCGTCAACGCGCTTCAAGCGACTTGAAAAAAAAAAACTCAGCGGGTGCCTGCAGTATCCCCACTGGCGGAGAGTCCTGGCCCTGCGGGGCCGCATAAACAGTACTTTTATGAACCAAAACTGTTATAATTGGCACGTCTAGAGTCACATCTTAAGAAAACTCACCTAATATTATGACAATAAAAATGGATTTTTTGTTTGATTTATATATTTTTTTTTAATTTTTAAATGCAATATTGTTTGAAATATTTAGAGGCATCAGATTGCAAAATAATAAAAAAATCAAGCTTACCATAAAAAAAATATAGGTTATTAACCCAAAAATTACACAATTTCCTGAAAAAAACGGGTAATGCCTATTTCCACTAATTTAATGTTTGACCAAAAACTTCAAAAGGGAACCACATAAAAATGCTCTGTACCAAATTTGAAGCAAATCGGCTCACCCGTTTCGACTCTAGCTAAATAACACTGGACGCACACATGCACCGACGCGACGCACAGAAAGACCGACGGACTGCATGAAAAAACCCACTCTTTCGAACTTCTCGAACATCCTAGTGTTAGTTTTGATTACGAACTCGAAATTTTTTTACACGAAACCAATACTTCCCCGATAGAGCAAGTAAAAAACCCACTTGCAATTTTTGGTATAATGTGACATTAAGATAAAAATATTTATAACTCCAGAAGACGTCGTTATTGTGTTTGTTTTTCGCTCTAAATCTATTTAACTTATTCAATTGTATAGTTCAAACGATTTATTGTTCACATTTAATTTTCAGGTTTCTTAGGCCCAGTGAGAGTTCATCTCAAAAAATGTAGAAAAACCAACAAAATCAGAAAAGCAGTACAGTAAAATTCAAACTTTTCTCTTCATAACATTTGTTATTAAATTAGTAACCTTGTTCCTCACTCATATATTTTTACTTCCGATTTACATACATATGAGTGTACATAAGGGTGTCCCAAATTTTGAAAATTTTCCATTTTTTTATACGCGTACGAGCGACTTAAAAGGTTCTAAATAAATAAGAAAATATTCTACAAGTTTCAAGTCTCTATATTAATATTAACCTGTGTAGACTGAATTTTTCTATGCGAAATACAATTAGATTTCATAGTATATTTTACTTAAAATTTCGGAAAAAATTGTAAAAGTTGGTGGAAAATTTTCAAACTTGATAAATATCTTAAAAACTATGGGCCGTACCAGTAATCAAATTTAGTAATTGGTTGAAGGAAAATCTCCACACTTCAGAAAATCATATACCAATAACGAATTTAGTTGCCAGATTATTCACTATAGCAAGACGTTAAAATTTAATACACGGTAATCCATATCAAGTAGTACAATATACACCCATGACATGGCATTTCAATGCAAGTGTAGCCTGTAGTAGTATTTCATGGTACGTAAATTTAACTTCATAATGAGTGAATATTTATCTGACACCTGAAAAAATTGATTCTGAAAAAAAAGCTTATTCGATCCAGCTATTAATTTTTGACATTTTAAATATTTAAATTGGAAATTCAAGAGAATACCAACTTACTTTTCTGACGATTTGTAATTTGTAATGAACTGATCTCTTGAGAAGAAGTTTACGAATTGTTTGCCAACACATATTAAATATACCTAACAAGTCGACTAGTCAATTTTCTAACGGCTAAAGGGGAAGGAATAGACCCCCACTCCCGTATGACTTTTTTCTTGACTCAGCTTACATGCTATAGTTTTTTCACACCTTATGCGAATCACCCTGTATACACAGTAAAAAATAGCAAACCAATATTGACTATTTAAGTCCCTATGTGTATAAAAATTCGATTTTTTTTTAAATTTGGGACAACCTAATGCACACAATGTAATGTTTGTCGGTATTATAGGGTAAGTTAAGGATTCGTAAAAAAATCGACCTCGGGATTTTAATCAAACCTGCAATTAAGATGATATAGAACACGAAAAAAGTGGGTCCAGCAATTCTGTCTGTTTGTACCTTGACCTATACAGCCTAAAAGATTGACTCGATTTTTTGCCAAAAATGGATATTAGCGGTAGGTATCTTTCTCATTCACAGCTTAACCGATTTCGATCAAAATTTTTGCACAAGAATTTCTTTAAAATTGAAAAAATACTGCATACTCATTTTTTTTTTTTTTAATAAAGTATCAGACTAGTTTTTCGTCATGCTTTTGCTCAGAAAATGACCTATTTAAGGCAATATACCACTAGCATGTAAATATGATATATTTGCTAAATAAATATGACTCACAAGATATATATAAATGAAGGACATATATCATAATATAATTCTCAAATTAAAAATTTTGAAAAAAATTTTAAAAGAAAATAAATAATTTTTTTTTCAAAATTTTACGTAGTTAAGATTTATTTTTGTATTCAAAATTCAATGCCCATATAAATTTTTAGTAAAAATCAGAAACCGGATGCTTGTACTTTTTGATAAAATTGAAAATAGCTTAATCTTTTTTACTACCAACGTAGTGGAAATATGTAAGATCTTTAGAGCAACTTAAGCAACGGATTGGAGTCAAATTAAAAGAATTTTATTTCCGCTATTTTCAATTTTCTAAAGAACTAGAAGAAATACTACTTAGGGCCAGTTTCACAGTCGACACTTACCGAAATAAGTGGCACTTAAGATTTCCATATTAGGAATTTAAGCTAAATTTCATAGCTAGCGTAAGTGGAACTTAAGTCACCAGCATCGGAGACTTAAGTGCCACTTATTCAGGTAACAGTGAACGGTGATATTGGGAATTAATCTTTCAAATTCCCCACTTAAGTGTCACTCTTCTGAATGTGAAACTGGCCCTTAATAAGGTACAATTAATTTTGAACAAAATTAGGTCTAACAAAATTTTTGAATTTTTTTTTTTTCAATATTTTGAGTTTGAAAATGTATTTTTCAAAAAAAATTTACTAAAACAAATTTATTTAAAAATAAAAGAAGAGATTTTTGGCTTCACAAAAAAGTATAGCATAGCATTTAAAGCGTTACTGTTGTTTTTTTAATATTAGTTTTTGTTCTGTGTTAAGTCAATTTTTTAGAAAATTTCTCCTCTCAGCTAAAAAATGGAATTGCCTCGACCCAACCGACACGCTCTAGTTTTGTGTTACACGTTATGCTAATCACTCTATTGTATAAATAAAGGGTCAGCCAAATAACTTTTTTTTTTTTGAAAATGGCGCAAAACATCGAGTGTAGCTTCGGCTGTGTGTCACGTAGCGCCGTCCTGTTGAAACCAAATGTTGCCAATATCCTCCTCTTCAATTTTTGTGAACAAAAATTCGTTCAACATGGCCCGATAACGATCGCCATTGACTGTAACGGCCACTCCTTGCTCATTTTCGAAAAATGGCCCAATTATCCCTCTGGACCAAAATCCGCACCAAACAGTGACTCGTTTTGTGTGTATCGGCTTTTCAATGTATGCGTGCGGGTTTTCTGTGCCCCAAATGCGACAATTTTGCTTGTTTACTACCCGCCAAGATCAAAATAAGCTTCATCTGAAAAGATGATTTTTTTGGCAAAATCGGCATCTTCTCTAAGTCGATCGCAGGCCCACTTAGCGAAGGATAAAACTAATTATCTGTCAAATCAGACATGAGCTAAGTGTTACCATTCACGAAATAAGCACTAGTTGAAAAAAAAACGTTAGATGGCGGACGCGAATATTATTATTTTTTATAAAAGATTTTAGAGAGTCAAAACAGCTCAATGGCTTCCGTTGAGTCCAAAAACACCAAAAAAAAAGCATTTTGGAGATATTCTGTCATGTATTTTCCGTCGAGTAGAGGGTTTTTTAGGTGAGTTGGCGGTAATATCTTCTCCTTTATTAAACCTACTCGCACAAAGAACAGAATATTTCTTTTAAAAGAGCACATTGTGGAACGTTCACTTCGTCTGTTTCGCCAAACCTAAAAAGCACCGGTTTCATACTCAAAAGTAAATGATGATTGATCCTAAGTGCTGCACAGATGCTCGTTGCTTTTTTAAATTAGGTACTTAAGCTACGATTAGACTGTCAACGGATATGGTCAACCCAAAAGTTGTCTTGTCGTAAGATCGTCAACGCAAAATACTGTCCATTGATGGTTGCGTTGAAACCTACGTGACATTGTTATTACCTTCAACGCATTGACTTTTTTCGTTGAACGTGTAATCACCCTGAGCAAATGTAAGGACACACTGGCGCAAAGCGTTGACCATCGTTCGACCATCCCAACGTTGACAGGACATACTTTTCTGCCACGTCAACGTAATCTGCGTTGACATTGACGGACTAGCGTCATTCGAGTGATCGTCAATGTGTTATGCGTTGACATGGTCAACGTAGACGGTCCATTGGCAGTGTGTTGATGACTTTTCTGGTGAAGTGAGAGAGTCAATGCGTTTACATTGACCGTCTAATCATAGCTTTAGTCTTCTCCTCCAATAAGTTTCGCCTGCACTTCAATTCAAAAGCCGTAAAGGACTCTATAAGTGGACGTTAGGATCGGCCACTGGTTATATCCGTGTACCCTAGTACGGGTGGACGGATCTGGGGAAGATAACTCTTTGCGTTTATTTCGTTCGGGTTTTAGTTGCTTTACTCTATTTCAAGAATTTGATCCTATAGCAAAAAATACACACTCTTACCAAAATCTATTGTAACTATTTTTGTGTGCAGAACATTTAAACCTTTTCAGTTAAAAAATAACAGAACAGAAACTTACTGTTAACTTTTTATTATTTACAATTTTTGATTTGTGAACACTTTACAAAAAACACCAATTTATCTTTTTCTAGTAATACAAATGTTCTTTAAATTTTATTTATTTAAATAAAAAAATATATTTATAAAAACAAGGCACCATAGGCCCTTGTCAAACACTCAATTCTCACACAATTTATCTACTAAATTATTAAAAATTATATAATTACATAATTAATTTAGGCTTTAGATATACAATACAAACATGGCAGATATTGCAGCTCCTATACTGAGTATACTAGCCGCATATAATACAGCACTTGTTGTTGCCATCCACGACACTAAAGACCCTATACTCAACGAGATTATAAGTTGTGCTACAAACACCATACTACTGATGATAGCAATATCAGTTCCAAGTCCTCGAGAATGTTTGAGAGGTACATTTTCACCACAGCGCATTTTAAACTAAAATTGAAAAAAGAAACACATACAGAAATAAATAAAATAAATAAAATAAATAAAATAAATAAAATAAATAAAATAAATAAAATAAATAAAATAATTAAAATAAATAAAATAAATAAATAAAATAAATAAAACATAATAAAATAAAATAAATAAATTGAATAAAATAAATAAAATATATAAAATAAATAAAATAAATAAAATAAAATAAATAAAATAGATAAAATAAACAAAATAAATGAAATAAAATATATAAATTGAATAAAATAAATAAAATAAAAAAAATAAATAAAATAAAATAAATAAAATAAATAAAATAAATAAAATATATAAAATAAATAAAATAAAATAAAATAAAATAAAATAAAATAAAATAAAATAAAATAAAATGAAATAAAATAAAATAAAATAAAATAAAATAAAATAAAAAAAAATAAAATAAATAAAACAAACAAATGAAATTAAAAATTCAAATAAAACTGACAATTATTTATGCAACTTTTTAGATCATTTTGTTCTTTAAAACATAACATGATTATAACTTACACATCCTGTGGCGTGATACTTAGCAATTAGAATATACGGCATCGTAAATAATGTGGCATAGATAACCCCGGCAGTTGTGCTAAGTAGCAGAACTCCCAGCTTCGTTGGCCAATACGCCAGAACCAGCATTCCGATTGCATAAGACAAAATACCTCCAATATAAACAGCTCTTAGCCTAAAAAGAATACAACGCATAAGCAAAGGTTTTATAAGACATCAAACTTGATCCCATCACTTACCCAAACCACTCCATTAGCTTCTCAACCGTCATTGAGTAGACCGAACATGACAGAGCATAGACTGACATCCCCCAGCATCCAAAACGAACTCCCTGATCATATAAATTATATTTCTGTGAACCTATAGCGGCCTAAAATTTTAAAGTCTTATATTTTAAGGTCGATTCAGAATTGACTAATAAAATAAAAACTTACACTCGGATCACCATGAAAAACTGCTTCACCCACAAAATCAGTGAAATATAAGCAGTAGCAAACATGACCCATCCAGCAGAGGAGATTTGTCAGACTCAAGATTCTCATAGACTTGGGCATGATGACAATACTCTTGAGGTATTGGCCCAGGGATATTCTCTCATTACTAGCATCAATCTCTGGATCGGAGTTGGACGGATTGTGCTTGACAAGATTGCCATTATTTGTAGTTCCATTACTCTCAGCCTCTAAATCCTCTTCAGCCATTTTAAGCTCTAAAGTGGTTGTCTAAAGTAAGAAATTTTTAAACTTAAATCAAGAAACATTGCTTGGATGAAAAGGTTCTCACCTCTTTTATGTAAAAGATCTGATTATTGTTCTTTGAAGTCTCTTTGGTAATGGCCCCAGCTGACAAAGGCTTTAACAATTCATCCTGCTCTATGAGTTTCAATGGAATCTCTCTGAAGCTTGTTATGGTCACAAGGTAGCACAGCAAAAAGCAGATTGTCACAATCGTAAATACTGTAGGTATATTTCCACCCATGAAGTCACCAATCTTCGTTGACTCCCAGTCAATCCCACCAATCGCATACCCAACGGTACCACCAAAGCCAGCCATTATTGTGAACGTACTCAGGGCTCTCGGTTGATCCTCTGGTATGCAAGCATCTAAAAGATACGCTCTAGCTGGTGTTTGACATGTATCAGCATCAAAATCGAGTAATATCGTTCCGAGGATCGTGAAAATCACTGCAAATTTGAAGCTTCCGCCTGATTTGGCTGGAATTTCTGCTTGCAATGCTTCGGCCACGCCGTTTGTTACGTTGTTTTGTATCGTTGTTATTGGATCATCACCAAAAAATCTGCCAATATCTGCTCCGTATGGCACAAGCAGTAATCCGAGCAAGATCCCGAATGATAACAATGAAATAATGGGTCTTCTTCGACCAAAACTAAGTTGACATCGATCACTGACCGAGCCCAACAGTGGTGCCAAAAAGAAACCCAACAACGGTGACAGCCCCCACACCATTGTCATGTGCTTATGATCGATACCTATCTGCAGCAAGATCGGTGATACGAAAGCTGTTTCTGCCGCATAAGCAAACTCTATCCCCACCGCAAGGGCTGAAAGTCGTATGAAGTCGAACCGTGACTTACTGCGGAACACATGCGAATAGTCTTTCTTTTGTTGTCGGGCATGATCTTCACGCACCTTTAGCATGTATTTGATCATGGGATCATTGGCAGCGTTTTGGCCACTCTTAATCTTAGCTCCACCAACCATTTTGTCTAAAGTCTTACAATCTGTGAATGGAAGAGAGAAAAACTCAATGTTATTCTATTTATCCATAAAGGTCAGCAATAAAAGCGAAAAAAAGTAAAAAGAAATTAATTCTCCCGTTTCGTTCTATAACTTTTCACTTCAGCAAATGTTCTTTACCCACAAATATATAAGTGTAGATCATAAAACATAAAGCAATGTACATTGGGTTTCCTAACAGGAATGAGAAAAGTAGAGTTTAACATAATTTTACTCTGATATTGACAAAACGTCACTTTTTTGTTGAAAGTGGAACAAAATCGTTTGCGCCATCAATGAAAAAAATGTTTGAACTATCGATAAACGTTTACACATCAAAATCTTTCATTTCTAAGCTTTTGAACTCTGAATTTCAAATTCGCATTCATTTCTTTTTAATTTTGGAAAAAAATGTTTGTCTTCAAAATTTTATGTTTTAAAATATTTATTTCAAAAACTTTAAATTGAATTTTTGTCTTAAAAAATGTAAGTTCGAAAAAAAAACAAATTTACAAACAAAGTAAAAGAAAAGATATATTCCGATCTATATTGAAAAAACTATTCAACATACAATAGCTGTGTTTTATTGATAATTTATAGCTAGCGCAGTAATCAAGTACCAATAAAACTCTTTGGCTGTGTTAATAAAACGCTTTAGCAACTTTAGGCTGTGTTCGCTACAAATATCATAGTTCACATCCATTTTGTCTCCACCAAACTACAATTATCATAGATCACATCCATTTTGTGAGTAAAAAACAACATTAAGGTTCAAGTCATGAATACTTTTCAAGAGCGCCATCTTCATCTTCAAAGTTCTAACTATGTATAACCACTTTTATATCCACTCTTTTACTGGCTAATTTATGGACACTCTTTGTTTTTGTTTTTGTTTGCCAATTTTACTGCGCTGGCTATAAAATTACCAATAAAACACGGCTTATATTGTAAGTGTAGCCGTTGGTTTTCAATATTATTTTTGTTTTCAATTTCTTAGTTTTTTTAATTTCCTTGGATTGAAAAAACCAGTATTTACCATAAAATTTATCAAATTTTGTGCGAAAACGATTTAAACAATTTTGGTAAAAAAGAACGTATTATTTAGATACAGTAATCTACCATAAAACTTTTTTTTGGTTTGTCGGAAAACAAAATGCAATTTCTCAAATATTTTTTTTTAAATTTGTAATGTGTAATCCGACAACCAAAAATTTAGGAAATCAATCTTGATTAAAAGGGAAGGAAACCTTTTCAACAAACCCCCCCCCCCACCCTTTTGGCTTCCCTGTGAACGCTCTCGACTGAGACAAAACTACGCATTTCAATTTTTACGAGAAAAACCTGCTACCGAGACGAGACCTATAAAATTCCTGTCTCTTCTGTCCTAAAGGCTAGCCTTTGATGTCCTAAATGGTATCTTAACCCATTTCCGGCTAACGTTGCGAAAACGCAACGTCATATCTGAGGGGGTCTGGAACTTAACTGATGATAATTTTAAATAAACTAAATATGTAGTGAATTTGAGAGTTAAATTGCATTGTAATCGAACTGTTTTTGGATTTCCTTCTAAAAAAAAGGTTCGTATTTTTTTAGCTCCTTCAAAATACGAAGTTTTGAAAATTTTCAGGTAGCATTTTGTAACCTTTCAATATCAATATTATAATTTTTCAAAATAATCTAAATTGCAGGTAAATAAAGGTTCAAATTATATTTTTAAATAATTTTGACGCAATGTATATAAGTTGCCTACCTGACTGATGGTGAGATGGAAGCACTACGTTGCGTTTTCGCAGCTGTCCTGTTAACAAAAGGATGTATATTTAAGTTCTGAGAAGAAAAAACCAAATCATCAAAAGTTTTTATCAGCTAGAGAACTCGAAGAGTTATTGAATAATTCGAGTTCTGATGACGAAGACGAAATAAACTTGAATTTAGATGGAGCAATTCAAACAAATGTTATAATTTTCCCTCCAAAAAGTGATGCTGTGAGTAATAATAAGGAAATTGATGATAATGTGCAGCTTTTGGAAGATGCTAACATGTTCCCAAATGAATTAGCTGGTAAAATTGAGCTAGAATGATGTTTTAAACTCTCAAAAGCCTCGTGAAAAGTACGACGAACCGAAAGTCGATGTTGGACCAAAAGATTCAAACAACGCATCAACATCCCATATATTTTTCTTACAGGTAATTTCAATTCTCTGCTGTTCAAGTGATGGATCGATTTTCTTTAAACTTGCTTTGCTTGCGTTTTTTTAAATTTTATTTTAAGGACCAAAAATAACTATCTATATCTCCCATACAAATTTTTCGACCAAAAATATAAAGGACGAGACTAGAGAAATACCAATTTATAACAGTTATAACAGTTTTTCGCCATTAAAAGTGGGTGTGCGTAAACGCGCTTCGCCCTACTTGAAAAAAAAACTCTGGGTGCCTGAAGTATGCCCACCGGCGGAGGGCCCTGGCCCTGGCCCTGCATGGCCAGGGTACTTTTATAAACCAAAACTGTTATAATTGTCATGTCTAGAGTCACTTGCAAAAATAAAATCATATTTTTCTCAAAATCGTCTCCAAAGCTAAAAACAAAAATTGTTCATTTTAATAGTAACATTATATGCTGCCTTTAAAAAAATTATTCGCAAAATGGATTTTAATGGCACCTCTTATAGAACCATTTTTTTTTTAGTTTCACTTTTCTCGAAAACTGATTTTGATCAAATTTTGTTTAAAAAGTATGACTGATACGTTTTTATTGCTATTGTATACAAAACTCAATATTTCAAAAAAACAACTCCATCTATTTTTAGTAAACACGGCCAAAAGTAGAAGATTTTCAACAAAAATTATTCTTATAACTAAAAATTACGGTACCTCCAATAGGTTTAAAAAAGGTTAAGGTAAATCTTATTTTGCTCGAAAACGACTAGTATGATTTTGATACAAAATTTGTTTGTGTGTGAAAAACGGGTACCTTGATGACGTAGGTTCCAATTTCTTTTTTTAAATGTATACAACATTTTATATAAAAAACATCTTTTTCTTTGTAATTGCTCTTTTTTCTCATACACTTAGATTTGTTAAGGCAATTAGTTATTATTTGACACCGCGTTGGTGTCAAAACAATTTACGAAGTTGTTTGATCAATATACATATTTCTATTTTATTTAAAACGATTTTTGTCAGTTTAAATTAAATAAGTTTCATGCACGCATATATGTATGTGCAACACGGTTATATTATAGATATTGTTAATTTTTGTGTATTCATTATGTGAATACAACTGAACTATGTTTTTGGCAGGTGACAATATAGGCCCCCAAAAACAATCTTTTTCTTTTAAAATCACATTAATAGGTTTACAATTTAGTGTGATCGTCATAAGAGCAAAGTCGTGCATATTATTTTTTTAAATGTGAAGCTTCAAAAAAAAAACACGCGTAATATACAAGGAATGATTGAGAGTTGTAAGCTCTTCACGAGCTGTCACGCCACCAAATTTAATTAATATATTTTATGAAGCTAATTTTGAGAAAAACCTATGCAAACGTTACAATATCAGTTTGTTTGTCTTAATGAAGGTACCTACTATTTTCCACATAAGCTCGGTCGTTTTTTTTTTAAATCAATTGCTCTTTTAAAAAAATTAGTGGTCCAAAAAAGCTTGACACGTATAAATAAAGCTCCCTACACATCTTGTACATTGAATTGTATTCTTTGTTGGTATACATTCCAGGAAATTATGTTTCCTTTTTAAATCAAAAATCAATCGATAGTTTTTTTAATGCCGAAATTAAGTTATTAATTGGTCAACATAAATTCGTTTGACAGCAATTTGTTTATTGATTAATATAAAAAAAACAAAAAATTATAGACAACACAGAAAATGTTATTAGATTGTTGTTTTGTTTTTAGTTAGGTTTTTTCTCAGCAAATTCTTTAGAATCCCAGTGATTTTAGTGCTATAGGATAGAACCGATAACAGTTTAACGTCAATATCAATACGCATTTCTAAAATATTTTTTTTGTTGGCCAGTGTACATATAGGAAGTCCATTAATACCCAGCATTTAAAGCATTTAAGCGTGGAAAATTTTATTCAAAAAGAAATTCTCGTAATTGCCGCAGTAAATCAATTAGCTTTTAGATAAAATTGTTAATTGGACAAATGACTGACTACTCTTATATCTACATTTGTGTCATGTGTAGTTTGACTGTTCTTCGAAAACCATTGTATTTACTTAGATTGGACAATAAAATGATCATCAGTAAGTATTATCGTTTGTGTGTGTTTTTTTTTGTAGTTTGTTATTTAAAAAGGTATTTAGTTAGTATTAAATTAATTGCCGACAGAATCAGGTCTCACCGGCAGATTTTGAGTGTCGATTCCGTTTCGTTTGACTTAGATTGTTTTTTTTTTTGTTTAATGTTTAAAGCAATTTACTTTCAATTATCTTGGTTAAGATAAAAACAGTCAGTTTCATTTCAGATATTCATATCTAATAAATTGTGTTTTGCAATTGATTATCATGTTGCTTGATTGATGAATTGGTTGGATTTATGATTGTTAGTTATATTTGATATGTTGATTTTATCTGTTTAGGAAACAAACAAAATTAAAATTAATTGAAAACGATGTTTTGCTTAGGGTTTTCCATTTTCAAATCAATTAGGAACTAGAGATTATCCGGATTTCGTGGATTGCAAAAAAAAAACTGTTTTTATTTACAAAAACAATAGAATGTTGAGTAAAACTTCTGTAGGCGCCCGGAAACAATACCTTGGCCTTTTGTAAAGTTCAAGTAATCCGACTCTCAGAGTCTATAAATAAATACTCTATAAGTTATTTCAAAGATACTGAAGCCTTTATCAAATAAAGAAGATTATGAACATTAAAGTAATAAAGGAAAAGTTAACAGACTTTTTCTTTTCTACTTTTCGAAAGCAAAGTCTATTTTTTTTTCTCATGAACACAACTTTTACTAAAATAGTTTAGAAAAAAATAAAAAAAAAGCCATAATTTAACTTTATAATTTCAAACTCTTGCAGTGGCTCAGCTGGAGCTATCAAAAATTCTTTCTCAGACCTCCTGCCAGTACCGTTCTACAATAATACAGTAGACACTCGATATAGTGAATCTCGTTAGAGTGAACTATCCAATATAGTGACACACTAAATTTTATACAGACTTTTCTAAATAGTGAACAAAAAACTCTTGATGTAGTGAACACACATTTATTTTTCAGAACTTAAGAATTTTCCAGCTACAATGCGTGTACAGTTTTGTCGACTGACTTTTCAGAAGTTTTACCTTTCACTTATCGCTCTTGGAATTCAAAAGTGACACAACTCAAAAAACGTAATAATTTGAGTTAGGACCAATAAAATTTGAAGATGGGTCCGCCATCTAACGTTTTTTTTTCAACTAGTGCTTATTTCGTGAATGGTAACACTTAGCTCATGTCTGATTTGACATATAATTAGTTTTATCCTTCCGCTGACCGAATATGGTTGTGTGTACGCTTCGCTAAGTGGGCCTGCGATCGACTTAGAAAAGATGCCGATTTGGCCAAAAAAATCATCTTTTCAGATGAAGCTCATTTTGATCTTGGCGGGTAGTAAACAAGCAAAATTGTCGCCTTTGGGGCACAGAAAATCCGCACGCATACATTGAAAAGCCGATACACCCAAAACGAGTCACTGTTTGGTGCGTATTTTGTTCCAGAGGAATAATTGGACCATTTTTCGAAAATGAGCAAGGAGTGGCCGTTAAAGTCAATGGCGATCGTTATCGGGCCATATTGAACGATTTTTTGTTCACAAACATTGAAGAGGAGGATATTGGCAACATTTGGTTTCAACAGGACGGCGCTACGTGCCACACAGCCACAGCCGAAGCTTCACTCGATGTTTTGCGCCATTTTCAAAAAAAAAAAGAAGTTATTTGGCGGACCCGTCCTAGCCTACCTCTTTAAGCCGAGCCAAATCCAAAATTTGAATTTTTCTTTTATTACATATTGTGGTTGAAATAGGCGAATGGAACAAAGAAAGGGTCGTGTCAGAAATCGAAGATGACGAAAATGAAACTTTTTGGCTTCTCTCTCGAAATAGTGAACTATCTCGATATATAGTCAACAGTTTTAATTACTTCACTATATCGAGCTTCTACTGTAATTCAAAAGTTAAACACTTGTTCGACTACATAACCTAGATACAGAAGGGAGGATTTAAATTTAATTAAAATAAACCAATTTAATCGAAATTTTAAAAAGTCAAAAATATTTAACTGAATAATTGCATTAATTAATTTAAATTAAATTTCATAAATATACAATTTGTTTAGATAGTTACGACCGAGTAAATAAATGAAATATTCAAAGCATACTTCATTTTTAAAGACACGTTTATAGAATGAGATTTTAAAAAAATCTTACAAATAAAAGGGTGATCCTTTAAATCGGTGCGGTTAACTATGGTTTCCTTTGGATCTTAAGGCTTAACCTAAATAATAAATAATAATCACTTACTCACTAAAATCTTGAAAACTAATTAATAGTTATTCCGGAGTAGCCCAGTTATTATATTGCCAAATTTTTGTTTTATCAAATTAAAATGACTGATGGATACACGCTCCAGAAGTTCCTTATCCTTTTTATTATAACTTAACTACGAAAGGCAAACTAAAATTATTTGATGGTCTTTATTTACTATATAAGCATAAGATGATTTGATAAGAAAAATTAAAATTTTGTGTAGATCTACCCAGCTACCAAATTATATTCCATTCAAAAATCTATCTTAATATTGAAAATATCTAGTCTGTATTTTCTTAATAAGTTAAGGGTACAAAATATATTTGTATATGTACCATACATACTTCGAACATATCAAAAGATTATTTGAATTGTTAATTGGAAAGAAACCATCAATTTACGATAAGAATAGTTTAAAATAACTGATGAATTTAAATAAAAAAATAAAAAACATCATTTATAATTAATTTTTTTAAATAAAACTAAGGAGTTAAAACAAATAATCGTATTCACCTGTCATTTGATAAAGAAATACGTGAGGACATCTGAGATTGAATTGCTAGAAAGTTTTTTTGACGAAACTAACACCTGTATACTAAATTTTTCAACCATATCTAATTAAGTGATTTCGATAAAATTTATTTGTGCAAAATATTTTTTTTTATAATTTTGTGTATATGCATATATGTATGTACCTTCGTATTTAAATACATTTAGTTATCTCAGTTTTATCTAATTATCCTTTTGTTTGACGTAAGTGTCTCTTAGAACACTACCATATTCTTTTAGCACATTTTAGTGCACAAATAAAATAAAATCAATCTAAATCTAAATTAAATCGATATCATATCACTATCTTAAAAGCTATGGGTTTTTCCTCAAACTTGTTACATTCATAACAAAAAATAGTAAAATGATATGCTAGCTTTTTTTAGAGAAAATTGAACTGAAAGCCAAATATAAGCATGAGAAAAAAAACTGAATATCTGCGAAGACTCAAATATTAAAGAGTTTTTCAATAAGGGCGGGTAGATGTTGAAATGGAATAAAACAAACTGTGCGTGAGGTATTAGCAAAATTCTTTTTTTCTTTGAAAGGCCCATGTGTGGCATTATGTATGGAATATGACATTGTTCAAATGCCTGCCTCGGCTTCTCATGGTGGCACGGATCCGAGTGGTCCATTTTTCAACGACTTCACATAAAATCCGGCTGAATTTGAGCGATGGCCTGTGTTATGTTCACCTTAGGGACATCGGTCGATTGTACTTTATTCCCATCGACCTGCGACTTCAGGAAACCCCACAAGAAAAAGTCTAGCGGGGTCAAATCGCATGACCTTGGTGGCCAATTCACATCACCTCTGCGAGAGATAACCCTACCCTCTAATCGTTCATATACAGAACGTCCCTCGTGACGTCCGATGTGTGGTACGTAAAGGCATCCTGCTGTAACCACATGTCGTCCGTACTTCAATTTGGGCCATAAGAAATTGGTTATCATCGATCGGTAGGGCTCACAACTGCCGGTGACCGCCTCACCAGCAGCGTTTTCGAAAAAGTACGGACCAATGACGCCGCCGCTCGCGCCGCCGGCCCAAAATTCACACCAAACCAAACTTTTTGATGATACATTGTCACCTGGTGAACCTCATGTGGTTTGGTGCCGTCCCATTTCCGGAAATGTTGCCCCTCGTCGCCAAAGATGATTTTTCGGCCAAATTGGGGCCCTCTTCGAAACGCTACGAGAGCCAGTCAACGTACAAACAGGGTTGTCTATGGTCGGGAACTTTGAGCCCCTGGGTCAATTGGATTTTGTACGGGTGTAGACCCAAGTTCCGACGCAAAATTCGCCAAGTTCTTGTGCACGGTGAGGAATCGACTGCCTCGGGTTTTGCTGTACAGTTTCACAGACCTTGGTGATGTACTCGGCCGATCTTGCGTTTCTTTGACATAAGAATGTTGGCTGATTGATTACCGAACCGGTCGTCTAACATTTGGCCACCGAACGTTGAAGAGTCGACTGTGAAGGAATACCACGTCTACGGTAAAATGGGCGCAACGTTTGCACTAACGAACACTTATTTTGATAATAAAGTTTTATTATTTGAACCTGCTGTTCAATCGTGTAACTTTGCATGGAGATTGTGCATCAGTAACTGAATAATAAACAACAGATCTGACAGATGTCACCAAAACAACATGGCCGCCAAATTCTATTCGGGCCAATTGAAATACCCTTTACATGCAGAAAGCATAGGTGTAATTCAGACCGAAAAAAATATTCCTATAAATACCTTTTATTATAAGGGTACAGTAAAAAATCGGTCGAGCCTTAAGTTTACTTATATATAATATCGTCACCTTAGCCCGCATTTACATTGCCCGATTTTTTTGTTGTTGTTGTAATCGTGTGAGAGAGAATGGAAAAATCGTGTGGAACATGTCGGATGTCCCTCGCAATCTCACACGATTACAACAACAAAGAAAAATTGGCAGTGGAAAAATCGGCCAAAGTAAATGCTTAGAAGAAAAAAATGTATTTGGTATTATTGATGACAAGTATAATTATTAAAAAGCTAGTAGAAAAATTTGATATTTTGACTAGAAATATACAAGCCAGTTAAAATTTCGGGTTCACTAGAACTAACCAACGTCAGATAATTGGTCGACGATATGTATTTTTTAGAAAATTGCTGCACTAGCATGAATAGGGGAATAAACACCCTCCCCCGTACAATTTTTTTCTCGTCACATCCTATGCTAAAGATTGTTGTGAAAAAAATTGTTCATAATAATACCTTTCTGACCTAGCTACTAATATATAAAGCATACATACGCCCAAAACTAGAGTATAACTCTCATATCTGGTCAGGCGCTTCCAAAACATCTCTGCCTTAGCTTAAAAACTGACAGGTGACAGATCAATTTCGGAAACATTTGTTTCTTTGGAACACCGTCGAAATGTTTCTTGCTTATCACTGTTTTATCGCTACTTTTATAAACGTTGCTTTGTTGAAATAGTTAGCTGCATTCCCCCCATTAAACAATTTGAGCCTGCTCTGCTAGGAATGCTCATCAGTCATCGTTATCTCCTACTCCATTCTCCCTCTATTTCCTAAACGCTCGCAATGGGTGAAAACAATTTAAGAGTATTCATAACGCCTTGAGTGCCCGCCAATTATAAAAAAAAATTGTAGTATGTTATTATTTTAAATATTAAATTTAAAAAATTATTTCTTACTTTTATGAGATTTTTATTTAAAAAAAAACATTAAAACCTCCAGAAATATTAACGAGTATTAAAAAAAATACAAACTGTTGTGTGGCCCTTCCAAAATATTTCTGAATTTAAATAAAATATAAAAACACACATTCTGCCAACAAAATGATCAAAACCGAACTGTACTTTAAAAGTTAAAAATAAAAAAAAACTTAACTGGCTTTACTAAAAGAGAACTCAAAAATATTAAATCCCCTTTATTTTTAATAATAATTAATTAGAGTTTATATAAAAATGATAACAAATAATCTTAATTTAAAAACAAAGTCGGTTTAGTTACATTTTAATGATATCTGATTTGTTAAGTTCGTCTCTGCCCCAAACAGAAGAATATATATTAAAATATAGCAAAAATTCACTTTGTAGGGTGAAATAGGGTAAAATAAAAAAAGACGTATCCGATAAAAAAAAAACTCTACCTACGTTTAAAAGGTTATTCTTATGAAATGGCTTGAAAGATATTTTTTGTTTTTGTTTCGCTATTGTCCGACTTAAGTCCGATTTGTTTGAAAGGTTTTTCTTTAGAAATTGCTTTAGTTATATTCTTTTTTTTTTAATTTTAAATATTTGTAGGGTGAAATGGGGGAAAAAATAAAAATCTCCGATTTAAGAAATTCCTTTTTGTTTGAAAGGTTTTCTTTGGGAAATGGCTTTAGGAATATTCTTTTTCAAATTGTTGTTATTTGTAGTGTGAAATGGGGTAAAAATAAAACAATGGTTTTCGAATACAAAAATTCATTCTATTTTGCTAAAGCAATAAAGCTTGGACTTAGTGGATCATATTTTTACAAATTTAGCCTTTCATAATGTGAAGTGGGTTACAATAACCCCAGAAAGTAGTATTCGATTGCAAAAAGTCAAAAAATAATATTTTCTTTTGAAATTCTTATGCGAAGTTTGGATTTGGGTACCCGTGCGAAGCCGGGCGGGCCAACTAATATTTAATAAAATATATATAAAACAATTATTATCAGCAAAAGTCTTGTATTTTCATTTTTATTGACACATAATTGATTAATCACTGATTGATATCACTTTCTTAACGATATAACTTATGTTTTTCAATTCAATTTCACTTTTTTACACTTTGTTCAGACAATTCAAAATGTTTGTTATTATTTGTTACAAAATTGCTTTATACAAACATATATTTAATATACTCACAATGCCCTTCTTGTTGCTGAAGATATGTACATTTATATTCACTAGAGTTGTCAAGAGTATTTCCTATTGAACTCAAAAAACTGCTAAGGAACAACAAAAAAAAAAATTATAATTGACAATTAAATGACAAAAGAAATGAAATGGCATTTAATTGAATCAATGCGATTCATAGAGGTATACATATATACATAACTGTGTATCAGATCAGATTTTCTTTTCATTTCGTAAGGAACGAGAACGACCCCCTTAAACACAATCACATATATACATTAACAGTATGTAAGTTCCTTTTAGAAAAGTTGTGAAAGAAAAGTCTTACATTCATCACATTTAACTATGAATTTGTTCATTCAACACATAATAGATGGAGCTCGTTTACATTTGAATTTCGTCAAAAATTCTCAATGTAGAAAAATATTTGAAAAAAGAAACGAGAAAAATATCACTCGTTAATGTCAATGGCCATTGGGAACGGTTTGTTTTCAATTAAAAAAAAAAAATCACAAATTATTTTTTCTTTTGAACAACTTCATACAAATTGTCGTTTTTGGAATTCAAACTTTACACAAATATCTAACCCACAAATCAACTCATTTGTTTTTCCAAAAGGATGCTCTCAATAAAAGGGTTCTACCAACTTTCTTTGATTTACTAGACGTTCAATTTAAATTTCACAAAAATTGATATGGACATTATAAAACTCGAAATCACATTCACATTGAGTTACAACGATTTAAGACCTCCAGTTTGTTGAGGCTCAATGATAAATTCCATTTAATCAATAATAAAAAAAAAATTCAAATTTCATTAAAAACTAATTTGTCACATTAAATAAAACAATCAATTGTATTGTTAACAGTTTCTCTTCAATTGATTATCTTTATGAATACATGCGCCCGAGTCTCGATCTCAATCAATCTTTATGTTTTCAAATATCATTGGGTGACCATGTGAGGGTTATCTAGAATGAATAACATACATCCAAAGTGTGTCATAATTTATTTATTCTGTATGCGATATCTTGCGAAGTTTTTTTTTATTAAATTTGAAAAAAAAACAATTTTTACTCTGCTAACCGTTAGTTTTTAAGTTCGTTATTAAAGGAATCCAGTAATTATTTCTAGAATGCGAAAATTGAATTATCGCGGTAGAAGATTTTTTTTTTTATTCAAAGATAATATGTACAAAGTTTTTATCTAAAATATTCCAAATTACATTTTCGATAAAAACGATGTTTTTTGTAGCACTCAACGAATTAGACTGACCATGCTGAAGCTGAAGGAACCTCACAGATTGTTTGTGGGTGTGTTTTTGCTCGGAGAAATAGTTTTATTTTTTTGTTGCTTTGTACTATAATCTTAAGAATTGATCTTTATTTTTTGTATGATTGAGAGACGAGCGATCCACAATGACGCACAGTGGGGCAACATAATGAAAATACTAGAATCAAATCAAAAATATATATATTTATACAAATTTTTTTAAATTCTATCTTTCTACAAAATCAATTATTGATAAATGGTTCGTTTCAGGCCTAACAATTAAGAACGCGAATTTTTTGGTCTGTAATTAACTATTTACGAGTATAGACATAATTGAAATTTTCCAAAAAAGTTAATCAGTCATTATTTTGATGCAAGAATAAAGGTCATCACTTGAATATTAATTTACGGGCTGAATACTTAAAAGTTGTTTCTCTCAGTCAGCTAGCGTCTATGAATAAAATAAAACTTCTCGATTTTTCTGTCGGTTAGACAAAAATCTTTTTCTAATTTGTTGTTGCGACATCTAGGGCCTGTACCACAAAACTACAATTTATCAAATGTACAAGCAATTGTCAACTATGCATTAGACTTAACAAGTAAACTATTATTTCTGCACCACAAAGCAAATTGCTACATTTGTTAACTTTGTAAATTTTCCTTTTTTCTACTATTGAGTTGTACAAGTTACCTCAACACGGCTAAACAATGCGACAATGCGTAAGGGTGCTCGTCAACATCCGCGGGAAAAAGGAGTTCTTTTTGGTGTTTTTTTTTTAAATAATTATGTATTACACAGAGTATTTTTGGCAAGGAATAACACACTAATAACAACGTAGTAGATTTCTACAGTCAGTCAGGAAAGTCTACATATAATTCTAAAAAATGCTAAACCAATTATTAAAAACAAAATTATATTTAAATTTTTTTTTTAAATTACATATATGTATTATAAATTATTCGGAAGAATGATTTATGCTACACTTTACTAAATTATGTATTATCCAGTTAAAAATGTAATTTTGTTCTAAATTTAAATACATACGTACTATGTTTATGTTAGAAAAATATTTAAATTTATTTATAAAGCCTTTAAAATATAACTTGTAACTATTTAACAATTTTCAATTCGCACGTTATGTTTTTTAACTATTTAACAATGATTTGTTAAATTTCACTTACACTTGTAGCTTTGTCGTACAGAACCGTGGGAAATTGTCAATTTCCCAATTGTTATAGGATTTGTTTAGACCTAAAATTGTTAAGTTCCAAGTTTACTTGTAGTTTCGTGGAACACAAACCTTTGTAATTTGTTAAAATCTATCTCTTGTACACTACTTGTAGTTTTGTGGTACAGGCCCCTAGTTGTAGAAAAAGTTGATGAAGACACTTACGGGTGTTGCCAGCAGTTGGTTATTTTTCGTTACATAAAGTGAATTTACTTTTAATATTTCAATGATGATCAATTAATATTGAAATATTAAAATTTTGTGTGGATGGTTTCGCCTTAAAAAAATAATTGAAAACTAATATATTTTTAGTGTAGGTACATAACACGCTTATAAAATGGACTAAAAAGTAAAAATAATTTCTCTTTAGCCTTATACATTTAAAACGAAAAACGTGGGATAATAGATAATATGACAGTGAGTATAGAGAGCTAAATGTATGTACAATGTATCGACTAGCTAGAAACCTTTGTTTATATCTGAACTTTGTTGAAAATATCGAGTTCCTAGCTCATCAGGAAGTTAGTTTAAAATCAATGTCGAAATTTGTCCAAAACAGAAACTAAAACCAACCATTGATTAATAAAAAACATTTTAAAATTATAATTTTGAAAATATTTGTGTTATATTAAAATAATTTGACGGAAAAACCAAAAACTGCATTTTTCGAAAGTTAATACATAATAGGTATACATACATAATACCAAAATCTTTTACGTACGTACGATTTTTCGCCAATGTTTTATTTTTAAGCTGTCCCACTGTGTTATGTTGAAACGAGTGTGGGAAAAAAATTACGAAAACAAAAATATTTCTACCGGCTTCCATAACAAATAATGAAACGCGAAATTTATTGACATAATATAATATCTTATGAGTAGGTAGCTACTCAAACTCATTGATTCATATCGTAATCCCTATAGAAATCCGTTGCTCCCTTATAAACATTATCGTTGTTATAGACCAAAAGTGAACAGACAATTTTGAGAGTAGATGTATGTATGTATATGTATGCACATATTACCAACATATTTGAGTACGATGGTTTGTTGATAACTCTATGCGTAGTTTTAGCGAAAATACGAGTCTGGCATGTATTTTATCTCAGCCTTTGGTGAGGGTGGGGGATTAAAAATAGTATTTTTTTACTTTGTACATCAGAGGCATAACCATTATTTTAATTAAGTTATTAAAAACTAGAAATGATGCCCTGTCATTTACTATTAATTTTCTTTACTCTGATTAGAATGTTTATTAATAAAATTTTATGGACAGATAATAGTATTTCGGGAAGATAATATTAAATTAGTACATAAATATATTTAAGCTTTATATTCAATAGCTTAATGCTTTAAGCAAAACAAAACACAAATAATTTAGCTCACTCATTGAATCTGTCATTATTTATTTTATATTTAACTTAACAGGGTGATTCCGATAATTATAGCAGCACCATATTACCAAGTTATTAAAATAAAATAGCTACTTTTAGAAAAAAATATTTGTAAGATTAAAATGTTGAAAAAAGTGAAAAGGGTAGAGCAATTTATTTCTATTAATTTCGAGCTTTTGAAAAAAAAAAGTGGAAAGTGTCGAAGGTGTATACCAATATGGGGCGTTTAATTAAAGTTCCAAAAAGTAATTAAATTGAAAACAAAAAACTTGAGATCATATAAATATTAAGTGTTTTTCTTTTGAATTCCGAGCAGAGTCTGAGTTGTAAAAAAAAAACCTAAGAATTTGTATGTGACAGTTTATGCTGCGGAAAAAATAGAACATAAGCGTTTAAGCGGAAAATTCATTCATTTCGAATTAGAAATGTGCGAGATTATTCTTATTTTGGGGTTAAACCCGAGTTAACTCCTGAAACATGTTTTTCAGTCATCCCGAGTTAACTCAAAAAAAATTGGTGAGTTAACTCCGGATTAACGGAATAGGTATTTCTGAAAGATGCCTTTCAAAAATTTATTCAAATCGAGGTACGACAGTATAGAGAGAGTCATTTTCATGGTGGCGCCATCTCGAATTCGATAGCGAAATATTGTTTTCTATAGGTACTGTCGTACTTCGATTTCGATAGATTTTTGATAACTAGGAGTTAAATTTAATTCTCCACTGAAAAACTACTTTTAAGTTAATTAGGGATTAAAGTATTTGTAGGATTAACTAACTCCGATTTAACTCGGAGTTAACTGATGCACTGAAAAAATGGACCTGAGACATATAATCTACGGAATTTCCGTATCCTCTTCTCCAGAGCTTTTCATCATTTTGACACTTCTGCCTTCAGTACATCATTTTATTAAGATTGCTATTCGTCTACGGGGTTTTTTATACCCCATATGTGGGATATTCGCAAAAATGTATACCATCTGAATGGTCTTCGTGACCTTATAAAAGTTCAAGTTCAGAAATTGGTCAGATATTTTTTTAAAAATTTTACTATACCTATTTTAAAAATTTGAAAAAAAAACTATGGCCGACCAATTTCTGAAACTAGTGAACATCCCACAAATGAGGTGCTAAAAACCGCTGAAGGCCTTGAAAAATTGAAACCATTGATTAATATTTTTCTATGGCTGACCTATTTCTGAAACTATAGTTGATCTTTTTTACCACCTTTTTTAGGTCTTAGGTGGCATACTTTTTCTTAACGAATATCCCACAAAGATCCAGCGGCCTTCCTATTCGTTTGAGCGAAGCGGTGAATCTTTTTGTGGTTAGTTGCCAAAAATTATTATTTTTTTCAAGTAAGATCGCCGGAACGTAATACCAATATTTGTAGAGCCGTTAAATGCTATTTTGAATCAATAAACTTCAAATTGTTTTTATTCTATTTTAAGTTAGTCCGCTCTTTCTATCACATCCCACATTATTATACTGTAAGTATCAACGTTTTTTTTTTTAATATTTTGTGTATCTTTGTTTAAGAGAAAATAGACGGTTTCTCCTGTACAAGGTGTTTAACTGTTCTTAATTCAACATACAAGCTTCAGCATTTTGTCGAATCTCACCTTGTTTATGAAGATTATACATGCAACCCAAACTAAATTATTCAATTTTTGTTTTAATTTTTTTTACGGTAAAAAGATTAGCTGTCGCCTTTTTTTGTAGGTATATCAACCGAAAAAGGTAGTATAAATATTCATGTGGATACATACATATGAATGTATATAAACACCAGCCTATTTAGGACTGCCCAAGTGCCCAGTGCCCATAAATACAAACAAAAATAATTCAGCTTTTTTCGTTTGTCGAAAAAGCTTGCTCATTATAAAAGGCGGGCAATTTAATTGGTTCCTTGAGACATTTCTTGACAAATATAAGATTTTAAATTTTGTTTATGCGTAAATAAATAAAAAAAGACACAAACATTTTTGGCATTAGGCAGTCTACTCATATGTATAAAATGTTATTGTATTTATAGAATAAAAGATAGGCCTCCCACGAAGTCCCAAGTATCTTATGTCTATTCTCGCACAGCATGTTGTCTACTTATGTATTTTTCTCTATTATTTATGTGTTAAACCGCCGGTAACCAATGGTAAATAGGCTTTATTCATATAGATACTAATAAATTTAACCACCTACTCTGAACTGTGGTACAGATAGCAGTAGGTATGATTACTACGTTTTAAAAGCAATTCAGAAGTGTTTTTTTTTTTATTTTAAAACATACCTAAAGAGAAAATAAATAATGAAGATTTAAACACACGAATGACACATCAAACTTGCTCTTATTGTGTTGTCAGCTGTTATCTGTTGTATTTATTTTTCTTTACAACTGTTTTTGTTTGTAAGTTTTTGTTATTTTTTTCATTTTAATTTGGATAAAGATATTTTTTGGATTTAAAAAAAAAAAGTTTAAATAGTTTTTTCGACAACTCGGTATTTTAAAAACGACTTGGTCGATTTTTATTAAACTTGGCAAAAAAGAATTTGTTTAACATTATCTAGAAGATTTCAGACAAAAATTATTCTTATAATCAAATATAACGGTAAATCCCATACAAATGCTTTAAAAACCGTGAAGGAAAATTTTTTTTTGCTCAAAACGATTCCTACGACTTTGATAAATTTTTTTTGTATCAAAATTAGTGAGGTCTAGCATTTAAAATTATAAAATTTTACATTAAAATATTATTAACAGTAGGTACCTATGTATCATAGGACGTTTTTTTTTTTATTTTCGACTTTCTCATTATCTGACTTATCGATTAAAACATTACACAAGCTGGTAATAAATTTAAACAATAATGCTTATCAAAACTTTCCAAAAAATTATTTTTGAATTTTATAAAATGTTTCAAAACAATTTTTTGAAAATTCGATTATTCGAAAACGGGTGGAAGATTTTTTTGTAAAATTAAATTTTTAACTCTACATTAATAAATACTTAAAATTGGTCAACCAATTTGTTTCTTAAAAATGTTAACGAAATTTTATATATAAAAAATTAATTATTTTTTAAAACCGCTCGTACGATTTTAAGAATTTTTCTCATAAATTAAGATTTATTTTTTATAAGAAAGCAGATGGTGTAAGTACATCTCGTTGGGTTAAAAAAGTTTCAGAAGTATTTTAATCAATTTTCCAGTTAAAATAATATAATTTCCTTGCATGCATATTGCATATATGTGCAACACGGGGATTTATTGTTATTTTTATACACTCACATAATACTGCCTGCAAATTTACTAAGTTTTGGCAAAGCGATAAAATATAGGCACCCGCATAACTAATTTATTTCAGACTTTAGAACCACAGTGTGATCGCACGTCACACTTAAGAGCAAGTTCGTGCGACCCAGTTGTGCATATTTTTTATTTTGGTTACGTTTTTAGCGGTGGCTTTTTTTTTCTTAAAATACTCTTTTTATTGGCTCATTCTCAAAATCTGGAAAGGTAGTCCTGGTCTAAGGTAATGATTTCTTAATATAATTACCTATACAGTCTTTGGCGCCTAAAAGTAAAATATCTTTTTAAAATTCTATTAAAAAAACAAAAAAAAAAACATTCCCGAGTACGTGGTGCGTGTTTTTGTTTATGTTTATAAACAAAAAATTTACTAACTTTTATTGACATAGAATAATATGTTATCAAATTCCTACGTGTTTCAAGCGGAAACAATAAAAGTGGAAGGCAATTATTTGGCGTCGATAATTTTTGCAAATATGGGGGAATTAGATACATTAGAATGAATGGAAAAAATAATTAATTATTTTTAATTATTTTGTCAATTTTCTTATCAAAATTTAGAGTTTGAAAATATTTTTTTTCAAAAAAAATTAATTGAAATAACTTGAATTTTATACTTCGAAAAAAACGTCGAAAGTAATAATATTCAAATTGTGCCGTTTTTTTTCAATCTCAATTATATATTTGGAAAATTTCCTCCCGGCTGCAGGGGACAAATATGTAAATTTCCCTTTCTGGATGGTTTTCTTCTAAGACCATTTCCCTGTATTGATAAATCAAAACCTTTCATCTTCAATTCTAATCAGTTCTATTTTGACTGAATTTGAAATTTGATTTATTTCTAGCCTCTCTACCTCTTTTATTCTTTTTTTGGCTTAACACTTACCAACAATCATAAACGTGTTGCCTCTTATTAAAGGGTTTTCCAATAAGAGGTGTTATTTTGATATTCAAAGAAAAATGGCATTTTTTGAGATAAATGATCGGATGTTTATTTCATTATAAAGAGGAAGGTATGCCGTTAATAATGGAACACAACATCAGCCAAATGGCCGCCACGACTACGCTTACAGGACCATATCCTTTTCATGAAATTTTCCATAACCAAATCGCAAAGTGGCTGCCCTATGCCCTCGATAGCATCACGAATTCCATCTTTGAGGTCTTGAATCGACGCTGGGCTATTGGCGTAGACCTTATCTTTCACGTGGCCCCAAAGGAAGAAGTCGCAAGGTGTTAAATCACAAGATCTCGGTGGCCAATTGTGATCACCTCTTCGAGAGATAACACGGTCCGGAAACTTTTCCCGTAAAATATCGATGGTTTCATTGCTTGTGTGGCACGTAGCGCCGTCTTGTTGAAAGTAAACGTTGTCCAGATCAATACCATCCAATTCCGGCCATAAAAAATCATTAATCATCTCCCGATAGCGCAATCCATTCACCGTAACTGTTGCTCCAGCCTCATTTTCGAAAAAGTAAGGTCCAATGACCCCGCCGGACCATAAACCGCACCAAACAGTCTCGCGTTGAGGATGGAGAGGCTTTTCAACAATAACTCATGGGTTTTCCGAGCCCCAGATGCGACAGTTTTGCTTGTTGACGTAGCCTCCGAGGTGGAAATGGGCCTCATCAGTCAAGATGATTTTTCGATGAAATTCCGGATCATTTTCATGCATTTCAAGGACCCAATCAGCAAAGACACGACGTTGTTGATGATCAGCCGGCTTGAGTTCTTGTGTTAACTGAACTTTATAAGCCTTAAGACCCAAGTCTTTATGCAAAATACGGTGTAATGACGTTTGAGGAATGTCTAATTCCAAAGAACGACGAGGAATGGACAAACCTGGGTTTTCTTCAACACTTTGGGCTACAACAGCAATATTCTCAGTTGTTCTTGAGCGACGTGCACGGGTTTTATTCTTCACATCACTAACTTGTCCCAACAGCTCGAATTTGTCCACCAATTTCTGTATTGCGGTCCGACAAGGTGCTTCACGACGACCTAAAAATGTTTTAGTTTTACGAACCGTCTCTGCCAAATTTTCACCATTTTTATAGTGAATTTTAATAATTTCAATGCGTTGTTGAAGCGTGTATCGTTCCATTTTTATTAATGGCGTAGTTTCTACTTGTCAAATTTCAAAAAATGACAGCTTCAAAAGTGACAGCTCCCGAAATAGCGGGCTATTCAAAATAACACCTCTTATTGGAAAACCCTTTACTTTAGTTATTCTAATGTCAATATAATATTCTTTTACTTAGCATCATAATCAATAGTGTGAAATCTTTCATGTTATGACTGAGCAGACTTGATAAACGTCTAAAATTATCACTTAACATGCAAATAGATTAAGATAATCTGTTAATACATCAACCTTTTTCTTATCGTTATGGGAATAATTTTTTTATTTATCAATCAGTTTGGTGACTGATATGAGTATGAGATACTGTTATGATTAATCAAATAATATCGTATGTGTTGGCGTCAGGGTTCGGAACCCAGAACACGTAGGTAGCAGAAACGGAGTTAAACCAAATTTGCAGAGTAGAATTGTAAATTTAAAAATTGATTTTGATTTGGCGTTTTCGAAAACGGTCGAGGCTTTGTTTGTTTGTATTTTTGATTTTTTGTTTGTTCGAGCTAATGTCTTGCGTTTGAAAGGTTATACTTTGAAGCTTAAAAACTGGAAATTAAAAAATTGCTTATTTATAGGGTGGAATGGGGTAAACATGACAGATTGAATTCTACTAATATTTATATTTTGAAATACGAAATTCTTCTTAAAGATGGGTTTTAGGGCTAAATACGATCGTTGTATTACTTAAATAAATTAAAGAAGTGATAATTCATCAACTAGCGTATACGAGAGTAGTTATACGATTTTGGGTTGATGAAAATGAAGAATGAGGATGTAACCATATGTAATACCCGGTGCTGTAATGTTTAGTCTGTAGGACTGTTATGCCGGAGGTCTGGGTTCGATTCCCAGCCTTGGCCGCATACAAAAATAAATAAAATCGGCTACTGCCCTTTTGCGAGAAAGTGACAAATTCTTCAAGTTTATCGTAGGTATCTTCCATTCCTGCAGTAAACAAACAAATCACACCCAGAAATGGTTGAGAGTTATAAAGCTATAAACAGACTATTGCTAGATCTGCCAATTTTGTCAGATATGTCAGTAAAAAATGTCCCAAATGTCTTCAGCGTTGTCCATGTCCATTTGTGAGTCGAATTATCTGGCAATAAAATTGTAAAACTTTGGGACAACATCTGCAAACCGTGTGACAAAACCGTATTTCAGGGTATTGTTGGCTATTGTCAACTCGTTGACAGCTGACACTATTGTGAGATCCAACAATCGTTTAGAAAGCTAATCATTTTTAATTAAGCTCTTGCAAACATTAAGTAGGTACCTATACGACATGTGTTATTTTTTTGAAAATGCGCTTTCTACCACTCTCGCTTTCCTTATATCTGAGTTTTCTCGTTAATGAAAGAAAATCTAGAAAGTTGAAATTTTGGTTATGATGGTGGGCCTCAGCGTCGGGGTTCTGTTTTGTTTCCTACACTCTTTCTCAAAATGATAAATGATCTAGAAGCTGCTGAAACTAATACATTGAATTTTTTTGCTGATGAGAGTAACCTCAGATTCTCATATTTATGTCACTGGTCTGGATGTTTAATATTTACACTGTGACATTAAATTTTATAATTTAAAAATGCATTTGTTTAATATTTTCATCTTTTTTTCCGAGATGACCTACAGACCGCCTAAAGGTCTCGTCTCTCATGCTTTGGAGGTAGTTTCGCCTAGGTTTCCCCCTCAGATGAGACCTATAGACATTTTCTCGTCTTTTGATGTTCGGTACTATAGTTCCTCGGATGTGGGTTGTGGATCTACAACGGTATAAAAAGTTGATCTGACCAGCTTTGTCAAGTGGAGAATAAAAAAGTGTGTAGAATTTAAGGCTTTTTAAACTCAATGCTGTGCTCTGGTGGTGAAGTGGAACCTTACATTGAGGAAACACCCTGTGGAATGACCACATATTCGAGCTTGCCAACAATTTTGCTAAGTGTTTGGGTTTTCTTCGAAGATGCAATAAATTTATTTTTATTCCCTTTTATTCTTGCTGTAGTTTTTTAATCCCTTCATTCTTCTAAAGCTTGAGTACAATTGTAATATTTGTTCCTATTTTAGTCTCGGGGATAGAATTCAAAATATGATTTTTTTTAAGTGATCACCGAAACCATCATTTTACTGCACCGGATTTTTTACTTTTTTTTCTTAAGAAATAAGTCATAAAATACCCAATCCCCTTCCTGAACTCATACCCCTAGCTTGCTCTAAGAAATCGGTTTATTTAGATGCCTACTGTTCGGTGAGAAAAATGGTGTGGAGAAAAAACGTTCCGCTTGCAATTTTGAGCATTTCTTGGCATAAGTTGGACTTTCTGTGCCAATTGCCCACCAAATTAAAGGATATAAAAGTTGCCAAAATCAGTATTCTCGTTATTTATAGACCTTAAAAAAATTGTATACCACAAGTATGACCTTCTCCTTTCTCTCCAGTTATAGTACACCTATTTATCATCAACGGCTACCCTGTGGTAAACATTTTTTGACCAAATGGAATCAGTATAATCTGGTTATTAATTAAATGAGCAAACGATCGGGAGGAGATACGCAAATCATGTATTTCAGGGTTTACACCTTGAGGAATAAAAACTCCAAAATCTGGTGTATTTAAAATTGTTTTATTCAGCATAATGATGGTTTAATTGTACCGACTGAAAACTCCATAAAAACACTTTTCTAAGAAAAAAGTAGTTTTTATATATTTTTCGGTTTTCCCAATTACCATCTGGTTTTAAGCGTTTTACTTAAAATTAATAAAAAAACCTTTATTATTGAAAAAAATAAATTAGTACTGAAATACGTACATTTTTGAGAATTATCGGAAACAAAATTTTTTCAAACTTTGATTTTTTTCCAAATTCTGAGCTTGGAAATATTTTTTTAAAACAACTATTAAATAAAATAATATTTTGCTTTAAAAATTTGGTTATTGAATGATACGGTTAGTGCTGCCGTTATTTTCTACTACACATTTTATGTCAATATTTTAGAAAACTGTCCCTCCCTCAAAAACGGGGGCAAATTATTAGGAAACACCATGTTAGTAAAATAATTAAAATTCTATGCCAATTGAACTATTTAAACAAGCCCATAAATGCGACTCAATCACCCATTCTATTTTCATTGTTTACATTTTCTAATAAATATTAAATATAAAAACTAAATTTTTTAAGAGTTCAACCAACCTTTTGTTTTGTGATCCTTTTTTATCTTCGAGGCGATAAATCAATAAAAGAGCCTATAATTTCCACAAAATGTAAACGTTGCAAATATTAACTAACACAACTAATAATTCATATATAAGATTTTTACTGACTGATGAGCTGTTATTGATAAAATCGTTCACTTTTAAAAATTGTTTTCTTTTCGTTGGTCTTTTGAAGAAACCATTAATTTGCACTTTTTTCAATTCCAAATTTAATTTATAAATGACCACGCTAAAATCACTATCATTCATAACTATATTCAAATACTGTTAAGGGTCGTTTCAAAACTAATGCAGATAATTGATGATTTATTAACTTTGGTGAGTTAGTTTTGGTTATTTTTTTTTGGCTAAACTTCCGACATTATTATAGGATTGAGATATTTTAAAAAATCGAATGTCTTGCAAAAATGCATGAAATCCGAATAATTTAATAGCTTATTTGGTAGATACAGAGACACTCTGTGTGCAAAGGCGAGAAGATAGTAGTCGAAGTGCTACGCACAGCAGTATTTTGTATATTACAATTTGTTTTTATTGTTTTTATTGTTCTTTTTGTTTGCTCTTTCGATTTTCTTTGGAATAAATTCTTTCTAATTTAATTTTTACCGTCCGTACGAGAATAAACAAATTTAAAGACTGAGTTCTCAGATTATATTGCTGGCTACTTTATATAGACTATAGACATAGAAATTGGAAATTCTTATCCCGCTTGTAGATAGATACTTTACCTACACTTCTTGCGATTGCCTAAAGTTTGATTTTGATTATAGCTGATCTCTCTTGTTGTCTTTTTGATACCTAACGCAAATAATCTGGCTGGACTTGTGGGCAATTTACTTTGATCGATAATTTTATTGATAAAAACAAATCAATACAAAAATATTTGTACCTATTGTAAATATTATGTAAAGTGCGTCACATTTTAATAATTTTATTTTTAATAAAAACAAAGAATTTTTATCAGTTCAAAGCTGTATGTGAAGATTAATTTGATGACAGATGGTTAATTGTAATAGTTGAAGTCAAACTGATCTAAATAACAATTAATAATTAACTGAAACATCAATATGGTACTTTTAGGCTGGGTGCACACTGCACAGCCTGGAATTTGTATCGTTTCTTTTTGATTTATGTATACTTGAAAAGGTTTTTAACATTATTAAATTATAAGAATACAAATAGTCCAATAAAATTATCCAAAAAAAATTAAAATATCTACAAAAATAAGGGAAGAGAATTTTAAATAAATTAAAAATATAATAGCCTCAAATAATATTTGTTGAGTCTCAAAAAAAAAAATAGAAATACTATTGGAATCTTTGTCATGCTCTGTCTTGGAAGTTTTTGACGTACATGAAGTCTATATATATGCGAAACATGAGGAAATTTAATGCTCTATAAAATATAGTTTTGGTTCGGATGGACATAGAGATAGGCCGAGTTCAACGCACATCTGAATATATAGAGTTCTGAATTTTTGAAGCTCTTGATTGGCCAGCTGTCAGAAGTCATCTGAATTTTCAGAACTTTTTCTGACAGCTGGCCAATCAAGAGCTTCAAAAATTCAGAATTCTGAATATTAAGATGTGCGTTGAACTCGGCCATAGATAAACTTTAAAATCAATTTTTTAACTCGAAAATTTGACAGTTTTCTGACAACAACTTTTTATTGGAAGGAGCTGTCAAATAATGTTTAAACCAAAAATTTTATAGAACACTTTTCCCCACAAAAGTAAATTAACTACTCTACGACTAATAACCGCCGAGAAAATAGAGTAAACGTTTTTTGAAACTTTTTTCAAAATGGCGGACGACGCAAAGGTTTTGTTTTTTTTTTCGAGTTTTGTGGTTTTAGAATAAAACAATCAAATCCTTCTACTCTATTTTTAAAAATATTTTTTTTAGTGAATTTTGTTGACCAAGTTGATTGTTAGATGTGTATCTGAGAATAGATAAAGATGATTCTCATCGGCTTTGTTGGTCGTTTTGATGACGAAAATGAAAAAATTAATTCATTTACTTTTTCCCAACGTTTCGACGGTGGTTGCCGTCTTCTTCAGGGGATCTTTATTTGTAAAAAAAAAGAGAAGTAATTACATAAAAGTGTCAATGTATGTAGGGCGGACGTGGTATACACTTACATTAAAGTTTTAAACAATTATGTATATAAAAAAAACAAAACAATATTTGGAAATATTTAGTAATTTAAACTTGAATAATTTAAGTGCAAATTAGTAATTAAACACTTCAGATGAAGTTTAGTCCAATGAGTACAATCAAGTTTTGGATCTACTGTTGGAAACTAAGGAGCAGTAAACTGCTGAGATGTTTTGTGTGTCTTGTTTACGGTTCATGTTGTTCTTGTTATTGATTATGTGTAGCGTTTCTAACGTGTATCGTTTGGACGTGTGTTTTTCCGTTGCCAAGATCTCCACACCATCAAAGTCCAGTTGGTGGCCAGTTTGAACGCTGTGGCAAGCCAGTGCTGTCTTTCCAGAATTTTTTGAACGAATGTCCGACTTGTGACCCGCCATTCTCTGTCGAAGGAGTTGTTTGGTCGTGGCGACGTAGCATAGATTACATGGATCATTGGTTTTACCTTGGCAGTTTACTTTGTACACCACGTCTGTACAACGGTCCTTTTCTGTCTTCTTTTTTAGACCTGTGAAGAGGGAAGCCATGGTCTGGTTCGACTTGTACGCCAAGTTGACATCAATTTTGTTTTTGCCGATTATTTCTTTAAAGTTTTCGGAAAGCTTTGGGACATAAACGACACTTTTGTAAACACCTTTCCTCTCTTCCACTATATTTTCCGATCGAGCTTTATATTTTTGACGTTGTATCAAGCTTCTTATGATTTCGATCGGAAAGCTATTATCCAAGAGGATTTTCGTAACCTTTTCTTCGTTAGCGGAGTGGAATTCCCGATCACTCAACGCAAAGACTTTGTTTATAAGGTTCGATGCGGTGTTTACACGAATGTGTTTAGCTTGGTTTGACCGGAAATTGATCAGTCTTCCCGATGCCATATCTTTTTGGTACCAGTCGAATGAAAGCCGGTCGTTTTCAAGATCCATCGAAAAAACGACCGGCTTTCATTCGACTGGTTGCCACAGCGTTGAAACTGGCCACCAACTGGACTTTGATGGTGTGGAGATCTTGGCAACGGAAAAACACACGTCCAAACGATACACGTTAGAAACGCTACACATAATCAATAACAAGAACAACATGAACCGTAAACAAGACACACAAAACATCTCAGCAGTTTACTGCTCCTTAGTTTCCAACAGTAGATCCAAAACTTGATTGTACTCATTGGACTAAACTTCATCTGAAGTGTTTAATTACTAATTTGCACTTAAATTATTCAAGTTTAAATTACTAAATATTTCCAAATATTGTTTTGTTTTTTTTATATACATAATTGTTTAAAACTTTAATGTAAGTGTATACCACGTCCGCCCTACATACATTGACACTTTTATGTAATTACTTCTCTTTTTTTTTACAAATAAAGATCCCCTGAAGAAGACGGCAACCACCGTCGAAACGTTGGGAAAAAGTAAATGAATTAATTTTTTCATTTTCGTCATCAAAACGACCAACAAAGCCGATGAGAATCATCTTTATCTATTCTCAGATACACATCTAAAAATATTTTTGTTAATTTAATGGACTGAAAAGGATTTCCAAAAGGGCAGGGTAGATTTTGACAGTTCCTGGCGTAATTTTCGTGTTTTTTTTTTTTATTTTTTTAGAAATTGAATTAATAGAAATCACCATGGCAGAATCGATAATCGTAATGCAAGTCATTGAACTTTATGTAGAAAGTTTTTCATAATAAAATTGGATTAAAGCTCAGCACCACTAATAAGAAGAGACTGATGATAGGTGGCTTGGCACCCCTTGAAACAGCTGTATCTCTAGCCAAAATAAACGAATTATAAATTAATTCGTAAAAAATTGGTGGAAGCACCTTTAAGTTGTTGTTCAAAATTTCAATGAAATTGACGGTATAAAGAATGGTCAAGTCTAACAAACTGACATTCTAGTATGAATAGTACAATAAATAATAATAATAACATGTACCTTATGTCCACGGACATAATGTGATTCCACCGCAACAAAATCGTGTCAAGATTCATGATAAGTTGCCAAATGATTAGTTGTTGGTGCAATTGGGCCCTGATAACCGAGATCGTGCGATTTGACCCTGTAAGACTTTTTCTTGTGATGTGATTTCCTTCGCAGGTTTATGCCAACAAGCCCTCAAAGCCAACGTAACCTTTGCGTTCACCTAAATTCATCCTGATCTATGCGCCAGAGTCATCTAAAATTGGACCATGCGGTTGCGGACCAACCTTAAATTTTCGCTTTTCTCAGGGTCATTCATTTCGTTGTTTCAAGTTGGTAGAGTGCTGGCATTTGACACCTGGCAAACTCAGCTGTCATTTTAAGTGTCATAATGTTTGTCATTTACGATAATGGATCGCTTAGCAATCGACCAATGCGTTAAAATTAATAAAACTAACTACAAATCAAAGGTGGTGATTCAAACGTAGCCACTTTTCGCGCATTACGCGATGATTATGGTCGTCATAATCGACCGACTACGGAAGCAATCGATAAAAATGTGAACAAATTTTAAGAGAGTGGAAGCGTTACTGCGTAATGCACGCTCATTCGAAAATATTGCTGCTGCAAGGGCAAATGTTGCTGATGATCCCAATTTTCGGTTACAGTCAATTCGAAGCCATATGGTCATCAAGCGATTTGACATCGTTAGATTTTTTTCCGTGTTCACGCGAATAATCCCCGAACTCTAGACGCATTAAAAACTCAAGTTATGGCCGAGATACCGCCCGAAATGTGCGAAAAAGTGGTTAAACATTACCTCAAAAGAATCATATGCTGCGAATCTTCCCATGGCGGCCATTTGAATGATATTGTTTTTCCCACTTAATGGCAAAGTCCAAACTTTATAAAAAGGGTATTCATTCATGCAACGAGATAAGTTTACCAATTGTGTAAAAAGATACGTTTACGAAAAAGAAATATGTGCAATTATATGAACAAATTGCCTTTGATGATTTCCACATTTTAGAACTATTCGGAAAAAAATTATGGTTTGTGCACGACGTTGCATGAATCCTCTTAATGAAATAAGATTTTCATCAAAAATGTATCGCTGTGTGTGTTTTATTAAGCTTTACTTTTGAAACCGAAAAATTAAAGACCCTATATTTTATAACTTTTTCTTTATAAAATATAGAAGCGAAATTTAAATTAAGTTTATTTTAATTTAAAACAAAAAACTCTGCGTAGATAAATGAGATTAGCACTATACTTTTAGAAATAAAACAAATGGTAGATAGTGCTTAGTTGACAAGGTGAGTTATTAAGAGTGTCAGCTTAGCATTCACTAGCTTGCATTTTTTTTTGAAGTAGAGCTACAATATTTTTGCGGGTGGCAATGGCGCAGTGGAGCCCCACTCTAGGCAGCATTCTTTTCTATATTCCTCCAGTTATACAACTGGACGCCACCCATGGGATTCCATGAGTCAATTAATACCTTATTTCTCAGTCCACTGTGTCAACAAAAATGCTTTGCTATACTTCTATTCCTTCTAACTAGTGCCGTGCAATTCAGGTTGCATTTAAAAAGACTTTAGGTCTTACAGGCATATAGTTAAAATTTTTATTATTATTATTATTAACTAATTTACTACAAATAAGCTACAGTTAACAGTATCTAACTTAGTTTCTTTTTAATTTCAAAAAGTGTAGTGTTAACTTGACTTGCGTAACTTTTCTATGGCTCAAAGCTTTTTCGCAGTACATATCTATAAATTGCATCCCAATGTTAGCAAGTTCTTTATTTCTCCTAACAATAGCGTAGGATTATCAAAGAATTTTTTCAAACATTTTTTGTTTTCAAAATTTAATGCTCTTATAAATTTTAAGTAAAAAACAGAAATCCATTTGTTTAAACGACTAATAGTTTTTAGGAAAATTGAAAATAGCTAAATCTACCTTACTATTTATCTACGTAGCGGAAATAGTAACCTTAGAGCTGTTATTTTCAATTTTCTAAAAAAACTGGAAAAGATTTTAGCATCTGGTATTGATGCTTGACTTACAATAATCAATAGGAGCAATGACTATTAAAAACAAAATTACTACTAAAATAAATAAATTTTTAACAAAATCATTTTGAACAAAATTGTAATTTTTTTTTTTTGAAAATTTAGTTTGATAATTCATTTTACAAAAACAACTTTTTGTTAAAAATAAAATAAAAGAAGGGATTTCTGGCTTTACAAAAAAGTATAGCATGGCACTGTAAGTGTTTCCGTCGTTTTTTAATAGTTTTGAGTAAATTTTTTTTTAAGACAATTGCCCCTCCCACCCTAACGTTTCGTCACACCTTATGCGAATCACACTGCATATAGCCCAAACCACTGAATTGAATTTCATGAAACTTGGAACTTTTAGGTGATTCCCTAGAGGCAAAATAGAATTTTTTAGTGTCACGTTCTAGCTATACTAAAAACAATATCCTGAAATCATTAAATAAACATTTTAATATATTTTTGTGACACTACATACATACGTACTAAATACGGACGAGTATAGGTACTTTATTTTCCAAACAAGTATTGATTTTCTTTAGCGGAAAATTTCCATTTCATATAGACTCTCTTGTAGTTAATACAGTATAGTACATCAGGGTCTTTCATTAAGATCTTCCTATATTTAAATTTAAATAAACAAAGTGTGTGTGAGATATCATTGAAATTTCGTAATCGTTTGAAAGGCCTATCAATGCCATTAAGTATGGAATATAACATCATTCAAATGTCCGACGCAGCTTTTCTTGGTGGCGCGCATCCAAAATGTCCAATTTTCCATGACTCTGAGGCATAAATCAGGCTGAATTTGACTGATGGCGTGGGTTATGTTGGCTTTGAGGGCCGCTGTGGTTTGTGGCTTATTCGCATAGAGCTGTGAATTCAGAAAACCCCACAAGATAAAGTATAACGGGGCAAGTATAACACGATCTCGGTGGCCAGTTCACATCACCTCCACGTTAGATGACCATGCCCTCGAAACGCTCGTGCAAATTTTCTAATGAGACGCGTAGTGCCATCCTGTTGAAACCACATGTCGTTGGTGTCCATATCATCCAATTGAGGCCAAAGGAAGTTGGTAATTATCGACCTATTTGACGGTGATGGCCTGATGGCCAACGTCGTTCTCAAAGAAATATGGACAGATAACGCCACCAACTCAAAATCCACACCAAACAGTGAATTTTTCGGTATGCATTGGACGCTCTTTGATCTCAAGTGGATTGTTTGTTTGTTCACGTACCCCCATTCATCCAGAAATAGGCCTCATCGCTGAAGATGATCATTTGCACGTGTTGTTGAACGCTATATCCAACCATGGTGATTTGGCAAACAGACTGAACAAATGACAGATGTGTATCTGCAACCATATGGCCGCTATCAACTGTCAAAGTTAGAAAGCCCCTATATTGAAAGACCCTTTATGACAGCAAATTCACATTCTCTTGGAAAATATTTGAAGTTCGCGTTCTGTTGATATATTATTTCCATGTAAAGAACCAACGAAAACAGTAAATTGACTTATCACCATTGCAGAGATTAAATACGAATAAATTTCTCGCCATTCATCATATTATTATACAAATAGAGTAAATTTAGACATTTATTTATTCATGAACAGTTGAGTGCAAGTTGAGATAAAGAATTAAGTATTATGAATACAGAATTCAAAAATTTATTTATTGTTATAACAACAATGTTCATTGTTCATATCTGATTGTCTACACTGAAATATGTTTGATAAAAAAAATATCATGCAAAGTTTAGCTGATCAAAACTATAAATATTTAAATAATAATAAAAAATATTAGCTGTACTTAAGGTCCCACGCCGTGCGTCATGGCGATTTAGAATATCAAGGTATAGCTAAACAGATTTGTTTGAAATTCAGATAAAATTGTACTTTGAAAATATGTGCTTGATTTTGTTTAAAACAAGCTTGATTTCAGACAAATGATCAAACAAATGCCCGTCGTTTTCAAAATTAAACACATGTTTGAGCCATCTCAGGTCAGTGTCCGATCCAAATCATTTAATTCAACGCACGTTTATTCAAATAGAAGTTTGTACACATGCAAAAATAAATTTGTGTGTGATGAGATCAACATCGGAATACAAAAATTGGAAATATCTATACGCAGGTGTACCAAGGGCGTACGCAGAGGTGGGGGGAAGGGGGATGGTCTGAAAAGTGCAAAAGCATCGTAATCTTCAAAGAGCATTTTGGCAGGATCGTCAATGGACTAAAAGAGCTTTCAATTGAAGGAAATTCTTTAACAAAAACAACTGTTTTTTAGTTTCATTGTGTGCTAAAGAGTTATCCAATAAGAGGTGTTATTTTGAATAGCCCGCTATTTCGGTAGCTGTCACTTTTGAAGCTGTCATTTTTTGAGATTTGACAAGTAGAAACTACGCCATTAATAAAAATGGAACGATTCACGCTTCAACAACGCATTGAAATTATTAAAATTCACTATAAAAATGGTGAAAATTTGGCAGAGACGGTTCGTAAAACTAAAACATTTTTGGGTCGTCGTGAAGCACCTTGTCGGACCGCAATACAGAAATTGGTGGACAAATTCGAGCTGTTGGGACAAGTTAGTGATGTGAAGAATAAAACCCGTGCACGTCGCTCAAGAACAACTGAGAATATTGCTGTTGTAGCCCAAAGTGTTGAAGAAAACCCAGGTTTGTCCATTCCTCTTCGTTCTTTGGAAATAGGCATTCCACAAACGTCATTACACCGTATTTTGCATAAAGACTTGGGTCTTAAGGCTTATAAAGTTCAGTTAACAGAAGAACTCAAGCCGGCTGATCATCAACAACGTCGTGTCTTTGCTGATTGGGTCCTTGAAATGCATGAAAATGATCCGGAATTTCATCGAAAAATCATCTTGACTGATGAGGCCCATTTCCACCTCGGAGGCTACGTCAACAAGCAAAACTGTCGCATCTGGGGCTCGGAAAACCCAAGAGTTATTGTTGAAAAGCCTCTACATCCTCAACGCGTGACTGTTTGGTGCGGTTTATGGTCCGGCGGGGTCATTGGACCTTACTTTTTCGAAAATGAGGCTGGAGCAACAGTTACGGTCAATGGATTGCGCTATCGAGAGATGAATAATGATTTTTTATGGCCGGAATTGGATGGTATTGATCTGGACAACGGCGCTACGTGCCCACACAGGCAATGAAACCATCGATCTTTTACGGGAAAAGTTTCCGGACCGTGTTATCTCTCGAAGAGGTGATCACAATTGGCCACCGAGATCTTGTGATTTAACACCTTGCGACTTCTTCCTTTGGGGCCACGTGAAAGATAAGGTCTACGCCAACAGCCCAGCGTCGATTCAAGACCTCAAAGATGGAATTCGTGAGGCTATCGAGGACATAGGGCAGCCACTTTGCGATTTGGTTATGGAAAATTTCATGAAAGGGATAGGGTCCTGTAAGCGTGGTCGTGGCGGCCATTTGGCTGATGTTGTGTTCCATTATTAACGGCATACCTTCCTCTTTATAATGAAATAAACATCCGATCATTTATCTCAAAAAATGCCATTTTTCTTTGAATATCAAAATAACACCTCTTATTGGAAAACCCTTTATTATACATAAACAACATTCATTACATGCTTTGTCTTAAAAGCAAAATATTCAGCTTACCTTGAACCAGTTGTAAATATTCTGCAATCAAAAAAGTTAGACCTCCTTGCGTGCACGAAACATATTCACAAAATTATAAATCTCGCCAAAAAATAATCGAAACCAATACTTAGGAGACAGGAGCTGAAGAACTTATAGTTAATTCGAAATTTATTGCAGAAGAAATTGATGTTAAACTTCAAAGGCCATTAACAGTGAACCTTCAACAAAATCGCTCAAATCACCCTTCATCAACTGCAGTCTAATTTTGGAAGTGATCGCTCTTGATTCCATATTTAGATTTCTTGAACGTAGATTCCCAGAAGAAAACCTACCAGCATAATATTCTCTATTTGTTTTGCATCCAGAAAATTGGTTGAAAATGAACATAAATTAATTCAAAGAAAAATAAAAAAAAATGTTTTTAGTTCTACACTCTACAAAATTTTATTGAAGAAGCTAAATTGTGGTATAGTCTTTAGAAAAACAAATGAATATCCGTTGAAGATCTTCAAAAACTTGAATTATGCGATGTTCTACAAGAACCAGACGTTTTTTTTTTTACAACAACAAAACTTCCATACTTCATATTGCACTAGCGTTAGCTTGTGCCACCAGTTCGATTGAAAGGACATTTAGTATCTTAAGAAAAGGCAAAACAAATCTGAAAACCATAGGTGGAAGATATGTACGTAACTTTTTCGTGTTTATCCCATTTCACTCTAAAAATAATTTTTTTTTTTAAATAACCTTTCCAACACAAACAGAATTTTTGAAATCAAATGCCACTTTTCGTTTTTACCCCATTTCACCTTATAAATGCCAATTTTCTAAAAAAAATCTCTGGGGAATATCCCTAAAGCTATTTCCTTTAAAAAGTCTCTTAAACAAAAAAGAATTTCCTAAATCGGACAATTTTTTTATTTTTACCCCATTTCACCCAACAATTATTAACATTTTGGAAAAATATATCCCTAAAGCCATTTCCTCAGAAAAACCTTTCAAACAAAATTTTTGACTAAGTCTAATGTTAGATGTAACGGGTGATTTTTAAGCTGGTTTGGTTTTGGCAACACTGGTTTTGACAGCTGACGTGTGTTTAGTACCTTGTGTCACTGTCAAACAGCTTCAGTTTGGTTTGCAATTTAACCATGGATCGTCTTACAAATGAACAACGCTTGCAAATTATTGAATTTTACTATCAAAATTCGTGCTCGGTTCGAAATGTTCATCGCGCGCTGCTTGTGTTCAGCGATGAGGCTCATTTTTGGTTGAATGGGTACGTAAATAAGCAAAATTGCCGCATTTGGAGTGAAGATCAGCCAGAAGCATTGCAACAGCTACCAATGCATCCCGAAAAAGCCACTGTTTGGTGCGGTTTATGGGCCGGCGGCATTATTGGGCCATATTTCTTCAAAGATGATGCGAATCGCAGCGTTACTGTCAATGGTGAACGCTACCGAGCGATGATAACAAACTTTTTTTTGCCCGAAATGGAAGTTCTTGACTTGCATGATATGTGGTTTCAACAAGACGGTGCCACATGCCACACAGCACGCGAAACAATGGCGCAATTGCGAGGCGAGTTTGGTGAACAGTTAATTTCACGTTTCGGGCCGGTCAATTGGCCGCCTAGATCGTGCGATTTGACACCATTAGATTATTTTTTGTGGGGGTATGTCAAGGCTTATGTCTATAGGGACAAGCCCGCTTCGATTGACGCACTGGAAGCCAACATCCATGCATTCATTCGTGAGATACCGGCCGATATGTGTGAAAGAGTATGCCAAAATTGGACTCAGCGGATGGGCTACCTGGGACGCAGCCGAGGTCAACATTTGCATGAAATTATCTTTAAACATTAAATTGCAAGGTTCAAACTATCGATTCAAATAAATATTTCATTCATTTTTTCGAAGTTTTTGTGTTTTTTTTTTAAAAAAGTTCTAAACCACTTAAAAAATCACCCGTTATATCTGAGAATAGCTTTTTTTTTTATAATTAGGGCAAGCTAAAGGGATTTGGCTACCCTTTTGATGTCGGTGGGCACAGCGCGGGCTTAGGAAAAAAGGAGTGGGTTTGAAAGGAGATGCCGATGCACATTAGTTTTAAACTTCTGAACATCATAATGGGAAGGGAAAACAGGGTTATGCAAAAGATTCCACATTCGAGTTGTACGGCTGAAGAACGAATCCCTGTACTTGAGAGTACGACCGAAATCGGGCTTAAGGGTAAATTGGTGGGCATTCCTGGAAGGGCGAGTATTACAGTGAAACTGTTTAAGGGGAGGAATGCAACTAGCTATTTGTCTAGAACATTGACCATACAAATAACGGTAGAAAAGAGAGAGACATGAAACATTCCGTCGATGTTCAAGTGTGAATGTTCTGATGATGATATCATCCCCAATCAATTTGAAAGCTTTTCTTTGACTACCATCCAAAAGACTCAAGTGGGTTGATGAAAAACCTGCCCAGATATAGGAGTTATATTCTAGTCTTGGGCGGATATATGATTTGTAGATAGTAGCCAGATCAGAAGGGCAAAAGAATTTCTTACATCTTCTGAGGAAGCCTAAACATCTTGCGGCATTTTTGGCAACATTATAAATATGGTCATTTCACAAGAGGTGATTGGTGATGCTCATACCGAGAATTTCAAGATGATCAGCTTCTATAATGTAAGTGCCACTCATGGATAATGGCAAGGGAGGTGTAATCCGCTTTTGAGACAGAAGACAGCATTGTGTTTAAGACGCATTAAATTCTACACGATTTCTTATTCCCCATTTGATGATGCTGTTAAGATCAGAATTTAATGAGCTTATCATACGTTGCCGTTGAAGATCAACATCCGAAAAGCACGGGTGTGACTCCAAAAATGAATACGAAAAGCTGAGAGTACTGTCACCAGCGAAGCAGTTTAGTGGATTAGAAGTTTCAGACAGGAGATCATTTATAGAAATGAGAAAGAGAGTCGGATACAGAACACAGCCCTGGGACACACCAGCATTTATTTTGAAGATATCAGATTTGAACCCATTCAATACAACTTGTATTGAACGGTCCGAAATGTAATTTCTAATCCAGCGAAGAAGAGTAACATTGAAACTGAAAGCACGCATTTTCGATAAAAGAGCCTGGTGCCAGACTCTATCAAATGCTTTAGAAATATCGAGTGCAATAATCTTACTTTCTCCAAAACGATGTAGAGTTTTATTCCACTGTTCAGTGAGATTATCCATCATATCACCAGTGCTACGAAAGCCATACTGTCAGTCATTTAGAAGCTTCCGTTCCTCAAGATATTTCTTGATTTTGTAATTAATAAGTGTTTCCATGACCTTGGAAAGAAGGGACGTAAGTGCAATCGGTCGGTAAATTACGGGGGAGGACGATTCGCCTTTTTTGGGTATGGGCTGATGGACAAAAGCTGTTTTCCATTTGCTCGGAACGAGCCCTGAAGAGTAAGATAGAAACAACAAATTACGCAGTGGCTTTGCCAACGTAGAAGAACACCTCTTCAGAACAACAGCGGGGATACTATCAGGACCAGCGGATTTATGAATGTCAAGATCTTTTAAAACTCTAGCCACTGCACGAGTGCGAAAGGAGATTGGTCCCATAGAAACATTTACGCTCTCAAGTACGGGCGGGACCATGACACACTCTGGCAGCGTAGAATTGGCGGCAAACTGCTTAGCAAAAAGGTTAGCTTTCTCTTGGGAACTAACAAATGATGTGTCATTGACAACAAGCGTCGGAATCGAGGACGAATATTAATATTAAAATTTTTTAAAAATGACCAAAAATGTTTGCTACCTTTGGGACATTGTAGTATTTTAATTCCTGGTCATTTACAAATTTAGTTTGTCGAATAAGGGCGTTACAGGCATTCCTGACTTGTTTAAACTTTTTCCGGTTATCCTCAGTAGGGTTGTCTTTATAGTTTCGGAAACATACCTCCTTGACCCTGATAGCCTCTTTACAGCTTGTATGAATTTTCTTTGGGTCTGATACTTTTAACTCTATTAGGGATGAAAGTTTTCATCCCCGAAACAATGATAAGATGATTCTCATCGGCTTTGGTGGTCGTTATGATGATAAGATGCAAGATCCATCCATTAATCCCAACGTTTCGACTGTGGTTGCCGTCTTCTTCAGGGGATCTTTCTTTATAAAAAAAGAAGTAATTACATAAAAGTGTAAATGTATGTAGGGCGGACATGATCAACACTTACATACATATATATAAACTTGAACAATAGTCCATAGTAAATACATTCAAGTTTTGGATCTACTGTTGGAAACTAAGGAGCAGTACACCGCTGAGATGTTTTGTGTGTCTTGTTTACAGTTCATGTTGTTCTTTTTACTGATTATGTGTAGTGTTTCTAACGTGTAGTGTTTGCAAGTGTGTTTCTCCATTGCCAAGATCTCGACACCATCAAAGTCCAGTTAGTGGCCCCTTTCAACGCTGTGGCAAGCCATTGCCATCTTTCCAAAATTTTTCGAGCGAATGTCCGACTTGTGACCGACCAACAAAGCCGATGAGAATCATCTTTAATTATTCTCAGATACACATCAAAAAAGAATTTCATAAATCGGACAATTTTTTTATTTTTTAGCCCATTTCACAAAATAACAAAATTTAAAAAAAAAATATCCCTAAACCCATTTCCTAAGAAAAACCTTTCAAACACAAAAAAATTTTAAATTGGACGAATATTTTATTTTGAACCCATTTCAACATACAAATTACAAAAGTTGAAGAAGAATATCCCAAAAGCCATTTCCTAACCGCCTACAGCACCATTAGTTAAACGGTAATTTAATTGAACCGAAAAACTAAATTTTCGCATACAGCGCCACCTGATAAGACTTTTCCAACAATACCAATTTGGTCCAGTTGTTCTCAAGTTTTAAGCATCCGAACCCACCACGATCCATACTGAGTGCTCATAGGAAAACAGTCATGGAAAATGAGAAAGAAATAATAAAAGAAGTTTGGCGTGAATTTAGATGGAACATTTATGTAAAATACACGTCTTATATTATAAAAGAAAAATTCGTTAATGAAACTTTTAAACTTAAAAAAAGTTTTTTTTTGGCACTTCGATATGGGTAGTGCGAAACACTGCACTGAAGATCAACGTGAAGCCATTTTATCCATGCATAACAGGGGAGAATCTATTAGAAAAATAGCAAACAGTCATTGGAAGCTCTGCCAGGTTAATTTTTAATGCAATAAACTCCAGCAAAAGAAAAGACCATCTAAAATTACTGGAAGAAATAGAATCACTTTGGTAAGAAAAGCTAAGTTGAATCCTTTCATGTCCTCAAAAGATCTGATGCGCGAAATAGTAACGCAAATCAGTGCCAGAACTATTCGTCGTATCCTAAAGGATGTTGATCTTCACGCTTTATATCCATTGAAGATACCTTTGCTGGCGTTTCCAATAGGACAACAACCCCAAGCACACGACAAAGTCAACAAAGCTCTGGTTTCAACGAAACAAAATGGCTTTTATTGAGTGGCCTTCACAATCTTCGGACCTATATCCTATTGAGAACCTCTGAAATGACCTTAAGATTGTTATTAGTAGGTAAACATAAACCTTTCAACAAAGCCGATTTCTGTAGAATTGCTCAAGAAATGTGGTATTCGATTCCCCAGGAAAAGTGCCAAAAGTTGGAAGGCTCTCTGCCGAATCGAAAACATGCAGTCTTAAAACATTAAGGTTTTTTAACTAAATATTAAATTTTCTCATCATCATCGTCGGCTCGACAACCGGGGTCCGGTCCTGGCCTCCTTCAACAAGTCTCTCCACCCATCCCGGTCTCGAGCCGCCGCCATCCAGTTGCGCACCCCAAGGCTCCGGGCGTCCTGGTCTACGCCATCTCTCCAGCGCAAGCATGGTCTACCACGCTGTCGTCTACCATAGAATATACCACAAAGAACTTTCCGAGCAGGTTCCTCTTCGCTCATGCGAGCTAGGTGCCCTGCCCACCGGAGTCTACCGAGCTTAATTTTTGTCACGATATCTGCTTCAAGGTAGATTGCGTACAATTCATGATTGTACCGTCTCCGGAATCGTCCTTCCTCAAAAATAGGGCCAACAATTCTCCTTAAGACTTTTCTCTCGAACGCGGCTAAGAGGTCGGAGTGCCTTTTGCTAAGCACCCAAGTCTCGGATCCATATGTGAGTACTGGCAGGACCATGGTCCTGAACAGCCGCAGTTTTGAAGTTATGGTGAGATTTCTGGATTTGAAGAGCTTTGACAGACTATAGTAGGCTCTGTTGGATTTGAGAAGCCGCCCGCGTATTTCTTCTTCTATATTGTTATCGGCTGCTACTATTGACCCAAGGTATTTAAAGGATTGCACCACTTCAAATTCGTGCTCCGCTACCTTCATTGTTTGACCAACTGTTCCTCTCGCATTCGACGCCACCATGTACAATTAAATTTTCTCAGCGAATGAATAAATAAAAATGGACCAGCTTGTGAGAAAGCTTACTGCAGACGGACTTGGAAATTTTGCAAACACCTTTAAGTTTTCAAAAAATTTTACATAATCAATATTAAAAAAGTACTTACCACAAATATGCAACATAAAAATTTTTGAAAATTTGCCTAATATAAGTACTTCATAAAATATTATTTTGGCCATGGCTATACAACAATGACATTCTCGACGTCAATTATTGCGCACGTTATGAAATGTTTGGAAAAAAATACACTGAAATCTTTATTTTGCAATCGTCAACTTCAAGCTCAAATATCTCGACTTTCCCATGAACGATTGTCAAAATATTTCATTCATATAACAACCTTAACGTCACCTTTCATTTGATACGAAACTCGTGCGTGTACACTCTTGGCCAGAAATGGGAAATTTTCTTTGTGCTTTTATTAGGTAGATACATTTTTAAAATATAAAATTAAAGAGAATCACCTGTTTTTAAAATCTAAATGTCACATACGGAACTTACTCAACTAATTTATTTATTTTTACTTATTTGTTCATCTGATAATTATTGTTTTAAGTTATATAATAACAAAAAGAAAATTATAATAAAAGTCACCTAAATTGTTTCTTGAATGAGTTTGCCCCCCTTGCTAAAAAGCCTGCGTACGCCCTTGAAGTATACCATGGCTTATGGAAATGAAATTATGTATCGAACAGTTTATTTGATGGTTAAAATGGATAAGTAGGACATAGTACGCTAATACATGAGTATCCAGTAGACATGTTGTTTTATTTGGTATTGTCATCAAGCATTCAAATTGTAGTTTTTTTTTAATTTTTCACTCGAATTCTGAAACACTTTATAAAACTTCCTTTTTAATAAATAATATTAATATCTGTACATACGTATAAAAATGAATCGTGGTGGGTTGGGATGCTTAAAACTTGAGAACGACTGCACCAAATTGGGTATTTCTTTCTATGGGCTTTTTCGTAATTGTACCGCGAAGGTTTAGGAAAAAAGAAAAGTCGAAAAAGTCTCAACAGGTGGCGCTGTAAGCGAAAATTGCATTTTTCAATTCAATTCAATTACCGTTCAACAAATGGAGCTGTAGGCGGTTAGAAAATGGCTTTTGGGATATTCTTCTTCAACTTTTCTTATTTGTAGGGTGAAGTGGGGTAAAAATAAAATAATTGTCCGATTTAAGAAATTCTTTTTTTGTGTTTGAAAGGTTTTTGTTAGGAAATGGCTTAAAGGATATTTTTTTTTAATTTTTTTTTTTATAGGGTGAAATGGAGTAAACATAAAAATGTATGTATTTATTTAAATACATACAAAACATCTCAGCGGTGTAACGGCGGGAAAAATGAATGAATTAAGCTTTCATTTTATCATCATAACGACCAACAAAGCCGATGAGAATCATCTTTTTGAAAATTTCACTAAAAAATATTAAAAAAATAAATTCTTTTTTGTTTGAAAGTTTTTTCTTCGGAAAAGGCTTTCGGGATATTCTTTTTCAAAATGTTAATAATTGACAAATGTGGGGGAAACGGGGTAAAAATAAAAAATTGTCCGATCTAGGAATTTCATTTTTGTGAAACGTTTTTCTAAGGAAATAGCTTTAGGGATATTCTTTTTTTAATTTTGTTTAGGGAGTTAAAATAAAATAAAGTCGGGTTTAAGAAATTCTTTTTGTAATTGAAAGGTTTATTTATTAGTGGATGGCCTCAGGGATTTTTTCAGAATTATTAGAGTGAAATGGGGTAAAAATGAAAAGTGGCATCTGATTTAAAAAATTATGTTTGTGTTGGAAAGGTTATTTTTAAAAATTTTATATTTATAGAATGAAATGGAATAAACAAAAAAAAAAGGTTTTTGATTTGAAAAATTCTTTCTGCGTTGGGAAAGTAATAAAGGTTGGACGCAGATGATCATATTTTAACAAATTTCGCCCTTCATAACGTGAAGTGGGTCAAGACTCAGTTTATTTTTAAATTTTTCTATTGCTATTTCTATTTCTGTTTCCGTTTTTTTTTTGTTGATGTGTAAACATCTATGCTGGCGGTAGAGTGAAAAAAAAACGTGAGCGTTCGTGTGCAACGTTACGTCGTGCAACGTTAAGGTGTGCAACGTTACGATCTGCATACTAGGATGGGTGCGTTCATTAAAAAAAATCTTAAGAACCCCTTCAAGCAAAAACAAGTCCGTTTTGGATCCTCGCACTTTAATGTTTACACATATTAACCGTGAGTCCCGGCACTCACACAATTTTTTTTTTTTCGTTATTCAACTGCTATGTAGGTAGGTAATCGTTTTTTTTGTGTATTTAATCACTTAATTAATTTATTGATTTTCAACGATATCAGTAGGTACTGTACTGGGTAATGCAAGCATTTATAAGGCCCCAGTTATAGCTATCATTGAAAACCATCATTGAAAACTTTAATGATTGGTTTTGAGGGACTTAAAAAGCAAAATCAGTGCATATTTTGATGCCAATATGAAGGCTGGTGACTTAATTATTAATTTTTGCCAAACAAAAATTTCGTTTTGGCCCAACCGTCCACATAAAATGATGATGAATTATTATTTCAATGACTGAACTACCTTACCAATGATCATTGAAAAATTAAACTTAATTTTATGGCGAAGTTTGGGATCGAATTGATTTTTTTTTTTCACTAAACTAATAATTCAATCCATTAGCTTTATTTTTGCATCAAATTAATTACCGATTTTACTTTCTAAACGTCTCAAATTCAGTCATTAAAGTTTTCAATGATGGTTTTCAATGATAGCTATAACTGGCACCTAACATTGCATTTCTTTCCCCTTCGGGTTTTTTCACCTTCGGATACTGTGAAGAGACAGAAAATAAAATTGTTAATGTTTCCCAAGAAATGTTTATGAGTTTTGCTTTTTGTATATATACGTACCTATACATATGTATTATTGTGTGCATAACTCATCAGGCTTGGAATAATTTTTATATTTTAAATTTTGAAAGGCGATTTCAAAACATAGTAGCAACATGTATCAATTTGCAAAGCATGAGAATTGATTATTTTTGTACCCCCTGTCATAACGCTTTTTTTAGACACCGGGTCGCTGATGGAACAATTATTTCTTAACAATTTCTTCTTCTTCAAAAATCCAATTGGTTAATGATATGTCCAGCTGATAAAGCTGGTATTTGTGTGTACGAGCGTACATATCTATCTTTTTTTTTAACATCATGCATACAACAAGTTGGCGCAAAATTAATCATCCAATTTTCTTTTTTGAATTACCTACTTTTTTACTCAATATTTTGATTTTGAGTGATGGAAATCTGTATTCCCTTACCCTATCATGTTTTTCTGTTAAGTGGAAGAGAAGAAATCCGTTTAGTGGCTACCGCCAGTGTTGATAAACATTTTTGTCCAATTTATTGCATTTTCCATGACCTTACGCAAGATTTCTGGTAATAACTGTTCGCATTCCTGTCGACAGCTTATGACTTAACCGCTTAAGTGGAAATGCGCCTCGTCGCTCATGATGATTTTACGACACAAAATCGTCCTCTTCATTGTTGAGATTTATGTCGTTTTCGTTTGGATTTTGGAACAGTGTTTCATTCCTACACAAAATAGAAAATTTGGAGTAAAAAGAGTGGAAAAAGAGTAACTCCGAACGGCCACTCGAAAACGGCATTAGGATGGCTTGACAGCGGAGTATAGCGCCTATTATTGCTTGTCTGTTTGAACACTGCAGCTGTCCATAGTTCACAAATGTCAAATATGATTTACATACGACGCCATTTGCAAAAATTATAGCATGTGCTTTAAAAATAAGTAATTGGTTTTAAAGCGGTTAATCCAATAGCTTAGTGGAAAACAGTGATTTTCAACGATTTCACAAATTTTATTGAACAAATCGCTCGACCTGACTAATGAAAAAAAATTCTTACTTCCAAAGTGATACCCCTTTCTTTAAGGAAATTGAATCAATGATTTTATTAATGTTAAAAGATTACACCCACTCACACATAAAATGTTTTATTTTCATCTCTGTTTTACACTATTTTACACCAAACATATTAAACCCAAAATTTATTTAAATTTTTAACACTTAGCTGGAGCCTATGGCCTGCGCTCGCTACACAAATGCTTTCAAATCTATAGGCTAAGGTCACAAAGCTCACAAGCACTGAGTTGCAGTGGCTCTTTTTTTTTGTAATTGATTGAGTGGTATTTTTCTATTGAAGAACCGACACAACACCACCTACTTATTTCAAGTAAAAAGGCTATACAAAATGCCTGATTCAATCTAACAAATTCGTGTAAATTTAGCTTTACACCGAGATTTGAAGATTCGTCCTGAAATTAAAAAAAAAATCCAAAATAAATTGATTTCATGGTTGAATGCAAACTGACCTTTGAAAAAGATACAAAACATTTAAAAAAAATTGATTTGTTTGGTTGAGTGAAAAATGACATAACATACAAAAATAGACAATTTTATTGCAGAAAAACTTAGCAAACACCTTAATAAAGCACCACTGCACATCACTGGTCGATAGCAAGATTAGAGCAAGTTCGTGCGACACAATTTTGTTTTTTTTTGTTCTAGCTAATGTTTTTTTTTATTTAAAACTTTTGCAAATTAAGTGCAAGATTTCTGTGAAATAGCTTGAAGCAATTTCGTTGGTTTGGTTTTCATAAGGCATCAAGATAAATGTGTTTCATTTTTATATATTTAGAAATACAAAATGTATAGGAGATACAAAATCTAAAATTATGTCAAGCAAAAATATAGTGTCGCGGGAGTGACGCTAGTACTCAACATTTAAAAAAATAATTCATACAATATTCTAAATCAATTTAATGAAACTTGAATTATATAACGGGTGTTTTTTTTAGAGCTATAGAACTTTAAGTTGGCAACACTATTTTAACTGGCGGCCATTTTGTCAGCTGTCAAGTGATTTAGTTTTAGTTTGGTTTGACATTTCAACATGAACAGACTGTTTGCAATTTAGGGTACAAAATGTATTGAGTAATTGTAAAAGAAAAGGTGAACAGGTGAATAGCTAGGTAATTTAAAAAGTCCTGCAAAAGGCTTTTTGTATATTCCGTTTCTGCGTATAACCTAGATTATGACTTTTTTTTTAGTAATCATATTTTAGTTTTTAAATACGATCGACCCTTCAAACATTGTTAATATAAAGCACTCTTAAATTTTGTATTGTTAAATCTACTTATATTCCGCAGTCACAATAATTGATATCGAATGTGTTTACAATCAATCCAAACTAAACCAATGTATTGGAATAATCTTATCAAATTAGCTCAGTCATTCCGCTTTTTGCTTTAAAATGTCATGAAACTGTAACGATAATGCAGACCTGAATGATATTTGCAAATATTTTCATTATGTTGCATACTTTTAGGTATATTTCATCACCAAACAGTCAAAACCTAATATTTGAAAACAAAAATGAGTTTTATCGATAAATCAATTTATACATTTATGATTTTTCGGTTTTTGCGTATATTTTTTTTAATGGTTGAACCGATTTTTTTTTATAATTTCGTAATCTTGTGCTTTAAAATAGTTTAAGCAATAGAAGGGTTGAATACAAGCATTATTTACTATGAAAGGGGGGTCTATCTCGCCCGTTTAGGCGGGAATGGCAATTTTCTAAAAAACAATATTAAAAAACATAGGAAACAGTTAACAAAATACTTTTTACCTTTTTTGAAAGATAGAAATCTCTTCTATTATTTATTATTAAGTCAAGTTATTTCCTTCCAAACTCAATTTTTTTTGAAAAAAAACTTAAAAAAAAATGTGTATAGTGATTTTTTTTTCGAAAAAGGGAGTTAAAATCCTTGGAATCCGCGAAGAGGTCCATCCAAGGTACAGTTATTTAAGAAAACTGTTGACATAATTGCCTGTTTTTATAAGGATTTATATACATATATACAGTTATAAACCTCAAAGTATTATTACGTAAATACCCAAAAAAAAATAAAATAAAAAGTAGTTTTCGAATTTTTTTTTTCAATTTTCTTAAGAACTAGAGCAGATAAAACTATCTGGTTTTCAGTTTTCGACTCATACCACAGAAGCAGTAAATAATGAAGCAATTTTTGAAATTAATTTCAAAAATTTTAAAACAAATCAATACATTTTTTTTTAAATATTTATTTTACTTTATTAGGGGCTGAAAAAAGGTAGTACAAGGTTCATACAAATTTGTTTGTACATATATGTGGGGGAGAAAGAAAAATTGAGCTTTAATTATAACACGTCCGTTTTTTAGTTTTAATAAAGATTTTAATTCACTAGCTATTTCAATTAAGTTTAGTACAAATAAAAAATTATACTCTTGAATTTCAATTTAGATATTAAGTTATTTTGATATTCAAAGAAAAATGGAATTTTTTGAGATAAATGATCGGATGTTTATTTCATTATAAAGAGGAAGGTATGCCGTTAACAATGGAACACAACATCAGCCAAATGGCCGCTCCGACCACGCTTACAGGACCATATCCTTTTCATGAAATTTTCCATAGCCAAATCGCAAAGTGGCTGCCCTATGTCCTCGATAGCCTCACGAATTCCATCTTTGAGGTCTTGAATCGACAATGGGCTGTTGGCTAGACCTTATCTTTCACGTGGCTCCAAAGGAAGAAGTCGCAAGGTGTTAAATCACAAGATCTCGGTGGCCAATTGTGATCACCTCTTCGAGAGATAACACAGTCCGGAAACTTTTCCCGTAAAAGATCGATGGTTTCATTGCTTGTGTGGCACGTAGCGCCGTCTTGTTGAAAGTAAACGTTGTCCAGATCAATAGCATCCAATTCCGGCCATAAAAAATCATTAATCATCTCTCGATAGCGCAATCCATTGACCGTAACTGTTGCTCCAGCCGCATTTTCGAAAAAGTAAGGTCCAATGACCCCGTCGGACCATAAACCGCACCAAACAGTCTCGCGTTGAGGATGGAGAGGCTTTTCAACAATAACTCTTGGGTTTTCCGAGCCCCAGATGCGACAGTTTTGCTTGTTGACGTAGCCTCCGAGGTGGAAATGGGCCTCATCAGTCAAGATGGTTTTTCGATGAAATTCCGGATCATTTTCATGCATTTCAAGGACCCAATCAGCAAAGACACGACGTTGTTGATGATCAGCCGGCTTGAGTTCTTGTGTTAACTGAACTTTATAAGCCTCAAGACCCAAGTTTGTATGCAAAATACGGTGTAATGACGTTTGTGGAATGCCTAATTCCAAAGAACGACGAGGAATGGACAAACCTGGATTTTCTTCAACACTTTGGGCTACAACAGCAATATTCTCAGTTGTTCTTGAGCGACGTGCACGGGTTTTATTCTTCACATCACTAACTTGTCCCAACAGCTCGAATTTGTCCACCAATTTCTGTATTGCGGTCCGACAAGGTGCTTCACGACGACCCAAAAATGTTTTAGTTTTACGAACCGTCTCTGCCAAATTTTCACCATTTTTATAGTGAATTTTAATAATTTCCATGCGTTGTTGAAGCGTGTATCGTTCCATTTTTATTAATGGCGTAGTTTCTACTTGTCAAATGTCAAAAAATGACAGCTTAAAAAGTAAGAAATAGCGGGCTATTCAAAATAACACCTCTTATTGGAAAACCCTTTAGTTTAATAAAAAAATTTGTGTAGTTTTAAGTATTTTCAGGTAAGAATAAAAACTTTCGTGGTGTTCGTTGCGGATCAGATGTCTTCTCGATTTCATGTCGCTCGTTGCGGAAACTTATATGATCTGATGATGATTTTCTGTTCTTCTGTTTTGTCAACAACCGTATAGTTTTGGACCGTTGTTCTCTCGATGATGTTTTATTGAAAAAGACGGACTTAGGGGATAGGTTGTAGCATTCTAATCCCACATATATTCATATATTGTTTTAGATACCCGTATATGGGTTTATATGCAGTAAGGTAATTTCCAGGACATACATGCATCAAATTTATTGGATTATTCTTATTCGTATGGGGAAAATTAGTTTCAGCATCGGAAAAACCGCTCTCTGTCTCGGGGATAACAACAGAACTTCGACAATGTTGAAATCAACTAGGAACATATTCATCATCAGAATCGGAAGCCAGATCATCATCAATTCGATAGCCATCATCAGGTATAGGATTAACATGTTTATCATTTCTATTAAAAACCTTTGAATTCTTTCTAAAAAAAAATTAATTCCCACAAACTTATTTCGCCAACGCATGACAATCTAAGGAATCAAAATTCGGGGAAAAAATTTTGATTTTAAGTTTCTAACTTACATAATTACTTAAATTGAATTAATTGTTACTGAGGTAAGAGGGGAGTCTAAAATTCACCTGAGTTTGTTCCTGTAAAAATGGTGTAGTAGCCTTACTTGAGAACTTGGCTGTGCAGTACAACTAACTAACAACGTCTACCTACGTGCCATGATAAAATTTCTCAGACCTTGTCTCATTTTTTCACCTACCTGTTATCCACCGGCTGTCATTAAGCTGCATTGTAAAAAGATTTTGAAACTTCAAACAAAACACAAGATCAATAAAAGTCAAAATTATTCAATACAAAATTTGTATTTTTTGCTTCGTATTTTTTTCTTAACAATGTACAGATAAAAATTTCGCTAAAATATATAAGTACTAAGGTATACGTTAAAATTCACTATCCAAATATATTATCATAAATCTTAAACCAAAATCCATTTCTTCTAAACATCCTCGCATTGTTATTATTTTGATTGAGTTTATAGGAATGGAAAAATCTTTTATCCAGCGGACCCCAGTCCGATTGTGGTCTAAATGCGGACACAATCTTTTCTAGAAATGATCCTTTGGGTTGCTGAGCTATGGCATAGGCACCCCAAAACACTACTTGAAGTATTCCAAATGCCGACAAACACCAACCAAAAACTATGGATTACGTAAAATTTGAGTCATAAAGACTTTAAACCAGAAAAACAGTTATTTCATACCATAAAGTCCATCGGTATAGATGTAGCCATTGTAATCTAAGGGCTTGTACTCGACAAAGGTGTATACCAGAATTGCAGCCATTACTGCTGGTGTAACAACTGCCCAGCAGATTCTATAGTAAATGCTTGTCCTGAGTCCGAGCATAAAGTGTATATCCTGACACAATCGCTTTACTCCTATAAAAATAGAACGAAAAACTAAAGGTTAGTGATCATGATCATTACTGAGCAATTCAGACTTAATCCAACCATATATCCAACCAACGGCAATCAACTCCAATATTGCCAACACCAATGCCACAAACGACGCACCATAAAAGTCCAAAAAGTTCAAAAGAAACTGTCCACCAGGCGTAATGTAGATCAGTCCAATCGAATATCCAACCACGGCTATAGCCAGGACGATCACCCAGTTCTTGGTCGATGAAAACTTGTCCTTAACTACAGTCATGATGCACGAAGCCATTCCAACATTACTGCCAATTCCAAGGACAAACAGCATGAGGAAAAATAATACTGAAAACAACTAAGATTTTGCGGACCACTATTAAGTATTCATCAGGCTAAATAAATATCAAAGGCTTATAAATATTATGAGAACCTTACCTGAGGTACGAAATTAAATTTTGAAATTGCATCGGGATAAGAGACAAAAGCAAGTCCTGTGCCGCCCTTAACCACACTCTTGATATCAGTTGTGTTGCTTTCATAGGCAAGATTGCCAAGGATTCCAAAAATGATAACGCCCGAGAGTAATGACGTAAAGGTGTCTAGGGTGGTAACGATGTTAGCGTCCCTGAAAATAAAGAAAAGGAAGTTTATATTTGTGCTTGAAATTTAAATTCTGGTGATAGCATTCACAATTTAAATTGAGTCTCTTTAATGTACAGGGTGAGCCGAAAGTCTGTTTACTATGTGCAGGATGTGGGTGGGTCAAAAGGATCTACCGTTTCTTAGTTAATCTGTTATAGCTTTTGAACGCAAAGATGAAAACTAATTAAATAAATTACAATATAAAAGTTTAAATCGTTGAATGTTTCATTATTTTTATCTTTTCGTTCAAAAATGTTTACGGATTTACATAGGAAAGGTAATTTCCCGCACCGGCTTTACATATTGGCCCACCCTGTATTATGCTCACACACAATTATTTTCTTTTCTTATTCTACAAATAGCATTAAATATTGTGATAAAATTTCAGTTCACATATTACCTAAAGGTTGCTTGGATATTTAGAAAAGAAATAATGCTACCTTGGAATGCCCCAGAACCCACATCCCTACGTTCTCTTTAGTATCAATAATAATTGATTCATTAAAAAAAAAGCTTTTTTTTTCAAGAATCCACCAAAGCATCGAAGGAGAGAAAAGTCATCTGCTGGACATATTAAGGACAGTTACCAGACATGGAGTTACTTGTTTCCACAATTTTCATCACTAAAACAAACCAAATCTACACCGCCTTAGCTATAATGTTTGGCTTAGAATATATGGAAGCACTTTGATATCCCTGAAGTCAAAATCTCGAATAACATAGACACGCATTTTTTTAAAACTCAAAAATTGGTAATATCGCTTTTCAAAATCTCGGAATTAAAAACTGCCGCAAATATTAACCAAAATATCGCAAATTAAAAACCCGTATACCATTTTTCGAAAAAAATGTTGACATAAAGTTGACTCTCTGAAGACTTGACATACCCTAAGCGGAGCAACGAAATTGCGTGAGCGGGACTGATGATCCAAGAGTTAGTTAAAATCCTTTGAACCCACGAAGCGATTTACTCAAGGAAAACTGTTTACAAAGGTGCCTGTCTGAGAGATTTTCGGGTGCTAGATCGAGATGTAAATGCGAGATTGTTAAAAGCATGATTTTTTAATTGCGAGATTATGAAGGCAAGATTATTAATTAACGAGATTTTGTTTTTTCGAATTTTTATATTTCGTTATTTGCGATTTTAATTTACAGGATATCGAAGTGCTCCCGTAGCCAACACGGGTTATAAAGGGTTTTCCACAATTAACGCAAGATTTAAATTTGCCATTATTTGTGAAGTAAAGTGTTGGCAACCCCCCAAAAAAAAAAAAAACAATTTGACAGCTGACAGTTTAGAGTTCGTAAAATGTAGCAATACACGGGAGAACAACGTGTTAACAATATGTCTGTTTGTTAACGTGCAACTTCTTGCTACTTGTCAAAAATTGGTATGAGATTTGACAGCAAGTTGTACTAACCGACGCGGCGTTTCTTGTTCGAAAAAGTATGGTCGGAATATTGATTTAACCTCGTCGACTGTGAAGGGATTAACTGAAAAATTAAGGGAGATTAAGTGGTTTTTGCAGAATGGAAAACACTTTCTCATAATTGCCATAATGAGCTTGGTGAGATTGGTGCTTTTAGGAATCTTATATCAGTTAGGCTATACTATAATTCAAACCAATAATTCTTAAAAACAGAGAAATAACACGAGTTTAGTTGTTACTCCAAATGCATGGGGGAATTTTTAGTGGACTCAAATTGTTTTTGAAATGAAATAGTATCATGAGTGGAAGATTTCCTGTATGTAAGTGTTTAAAAAAAATTGTATGAATGATTTATTGATTATTTTGAATTCTCGTGCCAATCTAGAGCGTCTACTGTTCTGTAACCGTAGAAATACACCTGGATGTCGATCAAATATCCCATTATGTACCCTTTAAAACCTGGTCTTTCAACATTTAAATTGATTGAAATTGTTCTCTGGTGCTTTAACAGAGAAAAATTTTATGACCCCGAACAAGAAAGCTTATATTCCAAGCAACAATTCAACTAGAGGTAATTTGCTTCTGTTCATTTATTTCAAAAAATAAATTTAATCGGTATCATAAGGTAACATTTTTTTTTTTTTTTTTTAATCTTTTAGTTGAATCACTGAATGGCAGAGACTGAACTTCAATGCGAAGCTATAACTGGCTATTGATTGAGAGATAATTCTCTTAAGCAGCTTGTTGTGAAAATTCCGTTGTTCAGTTATGTTTTCTAACATTGTAATCAGTCCGAAGATAAATTATTTTTTGATTAAATTCAATAAAAAAAAACACCGATTTAAAAGCAGAGCGACCTCCATCTGTCGGTCAGAAATATCGCTTGCCCCTCAATAACTAAAATTAAATAGTTTTTATCAAAATTAAAAAAAAAAAAAAACGATTTCCTCTCAAAGATAACTCAAGAAGCTTTATTCCAACTGAAAGAATATAATTAACAAAAACTAAAATATAAAAATATTCATTTACAAACTTTTTAATGTTATTTTTTAAAGTGAAGACCACTTCCTTTAATGATACTGAAAAGTAAATCGAGCAAGTAATCGAGCAGCCTGTGTGTAGCTAATAAAATTGATACTTGTTTCAAATGCAATGGTCAAACAATAAAACATACATTGGGTTGGACCTGATCACGTGACTTCGGTAGCGCAGTCCGTAGTTCGATTGGCTCTGAAGACGCTTGGTCTATGTTCAACTCTCAGCTGGGCGAAAAGTTTTTCAAATTAAAATTGAACGTAAATAGACTACAAACCACCAAAAAGGAGTCTGGTGATCGGTCTGGCAGCCGTGAAATAGCTATAACTCCAGCCTATAATTACTTGGTGGTACCTCACTCAAGTGGTTGTTGTTTCATTCAAAACCTTCAATATTAATATGATGGTGTGTAAGTTTTGCAGCCTTAATGCGAGTACATTATCACACAAAGACCAACTTTCAAAATTGAATTCCGTTTATTTTTTAACAAAAAAATTTATTTACTACAAAAATCGAAATATGTAAGTTGGTACTTCTTGATTTTCATCTTCTTTTATGCTGTGAAGAAAAAAATTGTGGGACCATAAGGGAATTTTCCGACTGTCTTAAAGGAATTCTCTTCAAAATGCCCCTCCAGCACTGATGTAAACACAACTAAACCATCTCATATAATCATGCCTATATTACCGATGTCGTAAACGACGAGCCGAAATTTGTATTCCATTTCTCGTTTTCAATCGTTCACTCTCGTTTTTCCGTCGCGTCGTATGTAAATGTCAAACGTCGTTGTAAGACGAATAGAAACGACGACTAACGCAGAAAACGACAGTATCTGTCGTTCTAAATTTTGCTAACGACAAGAAAATGGAAGGACACAAAACCATAAGTCTCCTTGTTAAACTATTTAATTTTTAAAATAGTTTATTGTTTATAAATGATGATTTCTTTCTATTGTGACAAGTTTTGACAGATTCTTAGGCGTTTTTCCTCATTTAAAAATATGTGGCTGCGAAAAAGTTATAGAATGCAATTTCAAACTTTATTGATTAACGGTACAAGTTAATATAAATTTGTGATTTATTGTACATATGTGCATACATGTACATTAGCGTATTTTAATTAAACGAAATTGCTTCGAAAGTACTCTGAATAAAAAAAAGATTAGGTTTTAAAAACTCACCTATAAACATTATGTCCAAATCGATTGTACGACGCATACATGATAATATTTCCAAAACAAATGGCCAAAGAGAAGAACACTTGCGTTACTGCGGCATACCACACCTTGGGATCCAGCAGTCTATCCCACTGTGGCTTAATAAAGTAAAGAACTCCATCGAATGCTCCTGGTAAGGTCAATGCCCGAATAAGCAAAATCAGCATCACAACGTAGGGAAATAGTGCCAGAAAATATGAGGCCCTCCCCGAACTCCTCACGCCTTGAATCATAATAGCTGCTACCATTATCCAAGCAGCTAGCAGACACAAAGCCAATTCCCAGCTTGGATTGCCAATTCCATCATCAATCGAAGCTTTCTCACGAAGAACTATATTTCTAAGATAGATTTCCAAGTTTGAGAAGTAATTACCTAACAAAAAACAAAAAATCGTTTTGAAAATTACACTCACGTAAAATAAAACTGCGCCGATGGAATTCTGGTCACATTTTCTAACGACAACGTCTCGTTTCCGGTTATCTTCGAATCAACGCAAGAACTGCCCCATTCTTCACGGCAGTAGCTCCATGGAAGAACTGTCGAGAACGATGCTACCAAATATCGCAGCGTTATAGCCATCAATGTGGCATAATAAGTTGTAACTATCCCTGTTGCAAGAACTTGGCCATAACCGACACCTCTCATTATCGGTGAGAAATCGAAAACATTCACACTTCCTCTGCTCGAGAATTGCCCCAAAATCATTTCCATATAGTAGACAGGTTTTCCTACTAGGAATAGGATAATAATGTATGGAATTAAGAAAGCCCCACCACCGTTTTCAAGGGCAGTGAAGGGAAATCTCCATACGTTGCCCAGACCTACTGACAGTGCTATGCAGGACATTAGGAATTCAAGATCATTGCTCCACTGGTCACGTCCTAATTTGGTCTCTTCATCGGAATCCGGCGGTTGCTCGTGGTCTTGACTTAAAGCTTTCTAAAATTGGACATTTATAACAAAAATGTAACTTTAAGTAACTTAAAACTTACTTCACTGTTAGTCAAGCTTATTGTCGAAACCGTTGTAGAGCCATTTTTGTATGCTCCAGGAATGGAAGTGGTCGATCCAAGTGTTCCATAATAACCCTCATTCACATGGCCATTTTTGTTCTCCATGACTCTCAGCCTGGCAAAGTTTTCCTTGAAGTAAATAAATCCGATGTTCTGATAAATGAAGATAGAATCAAATTTTAGAAAAGAAATATTTAAGTTTTCCATACGAAACGCAGATGAGATAAGACTAATCGTACAATGTACCTAACACCTAACCTATTGTTTATTGAAAGTCTGTTTTAAATCAGAAAGAGTGCAAAATCATTAAACTTGTAATTGTGCCATCACTGACTTGTGAGGGTGGGTGTCTGAGGAATACTTAAATCTTTGATTAGAAATGTAAACATCCGCGTCTGTTTCAAATGTGAATCTTGAACTAGGTCGTCTGAACTCGAACAGAGAGCTATAGAAGGCATTATTTGAAAAAAAAAAAAAAAAATCTAAATTGATAAGCAGAATCATGAAAGAATTAATTAAACTGATAAGGTACTTTCATTAGCATTGGTAAGTTCACCTATATGAGATAGATAGCACTCAAACATAAACATTGTTATAGTTGTGTCTTCTATCAAATTCTAATCGTATTGGGGTTAAGCATCTTACAGGATGAAATCGAGTGAAAGAACAAAGTGGGAGGAAACACCACAAAACTTTCTACATTTTAAGGTCTGCGAAAATATCACATTAGATAAAAGGCTCATCTATACAATTTACGCCAAGATAATTTTATTCAGAATTCGTACCGTAGAGACATACTCATTATCTAAAATACATATAGCCGTGTTTTCTTCAAAAACCCAAACCCTTTTTAAACCCAAACACCATTAAATAAAGAAACAAATACAAGAATATATTGCAAGTGTTATGTTCCAGGACGATTTTATTTGGTTGCCATTTTTGTATGAATGTATATCAGTTGGCATTTGACAGTCGTAGAGAGTTGTCGATAACAATTTATCAATTTATTATGGAGTAGCTAACTGTCAATTTCTTATCCGCCTGGGTCTTAATTTTGCTCCCGAGTTTATACAATTTTTTAATCAATCAAAGTCTATTAAAATATTTTATTCTGTGCTTTTTTGATTCATCTTACATTTGACATTAGTCCATAAGAATTATTTTGCGAACACTTCTCCAGATTAATTTTCCTAAGTCAAAAAAATTAGCTTCAAAGTTTAATAATTTCGTTGAGTGATAAGTCGTTTTTTTCTCCAACCGTTAAAGTTTTCTGTTTCTTCCTCCCTGGTGAGTGAAACTTTTTTAGTAATGGGTGATTTTTTAAGAGGTTTAGAACTTTTTAAAAAAAAAAACACAAAAAAATCGAAAAAATGAATGAAATATTTATTTCAATCGATAGTTTGAACCTTGCAATTTAATGTTTAAAGATAATTTCATGCAAATGTTGACCGCGGCTGCGTCTCAGGTAGCCCATCCGCTGAGTCCAATTTTGGCAGACTCTTTCACACATATCGGCCGGTATCTCACGAATGAATGCATGGATGTTGGCTTCCAGTGCGTCAATCGAAGCGGGCTTGTCCCTATAGACATTAGCCTTGACATACCCCCACAAAAAATAATCTAATGGTGTCAAATCGCACGATCTAGGCGGCCAATTGACCGGCCCGAAACGTGAAATTAACTGTTCACCAAACTCGCCTCGCAATTGCGCCATTGTTTCGCGTGCTGTGTGGCATGTGGCACCGTCTTGTTGAAACCACATATCATGCAAGTCAAGAACTTCCATTTCGGGCAAAAAAAAGTTTGTTATCGTCGCTCGGTAGCGTTCACCATTGACAGTAACGCTGCGATTCGCATCATCTTTGAAGAAATATGGCCCAATAATGCCGCCGGCCCATAAACCGCACCAAACAGTGGCTTTTTCGGGATGCATTGGTAGCTGTTGCAATGCTTCTAGCTGATCTTCACTCAAAATGCGGCAATTTTGCTTATTTACGTACCCATTCAACCAAAAATGAGCCTCATCGCTGAACACAAGCAGCGCGCGATGAACATTTCGAACCAAGCACGAATTTTGATAGTAAAATTCAATAATTTGCAAGCGTTGTTCATTTGTAAGACGATCCATGGTTAAATTGCAAACCAAACTGAAGCTGTTTGACAGTGACACAAGGTACTAAACACACGTCAGCTGTCAAAACCAGTGTTGCCAAAACCAAACCAGCTAAAAAATCACCCGTTATAATTATGTTCTGCCTGTGAAGCAATCTCGAAACTAGACTTCTGCACTACTTTTTGTTACATACTGCATCAAACTCAATTGGAGTGCCTTTGCCGATATTGTGAACGCCATAACTCCCAGTGCAGCTGACAATATCTTTGGAATCAATACTCAAGTTCTACGTTAGTCGCTTGTTGTTTACATTATCCAAGCTGAGCGCAATTGATCAACAAAAGTTCCGGGATTTCTGTCTCCTTCTCTCCTGGTGAGTGCAACATAGTATATATGTTCTGCCTTTGAAGCAAAATTGAGACTACATTTTTTTCTGTTTTGCCTTCTCCTTCACGCTGTAACCCATAGAGTACCTATATTACCTAGAGAACCGACTTAGGCGGTCGTTCTCTTCCACCCTACAAACTGTACTGAGAGGAAAATTCCCATTAAGTTTTGTATGGCGTTGTTGTCCAATGCATTTTAAATGGGACCGAACCAACATGGATTCAATTGAAAGGACTTCGCTCAAATTGCTCAAAGTGCTCAACATAGAGTACCTATATTACCTAGAGAACCGACCGGTACCCCTCTTGCCTTAAACACCCGCAAATTTTATTTGAGGTGAGTAAGTGAAAACTCTCTTAGTTTACTCTTTTTTCCTTATCCGTGAATCCGTGTGAATGGTGGATATAAAAACAAATTGGCGCATTAGTTCAAAAAGGTACGTGTCTACGGTTTAATTCTGAACAAAGTGGTGGCATTAGCTCAAAAAGGTGCGTGTCTACGATTTGCTTACCTAAATCGTAGACACGTACCTTTTTGAGCTAAGAAACTAGAGTGCGCTTCCAATTTTCGGTAGGTGTTTTTGTTTTTTTTTTAAACATAAATATTCAAAAATATTTTTTAATTTATTACCCGGGAGCAACAATGACCGATATTCTTCATAGTTTAGGTTGACAAAAGGTTAAAAAAAGAAATTTGACTACGAAATTAATAAATTTCTCAATTTTTGAATTTAACGGATTTTTTTTTTGAATCCCTGGGCGGTCTTATCCACCTTATTGAGCACTTTGAGCAATTTGAGCGAAGTCCTTTCAATTGAAGCCATGTTAGTTCGGTCCCGTTTAAAATGCATGGGACAACAACTACATACACAAATTAATGGAGTTTTTCCTCTCAATACAGCTTGTAGGGTGGAAGAGAACGACCGCCTAAGTCGGTTCTCTAGGTAATATAGGTACTCTATGGTGCTCAATAAGGTGGATAAGACCGCCCAGGGATTCAAAAAAAAAATCCGTTAAATTCAAAAATTGAGAAATTTATTAATTTCGTAGTCAAATTTCTTTTTTTAACCTTTTGTCAACCGAAACTATGAAGAATATCGGTCATTGTTGCTCCCGGGTAATAAATTAAATAATATTTTTGAATATTTATGTTTAAAAAACAAACAAAAACACCTACCGAAAATTGGAAGCGCACACTAGTTTCTTAGCTCAAAAAGGTACGTGTCTACGATTTAGGTGTGCAAATCGTAGACACGTACCTTTTTGAGCTAATGCCACCACTTTGTTCACAATTAAACCGTAGACACGTACCTTTTTGAACTAATGCGCCAATTTGTTTTTATATCCACCATTCACACGGATTCACGGACAAGGAAAAAAGAGTAAACTAAGAGAGTTTTCACTTACTCACCTCAAATAAAATTTGCGGGTGTTTAAGGCAAGAGGGGTACCGGTCGGTTCTCTAGGTAATATAGGTACTCTATGCTGTAACCCAAGCAGACCATATTACCTACCCATTCTTTTTGGATGTTTTTGTTTTCTCTCTCTCTATCATTCACATAATACCGACTTCAACTGTCGCCATCTCCAACGTCAACTCTACTCTACTCTGCTAAAGGATACAGCGGTTTGTGGATTGCATCTCGCTATGGCAATGAAATTAAACCAATCACATTTGGGTTTGTGTCTTGACTTTTAGTTTGTGGAAACAATTAATTGTGTACACTTAGAACAATCAATTTTAAAAACTTGAAAATAATTTAACAAAAAAAGAAGTAATACATTCAATTAAATTGAATAATTTTTACAAACGATTAAATCAAAAATTTAAATTACGTGTAATAATTTCAAAAATGGAAATTAATCCATGTGATTCGCCGAACTGTCTTCTCGACAGCAAATATACCGAGAAAGTTTAGTGCCGCGGTATATGCGGTAAATTTTACCATCCTCTATGTGTCTCGGTCTTAGCAAAAGATCTTGTGGATACTTAAAAGAATATCAGAACTACTTTGTTTTGTTTTGTGATGAATGCAAAAATATAACCCTTTATCATGTTCTTCTTGCAGTTAAATGCCTGAGTGACTCTACTAATTCAATTATAGTTGACAATAACCGCTTTCATAAAAATTTTCTAGCTCAATTTCAACATTTCGATGATTTTTTTAAAAGTATAGAAACTCTGAATAGTTCTATGGAAACCTTTAGCAATCGGTGTTTCTCTAATCAATCTTCAATCGATAAACAACTCGCTTCCATCGCGCTGTCTCTAAATTCGCGTGTTTATTCGCATACTCACTGCCGCGTTGACAAAATTCTCCCCGAAATACGTTCCTCGATTGAGTCCATTCTAAGTTTATCCCCTCTCGATAACACTAACAAGCAAATTCAAATTATTCGGTCCGATATCGATCTCTTCCTACAAAACACCTCTAGCTAAATTTCTTCGTCTTCCTGTCACCTCACTTCCATCCTTCACGATTTATCTTCGAAAATATCTGGCATCAGCAATGAACTAACTGCATCGCGCACGTACTGTAATGATATTATAGATGAAATTAAAATAACGTCCTGCAAAATTGATGAAATTGCCGTATGCGTTCAGCAAACTGCGCCCAACTATAATAACTCATCCATTCTTGCTGAAATATTAGAGTCCACTCAGAGCCCACCTCTTGCTCTTTCATTTCCTGAACCATCGGTAACAACGTCATCAAATACAAACCAAGCTGTATACTCTGCTCCGGCTGAACCTATTATTCATCAATTTGGCACTAACTGGACTGCTAGCGAATGGAATTACAGAATGACTAAGCTAAAAAGCGCTGCTGAATTCATCCCTTTCTTTCTGAAAGGAACTCCAAATAATGCTGATGACTCCTGGATTTGTAAACTTTTTTTGAGAAAATTCAAAATCAACATTGGTGAATGTCACAAAATTACTGCATCCAGTTTCAAAGTTCATATTCCAACCCGCTTTCAATGGTTATTTCTCTCCAATGTGCATCCCGTCTGCTGGATTGGTAATATGAAAATCACTAAATGGCTTACGAAAACCTGTAACAAGTCTCTTTCTACCTCAAATGAAAATATTAATTATATAAAAACAAAATAGATCTAAGTACAACCTAGCCAGTCTCAGTCCCTCCCACAACTCAAACCCTGCAACGCCTCATCACTCAAAAGACTCCTTAATGCCTCAACGCAAACGCTTATCTTTTAATTCTAATCCTACATCCTACCCCTCTCCTAATATTGTTACAAATAAAAGCACTTCCAATTGCGGATTGAATTATAGCAATTTTATCCATTCGCACACCTGAAACCCTTCCTCTCAGTCTTCTACCCAAAATCCTCTTTCTTCAACTGGCCCTTCTAAGTCTATATTGATATAGTGTCCGTCTGTACCTTGCGTTTTTACATGACAAGCCTGACTCGGTTTGCATTGATGGTAAAACAAGAACCAACATCATTGTTTCTTTTCTAAAAGAAGGTCTTCCAACGGACCCCTCGGCTCTTTATAAAATTTTTACCCGCTTTCACGCTTTATCTACAGTCTTGAAAGACCTTGTTACGTACGCTTTACACATAAGATCAAAACGTTTTCCATCCTCAAAATCTGCAAATAAGCCTTCTCTTTAATGTAGACCCAGCCCCAAAGCCTGCGAATATTGACTTAACCCCAACAACCTTGTCTCTTTATTACCAGAACGTCAGAGGTCTACGTACCAAAACCTCTTCCGTGTTTCGTAACTCTGGTATCGACTGGGTCCCACTCCCACGATCCCCTGATTTGACGCCTCCCGATTTGTTCTTATAGGGGCTTACATCAACAATCCAACCACAATCTCGATGCTCAAAGAACATATAAATAACGAAATTGCTGAAATTACACCAGAAGTCTGCGAAATTGTTACCAATGCAAATTGTGCATAAAATAGCTCACCTTTGCGCCACGGCCAGAGGCATCCACTTGGCCGACATCATGTTTCATACATAATGTTAAGGACTATATAAAATAATCAATCCAAAAAAAAATAAATTATCAAATAATTGTATTTCATTTAAAAGTTATGGACAAAAATCATCGAACTGGAACATAAAATACGGTGGGTGGCAATGGCGCAGTGGATGTGGTGCTTGACTGCTAACTTTAAGGCGTGGGTTCGAGCCCCACTCTAGTCCACAGTACACATATTATAAGGTAATATCATTAGCGTTTTCATTTTTATTCAGTTCTGCGCATCTGTGAAAATGGCATATCCAGTGTATGTTTACTTGTCAAAATACTTTTATATCTTGGGTACTCGAACCGCCATGTTTAATTCATGACTGACAACCTGGGCAATATATTACGATTTGTGTACTGTGACCCTATAGGCAGCATTACTTTCTATATTCCCCCAATTACAAATCAATACTGTATTTCTCAGTCCACTGTGCTAGCAAAAATTCTTTGCTATGTTCCTATTCCTTCTATAACTAGTGCCGTGTAATTCAAAAGACAGTAGGTCTTACAAGCATAAAGTTATAGTTTTTAAAAAAAACGCACCCTTTATATAAAGTTGCGTGATTATTACAGAAGTTCAATTTGATAGACCATCAAAGGTTTTATTTTGGATATGAATTTTCTTTCTAAAATTTCCATTTAATTGGGTACAGAAGGAGAAATTGTAAAGCAAATAGGAAAACCGTACGAGAATAGTGGTCCTATTAAAGTCTTATAGGCCCCATACACACAACACTTGTGTGAACACCGGTGTCATGACACTTCCCCATACACATCACACCAATGGTGACACCGACACAAAAAAATGAAAAATGTTTGATTTTTGGTGTCGGTGTCTCGGTTGGTGTGTCTATGGGCCCTATTATACATTAGGGTTTTTGTTTTACCCGATACTTGCTTGGTGTAAGGTAATAGTTCTTATATCACTGAAGCCACTTAAGCTCTGTTCAAAACAGTTATAGAATGTTTATTAAACAAATATCAATTGTTAACATTTGAGCTCTTTAAATTAATGTTTAAACTTGCCTCATACTATATACTATACATATGTATGTTGGTGAATTGAAGTTGAGTACCACTCGCACTGAAGATAATTTTATCAGGTAAATTTACCTGATTTTAAGTGAGCATATATATTATATTGAAATCGTGTTATTCATGCACTGCCTTGGAATTCTGGCTCGAAATTGCTCTATCACGTCAAGTTTTTGAGATATTTTTATTTAAACACAAATCTTAAAGCAAAGATACTTATTTTTCGATTTATTTGGTGTAATTTGTTATTCCGAGGCAATTGTTTTCCACTTAAAACTAAAAGAAAAAACAAATTACCTTCTCTAAAATTATTTTTGAATCGTTAATTTCTTAGTCTTCGCCTAACTCTTAATTCTATACAAAAACTAATTAATTTCAATAACCGATTTCTCTAAGAAAGATAATTCTAAAAAAACTAAAATGCCATTATAAGGTTTAGCCATTATAACGAGATCTACTATTCACGGGAATTAAGAGAAATTTTCTCAAAAAATGACAAATGACCTATTTGAGTTATGAGTATAGTTATTATATCGAGAAGGGCTAAGATCGAAAATTGTAATTTATCCTTAAATCCTTTATCACCAAATTTGAAGCTGATTGTACTTTTGTTTAAGTACTTGCTTACACCTGGACTCTATTGCACCAATAACTTATCACTAATCTCTGTGCTACTTTTCATGAATCTTGATACGATTTTGTTGCCGTAGGATAACATCATTTCCCCGGCCATAACCCCATAACATTATCTCTTTAGACATAATGCAACAACGTCTTGATAGGTTGTTGGTGCAATAGGGCCCTGAACGCGCTTTTATTTCAATAGTCGGCTTAGATTATTAGTTAGAACTGAGTGCTTGCATGATATTTTTTAAGGGCGAGACTAGAGACATGCCAATTTATAACAGTTTTTCGCCATTAAAAGTGGGTGTGCTTTAACGGGCTTCGCGCGACTTGAAAAAATATGCACGACTTGATCGTACGAACTTGCTCTTGTGGTTTCATACTGTATGTAACCCAACATTGAAGATGCATGATGCATATATTAAACGAGTAGATAAATATTAAAAGAGTCAAAAACACTAAAAAATTTATTTTACGTTTGATTTTTTTTTTGTTTATAAAAAAATTTGTTTTAATTTTTAAATGCATTATTGTTTAAATTATTGAGAAGCATCAGATTGCAAAATTATAACCAAATCGATTTAACCATTGCAAAGATATACCCGAATAACCCAAAAATAAGACCATTTTCTCAAAAAACGTTGAATACCTAATTCCGTAATGTGAATTTTTTGAGAAAAACCTGAAATGCAGTTTTCTTACAATTGACTTAGTTATTACAAATACGAAGTTTAATCAAAATCGTTAGAGCCGTTTTCGAGAAAATTTGAAGAAACCAAAATGTTTGTATGGCAGTTACCCGTTATAGATGGGCTAAAACAAAAATTCGAATTTCCCCTCTAGGGAATCACATAAAAGAGCTCTGTACCAAATTTCATGTAAATCGGTCCTCCCGTTTAGGCTCTAGCTCAAATTACAGTGGACGCACCGACGCACAGACCGACGGACGGCATGACGAAACGCACTTTTTCGGGCTTCTCGATTGTAGTAGTGTTAGTTTTGACTATAACCTCGAAATTTTTTTTGTACACGAAACCAATACTTGCCCTATTGAGCAAGTAAAAACAACTCTATGTGCCTTAAGTATGCCCACCGGCGGAGGACCCTAGCCCTGCGGGGCCGCATAAACAGTACTTTAATAAACCAAGAGCCGTTTGCTGATACGAAACATAAATATTTAAGTTCTACTTAAACGCTTATGTTCTACTTTTTCCTCAGCGTAAACTGTCAAATAATTTCTTATGTAGAACATAAACTCTTAAGTTTCGTTTCAGCAAATGGGCCCAAAACTGTTATAATTTGCATGTTTAGAGTCACTTCCATTTTTTAAATAGAAGAAATAGTATCTTAACATTTAATATGCATTTAAAATATATTAAATTAAGATGCCGATTATGTTAATATTCTAGAAAGTTAAATTTACAATTAATGTTTCTGAGAAACTGTTATTGTATTTTCAATAAATTAATAATAATATTTCTTTATTAAAGTAAAATAATCATTTGTATGACAACTTAACAAAAATGTTAATAACGACAATGATGAGTGTCAACTTATAGCGAAACAACATTCACCGATCGAAAAGTGGTTAAGTGGTCACAATTAATGGACGACTATTAAACGGCAAATTATTAAGCACTTTGCGAACTTTATATCAATCAAAAAACATCGCACGACCAAAATTGAAATTGTTATAACTAATTGACGACTTATGACCATCAAATTCAGTATAACAGTTTTTAACAACTTTTTGAAGGGGTGCTTTTTTAGAAGAAAAAAACATAGAAAATAAACAACTAATTAACAACTACTGCTGAATGGCAGATTATTAAGTAGAAAACCATACTATATAATAAGTTGTTAACCCATTTTGAGGGGGTGTTTCGCCAACTTTATATGTATTTGGCAAATTATCATACAAAACATGAAAAACAAAGCACGTCAAAATTTTAATTATCAATTGATTCACGCTTGATGAACGGCAAATTATTAGGCAGTAAAACGTTCACTATAAGAAGCTTTTACCCTATTTTGAGAGTGTGTATTGGTATCTTGATATCAATAAAAAAACATAGAAAACATAGCACGAAAAAATTGAAATTTGTTAATTGATAACATGACCTTCAAATTATTGAGCAATCAAAAATTCAAAATACTAAGGTTTTACCACTTTTTGGGGTGCTTAACTGACTTCATATAAAAAAAAACACCGAAAAAATTGCACTACAAAATCAAAATTGTCACAACTTATTCAAAACTAATTCACGGCAAATTATTAAGCAAAACACCATTCAATTTTAAATGTGTTTATCAATTTTTGAGAGGGTGCTTCGCTAAGTTAATATAACAAAAAAAAACATAGAAAACAGGGAGCGACAAATTCGAAATTATCACAACTAATTAACGGCAAATTATCCACCTAACCACTTTTCGATTGGTGAATGTTGTTTCGCTAAGTTTACACTAAAATTAAATGATATCAAACGCATATCATAATTTTTTTTTAATAGCAATGTTCAAATATTAATATTCAACTAAACTTTGATTGTTGGAGTGGCGCAAATACTATAAAAAATAACAAAATTATCGCAAATTGGTGATCCAATCTGGCTATATCACACTATTTATTCATAATAGATTACTAAAAGTGATTATAATTAAATGTGATCTTTCCATATTTTAAATAAAAAAATGCAAAATAAAATGATTGTTATCAATAGCCTGGAACGAATTTATCGTCACTGTTTCTTCGATCTTTGGTCGACAACCGTTATAGCTTTGATAATAGTGAACTAGCGAATTTTCGCGCATTTGATTTAAATTCACGGGAGTAAATTTAACTACAGCCTAAATAGTACCTAATGCTTGAAATATTATTTTTGAACTCTTTCCAACCTCCGATGAAATAAGCAATCAAAAGTGCGTTATTCTTAATATTTTTGTACAATAAGGTAAAGTGGGGGCACTTTCGGCAATTCAAAAAACATCGAAAAAAATATCTAAACCCATAAAATGAACACCTCTGCAGGATCCTTTGCAGTCAAGTAAGTAAGACAATTTTGATATTAATTTTATGGTTGCAAGTGGGTAGCGGGTTCCTTCAGCATTTAAATTAAGAGATTTTATATTGTGATACTTAATAAAAACAGCAATGCCGAATATGCCCCACATCCATTACCATATTTATGTTTACATTTAAACAAAACATACAAGATATGAATCAGATAAGGAATTCCCCGAAAAAACGTGTCTCGTTTAAAATTCCCGCACTCATGAACTGAAATCTTTTTGTTTGTTCAATTCTATACCAGATAGTGTAAAGATTATAAGCATACATTATTTTTTTTTTGTTGAATCAATCCTAAAAATATATATCTTTATATATATTAGTTATATACTTATTATATAAATGTTTGAATTAAAAAGATTGTTGTTCTGCTATGACTTGATTATAGAATTTAATGGATTTTTGGAAACGATAACCAAATTGATGATTGGAAATAAAAAGTATACATACTTCGTTTAAAAGACAAAAAAAAAAATACAAAATATTCCAATTAAAAAAAAAAAGGTTCTGTTCAAATGATTGATTTCACCACTGCCTTTAACTTCTAACTTTTAATCTTAAGTTTCAACTTTAGTTTACCTTTGTTTGTTAAGCTTAAGGTATTGTGTGTATCCCACACAACTTCCGAAACAAATGTACCCCCATGATGCAAATGGCAAGAGTGTCTATTACTCAATAATATGTGCTTGCCAGTAAACATGAACAAAATAATTATCCACCAGTATCGGACTTAGAAGATGTTAGCCCAGGAGCCAGAGCTCGTTATTTTCTTTTCTGGGTCTGTTTTCTTCTTTTTTTTTGTCCTCAATATATTTGACCGTTCCTCAGTAAATATAGCGATTAATGTGTTAAATATTCTTTAGATATATGTGTTAAATAAGAAGAGAGCCCGGGCTCCGGAACCTTAGTACCATATAACTGGGATATTCGCCAAAAACGTGTGCCACCTTAAAGATCATTAACTAACTGGTCAAAAAAGGTCGAATAGTTAAAGCAATTGGTCAGTCATATATTATTTTAAGAATTATTAAAGTTTTGTCAAAGTCGTATGCGTATCTATTGTTATCACCTTGTTTGTGGGATATTAGTCTACCATCTGAAAGGGGACTAAATCCTCATAAAAAGTCAACTAGGTTCAGTAATTGATAAGGCATAGAGTTTTTGTATGAATTATTTCAGTATTTTTTTTGTTGAATGTCGTAGATATTTGGGATATTCAAAAAAAAAAGTAAATCTCACAAATAAAATGCCAAAAATCGCTGATGGCTTTGAAAAACTTTAGCCATTTACCTTTTATGACTAATTACTGGTCTTTAAGGTGGCACACTTTTTTTAACGAATATCCCACATATTGGAGGTAAAGTCAATGGAGTCCGGAGTCGGTGATTAAACTCGCTGGTGACGTTGAAAACTTTAACCATTGACCTTTTATGACTTATTACTGATCTTTTAGGTGGCACACTTTTTTTACGAATATCCCACATGTTGAAGGTAAAGTCCCTGGAGCCTAGAGTCGGTGACAAAACTCGCTGATGACGTTGAAAAACTTTAACCATTGAACTTTTATGACTAATTCCTGGTCTTTTAGGTGGCACACTTTTCTTACGAATATCCCAAATATTGGGTGTAAAGATCCTGGAGCCCAGAGTCGGTGACAAAACGGAGGCCCAATAATTGTGTGAATTTCAGACTTAAAAATCATACAAAAATTCCTCTCTTCTCTCAAATGACTTTAAAAAATTTCGTACCTGTAATAAACAAAGCAATTTTAATAAAATTCCTTTTGAGGTTTTGGGCGAACAAAATTCACATTTAATGATTTCGATCCTACAACGAACTGAAATCCTGGTTCACTCAGATGTCTGCATCGTTTGCTTAGACGTCAGTGTACCTCCTCTATGCACTGCTGAGTGCCATAAAAAGTTTTATCAGAAAGCCGCACTTCAAATTTTCGAATGAACACCGAAACAAACTATGAAAATCATCCTCACTATAGACAATTTTCTTTTTTAGTTCAGAATAGAGCTCTAAACAGTGTCCGAACAAGTCGAGCATGTTCTGAACGTCCTCTGAACGTAGCGTGTTCTGAGCACTCTGAACTATTTGTGAAACACACCTGAACACTAGCTGTCAAATGCTTGTGTTCAGCAACTGGCTATAAGTATAGCGGCATTAAACTATATAATCCACAGAAACTTTAGCAACTTGCTCTACCACTGGCTTGACTATTTCAAATCTAGTTGCGAAGCAAGTAGAGTAGACGGTGAAGCAAGTTCAAAAATAAGACTTTGACAGTTAATGTAGGTACGTACCCAACTCGCTTGCTAATACTTGCCCTTATGGCCCTGGGTTTTCGCGTAAAAGCTCGGCCATATTCGCGAATGTTAATATTTTTGTAATATTCTAGTTTTAATTAAAGCTTAAGCTGAAAAACAAGCTAAAGCTATATGAATCTATAGCGTTAGATATTTTAAAATAGCGATATTACTAGAAGCCGAACTAGCCGGTGGCGTAAGGGTGAGTGCATATAGGACTGTCATGCCTGTTCGATTCCCAGCCTCGTCCACCTAAATAAAAAACGTCGCTATGCTTCTTGCGAGAAAATGACAAATCACCCAAGAGTATCTCTGTGCCTCTCCCTTAGCCGTTCGAATTCGACAGGAAATTGAAGGTCCCCTCCATTCCTGCAAACAAACAACAACACATACACATCAATGGTTGAGAGTTTTAAGTCACAAAATCCCTGGCTCTCGACGAGCTACGCTACCATGCCATCAAATATTTCTTTTTAATTTTTTTTACTGGAAGACAAATTTTGTCCAGCTAGCTGAAGCAAAACCTAGAATTTTCTAAAAATTCAAGTTTGGGCAACAGTTTTTTTTTTTTAATTCACAAAACTCAAAGTCAAATAAATTAGAATTTCTCATTTCCACTTCTCTTGATAATAATACAATCCGGCACTGAATAAACCACAACAATCAACAACCGCAAAAGGTAACAATCTATCAAGGTTATTTGGTAATAATGTGCTATACGCTTTTGAAAAAGATACCTCCGCTCCTAGTCGTGTCAGCTGTTGCGATACACAATAAAAATATTCGCGACATTTATTGTTACGTATACATTGATGTAGTAAAAGCATAAAAACTTATTTTTTTTTTCAAAATTTTATTGTTTTCAAAGCTTACTGTCTGATGATGGCTTAGTTTGTGACAAAATACTCTAGCTAGTATCGAATAATATACTTGTACAAATTTAAGCACGTTCTGTTTGGAGTGTTAACAAAGCACTATTCTCAATTTTCACTTTTAAACAATCAAAAGGCGTAAATTGCAATCAATTTAAATATGATCCTCCGCGCCGCTTGAATAATATGAAAACTTTATGAAAGCAATTAAAACCAATTGATTCACTTTATAAATAAATAAAAGTCTTTTTCTCACAGAATTTTAAGGAATGTTTAACTAATAAAATTTAAATGAGTAACACTATTCAGTCGCGCCGCGCACCTTTCAGAAACTCTTGTCTCTTTTCTTAAAAAAATACACAAATCTTTAAACATTCCTTAACTATTGTATCTTTGACTCACTTGGCTAAGTTAATTGAAGAACTACCAAATCAACTGCCTTACAACCGACTCGACTGTCGACAAGAAACTGTCGTAAAAAAGCTAAAAATCGTTTTGGGCGACCACAGGTATTTATCAACCAACCGACCGACGGCGCGGCGCACAGTGGTTCGGTTTGTATGGGAGAGCGGAAAAAAGTCTGTTTTATCTGAACGGTTCAACAGATTTAAATGAAATTTGGCAAGCATGTTTATATTAGTCTTATACATATTTGGTCAAAATTTGGTTGAAAAAAAATAATTAGAAACAAAGTTATTGACATTTTTCTAAAATTTGAGGGATTTGATGTTTGTATGGCAGAGCGGAAAAAAAATCTGTAACATCTGAACTGTTTAACGGATTAAGATGAAATTTGATTCGCATTTTTAAATTAGTCTTATACACATTTTATCAAAATTTGGTTAAGAAAAAATCATTAGTAAAAAAGTTATTGGCTTTTTTTTCTAAAATTTGAGTGTTTTGATGTTTGTATGGGAGAGCGGAAAAAAGTCTGTAAAATCTGAACTATTAAACGAATTTTAATGAAATTTGACAAACATGTTAAAATTAGTCTTATACATGCTTGGTCAAAATTTGATCAAGAAAAAATTGTTAGAAAAAAAGTTATTGACATTTTTATAAAATTTGAGGGTTTTAATGTTATATTTAAATAAAAGTTTTTTTTAGTAAAATCTTAACTTTTTATTTTGAATATATATATATATTATAAAATTAAATTTATAATCGATCGTTGTTCCACACAATAATATCCCTGTTTTCCTCCATAGTCATTTGAATTGGTACCAAAGATGTCATAAACGTCCGAAGTTTCTTCATTGTCAAATGTTTGACTGTATTGTGGTTGTCCAGAGGCACCATCGCATCCCCATTTAGTGAACAGTGTTAAAGACTGTCCTACAATTCTGGTTATCTCCTCTGATGTCTTTCCTTCTAATAACCTTGTTACAGTGTGGTCTAACAATTTTTGTAGTTGCACACTTGCTGAGCTTTCCGTAATGTTTATATCTAAAGGATAGCACTTTTTCTTTGCTTCCAGTAATTTAATAAAAGGTGGAAAAACATCATGTCCTTCGTCTTTTAGTGCATGTCTCAATACTTCCTATTGGCGTTTCGACAATTCTGCTTGTATAAATAATGCAAGAGCCTTATCCGGATCAAATTGTGAACAGGAAAAGCTCTCTGATGTTGCTGCGTAGTTTATCTCTTCTCGAGGAAATATATTTCTAATTTCGTCCCTCTTATACCTTTTAGCTCGATCACAGCATTCGTCAAAACTCTTTCGTGGTCTTCCCATATTAGTTGACGTTTCGGGCAATACACTTTGGGTTAGGTCTACTTGGAAAACTCCTTCGAGCCAATAAGTGTATTTTTTTTTTAAAATGACTTTTTTTTCTATGAACTGCGTTCCATCGACTTAAAAAATGAGAAATAAAACGTTTCTTTAATTCTGATAGCACAGTTTCTATTTGCTCAGAAATTAAGTTGGGGTATTTCCTTACAAAATATGGTCGAAGATTTTGAACATCTTACCCATTAGTAATAAGTTCACTACACAACACCGAATAAGGAATTTCGATTGAATCCATTTTAATGTATTGAATTCACTATATATGTTTGTTATTATATTTAACTTCACTTTCACTTATTGCACCTTGCACAAATGCTCAATAACTCAATACTGACTTTTTTTTCATTAATCCTTTATATAAATAGATTTAAGTAAGAGATTTTATTCTAATAAGCCATTACTAATCCTTACAGGTAATAAAAAATTACGCAATACAGAACAAAAACAAAGCAATAAAACTTTAAAAAGAACACTTTTTTTATTTTTACCTGCCCTACTTTTAGCGAAAAATTAAAAAAAAATAAAAGATTATCCCTAATCCCTTTCTTTATTTTGTATTAAGCTCTATCATATAATTCAAAATATCATAAAACTATATTATTTTTCGTGTGTTGCTTTCAAGAAAATTGAGTCGAAAGTTGAAAAATTTTCCAGGCAGAAATAAATGGTTTCGCAAAAATCGAAATTCTCAGCCCTGGGTCAATGTATTAATTTTGTTTTATTTTTAAAATAACGTTTGAAATTTTTTTTAAAAATAATGGGCCTAACCAGTTCATTCTGACAATTAATACCGAAGTAATCAAACTTTTTGGTAGACACCACCGTCAAGACGGAGTTTTTTGAAATCCGATTAAGTGAAACATTTTTGAGCATAACTTCCACATCTGCACGTATCTGCAGCTGATTTTTTCTGTGCTTTAACATGAATGTATGGAGCATATGGTGGCATACTTACTTTCTTGGTATCTTTTGGAGCTGTTTTTTTAAATCAAAAAGTTTTAAAAAAAAGCATTTTTTCTTAGTACTAAAGCTTCAGGCTACTTATTGAAGGTATCTTTTATAAATAATCAATATTTTTTTTTATTTTTAGATAATCGAAAATAGACCAATTAAATTATTTAACAAACTAGAGAATTTATCTGCAGGAACTTCGGAAAAAAACATCTCAAAATTTGTTGAAAATACGGTTCGCGATTTGAGTAAAATTATTTTTCAACTTTGATTGCTTGTAAATCAGAACATACAATATATATGTTAAAAAATACTTTTAAATCATACGCTTTGGTTATCTAAGAGTACTTTAACATAAAGTTTAAAACGATAGACATGACTTTTTCAAAAGACTTTTTTCCGCTCTCGCACCACTGTGCGGCGGTGCGACGCTAAGCGCTTAAACGTTACCGGTTCTTGTGCACGTCGTCGAGTCGAGTCGAGACTCGAGAACGAGATACGTTGGTAGGTTGAAACTTACTTGCGGTTAACTCGTGTATAAATTATAATGTTAAAATATAAACAATTATTTGCATACAACTTTTGATATGGCAGCACGCGACCATACCACACGAGCTCTATCTGCTTGAGTGCTTGTTGCGGGGCTTAAGAGGTTTGAATCTCAAGTCGAGCGAGAAAAAAAGCTTTGTTTTGTAACACTTTCGCTTTTTTAGGTGATACGCTATCAGTAATCACTTTTGTGGGGCCTATTGACTTAGTGAATTTTCTGATCTTGTTCTTGAATTAATAGATTGCCACAGGTTCAACGAACTTTGTTTGTATTAGTTTTTGTTGATGATTTATTATGATCTAGTTTTCTTATCGGATTTTCTTTTTTTAATTTGTATTCGTAAGTTATTGGGATGGATGGTGTTAGGATACACAGTTTTTTCTGTTATGTGCTAAGTTAGATAATTAGTATACTAATTCATCATAATAATTCATCATACTAATTCATACAATTATTTATGGTGTCGAGTCGGTATTTTTATCCCGCTATAAGTTGGGTTTTGTGTAAATATACATAGTTCACGAAGAACCTAATAGATTTTACAGACTTTCGAATACTGCAAGATCACGAAGTGAATACACTTCATCTAGCTTGATTGAGGCTTTTGGTGGAAGTGGCGACAAATATGAGCGTACTAACACTTCAAATGAACTCCCTATTTCAATTGCACTCCAAAAAACATAAGTCAGTGCAGTGGTGTAGGAAGCTTCGGAGGCTATAGATACAAAAGCCCCGTACGTAACTTTTCTAGGGAGGCAGAAAACTTCGAACAAAATAAAATAAATGACACATGATCACTTGACTTCATTCCTACCAAAAACTAGTTAACAGGACATTTGCTCTTTAGAACACGTGTGTCAAGTTAGGAAAACACTTTAAGAAATTAAATAAACTAAGTACTACAGAGTTAATTTTAGATTTTTAGTAGTTAATTAATTGTCGAAAAAAAAATTTGTAGCTCTACTATTTAGAAAAAAAAAAATGGCTTAGTGTTAACTTGATATCAAGTTAGCACTACACTTTGGGAAATTAAAAAAACGAAGTACGTAATTAATTGTAGCTTGTTTGTTGTAAATTAGTTGTGGAGAGAAAAAAAATTCTAAAAATTTGACTCAGAGTGTCAACTTAGCACTACCTACCTAGTTTTTGCTTGAAAACTTTGTCAACAAAATTTTTAGAATTATTACAATTATTTGCGTACTTGTTTTTTTTTAATTTCCCAAAGTGATATCAAGATGGCACTACATACCAGTTTTTTTTTTTATATAGTAGAGGAACAATTTTTTTTTCCACAACTAATTTACTACTAAAGAGCTTCAATTAACTGTGTACTTAGTTTATTTAATTTCTTAAGGTGTAGTGCTAACTTGACACACGTCTTTAATACCTACTTATACCTATAAAATTGCGGAATAGAAAAAATAACAAGCTCAACAAAACATATGCCTATTGTTACTATAATATAAGATTTTGTTAAAAGAAAAGTAAAAGAGGCAATACAGTTTCTTTTCGGAAACACCCTTCCTCACATACGGCACATCGCTAGCTGCCGCTGAAAATTCTTCGTTAAACTTTTAAAGTTGAGAGACTGAGTAAATTGGGTCTTAGCAAAAAGCGAAGGTAATTTATCTCACTATTTTAAGCGTGGAAATAATTTTTTAATTTTTTTAATGTTAAAGTAGCAATACAAACTGGTCTTCCTGACTTGTAATCGCCCGATTACCATGGGTCTGAGACCCAAAGCCACGGTTTTTATACCCTCGAATGGAGTTTGACTTACATGAAATCCTTCAACACCCTTTAGCAAATACCTATCATTACCCAAAATCTTATGAATATGGTATTATTTCTTTTTTAAACACCTGTTTTACTAGCAAAGTTTTTACGTAGTCACCGATTTCATATTTTCTGGCTACTTTTCTGTTGCGATTAACTATAGATTTTTATTATATTAATGTACCTAACTGATTTCGTTTATCTATTGGATTAAATCATATAAATCTGATGAAAACTTAATTCCATTTTCTCGATACAAAAATTCACTCAAAAAGTTGATCTATTAAGCTCTTTGTCTAATTTCAAACAGAAGGTCAGCCCGTAATTCGGTGTATCGTGTTGTTGAAGGAAGGCATCGACTACTAAAAGGACATATTTTTTGACTATTGTAGTTTCACTAGAGCAAAGTGGGCAGTATGAACAGTGTTGAATGGTGATTAACCTTGTAGTATGTTATTTAACAATCCTGCCCTCAGTCCGAATTTTGGAGAAAATGCTATACATTTAGAGCAGCTATCTTTTGTCGAGAGGACGTTCGAAGCTACTCCTTTTTCACTCCTTTTACTCGAAATTTTCCATTTTCAATTGGAATGGAACAGTTCCGAAAAAATCAAACCAAAACGACATTTCTATAAACTCTTTATTGTTTTATTTTCGGGCACTAAAACTTCTAAGGAATGGCTGCGTCCTGCGTGTAATTTATCACTATCTAACATAATGTGTCGTAACTCATTGTGATATATTTTTGTAGGACTTGATTTTCCATATCAATCATGATGTATCTGGATATAAATCGATATGCATTTCATAAGATTTGCTTGCTGATTTTTCCAGCTGTTGACGTATACGTTGAATAATATTGTCCCTGTCTGATATATCGATAAATTTTGTTTGGAAATGTTTTCATCTAAGATTAAAATAATGGTCGTATATGACTAAACGCATCCACGTGTTGCATTTAACTTCCATTTCGATGTTCAAAGGTAAAGTTTTGTAACTGAAGCAAAAAGCACCCAGCGAGCAATACGAGAATGAATTTTCTTCTTGTTAATAGTCATTATTAAGGAGGTACAGTTTGTGACTACTCGTATTTTAAATTGTATTCCCTGGATATAAATCCTGAACCATATATTTTAGCTAGAGTGCCTAGTTTGAATCTGTGAAATGTTGATTCCCGTTCGGTTGTTGTTTTAGAAAAGTAAAATATTGGATGGAATTTTTGGTCTTTTTTCTTTTGCATAAGAACAGCACAAAACCTATGGCACTATCAATTTATCATCACAAATGTAGTTCAGTTTTATCTCGAGGAACATAGATGGATTAAATAGAAGCTCTGACTAATTTTTATTTTAGAAACATTCTCTCCACCCATGTTGAAGCTGTTAGGGCTATAGCTGTAGCAATGGTTTTTCTGACTTCATCGGTACATGCATAAATACCTTATGACCTGATATCAAATATAAAAATTTCAGTCTTTCACACCGTTTTGGAGGATAAGGTGTTTAAACTGAAGTGGCAGATTTTTGTTTTTGTATTTGTTGACCATAAATCTTTTTGTGACCAATTTGTTGCTAGCGCTTGGTCTAGTCAGAGAATTAACGACGGATTAACTTACATTCCTCATTTCAGCTATTTTCGTAATTGTGGGTCATCGAAGTTTGATGACTTTCTCGTTAATACAATTTGTTTCGAGGGTGTTAACTAGCCTCGCGATTGCTTGCTGAAAAAAGGTGAATAAGATAATGTGTTAAAAAAAGTAAATTAGTGATAAAAACAAAACAAATCCTGGAGAATCAACAAACAGGGTCTATAGAGACCAACTATTCTTGTTTCAGTATTGTTCTAGTCAGCAGGAATGGAGGGGACCTTCAATTTTCTGCCGAATTCGAACAGCTAAGATGAGAGGCACTTTTTCATATAAACATACATGACATATTGTGGAATGGTTTGTCTATTAACCGCCAGAAGCAGTTCTCGTGATAACTTTCTGTTTTTAAGTAACAGACATCTGTATGCCACGGGGTACTATAGATCATTATATATACTATAGGGAATAATTTTGTTTGTGGAACCACCAAGAAGAAAAAAAATTTTTTAACTTAAGAGGACTTAAGTGGACACACAAATAAACATTGGCTGGTATATATCGAGTATGCTTATCTATTCCACAAACATGTTGCATACGACTTAAGAAAGTGTCTTTATATGTTACCGTAGGTACCGTACGTCCAAACTCGGGCTCAAGGGTGAACTGATTGGCATTCCTTGTTAATCTGCTCACACTTCCAACAGTCCCGAAGAGTTACGGTACGGGAATACATCTCATACGCTCCTTCAACTATAGTTTTATTTTAATGAGAAATATTTATCTATAAACATATGATCTATTTTCTAAACTACTCTCAAAATGTTCGACTTTTTCAGTATTCAAACAGTGTATATATTCAGTTTTTTTGTCAAACATCTTCATTCTTCAAACAAAAATACAGTATTTCAAATTTTTTAAATTTATTTTTGTTTAATTTTTCCTATATTAAAATTTGTAGTTAAAGAAAACCACTTGAACTATAAGATGAAGTTAAAGAAGGTATCTAAGTTAAGCAATAAAGTACCTAATATTTAAAAAAAAATATGTATACAGTTTCTTTCAAAAAAAATGATTTCTGCTTTTCATAAAAATTCCTTTTTAATAAAACTATAGGTACAGGGTTATCGGCATAAGATGTAACAAAAGAATAAGGCATGTGTTGGTTGGAGACAGTTTTCTCAAAAACTAGAAAAGAATTAAGCATCTGGTTTTTTGTGTTCGACTAAACATTAATTAGAGCATTGAGTATTAAAAACAAAAATACTGCTTAATGACGTACAATTTGGAAAAAAAAAGTTTTAACAATATTTTTTAAATTTATTTTTCATGTTTCGAGAACTTATCATTTAACGAATACGATTTAAAACCAGAATTAAAAACTAGATTTTTGGGCTCCGAGATATTAGCGCCCCATATTTGGGATATTAACAAAAAAGGTCAATAGTTGGTTAAAAAAGGTCAACTAAACAAAATCATTAAAAAACGAATGTGTTTCAAGTTAGCATTACCACTTCAAAATTTTAGAAATCTAATAATTGGATTAATTGTCGTGAATTTGTCGTAAATTTGTCGTAAATTTGTCGTGAAAGAAAAAAATTTGTCGCGCTTGTTTTTTTAAAAATAACCCCTGGTAATGCTAACTTGACAGTCAAGTTAGCATTACCACCCCTCCAAAATGGGTAAAATTGAGTGAAGAAAAAAATGAAGTACGCCATTAATTGTCGTGATTTTGTCGTAAATTAGTAGTAAAAGAAAAAAATTTGTCGCGACAGTTTTTTTTTTTAATCCCAAAAAACCTTAAAATTGCATTTTTCAGGGAATCCAGCATTACCACAACTTTGATTTGCTATATTTTTTTCCTGAGTAGATTTTTGATAAGGAATTTGTTTAAACAATTGTCGCTCGATGTTTTTTAATAATTTATACCATTAAAAAATTTGTCGTGCCCTTTTTTCTAAAAAAATTCATATAAATATGAAAATACCTCAAAAGGCATTTTTGACCAGGGGTTATTTTTAAAAAAACAAGCGCGACATATTTTTTTTTTCACTACTAATTTACGACAAATTCACGACAATTAATGGCGTACTTCTTTTTTTTTTGAGTTCATTTTACCCATTTTAGAGGGGTGGTAATGCTAACTTGACTGTCAAGTTAGCATTACCAGGGGTTATTTTAAAAAAAACAAGCGCGACAAATTTTTTTCTTTCACGAAAAATTTACGACAAATTCACGACAATTAATCCAATTATTAGATTTCTAAAATTTTGAAGTGGTAATGCTAACTTGACACACATAAAAAACGATCAATTATTGAAACTAGTTGCCATTTCATGACCAATTTGTGACCGTTTAGATCGCATACTTTTTTTCCACACATGTACTTATAGATTGTCATAATCCGGGACCCGAAAGTATGTATATCATGCCATTGCAAGTGTTGCCTTCGGTTTTTAATGATTTTTTTTCTATTTCAAGTTGATTTTTAGATCCCGCATAAACAGGGGGAAAATGGTCTCCCCGTACGATTTTTTTTTTCCTTTTTTCACCCAACCTACACGTCCCTTAGATTTTATCACATTTTATGGTATAAGCTAAAACATATTTCCAAAATGTCTTGCTTTTTACTGTTCTGTATATTATTTTTATTATTATTTTACTTCTTCTTAAAATAAGGTAGTCATATCCATATCTTTATAAATTTAAAGATTGAGTTATTCATTTTTAGCTTTACCCAAATATCCTTAGATTTTAAATGTTTTTCATTTTTAAAGCTCAAATATATAAAACAAATATTGCTGATACAGCTGCACACACACTCAATCCACTGGATGCATAAAATATTGCACTAGTTGTACCCATCCACGATACCAAAAAACCAATGCTCAATGATATAACAAATTGAGCTATAAACAACATACTGCTGACAATAGCAATATCAGTACCAAGTCCTCGAGGTTCTTTGAGTAGAACATTTTTCCCGTCACACATTTCAAACTATAGAAATATATAATACCTTAGTAATGATTTAATTTAAATTTTAAACATAAACTTACACTACCCTTTGAATGATAATTGGCAACTAAAATATATGGGATAGTGTTAACTGTACCAAAAACAATCCCTGTTGTAATACTGATAACTACGACTCCAAGTTTACTTGGCCAGGCAGCTAAAATGAACATTCCGATGGCAAAAACCATTATTCCAAAGATATAAACATATTTCGGTCTGGAAATAAGAAAAGTTATGACTTATGCATTTGGGAAAGAAAATCCTCAAAACTTACCGGAACCAAGCAATCAGCTTGTCAATAATGAGTGAGTAAACAGAGCAGGACAATGCGTAAATGGCCATTCCTAAACCTCCAAATCGAACTCCTTCCACATATAAGTTGTATTCTTTCGATAAGGCTGATGCCTAAAATTTGGGATTTAATTAAGTCTTGCATCGTTCTCTTCTCCTGTTGTTTTAATTAACCTACAGTTGGATCACCTTGAAATACTTCTGCTCCCACAAAATCGGTGAAGTACAGGCAGTAACAAACGTGCCCCATCCAACTGAGCAGATGCGTCAAACATAATATCCGGAGGGACTTTGGCATGACAACAATGCTTTTCAGGTACGTTGCCAATGGCACTGTTTCGACGTCCACATTGATATCGTCTACCTTTATCGGTACTGAAGCCCTGTCGGGAGCCTTATGGCTCCCCTCTATGTCACCGTTTACTTTCGAGGATGATGGGTTCTAAGGATTATCATTAAAACTAAAAATTGTACTAAAAGGATCGATTGTACTGTAAAAAGAACTTACATCTAAACACAAGTTGCTCTGATTGCTGTTGATGTTGTTTATTAAAAATTCGTCTTTGAATTCAGCCAATCTCAATAATTGCAACTGTTTATCCCTTTCGATTAGAGGCAGTGGAATCTCTCTGAAGCTAAAAAATGTTACACAAAAGCACACAACTAAGAAAAATGCATCGATCATAAAGACAGTTTGAATATTTCCTCCAATTGCCTGGCCTAATGCAGTAGATGCCCAGTCCATTCCGCCGATAGCATAAGCCACGGTGCTTCCCAGACCAATCATTACACTAAAAGTGCTAAGAATCTTATTATGATCTTGGGAAATGCAAACATCAAGCATGAAAGCTCTTGTCGGGCTTTGGCATGTTTCGGCACTGAAGTCCATTAACATAACTCCTAAAACTGTTAAGAAAATTGTGGCCTTTAAATTTGGCCTATTTACTGTTGGTAATATCTCTGATGTTTCAGAAACTGTATCGTTGCCTTCCATGACCGAAATAATTTCGAAACCATCATCTCCAAATAACTGTCCAATACTTCTTCCAAAAGGCAGACAAATCAAACCAACTAACATTCCCGAAGAAAGCAGCAATATCATTGGTCTTCTTCGTCCCAAACTGAGTCTACATCGATCACTGATCGATCCGAAAAATGGTCCCAAAAGTAAGCCTATGATCGGAGATAGACCCCAAACCATTGTCATACTCGCGTAATCAAGTCCGATTTGTAGTAGAGTTGGTGATACAAATGCTGTTTCGGCCGCATAAACAAAACCAATACCCATTGCCAAAGCCGAAAGTCTCAAAATTTCTAAAAAAGACTTCTCCCTGAACACGTGCGAGTAGTCTTTCTCCTGAAGGCGTGCATGTTTTTGTCGAGCTCCAAACACTTTTGCATAAATTAAATTGTTGCTTTCGTTGCCCATTTAAGTTTTCTTGTTATCTGTTGGTGGAAAAGAATTATTATATTTGATTAAGTGTTAAATTTAAAGAAAAAAAAAACATATACATAGGTACTGGTACAGCCCATTTAAAAAAAAAAATCTTTCCATTCATTAGTACACGCTTAGTAAGTTTTCTTATTAAAAATATTCGTCTATTTTTAATTATTACTTTTACATTTTCAATTACTTGGTAAAATTTTTTTAACTAAAGTTGTAGGGAATTCAATTCTCTATAAAAAAGGGGATAACATTTTTTTTTGTGTTACCTATGGTTCTCAAGATATCGCAGACAAAATATTTTACACCACTTTTTCCTAGATGGTGGCCAATTGGAGGTGGGCAACAGCTGAGAAAGCATCAGCATCGCAAAAAAGCAGTGATTCCAAATCGCTACACAGAAATTTTACGTTTGTGAATACTCCAATTGTAAAGGGTTTTCCAATAAGAGGTGTTATTTTGATATTCAAAGAAAAATGGCATTTTTTGAGATAAATGATCGGATGTTCATTTCATTATAAAGAGGAAGATGTGCCGTTAATAATGGAACACAACATCAGCCAAATGGCCGCCACGACCACGCTTACAGGACCATATCCTTTTCATGAAATTTTCCATAACCAAATCGCAAAGTGGCTGCCCTATGTCCTCGATAGCCTCACGAATTCCATCTTTGAGGTATTGAATCGACGCTGGGCTGTTGGCGTAGACCTTATCTTTCACGTGGCCCCAAAGGAAGAAGTCGCAAGGTGTTAAATCACAAGATCTCGGTGGCCAATTGTGATCACCTCTTCGAGAGATAACACGGTCCGGAAACTTTTCCCGTAAAAGATCGATGGTTTCATTGCTTGTGTGGCACGTAGCGCCGTCTTGTTGAAAGTAAACGTTGTCCAGATCAATACCATCCAATTCCGGCCATAAAAAATCATTAATCATCTCTCGATAGCGCAATCCATTGACCGTAACTGTTGCTCCTCATTTTCGAAAAAGTAAGGTCCAATGACCCCGCCCGACCATAAACCGCACCAAACAGTCACGCGTTGAGGATGGAGAGGCTTTTCAACAATAACTCTTGGGTTTTCCGAGCCTCAGATGCGACAGTTTTACTTGTTGACGTAGCCTCCGAGGTGGAAATGGGCCTCATCAGTCAAGATGATTTTTCGATGAAATTCCGGATCATTTTCATGCATTTTAAGGACCCAATCAGCAAAGACACGACGTTGTTGATGATTAGTCGGCTTGAGTTCTTGTGTTAACTGAACTTTATAAGCCTTAAGACCCAAGTCTTTATGCAAAATACGGTGTAATGACGTTTGTGGAATGCCTAATTCCAAAGAACGACGAGGAATGGACAAACCTGGGTGTTCTTCAACATTGGGCTACAACAGCAATATTCTCAGTTGTTCTTGAGCGACGTGCACGGGTTTTATTCTTCACATCACTAACTTGCCCCAACAGCTCGAATTTTTCCACCAATTTCTGTATTGCGGTCCGACAAGGTGCTTCACGACGACCCAAAAATGTTTTAGTTTTACGAACCGTCTCTGCCAAATTTTCACCACTTTTATAGTGAATTTTAATAATTTCAATGCGTTGTTGAAGCGTGTATCGTTCCATTTTTATAAATGGCGTAGTTTCTACTTGTCAAATGTCAAAAAATGACAGCTTCAAAAGTGACAGCTACCGAAATAGCGGGCTATTCAAAATAACACCTCTTATTGGAAAACCCTTTATGAACTGAACTTGATTATCGCACAATACAAACAATACCTAGTATCGGTAATACATTTATAATCACTTGTTTATAAATTGCATAGCAACATATTGAATATGTAGCATTTTTAAATCACAGGCCCGTTCGCTGAAGCACAACTTAAATATTTAAGTTCAATATTAAAGTTTATGTTACAGTTTAAACTGGGGAAAGAGTAGGTTATAAGCGTTTAACTTGAACATAACTATTAAAATTTCGTATCAGCAAACGGCTCTTAGTTGAACACTTAAAGTCTTGATCTTAGGGCCAGTTTCACAGTGCACAATTTCCATCAAAATAAGTGACACTTAAGATTCTCATATTGGCACCTTAAGCCTAGTATTACAGTTTGGGTAAGTTGCACTTAAGTTGCCAAATGAGAAACTTAAATGTCAATTTTTAAGGTAAGTTTGCACTCTAAGATTGCCCGTTATTAATCCACATTCACCAGTTAAGTACCATTAACTTCGATTGTGAAACTATAAAACTATACACCGCTATAACTACTTTAGAGTATAAGCACGAACTTTGTTAAGAACTAATGAAAGAAAACTTACTTTGTAAAGAAAATTCTACTAGTCGGAGGAGAAAATTCACCGGTTCGGTTGAGATGCCTTGGATTTGGGGAGCGTACGAACAGCAATGTACCAACCCGACGAATATTTTAATTCACTCCTATTAGACTGCGAAACAGAGGAGGACACCACATTAGATTTACCTACAGATTATAAATGGTGTTTTATAATAAAGAACGACCTAACTGGTGACTTTAAAACATATATGAGTTAAGCTCTTTCCATATAACGTAGAAAGCCAAATTTTAATTTGTTTCTGTGGATTTTTTTTACAAATTAAAGACAGTTTATAATTTTTGTAGATAAAAATTCGTGTGAAGTTAATAAACTCATGATACTATTTGTATAATTTGACTCTTCTTTTAAATAAAGAATGAACAAATATAAATAAATTTTTATCAAAATAATGTTTGTTCAACACCTGTTTAAATATCTGCGATAAATTTTAAAATAAACATTTTCATCAAAGCCTAATTAAAAGCAAAAATATAGCTCAATGCTTAAATAAAATAGTCAAAATATCTTCACTTAGAGAAAAAGTACAGTTAATATACGTTATGCACGACCTACGAGTAGATGGAACGTGGGTATTTGTTAAATGCGTGCATTTGAAAAAAAAAAAAATTATTGAATACTTTACTATTATTACCTACTATCTTATTCACTAATAAATTTATTTATATCAAAATAAAAACATTGTTCCATACTTTGAACATGCGACGTTGAATTTGTTGTTTAAAAGATTTGATCGAAATCAGTCGACCAATTAAAAAAATTGCCTATTTTTGTAAAAAAAATGTAAACAAAATATCTGTTCCATATTTTGATTCCCAGACAAAAATATGGAGTGCAGATAGGGCTACCAAACGTCAGTATATAGCCTGACGTGTCAGGCTTTTTATGCATATGTCAGGCTCAGGCTTTTTTGTTCTTCTGGCTACTAGGAGTAATTATTACAATTTAAAAATCAATTCAATTTGAAAAAAAGAATTTAAATTACTGTTTTTTTTTTTAAATTTAATATAGGAAATAAATCAAAGTTGTTATATACACGGCTGTTCTAATTTCCATTCGAATTCTATATCCTCACGTTTTCGAATTATCGCTGTTCCGAATGCCGTTTTCGAAAACGTTTTGCGGATTCGGCAAAACGAACGGATCTACAATCCGCCAAATTGACGTTTTAAATTCGGTTATCCTTTTGTTGGCGGATTACAATTTCGTTGTTGACAGCTCTTGGATACATAACAGCTGATTTCGAAAATGATTTGTTGATCAAGTTGGTAAAACTTAAAACTAAATCCGACTTTAAATCAGAACAACCGTTTTCAATCCGCACGGATTCAATTTTCGTTTCGGTTTTCAAATTCGACCGAATATCAGAATAGCCGTAATAGTCTTGGAGGCTTTATGAGGTAAGATGTTAACTACAAACTTTACTACAAACACAAGCAATACCGCTGATGGCTGGTTGGACAAGCTTTTTCAGGAAATGCACTTTTCGGGTTGAATTTTGGGTTAAGTTTAACGATCCCTTAAAGGATTTATAATTATAAATAGGGTATCAAATGAATTTACGAATCCACCGAACAGACTTTTATTGGTAAGTGTGAGAACCTCGCTCACCGAACGGCAACAGTAAAATTTACTAACATTTTGGCAAATTTTTAAACAGTCCTCGTTTAAGGAATACAACCGACTCTAGTTAACGCAGTCGTTAAGTTGCGAGCCCTTGTCTAACCATTTCTTAATTTTAAACTCTATAAACAACTTTTCTAACTAATGAAGGTTTTTAGCGCATTTGTAAGGTTTTAAGCGCATTTGTAAGGTTTTTTTTTATGATTTGTGGTAGATCATTCGACTGCAGATCGAGAGATTCACGGTTCAAATCCGGGTGTCCTCTTTGAAAATTAAATTTTTTTGTATTTTTTTTTTTATTTTTTTTAACTCCCCGGGCGATTTTGTGATCAGAAAATGATTTGCCACGATATGGTAGTCCAACACTATGTACCACATTCTTTTTTGTTTTTGTTGGGGCGGTCGACCAAATACAAGTTTGTATTGTAAATATATTGTTTGGTGTCGTTGTCTATTGAATCGGGGGGTGGAGATGGTGTTGCTTTGTCGTGGTAATGGTTACCGGGTACATGCACCACAAATTAAAGCTAAGACAGTTTTCGTGATTGTTGATTTAAAGGGTTTTCCAATAAGAGGTGTTATTTTGAATAGCCCGCTATTTCGGTAGCTGTCACTTTTGAAGCTGTCATTTTTTGACATTTGACAAGTAGAAACTACGCCATTAATAAAAATAGAACGATACACGCTTCAACAACGCATTGAAATTATTAAAATTCACTATAAAAATGGTGAAAATTTGGCAGAGACGGTTCGTAAAACTAAAACATTTTTGGGTCGTCGTGAAGCACCTTGTCGGACCGCAATACAGAAATTGGTGGACGAGTTAGTGATGTGAAGAATAAACGTGCACGTCGCTCAAGAACAAATGAGAATATTGCTGTTGTAGCCCAAAGTGTTGAAGAAAACCCAGGTTTGTCCATTCCTCGTCGTTCTTTGGAATTAGGCATTCCACAAACGTCATTACACCGTATTTTGCATAAAGACTTGGTTCTTGAGGCTTATAAAGTTCATTTAACACAAGAACTCAATCCGGCTGATCATCAACAACGTCGTGTCTTTGCTGATTGGGTCCTTGAAATGCATGAAAATGATCCGGAATTTCATCGAAAAATCATCTTGACTGATGAGGCCCATTTCCACCTCGGAGGCTACGTCAACAAGCAAAACTGTCGCATCTGGGGCTCGGAAAACCCAAGAGTTATTGTTGAAAAGCCTCTCCATCCTCAACGCGTGACTGTTTGGTGCGGTTTATGGTCCGGCGGGGTCATTGGACCTTACTTTTTCGAAAATGAGGCTGGAGCAACAGTTACGGTCAATGGATTGCGCTATCGAGAGATGATTAATGGTTTTTTATGGCCGGAATTGGATGGTATTGATCTGGACAACGTTTACTTTCAACAAGACGGCGCTACGTGCCACACAAGCAATGAAACCATCGATCTTTTACGGGAAAAGTTTCCGGACCGTGTTATCTCTCGAAGGGTGATCACAATTGGCCACCGAGATCTTGTGATTTAACACCTTGCGACTTCTTCCTTTGGGGCCACGTGAAAGATAAGGTCTACGCCAACAGCCCAGCGTCGATTCAAGACCTCAAAGATGGAATTCGTGATACTATCGAGGACATAGGACAGCCACTTTGCGATTTGGTTATGGAAAATTTCATGAAAAGGATATGGTCCTGTAAGCGTGGTCGTGGCGGCCATTTGGCTGATGTTGTGTTCCATTATTAACGGCAGACCTTCCTCTTTATAATGAAATAAACATCTGATCATTTATCTCAAAAAATGCCATTTTTCTTTGAATATCAAAATAACACCTCTTATTGGAAAACCCTTTACAAGCTAAAAATCTTCATCAAACATTTTTCTTTAAATTTTTGTTATGAAATTACAAACTTTGAATGGATAAAGTATACTTTAAAAAAGATAGAGTTTGCTGCTTTTAAAGTTAGACGAGTGCTTTAGCGTTAAAGTATACTTTATATCGTTTAAAATTATCAAAGCGTCGACTCTCATTCTAAAACTCATTTTTAGCGTCGGCGTCGAATTTAAAAATGATTCAGAGTAGGTTTTAAATGTTTTAAATTTTGCGCCATTTTTTCTCACTCAAAGCAGCCTCGGGCTGCCACTTTTGACATAGAATCTACTGAAGTCAGGTCACCACAGTTATGTCGTTTTCGTTTGGATGCTAGGAGTACTCCTTTTGCACTCCTTTTTCACTCCTACTACTTCAAAAGTCTTCGATTGGCTGTTCCGAGTAATGTTTTCGGAGTGTTCTTCTGTTCCCAATTTCACATTGGAGTAGACGAGGAACACACACATACTTGTTAAGTTTTTCGTTGGATTAATTGTCAAAAGTGATAAATACTTGAAGAAGCCATTTTGTTAAATGGCGGCTTTAGGTAGTGTGTGTGTAAATTTACAAAAGTGGGTGTTTTCATATTCGATTGGAATTAAAAAGGAGTAGAATAGACCAAAAATCCAATCGAAAACGACATTAGTGAAGCGCGTCCCAACATACAACCCAAAGAGTGCATTTTCTAACCGAAGCAACCTAAAATGGTTTGGGAATAAAGCTATTGGTTTATATCCTCTTTTTCTACAGCCGCTATAAGATTGTGTAATCTAACGGTCGCACCCCAATATTAAAGTTTATTTTTGATTAATTTATTCCAAATAAAATTTATTTTGAAAACAAAAATGTTTTTGTCAGGCTCTTCTATTTATAAAAAAAAAAAATCATACTTTTCTCTCCTAACCGTCAGACTTTTAAGTTTTTGTTGATGGTAACCCTAAACGCAGAACACTTTGAATAAGTCCGAAGTTCAATACAAATCGTTGGAGCCTCTACCGAGAGGTAGAAGACTGCATGGCATGAACACATTGAAGATGCATGATGATATGATATCTTTAGCTAGAAAATATTCAAAAGTACCTATATCTACTCACAAACTGATTTTTTGTTCGATTTTTTTTTTGTGTAAAATCGAATGTTTTTCAAAATTTTTAAATACAATATTGCACTAGATTTTTAACCGAATTGGTCTAACCATCAAAAAGATTTACGTGAATAACTCAAAAATAACACGATTTTCTCAAAAAAATGTGGAATGCCTACTTCCGTTATATTAGTTTTTTTTTTTGCCAAAAACCTTAAACGCAGTTTTCTCACAACCACTTTGCTTATTTTTATTACCATAACGAAGTTTAATCAAAATTGTCGGAGCCGTTTTCGAGAAAATTTGAAAAAAAACCAAAATTATTGTACGACCGCTACCAAATATAAAGCAAATCGGCTCACCCATTTAGGCTTTATGCAAAATAAGAGTGGACGCATGGACGCACAGACCGACGGACGGTATGATGAAAGATGAAACCCATACTTTTTCGGACTTATCGATCACCGTAGTGTTACTTTTGATTATACAACCTCGATTTTACACGAAACCAATGCCTACTTGCCCTATAGTACAAATAAAAATTCAAACGTATAGGTACATAATATATATCAATATTAAAAACAATTTTCTATTAACAAAAAATGTTTGCACAATTTACTATATTCAATATAGATACACTATACAATATTCTATATAAATACTTGGACTACCTACTTAAGAGTGTGTGCTTACAATAATTTAACGGAATTTGTCCAATTTATGAACAAAATATATCCAGTCGATCATAATTTTCTTTATGCGAACTTTTTAGAGAAAAACTGAAACGTAGTTTACTCACAAACGCTTCAAGAATTATTAACACACAGTTTATTCGAAACCTCTGAAGCCGTTATCAACAAAATATAAAAGAAAACCTCCACCAATTCGTCTACTCATCAGTAAAATAACACAATAATGGTCCACACTAAATTGCACTACTTTTTTCACTCTATAAGAGTTGAATTGGGAAACATTTTGGTAAATTTAAATGATTTCCAAAAACTTAAAGTTCTTATTTACATTTTCAAGTACATTTTTGATATTAAATTGGCTTACTTTCTGAACTTGGCTATCATCTGAATGTTAGCTTTAAAATTTCAAATAGCTGCAACGAGCACAAGCTTAGATACGTTGTGATTAAATTTAATAAAATACCGAGCAAATTTTGTTCTGTTTTGTTTGAAGCGGCCAAGAAGTGTAAAGTTGTGTTGTGTGCAAAGAACTAAGGAGTTATATTTTGAATATATCTGCATAACTTGTGTAACAAAAAATAAATATTTATTCAAAAAAATAACTTGATCAATTGACAGTCTTATGAGAGTAGAAATAAACGTTTTTCAGGGCCAGCTAGAGGGGGAAAAAGGCGCTCTGTGGTTCAAGTTATACCTATGGAGAGGAGGTCTTATCTTTCTTCTGTATACGAGTATATTGATTCCGAAAGTGTTCCTGTGTATGTTTTGGTCAAAATCGGTCTAGCAGTTTGCCAACAAGGTGCAGCAGCGTATGCAGTTTCAGACTAATTTCACAAACCACAATCCGATTTAAAAATAACATTTTTTGTTACATAAACGACGATGACGCAACAATAAGAAGACCGTTCAGCATTAATTTGTGCACGGAATCAAAAAACAAGATCGGTTGAAACGTCCGATCAACATGAATCATGAATTAGACAAGTTTGAGTCAGAGCTTCTACTACCACAGCAGCTGAAACGCCAAGCCAGCATGAATCGCGCCTGGAACAAGTTATCCAACAACTGCATTTTGAGAGCGAAACAACGCTCGCCGGGCTCCGCTATTTATTTATATTTTTGTTTGTAATTTTTATTTGAAGATTAGGTTTATCTGCCCGTACGAAGCCGGGGTGGGTCAGCTAGTTTGAAATAACTAATACTAAATCAATGACGTATTGAAATAGTAGCTGTTAAAAAAGAATACGGAAGTACTTAACTGCAAAGGTATCGAAATGTCCCTTCTACGTTTTTTTTTTTTTTTTTTTTTTTTATTTGTGTTGTGAATTTTGTTTACAGCTTTTTTGACAATAATTGTAGTAGATTGAAGAAAATTGTAGGGATTTCGTTAGCGAAAAGAATAAATTGTTTATTGGTATAGGATTCTATTTTAGCTCTCGATTTTATGTTATCCTTACAGCTAATTGAAAGTTGACATAAGTGCTTGTTTATTATAGTAGGACCCAATGAGTTGTTCTTAACAATTTTTGAACATTTTATGTCTGCACCCATTTTTTGAGGGCAATTTCGGGAACTTAAATTAAATATGTCTATCTATAAAGTGGTCCTACTGCTTCTTTGGGCTAATAAGATAATTTCCCGACTTCTTCCTCATTGTTAAATTTTTTTTTTTTGAATATATTGTTTTAAAAATGGATGTTTTAGACCCAAAAAACATCGAATTTTTAAAGTTGTTCCAGTTGCTGTGAACATTGTTTCAAGTTTGTGGACCTCTATGTTCAAAATTTCAAAAGTTATCTCCGAAAATCGAAAAAAATCTAACTTTATAATTTCTTTTTTTTTTAAGGTTTTAAAATGTTCTTAGACTTTTGTTCAAAAAAATTAAAATTGTAAAGGGTGTATTTTTAAAGATAATACTTTTTCAATACTTTTTCAAAAACGCAAAAAACTCCCCTCCCCAATATTGTATTTTTTTTTTTTTTTTCAAAAGCATTTGCTTCATATTTTTTGATGATAAATCTATGTGTTGAGAAAATATTGTGTCCCTACCCATTACCACCCTAAAATCGAATTTAAAAAAAAATCATCTACAAATTTTTGAACTTTGTAAAAACTTCTTTAGTCCTCTTTTCAAAAATCAAAAATTCAAAAGTTGTTCCAAGTTCAGAATTGCTTAAATAGAAATTTTTCAAAGATTCATCCAAACATATTGAAAATTGAAGATCTTATGCCGAAGAAAGACTTTCAAAGAAAATATCTATTGCACCCACCCCACGTTTTCGTTTCAAATGTATGTGGCTTGTAGCTTTTATCTTAGACTTTTTAGCCCGTTTTAAAATCGTTGTATATTGAAAATAATAATTTTCTGCGTTTAAGTTTTGTGCTTGTAATATTTTGCAATTTATTTTCAATAAACTTACTGAAACTTTAAACACACATAGAAGAAAGCAAGCTAAAATGGATGTTATAACAAACCCATAATAATTCCGCGTACGATTTCTTTCAATTTGAAATTTCGATTCTTGGTACCTACATGTATGTATGTATGTATGTATGTTTTTTTAAACTTGCCTGGTGAATGTCGCTGTGTTACAAAGCATTTCGGGCCCTATTTATCAAAGACCTTGGAGATCCTGTACTCTGCAGCCCGCCCCTGACCACTCAACGAAGAAAGACAATACCTACTCAAAAATGCTCCTATTTATTCTCCTGCAAACTTCCTATCTCTTAAATGAGTTATCATCTTAATAATATCGCTCAAAACAACTACAAAGATACTGCTGGCGGTAGCACATCTTCAGCTTTCAACAGTCTGGTTCCTCCCCATTACCTGTTTCTCGTGATGATAACAACAATCAATAAAAATCAGCGATCAATAACATTGCAAATGTTGTATAGTGAGATAATCAAACTAAAGATATTTAATAATAGTGAGACGCTGTCTGAAATTAAAACTCTTGAAGACTATAGTAAGAGGATTGGATTGGAGATTAAGCGTGCGATGTTCTCGAGCAGCTAGAGAAACGCTGAGAGTGTTGTAATATTTTAGAAATTACAGATGTAAGCAATACAAGCGTTAATTGAACAGAACAAATATTATTAACATTTAACAACAATGATGGGTGAAGAAAACAATACCACCGAAATAAAACAGTGATAATGTTAAGAGTGTTGAAACAAATAAAAACAACTAGAAAAATATGACACCCACATTATGTGTGTAAAGTTTACAACCAATTAATTCACTTCAGTAAAGTGTAATGACGATACTAAGAGAAAGCCAGTTACGTAACTACGAGGGGGTGGGGGCAAAAAAGGCAATTGCCTCCCCCCCCCAGAACCATACAAAATTCCTATTAAAATGTTTGAAATTTTTAGAAATTGTTCCAAATAAACATTTTAAAAGAATGGAGCTGCAAATATGACACTTTACTTTATCATAAACTGTAAAAAAAAAAAAATATATGAGTGCCGGGACTCACGGTTAAATATGTGTAAACATCAACGTTTGTCCAAGTGCCTAATTTTTGTTACTGAACGTCATCAAAAGAAACATATTGAATAATTAACACTACATTACCTATCTGTAGGCAGTGCTTAAAAAGCTTAGTGTTGAAAGAACGGCAGCGAAATACCCAGTGGGGGATCCGCTGTAACGAAATTTCCAAGCACTAAAAGGCTGGTGACGAAGTGTCCAACGAACGGTGAAGGTTCGGTACTGAAAGGTCCTGCTTCGTAGTTCACTCTCAACTTTAAGATGACTTCACATTACACATGGTTATTGTTTATGGTAATCACTCTCTGAGCATCGACAAACAACAACTGTCAGCGGAGAGCACTAAAATCGTGGTTTCAATTAAATGACACCGTACCCAAATTCCAAAGGAACTTAATGGTTTGACTGACAGGGGCCGAATTAAAATATCCAGTTAGAACTGTAAACGAACTTGCAACCCTTATGAAACTCCATCTTTCCATCGAGTAAAACTTACAAAAAGTTCAATCTTAATTTTATACTGAACGAACCTCAAATGAATGTCAGTATGAGATAGCCGGCGAACTATATATCTTGAATTTTTAGAATATTTAGTTGCAGTTGTTGTCAGTGGAAATCACTAAAATTGCAGTTTCAATCGATTGACACCATCAATCGCCTATGGATTTGGACGCTGTGATTTTTAATGAATGTTAACTTCGTGGAAGTACAAAAGTAGGCGATAACTCTGCAATTTGTTCAACCTCAGCTATTTTGTATATCCCAGACACCTACGTCTCTCGCCTACGTGCCTAAAAATTGCAAGAAGAAATTGCATCGTTTAAAAGCAGTATAATGTAAACGTAGAATTTAAGTTCAGATTTATATCACTGAACGCACCCGATATCCTACCATGCCTACAGCCATTGATCTACCATACCTACAGTCAATTGTCAATCAATACAGCTGACTATTATTATTTTTGTTTTGATTTTGTTTTCTTTTTAATTACTAGTGTCGCGTCCATTTTGTTCGGGGAGTAATTGAAAATTAAAGAAAAAAATATAAAAATATAAGTTTTAAAATGATAAAATCGTCGGTCGCGCTAAAAACAATTTGCTTTCGTCGTTGGCAAAACAATATAAATGAGTGGTCGCGATAAAGTATAATCTAATTGTCGGTCGCGTTAAAAAACAATTTGTTTCGGTCGGGTCTAAGCATATTTCGTAACGTAACGTGCTACAATGTAATTTGCACGACGGAACGTTGCACAGAAAAGTTCACGTTTTTTTTCCACTCTACCGCGAGCATAGATGTTTACACATCAACAATTTGTTTCGGTCGGGTCTAAGCATATTTCGTAACGTAACGTGCTACAATGTAATTTGCACGACGGAACGTTGCACAGAAAAGTTCACGTTTTTTTTCCACTCTACCGCGAGCATAGATGTTTACACATCAAAAACTCCTGTACCTACCCACTAACCGTTCGGCTTCTCTTTGCTCCTCAAATTTTATTTTTTTTAGGTACATACTTCAAAAATCTTAAGTATGTGGGTTGGTTCAAAACAATAAAAAAAAGAATCGTATGCCGGAAGGGGGGCAATTTTATGAAAAAGAGTCTTATTCCCGATTTCATAAAGGACTTTTAAATATTTAAAGCCCATTTTCGTCTCAATAAATTTTAAAAGTGTGATTTGTGAAGTCTAATATGTCAGATGTCAGCCGATGAGTAAGAAAATTATAGATGATATTTAGCAGTCACTTTTTTATTTAATTTCTTGCAAATATAAATTGTGAATAGGTCGAAACAAAAATAAAGTTTGTGTGTAGATAATAATCTTTTAAGGCTCTCCAAAGCCAACGCGAATACTTCCGAACGACGACAAGACTTTTGCCTTTCTTAATTTATTTACATGGAGATAAATGAGAGCACCCACATTGGAGCGATGTGAATCTTCAAACATTGTTCAGTCATCGCATATTCGCTCCGAATGTTTAGCGTTGGTTTCGGAAAGCCTTAATAATTTGTTTGTTTTTAGAATAATTGATTGTTCATCTGAGGATGAAGAGCAACATAAAGTAAGACGTCCAAGAATATTCCGAGTTCGTATTGGAATCCGTTCTCCAAATATTTTTTTTTTTTCGTAGCATTTTTTTCTACATATAATGCTTTTTCACGTGCATTTCGAATGTGAGATAAAACAACCTATTTTCATATCCAGGGATGTAAGGAAAAACCAATTTTAACTAAAATTTCCTTTTTTTAGATGGTGAAACTGGAAATATTTAAAGGTCTGATAAAAATTAAGAGGACTTTAGATAAAAGGGATTTTAGTGTATTTTTATGAAATCGGGCATTAAAATAGAAAAACAATTATTCAAAAACAACAGCGACCCTCACTATATCGCGACCTTAGGACAACAAGGTTCTAACTTACATTTTTGCCAAAATTGAGTTATACATTGAATCGTACTAAAAAAGCTATGTTCTTTCGATTGCCGCTATCCGTATCTCTCTATCTCTTATGGTTGCGGTAATAATTTTAAAAAATCAGGGAACAAGGTTCTATCTACGCATAATTAAGTTCGATTTTAAGTTCACAAAGCTCTAACCAGCCAGATAGAACCTTGCGTTACAATACAAACAAAAATATTTCGTAGATAGAACCTTTTTTCGCTGTAGACAGAACCTTCTTGTTCCAGGGCATCCAATTGTTTGAATCAAGTGTGATGTTTAATTTGTGCCTAGCGATGAGCAACAAAGTTCTATCGATTTTTTTTATTTAAATTACTAAATAACTACTTATTATATTTTAAATTTTTTAATTGCGAAAAAATCAGAAAAAAATAAGCTGTAGCTACACATACACACGTTTCGATTCAAATCAATGCAAAAAAGTTACACAACATCAAATATTCCACCTTAGTTTTCTCGAAAGTGATAGGTGTGCAGTTAGAACCTTCTTGTCCTAAGGTCGCGATATATCTTTATAAATATTCTTTAAGCTAAAATTCCAATTTATCAACGAGCGTTTTAAATCAACTTGTTTGCCTGAATACTTTTAGTGAAATTAATTTTATTTTTAATGTTTTTTTTTCTTTTTTTAATTTCACTATATTAAGTGCTACCTCCTATCAATTCAAGGTCAAACACTGAAACCTCTTTCTTTCTATCATTTTCTTTTTAAATTAAGTTGTTTTTGAAAAATTAATTTTCAAACTCAGTTTTCAAAAAAAAAAATGAAAAAAGAATTTCAAACTAATTTTTTTCAAAAATTTAGGTTATTAATAATTATTTTTGTTTTGAAAATTCAAAAATTCAATGTTCTTATAAGTTTTAAGTCAAAAACAGAAAACTGGATGCTCAATTGTCTTGTAATTTTTGAGAAAATTGAAAATAACTAAAAAGGATCTTTAGAGCAACTTAAGCAACGGAAAGGGAATTTTATTTCTGTTATTTTCAATTTTCTAAAGAACTAGAAGGAGATATAAAGCATTCAAAATTAAATCATATTAGGATTTCTCTATTATATTTTTCTTATTTATGTCATGCACGAATTCCAAAAATATTTAATCAACAAATCCTCCAATTGACTAACTTAACACCATGGTGTAGCTGTAGCAAAAAGTTAAAGAACTGCTTCACATTTAAGTGCTGGAGCGGTGTTGGCGGGCATTTCTAACAGAAATCCCCTCAGGTAGTCGGAGAATTCCCTTTTTCCCACATTTCTTTTCTTTTTTTCCTTTTTATTTCGAACAGAATAAAAAAAAGATATTTTGTGTGGGCGGGCATTTCTAAGAGGAATCCCCTCAGCTAGTCGGAGAATTCCCTTTTTTCCCACATTTCTTGTCTGTTTTCCTTTTTATTTCCCACAGAATAAAAAAAAGATATTTTCATCAAGTATTTAGGTATTAGTATTAGTATTATTAGTATTAGGTTGGAGTGTTTTTGATTAAATTAAATTCTTTGTTAAAAAAATAAATAACGGGTGATTTTTTAGCTGGTTTGGTTTTGGCAACACTGGTTTTGACAGCTGACGTGTGTTTAGTACCTTGTGTCACTGTCAAACAGCTTCAGTTTGGTTTGCAATTTAACCATGGATCGTCTTACAAATGAACAACGCTTGCAAATTATTGAATTTTACTATCAAAATTCGTGCTCGGTTCGAAATGTTCATCGCGCGCTGCTTGTGTTCAGCGATGAGGCTCATTTTTGGTTGAATGGGTACGTAAATAAGCAAAATTGCCGCATTTGGAGTGAAGATCAGCCAGAAGCATTGCAACAGCTACCAATGCATCCCGAAAAAGCCACTGTTTGGTGCGGTTTATGGGCCGGCGGCATTATTGGGCCTATTTCTTCAAAGATGATGCGAATCGCAGCGTTACTGTCAATGGTGAACGCTACCGAGCGATGATAACAAACTTTTTTTTGCCCGAAATGGAAGTTCTTGACTTGCATGATATGTGGTTTCAACAAGACGATGCCACATGCCACACAGCACGCGAAACAATGGCGCAATTGCGAGGCGAGTTTGATGAACAGTTAATTTCACGTTTCGGGCCGGTCAATTGGCGGCCTAGATCGTGCAATTGACACCATTAGATTATTTTTTGTGGGGGTATGTCAAGGCTAATGTCTATAGGGACAAGCCCGCTTCGATTGACGCACTGATGGAAGCCAACATCCATGCATTCATTCGTGAGATACCGGCCGATATGTGTGAAAGAGTATGCCAAAATTGGACTCAGCGGATGGGCTACCTGAGACGCATCCGCGGTCAACATTTGCATGAAATTATCTTTAAACATTAAATTGCAAGGTTCAAACTATCGATTCAAATAAATATTTCATTCATTTTTTCAAATTTTTTGTGTTTTTTTTTTAAAAAAGTTCTAAACCTCTTAAAAAATCACCCATTATATGTAATTCAATTTATGTTTTATCCCAGAAGTCATGAGTATTATTTGAAGAATCTTTTTTCTGAGAAAATAATTCGGATATTTCTGTAGATTATTTCACGTGTTTTTGTTTTAATAATTCAAAAAAAAATATATTGTAATTTTTTGTATAATCTCTTTTTCTCAGTGAAATTTTATAAAAAAGGAATTCCCACAAAATGAGTCGATTTTCCCTGTGTCCCTTTTGAGGTCAAAATTCCCATAGAAATGTATTTTTCGCGTTATCTCACACCTTTGAGTATTAACTAGCTTTAATTTTTTAATCTGAAATTTGGATCTCTGAAGAAGAAAAACTTGCCGTTGATAATAATTACTTGAAGATGGAAGTTTACAAAAGTAATTGAAAAAAATTACCTAGGTTTATTAGGTCCTCCAAAACTCTTACGTGATGAAGCAATTCTTAGATGGTATTAGAGCTTTTATAACAAAAAAAGTCAAATTTAGCATACAAATCTTGTTTCTTAAACGAATTTTTGACTTTCAAACACCCATGTCTCTATTTGTAAAGTTTTTTTTTCAGATTTTTTGAAGTAAAGTTCTTAAGGCATGTAATTTTGACACATAATTTTGTTGGTACGTATATGTGTTACTGTTAGCCCCCGTGATGTTAGAAATACTAGTATTGCCCGGTAAATCTCAATGCAGATTATGGGAAAATAAGTAAACACAGAAAAGCCAAAACACAAAATTGTTTTGATATATGTGTTACTGTAGATAACCGGGTTGATCGAAATACTAGTATTGACGGGTAAATTATTAATTGAATTGAAGTTCGTAAGGCAGGGTTCTGGGAAATGAAGTTAACACAATAAAGCCAACATGCGCAATTTTGTTGATGTAGATGTATGTTACTATAAACCCCAGATTGTTCGAAATCCTTGTATTGACCGGTAAACAATAAATGTTACCTTAGAGATATACCGAGAGTTTTGCATAAGATGCGGCCAAAAGTCTAGAGCGTGTAAGCTGGGTGAAGACAAGAAACAAATCGTAATGGGTGGAGCGGGTCTATTTCCCCCTGTTTAGGCGGATAGTGTAATTTTCTAAAAAAATCGTCTTGAAATAGAAAAACATCATTCAAAACTAGCGGCAACACTAAAGATGTCATGTTGTACCTTTTTTAAAGCCAGAAATCCATTTTTAAATTCTGTTTTAGTGAATAGTTTTTAAAAAATTAATTTGAAAGTCAAATTAAGGGAATGTTTTTTCTGTTATTTTCAGTTTTCTCAAAAATTAAAATGCATTTAATCATAAGCTGTTAATGAAGTCGACGTGATTGCAACGGAAATTAGCAAAGCATTTGACAAAGTATCCCATACTGTTATTATTTTTAAACTGAAGGCTTATGGATTCCCATTAATGTTTATATCTTGGATTCAATCGCATTCAACTGATCGTCGTTATACAGTCCTATTTAGATCCTGCAGATCTAAAGCAATTTGTTCAACATCTGGTGTCCCTCAAGGAAGCCATTTAGGTCCTCTCATATTTTTGCTAACTATTATTGATCTCGATTTTAAGCTAGAAGGTTCGGACCTTCAGATTTTCGCTGATCACATGCGTATTTCAAAACCTATAAAATGTATGGAAGACGCTCAATTACTTCAAACTGACCTTAATAATTTCTTTATTTGGTGTCAACACAATTTCCTTTAGCTCAATGTGAATAAATGTCAAGCTATCACATACTCTCGAAAACGCCCTCCCTTGTTTCAGCGTAAATATTTCATAAATAACGAACCTGTTGCCGTAGTCAATCTCATTCGTGACTTAGGTGTTATCTGTGATATGCAACTTAATTTTCGTGCTCACTATGAAAGTATTATCAATAGAGCTAATTCCAGTCTCGGTTTTATAAAACGCTGGTCCAAAGAATTCTCCAATCTATATGTTACCAAGTCTCTGTATTTTACCATCGTTAGACCCCTCCTTGAATATGCCTCCCAAGTCTGGTCGCCAAACCACCATGTCCACATTCAACGTATAGAATCCGTTCAACGTAGGTTCATCCGATTTGCTCTGCGCGACCTTCGTTGGGATGACGCATATATTCTACCCCCCTACGAAAACCGTCTGACATGCTTTTCGTACACCAGCTAATAACTGGAAACATTGACTGCGCTGGCTTGGCTAGTAAAATAAACTTGAACACAAATCATCGTCGTCTGAGGCCCATACCACTTTTCAGTATCCCCTTCCACTAGAAACACTAGAATGCTTCGCAAAGTAAATAACGCCTCCATTTTTAATTTAAACCATTCCAAAACTTCTCTCAAACTTGCTCTCCAATCATAATCATTTGCTATCCTAGTTTCCTAACATTCCTATTATGTTTGTTTTTTTAATTTTCTTTAGTTTTAAGCTTTCAATTTCTTTTCAGTTTTAAGTTTTTAAGATATATGCTTGTATTAAGCTGAGAGAAATTAAATCATCTGGTTTTTAATCTTTGACTGACGAAAACTTTTGAACAATTTTTTTTTTTAATTTTTATAAATTAGCATTTCTTAGAAGCTTACAAATTGCTGACATTAAGTAATCCAAAAGACCTAATATCATAGGGTGGTTTTTGTCTTCTATAAATTGTAAAATTATGTGCACCTACACTAAAAGAAAATATCAGCTGAAATTAACTAGAAATTAACCAATTATACGGTTTTTACTTTTCTATGTTGTGTTTAAATGAAGAGGGACAGTGTCAAGTTTACTCAACACCAGGTTAAGTTAAAAAACTAATTAATTTTAATTTTCTATTCAACTTATAGCCTTCTTATCAAAAACATAAAGCTAATTTACTGGCCCCACGCGCGCTATAATAACTTAACGCTTATTCATTTCAGCCTTTTGAAAAAAAAAACAATTCTATGAAAGGTTAAGTCAACAGGTAGGTACATAAAGTAAAATTCAAATTGACAAGATACAATGTCAAAAAACACGATTAACACACGGTCATGTGAAAACCTTGAAAAAAAAATTTTATTAACAGGAATCAACATTAAGAAACTGAACATGAGCACTTAATTCACTTTTGGTTGAATGGATATACGTAAATAAACAAAACTGCCATATTTGGAGTGATGATAATCCTCAAGGGTATGTTGAGACACCGTTACATCCACAAAAACTGACTGTTTGGTGTGCTTTATGAATTGGTGGAATAATTGGTCCGTACTTCTTTAAAAACTATGCTGGCGGCTGGGCAGAACGTTACAGTCAATGGTCACCGCTATAGAGCCATGATTACTGACTTTTTCGTTCATCAATTGAACAACCATGATGTGCAGGATCAAGACGGCGCCACATGTCACACAGCTCGTGCCACAATTGATTTATTGAAGGAAACGTTTTGGTAACCGCATAGTTTCACCTTGCGGACCCGTGAATTGGCCTCCAAGATATGTGAGATATGTGAAGTCACTAGTCTACGCCGATAAGTCCGAAACGATTGACCACTTGGAGGACAACATTCGCCGCGTTATTGCCGATATACGGCCACAAATGTTGGAAAAAGTCATCAAAAATTGGGCCTTCAGATTAGACTACCTCCGAGCCAGCCGTGGCGGTCATATGCAAGAAATCATATTTAAATTATAATTCCAGTGGATTATCTTTCGAATAAAGTAAATTTCATGTCAATTTAAAAAAAATCATCTTTGTTTGATCGCATTTCAAAGTTCTATACTTCTAAAAAATTATTACAGTCACTTTCGTCAAACGTATATCAATAGTTATTTAGACTAGCAAACAACAGTGTTAATAAAATTATGATAATTAGTGTTATACCTTATTAATTAACTTCCATTGACTCTGACACATGCCCTGCATCTCTCAATGAAAGATCTTTTAAGCTCTTCAAACCGAACACTAGAGCCCAGCCAAGTTCTCGGCACTAAGCCTTTTTATGGGAACAAAGTCAGGTGATTTTTGACCCCTCTCTAACTTGAGCTAGCCAGTGTGCCTGACCTAATTTCAACTCCCTAGCATTAGTGTTTCCCAAGATATGCATAAGACTTCAAAAATCACTAAAACCTCCTTATGGAAACTCTTCCCGACACTGTAGAATCGCAATCTTGTAATTTCACATAACAGTAGGTCTAGTAGTTCATACAAAAAAATTGAAAATTTCAGGTTTTCCATCTAGAAGGCCCGCTTTCTTAGAATTGTTCTAATTTATATAAAGCACTTCTGATTATTTTGTAAAATGATGAAATTTGGTAGTGAACCTTTCATATTTTAGTCAGAAATTATTAAATAACAACAAATGTCTCTCATAATTTGGAGACTGACCACCAAACTAAAATAGCTTGATTGGTGAGTTCCCGTAAAAAAGCTGAAATTCCAGCTTAAAACTTGGTGGTAGCAGATTAATTCATAACAAAATACAAAAGATCTCTGGAATAATAATTTAATTTATTTTTTGTTTTAATTCTAAAATAAGTCTATCCAAATATATTATCCCAAATATGATACAAACAATTTTTCTTCACCGGCTCGTTTGTTTTTAGATCAATGATACTATTCTGGTATAATTTCAATAACCTCCTATCTGTTGGGCCCCAATCAGGCTTAGGTTGGAAAGATCTCAGAAATCGAGAAGGTCCTTGTGGTGTTTTAAGATATCCACCAATGCCCCAAAATAATACTTGTGAAATTCCAAATGCCGATACACACCAACCAAAAGCTGAATGAGAGAACACAGAATAAATGTTAAAATATTATATTAAAAATTTGAAATGACAATACTCTTACTTTGGAGGCCTATCGTGAATGTGTATCCATTGTATTTAACTGGCTCATAGTTCACCAAAGTATAAATCAAAATTGCAGTCATAAATGCTGGGGTAATAATAGCCCAGCAAAGCCTATAATATAAGCTTGTCTTGCGTCGCAGCATGAATTCAATATCCGCACAGAATCGTTTAACACCTAAAGAAAGAAAAATTTAATTCATAAAAGAACAAACATCTTTGAGAAACACTATCTTACCATAAATCCAGCCGACAGAAATCAATTGTACGATAGCTAAACACAGTATTATAAAGGTAACGCCATAAAAGTCTAACAAATTAAGGATAAACTGTCCTCCAGGTGTAATGTAGACTAATCCAATGCAGAAACCACAAACTGATATGATTGCAACAATAACCCATTGTTTGACTTTTGGGAATTGATCTTTGGCCACGGTTAGGAGGCAGGAGACTATCCCAACATTGCTGCCAAGGCCGAGAACGAAAAGCATCAGAAAGAAGAGCACTGAAAAGAACTGTAAGCAAAATTGTACAATTAATTTTAAATTAAGAAATTATTATAAATCTGTCTTTTTTTTAACTTGTTATAACTTAAAGAGTCTTAGTTTGTTGATAGACACATGAACCCATGTTCTGTAACTCACGCATCGAAAAAAATGTCGAGAAACGATGAAAAATGGAACAAAACTCAAATGATTCACTTGGGTCACCGAGCGAGGTAGGTTGCTCTTGTCCGCCATTTCATGCTAGTGCAATATAGTTCTTTCAAGGTAGTTATAAACACATTTCTGTATCTCACCTGTGGTACTGTTGTAAATTTAGCAATTGCATCTGGATACGAAATATAAGCTAGTCCTGTTCCCCCTTTAACAACATTGGCAATGTCATCCGTCTGAGTTTCATATGCAAGATTTCCCAGAATTCCGAATATAATAACTCCTGACAACAATGAAGTGAATGTATCCAAACTTGTGACAACATTTGAGTCTCTATTAGGAAAATTGTTAGTAAGCAAACATTTTAAACATGATAACAATTCTATTCTATTTCTCACCTGTATACATTATGTTCAAATTTATTGTACGATGAATAAATAACAATATTGCCAAAGCAAATGGCCAAGGAAAAGAAAACCTGTGTCACTGCAGCATACCACACCTTAGCTGTAAACAGCATATCCCATTGCGGAGTTATAAAGAACATCACTCCTTTGCCAGCGCCTGGAAGGGTCATGGCCCGAATCAGCAGAATGAACATGACTACGTAGGGAAAAATGGCCAAAAAGTACGAAGCCTTTCCTGAGCTTCGAACTCCTTTGATTATTATTCCTGCTACCATTATCCATGTGAAGAATAAACAAATGGTCAGTTGCCAGCTAGGCATTCCGATTCCATCGTCAATTTGTTCCTTCTCTTTCAAGATCACTTGGCTGTTTTACGGTTAAATACAAGAAAAGTCAAGTGAAATTGTTGTTTCAAATTTGAAAGATATTTTTTTGCTTACGTAAAATAGAACTGCGCCGAAGGATATTTCTTCCCTTCACCAGTGACATTGCCCTTGAATCCTGAATCAATGCACGAATCTCCCCATTCGGCACGGCAATAACTCCAAGGTAGTACCGACGCGAAAGACGCAACAAGATAACGACATGTCAATGCCATAAGTGTGGCATAATAGGTGGCAAGAATTCCAGTCGATATAACCTGTCCAAATCCAACTCCTATTGCAGTTTAATAAACTGTTTAAAGAACATTTGTATTTTGAAAACAATCCACGTTACACTTACCTCTCATAATTGGTGCAAAATCATACAACTTAACGCTGCCTCTGCTTGAAAACTGCCCCAACAGCATTTCCATATAATAAATTGGCTTTCCAACTAAGAACAAAACTATAATGTACGGTATCAAAAATGCCCCACCACCGTTTTCGAGTGCAACAAATGGAAAACGCCAAACATTTCCCAGTCCAACAGAGAGAGCTATACACGAGAGTAGGAATTCGATGTCCTTGCCCCATTGGTCACGTTTCACTTGATTGTCACTTAGGTTGTCGTCAAAATCTAAAGATGAAGACTAAAATGTTGTTTATAATGAAGGATTTGAGATGAGAGGATTGTTTTGAAACTTGCCTTTTGAGAATCGCCAGCTTCAGTATCTCGAGAAACTTTCGCTATGGCCTCATCATTTATATATCCCTTGTTGTCCATGATATGTTGGTTTCAGTTTGTCTTTGAGAGACTCAACGGGTAATCCTAAACAAAAAATACAATTTTCTTTTTAAGAAGTCGTGTTATTTGGTAATATTTTGAATTTTTTAAAGGGTGTTTTGTTTAGACGTGTGATTTTCAATCTGGCAATACTTTTTTCGCAGTTGGTCTTTTTGACAGCTGTAACTTGATTTATGCTCAGTTTGGTTTGCCATTTCATAATTAATAGACTTACTCCTGAAAAACGTTTGCAAATCGTGCAAAATTTATTACCAAAACAATGTTTTGGTGCTGCGTCAAATATTCGGTCGACATAATCCCAAAATCGCATAAATTCGAGCAACCATGGTTCGGTTTCGCACCACGTTTACTGTAGTGGATAATGCGCATCCTCAGAGACGCCGTACAGCCCGCAACGAAGACGCCATTGCGTACCGAAGAAGACCCGAATGAGTACATCCGCCATCGCGCGCAACAATTGGAGCTGTCGAAAATTGGGCCTCTCGGCTGGAATTTATTCGAGCCAGCTGCGGCGGCCACTTGCCCGAAATCATTTTTAAAAAATAATGGCAAACCCTTATCTTTATAATAAAGCTAAATTCTTGGCCATAACATTAAATTATATACCCTTTATTTGTTTTTAATTTTTGTGTTTTACTTAAAATTATAGGGATATATCATTTACAATTTAAGACTGAATTTCAGCCGAAATTTATTTTAAACAATTTTATTAATTAATGACTTTCTTAATAAAGCAACTACACCTTAGTTGCCATCTTTCAGAAATAGATTCAGGCCTGCCGCCCACTAGGCAACATAGCTGCCAAAAGTTGCTAGCAACATTTGCCTGTCTTTGCTCATCACTACGTAATTTTTGAATTTAATTTGTTGACTTTTTACAAAATTTAGTTTTTTTCCATAATATCTGGTTGCCACACTGAGGGTTCTGGTGTTAAATCGAAAAATCCCAAAACGTCAAACAAAAACGACATTTTGGCATCCTATTTCTGACAGATAAAGTTGCAATCTCGAGCAACTAAAAGTGCTTAAAGTTACCTAGTGGTCCCCACTAGGTAACCATTTTAAGGTTACTTGGCGTCGTTTTCAACTAGGCAAATTTCCCAATTCCAAATCTCCCTCATGAGGTGTCCACTGGAAGTAGAATTTGTTCAGATCACAGATGACAGAACCGTCAGGATAGTACTGGAACTACTAACAGAGTTTCGAAAGAAAATGTTTCAAAGAACAAAGTTTCGAAAAGACAAAGTCCCGAGAGACAAAATTTCCAAAAACAAAGTTTCGAGAAAAAAACTGTTGTGAAAATGGCAAACGCTTTACTGCTTTACATGGCGAAATTTTTATTCTTCCTTCATTTGATGAAGGCATTAAAAGCCTTCTTATTTCTTTTCTGTAAAAAGAAGTCTTTGGACCCTTAACAATCAAGTCCCATGAAGGCCAATATTCTTAAGTTGTCCAATTCAAATAAATGTTTTTGGAAACCTTCTTCACCCAACGGGCAGTATGGTCAAACACAACTTGTGCGGCATCGAATTGAAACAAGAGATGAAGGATCAATTCGTCAACCAACAATACGTCTCCCACTGGCCAGACAAGTAAGGTATACAGCTGAGATGATATTGACCATGCAAAACGATATTGCCTGATTTCTAACTATTTTCCTCAATACACGTAAGTGTTCCCTAACTTCATAGCAAAGAGTCTTCCAATAGGGACTTCCGAACTTAGACAGTTAATAGCGGCCATATTGTCTGTCAAATTGGCTACCATTTATTCAGTCTGTTTTGACACATCACCATCTTCAACACATGCAATTGATAAAATTGTTTTATCAAAATAATTTTTCTGTTCGCGCGCTTTGCCCATTTTACGGTCACCATAATCATCCTACCGAGAGAACTATTCGCAGTGTGGTGGATAAATTTGATTCCACTGGTTCAATAAAGCAATACCTGTACGTCGCCGAAACGCAACGATATGCCCAAAACATCGCCGCTGTCCGTGAGAGTGTGCAGTAGAATCCGAGGCAGTCGATTTCGCGTCGTTCACAAAAACCTCAGCCTTTCGCAGACCACAATTTGGCAAATTTTTGGTTCGTAACTTGGGCTTGCACCCGTACAAAATGCAACTGACCCAGGTGCTGAAGGTAAAAGACCATAGACAACGGCCGGCGTGTTTTCGGTGAATGGGCTCTGGAGCAGTTGGAAACTGACCCTAATTTTCATCGAAAAATCATCTTCAGCGATGAGGTCCATTTCTGGATGAATAGGAAAGTCAACAAACAAAATTGTCGATTTTAGGACGATACCATTCCACATGAGATCCAATGCATCAAGAACCAAAAAGTCACTGTTTGTGTGGATTTTCGGCTGACGGCGTCATCTGTCTCTATTGCTTTGAGAACGATGTTGGCCAGGTCTATAGCTCGATCTTTACCAACTTCTTTTGGCCTAAATCGGATGATATGGACACAAATGACATGTGGTTTCAACAGGACGGCGGCGCGCGATGCTACGTACCATACAGCTCACACCACGTTGGAAATTCCGCACGAGCGATTCGAGGGTATGGTCATCTCACTTGGATGTGATGTGAACTGACCACTGAGATCGTGCCATTTGACCCCGTTTGACTTTTTCTTGTGGGGTTTTTTGATGTCGCAGGGCTATGCGCTGCCATCGGTAAAGTTCAGCCTGATTTTTGCGTCAGAGTCATGGAAAATTGGACATTTCGGATGCGTGCCACCCAGAGCAGCCGCGGCGGACATTTGAACGATGTTATATTCAATACATATTGGCATCAATAGCCCAATAATTCACACGCACTTTGTTTTATTTAAATTTAAAGATAGGAAGCGCTTAATGAAAGACCCTGAACAGAACAGGTTTCTTTTTACAAAGCCAAATATGTATTTAAGCATGTCATTGACTAGATCAAAACAAAACACTTATGAAATTCAAAAAAGGAAATTCCTCACGTTACTATAGCGATACTCACTTTGATTTGTTCAAATTTGTTTAATTTGTGCAAGCTGAATTCTCAAACCAACACTAAGGACTGATTGACATTGATGTCTAAAAAGCTATTAAAGCTTATGGAATTTTGCGAGTCCGGAAATGTGTTGGACTTAGTTCTATACAAAATTAATTAATTTCTTTTATGAAGCTTAAAGATGTTCATTGATAAGATATTTTATAATCTTTCTTAGCTACAAAGCGTTAATGCTTTGCAATCAGTGTGAAAACAAAATACTGAATACACTTCACACATCACGAGCAATGCAAATCCATAGATATAGGTTCCATACTTTATCATTTGAATGTACATATGTCTTGAGATTTTCCCCTTAAAGGCTTTGAGATAAAATAAGCTAATCATTAGTCAACAAAAATTAAGGAAAAAAGAAAGTAATTTTAATAGTCGTCTAGTCTATAGGGAGCTAGGAGCTTCTTTGATTTGAGAATTAAAAAAAAAAAATTGACAATTAGTAGATGTGAATTTTTAATGAAGAAAAAATACTTTAAAATTAAACAAAGCAAAACAATCCCCATTGACAGTATGAAAATTTAGTTGCACAAGTTGAAGTTCTCGACCGACATCGACACTATCAAAAGATCCTAACAAGCTGTACATGAATCTTTCATCCATATGGAGTGGGTTGTGAGATCTGTGCGTTGAGTCAAACTAACTGACTCAGCTAGTTTACGAGCCAACTCGAACACCTGACGTTGCTAGGAGAATCCGACAACACTCTAAGCTTGTTTCTTATTTCTCTCAGCCTGATAATAACACTATTAGGGCCGAAGTTGAGTTAACTTTAAAAACCCGACTTAACTCAGTAGCATCAGTTTCTTAGTGGAGGATTAAAGTTTACTTTTGGGTGTCAAAAAACGAAATCAAAGTGTAACACTATGGAAATGCACTTACTATCGAATCAGAGAGGGCGTCACTATACGGCACTATGGAAAGTGCCTATCTATTTCGATAGTATTTTGACACGCATTTGTCAGAAATATGCATTCAGTTAATCCAGAGTTAACTCACTAAATTTGTTGACTTAACTTGTTATCAAAATTGACTGAAAAACATATTTCAAGCGTTAAATCGGACTTAACTCCAAAACTAGAATGATATTGCACTGAAAAACTGGGCCTTAGGGAACTATCACCTCTACATAGATCAGACCATTGTGTCATATCTGCAAGTTTCTAGTCCTAATAAAACTCAATTAAAGAGAAAAAGAAGAATTTAGCAACACACAAAAATCCATTTAGGACGTTCTCAACGATTTCTTCAGAAACTTTAACTGGTCACTTTGCTTCTTCGATAGTGCCGTACACCCCACTGCAGATTTGGTTACAAACGTAGTTTTTTTACGGAATGTATCTCCAATAGGGACTTGGCATGTAAAAAGGCTATCAGAGCTAGAGAAATTAGGTTCCGATGTCTTAAAGCCAGCTGAGGAAACCCGGAATAAGTCAAGCTATACCTAGAAAAACAAAAATTAAAGCAAACAATGCCAGAAGGTTGCAGGAATACCGTTTTGCTTTCAATTCCAAAGTTCGTCTTCAACGACATACCTGCCAGCAACTCACTAGAGAATTCCAATTTGCGTGCAACACAATTTGCTATCAATTCGACGATGCCTGAAAGACTCGCGATTTCTCCTGTGCCTGCTGGACAGTGTGGGATAAACAAGAGATAAATCTTCGCACTCGTATAGTTGCAAAGGTTCTGAAGAGTGCTGTTCTTTTACACTTTCCAAAGTTTTTCGTTTGTTCTTATCTACTGGTCTTTTTCCGATTGGATGGAAAAAAGGATTTGTAAATCCTTACCTTAAAAAAGTCAAATCCCTTTTTACTTTCGTGCACCTATTTCATGGAAACGCTAATTATAATTAATCATCAGCTTAGCAAAAGTCCTAGAGAACGAAAGCTTATTAACGACAAACAGTACGGCTTTTGTAGCTATAGGTCCCCTGATGGTATGCATATCACCGTAAAGTGGAACCGATCTTTTCATCTTTCTAAGGAAAGTAAGTTTAATACTTCAAAAGCGCTTGATAGAGATTTTTTTGCCTACAGTTTTCTTATGCGTGTATTTGTATAGATGAACCTCTTCTTCGTTGGATTAGAAACTACCCTTTGCAATGCGCAGTAGAAATCTTTTTGGACGGTTCCAAGTCTAAGACACTCAAAATAGATGCTTGTGTGCCCCAGGGCACCGTTTTGTATCCGCCTCTCTTTCTTCTACAAATGAATGGTCTTGTGGCTGAAACTTCGTATCCATTAAATTGTTTGCCAGACGACAATACCTTCAAACTTTTATATTCATTTCTACAACCACATTTCTGCTCATTGGAAGTGGAACTGCAACAGCAGCGTATAATAATCTCGTTAAATTCTGACCTTGACAAAGAGAGGAATTCAACTGAGTAGTTGCATTCAGATTTCTTAAAATTTTTAGATCTCTCAGTTCTCAGAAACCTGGACTTGCTTATTAAAAATTTATTATTCATATATGCATTTTTTTTAGATTAGAATATTTCAAATCTTAGGTGCGTGATAGAGCAGATCTACGTAGATATGATAAGATCCCAATTCAAGGCCTCAGAAAAAAATCGAAAAAAATATATATATGTATAACTTCATAGTATCTGGGAGTAAATTATTGCAAAGGTGTATCCTGTGTATTTTTGTATATCTCAAAATCAGAATATTAACTTTGTCAGTTAATCAGTTTTGTTCGAACATAGACGTAGAGGATAATGAATACTCGTATATATGTATCTAAACAATTGAGCTTTTAAATTGAGATAACAAAATTTACTTATTAAGAAATAAAAAAATAAATGCGACGATAAACCTCCCTTAAACAATATTAATCAAAATTCATTAAATGATAACATTTCTTGATAATTTTAATCTCATTTTGAAATTGATTGTTTCTGGATTTTGTGAAGATCATAAACAAGCGGAAACATCAATTTGACAAAGAAGTATTTAATTGATACTTAATTTTGGTTTATGTGGAATTAAAAAAAAATTAAAACCATTATATTTCGATTACCTTAAAATGTTTACTTAATTAAAGCAATAAATCGTTTGATTGATTTAATAAAAAAAAATTATGATTGACGACACTTTAGAAAATAAAGAAGGTAAATTTGATAAGAAACGATGATTGATTTAGTCACTTTCTTTATTTTTTTATGATTCTTCGAATGCTTTGAGTACTCTAAATGTTACTCATGTAATATTGCTATACAATGGATTATATTTAACCCAATTAAAATTAAAAAAAAAAAAAAACAATTTATTTTTTGAAAGGGGTTTTGCATGGTTACATTGCATTTCATGCAACACAGGTTGCTATCAATTATTATTCAAAGTTTTGAATGGGTGGTGCCTGTGTACTAGCTATAACGCCATCCCAAATTTGTTGGTAGTGCACTTAAGATGATGTTTTTTCATTAAAAATATTTGTTTTCAATCCAAATAGCCTAGGAAAAATTAGGCTTTGAATTCGAAAAACTTACGATAAAGCTGATTTTTGGTGTAGAGTTTTGTCTGAATATGTTAAGCATTTGCTCAAACGTTCCCTAAATTTGGACTATGATGGCTTTTAAAATTCTGGATTTATAGCTTTAAAATGTTATTATTTTGTAAATTGTTAAAAGAGGAATAAATGTTAAAACAAAAATTTACAAAATTCTACAAAAAAAAAAAAAACATTAAAACTTTTCATAAGTAAAAGCAATAGATTTTGATAAAAACGTATCTTTCATCACGGCGATGTCTAAAACAAACTACATTCTGTAGCAAACAACTGATAGTGTAACGTTCATCTCATAATAAATTCCCCTCACGAAAAAAGTTTAAACATTTTTTTTCCGGTAGAATTGTTAAGGTTCCAGTTTCACCTTGACAATTTTCCAAAAAAAAAAAACTGAATTTTACCCCACAGAATCGAAAGCAGTTTAAGATGTCAAATATTTTTGCCTTAAAATGTCTGCCAATAATCTCCAGAAAGCCAGAAATCTTCTTCTTTTATTGTGTTTTTAAATATAGTTGTTTTACAAAATACTTTTTGAAAAATTAATTTTCAAACTCAAAATTTTGAAAAAAAAAATTGAAACATTTTTGTTCAAACTAATTTTGTTCAAAAGTTTACGTTATTTAGTAGTATTTTTGTTTTTAATATGCAATGCTCTTATTAGTTTTTAGTCAAAAACAGAAAACCGGATGCTTACATATCTTGTACTTTTTGAGAAAATTGAAAATAACTAAATCTACATTACTAGCTACATAGTGGAAATAGGATCTTAAGAGCAACTTAAGCAACGGATTGGAGTAAAATTAATGGAATTATATATCTGTATATATTTTCAATATATATATCTATATATATTTTCAATTTTCTAAAGAACTAGAAAAGATTTTAGAATCCGGTTTTTGGTGTTTGACTTAAAATTAATAAGGGCATTAAGGGAATATTAATAAAAAAAATAAAGAGTGTGACCTGTGGTTTTCAATCTGGCAATACTTTTTTCGGAGTTGGCCTTTTTGACAGCTGTCACTTGATTTATGCTCAGTTTGGTTTGCCATTTCATAATGAATAGACTGACTCCTGAACAACGCTTCCAAATTGTGCCCAAATTAGCGATGAAGCTCACTTTTGGTTGAATGGATTTCTGACTTTACAAAAAGGTGTATTATGGCAATGTATGGGTAACTTTAGTTTTTTAATATTTTTTTTTTTTTTTTAAGTAATTTTTTTAGAAAATTGCTCCTCCTGGCTAAACGGGGTGCAATACCCCCCCTCAAATACGATTTTTTTTTCTTGTCTCAACACAACCTACACGTTCAAGCTATTTGTCACAACGTTATGCCAGTCACTCTGTATAATATTTATATTAGCAAAAAAATATTGGAATTGTTCGTTTTCAGCAGTTTTATTCTTAGGCTACGCACATGTTGAGAAGCAGTTATACGAAGCAGATCTGCACGAACTTTTGTAAACAATATAAATCAGTTGGACAATGGATATTCATATCGCTACAGTGACATGAAACGACGCGCGTTTAACAGAGAACTGTGTGAAACGGTGATTTTACATTACATGTATTATGTTTACTGTCAGTACAATATAGTTGAGACTTCTGCACACGAAGAGTAAGATCTTATACTACAAAATTTTCAATCAATTTCACATATTTGTTCTATGTATCTAGCATTTCACCAAAATGTTCAGTATAAATAGTTCAAACTGTACGTCTGGTGACTGACACTCCTGTACGCCCGGCAATTTGAAGTTTTTTAGTTTATGCCTCGTATGCGGTTGAGTTTATAAGTGAGCTACACACCGGAAAAGCCACAAACTATCGTAGTACGCTTCTATTACGAGAAGAGTCATTTGAAGAAAGCCCTATAGATGCCGGGGATTTATTTCACAGTAAGTTTTAGTTCAATAAATTTGTTTGTTTTGAAACCATCTTTACTTCTTGACTAACTGTTGGAATACCATAACATTTTGACATTTATTGAATTTTGAAAAAAAAAAAAAATGTGAGTGTGATCGAAATCCTTCATACGCCTTTGGACTATTTAGTTCAAAATTTCATCGGAAAGCAATAATTTTTCCCGATTGAAAAATAAAATGACATTTCAAGATTTTTATTCGGACATGAGGCTTGCCGAGCTTTTTTACAATTAATTTGAGTATGGAATCGACTATGCGCAAAACAGTTTAAAAGCGGGCGCCATTAATTTTGAAAAAATGTATTTCAACCGATCAACACAGATAAGACTAGCACTAGCAACGAGAGCAATGTCTTAAAGTAAAGTCCTAAATTTGGTGTTGCCGGTGGAAAGCAAAAAATAAAAATCGCACTACGATTAGACGTTGAATTTCCTTCGGCCTTAACTCCGGCCGACCTTGTTTTCTGTTTCTCCTGATTGACTTCGGTTTTAACAGTTTACAAAGTTAAGCCCCTAAAATTCTCTGGCCTTGGCTTGCGGTTGTTGTTGCATTTAACATGAGGTTTTCTTACAAATCGAGAATATTTGTACAACTTAGGCCCCCTATAGTCTTCTCAACCACCCCCCTAGATCCGCCACTGGTGCAGGCTACATTTTTGTATAGCACCATATAATTATTACAGATTGAAACCAAGTGGCCCTAATTGATATCCCAATATAATACTATTCTGGACGAAACACTGGGCCACATAAACGGAAATCAAGTTGCAATCCCTAGGTACCAATAAATGGGGTAGAGTGACGTATCTTTTAAGATAACCCGCTCATACAAAGATCAATATTGATCTATAATGCTTGAAGTTTGAGGCCGTGAAGATCTTGCCACAGGTGAACTAGATTACTTAACCATAAATATATTGATAGATATGTATCTTCCTAAAAAGGCAAGCAATTAAAGCTATTTGTTCAATTGCTACAAAATAAAACTGATGAAGCGTTGCCGAAACGAATTGCGAATACTTAGCGCAAAAACACTGAGGTTGTGGGTGTAATAGCCCCTTTGGGCTCGAAAACAATGTTCACCGCAAGTATTTCTATGTACCTGCGCACAATGAAGCGACAAATGTGAGCTTTTCGCATCCCTCCTCGCATACTGCTCGCAAACAATCTGCTCCAATCCAATTTGTTTTGGTTTAAAATAAATAATTCTTCCAAAATATGGCAAAATGGATACAAATAAATTTATCGGAGTTAAAAGAAAAACTATTCTCCTAGTGAGGAGTCAAGAAAAAATACAACATCGCTTCACTTGGAGTGTGTGTGTGTCTGGAGGCTGAGGCTGAGTTGTCCTTTTCTAATTAAAATTACATTTTCCCTCACTGCACATACACTTCATCAGCAGAGGGATGTTTTTTTAGAATGGGGAAATTAAAAGATGGTATAGATGGTTATATTCTTAGATAATAGTGAAATTAGGTTCGTGTTGGTAATGTAGGGTTCTTTTCCTCGATATTTTAAAGATAATGAAGTTCAATCTTTAGATATTGAAGAACCATGATTTTATAGTCTCACAATTATTATATAGGCCGAACATACACTCAAATTATACTCACCGGAAGGAGGGACAGAGATGTCTATTGAATATAGATCTCAACTAAAGATATATCTTTCAACTAGGTGTGATGCAATTCAATTAGATTTATTAATTTGGCACAGCATTAGACACAATTTAATTAAAACGAAAAATCACTTGCGTATTTGTGATGGAAATAAATATTGTAAATGCCGAACGCTTTGTAGATTATTTACACACCACACACTTTCAATAAAAATTCAAAGTATTTATCGTTTAAATAAATAAATATTCTCGCAGAGCTTAAATAACACACAAGCAATCACTATAAAGTACGATTGTTCGATGGCTAGATGTTTTATTACGAACAAAAAAACACTTACTAAGTACTTGCTATCTTAATGAGGCAAAACTCCATGGTACCCACATTCATTCCATCTCCTTCCCTTACCTCTTCTTTTACCTTTCAATCAAATGTAGTTCAAAATAGAAGAGATGAAATGTTAAGTTTAATTTTGTATTATTTCATTATCAATCGTTTCTTTAGTGCTATACATGTTTTAAGAGAAAGGTGATTCATAATGTCTTAAAAAATTTGAAATATCAAATTAAGATTTCAATGAAAATGAACGAAAGGAATGTTGGAATGTCTAAATGAGATTATGTTAATTTTTAAATTCACATATTTTAATAGAGTACATTATGTGGATTCTGAACCAATAACCCGGAACACGGTTTTCCAGTTTGTCGATGCTATTAGTTATATCCGAACTAATGCCGTAATGCCATATAAAAAAGTCCACAGTTCGAAAATAGATCGTTTATATTGGGTCGTAAAAAATGATCTTCTAAATCATGGTTAGGTTAGGAATAAGTGGCTGTCGACGCACTAAAACCAATTGTTGCCGCCTTGTGTTACCATATTAAAACCTTGCGAATTATCCTTGAACAATCAACCGCAGTTATACCTCATGTTCGTCGATTTCGAAAAGGCCTTTGATCGCGTCAATCGTCATGTTTTCTGGAGATCGCTTGCTGCTAGAGGCATTCCTGATAAAATGGTTGCTATTATAAAAGACTCCTACAACAACGCAAGGTAACAAAACACCACCACAATGGACAGATTTCCGATGCATTTGAAGTGAGACAGGGTGATGTATTGTCACTGATTTTGTTCTTACTTGCTATTGAAGATGTTATGAAATGACTGCCACGGTGGGTGAACATGAGAGACTCGGTATCCAATGGGATCTATTCCACAAATTGAGCCATTTGGATTATGCTGATGAAGTGATGACATCTGCTTAATGGCAAACGGCACTGGAGCCCTTAACCAAATGTGCCAGTCTCTTCAACAAAATGGGTGGTGGTGGCTTGCTTAAGGATTAACGCTCAAAAGACGCTTAAAATAATGCACACCAGCCGAAATCAACAACAGCAGGTTATTTTGAGACAGGAGCTCTTAATGCATTCGGAATGCTTTCTATAAAGTGTGGAACTTCAGAAAAATATCGCTTCGTACTTAGTTGAAACACTTTGAATCCAATGTGAAATCTGTGCTGCTATATGCCTGTGAAACGTGGAAATACTCTATTGCCATCTCGAGTAGGTTGCTAGATTTTTTTAACCGCTGTCTACGTTACATCCTGAACATCCGGTGGCCATAGTGCTTTGAATAGAATCCTCAAGGTGCAAGGCGGGTTGGAAGACCGAAAGAAACAGTGAGATCATCTGTTATGAAGGAAGCTCAGTCCCAGAATTTGGAGTCGTAGTCCCAGCTGAGGTACCGTGCTATGAACAGAGAGAGATGGAAGGAACTGGTTACCGCCGGAGCTAAAGTGTTGCTACTAATAGTGGTTTCAAGAAGAAGAAGATACTACATGGATCTAGAAAATCTTTTCCCTACTCCTAAAATCACTGGAATCTGTGTAGTAGAAGTCACCTATATGCGTTCTACGTCATTGGGATAGCGCAGGACATGTACAGAGTAGGTGATGAATTGTTTTCACTTCCTATTCATCCACACAGCTTCTGCATAAGTCATTTGAGTAGACGCCAAGTCGCGTGGCGTGCCTACCTATCAGACATAGACAGTGTCCGGTTATGACACCTATTACGGAGCTAATATGCAATCTGCTTAAAGATATTAAACACTTAGAGCGCTTCATGTCAAGCGTTGGCCAGATCGGTTTTGTTGTCCCACCTAAGCTTTATTTTTTTTTATAGCATAAGTTTACGTGTAGTGATGGGTATACACCTACCAATATCTGTCCTATCAGTTGAGATAGGTATTGTACGTACATAGTTCCCTTTTAAGCGAGTTCATCAGCTTTACAGTTTTCTGGAATGTCCCTATGGTCGCACACCCAGCAAAGGTGAATGTGGAACTGCTGCGGCATCTCAACGAAATATGGTCGATAGTTTAGGACTGTTCTAGAGTTTTTAGAGACTGAGTCCAGAAAGATACGGATATCAGTGGTTGATATCACGTTTTCTTTAAGCCAAGACAAAACATCTTTGATCGTCTACCTGAGTGCCTACCTCTGCCAACCACGTCATCGGTTTTTGATTCATCAGTATAAAAATTAACCGATTCATCTAACAAGAATGTCTCATCCTCCATAGTAGACCTTGATGGGGAGGTAAACTTGATAGTTTTTGTTCAAATGTAATTAGAGTTATAGCGCAGTCAGTGGTACAGGAAAATGATCTCAACGAATTCAGAAATGCGGAGTTAAGACGAATAGCTGTGCTTGCGGCCGTGTTTTGGCTTTATATATCCTTTATATATCGAGGGGTAACAAATGAAACAGAGTGTCCAGTGCAGCGCAAGGAGTGGTGCGAAGTTCACCGCTTGTCCAGAGACAATTTATTCACGGCGTACCTCTACCAACATATCTTCTTGCAGAGAAGTCGCCCAGTTTTGAATTGGTAATCCTGATAGTCAGCATTTGATTTATCAGCTCACCGAGTGACCCATCTACTGTCAGAGATGATAGTGCAGATGAGATTACAGGTTGTCAAACTTATTAAAAGCGCCTTCTTCATCCAAGAAAGCAACCATTGTATACTCTTTGTGATAGAGAGAACAGTCGATGGTGCTAACTGCTAACCAGAGTGTGGAGAGCAGTTTCCACCGACTTCCTAGTAAGCATGTTGGGCATTAGACAAGAGGCTTCCATCAATACTTGATCGTAATAAATGTAACTATTGGCGTTTTTCTTTTTTAATTCAGAGCAGATCACGGAACTGTCAAAAAAACATTCTATGTTTTTTGTTTAGCTCAGACATATCAGAGCATAAAAAGTGTGTTTCTTTTTTCCATCGGAGTTAGCTCAGAGCTTGCTCAATTACCTCAGAATAAAATGACCAAGCACATCGAGCTGAGCGAAGCCAACTTCACACATAATTAAGAATAAAAAATGGATTCCCTATGAAATGACAGTTCAGTGCTCAAGTGTATTTCATAATTAAATTTCAGGACTCTGATCGTAATCTGCTCAGAGCTCTGATCTGATCGCTCAGCCTCTGTTCAGAGCTTTGCTCAGAGCCAAAAAAGAAAAACGCCATATATCAATCAGACGTTCAAAAGATTTTAGAAGGAATGAAGATGGGCTAAGAGGTTTAATATCTTTTGGGCTCACATGGGTAAATTTACCAGCTTTAGGTTTCAACACAACTTTGACTTCCCTCCATAATAGTAGAATATGGGCTAGGTTTAAACAGCCTCTGAAAATAATATCCGTAATAGGCAGAATTTAATCAAAATTCATTTGCAGTTCAGCTGGAATGATACCGACATCAAATAGCGTCATCGCCGAACCAGCGTTGTGGAAGGATAATGAAAGGAAAGCCTTTTGGTCTCAGGACTCATCTGGAGAGGTTATCTCGAGGATCTTTGGCCTTACTCAGCTTCTACAACTTGATTAGTCCGACGCTCAGGCTCTAAAATCTATATCATAGTGAACAAATATTTTATGCCGCGGTTACCATTGGTCAAGCGAAAACGAATCTTCAATGCAAGGTTCATGAAATTGTAAAACTTCAGTTAAGACACTCATATTTTGTGCTTTGTATCCTATAGTTACTATAATACAAAATAAATATCAGTTTTATTTATTGCTGTCTCTGATGACTGTTTCATTATATAAACATTGATAACATTTTAGTTTGAATTACGTACAAACTTAAAACTATTTAATTAAATTCTATTACATACATAATAAATTAACTTAACCAAAAATATTCTCTTTGAATCTAGTCCAATAACCTTTTTTTTGAAAACTTATTCTTTCATTCTCTGCCATCTTTGATTGATATGGAATCAATAGTTTTTTCTCCAAGGGACCCCATTCTTCCACTGGTTGTAATGCCCTTTGTAATCTATGGTTACCTACCGGTTGTTCAAAATAACCAATTGCACCCCATATTACCAATTGAAGTATTCCCAAAGCTGATATGATCCAACCAAAAACTGAAAATATAACATAAATAAGAGAAATGTCGTTGAAATCACAGACAAATTCTACTTACTGTACATTCCTGTTGTGTATGAATAGTCCTTATATTTGATTGGTTCGTATCCAATAAAGGTATATATCAAAATAGTTATCATAAATACCGGAGTTATAATGCCCCAACAAAGCCTATAGTAAAGACCAGTTTCAATGTCTAACATAAACCGAATGTCATTGCAGAATCTCTTCACTCCTGAAAAACAAGTTTAATGAAATCCTTTGGTTGGTTTTGCAATTAGAATCTCACCATAAATCCATCCGAATGCTGCAGTTTCAGCAATCGCTACTACCAGTACCACAAATGTTACGCCGTAGTAATCAACAAAATTCAAAATGAACTGTCCTCCGGGCGTGACATACACAAGTCCAATACCAAAGAACACAACTGAAAGCGCCGTCACTATAATCCAATGTTTAGTATTTGGGAATCTATCCATAAGACAAGTCATAACGCAAGTCGCCAGACCAACTTCACTTCCAATTCCTAGAACAAATAGCATCAAAAAGAACAGAACTGAAAAGAGCTTAAAAAGAACATTTGAGGTTTAAATATCGGTAGAATTATTTTAATTGAGCTTACCTGTGGGACTACGGAGAATTTTGAAATAGCATCTGGATATGACACGAAGGCTAGGCCCGTTCCCCCTTGTACGATCTTCGATATGTCTTCATTGCCAGTTTCATAAGCTAAATTTCCAAGAATGCCAAATATAACCACACCGGATAGTAAAGATGTGAAGGTATCCAAGGAGGTGACAATATTTGAATCTCTACAAAAAGAAAAAATAAAAAAAAACTTCAATAATATTGTTTGTTATACAATTTAAGTCAACTGACCTTTTGACATTATGAGAGAATTTATTGTAAGATGAATAGATTATAATGCTTCCAAAACAAATTGATAAAGAGAAAAAACATTGCGTCACTGCTGCATACCAGACTTGAGGTGACAACAATTTATTCCATTGGGGTGTTAAAAAATACATGACACCCGTACCGGCTCCAGGAAGTGTCATGGCTTTGATGAGAAGTATGACAAGAACAAAGTATGGAAATATTGCTAGGAAATATGAAGCCTTTCCAGAGCTTCGGACACCTTTTATCATTATGATAGCTACAACGATCCAAGAAAATGCCAAACACAACGCAAGATCCCAATTTGGATATCCAATTCCATCGTCGATTTGGGTTTTTTCTCGGAGAATCACATCACTGAAATGTAAAAATTTAAATTAATATAATTGCATGTTAATTTGATTTCATAGAACAAAGAAAAAGTTTCAAGTTGGATGTGTTTTAGAAAGATCATTCAATAAACAGAGCGGACAATTATACTCATTGGAATGGTTTTAATTTGTGAAACCATTTCTATAAGGAATGTTATGAAATAGTACAGTAGTATATATGTCCCTTATTGCGATATTTGTTTATCGATGAACGACTTTTTATGAAAGTCGATCTCGGAAAATTTTTAAATTGGTGTTGCCTTAAATTTCATCAACAGTCTTCGCCAGGGATCACAACAAACAAAAAAGATAACTTTGGATTCAAATTTTTTCACCAACCGCTTAGCTTTTGATTCTTTCGACTTCTATCGCATTGAACGTTGAACGACACTCGAAATAAGAGCATGTACCTAGTACCTAGTACCTCTACCTAACCTACTTTTTACAAAAACGTCCGGTAAAATGGATCGTTATTTTTTAAAGTCCTCAAAAGTGCGAAACCACCACCACCACTATTTATCGCCAGAAAGGAGGAGTAGGAGAGACTACGTGAAGCTTACTTGCAGCCTCGACTGGGCATGATCGATGCTCGGATTATGGAGGCACAAAAATCCATTATATATGGTGACATGTCCATACAAATCAGATTGTGGTTATGATGTTGGACATTTTTCATGTCCTGTGGAGGCGGCATATGAGACTTCATTCAGACGAAGATATTTTTTACGTTGTTTCCATAGAGCAGTGAAATGTTGTGTTATGCATGATGGATGTGAAATAATAAGGACGAGAATAGAGACATGCCGATATATAACAATTATAACAGTGTTAAATAAACGAATCGAAAAAAGCATCGTGTGATATGTTTTTTGATTTAAGACTTGGTTAATCGCGGTTGTGAGACATTTTTCAATAAGATACTTTTCAGACTTACCACGATTTTAATTTTTGATCTTTACTCTGCATGGGATCCTCTCATAAGCAAATTAAAGAAAAACAAAATAAATACTGAAAACAAAACCAAAAATCAAAACAATCTGCCAGCTGATTTGATAAGCTTTGCGTGTTTTCAAGCATACATCGAATCACAACAACAATATATGCAGTTAGAAAAAGTACCACCTCAACTGAAGCACAAACAACACACCGGCACAATCTCCGCACAAGAAGAAATGAGAGATCAGTAAACCCGTGACCACGACAAGTGTAACCCTGTCGAAACATCGGGCAATCGATCTCTATGATCAAAAATTAAAATCGTGATAAGTCCGAAAAGTATCTTATTGAAAAGTGTGAAATGTTGTCTAAGATTCCATAAAACCATATTCATCGAATCGACTTAAGGTTAGTTCTTTCAAAGTATAATGCCAACTGAGCTGGATTTAAAACATTTTAACGTTCTATTTTAATTAATTTTAAAATTTTTTTATCGAAAAGAAAAATATTTTGTAAATGAAAGTACGTATACGCCACAGAGTACTAATGGTCCTCAACTGGCAAGCTGATTCTTTTTGTCTTTAAAATACAGTCAAATCACTATTTAACTACCCGTTACCTTGAAGCCTCCTCATATAGTAGAATTATCACAAGTAGAGTTAAAGCCTCTCTTTGAATTAGTGGCCAAATTACCCCTTCAGTGACTGAGTGAGTAAGTGCCATCAGTGATCGAATGAACGAGTAAAAATAAAATGAAAAAATAATAAAAAAAAATAATTCTTTCATTTTTCTTTCAGAATTCGCATCCATTACACACTGTCAGTCGGCTGTCCATCTATCGAATGAAATTTCGTTCGATTACTGATGAGAAAACATCAAATTATGGTACTCGATTTCTAGATAAAGTGATTGGTAATGCCAAACTTGCATAATTCAGTCATGTATAACTCGAAATTCGGCCCATATTTTCAATCATCATCATCATCTTCGGCTCGACAACCGGGGTCCGGTCCTGGCCTCCTTCAACAAGTCTCTCCACCCATCCCGGTCTCGAGCCGCCCCCATCCAGTTGCGCACCCCAAGGCTCCGGGCGTCCTGGTCTACGCCATCTCTCCAGCGCAAGCATGGTCTACCACGCTGTCGTCTACCATAGAATGTACCACAAAGAACTTTCCGAGCAGGTTCCTCTTCGCTCATGCGAGCTAGGTGCCCTGCCCACCGGAGTCTACCGAGCTTAATTTTTGTCACGATATCTGCTTCAAGGTAGATTGCGTACAATTCATGATTGTACCGTCTCCGGAATCGTCCTTCCTCACATTTGGGGCCAACAATTCTCCTTAAGACTTTTCTCTCGAACGCGGCTAAGAGGGTGGAGTGCCTTTTGCTAAGCACCCAAGTCTCGGATCCATATGTGAGTACTGGCAGGACCATGGTCCTGCACCACTTCAAATTCGTGCTCCGCTACCTTGATTGTTTGACCAACTGTTCCTCTCGCATTCGACGCCACCATGTACTTTGTTTAACCTTCACTAATATGCAGCCCCAGATTTTGTGCCGCCTGCTCGATCTGGATGAAGGAATCATGTATAGCTTGCTCAGTTCTTCCGATGATGTCGATGTCGTCTGCGTAAGCCAGTATCTGGCTGGACCTGTTGACGATGGTCCCTCTTGTTGCCGTGCCAGAGTGACGGATTGCTTTCTCCAACGCCAGGTTGAAGAGGAGGCAGGCCAAACCATCCCCCATTAAAGATGTTGATTGGTTTGGATAGCAATCCGGCTATTTTTACTTGGCTTGTTACGTTGGTCATGGTCAACCTACATAGTCGTGTCAATTTTCAATCACTTTATTTATTTTTTGAAAGGCAAAGAGCTGCAGACAAAAAAGGAAAAGTAAACTTAAAAACTTCACTTATAAAATATTGGTAACACTATTATTCGAAGCTTTTTTCTACTCCCACTCCTTCATGTCCAAAAAGGAACCTCGTTGGATCTTGTGGAACTTGTGGCGGCGCTATCTTGACATTAAGATAGCGCCGCCACAGAAGAAACTCAAGAACCTAAGTATGGAGGGATTAGGACCTAATAAGGTGCTAATTTAGAGCCGCAAATGCACCTCAACAATTAAGCCGAAAATTCTAATTCGTCCGAAAATGAATGCACAACAAAAAGAATGGTACCAAATCAAAAGACTAGCCAAGACCTCTCTGACGAGGTTCCACAAGCCTATTTTGGACATGAAGAAGTGGGAGCAAAGAGTTGATTTGAACCTTTTTGAAGAGGTCTTGGCCAGCCCTTCAATTCGGTATTATCATTTTTACTGTGAATTCATTTTTGGGCGATTTAAGATTTTTAGCAAAACTATTGAAATGCATTTCTAGGTCAAATCGTAAAGCACTTTTGGATTAAAATTGCAGCACTAAATAATTTTGAGAAATTGCGAGAAGTTATGTCATTTTTAGTTTTGGAGGTTATTTTTTAGGGTATTTATTTCAAATTTAAAATACTTAAAAATATTGGCTTTTGGGTGTTTTTCCTTTATTTGAGCGTTATTTCCTTTTGCTTTTTCTAACTGTAGTGTAATTTCCTACTTTGGCCATGATTTTGTTTTTAAAGGTTTCTACTCTTTTTGTTCCTGTTTTAAATACAACCCAATTGACGAACATAAATATTTCCAAAAACCATTTGGGCATTGTTGCATTAACTAACAAAGGCGATAGAAGTATTGTTTATGTGTAGCAAGGTATTTGAAGAACAAAACTTTTGTGATATAAATAGCAGCATAACGAAAATCCACTTCCACTCTTGAAGTCCACAACAACGTTGTTAGCACTCTCAACCGTTATCAAGTCTTTTGTTGATACTGAGAAAGAATTTTTGACAGCATCTGGATTATGGGGTACACACAAACTAACCATCTAAAATATCAAAACAATTTTCTGTTTTCCAAATTCTAGATCTTTCTTCGTTCAGAGAAAAAATAAACATTTATGCTCAATATTGGTTCTAAATTCTAATATTTCCTTAATAAGTTTAATACTTTTTACTATTTAAACCCCACTCAATTGGTTTACTCTTTTAATTGATCTTAAAAAAAAAACTGCAGCTTATAAACTAAAAAACATGTAAATTATTCGGTTAATTGAACGTGCCGGCGATCAAAAAATTGTTACAAAAGATAAACAAAGTAATTCGGGTCATAGATTTTGTGTTGAAATTTGCCACCACTGATCACTCTGCCAACAAATGGTAACAACCTATAATTTGTTGTTAGCAATTATAATGTTTGCAGCTGGAAGTTTCGGTTATTTTGACAATAAATTCAAAATAAACGTAATTGAGTTCCAAAAAACACACCATTTCATAAATTGACTCTGAAATTTGTGAAGTGTAAGATATATACACATATTATATCTTTTAATTGGCCGACTGATTGAATTGAGTAAATACCGTTTAATTGCATTAGAGATGCAATTAAGCGGGTTTTCGTTAATTTAGCACCCAGTTAATTGATCAAATCATACAACATTGCCTGTGCAATTTAAAGGGGAATACTGGATACCGTATGTCCGTTGAAGTTGAAGCAACTTCAATCCAACAATTTGGTCAAATTGGTTTATACGAATGATTCCCTCACATACGTCTAATCAACTTATTCAAAAAGTGATATATGCACCCCTGTTCTGATTTCCGATGTGAAACAAATCCGTAAACGGAAATGGTTTCCGCACGGATTCAAAAAAAGTGTTCTGATTTTCACTTTCACGTTAGCCAGTATTCAAACCTTTTTTTTCTAAATCAGTAAAAACAAAATTCTAAATGTCAAATTTGTTGCAGAAAAATTACGTAAATTAAAAAAAAATACAGATTATAAGTAGAACCTTCCCTTTTTGGCTGTAAACAACATTTTTAAATTTTTTTTCATTTCTATTTCTGATATGAAAACTCAAATTAATTTCAAACGTCATGTATTTTCAATTCGATAGAAAATCAAAGCGCACTCATTACGCAAGTTTTGAAAACGAAAAGTATTTCAAAACACCTAGAGTTTGAAATCGAAAGTTTTAAGGGTGATTTTTTAGCTGGTTTGGTTTTGGCAACACTGGTTTTGACAGCTGACGTGTGTTTAGTACCTTGTGTCACTGTCAAACAGCTTCAGTTTGGTTTGCAATTTAACTATGGATCGTCTTACAAATGAACAACGCTTGCAAATTATTGAATTTTACTATCAAAATTCGTGCTCGGTTCGAAATGTTCATCGCGCGCTGCTTCCATTTTATGATCGGCATTCTCGACCTTCTGAGCAGTCTATTCGGAAGATTGTGACCAAATTTCGCACCAAATTTACTTTGTTGGACATTAAACCACCAACACGTTTAAGTACTGTGCGTAGTGAAGAAAATATTGCGGCCGTATCAGCTAGTGTGACAGAAGACCGCGAAATGTCGATTCGGCGCCGTTCCCAGCAGTTAGGCCTTTGTTACAGCACTACGTGGAAAATTTTGCGGAAGGATTTGGGCGTAAAGCCTTTTAAGATACAGCTGGTGCAAGAACTAAAGCCAGCCGACCTACCACAACGCCGAATTTTTGGTGAATGGGCTCTTGGAATGCTGGCCGAGGATCCGCTTTTTTATCGAAAAATTGTGTTCAGCAATGAGGCTCATTTTTGGTTGAATGGGTACGTAAATAAGCAAAATTGCCGCATTTGGAGTGAAGATCAGCCAGAAGCATTGCAAGAGCTACCAATGCATCCCGAAAAAGCCACTGTTTGGTGCGGTTTATGGGCCGGCGGCATTATTGGGCCATATTTCATCAAAGATGATGCGAATCGCAGCGTTACTGTCAATGGTGAACGCTACCGAGCGATGATAACAAACTTTTTTTTGCCCGAAATGGAAGTTCTTGACTTGCATGATATGTGGTTTCAACAAGACGGTGCCACATGCCACACAGCACGCGAAACAATGGCGCAATTGCGAGGCGAGTTTGGTGAACAGTTAATTTCACGTTTCGGGCCGGTCAATTGGCCGCCTAGATCGTGCGATTTGACACCATTAGATTATTTTTTGTGGGGGTATGTCAAGGCTAATGTCTATAGGGACAAGCCCGCTTCGATTGACGCACTGGAAGCCAACATCCATGCATTCATTCGTGAGATACCGGCCGATATGTGTGAAAGAGTATGCCAAAATTGGACTCAGCGGATGGGCTACCTGAGACGCAGCCGCGGTCAACATTTGCATGAAATTATCTTTAAACATTAAATTGCAAGGTTCAAACTATCGATTCAAATTTCAAATTTTATTCATTTTTTCGAATTTTTTGTGTTTTTTTTTTTTTTAAAAGTTCTAAACCTCTTAAAAAATCACCCATTAATAGATCGAGATTCAGAACAGGGGTGATGATGTTTTTCCTTGTTTCCACAGATATGTCATCATTTATTGCGACCCGAAAATTTAAAGAGCACTCGAGAAGCTTTTGTAAATTCATATAACAAAAGAAAAACAGACATACAGACTTCACTTCAAGTAATGAGTAATTATTCCCGAATGAATAATTATAATTTAACGTCCTATTTTCAATGATCAGCATTAAGTCATCTTTATTTGTTAACAAATAAAGTCATAGTGTATAGAATTAGAAGTTTTTGAGAGTGCTCCTTCCGCAATTAAAACAGCAAATCGATAATCATCCCGCTGATTTATCAAACTGGTTTCTTCACTTTATTTCAGTGTTCTTTACTTTTTTTTTAAATTGTCACTTTTTGGGAAAAAACCCGCTTTGGTAAAGTAACTGATTTGTATTTTTAAATTTACGAATAGCTTATTTCCCCGTTTTTTTTTCGATTTTCAAAGCCGATTATGCAATCGATAATATTTTGAGTCCAATGATTTCTTAGAAACGATTTTCTTCTTCCCAAAGACCACCCTTGTTATTTTCACAACTTTGTTTAAAAAATCATTTTTTCTTGAGGAACACTCTTAAGCTTTTGACTTTCAAAGCATACTTACGAAAAATAAAACTGCGCAGAAGCAACCTTTTTCCCTTCACTTCCACTTAAGTTTCCAGTTAAATCCGAATTGATACAAGTTGGGCCATATTCTTCACGACATTTACTCCATGGTAACTCTGAAGCAAACGATGATATCAGATAACGGAAAGTCAATGCCATTAGACTTGCATAATATGTTGTTGTCATAGATGTCACAAAAACCATTCCATATCCAACGCCTTAAAAGTCAAACCAAAAGACAAATTTTAAACAAATTAAACTTTAGATCTCGTATTAATTTTTTTTTTCTTACCTCTCATAATTGGCGCAAAGTCAAACATTTTTATATTAGTTCTGCTTGAAAACTGTCCCATTATCATTTCCATATAGTAAAACGGTCTGCCGACCAAAATAAGAACTATCACATAGGGAATAATAAAAGCTCCGCCGCCATTCTCCAGCGCCACAAATGGAAACCTCCACACATTTCCCAGTCCAACCGATAGAGCTATGCACGAGAGCAGGAATTCAATATCGTTTCCCCATTTTTCATGTTCACCTTCATCGTTGGCAGCATTGTCAACATTATCCACCACTGCTGTTTGGCTCTATTCAATCAAACACCATTGCTTATTGTAAAATGCCATTTCAGAGTAAAATTACAAACTCACCGTTGGTGATAGTTTTAAACTATTGTTTGTGAAGTCATCTACATATCCTTTATTTTCCATATTTTTGTCAAGAACACAGACCAAAGTATGTCATCTAAGAACAGAAAAAAATTATTCAAATAATGAGAAAATTTCAAACAACAATCCAGTTGAGTGGAAGAATTATTAGTAACTCCCAGCACAAAATAACTCTCGGTTATTTATTATTAACCGCACTGAAAACATAACATACACAGGTTATTAGAATTGTAATTTCAATTTCGATTTTAATTATTTTTTTCCGAACGGAATAGGGTAAAGTATATATGTATTTTCTGCACCAGGCTTCAGTGAGTTAAATCTCGAATAATAAAACTTTAAAACATATAGTTCTTGTGATACTTTCTGCTTCGAGGTGTTTTAAGAATCAAACAAGAGCTTTAAAAAATTTAAATTAGTATTTATAAACCATGTCTATTTTTAGACAGCCGTTTAACTTAAGAAAGTTTTAAATAATTATTTTCGTACTATTGTCTACCCGCCATATTGTTCACTTTAGATTTAAATGGAGTTTAAATCCAGAATTTTTAAGTCTGTGTCCATATTATCCTTGTCTTAATTAATCTGGATATAAATACCTGTACTTAAACTGATCTCCTTATAGCAATTTAATTTAAAATTCAATAGGATTTACATTAACATTGGGATTTAAAAAATTAGATTTAAATGTGAATGAATAATATAGAACTGGATTTTTCATCTTTGAATTTTAATTAATTTAAATCTGGGTTAAGCAGGGCTTAACTAAGTATAAAAAAATAATTTTTCGCAGCGAAATTCTTCTTCATTTCAATATTTTTGAAAACTCTTTTCGCACATATTTCTTTTGTTATGATATTCTACATGTTCGATATAAGTAAATTGACGAAGACTTGTGTTATTATTTTACGTTAAGTTAACACGTCAGAGTTATGGATTGACATTGGCCGAAATTGAACGAAGACTAATATTATTAGTATACCTTAAGTTAATTTCAGGGTTTTAGATTGTTAGCAACTGATTCCTGGCGTATGAGAACGAAAACCACTACAAAGTTACATCGAAAATTTATTGTGACGTAGAACTTAACGAAACGTTTATGCTATGTTATCTTTATGTTGATTCTATGTATTTAATAAAACAAGTGTCATAGAGGTCTCCAAATTCTCATCAACATGAACACAAATTCCTGTTGTTGTTGTCAAATGTTGCCCGCAGTATAGTTAAAACTTCATCAGTTAAATTATTATTATAAAAATTAATTTCGCTTATTTTTGGTATAACGGCAAAACATCGAATTTAATTTACTTTTACTAGGTTGCTATGAACATCGCCAATAAAAGGGTAACGTCAAAAACAATCCCAACATTATACACTCAGTTATATTTTTTCGTGACTAATAATTTCTTTTTGTTTTGTTTGTTATTATTACTTTGCTCAATTTCATATACGAGTAAGAAAAAAAAAAACCTAGACGATTTGCTGCAGTCGGCTTGTACCTGGTTGAGTCTGAATTTAAACAGATGAACCAGAGTAAAAAAACCCGTCAAGGTCATTCGTCGTGTTGCGGCAGACACAACAGAGAAAAAGTCTAATTGCTGTACTATATGTAGGTACCTGCCTATCTAGTTCAACAATTTAACTTTGCAAGGTCATAAATTTAAAAACTCCATACAATTGACTTGAGGTAAAGTTTCTATGAACAAGGTATTTTACTTCCAAACTGGATAGTCTGGTATGGTATATGTATTTTAGTTTTTTTTTTTTTTTTTTTAAATAAATATTTCATTAGGGAAGACATGTTTTTTGAGCTTGTTAGAGTACGATAATGGGAAACTTAAATCCGAGTTTTCGACAATCAACCTCTGGCAGGGTTGCTTCTATCTTGAATTAAAGTTAGGTAGGTTTTACGCGAATAACACCCGCATATGTTTTATTTAATCACAAAAAGCTGCTTTAACCATTTTTGAAAAGAAGAACATATTAAATTGTATAAAAATAATATTGTTCATATTTTGCGTATTTAACGAGTACCGAACAATCAATTACAAGTCAATTAAAGTTTTTATAAAAATTGGTTATCATACTCGTTCAGTATTTCAAATATGAAAATAGTCACATATTTTCAAAATGTTGAACTTATTTTTTTAAAATCGAACCCATGTTTTCGTGAAAAATCGTTTAAAATCTTTAATAACAGGTAGCGGCAACTCCGAAAGGGATTGATTATAAAAATTACCTCCATCTCTGTCTGATTTAATAATAATAAATTTAATTATTCACTCATATCTCGATTATTAAATTTTTTCAAATTGTGTTACAGCACGACTTCTATATATTTAAATAAATCTATCGATTACAAAAAAATGTATAATGGTGTGTGTTCACTCGTTTATCGTGATGGCGGAAAGCTTGCATAATTTTGATAGTCGATATAAATTTTCTTTAAGATGCTCTAACGATGGTATTCAAATTTGGTACCTACAGAGTATTTCTATGTCCCTAGCAAAAAAAACAAATTATTATGTTTTTCTTCATTTCTTAAATTTCTCGTTTCATCTTATTCGGTTGCATTCAGTACGACCCGGAACCGATGAGAACGACACACGAGAATAAAAACCTGATAGCACCCCTCTACACGAATCGGTTTCACTCGGTTTCAAAAAGACTCTTATTTGGGTCTAGGGCACACAAATTAAACGAAGCGTTCACACATCCAAGGTTCTATACGTTTAAATTCCTGTTTATATTAAATAATAAATTTGTTTCAAATCAAATATGAGTTAGAATTAGGCGACTGGTTTCGGATCCCTGACTACAAACCCAGTATGAACCACATGTGGGTGTGAAGAGGTCTAGGTGGAAACTGAACCGAATGCGGATCGTACGTACCGAATGAAATCGAAAAAGTGTAAAACGATCTTAACACAACTTTTTCAGGTTACTGCTTTAAATTTGAATAACAAAAATTATGGCATTGAGGTTTTTCCATTTTTTGCAAAAAATGGCTATTTGTTTTCTTTAATCACGAATTTCTCGCTATTGGATAACTACCCTGATTTTACTAAACCAAAATTGGTAACAAAAAAATACTTCTTGGTAATTCAAGAAATGTTCGATACAAAAATTTGTAAATATCATATATATGTATGTATTTATATAAAAAAAAAAATCGATTTTGGAGTCAGTCTGTAAACCTTTTTTAGAATGAATTCTTCGACTTACTGTGAGGTGGCCAGGTATTTTTGCTATTTATTTATTTAGCATTTTTTCTTTGTCTATACCTACTAAGAATTTAATCTCCACATCTGGTGTATTGCTTATCAAAATGGAATGCCAAAGTTATGCATTCTTAAACAAAATCCAATCTAAATATTATATTATGTTCTGTGTGTTCTGTCTTTATACCTTGACATATGGCCCAAACTACTTAATCCATGTTCTTATAATATTGATTCACTCGATGCGAAATTGATTTTTTTGTTCGTAGGTACATATATGTACAGGTCTGTATATTGGTAACAACAAAACAGTCTGAACAAAAACTGTTGGTAACAGTACCTACCTACCTGCCGATCGTTTATTTTTTATTTTCGACTTTCTCGTTAACGGATTAACCAAATTCAATCAGAATATTGAATTCAGAGGTTCTTTTGACTCGAAATAATATATTTCATACCAACATTTTCAAAAAATATATCTTGGATTTTGAAAAAAAGTTATTTGTTGATCATACCTATTCTTTTTTAAATTTAATTTTAAACTTCACATCTTCTTCTAAAGGGTTTTCCAATAAGAGGTGTTATTTTGAATAGCCCGCTTTTTCGGTAGCTGTCACTTTTGAAGCTGTCATTTTTTGACATTTGACAAGTAGAAACTACGCCATGGAAAATGGAACGATACACGCTTCAACAACGCATTGAAATTATTAAAATTCACTATAAAAATGGTGAAAATTTGGCAGAGACGGTTCGTAAAACTAAAACATTTTTGGGTCGTCGTGAAGCACCTTGTCGGACCGCAATACAGAAATTGGTGGACAAATTCGAGCTGTTGGGACAAGTTAGTGATGTGAAGAATAAAACCCGTGCACGTCGCTCAAGAACAACTGAGAATATTGCTGTTGTAGCCCAAAGTGTTGAAGAAAACCCAGGTTTGTCCATTCCTCGTCGTTCTTTGGAATTAGGCATTCCACAAACGACATTACACCGTATTTTGCATAAAGACTTGGGTCTTAAGGCTTATAAAGTTCAGTTAACACAAGAACTCAAGCCGGCTGATCATCAACAACGTCGTGTCTTTGCTGATTGGGTCCTTGAAATGCATGAAAATGATCCGGAATTTCATCGAAAAATCATCTTGACTGATGAGGCCCATTTCCACCTCGGAGGCTACGTTAACGAGCAAAACTGTCGCATCTGGGGCTCGGAAAACCCAAGAGTTATTGTTGAAAAGCCTCTCCATCCTCAACGCGTGACTGTTTGGTGCGGTTTATGGTCCGGGGGGGTCATTGGACCTTACTTTTTCGAAAATGAGGCTGGAGCAACAGTTACGGTCAATGGATTGCGCTATCGAGAGATGATTAATGATTTTTTATGGCCATAATTGGATGGTATTGATCTGGACAACGTTTACTTTCAACAAGACGGCGCTACGTGCCACACAAGCAATGAAACCATCGATCTTTTACGGGAAAAGTTTCCGGACCGTGTTATCTCTCGAAGAGGTGATCACAATTGGCCACCGAGATCTTGTGATTTAACACCTTGCGACTTCTTCCTTAGGGGCCACGTGAAAGATAAGGTCTACGCCAACAGCCCAGCGTCGATTCAAGACCTCAAAGATGGAATTCGTGAGGCTATCGAGGACATAGGGCAGCCACTTTGCGATTTGGTTATGGAAAATTTCATGAAAAGGATATGGTCCTGTAAGCGTGGTCGTGGCGGCCATTTGGCTGATGTTGTGTTCCATTATTAACGGCATACCTTCCTCTTAATAATGAAATAAACATCCGATCATTTATCTCAAAAAATGCCATTTTTCTTTGAATATCAAAATAACACCTCTTATTGGAAAACCCTTTATCTTCTATATATGTATAAAAAAACGAGTTTAACTTTTGTGTGTGTCCTTATATTTTGAATCCGGCTGGGTGTATTTTTTTTTTTTTTAAACGCAACGGGACCATTTGAAGATGGTTATACAAATTTTGAAAATCTGATGAGCCGAAGTATTTGTAGGCCATTTTTTAGAGCCACATCGCAAAAGTCCACTTGTTGTTTTAATGATTTTGTCCATTGTTAGAGTCGTTCCACTGTATAGCAACATATTGCCGTACGATTTAAACAAATGTAAGCGCTAATGTTGTTATGCTGTTTGTACTTTCATATTGGGTGTTCAATTTTCGGAACAAAAAATATTAAAATGCAAACCCGTGGGAAGAAGAGAATGGATTAATGGGAGCATTTTCTGTTTCTTTTTCTTCTTTCCACATGTTAGGTAGTGTTTATACAGCTTTGGGAATTCTTACCTTAAGCGATTATATATTTTGCACGTGTTCGTAGTTATTTGCAATAGTATTGATGAATTGGTGGAGTAAGAGATTCGAACATGACGATGGACATATGCCAATTTTTTTCATCAAAATAAAAATAAATTAACAAAAATATAAAAAAAGTAATTAAAGTGTAATTAGTTGGCAGAAATAAATTATTCAAATTATTATTTGAACAAAAATGAAATATATTTCTATTATTATTATTTATTGTACTACTGTCTCCAAAACTTTTGACAGAAATATATTTGAATTTTTGAACAACAACTTAAAGGTGCTACCACCAATTGTTTACGAATTAATTTATAATTCCTTTATTTTGGCTAGAGATACAGCTGTTTCAAGGGGTGCCAAGCCGCCTATCATCAGTTTCCTTTTTATTAGTGGTGCTGAGCTTTAATCCAATTTTATTATGAAAAACTTAGAAGCCGTATGCACTACGCATTATGATATGCAAAAAAGGCTTGCAGAGAAATCATGGGGTTGCAAACCAAACATCCCAAACGGGAGCAATGAGAACTTGCCCTACAGCAGCGATGGAGGTTATTCTCCATCTGACCCCCTTACACTATATCATCGTAAGTACAGCTGAGGGAGCCATAATGAGATTTACAAAGGAGGGAACTGGGACTGGTTAGTGTATAAGTCTTAGAGAAAAAGACAACACTTTAAAGTCGACAGTAACAAACCTTATTGACATTCCCAGAGATGGTATGATTAAAAAATATAACTTCGATAAAAACTTCAAAACGGAGTTAAGTAACAAGGAAAAGTGGGTAGGCGAAACAGTGAATTACACACTCAAAGCAAATACCATCAAGTGGTACACTGATGGTTCAAGAACGACTGAAGGGACTGGGGCAGGAATTTTTGGGCCTAGAACTAAACTTTCTATACCGATGGGACAGTCTTCTAGCATTTTCCAGGCGGAAGTACACGCCATAGCGAAATGTGCAGATCGTAATCTTGAAAGGAAATACCGCAACCAAAATATTGCCATCTTGTCGGATAGCCAAGCCGCACTCAAAGCACTAAGCTCGTACGCCATCAGCTCAAAGATAGTGTGGGAATGTGTGCACAGGCTAAACGAACTTGGCAAATACAACAATGTCTCACTCTATTGGGTACCTGGCCATATCGGGGTCCAGGGCAATGAGGAGGCAGACTCCCTAGCAAAAACAGGTGCAACAACCCCCCTAGTGGGACCTGAGCCCTATTGTGGAATAGGAGAAAATGTGATTAAAAACAAAATCAAAAAAGAGGAGGAGGTCAAAAGATCCAAAAATTGGAAGGAACTTCCTAAGCTTAGGCAGGCAAAACTGTTACTTGGGAACTATAACCAAGAACGTTTCAAGAACTGCATCAGCTTAAGTAGAAACAACCTCAGAACAATCACGGGTCTCCTCAGTGGCCACTGCAGACTCAGAAGACACCTAAATGTCATTGGTCTAGAAAGCAGCCCCACCTGCAGATTCTGCAGTACTCATGAGGAAACACCGGACCACATTCTAGGTCGATGTGATGCTCTCATGCATCAGAGGAAAAAACACCTGGGACATTACCAGGTAGAAGAGGGCGAATTTCCCTCTCTGAAAGTTCGCCAGATACTTAAATTCATTAGAGGTGTTAAGCTGGAGGAAGAGCTATAAAATGAGCAAGATCATCTAGCTCCGGATGGGGGCACAATAGACCTATAGGTCGCAGTGCAATCACCCCCAATTATTATTCATTCATTCATTTATGCACTACGCATTCCGCCACTTGAGACCACTGACGTCACAGATCGAAAATGGGTATGAAAATAGTATGAATAGTACAATAAATAATAATAATAACTTAATAGTCTGGTCTGTTACCGATCTTCCAATCTCTCCCCCTTTGATACGTACTACGAATTGTAGTCTATCGAAACAAGGTATGGAGAAAAATGGAGGCGGAACAAGACAGCATAATTAAAGGCGCTTAGAAAAATGCTGATGCTCCAAATGCATTTGATAAACAATAACATCCCATTTTCAACTGGCGGAATGCGTAGTGAATACGGCTTCTAAGACTGAGCAAATCTGATATCGTGGGTTCGATCCCTATGGTAGGCATGTAGAAAGTTTTTCATAATGAAATTGGATTAAAACTCAGCACCACTAACAAAGAGGAGACTGATGATAGGCGGCTTGGCACCCCTTGAAACAGCTGTATCTCTAGCCAAAATAAACGAATTATAAATTAATTCGAAGCAGTTGGTGGTAGCACCTTTAAGTTGTTGTTGTTCAAAAATTCAACGAAATATATTTCTGTCAAAAGTTTTGGAGACAGTAGTAAAGTTGTAGGTGATACCTAACTCATTTTTGACAATAACTCTGGGTTTTCAGTGGTGAGTTATGCCAGTGTTTATTAACTGTAGACTGTACTGTTTGTTAACTTATAGTTAACGAAAAATGGAGAATGCATGCGGAACGACTTAACAAACTCTGAGAATAAAGCATCTGTTCAGCAAATCTAGAGTTAACTCACCTAATTCACTCCGATTTAACTTTAATCTCGCACTGAAAAACTGCGCCTATAGGTCAAATCAAAATTTTGTTCTGAAAAGCAAGAACTGATTAATGTCGTTGAATTTTGTATTTCGTGTTTCCTATTCAGACAAATGCATAGAGCAAAGGTTAACTAATTAAAAACCAACAAGTAATAAAGGTTGGGCTTATAGGATCATATTTTTAAAAACTAAGCCATTCATAACGTGAAGTAGGTTAAAACCTAGAAAAGAGTATTTCGATTACAAAAGGTAGCTTAAATTTATATTTTTATCTATGTTTTTTTTTGTATTTTTTGCGAAGCTTAGGTTTGTATTACACGTGCGAAGCCGGGCGGCCCAGCTAGTTCATTATAATATACTAAAATTTGTTGTCCCAATTTTTTTCTTCGAAATGTTTAAATATTCAAAAAATATTGAGAAAAACCATGCAAAGATTTTTTAAATTTGTATGTAATACATTTAGGACCAGTTTTCCAGTGGTGAGTTAAATCAGTTAGCTAACTCTAGAAAAGAAATCATCCATAGTTAACTGAGGAAACAGTTTTTCGGTGGAGAATGCATGCGGAATGACTACTAAACAAACTAGGTGCATAAAACATCAAAAGTACCTCTTCAGTTAATCCTGAAGTTGAATCACCATTTTTGATGAGTTAACTCGGGTTTAACTTTAATCTCGCACTGAAAAACTATACCTTAGTTTTGTTAAAATAATCAAATGGTGTACAAAAGAATTTTAGCCAATCATACCATTGGTTTTTACAATAACCCAGAGGCTACACGAGCTAGCAAGTTGCAAAACACTCAAAATTGTCAACTTATAAATAGAATACACGAAAACTTCAGCAATTCGCTCGTTAATTCGCTAACTTCTCGCTTGTCAACTGGATTGCCTGTTTTGAGAGGCGAATAGACAGTTCATGTATGCAGCGAACTCTCTAGCGAGTTCTCACTCGTGTAGCCTCTGAGTAAACGCTACAACTTTCCTCAAGATTTTGTCTGCTCATTTTATTTTTTTAAAAGTCGCGGAACTCATGTTTTAGTTGTTGTTTCATAATAGCATCTTAATTGATTTGTAACGGCCTGTTTTTTTTTTTTTCATCCAGTTCCCTTTGGGAAAAAATACCACCTATAATATCTTTAACGAGGAAATGTTAAAAATGTCAAAACTTAAATAAAAAAAAAGTTTTTTTCGTTTTTGTTTTCATGCTATTTTGTTTAAACTATTTGTTAGCACGATATTGGAAAAATTATGACATCAAAACCCTTTTTCCGTTATACGATTTTTTTGGTAAAAACCTAAAACGCAGTTATCATAAAATCACTTTGGTCATTAGGCTACCTGAAATTTGGCCCCAATGAAAAACGACCCCAAACAAAAAATGAAAATTGGCTCCCAACATTGGGACTTTTTTCATAATGAAAAATTGCCCCATTTTCAAATTGGAAAAAGCACCTCAAAATAACGAAAAAAGCCCCAATATAAATTATTAAAACAAATCAGAAATGAAAAATGGCCCCAAAAAATGTAAATGACAAGCAACAACAACACAAATTGATCAATTTTGTGATTTTTTCATATTTTAGGGCCTTTCTTCAGTTTGGGGTGATTTTTTACTATCGAAGAATTGTCCTTTTTAATAATCGTACAAAAATTAGAATGATCCTTTAAAATTTTGAAAAGTCTAATTAAAATAATCGTTCGAAAAAGTCGTGCCATCTTTCATGTTTGGTTTAAGGCATTTTTTAATTTGAAAGCTTGGGGCTATTTTTCATACCCCATTTTGGGGTGATTTTTCTTTTATTGTTTAATATTAAAAGTATGGGGCAATTTTTCATAATGAAATTTTACCCCAAAATTCAAAATTAAAAATGACCCCAAAAACATGAAAAATCACCCCAATTCACAAAATTTAATCTTTTTTCAAATATTTGGTGCTTTTTTTCATTTTATGTTTGGGCCATTTTTATTGGGGCCAAATTTCATGTAGCCTATAGCAGCGTTTCAAAGCAAAAATTCGAATTTCCCCTCTAGGGAATCAAATACAAATGCTCTATACCAAATTTGAATTAAATCGTTTAGGCTCTAGCTCAAATTACAGTGGACAAGTGGACAGGGACATCACACAGGGGAATAGATGCACAGACGCACAGACGAGACGTTCAGGCCTACGACGCGACGGGCGGATGAACGAAAACTACTTTTTTGAAATTCTCCTTAATAGTAATATCTTAGCTTTAATTAAAACCTCAATTAATTTTTTTCGCAGGAAACCAAGAAGTATAAGGTGCCTACTTTCCCTATTGAGCAACTGAAATATTCATACGAGTGAGTACTGGAAAAATATTTGCATAGGTTTCTCATTTTATTTGTATTTTGTATTTTCTTTTTGCCATTTTTACTTGCGATATCTGATTTGCTTTCTTTGATATATTTTGTATCTTTTCAATACCTTTAGGTTTGTTGGTGAAATAAAGTAGAGAATTACTAGGGAAGACAATATGAAGCATTATAAAGGACACACCTTACAAGATCTTATAAGCATCTACGGTCTATGTGTTCAATTTCGATTCAGGCCATAGATACCTATGATAAGAAATTCCCGTATTTTCTCCACAAAAGATAAGATTCCATTTTTGAGCAAAGTATTTTAATAAATGAACAAAACTATGTATATCTTAAACTTTTTTTTTATAGCACTAGCACCTCGTAATATCGTAAATATCCATCCTTTTGTTCGCCAGGGGGGTCATTCAGTAATTTTAAAACGATAATCGTCTAAACGATAATCGTGCACGATATCGTCATCAATTTGCTTCACGTAACACAATCACTATCGTCTCGTCAATCGTTTATTATAAATCACAGTTTGAGAAGGATTAACTTTTCAATCATTGTCATAAATGACAATTCTGTAATTTATGTTTGTCAGTAACGCCCAAAAAATATCAATTTTTATTTAGAAGAACTGAAAAAAAGTACGGACAAAACGTGAAGTCGCCTAAACAAATCGGTTACCCACCTATCCTCCAAACTACATATAATTAATTATATAGGGTTTTCAATTGCAGCGGGCAGATTTTGACGGTGACACCTATTAAATCTTTTGTTTATTGTTTACTGATGCCAAATCACCATGGCAAGTTACACGATTGAACGACACGTCCAATTGAAAGAACTTTAATATAAAAATCTTTTAGGCAACGATACGTGCGTTGCGCCCATTTTACGGTTTACATGGTTGTCGTTCCATGTCTATTATCCAAAGTTTGGTGTCCCAGGATGGGTCAACGAAACCCAGGATCAACCGAAAACATCTACCCGCCCTTATTAAAATACCCTACATATGATAACATGCAGAAATTGCTTACAAAAACAAACAAGACGACACAAGACGATAGCTTAATATAGGTATCGTTCAAATGCTAACGATTTAACGATCTCGTTTTGACGATTTTTGAGTTACGGAGAGCGAATTTTCGATCGTCAAGACGATATCTTTCAATCGATAGTGATTATTGCTTTTACGTGATTTAAAGCTGTCGTCAAAAGGATATCGTGTGGTGATAATCGAATTACGGAATGATCCCCCAGGTTAAAAATTGTTATTTGGCTTTGATTTTGAACAAATTACGATTGAAAAATCTAAGATTTTTTTTTCTTTGCACATATTTTTTGTTCAATTATACCCCATACCCGACCCCACAACTTTACTTCATTTTAACTAACTAAATATTGATTTTCTAACTCGGTATTTTCGGCACTAGTTTTTTAACTAAGGAATGTATCTAACGCTTTTTATTTTATTACTATTGCTTTCTATTAAAACCACTTATTGTTATCTCTTTACACTGTATGGCTTATTTTTGAGTAAGATTTGTAAATAAGAATTTAAATTTATAGCTTTTCATTGTAAATGAAAAAATTAAATAAATTATAAATTATATTATTATTAACAACCTTTTAATTTATAACATAATAAATTGACTTTGAGATAGGATGCTTTATACATATTTAGACTACATACATACATATGTACATACATAGTTGACAAATTTCAAGAGGAAGATTCTGCGAATCAACATCACGGATGATAGTATTTCTGTCAAAAAAATCTGGCAGACAATAGAGAAAATCATTTATTTGCCAGTTTTTGACACAAATACTGGCAATTTGACAGTCGTGTAAATTCATCAATTCTAATCAAAATCGATCACTTGTAATCGAATTGTTGTTCCCTATCAATCCCTTCTACTCCACTGCAGAAGAAGATGCCTGTCAATATAAGACCAAAACACAAAACATCCAGGCCCAGGTCAGTCAGTCAGTGATGGAGATGTAGAATAAACTCGTTTATACTCAATCATTTAAAAACAATAATTGTGAGACATCGCTAACACCAAGAAAATGCCTTATGATGTACCGCAAAACGTTTAACAACACAACTTTAATTTGAAAATATTTTTTTTTTTTAAACGTCGCATTCTTCCACTAGATGGCATTGTTCTTGTGGTTATCTGAAGCGTTACGAATTTTGATATTACTCCTTTGATCATTCCGATATTTACAACGTAAACAAAACAAAACGAAATACACGCTGTAATAATAAACTCATAAATTTTAATTTAATAAAAAAAAGCAGTACATTTGAGACTTAAAATTTATAGGTATCTATATGTATTTGTATGAATATTTAAAGCACATTGTGTTGTCAGATTTTTACAAAGAAAAGATATACATTACTTACGAAAATATTGTTTTTATGTTTTCCTTTATTCTAGAATTAATTATTATATCAGTGTTGCAGCTATAGTTAAACAGACAGTCGAATTTTATTGAAATCGGATTTGCGGTTGCGAAAATTTCCCCGAATAAACAATCGCTCAAACGAAGTTAAATAACACAGATCCATATAGGTACATATAACTTCAAATATTTCGAGATGAGTTATCGATAAATCGAATAGTTTAAAAAAATCACTTACGGAAATAGGTGGTCTTCAAAAATGTCTTAAACAAAAAAAATACTGTCAAACTGACTGAAAAAGTTTTCTTCGACTAACTTGGTTCCTGAAAAATATGTAAGTTGTAGACTTCTTCCACCTAACTCTTAAAAAATTATGACAAGGTATAGGGTAAAGAAAACTTTTTTATATCATTTTATTGGGCTATTCACCTCGCAGATTGCCAATATCAACATACCTATATTTTTTTTACCCTATTGCATTTTCACCAAAATTTGTTGTAATAAAAAAAAATATGCACGACTGGATCGCACGAATTTGCTCTAAGTATAATATTATTATTTCAACTGTTCACTTAATAATATGGTAATTTAACGGTTGTGTAAGAACTGCCAACTGTCAGAATTCTTATTCTGACGTCCCATTAAAATACAACACCCAGAAAAATTAAAAAAAAACTTTTATAACTTTTGAGTAGGTAAGGTTGATTACTTAAAATTTGATTTCCCACTTTAAACTGCCGTAATTGACAAATTTGATTAGTTTTAGTCTAAAAATCAATTTCAATATCTATGTAAATATTAAAACAATCGGTATCACAAAAATTAGTTGTAATCCGTTGAATACATTGCGCAAAATTTCGGACAACCTAACCATTTTTAAATTTCGAACATATCTACATCAAAATCAATTTGATGTAAAAGTACACATTTAAGCACATATGTGAAATCACTTTAAACATTAATTTGACTACATTCCTGAATTTGACAATGCTTTTTTTTTTTTTTTAATTTCGTTCGGCATCTTGGGAAATGATTTTTATCGCCTAAATTCAACAAACGGACCACTTTTTTTAACATCTACATAGCAATGTTAAGTTTGATTAAATTTTCGATTTTTTTTTTTTTTGACGAAACCAATAATTGTCTTAAAGAGCAAATAAAAACGCTGATAATGCCAAAAACAAAGCAAAGTTTATCTCTCGATTACTTATTCGAATGGATACACTTGATTTTTTTTTTGTTATCATTTTGAAGACTGTAAAATAATAAAGACATATAGGTTATAAGTTTGTATCCCGATGCTATAATGTAGGTGGTGACGATGATGGAAGAATTTCAACATTAAGTTATAAAAATAACTTAAAGAGAGTCAAAAAAAAAATAAAAATTAGGCAGTTAATAAAATACAGTTTTATATACGAAGCGTTTTATTTGAAAGTTCCTTAAAAAAAGAGCGCGTGCAACTCTATACACGTGACGAAGTTAAATTACTTTGGAAATCTGATCATCGATTTGCAAGTTATAGGAAAGGCTTAACTACATTCAAGACTTTTTGCAATAAGTGGAAAATAAAAACATGCCCTAGAAATGGCTGTGCGCGAAAAAAGCATACGAAAATTGTGTGTTGATCTGTTATTTCATATTGATTTGACAGATCAAACACAATACCTCTCTTCGTTTACTTTCCAAACCTGCCAGTTTTAGTCCGAAGTTCTGTCAAAGTCCATATAAACAAAAATAAATTGGACCAAAAATGGTAAAAATGGGTAGTTTCGGACTAGTACGCGAAAACACCTAATTTGTTCGCATGTTTTATTTTTAACTTTTCCACTTTTGATCATTTAGCTTTAAGCGTTACAAAGGGTTTTCCAATAAGAGGTGTCACTTTTGAAGCTGTCACTGTTGAACATTTGACAAGTAGAAACTACGCCATTAATAAAAATGGAACGATACACGCTTCAACAACGCATTGAAATTATTAAAATTCACTATAAAAATGGTGAAAAATTGGCAGAGACGGTTCGTAAAACTAAAACATTTTTGGGTCGTCGTGAAGCACCTTGTCGGACCGCAATACAGAAATTGGTGGACAAATTCGAGCTGTTGGGACAATTTAGTGATGTGAAGAATAAAACCCGTGGACGTCGCTCAAGAACAACTGAGAATATTGCTGTTGTAGCCCAAAGTGTTGAAGAAAACCCAGGTTTGTCCATTCCTCGTCGTTCTTTGGAATTAGGCATTCCACAAACGTCATTACACCGTATTTTGCATAAAGACTTGGGTGTTAAGGCTTATAAAGTTCAGTTAACACAAGAACTCAAGCCGGCTGATCATCAACAACGTCGTGTCTTTGCTGATTGGGTCCTTGAAATGCATGAAAATGATCCGGAATTTCATCGAAAAATCATCTTGACTGATGAGGCCCATTTCCACCTCGGAGGCTACGTCAACAAGCAAAACTGTCGCATCTGGGGCTCGGAAAACCCAAGAGTTATTGTTAAAAAGCCTCTCCATCCTCAACGCGTGACTGTTTGGTGCGGTTTATGGTCCGGCGGGGTCATTGGACCTTACTTTTTCGAAAATGAGGCTGGAGCAACAGTTACGGTCAATGGATTGCGCTATCGAGAGATGATTAATGATTTTTTATGGCCGGAATTGGATGGTATTGATCTGGACAACGTTTACTTTCAACAAGACGGCGCTACGTGCCACACAAGCAATGAAACCATCGATCTTTTACGGGAAAAGTTTCCGGACCGTGTTATCTCTCGAAGAGGTGATCACAATTGGCCACCGAGATCTTGTGATTTAACACCTTGCGACTTCTTCCTTTGGGGCCACGTGAAAGATAAGGTCTACGCCAACAGCCCAGCTTCGATTCAAGACCTCAAAGATGGAATTCGTGAGGCTATCGAGGACATAGGGCAGCCACTTTGCGATTTGGTTATGGAAAATTTCATGAAAAGGATATGGTCCTGTAAGCGTGGTCGTGGCGGCCATTTGGCTGATGTTGTGTTCCATTATTAACGGCATATCTTCTTCTTAATAATGAAATAAACATCTGATCATTTATCTCAAAAAATGCCATTTTTCTTTGAATATCAAAATAACACCTCTTATTGGAAAGCCCTTTACTCAAGTTGTTTGAGATATCAACAAATTCTTTATGTTGTATTTGAAAGGTCGATGATATTATGGTGGCCGACGCCGCCCGTGACACCGCTGGGTGGTGGTGTTGTTGCGATTCACATCTATTCATCGACACGGGATGCAATTACAAAAACAACAATGTAAACAAATGGGTTTTGCAGGATGAAACGACTCCTCAAAAATAAAAGCATATATGACTTTTTTGACATTAGGATTGCAGCTAATTCCATTTGAGAAGTCATGTATGCTATTATTGGATTCCTGGTTGGATGTGTTAAATTCAGTGTTGAAATCGATGCACATTTTGAATGCGCTCAATTTTATATTGTTTTTGTTGTGGGAACAAAAATGAAATGTACCAAAAAATTGAGAAAATAGAGTTAGTTTGGAGAAAATCAAATCGAAAGTTTTAAGCTAAGATCAGACGGTTTGTGTATATACACAAATTTCATTTGTGTATGTTATACTCAAATTCTACACAAATTTGAACACAAATGCTATTTATTTATGCCACAAATATTTGTGGTTCAGACGATTTGTGTATTTTAAAAAAAAAAAAAAAACAAATTTCATTTGTGTAAAGATATACACAAATATGCTATACACAAATCAATTTGTGTATAAAAATGTGTGGTTCAGACGATTTGTGTATTTCTTCACAAATGAAATTTGTGTACTCATTTGTGTGTATGTCATTCTGTTTATTTGATAGTGAACTGAAGTGTATCCGGTTAAATTAAATAATTTCAATCAAACAATGTCAAAAAAAAATGTCTTGCCAATAGTTTGGCCGCGTATTTACTCGAAAGTGAAGAAGAAGACGAAAGCCAACAACAGGTCGTAGACATCGTACGCAAGCGGCGAACTTGTTGGAGAAAAAATTGGCTTGGCCACCGTGAGACGGAGGGCTTTCGCGCAAAATAACTTGTGGAACTACGTGCCGCTCAGTTCGATCATTTGCTGGCTTTGGTAACGCCATATATTGAGAAGGTCGATACATTTATGCGCCCCAGCATTCCGCCATCTGTGCGGCTAGTCTTGACGTTGCGCTTTCTGGCATCTGGCGACAGTTTTCGCTCGCTCCAGTATCTTTTCCGCATTCTACAGAATACAATTTCCACCATTATTCCAGAAGTGCTGGATACAATCTACAAAGTTCTTGTAGACGATTTTCTGAACCCAATAGGAGTTTTGTCTCCGTGAGCCGCCCAATTTGGACGCCAACAAATCGAATACCACTCCTCCGATACGATTTTTGGCTTAACGTAAATGTGTTCATTTCATCTAATAAAAATCACCCTTCATGTCCTTATGGTGCCATTTTACAAAACAAATCATTAAAATCGCAGTTGCACATTAAACTTCGAAGAAAAAACCTTTATTGACTCGACTGATATCAAATATTCAGTTAATTTTCAAAACCATTTGTGTATTCTCACGAAATTTGTGTATGCTTAAATTTTCAGAATAATGTGACATACACAGATGGTGCCCAAATATACACAAATAGTCATAAAATGATTTGGCTACCCGATCAGACGATTTGTAAATGTACACAAATTCGATTTGTGTATTGAATACACAAATGATACACAAATCGTTTGTGTATGTCGTTCGTGTACATCAAATTTGTGGTTCAGACGATTTGTGTATTTTTTTGTGAATAATAATAAATTTATACACAAATATTTACGAGTAGCTGATCTAAGCTTTAGATGTACAATCATACAAGCAAAACGATATGATTTCACAAATTGAATGACACTTCATTTGATAAACCATACACAAAACATAATGACAGGTGATATGACTTCTATTATCGTGTAAAGTAGCCTTGAACTTAGAGGGCACCGGTCGGTCTTTAGGGCTTATAGGCATAGGCCTGCGACCTAATTCGCACACACCTGTGACGCCAATTCACACTATATAGGTGAGCATTTCACGTCACCTCTGCGTGAGATAACTTCACCCTCAAATTGCCCAAGCAACGCAAATGTCTCTTCAAGATATCACTAAAAGATATTTTGCCAGAGATTTCAACACTTCAAAAAGTGCGTGAAAGGGAGGAGCCTATTGTATGGAACGAAGAGTTCTAAGTAAAGTCTTTGTAAGAGCGTATAAAGATCATAATTTTTTGATTGATCTTTGGATATGATCTCAAGTAGTTTTGAAGATATTCTTTTTTTTTTTTGAGTGGAAAGTGTGAAAAATATAATGAATAATTTCTTTCCCTTTTACAAAAATACAAATTTAATGCAATTCAAATGAAATGGAATTAACTTTAAGTAAAAAGAGAAGACATGGTGAATTCTTTATTTAAATTTACGAGTAGCTTCACAATAAATTTTATGAGGGACTGTATACACATTTTTTTAGCTTAATTGATTTGTGTTTTTCTTATGCAAGAAAAGATTTACTTTAAAATCGCATATTCTACGCCACTTGGAATTAACGCGCCTTAAAATAGAAAAGTATTAACAGACACAAATTATGAAAATTAAAAAAAAAAAAACACTGACTATGAAAAATACACCGAAAGTGTTACTATACCATACCTATATATAAAAGTGTAGACATAATTATTGTGTATGGAACTATGTTTAATGAGATGTTTGCATAAAATATTATATTGTATTAAATATTTCCACAAATAAAAACAACAAATAATCCGAATAAATTATTTTGTGCATGCACCGTAAATATTACTTCTTACAGGGTGCCTCATTTTTTGAAGTGTAGTTCCATTTTTTTGTGTCAAAGAAATGTCTGAAACTTTTGACATTGGGAGATTCGTCAAGTTTCCTATTGCGGTTGTTTGGAAAAGACGGACATACCTACAAAAAATCCAATAGTAAAAAAACGATTTTTAAAGCAGAACTGTGAAACACACCGATTTTAGCAATTTTGGCCTCAATGGTTTGGTTGACCAAAGGAAATCTCCAAAAATAAAATTAATTCAATTACACCACCAACTTCCCTTTTTTTTTTGAAATCGCAGTATCTGAGAAAATTACACTTACACATAATTTACTTATGTGCATTGAAAAATTTAACTAAAACAAATAAATTTAATTAAAATACTAAACATAAAAATAATTTGTGTACCTATTAAATAAATAAAAAAGTATCTAAAATAAACGTTTAGCAATGTCGCCTTTTACAAAAATTTGTGGACTTTATATAAATACATTACTTTTTGGCAAAATCGTTTAAAGAGTTTGTAAAGATGTCGTGAAAACATTTATTTTATAATCACTTTTGCCCTACAGTCAGACTTAACGACTTCATGATAAAATATCAACAAAATCAAATACAAAGGAAAGAGTCAGTGAAAGTTTCAACAATGAGTTAAAGAAAATACATAACAACTATAAACAATTATGTTTGTTCCTCGGTTTAAGTTTCTGTGAATCAGTCCAGACATCCACGTGACTAAACTGATGAGCAATTTTTTTAAACAACTTTTTCCTAATAGCTTTATTTTAATATTGAAAAAAAAAAAATAAAAAAAAAAATACTCGTACATTCACTAACGACAGACGAAAAAAACAAACTTTTTTTTCCAACCACAGTGAAAACAAATAGGTACTACTTGAAGATACAATTTTAAACTATTTAAGTAAAAACTACCGAAAAATGTCTTCAAGATCTACTTGAAAGAGTAAAACGAAATATAGCTACTCTTGTGCATTTTGACCATGCTCTTTTTAAAGAGTCTTTAAAGAAGGTCTACAGAGAGTCAATATATAAACACTTGTCATGAATGTCTGGAAGATGATTAAAAGGCGTTTTCTTAATAGTTTAAACAAACAAAACTTTTCTAGAGCAAAATAACAGGTTTATAAGTTTAATTGTGGAGATTGTTAAGAGCTGATTCCTTTGTTTGGAGCACTCTTCAAGAAAAAATGTGTTGTGCTCGTGCAGAGTGTCCACTGTGTGGACTAGGGACACATTTTTTTTGCAATCGCTGAAATTTTAACAATTTGTTCCTATTAATAGTGAGAAGGTTTGAGTAAAACCCACCCACTTATCTCAAATTTTAGTTTTCTCCTTGTTGAACATCCTCAGAACGTTAAAATGTAATGTAATTTAGCTCTCTTCAACGCATAAAGTATTAGATGTGTTATTTTTCCCGCCCTCTTTCTTATAATAAACTTATAATAGTATTTATATACTTATATAACTTAAAATTTATAAAAAATCTCTTGGGCAAAACCATGGCTTGTGTATCTTTTTTTTTTAAATCCGCCTACTACCACGCCCACTTTTTTTACTTGCGATATAGGTACTATATGGGAAGTTATGGATTCGTACAAAAAATCGAACTCGAGATTTTGATCAAACTTTACATTACGATGATAGAGAAGTCAAAAAAAGTGGGTCTCGCAAAAACGTCCGTCTATCTGTCTGTCTGTCTGTCGGTTCGACTACAGCTTAAACGGATGAGTCGATTTTCTTTAAACTTGGTACCTAGCGTTTTTTGGACATTCCCCCCACACGTTTTTTTCTCTTTTTTTTTTAGGACCAAAATTAACAGTAGCTGTCATACAAAATTTCTTGGCCAAAAAGGAAAAACTTATTTTTCTCAAATCCAGCGCTACCGAATTTATTTTTAAGAACTCCATAAATTTAAATAGTTATAAGTTGCTGTTTAATAAAAAAAATGGTTCCGAAAAATGGTTATTAATGGTACCTCCCAAAGAACAATTTTTTTGATTTTCGCTTTTCTCGAAAACGGTTAAACAGATTCTGATCAATTTTTTTATGAAGAAGTATTGACACATTCTTAATAATATTGTGTACCCAAATTTTCAAAAAAAATATTTTTTAGATTTTTAAAAAAAGTTTTAATATTTTTTTTTGAAAACTCAATATTTCAAAAACGACTTCGTCGATTTTCATTAAACTTGGTAAATAACAGTTTTTTAACTTTATCTAGAAGATTTTTGACAAAAATTATTCTAATACTCAAAAATAACGGTGCCTCCCATACAAATGTTAAAAAACCGTTAAGAAAAATATTTTGTTTCTCAAAAACGACTCCTACGATTTTCATAAAAGTTTTTTTGTGTGTTAAAATTAGTACGATCTACCATTTAAAATTTTTAAAGTTTATATTTTACGTTTATTAACAGTACCTCTCATAGAACGGTTTCTTTGATTTTCGACTATCTCAACATCTGATCAACCGAATAAAATTAGATTTTTTATACAGAAGCTTGTATCAAATATAAATAAAAGTGCGTATCAAAATTTTCTAAAAAATGATTTTTGGATTTTAAAAAAAAAAATCAAAATTATTTTTTGAAAATTCGATATTTCGAAAACTGTTGGCAGATTTTTTTGTGAAGTTCAATTTTTAACGCAACATTAATAAATGCTTAAAATTGGCGTACCAATTATTTTTCTCAAAAATGTTAACGAAATTTTATATATACAAAATTAATTATTTTTAAAACCGCTCCTACGATTTTCAAAATTTTTTTCTCATAAATAAAGATTTATATAAGAAATCAGATGGTGTACATCGCGTTGGGTTAAAACGGATTTAAAGTATTTTAATCAATTTCTTTCTAATTTTGTTGATTTAAAACAATTTACCAGTTTAAATAGTATAATTTCCTTTTATGCATATTGCATATGTGCAACACTAGGCTATATTGTTAATTTTTGTATACTCACATGATACCACCTGAAACTAAACTAAGATTTGGCAAATGGATAAAATATATACTCCTATAGCTAATTTATTTCAGACTATAGAACCACAATGTGATCGCGCATAAGAGCAAGTTCGTGCGACCCAGTCGTGCATATTTTTATATCTGAGATTCCTCCGTACTTAACATCCCTAGAAAATTGAAATTTTGTATTCAAAATCTTTAAAGTATGAAATTTGTATTTATTACATATATTAGAAGTACCTCTACTGCCACTTTTCTTCTGGTCAGAAATAAAAACACAAATGCCCTTTACAATTTTCATTAATTACCGTTTAGTTCCTGAATTAAAAAACAGTAAAAATGTGGTGAAAACGACTTTTACAAAATGTTTATTTCAGAAAATTCCTACACTCAAATTGTCTGCAAAATCAAATAGTTGAATATTACATCTAATTTACATTATGTACGTACATATACATATAATATGTTTTCATCTTCTTTCCAACCATACTTATATAGAATTTAAATACCTATACAGAATATGTAGGACAGTGTCCTGATTTACTGAATTTCTTTTCAAGAGTCCATTATGAAATAATCACCTTAAAATTATTCATATCATATACCTACATATACAGAGCCATTTTTACATAATTTGCTTATCTGGACAGTTTTTTTCTGCCGCCTTTCAGATACCTCATAATATTTTTAGGATAAAATGTGTGTTCCTTGTCCCAAATATAGCGAAAGACTTAAAAAAGAACATAAGCATAAGCACGATCGAAACTTTGCCATTTCAGGTATTAAACAATAGTTAAGATTGACATCATAAAAAAACTGACAAGGGCGTTTGACATTCTATGTTTTGCCATAAATTTGTTTGGCAACTTGAAATTTCCTACAAAATTTTTCAAAAAAAATTTACGGAATTGTCACAAATTCCCGTTTGTTAACTCCAAAAAGTTGTAATGAAAAAGCCCAAATGAAGAAGTATATAAAGCTGGTGAGTTTAGATTTTTTAAACATGGCTGCGTTTTTAAGCACAAAAAACAGTCGAGTGTCAGTTTTTCACGTAACGTGAAATTTTTACAATTAGGAAAAAAAAATACATTTTTGCAAAAGTTAGTGAACATGTTAGTTACTAAACTACTATAGTAAAACTGAAATTATAGCTAGCTAAGGCCAAAATAAAGATGTACGTGACAAACCTGAATAAATGCAATAATGCAAAGACGATATTTCCATAGTGAATTTGTATCCTGAATATTTTACTTTAAAAAGGTTGACTATTAATAGTACGGTAGTTGAGATTTCACTACTGATGGGCCAGATTTATTGCTAGATTATTAGAGATTATTGTTGGATTATATATAAAGTCGGAAACATTTTCCGCCCTCGACTTAAGTCCCTACATGGCCAGGCGCGGTTCCAGGAATTCAGTTTGGGGGGGAGGTCACGGTTTTTACAGGCAGTCAACCGAGAAAAATTTATAGAAAATACATACATATAGGTACGGTGACCATCCGTCCCGGGTTTCCCGGGATTGTCCAGTATTTCTATAGCCTGTCGGGGGTTTTTTCTGATGTTTTTGTTTTTTTTTTAATTACTATATTAGCCGTGTTTTATTGGTTTTTTTAAAACCAGCGCAGTTAAATTTCCCTTGGCAAACAAAAACAAAGAGTGTCGATAAATTAGCCAGTAAAAGAGTGGATATACATAGGTAGAAGTTTTGTGATGAAGATGGCGCTCTTGAAAAGTTTTCATGACTTGAACCTTAATGTTGTTTTTCACTCCCAAAATGGATGTGATCTATGATATTTGTAGTTTGTTGGAAACAAAATGGATGTGATCTATGATATTTGTACCCAAGGTTGCTAAAGCGTTTTATTTACACAGCCAAGGCGTTTAATTGGTACTTGATTATTGCGCTAGCTATAAATTACCAATAAAACTCAGCTATTATTAGATAATGGACGGAAAACAGTAGTTGAAAAATGTGTAGAAATTTGTATGCATTTCTCAGATAAAAGCATTTTTTTTTGCAAACCTTTTACAAATTGAAGAGTTCAGCTTGTGTTTGCCAGGTTCCAATGCTCGCTCATAAAAGGATTTTTTCAATAATGAATAAAATTTTTATTAGCGAAAAATCCTAGCTAAATGTAAGAACTCTAAAAGCCATGTTAATTGTTAAATATAACTTCAATTTAAGCTGACTTGAACTTAAAAATTATTTAAAAGAAAACCACAAAATTGTAAAAGAAATTCTTTCTGCCAAGAAGTATTAAATGAAAAGAAAAAAAATTTAATGTTGTAAACTTGGCTTAGTGTGCATTTTGAAATGTTATGTTTTTTGTAGCTTTACATAATGTATGTACATTTAACTTATATTATTTAAAGGCGTATTTTCTTTCTTAAAGAAGACTGGATTATTTTAATAATGAAATTCAAAATATTAAGTTTTAAGTTTTTTTTTTTAGTTTTAATTTTGTTATGTCACATTATAATCTATTGTATTGTTCGTTAATGAAACGGCTAATATTTTTCACATTTTAAAAATTTTCATTTTTTGTCCCGGGTTTCGCTCCCAGAAATATGGTCACCGTACATATAGGTACCTAAAAATAAAAATGCTGTACCTACTTAGAATAAACTCAATAAAAAATGCTAATATGTATTTATAAACAGTTAAACAACAAACGACGATTTATTCTATACATAATGTGCATATGTGGGTTGGGTATGTAAATACATATGTTTGTATTTAAAAACATATCTCTTTAATTTGTTTAGAATTAATACACTAAAATCAAGTCTTTTTTGGTTTTTCTAGGCAAATCTTATAATTATTTCATCAACATATCGATATCTATATCTCGATGAACATTCATTAAAGCAAGGCAGATATTTTCACTTTTCCAACGAATTCTGTTTTTTATGTAGTTTTTTTTAGGAATATATAAGATATAAAACAATTTAATATAAATTTATAAATAACTAGCTGTTACCCACCCGCTTCGCTGGGCGTAAAATTATCTTTAGCAATACCTTGTGTGGTATGATTAAAAAAAAATAGTTTTAAAATTTTTTACTCAATAATTAATCGCGATTTGGTTAAGTTTCATTTCCACCCAATTCATTTCAGCCTGAACGCATTAGTTGATTATTTATATTTAGTTTTTTCCTAGTTTTGTACATTCCCCGGACGCGTTTTTTGTAGGAGGATATATAACAATACCTGCCATACAATTTTGTTTAGCCGTACTCAGAAAATTCATTGTTTTACACAGAAAAGACCCCTCTCAAAAGACTTATAAATTTCCCCTATCTGGGATTTTCTGTGCAAGCTTTTTCTAAGGACAAAAATTCACAGTACAGCAAAATGTCATTCTGAGAGTAAAAAAAAGCAAAATATTTTACAGAGCTTGTCATTCAGATTAGAAGTACGGAATACTGTGAATTTAATCGTTGCTCTTCTTTTTCTGAGTTTCGATGCAAAAAGTAAAGGATCGGACCTATGCACAACTCACAGGCTGAAACTTCAAAAAAGAATTCGAAGAAATGCCACGACGCAAAAGTAGTCGTGTAATGGGGCTTTCCATTGGTAAATTCCGATTTCAATTTAAAAATTAATGTTTTTGGGTGGCGAATGGAATACGATTCTGTGTAAATATTTTAAAAAAATCTTCCCCCTTGATGCATTTTAGAAGAGAAAAATGAGCTTGATGAAGTTACCGATTCATTTGAAACCGCTTCCCTTTATTATGAACGATTATTGGTTACATATATTGGACACAACAAACAATAAACGCTTTGGAAACTGACTGCTGTAAATTATGTTGGTGTTAGTATATGGAAAGGCAAAAATGGCCAAAATCGGCATTTTGACAGTTCCAAATCTAAATCAAATAAGAATCTTTCATTTATAATTTTTGAATTAAATTTGTTTTTAAAGAAAACAAATCAAAGGATAAACTTACAGGTAAATAAATAATTGACGTTTGTAAACTACAAGTTGAGGCAGTTTAATTTTTCAGGTGGCACAACTCATACCTTTTTTGTCTCCATTAAATTTCAAACCAATGTTTCGAGATTTCAGATATTTTCCTCCGTCAGTACTGATGCAATGCTAAAAATTAAGCCTTTTATGTTTTGTATAGGTATACATAAGATTCGGTTTCTTGTGTCTAAATTTCAATGTTTAACGTTTGTTTATCGCAATATCGCGTTGATGTGAGCAGATTTTTGATAGCATCTTTATCGCGCGATACATGTTATCGTGATCGCCACCGCCCTCGCTTGGGTTTGCGCATAGCTTGAGACTCTTCGACTTCGAACTTGATGTGAAATAAAAATTCTATCTCAAATTGAGATTGAGATGACATTTTAGATTCTATAGTTCTACAAGTAAGTATACATAGGTACATACAGTACTCTTTCCTTAGGCACATACAAACATTGTCCTGAAAAAACATTGAACTTTAAACGGATAGTTATACCTACGTTTTCGCTCACCCTAGGTAATTATAGATACGTACCTATATAATATTTGAACTGAATTCTGAAATTTTTGAAAATTACGAAAATTTAAAAAAGTTTTATGTTTTATTTCCTCAATTTTTTGACAATAAATTGAGAACTTTTTCTGATAAATAAAGTTCCTGTATTGCTTATAATTATATCAGCATAGCGGGTGTTGTTTTATGCACAACATATCCTGCCGTTTTTTTTTTCTAAAAAAAAGTTTATATAAACACGCGCGTTTTCGAATGCAATGGGGTGTCAAAATTTCAAAGCAATCGGTCAAGAACTTTGAGAGATTAGCGATTAGGAACAAACCAACATTTCCATTTTTATTTATATATTTTTTATTTTTAATATTGTCGGTTATATTTTTTTTTTACTTTTCAAACGAAAAATACGGGCATTTGCCCGGGGCGGCAATATTTGAGGGCGGCAAAATTTGAAAATTGAGGGCGGTTGGTGCCTACTAAAAATATAACAATGCTTAAATATTTCAAAGATATTTTTATTTGTTTCCTTCTAATAAACAACATCAGGGCGAAAATGAACTTCTAAAATACCTTCTGAAAATAATATTCTAATCAATACACACGATACTTGTGTGCACACTTGTGGCCGACATTCAAGTTCTTGGAGATGCCATAACCTAAGCATCGCGTTCGCTCCAAAAAGAGGCAGTTTGGTTACGAGTGTGATGATAAACCAATCATTGATCCCCGTCAGATATATAAAGTCGAAGTATTTGTCCACATAATAGATACAGTTATAAACTCCTTGGAGCTAAGGTTTTCTCAGATTAATGAGCATAATAAAGAAATTTCTTTTTTGTATAAGATATATTATGCGCTAAGAGAATAATTGACGAAAGATGAATTGTAAGAAAATTGTAAGAACCTCGAGACTATTTTAACCAACGAGGACTCATCTGATATAAATGGACTAGAACTTTCAGAACTGTCTCGTCAAGGCATTTTAAAATTTATTACAGAATTAAGATTTGGTCCAAAGATCATTATTGTTCTTAGAATTCGTTTGACTTTACCAGTTACAGTTTAAAGTGGTGAAAAAAGCCCATGCCCCCCCCCCCCCCCCCGCCCCCCTGGATCCGCCATGTACATGGCACTGTCTACATACCAACAGTAGAAGAATTCTTAAAACTTCGAAAAAGTCTAAAATTTAGCTTGTTCTGGAAAATAAGGTCTCGGAGATCTCAGCGTCAGCAATCTTAGTTCCATTTTCCATACAAACATAATATATATGTATAACCCGAAACCGACTTCAGTTCGACTGAAATATCAAAAAAAAAAATTGGGAAAGAAAATAGTATGAAATTGTATGAGGTTTTTCAATTATTCGTTTTTATTTTGTTTTGATTGAAGCTAGTGGCTAGGGTGGTCGTTTTCGAAAAAGCTTCACTCATAGTTCTGGAATAGTTTCTGTGTTTCAATAGCGAGTTATGAAGAGAAAAATTGATGCCTTCTTTTTTTACTGTTCATATTTTTTGAATTTATACTCTGTAGGTTTAATTTGTTGTGTCAAATAAAATTACATCTTTTTTCATTTGTATTTTCGTTGAAGTGCGTTTATAAAATTTAACTTTATGAAAATGTGAGTTAAGTTTATTAGTTTGTTTATTAACCAAAAGTGGTCGCAATCGATAAATGTGATTTTAATACTTAACAAAATAATACAAATTTAAAAAAAGGTTTGGAGCAACTGGTCATCAATCTTCCCATTCTAAACAGCCAGCGTCTTATAAAAGAAAAAAATTGATAAATTTATCCCAATGCCTTAACTTTCTTTTGTTGTCTATTAAAATTTACGTCCGATCGTTTATGTTTTACGAGAATTTTGTTTTACTGAACTGAGTATACACTGGGTGTGTTTCTTTATTTTTTCCGGATAAAGAATAGAAAAGACGGAAAAGGCAAAATATCTACCTAGAATATCCAGAATCGAATAAATAAGGAAACAGATCTTAATTGAAAGAATATCCAACTATCAGCTGTTTGTTTTTATGTCAACAAATCATTTTGCGATTATTTCTGATAGAAGAAACAAATAATTATTTGTTTTGCAAATTGTAAATTAATTTTACGCGCACGCATAACCATCATGAAGATACAAAAATAATTATCACAAAATCATGATCACCCATTTCCATTTCATTAAATTTCTTTTCATCCATTGCAGAGGCAGACGGCAGACAAAATAACAGTACCTAATTGTAACCAATGAAAAAAATGAAATGTATCTGTCAAAGTAGAGAATATTCCATTTACACTAGCTCTTGACTAGGAACAGAAAGAACACATTTCAATAATTCTAGAACGAATAAAGAAACAACAAAAAAGTAAATCCGGAATATACCAGAGAATAAAGAAACGCAAAAGCGGTGTTTCAGATATTCCGAATATTCGGAATAAATAAAGAAACACACCCACTATGAAGAACAATTATTTCATTTTAATCTACACTTCCCTATTTCACACCCCTAAAATTCATACATATTTCACTTACACAATAATCCGAAAATCCGCAAATGATCACCCTTATTACAGAATTTGGCAAATGACTCATTTTTGAAAAATTTGATATTAGTGAATTCGACGCTTAGAAAAAACTCACGGTTAATATGTGTAAACATCAACGTGCGCGTATCCAAAACGGACTTGTTTTTGCTTGAAGGGGATCTTAAGATTTTTTTCACTGAACGCACCCATTCTAGTATGCAGATCGTAATGCTGGATTTACACGAGTGACAAATTGGCATTTTTTTGCCACTATACTGCCAAAAGAATGAATTTTTCCATTGTTCTGTCATTTTTTTGACAGTTAAATGCCAGAATACTGCCAATTCGTCAGTCGTGTAAATGCAGCATAACCTAAACCTAAACCTAACGTTGCACACGAACGTTCAGGTTTTTTTTTTCACTCTACCGCCAGCATAGATGTTTACACATCAATAATGAATGTCGGTAACTTGACCGGTACCACCGACATATTAGCCGTGTTTTATTATCTAGGGATCAGGATCATCCCATGAAAATAAAACGTTACGGATCTTAGTGACAACTTGTATACCTATCTCTATATTCCTTACGTTGGTTTATTTTTCATGTATTTGTTGTCTTTTTTCTTTAAGGCTCTCCCAAACCAACGCGAAACATTCGCGCGAATATGCGACGACTGAATAAAGGCTGCCCCAAACCAACACGAAACATTCGCGCGAATATGCGACGACGGAATAATGTTCGAAGATTCGCATCGCGCCAGTGTGGGTGCTCCCATTAATCTCCATGTAAATAAATTAAGACAGGCGGAAGTTTCGTTGTCGCGCCGAATGTTTCGCGTTGGTTTGGGAGAGCCTTAATGTTTGAGGATTCGCATCGCGCCAGTGTAGGTGCTCCCATTAATCTCCATGTAAATAAATTAAGACAGGCGAAAGTTTCGTCGTCGCTCTGAAGTATTCGCGTTGGTTTGGGAGAGAGTTTACACTAAATTTAAAACTACCTTACCATGAGAAGCCATCTACCCGCAAGAGTTGGAACTAATTTTCGGATCTTTAAAACAGATCCAGATAGAGAGCAGGATCCCAAGTTGTTGTTGTTTCACGTGTTAAGAAATGATCCTGATCCAGATCCGTAGATAATAAAACACGGCTATTGTCGTCGTGAAATCGCACTCAATACAACTCCTGGACTTTTCTTATTCGCTACAATTTTGTCACAAATCTTCTGTTGATACATTTTTATTTACATATATGTACTACATAAAATGGATAGTACAAAAAAGTAAGTTAATATTTTTAATGTTGAAGGTTTAAGTGCTTATTAAACATTTTCTCTAGAAAAAGGACAACTAATCGTGAAGAGTTCAAAGAAATGTAGGAGTTGTTGAAGTAGCTTTACAGCGCAACAAAAATATAAAAAATACGTTTCGCTTTGTACCTTATCTCCATCCGGTTTTTCTCGAAGAATGTTCTCGCAAGATAAATTAAAATTCCATGGTATCCATTCTCGCTCATATTTAAATTGTTTTTTAATGACGGTTAAAGAAATGACAGCGTCGATAGAAAATTTGGGAAAATGGTATGGAAGTTCATTAATCGATAAGGCGGAAAGCGAATTCAATAGGTGCGTTCGCGTACTAGTCCGAAAACACCCAAAACTACGTGATTTTACCCAGATTTAGTCCAATCTGTTTGCGTACTTCCATTTCGTGTAGTTTTGGGAAGAAGAGAGTGCTCGCGAGAGAGAAAATGATTTCCCTTTCCTGACAATTTTTAACCGAGAAATTTCTTAGAGCAGAAGCTAGTAAGTTCTGGTGTTCTATCAAAAGACAATTAAAGAACAACGACAAAATACAAAATTGTTTATTTTTACCTTGGGTTTTATTTTAATTTGTGGAGCTGAATTTTGTTTGTTTAAATGAAAATAACTCAAAAAAAATTGTTTTAAAGAAGAAAATCTATTCAAACGTTTAAGTGGCAAACATTTTTGGTTCAAAGCGTTCGTCTACTTTTGGGCAGTTTCACTTCCCCTTGAGAGAATTTCATCGCTTCTATCGAATTTGACATATTGCCATTTTTAGTCCAGAAAGTACCCAAACAAACCTAATAATTGAAATTAACGCAAATTCAAATTCACCGTAAATTCAGTCAAATATTGCGACTTCTATAATCGGCATGAATAATTATAGGCTTTTCCGGAAACTATCTTTGTCTTTTCTCAGTCTAATTTTGAAATAAAAAAATGTAGGGAAAACAAACAAACGACCAATCACAAACACATGGTTTTTGTTTTCCCTACATATTTTACTGTCAAACTATTTGATTTTTTTTTTGCTTCTTTGGCACTGACGTCTGGTGGAAGTTACAAATTGAAACTGGTGCATGCTTCTCTTTTTTACGCATATAAAATGTACCGGTCTCAATTGATGCGCCCTTCAGTAATGTCGTTTTCGATTAGATTTTCGGTCTATTCTACTCCTTTTTAATTCCAATCGAATATGAAAACACTGACTATCCTAAATTTAACCGCACACTTCCAAAAGCCGCCATTTCACAAAATGGCTTCTTCAAGTATTTACAACTTTTGACAATTAATCCAACGAAAAACTTTATATGTATGTGTGTGTTCCTCGTCTACTCCAATATGAAATTGGGAACAGAAGAACACTCCGAAAACATTAAGGCTTAACTACATTCAACTCACTTTTGTACAAAATTGAACAAAATCTTTTGTCTTTTTTCATCACACTACTCAATTCTATCTTCTTTCTCAAATTTTACAAAAGTAAAAGTTAAAGCGTCCTTAACTTTTACTTTCGTACAAAAGTGAAACACCAACACATCTTTATATATAGTTTAAGCCGTTGACTACTAGATGTCTCTCATATAGAGAATTTTCAGTGAACGGACCTTTTTTTTGACAGATTATTTTTTATTTGATTTTTTTTTTAAATTGATAGAGGTCTAGAGCAGTGACCAGTAATTAAAAAATATGGAAGCCGAAGAATTGCTAAAATTTATTTGGAAAGGTTTGCTTAATTAATGTATTTATTTCAAATTCAAATCAATGCCTTTAGGCATTTCTAAATTTAAAAAAATCTATTCAAACATCAAACAACAAGTGAAATTGAAAAACATGTCTGCTGTTTGTTTATGTGTGCCACAACGCCTAATAGTCCCCCACAAAATGTCAATCGCCCCTACCGCCGACTTCGAAAGGCTCCGGCTCATCTCCACAATTGCAGCAGCAGATACCCCAGCAACAGCGACGCAATCCTCTAAATATATTCAAGCCAATGCTTCCACCGAGGAGACCCTGCGGATTTGGACATGTAAGCCGCACAATTACTTAAATGAATTGGGCGTCTGTCAAATGTTACAGCAATCGTTCTCCGCTGGACAACAGCATGCTCAACGCGAAGCACTGCTAAGAAATAATAGTCAATCATCGGCTTCCGTGACATCATCATCAGCTTCATCGGCACAACAATTGAAACCTGCACCAGCTCCTTCTGATATGAATAATTATCATGTGCAGCTGGTGAATCCATTGGATCCAATTGATAGTAGTGATTCGGAAAGTGAACCTGAGGAACCGAATGAACGTGGCCGCAACGATGGCACATTGCTAGCGCTTCAATTCGTGGATTTTGTTTATGGGGTGTCAATTTACTGATAGGTAGGAACCGAGAATGGTTTAATGTTGCTCGATCGATGGGAACAAGGAAAGGTCTATCCATCATCATCCCTCGTCCCTGTTTCCAATAGATGGAAGTTCTCGAAGGACAGAATATTTTAGTATCAACCCTTTTGTGTCAGCCACATGTATCGAACAAATGTTCTTAGTCAACCTTATTCTGCTATTTCTTTAGCGTGAGTCTGCATTCTGCTGTTAGAAGAAAACGATTGCTGCAAAATCAGATCAACGTATGAATTGCTTTGCACTCGAAAGATTCAAGAAATTTAGTTGCATCAAATATTATTGAACATTGCAGAAATTTTAAATAAAATTTGTTTCATGTTATATAAAAAAACTATAATAACTCTTCGTTTGATTTTAACAAAATAAGGAAAGAAAAAACAATATAAATTTCTTAAGAGCATACTTTCAGCTTATTTAGTTATTGCTAAGTTGTGTAGATATAGAAGCATATCTTGTTTTCAGTCTGCAGTTGCCCCAGGATATCTTTCGAGAAGCATAGCAACACCCTGTCCACCGGCCGCACAAGCTGCTACAACGCCCAGTTGACCATCTTCCCTAACCAATCGATTTGCCTAAAACATTAAAACAAAATTAATGTATTCATAAAATATAAATAATAACCAAGGACTTACACCATGCATGCAAAGACGAGCTCCTGTTGCGGCAGATCTGGAGCTCCGTATTTTTCATTCAATCCCAGGTGAGTTTTGCAGAACCAATCTGAGTCGAGTGCTTTAAGATTGGCAACAATTTGCCCAGCAAAGGCCTCATGAATTTCCCATGAGTCAATGTCTCTCAAAGTCAATCCCGATTTTTTTAAGAAGTTTTGGTATACCATAGGCTGGTCCGAATAGAAGTTGGTTGACGGGATCTTGTGAGACGTACAAGAAATTCCTCAAATATGCCTTTGGTTTGAGTCCAAGTTGTTTGGCCTTTTCTTCAGTCATCACTAAACAAGCAGATGATCCATCGGTCTGAATAGAAGATTATATTGGATTATTTTTATGAGTTTTAGTGATTTATTGTTTTTTTTTCACCAAGGAAGAAGCGTTGGCAGCTGTAATTGTTCCATAAGGCTTAACAAAAGCTGGTTTAAATTTAGCCAAAGACTCTGTTGATGAAACACGAATGCCGTTGTCCTTGTCAACTGTCTTTTCAGCACCAGAAACTAAATAAATTGTTAAAAAAAATATTTAAGACAAATTTAATAAAAATCTACAAAATTGTACCTTTGAATGGAACCATATCGGTAAAGTAACCTTTCTGTTCAGCTTCTTTAGCCAAAGTATGCGATCTCAGAGCATAGACATCTTGTTCTTTGCGACTCACTTGAAATGCAGCGGCAAGACGATCAGCGGAGTGTCCCATCGTCTCTCCAGAAGAAATCTCAGCAACTGCTGGAAGCTTTTGGTTAAAAATATTTTACAATAAAATGTACATATTTTCTTATTTTTTTCAATCTTACCTCTGGAATAAGGAAGTTTGGTCGAATGGTTGAGAGAAGTGAGAGTTTTTGCATCGGTGTTTAAGCTTTGTTGGCTTTCAGCATAAGGCGTCGCATTTTAGGACTGTGACGAATAGGCACATCGGACATAAATTCAACGCCACCAGCAACAATTACGTCATAATCAGACCCATGCCAGTAGTAATAGCCTTAAATAGTAAATAAGGTTACAAACTTTTATTAAAACAATTTTAGGGACCACCCTACAGCATTAGAAGTGATGCAAGCCATTGTCACTGCGTGCGCCGGTGTTTTGAAACTAATGTGGTTTTCGTTTCGACCAAAAAAATCGATTTTTCTTTGATTTTTTTGATTTGTGACAAGTTTTTCCTTTCCTTTCGACCAAAAAAATCGAATTTTTGTCGATCTGAAGTCGATTTTGCAAATCTGGATTTTTAGCAAGATTTACACAGATTTTCACACGCACTTGCACACACATCAAAGAAAAGTGACTTTTACCCAGTGTCGTTTAAAAAAAGGCACTCATACAATCATACAACAAAATAAAATCACGTTTTGTGTTCGTTTTGCCAGTAAAATTTAAGATCTGACACCCAAATCTGAATTGGTCGAAACGAAAGCCACATAAATCCAGCAGCCAGGGCGGCTTCTCGAGCAATATTCGATGTCTTAACTTCTTGAATAACTGATCCATCAATTACGTAATCAATTTTATGAATTTTCAATAAGCTTAATCCTTAAATATCTGATTTCATTTAAAACATTAAATTAGATTTCAATATTTAATACTTACCTGGAAAATAGTTCCTCTTGCCTTCTTCATCTTCACGAAATTTTAATTTACGGTTATCTTATTCAACTTTCGTATGCTTTTTCGCAACCAGATGTCGCTAGCGTATGTGTGTATTTCTTAACTTTTGTACTTTTGGCGAAAAGTTTTGAATGTAGTTAAGCCTTTACTCGGAACATCCAATCGAAGAATTTTTGGAGTAGTAGGAGTGAAAAGGAGTGCAAAAGGCGTGCTCCGAACATCCAAACGAAAACGACATAAAATTACCATGTACTCGGGCACTAACAAACCTAATTTGTGAACAGACCTAAATATACTCTTTTTTTGTAAGCCCAGTCCATCGCATCATCTCCCTACCGTCACTAGCGCCGTCTAACATCGTTTCATAGAATCATTTTTCATTCGCCATTTTTCAACCAACAACAAAAGTGACAGCATCTGCCAAGCTGCTCTCTGCCATCTGCAAACTGCAAACACAGTTCAGTGTACAGTGTACTTTTTGTTGTAAAGTAAAAATTAAAAAAAAAAAAGTGTCATCATTTCTGGTTTTTCCGTCTCGGTGTCGTACTCGTCCAATCTGCGGTGCATGCATATGAGTGAGAGAAGTTGAGGTTCTTCCCAAATTTTTTTTCTCTATTTGTTGTGTTTTTTTGCATTTTTATTTTTTCAGAATCTCACAAATTCTTAGAATTAAACGCGTAACCCTTTCCAAAAAAAAGTGTATTGATAAAGATTTGAAATAAATTATTAAGTGCTAAAATACAACAAGTGAAAAACGAAATTAATAATATAAAAAATGACGCAGTGAAAAAATTATCAGGAAAAGCAGCAGAAGCAGAGTCGCTGCGTCTACAAAATACATAAAAAGAAGTATTTTTCCCCCGCCTGCACATCTTATAATCCATCTACATAAAAGACAAAGTGTGAGTAGAAATTACATTTAGTTCCATTAACTTGCCCTCGAAAATCCCCAATTATTGACCAGATGTCATCGTTTCCGAGTGTTTAGTGTTCCCAAGGGATTCATCATTTTTGTTGCCTTGGATTTCATAAATGCCAAACAGGGGTGAAGTGATAGAACAAATGCTATGATTTTTTCATCATTTGTTGTTGTTGTTCATGGTTTTCATATTTTTTGCTTTTGGGCTGCTGCAAAGTTGCACCTGCTGCTTTTTCTCAGATTTCACAAAAGGTACACAAATAAGGTACTACACATGCAAAATGAAATTTAAAAAAAAAAGAAGCAAAAACAACGACGAACGAACAAAAGCGTTATTGCTTTTGTGTTTCGGTTCTTTCCCTCCTAAGGCCCAGGCCCGTACTCAGACTATCTTTTTATAGAGTCTGCGAATTGCTGCTTCTGCTCTGAATTAATTGCAAGTAGACTCGATTGACTCCATCACCATCATGTTCCTCCGCTGCTGGTGCTGCTAATTAGGGAGAAGAAAGTTTTTGCAATGTGCCCGGCCCGGCACGGCCCGTCTGCCACTGCTGTTTCTGCTGCACCAGCTTCAGCAGAAGCACACATTCCCATCCCATCATTTAGTTTGGTCATGTTCGTGTTTCTTTTTTGTTTGAGTTTTTGTTTTTTCTTGCATGAGCGCATCCCCGGAGTTTCTTACGTGATTATAGAAATATTTGCGTTTTTTAGTTTAAAATTCCATCAAAAGAGAGCATCAAGCGAGAGAAACACACAGCTACACCGTCCACATATGCAAATGACATTAAGTTGTTTGGATTTGAAGACTGATGAACCCGACTCGGAGACCGCATTAATGCTTGTTTTATTCAGATTAACAGTTGTTGTCTTATCTTCCCACAGTCTGTTATGTCTGCTTCTGGTTTCGTCATCGCCACCTATATCAGTTTCAATATCACTATGTATGTATCTATCTGGCTGCAACTTGTGGTTAGATAATAGGTTGTTGTTAATAGACAAACAATAAACCTACCTAGGTGTATTAGAAGTGCCCATCCCAGTGTACCACGAATTATTCTTTTATCTTTCAAACACAGTGATACCATTGTTTTGATTGCCTTGACATAGGGCGACGTGAATAGCAGTGAATAATTAAATTGTTAATGAATGGAGGAAGTAGGTTTTGAAAGAGTGAATTGACTTTCATCGATATGACTATTAACGAAGTAGAAAGAAAGATTTGCCATTGGCCATTCAGAATCTTTCTAAAGATTGTATTTGATAAAATTCTCATAAATATCGGATTGCATGTCAATTCAAAAACAAACAAAAAACAGGAAGAGCTTGTTTATTGATTTTGTTCGTCTAAATTTCAAACTTAAAACTATAGATTATTGTTTTAAAATGGGTATTTGCGTTTCATTTTTAATTGTACAAACCAAGTTTTTTGCCACAAACGTACCTAGTTATATTGTGTAAATAGAAATCCGGTTTGAGAATGTGTCATTTAAACTTATAGAAAAGCATTCAGCGAAAAATGGTTATCAGACGCTATTTTTCAGATAAATTTGTTTGCAACTACAAACATTTCAAAGCTACCCTAGATTAGGTTAGAATTTTATTCATTTCAACAAATGTTATCTTAAGAAGAATAAAGGAATAACTTAGACAAGAGAAAGAATGAATAAATAAGTTATTGTTCTAAAATTTTAGGAACGGCATTTTCATGAATGATATTTTAATAAAATGTAAGATGACATCAGTACCAATAACGTAAAATGAAAGAAAAGTTAATTTATGAAATTCAATAGTAAAAAAAAAATATATAAAAAGATGTAAAAAAAGAATAAAATGAAAAAGAAAAAAAAACATTACGAGAAGTATGCCACCTTTGAATTGCAATTCTGAATACTACTACTATTTCCCATTAGTTGGCGTATAGGAACATGTTGTCATATAAATACGTGGCTTTAAAACGTAATTGGCACACCTTTACGGAATGACATTTCCATTCTATTCAAGCCATTATATGACATTTTGACCCCATAGTGCAAAAAAAATTCAAAATAATTTTGGAACAAATTTATGCGTTACATAAAATTTAAATTTAAAGCTGGGCATCACTCGACACTGCTAATCTTTGTTTTGCATTTTGTCATTCACTTTGATTCATGAATGACATTCCTCACTTGTTGAGCATTCTATTATTAAAATCATTCTGAATATCGAAAGAGTGACATTTATCGGTGTCAACTATCCTGCTTAAATGAGGCGTGCAGAAAAAAGTCAAGAGAGGCAAATAAAATAATTTAATATTACTATTTATCTAGTTATAAAAAACAAGATTATCCTGCGGGCCTTACACCAGCTCAATACCAATTATTGCACATTAAGGCCAGGCGCGCATATGTAATTAAACAGTTTGGTTTCGATTTTGAGCACTATGGGATTATATGAGAGTCCGCGCACATAAACCGGCGCGCACTCCCATATAAGCCCATTGTGCTCAAAATCGAAACCAAACTGTTTAGTTGCATATGCGCGCCTGGCCTAATACTGACGGTTTAAGGGTGTATTTTTTCTTTTACAGATACTGTCTCGTATATGGAATTTAACATCCTCCAAGAGTATCTCCTGTTTTGTAAAAGTGTTTCTCACCTGAGGCGTTAGGATTCGGAGGAAAATTTAAGATCCCTTCCATTCATTAGTTGTTTTGATAAGCTGCTTGGTATGAGTTAAGTGCACATATTGGGGCGTAAACATAGTCGTTTACTAAACTCATGTTTTGCTAAACAGCAGGTTGAAATTAAATGAATCAACGAATACAGCTCAACTACAAATATTGAAAGAGTATTTTACACTATATCAATCAAATTAAGTATTTGAAAATTCAACCAAATTCACTTGTACTCTACATCAGCTTAGAAATAACTATTTGTGGTTTTTAATCCATTAGTTAGGTTGTTTAAGAGCACAGTCAATATTATTTGAATTCCATCATTCATGACTGCGCACTCCGACAATCCACTGGCCTTCGTGGTTGTACACGGGCTTTGTAAATCGCGGTTTTCTGATTTTTATAATATTTTTATAAAAGAAATTAAAGGCCACGTGAAATTTGGTCCAGTAATATGGCTCTAAACAAAAAACAAAAACTGGGTCTTCTTTCCATAGCGAAAAATGATCCCATTTTCAAAATGGCAAACAAAAACTGAAAAACGGAACAGAAATGAAAAAATGTACAAATGCACGTAATGCTCAGTTCACAACTACCAACAATTTTCCAAGCAGTTTCATAGCAAAACATGAGTTGATTTATAAACAATCTGATTGTTTTGAAGTTATTTCGGAAGATGAAATCATTAGCGTTTTCCAAACTATTGGAGAAAACGGAATTCTTTTTTCGATTTATTTAACTTATTTTTCCCTACATAATTAAGACACTTACACATTTATATAATCACTGCATTACATCATCTACTAATGAAAAGCTGCTAGGATTACCCCTGTTCCTAAGAAATCCGTACCTAGCGAACCATCTGATTATCGACCTATGAACATCTTACCTTGCTTACAAAGCAAAATAATAGATCATCTAACCACAAAGAGTCTGCTATCTCGTTATCAATCTGGGTTCAGAGAAAACCACTGTTGTTCTTCTGCAATGGTCAAGATTCTTGATGACATCAGGCTGCAGTACGATCAAAATAATTTGACAGTTTTCATTTTATTGGACTTCTCTAAGGCCTTTGACATAGTCAAGCATGGTATTCTATGCCAAAAACTTAAGCACTATTTTGGGTTTTCCAATTTGGCAGTTTCCTTTATTAAGAGTTACTTATATAATAACGTGTGATAGTTAAGTATGATTCGTCAAATCCTAGTTTCTTGAGCGGTGGTGTTCTACAGGGTTCTATCTTGGGCCCTATTATTTTCTGCCTATTTATAAATGAACTGCCTCGTTTCATCTCTATGCGGATGCTATTCAGATCTATCTTTCAAGGAGGATTGGCCTGATTGATGACCTCATTTTTCGCATGAATGAAGATCTCGAAGCAATCTGCAAGTGGGCTGAGTGGAACGGTCTAAAACTGATCCCTTAAAAAAACATAAGCTTTGTTGATATCCAAAAAGCAGTACGATACGGAATACCTCCCGAAGATAGCGGTAAATAGTTCAATTGTTCCTTATGTTAAATCTTTGACTAATCTTGGTTTCGAACTAACAAATGGCTTATCCAGTAAGGAACACATAAATTCTTTTGTGAGACGAATATATGGAACTTTAAGAAAATTCTGGGTATCAAGTAGTTTTACACCTACTGAAACGCAACTTCGTTTAGTTAAAACGCTGCTTATGCCGATTATTTTATATTCGAAGGTAGTATACCCTAAACTAGATTTCATGTCCCAGCACAAGATAAACGTTGTATTTAATGACATGACGACGTATGTGTATCGCCTACGCAGATACGACCACATTATCTCCTTCCAATACCAAGTTTCTGAATTGTAACCTACCCGAATATTCGAAACTGTATATTTTTGCATAAAGTAACCAAAAACACCTGAGTATCTTTCCGACGAAATTACTTTCGTCTAGAACAAGAAATATATTAACGCCCTCCTTTAGGTATCTTAACTCTTCGCTCACGGTTGTTCTTTGTTAATAGCATTCGCCAGTGGAACTCCTTGCCACTAAGAATTAAACAGATAAGAAAGATAGCAGAATGGTCAATAGTTATATGTATTTTTATGTTTTAATTGAAGAAAGGAGAAGGGGAGAAAAACATTATAAATCTATAATGCATTCTATAAATCGGCGAATAGAAAATTCTTTCGAATTTAACCAAAAACACTGATTTTCCTTGTTTATGTTGTCAGCTACCACTCATGTGATGTATGAACGAAATGTATCATGTGCAATTTACTTAAGGCATTTAAGACTTATATTTTTACATGCTGGAAAATCGAAAACGGCAGATTTGGTGTTATTTAATTAAGTCTTATGGCAAAGAAAAATTGAGAGATTGAAGAATTATGATGTGATGTTCGGATTGTTACAGAAAAATAAAATCCGCTGCAAAAAAAAATAATATAATAAACATGGATTGAAATTTAATAAATTAAGTTAACATAATGTTTTAATTTTAGCTTTTAGGGTAGACGTCCACACAAACTATTATAATTGGATTGTTTTGAGAAATAAGGCCGTGTGCCACTTGGATTGAAATTTCGATTAAATTTTGACGGTTTCACCTACAGGTTTCACGATATATCTTAGGGTGAGACTAGAGAAATTCCACTTTATAACAGTTAATAGCCAGTAGATATTCATTAACGGTTTTCGAGCGACTTTAAGAAAAATCTCTGGGTGCCCGAAGTATGGCCGGCGGAAGGCACTGGCCATGCGGGGCTGCATGAACAGTACTTTTGTAAACTTTTGTCAATTCACACTGGGCCTAAGGAGATAATTATACATTTGGTGGTGCGACGACTCGTGAAGAACCGTGGCCTAGTGTATTGGAATGGAGAGGACGTAATGCCGAATTGCACTAATTTTCTAAGCTGTGTTGTTGAACCCCTATGTACACTCGTAAAAATTATAGCCAAAATCTGCTAAACAAACATTTTACGCACTTTACTCAATAATATCGGTTCAGAAAAATAGAGAATAGACGTACCTATTTATGTATGTAAATAAGAATTTTGGGTTTTGGCGGACTATCGTTTGACAAAGAGAGGCGTTCTTAAAGTGATTCAGACAAAAAGGCGATAGTTAAGCGAATGGTTTGAATTGGCATTCAATTGTGAAATGGATTTGAACAGCAATGTTGATGATTTACTCCTCATTAATGATAAAGATAAACTCTAAACATTACAACATTTATTCCTATTAACACGAAATTTTCGCAATTATTTTTTTTTTTTTTAATTTTTATTAAATAATATGAATCACTTAAGCACTTCCTGCCTTTATTCGTTTTGCAACACAACCCGCCAAGCATCCTTCGAATTGCACATTCATGTTGCTAAAATTAACCAACAACAACACAACACCGGCAAACTTATTTTTAATCAAACCACTTTTTTTTTTATTTCATAATTATTTTCATACGTACTATGTACTTGGGTGTTAAAGGTGAAGAAACGAATGAGCAACCTGCATAAATGTGTGAATTTCAGCAAAAGTATCAACATCAAGAAGCAAAACAGTTGTGAAAAGGGAAAGAATCCCCTCGCCGGAAGTCAGATTTTGTATAATACATATAATAGGGGTTAGGGGCTGATGAACACGTAAGAAAACAAAAATTACAATGACTCTCCTCTTTCTTATTCATAAAAATTGAGTTTCAGGGTCAGTTGCAATTTTTGTATGTTCGGTTTGGTTTAAGTGTGTTGTTGTATGTGTTTCGTGTTTGCTTACTTATAAGACTCGTCAATCTAATTCTATTTAAATCAATAAGTGAATAGTTGCTAAACAAATGTAGTTAACGTACATTTTTCCGAACAGAAATCCTACCACATGTCGCACACGACAAGCTGATAAAAAAGTACAAAAAAAGTTGTGGTTGCCTTATGATAAACATACATATGTATGTAGGTACACCTACTTAACTTTGTTTTGTTTGACTCATGAAAAATATTCAAATTACTTTCTGAGGTTAATGGCAAAGTTATGGTTTGGCATTTGGTAGGGTGGCAATGTTTGAATTTATTTTTAAAATAGCTATGATATGGGCTATCATGTGACTTCTTCAATCGCGATCTGGAACGGATAGTACGTTGGGCAGGCGTTAACACTGAAGGCTCTATATTCCAACTATCCGCCCAACTACTTGAGTATGTGGACAATATCGAGACCATCGCTCCCAAAGTGCCGTTAAACTTATTGGCCATGAAGAAAGCGAGGATAAGACCAAGCACCTGGTATCAACAAAAAAAAATACTAGAATCTGTCCACCGTCGACAAAACGTCACTATTGATAGCATCGAGGTAGTTAAGGAGTTGATCTAACTTTGAGTAGAAATCAACTCCACGAATGACTACTTAGTGGAGATCCGACGAAAAATTACCCAAGCGTACCTCTACTACGTTTGGCGAAACAATTGGGTTCGAAATTCGTCACGTATGTATAAGACAAAGTGCATGCTTTACAAAACCCTCTTTACTGTCAGTCCTGCTTTACAGCGAATGACAAGTATAAAGGGAAAGCTGATCTTGGGTTCTTTGGAACGAAAAAATTTTCGACGGGAATTTGGTCCTGTTTGCGAGGAGGGCGAAAGGAGGAGAAGATAAAGGGTGTCAAGCGGAATATTTTCAACTTTAAAATTCAATATAAAAAAAACTGCATCGTTTTTATTTATTTTTATTTCAATTAAATGCAGAGTAAAGATTTTATTTTTTAAAAACGATATCATCCAAATGATGGCCGTTTTTGCAATGCACTCTTGGAGTCGGACCCTTACATTTGCGATTACGCTACGGCAAAGCGCTGGAGTAATGCTTTGAATTTCATGGCGAATATTTTCCTGCAGGGCCGGAACTGTCCGGGGATTCTTATTGTAAACCTTTGATTTGAGGTATCCCCACAAAAAGAAATCGCAAGGTGTGAGGTTTGCGACCGAGGCGGCCATGGAATGTCTCCGTACTTGCTGATCAGTTAATTCGGAAAAACTGTCCTTAGCCTTTCCATCGACACCCTAGCTGTGTGCGGAGTGGCACCGTCCTGTTAAAATTGTGTTCGGTTGTTGTACCCTGAAAACAGCTGCAATTGCGGTAACAGAAACTCATCAATCATACGGCAATACACCGGAGCAGTGACTGTCTCACCTTGGTTAACAAAATAAGGGCCAATTACCCCGCTCGTTGAAATGGCTGAAATGTAAACGTTTTTGATGGCGTTCTCAATCTTCCTTATCGATTTACGTGGATTTCGAATAATTTCATTTCGAACTTGAGACACATGTTCTGGCGTTGTTGCTGGCGTTGATGGTCCAGGAATAGGTCTGTTGACCATTGTGCCTTCTTGTCTGAATCTTTGTACCCACGATTAGATAAGTTGCGTGCTCGGCCCATCACTTAGTCGTCGAATATTAAAATGAGTACAAAAGCGCGATGCGCACGTACCAATGATTCACCGCACTTCAAATATTTCTCCACCGCAAACGCGCTCCCGACCAGTGACTCATGGCGACTAACAATTCCGCAAATTCTGCGCTTTGAATGATACCCCTCCTGCTTACCTCAACCCGCTAGTATTTCGATAATCGCAATTTAAAGTTGATAAATTCCCGCTGGACACCCTTTACAACCCCCAAAAAGCCAACACACGTACTACGTAGACTACATTAGCTGAGCCACATTGAGCGAATAAACAACAAATTTCAGCCTCCAGGTTCAAGGAAAACCGAACCTCCCGTTTAAAGACCAAACTATCGCGGATGCCAGAGCGCTTGGTCTGGATGACAGAAGCAGCATGTCCGAGGTCGAGCAGGATGGCAAGTTGCCGTGTCTCAGGCCGGGACTATCCACGGGTCGAGAGTCCCCTGGTGTTAGCTTGGTGGATCAAAATTGCTTAAGTGTGTGATGGCTCATATAAATCAGATGGCTCAACTTGTGTGTTTTTTCTTCAATAAGAGCTAACTCGAAGCGTGCTCTATGAGTTCAGAATAAAAATACATAGCAGATACAATAAATATCTGAGCGCGTGTATCTATAATTCATAATTTAATCGGTAATTTTATAGCGTAATCGACTTGATCAGGCTCTGCTAACAGATTGGACAATTTGATTCATCGAATATGTCAACGAAGCTCAATAATCAGTCACAATCCTGATGTCGTAACAGAATCAATGTTTCCGAGTGACGAAACAATTCCATTTGTGCGGCGAGTGGCTTGTTCGATAAAATGAGTTCTTTTGCTGCTGTCGATCGTTGTACACATCGGTCATCACTTTAGATTTAAATGGAATTTAAATTCAGATTTATCAATGAGTTAGCATCGTACTATCTGTTTTACATTTTACTAAAGTTAAAAACACCAAATGGCTATTTTATCTTTTTAGTATCATACTAACCCCATAAGTTACTTTGACAATAACAAATGTGAAAAGGTATGTTTATTTACTTTCTTGCACGAACTTTCACTCTTTAAGGTGTGTTCAGCTAGTCAGTCAGTAAAATGTATCATACTTGTATCATGCTTAACAACTTAAACATCAGACTGTTTAAAATTTTGCGCCATTGACTTTAACGAATGAATAATATGGAATTGGATTTAAATTTATTTAAATCTGGATTTAATTTTTAATCTTGATTAAGCGAGTGAATAATATGGACGTTAGGTGCTAAAAGTGCTTTACTAATGTTGCAATTTCAGATAAATATACCTACGTCAGGCAATGACTTAGCGTTTGCAATTTCTACCGCCGGATTTAGTGACAAGGGTGATTATTTGTAATTATACTCTTTATAGCTGCGTTTAAATAAAATTGATATCTGTTTAGAGTTTGTTGATATATGTATTTAATTTTTAACCCCTTCTATTTTCTTGGCCAGGCAAATTTTTGAATTTCAGGTAAATTTTCTTCAAAAAAAAATGCGAACTATAAAATCATTTCCTTATCTTTCAATTTTTGTTTATGAATGAAAACTTTGGTTCTCCTTTTAGGTATATTATGTTTATTTGATCTCTTTATTTTGTTTTGTATATGTTCACTTCACAATTGTCGAAACAGAATTGACATTTTTTGCCGCCATTAGGGGGTTGGCTTTTGCGCGTGCCACCTCGTACATAGTAAATTGAGAGCAGCCGCAGCAGGGAAATATAAGAACAATGGGTTTTATTGCTGTTTTATTTTATTTGTGTACTTTGACAAAGTTTCCTCTTTTGTATTTTATGCATATTAGAGCCGTAGGATTTAATTCCCAATGTTTATGTTGAGTTTCTGCTGCTTAAACTTTAATGACTCGTCGAAAATACGCTCTTCCAAATCAATTAAAGTTGCTATTTCAGTGAAAACTACTATAAGTCTGGAGATATTGCAGGCGAGTGAAGCAGTACTTTTCTTCCCACCAAACCGTTCCATAATCTTCATCTAGCCAAATATTAACCTCGTGACCGTATTGTGCTCGAAATAAAACTTTTCTGTAACATGGGCTTCAAAAATTCTAAAGAAAAATATCAAAAATTGTAATTTCCCTTCCAGAAAATCACATAAAAATGCTATGTACCAAATTTGAAGCAAATCGGTCTATGCACGGACACATATACCGACATACGGTATGAAAAAACCGACTTTTTTTACTCAAACATTATAATTATTTCATACAAAATCAATACCAAGTGTTGTGCAATAAAAAATCAGATTTCTTTATTTTTGCCAATGAGTGTGCGGAAAAAGCCATGATTTAATGGTATTAGGGCATCATAAAATCTATGGCTTTTCCGCACACCCATTGTTAAATTTTTTCCTTATTGTAGTTACGATCATAAACAAAAATTAATAAAATAATACATTCACATGTTTATTACGCATTTTTCGGTAGAAAAGTGACCTGAAAGTCATAAATTTGCCTTTCCGCACGAAAAACAAATCTGAAAACTAAAAAAAACAGCTATCTATTTTATTTAAACGCAGGTACAAAAAGTATTCGGCCTTATCACAGGCCCCTACTTAAAAAAATCGTACTACGAGTCGCCAAAAAATAGTATCATAGCTGCCAAAAAACTTGTCAAACAATTTGCGAGTTCGTAAAAAGTGATATCGATGCACATCAAGTAGATGTAGGTTGTAGGATAAAACTATCAAAACGTTAGACCCGTTATTCGGACACAATTGGCTTTTTCTTAATTTTTTTTTTGCAATTAGTGTGTATTTTAGTGCTAAGGAAATCCATTTACCCTCCATGGGAATCACCTTAAAACCTTAGGTACCAAGTTTGAATAAAATCGCTTGAACAATTTAGCCTGTATGCCAAGGCAGATATCTTGTACAATTTCAACTTGTACGAAACTCTTGTAAAATTTTTTGAACGAAATCGGTGAAGCCATTAAGGAGAAAGTCTAAAATAAATTTAAAAAAATTTCTGGTAAAATTTTTGTGGTGAGAAAAACTAAATTTACCCTCAAGAGTTCTAAACTCTAGACAATCACCTTATAATTCCCAGGCTTGACGAAAGGCTTACATAGTACATACAAACAAAAATATTCTTAAAAGCCGTATTCCTTTGGAGGTGGTGAAGTACTCATGAGTACGTTGCTAGCCATTTTGAATGGAACGCACAAAACTGGTTTTCCTACAAACCTTATCTACTCGCCATGAGAGCACCAGTAGTTGGTAGTACTAGATTATTGTTTGCATCTACTCATGACTAGTTTGCTACCTCCAAAGGAACACGGCTAAAGACAGACGGAAAGATTTAGGGGACCTACTTTTTCGTGTTGTCTATCATTATAATGTTAGGTTTGATTAAAACCTAGAGTTCGATTTTTTTCTACGAATATAAAATCCAATTGATATTATTTTCATTTCTCGAAGTGTCTATCCTCAATTTAAAAAAATAAAAGTTTAAAACTTAAAAGATACTTAAAAGGTCCGTTTGCTGATTTGATATTTAATATTAAAGTTTAGCTTAAAGTAGCTTAGGTTATCTGTTTCTTGTCCTCCGGGTAAACTGTGACATAAGTACTTACATTTATTCACCTAAATATATTTTAACTTCGTGTCAGCAAATGTCCCTTAGATAATTACATAAATGAATCAAATCTAAACAAATTGATAAATAGAAATCTCGTTTAAAAGACTTTGAAGGTTACAAAAATTCCCATAGAGCTAAAAACTGGTATGAATGTTCAGAATACTACTATAAATTAATTGTGAAAAGTCCCCATCAATCCCCCTTGGGCAAACAATTTTATTGATGGTGAAAGTTTGCAAAAATAGGTTTTTCGCGTTTTTCAGCTAAATGGTGAGTTTTACAGCAAAAAATAGTTCAGTTTCATAAGTATTGCCATTTCCGTGATACAGCGGTTCAAAGAACTGAAAAAAATTATTTTATTCGTAATATGCACACGTTTCCACACCACCTATGAGGTAGTGTGCTTGGCGCCTTTTTTTTAACGTGGTTTTCCCGGTAGGCCTATTCCACGATCTATTGTGATCCTATTGAATTCAAATTGGACGATGAAAAACTGCTGCTGCCTCGTTCATCATCGTATCGTATCATTATAAGATGCGCACAAACCAAAAGATGAAAAAATCTGTATAAGCCGTTTCGATCCAAATCGCCGATGAAAAAAAAAAATGGAGAGACCCAATTGTAATTTGGACTTGAAAGACCTAGGCCGAACAGCACTCATAATACTATGGCTCATTTTCGTGCATACTAATTGTAAATGTTCTAAATTGAAGCGTTTATTTTTTTAAAATAACCTTCTCCAAGAAATAAGTCAGTGACTTTGGAATGTCTGTATCAATAAGTGTTAGATAATTAGAATTATCTAACACTGCACGCACATTGAATATCCTCTCGAATAATTGCTGCTGCAGCTTCTAAGATGCGAAATCGCTCTTCTTTTTAATCTGTTTTTTTTTTTTTTTTTTTTCGTACCAAGCTTGATTTAAAATATCATGGTGACTGTGGCAACAAAAACGGTTTTGGATATCAATGAAATTCTTTATTCCTGTGAAAGTACGTTTGATGCCATTATGTATGGATTTCGATTTCTTTTGCATGGCCACCACGGACACGCTTGCAGAAGTCCAGACGCTGAACCCAATTTTCGACGGTTTTCAAGCATAAATCGGCCGATACTGCTGCAATTTCAAGTTCGATATTCGTACGAAGTTCATCAATCGTCACTGGCTTGTTGGCATAGACCATAGACTTGACGTAGCCACACAGGATATAGTCTAACGTCGTCAAATCGCACGACCGAGGCGGCCAAGCGACTGGACCATTTCGTGAGATAACACGTTCTCCAAACTTGGTTTCCAATAAATTGATTGTGACATTCGCTGTGTGGCTTGTGGCGCCGTCCGTTGGTACCACATGTCCTCCAAGTCCATATCATCCAATTGGGGCCAAAAATATTCGGTTATCATTGAACGGTAGCGATCCCCATTCACAGTAACGTGCCGGTCTTGATCATCACGGAAGAAGTACGGCCCAATGACGCCGCCGGCCCATAAACCACACCAAACCGTAATTTTTTCGGAATGCAATGATGACTCATGGAGTACGTGTGGATTACTGCCTGACCAATACCGCATATTTTGTTTATTGACGAAGCCATTCAGCCAGAAATGAGCCTCATCGCTGAAGATGATTTTTCGATGAAAATCCGAATCATTTTCAAGTTGTTGCTCAGCCCAATTCACGAACATACGATGCTTCTGGTGGTCAAGCGGCTTCAGTTCTTGCGTCAATTTAATCTTGTAAGGATGTAGACCAAGATCTTTTCGCAAAATTCGCCACAACGACGTCACAGAGATTCCCAACGCTTGAGAACGACGTGTAAGAGACACATTTGGGCTTTCTGCAACTGAAGCCTCAGCGGCAGCAATATTCTCGACACTACGGGCACTTCTTTGTCTCACTGGCACGGGAACATTTTGTACTGTGCCTGTGGATTCAAATTTTTCCACTAGACGCTCAATTGTTGATCTGCTAGGACGATTATGACGACCATAAATTGAACGTAGCGCTCTTAACGTTGAGGCCACTGACTCCGAATTTCGGTAGTAAATTTTAATAATTTCGACTCGTTGTTGGCTCGTATATCTTTCCATCATGAAATGGCAAACCTTACTGAAGAGAAATGTCAAAAGAGCGGCGTCGTTTGCTGTTCCTGTTGCTCTACTTTTGTAGCGTCCCTGTTGAAAAACCCTTTACTTTTCAATTCGTCTAATGTGAATTGACAATCATCGTTATTTTCTTTACCCCCAGTGGTCGGTTTCAAAAAAGAATTGTAGCAATCGTTACGATACTTGGCCTCGGGAGCGACTTAATTATATTCAAATTCAATTCGAGCAGCAACAGCTTTGGCTACATCTTCACAACGAGTTTAAGCTATAGTTAGAATACTGTCTTTTAACGAAAGTGTAGTCACTTTAAAAAATCTTACGTCGGTACTGCAGTGTTTTTTTCTTCTCCAACTCTTGATTTAATTCATTGCCGCAAAATAAACAACACTGATTGAAGCAAAATGTAGCTTCACTTACGCGTGCTCTAGTACGAGGACGACTTATTTTTGATGAACCAGTTTCTTCTTCTTGGCGCCGTCTTTTCACGGCATCAATGCTACTTTTTCGAGTATAATTTTTTCGACACTGCACATGAGTTTTTACAGATGTCTGGTTTTTCAGGTACTCCGAAAACTTTTTCTGACAGCTGGCCAATCAAGAGCTTCAAAAATTCAGAATTCTGAATATTCAGATGTGCGTTGAACTCGGCCATTGCTTTCATGCCGCGATCAACAGTAACAACTCCACTTTCAGTCAAAGGTTGACTACAAATACAGCAGAATTGCGACATTTTTTTTTTTTAAACAGTAAAATGCACAAACTTTGTTACAAAATATAAGCGATAGCCACGAGTTGTCACTAGGAAGGAATGCTTACGACTAACAGTATTTCACTGAGTATCAGACCTTTGAAACGGAGCAGGTATACGAGCTTCGCCACGCTGACAATTGAATGGAAGACAGATGTTACTCAAGGCCATGCGACTAAATGAAAATAGGGGCGTAGTTTTTGACGTTCATTTATATTCTAAGAATTTTATAATTTTCTCATATTTTTACACGTATAGCGGTTCAAGAATGTATATAAAAGTACATTAACGTGCATATTACGAATAAAATGATTTTTTCAGTTCTTTGAACCGCTGTATCACGGAAATGGCAATACTTATGAAAAAAAGTGTGTATACATTTTTACATTTTTGGTAGAGAATCGGATGATCTACAATTTTTGTCTGAACTATTTTTGCTGTAAAACTCACCGTTTAGCTGAAAAACGCGAAAACCCTATTTTTGCAAACTTTCACCATCAATAAAATTTTTTTGCACAAGGTGGATTGATGGGGACTTTTCACAATTCATTTATAATATTTAGTATTCTGAACATTCATACCAATTTTTAGCTCTATGCGAATTTTTGTAACCTTACTTCTATTTTAAGGACTAATTTGATTGGACTATAATCAAAACAAACTAAAGGATTTTCCAATAAGAGGTGCTATTTTGAATAGCCCGCTATTTCGGTACCTGTCACTTTTGAAGCTGTCATTTTTTGACATTTGAAACTACGCCATTAATAAAAATGGAACGATAGACGCTTCAACAACGCATTGAAATTATTAAAATTCACTATAAAAATGGTGAAAATTTGGCAGAGACGGTTCGTAAAACTAAAACATTTTTGGGTCGTCATGAAGCACCTTGTCGGACCGCAATACAGAAATTGGTGTACAAATTCGAGCTGTTGGGACAAGTTAGTGATGTGAAGAATAAAACCCGTGCACGTCGCTCAAGAACAACTGAGAATATTGCTGTTGTAGCCTAAAGTGTTGAACAAAACCCAGGTTTGTCCATTCCTCGTCGTTCTTTGGAATTAGGCATTCCACAAACGTCATTACACCGTATTTTGCATAAAGACTTGGGTCTTAAGGCTTATAAAGTTCAGTTAAGACAAGAACTCAAGCCGGCTGATCATCAACAACGTCGTGTCTTTGCTGATTGGGTCCTTGAAATGCATGAAAATGATTCGGAATTTCATCGAAAAATCATCTTCACTGATGAGGCCCATTTCCACCTCGGAGGCTACGTCAACAAGCAAAACTGGTGCATCTGGGGCTCGGAAAACCCAAGAGTTATTGTTGAAAAGCCTCTCCATCCTCAACGCGTGACTGTTTCGTGCGGTTTATGGTCCGGCGGGGTCATTGGACCTTACTTTTACGAAAATGAGTCGGAGCAACAGTTACGGTCAATGGATTGCGCTATCGAGAGATGATTAATGATTTTTTATGGCCGGAATTGGATGGTATTGATCTGGGCAACGTTTACTTTCAACAAGACGGCGCTACGTGCCACACAAGCAATGAAACCATCGATATTTTACGGGAAACGTTTCCGGACCGTGTTATCTCTCGAAGAGGTGATCACAATTGGCCACCGAGATCTTGTGATTTAACACCTTGCGACTTCTTCCTTTGGGGCCACGTGAAAGATAAGGTCTACGCCAACAGCCCAGCGTCGATTCAAGACCTCAAAGATGGAATTCGTGAGGCTATCGAGGACATAGGGCAGCCACTTTGCGATTTGGTTATGGAAAATTTCATGAAAAGGATACGGTCCTGTAAGCGTGGTCGTGGCGGCCATTTGGCTGATGTTGTGTTCCATTATTAACGGCATACCTTCCTCTTTATAATGAAATAAACATCCGATCATTTATCTCAAAAAATGCCATTTTTCTTTGAATATCAAAATAACACCTCTTATTGGAAAACCCTTTACTTGTCACAAAAATAAAATATTCTTTAAATTGTATCGACCAATTGCAACATGTTTAGCGTGTAAGGAGCGTTGTTGTGTTGCGCGATGCCAATAGCCAAAATAATGACGTCCACTCCAATTTAAAACATTTGTTGTAAATAAAATACATTGAAAATCAAATTTGGTTGTTGGTTTAGCACAAATGAGTTTGAAAATCATTAAAATACTTAATTCCAATCAGAGGCAAAGTAAAGTTAAATAAAGAATATGAAAGTACATATAGACTCTTTGCTGTTCATTTCCAGTTTGTCAAACTAGAGATAGTCAAATCAAATAAGGTGTTTTAACCTCGTAACCTCGTTATATTGCGTAGATTTGGAGAATTTTGTTGAATGGGTTTAATTTGCAATAGATTCAATAAACTTTTTTCTAGAACGGGGCTAAGAGGTTGGAGTGCCTTTTAAAGTATGGACCATGTAATAGTTTATTTTTAAAGAGCCTATAAAAAACACAGTTCAATCTTTTTCACGATTGTTGTGTTATTGAAATGAAAATATAAACAAATGCGGGTGGCAATCGCGCAGTGGATGTAGTGCTTACTTAGAGATGTGGGTTCGAGCTCCACTCTAGGCAGCATTCGTTTCTATATTCCCCTTGTTACAACTGTATGCCACCCGTGAGAATCCATGAGATAATCGAAAACTTATTTCTCAGTCCACTGTGCCAGCAAAAATTATTTCCTAGCCTTGTTACTAGCGTGGTTCAATTCAGGTTGCATTTAAAAGACCTTAGGTCTAACGGTCATTTAGTTATAATAAAATATATAGGCCAACGGCAAGAAGAGAACCTTAAACTATAGTGACTAAGGCTAGGTTAAGTTATTGGGCTGATAGAAGATCATATGCCTATCACACTTAGATCAATGTAGATCCATTGTGATACCCTGGAAGATTAAACGCTCCTAGTAAGTTAACACCTATATATTTTCATCGATTATGATTTATGAAGCCATCTAGAGGCATTAATGAATTGCGGTAGTTTCACAACAGATATTTTGGAAAGCTCTTCTAAGTTATTAAAAAAGTAGCTTCCTAGGTGTTTGTTTCTTAGTTGCGAGAGGGCTGGGCAGTGACATAAGAAGTGAGAAGAGTCCTCATGTGCCTCCTCATCGCCACAACCTCTGCATAAGTCATTCGTGCTGAGCCTCAGCTTTTTTTTGTGGTACTTCAGCGGTGGCACTACCCACAAGGGCGTACAGTGATTTCTTACTTAGTATCGGCTTTTTCACGGCCAAAGTTTTTTGGTATTCGCACAAGAGTCGATTTGGGACCATCTTATATTTGTTTTATCTAGAGTTTTCTTTGCCACAGTCTTTTTGAGTCTGATTGTGTTCTGCCTGGCTTGGATCAATTGATGATCCAATTTGTGCCAGTTCGTCTGCTCTCTCATTACCAGGAATTCCTATGTGACCAGGAACCCAGCAGAGCTGAACGTTAAGCTGCGAACCAAGAATCTTGAGTTCTTAGCGGAAGCAGGAAACAAGCTTCGACTTTATTTCGATGGCAGAAATTGCTTTTATAGCTGCTTGGCTGTCCATGAAGAAGGTGATATCAGATGGTGGTATCGCCAACATTGACATCCGTTCAGCAGCCTTTGTTACTGCCAGAACCTCAGCTTGGAGCACGCTGCTATCGTCAGGGAGTCTATAGGAGCTCGCTAAGTCGAGGGTTTCCGATTCCTGTAAAGACTTTTACCGTTGGGTCGTTGATGTGTAGTTCGTTAACTTCCCATTCTTGTCTACTAGGAATGTAAGAAATTATAGGTCTATGAAGTATAGTTGGGGAGTAATATAGTCTGTGCAAATATTACTACCTATGTACCTATATAGAATCTGAGCATGTCCTGCTTGACTGTGTTTCCAGACGTTTGTTTGGCTTAGTCGTAGTACACTATTTGCTGCCGAATTCACTAATAATAATTAGTATAAAGTAAATTAAAACTTAAAATAATAAAGTATAACTTCCGGCCAAATAAATTCTATATTTAAAAAAAAATATAAAGTTTACGGCATATAAATAGTGAGATAGGTATGGGGGACATGCTGCCCCCCTACAACCCCTTCTTTGGCATCGCTATTGGATTTGGAGAAGGTGCGAGGTTGGTGACATGCAATTTTTTTTTTTTTGAATTTACAGAAACCTCACTGTTTTAAGCAAATTGTTATTTTGAAGTGCTTCAGCCTTATTATGAATTCCATCTTCATCTAAAACTTGTGACGAATTCCGAAAAAAAGTATCACAGATCCATTTTATCGGAAAATCTCAATCTCATACAAATTACCATTACGAACGGATTCTATGATAGTTTTTTGTCGGGATTCGGAAACATTCCGATTAAGATGCAATTCGCGATAGGGCTGAATAGATTTTGTTTTGAATTGCTTCGGCGTCATTTCCATCGAATTGTTTAAAATGGATTGTTATTAGTTTTTAAGTCGAATAATTTTTCGAAGACGTGTAATTTCCCAAAACCTTTTGAAGTCCACACAGAGCTATATGACTGTTTTTTCGACTTAAATTATTTTAACCAAAGAGCGATTAAAATGTTCTTGCGAAGTATTTGCTGGTTGAGGTACAGTATAAAATTAAAAAACAAAACTATTTTAAGAAGACTTTTTAGTAACAGAAATTTTCGAAAAATAGATCGCCCCTCTTCAATATTGTAGACAAGCACGTCTTTTCAGATGCATTGCCTATCACGGAGGAGAAACTCAAAAAATAAATAAAATGTGTAAGACGTTGGTTATTCCAAAAGAATATAACCTTTATATTATAAAAATCTAAAGGACAACAGTGAGGTTCGTGATGAATAACCGGAACCCTACTTTTCAAAAGATTCTGATTCCGAAAATGAGAACTAAGTGATTAGATAATATTTAATTGTTATCATTTGCTATAATTGTTATCATTTTAAATAAAACATACCTACATCCTACATGTTGGTATGTGTATTGAATTTAATTGGCTTTTTTGTCCTTTAGGAAAGTCATTCTTTTTGAAGCATGTATGGGATTATTTTTAAAATTGTTTGTGCCAGAAAGATGAATGTGTCAAATCTCGGGGAACGGAAGAGGTGCCAACAAAAAAACTATGTCGGCTTAAAGAGCAAAATGAGAAAGTAATTTACAGATAAAATGTTTTTTTTTTTCAGAAACCAAACCTACTAATTTTACAAGAGCAATGAACATTCAAATATGATTTCCCAACATTTTCATTTTTGCACATTCATGTTTCTGGCATAAGGGGGACGATATGATTCCAAAAGAAACTAAGAGATGGCCCACCCAAGCACCCAAGCCTCGGATCCATATAGATATGAGATAATATATCGCCTCGTCACTTGATAACCCAATTTCGAAAACAAAAACAAATCGAACCCTCTCAGAAATTAATATTTAATTCCGAAAGCAAAAGCGTTTAACTTAATAAAGTTATTGATATTTTTTGTCGTTATCATATCAGTAGATTGTATGAAATTAAAAATAATTCAATAATTTAATCTAGCCTCACAACGTCCAACTTGTTTTGTTTTTTTTTTCAGACACAACTATTAGCATTGCGAACAACTTTAAATTGATTAATTAGTTGCTCGAAACGTGCGAGGTAAGAGGGTTCATATATGAATATCTTTAAAAAAATCATCATTCTATCATTCAACAGTATACACTAATACATATGTTTATGTACTTATGTATATTTTACATCATTCATTTATGTATGTTTTATCTTCTTGGCCTGCGGTGGTGGCAGTACATTATCTAACTTAATTCATTAAGTATTTTCTTCCATGCAGATCATATGTTTTAAGATAAGAAGAATAACAGGAAATTGCGTTCGCAATGCACTCTGTTGACCCTGATTATTTCGTAACTGTGTCTGTCTTTATTGTATGTTAATTTTGTTTTTTTTTTTTTTTATATTCTAGAACATCGACCACATTAAAGTACTTTAAGATCAAACATTCATCTCACTCTCAATGGCTGATACAGAAACAGAATGGTTGGAAAATCTTTTACGTGAGGTGCAATTGGAGCAATTCCTTGCGAGAATTCGTGATGATTTGCAAGTAACGCGTCTGGCACATTTCGATTATGTCCAGCCAAATGACCTGGAACGTTGTGGACTGGGCAAACCGGCCATTCGGCGACTGATGGAAGCCGTTCGAAAGAGAAAGGCACACCAATGGCGTAAGAACATCCTGTCCAAACTGATTGGCGGCGGTAAACAACCGAGTAAGAAGCAATCGAATGTCCCAAAAGAAAACCAATCGACACAACTGACGTGTTTGATTCATGAAAAGGATGTTACGTTGGGCATTAAACTGGGCGATGGTTCATTTGGAGTTGTGCGCAAGGGAGAATGGACGACGCCTTCAAATCGCATATTACCGGTGGCAGTTAAAGTTCTCAAATCGGACAATCTAACCCAACCAGGTATCATTGATGATTTCTTTCGCGAGGTGCAAGCTATGCACGCTCTGGATCACTCAAATTTAGTTCGCCTGCATGGGGTTGTTCTCTCGCAACCGATGATGATGATCACAGAGCTGGCGGAAAGAGGCTCTTTGTTGGATACAATGCGAAAGCAATGCAAACATACGCCCCTGAGAAATATCTGGACGTGGTCGGTCCAAATAGCCACTGGGATGGCCTACCTGGAACACAAACGCTTTCTACATCGTGACCTGGCATGTCGGAATGTGCTGCTGGCTGGGGAGAACAAAATTAAAATAGGTGACTTTGGTCTGATGCGAGCATTACCCCAGGAGGACGATTGCTATGTGATGTCAGAGCACAAAAAGGTTCCTTTTCCATGGTGTGCCCCCGAGTCGTTGCGGTATCGACAGTTCAGCCATGCATCTGATACTTGGATGTTTGGCGTTACACTATGGGAAATGTATACTTTTGGCGAAGACCCTTGGGTGGGTTTGAATGGTTCTCAGATTTTAAGGAAAATTGACCGAGAAGGGGAGCGATTGCATCATCCTGAAGCCTGCCCACCGGATGTTTATGAATTGATGTTGCAATGTTGGGATAAAACAGCTTCAGAAAGGCCTACATTTGCTGCTATCGAGTAAGTAGATTGTACATATATTCGAGGAGAATTTTAGAGTTCATGTTGTTTTCTTTTTTCGTAGAGAATTTCTCAAAGGTTCCAAGCCACAAATATTGAAAGCGATTAAACCTTTCCACGAAGCAAACAAATTGACTATCGAAGCGAACGATTTTATTTCAATAATCGATGGTCGTCCTGAACTGAAATTCATCAAAGGGCAGAATCAGAGGACTTTTGATGTTGGAATATTCCCAAGGTGAGTTTAATAATTGGTAAAATAGACGAAATTGGTGTTTGATAATATGATGATAAGGTATGTGCTTCATTCCCCCGGATATGTTGTATATGACATCAAATCAAGGGAAAAGAAACTGCTAATATGAGTGGTTTTTGAGAAAAAAAAGTTTACTTTAACTCGTGTTCAGCCTCCATGCGAGTAGTATACAGCGTGGTTCAGAAATTGTATCTCCATGTTTTGGACGGATGAACTGAGGTGAATAGGTAGTTCAAGCAGGTATGTGAAAATAGCCAATTACATATGCTTGAACCATCGTTGAACCTTAGTTAAACCGCCGAAATTGGTGAATTAAAATCTCTGAACCACGTTTGTAGAACTGGCTCTAACAACACTTCTCAAGCTTCAACATAATTGATTTTATCTTAAATTATAACTTTTAATTTTTCAAACTCTACTGCGTTATATATATTGTCATACATTGTTTCGTAACGTGGTGATCAGAGCGGATTTTAATATGAATTGTTAACAAAATCAGCAGTCCACTTGGCTGATTCATCTTGAAGTTCTCTACGATGTCAGTGTTATTGATTTGTTTTCTAAATACAAAAAGGTTTTCACAAATACTTTTTCTGAAAAATTAAATGCATGTTGTGAATCTGTAACTGTATGAAAAGTGGTGAGACAAAGTGAAAATAATACTTGGTTTGATTCCCATTTTAAAAAAAAAATAAAAAGTTTAAGCTTACCTATAACCACGCAGTTTTTAATACCTCAGCCAAAAATTGGTCAACATATAAATCATTTCGTAGCAATAAAATAAAAATTGATAAGAGCAATTTTATTACGAAGCAGGACTATTCAGTGCCAAACTGTTACCCTTGGACACTTCACCACCAGGCATTTAGTGCTTGGAATTTTCGTTACAGCGGTTCCGCCACTGGGTGTCGTTCTTTCAACACGCGACTTTTGTACACTGCCTAAAGACAGGTAATGTAGTGCTTATTATTCATTATGGCCATTGTTTCTTTTGAAAGAAAAATGTGGTAAGTCACAATAGAATATAGATTTGCCAGTAATACCCGTGTTTTTTTTTGAAAACGTTAGCATGGTGCAACATTTTAAAACATTTTATTCATTGCAGTGTAAAGTGAAATCTTGCTAAAGAAGCGAATTCTGTATGTTTCAATTTTTGACGCAAATTTTAATTTGCTATTGTGTATTGACAATGAATTATGAACAAAAACATGCCTCCTACCAATAAAAATAGTGTTAATAAATGATTTTCTATTAATTTCTAATTTTCGTGTTTTAATTTGCAAGAATCGCTGTTCTGCAAAATTTCCTAAATAAAATACAAATGATTAAATAAGCTGAAAAATAATACTATTTGTTATTGAAAACAATATAAATGAACTTTTATTGTAAATTAACCATTTCTAATAAAATCTACACTACATTGCCAACACGAAAACAAAATATCCAGACACGAAAAATCTGACACCTAAATGGATGGCACTCAAATATTGAGCACTTAATGACAGCACTTAAAAATCCAATATCCAACACACAATCGGCGGTGGTGAAATGTCCGTCTATCAATTTGGGGGTGGCCAATGGTACTGTACCGATTTATTACTTATCAATTGAATTGTCGAATTTTCCACTGAAAAAGTGGTTTCGAAGCTAATTCTTTATATATATACCTACATAATAAAATAGAATTAATGAACGTGAAAAAGTATTGTTGGACACGGTTCCATATTAAAATTGGTCCTCTACAAAAAAGGTCAGAATTAATTTTTGATAAAAGTTATATTAGCTACCATATTATCTTTAATACCTTTAGCTAAAATACAAATTTGATGCTTTGATTATTTTGATTGCCTGTAATGTCGGTATGTACCGTAAATGTAAATCGCATCCCATGAAGCTGAAAAAACATCAGTTAACTCAAACAATATACAAATAAAAGGTATTAATATATTTTAAAACGTTTAAAAATCATACCATTATTATGATATATGAACTATATTTAAACCACCATGCAAGTCATATGGAAAACCGAGACCTGCGATGAGTAATATCTAAACATTTACATATACATATGAACTAAAAGCTCAAATTTTCACAGACGTCATTTTTCACATAGCTGAAACTTTTCAGCATATTTGCAAGAAAATCAAAAACGATTTTTTATTTCTATTCTTGCACTCACGAATTCAAAGTGCCTTAAAATTTAAAATATTTTCAATAAAATAATCAAGTAACATAACTTTCAAACATTACTAAAATCGAATAATCGATGCTCCGGGTCAAAAAGAAAGAAACAAAAATCAACTTTCGTAATTTCCGTGTCGGCACTTGCTTGTTTGCTAGGTGATAAGTGTTTAGCCTATTGCACTAAAAATGCGACTTAAAAGTCTAAAAAAAAAGAAATGAAATAAAAAAATAATTTCTGTTTCAGGAATATATTAGAAAAGCACAAAGCTAACGATCTTATCCGGTCCACAAATGATCAAGTCAAGTTTTCCATATTAAAACCATATGGTTACAATAAACTTGTCAATGAAGGGGCTGCAACTACTGGTGACCAACGATCGTCGATGCCAACAAAGCTAAGGAATATGACTAGCAATGGTCAACAACCGAAACAGAAGGAGGGAAAGTTGATAGATATTCCTTCACAATTTGGAGCTTTAGAATCGGGTGAGAGTACGTCATCATTGAAAGTGGATAGCTCATTTTGTATTTTGGATGCACCCATCGATGTACCAACTGAAGATACACCTCAACCACAACAGCTACAATTACAGCCAACTGCAACACGCATAGAACCACCACCATATCAAATGCCTCCAACATATTCAAATACTTTAGAGTGCAGTCAAGAAGTGACTAAAGATTCCTTTGACACATCTAACATTGAGACCACTCCTTACCATGTTATTTACTCAAATATTAAAAATCCAAACAGTAATGATGGAACAGAGCAAGCTGCGTCTTCATCAGTTTTTAGCCGTCCGGTGGTTAGAAAAAGTTTAATGTTCACTCAGAATAAGGAGCACATCCCACAAGATTCACAGCAGTCAGATACGGCAAGTGCAATTATGCACTTTACGTCGAATTCCAACGAATCTCTTGGTGCCAGCCTAAATAATCTTAGTCTAGAGAGCGTTGGGGCATCTGAAAAAATGCTCGATAAGTCTTTTATAGCTGAACTAGAGAAAGACATGTATAAATGTCCTGGAAGCCAAACGGATTTTGAGCGGAATTCATCGCAAATCTATGCCAACAAAGAAACAATGTATAAAAATAATCTGACACCCTTGAAAAATATCAATTCTTCCCCTCCATCGAATGGTTCCTCTCAAAAAATCAAAAACCCGCGGTACGGCTTGTACGGAAGTGACGTTGAGCTGAGACAAAAACAAAACAACTCTGAACAGCAGCCCAGCACTGCTTCGGTGGTGAATCCAATCTGTCACGAGAAAGTAGCTGGCCGAGAATATTACTCCCATCCTCCAGTAGACTTTTATCAGAACACGTTCGCCCAACAAAAAAGTGGTATTGAAATGTTGCAGCAACCAAATAATAGCAATTTTGTTCGTCCCGTGCTTCAAAAGGCATCTAATATTTATAACCCGGTGCCTACAAGTGTGTATGGAGTTGTTCCGAGGGACTTTTACGATTCCGTAGCTCCAACTCCGTCGACATATTATGGTCAGTTGCCCATTAACGGTGGCGGTACGTTGTTGCATGGTGGAGCTGCTATATACTCTAATGGAACGCTGACACCTATCAATCGTGTGATGTACGATGAAGTTTCAATGGAAGAATACCTGAGGCCAACTCGACCAGCACCCCTGGCGCCACCACAACTATCTGCCCAGCAGATTCAACGAAGATTGGAAAAGTTAAAGATGCAACAAGAGAGTGGAGGTGCTGATGTTGCTGCGGCCACATCGATCTACGGGTCCGCCGAAGCTCTCGAAAACCAAATGATAAGTGCCATTTTAAATGATCTTGGACCACCTGCCACCGAATCTGATATAAAATCGGCGTTGCGAGCGGCAGGAGGAGATCCAAACATTGCCATTCGATTTTATAAAATCGATCTACTCTCAAGGTGAGTTGATTTCCTTAAAACTTTATGGAATATAATATAATAAAATATTAATATTGAACATACGCTACCACTTACTTTTGTTGTTAAAATTAAAATTAAAAATAAACTTTTTTTTTTAGACGCGCGCATGCCAATCGGCCTCAGTGCGAGCAGGCTCTACAAAAAACTGGATGGAGTGTTGAATTGGCAGCTGCTGTTCTCCTTGCTTCCACTTCATAAATACATCACCACCAATACTATAGTCTTATAACTTAACTAATATTTAATTTAATAATTTAACTTTACTATATTTTTTTAATTAGTAGTATTTACCTTGGAACATGACTATAAATAAATTATTTTAGATATTCTTAATTAAAAAATAAAATACATAACAAAAAATACTCTGTCCCTAGTTAAAATGTAGGATACATAATATATATTTTACGAGAAACAATTATAATAATATTTTATCTAAAATAAACAAATCTAGATAGACAAGACTACGGACATCACAAATTCATGTTAATGTATTACTTCTTGTGAAGCAAATCATGATGATAAGAAACATATAAACAAACTGAAATGTGTATGATTTTAATGTTCGATAGTTTGGGCAAAAAATCTTGTAGAACCGCAGTTATGTTAGTTTTAAAAAATAATCATGTATGTATGTATTTGTTTCAGAAAGCTAAGTTTCATTATACACCACATTACATAAGTAATCATCTCCAAAATATGATTTTTCAAAAATATTTCACTGATTTCTACTACTGCTGCTCTTAAGCAAGACTTATTGCACTACTGGGTCGCATATATACTTTGGGCATGTTTCACAATGTCATTCACTCATGTGGGGCAGAACACTATTGTGTAACTTCGGGCGATGGACTTATGACTGTGCCTAAATGTATGTGATGAATAATAAAACTTACATGTTTTTTGAATATAGCCCTTAGCCTAAAATCTATCCGACGAGAATTAGAATCTTACACGTAAAACAAATACAACAAACCACTGCGCATCACTTCTGATAAAAGTAGTTAAGTGAATTCCTGCTGCGTGCGTATAGGTGAACAAATTCTGAATATTAAACCTGGCGGATAATTTTTTGTTGGACTATCTCTTATAATAGTTGGTTTTAAAACGCACGTTGAACACAAAAATCATATAAATTTATTAACTCAATTAGAATTATAATAATCAAATGTGATATGACAATTGAGGCCATAAGAATCAGAGTGGCATAACTGATTTGCGCACTTGTTTTTAAAAAGACGAAAACATATGTTCATTGTACCAAAAATCTGCTTATTTTTAAACAATAATATCTATAGATTGATGAAGCATACAACTGCTTCAAAAAAAAGTTTGTTTTGGTAACTGTATTAGTTTTCGCCATTTTAAAAAGAAGTTCAAAAATCAGTTAGGCCACTATGGTTCTCATTACCTCAATGTATCTTTATTTGTTGATCCCCAATTCACAGTTCGCAGGTCGTGTCTCAAGTGTAAAGCACTTAAGGGAAGCATATCATTCGAAAATTGCGAGATTCAAGTAACTTTACTTGAGTTTCTCCACTGGTAGACAATTTTTGGCAATGAACCAAGCAGGCAGTTTGGATGCAATGTATCCGATTTTTTGATTAATTAAGACAAACATCGATTTTAGCTTTTTCAGTTAAAAATACTTTCTTACACCCTTCGAGAATCAGTGAGCAGAGATAACGGCAATGCATGTATTGGGTTTTTCCTATTCAACATGTCCATAAAACAATTATTTTGATACTTCATTTGTTGTTGTACTTTCTATACGGGACAAATTGCAGGGGGCCTAGCACTTTACTTGATACAATCGAGTATAGGCAGTTCCTCATTTGTCTTAGCCGATTGTTTTTGATTCGATTGAACCATATAAGGAACTGCCTATGCTCGATTGTATCGAGTAAACTCTATTGTATCAAGTTAGTTACTTAACTGTGGCCATTGTCAAAAGTTAAGCTTTTCTTAAAAAAAAAAAAATATATCTTCAGTTGTAATGACCGGATCTTCAACATTAAAGTCTTTGATTAAAGGCTACGTTTGTGTTTGGAAAGAGGCACCCTTTTTTATCGAAAACGTAATGGAGATACAATTGAATTCGATTCTTGGCATTCTCAATTCAAAAGTTGATGAAAACATGAACAAAAAAATTGTGTGGGTGCTGGGACTCACGGTTAATATGTGTAAACATCAACGTGCGCGGATCCAAAACGGACTTGTTTTTGCTTGAAGGGGATCTTAAGATTTTTTTCACTGAACGCACCCATCCTAGTATGCAGATCGTAACGTTGCACGACGTAACGTTGCACACGAACGTTCACGTTTTTTTTTCACTCTAACGTCAGCATAGATAGTTTACACATCAAAATATAGAAAGTTACTGCCTCAACCCTCCTCTACAATAGGATACATCCAACATTAGAGGCGGAAGAGGTACTTTAATCAAATCTTCAAGTTATATTACGTTCAAGGATTATTCAAATCGGAAAGGAAAAAAATTTCGATTTTCGTTTTATCCGTGTTTTTCTCTGTAATCATAGAATTTCATTTTATTAAGAGTTATATAAAAAAAAATTAAAAATTATATTTATTTCAGGAACATATTAGAAAAGCACAAAGCTAACGATCTTATCCGGTCCACAAACGATGGTTTGCGTCAAGTCGGGGGAGGACATGGATCTTCTTTTGGATTTTGTTGGGGAGGACCAGCATTAGGTGCACCACCAATAGATGGCGATGGAGGTAAACAATTCAATTTAATTATTATATTATTGCGCATTTTTTAATCGACTTTAATTGCAATGTTTAGATAATCGCAATCGCAAAACTCCTCAACGCAAGTCTTCCACATTCAAACCATTTGCTTACAATAAACTTGTCAATGAACGCGGTGCAACTACTGGTCAATTTTCACAACGATCGTCCATGCCTACAAAGCTAAGCAATATGGCTAGTAATGGTCAACAACCGCAGCAGAAGGAGGGAATATTAATAGATATTTCTCCAGAATTTGGGGCTTTAGAATCTGGTCAGAGTACGTCATCTTTGAAAGTTGATAGCTCATTTTGTATTTTGGATGCACCCATCGATGTACCAACTGAAGAGACAACCCATCCACAACAGCTACAAGCACAGCCAACTGCAGCACAGTTCCAGCTACCAACACGTTTAGAACCACCACCATATCAAATGCCTCCAACATATTCAAATACCTTAGAGTTTAGTCAAGCGGTGACTAAAGATCCCTTTGACACATCTGACATCGAGACCACTCCGAACGATGGTATTTACTCAAATGTTAATAAAAATCCGAACAGTAATGATGCTACAGAGCAGGCTGCGTCTTCATCAGTTTTTAGCAGTCCGGTAGCTAGAAAAAGTTTAATGTTCACTCAGAATAAGGAGAACATCCCACAGGATCCACAGCAGTCAGATACGGCAAGTGCAATTATGCACTTTACGTCGAATTCCAACGAATCTCTTGGTGCCAGCCTTAATAATCTTAGTCTAGAGAGCGTTGGGGCACCTGAAAAAATGCTCGATAAGTCTTTTATAGCTGAACTAGAGAAAGACATGTATAAATGTCCTGGAAGCCAAACGGATTTTGAGCGGAATTCATCGCAAATGTATGCCAACAAAGAAACAATGTATAAAAATAATCTGACACCCTTGAAAAATATCAATTCTTCCCCTCCATCGAATGGTGCCTCTCCCAAAATCAAAAACGAGCGGTATGGCTCTGTGATCATAGACAATAGAAATAGCTTGTACGGAAGTGATGTTGAACTGAGACAAAAACAAAACAACTCTGAACAACAACAGCAACAGCAGCAACAGCAGCCTAGTACAGCTTCGGTGGTGAATCAAATCTGGTACGAGAAAGTAGCTGGCCAAGAATATTACTCCCAACCTCCAGTAGACTTTTATCAGAACACGTTTGCTCAACAAAAAAGTGGTACTGAAATGTTGCCGCAGCCAAATAATAACAATTTTGTTCGTCCTGTGCTCCAAAAGGCATCGAATATTTATAACCCGGTGCCTACAAGTGTGTATGGAGTTGTTCCGAGAGACTTTTACGATTCCGTAGCGCCCACTCCCTCCACATACTATGGTCAGTTGCCTTTTAACGGTGGCGGTTCATTACATGGTGGAGCTGCTATATACTCTAATGGATCGCTGACACCTATCAATCCTGTGATATATGATGAAGTTTCAATGGAAGAATACTTGAGGCCAACTCGACCAGCACCCCTGGCGCCACCACAACTATCTGCCCAGCAGATTCAACGAAGATTGGAAAAGTTAAAGATGCAACAAGAGAGTGGAGGTGCTGATGTTGCTGCGGCCACATCGATCTACGGGTCAGCCGAAGCTCTCGAAAACCAAATGATTAGTACTATGTTAAATGATCTTGGACCGCCTGCCACTGAATCTGATATAAGGTCGGCGTTGCGAGCGGCAGGAGGAGATCCAAACATTGCCATTCGATTTTATAAAATCGATCAACTGTCAAGGTGAGTTGATTTTCTTAAAACAAAATGAGCTATTTCAAACTTTATAGAAGTACTAGCTGGCCCGCCCGGCTTCGCACGTTTAAACAAATTACAAAAAAAAATATAAATAATTATTTACAAATAAATACTTTCTAGGTTTTGACCTACTTCACGTTATGAATTGCTTAATTTGTAAAAATATGATCCCCTTAGTCCAATCTTTATTATGTACTGGTTTTAAATTATTTTAAAATCTGTCTGAATAGGAAATATGAAATTAAGAACTCAGACATTGATTAAAGTCTGACGTCAAAATAAATCAATTTAGGTTTAATTGTGTGGCTTGGTTGCCCAAGAATTTGTTTATTTTATTTTGAAAGTTATAATGTGGATGTGTTATGTCTGTCTGTCAAGTTGCATAGATTAAAAAGGCCTTTAAAAAGTCATACCTTTGTTCTTATGACAAATGAATGTGTCAAAATAGCGGACAAAGGTAAAAATAATGCCTATGTCCATCGTCATCGCTCCAATCTATCGCTCCACAAATTCTCATAACAACCACTGGTATGTTCTGAGATTAACAAGAACAAACAGATAGACAAACATACTATCATATTTATAATATTTACAGGATTGCAAAATAAAATAGTAAACACACGCTACCCTTTTATTTGATATTTATTGCGAAGATTTAACAAACATTTTCAAGGAAATAATGATTTATCATTTTAAAAAGAAAAAAATTAAGTAAAAATAACAATGAAACAGCAATATGAAATTTAAATTGTGAAAGAACGTTTACATATGAATAGAAGAATACGTAATACACCCGGGAACATCATTGATGAAAATAGAGAATAAAAGGAGAACCAAAATAGATCCTTGTGGGACACCCATTAAAGAATAATTAAAATTCGACCTAGCATTACCTGCCATGACTGCTTGATTTTTACTGGATAAAATAATCAGTCCTCTCACGAATTGCATCTTAATCGGAAAATTTTACGAATCCCGTCAAAACTATCACCGAATACATTCGTAATGGGAATTTGTATGAGGTTTTTTGGGAATCGTAACAAGTTTCCGATCATGATGGAATTCGTATTAAGTCTGAATTTTGTATTAATCAAGCTGCTAAAGAGGAGAAATTAAAATGTGTCATTAGTTTTGACCTAAGTTTTGAATTTTTGATTTAATCTTTATCAATTGATATTCTTACATCATCCGTAACTTTCAATGGCGCAGAAGTATAACTGTGATGTTTTCGAAAATCTGATTAGTGTTTACAAAGTAAACTGTTGGAGATGGGAAGATATTTGGATATGAACAATGGGACGGAAATCAGAGGGTGAAAAAACTTCCCGAGGGCTAGGAGAGGGAAATTTTGAAAGTTACAAATAATAAGTTGGAAAACATAGGAGCCGAAGCTTGATTAAATGAAACGTCACCAATGATGTTGGATCAAAATAAATCTATAGATTGAAGTCAATCTAAATTCAATTGATATCAATTTCATTTCGAGTGAAAGTGAAATGTAGAACCTGGCTGTATGTATGTATTTGAGTTGTAACCGATGAATTTATTTGACTTTGATTAAGTGATTTCATGTTGTTCAAAAATAAAGTAAAACATTCATTATTCAAAGCATTACAATAAAAATCACCACAAACAATTACATCTTCATAGAGGGTTAATATGTTTTCAAGTAATGAGTAGAAGGGTGTTATATCTATTGGATTGTTTGGGTGATAATATACTCCCAGAAGAGTGTTTCTATTATCTGTCTCGCCAACAATCACTACAAAGCAGTACTGGATTCAAATGTCCAGGGGGACGATAAAAAAAGTTTACATTTTATACTAGAACGAACATTTATATTGCAGTAGGTACGCGAACCTATCCCATTTTATCTGTCACCGCGCAATAACGTAAAACTACTCATATCATGAGTAACATTGTGAACAATAAGTTTAAACCAAGTTTTATAAATTCATCTATTTTGGAGAACAAACTCTGTGGCATACGCGTAGTACATGACATAGTTTACAAAAAAATATAATTATGTAATTAAGATTCGCAAGTTTGTCTTCACGCCATCGCTGCTAAAGGAACTATGATTTATGAAAAAAATAATTAAATGTTAAAACTAAAGACAAATATAAATGTTTCCTTTAAAGCAACTGACTCTGAATGTTACGAAAAAAATTTCTAATCCAATAAAAGGCTGGCAAGCACCAAAAAGAGGCAAATTAAAGAACTACACAAGAAAAATATCACATTTTTTAAATCATTGGTACAAAATAAAAAGATAATAAGAATAGCTAATTTATATATATTATGATGGGACAAGTTACATAAATATCCATTTACTTATGTTGTTAAAATTAAACTTTTTATTTTTTTTTTAGGCTCGGCCTTGCCAATCGTACCCAGTGTGAGCAGGCTCTACAAAAAACTGGATGGAGTGTTGAATTGGCAGCTGCTGTTCTCCTTGATTCGACTTCATAAATACAATAATACATCACCAATCCCATAGTCGTATAACTTAACTGACCATTCCTATGTGCCCAGTATAAGCTCCTAAATAAGTCCGTTTTATTAAAAAAAAAGTGTTTGTACATTTTGTGAAGAAAGTCACAAAACTCAACAAAATAAGTGAATTTAACTCTTATCGATGTCAATTTCATTTTTCCCCAAAACGAATACGTATTGCTAACTGAACAAAGCTGACATTTTAAAAACAGTACAGTTAATTAGCTAAGGCTTGCTCTACCTGAGTACCTTTAATAATATTAATGTATTTGTAGTACATATTATTATTCAAGAACTCAAATAATGCAAACCTTAACTAAATTAAAAAAAAAAAAGTTTTATATATTTGTGTAGTATTAACATGTAGTTAGAGATAATATTTTAAATTTAACTTTATTTTATTTTTTTAATTAGTATTATTTACCTTGGAACATGACTATAATTAAATTATTTTAGATATTCTTAATTAAAAATACTAAACAAAAAATACTCTGTCCTTTGTTAAAATGCAGGATACAAAATATATATATTTTACGAGAAACATACATACATATTAAGTTTAAACAGATTCTATGTAAATAAAACGAATATTTTATTTTAAATAAACAAATCTAGATAGACAAGACTACGGACATCACAAATACAAGTTAATGAATTAATTTCTGTGAAGCAAATCAGAATGTAAATGATTTTATTGTTCGAAATAAATGAACTATTGCAAAATAATGCATGTGATGTAAATTTTTGTATTTTATTGTTTTGGGCAAAAAATCCTGGAGCACCGCAGTTATGTTAGTTTTAAATAATATATCATGTGTGTATTTTTTTTCTGAAAGCTTTCAATTTAGTGTCTTTGTAAGGCACATACATATGTGATCGAATCAATTGAAACCGTGGATAAGTATCTACACGAGATCTCCTAAATATGATTTCCAACACTGCTGCTCTAAAGCAAGATTTAATGAATCAATGGATTGTATTTATACCTAGCGTATTGTCATCTATCTTGCCATTTTCCTCAACTTCGATTTCAATTGTGCTGGTGCAAAATGAGCCATTACAAGGACTACATTAAATTGAGCATAACCTTTTGAACACCCGCAATAAATCATCTGTAGTATAGTTCTCTGGGTCCCAGATCTTCTGTCCTCTGCAATCCACGTTCAGCAGCGACCGAATCATTATCAAGCCACTACTGCACTAGTCGCTTATAGATTAGACTAGTTAAAATGTATTTTTAAACAGATTTTTGAAAGAATAGACGTTCAGACAAAGAAAGCAAAAATTGTTGCCCAGATATTTAAGATTCTTGTTTAGTGGATGGTTCGTCATAGTAGTTATCGCCTTCATAGGTTATCCTTAATTTTTGAGTCGAATTTAAAGAAACTAGGGGAGAAAAATGTCCGGGCTGGTTCTTCTTCATCGGTCTCAACAATTTTACATTTGAAGATTGTGTCGCCAATGTAATTAACAAACACAGAATAGGCCTTTTATTTCAAAGAGTAGAAAAATTTTAATTTTTTTTTCTAAATATCCGGTAATTTTTGACTGGATTGAGTGGTTCATATGTTATTTAAGTATAAAATTGTCTAGATGCAGTCAGCTTTCCAAAAACACCTATGTAAGTATATCGACGCGGATTTCTATAAGGTTTTTACGTTACTAAGCAGCCGATTTTTCAAGGTTATATAACCTTGGACTCTAATATCACTTGATCCTCAAAAATATATCAAAATATTGTAATTTTTGTGCTCTGAAATTTTTATCAAAATAACAATTAACGTTAGTTTCTTAGGTAACGAGAACAACGGGAAAACGTAAAGTACATAAAATGTAAAGAACAATTCAACTTATATTATACGTATATACGAAACTTAGGTTCTGTTGAAAAACATATTCAATTAATTTAAACTTAATTACATTTAGAACATTTTACGGAAACTTATCACAACCAAGTTCAATTTAACAGTGAGTGTTTTATAAATGTTTGAAGTATAATTCAGCCCCCGTCATCTACCAAAAACCGAAACAAACCCATAGGCAGGAATACCTGTGCATTCCTAGTTTTAAATTAAAACACATGTTTGCGAAGAAAACGAAGTTCTCGTCATTGTTCCCTGCTGATTCTGTCTAATTTAGTATACGTAAGATCTTGGTTTTAAAATATTTCCGTACGTCTTTCAAACTTCTTTTTGTAGGTAAAATCCTCTTACATCATAAGAACCAAATCAAAACTGCTGCGAATTATTTATGTTCGTAATGCTTAACATCAATTATGACAAGGTCTATTAAAAATAATCAAATTAATAGAGGCTGTTCAAAACAATTCTTTGACAAGGCGCATTCTCTTAACACGCACGCCAAAAGACATTCTTGTTAAAAATTTATGTTTTAGACAAAAAAAAAAAAAACAAAACAAAACAAGACTGAATGCTTGCAAGCCTAAAATGCTTAAACCTGTTGCAATCGCGGTTGCTAATACCATGCCACCAATCGATCCATTCCATAGGTATGTATGGTCGGTGTGTAAAGCGATTGTGGCTTCGATATACACGTGCAATGTCTCTAGCCAAGAGACAACCTGAATTATGAATCTAAAACTATCTATAGGTCTTTAATCTCCGACTGGCAACAAAAAATGTCATTAAACGCATGCCCATTGCCCGCCTAAGATGTGAACCAGTTCGTCGAGTTACACAACCAAACCATACCATTAGGAACATTCCCCCCATAAGATTACAATGCATAAAATATGAATCCATGAGATCCATGAACACTTTGTCATAAATAAGAAGCAATTTTATAGACTTCTCTTCCTATAAAAACGGCGCCACAACTTTAATGAGTGTACTTTTACACCATCTGCACTCAATCTATCAATCATTCAGTGAAAAATTGTCCAAGCCACCAGGACAAATTCATCATATTGTAGAAAGGTAGTTATGTATCTCAGGTAGTCGTATGTATCGGTACATAATCATCAACGATGACAGGTGATGACTTCTTCAGTGCCCTGTTTTGGTTACCCATAATCGTTGTTCCATGTTATACAATCTGAAGGTTAATTAACTTTCTTAAGCTTTAATGAAACACACGTACCTTACCTACTAAGCCAGCAAACTATTGCGGGTAAAGATTGATAGGTACATATAACAGAAACGCATGTGGTGACCATTGGGCATGTCGATTACTGATTATGTGGTAAATAAAGAGCTCTTTGAGGCCAACGAACCTTGAATAGCCAGGGGTTACGGGGGACTTTAAACCTTATTTTAGATAACAGCTGCGGCAGAGTTGCTAAGACAATGTAAGGTACGGTTTTTCTTGTTATTATTTTTTTGGCACGACACGCGACGTGATATAAAAAAATCCTAACCAGTATTTGAATTTATTATGATACTGATAATGTCTAAGGACCAGTTGTGTAAATGTGGTTCAAATATTCAAATTTGATCGATGGTTCATCAATTTTAACTTGGCGGTTTCGGCGAATTAACTGTGGTGTTCAACCATCGTTCAAGCATTGATTTCGTTATTATCAGACACTTGAACCTTGAAAAATCTGAAATGAAATTCGTTAAACCACGGATTAATATTTGAAACACGTTTTAACAACCACCCCATAGTCGAGTAATTTCGATTTCTCTTGAGACTTGAGAAGATAAATTATTTCATTTATTTATTTTGTTCGTTATGATTTTTTTTTTTTTTTGTTATTATGTTTTTGTGAATAGGTATCTCTACCTAATATATTTTTAATATACATATATAAAAAAAAAACAATTTTACGAAAATTAGAAATGGTAACTCTATTCTCTTTTTACTTGCTCTATAGGGCAAGTATTGGTTTCGTGTAAAACAAAATCGAGTTTGTAATCAAAACTACCGATTTTCGAGAAGTCCGAAAAAGTGGGTTTCGTCATGCCGCCCGTCGGTCTGTACGTCTGTGCGCCCACTGTTATTTGAGCTAGAGCCCAGCGAGTGGACCGATTTGCTTCAAATTCGGTATAGAGCATTTTTTATGTGATTCCCTAGAGGGGAAATTCGAATTTTTGTTTTAGCTCATCTAGAACGGTGCCATAAAAATATTTTGTGTTTTTTTTTATTTTCCTCGAAAATGGATCTGACGATTTTGATTAAACTTAACACCTACAATAAAAAATTGTGTGAGTGCCGGGACTCACGGTTAATATGTGTAAATATCAATGTGCGCGGATCCAAAACGGACTTGTTTTTTGCTTGAAGGGGATCTTAAGATTTTTTTCACTGAACGCACCTATCCTAGTATGCAGATCGTAACGTTGCACACCGTAACGTTGCACGACGTAACGTTGCACGCGAACGTTCACGTTGTTTTCACTCTACCACCAGCATAGATGTTTACACATCAATAATTGTAAGAAAACTGCGTTTCATATTTTTGTCAACAAATTCAGGTATTACACGTTTTTGTTGAGAAAATTGTCTTATTTTTGGGTTATTCGCTTACATTATATCTTTTTGATGGTTCGACCGATTTTGTTATAATTTTGCAATTTGGTGCTTCTCAATAGTTTAAAACAATATGGTATTTAAAATTTTTGAAAAACATTTATTTATAATTAAAAAAATCAAACAAAAAATCTAGTTAAATAATTATATACATCATTTATCTTCAATTTGTAATTACACACAGTTGTTGACCACAAGATCATATTTTTTGTTTTACTCGTCGACTTTGAGTATTTTCAAGTCTTCCAAGACAACAAAAAAAGCAAAAAAAGGTGTATTTTATTATCTATATTAAAAAAACAATCTTTCTCATGTGACAAAATATCATCAGAAGTAGTATTGACGTGACATCTGCATCGCATAACAACCACTTTTTTGCTTAACTCATATAATTGCCACAATGTTCCTTGTAGGTGGCGTTGCCATGGAGAGACATGTGGTGAAAAAGGTTGATAACCTAATAAATAGTTTTGTTTTCTTTAAATCGCAACCGTTGTTTTAAGGATATATTTCGGGTGCAGCCATAAGAAAATTACGTTTATGTGTTTATGTTTTTTTGGTTTAATTTAATTTCAAAATTGAATAGTTACTTTTTAAAAGTGGATAAGAACTGTCAGTAATTTCTCAGAAAATTATAACAAAATTGAACAAATAGCGAATATGCCTGTTTTTCGGAGACTGATTTCTAGGGCTCGTTTTTAATTGACCTAACCTAACATTTTTTATAATGACTAAAATTAATTATAGTGACTTAACTAATGATATGTACAATCCAACTTATTTATTACGAATTTTTTATATTGCGAAATAAAGTTCTCTTCCCTTCCCCTTAAACAAATATTCTATAATATAAATGAGTCTCTATGTTTGCAGACAAATGTTAAAATTAACAGCAGCTACATAAGTTTGGAGATATCAATGACGATACAATTTGAAAGATATTTCATTCACGAAGTTTTGTGAAGCTTATAACGAACCAAATGTGTGTCTCCTATAAAGAAGTTTGACTGTATAGGTATACCTACGAAGTTTAATCAAACTGAAACGGAAAAATTATGTCTATCCCGTTTTGAAAAACCATTCTTTTGTATTGTATCAATCAATTCAGTGATCTACTTTCGCAAATACTTTCATCATCATCATCGTCGGCTCGACAACCGGGGTCCGGTCCTGGCCTCCTTCAACAAGTCTCTCCACCCATCCCGGTCTCGAGCCGCCGCCATCCAGTTGCGCACCCAAGGCTCCGGGCGTCCTGGTCTACGCCATCTCTCCAGCGCAAGCATGGTCTACCACGCTGTCGTCTACCATAGAATGTACCACAAAGAACTTTCCGAGCGGGTTCCTCTTCGCTCATGCGAGCTAGGTGACCTGCCCACCGGAGTCTATCGCAAATATTTTACGATTATCAAAAAAATTGTCAAATATATGTATTTATAATGTTAACATCATTAAGTTCATATTTTATTTCTTGAGCTATCCAATTTGAACTAGCTACACTCTAAATATAAAACAAAAAATATTATAACAGCAAAAGCAAACAGTTGATCGTTCGCATTTGTTAAAAGATGCTAAAAACTTTTTGCAGAGTAGCAAAAATGGAAACAATGTTATTTTTTTATAGGCCAAGAATTAATCTCAAACTTGATGGCCTCTTACGCACGTACCTCCTATAATTGCATGCACTCTAGCATCGATATCGTATTGATTGATATGTGTATGGTGTTTCTTAAGGCAAATCACGTACATCGCTTGTCGAGTACGACACCATTTAACCATTTTAACGTACGTATGAACCCATCGCCGCGGCCGCGCTGTTGCTGCCACTGCCGCCGGCCGCCATCGCCACCGGTGGTGTTCAAAAAGATAAGAGTTTCTTGGCGCGCAAATAAAGTAAGCCTTCGGAACTATCCCCTTGTTCAGCTCAGACAGTATTAAATTCGATTTTTAATTTGGTATAAACCATTGAAATATAAAATGGGCAGGTTGTGGTCGTTAATTAGCACCAAAAGTTGGCAATATTGCAATTGGCCAATGCAAGTGGCTCAGTAAAATTTTAATAATAAAATAAATTAATGAAGTATAAGTCCCAACCTACCTAGCTTTTCAATTATAGACATCATGGCTAAATGCAGATTTAGAAAGGAAGTCCATACGACATTTAACCGTTCGATTCTTAACGTGGCGGTAAATTATAATGTACTAATAAATATTTCAAGAAAATGCGAATTATAATATAAAGATTTTGCGGAGAAGTCTTATCAAATTTCCAGGATTTTAAGAAGTTCAATTTGAACGAAATAATAGAGCTTATACTTAATCTGAATCCACTTGATATAGGTAGGTACTTCCAGTAAATTTCATTCATTTTACATGTTCAATTAAAGTTTATCAAACATAAAATAAGAGTTATGGAGAATTCCAAAGAGTGGCTTTCTTCATACTTACATAGCATGGTATAATATGAACAAATGGTATGATATTGAACTTTGAACTTTTCAATCGTTCTGCCCATCTACGTCACTCGGTGACAAAACCACTTTCAGAAAAAAAGAAGCAAAAACAAATGAGAGGTGGATTGCGTTACTCGGTGATAATATTTTGCGTGAGAGAGATAGAATAACAACATTCAATTTCAATCTAAGCAACATTGCTTGGTTGCGATGTCCTGAATCAAAATGTTATGTTGCCAACTGAACCTCTTAGATCTGATGACTCAAAGCTAATTGATGATTTTACCTCACTTGAACTACGCCAATTGAACGATATTTCTTATGACAATGGAAGATGGAAGGACCCTGGATTTAATTTTCGCAACCTGTGCCGAAGGTATTGTTGTGGAAAAATCGACCGCACCTTTTTAGTAACTGAGGACATCCATCATCTATCTTTACCTTTTTCAATTCAGATTTTTCTTGCAATCCAGTTGAAAACTATAACACTTTTAATTTTCAAAAGACAGATTTTAACAAATTAAATAACCTGTTATCACAAGTTGACTGGTCATATCTCAATAATTGTTTAAATGTTAACACTATGGTGTTTGAATTTTATAATTTTTAATTTCATTGTTTTCATAAATCTGTAGGTACATCTCGTTTCTTTAAAACCGAGATCATCAGTTCCAAATTGGTACGAAATTAAAAGCCTTAAAAAGCTCAGAAACAAGGTATGGTCAGTTTACAAACTACATATATCGAAGTGAAACTGACTTTGATAATTTCTGTCTTTCTCGTGAAAATTTCAATAGAATTTCTAGTTTAAAATATCTGAACTATCTGCAGAGGGTACAAAGTGATCTAAAATTGAATCCGAAATGCTTTTGGAAATTTATAAATAGTAAAAGGAAATCTTGTCTATATCCGTCTGTTCTTAAATCAAATGAAATATCTAGTCATGATCCTCGTGTTATTACACAACTTTTCAGACTTTTTGCAAAGTGCCTTCAACTGTGATACTAATATTTGTGATAACTTAAGCTGTGATATATTTGAAGAAAATAGTAAATTTTTTGGCTTTTTTGAACCTTTTTCTTACTTGAGTTATATAAACTACTAACCCTTACAACATTGCTAAGTTTATATCTAAATTTGAATTGTATACTAGGATATACCTTCTATCATTTAAAAAAAAACTGTGCAAGTAATTTGCCTTTACCACTGTCCACTCTCTTAAAATGTTCTTTGTTTTCTTGTCAATTTCTTTGCGTTTGGAAAAAAGGTAGAAAAGACGAAATTCAAAACTATAGGTTATTCCGAAGTTTTTCGAAGCTATTTCTTGAATCTCTCTGTTTCTATGTTAAATCAGACATTGTCCCGAATCAACATGGTCTTCTACTGTGATCTTTTTTATGGAGTTAACCGATGTTTGGAATTTTTGACTGGTGTGTCAAAAGCATGAGCTTTACAAAAAACTGTCAATCACTCCTATTAATTATTTTTATAAATGGAGTTTCCTTGCTCTGTGTGGAAAATGTATCTGTTCTTGGTGATTTATTTGATCGTAATTTTGAATTCCTTCAACACATCAACTCAATATCAAATTCACTTCTTGGATGGATTAAGAGAGAGAGTCACGGCAATTTTCAGACCCCTATGTTACAAAAAAGCTTTTAATAACATTTGTTCGAACTATTCTTAAATACGCTTGCCAGGTTTGGTCACTCTATTATGGGTGCCATATAGCAAGACTAGAACGTATCCAAAAAAGATTTATGCCTTAAGAGGCTTAGGCTGGCAAAATCCCTACGAGGTTCCCGCATACATCAATAGACTAAGGGCCAGTTTCACAGTCAGAAAAGTGACATTTAAGTGGGGAATGTGAAAGATTAATTCCCAATATCACAGTTCACTGTTACCTGAATATGTGGCACTTAAGTCTCCGATGTTGATGACTTAAGTTCCACTTAGGCTGGCTATGAAATTTAGCTTAAATTCTTAATATGGGAATTTAAAGTGCCACTTATTCCGGTAAGTGGCGACTGTGAAACTGGCCCTAAAACTTATTGATTGCCTAGTCTTGAGAACAGGCGCTCTTATTTAAGTTTCGTTTATATTGTTAAAATAATTAAATATATTGACTCTTTTTATCTTTTGTCCCGAATAAATTTTGATATTCCTCAAAAAAACTTGGGAAATATACCCAACTGCATATATGTACATATATTTCAAACTTTTTTATTTTTATTAACAAAGTGTTTTTTTTATGTATGCATCTTTGGGCGAAAAAACCAAAGCGGATTAAGATAAAACATATGTGGATTGAAAAGGCATTATTTGTAGATAACAAATGCGAAATTACTTTCCTAAAAAGTAATCCCCGGAGCTGGGTATAACAACTTTTTCATTTTTATTTACAAAGTGTTATACCCAGCTCTGGGGATAACTTTTTAAAAATGTAATTTCATATTTGTTATCTACAATTAATGCCCTTTCAATCCATATAGATTTTGTTTTAATCCGCTCTGGTTTTTTTTGTATTCAATTGGTTAATTTGTATTATAGACCTAAGCACTTATGTATTTCAAATTTTTTTGAGCTAGGATTTAGCTATGTAAATAAATAAATAAATAAACATGCAAAATTTATAAGTACCTTGATACCTACCAACGTCTGTCGGTATTGTTTTTTGAAAAATTACCATATCCTACCGTTATTTTCGTAATACAGAGTATTCCCGAATTAAATGTCGAACCTTTGAGAAATAATTCTTTGACATGTTCTAAGAAACATGTCGTATGGGAAGAGGGTCTCTCTCTAGGATATTACCCTCGCCCCTATTTATGCGGGTGGGTAGATTTTCTAAAACAACGATATGAATATAAAATAATTAAAAACCTTTAGACGTAGGTAAACAATGAACAATACCACAACCTTACCTATTCTGTAATTATTGTATTATTTATTTAATGAAGTTTTTGAAAAAAAAGATTGCATCACATACCTAAATAATCCTTCTAGATTTTGAGAAAATTGAAAATAAAATAACCATTTGGCTGTAGGAAAGGTTTAACATCTATTTTAAACGCATAAAGAAAGATTTCCGGTGAACTAGTTATCTAATAGGTAAGAGCCTAGAAGAATTTGCTCATCATTTGATCATGATCAATCATTATCCGTCATCATTACTTTTTAAGAAATTCGAATAAACTTATATTAAGTATATTTGCATTTTTCAATTCCATAACCGTTATACCCTTGATGTAAATCGTCAATAAAACTACAAAGTATTTACAACGCAAAGCGTTCCGCAAATCAAAAGCAACGAAGAAGACATAAGTATTTATTCCGTCCGTCCGATTTGGTACTTATCTGACACAATCTGATAAAGAAGAATGTGTTTGCATTAAAATTTATTGCGGTCATCCGAGACGAACTCCGTCAACTCCTCCCAAACACAATTCACATCATGGATTACACCACTCATAAAACTTTCACTTATTTAAACGCCAACCGTTTGGTTAGGTCAGTTTTTTTTTCGTCCAGCATCATCGTTCTGTCAACAATACAATATTGGTTGCATTCCACTCGAATAATTCTCACAGTAAACTAGCTACATAGGTATTTGGCTTGTGCTTTTGCTTTGGAGTTGGAGTCTTCGGACCTGAAAGAGGCCATTCACCGCTACGTTATGGCTATATTGGAATTGGAATGCATTTAGTACTTTAACTAAGTGTTACTAGAAAAAAGAGCCTTAACAACGGTATTGAACGACGAATTAATTTTGTAGACGTTGGTTTTTCTAATCTATCTATAACCAACGAATTTTATTTGCTTCACATGTTTGGGCCTATGAACCAAGCTAAACCTTCCATCAAAAGTACTACATATAGTATGGGAAGTAGAGTTCCATTTTTGGTTTGCATTTCATGGTAAATTATAAAATTTGTATACATGTCGGTCGTTTAAAAAAATCGAGACTTTATAATCACACCCTACTCGATAATGAATGAGTCCAAAAATGTGGCCTTCGTAAGTATACTAAGGCCAGTTTTTCAGTTGTGAGTTAAACCAGAGTTAGCTAACTCTAGAAGTAAAATAACCCACAGTTAACTGAGGTAGCAGTTTTTCTATGGAGAATGCACGCGGAACGATTAAACAAATGGATAAAACATCAAAAGCATTTGTTCAGTTAGTCCTGAGTAAACTCACCAACTTCGATGAGGAGCACTTATAAATATTTTAGATCATCTAGAGCGGGTACCTTTGTTTGAGTAGATTTGGCTTTCGTTTGTATGATAGTACAAATATAATTTGACTCAAATATTTTCAAATATAATTCAAGTTGAAGGTTCAAATGAGCTCAACTCCATAAAAACGTTTCGCCCAGGTACGATAGTTGGGCTATATCTATTCTCTATTCAGTCGCTCCACTTAAACAGAAGAATTTTCTTTTCAAATTTTCTTCAAATTCTATTATTTTCAAATATTTTTCTGTCACTACTTGCAGGATTGGGTTTCAAATACAATTTGTTATCATTAACGATAATTTTTTCAAATACCAACCAGTGTAAAATAAATTTTTCATACTAACGCTAACTCTCAGACTATACCCTTAAAGTGCATCTGGCTGTTAGTGTTGCTGGTGCTGAAGCTGACTGATATAGTGCGTTTTTTCTTCGTAGGTTGCGTTATGACATAGACTCCCACTTGGCCGGTCTAGCTTTTTGTTTATCTTTTGGTATTCGCCAAAGGCAGCAACACCAACAGCTGCTCCTACTCGGCATCGGCTTAGCAGCATGCCTCACCTGTGAGCTGTGATACCAATTCCAATCCAATCAGTTTCAGTTTGATTTCAATCGTGGACTTGGTTAGGTCGACGTTACGTTTCGGTGACTCCGTCGGTCGTGGTTCAACCTTTTGTCCGTCGTTACGTTCGAAACTTCATTTACATTTCGTGTTTTTTTTTTTTTGTATTTGTTCTTTGATTTATTTTTCGGAAAATTAATTGTTTCTTGGGTCTTCCCCCTAGGACAGACTTTTTGTATTTGGATAAAGACCGCAGCTTGACATCAATTTGGATACAAATAAGGTGAACATATTGTTTACAAAGACGCGTATTTGGTTTGTGTTTGTCATGACGATGGTGTTGTGGGAGTGTGTTACATCTTTAGATATTGTTCTTTGCTAAATTTAAATTCTTAACGAGTAGCGCATAACGCGGATATGAGCTGTGAAAAAAAAATGTATTTGGGCCTTAAAACTACCGCAATATTTTAGATTTTCTTCTTTTTGTTTTGCAGTAAATTTTGCTTAATAAAATGTTTGGTAATATATTTATATTTTGTAGTCTTACTTTTTAGTCATAATAATTTTAACTATCATTTTTCTCTGACACCAATTAGGATTGGAAAAAGAAATAAATAGAATTTTGTATAGGCGAAAAATTGGAGAAGATTTGATAGGATAGGGTGGATATGCCAATTATTGGCTATTTAATGATTACAAATTAAGGTTTTAGTTTTGACTACCCGACAAACATATTTCTAAGGAAAATATAGTTTTCGTAAAAGGTATTCAATTTGCTTAAAACACGGCTTTCATGGTTTCACTTTTAATCGATAAGTGAATCAAATAATAATAGCTAAATTACTAAAAGTAAATGACATACAATTTTGAAATTAAAGTAATGAGCAGGTACATAATTTTTTGCATTTTTTCGAATAAAACAAATTTATTTTAACACCTTAAAAAAAAGTTAAAAAAAAAATTAAATAATATACCTTATATAAAGTTGATTAAAATATTATAAAATTGGCGCAACATTTTAGACGATTTAGTTAGTATGATGTTAAACAATTTTTAGTATGATGATAGGACAAATATTTTATTTACCAAATTATTTCAAAATTATTAAAACCATCATAAGCCTATTTTATCTTCTTATGCCGAATTCCTTTCAAAAAAAGAATCGATTCTGCTCAGATTTTTTTTCTAAACAAAATCGATTCTTTTCTGTCAAAACAAATCTTGCGTTTTTAGCAAGATTTCACACTGATTTGCACACACCCTATGAAGACTTGACATTTCTAATACGCCAAATTGAAAGTCGCGGGATTTTTGGAAGACGAGTTGTTTATTTTTTGGTTGCAACGATAATTCGATTCTATTTAGAAAAAAATCGAATTATTTGTTGAAAGGAATTCGCCATTAGTATCATGCTGACTCCATAATGTATGTCACTTTGACAATTATAAATGTGAAAAGAGTTTATTTGCTTATTTTTTTTGCATGAACTGTCACTGTTTTAAACGAGTTCAGCTGGAGTTTATTAGGAAAATAAATTTAGTATGATACTAAATAGTTGAAAAATATTTAAAACTTAAAACATTTTAGTAAAAAGCTTCAAAGTTAAAAAAAATTGTAGAGTAGTACCATGCCTATACTTTAACATCAGGCAGGTTTTTAAACATAGCTAATGCTGTTCGTTATTCAACTTTTTTCAAATACATACCGAGCTTCACAAATATTTACATATTTATACAATCTTGAACAAATATAAGAAGAAGCGAAACATACAGTTGAGCTAGTTAAACGTCTTATGACGAAGTCAAATTCCGCTAATTATGTCGCCAAAAATAGCTACCCTTTTATCTATCAACAAATTGTTAGCAGTTGGGTTTACTTTGGAAGGCACTTTTCTGCTTCTATAGATTTTTCAGATTCAATTGCGAGACGTATATATTTTTATGTAGGTACATATGGAAACAAAAGATATTTTAACATATCTTTAGTTCCAAACAGAAGCCGTGAAGTTTTGTTTGTATTTTTATAGCCTTCCAAGTCTTCTTTGTAAGATCAATTAATGGGCTAATTAAGAACAATAGAATGAGATAATTATGGATAAATCTTTATTGTGGAAAATATAGTGTGAAGGCGTTTAACTTCATGAGGTCTTTAGATGAAGGTCTTGGTCGTGGGTTTCGTTAATTATTCTAAAGAATATTTTTGCAAGATGCTTGGCTTAAAATTTCTTTATAAGGTATTATAATTTGTTGTAAGATACTTTGATTAATTGTGAAAGTTGCGCAAATTAAAATTTTATGATATTATGAACATATTATAATTGTTTTATCAATATGTAGGTCTCAAAAATCAGAAGATATTTTTCCAAAAAAAAAATAAAAATATTTCAAAGAGCTTATATTTTGTTTATCCTCCAGTAACATAAAATTTCTAGAGATCATTGAAAGGGTACCTACTTTGATAAGACATTTAAGATTAAAAGCCAAATCAGTACTTAATTTAATACAATTTTGAAGAAAAACAAAGGATTTTGTAAAATATTTTAACTTTATTTTTACTTGCTCTTTAGGGCAAGTATGGGTTTCGTGTAAAAAAAGATCTCGAGTTTGTAATAAAAATTAACAGTACTATGATCGAGAAGTTTAAAAAGGGGGTTTCGTCATGCCGTCCGTCGGTCGGTGAGTCCAAGTCCACTGTAATTTGAGCTAGAGACTAAACGGGTGGACCGATTCTCTTCAAATTTGGTACAGAGTATTTGTATGTGATTCCCTAGAGGGCAAATTCGAATTTCATATGTATAACAAAACATTGACTCTTTTTAATTCAAGACAGTGAAGTCTGTAAAAGTTATTGTATTTAAGTACTAATTGATATTCTATTAAAAGGTTATAAGCTTTTTTTTAGAGCATTTAATTTTCTATACAAATGTGTCAATATATTTGATACCTTAAACTGGGATATTTCCAACTGTGATGAATTTGACGAAAAAAGCGATAACCTCAGCTTTTTGAAATCTTTCTCTTACTTGACTGATATAAACTTTAATATTCATACGGACAACATTGCAAAGTTTATATCTAACCTTGACGAAAGCTATATACCAGGCCCTGATGGCATACCTTCCACTATTTTGAAAAACTGTGTAAATCATTTATTGTTGGCTTTGTCAGTTCTTTTTAACTTTTCAATGTCTTCTTGTATGTTTCCATCTATTTATAATCCCTCTGCATAAAAAAGGCAATAAAAATGAAATTAGCAATTATAGACCTATTGCAAGATTATCCGTAATTCCAAAACTTTTTGAGGCTTTAATTTGTGAAACTCTATCTTTCTATATTAAATCAATTATTGTTCCAAATCAACACGGATTTACTAAAGGGCGCTTTACAGTCACCTTTCTTATGGAATTGGCTGAAAATTGTATTGATTCATTCAAAAACAGAAGTCAAGTGGATTGTGTATTCACCGACTTTAGTAAGGCATTCGATAAATTATCACATCGAATTTTGCTATTAAAACTTAGAAAGATTGGATTCAGTGACCACTTCATTAAATGGCTTCAATCTTATTTATTTAATAGATCGTATTCTGTACTTTTCAATGGTCGTACTTCTAAAATGTTAAGCGTCAACTCTGGAATACCTCAGGGTAGCCATTTAGGTCCTATACTTTTTATTTTATTCATAAATGACTTACCATCTGTGTTGAAGTATTCAAAATGTCTCATTTATGCAGATGATGTAACAATGTTTAAAACTATTTCAAATTCTAATTATTGTGCTGAGTTGCAATGTGACCTTAGTGCGTTTTTTGACTGGTGTGTTCGTAACTGTTTGTGTCTTAACATCGATAAATGTAAAACTATGAGTTTTACGAGAAAGCTTTCAGAAATTTCTCTTAATTATTTGTTTAATGGCGTATCCTTATCACGTGTGAGCGAAATGTCTGTCCTTGGTGTGTCATTTGATGGAAAGCTTGAATTTATACGACACATCAACTCAATAACTAATAAAGCAAATTCAATTCTTGGCTGGATAAAGAGAGAGTCAAGGCAATTTTCTGATCCTTTTGTTACAAAACAGCTTTTCATAACATTTGTGCGACCCATTCTCGAATACGCTTGTCAATTTTGGGCACCAAATTACGCTTGTCATATAGCCAGACTTGAACAGGTGCAAAAAAGGTTTCTGAGATTTGCACTTAGAGGGTTAGGATGGAATAATCCCTTTGATCTTGAACTTGAGGAATTTGCCCGAATGCATACATATTTCAAACTATTGGACTAATTATGAACGATTTGCTCCTTTAAATAAAATGTCTCAATTATTTAACTTATTCAATAAAAAATATTTTAATTTGTTTGATCATACATTAAATTTGTCAAGTAAATTTAAATTAACTTTCTTTAACAACTATATATAAACTATAAATGTATTTTCAAAGCTAGTAATTAGCTCAGTTATAAATAAATAAATAAAAAATAAATATTTCTTCTGGAATCAACGGTTAGGTAGCTTTTCGCATTTTTGTCCTATAGAAATGCCTTTACAATTTATGTGGTCAAAACAAAATAGGTTGCGATAATTTTATCCCTTAACGTTAAAATTTCGAGCTTATATCTTTAGAGCCTTAAGCGCGGTATCCTTAAAATAAATTTGGTCATTACAGATACGAACTTTAATCAAAATATTTACAGCTGTTTTCAAGAAAATTTGACAAAAAAAATCGTTGTATGGCACCTACCCGTTTTAGTTGAGCTTAAAATTTACTTTTTGAATTGGCAATAACACCCACCACAAAAAAGCATTAAGACCCCCTGGGGTTATTGCCTTTCTGAATTGGCATTAAGACCCATATTTAGGATTTGCCGAAAATTCAACTAAAACAATTTATTTTATAAGAAACTATAAAAAAATAAATTTTATATTTAAACAAAAATATAATGTTTACCCCCTTGCTTGGGTTCACATAGAATTTGGAGAAGGTGCGACGTTGGCTATATGCAAAGTTGTTTTTTGTATTTAAAGAATCCTCGCTATTTCATGCAACTTGTTATTTTGAAGTGATAGATTTTGTTTTTTAAATTATTTTGACGATATTTCCATCGAATTGTTTTCCTAAAACATTTTTTTTTGTTTTTCATAAAACACATTTTGAAAGCATCAATAAAAATATTTGTATCTTTTTAAATGGTGGTAAACCGGATTTAAAATTTTTTTAAATGAGTTTTGTTTCCATTTATAATTGGAATAAAAGCCCACAAGAAACAGGAATTTAAGACCGCAGCTATAGTAGTTTCATTTTATTTTGAGAATTTAGACCCGCGGGTACCAGTTTTTGCCTCAGGGGAACAAAAGAAAGGGAAAATGATTTTTTCGTTTCAGTAATCCGTTGCAGTTTCCGTTGCATTTTCAGTTTCCCCATACCGAGAGCTAAGATGTTAACACATACAAAATTCTCCTTGGGAATCGAACAAAATTGTGCTGCACCAAAATTTAAGAAAATCATCTCATCTGTTTAAGATCTACCCCAATAAATTATCTACAGTGGACGCACGGACACACAGACTATAACGAACGGTATAACGACAACCACTTTTTTGAACTTCTCATCGATTACGAAACCTAGACTTTTCTAATGAAATCCATAGGACTTGTCCTATATAGACTAAGTTAAAACAAAGTTCCTTTAATTCAACCGACAGGCATACAACAGAGGCTGTGAGCGCAAAAAATGTGTAACACTTTTTTGGATGTTATATTATTTTAAATCAATGCAAATAAGACATGGGTCAATATTTCAAAATGCATAATATTAATATTTTGGGGTCCGTTACTTTTCACACGTTTGGGGTTTGAAGTTGAAAGGCTTTCATCAAACCAGCTTTTAGTATAACGTCGTACATTTTGTTTAAATATCATTACCGTTGTATCGCTTTCAACACCTTAAATGTCACGATACAAAGAGTCTTTTAATGAAGTCTCTTAAACAAATAAAGACCAGTTACTTTATTTTTAGCTTCTACATTTATATATTCAAGTCGATTTTAAATTATAAATTAAATATTCAGTTAATTCTCAGAGGAATAAATATAAGAACATGTTTCCTTTATCTTAAGAATTATTATTATCTGATGTTTAACTGTATATTGTATATTGGTGCACTTATATAGGATTTAGACGACTGACAAATAGGCAGTATTTCTGCCAAAAAAAACATTTATTCTTTTGCCATTTCTGTGCCAGCAATGAAAACTTAAAAAAAAAAAGCTGATGAATATTTTCTATTTAAATGGACACGTTTCGTCTACGACTACTTTATGTTTTATACTACTTTATGTTAAATATTTGTGTTGTTTTCAAAAAAAAAATAAAACGCATATAATTTAATGTTATGGCCAAGAATTTGGCTTTATTTTAAAGATAAGGGTTTGCCATTATGTTTTAAAAATGATTTCGGGCAAGTGGCCGCCGCAGCTGACTCGAACAAATTCCAGCCGAGAGGCCCAATTTTCGACAGCTCCATCTGTTGCGCGCGATGGCGGATGGACTCATTCGGGTCTTCTTCGATACTCTGCTCCACAGCAGCAATAGCGTCTTCGGTGCGGACTGTACGGCGTCGTCTCTGAAAATGCGCATTATCCACTTGAGTAAACGTGCTGCGAAACCGATCCATGGTTGCTCAAATTTATGCGATTTTGCGATTATGTCGACCGAATATTGGACAGCGCGCGATGCGTCGCGCGAACCGAAATATTATTTTGGTAATAAATTGGCACGATCTGCAAACGTTGTTCAGGAGTAAGTCTATTAATTATGAAATGGCAAACCAAACTGAGCATAAATCAAGTGACAGCTGTCAAAAAGACCAATCCCGAAAAAAGGATTGACAGATTAAAACCACACGTCTAAAAGAAACACCCTATATGTAAATATCTAATATATTTTATATAGCATTCAACTTTTTGCTAACTTTGATTTAATGTTCATAAAACACCTTTTGGCGTCATTCCCGTTTCGTTACTGCCGTGCGTCATTACCGTGATCATTTTAATAATTTTATTATAATTTCCTTGTTTCTGATGGTTGTTCTTCAAGCTCTGGTGATGAATTTGTTGTTAGTCTACAAATTCGCAGATTTAGATAAAATTTCTATCCATTCTCAGACAAAATTGCCGACTTTTCGGAAAAAAGCTTACTTCACTTTTGCACTCAAAGCCTTGCATATAGGGCAGAGAGGCGGGAACATAAGAACGCTTTTTACAAAACACATCCTGGAAAACTCATAAATCACATCACAATTTTAAATTTATTTTTGAATAACGTTGTTATTTGGTATTTTTCCTTCAAAAGTTAATATAAGTTGAAATAAGTCATAGGAAACTGTTCCAGGCATCAACAACAGGCATATATATTTATAGAAGAGATGCCAGTTTAAAATTGTGCTTTATAGTATTTAAAAGTATTTGTTTTGATACGATGTTGATGTTGTCCAATAACCTAAACTGCCCCCCTCCTCTATTTTGTATTCATTATCATTAACAAGAAATTTATTTTCAAAATAATTATGTTTAATATTGGAAGAAGAAAAATAGAAGAATGTTAAGTTGTATCTTACTCTTGCTGGAGTGGCAAAATAAACCTTTTAAAGTTTGGAAGTTGTCAGATCTTGAAAAATAAATTACTCTTTACTTCGGTCTAGCATACTTAAAATACTTCTTTTTAATATTGATTATTCATTTCCTCAACTAAAGTAGGTTAAAGCTTATTACAAAATCAACAAAATATTCATTTTTATTCATGTTAACATCATTTCTTTATTCAACATAATTCGCACATAGACCAAAATGAAGAATATTTGAATAAATTCCAAACCAATCATCCATTATACTCATCTTCACTTCTTCAGAAGTTGATTATCCAGTTGACCTCGAAGATTTGGCAGCCGCATTGAATTTGTTTACATTGTAAATTTGACAGCTCACTGATATTGAATAACTTTCGGAATTGCATAGATACGCAAATGTAGATTTAAACAAAATATTTCAACAGTTTGTTTAGTGGTTCCTTCAAAACTAAAGTGCACGACAGAGTTTTACTGATTTGCTCATATTGTGGATATGCATATGTAAATATGTAGTTGTCAAGGCGTGAAATACATATCTTTAAGACATACATTATGTAGATCTGCTTCTTGCATTTGTATCTATACCGTCGTAAATTTTTGGGTACGGTTTCTTATTCTAAAGACTATTGCCGCATTTTCACAAGTGGCAAAATGCCATAACTTCTGTCAGAGAAGTGACAAAATAATGCATAAAGCCAAAGTATTTTTGACATGTATTTACACGAAGTCAAATAAAAAATTGTTGAGCGCCGGGACTCACGGTTAATATGTATAAGCCTCAAACGTTTGTCCAAGCCAAGTTTTGAGGATCCATATTTGGATCCGTATGCGAAGTCGTCCATATGTTGTTAATTACGTGCACGGATCCAAAACGGACTAGTTTGCTTGAAGGGGATCTTCAGATTTTTTTCAATGAACGCCAGTATAATGGTAAAAATAAACGTCACTTGCACTTCCCACTTTTTTTATGACAAATATAATGGCTGATATTGGACCAATTAATGGCAAGAATAATTGAAAAAAAAATCTGAGATGAATGTTTTAAAACTTTCGTTTAATATTTTTTTACGAAATTTAAGTCCACCATTATATTTGCTGTCTTGTTTTAACCAAGTAGGTTCTTTTACAAAATTAAGTTTAATTAAAATTGGCAAAGGTTATAATCAGAATAATCGGGTTTCAAGAGAATAGGATTTTTTAACGACAGTAAAAAAATGGAGGTGACGAAAAAGACAGACAGGTGGTTCGAGAGAATGCTAGCTATTTAGCATTTTTGGATGTCAGTCAGGGAGTCAATAAAACGATAAAAACGTCGCGGCTTAAAATGACGAGCGGGATGAATCTGAAAATTCTTATGAAGTTGGCTTCTGTTCGAAAACGTCAACTGCGCTTGCAAAAAAATCATTTGACGTTCATCGAAAGACATTATGTGCAAGCAGGACGATTGCAACTTTTGCGTTATAAATTATGATCAAAAATGCCGGTCAAATTGACTTTGATTTGACGTTTTCGAAAACGGCCATATGCTTTTAAAATCTTCGCACCTTTCGCATCAGCGAAGCAGACTTAAAAGATTTCTTATAGTTTCCTTTTAAAGTCTTTTGGTTGAACCCCGATTATCAACGTGAATTTCGTATAGAAATGTCAAACAAATCTCTTCAAGTTATTGAGCCAAGCTATATAATTTAATCCCCTTGATTCGTGATTTTTTAACCTTAAAACTTCAAGTTGCCAGTTACAAACTGTGGCCACAAGCAATACTCCTTAAGTCTAAAAATGTAATTGTTGGCAAAAGCACTTTAAAGTTTCATTTTGAGATTTGAAAATATTCTAACTATATAAGTTACCAATGGATATATATTTTGAAAACTTACTCCTACCGTTAGTGAATTACATTTTTTTGTTTATAAATATGCTGGTTTGCATTAGTTATTGCAAAAATAGTTGTTTAAGCTGTTTTTGCTTATCTAAATATTTCACATCTCAATGACTTATACCACTTAAGAGGTTAATCCAAATTGAACACTGGAGTTCATGTCTTCTTATACGACTTAAGCTGTTTTTGCAAACTCAATTTTTTTATTTATCAGTTATAAGCTAGTTTCTCTTTGAAGACAAATAAAATAATGATAGTACAAAATCAATTTTTTTTTTTGAAAAAGAACCTCGATGTACATTTGGTTTCATACCTATTTCAATTTTTTGTTTGGAATATCAGCTTTCTTCTTCGTGCTGATAAGATTTTTCTTTGGTAAAGCACCAGAGAATAAATATTTCAATCAATTTAAACGTATAAGCACCACGTGTACACATTAAGGCTCAGTTTTTCACTGAGAGATTTAATTTAAACTTGAGTTAACTCATCTAATTTGGTGAGTTTACTCAGGATTAACTGAACAGATGCTTTCGATGTTATATTCAAGGGGTTTGGTTAGTCGCTCCGCATGCGTTCTCCACTGAAAAACTGCTTCCTCAATTATCTGTGGGTTAATTTGCTCTTAGAGTTAGGATGGCTCTGGTTAAACTCATCACTAAAAAACTGGGTCTTAGTGAACAAAATAGGCTATTTAATTGGCATCCAGTTCTATTTGTATTTGATATCTGACTCTGCCAAAATTTTGTTTGCTGTCAAAAATTTTTGCTGTTTGCGATCTACTTTTTGCACACAAATTTGTTGAGATCTTCATCTGTTTCTCCACAATGGCTTTGATTTTGAAAAAGTAACGAAGTCGAAAAAGCTTTGGGAATTCATTTCTATAAGATTTTATGTGGTCTTAACACCAACAGCTCAAACAAATTTTTTTGTTTCTCTATGATTGCATGATCGGCTCTTAGAACGTTTGTTCTCTTACTTCAATGGTATATGTAGCTGGTTTAACTAAGCTCAAATCACAAATGAGTTCTTGTTCTTCCAATTTAGAAGAAAAACAAACAAATATGACTTCCGAATGGAGGTAACATTGCAAGCACTTTAAACGATTTTAAAGAATAAATCCTCAAGCCAATAGAGCCGGTTGGATTATTTTTCACAGTAAGGCTTGTAATAGTGGCCAAAGACGAAATCATGCATTGAAGTATTTGCAAGAGTAGCTACATATATACATAATTTCCTTAAAAGGAGCTTTCCTGGACTGGGACTTCACACTATCCAAAGTAACTTCAAACATGTTTTCAACTCTCGATTATCTTCGGTGAATTTTTGACTGCTGTAATTCATTTTCGCAACTGAAAACATTCAGTTTCATTAAAACAAACGTACAGTGGGTGAGGTATATCTGATGATAAGAAGCACGTGTCTATATTTTAATAAACTTTTGAACTATATCAAATTGATTTGAACAAGGGATCAATTCCGACGATTTCGTGCAGCTTCTGAAACGCGTGCACGTGCACTGTTATCGCTTTCATAAACTTAGAGTTTTGTTAGCACTGATGGGTAAGCAATTTTTGCTCATATAATACACATCCACTGTAATCATATCCTAAAGCAGCAATTTTAGTTTCTGTTTAAGCTGCTATCACGTCTGAGTTCGTTTATCTTCACTCTTCAGATGAATCTAAACTGATATTCGTCGACCGTCTCTGCAACCTCGAAATTTGAATCCATCGGATGGATAAAATTTAAATCAAGGAGAGTTAAAGTTAAACAAGTCTAGTTCTGGTATTATATTTACACCAAACGTTTCAAAAGAATAATTAGATTCTATCTGAAATGTATCAAAATAATCTTACCTATTTGGAGATGATTTTGTTTCGTTCATGACCTAGAACCTTTACTTGAAATATCTTCTTTTGTGGTGTAACAATTAGTAGTTTTCACCCACTTTCAAGATTTCTTATTGTTATGTATATTTATAACAAAAATGACTCACCGTTTTGAGAACTGCCCAAGAAAGGTAAAACAATACGTTGGCACTGGAACTCAAAAAAATGTATAAATTACTTTTAAGAAATCGCTTTAAACACCCGAATATAATAACAACTCAGGTTACTATTTCACTTCAAAACCCACTTAAGTCCACACAAAAGTCCTCCATGCATTTATCATAATAACTTAACTCGAGTTAATTCTCAGGTTTTAAGAATTTTTGATTTGCAATAGTAGCCTAGCTGGCATAAGATTCCTAAAAACACCCAACAAAAATTTGGAAAAGTGGCTTAACTCATTTTGGCATCGATGAGAATCTCTTTTCAGTTTTGCAAAAACCGCTTAACTCGAGATAAGTTGTTTTACTCTCTCATATACTTCCTTGTGTTTTTGGCCAATTAAGATTTATAAAAATAGCTTAAGTCGATATAAGTCATTATTTAAAACTGCGTTATATGAGTTTCGAATTCTTATTTGAGTTAAGCGTTTATTCCAAATGTTGTTAAGTAAGAAAAAGACTTAAGTGGTTTTTTCTATTCGTCATATTTGACGAAAAAAGCGTTTAAATTACAGGGGATTTTTTTACAAGCTCTAAAAAGCATGGAGAACACTATGGGACAAAAAACCGAGTTTTCGCTTAAGTCGACTTAAGCGGGTATTGCTTATGGTCACAGAAATATCTCCTCATCTCCAGAATCTCGAAATCGAATTTTTTTCCTCGAACGTATGCTTAATTTATCTATTTGGTAAATATACTTGAATCACGAGCAAAAAAATATTTGATTGAAAAATATTAAAGAGACAGCATTTAGCGTCTCTGTCGCATAACGGATGTTAATAAAATTCATCAGATAACAAAATCTTAGAAATTTGTCTGCGATCACACGTGAAAATTAATCATTATCTTAATTTGTATATGTATAAATCTATGGATATACCTACTCGGTCGTAAGTTGTTGTGTGCATAGATATTAAATAAATTGATAATGTTATGTCTTCGAATAATATGCGCCATTTTGAAAGTAAAAGTAAAAGTGGGTGTTCATTATCACACCTCACTGAAGACCTAAATCAATTTCATACAATTTAAATAAACTATTTAATGTCTATATTTGCATCACTGCATAGACAAAATTGATATTGAATCATTATCATTTCTGTTTTGCATTTGAAATGTTATTTCAATTATTCACACTCAATTATGTCTGTATAGGTACCTGAACCCTGATCTAGAGGTCGTTGTTCGGAGTTGGTAACGAACCAATTGTTCGACCGAAACCTCAACAGTTTGACAATATTGTTGCCTAATCACAGAGTGCGTGGGTAGGTTTGGTTATTATTTGTCAAGAAATATTGTGCATACAATAGGAGTTTCTTCCATTAATTATAATTTTTGTACTTTGTAATTAATTTCAATGTGGGCGATTTCACTTTTTTATGCTTGCTTTGTTGAATAACGTGATTTAATGTGAGTATGATTTTACTTGGAATATCAAATGAACTAGTATATGTACCTTTTTATTTTATATCTACATAATAATGGCACGTTCAAAAATTTAAATGTTGTAATCTATTATTATTATATTGATTAACTAAAGCATTCGGTTGACAATGAATACGTGCCTCCTAACTTACATTTTCTTGCCTCACTGAATCCATTCATTAGGTTTGTTCATTGAGCCCTGAAGTCACCCTAAAGTGGTTTTTGAAAAACCTAAAGTCACCCTGTGTCATCCAAGTCAATCAGTTTGTTTTTTTAGACCTGTGGCACATATTAGCCATGGACGTATAAACATGGACTGCTGGTTGCCAACTTCACGTTGGTTCCAACGACACTAGCTCCCGACCACCCACTAGGTGAGAGATGCTGAAAAATAACTTTGTTATTTCATGGCAAGATGGCAGCACTCTGCTTATTTTTGTTTATAACGGATGTATTTTTCTTAGCGTCCACCTAGAAGAGAAATTATATGAGTCATGTTAAAAACGTCTGCGTCTGTTGTCTCGTCAAAATGAATATCAAAAATTCAATTAATATCGCCTTTTCAAAAATGTTTTGGTTATTTAGGGTCTCAACACTCAAAAGATTGAGATACGAAGATCTTAGCTCTTTAACTTAAATTGCCACTATTTTTTAAATATTAGGTCAAATTTATTTATAAAAAGAAACCCTACTTGAATCAAGCACAAAGCCGTTTTGCATGGTAAATCCAAGTCCACTGGTTAACTTCGTATGTCGTTGATGAAAACTTCTGATTCATTCAACAAATCAATGAATACAACTTCCGCTGATAATAGATCTGCACTTGAGCACAAACAATATTCTTTGATCATAGGTTTATATTCAGGTCCTGTGTCTTCATATCCGACCAAATAATTTTCAATTTCTTGAAAATTAGCTTCATCTTCGACCAACAGACCCCCAATTTTTAATTGAGACTATCTTCCACTCCATCGAGAATTACTTCGCACGATGGCTTTTCCCGTTCATTGTTCACAATTTTCGCTTCGATGTCTTCAAAAAATCTTATTTATTCAATTAACTTTTGAAGACGTACTGCTTAAAGAGCTGCACATAGATACACCATATAAAGATAATAATCTCGGCTGTCATCCGAGTTTGCCTACAAGCTAATTCAGGGGAAATTCAGGAGAAACACGCACACATATGCAGAATTCGTCCATTCACCACCATTTATTTGCACACATAGACAGAATTCCTCCATTCACCACCAAAATGTCGGTTATTTTAAAAATATCATGAGTATGTTCAAAAAGTATAATAAATTCAGCAACGAGTTAACAAGTGCTAACGCGACCTTATATGGATAAGTTTGTGGAAACAAATTTTGAAAGTGAAAATTTATAATCGATTTAAGTATATTCGATTGTCTTTTAATCTCAATTTATTGAAACAAACAGTGAATATGATGAAAAAAAAAAAAACAATAATATAAGAATGAGAAATCAGAAAATCAACGCAGCTGTCGTAAGACAATTTTAGGCGTGTTTTTTAGCAAGCCCGGAGGAAATTAGTCGAAAAAAATTGGTACGAAACCGAGTGAATACAAAGAATTCATATGTTTTGCCCATAATTTCGATTTGGTACTGTTCGTCTAGTTTTCGTGAACTTTTGCCGTCGGACGTGAAGAGCGCTCATCGACCGCTCTTTCGTAAGTGGTTGGATGCAAAAACAAAATGGTGAAAGTAAACTAAAAACAATTTGGCGCATCATGGTGCTTATTTTTTAACTTTTTTTTTCTGATTGACGAATGAGTGAAGTGAAATGTAAAGTTTTCCTTTAATAAATTTATATCACATCAAATTTAAGTGGTTTCGCAAAGTAAATAATTAAAAGCATCACTCTGGCTGTGAAAATTGACATTGAACAAACTATCTGTTTTTTTACTTTCAACCACTTAAGAGCATTATGGATGACTTGTGAAATTGACGTTTCGGACAGAAAAACACAGTTCCGCAAAATGTCATTATGAGAGTAAAAGAATGAAGGCCAAACATGGTGTCATTCACGGCAATACGAAATACTGCTATTAGGCGTGTTTTTTTGCAAGTCCATATGGATTTGTCGAAAAAAACGACATCGGGACTAAGGAACTTCTTACTTACAGTACGTAAGTCCCGATAATTATCTGGACTTAGCTAAGTCTATATGGATTTAAGTTGTTGTTGTATTTACGTGTAAGACTATTTGTCCCGATGTCGTTTTTTTCGACAAATCCATATGGACTTGCAAAAAAAACACGGCTATTATACACGACTAGTTTTTAGTCATTACTTCTTTTTAAATAAGGAGTGGGTCATGTAGGTCGTAGGCCAAATTTTGGCCACTGATTTTTGACATTTCTTATTGTATTCCTTGTTTATTTAACAATTCACTTCATTTATTTCTGTTGTTTGTAGAGCACACATGTATACCTGTATGGTTGTTAATATATATACATACATGTATATAGAGAGCATTGAAAATTTTAATAACCAATCAAACTAAAGGGAAATTCCAAATTTGAGTCAAGGTTTAAAAATCAATGTGCAGTAGCGCACGACTCAAAAGATCATCATCATCATCGTCGGCTTGACAACCGGGGTCCGGTCCTGGCCTCCTTCAACAAGTCTCTCCACCCATCCCGGTCTCGAGCCGCCGCCATCCAGTTGCGCACGACTCACAAGATGAATTTTCAAAAAAAGTTTAAAGAAGTTTCATCACGCCAAAGTCGTCGTGTAATAGCGGACTTAGCATCATTAAATTTGTGTTTCTTTCAACACAACCCGATATCCCACCTTACATCCCTCATTTTCATGGTGAAAAGCTGGTGAGTTGGAATTTTTTTAAAGATGGCTGCGTTATTTGCACATACAAAATGGTCGATCTAGCAAAACAGAACAAACCCACCCCATTAAATTGTTGTTGCAATTCACATCTATTCATCGACACGGGATGAAATTACAAATACAACAATGTAAACAAATGGGTTTTGGAGGGTGAAACGTACGAAAGATTGTCATCTTTATATGGTGTATCTATGGAGCTGCACCCAAACTGAAACTGCTTTGTGATTTCGTTTTCTTGCCTTTTGTTTGTCTTCGGGTAGTTTTTTTTTAGAACTGAAATTGTTAAGAAAGAAATGATGTTAATAAAGCCATTTAAGTGTATTTTGTTCAATTTTTATTAATAAATCAATAATTTTACCAGAATATAAGCACGTAATCCTAATGGCGGCCAGTTTAGTTTGGTATGTAGGTAATTTTTTGTTCCTGTCAAAACGTGAAAACGACAAAAAAAACATGAGAGAAAAAAGGTGTTTGTTTCTCAACTTCACGTATTTGCTGCTCAGGAGCTAGTTTCGTTGGCGACATTTTTTTAGCACCATTTGTATTGAAATGACTTTTGACTAGCAGTCCATAGTTATACGTCCATGATATTAGCCATATGAAGATGAGAATGTTTCGTACGTTTCACCCTCCAAAACCCATTTGTTTACATTGTTGTATTTTTAATTTTTTCCCGCGTCGATGAATAGATGTGAATTGCAACAATAATTTAACCAGGTGTGTGAAGATCCCTACTGTCTATGTGTGAGATTATTATACACACATTCTCATTTTATATCTGATAACTGCCAGTTCAAGCTTGTAGGCAAATTAAAATGGCTGCCGGGGATTCCCATCTGCATGTGGCTAATCTGTGCCTGTGGTCGCCGTGAACTGGCCCTGAAGTAAATCTAGGATTTTTTGCTTAGAGGATATATAAAGGGTGTTTGTTTTAGACGTGTGGTTTTCAAGAAGAAATAAACCGAACATAATTTAATTTTATGGCCTAGAATTTAGGTTTATTATAAAGATAAGGGTTTGCCATTGTGTTTTAAAAATGACTTTGGGCAAGTGGCCGCCGCGGCTGGCTCGAATAAATTCCAGCCGAGAGGCCCAATTTTCGACCACTTTTTGCAGCAATTGGGGCCGTATGCCAGCAATAACGCTCCGAATATTCTCTTCCAAGGCGTCAATCGTCTCGGGCTTATCTGCGTAGACAACCAACTTCACATAACCCCACAAAAAATAGTCCAGCGGTGTTGAATCACACGATCTTGCAGGCCACGCCACCAGGCCTACCACGCGAGATAAAATGCGCTCACCAAAAGTTTCCTTCAATAAATTGATTGTTTCGTTGGCTGTATGGCATTAAGCACCGTCTTTTTGGAACCAAAGATCGTGCACATCAACATCCTCCAATTCAGGCACAAAAAATGTCATTAATCATGGCCCTTTAGCGTTCCCCATTGACTGTAACATAATGGCCGGCTTCGTTTTTGAAGAAATAGGGGCCAATGATTCCCTCTGTTCATAGAGCACACCAAACAGTGACTTTTTGAGGATGTAACGACGTCTCAACAATGGCTTGTGGATTATGATCACTCCAAATACGACAATTTTGCTCATTAACGTACCCATTCAACCAAAAATGAGCTTCATCGCTGAACAAAATTTTTTTGTGACCGTCGCGCGAATCGAACCATTATTTTGGTAATAAATTTGCACGATTTGCAAACGTTGTTCAGGAGTAAATCTATTCAATATAAAATGGCAAGTCAAATTGAGCGTGAATCAAGTGACAGCTGTCAAAAAGACAAACTCCGAAAAAAGTATTGCCAGATTGAAAACCACACGTCTAAAAAAAAACACCCTTTATAATAGCCGTGTTTTTTTGCAAGCCCAGTGGGATTTTTTTAAAAAAAACGACATCGGGGATAAGCGACGCCATTACAGAAACAAAATGGATTTTCCATACAAACTATCGATAACACGTACCTACGCAATGCACGGCGGTAACACAGTTTTTATCCGTGCTTAAGTTAAGCCCCGAGAATTCTCCGCGCTTAGCTAAGCCCGAATGGGATTAGTTGTTATTGCATTTAAAATGTTAATTGAATGACAGTACGTCGTTTTGTTCGACCAATTTCCTCGGGGCTTGCAATGAAACACGGCTAATATGGAATGCTTGTTTTAATTCGAATGCAAAGCTTTCATAGGGGTCGCTGTTCAAGGAAAGTTGAAGGCACTCAGTTTTCTACACATTGGAGAAAAAACTAAAAAAGAACATTTCAATATCTTGAAAATAATAAACAAACACTAATTATTTTCAAGAATTACTTCAAAGTAGAACAATTTAGGGAGAAAATAAGCAAATTATGACTTACAATTGATAGCAGCTGTAGGATATCCTCTAAGACTTTATCTTATCGAAAAGTGAAACAGCGCCCCCTATCTAGGCTTCAGGCACTACAATGCATTAGGGATAGAAACGAGCACTCCATATTATAATGGGTGATTTTTTAAGAGGTTTAGAACTTTTTAAAAAAAAAACACAAAAAATTCGAAAAAATGAATGAAATATTTATTTGAATCAATAGTTTGAACCTTGCAATTTAATGTTTAAAGATAATTTCATGCAAATGTTGACCGCGGCTGCGTCTCAGGTAGCCCATCCGCTGAGTCCAATTTTGGCATACTCTTTCACACATATCGGCCGGTATCTCACGAATGAATGCATGGATGTTGGCTTCCAGTGCGTCAATCGAAGCGGGCTTGTCCCTATAGACATTAGCCTTGACATACCCCCACAAAAAATAATCAAATGGTGTCAAATTGCACGATCTAGGCGGCCAATTGACCGGCCCGAAACGTGAAATTAACTGTTCACCAAACTCGCCTCGCAATTGCGCCATTGTTTCGCGTGCTGTGTGGCATGTGGCACCGTCTTGTTGAAACCACATATCATGCAAGTCAAGAACTTCCATTTCGGGCAAAAAAAAGTTTGTTATCATCGCTCGGTAGCGATTCGCATCATCTTTGAAGAAATATGGCCCAATAATGCCGCCGGCCCATAAACCGCACCAAACAGTGGCTTTTTCGGGATGCATTGGTAGCTGTTGCAATGCTTCTGGCTGATCTTCACTCCAAATGCGGCAATTTTGCTTATTTACGTACCCATTCAACCAAAAATGAGCCTCATCGCTGAACACAAGCAGCGCGCGATGAACATTTCGAACCGAGCACGAATTTTGATAGTAAAATTCAATAATTTGCAAGCGTTGTTCATTTGTAAGACGATCCATGGTTAAATTGCAAACCAAACTGAAGCTGTTTGACAGTGACACAAGGTACTAAACACACGGCAGCTGTCAAAACCAGTGTTGCCAAAACCAAACCAGCCAAAAAATCACCCGTTATATCCTCTAAGGTTTTTTGCTGTGGCGAGTAGAGGTAACGAAAAAACTGCAAAAGTGACCCGAGTTATGCTGGATTTACACGACTGACAAATTGGCAGTATTCTGGCATTTAACTGTCAAAAAAATGACAGAACAATGGAAAAATTCATTCTTTTGGCAGTATAATGACAAAAAAAATGCCAATTTGTCAGTCGTGTAAATGCAGCATTATGAAGCATTATTTTTGTTGTGGATTCACGTGCTACAGGCAATTGTATACACAAATTAAATTTAATGGCAGTAAATAGAAATTCAAATAGAAACGTTAGAAATTGTTTTGATTCATTATTAAGAAAAGAAATTTTAAGTTTAAATTATCTGAGCACAGAACTTTTGTTGTCTTGCTTTCAATGTCAACAGTCCTCGGGCGTTTTTTTTTTAAACTAAAAAACCCAGTTTTTTGACAGATCTTGGGGTTTTCAAGAAAACCTGGATCAACCCTGGGTAAAGTTCAACCAACGAAGCTATTATATCGATTGCAGCCAACTGAGGCTTTTTCATGCCTTTTAAGCAATTGCCGCATTTTACTATCGCCAATGATCCATATAAATCATCTCATGAAAATAAAACAATACGGATCTTGACAACTGTGCTGTATACCTATCTCTTTTTTGCTTACGTTTGTTTATAGTTTTGTTCAATGACAAAATAGATAGATTGCAACAGAATAGAACAGAACAGAACAGCACTTCAGATAAATAAAGGAAATCTGTTCTAAGTTGTTTTACCTGAAAAGCTGGTGCAGAAAAAATTAGTGAGAAAATGTGTACTTATGATTTGCAACTTGCTTGCGAGTACTTGCTCGTGTGGCCTCCGGGTAATGCAGTGCCTGGGGCCATGATAGGGGGCGCTATTTCACTTTCGGTTAAGATAAAGTCTTAGAAGATATCGTACAGCTGCTATCAATTGTAGGTCATAATTTGCTTATTTTCTCTCTAAATTGTTCTAACTTGAAGTAATTCTTGAAATTAATAAGTGTGTGTTTATTATTTTAAGGATTTCAATATCTTCTTTTTTATTTTTTTTCTCCAATGTGCAAAAAACTCAGTGACCAAAACTTGAACAGCGACCCCTCTCTATGAAAGGTTCGCATTCGAATAAAAACAAGCACTCCATATTATATATCCTCTAAGCCTTAATGTGAGAAGCCATCTACCCACAAGAGTGAAAACTAAATTGTTGGGTCATGAAACGTGATCCCTATAGAGTGCAGGATCTCGTGTTATTGTTGTAATGCATGTGTTTTGATAATCTAACGGGTGATTTTTTGGCTGGTTTGGTTTTGGCAACACTGGTTTTGACAGCTGACGTGTGTTTAGTACCACTGTCAAACAGCTTCAGTTTGGTTTGCAATTTAACCATGGATCGTCTTACAAATGAACAACGCTTGCAAATTATTGAATTTTATTATCAAAATTCGTGCTCGGTTCGAAATGTTCATCGCGCGCTGCTTGTGTTCAGCGATGAGGCTCATTTTTGGTTGAATGGGTACGTAAATAAGCAAAATTGCCGCATTTGGAGTGAAGATCAGCCAGAAGCATTGCAACAGCTACCAATGCATCCCGAAAAAGCCACTGTTTGGTGCGGTTTATGGGCCGGCGGCATTATTGGGCCTATTTCTTCAAAGATGATGCGAATCGCAGCGTTACTGTCAATGGTGAACGCTACCGAGCGATGATAACAAACTTTTTTTTGCCCGAAATGGAAGTTCTTGACTTGCATGATATGTGGTTTCAACAAGACGGTGCCACATGCCACACAGCACGCGAAACAATGGCGCAATTGCGAGGCGAGTTTGGTGAACAGTTAATTTCACGTTTCGGGCCGGTCAATTGGCCGCCTAGATCGTGCGATTTGACACCATTAAATTATTTTTTGTGGGGATATGTCAAGGCTAATGTCTATAGGGACAAGCCCGCTTCGATTGACGCACTGGAAGCCAACATCCATGCATTCATTCGTGAGATACCGGCCGATATGTGTGAAAGAGTATGCCAAAATTGGACTCAGCGGATGGGCTACCTGAGACGCAGCCGCGGTCAACATTTGCATGAAATTATCTTTAAACATTAAATTGCAAGGTTCAAACTATCGATTCAAATAAATATTTCATTCATTTTTTCGAATTTTTTGTGTTTTTTTTTTAAAAAAAGTTCTAAACCTCTTAAAAAATCACCCATTATATGGATCATCTCTGATAATAAAAAACGGCTATTATTGGAGTGCCTGAGGCTTTGAGGCTTTTTTTTACCCGAAAAGGCTTTTTTTCATTTATTTAATTTATTTTTTTTTTCTTCTTCTTATTCTTCTTTTTTACTTAACTATTTATTTTTTTTAAAACATTCTAAAAAATATTGCTGCATTCCTCGGCGACTGTTGAAAGGATTTTTTCGTGCATTTTAAATTTAAATAAAACAAAGCTTAGAAATAGACTTAAGACAGAAACTTTGAGTTTCTATCGTAAACGACGGAAAGCTTACGTCGTCGTAAATAAATTTGTATGTGAAATATTTTCCACAAGAATTTGTGTCGGAAATTAGGATGGTAAACGTAGAAATTTTGTTTAATGGTATTATGACCATGGTAGAATCAGCTGATTGCTTTACCACATAATTCACGCAATGCACAAAAACTTCTCAATAACATGAATGGATTTCTTAAAAAGTAGGTAGAAGTATATGTACCTACATAATAGCTCTTTAAATGTTTCACTCTCTGCCTCAACAACATTCTAAATCCGCACATGCAAATGAGATGATTAAAATTGACATGAAGACAAAATTTACCTTTTTTATATAGGCTTTTCAATCAATACCCAAGCCATTATTTACTATATGACTATAAACATGAATAAACCAGTCGATGCTTTGACCTAGGGAAAATTTATAATCCATTTCTATACCATGATCTAAAGCCCTACTTCAAACTTCATTTTTCCTAAGCAATCGAACAAAAGCCATAAAGGTCATCATCATCACAATATTATCCATCATCTTATAATCGTAACAAAAGAGAACCACTATTTCGAAACAATTCACCTCAAGTAAACCTATTTGTGATAGCTCAAAACACCAGTTTCTGAATTGCTTCAAGACCGCAACTTAACCGAAGTATGACACTTGCTTTTAATCCAGCGTTCAGGGTTATTGTCATAAATTTTACGTGGAGCAAAAAATCTCACGACAAACATAAGATTTATGTATGTTGCTTGTTGTAAATGTAAGAAATCAGATAATTAACAGATGTATGTATACAGATAACTTCACCAAGATCACTCCAATTGTGAGATCCCAAGTTTTTTTTCATATTGCCAGTTACTGGTTCCATCACACACAATCAACAAATTGTATAATACACCACCACCGCCGGCTCCGGCCGAGGCAACCATATATTTTAAGCCACAATTGAGCGCGCGTTCTGCAAATGTTGAAACAGTAGTTGTAGAAACTTATTGATCCCCTATAACAGCCGGACTGGATGCGATGGAAGTCTTAAATAAAATGTTCAATTCAACTTAAAAACCAATGAAAACCTGAATTAAATGCAGACCGACAACTACTTTATGACTTGAGGAACAGCATTAAACTTGGACGTGCGGCGCAGCACGCGATTCAAGACTTCGTTACAGCATCGCTCCACGGAAGGAAAGAGAACTCTTCAGGTTAAACCTGTCGCCTGGACGCGATGCTACAATAGTAGCCTTTATGGAAATTATAAACACTCTTGGAGTCGCCATCAATTATATACTCCGGTGGTTTGTCAAGTATAAAAGAGAGGCTGGTACTTCGCAGAGTTACGTAAGGATTGTGTCTGGCTGACTGGACAGGAAGTTTAGATGTTGAATGTTGATGTTTTGTTTGCAAAAAGGATGGCACTGAACTTCACTCAATCTGAACAGCATTCTGCATTATGATTGTCGTATACAACTTTCTTTAAATCTTCGCGCGATAATACAGTAGTGGAGAAACCATCTTATTCAAATAATAGCATATTCAAGTTGTTGTTTTTCCATTCAAAACGAAATAATAATTGGCGCGCTTTATTTTTAAATACAAATTTTCTCCTCGTTTTACACTTTTTAATTAATTGGATTCGCTTCACACCGTTAAGCAATATGGCGCATTGAAGTGCCTTCGCCTTGGTGTTCTCCTTTTCCGCTTGGTCATGTTCGAGCTTGGAAGATTTTCACCTCGAAGACGACGACGATGACGACAAAGAGCCACCTAGTACCAAACATGGTGCGTGCATCTGACGGATGGTAATTAAAAACATGCACTTGAACTTAATATCATGAATGGAGCCGCGGTGCGGTGTACCAATGTACATATGTATATGCATATATATCTTCATCATCAATGTGGGCGCTGGCTTGAAGAAGACTATGTTCGTTTGCATCATGCGATGATTTTCTTGAAGATTAATGTTTGTATTGTTTAATGTTTGTTTTTCAGATTTAACATCATCTTTTGCAATATTTATTGTGCCTACATCAGATGAATCTTCTTGGGGAAAAGTGAAAATGCATTAGGGGAGCATGGGGCCTCAAGATACTTTGGGGCACTACGATAGTTAGTTTCCAACCCACAACATAATTAATCCAGATTAAAATTTAAATCCAGATTTTAATTATTTAAATTAATTTACATATTATTTACTTGCTTAATCCTCATTTAAATTAAAATTTTTTTTAAAACCAATGTAGATAAATCCATTTGAATTTGAACTGTTCTCAGGAAACCACCAGTTTAAGTACTTACATCCAGATTATTTTGGACAAGCATAATATGGAGATAGATTCAATAAATCTGGCTTTAAATTCCATTGTAATCCAATATAAAAAGGCCGTTTAAGTTAAAAGCAGATACAGATTCGATTTATGATTTTCTTTTAAGGATTAAAACTCCGCAAAAACAAACGATTCGCTACTAAATGCTAAATGAAATTTTCCTGTGGTCTCCAACACGAAAGCGAAATGCTTACGGCAACCCAAATTGAAAGTGTCACCAACTATAAAACTGTGTCAGAAAAAAACACAGATGCAAAAAAATCACAGAAAGCCATGCTGTAATAAAAGAAACTAAAATACAAACAAGAATAAAACTCAAATTTCACTTCTCCGCACACGATTAATGGTTCGGGCAATTAATGGACCCCTGCCTTCTGCCACCAAATGCCAGAAGTGTTAGTGTAAAAAATAAAAAGAATCTGACAGCACTCCCTGGTTGGAAAACAAAACCAAAAAATATCAAAGGTACGAAGGCGAGCCAAAAAAGTTGTGTGTTTAATAGTGATTAATATGTACTACTAAAATTAGTTTTTTTTTTGTCAAGCACTTGACAAAAATGTTCAATAAAGTGTTTAGACTCTAATTAATAGGTAATTCGATCGCAAATTTAAGTTTTCACTTCTAATACAAAAAATAATCAAATGACCGGATTTTTAACACTGCCAAGAGCATGTATTTTCCAACCAGGGACATTTTTTGTTTTTGTTTTTAGATGTCAAATTAGAAAGAGAAAAGACAAAGGAAAATCTTGGAAGACATTTATTCAGTGCGAAAAGCGAAAAAGGGAACGAAATTTTTCGTTTTCGATTACATTGTGTCATATGAGATTTTTCGTTTCGCATCAGCAGCGTACTTTGTTTTAAAATGCATCTCAAAGATACAGAAAACCATTGTATCGCATTCATCCAGTATTTCTACTTCGCGTATTCCAGTCGATAAAGTTAACGACTGTGGAAAAATTTATAGAAACCCGATAGTGCGATAAAATCCGTGTTCCTTTGGAGGTGGCGAACTACTCATGAGTAGATCCAAACGATAATCTAGTACTACCAACTACTCGTGTGCTTTCATGGCGAGTAGATGAGATTTGTAGGCCAATTAATTTTCTGTGCGTTCCATTCAAAATGGCTCTCAAAGTACCTACACGTGAGTGCTTCGCCACCTTCAAAGGAACACGGCTAAAGTGAGTTACGTTTTTCTTTTCCTTCGTATGTATTGCCTAATTTTATCGATACGATAGTTACAGAACGTGGATCGTCTCTTCTCAACATACAAGCCGTAGCTAACTGTCACTATACGAATCGCCCTTCTATAGTTCAGTGAAAAATAGCATATTATGCAGGCTTTTCACGAGGAGATGTTTGCGTGAGGCTATTAGTTGCCTCCTCAAATCAAGCGACATTTGTGACTCAAATCGGATATCCGATTAAGTTGAAAAACATCAGTTACTAAAACAATACAAAAAATAAAGAAAAGTCGGTCGGCGGTCTACTTTCAACCTTGCAGATTTGGTCTCCTGAGAATTTACATTTTTACCTGCTGATTAGTGCCGCTTGGCAAAAATCGACTTGTGAAAAGCCGGCATTATGGGATCAGCATAAAAATCTGAAAAAAATTAGATTTAGGCTCAAAATAACGTTTTTTTTTATAACGACCAACCTAATTTACAGCTTTCTAACTACTACTACTACTCTACTCTACTACTACTACTACTTACTACTAATACTCTACATAAATAACCTCACTGTAAATTGTGCAATTTTTCACAGCCCAAAATCATGTATTTTTAAACCTTCTACTACAGTATTAAACTTTTACCAAGCAGAATCACTCACCTATGAACAATTTGATTTCGTATGTTGAAATACACAGTATTCATCAGCTTATTAGAGGCTAAACCACACTGCAAGGGGCAGTTAACTTAATGCTCAAATGATTGCATCGAAGAATGATTTTCGCTTTTAGCTAAACAGATTGCTTTGTGCTGCGCACCTGAGCCACCCCACTACCGCCACAGGTCGTCTTGAAATAAGTTTGCCATAGTCTAGCAAAAGACTATCATTAGATTAAGCTATGCAAAGCAAATGCTGTTGCACCACCATGAGCCGCACGTTCCATAAATTGTTTATGATAGAGTCTTCGGTTGAGCTTGTATTTTAAGCTTTCAGACTTTACTTTCAAATGCCATCAAGTTATTATGATCTTAACTCATGATGGTAATTTTTGTGATTAATTTAATTTTAGATGCGCGAGAGAACAGCACGCACATTACGCCGAGGACCAAAGTTTCCTCTTCCAGTGGAGACCTCTGATTCCACTTATTATTCTATTGACACAACTGAAGATATCTACGGAACAACACTTTTGCCATCGCAAAGGTGCTATGTTGACCCATGGGATTTGGAAAACTATGACTACGTCCGCAAGTCTGTATGCTTATATATTTAAATTGTTCTAAATATTTAACTCCCAACCTTTTGCTTTTGTTACAGGAAGATAGATCCATCCCCTGAAAGCACTTCCTTTTACGATACTTCAATGTCTCCAAGTCCAGCTGGGGAGCCCGTGTCAACACAATATTTATACATGCAGAAAACAGGTGATTTTGAGTGTACTGACTGCTATAGTAAGATGGACGAAGAAGCACTCTTCAACACAGTTAAATACGATGATTATCCTGACAGAGAACCGAGGATGTACAATACTTATGGTGGTTGTTCTAGACGTCTTCTTTTCTTTGAAATCGATAAAAAACTAGAATTTTGTTTACAGATTTTGGCAGCTCTTCCCCCTCTTCAGAGAGGAATAGCAGCTGCGGAGAAGAGAGCGTTGCCACGCTAAGGCGGAATACGACTGGCGGATTTGGGGTCATTCCCCGAAGGCGAGGAATGTCGCTACCTAAACCTGAACCAACAGTCGATTATCCTTCAGCTCCTTATGACTACTGTAGCCCTTACGGAGAGACTCCGTATGCGTCAGTCTGCAGTGTACCAGATTGCTATGAGTGCTTGGCACAGAACCACAATGCATTACTCTACTCCAGCCCTCCATCGATTTATGAGAGTTCTTTTTATGGAAGCACCCTCAGCCGCAGATCTGAATCATTATACAGCAACACTTATGGCAATAAATTTGGCTTGAGTAAAAAAGGCTTGCTTCAGATCGATTACTCTTGTAGTTGGAACGATTTGGATCGTGTCATTGGGAGAAACTTTTGAAAATGTGTATTATTTTCGAATTATTATTTGTATGTGTATGTATTTTGCTCATGTTAAAGGGAACCTATATGTATTATTTAATAAGAGAAACCAAATAAAATATTTTGTTTTTTTTTGTTAAAATTGTAGTAGATGTTATGTATTATAAGCCATGTTTAATTACCGCTACTGATCCACATAATATGCAGATCATCCCATATATTTTTTGTCTCTTTTTTTTCACAATACTTAAATCATTTCCATCATTGAATTAATAAAATTGAGTTTAAAAGAAAGTTATAATAAATGAGCTATTTTTTACCAAACAAAATTAAATACCTAAAAGCCATCAATTTTCATTTTGTAACTGTCTCAAAATCGATAGACAAAATTTTCAATGATGGTTTTCAATGAAATCTATAACTGAAGCTTTACAGAATATGGGATTTCTATTCCGCGTGTTCCCGTCGATAAGGTTATCGACTGTCAAAGTTGTAGAAGCCCGATAATGCGATAAAGTGAGTTTCGTTTCAATTTAATCGTATGTCGACTATTTTTATCAAAGCGATAGTTGCAGAACATGGGTCCAGGTCAAGAACTTTAACCATCTAAAATCATTTTATAAACGTATAATAGCCATCTACCGGCCAAAGTAAATATTAAATATTTGGATCATGAAACCAAAGGAAATTTCTTTGTTCAGAAATCCACGTTTGAGCAAAATTTTATTATGAGAGAAAAAGAATGTTTTAAGTGTCATTCATATAAGCTCGGGGTACGGATTATGGAATACTGTGAAATTAGGTCTGTTTGGTATCTTTTTTCAGCAAAATGTGTAAAACCTATCAAAACACCAAAGAGAGAACGAATTTCTCAAAAATGGAGAAACTTACAAGAAAGTTAACAAACGCATTGAACCACTTTTGTGAACAAAACATCAGAATCTTACTCCTCACATTAACAATCACATGAAAAAAGTCTGGTTTTGTTTACAGTTTGCGTTTAATATAAAAAAAATTACATAAATTATAAATTTCCCAAGTTATTTAATTTTAATTAAATTAATTTTCAAATATCAGAAACCACAATTTCAAATTAAAAGCAAAAGATGCTAACAGTCTTTAATCTTCTTGCACACAGAAATTTATGTAGAACAAATTCGCAAGTTATCCAATGGAGGGTAAATTTTTTTCTCTCTCGATGTGCTCTCTCGTTGCAACTTTTTCGAGTTAACAAACAGGAATTTGTGAAATTTTGTGCAATTTTGCCAAAATTTGTGCAAAGAAAGGTCTGTTAATTTGCTATTTGCCACTGCAAACCGCCACCCCTTTCAAGGCTTTGTTGCGGAAATATCGCCATCGACAGCTTTTTTTATGGTTGGATCGAAGTACATAAAGTTATATCATTTCGGATGTGAATATTTCGAGAACTAAAGCTGGCAAAATTTTTTGATGTATATTGGCGGAAAGGCCTGTTAATTTTCTATACGAAACTGAAAACTACAACCTCTTGCAAGACTTGGTTGCGGAAATATCGTATTCCAAAGCCCTTTTTAGGGTTGCATCGAAATACAGTAATTTGACTTTGGATATGCGAAAATTTAACAAATAGTTTTTGAAACCGCAACCCATTTCGAGGCTCGATTACCGAAATATCGCTATCCAAACACAAACGCGTTTGAATGTTTTGGACGGAAATGCAGTAAAATCAAACAATGACTTTGGATGAAAATATTTCGAGAACCGGGCCTTCCACACACTTTTGGTTTATATGTGCGGATAGAGTTTGACAAGACCTTTCTTTTGATGTATAGCTCGATGGGTTTTGGAAACATTTTTGAAAAGCCGAAAAAAGGTTGCAAGGGGTTCATCATTTTTATCAAAAATCAAAAAAAAATTTCGAAAAAGTTTGCCGAAATTTTTACGTTGCTGGAAAGGTCTGTTAATTTGCTATTCGCCACTGCAAACCGCAACCCCTTTCGAGGCTTTGTTGCGGAAATATCGCCATCGACAGCTTTTTTTATGGTTGGATCGAAGTACATAAAGTTATATCATTTCGGATGTGAATATTTCGAGAACTAAAGCTGGCAAAATTTTTTGATGTATATTGGCGGAAAGGCCTGTTAATTTTCTATACGAAACTGAAAACTACAACCTCTTGCAAGACTTGGTTGCGGAAATATCGTAATCCAAAGCCCTTTTTAGGGTTGCATCGATATACAGTAATTTGATTTTGGATGCGAATATTTCGTGAACCAAACCTCTAACAGTAATTTGGTTTTGAGTTTTAGAAAGCTCTTGAAAATTTAACAAACAGTTTTTGAAACCGCAACCCATTTCGAGGCTCGATTACCGAAATATCGCTATCCAAACACAAACGCGTTTGAATGTTTTGGACGGAAATGCAGTTAAATCAAACAATCACTTTGGATGAAAATATTTCGAGAACCGGACCTTCCACACACTTTTGGTTTATATTTGCGGATAGAGTTTGACAAGACCTTTCTTTTGATGTATAGCTCGATGGGTTTTGGAAACATTTTTGAAAAGCCGAAAAAAAGTTGCAAGAGGTTAGTCCATCATTTTTTTCAAAAATCAAAAAAAAAATTTCGAAAAAGTTTGTCGAAATTTTTACGTTGCTGGAAAGGTCTGTTAATTTGCTATTCGCCACTGCAAACCGCAACCCCTTTCGAGGCTTTGTTGCGGAAATATCGCCATCGACAGCTTTTTTTATGGTTGGATCGAAGTACATAAAGTTATATCATTTCGGATGTGAATATTTCGAGAACTAAAGCTGGCAAAATTTTTTGATGTATATTGGCGGAAAGGCCTGTTAATTTTCTATACGAAACTGAAAACTACAACCTCTTACAAGACTTGGTTGCGGAAATATCGTAATCCAAAGCCCTTTTTAGGGTTGCATCGAAATACAGTAATTTGACTTTGGATGCGAATATATCGTGAACCAAACCTCTAACAGTAATTTGGTTTTGAGTTTTAGAAAGCTCTTGAAAATTTAACAAACAGTTTTTGATGAAAATATTTCGAGAACCGGACCTTCCACACACTTTTGGTTTATATGTGCGGATAGAGTTTGACAAGACCTTTCTTTTGATGTATAGCTCGATGGGTTTTGGAAACATTTTTGAAAAGCCGAAAAAAAGTTGCAAGAGGTTAGTCCATCATTTTTTTTCAAAAATCAAAAAAAAAAATTTTTGAAAAAGTTTGTCGAAATTTTTACGTTGCTGGAAAGGTCTGTTAATTTGCTATTCGCCACTGCAAACCGCAACCCCTTTCGAGGCTTTGTTGCGGAAATATCGCCATCGACAGCTTTTTTTATGGTTGGATCGAAGTACATAAAGTTATATCATTTCGGATGTGAATATTTCGAGAACTAAAGCTGGCAAAATTTTTTGATGTATGTTGGCGGAAAGGCCTGTTAATTTTCTATACGAAACTGAAAACTACAACCTCTTACAAGAATTGGTTGCGGAAATATCGTATTCCAAAGCCCTTTTTAGGGTTGCATCAAAATACAGTAATTTGACTTTGGATGCGAATATTTTGTGAACCAAAACTCTAACAGTACTTTGGTTTTGAGTTTTAGAAAGCTCTTGAAAATTTAACAAATAGTTTTTGAAACCGCAACCCATTTCGAGGCTCGATTACCGAAATATCGCTATCCAAACACAAACGCGTTTGAATGTTTTGGACGGAAATGCAGTAAAATCAAACAATCACTTTGGATGAAAATATTTCTAGAACCGGACCTTCCACACACTTTTGGTTTATATGTGCGGATAGAGTTTGACAAGACCTTTCTTTTGATGTATAGCTCGATGGGTTTTGGAAACATTTTTGAAAAGCCGAAAAAAAGTTGCAAGGGGTTAGTCCATCATTTTTTTCAAAAATCAAAAACAAAATTTCCGAAAAAGTTTGTCGAAATGTTTACGTTGCTGGAAAGGTCTGTTAATTTGCTATTCGCCACTGCAAACCGCAACCCCTTTCGAGGCTTTGTTGCGGAAATATCGCCATCGACAGCTTTTTTTATGGTTGGATCGAAGTACATAAAGTTATATCATTTCGGATGTGAATATTTCGAGAACTAAAGCTGGCAAAATTTTTTGATGTATATTGGCGGAAAGGCCTGTTAATTTTCTATACGAAACTGAAAACTACAACCTCTTACAAGAATTGGTTGCGGAAATATCGTATTCCAAAGCCCTTTTTAGGGTTGCATCAAAATACAGTAATTTGACTTTGGATGCGAATATTTCGTGAACCAAAACTCTAACAGTACTTTGGTTTTGAGTTTTAGAAATCTCTTGAAAATTTAACAAATAGTTTTTGAAACCGCAACCCATTACGAGGCTCGATTACCGGAATATCGCTATCCAAACACAAACGCGTTTGAATGTTTTGGACGGAAATGCAGTAAAATCAAACAATCACTTTGGATGAAAATATTTCGAGAACCGGACCTTCCACACACTTTTGGCTTATATGTGCGGATAGAGTTTGACAAGACCTTTCTTTTGATGTATAGCTCCATGGGTTTTGGAAACATTTTTGAAAAGCCGAAAATAAGTTGCAAGGGGTTAGTCCATCATTTTTTTCAAAAATCAAAAAAAAATTTTTGGAAAGAGTTTGTCGAAATTTTTACGTTGCTGGAAAGGTCTGTTAATTTGCTATTCGCCACTGCAAACCGCAACCCCTTTCGAGGCTTTGTTGCGGAAATATCGCCATCGACAGCTTTTTTTATGGTTGGATCGAAGTACATAAAGTTATATCATTTCGGATGTGAATATTTCGAGAACTAAAGCTGGCAAAATTTTTTTGATGTATATTGGCGGAAAGGCCTGTTAATTTTCTATATGAAACTGATAACTACAACCTCTTACAAGACTTGGTTGCGGAAATATCGTATTCCAAAGCCCTTTTTAGGGTTGCATCGAAATACAGTAATTTGACTTTGGATGCGAATATTTCGTGAACCAAACTTCTAACAGTAATTTGGTTTTGAGTTTTAGAAAGCTCTTGAAAATTTAACAAATAATTTTTGAAACCGCAACCCATTTCGAGGCTCGATTACCGAAATATCGCTATCCAAACACAAACGCGTTTGAATGTTTTGGACGGAAATGCAGTAAAATCAAACAATCACTTTGGATGAAAATATTCGAGAACCGGACCTTCCACACACTTTTGGCTTATATGTGCGGATAGAGTTTGATAAGACCTTTCTTTTGATGTATAGCTCGATGGGTTTTGGAAACATTTTTGAAAAGCCGAAAAAAAGTTGCAAGGGGTTAGTCCATCATTTTTTTCAAAAATCAAAAAATAAAAATTGGAAAAAGTTTGTCGAAGTTTTTACGTTGCTGGAAAGGTCTGTTAATTTGGTATTCGCCACTGCAAACCGCAACCCCTTTCGAGGCTTTGTTGCGGAAATATCGCCATCGACAGCTTTTTTTATGGTTGGATCGAAGTACATAAAGTTATATCATTTCGGATGTGAATATTTCGAGAACTAAAGCTGACAAAATTTTTTGATGTATATTGGCGGAAAGGCCTGTTAATTTTCTATACGAAACTGAAAACTACAACCTCTTACAAGAATTGGTTGCGGAAATATCGTATTCCAAAGCCCTTTTTAGGGTTGCTTCAAAATACAGTAATTTGACTTTGGATGCGAATATTTCGTGAACCAAAACTCTAACAGTACTTTGGTTTTGAGTTTTAGAAAGCTCTTGAAAATTTAACAAATAGTTTTTGAAACAGCAACCCATTTCGAGGCTCGATTACCGAAATATCGCTATCCAAACACAAACGCGTTTGAATATTTTGGACGGAAATGCAGTAAAACCAAACAATCACTTTGGATGAAAATATTTCGAGAGCCGGACCTTCCACACACTTTTGGTTTATATGTGCGGATAGAGTTTGACAAGACCTTTCTTTTGATGTATAGCTCGATGGGTTTTGGAAACATTTTTGAAAAGCCGAAAAAAAGTTGCAAGGGGTTAGTCCATCATTTTTTTCAAAAATCAAAAAAAAAATTTTGGAAAAAGTTTGTCGAAATTTTTACGTTGCTGGAAAGGTCTGTTAATTTGGTATTCGCCACTGCAAACCGCAACCCCTTTCGAGGCTTTGTTGCGGAAATATCGCCATCGACAGCTTTTTTTATGGTTGGATCGAAGTACATGAAGTTATATCATTTCGGATGTGAATATTTCGAGAACTAAAGCTGGCAAAATTTTTTGATGTATATTGGCGGAAAGGCCTGTTAATTTTCTATACGAAACTGAAAACTACAACCTCTTACAAGACTTGGTTGCGGAAATATCGTATTCCAAAGCCCTTTTTAGGGTTGCATCGAAATACAGTAATTGAAAATTTAACAAATAGTTTTTGAAACCGCAACCCATTTCGAGGCTCGATTACCGAAATATCGCTATCCAAACACAAACGCGTTTGAATGTTTTGGACGGAAATGCAGTAAAACCAAACAATCACTTTGGATGAAAATATTTCGAGAGCCGGACCTTCCACACACTTTTGGTTTATATGTGCGGATAGAGTTTGACAAGACCTTTCTTTTGATGTATAGCTCGATGGGTTTTGGAAACATTTTTGAAAAGCTGAAAAAAAGTTGCAAGGGGTCCATAATTTTTTTCAAAAATCAAAAAAAAAAAATTGGAAAAAGTTTGTCGAAATTTTTACGTTGCTGGAAAGGTCTGTTAATTTGGTATTCGCCACTGCAAACCGCAACCCCTTTCGAGGCTTTGTTGCGGAAATATCGCCATCGACAGCTTTTTTTATGGTTGGATCGAAGTACATAAAGTTATATCATTTCGGATGTGAATATTTCGAGAACTAAAGCTGGCAAAATTTTTTTGATGTATATTGGCGGAAAGGCCTGTTAATTTTCTATACGAAACTGAAAACTACAACCTCTTACAAGACTTGTTTGCGGAAATATCGTTATCCAAAGCCCTTTTTAGGGTTGCATCGAAATACAGTAATTTGACTTTGGATGAGAATATTTCGTGAACCAAACCTCTAACAGTAATTTGGTTTTGAGTTTTAGAAAGCTCTTGAAAATTTAACAAATAATTTTTGAAACCGCAACCCATTTCGAGGCTCGATTACCGAAATATCGCTATCCAAACACAAACGCGTTTGAATGTCTTGGACGGAAATGCAGTAAAATCAAACAATCACTTTGGATGAAAATATTTCGAGAACCGGACCTTCCACACACTTTTGGTTTATATCTGCGGATAGAGTTTGACAAGACCTTTCTTTTGATGTATAGCTCGATGGGTTTTGGAAACATTTTTGAAAAGCCGAAAAAAAGTTGCAAGGGGTTAGTCCATCATTTTTTTCAAAAATCAAAAAAAAAATTTTGGAAAAAGTTTGTCGAAATTTTTACGTTGCTGGAAAGGTCTGTTAATTTGGTATTCGCCACTGCAAACCGCAACCCCTTTCGAGGCTTTGTTGCGGAAATATCGCCATCGACAGCTTTTTTTATGGTTGGATCGAAGTACATAAAGTTATATCATTTCGGATGTGAATATTTCGAGAACTAAAGCTGGCAAAATTTTTTTGATGTATATTGGCGGAAAGGCCTGTTAATTTTCTATATGAAACTGATAACTACAACCTCTTACAAGACTTGGTTGCGGAAATATCGTATTCCAAAGCCCTTTTTAGGGTTGCATAGAAATACAGTAATTTGACTTTGGATGCGAATATTTCGTGAACCAAACTACTAACAGTAATTTGGTTTTGAGTTTTAGAAAGCTCTTGAAAATTTAACAAATAGTTTTTGAAACAGCAACCCATTTCGAGGCTCGATTACCGAAATATCGCTATCCAAACACAAACGCGTTTGAATGTTTTGGACGGAAATGCAGTAAAATCAAACAATCACTTTGGATGAAAATATTTCGAGAACCGGACCTTCCACACACTTTTGGTTTATATGTGCGGATAGAGTATGACAAGACCTTTCTTTTGATGTATAGCTCGATGGGTTTTGGAAACATTTTTGAAAAGCCGAAAAAAAGTTGCAAGGGGTTAGTAGGTACATCATTTTTTTCAAAAATCAAAAAAAAAATTTTGGAAAAAAATTGTCGAAATATTTACGTTGCTGGAAAGGTCTGTTAATTTGGTATTCGCCACTGCAAACCACAACCCCTTTCGAGGCTTTGTTGCGGAAATATCGCCATCGACAGCTTTTTTTATGGTTGGATCGAAGTACATAAAGTTATATCATTTCGGATGTGAATATTTCGAGAACTAAAGCTGGCAAAATTTTTTGATGTATATTGGCGGAAAGGCCTGTTAATTTTCTATACGAAACTGAAAACTACAACCTCTTACAAAGCTTAATTGCCGAAATATAGTATTCCAAAGCCCTTTTTAGGGTTGCATCGAAATACAGTAATTTGACTTTGGATGCGAATATTTCGTGTACCAAACCTCTGACAGTACTTTGGTTTTGAGTTTTAGAAAGCTCTTGAAAATTTAACAAATAGTTTTTGAAACAGCAACCCATTTCGAGGCTCGATTACCGAAATATCGCTATCCAAACACAAACGCGTTTGAATATTTTGGACGGAAATGCAGTAAAACCAAACAATCACTTTGGATGAAAATATTTCGAGAACCGGACCTGCCACACACTTTTGGCTTATATGTGCGGATAGAGTTTGACAAGACCTTTCTTTTGATGTATAGCTCGATGGGTTTTGGAAACATTTTTGAAAAGCCGAAAAAAAGTTGCAAGGGGTTAGTCCATCATTTTTTTCAAAAATCAAAAAAAAAATTTTGGAAAAAGTTTGTCGAAATTTTTACGTTGCTGGAAAGGTCTGTTAATTTGGTATTCGCCACTGCAAACCGCAACCCCTTTCGAGGCTTTGTTGCGGAAATATCGCCATCGACAGCTTTTTTTATGGTTGGATCGAAGTACATAAAGTTATATCATTTCGGATGTGAATATTTCGAGAACTAAAGCTGGCAAAATTTTTTTGATGTATATTGGCGGAAAGGCCTGTTAATTTTCTATATGAAACTGATAACTACAACCTCTTACAAGACTTGGTTGCGGAAATATCGTATTCCAAAGCCCTTTTTAGGGTTGCATAGAAATACAGTAATTTGACTTTGGATGCGAATATTTCGTGAACCAAACTACTAACAGTAATTTGGTTTTGAGTTTTAGAAAGCTCTTGAAAATTTAACAAATAATTTTTGAAACCGCAACCCATTTCGAGGCTCGATTACCGAAATATCGCTATCCAAACACAAACGCGTTTGAATGTTTTGGACGGAAATGCAGTAAAATCAAACAATCACTTTGGATGAAAATATTCGAGAACCGGACCTTCCACACACTTTTGGCTTATATGTGCGGATAGAGTTTGATAAGACCTTTCTTTTGATGTATAGCTCGATGGGTTTTGGAAACATTTTTGAAAAGCCGAAAAAAAGTTGCAAGGGGTTAGTCCATCATTTTTTTCAAAAATCAAAAAATAAAAATTGGAAAAAGTTTGTCGAAGTTTTTACGTTGCTGGAAAGGTCTGTTAATTTGGTATTCGCCACTGCAAACCGCAACCCCTTTCGAGGCTTTGTTGCGGAAATATCGCCATCGACAGCTTTTTTTATGGTTGGATCGAAGTACATAAAGTTATATCATTTCGGATGTGAATATTTCGAGAACTAAAGCTGACAAAATTTTTTGATGTATATTGGCGGAAAGGCCTGTTAATTTTCTATACGAAACTGAAAACTACAACCTCTTACAAGAATTGGTTGCGGAAATATCGTATTCCAAAGCCCTTTTTAGGGTTGCTTCAAAATACAGTAATTTGACTTTGGATGCGAATATTTCGTGAACCAAAACTCTAACAGTACTTTGGTTTTGAGTTTTAGAAAGCTCTTGAAAATTTAACAAATAGTTTTTGAAACAGCAACCCATTTCGAGGCTCGATTACCGAAATATCGCTATCCAAACACAAACGCGTTTGAATATTTTGGACGGAAATGCAGTAAAATCAAACAATCACTTTGGATGAAAATATTTCGAGAACCGGACCTTCCACACACTTTTGGTCTATATGTGCGGATAGAGTTTGACAAGACCTTTCTTTTGATGTATAGCTCGATGGGTTTTGGAAACATTTTTGAAAAGCCGAAAAAAAGTTGCAAGGGGTTAGTCCATCATTTTTTTCAAAAATCAAAAAAAAAAATTGGAAAAAGTTTGTCGAAGTTTTTACGTTGCTGGAAAGGTCTGTTAATTTGGTATTCGCCACTGCAAACCGCAACCCCTTTCGAGGCTTTGTTGCGGAAATATCGCCATCGACAGCTTTTTTTATGGTTGGATCGAAGTACATAAAGTTATATCATTTCGGATGTGAATATTTCGAGAACTAAATCTGGCAAAATTTTTTGATGTATATTGGCGGAAAGGCCTGTTAATTTTCTATACGAAACTGAAAACTAGAACCTCTTACAAGACTTGGTTGCGGAAATATAGTATTCCAAAGCCCTTTTTAGGGTTGCATCGAAATACAGTAATTTGACTTTGGATGCGAATATTTCGTGAACCAAACCTCTAACAGTAATTTCGTTTTGAGTTTTAGAAAGCTCTTGAAAATTTAACAAATAATTTTTGAAACCGCAACCCATTTCGAGGCTCGATTACCGAAATATCGCTATCCAAACACAAACGGGTTTGAATGTTTTGGACGGAAATGCAGTAAAATCAAACAATCACTTTGGATGAAAATATTTCGAGAACCGGACCTTCCACACACTTTTGGTTTATATGTGCGGATAGAGTTTGACAAGACCTTTCTTTTGATGTATAGCTCGATGGGTTTTGGAAACATTTTTGAAAAGCCGAAAAAAAGTTGCAAGGGGTTATTCCATCATTTTTTTCAAAAATCAAAAAAAAATTTTTGGAAAAAGTTTGTCGAAGTTTTTAAGTTGCTGGAAAGGTCTGCTAATTTGGTATTCGCCACTGCAAACCGCAACCCCTTTCGAGGCTTTGTTGCGGAAATATCGCCATCGACAGCTTTTTTTATGGTTGGATCGAAGTACATGAAGTTATATCATTTCGGATGTGAATATTTCGAGAACTAAAGCTGGCAAAATTTTTTGATGTATATTGGCGGAAAGGCCTGTTAATTTTCTATACGAAACTGAAAACTACAACCTCTTACAAGACTTGGTTGCGGAAATATCGTATTCCAAAGCCCTTTTTAGGGTTGCATCGAAATACAGTAATTTGACTTCGGATGCGAATATTTCGTGAACCAAACCTCTAACAGTAATTTCGTTTTGAGTTTTAGAAAGCTCTTGAAAATTTAACAGATAGTTTTTGAAACCGCAACCCATTTCGAGGCTCGATTACCGAAATATCGCTATCCAAACACAAACGCGTTTGAATGTTTTGGACGGAAATGCAGTAAAATCAAACAATCACTTTGGATGAAAATATTTCGAGAACCGGACCTTCCACACACTTTTGGTTTATATGTGCGGATAGAGTTTGACAAGACCTTTCTTTTGATGTATAGCTCGATGGGTTTTGGAAACATTTTTGAAAAGCCGAAAAAAAGTTGCAAGGGGTTAGTCCATCATTTTTTTCAAAAATCAAAAAAAAAATTTTGGAAAAAGTTTTACGTTGCTGGAATGGTCTGTTAATTCGGTATTCGCCACTGCAAACCGCAACCCCTTTCGAGGCTTTGTTGCGGAAATATCGCCATCGACAGCTTTTTTTATGGTTGGTTCGAAGTAACGGGTGATTTTTAAGCTGGTTTGGTTTTGGCAACACTGGTTTTGACAGCTGACGTGTGTTTAGTACCTTGTGTCACTGTCAAACAGCTTCAGTTTGGTTTGCAATTTAACCATGGATCGTCTTACAAATGAACAACGCTTGCAAATTTTTGAATTTTACTATCAAAATTCGTGCTCGGTTCGAAATGTTCATCGCGCGCTGCTTGTGTTCAGCGATGAGGCTCATTTTCGGTTGAATGGGTACGTAAATAAGCAAAATTGCCGCATTTGGAGTGAAGATCAGCCAGAAGCATTGCAACAGCTACCAATGCATCCCGAAAAAGCCACTGTTTGGTGCGGTTTATGGGCAGGCGGCATTATTGGGCCATATTTCTTCAAAGATGATGCGAATCGCAGCGTTACTGTCAATGGTGAACGCTACCGAGCGATGATAACAAACTTTTTTTTGCCCGAAATGGAAGTTCTTGACTTGCATGATATGTGGTTTCAACAAGACGGTGCCACATGCCACACAGCACACGAAACAATGGCGCAATTGCGAGGCGAGTTTGGTGAACAGTTAATTTCACGTTTCGGGCCGGTCAATTGGCCGCCTAGATCGTGCGATTTGACACCATTAGATTATTTTTTGTGGGGGTATGTCAAGGCTAATGTCTATAGGGACAAGCCCGCTTCGATTGACGCACTGGAAGCCAACATCCATGCATTCATTCGTGAGATACCGGCCGATATGTGTGAAAGAGAATGCCAAAATTGGACTCAGCGGATGGGCTACCTGAGACGCAGCCGCGGTCAACATTTGCATGAAATTATCTTTAAACATTAAATTGCAAGGTTCAAACTATCGATTCAAATAAATATTTCATTCATTTTTTCGAATTTTTTGTGTTTTTTTTTTAAAAAAAGTTCTAAACCTCTTAAAAAATCACCCGTTACATAAAGTTATATCATTTCGGATGTGAATATTTCGAGAACTAAAGGCGGTAAAATTTTTTGAAGTATATTGGCGGAAAGGCCTGTTAATTTTCTATACGAAACTGAAAACTACAACCTCTTACAAGACTTGGTTGCGGAAATATAGTATTCCAAAGCCCTTTTTAGGGTTGCATCGAAATACAGTAATTTGACTTTGGATGCGAATATTTCGTGAACCAAACTTCTTACAGTAATTTCGTTTTGAGTTTTAGAAAGCTTTTGAAAATTTAACAAATAATTTTTGAAGCCGCAACCCATTTCGAGGCTCGATTACCGAAATATCGCTATCCAAACACAAACGCGTTTGAATGTTTTGGACGGAAATGCAGTAAAATCAAACAATCACTTTGGATGAAAATATTTCGAGAACCGGACCTTCCACACACTTTTGGTTTATATCTGCGGATAGAGTTTGACAAGACCTTTCTTTTGATGTATAGCTCGATGGGTTTTGGAAACATTTTTGAAAAGCCGAAAAAAAGTTGCAAGGGGTTAGTCCATCATTTTTTTCAAAAATCAAAAAAAAAAAATTGGAAAAAGTTTGTCGAAGTTTTTACGTTGCTGGAAAGGTCTGTTTATTTGGTATTCGCCACTGCAAACCGCAACCCCTTTCGAGGCTTTGTTGCGGAAATATCGCCATCGACAGCTTTTTTTATGGTTGGATCGAAGTACATAAAGTTATATCATTTCGGATGTGAATATTTCGAGAACTAAAGCTGGAAAAATTTTTTGATGTATATTGGCGGAAAGGCCTGTTAATTTTCTATACGAAACTGAAAACTACAACCTCTTACAAGACTTGGTTGCGGAAATATCGTATTCCAAAGCCCTTTTTAGGGTTGCATCGAAATACAGTAATTTGACTTTGGATGCGAATATTTCGTGAACCTAAACTCTAACAGTACTTTGGTTTTGAGTTTTAGAAAGCTCTTGAAAATTTAACAAATAGTTTTTGAAACAGCAACCCATTTCGAGGCTCGATTACCGAAATATCGCTATCCAAACACAAACGCGTTTGAATATTTTGGACGGAAATGCAGTAAAACCAAACAATCACTTTGGATGAAAATATTTCGAGAGCCGGACCTTCCACACACTTTTGGTTTATATGTGCGGATAGAGTTTGACAAGACCTTTCTTTTGATGTATAGCTCGATGGGTTTTGGAAACATTTTTGAAAAGCCGAAAAAAAGTTGCAAGGGGTTAGTCCATCATTTTTTTCAAAAATCAAAAAAAAAAATTTGGAAAAAGTTTGTCGAAATTTTTACGTTGCTGGAAAGGTCTGTGAATTTGGTATTCGCCACTGCAAACCGCAACCCCTTTCGAGGCTTTGTTGCGGAAATATCGCCATCGACAGCTTTTTTTATGGTTGGATCGAAGTACATGAAGTTATATCATTTCGGATGTGAATATTTCGAGAACTAAAGCTGGCAAAATTTTTTGATGTATATTGGCGGAAAGGCCTGTTAATTTTCTATACGAAACTGAAAACTACAACCTCTTACAAGACTTGGTTGCGGAAATATAGTATTCCAAAGCCCTTTTTAGGGTTGCATCGAAATACAGTAATTTGACTTTGGATGCGAATATTTCGTGAACCAAACCTCTAACAGTAATTTGGTTTTGAGTTTTAGAAAGCTCTTGAAAATTGAACAAATAGTTTTTGAAACCGCAACCCATTTCGAGGCTCGATTACCGAAATATCGCTATCCAAACACAAACGCGTTTGAATGTTTTGGACGGAAATGCAGTAAAATCAAACAATCACTTTGGATGAAAATATTTCGAGAACCGGACCTTCCACACACTTTTGGTTTATATCTGCGGATAGAGTTTGACAAGACCTTTCTTTTGATGTATAGCTCGATGGGTTTTGGAAACATTTTTGAAAAGCCGAAAAAAAGTTGCAAGGGGTTAGTCCATCATTTTTTTCAAAAATCAAAAAAAAAAAATTGGAAAAAGTTTGTCGAAGTTTTTACGTTGCTGGAAAGGTCTGTTAATTTGGTATTCGCCACTGCAAACCGCAACCCCTTTCGAGGCTTTGTTGCGGAAATATCGCCATCGACAGCTTTTTTTATGGTTGGATCGAAGTACATAAAGTTATATCATTTCGGATGTGAATATTTCGAGAACTAAAGGTGGCAAAATTTTTTGATGTATATTGGCGGAAAGGCCTGTTAATTTTCTGTACGAAACTGAAAACTACAACCTCTTACAAGACTTGGTTGCGGAAATATCGTATTCCAAAGCTCTTTTTAGGGTTGCATCGAAATACAGTAATTTGACTTCGGATGCGAATATTTCGTGAACCAAACCTCTAACAGTAATTTGGTTTTGAGTTTTAGAAAGCTCTTGAAAATTTAACAAATAGTTTTTGAAACCGCAACCCATTTCGAGGCTCGATTACCGAAATATCGCTATCCAAACACAAACGCGTTTGAATGTTTTGGACGGAAATGCAGTAAAATCAAACAATCACTTTGGATGAAAATATTTCGAGAACCGGACTTCCACACACTTTTGGTTTATATGTGCGGATAGAGTTTGAAAAGACCTTTCTTTTGATGTATAGCTCGATGGGTTTTGGAAACATTTTTGAAAAGCCGAAAAAAAGTTGCAAGGGGTTAGTCCATCATTTTTTTCAAAAATCAAAAAAAAAAATTGGAAAAAGTTTGTCGAAGTTTTTGGGTTGCTTGAAAGGTCTGTTAATTTGTATTGTATTCGCCACTGCAAACCGCAACCCCTTTCGAGGCTTTTTTGCGGAAATATTGCCATCGACAGCTTTTTTTATGGTTGGATCGAAGTACATAAAGTTATATCATTTCGGATGTGAATATTTCGAGAACTAAAGCTGGCAAAATTTTTTGATGTATATTGGCGGAAAGTCCTGTTAATTTTCTATACGAAACTGAAAACTACAACCTCTTACAAGACTTGGTTGCGGAAATATCGTATTCCAAAGCCCTTTTTAGGGTTGCATCGAAATACAGTAATTTGACTTTGGATGCGAATATTTCGTGAACCAAAACTCTAACAGTACTTTGGTTTTCAGTTTTAGAAAGCTCTTGAAAATTTAACAAATAGTTTTTGAAACAGCAACCCATTTCGAGGCTCGATTATCGAAATATCGCTATCCAAACACAAACGCGTTTGAATGTTTTGGACGGAAATGCAGTAAAATCAAACAATCACTTTGGATGAAAATATTTCGAGAACCGGACCTTCCACACACTTTTGGCTTATATGTGCGGATAGAGTTTGACAAGACCTTTCTTTTGATGTATAGCTCGATGGGTTTTGGAAACATTTTTGAAAAGCCGAAAAAAGGTTGCAAGGGGTTAGTCCATCATTTTTTTCAAAAATCAAAAAAAAAATTTTGGAAAAAGTTTGTCGAAATTTTTACTTTGCTGGAAAGGTCTGTTAATTTGGTATTCGCCACTGCAAACCGCAACCCCTTTCGAGGCTTTGTTGCGGAAATATCGCCATCGACAGCTTTTTTTATGGTTGGATCGAAGTACATAAAGTTATATCATTTCGGATGTGAATATTTCGAGAACTAAAGCTGGCAAAATTTTTTGATGTATATTGGCGGAAAGGCCTGTTAATTTTCTATACGAAACTGAAAACTACAACCTCTTACAAGACTTGGTTGCGGAAATATCGTATTCCAAAGCCCTTTTTAGGGTTGCATCGAAATACAGTAATTTGACTTTGGATGCGAATATTTCGTGAACCAAAACTCTAACAGTACTTTGGTTTTGAGTTTTAGAAAGCTCTTGAAAATTTAACAAATAGTTTTTGAAACAGCAACCCATTTCGAGGCTCGATTACCGAAATATCGCTATCGAAACACAAACGCGTTTGAATATTTTGGACGGAAATGCAGTAAAACCAAACAATCACTTTGGATGAAAATATTTCGAGAGCCGGACCTTCCACACACTTTTGGTTTATATGTGCGGATAGAGTTTGACAAGACCTTTCTTTTGATGTATAGCTCGATGGGTTTTGGAAACATTTTTGAAAAGCCGAAAAAAAGTTGCAAGGGGTTAGTCCATCATTTTTTTCAAAAATCAAAAAAAAAAAATTGGAAAAAGTTTGTCGAAGTTTTTACGTTGCTGGAAAGGTTTGTTAATTTGGTATTCGCCACTGCAAACCGCAACCCCTTTCGAGGCTTTGTTGCGGAAATATCGCCATCGACAGCTTTTTTTATGGTTGGATCGAAGTACATGAAGTTATATCATTTCGGATGTGAATATTTCGAGAACTAAAGCTGGCAAAATTTTTTGATGTATATTGGCGGAAAGGCCTGTTAATTTTCTGTACGAAACTGAAAACTACAACCTCTTACAAGACTTGGTTGCGGAAATATCGTATTCCAAAGCCCTTTTTAGGGTTGCATCGAAATACAGTAATTTGACTTCGGATGCGAATATTTCGTGAACCAAACCTCTAACAGTAATTTGGTTTTGAGTTTTAGAAAGCTCTTGAAAATTTAACAAATAGTTTTTGAAACCGCAACCCATTTCGAGGCTCGATTACCGAAATATCGCTATCCAAACACAAACGCGTTTGAATGTTTTGGACGGAAATGCAGTAAAATCAAACAATCACTTTGGATGAAAATATTTCGAGAACCGGACCTTCCACACACTTTTGGTTTATATGTGCGGATAGAGTTTGACAAGACCTTTCTTTTGATGTATAGCTCGATGGGTTTTGGAAACATTTTTGAAAAGCCGAAAAAAAGTTGCAAGGGGTTAGTCCATCATTTTTTTCAAAAATCAAAAAAAAAAATTGGAAAAAGTTTGTCGAAGTTTTTGGGTTGCTGGAAAGGTCTGTTAATTTGTATTGTATTCGCCACTGCAAACCGCAACCCCTTTCGAGGCTTTGTTGCGGAAATATTGCCATCGACAGCTTTTTTTATGGTTGGATCGAAGTACATAAAGTTATATCATTTCGGATGTGAATATTTCGAGAACTAAAGCTGGCAAAATTTTTTTAAGTATATTGGCGGAAAGTCCTGTTAATTTTCTATACGAAACTGAAAACTACAACCTCTTACAAGACTTGGTTGCGGAAATATCGTATTCCAAAGCCCTTTTTAGGGTTGCATCGAAATACAGTAATTTGACTTTGGATGCGAATATTTCGTGAACCAAAACTCTAACAGTACTTTGGTTTTCAGTTTTAGAAAGCTCTTGAAAATTTAACAAATAGTTTTTGAAACAGCAACCCATTTCGAGGCTCGATTATCGAAATATCGCTATCCAAACACAAACGCGTTTGAATGTTTTGGACGGAAATGCAGTAAAATCAAACAATCACTTTGGATGAAAATATTTCGAGAACCGGACCTTCCACACACTTTTGGCTTATATGTGCGGATAGAGTTTGACAAGACCTTTCTTTTGATGTATAGCTCGATGGGTTTTGGAAACATTTTTGAAAAGCCGAAAAAAAGTTGCAAGGGGTTAGTCCATCATTTTTTTCAAAAATCAAAACAAAAATTTTGGAAAAAGTTTGTCGAAATTTTTACGTTGCTGGAAAGGTCTGTTAATTTGGTATTCGCCACTGCAAACCGCAACCCCTTCCGAGGCTTTGTTGCGGAAATATCGCCATCGACAGCTTTTTTTATGGTTGGATCGAAGTACATAAAGTTATATCATTTCGGATGTGAATATTTCGAGAACTAAATCTGGCAAAATTTTTTTGATGTATATTGGCGGAAAGGCCTGTTAATTTTCTATACGAAACTGATAACTACAACCTCTTACAAGACTTGGTTGCGGAAATATCGTATTCCAAAGCCCTTTTTAGGGTTGCATCGAAATACAGTAATTTGACTTTGGATGCGAATATTTCGTGAACCAAAACTCTAACAGTACTTTGGTTTTGAGTTTTAGAAAGCTCTTGAAAATTTAACAAATAATTTTTGAAGCCGCAACCCATTTCGAGGCTCGATTACCGAAATATCGCTATCCAAACACAAACGCGTTTGAATGTTTTGGACGGAAATGCAGTAAAATCAAACAATCACTTTGGATGAAAATATTTCGAGAACCGGACCTTCCACACACTTTTGGTTTATATGTGCGGATAGAGTTTGACAAGACCTTTCTTTTGATGTATAGCTCGATGGGTTTTGGAAACATTTTTGAAAAGCCGAAAAAAAGTTGCAAGGGGTTAGTCCATCATTTTTTTCAAAAATCAAAAAAAAAATTTTGGAAAAAGTTTGTCGAAATTTTTACGTTGCTGGAAAGGTCTGTGAATTTGGTATTCGCCACTGGCAACCCCTTTCGAGGCTTTGTTGCGGAAATATCGCCATCGACAGCTTTTTTTATGGTTGGATCGAAGTACATAAAGTTATATCATTTCGGATGTGAATATTTCGAGAACTAAAGCTGGCAAAATTTTTTGATGTATATTGGCGGAAAGGCCTGTTAATTTTCTATACGAAACTGAAAACTACAACCTCTTACAAGAATTGGTTGCGGAAATATCGTATTCCAAAGCCCTTTTTAGGGTTGCATCAAAATACAGTAATTTGACTTTGGATGCGAATATTTCGTGAACCTAAACTCTAACAGTACTTTGGTTTTGAGTTTTAGAAAGCTCTTGAAAATTTAACAAATAGTTTTTGAAACAGCAACCCATTTCGAGGCTCGATTACCGAAATATCGCTACCCAAACACAAACGCGTTTGAATATTTTGGACGGAAATGCAGTAAAACCAAACAATCACTTTGGATGAAAATATTTCGAGAGCCGGACCTTCCACACACTTTTGGTTTATATGTGCGGATAGAGTTTGACAAGACCTTTTTTTTGATGTATAGCTCGATGGGTTTTGGAAACATTTTTGAAAAGCCGAAAAAAAGTTGCAAGGGGTTAGTCCATCATTTTTTTCAAAAATCAAAAAAAAAAATTTGGAAAAAGTTTGTCGAAATTTTTACGTTGCTGGAAAGGTCTGTGAATTTGGTATTCGCCACTGCAAACCGCAACCCCTTTCGAGGCTTTGTTGCGGAAATATCGCCATCGACAGCTTTTTTTATGGTTGGATCGAAGTACATAAAGTTATATCATTTCGGATGTGAATATTTCGAGAACTAAAGGTGGCAAAATTTTTTGAAGTATATTGGCGGAAAGGCCTGTTAATTTTCTATACGAAACTGAAAACTACAACCTCTTACAAGACTTGGTTGCGGAAATATAGTATTCCAAAGCCCTTTTTAGGGTTGCATCGAAATACAGTAATTTGACTTTGGATGCGAATATTTCGTGAACCAAAACTCTAACAGTACTTTGGTTTTGAGTTTTAGAAAGCTCTTGAAAATTTAACAAATAGTTTTTGAAACAGCAACCCATTTCGAGGCTCGATTACCGAAATATCGCTATCCAAACACAAACGCGTTTGAATGTTTTGGACGGAAATGCAGTTAAATCAAACAATCACTTTGGATGAAAATATTTCGAGAACCGGACCTTCCACACACTTTTGGTTTATATGTGCGGATAGAGTTTGACAAGACCTTTTTTTTGATGTATAGCTCGATGAGTTTTGGAAACATTTTTGAAAAGCCGAAAAAAAGTTGCAAGGGGTTTCCATCATTTTTTTCAAAAATCAAAAAAAAAAATTGGAAAAAGTTTGTCGAAGTTTTTGGGTTGCTGGAAAGGTCTGTTAATTTGTATTGTATTCGCCACTGCAAACCGCAACCCCTTTCGAGGCTTTGTTGCGGAAATATTGCCATCGACAGCTTTTTTTATGGTTGGATCGAAGTACATGAAGTTATATCATTTCGGATGTGAATATTTCGAGAACTAAAGCTGGCAAAATTTTTTGATGTATATTGGCGGAAAGGCCTGTTAATTTTCTATACGAAACTGAAAACTACAACCTCTTACAAGACTTGGTTGCGGAAATATCGTATTCCAAAGCCCTTTTAAGGGTTGCATCGAAATACAGTAATTTGACTTCGGATGCGAATATTTCGTGAACCAAACCTCTAACAGTAATTTGGTTTTGAGTTTTAGAAAGCTCTTGAAAATTTAACAAATAGTTTTTGAAACCGCAACCCATTTCGAGGCTCGATTACCGAAATATCGCTATCCAAACACAAACGCGTTTGAATGTTTTGGACGGAAATGCAGTAAAATCAAACAATCACTTTGGATGAAAATATTTTGAGAACCGGACCTTCCACACACTTTTGGCTTATATGTGCGGATAGAGTTTGACAAGACCTTTCTTTTGATGTATAGCTCGATGGGTTTTGGAAACATTTTTGAAAAGCCGAAAAAAAGTTGCAAGGGGTTAGTCCATCATTTTTTTCAAAAATCAAAAAAAAAAAATTGGAAAAAGTTTGTCGAAGTTTTTACGTTGCTGGAAAGGTCTGTTAATTTGGTATTCGCCACTGCAAACCGCAACCTCTTTCGAGGCTTTGTTGCGGAAATATCGCCATCGACAGCTTTTTTTATGGTTGGATCGAAGTACATGAAGTTATATCATTTCGGATGTGAATATTTCGAGAACTAAAGCTGGCAAAATTTTTTGATGTATATTGGCGGAAAGGCCTGTTAATTTTCTATACGAAACTGAAAACTACAACCTCTTACAAGACTTGGTTGCGGAAATATCGTATTCCAAAGCCCTTTTTAGGGTTGCATCGAAATACAGTAATTTGACTTCGGATGCGAATATTTCGTGAACCAAACCTCTAACAGTAATTTGGTTTTGAGTTTTAGAAAGCTCTTGAAAATTTAACACATAGTTTTTGAAACCGCAACCCATTTCGAGGCTCGATTACCGAAATATCGCTATCCAAACACAAACGCGTTTGAATGTTTTGGACGGAAATGCAGTAAAATCAAACAATCACTTTGGATGAAAATATTTCGAGAACCGGACCTTCCACACACTTTTGGCTTATATGTGCGGATAGAGTTTGACAAGACCTTTCTTTTGATGTATAGCTCGATGGGTTTTGGAAACATTTTTGAAAAGCCGAAAAAAAGTTGCAAGGGGTTAGTCCATCATTTTTTCAAAAATCAAAAAAAAAATTTTGGAAAAAGTTTGTCCAAATTTTTACGTTTCTGGAAAGGTCTGTTAATTTGGTATTCGCCACTGCAAACCGCAACCCCTTTCGAGGCTTTGTTGCGGAAATATCGCCATCGACAGCTTTTTTTATGGTTGGATCGAAGTACATAAAGTTATATCATTTCGGATGTGAATATTTCGAGGACTAAAGCTGGCAAAATTTTTTTGATGTATATTGGCGGAAAGGCCTGTTAATTTTCTATACGAAACTGATAACTACAACCTCTTACAAGACTTGGTTGCGGAAATATCGTATTCCAAAGCCCTTTTTAGGGTTGCATCGAAATACAGTAATTTGACTTTGGATGCGAATATTTCGTGAACCAAACTTCTAACAGTAATTTCGTTTTGAGTTTTAGAAAGCTCTTGAAAATTTAACAGATAAGTTTTGAAGCCGCAACCCATTTCGAGGCTCGATTACCGAAATATCGCTATCCAAACACAAACGCGTTTGAATGTTTTGGACGGAAATGCAGTAAAATCAAACAATCACTTTGGATGAAAATATTTCGAGAACCGGACCTTCCACACACTTTTGGTTTATATGTGCAGATAGAGTTTGACAAGACCTTTCTGCCTGTTTATTTTCTATACGAAACTGAAAACTACAACCTCTTACAAGACTTGGTTGCGGAAATATCGTATTCCAAAGCCCTTTTTAGGGTTGCATCGAAATACAGTAATTTGACTTTGGATGCGAATATTTCGTGAACCAAAACTCTAGCAGTACTTTGGTTTTGAGTTTTAGAAAGCTCTTGAAAATTTAACAAATTGTTTTTGAAACAGCAACCCATTTCGAGGCTCGATTACCGAAATATCGCTATCCAAACACAAACGCGTTTGAATGTTTTGGACGGAAATGCAGTAAAATCAAACAATCACTTTGGATGAAAATATTTCGAGAACCGGACCTTCCACACACTTTTGGCTTATATGTGCGGATAGAGTTTGACAAGACCTTTCTTTTGATGTATAGCTCGATGGGTTTTGGAAACATTTTTGAAAAGCCGAAAAAAAGTTGCAAGGGGTTAGTCCATCATTTTTTTCAAAAATCAAAAAAAAAATTTTGGAAAAAGTTTGTCGAAATTTTTACGTTGCTGGAAAGGTCTGTTAATTTGGTATTCGCCACTGCAAACCGCAACCCCTTTCGAGGCTTTGTTGCGGAAATATCGCCATCGACAGCTTTTTTTATGGTTGGATCGAAGTACATGAAGTTATATCATTTCGGATGTGAATATTTCGAGAACTAAAGCTGGCAAAATTTTTTGATGTATATTGGCGGAAAGGCCTGTTAATTTTCTGTACGAAACTGAAAACTACAACCTCTTACAAGACTTGGTTGCGGAAATATCGTATTCCAAAGCCCTTTTTAGGGTTGCATCGAAATACAGTAATTTGACTTCGGATGCGAATATTTCGTGAACCAAACCTCTAACAGTAATTTGGTTTTGAGTTTTAGAAAGCTCTTGAAAATTTAACACATAGTTTTTGAAACCGCAACCCATTTCGAGGCTCGATTACCGAAATATCGCTATCCAAACACAAACGCGTTTGAATGTTTTGGACGGAAATGCAGTAAAATCAAACAATCACTTTGGATGAAAATATTTTGAGAACCGGACCTTCCACACACTTTTGGCTTATATGTGCGGATAGAGTTTGACAAGACCTTTCTTTTGATGTATAGCTCGATGGGTTTTGGAAACATTTTTGAAAAGCCGAAAAAAAGTTGCAAGGGGTTAGTACATCATTTTTTTCAAAAATCAAAAAAAAAATTTTGGAAAAAGTTTGTCGAAATTTTTACGTTGCTGGAAAGGCCTGTTAATTTGGTATTCGCCACTGCAAACCACAACCCCTTTCGAGGCTTTGTTGCGGAAATATCGCCATCGACAGCTTTTTTTATGGTTGGATCGAAGTACATAAAGTTATATCATTTCGGATGTGAATATTTCGAGAGCAACATTTTTTGATGTATATTGGCGGAAAGGCCTGTTTATTTTCTATACGAAACTGAAAACTACAACCTCTTACAAGACTTGGTTGCGGAAATATCGTATTCCAAAGCCCTTTTTAGGGTTGCATCGAAATACAGTAATTTGACTTTGGATGCGAATATTTCGTGAACCAAAACTCTAACAGTACTTTGGTTTTGAGTTTTAGAAAGCTCTTGAAAATTTAACAAATAGTTTTTGAAACAGCAACCCATTTCGAGGCTCGATTACCGAAATATCGCTATCCAAACACAAACGCGTTTGAATGTTTTGGGCGGAAATGCAGTAAAATCAAACAATCACTTTGGATGAAAATATTTCGAGAACCGGACCTTCCACACACTTTTGGCTTATATGTGCGGATAGAGTTTGACAAGACCTTTCTTTTGATGTATAGCTCGATGGGTTTTGGAAACATTTTTGAAAAGCCGAAAAAAAGTTGCAAGGGGTTAGTCCATCATTTTTTTCAAAAATCAAAAAAAAAAAATTGGAAAAAGTTTGTCGAAGTTTTTACGTTGCTGGAAAGGTCTGTTAATTTGGTATCCGCCACTGCAAACCGCAACCCCTTTCGAGGCTTTGTTGCGGAAATATCGCCATCGACAGCTTTTTTTATGGTTGGATCGAAGTACATAAAGTTATATCATTTCGGATGTGAATATTTCGAGAACTAAAGCTGGCAAAATTTTTTGATGTATATTGGCGGAAAGGCCTGTTAATTTTCTATACGAAACTGAAAACTACAACCTCTTACAAGACTTGGTTGCGGAAATATCGTATTCCAAAGCCCTTTTTAGGGTTGCATCGAAATACAGTAATTTGACTTTGGATGCGAATATTTCGTGAACCAAAACTCTAACAGTACTTTGGTTTTGAGTTTTAGAAAGCTCTTGAAAATTTAACAAATAGTTTTTGAAACAGCAACCCATTTCGAGACTCGATTACCGAAATATCGCTATCCAAACACAAACGCGTTTGAATGTTTTGGACGGAAATGCAGTAAAATCAAACAATCACTTTGGATGAAAATATTTCGAGAACCGGACCTTCCACACACTTTTGGCTTATATGTGCGGATAGAGTTTGACAAGACCTTTCTTTTGATGTATAGCTCGATGGGTTTTGGAAACATTTTTGAAAAGCCGAAAAAAAGTTGCAAGGGGTTAGTCCATCATTTTTTTCAAAAATCAAAAAAAAAAATTTGGAAAAAGTTTGTCGAAATTTTTACGTTGCTGGAAAGGTCTGTGAATTTGGTATTCGCAACTGCAAACCGCAACCCCTTTCGAGGCTTTGTTGCGGAAATATCGCCATCGACAGCTTTTTTTATGGTTGGATCGAAGTACATGAAGTTATATCATTTCGGATGTGAATATTTCGAGAACTAAAGCTGGCAAAATTTTTTGATGTATATTGGCGGAAAGGCCTGTTAATTTTCTATACGAAACTGAAAACTACAACCTCTTACAAGAATTAATTGCGGAAATATCGTATTCCAAAGCCCTTTTTAGGGTTGCATCAAAATACAGTAATTTGACTTTGGATGCGAATATTTCGTGAACCTAAACTCTAACAGTACTTTGGTTTTGAGTTTTAGAAAGCTCTTGAAAATTTAACAAATAGTTTTTGAAACCGCAACCCATTTCGAGGCTCGATTACCGAAATATCGCTATCCAAACACAAACGCGTTTGAATGTTTTGGACGGAAATGCAGTAAAATCAAACAATCACTTTGGATGAAAATATTTCGAGAACCGGACCTTCCACACACTTTTGGCTTATATGTGCGGATAGAGTTTGACAAGACCTTTCTTTTGATGTATAGCTCGATGGGTTTTGGAAACATTTTTGAAAAGCCGAAAAAAAGTTGCAAGGGGTTAGTCCATCATTTTTTTCAAAAATCAAAAAAAAAAATTTGGAAAAAGTTTGTCGAAATTTTTACGTTGCTGGAAAGGTCTGTGAATTTGGTATTCGCCACTGCAAACCGCAACCCCTTTCGAGGCTTTGTTGCGGAAATATCGCCATCGACAGCTTTTTTTATGGTTGGATCGAAGTACATGAAGTTATATCATTTCGGATGTGAATATTTCGAGAACTAAAGCTGGCAAAATTTTTTGATGTATATTGGCGGAAAGGCCTGTTAATTTTCTATACGAAACTGAAAACTACAACCTCTTACAAGAATTAATTGCGGAAATATCGTATTCCAAAGCCCTTTTTAGGGTTGCATCAAAATACAGTAATTTGACTTTGGATGCGAATATTTCGTGAACCTAAACTCTAACAGTACTTTGGTTTTGAGTTTTAGAAAGCTCTTGAAAATTTAACAAATAGTTTTTGAAACAGCAACCCATTTCGAGGCTCGATTACCGAAATATCGTTATCCAAACACAAACGCGTTTGAATGTTTTGGACGGAAATGCAGTTAAATCAAACAATCACTTTGGATGAAAATATTTCGAGAACCGGACCTTCCACACACTTTTGGTTTATATGTGCGGATAGAGTTTGACAAGACCTTTCTTTTGATGTATAGCTCGATGGGTTTTGGAAACATTTTTGAAAAGCCGAACAAAAGTTGCAAGGGGTTAGTCCATCATTTTTTTCAAAAATCAAAAAAAAAAAATTGGAAAAAGTTTGTCGAAGTTTTTACGTTGCTGGAAAGGTCTGTTAATTTGGTATTCGCCACTGCAAACCGCAACCCCTTTCGAGGCTTTGTTGCGGAAATATCGCCATCGACAGCTTTTTTTATGGTTGGATCGAAGTACATGAAGTTATATCATTTCGGATGTGAATATTTCGAGAACTAAAGCTGGCAAAATTTTTTGATGTATATTGGCGGAAAGGCCTGTTAATTTTCTATACGAAACTGAAAACTACAACCTCTTACAAGACTTGGTTGCGGAAATATCGTATTCCAAAGCCCTTTTTAGGGTTGCATCGAAATACAGTAATTTGACTTCGGATGCGAATATTTCGTGAACCAAACCTCTAACAGTAATTTGGTTTTGAGTTTTAGAAAGCTCTTGAAAATTTAACACATAGTTTTTGAAACCGCAACCCATTTCGAGGCTCGATTACCGAAATATCGCTATCCAAACACAAACGCGTTTGAATGTTTTGGACGGAAATGCAGTAAAATCAAACAATCACTTTGGATGAAAATATTTCGAGAACCGGACCTTCCACACACTTTTGGCTTATATGTGCGGATAGAGTTTGACAAGACCTTTCTTTTGATGTATAGCTCGATGGGTTTTGGAAACATTTTTGAAAAGCCGAAAAAAAGTTGCAAGGGGTTAGTCCATCATTTTTTCAAAAATCAAAAAAAAAATTTTGGAAAAAGTTTGTCGAAATTTTTACGTTTCTGGAAAGGTCTGTTAATTTGGTATTCGCCACTGCAAACCGCAACCCTTTTCGAGGCTTTGTTGCGGAAATATCGCCATCGACAGCTTTTTTTATGGTTGGATCGAAGTACATAAAGTTATATCATTTCGGATGTGAATATTTCGAGGACTAAAGCTGGCAAAATTTTTTTGATGTATATTGGCGGAAAGGCCTGTTAATTTTCTATACGAAACTGATAACTACAACCTCTTACAAGACTTGGTTGCGGAAATATCGTATTCCAAAGCCCTTTTTAGGGTTGCATCGAAATACAGTAATTTGACTTTGGATGCGAATATTTCGTGAACCAAACTTCTAACAGTAATTTCGTTTTGAGTTTTAGAAAGCTCTTGAAAATTTAACAGATAATTTTTGAAGCCGCAACCCATTTCGAGGCTCGATTACCGAAATATCGCTATCCAAACACAAACGCGTTTGAATGTTTTGGACGGAAATGCAGTAAAATCAAACAATCACTTTGGATGAAAATATTTCGAGAACCGGACCTTCCACACACTTTTGGTTTATATGTGCAGATAGAGTTTGACAAGACCTTTCTGCCTGTTTATTTTCTATACGAAACTGAAAACTACAACCTCTTACAAGACTTGGTTGCGGAAATATCGTATTCCAAAGCCCTTTTTAGGGTTGCATCGAAATACAGTAATTTGACTTTGGATGCGAATATTTCGTGAACCAAAACTCTAGCAGTACTTTGGTTTTGAGTTTTAGAAAGCTCTTGAAAATTTAACAAATTGTTTTTGAAACAGCAACCCATTTCGAGGCTCGATTACCGAAATATCGCTATCCAAACACAAACGCGTTTGAATGTTTTGGACGGAAATGCAGTAAAATCAAACAATCACTTTGGATGAAAATATTTCGAGAACCGGACCTTCCACACACTTTTGGCTTATATGTGCGGATAGAGTTTGACAAGACCTTTCTTTTGATGTATAGCTCGATGGGTTTTGGAAACATTTTTGAAAAGCCGAAAAAAAGTTGCAAGGGGTTAGTCCATCATTTTTTTCAAAAATCAAAAAAAAAAAATTGGAAAAAGTTTGTCGAAGTTTTTACGTTGCTGGAAAGGTCTGTTAATTTGGTATTCGCCACTGCAAACCGCAACCCCTTTCGAGGCTTTGTTGCGGAAATATCGCCATCGACAGCTTTTATTATGGTTGGATCGAAGTACATAAAGTTATATCATTTCGGATGTGAATATTTCGAGAACTAAAGCTGGCAAAATTTTTTGATGTATATTGGCGGAAAGGCCTGTTAATTTTCTATACGAAACTGAAAACTACAACCTCTTACAAGACTTGGTTGCGGAAATATCGTATTCCAAAGCCCTTTTTAGGGTTGCATCGAAATACAGTAATTTGACTTTGGATGCGAATATTTCGTGAACCAAAACTCTAACAGTACTTTGGTTTTGAGTTTTAGAAAGCTCTTGAAAATTTAACAAATAGTTTTTGAAACAGCAACCCATTTCGAGGCTCGATTACCGAAATATCGCTATCCAAACACAAACGCGTTTGAATGTTTTGGACGGAAATGCAGTAAAATCAAACAATCACTTTGGATGAAAATATTTCGAGAACCGGACCTTCCACACACTTTTGGCTTATATGTGCGGATAGAGTTTGACAAGACCTTTCTTTTGATGTATAGCTCGATGGGTTTTGGAAACATTTTTGAAAAGCCGAAAAAAAGTTGCAAGGGGTTAGTCCATCATTTTTTTCAAAAATCAAAAAAAAAATTTTGGAAAAAGTTTGTCGAAATTTTTACGTTGCTGGAAAGGCCTGTTAATTTGGTATTCGCCACTGCAAACCACAACCCCTTTCGAGGCTTTGTTGCGGAAATATCGCCATCGACAGCTTTTTTTATGGTTGGATCGAAGTACATAAAGTTATATCATTTCGGATGTGAATATTTCGAGAGCAACATTTTTTTATGTATATTGGCGGAAAGGCCTGTTTATTTTCCATACGAAACTGAAAACTACAACCTCTTACAAGACTTGGTTGCGGAAATATCGTATTCCAAAGCCCTTTTTAGGGTTGCATCGAAATACAGTAATTTGACTTTGGATGCGAATATTTCGTGAACCAAAACTCTAACAGTACTTTAGTTTTGAGTTTTAGAAAGCTCTTGAAAATTTAACAAATAGTTTTTGAAACAGCAACCCATTTCGAGGCTCGATTACCGAAATATCGCTATCCAAACACAAACGCGTTTGAATGTTTTGGACGGAAATGCAGTAAAATCAAACAATCACTTTGGATGAAAATATTTCGAGAACCGGACCTTCCACACACTTTTGGCTTATATGTGCGGATAGAGTTTGACAAGACCTTTCTTTTGATGTATAGCTCGATGGGTTTTGGAAACATTTTTGAAAAGCCGAAAAAAAGTTTCAAGGGGTTAGTCCATCATTTTTTTCAAAAATCAAAAAAAAAATTTTGGAAAAAGTTTGTCGAAATTTTTACGTTTCTGGAAAGGTCTGTTAATTTGGTATTCGCCACTGCAAACCGCAACCCCTTTCGAGGCTTTGTTGCGGAAATATCGCCATCGACAGCTTTTTTTATGGTTGGATCGAAGTACATAAAGTTATATCATTTCGGATGTGAATATTTCGAGGACTAAAGCTGGCAAAATTTTTTTGATGTATATTGGCGGAAAGGCCTGTTAATTTTCTATACGAAACTGATAACTACAACCTCTTACAAGACTTGGTTGCGGAAATATCGTATTCCAAAGCCCTTTTTAGGGTTGCATCGAAATACAGTAATTTGACTTTGGATGCGAATATTTCGTGAACCAAACTTCTAACAGTAATTTCGTTTTGAGTTTTAGAAAGCTCTTGAAAATTTAACAAATAATTTTTGAAGCCGCAACCCATTTCGAGGCTCGATTACCGAAATATCGCTATCCAAACACAAACGCGTTTGAATGTTTTGGACGGAAATGCAGTAAAATCAAACAATCACTTTGGATGAAAATATTTCGAGAACCGGACCTTCCACACACTTTTGGTTTATATCTGCGGATAGAGTTTGACAAGACCTTTCTTTTGATGTATAGCTCGATGGGTTTTGGAAACATTTTTGAAAAGCCGAAATTTTTTTCAAAAATCAAAAAAAAATTTTTGGAAAGAGTTTGTCGAAATTTTTACGTTGCTGGAAACGTCTGTTAATTTGCTATTCGCCACTGCAAACCGCAACCCCTTTCGAGGCTTTGTTGCGGAAATATCGCCATCGACAGCTTTTTTTATGGTTGGATCGAAGTACATGAAGTTATATCATTTCGGATGTGAATATTTCGAGAACTAAAGCTGGCAAAATTTTTTGATGTATATTGGCGGAAAGGCCTGTTAATTTTCTATACGAAACTGAAAACTACAACCTCTTACAAGACTTGGTTGCGGAAATATCGTATTCCAAAGCCCTTTTAAGGGTTGCATCGAAATACAGTAATTTGACTTCGGATGCGAATATTTCGTGAACCAAACCTCTAACAGTAATTTGGTTTTGAGTTTTAGAAAGCTCTTGAAAATTTAACAAATAGTTTTTGAAACCGCAACCCATTTCGAGGCTCGATTACCGAAATATCGCTATCCAAACACAAACGCGTTTGAATGTTTTGGACGGAAATGCAGTAAAATCAAACAATCACTTTGGATGAAAATATTTCGAGAACCGGACCTTCCACACACTTTTGGCTTATATGTGCGGATAGAGTTTGACAAGACCTTTCTTTTGATGTATAGCTCGATGTGTTTTGGAAACATTCTTGAAAAGCCGAAAAAAAGTTGCAAGGGGTTAGTCCATCATTTTTTTCAAAAATCAAAAAAAAAATTTTGGAAAAAGTTTGTCGAAATTTTTACGTTGCTGGAAAGGCCTGTTAATTTGGTATTCGCCACTGCAAACCACAACCCCTTTCGAGGCTTTGTTGCGGAAATATCGCCATCGACAGCTTTTTTTATGGTTGGATCGAAGTACATAAAGTTATATCATTTCGGATGTGAATATTTCGAGAACTAAAGCTGGCAAAATTTTTTGATGTATATTGGCGGAAAGGCCTGTTAATTTTCTATACGAAACTGAAAACTACAACCTCTTGCAAGACTTGGTTGCGGAAATATCGTATTCCAAAGCCCTTTTTAGGGTTGCATCGAAATACAGTAATTTGACTTTGGATGCGAATATTTCGTGAACCAAAACTCTAACAGTACTTTGGTTTTGAGTTTTAGAAAGCTCTTGAAAATTTAACAAATAGTTTTTGAAACAGCAACCCATTTCGAGGCTCGATTACCGAAATATCGCTATCCAAACACAAACGCGTTTGAATGTTTTGGACGGAAATGCAGTAAAATCAAACAATCACTTTGGATGAAAATATTTCGAGAACCGGACCTTCCACACACTTTTGGCTTATATGTGCGGATAGAGTTTGACAAGACCTTTCTTTTGATGTATAGCTCGATGGGTTTTGGAAACATTTTTGAAAAGCCGAAAAAAAGTTGCAAGGGGTTAGTCCATCATTTTTTTCAAAAATCAAAAAAAAAAATTTGGAAAAAGTTTGTCGAAATTTTTACGTTGCTGGAAAGGTCTGTGAATTTGGTATTCGCCACTGCAAACCGCAACCCCTTTCGAGGCTTTGTTGCGGAAATATCGCCATCGACAGCTTTTTTTATGGTTGGATCGAAGTACATGAAGTTATATCATTTCGGATGTGAATATTTCGAGAACTAAAGCTGGCAAAATTTTTTGATGTATATTGGCGGAAAGGCCTGTTAATTTTCTATACGAAACTGAAAACTACAACCTCTTACAAGAATTAATTGCGGAAATATCGTATTCCAAAGCCCTTTTTAGGGTTGCATCAAAATACAGTAATTTGACTTTGGATGCGAATATTTCGTGAACCTAAACTCTAACAGTACTTTGGTTTTGAGTTTTAGAAAGCTCTTGAAAATTTAACAAATAGTTTTTGAAACAGCAACCCATTTCGAGGCTCGATTACCGAAATATCGCTATCCAAACACAAACGCGTTTGAATGTTTTGGACGGAAATGCAGTAAAATCAAACAATCACTTTGGATGAAAATATTTCGAGAACCGGACCTTCCACACACTTTTGGCTTATATGTGCGGATAGAGTTTGACAAGACCTTTCTTTTGATGTATAGCTCGATGGGTTTTGGAAACATTTTTGAAAAGCCGAAAAAAAGTTGCAAGGGGTTAGTCCATCATTTTTTTCAAAAATCAAAAAAAAAAATTGGAAAAAGTTTGTCGAAGTTTTTACGTTGCTGGAAAGGTCTGTTAATTTGGTATTCGCCACTGCAAACCGCAACCCCTTTCGAGGCTTTGTTGCGGAAATATCGCCATCGACAGCTTTTTTTATGGTTGGATCGAAGTACATGAAGTTATATCATTTCGGATGTGAATATTTCGAGAACTAAAGCCGGCAAAATTTTTTTATGTATATTGGCGGAAAGGCCTGTTAATTTTCTATACGAAACTGAAAACTACAACCTCTTACAAGACTTGGTTGCGGAAATATCGTATTCCAAAGCCCTTTTTAGGGTTGCATCGAAATACAGTAATTTGACTTCGCATGCGAATATTTCGTGAACCAAACCTCTAACAGTAATTTGGTTTTGAGTTTTAGAAAGCTCTTGAAAATTTAACAAATAGTTTTTGAAACCGCAACCCATTTCGAGGCTCGATTACCGAAATATCGCTATCCAAACACAAACGCGTTTGAATGTTTTGGACGGAAATGCAGTAAAATCAAACAATCACTTTGGATGAAAATATTTCGAGAACCGGACCTTCCACACACTTTTGGCTTATATGTGCGGATAGAGTTTGACAAGACCTTTCTTTTGATGTATAGCTCGATGGGTTTTGGAAACATTTTTGAAAAGCCGAAAAAAAGTTGCAAGGGGTTAGTCCATCATTTTTTTCAAAAATCAAAAAAAAAATTTTGGAAAAAGTTTGTCGAAATTTTTACGTTGCTGGAAAGGTCTGTTAATTTGGTATTCGCCACTGCAAACCGCAACCCCTTTCGAGGTTTTGTTGCGGAAATATCGCCATCGACAGCTTTTTTTATGGTTGGATCGAAGTACATAAAGTTATATCATTTCGGATGTGAATATTTCGAGCACTAAAGCTGGCAAAATTTTTTTGATGTATATTGGCGGAAAGGCCTGTTAATTTTCTATACGAAACTGAAAACTACAACCTCTTACAAGACTTGGTTGCGGAAATATCGTATTCCAAAGCCCTTTTTAGGGTTGCATCGAAATACAGTAATTTGACTTTGGATGCGAATATTTCGTGAACCAAACCTCTAACAGTATTTTCGTTTTGAGTTTTAGAAAGCTCTTGAAAATTTAACAAATAATTTTTGAAACCGCAACCCATTTCGAGGCTCGATTACCGAAATATCGCTATCCAAACACAAACGCGTTTGAATGTTTTGGACGGAAATGCAGTAAAATCAAACAATCACTTTGGATGAAAATATTTCGAGAACCGGACCTTCCACACACTTTTGGTTTATATGTGCGGATAGAGTTTGACAAGACCTTTCTGCCTGTTTATTTTCTATACGAAACTGAAAACTACAACCTCTTACAAGACTTGGTTGCGGAAATATCGTATTCCAAAGCCCTTTTTAGGGTTGCATCGAAATACAGTAATTTGACTTTGGATGCGAATATTTCGTGAACCAAAACTCTAACAGTACTTTGGTTTTGAGTTTTAGAAAGCTCTTGAAAATTTAACAAATTGTTTTTGAAACAGCAACCCATTTCGAGGCTCGATTACCGAAATATCGCTATCCAAACACAAACGCGTTTGAATGTTTTGGACGGAAATGCAGTAAAATCAAACAATCACTTTGGATGAAAATATTTCGAGAACCGGACCTTCCACACACTTTTGGCTTATATGTGCGGATAGAGTTTGACAAGACCTTTCTTTTGATGTATAGCTCGATGGGTTTTGGAAACATTTTTGAAAAGCCGAAAAAAAGTTGCAAGGGGTTAGTCCATCATTTTTTTCAAAAATCAAAAAAAAAATTTTGGAAAAAGTTTGTCGAAATTTTTACGTTGCTGGAAAGGTCTGTTAATTTGGTATTCGCCACTGCAAACCGCAACCCCTTTCGAGGTTTTGTTGCGGAAATATCGCCATCGACAGCTTTTTTTATGGTTGGATCGAAGTACATAAAGTTATATCATTTCGGATGTGAATATTTCGAGCACTAAAGCTGGCAAAATTTTTTTGATGTATATTGGCGGAAAGGCCTGTTAATTTTCTATACGAAACTGAAAACTACAACCTCTTACAAGACTTGGTTGCGGAAATATCGTATTCCAAAGCCCTTTTTAGGGTTGCATCGAAATACAGTAATTTGACTTTGGATGCGAATATTTCGTGAACCAAACCTCTAACAGTATTTTCGTTTTGAGTTTTAGAAAGCTCTTGAAAATTTAACAAATAATTTTTGAAACCGCAACCCATTTCGAGGCTCGATTACCGAAATATCGCTATCCAAACACAAACGCGTTTGAATGTTTTGGACGGAAATGCAGTAAAATCAAACAATCACTTTGGATGAAAATATTTCGAGAACCGGACCTTCCACACACTTTTGGTTTATATGTGCGGATAGAGTTTGACAAGACCTTTCTGCCTGTTTATTTTCTATACGAAACTGAAAACTACAACCTCTTACAAGACTTGGTTGCGGAAATATCGTATTCCAAAGCCCTTTTTAGGGTTGCATCGAAATACAGTAATTTGACTTTGGATGCGAATATTTCGTGAACCAAAACTCTAACAGTACTTTGGTTTTGAGTTTTAGAAAGCTCTTGAAAATTTAACAAATTGTTTTTGAAACAGCAACCCATTTCGAGGCTCGATTACCGAAATATCGCTATCCAAACACAAACGCGTTTGAATGTTTTGGACGGAAATGCAGTAAAATCAAACAATCACTTTGGATGAAAATATTTCGAGAACCGGACCTTCCACACACTTTTGGCTTATATGTGCGGATAGAGTTTGACAAGACCTTTCTTTTGATGTATAGCTCGATGGGTTTTGGAAACATTTTTGAAAAGCCGAAAAAAAGTTGCAAGGGGTTAGTCCATCATTTTTTTCAAAAATCAAAAAAAAAATTTTGGAAAAAGTTTGTCGAAATTTTTACGTTGCTGGAAAGGTCTGTTAATTTGGTATTCGCCACTGCAAACCGCAACCCCTTTCGAGGCTTTGTTGCGGAAATATCGCCATCGACAGCTTTTTTTATGGTTGGATCGAAGTACATGAAGTTATATCATTTCGGATGTGAATATTTCGAGAACTAAAGCTGGCAAAATTTTTTGATGTATATTGGCGGAAAGGCCTGTTAATTTTCTATACGAAACTGAAAACTACAACCTCTTACAAGACTTGGTTGCGGAAATATCGTATTCCAAAGCCCTTTTTAGGGTTGCATCGAAATACAGTAATTTGACTTTGGATGCGAATATTTCGTGAACCAAAACTCTAACAGTACTTTGGTTTTGAGTTTTAGAAAGCTCTTGAAAATTTAACAAATAGTTTTTGAAACAGCAACCCATTTCGAGGCTCGATTACCGAAATATCGCTATCCAAACACAAACGCGTTTGAATGTTTTGGGCGGAAATGCAGTAAAATCAAACAATCACTTTGGATGAAAATATTTCGAGAACCGGACCTTCCACACACTTTTGGCTTATATGTGCGGATAGAGTTTGACAAGACCTTTCTTTTGATGTATAGCTCGATGGGTTTTGGAAACATTTTTGAAAAGCCGAAAAAAAGTTGCAAGGGGTTAGTCCATCATTTTTTTCAAAAATCAAAAAAAAAAAATTGGAAAAAGTTTGTCGAAGTTTTTACGTTGCTGGAAAGGTCTGTTAATTTGGTATTCGCCACTGCAAACCGCAACCCCTTTCGAGGCTTTGTTGCGGAAATATCGCCATCGACAGCTTTTATTATGGTTGGATCGAAGTACATAAAGTTATATCATTTCGGATGTGAATATTTCGAGAACTAAAGCTGGCAAAATTTTTTGATGTATATTGGCGGAAAGGCCTGTTAATTTTCTATACGAAACTGAAAACTACAACCTCTTACAAGACTTGGTTGCGGAAATATCGTATTCCAAAGCCCTTTTTAGGGTTGCATCGAAATACAGTAATTTGACTTTGGATGCGAATATTTCGTGAACCAAAACTCTAACAGTACTTTGGTTTTGAGTTTTAGAAAGCTCTTGAAAATTTAACAAATTGTTTTTGAAACAGCAACCCATTTCGAGGCTCGATTACCGAAATATCGCTATCCAAACACAAACGCGTTTGAATGTTTTGGACGGAAATGCAGTAAAATCAAACAATCACTTTGGATGAAAATATTTCGAGAACCGGACCTTCCACACACTTTTGGCTTATATGTGCGGATAGAGTTTGACAAGACCTTTCTTTTGATGTATAGCTCGATGGGTTTTGGAAACATTTTTGAAAAGCCGAAAAAAAGTTGCAAGGGGTTAGTCCATCATTTTTTTCAAAAATCAAAAAAAAAATTTTGGAAAAAGTTTGTCGAAATTTTTACGTTTCTGGAAAGGTCTGTTAATTTGGTATTCGCCACTGCAAACCGCAACCCCTTTCGAGGCTTTGTTGCGGAAATATCGCCATCGACAGCTTTTTTTATGGTTGGATCGAAGTACATAAAGTTATATCATTTCGGATGTGAATATTTCGAGGACTAAAGCTGGCAAAATTTTTTTGATGTATATTGGCGGAAAGGCCTGTTAATTTTCTATACGAAACTGATAACTACAACCTCTTACAAGACTTGGTTGCGGAAATATCGTATTCCAAAGCCCTTTTTAGGGTTGCATCGAAATACAGTAATTTGACTTTGGATGCGAATATTTCGTGAACCAAACTTCTAACAGTAATTTCGTTTTGAGTTTTAGAAAGCTCTTGAAAATTTAACAAATAATTTTTGAAGCCGCAACCCATTTCGAGGCTCGATTACCGAAATATCGCTATCCAAACACAAACGCGTTTGAATGTTTTGGACGGAAATGCAGTAAAATCAAACAATCACTTTGGATGAAAATATTTCGAGAACCGGACCTTCCACACACTTTTGGTTTATATGTGCGGATAGAGTTTGACAAGACCTTTCTTTTGATGTATAGCTCGATGGGTTTTGGAAACATTTTTGAAAAGCCGAAAAAAAGTTGCAAGGGGGTCCATCATTTTTTTCAAAAATCAAAAAAAAAATTTTGGAAAAAGTTTGTCGAAATTTTTACGTTGCTGGAAAGGTCTGTTAATTTGGTATTCGCCACTGCAAACCGCAACCCCTTTCGAGGCTTTGTTGCGGAAATATCGCCATCGACAGCTTTTTTTATGGTTGGATCGAAGTACATAAAGTTATATCATTTCGGATGTGAATATTTCGAGAACTAAAGCTGACAAAATTTTTTGATGTATATTGGCGGAAAGGCCTGTTAATTTTCTATACGAAACTGAAAACTACAACCTCTTACAAGACTTGGTTGCGGAAATATCGTATTCCAAAGCCCTTTTTAGGGTTGCATCGAAATACAGTAATTGAAAATTTAACAAATAGTTTTTGAAACCGCAACCCATTTCGAGGCTCGATTACCGAAATATCGCTATCCAAACACAAACGCGTTTGAATGTTTTGGACGGAAATGCAGTAAAATCAAACAATCACTTTGGATGAAAATATTTCGAGAACCGGACCTTCCACACACTTTTGGCTTATATGTGCGGGTAGAGTTTGACAAGACCTTTCTTTTGATGTATACCTCGATGGGTTTTGGAAACATTTTTGAAAAGCCGAAAAAAAGTTGCAAGGGAGAATTTTGTGCAAATCAATATAAATTGATTAATAATTATTTATTTAATTATTTATTTAAAAGGTATAAATTATTAAAAGTCCATCATTTTTTTCAAAAATCAAAAAAAAAATTTTGGAAAAAGTTTGTCGAAATTTTTACGTTGCTGGAAAGGTCTGTTTATTTGGTATTCGCCACTGCAAACCACAACCCCTTTCGAGGCTTTGTTGCGGAAATATCGCCATCGACAGCTTTTTTTATGGTTGGATCGAAGTACATAAAGTTATATCATTTCGGATGTGAATATTTCGAGAACTAAAGCTGGCAAAATTTTTTTATGTATATTGGCGGAAAGGCCTGTTAATTTTCTATACGAAACTGAAAACTACAACCTCTTACAAGAATTGGTTGCGGAAATATCGTATTCCAAAGCCCTTTTTAGGTTTGCATCGAAATACAGTAATTTGACTTCGGATGCGAATATTTCGTGAACCAAACCTCTAACAGTAATTTGGTTTTGAGTTTTAGAAAGCTCTTGAAAATTTAACAAAAAGTTTTTGAAACCGCAACCCATTTCGAGGCTCGATTACCGAAATATCGCTATCCAAACACAAACGCGTTTGAATGTTTTGGACGGAAATGCAGTAAAATCAAACAATCACTTTGGATGAAAATATTTCGAGAACCGGACCTTCCACACACTTTTGGTTTATATGTGCGGATAGAGTTTGACAAGACCTTTCTTTTGATGTATAGCTCGATGGGTTTTGGAAACATTTTTGAAAAGCCGAAAAAAAGTTGCAAGGTCCATCATTTTTTTCAAAAATCAAAAAAAAATGTTTGGAAAAGGTTTGTCGAAATTTTTACGTTTCTGGAAAGGTCTGTTAATTTGCTATTCGCCACTGCAAACCGCAACCTCTTTCGAGGCTTTGTTGCGGAAATATCGCCATCGACAGCTTTTTTTATGGTTGGATCGAAGTACATAAAGTTATATCATTTCGGATGTGAATATTTCGAGAACTAAAGCTGGCAAAATTTTTTGATGTATATTTGCGGAAAGGCCTGTTAATTTTCTATACGAAACTGAAAACTACAACCTCTTACAAGACTTGGTTGCGGAAATATAATATTCCAAAGCCCTTTTTAGGGTTGCATCGAACTACAGTAATTTGACTTTGGATGCGAATATTTCGAGAACCAAACCTCTCCAAAAAAAAAAAAAATTTGGAAGAATTTTCGAAATTTTTACGTCGCTGTAATTAAATTTCACGTTACCAATCAGACCTATTGTGTAAATTAACGTTCTCGTACTATTGCACGGTTTTTTGAAATTTTTGAGAGAATTTCACCCTCGCTCTTCAAAATTTAACAGTATGTGAGTTTCTGTGCAAAAGTAAATAATCGGATCTACTAAAAGGTTCGATGCACAGAATTAATGAACACAAAGTTGAAACTGTAAACCGATCCACAAATGCACATTGGTTTTGAAGTTCTTAATATAAAAATGGGAGTGGAAAATAGAGCTAGCAAAGTCATTTCTTACCACTTGGCCTATAGACTGTCATTTTTTGATAAAAAGCTAAGGAAAGGACATCTAGTATATTTTCTAAAACAATACAGAACCATCCGTTTTCGTTCAAGTTTAAATTTTGTCGTCTGTCGTTTTTGTGTCATTCATTCATTTTATTAAGATATTTTTTTTAATTTATAGAACAAAACATTTTTTTACAAACAGCACCATCGGCACGAGTACGATAACTTTGGCGCCAAAAATTGATAATGGTTTTTTTAGAGGGGTCAAAAATAAGCATTTTTTACTAAAGGAAGGGGGGTCCATCTCGCCCCGTTTAGGAGGCAGGGGCAATTTTAGAAAAAAATTACTTAAAATGAAAAAATAATTATTAAAAAAACAACGGCAACACTTACAGTAAATTAATATACCCTTTTTGAAAGCTATTAATCTATACTTTAATCCTGTATTTAAATTAAATTATTTTAGCCGATAGTTTTAAAAAATTCGCATGCAAACTCAAAATTTTGATAAAAAAATAATGGAAGAAAAAAGCTTAGACTAATTTTTCTCAAAATTGTGAAATGATGCGCTGAATTGGCTCTTTGTGGTCAATGCAAATATCAATTTTGAATCGACCACAAAAAACCGAATTGATTTATGTCTTCTAGTTTTTGAGAAAATTGATAATTACTAAAACTACTTTTGTATGAGATTTAATTTTTTTTTGTTGCTTACATATATACAATGCTAGCACCCAGCATTACGGCGTATAAATAGTGAGATATGTAAGGGGGGCATGCTGCCCCTCTGCAACCCCCCTGCTTGGCCCACTATGGGATTTGGGGTATGTGCGAGGTCGGGTGTATGCAAAGTTTCTTTTGCATTTAAAAAATCTGGATTTAAACTTTCAATTTGTCTTATATATATCCAAGTCAACAGCTGATTTCTAAATATACACATACGTGGCCCAAAGTTGCACATTTAAAATTTTCAGACATGAAAATGTATTGCATTATAAAAAATTCACATTAGGTAATACTGTACGACTGCACCAAATATATAAATTTCTTAATATGTATGTTTGTGTCTTACATACCTATACATATAATGCAATTGTAATGTTCAAAGTATACAAAGTATATTATGTACATACCTAGATCATATAAAAATAAATGAACAAACATCCGAATTTCGTACCGTTATTTTTTTATGCAAATGTGGTACAGGTTATTGTTTACAAAGGTCTCATTATTCATCCTTTGTAGAATGAAGTGTTTTTTTTTTCTGTGAATACAAAATGGCGGCTAAGCATCCACTTCTTCATGATAAACTAAATAACTTTTCAATATTTTGTTCGTTCGGGGATTTGGTGTCGACAAACGAAAAAAGCATAGCTTTTTTTGGAAGAAATTGGTCTAATTCCCACTAAAACGTCAACTCCCCCACTTTGTTGCAACTTACCAATGAAATTAATAATAATTATTTCGGATAATCCGCGTAATTTATTTAAGAGTGCACTTTAGTACTCACCCAATAAATAACTCTTAAATAAATTACGCGGATAATCCGAAAATTATTATTAATTATGTATATGAACAACCGTGAAAGCCTAAAAAGTTTTATTACCAATGAAAGTGGAAAAATTTAAAAATATTAAGTTCGGTTGGATGTGGTGATGCTCAAAAAAAGCTCTAAAAAAAAAGTTGACAAAAATTGTAGGAATACAATCAACCCATCTATCGGCACATTTTTCCATGGGCCTCAATGTCGGCTAGAGATTCGCGAAGTGCTTGCGATAATTATCTCTTTTGTAATTAAAATACCCGTGAATACAGTTTTTCAGGTAAGTTAGTTAAATCTTAAGCTACAACTTAAGGATTTTTTTTAATATTATTTTATATCATTATTTTAAAATAAGCATTTACACGCGCCATCACGACAGTAAAAGTGAGCTAAGTAGATCTACTATAATAGATTACTTCAACTATTGTCGTGAAATAGCCGAAATAATAGCGTCTCACGTTGATGTTAATATTGGCGGCGAAGAAAAAACTGTTCAAATCGACGAGACTTTTCTTACAAAAAGGAAATACCACAGAGGTCGTGTAACCGAACAGATGACAATCGTAGTGTTGGGATTGTTTTGCAAAGAAGATAAGATCGGGCTCTTCTTTAAAGTGAATTGCAAATGTAAGGAAGATTTGTGGCCTTATATCCATAAATACGTCAACCCCAACACCAGTCGTATTTGAACCGCCATCTGTACGCCAGTACAAATGTTCCCTAGTTCTACGACTCATGAAGTTACGAACCACAGCAAAGGCGAATATGTTTACAAGACCGATGCAACAAACACTATAAATGATTTGGAAAACCAGAACAAACTTCTAAGAAAAAACTATTTTATGCCGGAAAACAACGCACCACCTTCACCAATATATGGCACTTTTCTTTTATAGAAAATACTGCCTTGAACAAAAATATAAAGGCGACTTGGGCTCCCAAATCATGGAATTTTTACTAGACGTAAAAAAAGTGTACCCAGGTTTTATGGATGGTGAAGAAAGTATGAGTTTGCACCTAAAGGACTTCAACCCTCCCACAGTCAGCACTTAGAGGGTGTTTTACCGCCAAAACAAACTCGGCTTTTCACCATCAACGACGAACTCAATGAACTCGACAGTAACACCAGTACGGACGATGACTTCATTGACGAGACTTACATACATCTTTAATACATTGAACATTGACTTTACTATTTTTAACTAACTCCTGAGCACAGATTAGTCACATGAAGATAAGAATCCCCGGCAGCCATTTTAATTTGCCTACAAGCTTGAACTGGCAGTTATCAGATAAAAAATGAGAATGTGTGTATAAAAATCTCACACATAGACAGTAGGGATCTTCACACACCTGGTAAAATTGTTGTTGCAATTCACATCTATTCATCGACGCGGGAAAAAATTACAAATACAACAATGTAAACAAATGGGTTTTGGAGGGTGAAACGTACGAAACATTCTCATCTTCATATGGCTAATCTGTGTTCCTGACTTACTCACAAACTGACCGACTGGGACGCGGAATGCAATGCGATTCTACCTCCTCCTGGTGCATTCTGGGTAACGCTAAATGAATTGCTGTACTAAACTTACAAAGATGAACCTAATCAACGTAAAAACCAAAAAACAAAAATCTCATAAAAAAGGAGTTTAAGTAATTTTCAATTTTCTCAAAAACTCTAAGACATAAATCGTTTCGGTTTTTGATGTGTAAACATCTATGCTGGCGGTAGAGTGAACAAAAAACGTGAACGTTCGTGTGCAACGTTACGTCGTGCAACGTTACGGTGTGCAACGTTACGATCTGCATACTAGGATAGGACTGATGCGTTCAATGAAAAAATCTTAAGATCGCCTTCAAACCAAGTCCGTTTTGGATCCGCGCACGTTGATGTTTACAGATATTAACCGTGAGTCCCGGCACTCACACAATTTTTTTGTGTTCGATTCAGAATTAAAATGTTCATTAAGTTTTATTAGCTAATTTAGCGCATCATTTCACAATTTTGAGAAAAATTGGTCTAAACTTTTTTTCCATTTTTTTTATCAAAATTTTGAGTTTGCCTGCGAATTTTTTAAAAACTATCAGCTAAAATAATTTCATTAAAATGCAGGATTAAACTATAGCTTCCTAGCTTTCAAAAACTGTATATTAATTTACTGTTAGTGTTGCCGTTGTTTTTTAATAATTATTTTTTTCATTTTAAGTCATTTTTTTCTCCTAAACCTACCCCCCCCCCCCCCCCCCACCAATAATAAAAAATGCTTATTTTCGACCCTTCTACAAGAAACCATTATCAATTTTTGGTGCCAAAGTTATCGTACTCTCCCCGCACCATCGGATTGCAGGGCTTTCCTAGCAGCAAAGAATCCAAATGCAATAGATTCTGCCTCAGATTTTCCACGTAACATATTCGCAATGAAACCACTGGAATTTTTAAAAATGTTAAAATTCACTTTCATATGAAACTTGACATGGCTTGACAGAATATTTGACGTTTGCGAATATTTCGTTACAAATCACCAAAAAGCTCTAAAATTTCCCTTTTCAAAAAATAAAATTTCAAATTTTTCGGATTTTAAAAGGTTTTTTTTAAGCCATTGACATCGTAGACATCCTTCAATGAAACTTGACAGTTTTTCCTCAACGGATAACCAACAAACTGTAGAATATTTCATTACAAAAAAACACTAGAAAGTTCTAACATGCCGCCTCCACTGGGCATCAACGATGTCCAACATCACAACCACAATCCAATCCACAATCTGACTTGTAAGGATTATGTCACTACATGACATGGATTTTTCTGCCTCCATTGGATTTTTTAAAGACATGTTCATAATCCGAGCATCGTTCATGCCCAGTGGAGGCGGCATATAAAATTGCTTGTTTCCGGAGCAAAAAAAATAATTGAAGTTTTTTTTTTGGAACATGAATTTTATTCAAAGCATTTATTGTTCCCTCTTTTGTTTCGTTGTCCATCATTTTAACTATTAAAGTTTGTTAACCATTTTTGCATTTTTCTTGAACATTCATTCGAAATGTATTTTGATTTTTTTTCTTACTATAGTAGAGAAAAAGAACGACCCACTTACAAGCAACTTGCTTGGCAAGTGGAGTATGCTGCCTACGTCAAAGCTAGTACACAGATACGAATTTTACAGGCAACGTTTTAACCTAACTGGCCAGCCAGTACTGGCTCGTGTGACCTCTTGGTTAGTGGGTTTGGGCCAGCAACTTTAAGTTGCCCGGAGTTACCGGCAACTAAGCTCCGTGAGCAACTCCAAGCAAATTTAAGTTGCCCAGTGGGTGCTCTCCCATAGCCAATGTAATTGAATTAGGAGCAACTAAAATATGCTGGGGTTTACAACTTAAAGTTGCCTTGGGCGGCAGGCCTAAGCCCGAAGGGGATTAGTTGTTGATGCATTTAACATGTAAGTTGCTTGGCCCCGGCGTCTTTATCCTAATATCAAACATAAAACCATTTATTACTACTTGTATCAATTTCGTTCGTCGAACAGCGTATACTGCAAAAACGGGAAGCTGAACGAAATTTTTCGTTTATAATTTCGTTATCATTTTTGTATGGGATTTTTTATTTCCCAACAGCAGCAACACTTGGCCTAATACGTTATTTTAATTCGTGAATTAATTTTTTAAAAAATATTTTAGTTGATTTGTGAACTAGAAGAAAATAAATTATTAGTGCTGGAACTCTGTTTGGTAACTTGATTCACAATTTGCTTTCATGGAAAAAAACCATGAAAATTTGTAAGAAATTTGAAGTTACCAAACAGACCAAATGCTTACCGTGCCTTACCTTATCAAAAACGTAGTAGACCTTAAAAAAAAGTAACAGATTGACAATGAATAATAATCTACTACATTTATATTTTTTATCTCTATCTCTAACTTATCCATGACAAAAACCACAGCAGAAAATGTTCGTTAAGTTGGTTATAGAAAAAAAACAACACCCCCTAAAAATAATTGACTTCTCAATCGAAATTCCTCTAATCAGCCTTTAATTTTAAGTAATTGGATACTATCAAAACTAAATTTCCTTTCCAGACGTACTATATACATACATTGATTTAGTTGTTTTCGATTTTTTCAACTCTAACCTCAACCTCGTGTTTCCATTTATCATGTCTAAAAAAACCTCGCATCACAAATGAACATGTCACACTAACCACTCGTATTCTCGCAGTTGGCTAGTCTGCACTGAACGAAATAAAAATGGCTAACGCCAAAATTCCACGAATTGTTTGTGCTCGCAATTTCAATTGAATAAAACAGTAATTCCATCGCGAAATTTTATCTCAAAATACAATTAAAATTTACATTAAATGCATCTACACAGTTTGATTACATTTTAAATTTCCGACTGATAAAGTTAGATGCGTAAATTTACGTTCAAAATATTCGCCAATCTTAAACCCACGAAAAATTTTCAATATTTTTTTCCCAACTCCAAACCAAATGTGTGATCGAAAAAAAAGTGAATTTCATTAATTTCTATGTTCAATTCGGAAGAAAACTAAAGAATTTTATTGAATTCTTGCTAAAGTGATGTAAATTATATACTAATTTCATAACTATTTGACGAAATAAGTGTGGAAAAACGAGAAACTAGAAAGAAGAAAAATTTATAATTTTCAGACTCCGCTGGTCGCGCAACACCCAATGACGCCATTTTTCGTTGGCTGGGCCACTCTGCGGCGGCCACGAGCACGACGGATCTCGCTCATAATTCACCACCACCATTAAAAACTCGGATAAATTCTGTGCCAACATTGACGGCGAGTTCTTCTCAGTCGCCGACATTCTACCGTCAGTCGAAGATTCTTCATTGCAGAGGGTGGTTCTGGTTCCAGCAACTCAAGCTAAACTCTGTGGCACAAGCAAGTAGAAGAAGAAAAGGAAAGGAAGCTATTTATTTAGGAAAAAAGGTAAAGGTTAGAAATAATGGCAGGCATTTTTCTTTTGGGTTGTTATTGTGGAGTTCAAATTCTGTGTCTTTGTTTGGCCGCATGGCCTTCAGTTGGGTAGAAAAAAGTTGTTTTCATACAGAAAAAGGCGGGCGGGTGAAAAACGTGTTTTCCTTTCACTAGAGAATCTCAAAATACGTTTTGTGCATTTCTCTTCAAAAGTTATTATTGATTTTTTTTTACTCAAGTAAAATGCTAATAGCTTTTTCAGAACAAAACAATATTAAATCCGTAAACAATATAAATTGTTACATAAACTTACTTACTATTCATCTGATTATTTGATATATTGTATATACCTATGCACGTAGGAACTTCTGTTAGGTCTTGATTGGAGTAAATACTTGCTACGATACTCTATAAAACTGTTATGACCCAATTCTAGATCTGACCTGAGCAAACAATTAAACGTATGCATCGCTGATGTGCTTTTTTATTTACGTTCAATTTTATTTGCATACCTACATACTAAAGCGGATATTTTATGCAAATATTTTCCTCGTCATTTTGTATGTTAGATGAAACAATAATAATACAATTTATCAATAACAAATGATATTACTAGAAAGTCGTGAAGACAGTTTTGAAGAAGAATTTTGTCTATATTTAAAAACCATCCAATCTGTTTTACTTAAATAATCCCATAAAATTTCGTCCGGCTCATAGAGCTTATTCACATTCCAACTCTACTCCAGTTTTAAACTATGTGACTTAACCTTTCTTCTACCACCCTCAGCCAAAATTTTACATGGGGTAATTCCATGGAAACTTGCGCTACGTTTGGAACATAAATAAAAAAATGAAACCAGCCAACCCACCTGCTCATTTTCTTCTTCATTATCTACCTATCTATGTTATTGAAGGTACAATTTGAAATGGTATCTTTATAAGAAAGCGGTGCTCATCAAGCCAAAAGTTTTATTTTTTAAAGAATGAAATATTAATAGGTACTAAACACTCAGCTGAAAAACACTTTGTTCTCAATATAATAGTACCTATTCCTTAGTTTGCTTTTGGAATATACACGGTCGGTTTTCATCAAAAAGCCTAAACTATGGTTGATGCCATCCATCACACACTGCGTCAATTTTGAACGAGATTGTTTTTTATTCGCCTAGAAATAAACAACTTGTGTGTATAAGTAGTTAAACATTTTGTCCGTTTCATTCCGAACTCTTCATCTCTTTTGCCTACAAACTGCGATTTCCATAGGTTGAATTGCTCTAGTGTGCGATGGCCCAATCACTATAACTGGTGCTGACCTTTAAATACCTTAGATCTTAGAGTTTTAAAAAGCTGGTACATATTTCTGTATAAATACAGAAATACTAATTATTTATCATGCATTGGTTTTAAATGTCAGTTGACACAAAGAGCGAGATTTTTTTAATAAAAAAGAAGACATAAAGCCATCTGATTTTGTATAAGCTTTTAACCAAAAATTATGAAAAGCATAAACTACTGAAATCCAAAGCACATACTATTAATTACTTAAAATACATTTTGAAAAAAATTGGTAGAAAACTTTAGTTATTTAGCTAGTTCAGGTTTCTCAGGATCTCTGAAATCTCAGCGATATCTTGCTTTCGCTCTCAAAAAGCTGAGACTGATATTTTTTTCTATTCGCTTGATCAATTTTGATTCCTTGCGGAGAAATCTAGTTTAGGTTTCTGCTTAGTGAAACTGATGGAGTTTGCTCAATGTGATTTCAGAAACGTGAAATTTCTGTATATATTATATTTTTTCACTTTTAAGGGTCCTACACAGCATTAATGTTACCTGTCTATATTACTTGAACGAATATCGATCGTTTGTATGCTCTTCAATGTTCTTGTCGGCCTAATATTGGTACATTGACCCAATAATTTGATTTTCTTCCATTAACAAATGTACGATTTACGGAACTGTAACGACAAATTTTTTAACAACATCAAATAATGATAAATAAATATAAGAAATATCATGAATTTATTTTTGTACTACCTACCTATTTTGCAGTCTCAACCACTTGACGGTTTATTTTATTTTTGTTTGCATAAATTGGAAGCCGCGTATGCAATTTCCTTGTGTATCCAATTGAGGGCCGTTAACTATTTTCAATTATCTAAGTTCAGAGAAAGTTTTTGTTTAATTTGGTTGGTTATTCAGTATAGTAAATACGAACAGAGCGTGCCTATACCCAGTCGATTCATAGGATGGTGTGTGTCACACACTTAACACAATTATGTACATATGTATAATATGCACTATATTTCTCAGACTGATAATTTAAGGGAATAAGAAGAATAATGTGATCTACAGGCACACAAAATTTTATAAATTATACTGAGCCCGAACAACTTGGCATTTCAAACTGAATCTTTCTGTTTTTGTAACTCATTTTGAGTTAAGTAGGAATTTACGGCGCAGGGAAATAATTGCTCCGAAATCTTTTCCGTATGGTAACTTAATCCACTTTTAGTCTGTAATCTGCCCCAATAAAAAAAAATGAATTCCTTTTGGAGTGACAAATTATAACTAAATTATAAATGTCAGACTTGTAACATTACCTTGTCTTATCTGTTTCAATTTTAAAGATGAGACAGTTTTTCAGAGTTTCGTTTCTAAATCGAAAATTCCTATTTTTGGAATATTGTTAAGTAGTTTGGTTTCCATTTTACGAGAATAGTGTATCTAGAATCAAAAGATAATGATGTTTTACCAGACTATTCGTCCAGATGTGGCCTGATAAATATGAAAACACTACAATCCCAAAGGATTTGTCAATGTACATATTTTATTTGTAAAATATATTTTTGACAATGGAGAGAATTGTAGTGAAACTTTTTGTCCTAAATTTCTTTTATGTTAAGAAACCGTAGTGATTTATTTTATATCCCCGTACACAGGACAAACTATGTCCTTAAGTAGTTATGCTTAATGTGAAGTCGACCTTTGTATGCTAAGGCATAAATTGAAATCAATAATTCTTTCAAATATCTATATATTTTTCATATCTTTTTCAATATAATATGTATAGTTGTAAACACGAAAATAGGAGTCGGTAATAAAAGAAATACTAAAATATTTTTAAAACTTCTTTTTATTGAAGTAAATAAAACTGTTCTACAGAGTGGTATTCAAGAAAGGTAAATTAAAAGGAACTTAATCTAACAGCAGCGCTTTTTCTCAACTTAAAAAAAAATTCAAATTCAATTTTCAAAGGTAAGATGAAGTAGCAGTTTAATTTTCAATTAATTTCATATCCCTTTTATGAGATATTGAAAAAATGAAAATACAAACTATACCTATATGATGGTGTGCGTTAGTATTTTATTGTATTGCCCCGATTTTCAATGACAGCCTGATAACGCCGAGGCATAGAACCTACCAAATGTAAGAAACGCTCCACTGGTATATAATGCCAAGCACTTTGGATTGCTTCCCATAGCTAACTATTATTGGCTAGTTTGGCATCATGAACGTCTTTCAAGGTCTGCCCAAATGCTTTTAATGGGATTCAAGTTAGGGGACTGAGCTGGCCAGACCATAACATGAACCCCACTGACCGAAAACCACTCTTTTGACTATCGACTAGTGTCATTTTCCTATTGGAAGGCCCATTTTAGATGCATTTCTTCTTCGGAATACGGTAACATGACACTATCCAAGAAGTCGACATAAATATGTTGGTCCATAATCTCATCGATTTTCTACGGTGTTTGACGGTTTTCGTCGTGCAAACGAAACTGCTGGGAACCAGTGCCACCATAAATAACAATTTTGGACTAATCCGTCCACAAAATGTTTCGCCATTTCTCCACAGAAAACGAGGAAAATTTTCTAGCGAACTGCAAATGTTTTTCTTTGTGTTTGTTTGTTACTAAAGGCGTTTTTCTTGGAGAAGTCGGTAATCTTGCCTTCAAGAGTCTTCTTCAGATGGTCATATCACTCATATCCAAATTTAGCTCTTTAGGAATTTGTACATCCTACTTTTTGGGATCTATATTGGACGATCGCATGATCCTTCTATCATCCTGGCGTGTTATTTTCCATATTCCACCCCAGGACCCATGTTCTGTAACTCTCGCATCGATTAAATCAGTCGAGAAACGATGAAAAATGGAACAAAACTCATATGATCTGTTTTGATTTTCATCGTTTTTCGACTTACAGAACATGGGTCCAGGTTCTTTAACATGTCATATATCATTGGCTATCATTTCGGCGGATTTCTGTATAAGATTAGCCTTCTCTTCGCAACGCCAATATTAACTTTCGTTGTTCCTCGTTGCAATACCTACCACGACCCACTTTTGTTGATAAAAAAAGTAAAGAGTTATTATTAAAGCCCATTCCTTATTAAAAATATTCGTCAATAGAAACTCTATTGTTTTTTTTTTATTTTTAAAAGAATTTTCAATTGAAGCACCAAAATTTCAAATATTAACAGAGCACAGCTATTTTAATGTGCATATCAAATAAGATCTTGAAGCGCAAAAGTAACTGTTTCTATGATCATGAATTGATTCAGGAAAATAAGATCGTAGAGAGTTGGCTCCGTTGAAAAGTGTTTGACCTCAAAACTGACAATCCAGAACTTTGACCACAAAACTGACAATCCAGAACTTATCTTTTTTTTGATTTACGAAGAATTCAACAAAATTGAAAGTTAGGTTAAATTGGCTGCCAGCAAGAAAAGCTGACACACATACATAACCTAGTAGTTGGTACATTGAATTACCGCACGAATTTAAAAAAAAAACACCTACTTGTAAAACAGTTGCGAAATCTTATCAAGATGAAATTTGAACATTTGTTTTGTTCGTCTGCTTCACGGTTTACCAGATATAAAATATTGCAGTTTTATGCCATATAACAAAGAATCAAAAAGTTCGCTAGAAGGTATTCAATAATAGCGTTTTAATTTCATTTCCTATACATAACAATTTTTTTTTTATTTATGTAAAACAATTGTAAACAGAAACTAATTAAACGTATATTTTTCAGCTAAATATCATTTATCATGGATACTTCAGAATCACAAAACAATGTGAAGGATGTTGAACCTACAATTCCTTCAATAGACGCAGAAAAAAATGATGAAATCACCAATAAAGAAAATAATAATCCTCTACATTTAGAGAACAATTCATCGGATGAAGAGAATAGTGAAAAACAACTTACTATAGCAGATCCGCAAAATGACGAACAAGACAAAAATCAATCGACGACAGACGCGCCACAAAATAAAACACAAGAACAGAGAATATGTGAAGACAAAAATGAAGCAATACATGAATTCCCCTCAACACATCAAGAACCTACTGATAAAGAAAAAGACGCTGAAATAGAAAATGACCTAAAGCTTATACAAGCGCCAATACTCAAATTAAATGGTAATCATTCATTGTCCTTAAACGACGATGACACATGCTCGTCAACTACTTCATCAGCATCATCATACAACTTAGTAATAGACCATCCATTAGCTGAGGAACAACCTCCCACGAGCTTACAAGAAAACAATCTGCCTGACGTTGAAAAGATAACTGGGTCAAAATCGTTGAAGAGAAAGCTGAGCTCCTGTGACAATGACTCACCTCAGTTTAAGCATATTCACTTAGATTCTATGATTGAGATTCCAGTTAAAGATGATCATCAGCATGAAATTCCTTTGGTAGCTGAGGAAGAAAGGGGTTCAATCAATGTTCAAAATTCCCCACGGACGGCGTACTTTTTGGAAAAAGGTATAGAAGCAAACCAAGTTCCCAACGAGGAATCACTTCTTTTAAAAAAACCTACAAATCCACAGTTATCCAACAAATTAGTTGAAGATAGTGTTACTCCCCTGACGTTCTCACAACAATTTAATTTAAATAATCAAGAACTTACTGGTGTAACTGTAAAAGAAAAGCCACCAACTCCACACGAATCATTTTCTGGATATAAAAGCAGCAAAGCAGCTTCTGAAACTATTAAAGAAATACCATATCCGGCTAAATTTGTATCACCTCAAGCCTATGGCCCATATCCTGTCTATACTAGCAATAGTGTTCCATCAACGTCATTTGTTGCAGAAATATCTTCTTCACGTTCAAAGCAATGGTCATCATCACCAGATCCTTATACACGAGTTGCTGCAAACACTGCAGTTAAAGAATCAAACCATCCAGCGGGTTCATATGACCTTTATACAACACCTACTGGGAAAAGCTTACCCCCTCCGAAGTTAAACTTCGAATGTTTTCAATGCAGAAATTCTGTATTTGAGAGCTTCTCTCAATTACGAGATCATCACAAATCTTGCCTGTTCGTAGATAATCATAAAAAACTAGCACTAACTAGCTCCGCAACACCCGAACCACTTGCTAATGGAAATGAAAAGTCCATAGTCTTATCGAAACAGCCTGGACCAGTTGAACTGTCAAGTTCGGTGGCGACGACGGCCACACCGAAGGCTAAAAAACGTTTTTACCTTTGTTCTTCCTGCGGCACCTATCACGAGAACTGGAATCTTTTTCTGCACATCCGCGAGATTCACAATCGCCATGTTTGTCTTTACTGCATTCGATTGTTCCCCACGGCGGAAAAACTTTCGCTGCATTTGGAAATCAAACATGATCTCGAACAGAATCACTTTAATTCCGAAGAGAAACTTCGTAGTGTGTCCAAAGGTGAAGGTAATTCCCGCTTCCTAATGTGTTGCACTTGTCAGCATGTTTTTTCGGAACATGAAAGATTCTCAGATCACGTGTGTACAGAGTACATCCAGCCCTGTTCCCTATGTGGCCAGAAAGGACGACATTTAAGCAATTGCAAAGCTAATCCAGAGAAACGGCAGAAAACAAAGAGAAAGATAAAAACAATAGAGGCTCCGCCACCTCCACCTGCGATAGCAACGAAAACAAATAATAAACTTCCTAAAATGTCCACCACAATGGCGACATTTTCGGCATCTGGACAAGTAAGTGATAGCAAAGTAAACAACATCACCCAGATGGTAGTACCAACTTTACCACTTACCCTGCGCACTATGCCAACTCCCTTCGAGTTCTCTAAACAGAATGGATATTCGGAAATGCCTGCCTCAGCAGGTGGTGTCGGACACTCAGGAATAAAACAAACTTTAGAAGACTTCAATTATCATTCCGATGATAGTACCAATATGGTGATTGATGAAACTTGCAGTACAAATAACTACTTCAATCAGATGCCAGCTGTGAATCCATTCAAGGCTTTAGATGAACGAGAACGACAGGAGGCAATCCAGAAAACTGCTGAAGTAAAATCCACACTACCGCCTGACAGAGTTCCCGAAGCAATTCCTGAACCAAAGCCTCTCATTGTTCCGAAAATAAAGCTCTGTGTTCCAAAAGAATTCCAAAAGGCTATTTATATGGAGATGTCATCAACAGATAGTAACGAGGATGAAGATCAAGACCAGGAGGAAGCAAAGTATGAAGGAGAACAAGAAGTGCTGCAAAGTTCGGAGCTATCTATATCTGTTGAAAAAAATAGGAAAGAAGATCATCCGGGGGGCAATAATTCTAGTTCAGCGGATGAAAAAGATAGTGGTCAGGAAGACGGAGGTGAACTTAATTCCAAATTAGATAGAATACTTAAAGCAATCGAAAAGACTCAGTGTGAAATTCGAAGGACGAAAGAAAAAATGATGAGAACTTCGCCCGCAGTCGTTGAGCATTCAATTGAAAATCATTCAGGTGAAATTGCTACCACGCAACCAGTCCATGCTGAAGTTTTGTCAATGGAAGAACCAGTCCAGGGTGAGGTTTCGCCTATCACACCAAACCAGGCAGAAGTGCCAACTATGAAACTAGTTCATGACTCCATTGAGGAACCTGAAGAACCCGCCGCACCTTCGACCGAGTGCGTTTCCGAATTCGAAAATGGCAATATAAGTCCCATAGTAATGAATGAAAGTGTAAGTTTCACAACACCAGAGCGTGGAATGTATTCGCCTACTCCGCCTCCAACGCCTAATTCAATGTGGCCATCACCTTTATATCAACCAGAAGATAGTCCAGCTGTCATACAAGCTGTCTCTGAGCGTGAAAACATCGAAAACATGGAGAAAGAATACGAACATGCGAAAGAGCAGACTCCCGAAACAGAGAAAATGAACAGTTCGTCAGAACTGGATGTGGAAAGTATTCAGAATCAAGAGGAATCCACAATGGATATCGAAGAAAGGTCAAAGCAAACACCTCCAAACTCATCTCCGTTGGAAGTTATGGACTTCAGTCCTGTTATGGGAGCTGAGAGAAAACTTGATGAAACAGCGACAACAGAGGAAGGAAGCCAACCCACACCGGATATCGACGATGATGACGAGGAAATCGAACTGGTAAAGGAACATGTACCACCGGCTGATGGAATCGAAGTAGCCAATGATGATGTTTTGATCACTGAGCTGCTGCTTGACAGACCAATTGAAAAATTCGAAATAATTGAATTTGTTCGATTGTGCGTGAAGGCAGTGTACTCTTTATGCCTCTATTGCAATCATGCAAGGCGTATTGCAGTTTGTGGTCATAGTTTGGTCCTCCATCTGCTGGCTCAGCATCGTTTTGCTGCTACCGTCGATTCAATCACAGCTGAGGAGCTCCTACCATCGACAATTGTGTCGAAGCTGAAGAGCTTTCTGCCTGACTTGGAAGAGCATTATTTCAATTTGGAGAGTTATGCTACTCTGCCTTCTAGAGAGAACACAACCGTAGCTGTCTGCAATGAGAGGATTTTTGAGTGTTTTCAATGCAGGTTCTCAACGAGAATGCATAAAGACCTCTATTTGCATAACAGAAAGATGCATCTTAAGACAGCCATTCTATGTTTTATGTGCCGGTCCAATTTCTTCAGTTTCAGTGAAATTTTATGTCATATTTGTCCGGGTGCGCCGAACAAGGTAACAACGTTTGACATCAAATTCCGATGCTGTTTGTGTGATATCGATGGAATACCCTCACCATTCCGACTGATGGTGCATCTCAGGAAGAAGCATTTCGCATGTGACATCTGTTTGGAAGATTGTCACGTCCAGGCTAAGTATGCTTTATTGATTTTCTATAGATTTTATGAGAGTTTGGAACTTTTTTTTTTATTTTTTTAGACTTTCAAGCCACGTGTGGAAGCATAAACTTCATCATTTGTGTTATCGATGTGGAATTGCATATCGGAACAAAATGGATATTACAAAGCATCTTTTCTGGAAACACGGAACTGAAAGTATCATTTGCAAGCGATGCCTACAAAAACGCTGGCGTCATGTGTATCACTTTTGTGTGCCTCCTTCATCGTTTACATGTGATGCTTGTAGTTTGTGTTTCTCCAAGGCAACTTATTTGAAAGTCCATCAACGAGAACATACGGGTGACTTCCGTTATCCTTGCACCGAGGATGATTGTGAGGAAAAATTTGTGTCAAGAAAACTGCTTATTAAGCATAGTATCAAACATGCTCCACCGCCTGAGGTCAAAGCAGAAGAAGAGAAAGTAGAAAATGAAGAGGTTAACAAAGATCAACACGAAGCCGAAGTTAAAGCGGAAGAACCTGCCCCACAAGAGGACACACCCGTATCCTTTGAACCAGCTGATATCAAAGAAGAGGAAAAAAAGTCTGATGACAAGAAAGTAGAAGAGACTCCAGAGGTTGGCTCAAAACGTAAAAAGAAAAAGAGTCGCAATAAGGAAAGTTTAGAGGATCTTAATTTGATTGCTCCGAATCTCTCGGAGAGCGACAGTAGTGGCGAATCGGATGTTGAAAGACCTAAGACTGATGAAAAAGAGTCCCTGGTTCCAAATATTATGCTCTCGCCTCCATCCGAAGAAGAGAAAGATGAAGAAAAATCGGAGGCAGCTGACAAGGATGCTGGAAAAATCATGGACATTTGGGAGAATTTCAAATCGTTTCAAGCCAGCCAGCAGCCCAAAAAAGATGAGGACGATGATGTAAAATCTTTCACAGACAGTGATTATCCAACTCCGATTCTTCATGTGGCCTCATCGGATCATGATTATTGTGCAATGTATAAAATACGGCCGCGAGTTATTACTGAAGACCGCAGTGCGGACTTTCCAATGGATTCGGAGCCAACCGACATCACTTCGGACACCGAAAATAGAGTACAGGATCTAATGGAACGAAAAGAGTCAATTTCGCCGACCAAGAAGAAACGAAAATCTACCGCCAGTCATTCGTCCTCGAGTGGTTCAAGTTCGGATTCAAGTTCTCGTTCGAGCTGTTCTTGCAAGACTAATTGCAGTTGCTCTAGTAGTAGCAGTGGATCGGGTAGCAGTTCTAGTTCGGACGATAGTGATAGTTCCACTTCGGAAGGACGTCGTCGAATAGCTAAGAAGAGGCAGGAAAGAGCCGATCGAAGTCGGTTAAAGAGTGAATGTTCTCAGAAGATTAGTATGTCAGAATACGTAGACGTTGGTGGAGTTGATGAAAAGGAGCCAGTTGTTCCAGTTATTGTTAAGGAAAAATTGGAGCCTATATTTATCGAGACTGACTTGGAGACCGCAGAATCAGAGACAGATGAGGAGTTTTATGATGAGCATCCTCAAAAACTTGCATCAGAGATGTTGGCAGAAAAACGTCTGCAACTGCAGGAACAGATGCGCCTCAGTCCATCACATAATTTTGATATTATGGAGAACAGTCGACCATCGACACCATCACTTCCGGAGGAAATGGTAAAGGAGAAGAAAGTCAAACTGAAGAAGAAGAAACGTGATCGTAAGTCAACTTGCAAGTCACAAGCGGTACCACCCATTAAGCTGAATTTGTCAATCAATAAAGTAGAGATTCTTAACAATGAGCCAGTGATTCACCATCAAACAGCAATGCAAGTTCCTGAAGTCGATTTGATTCCACCCTACGATTTGATAGCGTCACCGGGTGTGGCAGAGCCGCCTGTGGCCCATCAGCCGATGTCTACACCGGTTATGCAAAACCACACAGTCAAACCTGTTCCATTTTTCCACACCCGAATGAGCGAGGGAAGCAGTTGTTCAGATGCCGACAGCTCTCTTAAAAGGTCACAGCGTGCGCGACGTCCGAACAAATTCTACGGTTATACCAGTGACGATGAAAATATGCAAGGCACTCCATTAGTGATTGGGACTAGAACATTCAAGCCCCAGCCACCTCCACAGTTAACTTGGAGGAAGGAGGATCTTCCAGCTCCTTCGAAGAGTATACTCCTAAACAAACAACCCCGCGTTCCGAAACCCCCTGCTGCTCAAAAAGCTCAAATAAAGAAGCGTGTGCATCAGAAACCCAATAGTTCGAAAAAGAAAATACACCGATTGCCTCCCATACCGACGCTGAAAATACGGCCCCCGAAATTAAGTAAGCCAGCAGAGGTAGCAGTTGCTTTGCCTCCTCCCCCGCCACCGATTGCTAGTCATCAATCATATTCTTCAAGTCGAGATGAATCGGATGACACTGACAGCAGTGATGATGATTTAGAACTGCCGACAGGAAACACTGTACCAGCCACATCAATAGTTCCAACGTGGAATCCAGCTCCTGCACCAGTTATTATAGAACCACCACCACCTCCGCCACCTCAAGCATCGATGTTCAATCAAAAGATTCCTCCAGCATTGCTGCCAAATCCAGATTTTGCCACCATTCAGTATTTTAAGCGTAACAACATACGCTATCCAATAGCACCACCAGCTGGTGCTAGGCAGCCCAGAGATGGAGAGAGTGTTTATTGCTATTGTCGGTGTCCCTATGATGAAGTTAGCGAAATGATTGCCTGCGACGGAGAGAATTGCTTAATCGAATGGTTCCACTTCGAATGTGTGGGGATAATGGTTGCACCACAGGGGAAGTGGTTCTGCGCTGAGTGTCGACCGAAATACTCCAATGAACTGTATCCGCAATTGTCGTAATGTGAAACATCGCAATATAGACAGCTTTTAAGGTGAGTTAAATAAATTAACTAAAAACTAGCTGTTACCCACCCGCTTCGCTGGGCTTAAATTTAACTTTCTCATTTTTTTGTAGTACCAAATATAAAACAATACCTGCCATACAATTTTGTTAAGCCTTTTCTGAAAAACGATACACATAATTTGTAATGTCGAATTCCTTTCAACAAAAGAATCGATTCTGTTCCGATTTTTTTCTAAACAAAATGGATTCTTTTCTGTCAAAACATAAAAATCTTGCATTTTCATTTTTTTGTTGCAACGTATTCTAAATAATTAAACAAAATATTCCACAATATTTTCCTCAAAATATTCCACAATATTTTCCTTAATCACAAGAAACAAAATTCGATTCTTTTACGAATTCCTTTCAAATTACAGAAACAAATCGATTCGTACCGATCGATGGTAACCAATTTTTGCTGGCTCCAATTAGATAATATGCATGTGAACAAAATGTGGTTCCAACAGAATGGCGCTAGGTGCCACACAGCGAACGCCACAACATCTACTCATCTTTATTGAAAAACCCCATACTTTTACTTAATTTACCTACTTACCTAGGTAAGGCAGATATAAGCATGGGTAACTAAAGGAGTCAGTGGAGCTTAAGTATTGGGTGCCTCCCTGAACCATCTTGAATTCTGAACGAATTTTAAGACGTTTCTCAGTGAAAAAAAAATTGCATGAGTGCCGGGACTCACGGTTAATATGTGTAAACATCAACGTGTGCGGATCCAAAACAGACTTGTTTATGCTTGAAAGGGATCTTAAGATTTTTTTCACTGAACGCATCCATCCTAGTATGCAGATCGTAACGTTGTACACCGTAACGTTGCACACGAACGTGCACGTTTTTTTTTTCACTCTACCGCCAGCATAGATGTTTACACATCAAAAATATGCAAATATAATTTTAACTTAAAACTAGTGCATAGATAAAAACAAAACAACTATGTATGTAACATATTTTTGAATATGCATTATTTTCTGCCAATTGGCAAACTAATTAATAGTTCTAAACCTTTGTAGCCCTATCTCAGAATCCAGTCTAACAGACCCCCGTGTATTCATAAAGTATTAAGTAATTTCAGTTTAAGACGAACGATCATCTAAGACACAATAAATATTAAACTACCTCTGCTAAATCGTGTTGGGTTTTTATTTGAAATATAATAAGTCTTTTACACGAATAATAAATACAACAAAAGCAGAACTCAAATCCTGCTGTGGAAAGGTTTTTCACAGCTACTACCTCTAATTGATTTAAATTTGCTCGAATTCCTCCGATATTTGATAAACAGCAAATTTTGTATCAAAATCGTAGGAGCCGTTTGCTTTCTATTTCCCATACAAATTGTAATTCAAAATCTAAGCCATTTTTAATATTTTGAATCTGTCTAACGCAAGTAAAAACACTTGATGGATGTTTTTTTTTTTTTACTATATGCTTGTCTTTTCTAAGGTCTTTTAAATGCAAACTGAATGGTACTTGTTAGAAGGAATAGAAGGATAGGAATGATTTTTTGTTGGCACAGTGGACAAAGAAATAAGGTGTTGATTATCTCTTGTGGTGCATAGTGCGGTCGGCGGAGGGGTTTTTCAAGTTTTCATAGACCGATAACCTAGGAATATGTAAAATCATATAATAACAAACATATATTAAGACGGCTGCGACTAGACATGAAAATTTATAACCGTTATAACAGTTTTTCGCCATTAAAAGTGGGTGTGTGTTAACGCGCTTCGCGCGACTTGAAAAAAAAAAACTCTGGGTGTCTCAAGTATGCCCACCGGTGGAGGGCCCTGGCCCTGCGGCGCCGCATAAACAGTACTTTTATAAACCAAAACTATTATAATTGGCATTTCTAGAGTCACTTCCATTTTATAATCATCACCTTCCTTTGAATATAAAAATAAAACCAATAATAAAGTAGTTTATATAGTTTTATTTAATTATCCTACTCAGCATAATAAACTAGGCAAGTAAATAGTGTTTCGAACAAATTTCATCATCTGAAATAAATAAAACTAAATCTTAAAAATATTTAAATAGAAAAATTAATTTTGCAACTATGAAATCCAAAACTAGGTACGCATCATCAATTCATCACTATAACAATTTCCCATTAAATTAAATCACGGTTTTTGTATTTTCTTTACAGATCAATTCTTACTACCAATGTCGGCGACAAAAAAGCTTTCGGATTCTTATTATTCTATCGAATTGTAAATTATGTATCCAGTGTTAAAGTTAATTCAATAACATTAAAAAAAGAAATGTATCTTTTAAAAACAAAAACTTAAGAAATACGCTTATTAATTATAAATTAATCTTTAAACTATTGTGTAATATAATCTGGAGGTTTATAATGGTATAATTGAAAAAAAAAAAAACAAAAATCATTGAATACTTTAGTAGAAATATAGTTGAATTAATAAATAATTATTGTGATTTCAGGTAATTTAATCAACAAACGATCTAATTTTGTTATTCTTGTATATATGTAATCAAAATCTTTATAAACTAAATTCTATGTACATTAATAATTGCCTATCTTTATAAATAGATCATTATAAATACTAATAATAATAACGTATAAGTAGACGTTTAATTAATTTAGCTGGGATGTTTAATATACATCCCAATTAACTAGTTTTTATGTTTAGTTGTGTACGATATTCATACATACATATATAAATAGGTGTATAAACATGGATGTGATTCTATTAGTTATTTCAGTAGAACACAAAATAATTACCCAACTTAAAATTTTTTATTTTACTTTTTTTTCACATAGAAAACAAAAGTTTTTTTCTTAATTTTTACTAAATTCAAACATGTCTGTGAAATATATTCAAATATATTAAAACCTAGTAGTTATACAAGAAATAAATTATAATAACAGTTTAATGTATTGTTAAATTGTTCTTGTTCTCTATAATCGGTTATGTCGAAAATATATACTGATATACTCTACACAACAAATAATAAAAACAAAAATGAAGAATACAATAAAATAAAAAAAAAATAATATTTACGCATTTTTTTATTATTGATCGCAACAATGGCAACAGTGTTCAAGAAATTCTAAAAATGCTGGCATAATTCGAAAATATTATTATTCCAGCGGTCGGATATTGGTTTTCAAAAAAATGTTGATACAAAATGATGAATTTATGAACTTTTAAGGTTTTTGTTGTAGCGGATTGGAAATTAAAATGGCGAATAATTCTCATAAATAAAGGGTTCGCCAAATAACTTTTTTTTTTGAAAATGGCGCAAAACATCGAGTGTAGCTTCGGCTGTGTGGCACGTAGCGCCGTCCTGTTGAAACCAAATGTTGCCAATATCCTCCTCTTCAATTTTTGTGAATAAAAATTCTTTCAACATGGCCCGATAACGATCGCCATTGACTGTAACGGCCACTCCTTGCTCATTTTCGAAAAATGGCCCAATTATGCCTCTGGACCAACATCCGCACCAAACAGTGACTCGTTTTGTGTGTACCGGCTTTTCAATGTATGCGTGCGGGTTTTCTGTGCCCCAAATGCGACAATTTTGCTTGTTTACTACCCGCCAAGATCAAACTGAGCTTCATCTGAAAAGATGATTTTTTTTGGCAAAATCGGCATCTTCTCTAAGTCGATCGCAGCGCCACTAAGCGAAGCGTATACACAACCATATTCGTTCAGCGGAAGGATAAAACTAATTATCTGTCAAATCAGACATGAGCTTAATGTTACCATCACAGATTTGCCACATGAAGATGAGAATCCCCAGCAGCCATTTTAATTTGCCTACAAGTTTGAACTGGCAGTTATCAGATAAAAAATGAGAATGTGTGTAAAAAAACCTCACACATAGACAGTAGGGATCTTCACACACCGGTTAAATTGTTGTTGCAAATCACATCTATTCATCGACGCGGGAAGAAATTACAAATACAAAAATGTAAACAAATGGGTTTTGGAGGGTGAAACGTACGAAACATTCTCATCTTCATATGGCTAATCTGTGGTTACCATTCACGAAATAAGCACTAGTTGAAAAAAAAAACGTTAGATGGCGGACCCTTTATTATGTAGTTAATGGCCGAGTTCAACGCACATCTGAATATTCAGAATTCTGAATTTTTGAAGCTCTTGATTGGCCAGCTGTCAGAAAAAGTTCTGAAAATTCAGATGACTTGTGACAGCTAGCCAATCAAGAGCTTCAAAAATTCAGAATTCTGAATATTCAGATGTGCGTTGAACTCGGCCAATATAGCTGGAGAATACCGACAATAATGGAAGGTATACTACTTTGTTTTGCCGCCATTTTGGTAAACATTAGTCTTGACAGTTCATATTTGGCAGTCGTGAAGTAGACACGTGGCAAATTTATTATGGAAAAATATTCTATAAACCAACGTGTTTTAATCGTTAAAACATTTTATCAAAATCAATCATCGATTACTGTGACAATGAGAAAGTTACGTGAAATTTTCGGGAGAAACAACAAAACGCACTATTTATCGTGTAGTGAATGATTTCGAAGAAAGAGGGTCTGTAGGTGATAGGCCCAAGCATGGACCACAACGTACTGCAAGATCGGCTGAAAACATTACTGCTGCTCAAGGAAGTGCTACTTCTTTGAAAATGAAAACGGTGTAACGGTAACTGTGAATGGGGAGCGATATCGTGATATGATTGAAAACTTTTTAACGCCACAACTGCATGCTTTGGGCTTGATTAACATGTGGTATCAACAAGAAGGTGCCACATCGCATACAGCCTGGATTACAATGGAATTACTGCTAAACCTCTTTCCACAACAAGTTATTTCAAGAAATGGTGATGTTGATTGGCCTTTTGACCTGATTTGACTGCTCCGGATTTCTTTTTGTATTCCATACATAATTGCCGACATTAAATAAAACATTTATCAATAGAAGATCCATTCCCTTTCATTTAATCAAAAATTATAAACAAACAAAGTAGTATACCTTCCCGGCGGACACCCTGTACATATGTACATATATGCCAATTTACAACAGTTTATTTTTAAACAAATCCAGGTCCCTCCCCTGACTGCACTATGCGGCAAAATCTCAAAAAATGGTTTTGAAAAATTTCGTAATTACGAAAATCTAGGAAAAAAAAGGTCCCTAAGTTCGATATTTCATATTTTTAGCAGTTAACGTACCGATAGTTTAGGGAAAGAAGTACACATTATACATTTTCGAAAATCCCATGATTTCTTTATAAAACCGTCATTATAGTTTAAATTTAATTTAACAGTAAATTTATACAAAAATAATAAAAAAAAAGTTGTAATAATTATTGTATTAAATTGCCGATGGCTACTAATGCCGAGTTAATAATTGTTGTGTTCTCTAACCATCAAAAATTAGAGGAAAAAACTTTGAAATTCTTGTTCCATTTTGTTTTGGCAACACCTATGATCGGGAGAAATAAATTAACTTCGGATTTGTATACCTAAAGTTGTTAATAACACAGGTTAACAAATATCGGTTAACAGTAAAATGTTTGTTTAGACGGTAGCTGACGCTTTTTTTGGAATTCGTAGCCCGAAGGAAGGCCGATTACCGCTGGAAATTGGGAAACTATTTTTAAAGTTATGTATAACAACGCAACGATTACTGAAAGTACTAATCTAATCCTTCAACCTTTAGGTTAATTCTTTCCAATATCTCTCCAACTTTCTGATCACTTGGTTTTGGTAGGGCGATTAGTAGGGCATACGTTTCTGGGGCGCTTGGTCTATGTTCGAATCCATTTAGTAACATATTTATTATTATAATTATTTTTGTTTTAATATTTAGTAAATTCAAATCTTCATTTGTGATCACAGTAGTTTGCAACGCACCGGATTTTGAATTTCTTCCCCAAAGCCTATAATAATCAAAAATCATTTCCGAAATTATTGACATTGAAGTCGAAAACACCATCTTGTACTTGAGCATATACAATTTTAAGTTGAAACGTAACGCAAGCACACCTACATTGTATGTATACCTTACCTAGCTTCGTTCGTTGAACTTTACCCAGGGTTAACCTAGGTTTTCTTGACAACCCCAAGAATTGTCAAAAAACCTGTGTTTTCCAGTTCTCAAAAAACGCTCAATGGCTGTTGATATTTAAAGGGAGAAAAAAAAGTTCTCTGCTTTGATAATTAAAACTTAAAATTTGTTACAAATATGTCTTAAAAATGAATAAGAAACAACTTCTAACTTTTCTTCTTTCTATTTCTGTTTACTAGCATTAAATTTAATTCGTGTATTGTTTCAATTTATTCTTCAAAAAAAAACAATAACCTTCAGCACATGAATCCGCACAAAACATATGCTTAATAACTATCATGTCTCTTTGGCAGTTTATTCTTTACCTCAACTCGCCACAGCAAAATACCTAGTTCTACTTCAGGGCGAGTTCAGGGCGACCTCAGGTCTCAAAAAACACAGAATTTTTTCACCAGGGTGACTTCAGGTTTTTCAAAAAACGCTTTGGGGCGACCCCAGGGTAACTTCAGGGCTCAACGAACAAGCCTACTTTCAGAACTTTAACACTTGACATCATTAACCGCGTCTTTAATTCGGGTCGTCAAATAATTTCTAATACCATTCAACGGCTAAAGTGCAGAACCTCGTGAGTCGTTTTTCAGAAATAAAAAAAAACTACTTAAATAACAAATAAATTGATCTTAGCTATCTTTTAATCTGAACAATATTGTTACGCTGAAAATGCCAAAAGAATCGACAATTACTGAGATCACCGACTTCCGAGACCTCTGAAATATAAATGACAAATTGATTTCTGTCGTTTTGCATTCGGATCGGCGAGATACCTCATTTATTTTCCCAAAAATGTATTCTAGATTAAATATTTCAAGATGACCTCGACAGTTTCCACGGATCAAATCTTAAGTTTCATGCGATTTGTGGCAAGTAGTCTCGTGAATCACTGTTAAGAAAAATATTTGTTGTCTTTAGGTGCCTTAGGCTGTATTCGATCCCCATACCTTCGACGTGATAGACCTATTGATTGACCATTGAAAACCATCATTTACAATTTTGATGACTAATTTTGAGACGTTCAGGAAGTGAAATCGGTTATTATTTTGATGAAAAATTAAAGCTGATGGCTTTAGTTATAATTTTTATGGGAAAAAAATTGATTCGGTCCCAAACTTTGCCATAAAACGACGATTAGTTTTTCAATGGTACAATAGTTCAATCATTCATTGAAAAACGAAAATTTTGTTTGGCAAGAATTGATAATTAAGTCACCATATTCATATTGGCATCAAAATATGTCCTGATTTCCTCAAAACCAAACATTAAAATTTTCAATGAAAGCTATAACTGGCGCCTTACGCCACGGACTGTTACTACCGCAGCTGGGCTTCAGCTATTGTGTTTATTGAATATGATACGGATGAAGGTGTAAGCCTGAAAGTAAAATGTGACAAAAGGAACCATGAAAGGCGCAAATGGTGAAAACACTGACGATGACGAATCGATAGGTTCGTGTCTATTATTGGCTGAATGGGCACAACTATCATGCACACGCCTAGCTCTATCTTCACTGCTTTTAGTCTGTTCAAATTGGTTTATTATGTTTCGAATTGTTCGCTCGGCAGGATAATTTTTTTTCTGCAGAATATTTGAACAATTTTAACATTTCAAAGACGAATACAAAACATCAAATATATTTATAAATATTAAACGATTAGAATTTACCTACACAAACCATTATGAAATGATGCATTTCATTTTAGTAAAAGTAATTAATTAAACAAATACTAATACATATTGTAGAATCTATAGGTATCTATTACCACATACCGCGAGGCACGTGCATCAACGCACACAATGCACACATAATCGACAAAAAAAAATTATTAAAACACAAAATAGGAAAATACTAAAAATACAAAAAATTCATTCAAGCGCCACAAAAGTCAATAGTTTTCATTCAAACGCTAAAAAGCTCATTGGTAAATGTTCATACATATGTAAGTCTGAACTCTGAGGGTAAAATATATAAACTTACTTGTATTTAATAATTTTTATGTGCGCATGAATCAAGACCAGGACACTGGTCACTTATCGGTAGACATTTGAAATATAACGGAGAATACTTAACTTGGCATTGTGTATGGAAATTAAGGAAAGCAGTTACACTGACAGAATTTGTTTTATAAATTAATTTTAGTTTCAGGATTTTATTTGAAGATTAAATAGTTTACACAGCAATCTGATAACGTTAAAAATTGTCAGGTGCTTCGATCAAAGCCTAAAACGGACGAAGGTATAGATTTCCTTGAATTTTTGAACAATAAATTTGAAGGAATAAAGAATGGTCAAGTCTAATAAACTGACATTCTATGTATGTATGTAATTCTCAAGAGGAACAATTTGAATCTTTGTTTGATTCTTTATTAATTGGCCCAAAAAATAGGAAGGTAGGTACTTCTGAACAAGTATGCAATACTTTTTATATAATGGCCTTTTCGATTGGTAATCCGGGAGAACGATTTGATATGTGTGAACCCTTCTGGAACGATTCTGAAAACAAAATCAGAAGCAAATTTCTCTTATTTTCAGAAGAAGAACTGTCATTCTGACTCCAATCGAAAAGGCCATAAGATTTGATATGAAATTTAGAATGAAAATACCAAGAATATGATGCACAACACCCAATTTGCAAGGGTTGTTCTGGCGTAGGTCAAGTCATTGTGCAATCGCAAAACATACGTAGCACATTTGTAGCATGTAATGTAACAAGAACCAGTCTATTAAATATTGTTGAAAATTCCGTTAATCATAAAAAAAAAAATATTATTCAACAATTTTTTTTTGAGTGCATCCATTAGCATAAATAGTAATTTCCTTCCTTGTAGAGTGAAACACAGGTGACCGTCAAAAAGAATGGACTATTGGTATTGGGGCTCAACATGATTAACGGTCATCAAAGTAATATGGACGTCGTTTTCGTTCTGTTGCTAAAATAGAGCGCCACATTTGAACTTCGATTTAGTTAAATGAGAGTCTTTCGTGGTAAAGGACCTTTGTCGGTAATTTTTTTTTTTACTTCGTACTTCTACTATCTTATGTTCGGTGAAGAAGAAGTGAAAAGTGTAACAAAACAATAATTAAAATGAGCTGAAAATGGTTACCCGCGCATCAAGTGTACCGCATTCTATAAACAAAATAAATACTTCACGTAATCGAAAACCTTTACAAACACCTCCAAAACATAAGGATAACCTACCACGGTCGAGAAGTCTCAATAATGGGATTCGACAAAGGAATTCCGGGGGTAGTAATAGTAATGACAGATCACGGAATACCCCTGTCTTTTTACGATCCCGTGATAATGAGTAAGTCCTGGCATACATATAGTTCTGCAACAACGAACGGCTGATGGTGGGGCGGGCGTGACAAAGCGACGGAAGGTTTATTGTTTAATTTGTTTAAAACACGCAAAATGGATATTTAAGTTTAAAACTAGAAATATGACTTAGATAAAAGTGATAAAATGGAAAGCTACCTAGTTTATTTAATAATATAGTGTCCAATCCGGGATAGCACTTTATAATAATTATACCTACCTTTTAATTTAAATGTGATGTTCGATAAGTCAAGGCTCAAGGGCATCGATTTTTTAACGGTTTATTTATTTTTTTAAAATACTTTTTTTCTTGTCAAAAGGCCATAGTTTATTGAACTGGGTTACTGTGTATATTTTAGTCTTGAAGTTCATAAATGGATGTTCTTGTACAATACATGCTTGAAGCCACAGTAGCTGTAATCCAACACAATTAAGTAATAAAAGTTACAAAAGACAATAATAAATTTCATAAAGAATAACGTAAGAAAAAAATATGCAACCAATTCCTTACCAGAAATTGAAAGGTACCTGACCTATTGTGGTTAAAATAGAGCATGGGAAATGCGCCAGCAGCCATTCATATTGATTTGCGCCATAGGCATATAGGATCTTTGTTCATAAGGACAGGTTAGGGATTTATGAAAACAAAATTGATGGCTGGATCTGAAGTTCCTTACTTGTTCTTTTGACTCAAGGCTATTTATATAGGTGGTTAAACATTTAAGATGTAAAGTATTGGTGAATAAATACAATAGAGGAGAAATAGCTATGGATCTCTGCCACCAAATGTCAGCCAAAAAAGTCGTGTGTTTAATAATAGTGATTAATATGTAATAAAATTAGTTTTTTTTGTATCAAACACTTGAAAAAATGTTCACTAAAATGTTTAAACACTAAGGGCCAGTTCCACTGTCGACACTTACCGGAATAAGTGGCACTTAAGTTTCCCATATTAGGAATTTAAGCTAAATTTCATAGCCTGCGTAAGTGGAACTTAAGTCAACAAAATCGGAGACTTAAAAGCCACTTATTCAAGTAACAGTGCGCTGTGATATTGCGCGTTAATTTTTCACATTGCCCACTTAAGTGCCACTTTTCTGACTGTGAAACTGGCCCTAATTATATACGTAATTCGATCGCAAATTTAAGTTTTCAGTTCCAAATACAAAAAATAATCAAATGACCGGATTTTTAACACTGCCAAGAGCATGTAAATATTTTCCAACCAGGGACTTTTTTTGTTGTTGTTTTTAGATGTCAAATTAGAAAGAGAAAAGACAAAGACAAATCTTGGAAGACCTCTATACTCTGTCCAACATAAATAGGCAGTACACCTCTTATGGGAAAACTTTTTCAAAATCAGTAGCGTGCCATATTTTTGCACCATATTAAATTGAAATATCTCCTCCACAAAAAGTTGTTGCACACGGAGTAGGTGCCCTCATACCCCGAGTAAAATTCAATTGTTTTTTTTTTTGTATTTGAAAATCATTTCCATGATTAATAAAAAAAGCCAACGTAGGCTTTTATATCATTCGGTGTTGTTTTTGATAATAAATCAGTTTTTCTTTAAAAATTAGGATAATTATTGTGAAGATTGGCAAATGGCATCGTTCAATTAGAACTCTCGCGAGTTAGGTACTTATTAAAAGAATTTTGCTAAGGAGTATCTGGATTTTGATACGGAGTTAAAAGCCATTAGGGAGTAAGTTCGTATCCTAAATCAACAAGTAAAATGGCACTAGCTTCATTCCATTCCATGATTTTAAATACGCGAGAATTTTTCCAATTTCGTGAATCATGCACTGATCCTGGCCATGAAAGGTCAACACTCGTTAATTCATCTCTGGAATTGCATGTAGCCTTAACATTAATACTTTTGAATCCTTTTCTGTTAACGCACTCGTCCATCTAAACAACTGCTTTGATAATAGGAACATGAGTGCAATTAATTGCATCTATCGCTAAAGGAAAGTTGTATTTTTCTTGCTATTCGCGTCTTATATTCTATAGTTCTTCAGCAGTTGTAGGAAATTTTATCCAATTGACTTCTGGATTACTGCCGTACTTACAATGGACACAGGTTTTAGAGACCGTGGACTAGTCTATTATCCAATGTCTTCTCCAACTGCAGTTTGAAAACTTGGATCAAGGAAAATTCGTATTTTTTCAATGCTTGTTCCTGAACTATTCCCAAGAAAATGATTCGCCAAGATATGCACATTTTCATTGTTGAATCTGTATAGAAAGCGAAAATCATTTGAAAATCCTTTTATAAAATTTGATCTTGCGGTTTAAAATTGGCATTTAAGGAAAACAAATTATAAAGAGCTATTAATTTCAACGTTGAGCAATGGAATGAGCTAACTCACAAATCAGAGCAGGCGCTCCCATCGATGGAGTACGTGCTTTGCTTTATTCATATCTTTTAATGGAGCAGGTGCTTATTTTGAGGAGGTGCTCATCAAACACGTATAGATCCTCAATCCTTGAGCACCTTCTCAGGTGTTTTATTCATACCAAATATAGCACCTGCTTTTAAAAGCATAGTTTTGAGAAGGTGCTCCTTTTTATTTATACCACCCATTGTGTAAAATGGCCTTGTCTAAACTCAGATTACCGACCTGACATTTTGTATCAGCCTTTCAATGAATGTAAAGAACTCGACAAGTGTATCTCATCATCATCATCGTCGGCTCGACAACCGGGGTCCGGTCCTGGCCTCCTTCAACAAGTATCTCCACCCATCCCGGTCTCGAGCCGCCGCCATCCAGTTGCGCACCCCAAGGCTCCGGGCGTCCTGGTCTACGCCATCTCTCCAGCGCAAGCATGGTCTACCACGCTGTCGTCTACCATAGCATGTACCACAAAGAACTTTCCGAGCAGGTTCCTCTTCGCTCATGCGAGCTAGGTGACCTGCCCACCGGAGTCTACCGAGCTTAATTTTTGTCACGATATCTGCTTCAAGGTAGATTGCGTACAATTCATGATTGTACCGTCTCCGGAAACGTCCTTCCTCACATATGGGGCCAACAATTCTCCTTAAGACTTTTCTCTCGAACGCGGCTAAGAGGTCGGAGTGCCTTTTGCTAAGCACCCAAGTTTCGTATCCATATGTGAGTACTGGCAGGACCATGGCCCTGTACAGCAGCAGTTTTGAAGTTATGGTGAGATTTCTGGATTTGAAGAGCTTTGACAGACTATAGTAGGCTCTGTTGGATTTGAGAAGCCGCCCGCGTATTTCTTCTTCTATATTGTTATCGGCTGCTACTATTGACCCAAGGTATTTAAAGGATTGCACCAGTTCAAATTCGTGCTCCGCTACCTTGATTGTTTGACCAACTGTTCCTCTCGCATTCGACGCCACCATGTACTTTGTTTAACCTTCACTAATGTGCAGCCCCAGATTTTGTGCCGCCTGCTCTTCTGGATGAAGGAATCATGTACAGCTTGCTCGGTTCTTCCGATGATGTCGATGTCGTCTGCGTAAGCCAGTATCTGGCTGGACCTGTTGACGATGGTCCCTCTTGTTGCCGTGCCAGAGTCACGGATTGCTTTCTCCAATGCCAGGTTGAAGAGGAGGCAGGCCAAACCATCCCCTTGTTGGAGTCCATTAAAGATGTTGATTGGTTTGGATAGCAATCCGGCTATTTTTACTTGGCTTGTTACGTTGGTCATGGTCAACCTACATAGTCGTGTCAATTTATTTGGGATGCCGAATTCTCTCATGGCTTTGTAAAGTTCTACCCTGGCTATGCTATCGTAGGCGGCCTTAAAGTCTATAAACAGGTGGTATGTTGGGATGTTAAATTCTAGACATTTTTCCATCGTCTGCCTAAGGGTAAAGATCTGATCAGTTGTTCATTTGCCTGGAATGAAACCACACTGATATTGTCCGATGATGGTTTTAGCGTATGGGGTTATCCGGTCTTGTAGGATAGAGGAGAGTATCTTATAGGCGGTACTCAACAACGTGATACCTCTATAATTGCTGCACGTTGTGACATCTCCCTTCTTATGTATGGGGCAAATGATACCTTTTCGCCAGTCTTCTGGAATTTCTTCATGCTCCCACACGTGCACTATAATCTCATGAATTGCTTGACGTAAAGCTGGCCCACCGTGTTGAAATAGTTCGGCTGGTATACCATCGGCTCCCGGGGCTTTGTTTTTCTTTAGTTGGCCTATAGCCTTCTCAACCTCTTCTATGCTTGGTGGCGGCAACATAGGGTACTCTTCTTGAAGTAGTGGAGCCTCCACTTCTGCAGTGAGCTGACCATTTAGCAATTCATTGAAGTACACTTCCCATCGCTCCAGTATGCTTTGAGGATCGGTGATCAGATTTCCCTCTCCGTCCTTGCAGTATGTGCAGCGTGGTGTGTACTGCGTCATGTTTCGGACGGATTGGTAGAACTTCCGCGCCTGGTGCGGACCTCGCTCTCGGCTTTTCTCTATTTCACAGATTATGTTCTTCTCCCAGGCTGATTTTTTCTGTCTGTGAAGCCGTTTTTCAATTCTTCTAAACTCTTTATATTCGTCTTCGCGTGCCCGCGTTCTATGAGATTGTTGCATTGCTCGGTACGCAACATTCTTACGTTCAGTCGCTAGCTTGCATTCATCATCAAACCAGTCGTTCCGATTTCTACGACTGCTGCCTAAGATGGAGTTGGCAGTACTAATGACAGTATTCTTAAGGCGTGTCCACTTCTCATCTACGCCCAGCATACTGGCTCCAGGACTTACTCTACCCAGTTCTAGGGCGAGTCCTAACGCATTACCAAAGGTGATACTGGTGTTTTCATTGCGCAGAGCAGCCGTGTTGCTTCAAACCTGATCGGCAGAAGCAATACGTCTTCGCAAGGCAATCCGCCCTCGGAAAACCATACCAACAAGATAGTGATCCGAGTCGCTATTGGCACCTCGGTACATTCGTACCGTCATCAAGTTCGAGTAGTGGCGACGGTCTATCAACACGTGGTCAATTTGGTTACGAGTGACTCCATCAGGTGATACCCAGGTGGCTTTGTAGATATCTTTACGCGGGAACCTGGTACTCGCAACGACCATATTTTTCGATGCTGCCAATTCTAAGACTCGAAGTCCATTGTCATTAGTGTTCTCATGCAAACTATGGGTGCCTGCGTAATGCCTGAATACCGGCTCCCGACCTATTTTTGCATTCAAATCCCCAAGGATGATTTTTACGTCATACCTTGGACAGGCATTGAGGGCCCTCTCGACTTGTTCGTAGTTAGTCTCTTTTTCTTCGTCTGAGGACTCCTCCGTAGGTCCGTGAACGTTAATGAGGCTGATGTTCTTAAATTTGCCTCGCACGGGTAGGGTGCATAGCCTTTCGCTTATAGCGTTAAAGCCGATGATGGCAGACTTCATTTTTTCGCCGACTAGGAAGCCTACCCCGAGCACATGGTGTTTTGTATGGCAGCTGTAGTATAAGTCATAATCTTTCTTCTGTAGAACACCATTCCCTGTCCATCTTATTTCTTGAAGTGCTGTTATGTCAGCTTTATATTTTGACAGGGCATCGGCTAGCTGCTGAGCAGCTCGAGCTCTATAGAGCGATCGTACGTTCCATAAGAAAATTCGTAAATCGTTTTTCCGTTTTCTTTGCGTGGGTTGTCGTCGTGAGATCAGTCCGTTTCCGAGGCTTGTTGTTGGTCTCGAAATTCTTTTAGTTTTACGGAACAGGGAATTAACCTGTTGCCAACCTGTGGAACCAGCCCGATCATATTAGCCAAACCTTTTTAAAGGCTTGTTTCTAGCGGCCGCCGCGAAGAGGCTATGATCACACGTCCACCAGTCCCGAATAGTTAGGGCACGTGCATGTTTTCGCATGCTACATGTTATTCCCCCTATTCGGCTAATGGCTGACCGCCAAGTGTATCTACTTATCAGATATTGGTGTCTTGATAACAGTTACATAAACTTATCTGAAATGCCTATCCAAAAAGCCAACTTGAAAAATTTACCTTGTGAAATGAACATCAAGCACAACTAGAATATTTTATCCACAGTAGATTTATTTGATGAGGTCAGGAGCAGTTATTATGGTATGGATGGACACTAATATTGTGCCTTTTACTTTCCAAGCTATCAATTAACTTGAATGAATGTTGTCTTGTTTTTTGGTGTTTTCGAGTAAAGTTGTTATTATAAGAACTTCCAAGTACTAAAGCTAGTGCTTCAACTTGCTCAAAAGTAATTGTCAATTATATGTCATTAGCCATCATTTGTCAACACTATCGACTTGCTTTTACTTTTAGTCAATGATGGTGATGTCTTTACCAATTTATCAATGCAGTAAAATCAAAATTTACCAAACAAAAAATGTATCTACATAAGTATGTATTTACTATTGAAGTACTTAAATGGGATTCTATTGTTTTATTAAGTGTAAACATTAAAGCAAAATTAACAATAGACAATTTTGGTGTTTTATTATCTGAGTTCTTAACCTAGTTAACTCGTCTATATTTAATGATGATGATTTATTTTGTGCTGTACAAGACCGAAAATTGGTTATTCTTGTGCGTTTTTATTCAAATATACATACACATTATGTATGTGCATACATAGGATTGGTAAAAACAAATCCACCTTGGGATTTTAGTCAAACCTGACATTACTTTAATAGAGAACACCAAAAAAAGGGGTCCGGTTATTCCGACTGTCTGTCTGTGCCACGACCTACAGCATAAACGAAGCGATTTTCTTAAAATTATGAATTAAAGGATTTTTATTTTTAGTGATTCCCTAGAGGGGAAATTGAAATTTTGTTACTACCGTTATGAAAAAAAACTATCTCAGAAACCGCTGTGACGATTTTTATAAAAATTTAAATTAAAAAAAAATGGTTTTTGGATTTAATAATAAAAAACAGATTTTTTTTCGAAAAATCAAATGAAATGGAGATAATAGCTTCGTTCGTTGAACTTTACCCAGGTTTGACCCAGGTTTTCCTGACAACCCCAAGAATTGTCAAAAAAACCTGGGTTTTTCGGTTTTCAAAAAACGCTCAAGGGCTGTTGACAATTAAAGCAAGAAAAAAAAGTTCTGTGCTTAGATAATTCAAACTTAAAATTTGTTTCAAATATTTCTTAAAAATGAAAAAATACAACTTCTACCGCTTCCATTTTACATTGCTATTTATTAGCATTAAATTAAATTTGTATATTCTTTCAATTTGTTTTCCAAAAATAAACAATAACCTGCAACACGTGAATCCACAACAAAACATTTGCATAACAACTCATGTCACTTTGGCAGTTTTTGCTTTACCTCAACTCGCCACAGTAAAATACCTAGTTCTACTTCAGGGCGAGTTCAGGGCGACCCCAGGTCTCAAAAAAAACAGAATTTTTCACCAGGTTGACTTCAGGTTTTCAAAAAACGCTTTGAAGTGACCCCAGGGTGACTTCAGGGCTCAACGAACAAACCGAATGAGGCAATAGAAGTTTACTGTTCACCGAATTCTGCTCGCGATAAAGCCATGGTTTCAAGGGCCGGGTGATAATTTTTGCCACGCCCGCCACGCCGGCCGCGCCGGCCGCGCCGTTGTGAACACAGGCTTCAATTTCAGACGCGCAAATAGTCCGCTATCATATGGCGCGATAACGGACTCCATTCACAGTTACGTTCTGGTCGGTCTCATTTCTGAAGAAATGTGCGCCGATGTAATCGCAGCTCTTGACCCTAGCGCTAGCCGTGTTGCCCTTCAGTGCAAATACGCCAATTTTGCTTATTGACGTAGCCATTAAACCAGAAATTGGTCTCATCGTCGAACAAAATTTTAATGGTATAAAGACTGAAACGGTGCCGGGCTAAGCCTTTCCATGATGCAATGTCAAACAATATTATTGAAAACAAAAAATACCATGACAGTTTGACATTACTTACGTGTTTTCTGTTATTGATTCCTCCTTAAAAATAATGTCACAAAATATTAACAAGTATAATACCAAACCTATTTTCTTACGAAACTCTAGCTGAACGCAACCTAAAACAGTGACATTTCGTGCAAAAAAGTAGACATACCTTTTTCACATTTGTCGCGGTCAGAGTGACATATAGAGGTAGTATGATACTAAAAATATAAAAAAGCCATTTGGACATTTCAACTTTTATAAAATCTTAAAAAGATGCTAACTCATTTAAAATTTGGAAAATCCTCTTTTAATCCTAGCATCATATACTAAAATTGCTTTAACATTGTACTAAATTGTCTAAAAGCTTGCGCCAATATACCTCTTAGGCCCATTTGCTGAAACGAAACTTAAATATTTAAATTTAACATAAGAAAGCTCATGTGACAGTTTACGCTGAGGAAAAAGTAGAACATAGCCGTTTAAGTTAAACATATAAATCCTTACGTTTCGTATGAGCAAACGGCTCTTAATAAATCTATGTAAATCTTATAATACCAAATTTTCATTGTCATCGTCTCAGCTTTTTTTCACTTAAAATTAATAATTTTTCCTGAGAATTCGTGTAAGTTTTAATTATAAGGACCAGTTTTTCAGTGCGAGATTAAAGTAAAACCCAAGTTTTAAATTGTATAAAAATGTTCACAATACACGAATGGTAAAGTTCTATATTTTCAGATTTCGACAAAGTCAAATATAATCTACCCTAACGTTTTTAAACAAAATAAGAACAGTTTTTTGAACCTACATCAATCAAGTAATGAAATTCCTTTCACAATATTTCCCAGTTCTTACCTAAAAACCCTCGCCCGCTGTATAAAATTACAACTTATGTAATTGCTTATGTACCGGTACATATATGAAAAGTTCCTTGTAACATTTTAACCAATTTTCTTGTCATATCAGAGTACCTACATATAAAAACATTGCACGTAGGTATATTATATTAGCTTCATAAAGTACATATTTCCTATGTATATTTAACCTATATTTTTGTTTATATATTTATGTTTGATCATTACTTATCAAAAGAAAATAATTAATTTCCGTTTGCATTACTCTTAATGGACGGATATTTTTTGTTTACCAACTTCCTGCAATTACTTGTAGGTAATAAACTGTTAATGACGAGGGAAATATTGGAGAAAATTGCTACGGACTAAGACGCTCATACTAGAAAATTGTGCGTAGTGTGGGAGGGTTACCAGTTCAATCTTAACAAACATCATCAGCAAAAAGTCGAGTTAAAACGATGTCAACATAATCGTTATTGAAATACCTATGTATACTAGACAAAGTCCTATGCAAACGATTTCCCGTCTTGGGAATTTATGTAAACATATTATATTCTTCGCAATCAATGAGGAGTTCTCAAATTCAAAAAAAAAAATGTGTGAGTGCCAAGAGTGCAAAGACAACTTTCGAAAAAGTAACTTTTTACTATCCGTTAAAACAAACAAAACAAACAAACTTATAGACAGGCACGTAGCCAGGGGAGGGGCTTGAGGGGTTGAAGCCCCTCCCGAACTGATTTGTATCTATACAAATTTAGTAAAAAACTAAAGATTTTTAATATCAATTCAAATCTATAAAAATAAGAAGATTATCTGGGTATAGTTTATTTGATTTGGGATCAGTTAAGGACTTAAATTTCTTCGTTTATATTAGAAGAAGAACTCAAAATATTGCAAAATAAAAATAAAAAAAATTATATTATCTCAGAATAATAAAAACCACAAATGAATAGAAATAATGGTATGGGTGACTGGAAAACGTTGATGCTGGAAAACTAAAAAGATGCTGCTACCCAATGAAAATAGAGCTGTAATAAGACCTAAAGGGTTTTCCAATAAGAGGTGTTATTTTGAATAGCCCGCTATTTCGGTAGCTGTCACTTTTGAAGCTGTCATTTTTTGACATTTGACAAGTAGAAACTACGCCATTAATAAAAATGGAACGATACACGCTTCAACAACGCATTGAAATTATTAAAATTCACTATAAAAATGGTGAAAATTTGGCAGAGACGGTTCGTAAAACTAAAACATTTTTGGATCGTCGTGAAGCACCTTGTCGGACCGCAATACAGAAATTGGTGGACAAATTCGAGCTGTTGGGACAAGTTAGTGATGTGAAGAATAAGACCCGTGCAGGTCGCTCAAGAACAACTGAGAATATTGCTGTTGTAGCCCAAAGTGTTGAAGAAAACCCAGGTTTGTCCATTCCTCGTCGTTCTTTGGAATTAGGCATTCCACAAACGTCATTACACCGTATTTTGCATAAAGACTTGGGTCCTTGAAATGCATGAAAATGATCCGGAATTTCATCGAAAAATCATCTTGACTGATGAGGCCCATTTCCACCTCGGAGGCTACGTCAACAAGCAAAAACTGTCGCATCTGGGGATCGGAAAACCCAAGAGTTATTGTTGAAAAGCCTCTCCATCCTCTACGCGTGACTGTTTGGTGCGGTTTATGGTCCGGCGGGGACATTGGACCTTACTTTTTCGAAAATGAGGCTGGAGCAACAGTTACGGTCAATGGATTGCGCTATCGAGAGATGATTAATGATTTTTTATGGGCGGAATTGAATGGTATTGATCAGGACAACGTTTACTTTCAACAAGACGGCGCTACGTGCCACATAAGCAATGAAACCATCGATCTTCTACGGGAAAAGTTTCCGGACCGTGTTATCTCTCGAAGAGGTGATCACAATTGGCCACCGAGATCTTGTAATTTAACACCTTGCGACTTCTTCCTTTGGGGCCACGTGAAAGATAAGGTCTACGCCAACAGCCCAGCGTCGATTCAAGACCTCAAAGATGGAATTCGTGAGGCTATCGAGGACATAGGGCAGCCACTTTGGGATTTGGTTTTGGAAAATTTCATGAAAAGGATATGGTCCTGTAAGCGTGGTCGTGGTGGCCATTTGGCTGATGTTGTGTTCCATTATTAACGGCATACCTTCCTCTTTATAATGAAATAAACATCAGATCATTTATCTCGAAAAATGTCATTTTTCTTTGAATATCAAAATAACACCTCTTATTGGAAAACCCTTTATTATGAGATATGTATCTTACTCGGCCACCAACAAAATATGGAAAGATAAGGGCTCTCCTGCAGTTCAGAATTGAATCTGAGGACAACAATTTAAAGAATTACGTCATTACCAGCTCCAAAATCACAGGCTATTTGAGCTCAGATGTACAAAATGAAATCCTGGAGACATGTTCTGATATTGTTACAACCGATAACCGATTCAAGTAGTTTCAATACCCTCGCTAAAGAAACAATTGATGTTTCTGGCGCTGAACAACTTTCCATATGCTTTTGCCATCGCTTGCAAAAAAACTTTCCAAAATATCATAAAAAACCACACCAGAGAGCAAAACAAAAAGCAAAAATATCGTCGAGTGATCCTTCTACCGAAGTTTTGAAATTGCTAAATATATGTGACAAAAATTACTTCAGAGGTATTAACTTCTTGCTCACGATTTTGGGCACACTTCCAATGACAAGAGCGTGTTGAAAGAATCTTTTCAACGATAAAAACGATTAAAACAGTGTCCCGAAGCGATATGAGCAATGCAAGACTAAACGCACTTACTTTGATGTTCATTCGGATATTGATGTTGATCCAGATGAGGTGATTGGTCTCATATAAAAAAAATCAAGACTTTTTCTGCTGTAAAAAAATGTGTAGGCATACAAAAATAATTTTTGTATGTATGTTATGGACTCAACATACATTTATTTAAAAACTAATAAAATCTACGAATTTTTTGTTCAAAAAATTGTTCGTAAGACTTGAAAGCCAGCCCCCTCCAAAACAAAATCCTGGCTACGGCCCTGTTCATAGGGCTCCTTATATCTGTTTATAAACCTTTTTGACAGAATCTCATTTCAAAGTATTGATATATGAAGCTACCCTCCACTCCAGAAAAAAAAAACTATCCTTATCTCACCCTCTTTCTGTTGAATGAGATTTATATGACTGCTGTCAATCACCGCGACAATATGTACTATAGAGGTACTGAATATTTAATTACGCACTTAAGTTATTAACACCGTCGTACAATTGTTATTGAATTGATCCCGATATAATACCTCCGGGAACATTTTTTTTCTCATTCATACACATAAAATTGTCACTTTTCGTAGGCATAGTATTTGATTGATATCCACCACTGGGTCGCACGAACTTGCTCTTATGTGCGATCAGACTGTGGTTCCTAAGTCTAAAATAAATTAGTTATGGGAGCATATATTTTACCCATTTGTCAAATCTTATCATCTTGTCAAATCAACGCGTTGTACACCATCTGATTTCTTATAAAAATAAATCTTAATAAATAATACAAAAATTTAAAAAATCGTAGGAGTGGTTTTAAAAATAATAAATTTTGTATTTATAAAATTTTGTTAACATTTTTAAGAAAAAAAATGGGTACGTCAATTTGAATTATTTATTAATGTAGAGTTAAAAATTTAATTTTACAAAAAAAATGGTCCACCGGTTTTCGAAATATCGAATTTTCAAAAAATTATTTTGTAATTATTTTTTAAAAATTCAAAAATATTTTTTTTTGAAAGTTCTGATATCCAATATTATTTAAACTTATTAGAAGCTTCTGTACAAAAAATTAAATTTTAATCAGTAAGTCAGATAATGAGATAGATAATGATGATATGTACTGTTAATTATAGATCAATGGAAACTTTAATAATTTTAAATTAAATTAAAATAATTGTATCAAAATCGTAGGAGTCGTCTTTGAGAAAAAAAAAGATTTTCCTTAATGGTTTTTAAACATATGTATGGGAGATACCGTTAGTTTTGGTTATAGAAATAATTTTTTTTATAAAATCTTCTAGGTAATGTTAAAATACTGCTTTTTGCTAAGTTCAATAAAAATCGACAGAGTAGTTTTTAAAATATTGAGTTTTCAAAAAAAAAATTTCAAACTTTTTTTAAAAACCAAAAAACTATCTTTTTGAAAATTTTGGTAGACGATATTATAAGGAATGTGTGTGGAACCATTTTTTTTACTAAACGGCAATTTAAATTTGTTGAAGTTGTTTTAAAAAAAATTTGTGGAACTGATTTTGGGAAAAATACTGGGGTTTTCCATTGGTAAAATAAATCAATTTATATTTGATTCGGATCTGTCAAACAGCCGATTTTGACCATTGTTGCGTTCCATTGGGCAAAATAAATGGATTTATTTTTGATTTAAAATCAATTTTGCAGATCTAAATTTTTCGGCAGATATACCCCTCCCTGTACTAACACTAACATAATTTACAGCTGTCAGTTTGCAAATGTGTTTTTCGAATTGAATAATTGATTTCAGGTGTGAAAATTGTGTTAAAAATATGTGAGAAATAATTGATCATAATAAATGGAAGCAGTTTAAAATGAATCGGTAACTTCATCAAGCCCATCTTTATCTTCTAAAAGTGCATCAAGGGATGAAATTTATATTAAATATTGAAACGAAACTACACGAATACAATGACAAAAATAAATTAATTTGAATTCGTGTTCCATTCGCGGTGTTCTTGCTGCACAAATCGAAATTTTTTAGAAATTTTTGAATTGATTTTTAATGTTCACGTGTCGTTTCGTCAGATTTTCTAAAAACGAACATCATTCGAACGACCGTCGATCGACAATTTTTTTGATAATTTGCTCTGTCGGACGACCGCTGTAGTGAATTATAAATGTGAACTCCAGTCGAACGACCGATAATTTCAATTTTACATCTTTTTTCTAGTTTGTATGTAAGATTTAAAGGTAATGGTTTGCAATCGAAGTAAAACATTAAAATAAAGAGAGTGGCAAAACTGAAACTGATGCACTAGAATTGGTGTAAATTAATTACAAATTATGTCGGTAAGATATTCGTTGAATGTGAACCACGCTATTTGGAGTTGTTTTGATATTACTCTGCTTAAAATGTTTGATATATTAAACCGTCATAATCTTAGAACTTGGCGTATGTACTTCATTTGTTCCCTTTCAAAAAATTAAAAATTGGTTGATTCGTTCTGTTTCAAACCGTTCTATATTTTTGGGTATAGCAATTTGGATTACAGGTCGTCACTTTTGCCTCGAAGAAAATTCTCATTCTTTTTTAAATAAAAGACAGACCTTCTCCGACAAGTAGTTTATTCTGCCCATTACTGAACTTAAATTTATTTCCAATTAATTTGAATCTTTTAATAAAACTGTACGTAAATAAAAGTTAAACCATTAAAAAAATAACTCAGTCAAGTTGTCTTACTACGACTACACCATTCTATACTCCTTCACATTTACTTGGGCGCAAAAACGAAGATCTTTTAGCCAGATTAGCCGAAGTGAACTGCTGTATACAAGCAAAATATCCAACCTAGATGTATTTATATGTCGATAATGTTTATATTGGGGGAGTGATAATTGAGTTGACTATAGCGTGATGTTGAATAAAGGAAAGGTAAACATTAGGACACGCGTCACGGGGATATTCACGTGAAATAAATATTAAGGATTTTTCCTCTAATTTGTTGTCTGATGACATGTTTTGTTTTTCTTTAATTCCCCTGACAAGGATATAACAATAACATACATATCTAGGAGTATTAAAAAATCAAAAACATGTTGTGATTGTAACCATTCGGGGAAATGATTTTGTTTGCCAACAAAAATATAAAAGTTAAAATGGAACACTAAAGTAGGCAACAAAATTCAATTTTCCAATTGAGTGATTCAAAAAGAGTGAAGCCTCAACTTAAAGGTTCTATACAACACTGACTAATATTTTCAGGGAGTTGGATGGAATGTGCTCGTAAGACGTAGGTAGTTATTATTTGTTCTAAAGTTTTGAATCTGAAATTTTCAACATAAACTCTTGACATTTTTGCAATTTGGAACATCCACCAGACTTCAGTGCCATAGAAGTAAAAAAAAAAATCAATAGTTTGACAGAAAAATATGTAGGGAAAACAAAAACATGTGATTATGATTGGTCGATTGTTTGTTTTCCCTACATATTTTTATGTCAAATTTAGAAAGAGAAAAGACAAAGATAGTTTCTGGAAAAGCCTAATTCGATATATATTTACTTGTTAATGGATCTCTGCCACCAAATGTCAGAAGTGTCAGTGTGAAATTAAAAAAAAAAAAAAAACAATCTGACAGCACTCCCTGGTTGGAAAACAAAACCAAATGCCGAAGGCACGAAGGCGAGCCAAAAGAGTCGTGTGTTTAATAATAGTGATTAATATAGGGTTGCTTAAACATCGATAGTCTATCGATAGTATCGATAGTAAAAAACTATCGAATGTATTGATAGTTTTAAAAATACTATCGATAGTTTTTCGCCCCACATCTTTATTAGTGGTTTAACCTATAATAAGCAACATAAACTAAAAAATACACACTAACACTTACGGCCATATTATGCACTCGATCCACCCAGATTAAAAATTTACATCCTCATGTAAAGCATACAAATTCAATATAAATACACCTGGATTTAAGCTTTAATCTTGAAGTATCTAGTGAGTAATATGGCGGTTATACATTCATACGAGATAAAAGATACAGAAACTGCAATATCAGCTATTACACTCAAGAGTCATGACTCTTTTCGAAATTTAATTAGTGGGAGTGATAAAAGAGATCGGATCTCACCTTCCAACTCGTTTAATTTCAAAAAGAGTCATGAGTCGACGTGTAACTCTTGCATCGATAAAATTTGTTCGAGAAACGTTGAAAAATGGAACAAAACTCATATGATTTGTTTCACTTTTCATCGTTTCTCGACAAAATTTTTTTCGATGCGAGAGTTACAGAACGTAGGCACTGTAGAAAGTGGTATCACCTGTTGTTTTTGTTCTACGTGGTAAGTTTAATCAAATTCAGTGCTTACGTTCTGTAACTCTCGCATCGATAAAATCGGTGGAGAAACTTTGAAAAACGGAACAAAACTCATGTCATTTGTTTCAATTTTCATCGTTTCTCGACTGTTTTTTTCAATGCAAGAGTCACAGAACGTAGGCACAGGTTCGAATTCGTATGGATAAATTACAAACCAACGGCTAGGGCTTTTGAAATAAAAAATACTATCGATAGTTTTATCTTAAAATTATCGATACTATCGAAAGCGCTGACTATCGATGTTTAAGCAACCCTGGATTAATATGTAATAAAATTAGTTTTTTTTTTTGTATCAAACACTTGAAAAAATGTTCACTAAAATGTTTAAACACTAATTAATACGTAATTCGATCGCAAATTTAAGTTTTCAGTTCCAAAAACAAAAAATAATCAAATGACCTAATTTTTAACACTGCCAAGAGCATGTAAATATTTTCCAACCAGGGACTTTTTTTGTTGTTGTTTTAAGATGTCAAATTAGAAGGAGAAAAGACAAAGACAAATCTTGGAAGACCTCTATTGGATTCAAAATGGCGAGTAGTAAAAGAAGAAAAGTGCTTGGAAGCTGCAAGAACATTACAAGCTGTGAAACTATACTACATAACTGCAGTGTGTCACCTATCATGGTATTGAGTATGGTATGGTATTCATACCATGGTATCCATACTATATGTCTGTCACGGACATTACTTGTCACTTCCACACATTTCTTGCGCAGAAAAATGTTCACAAAAATCGCAGCGCTCTCGGGACTGAGCGGCCACATTCGTTACTAATTAGATGTCAAGCGCTAAAAAAGACGTTAGAAGTTAAATATTTCAGAAGAACTGACGATGGATGGCATCTAAAAAAGTTCTTTTTTTATTAAAAAAAATAAATAAAAGAATATTACTGCCAAAGATACTTCAAATAAAGATAAGAAACCTCGGCTGGCATTGCGGTTTGCCTATACAATCTAAACAAAACAATTACAAATACAACAACATAAACAAATTGGTTTTGGAGAGTAAAACGTAGGAAGGTTTGACATCATTGTTAATAGAGTATCTTAAAGGTTTATGCAACAGAGTTTAATGCAACAACCACTGCGTCCCAAGAGCGCTGCTGTATACTGGAACCACAGATTAGCTATATGAAGATGAGAATGTTTCGTACGTTTCACCCTCCAAAACCCATTTGTTTACATTGTTGTGTTTGTATTTTTTTCCGGCGTCGATGAATAGATGTGAATTGCAACAACAATTTAACCAGGTGTGTGAAGATCCCTACTGTCTATCTGTGAGATTTTTATTCACACATTCTCATTTTTTATCTGATAACTGCCAGTTCAAGCTTGTAGGAAAATTAAAATGGCTGCCGGGGATTCTCATCTTCATGTGGCTAATCTGTGACTGGAACTCGAATAAAGTTGGGTACCAGCAGTCCATAATAATAATACGTTAATGGTTTGAAATTTAACTCGAGTGAATTTTCTATTTGTCGGACTGTGGAATGCGTCCAGATGTTGTGGATTACAAATTTATGTTTGACAGTTCGTAGAAGATAAGTTTTTGGTGGCTTAGAAAATATTAAAATATTTTTCTACAATTTAAATTGGAATTGGATTCGATCAATTCAATCAAAAGTAAAAACAAAAAAGTTCGTACATACTCTAGAAAATGCCTTAAAAGATTTATGGTATTCACAGTTCTTAGCTTATATGCAAGAGGCAGTTTAGTCGACAGGAATTTCAAATGCGAACGGCTAAGATGAGAAGCATTTTTTCATGACTATACAATTGCAAATATATGAATACCAATAATAGTTTAGTTTCGTTTGAATCAGTTTTACATTTTTTTTTTTTTGAAAATTCGAGCTCAAAGTTAAAAACGCACATTCTTACCCCAACCATACTTTAAGCACGTGGATTCAAGTAGTGCATTTTATTTCTAGTTGTTTCTGGTACCTATGTACATACATATAATAATTCCCTTTAATTACGTCTTTGCTCGGACAACCCATTCGACTAAAATATGTTAATTTCAATTGTATGGAAATAAATAATAAAACATTCCCTTGTCTTAAAACCACGTAAAGAAAGAATGTTGCTTCACTTTGGGGGGTTTAGTTTCGAGAGAAAAACGTATGGGTTTTTTTGAGGAAACTAATCAAACTAATTTAAATACTAAGACATGCTTCATACATACCTACTTATTGCGTTTCATTTATCAACAAATCTCCTTATAAGCTTACATGAATATTCATAAAGAGCTGTTAAAGGTTTCTTAACCTAACACTGACCCAACCGTTGAAGTGACGCCTTCGTCTGATTTAGAAAATCTGATAAACAAAAATAAACCACTATTACTCTACCACAAGAAAAGCAAAAGGGTATTGACCTAAGCAAAAAGAAATGCAAAAACAATCCAACACTGAATTCTCGTAGTCACGCAACAACAAATCCCTAGTGAACATGACCTTCGTCATCACCCTTGAATTTGTTTTTTCTTTTTTTCTCATATTATTCCACCTCTAATCAATGTCCTACTCCAACACCATTGTATCTACATACATATATTGTACATATATCAATTTACAGAATTGGCAGTGCGGATACGTTGGAAATTGTCGCATCCAAATCCACAGGAAGCGAACCCTCAACTCCAGATGACAATATAAATGTAGTGGTACGTGTGAGACCGCTAAGTGAAAAAGAGAAGCGTGGAAGTCCTGATATGGTTCTACAGTTTCCCGGAAATGGACAAGTTATGGTAGATACTGTTTAACTAATTGATAAATCAAGAAGCTTCTCTGAACTATATACTGTTATTTTAAGATTGAAAGCCAAGGCTCAGGAACGAAGGCCTCACGTAATCGGGAAAATATTAAGGTGTACACGTATAATGTGGTATTTGAGCCTGGAGCAACGCAAGACGATATTCTGGACTATTCTGGAGTTAAGAGAATTATTGAAATGGCAATTGAAGGATTTAGTTGTACTGCTTTTTGTTATGGTCAAACTGGTTCGGGTAAAACGCATACCTTGACTGGACCACCTGAACTGGTAAGTTGAGAATAAATCAATAAACCCTTTGTTTTTAGAAGAAAGTTTTTTTTTCAGTTTGCTGGGAAGCCCAATCCGAAGGATCGACGCCATGGACTTATCTTCCGATCGTTTTTGTACCTCTTCCAGTTGATTAAGAATCGCAAGGAAACACATTTTGTATTGAAGGCTTCATTTTTAGAGATTTATAACGAAAAGGTGAGTGGAAAAATTATTTAAGTTTAATATAAGGGAAGAAGTTTGATAAAGAGTAAACATTTTCATTTCATTCCGATCACCGCAGAACTGAGCTTAAATGCTTCATTGGACCTCAAAAAAGCTTAAATATACAAAATTTTAAATATAGTTATAATACATACCTATACAAACTTATGGGAAGGGGACATAATCCCGAATCCCTAAATTCCGAATGCCAGAAAATGAGAATCCCGAATCCCACTATCCCGAATGCAGAAAATACCGAATGTCAAAATCCCGAATGAACAAAATCCCGAATGGACAAAATCCCGTATTTCAGCCATTCGTGATTATGTTCATTCGGGAGTTTGGTTATCGGAATTTTTGGCATATTCAGGATTTTGGCATTCGGAATTTTGTACCCAACCCAACACTTACGCCTTGTTTTGCAATTGTAGTAGTAATATGACAGTTTTCTTAATTTATAAGAAAATAGGCAATACAATTATGTTTTAATTACGTTTGTAACATGACACCCTAATTTGGCTCAATGCGCTAGTGATTTGAATTTCAACAATATGAGGTACATATAATTTTCTTATGTTTTCTTTTAAGAAGTCGTTTCTTCATGAATATTTTATGAGCAGCCCCAAATAAGCCGCAAATATGAAATGCAAGACAGACATTTCGCGGATCGTTATTTTTCAAGAACGTTAATTATAATGTTTATAAAATTGCAAGAGGATTTTTAAATATTCCTATAGTTAAGAAAGTAAACAATTCGTTTGTAAATTGTATTCAATTTTTGTTTTTATAATAATTAATAATAATAGAGTTCTTGATCTGTGAAACATGTGAAGTGTTAAAAAAATATCGTTGGAGTTTTCACAGTCATTTTTCATTTTATTACTCGATCCTCTATATACAGGGTGTCCCATAATGAATGGTCCAAACTGAAACTTGTGTTAGGCCAAGTCATGACCTCTCAAAATTTAGTAACTTATGGCGAATTCCTTTCAACAAAGAATTGGAATTTTTTCTAAACAGAATCGAATTTTTTCTAAACAAAATCGATTCTTTTCTGTCAAAACAAATCTTGCGTTTTAAGCAAGATTTCACACTGATTTGCACACACACGATGAAGACTTGACTTTTCTAATACGTCAAATTGAAAGTCGCGGAATTTTTGGAAGATGAGTTGTTTATTTTTTGGTTGCAACGAATTCTACATAATTTAACAAAATATTCAACAATATATTCAGTCAATATATAGATATACAAATAATTTATAGTGCGTTGTTCATTATCAAACACAAATTTGACAACAAAAAATTTCTTTCGCGAGTGAAAGACGTGTTAAAAACAATTTTCTTTAAAAAATATATGTGCAAATAGAAGTTCAAACAAATAAAATGCACCAACAAATTGGCACCGTATAAGCTGGCTAATATCTTTTATTTATTAATTTAATTCTATTGGTAAAACATTTTTCTCACAACAAAAACAAACAACCTCAATAGTTTTGTGAATAATTTCTTGACGATTTGCGTCAATTGCAGCTATAAAGTCACAAACACAATCACACCAAAAAAAAATCGATTCATTTACGAAATACGAATTCCTTTCAATTGACAGAAAAAATTTGATTCTGTTTAGAAAAAATTCGATTCCTTTTTTGAAAGGAATTCGCCATTATTGTCCGCACACCGAATCATAACGGTTTTCGATCAACGGCTGTTTTCTGAAATTATGGAAAACTTCTACTTTGAACCAGTTTTTTGATCACCCTGTCCATTCCTGATTTTTATTTTAGTTTTTTTCGTAAAATACTGTCCAATAGTAAGACCAATTTTTGTCATTAAAATATTTTTTCACCATTTTGCTAAAAAAAATTTTAGATAATATCTATAATATTTTGACTAAACCTAATTTTTATTTCAATTTTGAAAAGAGCATCCTCCTAAAAAAATTGTATAATTGAACACTTGATTTTACTTGTTTATTAACTGAAGATCCCTATTGTTTATGTGTGAGGTTTTAACTTTTAACACATACATTCTCATTTTGTTTTTGCAAAATGACACTTCAAGCTTGTAGGCAAATTTAAATGGCTGATGCCGAGGATTCTCATCTTCATGTGGATAATCTCTGATTCAAATCTATCATGAGTCGTACACACACTTTGAAGCTGAAATTTAGTGTTTCCGTTTCATTCTCTTATATTTTGTCACTGGAAATGGAAAGATTAAAAATGATTAAGTTTTTCAGGCATGGTAAAATTTGTTAACTTCAATTAAAGTACCTATTTTATATGAGACGTGATAGGAGAATTGCGAATAGTCGCTAATTTTGACAGTTAATTACCACCAGACAGACCCTTCAAGTAAACAAGTCCTTTTTGGATCCGTGCAAGTAGTCAATAACGTATATAGACGACTTGGCATACGGATACAAATATAGATATTCAAAACTGGGTTTGGTGGTTTAAGTTGCTATAAAAATTGTAAATTTGTAATCACCACGGACCCACTTTTGCACGTATTGTGAGAAAGAGAGCTCAGAATACTCATTGAAAGCCGAAACAAAAACGGATCCACAACGAATACAAAAAAATGAATTCTCTTATCGAGTTCCACATCGTACCAATACAACACACAAATAATGCTTTTTTTTCATTTCAAGACAATTTATTTATCCATTTTAAAAAACATTTGCAAACACATTTTTTGCTTTAGGAAAAATGAAATGAACAACAAACATTAAAATGTTTATTATTAATCGAAAATTCTTAAGACTTCGCTAGGCCACTTACAAAAATGAACTGAAAAAAGGCGTAGGGGAAAAAAAAACGCCTGTAGACACAAAGAATTTGTGCGTGAGACACTGCGTTTTGCAATGATCAAAGAAAGACCGACAAAGTTGGGTCAGTGAATTTGCGTGAAGGGGATGTTGTGAATTGTTAATTTACGTTTTACTTGGTTTTTACTATCAGAAATGATCAATTATCAAAAATGATGCATTAGATACTCTCTATTCGCCTGACAGGTAGACTTAACGTGCGAAAAAAGAAAAGGATTAATTCCACCAATAGTGCCTGATTACATGGGTCGTTTTACTGAAGAGCGCATCGCATGAGACAGGTAGATTTTATGTGCGTAAAAAAGAGAAGGTAGATTCCACCTTCTCTTTTTTACGCACATAAAATCTTCCTCTCTCACGCGATGCGCTCTTCAGTAAAACGACCCATGTAATCAGCCACATATTGATGCCCCAATTTCAAATGAATTTTCAAGATCTAAAAATCTACTTTTTGCCCTGGCGGGTAGATGGCGTTTCAGTTTTGCAAATGGTAACATGCCGCCTCCACTGGGCATAAATGATGCCCGGATTATGAACACGTCTAGAAAAAAACAATAGCTGTATTTTATTATCACTTATGAATAATGATCCATATAGATCATCTCATAAAAATAAAACATCTTAGTGACAACTGTGTTGTATACCTATCCCTTTTTTCCTTAAGTTTGTTTAATTTTTATATATTCGTTGTCTTTTTTCTGTACACTACAATTCACAATACCTTACCGTGAGAAGCCATCTACCCGCAAGAGTGAAAACTTAATTTTTGGTTTATGAAACGTGATCCCGATAGAGAGCAGGATTGTGTTGTTGTTGTAATGCATGTATTTTGATGATCTCTGATAATAAAAAACGGCTATGTCACTCTGATCCGTATCGTTTTATTTTCATGAATTGGATCTATATGAATCATCAGTGATAAAACAAAATGCGGCTTTTGTCGAAAACCTTAAACAAAAAAAAGTTGATATTCGCTGTCGAAATAGATTTGAGAGATTGATTCGTATTCACAAGTAAAATCTCATGTGCATGTATGTAAAGCACTTTAGTTCTTTTCAACATTTTTAAAATGTGTTTATATACGTTGAGATAGTGTGAAAGGGCAAAATTCTGGTCTGATGGCATATTTGCAATTATTCTAGGCAAAAATAATTATTTCCAATTGGTCATGAAAACTTTACGTGGATTAATATAATAAAAAAACCATAATTAATGCAAATATTTACGTTGAAAATGTGCTTGTGCATGTCTTATTTGTAGGTAAACATTTAAAAAAATACATGTATCATTCTTCTTTTTCTCCATGACACACCTACCCAATTGCACATTGTTTACCCAGTAAGAAGTTCTTTTCCAATTACCAACAACTGTTGTAGGTCAGGCGGAGGAGACTTCAGGGCCGCATCCTAGAAATCAGTGGAATTAGTTTAAAGTAAAGAGACTTGGTCATAGCTTCTGCGGAAATAGCTATATATACACAATTCACAGATGAAACCGAATTCAGAAAACAAACTAATTTATTATACAGTCAAAAATGGAAACGTTTTGGCTATGTTTTGTGTACAGTCAATTTGAATGCACTTTTAACGCAAATGACAATATGGCCTTAATAAATAAATTTTATTTCATACGCGAACGTATTTTTAACTTGCGATATAGGTACTATATGGGAAGTTATGGATTCGTACAAAAAATCGAACTCGAGATTTTGATCAAACTTTACATCATAGAGTACCTATATTACCTAGAGAACCGACCGGTACCCCTCTTGCCTTAAACACCCGCAAATTTTATTTGAGGTGAGTAAGTGAAAACTCTCTTAGTTTACTCTTTTTTCCTTATCCGTGAATCCGTGTGAATGGTGGATATAAGAACAAATTGGCGCATTAGTTCAAAAAGGAACATGTCTACGGTTCAATCATAGAGTACCTATATTACCTAGAGAACCGACTTAGGCGGTCGTTCTCTTCCACCCTACAAGCTGTACTGAGAGGAAAATGCCCATTAAGTTTTGTATGGGGTTGTTGTCCAATGCATTTTAAATGGGACCGGACCAACATGGCTTCAATTGAAAGGACTTCGCTCAAATTGCTCAAAGTGCTCAATAAGGTGGATAAGACCGCCCAGGGATTCAAAAAAAAAAATCCGTTAAATTCAAAAATTGAGAAATTTATTAATTTCGTAGTCAAATTTCTTTTTTTAACCTTTTGTCAACCTAAACTATGAAGAATATCGGTCATTGTTGCTCCCGGGTAATAAATTAAATAATATTTTTGAATATTTATGTTTAAAAAAAAAAACAAAAACACCTACCGAAAATTGGAAGCGCACTCTAGTTTCTTAGCTCAAAAAGGTACGTGTCTACGATTTAGGTGTGCAAATCGTAGACACGTACCTTTTTGAGCTAATGCCACCACTTTGTTCACAATTAAACCGTAGACACGTACCTTTTTGAACTAATGCGCCAATTTGTTTTTATATCCACCATTCACACGGATTCACGGATAAGGAAAAAAGAGTAAACTAAGAGAGTTTTCACTTACTCACCTCAAATAAAATTTGCGGGTGTTTAAGGCAAGAGGGGTACCGGTCGGTTCTCTAGGTAATATAGGTACTCTATGGGTTTAATTGTGAACAAAGAGGTGGCATTAGCTCAAAAAGGTACGTGTCTACGATTTGCACACCTAAATCGTAGACACGTACCTTTTTGAGCTAAGAAACTAGAGTGCGCTTCCAATTTTCGGTAGGTGTTTTTGTTTTTTTTTTAAACATAAATATTCAAAAATATTATTTAATTTATTACCCGTTAGCAACAATGACCGATATTCTTCATAGTTTAGGTTTACAAAAGGTTAAAAAAAGAAATTTGACTACGAAATTAATAAATTTCTCAATTTTTGAATTTAACGGATTTTTTTTTGAATCCCTGGGCGGTCTTATCCACCTTATTGAGCACTTTGAGCAATTTGAGCGAAGTCCTTTCAATTGAAGCCATGTTGGTTCGGTCCCATTTAAAATGCATTGGACAACAACCCCATACAAAACTTAATGGGCATTTTCCTCTCAGTACAGCTTGTAGGGTGGAAGAGAACGACCGCCTAAGTCGGTTCTCTAGGTAATATAGGTACTCTATGCTTTACATTACGATGATAGAGAAGTCAAAAAAAGTGGGTCTCGCAAAAACGTCCGTCTGTCTGTCTGTCTGTCTGTCTGTCTGTCGGTTCGACTACAGCCTAACCGGATGGGTCGATTTTCTTTAAACTTGGTACCTAGCGTTTTTTGGACATTCCCCCCACCCGTTTTTTTCTCTTTTTTTTAGGACCAAAATTAACAGTAGCTGTCATACAAAATTTCTTGGCCAAAAAGGAAAAACTTATTTTTCTGAAACCCAGCGTTACCGAATTTGTTTTTAAGAACTCAATAAATTTAAATAATAGTTATAAGTTGCCGTTTAATAAAAAAAATGGTTCCGAAAAATGGTTATTAATGGTACCTCCCAAAGAACCATTTTTTTGATTTTCGCTTTTCTTGAAAACGGTTAAACTGATTCTGATCAATTTTTTTATGAAGAAGTATTGACAAACTCTAAATAAAATTGTGTACCGAAATTTTCAAAAAAATATTTTTTAGGTTTTTAAAAAAAGTTTTAATATTTTTTTTTGAAAACCCAATATTTTAAAAACGACTTGGTCAATTTTTATTAAACTTGGTAAATAGCAGTTTTTTAACTTTATCTAGATGATTTTTGACAAAAATTATTCTAATACCCAAAAATAACGGTGCCTCCCATACAAATGTTAAAAAACCGTTAAGAAAAATATTTTGTTTCTCAAAAACGACTCCTACGATTTTCATAAAAGTTTTTTGTGTGTTAAAATTTGTACGATCTACCATTTAAAATTTTTAAAGTTTATATTTTAGGTTTATTAACAGTTCCTCTCATAGAACGGTTTCTTTGATTTTCGACTATCTCAACATCTGATCAACCGAATAAAATAAGATTTTTTATACAGAAGCTTGTAACAAATATAAATAAAAGTGACTATCAAAATTTTCTAAAAAATGATTTTTGGATTTAAAAAAAAAAAATCAAAATTATTTTTTGAAAATTCGATATTTCGAAAACTGGTAGTAGATTTTTTTGTGAAGTTCAATTTTTAACTCAACATTAATAAATGCTTTATATTGGCGTACCAATTATTTTTCTCAAAAATGTTAACGAAATTTTATATATAAAAAATTAATTATTTTTAAAACCGCTCCTACGATTTTCAAAATTTTTTTCTCATAAATAAAGATTTATATAAGAAATCAGATGGTGTACATCGCGTTGGGTTAAAACGGATTCAAAGTATTTTAATCAATTTCTTTCAAATTTTGTTGATTTAAAACAATTTACCAGTTTAAATAGTATAATTACTTTTTATGCATATTGCATATGTGCAACACTAGGCTATATTGTTAATTTTTGTATACTCACATAATACCACCTGAAACTAAACTAAGATTTGGCAAATGGATAAAATATATACTCCTATAGCTAATTTAGTTCAGACTATAGAACCACAATGTGATCGCGCATAAGAGCAAGTTCGTGCGACCCAGTCGTGCATATTTTTTTAAATTGAAATGATTTTCACAAATAAAACTATCTTATGATCCATCTTAATTACAGCTTGCAAATATTTTAAATTTATTCGGGTAGGGGGTGATCAGACCGCAAGAATAACCCCGTTCCATACGCACCTGGAAAATGTACTGCCTAAAGCCTAATAAGTATAGCCATTGGTCGTGTCGCAAAAAATAATGACTAACTATAGTCTGTAAAATTTTCAAGTAATTTGCTTTCATTTGCAATGAATTTTAAATTTTCCTTCACCACCCCTAATGACTTAAATACCCATATAGTTTTAGAACACACCCATACCTAACTATATATAGTTTACTATAATTCGAGGTCAATATTTTTTAATTGCAGGTCATTGATTTACTCAACCCGGGATCAGCCCGCAAACCACTTGCAGTTAGGTGGTCGAAAAAGTCCGGAGGCTTTTTTGTGGAGAACCTCTTCACAGTAGACTGTGAGGAACTGGATGATTTGCTAGCCGTGCTAGAAGAAGGTAAAGCTTTCTTTTGCAATCAATTTTGAGTGTATGTACATATTAACCGATTTGTTTGACAAATATTGTCAACAATAAATTCAAAGTTGCTTCAATTTTGTAACCATATACATATGTATGTGTGTACATATCTAGAGAAATATCATTCTTAATACCGATTGTATTTTTTTATTTTAAGTAAATCTATTGATTTTTTAAAAACTAAAATGCTGAAGGTCGTTGCGACTGTCGATTTCAACGGAATGGAAGCAATTTGAAAAGCATTTAATGAGTTTATGAATTATTGCTATAAATGTTTGTATATGGAATGGAGGCTTCATATAATATTTATAAGTTAAGGAAGTAGCAATTGGTTAGCAAGGTTTTATCAGATTGATGTTTTGCTGATTTGTTTGATAAAATGTTTACGCACTTAATTTAATAAAGTTTAATTTTTTTTACATTCGAAATAGAATTTGCAATTAAAATGGTTTAGGCCCATTTGCTGAAATGAAACTCAAATATTAGAGTTCAACACAAGAAGTTATATGACAGTTTACGTTGCATTTTTCAGTTTTTTTTTTTTTTGTCAAATAAAAAGTAAAACAAATATAGATTGGTTAAGACTACGTTTCCACCGACCACTAAACCGAGATTTAATAAGATTTTTCCATAATCTTCTTTAAATCTCGAATATTTACCATGCAAATTTATTTCGTAAATCTAGTAGTTGGTTACTAATAAATCTTGTTAAATCTTCATAGGGCCAATAGTTTTACAAATCAAACAGAAATTTTTATATGGCGCTGAACTCAATCTCATTGGAAAATCCAACCTTTTTTGCTCTTTTGGCAAACATGAAACTTTCTGTCTCACTTCAACTTTATACGAAAAATGAAAAAACATTTGCATTTTGAAAGGTACTGTCAAAGTTGATCTATTTTTTAATCTTTTTGTGTGGTGGAAACACTACATCCATAGATTCATTTAATCTAAACTGAGATAAACTTTCGGTGGAAACATAGGTTTACTTATTTTTCTAAGGAGCAAAATTTATGAGATCTCACTAACGAGAAATATGTTAATAAGTTTCTTAGTAAACGCAAAAGCAAAATCACAAAAATATAGCTACAAAAAGCTAACAAGATCGCAAAAACAGCAAAAGCGCTTATATTCACCGCACTTTAAACGAAAACGATCGGATGATATCGGCTCCATCATTGCTTTCTCTATCAGAATTGCAGAGAAAAATAGAGATAACTATCTTCAATATTATATCGTTCGATCGTTTTCCATTTCATTTTTGCTCATGTTTGTTTCTTTTTCAGTTACTTATGTCCACTTTTGATGAAAAAGAACAAACCTTTTAAGGCCCAGTTTTTCAGTGGTGAGTTAGCTAACTCTAGAAGTAAATTAACCCACAGTAAACTGAGGAAGCCATTTTTCGGTGGAGAATGCATGCGGGATAACTATAGGTAAACAGAATCGGTGGATAAAAATCAAAAGCATCTGTTCAGTTAATCCTGAGTTAACTCACCTTATATGATGAGTTAGCTCGAGTTTAACTTTAGTCTTGCACTGAAAAACTGGACCTAAGTCAGTTCTCTAGGTAATATGTATGCCTCTTTACCAACGGGAACTTTTCAGCAAGTTTCCCAAAACAGTTTTTTTGATGTGAAAATATCTAAGCTCTCGGTATGGGGAAAACTAAAACGCAACGGCGACGCATATTACAGAAACAAAATCGTTTAAGTTTTGCCTTTCTTTTATGTTTCCATGAGGCAAAAACGAATGTTTACACATCTTCTCTGTGAAAATTTTTAATAAGTTTGAGTTTGACAAAAATTGTACCCTTATTCATACACTGCTTTACCGACACCATATACATACATAAGTACAAACTAGAAAATAAAATTTCATCATTGCTTTCTTTTCAGGTATGCGAAATCGAGCAACAGGTTGCCATCAAATGAATGAACATTCATCACGATCGCATACTATTCTAACGGTTCACATTATTTCCGAACAACAAGCTGATGGAAATGTTTTTATTTCGAAGCATGGTAAGATAAATTTTGTTGATTTGGCGGGAAGCGAATTGACAAAAAAAACGCTTAGCGAAGGCAAGACACTAGAGGAGGCCAATAACATAAACAAAAGCCTTATGGTTTTGGGTAAGTATAAATTAGTAAGAAGTTTTAACCTGGGCTTAGTGCGGGCTGATGCGAAAAGCGAGATTATTTACATATCACACACAAAGTTATACTATTTTTTATTGATTGTCTAACTGGGACTGAAAAAGAAAATAAACCTACTTAAATAAAATAAATATTAAATCTTGATTTGATTAGATTAAATTTTATTTCCTAAATATCGAGATTTAGTAAAGACAAAAAGAACATTTTTCTTTAAATCTCGTATCATCTTTAAGACAATGCGCAGTAGATTTTGAGTCAGATGTCAGAGATCGTCCGGATTAGGGCGAGTTCCATCAGAAACATATATTCAGTCAATTTAAATCTTTAGAAGACCCACCAGATTTGGTGTATTAACTCTCGATTAACGAAAGAGATGTTTGTTGACATATTTATTCTGAAATAGCAATTAATAAATTAATTATTAAATTATTCATAGGTATGCAGGTTTCGTTAAACGATTTGCTTCAGGAAATTGTACCAGACCTAAGTTGATGTTGCATGATCGATAACATTTAGTTTTATTTTAAGATTGTAGTTGTACCAGATTACTTGGGATTTATTTAAGTATGTTTTTCCTGTCAAGTAAATTCTAAACGAAGCTTTTAGGTAGGTACTTCATTTTCTGTTTGATTTGATTTAAAAAAAAAACACGAAAAATAAAATATTTATTCGCATCAGCAAAGCGTATATGAACCAGACTTTTAGCCGGTGTTGCAAGAACAACCATACTTTCTTATTACCACTACTTTTTATACTCAAAAATCTATTTTAATTCGTAAACGTTTTATTATTTTTTTAATACTTAAGGCTACTGTATCGCGTCTCTTAGCGATACGAGAAAACGCAGCGGGCACATCCCTTACCGAGATAGTCAGCTTACAAAACTTCTAGCTGATAGCCTAGCCGGAAATGGAGTAACCCTGATGATAGCTTGTGTTTCACCATCTCAGTACAACTATGCAGAAACTTTAAATACTCTTCGATATGCTGCCCGAGCAAAATTGATCCGAACAAAACCCGTCATTATGATGGACCCCAGAGAGGCTCTCATCCTGACTCTCAAGCGTGATATCCATTCCTTAGAACTAGAAAATGAACACTTGAAAACAGCCCTTAATCTTCATCATGAAACGTCTGTCACTGCAGATGTGGCTGTAGTAACATTACCAAATTTGCCGAAGGTTCCCTTAGAACGTTTGCCGGAATTGGAAGGATCTGACTTGGCAGATCTGGTGAAGCTTTACATGCAGGAAAATGAGACGCTGAGACAGGAAAACTCACATCTTTGCACAATCAGGGAAATAATAATGCGCGATCAGGAAATTGTTTGCAGGGAGAATGAACGTTTGCTCAAAAAGCTGGAGGATGTTAACAAGTAGGTTTTCAAAAAAATGAAACCAAAGAAAGTGATCAAATAACGCACAATCAACAAAAAAAATTGTCAATTTAAGTGTTAACAGTTTTATATTTAATCTGAATACAACATATTTTCAAATAGTTTGAAACAAAAATTGTTTTCATTAAAAAAAATGCTGCGACCTTTAGTGGTCTTCAAACATTTGTATTTTTAATATATTTTTTTCAGAGTTTGTGTTCGGTCACCGTTAATTCCAGCTCGACCAGCGCTATCTTCAAATTCTGGAAGTGATACAGAGATTTGGACAAATCCCCGTGATACTGAATCTCCGCTGGTAAAAGAATGGTTTGGTTTTTTTTTTTTAAAGTGAGTCCTCAAAGTTAATGTTTTGCAGAATCAAGATCTTGTTGGACGAATTTCAGAAAATAGAGATAGAATTTCCGAAGAAGATCAGAGAGCAATTGATAAGAAGAGAATTGGTAAAAATATTCTGAACATGGCGGACAATTTTCGAATGTATGAAGACAAAAAGAGACAGAATCAAACTGGATACATGCCGGAGTAAGTGAAACATTTGACCAAAGTACGTAGCTGGTACGAAGCAAAAAAACTTTACATCACAAAAATGGAAGTATGTAACACTATGCCAATTTATAACAGTTTTTTTTTTTATGAAAGTACTTTTTATGTGGCCTCGCAATGGAAATTTATTACTTGGGTGATATGAATTTTAATTATCAAATGTTCCTATGCTGTCTAATTTCGTAATCCTTTCAACAAAAGAATCGGTTTTGTTCCAATTTTTTTTTTAATAAAATCGATTCTTTTCTGTCACAACAAATCTTGCATTTTGAGTAAAATTTCACAACGATTTGCACACTCACTAGGCGTGTTTTTTTGCAAGTCCATATGGATTTGTCGAAAAAAACGACATCGGGACTTAGGAACTTCTTACTTACAGTACGTACATAAGTCCCGATAATTATCTGGACTTATGTAGCTAAGTCCATATAGATTTAAGTTGTTGTTGTATTTACGTGTAAAACTATAAGTCCCGATGTCGTTTTTTTCGACAAATCCATATGGACTTGCAAAAAAAACACGGCTACTATAAACCACAGATTAGCCATATGAAGATGAGAATGTTTCGTACGTTTCACCCTCCAAAACCCATTTGTTTACATTGTTGTATTTGTAATTTTTTTACGCGTCGATGAATAGATGTGAATTGCAACAACAATTTAACCAGGTGTGTGAAGGTCCCTACTGTCTATGTGTGAGATTTTTATACACACATTCTCATTTTTTATCTGATAACTGCCAGTTCAAGCTTGTAGGCAAATTAAAATGGCTGCCGGGGGTTCTCATCTTCATGTGGCTAATCTATGCTATAAGCATTTGACATTCATTTCTTTTCTTCTTTTACTAATCTTCATTTGACAGAGACAAATCGATTCGGTTAATAGAAAAAAAATTGTGTGAGTGCTGGGACTCACGGTTAATAGGCATGTTTTTTTGCAAGTCCATAAGGATTTGTCGAAAAAAAACGACATCGGGACTTAGGAACTTCTCACTTACAGTACGTTAGTCCCGATAATTATCTGGACTTAGCTAAGTCCATATGGATTTTAGTTGTTGTTGTAGGTATTTACGTGTAAAACTATCTGTTCCGATGTTGTTTTTTCGACAAATCCATATGGACTTGCAAAAAAAAACACGCCTAATTTAAAGTAAACATCAACGTTTGTCCAAGCACAGTTTTGAAGATCCATATTTGGATCCGTATGCGAATTCGTCCATACGTTGTTGACTACGTGAACGTATCAAAAACGGACTAGTTTATTTGAAGGGGATATTTGTTTTTGAACGTATCCAATATCCTCCTATGCCGATTTTCGTAACGTAACGTGCTACATCGTAAAGTGTCACCTCTAACGTCGCACAGAGAAAATCCTCATTTTTATTTCACTCTACCGCCGCGCGCCGGCAAAGATATATGTTTACACATCAAAAAAATCGATTTGGCTAAGACAAAATTCGATTTCTTTCTTGAGAAGAATTCGACATAAAATAACTGTTTTTGATAACATTACATATTCACTTAATTTTTGTTGCATGTTCTCATATTTTCACCTTTAATTTCAAAACAAAGGAGAAAACACTTAAAATCGCGGAGAAACGATTTTGAAACAGTTGAAACGTTAAAACATATTGGGGCATATTCATAGTCACTTTTTAACTCCAGTTTATCTTAGACTGGGGTTTATTCAATGTTATTTAGATAGGATAAACCCAGGTCTATGATAAACTGGAGTTTGAAAGTGACTATAAATATATGCCCCATTGCCTCAGCGATGGAAAGCAATAATTGCCAAACCGATATGCAATTTATAGCCTTAAATATTTTTAATGGAGCCGATCGCTGGTGTTAACACTTGGATCCGCCATTTTTTTATCTTACCGATGCGCCGAACTGAACAAAAATTAAAACGATTATCTATTTTGTATACCTACTTAAATTTGTTTTTTTTTTTATTTCTTTACTACTTGGACCCAACAGCAAAAATTTGTTTCGTATCAGCGATGATAATATATCGTAGCAAACTTTAATTATTTCATAAATTAAAATATCTACTTTCTTTTTTAGTATGTTGGTTTAGCTTGAGATGAAAGAACATTTTCACTTACCTACTTACTTGGAAAAGAATATTTTTTTAATCAACATAATTATAAGCAAATTTTGATTATTACAAAATGTACTAATTTAAAATAAAATAATTAAAAAAAAACAATGTGTTTTTTATTTAAGACCTAAATTTCTTGTATGAAATAAATAATTACACAGGGTGTTTCGTATAAGTCTTTTCTCGTGGCCAGGACATGTAGGTTGGGTCAAGACAAGAAACAAATCATATACATAATATGTGAGCAAGTTTCCCCCGTTTAGGCGTAAATTTTTATTTTGCTTTAAATGAAATTGATGGTGAAAGAAAGAAAGTGAATATTTTTTTGAAAAATAATTTTCAAATTCAAAATTTTGAAAAAAAAATACCTAAAGGCCCAACTACATTCAAAACAAAAACTACACACATACTTTAGCGACATCTCTTTGCGAAAAAGATTCCCAAAATTGTGTTTCCCACTTAAAAGTGTTTAATAGCCGTGTTTTTTGCAAGCCCCGAGGAAAGCGATCGAAAAAAACGACGTCCTGTCCTGAAATTTACATGTTAAATGCATCAACAACTAACCCCCTTCGGGCTTAGTTAAGCGCTGAGAATTCTCGGGGATTAACTTAAGCACGGAATTGCATACCTACTTGTTATCGATAATTTATATGGAAACTCCATTTTCTTTCTGTAATGGTGTCGCTAATCCCCGATGTCGTTTTTTTCAACCAAATCTCCCCGGGCCTGCAAAAAAACACGGCTAATATATTTGAAAAAAAATTACCATCTCTGGTTTCTCTATCGTTGGCAGCTTGGCTTCTGGATTGCAAGGTTGCGACCGACACAGGCCGTAGCGTTTTTTTCTGTTTCTTCTCTTCAATAAAACAAATTTTAAATTCGACATCATCTTTTCGTGAATTTTGTTTTAATAAACTTATATGAGAAAACATTTTTTTTCTTGACCGAAACCAAAACAAAATCGTCATTTGACTAGATATTGCGTTCCTAAAAATGTTTCCCCACAGCAGTGACATCCATGAGTCGTTTTAAAACCAACAGCTTTATCTATTAGAGCAGTGTGGTTCGAGCTTAAAGCCTAGTACGCTGCTGATGCGAAATGAAATTTTTCGGTGGTCTCCAACACGACAGCGAAATGCTTGCGGAAACCACAACGAAAAAATCACAACTGAAAGCGTCACACCGATAACAAAAAAAAAAAAAAACAAACACAAACGCAAAAAAATCTCAGAAAGTCATGCTGGCATGCTGCAATGAAAGAAACAACAAATACAAACTTTTCCGCACACAATTAATGGTGCGGGCAATTAAATTAAATTAAATAATCTGCTACAATTATCCATTTTGCTCATCCAACAGCGTACTACAAAACGAAAAGGAGGACGAAATTTAACGTTTATGATTTCGTTGTGTCATTTTTGTATGTGATTTTTCGTTTCGCATCATCAGCGTACTAGGATCAGGGCTTTAAAATTTCTTTCTTAATATAAGGCGTGTTTTTTTGCAAGTCCGGGGAGATTTGGTTGAAAAAAAACGACATCGGGGATTAGCGACGCCATTACAGAAACAAAATGGAGTTTCTATACAAACTATCGATAACAAGTATGTAATTCACGCCGGTAAAACAGTTTTTCTCTGTGCTTAAGTTAAGCGCCGAGAATTCTCCGCGCTTAGCTAAGCCCGAAGAGGATTAGTTGTTGTTGCATTTAAGATGTAAACTGCTGTACAGCACGTCGTTTTTTTCGACCAATTTCCTCGGGGCTTGCAAGAAAACACGGCTATAGCTGTAAATGTTTGTGTTTTGGTGTTCTAATTTTTCTTACAATTTAACATTATGAGGTAGTATTTTGGGTTTTAATATTCAAAGCTCTTGTCAATTTTAAGTCAAACACCACAACCAGATGCTTCGAAAAGAACTAGAGACAAGAAGTCATCGTGTAGTAGGGGTCTAAAAGGTGCATTCCAAATAAACGCAACCTAAAAATATAAAATTGTTAAGATCCTGTTGCCAGCTTTAAAATACAGATGTCACCTTGTCACAATTCCACCAACATCGCAATATCAAATTCATACGTTGAGTTTGCGAAATAACACCGGCGCCCAGCGTGCAAAAATAGCGACCAGCACATTTTTACCTCCAACAAAATTATCCAGCTGTCTCTTTCCTACCCTTGTCGATGCCGCTGTTCTGTTAATCATAAATTAAATTTTTTGTGTGTTATAGCTGTGTAGTGTGTGTTGGGAAATTAATAGTTTTTCTCGAGTGAGTGCTTCGTTATTCTCTCGCATTTGCAATAAAATCCCGTCTTTTTGGATAAAATATTTGATTTGCTTTTGATTAAGCATTGGTGTGATAAGAAACCGAAGAATTTACTAATTACAAACTATCGTTGGCATTGCAAATAGTCGTACAACAATCATTAATTGAAATTGCGAGTTGACCAGACAAAAGATACGCAGTCAGTCTGAGACGACAGCGACGACGGGTGGTATAAGTTTCGTGTCATCGTAGTCGAATTCTAAGAATAAAAATAATTTACATGTTCTCATGTAAATTACACAACAATTTGCAATCTCTCGCATCCGACGTTCTTTTTTTGTAGAAAATTTTGTTTGAAATACGTTTCAAAGGAAAAAATTCGCCTTGAAAGCATTTTTTTAGTTTTTTTTTTTGTTGAGTACTTGGTCATCGAAGGAGGAACAAAGAAGTTTTAATTTTTTAAAGAATATTCCTAGGCCCATACGTAGGAGCGAGCCAACTAGAACAAAATTGATTCAAAACCGCTGCTGGTGCTACCCGATGTCTAGTACTGAATTTATCGATAAATCCGTTGAGCCCCCAGCCGCCAAAAAGCGGAAGCTGCTTGCTAACGAGCAAGCAAAGGCCACCGCCTCAGTAGCCGCTGAGGAAAGCACAACAACAGCAGCTCCTAGCAGCAGCAGAAATCTCGAAAAAGGGTCTTCTGAAGTTGGTCCAACATCAACTTCCACCACCACCTCCGCCACCCGCAGGCAGCACACAACAGAAGCCGTAAGCAGCACCATTGTTGGCGAAGTATCGTCATCCTCTTCTGTTTCGTTAAATTCTTCATCGAAAGCAGCACAATCATCTTCGTCTTCGGCCATTTCAAGCTCCAACGCGAATAGCAGTTCTTCCAATTCCAACTCGAACAGCAACAACAATATTAACAGCAGCAGCAAAGGCAAAGGCAGTACTTGTGCAGCTAACGTTTCATCATCTTCGTCGGCGGAACAAGGAGCAAGAGCAACCAAAGAAAAGGATTCTTCGTCATCTTTAGCAGTCAGAACAGGAGCACCAGCACAAGCACCAGCACCAGCTATGGCAAACAGTGGAAATAGCTCTGGAGGAGCAGGCGACATCGATGAGGCACTCTACTCGCGCCAATTATACGTCCTCGGTCACGATGCAATGCGTCGAATGGCTAATTCGGATATTCTTGTCTCTGGTTTGGGTGGCCTCGGCCTAGAAATTGCAAAGAACGTAATTCTCGGTGGCGTGAAATCGATCACCCTACACGATAAACTCCCATGCACGGTAAGTTTCTTTAAATTTATTTGTTGTTCAGTCCATTTTTCTTTTTACCAATCCTTCCAATTGTTCTCCAATGATCTGGAGTTTCTTTTCATTTTTTTTTTGCTGATGATTCATTTGAAGGGGAGACAAGGGAGCGCAAAAAAAGAAAAATACTTTTTATCATCGTCGTCGTTGGGTAGTGTTGTGAGGTTAGATTAGTAATCGCCGCGATTAATCGATATTTTTCTTCAACCCGGTCTCGTGTTGGGGCAACTTCGCATTCGCAATGGAAGCGGTTGCGTCGGTGTTGGACATGGCCAATTATAATTATTCAGGCAATTGCACCTATTTTCCAACTAAAAATAAATCTTACTTCGTTGCAGTGGAAATATTTATTTTTATATTATATTTTTCATGGAAACGAAAATGTATAATTTCTGCTTCTTTTTCTCTTTTCTTGGTTTTGTGGAGCGCTCTAAAAATACCACAAGTTTTCTTCTTTCTTTCACTCGCCGGTATTTGGCCCATGGATTGATGGTGTGCGCGAGTTTCTTTGGGTGTGTTGGAGTAATTATATGCATTGGCGGGTAGCAGAACTTTGGTAAATTTTCTGAAAACAAAATTATTTTGTTCTTGAATCTCTCGACTCGGGTGTTTATGTTTTGCTGCGGATTTATTGATTTTTTACTCTCATACACAAGATACAATTTTCAGTTTCAATTTGTGCAATCATCGTCGAATTTTATTGTTTACACAGTAAATATACCTACGTCTCCTTGGAAAAAGGGCGAAGTCTTTCTCAGTTGTAAATGAAGAAGTTTATGAAAGTTTCAAATATTGGTATACTCAGAGAGTCAACACCTTTGTCAATATACACTTTAAGTGATTACATAAAGGTCCACAAAGATGCTTTTGGTTAGGAATCAGATCAATTTTAAGTGCTGTCCCAAAAGTTAAAAAAATACAAGCAAATCCCTACTCTGGCCGCAGTTGTGTAGTCTCACTCAAAAATTATATAATTTCCACTTCGAGAATCTCTTCTTAATTTAGGAAACACAACAAAAAAAGCAAGCAACTAGATTCCTACTTTGGCGTATTAAACATGTGTCAAAACCAAATCGCTATTCACTTATGGCGAATTCCTTTCAACAAAAAATTCGAATTTTTTCTAAACAGAATCGAATTTTTTCTAAACAAAATCGATTCTTCTCTGTCAAAACAAATCTTGCGTTTTTAGCAAGATTTCACACTGATTTGCACACACACTATGAAGACTTGACATTTCTAATACGTCATAAATTGAAAGTCGCGGAATTTTTGGAAGACGAGTTGTTTCTTTTTTGGTTGGAACGAATTCTACATAATTTAATAAAATATTCAACAATATATTCAGTCAATACAGCTAAAAAAATAATTTATTGTGCGTTGTTCATTATCAAACACAAATTTGACAAAAAAAAAATAGCTTTCGCGAGTGAAAGACGTGTTAAAAACTTTCAGTGCAAGTGATGAAAACTTTTCAATAATAATTTTCTTTAAAAATATATGTGAAAATAGAAGTTCAAACAAATAAAATGCACCGTATAAGCTGGCTAATATCTTTTATTTATAAATGTAATTCTATCGGTAAAACATTTTTCTCACAAAAAAAACAAACAACCTTAGTAGTTTTGTGAATAATTTCTTGACGTTTTGCGTCAATTGCAGCTATAAAGTCACAAACACAATCACACCAAAAAAAAATCGATTCTTTTACGAAATACGAATTCCTTTCAATTGACAGAAAAAATTCGATTCTGTTTAGAAAAAATTCGATTTCTTTTTTGAAAGGAATTCGCCATTAGTCGAGTTCCTTGACGTCATGCATTCAAAATTTGTATATGTTTTTGTTTCCTTTCACGTCAAAAACTGCTGTGTGTTTCTGTTTGTTTGGTATCCAATCACCGATAATTCAAAGAATAAAATCACACAAAATTTAAATTCAAAGTAGGTTGATACCTACCGAAAATATATTTAGCAAAAAAAACAACAACACCAGCACATACTAAACTAAGGCCCATTGACTTACTTAACGGATTCCCGATTCTCTGAATGTGACACGTCTTTTTACTTTATGAAATACATAGCACTGCCTCCAGTCATCCAGACCAAGCGCTCTCAAATGCAAATTGTAGCGTGAAATTGAATAAGTACCGGTTCATATTTTGGTTCTCTCTTCTTGCTGCGAACTTTATACCAGTTAACAAGGCATCACTTTTGAATGAAAAATCGAGCTTATTTTATTCACCATTTGTTCAACTTGCTGATAAATCCAAAGTTGCCCAACTTTGGAGTTGATTTCAAATCCGCTGTAGAATGGAAAGTTGAAAACTGTTTCTATTCACTACTGAAAATCTAAACTCTACTTTTGAAACTACAAATTTTGCCTTTTTTGCAGTTTCTGAAATATCCTTTCGTTATAAGTGGCAAATGACAAACAATAGGTCTGTTTCAACTTTTGATTTCCATTAGATTATCTATATGAAACAAAAAATAAGCGCGACCCAAAGCATAATTTCTGATCAGAAGAAGTGGTAAGCAGGTTATCTACATTTTTCTTCAATAGAATATATTAGAATTATTTCACGAGAACTTGAGCAAATCCAAAATTAACCAACTTTGGAATATCAAAAGTTGAGCCCGTCAACTTTTCGTGTGAATTAATGAAATCTCTGATAATGAAAATCGTTTATCTTTAACTGAATAAAATCGGCCTGGGGAGGATCCATTGAACGACGACGAATGCCCTTACTGCTATAATTTATTAATTCAGCTCTTGCAGCTAAAAACAAAAATGTTTATTTTATGGCTACTGCCTCTTTCGAAGAATTGACAAATCCTCCATAAGTATCTCTTGCAAACGTTTAGGTTCCCTCCATTCCTGCAAAACTAACAACACGTACACATATAGTTGAGAATTTTTAGTCACTAGGCCCTGGTTCTCCACGAGCTGTCGCGCCACCAAATTTATTTATATTTTTAGTACTCAACACCCATTTTCTTAATCCGGAGTTACCATATCATATAAAAATGTATTTATAGGTCATTCCCTTTCCTAGCAAAGCTATGGTGAATAAACCACATTACCTATGTTAGTTCAAAATCTGTTAAAATGTTATTTTGTTTGACGTAATCCTTACATTTTGTCATAATGTTGAGTACCTGAAACTGAAACAACAATAATACTAGTGATTCAAAAAAGTTCGAATACAACCACAAGCCAATTACCATTTTTATAAGAACGCAGTCATTAACACAGGAAATTAACTTAGTGGGCATAACTACTCAAACACAATTAATGCAATATTATCTTCAAATGCAAAAGAAGTTGTGATGTCGTGAAACTACTTTTGTTTGGTTTGGGTTGTTGAAAAAACAAATTGTGAATATTTTTATGAGTTAACGAATTTATTCAATGTACAGGTTAATGACATATTCCCCCCCCGATTCACATCTGGCTTGAGTTTTATAAAAGCTTACTCGGCTTTTGGATCTGAACCACTTTGTACAGGTTAACATGTTTCCACAATAATTACTCGCCCGCATATGACTCAACATCGAGTCATTTATAATGAAAACAAAGAAAAAGAAAACTGCTAAGCTAATTATTAATATGATTGTTTTTTTTTTTTTTATTTTTTGTTGTTTCAGATTCGTGATTTGTCTTCTCAGTTCTATCTGAGTGAAGCTGATGTTGGGAAGAACCGTGCCGAAGCTTCTTGTGGCCAGTTGGCTGAGTTGAATAATTATGTGCGCACCACTGCTTATACAGGTGATTTAACTGATGATATCCTAAAGCAGTTTCGTGTCGTTGTCCTAACGAACTCAAATGCGGAAGAGCAACAGAGAATCGGAAAGTTTGCCCATGATAATCAAATTGCATTGATAATCGCCGAGAGTCGTGGCCTTTTCACAAAGGTGTTCTGCGATTTTGGTGAGAATTTCACCATCTTCGACCAAGATGGCCAACAACCACTTTCAACTATGGTGGCTGGAATCACCAAAGATGCGCAAGGTGTTGTTACATGTCTTGATGAGACACGTCACGGACTCAACGACGGCGATTATGTAACCTTTTCGGAAGTTCAAGGAATGACCGAGTTGAACGGCTGTCAGCCTCTGAAAATCAATGTTCTTGGACCGTACACGTTCAGTATTGGCGACACCACTGGTTATAGTGAGTACATTCGAGGTGGAATCGTTACACAAGTCAAAATGCCAAAAACTATTGACTTCAAACCTCTTGCTGAAGCCGAGAAAAAGCCCGAGTTCCTCATTGCGGACTTTGCTAAGTTCGATCATCCTGAAACATTGCACACAGCATTTGCAGCCTTGCAGAAATTTATCGAAGAAACTGGCAATTGTCCACGTCCTTGGAACAACGACGATGCTCAGAAATTCCTCCAGCTGTGCAAGTCGGTTAATCCTGATATCAATGAGAAATTGGTGCTAATCTTTTCGAAGACCTGCGCCGGAAATTGTTGTCCCATTGATGCAGCACTTGGTGGCATAGTCGCCCAGGAAGTGCTCAAGGCCTGCAGCGGCAAATTTACGCCAATTTTCCAGTTCTTGTACTTTGATGCTATTGAATGTCTTCCCGAGGAGGATCTTCCTGAAGCAGATGCCCAACCAATTGGATCACGTTATGATGCGCAGATTGCAATTTTCGGAAAGAACTTCCAAGATAAGCTAGGGGACATTAAGTATGTGTGATTTTATTTCTTGCGACTGAATTATATTTTAATGTGATATTTTTTTTATAGATATTTTATTGTCGGAGCTGGTGCCATTGGTTGTGAGTTGCTCAAGAACTTCGCCATGGTTGGAGTGGGTTCGGGCAAGGGTGAAATTGTAATAACCGATATGGATCTCATTGAAAAGTCGAATTTAAACAGACAATTCCTGTTCCGTCCCAAGGACGTGCAGAAATCTAAGGCGTTGACCGCTGCCACTGCTATTAAACGTATGAATAATGATGTCAAAGTGACCGCGTATGAACTACGTGTAGGCGTGGAAACGGAGAAGGTATTTTCGGAGGAGTTCTTTGGCAAGCTAGATGGTGTGGCCAATGCCCTGGATAATGTCGATGCTCGTATTTACATGGACCGTAAGTGCGTGTTCAATCGCATCCCATTGGTAGATTCTGGAACTTTGGGCACAATGGGTAATGTGCAAGTGATTGTGCCATTTCAAACAGAATCCTATAGCTCATCTCAGGATCCCCCAGAGAAGAGCATACCAATTTGTACATTGAAGAATTTCCCCAATGCCATCGAACATACTTTGCAATGGGCTCGTGATACATTCGAAGGGGTTTTCCGTCAGGCAGCCGAAAATGCATCACAATACATTTCGGATTCTGGTTTTATTGAGAGAATCGTCAAGTTACCCGGCATTCAGCCATTGGATATCTTGGAATCTGTTAAGGTGAGTTTGATTTTATGTTGACGTTGGAAATTATTTATAATTTAGGTGATCTTTCTCATTAATCAAGAATAATAATTATTTGTTTCGCAAGTTAAAAATATTTTTTTTTTTTTTAATGTTAAATTTTTCGAAAATGGTTATTCTGTTCGTCAGGCCTTTATTATTAAATTATACATTACAATCTCTGTTGACACTGAACGCTTATTTCATTGGGAATAATAATACGTTTTTAAGAATTTACTAAAAAGGTGCTCTAAATTGAATAATCTGTATCAGTTCTCCTAAGACTTATTTCTCAATAAACATTATTAATTCAGCTTTACATAGCTCGTAATTTAACACTTGGTTTAACATTTTTTATACATTTGAAGCATTCAGATGAAGAAGCTAAATGGAAACTTAAATTTCTGTGTGACTGAGCTTTAAAAAAATTCAACACAAAACTTCTAATAAAAAGACTATGAACTATTATATCTCAAACCGCTACGTTTCTCTAAGGTTCCACTTGTCGTGGTCTCGAGCTGATTGTTTCTGGTGCATACGTAGCTTATCACATCAGCTAGTGCAGTGTTTTGATTTTTACTTTTATCTCTCATTTTCTTCAGGTCGTTGATGAGTGGGTCCCAAGCACCTTCCTCCCGCACTAATCTGGATATATATAGAACCTTTCTATTGCTATTGATTTTGCTTGGTCGAATCTTATGAAGTGATAATTATTATATGCTAGGTGCTCGCATATCGCAGATTTGGTCACTTCATTCTTTTGTATAGCCTCAATGTGTTCACTGAGACGGGTTGATATCGCTCGTTTGGTCCCTCCGATATATTCCTAGCCACAGGTATAAGGAACAGAGTAAAAATCCTTGGTTTTTTAAAGGGGTTTTATCTTTAGGTGACCGTAAAATCTGTCTTATTTTCGCAGGAGGTTTTAAGATTGACTATTCCATGAGTGGATATAATTCTTTCGATTCCTTGAGAGACACCTTTTCTGTAAGAAAGAAAGGCTAGTTTTTCATTTTGCGTTTGCAAATGTTCTGAGGGTTTTGGTTTTGGCTTCCAATAGCGTTGCCTTGAGCTATATCCATTTTCCAAGCGAGCTGAATCACCACATTTTAACTCTTCTTTGAGATGATTTTTATCACATATTGCATGTGCTCTGTTTATAAAAGTTTATGAAAAAGATTAAAAATCGTCGCGGTACGTCCGAAAAATACTTTAGTCAAAAAATACGTTCAATTTGTTCTCTACTTACGTCACTATGTCCTTACCTAAACTTAGTTGTAATAAATATGCAAAACTTAAAATAAAAAAGCTTGGAATTATTAAACTTGAAAATGCTGTAACCCCTGGGCTGGATATGTTTTCGTTAGGAACGTGTGTTGGTTGGCAATTGTTGATCAAAAAACATGCTTCCGCGCTAGCTTCATTTTCAACGTATTTACATATCAATGAATCTCCCCCATACTTGGCTGATGTATTTCAGTAGTATATAGAATTTGTATTATAAACCCTTCATATAAAAAATAAGATATTTTTGTGAACTCTTCTGATTTTTCATTCATGAGGGTGACGATGTCCTATTTTCCTTCGTTCCATGAACAAAAATTCATACGATCTTTTTTGTAGTTCATTTCTAAGCCACATACTTATGCGTAAAATTAATTCATTATGCACTAGAGAAATATGCATGAACAAACTATTTTATAGGGGTTTGGATGCCTAAAGAATTATTAGGGATGAGGGCTTTTTACAATTTCTTAAGCTTTCTCCTAATTTTTGAGGAATTTTGCGGGGGTAACTGGACTAATTTTAAAATATCAATTAAACCATTTGGTGAATACAGACATTAGAACATTCAAACGCCATATTGAAAAATATTCATATTCAGGTTAAAAAAAAAAACTAAGTTCCTGATTGTGACTGAATATAGAATGAATTTCATTTCATGTTTTAAATTATATAAAGCTATATATTTTTGTATTTAATTTTCTTTCAGGTTGCTCTTATCGATGATAAACCAAAAGATTTCGCTGATTGTGTCAAATGGGCTCGTCTGCACTGGGAGGAGCAGTACTCCAATCAAATCAAGCAGCTTCTGTTTAACTTCCCGCCGGATCAAGTCACTTCAAGCGGTCAACCCTTCTGGTCCGGTCCAAAACGTTGTCCAGAACCACTAACATTCGATGTCAATGAACAATTGCATTTAGATTACATTTATGCAGGCGCAAATCTCAGAGCTGAAGTATATGGAATTCCCCAAGTTCGTGATAGACAAGCAATAGCAGAACTTGTTTCGAAAGTACATGTAAGTTGTGGTTAAAAGATATTCAAATATTGCTTTAATAAGTGCCATGGGGCATACTATGATGTTGTTCATAACATAACTTTCTAAAGGTAGCTCAACTTTTTTTCTTCCTAAAACCATACAAAGTTGATTGCTTGGGCCCACAAAAAACAAGAAAAACCTCTGAATATTTGGAGGTCTAATCGCAATTATTGCTTTTAGATAAGAATATCTCGAAAACCTGAACTGATGGAGCAATTCTGAGGTTGGATTCGAATTCTAAAACTATAGCATTCTTGAATTTTTTTTAGCATATAAAATTATTATTAAGATATATATTTAAATATGTATATCAAAGTTCTATCCTTAGTCTTAGCTGTCAATATTGAGGGCTCATGTTCTTAGAGCATTTTCTTAAAATCTAAACAAACAACTTTTTATGATGAAGAAAAATGGTTGGCTTTATTTGACACACTAGATAACTTATTGCTTGCCAAAATACAATTTTAATGTTTATACATTTGTTTGTATGTAAACGATTACGTATAAATATTTAAATACATTAATTTCACATTTAATTTAATAAAAACTCATATTAATATTGCCATTTTCACAAGGTTCCCGAATTCAAACCGCGCTCCGGTGTCAAAATTGAAGTCAATGAGAATGCGACAGCGAACAATCAGTTCGACAGTGACGAAGTTGATCAAGATCGTGTCAATAAGATTCTCACTGAGCTAACATCTTTGGGCAAATTGAACTTTAAAATCACACCTCTTGAATTTGAAAAGGACGACGACAACAACTTGCACATGGACTTTATTGTGGCATCGTCGAATCTGCGTGCTGCCAACTACAATATTCCGCCAGCCGATCGACACAAGTCCAAGCTGATTGCTGGAAAAATTATTCCAGCCATTGCCACAACAACATCTGTTGTTTCTGGATTTGTTGTACTGGAAGTTATTAAGCTTTTGCATGGGTAAGGATTTATTATAAGATATTTTCCAAAAGCGATTTATAACTTTGAATGATTTTTGTTTTACAGTCAAAAGCCACTGACTAAGTTCAAGAATGGTTTTATCAACCTCGCCTTGCCCTTCTTTGGCTTCTCTGAGCCTCTGCCAGCCGAAAAGAACACTTACTACGGCGTAGAATGGAACTTGTGGGATCGATTCGAGGTCAAGGGTGAGATGACTCTGCAAGAGTTCCTGGACTATTTCGAACATAAGGAAAAACTCAAAATAACCATGCTGTCACAAGGAGTATCAATGCTGTATTCGTTCTTTATGCCAAAGGCTAAATGCGCTGAGCGCATGCCTTTGCCAATGACCGAAGTGGTTCGTCGAGTTTCGAAAAAACGCATCGAGTCGCACGAGCGATCGCTTGTCTTTGAAATCTGTTGCAATGATGAGGATGGCAATGATGTAGAAGTACCCTATGTGCGATATACTCTACCCTAAAGCAGCAAAATGTAGTCTGTTATGAATTCATAATATTACTTTCTGTCGCGTATTTTAAGTTTTTTCATATTAAAACTCTTTTAAAAGGTTATATATAAAACACAACAAAAAAAAAAAAAACAGTATCATGGAAACTCAGAGAAGCAAAAAGCAAGATGAGTTAACAAAAAATACGTAACATATTCGATTGAATATTTAATTTTTTTTTATTATAATTACATCGCGTTCGATTTTAACATAAACAAATTAAAGTAACATTAAAAATTGTTTAACTTAACTATGGCTGATGTGAATTCAATAAAATTTAAATATATATTTATACATTTTCATGCGTTTTTTTTCATTTTGTGGAACGAAAAAGTTCAAATGTTTACATTTATGCCGGGATTATCGTAAAATGGGAACATAACAACGTTTTTGCACGTTACGTCTAACACCTTGCAATACGTATATGTAGGTCGAATAATTGATACCCTTCAAGTGAGAAGTGGATAAATACCTACACACGTTTAAATTGAAATTTTAATTAACGGCACTTCTTATTTATCCTAAAATTTAACACAAATCGAGTTTCAGTACCCCCTTCCTTTTTTGAAAACCAAATAAAAAGAATTTCCGAAGTTTTGGGAGATTTTTTGACATCTTTTCAATAATTTTCCAAAGAACGAATTTGAACGAACAATAGTATGGATTTTTGCTGGATTTTGAGTTGAAGACTCTTTAAACAGTTGTAGTTAAGCTTGTGGTTTACGTACACAAATGTTTGATACACCAAAATGACCGTTGATTGGTCAAGATTTTAATGAAATATACATCTTGCAAATCGGCTGGAAAATAGCAATACAATTGCTCATTTTGTCAAAAACTTGCTTTTTTATCTTTCCAACCCTTTAAGTCTAATAAATGATATGAATACCTATAAATATTTTATGTTTTAAACACTGCAGGAAATTCACCATTTTATAGACACTTCAATTTTAAAAATCGAAGCAGTACTTCTCGAGTTATAGCCAATTTTGTGGTAATGAAACGTTAATTTTTCAATTTTTCTTACATTTACCCAAAGATCATAAAACGAATTTTCGTTTAAATTTTGTTCAAATTAAATTGATATGTTATGAGCACTGAACAGTTATGTTTTGTGTATCAAAAAGGGGCGTTTCCTAAAAAAGGGCGTGGTCTAAAAGGGGTGTGGCCAAAAAGGCCGTGATCAAAAAGGGACGTTGTCGAAAAGGGGTGTGACCAAAATGGGCGTGGTCTAAAAAGGGACGTGACCTAAAAAAGCGACGTGACTAAAAGGGGGTGTGTCCAAAAAGGGGTGTGGTCTACAAAATTGGAGTTGTCAAAAAAGGGTGGTGGCCTAAGAAAGGAAGTGGTTTTAAAGGCGTTGTTGCAAGTTACGTCTAACACCTTGCAATACGTATATGTAGGCCTTGAAAATACAACACCATCTCAACAAGATATAATGTTGGTTCATGGATTAAACGAATAATTGATATTCTTCAAGTGAGAAGTGAAAAATACCTACCTACATACGTTTAAATTGAAATTTTAATTAAGGGCTTGAAATTTAACTCAAATCAAATTTCAGCACCCCCTTCATTTTTTAAAAACCATGAAAAGAATTGCCGAAGTTTTGGGCGATTTTTGGACATCTTTTTCATAATTTTCCAAAGATCGAATTTGAACGACCAATAGTATGGATTTTTGCTGGATTTTGAGTTAAAGAATATTTAAACAGTTGTAGTTAGGCTTGTGGTCTACGTACACAAATGTTTGATACACCAAAATGACCGTTGATTGGTCAAGATTTTAATGAAATATACATCTTGCAAATCAGCTGGAAAATAGCATTACAATTGCTCATTTTGTCAAAAACTAGCTTTTTTATCTTTCCAACCCTTTAAGTCTAATAAATGGTATGAATACCTGTAAATATTTTATGTTTTAAACACTGCAGGAAATTCACCATTTTATAGACACTTCAATTTTAAAAATCGAAGCAGTACTTCTCGAGTTATAGCCAATTTTGTGGTACTGAAACGTCAATTTTTCTTACATTTGCCTTAAGATCATAAAACGAATTTTCGTTTAAATTTTGTTCAAATTAAAATGTTAAATTATGAGAGCAATGAACAGTTATGTTTTGTGTATCAAAAAAGCGGCGTATCGTAAAAAGGGGCGTCCTAAAAAAGGGCGTGGTCTAAGGGGTGCCCTAAAAGGGGTGCGGCCAAAAAGGCCGTGATCAAAAAGGGGCGTTGTCGAAAAGGGGTGTGACCAAAATGGGCGTGGTCTAAAAAGGGGCGTGACCTAAAAAAGCGACGTGGTTTTAAAATGGACGGGACTAAAAAGGGGTGTGACCAAAAAGGGGCGTGGTCTAAAAAATTGGAGTGGTCAAAAAAGGGTGCTGGCCTAAGAAAGGAAGTTGTTTTTAAGGCGTTTTTAAAAGGAGAGGTGGCCTTAAGCAGCCGCGTGGTCGAAAATGGGCCTGGCCTTGAGGTGGTGTGTCTGGTCTCCGATTTCTGGGAGATTAAAATCTTCTTGAATATTTTCGTTTTCAGTTTTTCAAAGGTCTTGAAAATAAAACAGACAATTTTGGTACGCTGAACCGACTTCGAGGCTCGATTGCCGAAATAACGCTATCCAAACACTTTTCTATGGTTTTGGACAGAAATTCAGTAAAACTACTTTGGATGAAAATATTTTGAGAACCAGACCTGGCACAAGCTTTTGGTTTAGATGTGTGGATAGAATTTGAAAAGAATTTTCTTTCGATGTGGAGAGTACTTTGTTATAGAAAGTACTTTATTTCATTAATTGAAATCGAGCGCGATAATGGTGTTTTGGAGTATTTTATAAAAGAAAAGTATTTAAAATGAAAAATTTTTTTTTATTTAAAAAAATGGTAACACTTATTTAAAAGTGTTTTACCTTTTTTTAAAATCCAGAAGGCTGTTCCTTTATTTTATTTTTAAATCAACATATTTGTATTCATAGTTTTCGAAAAAAATACTATCAAACTAAAAATGGTATAAAATTGAATATCTACAGATTTTTTTTACAAATTTAAAAACTAAGTTCTGAATTCGCTTTTGGTATTCAAAACTCCTATTTATTCTTGATTAAAAACGAATTAAAAGAGAATTAAAATTATGAAAAAATAAGTAAGTATTATTTTTTTTTGTTTTTCACCATTTTTGTGTTTGAAAACAACTATAGAAATAAGCTGATTTGAAAATAAAATAAAAGAAAAGAGTAAGTGTTGCCATTTTTTTAATTATTTTTTTTCCAATGTAAATACTTGTTTATAAAATGCGCCCAAAAACCATTTTCGCACTAGATTTCAATTTAGTTGCCACATAATGAAATAAAGTACTCTCTATTAGCTTTCATAAGACATAATATTATTTATTATATGTAAGTTGATCACTGTTGAGCAAAATTGAAATTGGGCTCAAAGTCCATACAAATTTCCCCGTGGTCCTTTTGCTTTCGAAATGTGTCAAAATTTTTACATAGCTGCGGGAAAGGTCTTTTAATTTCTATTCGGGGCTGGAAACCGCCACCCCGCCTCTTACTTCTTACATTTTTAGGCAGTTGGGGGAGTAGGTATAATGTAAAATCAGTATCATTAGGAATATTCCAGAAGGCGCCGCGGATAGTATTAAATTATATTACGAAATCGTAGGCGTTTATGAATTTACAATTATTACTTATTGAATACCTGTTTCCTTTAAGTAAATTAAACAAAAGACATAACATATTTTTTTATTATTTTTTTTTTATTACTTTTAAATAATTAGAATTTGTTCATAATGTTAAATATGCTATAAACTTCATAACTGGTTTTTTTCTAGTCACTTATTTTTATCTCGTGATTTAAGTTTTTTTTTCAATTATAATTTTATTTTAAATATAAAAATTAAAAAAAATACTTACATTCTTAAAATGAACTGATTGATTGAAATTATGTTTAATTTTATTTTCTTAAACAACATGATTAAAAAATTATTTAATTACAATGGATTTTTCTTTTTCGTTTATTTACTTTCGAGTAAATATATCTCGTTAATGAATTTATACATTTATTTTTTTTCGGCATTAACATAGTATCACATTAACTTAACAAAACAAAATGGCTGTGTTACGGCTAAATCTTAATACATATTATATTCATAAACTTAAAAAAATATTCTTAATTGTAGGCGGCTAATGGAAGTTGTCTTCGGTGATGGAGTTTTTTTTTTTTGTTTTAATAAAATAGATTATAAATAAAATTTGATGCATTTAAAGCAAAAGGCATTTTGTGAATTTTATTTAATTTTTTTTTTTCAAAGCAGTGGTAATCGAACTTTGGTTTAATTTCCTAGCTGCAGTTTTTTTTGTTTTGATGTTATAAGGCACTAATGCAGATGGCTATATAGAGGCAAATTTGGTAAAGGCTTGTTTTCTTTTGTACAATTTAAGGCACATCCGCAAATTGGTAAGACTTTCCAACAGTGAAATCAAATTAAACAACAAAAGTTTTTTTTTAGGAACGTGCGTCGGTAGATAGTAAAATAAAATAAAATAAAAGCACTCTTGGTAAGTTCCGAAATAAATATCTTATTTGATTCCATTTCATTTTCCATCGCCTACAATTTGAAGGCGCAGCAAATTTATTTTTATTGAAATTCTTTGTGTAATGGCTGTTTGTGCTTCATTAAAATAACATCCAATATACATTTTTTGTCCTCCATTATATTACTTTATATGATTAGCTTAGTGCAATGCGACTAACATTAACAAAAGATTCCTAAAAAATGGCGTTTTTTTGACTGGTCTACCAGAAGTGTAGGTATTACTTCCAAACCTTTCTGAAAATATTCCATACATTGCAACACAGAAAGACAGTACCCTAACATAATTTAAAATCGTACAAATTGTAAATTGAATAACACTTTAAGAAGGGTTCTGAAGCATTCCCTAAAACTCTGGATGAGCAATCAAAAATGCTTATATATTTGACAAAAGGTTCAGAAACGCATCAACAAACCACGCCTTCAAATAAACAATTTAAAGAAGCACCTACAAACTATAAAACTACAAGCTGTTTGATTAATTAAATTTACATCAATAATAGACCTATCAATCCTAGAACAGCGAATCTCCACGAAACTCGCCACGACGACGACGCTTTTGAAACAGGAAAGTTTCTTTCCGATACCAACGGTGAATTAAAAAATGGATCCCGATCGATTTCATTCGATTCAATTTTCGGACAACTCATCCATTTGTGAGCAGATAGCTTTGGTCTATAGTGGGCTACACGCATTCTGCTGTCATCGAACTCCCAATATTGAAGACCTTTGAAGAAGTAAGTCTTTCCATCTGTGTATTGGAACCCTGAGTCAATGTGATAGCCAATGCCATCCCAAATGGACATGTCACGTGGATAATCTAGTTCTACTCTGCCAAAGTCTTCGTCGAAGCGCCAGTAGAGGGTTCCACTATACAGGTAGGTACGATTGTTGTGACCCCAAATTAGTGCTGCGTCGATTCGATCAATGTGGCTTGGAATGCCGAGTTCAGTAAGAGCTCTGGGATAACCATGTACTAATTCAACGGAACTAAATGCATACACTAAACGACCTGAAAATAGATAAAGATAGCATAAGTTTTTGATGTTTTGTTCAAAGTTATCATTTATATGTAGCGCTTGCCTATGAAAAAGACAATATGTCCATGTTTATTCTCATATACAGCATCGATTTTTGTAAATTCTTCTGGAATTTTCTTCCAAATTCTACGAATTTCGGTTGGATATCCTCTGTTCACTTTTTTGTCTTTAATTCGCCATAAATACTACAAAAGGAGTGAATTTTTATTTAAATCTAATTAAATCACTAATTATGTATATTATTCTTACTTGATCCTTAAAGATAAAAAGTTCTCCGCGGAGTATAGAAATAGCATCATAAGAAGTTTTACAACTATCGGGCTTAATAGTTGCCACAGTTGGGTGGTGTTTATGTCTGGGTATGTGTGTAGATCCTGAATAGTGAGGATGAGTTCTTGGACGATGATTTTCAGTTCTTGGTGAAGGTGTTCGTGGTGAGGGTGTTCGTGGTGAAGGTGTTCGTGGTGAAGGATTTCGAGAGGGTATTTCGTTAACCGGTCTTGTTCGTGGAGGAGATTGTCCAGGGTATCGAGGATCATTCGGGCTGTAAGGATAATTATTTGGCGAATATCGCGGTTCGTTTGGATTGTGATGGGGATAATGATGACGATGATCAGGATTTTTTCTTGGATAGTCTGTATAGGTCGGTCTTCGATCGGGATAGTATTTAATTGGCCTCCGAGTTGTTGTTGTTGTTGTAGTCGTAGTTGTTGTGTGAGGTGATGGATTGTATGGGCCCCATTGTTTATCTATAAATCCGTAAAGATTCTGGATAGCCAATCGATCATCCTCTGGTAGACCACCGTTAGTTTGATAGCCATGATACCAAGGATACATAATTGCATTTTCCACAGATGAATGACCCAAACCGAGCGAATGACCAAATTCGTGTACTGCTACTCCCATAAGGTTTGTTCCTGGAAAAGAAAATACATATAAAGTATTTGTTAAAATATGAAGAGTTAAAAAAAGGATATTTAATAAGATATAATGTAGATATGCAGGACACAATATTAGGCGCGTCCTATAAAAAAAAAACCAATAAGCACTAATGGCAAATTCCTTACAACAAAGACATCGAATTTTTTTTAAACAGAATCGAATTTTTTCTAAACAAAATCGATTCTTTTTTGTCAAAACAAATCTTGCGTTTTTAGCAAGATTTCACACTGATTTACACAAACACTATGAAGACTTGACATTTCTAATACGTCAAATTGAAAGTCGCGGATTTTTTGCAAGACGAGTTGTTTATTTTTAGGTTGCAATGAATTCTACATAATTTAACAAAATATTCAGCCAATACAGCTAAAAAAATAATTTATTGTGCGTTGTTCATTAGCAAACACAAATTTGACAAAGTAACACAAACACAATCACACCACAAAAAAATCGATTCTTTTACGAAACACGAATTCCTTCAGTTGACAGAAAAAATTCGATTCTGTTTAGAAAAAATTCGATTTCTTTTTTGAAAGGAATTCGCCATAAGAGGATAGATCTGTGAGCGCTCTGAGAAAATCGATTTGGATTTGAAGAAAGAATCAAAACCAGAAGCACACACACATGCGCACACTTTAAAGTTTAAACGTCAAATGTCATTTTTTTGTTATTTAATTTTGAAATTGCGGTTGTGCATTTGGGATTTCGAAAGCTATACTAATGGGGTTTTTCATTGGTGAATTCAGATTTCAATTTAGAAATTGATTTTTTCCGGACGAATATAGCACACGATTTCAAATTGATTTATTTTTGTTTTTGTATTTGTGTAGGTTCGTTTTTGTGTCAATATTTCAAAAAATGTGCATTATTTGGTGCACTTTTAGAAGAGAAGAAGTTACCGATTCATTTTAAACTGCTTCAAATTATTAATAGCAATTACTTTGAAAACAATTTTCGAACACAAAATAAATTAAACAAATAAACAAACACTGACAGCTGTTTACTATGTTGGTATAAGTGCAGAGAGGTGTACAAAATTTAGATCTGCAAAAGTGGTTTTAAATCAAAAATAAATAAATTTATTTTTCCTAATGAAACGCTTAAATGTTCAAAATCGGCTTTTTGACAGATCCAAATCAAGAATGAATTAATTTATTTTACCAATGGAAAACCCCATAAAATTTAAAATTATAAGCAAACAAAGTCAACAAAAATGTGGATACCTGGAACATTGCATCATCGACATCTTTAAATAGTGATGATGATGAATTTATTCTTGTGGAATTTTCGCTAAGGAAATGACTCTAGACATGCAAATTATAACAGTTTTGGTTTATAAAAGTACTCTTTATAGGGCACGGCAAGGCCAGTGGGGATACTTCAGGCACCCAGATTTTTTTTAAGTTAACGCACTTTTAATGGTGAAAAACTGTTATAACTGTTTTAAATTGGTATACCTCCATTCTCGTCCTTTTGCTAAATGAGTAAAAGACCTTGCAGGTATTTTCACCATTTTCTTCGCAAACATGATCAAAATCTTCCAAATTAATGTTCGCCATATTTAAAAATAATGAAAAATGTCATCACTCATCAACAATGAATTCGACATATCCATTTGACGTTTCACAAATACAACGAAATAAAAACTTAGGAACCAACATATGTTTGGCAAATCTTGCGTTTGGCATTCCGGATCGAAGAGTTGCGGAGGTTTCTTACGGGTTACCAAACTAAAACGCTATAAATAAAACAGCAGTTCATTTGGCAATCAATTGTCATTTGAGAAAAGTTGTTCCAAATTGTAAAAACCTACGTACATATAGAATATTTTAGAAACTTTACAAAAAAGCTTTTTAAAAGACGTACATAGGTGGAGATATATTTGTAGAAACTTATTAAAAGTTTCTTATCTTTGTTTACGTCCTACTCATAAACATATATCTTCGTTAATCTAATGTTATTAAACGAATCCAGACATACAACATTTCCATCAACCACTATACCTTTAGATACAGAAACCTATTTGGAAAATATGATTCTCTAATCAAGTTAATTCTCACGCATATTCCTGAAAAATAATGTGCCTATGGCTTGAATCAACAAAACCACCGACACCGACAGCGGCGAAAGCATGTATCTTTCGTGTTCAGGTCGCGATTAGCTAATCTCCCGATGGGGCCCTGTTCTATTACGCAAAGTTATAAAATTCAATAAAACTTCATTGGCTATATTCTATATTGCAATATCATTTCAGCACTGCTTTATGTTGCGTCAACTCTGTGACAAACCTTAAACACAGCACAGGAAACAGGAACCAAAAACTCCATAAACACGAACTTTTTGCCATCATGCAACGATTTAATATACCTACACCAAACATAAGTATAAGTTGGTATAGAACCAAGTTAATTTACCATTTTGCTGAATTAATTGGCATCGGCAAATATTTGAAAATAGTGGACTCAATAAACAGATATACGAAAATCTGTCGACACTGCAGGCGAACAAGCTTAAAGTATCAAAAAACTAGTAAAATATTACCAAACATTGGTGCGACCAACCAACCAGCAACGGTTCGAAAAAGCAATGCGCCCTGTTGTCCTACTGATGACCGGAAAGGCATATAACAATAATTGGAAGAATTAGCCCGCAGGAAAAACAGACTTTCACTTGGAAAAAAATTCGACGAAATAGAATTTTGCTAGAGAGCTTTATTAGTATATGTTAAGCATTTCCTAAAAAGGGCGAGATTTTTTTATAAATATCTCGAAAACTATGTTTATTTAAGAAAAAATGTCAAGATTATAGCATTTTTTCCAAGAGCAATGCATTTTGAAAAAATCGGGTAAGTCTAGAATTTCTGTTAAATTTTATAAGTTCAAATTTTTGGCCTTGATATTTCTCCAAAACGACTGGTAGTTTCCGAGATATTTACACAAAAATTTCACCCTTTTTACTTTGAAAAATCAAAAGCCCTGGTCCAAGTTTATGCAACTTTTAGAATATGTCGTGAAAATTCAGCTTTGTCGATTTTATACTCTTCAGAAATTTGGCGTTTTTTAGTGTCTAATATTATTATAGCAATAAATACCCAAAGAGAGAGGGGAGAAGGTTTGGAGGAAGATTTTTTGGAGTAGAGCAGGGCAGTCGATATTAACTGCTAAGAGCTGGTGGATGAAGACAATAACAGCCACCCGGCGGCAGTATTCAAGCGATACCATATTGATAAATTTTAAACGATTTTCGTAGAGAGGTAGGTTAAGCGGATCAGATCAGGGAAGGCCTCGGAGGGCAAAACGAAGGAATCTACGTTGAACAGCTTCAATTCGCTGAGAGTTACTAAGGTGACCAGACTTGGCTAGCATATTCGACGAGTGGCATAGCAAATGTGATAAAGAGAGATTTAGTGACATAGGGGTCGGAGAATTAATTTGACTATCTTTTCACAAAGCCGAGAGCAGAGTTAGCTCTCTTGATGGAAGTATCAATGTGAGAACGAAAGTTCAATTCCTGTCACAGATAATTCCTAGATCACACAGTGAATCAACCGAAGGGACTGGCACATTATCGATGGGATACGTCCTAGGAGGGAGTTAAAAGCGCTAAGGGGAGTAGGTGATAGCTTGACACTTGTTAACATTGAGTTCAAGAAAGTTTTTAAGACACCATGTTGAGAATCGGTTAAGGTCATTTTGTAGTAGAAGCAGGGGATGATATGCAGACCGATATAAAAGAGTCTTTTATGATACAGTCAACGCCGTTAATATTCAAAATGAAAATCAATGGGCCTAGGTGGCTTCCCTGCGGGACGCCAGAAGTTGCAAGGATGGGATCAGATTCCGAGGATCTAAATATAACTCTATATTGCCGATCTTTTAAGTAGAACTGAATCCAAGAAACGAAAATGGGTTGATATCCTAAAGCATTTAACTTGAAAAGGATCAGAGAATGGGACATTTGCTCAAAGGCTTTGCTGAGGTCGGCTGCAATAACATCGACCTCATTGCCGTTTTCAAGAGAGCATAAGGTTCCACAAACAAATTCCATCAAATAAGTGGTGGTAGACCTACCTTAGACGAAGCCATGTTGGTTTGGGGAGACTATATGCTTGCAGTGAAACAGCATTGTATCATAGATGAAACTTACGAGCAGTTTTCAGCCCGGATTCTAGTAAAGCTATGATAAACCTCCGGAAAAATTAATGTCGAATTCCTCTCAACAAAGAAATCGATTTTTTTTTTAAACCGAATCGATTTGTTTCTGTCAATTGAAAGGAATTCGTAAGAGCTTTTGTGATATTGTGTGTGTTTACTTGACAGCTGCAATTAACTATTATTTGCATAGTTATATTGACTGAAAATATTGTTGAATATTTTGTTAAATTATGTTTAATTCGGTGCAACCAAATTCAAAATAATAATTTGTCTTCCAATTTCCGCTACTTTCAATTTGACGTATTAGAAATGTCAAATCTTTACAGTGAGAGTGCAAAGTGCAAATCGTTGTGAAATCTTGCTAAAAATGCAAGATTTGTTTTGACAGAAAGGAATCGAATTTCTGTTACGATGAAAAATTCAAATTTTTTAAACCAGAGTAATTTGCAAAATAAAATCGGTATTGGTAGGCTAAACCATTTATTTTGTCTTTTTTAGATATTTTTTAACCGGCTCTGTAGTCTATACTCCAGACAAAATGGTATAAAACAGAACTTAGAGCAGCCACATCCGGTGCCAAAACTGGAAAGTTGTTATTTTTCCGCCTCAAATAAAACAAAAAAGGAAGATAATGACAACATTAACATTTAGATAGGGTTTTATTTAATACCGATCAAAGGCTTTGAAATTATTCTACTGATTTTGCCGCCCTAGGCAATTGCCTGTTTTGTCTACAGGCAGCTTCGGCACCGGTCACATTATATATGTATTCTCACTGTAAAAGTAATTATTACTTCGTCGCATGCGACAACCCTGATTGCATTGATAAGCTTTTGCAAAAGAAATCAATTAATCAGACACTCGCTATACCTACATATTTACGTAATTCAATTAAGCAATCATGAAATGTATACGCACATAATGGTTAAGATTTTTCGAATATCCAAATATATAAATATGTATAGTCAAGCATTTTATATTTAAATGTGGCAGCTCGATGAATGGTAGGTACAGGTGATTCGACGAACAGATAAATTGAATGAAATGTAAAATTAAATAACTTCGTTTGCTCCCATCTCATTTAGTCGGTTTATATTAGATAATCATGCAATATGCCACGTTTATGGTGCTGTCAATTTTTTTTTTTTAATTCTTCCATTCACAAATAATCAAGGGGCTGGAAATTTTAAACATCTAAACTTAAAACTTAATGTTATTGGGCCCTAATAATAACTAAATTTAGTTATTGTTAAAACGAAAATCTTTCGATTTGATCTTAAGCCAAAGGATACAATTTTAATCCACGGACTGTCTTAAACAAATAATATAAAATGACATTCCAATATACACTGCGTGTCACTTGTTTGATGCCACTATTTACACAGGAAAAGTTAACTCCTTGTGATTAAGTACATATTTCCCAAAAAAACGAGCGGCGAAATTGAAAATTGAGGGTGGTTGGTGGATACCTACTACAAATACATAGAACTATGACTATATATTTCCAAAATACTTTTATCTGTTTCCTTCTAATATACAACATCAGATCGAAAATATTGAAATTAATTAGGAACGAGTTTAATCAAAAAAAAATAATATTCTAATCAATACGCAGGACACTTGTGTTAAAACTTGTATAAGACATTCAAGTTCTTAATGACGCCAAACACCGTGTTCGCTCCAAAAGGAGGCCTTTTGGTTACGAGAGTGATGATGAGCCAATCATTGATTCCCCTCAAATATATAAGGTCGAAGTATTTTTCCACATAATAGATGCAGCTATCTCCTTGGAGCTAAGGTTTTGCCAAATTAATGAGCAGAGCAAATATTTTGCTTTTTTAAGTAAAACACTAGCTGGCTTCGCACGGGTAGATACAAACCTAAGCTTCGCATAAAAATTACAATAGAAAATATAGATAAATATTTAAGCTACTTTTTGTAATTGAATACTTCTTTCTGGGTTTTAACCCACTTCACATTTGAATGCGAAATTCGTTTAATTATGATCATCTAAGTCCAACCTTTATTACTTTCCCAACACAGAAAGAATTTTTGTAATCAAAAACCACTTTTTGCATTTATCGCATTTCACTCTATAAATATAATTTTTTTTTTAAATATAACCTTAACAACACAAACTGAATTTTAAAAATCGAATATCCCTTTTTTTGTTTTCACCCCAATTCACCCTATTAATATCAATTTTGGAAAAAAAAAATTCGTAAATGAATTTCCTTAAAAAAAACAAGAATTTTTGAAAGCGAAGAAAACTTTTAAATTTAACCCCATTTCCCCCCTAAATACCAAACTTTTGAAAAACAACAATAAAGAAATGCATTAAAAATGACTTTTCAAACACCAAAAGAATTTCTAAAATCTTAATTTTTTTTTTATTTTTACCTCATTTCACCCTACAGATAACAAAACTTAAAAAAATAACCCAAAATTCATTTCCTGAGAAGAACTTCTTAAAAAAAAAAGAATTTCTTAAATCGAACAATTTAAATTTTTATTTTTACTCCATTTCACCCTAAAAGTATTAAAATTTTGAAAAAGAATCTTTCATGAAAATAAAATTTCTCTAATTGAACATTTTTTTTACTGAAATGTGCCCCTACAGCGCCACCTGTTGATTAATGATAAAGATGAATTCTTTAAAAATTGTAAAGCGGGATATACTAATGCTTGTCATGCATGTGAGAGTGTATTTATAATTTTTTTTGACTTTGCATATAATGGGTGATTTTTTAAGAGGTTTAGAACTTTTTAAAAAAAAAAAACACAAAAAATTCGAAAAAATGAATGAAATATTTATTTGAATCTATAGTTTGAACCTTGCAATTAAATGTTTAAAGATAATTTCATGCAAATGTTGACCGCGGCTGCGTCTCAGGTAGCCCATCCGCTGAGTCCAATTTTGGCATACTCTTTCACACATATCGGCCGGTATCTCACGAATGAATGCATGGATGTTGGCTTCCAGTGCGTATATCGAAGCGGGCTTGTCCCTATAGACATTAGCCTTGACATACCCCCACAAAAAATAATCTAATGGTGTCAAATCGCACGATCTAGGCGGCCAATTGACCGGCCCGAAACGTGAAATTAACTGTTCACCAAACTCGCCTCGCAATTGCGCCATTGTTTCGCGTGCTGTGTGGCATGTGGCACCGTCTTGTTGAAACCACATATCATGCAAGTCAAGAACTTCTATTTCGGGCAAAAAAAAGTTTGTTATCATCGCTCGGTAGCGTTCACCATTGACAGTAACGCTGCGATTCGCATCATCTTTGAAGAAATATGCCCCAATAATGCCGCCGGCCCATAAACCGCACCAAACAGTGGCTTTTTCGGGATGCATTGGTAGCTGTTGCAATGCTTCTGGCTGATCTTAACTCCAAATGCGGCAATTTTGCTTATTTACGTACCCATTCAACCAAAAATGAGCCTCATCGCTGAACACAATTTTTCGATAAAAAAGCAGATCCTCGGCCAGCTTTCCAAGAGCCCATTCACCAAAAATTCGGCGTTGTGGTAGGTCGGCTGGCTTTAGTTCTTGCACCAGCTGTATCTTAAAAGGCTTTACGCCCAAATCCTTCCGCAAAATTTTCCACGTAGTGCTGTAACAAAGGCCTAACTGCTGGGAACGGCGCCGAATCGACATTTCGCGGTCTTCTGTCACACTAGCTGATACGGCCGCAATATTTTCTTCACTACGCACAGTACGTAAACGTGTTGGTGGTTTAATGTCCAACAAAGTAAATTTGGTGCGAAATTTGGTCACAATCTTCCGAATAGACTGCTCAGAAGGTCGAGAATGCCGATCATAAAATGGAAGCAGCGCGCGATGAACATTTCGAACCGAGCACGAATTTTGATAGTAAAATTCAATAATTTGCAAGCGTTGTTCATTTGTAAGACGATCCATGGTTAAATTGCAAACCAAACTGAAGCTGTTTGACAGTGACACAAGGTACTAAACACACGTCAGCTGTCAAAACCAGTGTTGCCAAAACCAAACCAGCTAAAAAATCACCCATACTTCATGCATGAGTCTTCAATCATTTATTTTTAATTAAATTTCTCTGCGAAAATGTGCCTATGCTTGATCAAGCAATCATTCTCAAATATACACTATTTCAATTCTGGCTATCTGATTGAACAAAAATCAAAAATTTTTGATTTTGCTTCAAACATACACACAATGTATACGTCTTTCATTTTTACTAATACACTCTCTATGCATGACAAGCATTTGAACAATATACATCCCGCTTAAGAACCTTGAACAAGGCCGTAGCCAGGAGGGGATCACAGGGGTTTGATTCTGGCGACATTACCAGTTTCAACATGCGATACGGAAAGAATATTTTCGACAATGAAACGTCTGAAAACTTTTTTCAGCAAAATGTGTAAAACCTGTCAAAACACCAAAGTAAGAACGAATTTCTCAAAAATGGAGAAACTTACAAGAAAGTTAACAAACGCATTGAACCACTTTTGTTTATCAGAATTTTACTCACATCAACAATCACATGCCAAAAGTCTAATTGTGTTAACAATTTGCGTTTAATTTAAAAAAAAAATACATACATTATAAATTTCCCAAGTTGTTTTTTATTTATAAAATTAATTTCCACATATCAGAAACTACAATTTCAAATTAAAAGCAAAAGATGATAACAGCAGGGTGTTTTGACAGTCTTTACTCTTCTTGCAAACAGAAATTTATGTAGCACAAATTCGCAAGCTTTCTTATCCAATGGAGGGGAAATTATTTGCTCTCTCGATGTGCTCTCTCGTTGCAACTTTTTCGAGTCAAAAAACATGAATTTGTGAAAATTTATGCAAATTTGTCAAAATTTGTGCAAATTCGCAAGAAATTTCACGTTACCAAACAGACCTAGGATTGGCGAGAATGGCAGTTCAGAAAAATTGAGATTGACACTAAGGAAGTTATCGATGTATTTGTAGCTAAGAAGGCCAGAAGACTGAATATCGTTTTGTAAAGAATATGTTATACTTTTGTAGTGATACTATTTAAAATTGATGGTATGTATCTACCTAATAAATAGTAATAACTTAAATTGGAACTGTACGTTTATCTTTTATATAAATAATACCTTGTCGTAAATTTTTCTGCTTAGGTACCTATTCAACGGAACTGCATGATATATACATATATTTTATGTACATATATATACCCATAAACCTACATGCCCAAATGTTTAAAACAAAATTGTGTATGATATGATTGAATTTCGGCTAATGGGCTATTCTAGTTTTGATTACTAATTAGTGAATTTTTTTTCCGGAAAATTATTACACCCACTAAAAAAATGATTTTTTGTTGGACTTTTTTTTGTTTATAAAACAATGCTTCAAAATTTTAAATGCAATTTTGCTTAAACTATCGGGAAGCACCACATTGAAAAATTATAATAAAATCTTTTGAACCATAAAAAAGATATACATAGGTATCTACTTGAATAACCCAAAAAATAAGACCATTTTCTCAAAAATTGTGGAATACCTTATTCCGATGAGTGAAGATTTTCACAAAAACCTGAAACGCAGTTTTTTTTTTGACAATTTACTTGGCAGGTACGAAGTATAATTAAAATCGTTAGAGCCGTTTTCGAGATAATTTGAAAAAAAAAAAAAATAAAATATTCGTATAGCAGCTGTTGTGTATTCTTACCCGTTCTAGATGAGCTAAAACAAAAATTCGGATTTCCCCTCTAGGGAATCACATAAAAATGCTCCGTACCATATTGGAAGCAAATCCGTCCACCCGTTTAGGCTCAAGCTCAAATTACAGTGGACGCACAGACCGACGGATGGCATGACGAAACCCTTCTCCAGACTTCTCGATCATCGTAGTGTTAGTCTTGACAACATCATCAAATTTTTTTTTAAAGGAAACCAATACTTGCCCTTTAGAGATAGTAAAAATATATACATTCAAAATATTTCTGGAATGAAACCATTGTCTCCTTTTGTGAATTTATTGCTACCAACAGCCAACAGGCTAAAAACAACAAACCACGGGATCAAAACAATCTTCATTGGCATTTTTTCAAGATTCTGTCAAAATATTTATCCATAAATCATTCATTTTCTTTTTTCATTTAAAGTGAGCAGGTATGTACATATAAAAAATTACAAACAGTATCGAAAATATATACGGGTGTGTATTATGTTTTCATAATAATCATATTCACGTGTATTTTGAAGTGATTTAATTTTTGATTTCACAAAGAGGTGAGTACTAGGATTAAGTTGAATGAAATCTATAAAATGTTTGAATTTTTCAACTTAAAATATTGAAAGACTAACACATATCATTCAAAATTCGTTATACAAAATTCATTTATTCTCATCACGGCGTATAAATTAGCAACAGTTTAAAACTGACTATGAATACGCCCCATTTTGTTTACAGTTCAATGTAATCTATTGTGAAGTTATATGCGACCTTAAATTTCAAAGTCATAGATTTCGGCAAAACTTTGAGATACAAATTTGAACATAATCACTTCGATATTTGAGTCTCTCCCAGATACGGCCGGCGCGGAGGAGAAAATTTTCGCATCCTCAATCATCGTAAAATTTTTAAGGTTTGATTAGCATCCCCAGCTCGAAATATTTTAACAATCTATAGGTACCTACCTACTACCTACAATATTTCCTTATAGGAAGAAGTAAAGCTATCTACGTACTCGTATAAGGCAACAAAAAATGTAAAATGTTTTTATTAATCGTAAAACAAATTCATCATAATAAACTTAAATAGCTTTTTGAAAATCTAAGAAATTCATCTTTCATCTCAACCGACATCGTTTTTTCTTCTATTTATATGACCATAAAAAACTTCGCCTTCCCACGTTCCGCATTCGTAGACCGCAGTGCTTGAAAAATTGCACTTTACTTTGCTTCATGATGATAAATTAACAAAACTGCTACATTTAACTTTTGATTAAAAACTAAATTCAGTCCATGCGAGATATGTATGTACCTACTCGTATAAACATGGAAAGGAGGAGTCGAACCAATCAATATCAATTAATTTTTATTCGTAGCTTCAGTCACATTCTCTTCATCAATGATTGATTACCCTTAATCGTTCATCTTTCCGTCCATCCTAGCTAGTTTGTTGAGATAGTCTATACGTAGTGTACGTATAAATGTGGTAGAAACTAAATGTTGCCACGCCCAAATAGATTCCCATTCCAATTCGGGAATGATTACAGGAGTTGCGTTTTTTTTTTATTATACATGCATGTCTATATTTGGGGACTAGATAATCGAGCTGTGAAAGCATAGCTCACTTAAACTAATGGATGGACACAAAAATCCTTGAGTTCAAAATTCCTCTGATAAATTACCCAGGATTATATCAACGAGAAAGTTAATTCATTGGCCAACCATTATCCCGTAACACAAAAGAAAAACTAAGCGCGTGTTTACACAATAAATTACATCACACCAAATCATACGTAGGACATTAAAGAATGCTAATCATACTTTAACAATACCCATCCTTCAGTTCCAAATGATGGTGGTCTTATAAAAACTCACCTTCAGCATCGGGCGAGGCATTAAGAAGCCAACTCTCCTCTTCGTCGAAATGTGCATCACCGCCACGACCTTCAGCTGGATAGAATGCATGCGCCAGAACCATTCCAGGACCATCAAAGTTATAGCCGTCACCATGTGCTTTTCTGAAATGAGATGAGAGAAAACCATAAAATCAACTTTTGTAATATAAAAAAATCCTTGATTCCTGCCATGATTGATAAAATAAAATGAGGACGCATTTCATGCGGTATAATAATGACTTGACGAACACTGTTGTGTGGTGCCATTTGAACTGAGACTCCTCGATCAATATGGAACATAATCAACCATGAGGACAATAAAGGGTGTTTAATGAGTGGTATTTCATCGCCGCTAGACAAGGTCCTTTAATTTTGTAAAAAAAAGGCCGATATTTGAGTTATTTTATGCAAATTTTGGAAGGTGTAGCCGATTCAATTAACTTTGTAATAAAATCCAAAACAAGAGTATAAAAAGGAAATTATAGGTGTTTAAAGTGGGAGCACTACGATATCTCGCAAATAAAAATCTCGGATACCTTAAACAGAGCAACTGAGTGGCGTGAGCGGAATGAGCATCATCCGAAAAGAGATTTAAGATTTTTTGGAAACCTCACAGCCACCCAAGGTACCTACTTTTATCCAAGAAGACTACTGACATAGGCGCCTGCTGACTTTTAAAAAGCTCAAGAAAGTCTTAAATTTTGCTTTGGAATTTATTATATTGGACTTTATTTAATCTACTTGAAAAATTTAAATTATTGAGATTTAAGTTTGCGGAATTTTGTAATCGCCAGATTATGAAAAGCGGGATTTCGTTATTGCGAAATTTCGAAAGTGAGATATTAATTAGCGAGATTTTGCTACCATCCCATTTAAAGTATGGAAGGATATGCCCACTAAATAAAATTGATGGCACAAAGAACCAGGACCAAGCGTCTTACAACTCTGTTGTTAGTCAGCAGGTTAAACCTGAATACAACACTGGAAGGACAAAGTAAACGGACGATGTTCGAGTATATTTAGTAAAAATGGGCGTTTAGAAAATTTTAGTTCTGTAGCACTTTTATTTTAACAGTAAGTGACATTTATTGAAAAAGGCACGTAAAAGTGGACTGATTTGATTTGGACTAGTATTTAGGCACAGTTTCAGAGTCGAAGTAAGTGATGGCACCCAAGTAGCCAATGTAGAAGATTAAGGCCTGATTTCGCAGTGAAAACTTACATGAATAAGTGCCACTTAAATCTCCCATACTGGTCACTTGAATGTGCTTTATCCAGACTGTACCATTGAGCTTAAAGCGAGAATATTGGATTTTAAAGTGCCAACTGTTCTGGTAAGTGGGAATGAATTGTAAAAAACTGGCTCTTAGATTTATAAAAGCGTGGGTAGAAAATTCTAATACTGTCAACTTTTTGGATTTGAAGAAAAAGGCATTGGATGAAAATGGGGCGCGGAAGTGGCCAGATTTTTTCAAAAAATTATAGAATTGAATCAAAAAAGTCAGTAATAAAATTGATTTTAGGGCCAAAATGTCTACTTCTTTTGGCTCAGAAGGAAAAAGTATTTAAGAAAAAAGGAAATGACTCAAGCAAGCTAAAAATCTAGATTTTTCTAAGACCAAAATATCAGTTTTGAGAGGAAAAACATATCCGAAGACTGCAAAAAGTTGCAGCTACAATTTTGCACATATAATTTGACAAGTAGTTAAGGTTGAAAATTCTTGCCGCGATCTAACAATGATTTTTTTTAATAGCTCTATGCAAACTTCAAAGACACTCCCTCAGTATCATGGATGTCCGAACGATCCAAGGGGCCAACATTGAATCGAACAACTACCTCGTTGCAGCCAAGGTACCGCTGCGGATATCCCGACCATGTCAAAAACTTTAGAAGGTTGCACTCGCAAGTGATCGCTAGGACCTTTTCTAGTAACTTCAGAAGGAGTCATATGCCAACAGCATCAAATATTGTCAGAGGAAAGCATGGAACCTCAGCAGATCCACAAGACTCCACAAGAACCACTGAACTGCACCAATTACAGAAATAACTCAGTCTCTTTGACATCACCTACAATATATTTTTCTGCCGTACTACTTATGTGAGCCACATTAGGGCAAATCTTGGAAAAACACATGAACTTCATATGGAAGCCTCGTAAGTTTGCTGTGTTGAATAGAGAATGGACAAACTACCACAATAAGAGAAACGTCTGTTTAAGCCCTTTCCAACTCTTGCCAAACGATCTTTATCCGGGATAAAAATCAATTGATTTTGCAATCAGCCCTCTCTTATCTTAAGTGTCCCTTTATTAGACCCTTATTATCCCGGTTCTGTTATTTGGTGCAGAGGTGTGGGACCTGTTTTCAAAGGTAGATGAGAACGCTTAGGTTTGCGAGGAAGATTCTGGGGTAAGTTTTAGTCGAGTCTCCATAAACCTTAAGTGGAGGGGAAGATACTACACATACTGTACAACGACAGCGAAATAAAAAGCCAACGACTGAGGTGTCTGGGCCATTAAGAGCGAATACATGTACACCAATGTTCCGGCTCGAAGAGTCTTTGAAACAATCCACCTGAGCGACGACGCATCAGTAAAAGAAGACCGCGACTCATTTGGCCAATCGCAAGTGAGTCCAAAAAAAAGTGTGTATAGGCAAAAAATATAAAGATAGAAATTTTGAACATTTGTTGTCTCAGGTCCGATACTCTTAAGTTATTCCCTTAAAAGATACAATAACAAAGTTTCTCGAAATAACTCAGATCAAATTATGAAGAAACTGACGTTTGGAAACTCTACGGCGGTCTATATCTTCTAAGGCACAGACTACAGAAAGTCGGACCTAAAGCAACAAATATTCCAAAAAGCAAGCTTTATAATTTTTGTCAACACGCCTGACACGCTTGTTTCTCCCAAGTTCTTCACAGCTTAAATGGGTATCTGTCAGATTTGCTCAAGCTATTAACAAATTTTCAAAAAAAGTTTTGAATCCATAAACATTTTAACTATATAAAGTCGACTCCGCCTATATGCACTCCCCTTAAATGAAACTTTCGGTTATATGCAACAAGAAATTTATCACGTTTTTTTTAAGGGCTTTTTCACACACATTAGTACCGATAACTGCACTCCGCTTATGTGAAAACTCCTTTTAATTGAAACATTTTTCTTTTACCCAAATAAATACTTTGTTCTAAAACAACTCGACTTAATTGAAACACTGAGGCCCAGTTTTTCAGTGGTGAGTTAAACCAGAGTTAGCTAACTCTAGAAGTAAATTAACCCACAGCGAACTGAGGAAGCAGCAGCAGAGAATGCATGCGGAACGACTAAACAAATTCGGTGGATAAAACATCAAAAGCATCTTTTCAGTTAATCCTGAGTTATTTCGGGTTTAACTTTAATCTCGCACTAAAAAACTGGACCTGAAAGCATCCATAATTTTTTGAAGTTTGAACACACCTAAAAAATGATATTTTAAGTTTCATTCCATTCTCATCGTTCCAATCCTTTCAATTGTCACAATTATTAAAAGTTGTTTTGTTTGCCGTTCGAGGTTATTTTTATGTTTTACTTTTGTATCTTTGGAAATATTTCACATCGTTCAAAGGGGAAATAAAGTTGCAGCTTTATGAAGTTCGGTTAAGTGCAACAAAGTTGCGTATATCCGAAGTTCGTTTATATGAAAACTTTTTTTTTGTGTTGCAAATAAGCGGAGTCGACTGTAATCGATTTCTTTAAAAATTCAAAAATCTTTTAGGTATTGTAAGGGAATCTTTAAATGCCACCAAGTGGGTCATCGAAAAATTTGATTTCGTTGGGTATCTCAGTATGTACATGTATACATATTCAATAATATAAGAACACTATTTATACTTGATTTATTTTCATAATTCATATACGACTAATTTTTGTCAATAACGCGTGAAATAAAAACCTTTTTTAATGCTGCGACTGACAAATTGGCATTTTTCTGTCACTATACTGCCAAAAGAATGAATTTTTCCATTATTCTGTCATTTATTTTGACAGTTAAATGCCATAATACTGCCAATTTGTCAGGCGTGTAAATCCAGCATAAGTCATATTATTATGTAACATTTTATTAAAAAAATTATCAAAAAAAAAACTCACCTGGCAAAAAGCACTTGGATGTCAGCCTGGTTACTGTTCACTTCTTTGAATGTCAACTTTGAATTTTTTTGCCAAACTGCCAGAGCATTAGTCAGGACACTTCTCAATTCTCCCGTATTCATTGTCGTCATGGTTTGATTGACCAAGCTGAAAAAAAAAGAAAAAAAAGTTTATGAAATTAAAATCCTGGCAAACAACTCGTTATACTGCAAACAATTAGAAATAGGACTCGAATCACGTACCGGATATCGGATGATGTGCCGTTTTTGTTTAACTGAATTCATTTTTTGTTGTTGTTGTTGCTTATACATAAAATCTTATTTTTTGTTTGTCGGTTTGTATTTGTATTGTATTGACACTCAATTAGATGCGGATGCCCTCGTTTTATAATCTAAGAGCATATACAATACATTCAGTCAGTGAGTCCTTTGAACTCTCAATATTGAACGTGCAACTACTTCATGTCCTTTAGAAAAATGGTACAGGAACAAAAACAAAAAGTATATTTAAACGAATTGTAGGAAACTGCAACGTGTCGTCTGCATTGGAGTTGAGGATTTGATTCGATTGCTTTCGAGTTAATTTTCGAAAGAGAGAAGAGACCGACAGACATATCAGCGACAAAGACCGACACAACAAACAAGCAAACGAAACGAAATGAGAGTCATTGGGACATGTTCTGTAATTACCATTGTCAACGAATATGTACCTATACCTAAATAGAAGTATAAATACAGAGAAGTGAATGAATGCACTGAACGAAACCTTGATGAAATGCATGTAGGGGTAGGGCATGAAAAACAGAGAGGATGGGAGTATGAGTTTCCTCTCACCACACCGCGCCGCACCACCAGCCGGCCATCCCCAATCCGGTGTTGGGAATAGAATCGTTACTCGTTAGTGTTGTGTCATCAGACTTAAAGGAGCGAAGAGCCCGAATCAGGGTCTTTTAATTAAAGGAAACGATAATGTGATCTTTATGCAAATGTTTGCAATTCCAAAACAATTTGTTGATGAGGTTTTTTTGTGAATGAAAGGAAATGAATCGGGTTGAAAAAAGGTGTTTTACAAAGTGGCGCAAATATTGTCACCCAAAAGCAGTTACATACTGCGCGTTCTTTAGGAATATACTATACAGGGTGATTCGGATAAGGTGTGACAAAAAGATAGAGCCTGAAGGTTAAGTTGAGGCAAGAGGGGGTCTTTCCCCCCGTTTAGCCAGGAGGTTCAATTTTCTAAAAAAAGACTTAAAACAGAAACAAAATATTAAAAAAACAACGGTTAGACTTAAAATGCCATGATATATCTTTTTTGTAAGGCCAGAAACCTCTTCTTTTATTGTATTTTTAAATAAAGATTTTCTAGAGAATAGTTTTTGAAAAATTAATTTTTAAACTCAAAATTTTGCAAAAAAAAAAAAATGAAAAAAAAATTTCAAACTACGTTTTTTTCAAAATTTTACGTATTTAAGTGCTAATTTTGTTTTCAAAACTTAATGCTCTTATTAATTTTTAGTCAAAAACAGAAAATCGGATGCTAAAATGTCTTTTACTCTTTGAGAAAATTGAAAATTACTAAATTTACTTTTATTAGCTACATATGTACGTAGTGGAAATAGGATCTTTAAAGCAACTTAAGCAACAGATTGGATTCAAATTAAAGGAATTTCATTTCTATTATTTTCAATTTTTTAAAGAACTAGAAAAGATTTTAGGATCTGGTTTTTGGTTTTTGACTAAAAATTAATAACAGCATTGAATATTAGAAACAAAAATACTACTTAATAACGTAAAATTCTTAACAAAATTAGTTTAAACAAATTTTTTTTAATATTTTTTTTAGAAGTTTTGAGTTTGAAAATTAATTTTTAAAAAATTATTCTCTAAAACAACTTTATTTAAAAACACAATCAAAGAAGAGGTTTCTGGCTGTACAATAAGATGTGTAATGGCATTTTAAGTTATAACCGTTGTTATTTTTAATATATTTTTCTGTTTTAAGTCAATTTTGATACAAGAAAAAAATCGTATGGGGAGGGATAGACTCCCCCTCCTATACGATTTTTTTCTTGTCTCGACCCAACTTACACGCTCTAGCTTCTTATCACACCTTATGCGAATCACCTAGAATATTGTGATTCATGTCTCGTTGACGTGTAAGTATTTTATATCTAAAGATAGCGGAATAATTGTTTCGACATAATGCAAAGCATGATATTGCATTTTTGACATTGATAGGCTGTGACGGTTTCACTCAGGGAAAATGACAGCAAATATAAATAAGCTAAAGTTAAATTTATTTATTCAAACACTTACAGCCATATTATTCACTGAATTAATCCGGTTTTAAAATTATACCTTTGTTAAAGGTGAGTTAAGTCTCAAAAGTTCAACCCAAGCGCATAATATTCACTCGATAAGCCCGTTAATATACCCTATTTATTAAACCTTGTCGCGTTTAATCCGATTCAATTTTAACTGCCCTTCAAAGAGCTGTTAAAGTAGTTCAACCCAGGTGTAAACTTAATTTTCATTACATTCACTCAATTTAGCCAAGCAAAGTGACATTTGAAGTTTTTACGCACGTGAACACATACAAAGTTTTGCTTTCAATAAAAAAAAAACAACAACAGAAAATTCTGTTCAAACGGAAAAAGCTAGGGTAACTTGATTTTTTTTTTAAATATCAAACGATGAAATTTGAAATACAACAACAAGAAACAGAAAAAAGGAAATAATTACATGGTGGAGAGTGTCAAATTATTGACATTCCGTATGTTTATAGTCAAGTTTAGACAATTTTACATCGGATTGTTATGCATTTTTAAATCACCGTGTTTAATGCGCGTCTTGAGTGAATATTATGTATACAATTTAAAATAGAAAAGTTTAAAAAATGCGGATTAATAGGACAGGTTTAAAATTCACTAGAACTTTATTTACACCTACGGAATAAAAAGCCAAACTTAGAAAAAAGTAACAGCCTAAGCCATAATCGCGCCTTTGACCGATCAAAACTTCGTGATTTTGTCTTCGGTCTTGTCCTTGTGTGTTTTGAGATTCTTTTTACCAAAGGTTGATAAGTGTATCACTCGTTCGATTTAAGGAATTACCAAGTAAGAAATAAAATATATTGTATTCGTATTTTTCTAGTTCCCATTACAAAGTGAAAACATTTTCATGTTTTCTAATAGTTTGTTTCTATTTATCCAATTTTCTCCACTTATTCGTACATCTTAGTTGATTGAAATAGCATGGCTTACTAAATAGTCTAGGATAGCAGATGTCACTATATTACAGTCTGAGCAAGCAGGCACTCAATTACAGTATGGAATAGCAGATGTTTACAGTCTGAGATGGCAGACGCCACTGAATTACAGTCTGGGATAGCAGACGTTATGAACTCACATTATTTAAAAGAGTAAACATTTAGCATGCGCTTGCCCCTTTTTGGTTTGAAATGTATGGGGCTACAAGCAGTTATTTTAGACTTTTTAGTCCGTTTTAAAAATACAGTAAGAAAAATTAAAAACATTTAAATGTAAAGTTAAAAAGCTACTTTTTTTCTTTTTAGTTTTGTGTTTGTGGAATTTTACAATAGATTTTAAACTAACTTACCGATAAGCCAAAGACTTATGTTTTCACCCATTTCCGGGCTATTTATTTCCAGTCTCTAGAGCTCATAAGGAAGTTAGTTAAGTTAAGTTAAATTGTAAGTTAAATATTTTTTGATTGCCCCTCTCTCTGACCGGCTACCTATTCAAATAAATCGATTTAAAAACAAAATTTGGAAAATGGTGGGGAGCTGGGATTCGCCAAAATTTTGATTAATGTTTTAGACTTTGAGGAACAATAAAGTGCGAAGTCCAGCCTGTAACAACTTATTGTAACGTTTTATCTAGATTGACTATACTACAGTACGAGAGGACCAACAATTCTCCCTACTCTATCGTGACTTAGAGGCAGGAGTGCATTTTTCTCAACAATAAAACCTCTGGCTCACCTTAGGTATCCAGGTAACGTTGTAGTAGTCTTGTAGAACAGTAATAAAATGTATGATTATGAACCAGAGACCCCTTTTTAAGAGGCTTAACAGGCTACAATAGGCTCTATTGGCATTCTTTCTTCTATTCTATCAGTATTGTTTACTTTTAACATGGCCCACTACCCTATGATTATTTGCCCAATTCTTCTACTCCATTTCCTACATTTTGTTTTTCCTTCATGGATGAGCAGCTCCACTTTGCCTACAGTATAGAAAAAAAAACACTGCTTTTGAGTTTTAACTATACACTCAATTGCCACTCATGAGCGACCCTCTTTTAAATTATTCGGTTTAAGTTATTCAAGCCCAACCTATATGTCCCATTTCAACAATGAAACTTTCAATGCCATTGCCATCTGAATCTGAAATAAAACATCTAACACAATTTTATAGAATCCTTTTCAAAATCAATACACTTATTATTCAGCAGCTGGCAACTACTTATAGAATCCACTTTTTCCAGAAAAAAGGGACCAAAAAAGCTTTCATTTGAGTTTGCATAAATTGTTATAATATGATTGTTTCATTAATACTTCAAAAAGAGCCTGCTCATCCTTTAGTTTAGGCAACTAAAAAACATATCCAATATATGAGGTGAATGTAGGTTGGTAGGTAACATCTATTTCACTTCTATCATTCATCCATGTAGATGTTAAACTCAAAATGCGAAAATCTAGATGCTACGAATCAATTACGTATGAATGAGAATATTAAAATCAAGACCCTCCGACTTTATTCATCACAAAAATACTGAAAATAGAAAAGGCTCGAGTTTGTGTGTGTGTTCTAAAGGTCCACTCATTAATTCAGGGCAGTCAGTCGACAAACAAAACAAAATGTTAAAAAAAAAAAAACTTGAAGTCCTTTAGGCTTAAAGGGATTTTTTAATTAATTTTTAACAACGCCAACGTCACGACGTTTTTACCCGCCTGGCAAAAATCTGAACGATTTCGATTAACTTCGCCATGAAAATGTGAAAATGAAAAGGGAGCTCAACTGTGCAAATCATTACAAACTATGAATATGTATTTATGTGTGTAGATATTTGCTCCTTTTAAGGACGAGTGCTTTTCCTCGCTAAACATTTAAATATACCTACCAACTCGTAGGTATATAGGTGGCAGTTTGAAAAAAGCTTGAGAAAACTTTTCAATCTATTAATGATCACAATCGCACCACTGAGCATTAATGACGCAAAAAACTGGAAAACATTCCGCCTCAACGAATAACGGATAAAACCCTTCTGGTGCCATCAACCACACCAATGTATAATTCGCCGCTGCTTCTGCTACTGCCACCTTTTAGTCGCCACGCCGCGCCGGCCGCCCCGTTTCCCATCAGGCTTAAGTATACCGACGGGATGTGCTCCAAGCGTCAAGCCATCCTGCCGTCAGCAACACCCAACTGCCGTCATACAACAAACGCAAAACACATATCTATGTACAACTTGTTGAAAATTCATTATGGCACTCCTCGTAAGCAAGCCAATCCCAGTGGGGGGGGGGGATGAACTGATGGGGATATAGACTGACCAGACCAAGCCTTTGTTTATATGTGAAAATGTGTCCCCTCATTTGCGGGTGGTTAGAAATGGGTTTTGGATTTTACCATTAAACCCAGCTAACACAGCACACAAATGAACCTCAAACGGTTCTCTTGCTTAGAGGTGTACTATGTATCTACAACTAAACTCTGACCCTAGTTACCGCAGAATAAAGCCAAAGATATTCGAATCATCGACCAACAAGGACATACACAACGAACGAGAAAACTAAAGCAAAAGTATAATGCCAAGCAACCGCAGCAAAATACACCCCCCCCCCCCCCCCCCCCAAAAAAAAACCCTCTTGATTTCTCTTCAAAGTGTTCATACATATACATTTATAAAGGACCTTAACAAAAGCTAAATAAAACAAAAGGTGTCCCTGTGCTTTGATTTACATATAAAAAGACCTCGCACGTAGGGGTAGTTACACGTTCGTCAACCTGGCGTAGGATGATGGATATCTCAGGCGGTTGAGAAGGGGGTACCAGTGGCACGGCGGGGCGAGCGTCGTCAACCTCGACGACAACAAAATGTCACACAACAAGGTCGATAATGAAATCAGTTGAACTTAATCCAGGCGAAATTCAATTCCAATAACTAACTTAAGATTAGTTTTCAAATTAACATAAGACATCAGGTTATAGAGGTTGTTCCGTGGTTTCTGGGGGGGGGGGGAGAGGGGGGTATAGCTAGAAGTTGAAATAGACAAGAGTAGGTAGGTATATATATAATATGATGGGGGTGAAGAGAAAACTTTGTTGTGTGACTAAGATACACTCAAACAACTCAAAGTGGCAAGAAAAGGACTTCGGTTCGCACCATACAACAAAAACACCATCACAGCACAATTCTTTACTCGGCATACATTTTACAAATTAGAATATGAGTTAAAAGATTCACATCCTTGTTGTCACTTCCTTTGCCACCTCTCCAGCCATGGTTTCTATCTTAAGAAACAAAAAGAGGTCCCGCAGAGGTGTGCGGCACAAAAAATCAAAGAGCAAAGGTAAAAGTTTTTCAAAAGCCCAAAATAGAAAAGTTTATCATCTTGTGTGCGACTTAGGTCTGGGACCAACATCTTCTTCTTTTTCACAAGATATAATAATGTATGAAGGTAAGGGTAAGTTAGGATTTGTACAAAATCGAATTAGATACAGTCGAAAAAGTGAGTAAAATTGTAGGGTGAACAAGGGTGAAATATTAATAAAAATTTTTTTTTTTTTAATGCTCTACATTGTGCCAGTGCTGCCGAATATAGAATAAAGTATTTAGTGTTTTTTCATCAGGACTTTACAAATTAAAAAAAATTGGAAAAAAATATTGAAAATTTTGGAAAAACTTTGGGTGTAAAAATTCAAAATTTCGTGTTAAAACATTATTTAAAATGTTCTTTATTCCTTTCGAGAGCCTTCTTCAGAAAAGTACTAACAACTAAAGGGTGTTTTTTAGACGTGTGGTTTCATTCAAAAAGAAATAAAACGCATATAATTTAATGTTATGGCCAAGAATTTAGCTTTATTATAAATATAAGGGTTTGCCATTATGTTTTAAAAATGATTTTGGGCAAGTGGCCCCCGCGGCTGGTCGAATAAATACCAGCCGAGAGGCCCAATTTTCGAAAGCTCCAATTGTTGCGCGCGATGGCGGATGGACTCATTCGGGTCTTCTTCGATACTCTGCCCCACAGCAGCAATAGCGTCTTCGTGCGCACTGTACGGCGGCGGCGTCTCTGTGGATGCGCATTATCCACTAGAGTAAACGTGCTGCGAAACCGATCTATAGTTGGTCGAATTTATGCTATTTTGCGATTATGTCGATCGCGATGCGTCGCGCGAACTGAACCATTATTTTGGTAATAAATTTGCACGATTTGAAAAACGTTGTTCAGGAGTAAGTCTATTAATTATGAAATGGCAAACCAAACTGAGCATAAATCAAGTGCTAGCTGTCAAAAAGACCAACTCCGTAAAAAGTATTGCCAGATTGAAAACCACACGTCTAAAAATAACACCCTTTACAATCTGTGTCCGACAGCACTGTCACAATGGAGAGGAGTATTTGGTATTGGAACCTACGTTCTGTAACTATCGCATAGATAGTCGAGAAACGTTGAAAATTGAAACAAATCATATGAGTTTTGTTCCATTTTTCAACGTTTCTCGATCAATTTTATTGCTCCGAGAGTCACAGAACGTAGACACTGGTATTAATTGGTAATGGTACTCCCTCGGCTGTACGGTTATGCTGATATAAGCGCCACTAGCATTTACCAGTGGACTGCATGTATACCTAGTAAAATTCCAGAGTAAAAGTAATTTTTAAACTTTTGCAATGTCTCTGAGGTAACGTTTATGTTTTTTACTGGCCAATCCTAGGATTTCCCCCAATCCGGGGGGTAGGTATACATCAGTAACAGGGATATATTAAAAGTATGTCTTTTCTCTTGTGATGTCACATCACCCTATTTTACCTTACAATTTGGGGTTTCTTAAAATAAAGATCGTCGTCGTTTAACTGGAATAAAACATCGAAAACACATTTCCCGATAAAGGCCTTAAAATCAACTACGTACGACTCGAGTGCGCACTTTATTTCTGTCTGCTTCTTCAAACTCATCTCAGTCCCCAGCGGTGATCCTTTTTTAAGTGCTTTGCTTTCTACATAAAAGTTCCCAAAGATTAGGATTAGTTTTGAGTTTTAGAGAAAATGCCATAAGCATTCTTGAGGGATAGTTTTTGTCGGTTAAACAAAAAAAGTGGCGAGTGCCAGAGCAGAGAAAAAGGTAGGTATGCTTTTAAGGAGGTTTTTTAATCTGTCACTTGAATATGGTCGTCTCTTTTCCTCCTAAAAAAAAAACCCTCATGGGATTGATGTCGAACATTTGAAAAGTTTATCAAAATTCGTATGTTTGGGATGACTTAAAGGGATAAAGATTGATAACTGCTTAGCTTACTATATATTTATATAGAGATGGACTGACGTAGCCATGTTTTAATGTAGGTAAGTCTCGTTCGAGCATTTATAAAATCAGTTTCTTTACATCAAGGGATAAATAGAAGCATTATTAGCCTGAAATATTGGCCTTACCAACCAATCAACCAGGGAATTCATGATGATAGTCCTAACGCGGATATCCTTACAAACTATGTACAAACATACCAGGCAAAAGTCTTAAATTACAAACCTTTAATCTTTGATCTTTTCAAAAATAATCGTTGAGTCGTTAACCTGGAAAACTTTATAATGTGTCGCATCGAAAATTTTCATAAAGAAAAAATTTAATATTCCCTTTGGATATATAGGATGATTTTGAAATCGATACTTGTTGTTGAAAGTCTTATTTCGGACAAACTTTAAGAAAAGGTTATAATAAGTAGGTTGGTATCCTGGTATTCTAGGTATTAAGAAAGGGTTCTTTTGTGCAGGTTTAGGTAGTGCAAAATGAGAATGTTTAGACATGTGTTGAGGGTTAAATAAATTGACAAACATTATGAAACTTTTAAGTAGGTATCTCTTGTTTTTATTTTGTATAGAACAAAATATTCAAATTGTACATTGGGGAGTGTTTAAGAGGTCTAAAAGACGACTTTGGTTGGAAGCTTTCGCTTTGTTTTTAATGCTTAAATTATTAAACTGAATCAGGGCGTGAAACTAGTTATTAAATGTCTTAAATATCTTAGACACTTTGGAACGTTTTTTAAAAGGTTTAAATCCAATAAAATCTGTTAGTTAAAGAGGGTTTCAAACGTTAACTTTAATAAAGAGTGAAACCATTCGTCCCCTTGTCAGTCGTTCATATAGCATAAGATATGAAAGAAAAATTCAGTAACTGTATAATATGCCTTTACTTATAGATACATAAATACATTTGCGGCTACAATCTGACTGTTTCGAATGTTTTAACTTTTAGCCACCATTTTTTTTTTTTTTTTTGAATTTTTCACAGGGATTTTGTGTTTTGTCTAAATGAGGGTAAATGAAGTTTTTTTATATTTGAGAATAACTAAACTTTTCTCCGAAATGACTTATACGATTTGGTTAACAACTTTTATTTGCTTTTCAGCATCATTGTCGTTAACTTACACAAGTGAAAATGGTAGGCCATTAAAGCGATGCAATGCCTCAAAGTTCAAAATGCAACACCCTCTAGATGTGGGGAAAAGTGAAGTCCATTTCTGTAAGCTGGAAAATTTCAGTGATATAATTTTAAATGTCGCCTTTTGTTCCAAAATTCGTCAAATGAAAATGGGAGTGTTACCAAAACTAGTGTGTGGACGTTTTGCTCAAAAACTATTTTACGAATATCACTTTCGTATAAAGGGTGTTTTTTTTTTTAGACGTGTGGTTTTGAAGAAGAAATAAAACGCATATAATTTAATGTTATGGCCAAGAATTTAGCTTTATTATAAAGATAAGTGTTTGCCATTATGCTTTAAAAATGATTTAGGGCAAGTGGCCGCCGCGGCTGGCTCGAATAAATTCCAGTGGAGAGGCCCAATTTTCGACCACTTTTTGCAGCAATTGGGACCGTATGTCAGCAATAACGCGCCGAATATTCTCTTCCAAGGCGTCAATCGTCTTGGGCTTATCTGCGTAGACAAGCGATTTCACATAACCCCACAAAAAATAGTCCAGCTGTGTTAAATCGGACGATCTTGGAGGTCACGCCACAGGCCCACGACGCCGAGAAAATGCCCTTGTTGGAACCAAAGGTCGTCCACATCAACATTCTCCAATTCAGGCACGAAAAAGTCATTAATCATGCCTCTATAGCGTTCCCCATTGACTGCAACATTATGGCCGGCTTCATTTTGAAGATATATGGACCAATGATACCCTCTTCCCATAAAGCACACAAAACAGTGAGGATGATGTAACAGCGTCTCAACAATGGCTTGTGGTTTATGATCACTCCAAATACGACTATTTTGCTTATTAACGTATAACGTACCCATTCAACCAAAAATGAGCTTCATGGAATATTGGACGCAGCGCGTGATGCGTCGCGCTAACCGAACTAATATTTTGGTAATAAATATGCACGATTTGCAAACGCTGTTCAGGAGTAAGTCTATTCTTTATGAAATGGAAAACCAAACTGAGCAAAAATCAAGTGACAGCTGTCAAAAAGACCATCTCCGAAAAAAGTATTGCCAGATTGAAAACCACACGTCTAAAAAAACACCCTTTATAACTATGTTTACTCTGTTAAAATATTCATCTGGCATAAATATATAAATACAAAAAAAAACCACTGTTTTGAGACTAAATATATATGTACATAGGTGACTATTTTATGTTTTTGTTTTTAGCAGCCATGATGCGGTGGTAAAATTTAATTTCCCCGACGAAATAAAATGGACGACAAAATCAACAACAGGCTCCTTGATTGTAATACTTCTTGTGGTAAATCATAAACCATATGTCACTAAAATTTATTTCTTAAGAACTATGTCACCATTAATTTTTTGCACGTACATAGCTATAATAAATTCTAGGTATTTATAAAAAAAATCACAAGCCAACACTTATTATTTTAAAGTTACATATCTTCCAATTATGTTATGTTAAAGGGTTGGGACTTATGTTCTTATCTTTTAAGCATTGAAGTGGTTAACCTACATTTTTGAAAATAAATTATATATTTCAAAAGGAAGGAAGGAAGGAAGGAAGGAAGGAAGGCGGTGGAAAAGTGCAAGAGTGCATAGTTTGCCAATTGAATGGATTCCCTCTTGCTTAACATATATCAAGGAAAAATAATATTCTTAGCTACTTTAAAGAATTTTTATGACATATATGCAATGCACTTACTGGCTCGCTGGTGGATGTTGTAAAATATTTACGACTAAAGATTTACGAGTATAAAATAAGCTCTTGCCGTTCACAGTGCAGAATGAGATATTAGATATGTATGCATGTATGTATGTTTGTACATACATGGTTTTATGAGTTTTTCGTGATACTAAAGGAAAAAAGTTTTCATTCTTGAAAAAATGTAAATTATTTTTTTTAAAGAAATAATAACAGAATAAATTTTTATTTCAGTTCTTATTTTCGTTTTTTTTTTTTTAATAGTTAATTGAATTACAAAAACGTCAAGCTTATAATAGACCAATAAATGAGTACTTGTAAAAATCAAAATATCTAATGTAAAGGGTGTTTTTTTAACTCAGAAATAATTTCTGACAGTAATGTCTGTCAAACCAAATGTTGAATTGCAAATTGTCAAATTCAATTTTATTCTGTAGTCTCTAATACCTCTGTTCATTAACTTCCCAAAACTGCGCCATTTTCTAACATTTTAAGTTCATACTTCTATCAAAGTTCTATATAAATTGTAATTGGACTAAAAATGGTAGAAATGCGTACTTTTGGGTATAATAAAGAAACAAACCTATTTAAATTTCATCTTGATGACATATACGCTTCACAAACGTTTCCAAATTCTAGAAATTTGGTTCCAAAATGATGGTTCTTGGCGCCAAATGTATAGAGCTGGTTTTATCGATAAATTATGTTCAGCGATGAGACTCATTGTTGGCTCGATGGGTGTCGTAATAAGTAAAATTGTCGCATTTGGAGCGAAGATAACAGTTGGCGAAAACTTTGTCTCTATGATGGCATACTTACATTAGATCCTGAAGTGGTGGGCATATGCCCGATGATGGGTTAAAAAACAAATTGCAGAATGCATTCTCTCGATTCAACACAAATCGTTCTTCATAAAATGCATCCCAGAGCTAACAAGGTGAAAAAAAACTGACATAGATGATTAGCGACGCCATCAAAGAACAAATTTGACATTTCAATACAAACTATCGATAACAAGTAGTTATGCAATTCACGCCGGTATCACAGTTTTTCTTCGCGCTCAAGTTAAGCACCTAAAATTACCTATGAGTTGGTGTTGCATTCAACAAGCAAATTGTTAAGCACTGATCTGTTTTTTTTTTTTGTCCAGTTCTCTCAGGGATTCGAAAAAAAACACATCCATTGTTTTGTTAAAAATCAAAGTTATTCCCCACAGGCTAAAAAAATACCTTATATTCAGTGCTACCCCTGAATTGGTAAAAAAAAACTCAGGTTTGACCGATTAAATAAAGGATTAACAAGCAATAATCTGAAGGAGTTACGAGAAGAGTGTATGCACACTCACAATATCTGTATTCCACTGCGCCAGTGCCGTCGACACAATTTTAAATTTGCTTATAATTTTTCAAACATTTGTCGAAATCGTGTGAATTCGCGTGAACTTAATTTCCATACACCACATTGATGATTCCTTTAGGCAAATTTGACTACATTATTACTATAATATTGTTTCGATGGCACTGGTACAATGGAGTGAAGCTTGTGTGTGCGGAATTCACCACTGCATGTATCGTAAATGTCCAGAATCCTGTGTTTTATCTTTCAAACAAAGGTTTTTAAACAATTTGGGGGACTTATATGTAGCAAAATATGTACAGGATGATTCATATAAGTTGCAACAAAAATCTAGAGCGTATAGAGACACACAAAAATCATATGGGAACATGGGGTCTATTTGCTGTTTGGAAAAATTCATAGAATTACATTGTAAGTGTTGCCGTTGTTTTTTAATAGTTTTTTTTATTTTAGTATATTTTTTTTAAGAAAATTGACTAAAATGATTTTGATACACAGACACTTTCCACTTTAATTATAAACAATTAACCAACCTTTAAAGTAGGTAGCTATAGATTTATTTCTTTGACAATTAAATTTGATTTCAAGCTGATTTGATATTTCCTTTTTATCACGACAAACGAACCATTAATTTTCCTGATATCAAGGCACTTAAATACTCATTAACTGCATAAACAACCGTCATCCTTGTAATACCTACAAAATAACAGCTGTATAGGAAGCACTAAGATTTATTTCGTACACACTGTGTGGGATGTAATTTAATAATAGCTAGGTTTCTATGAGAAAAAAACAAATTAAATTTTTATTATCCTTCAAAAAATCTATTTATAATTACATATTTCACGTATATGGCTACATGTACAGTACACACGCCACTTTTTTTTTTAAGAATTGGCAACACATTCAGCACCTAATAGATTTAAAAAAAAAAATTAAAAGAATTCACAGAAATAAAATTGTTGTTTTTGCAATTTTATAGATGAAATTTTGTCCTGCTATCGCTCACTCAAGGAGGTTGTGATGGATACCGAATGCTAAAACATCACACCCAGGTTGAGTGAGTCAAAGCAAGAAAAAAATATTGCAATTTTTATTTTTTTTTATTTTGTTTTGTTGTTGTCATATGATAAACACACTTAAACTTAAATATAAATTAATAACAAATGAAAAACACACACTTTGTCATCATAGCCTATGATATACCTACTCGTATACTGTGTCCATGGAACAAGCTTAATTAAAAAGTGTACAACTTTTGCTCCGGGGGATATACCACCACTACACTCTGCGAATCCAAAGTTTCCTGCATCCTTTGCCACTGATGCATGGGCAGGATAAATGCCAGAGAACAAACTTAGTATTCGTACAACGAACTTAGCACTCACACACACACACACATACATATCCACTTAAAGTTTTAAGCACAAAATACATACATACAAAGGTAGATAATATTACCTACATATTATATCAGCCATCATAAGAGCCAAAGCGCATAAAGTTGGCCAAAAGGATAATCCAGATTAGAGGATATTTACCCGAAAATTCCGTGGAAAACACTGACAGAGAGCTACTCTACTCTGCTCTGCTCTATATCGGTCTGTTGCAGGAATTTTCAAAACCATGACTATGTTTCACAAACAATAAAAATATCGCATCTGCACAGAGGCATAGATTTCTACAACTATACTATCTATGTACAATGGAGGATCCAGCAAATATTTTCCCATAGATTGAGTTCAGCTAAAATGTCACTGTATCAGCCCAGCGCACTGCCGCATATCGGCAACAACCACCCCAACTTTGCATGTGACAAGACAACGTGACGAATACAACCTTTATACAAAAGAGCCAGTTACACTGACGGAAATGAATCGTGAAATAGAAAGAAAAAAAAAGTAAACGTGCATAAGCGCGTGATAAACACTCCTTGTTGTGTTGCCTAGAGAGAGCGAGAGTCCTTCAAAGTATTGAAAAAAAAAAAAAAAAATACGAACAATAAAGAAAGTCAGAATGAAGAACAGGCCGCCCGAACAAAGGCGTTTCCAAGGAACAGGTGACATCACCTGTTTTCCCCATCGACGATCATTAAAATTTTTTTGAAACGTTATTGATACGGAGCGGAAGGACAGCTGTCTCTATTTGTAATCCTTTTTCTTCTTCCTCCACCTTCCACCCTCATACACTTGAATTCTGACAAAGGACAAAGGAACACAAGCCCCACACACATATTGTGTAGAAAATAAAACAAATAAATATTCACTATATTGTTACAAATGGATTATGTATCGTCTCTCGAGGACGGATTAGGGAATTTTTTCGCCTCCACAAACCGGTTTAAAAAAATTGCCACTCAAACGTTTTTTATGGAATTCAATATTTGAAGTAAAAAAATGTCTTGAAAGTTCACAATTTCATATTCTGTTCGCTTTCCAAAATTTTGAAAAACTCACCAACTTAAGAATTTTTTTGGAAAACTATCAAATTTAGCCGAGCGAAATTAGAAATTTGGAGAGTTTTATTTCAACATTTTAAGCATTTCCCTAAAAGAACCAGGGCTTTTTTGATTTTGTGGAATGAAAGGGACAATATTTATTTTTGTTTTTGTTAAATTAGCCACAACATTTTTGGAAGAAATGTCAAAGCAAAACAAAATAGGTAAAACTTAAAAGAAAAAGAAGGTGAATTTTGGTGGAGAGTTTTTTTTTTGTATGTCTAAAGGATTTTCTTAAAAATTAATATTAAATTTTAACCAGGTCTTTTTGGTGATGAAGTTCAGTTTTTTGTAAATGTTTTGAAAACTATCAGTTGTTTTGGAAAAATGTGCGACTTAAAATTGTAGCTTATAAAATTCTACACAAAAGAGATTATAATACTTTTTTACGTAAGAGCAATAGATTTTGAGAAAAATGTGTGCAAATGCGCCCAGTATGTGGAAAAAATGAAAAAAAAATATGGATAATTTAACGTGTGCACATGTTTTTCTCAAAATCTATTGGTCTTGCGAAAAAAGGCTGATATCTTTTTTGTGTAGAATTTTATAAGCTACAATTTTAAAGATAGATTTTAAGATACATACATATTTACATAAAACTGAAGTTTTTTTTTTTTATCCCGCAAATTCAATAGCAGTAGTTCGAACGGAGCATAAAACAGTAACAGTTCGTGCTATTAACTCAGCAAACTCATCTATTTTGACGTTTATAAATGTCAAAGTGTCATAATGGAGTTAGTATACGATGATAAAAAGACAAAAAGCTATTTGATAATTTTAACTTTAATAAAACGAAATAGAATGATGCTAAATTGAATTTTAATTTGCAAAATCGTCTTTTTAGCTAAGTATTATTCTTAAATGTTTTTAGCATCGTACGGAATCAATAACAAATTTTTCACAATATTTGTGTGTAAAAATGCGAATTTTTAACTAAATTACCAACAACAATTCACCAAGCTGAGCATTAGTTAAGCATTATACAAGGTGGCGCAAAATGAATCACCCTATCAGAAGATGTTATATTTTTTGCAAATGGCGTCGTACGTCAATCATATTTGAGCTGCTGCACTATACAAACAGACAAGAAATGGAGGGCTATACGATTTTGTGTCGAAAATCATCATGAGCGACAAGGCGCATTTCCACTTAAGCGGTTATACGTCAATAAGCAAAATCTTCGTTTCTGGGGCACTGAAAATCCGCGTGTGATGTACGAAGAGCCATTAAATCCACTGTGTGGTGCGGCGGGAGGAGTGATTGGGCCGTATTTTTTTTTAAGGGATGCCATCGGTAATACGGTCACTGTTACTGGAGAACGCTACAGGGCCATGATAAACGACATCTTACTGCCGGAATTGGATAAGCGGGGCTTGGTGAACATGTGGTTTTAACAAGACGGTGCAACCTGACACACAGCACGAGCCACAATGGAAATTATGAAGGAAGCGTTTCCTGGTCGGGTAATCTCCCGTTTTGGCAATTTGGCATGGCCAGCAAGACCGCCCGATTAAACCATTCCAGACTTCCTCCTTTGGGCTAATTGAAGTCGATGGTTTATGCCAACAGGCCTCAGACAATGGCAGCCCTTAAGAAGAATATTCGACAGGAATGCGAACAGTTATCACAGGAAATCGTGCGGAAAGTCATGGAAAATGCGATATAATGGCCACATGCATCAACAATGGCGGCAGCCACTTGAAGGATATCTTCTTTTCCACTTAACAGAAAAAATAGTAAAGGTACAAAAAAAAGATTTTCACTTTACGCCACTCTGTATAACGGAATTGAGATATCTTTATAGGAATACACCTTCGACTTCGAAGCCTCGGGGTACAGACAGAACGACTGCGATGTAAAATTTGTCGCCCCCAAAATTCTACCGCCCTAGGCAGCCCATATTAACCCTATCATGGAAAATCCACTGTATGTCGCTAGTTGAACGAACGCCCCTTTGGGGATTTCCAATTTTTTTATTTGCGGGGTAGAAAAAGGGTAGAAAATATGTTTCTTCTTTTACTGAAGTTTTTGTGGAATCGTCAAAGCAATCCTCTTTTTTTATTTGGCAATATTATCCTTTTTTTGTGGGGGCCGTAATATTTTTTGTTATATTTTTCTAGAATGATGATTGGATTCCGTGTGGGTTCTACTATGCATATTAGAGGGAGCTGCAATCGTAATCGTCGTAACCAACACCAAAACGAGGACTAAAAGCGAGAGAAGAAAAATAAAAAAAAAAACTATTATTTGTGTCTCCATCCGGCAAAAAGGTATCCTTTGACGGTTGAATGCACAATCGCGAGCGCTAAACATATCCGGACAGAAAAGGTTTGTAGATATGGATGCATATAAATGTTCTGTTTCCATATATTTTTGTGTGATGAAAAGACATAGAAATAAAGAAAAATGTTTATCCTCATTGTTGTTGATAGCGCCGCGTCGCTGCCGCGCCGGCCGGCCGCAGTGACAAGGATATGATGTTGACTACTGCAGACAGATGTTGCACGGTTGTGCTATTTTTGTTTGTTTTGTAGTTGGTGTAAAAATGCTAGAGAAGTTTGTGTCCTCCGCTCAACAAAAGGATCATTTTTGAACATCAAAAACAAGAACGAATATATGCAATTGACTTAACGATGCCCAACTAGGGACGAGCTTACTATAGAAACAGATGCAAAAACCTCAATATATGATTGAGTTAGATGGTATTTCCCTTAGTGGGTAACCGTCGACGTAATATCTACCTGTACCTACTCAAAAAAGCGAACAAGAATAGGTACCATTGTAAGCGGAGAATTATACCAAGAGACGATGTTATATAATGCAAAAGCTGTACAGTACAACAGTCAATATAAGTCAATGTGGAAAGAAGTTTTTAGACAGGGATTTGAGTAACAGAGATCTGTTTGGCATCTATTGGTGTCTGGATGCGCCGCGGAGTGGAATTGTGATTGCTTTTATGAAATACTTTGTCACCTCATTACTTTGCCATCTCATTACGAAGTTAACATGCAGAATAAAATTATAAAATTAATGGATCCTTCAAAGGGTGTAAAACTTTAGACACACACCTTTGTTTTTTTTGAATACGCCCCTTCACGACGCTGAGATCAATTTCAGCACGCAATCATCAACAACTCTTAAACATTAATCTTACTCCATATTTTGCAATACACAAATATAGGAACTGGCACTAAAGCTCACACGAAGGAAGCGTTAAAATGGAACTAAACTTAAATTTCGCATTTTATAATAATTTGGCATTAAGGCTTTTCGGGATTTTGAACAATAGACCCAGGGTTTTCATTAACCTATTAACGTTTCCTATTCTATGTTACCAGTCCCATCAAGCCCTTACCACCACAAAATGTTAATTTTATGGAAAACAATTGCTTTATTTTTTTTTTTGCTGTGCCATGGGGTTCCGGTTGTGTTTTTGTAAATAAAATTTTATGCTGAAATTAGGTAGGATTGTTTTTAATGCAGAGCAAAATATGTTTTTCTTGAGAAATTTTATTTTTTTTAGAGTGCTAACGATAAAACAGCGGTTAGGGGATCGAATTATACAGGGTGGTTCGCATAAGGTGTGGCAAAAAGCTAGAGAGTGTAGGTTGGGTCGATACAAGATAAAACAGTATGAGAGGGGGGTCTATTCAATCGGCTTAGCCGAGGGGCAATTTTCTACAAAAATTGACTTAAAATTTATTAAAAAACAACGGTTACACTCACAATGCCATGATATATCTTTTTGTACAGACAGAAATCTCTTCTATTATTATGTTTTTAAATATTGTTGTTGAAAAATAAAATTTCAAACTCAAATGTTTGAAAAATAAATTTAAAAAATTTTGTTCAAACTTATTTTATTAAAAATATTACTCTCTTATTAATAATTAGTCAAACACAAGAAACCAAATGCTAAAATCTCTTCTAGTTCTAAAGATAATTGAAAATAACATAAATACAATTCTCTTTATTTGACTCCAATCCGTTGCCTTAGTTGCTCTAAAGTTCCTATTTCCACTACGTATGTAAGTAGTAAAATAGATTTAGTTATTTTCAATTTTCTCAAAAAGTAAGTACAAGACTTTTAAACATTCGGTTTTCTGTTTTTGACTTAAAATTTATGGAGACATTGAATTTTTTAGCTTAAAAATATAAACAAAAAAAACAACAAATTAAAAAATTATATTTTTTTTATAAAAGTCAATATATTCTACAATTCTGAGAAATGTCAATAACTTGTCTTCCATTGATTTTGTTCCGCTCTCCCATACAAAGGCACCACTGTGCGGCGGGAAGTTTTAAATAGTGGTTTCGGTAAAATCCATCCATTACTGCTCCCGCTTTTCTTATACTTGAGTTTTCTCATTATTTTAAGTGCTTTAAGCAAATATTTTATTAAATTAAGGCATAAAATGTGTTGTTTATCCTACCTTACTGCTTCGATCAATATATATGATACCCAGTTTTTTTTTTTAATTTGAAGTATGTACATATTTAAGGTCCAAAATTATGCTCTCTTGAACTAAAAGCGTGAAATGTTAAATATTTTTAGAAATCTGCCTTACCACGCGCATTTTTCTAATAAAGGGTGTTTTTTTTTAGATGTGTGGTTTTCAATCTGGCAATACTTTTTTCGGAGTTGGTCTTTTGGACAGCTGTCACTTAATTTATGCTGTTTGGTTTTATATTTCATAAAGAACAGACTTACTGCTGAACAACGTTTTCAAATCGTGAAAATATATTACCAAAATAATGGCTCGGTTCGCGCAACGCATCAGGCGCTGCGTCCAATATTCGATGAAGCTCATTTTTGGTTGAATGGGTATGTTAATAAGCAAAATTGTCGTATTTGAAGTGATCATAATAGACAAGCCATTGTGGAGACGCCACGCCGCGCCGCCGTTACATTTTCAAAAAGTCACTGTTTGGTGTGATCTATGGGAAGAGGGAATCATTGGTCCATATTAATTTAAAAATGAAGCCGGCCATAATGTTACAGTCAATGGGGAACGCTATAGAGCCATGATTTATGACTTTTTCGTGCCTGAATTGGAGGATGTTCATGTGGACGACCTTTGGTTCCAACAAGACGGCGCTACATGCCATACAGCCAACGAAACAATCAATTTATTGAAGGAAACTTTTGGTGAGCGCGTTATCTCGCGTCATGGGCCTGTGGCGTGGCCTCCAAGATCGTGCGATTTAACACCGCTGGACTATTTTTTGTGGGGTTATGTGAAGTCACTTGTCTACGCAGATAAGCCCGAGACGATTGACGCCTTGGAAGAGAATATTCGGCGCGTTATTGCTGACGAAAATTGGGCCTATCGGCTAGAATTTATTCGAGCCAGCCGCGGCGGCCACTTGCCCGAAATCATTTTCAATACATAATAACAAACCCTTATCTTTATAATAAAGCTAAATTCTTGGCCATAACATTAAATTATATGCGTTTTATTTCTTCTTGAAAACCAAACTTTAAAAAAAAAAACAACCTTTACTATACATATTAGTCATTATCATTAATAACAAAAATTCATCATGCCCCTACGAGTATGTATTAGCAACTGCAGTTGGGGAAAATAATTTTTTTTCTTCAGAAAAATGCTTCTTTAGCGTATAGAATAGGGAGCAAGAAGGATAAACAATTTGTTGGCCTTAAAACATATTTATTAAAATAAGCATTATTTCAATGAAAAGAGCGCGATACAACTTTCGCCGGAATCCGCATAAAGTTGAATCTAGGGAAACATAGAAAAGAGTGCTGCCTACATAAAGGTTTAAACCCAAATCACAATAATAGTCATAATGAATGCTAAATTTATTGCAACATTAATGTATTTGATTTAAAATTAAACTTAAGGTCAGTTGTAAATGTGTGTCAGTGTAAATGTGGTTCAGCCTAAGTTCAACATTAACTATAACCGATTTCAGCTGATTAAACAGGCTTTAAGAATATTCGTAATTGACTATAATTATCACATACCTTTAACCATCGTTGAAACTTAGTTAATCCACCGGTAACGATGTGTTAATTTGCTTAGCCACGGTTTTAATATTCGTACAACTGGCCCTTATTTAGAAAAACTTTTATAACAATCAAGTGAGAATCGCACCTAAGTGAGGTGAAAGTCACAATGCATTAAAAAGCATTGCAATCTGTCCAGGATAAAAAAATCTTAGTTAACAAATTCACACTTTGTCGAAATTAAAAATAGTTCATCAAATCTAGGTCCCGATAATCATGCTTAAGTAATTTTCGGTATTTATACGAATTTTTTTTTAGAATTCCAATCAACCATTTTCTTTAATCACTAATAAAAACATTAATTGTAAAACTTAGATTATTTAAATTAGAGCAAGCACTGCGTGAAACATTTCGCGTCCGTTCCTAACATAAACCCATAATAACAACCGATTGAAGTGAGAGCCGAAGTCAACTGAACGTACTCATAAAACAAGAGCTTCCGTAAGACCCCATAACATTCTTCATTTTTTTTTTTAAGTAAAATATTTTCATATGCCAAAAAACATAATTTCGTTTTACTCAAAAAAGAACCAAAAATAATAATAATACAAAAGAATCGAAAAAGGAGATTGATTGAGGCGCTTCTTATCAATTATTCTCCACCATTATCCATCGAAGCCCTACAATATTCGACACACCAATATAACCAGACACCATACCTACCTACTCAAGTTGGTTAGCAAAAAAAAAAAAAAAAAAAATGAAACAGTTAACAAATAAAAAAATAGGGTAAAAAAAAACCCGAACCACGTCATACGGTAGGTACCCGATTATCAGACCAAACATTTACCAATGTTGAGTGTGTTCATTCGGAAATTTGATACCAGAGATATGAAGGATGATTGCCCCTTAGAGGGTGCCTTAACTAAGAAACTTGATATAACCATTTCAAAAAAAATAAAAAAAAAACAAGTAAAAGAAAAACCAACCCAAGGACATAAAAGTAAAATAAAAAAAAAAGGACATCACAGCAACAACTCTTTTAGGAGTCCGAACAATAGACATTCGTCGATGATGGTTACTCTGTGCGACAAGATATTAAAATTGACAATCGATTTTTTTTTTGCTTTCCTCAACATCGATGAATGAAAGCTTAAAGAAATCCCGCAATGCCATTCTAGACAGACAGACAGATATACGATAGAGCCAAAGTCGTCCCAGATCGATCAAGAAAAAGAGTAAACAGCGTCCGAACAAAGATTTCCAGAGCTATGAAAAGTTTTAAGAGCTGAGCAGCTGATGGTTATAGCAAGCTCCCAGTGGAAGCAATTTAAGTGTCGATTGTGCGGGAGAAGAATTTGAGGGTGTTGGACTGTTGGACTGTTGGACACGAAAAGGAAGGAAGGAAAGAAGCCCAGTCAAAATCTACTCGCTCGTGTCGATTTAATGCAAAAGGATCTTATTTTTTGCCTCTGTTTTGGTGTGTTTTCTTGTGGAAAAACATATATGGCTGCCTGTTGGCAGTTTACAGCGCCCTTGGTATTTTTTTTGTTGTTGTTTTTTGTTTTGGAATATGATGGCAATCATGTGTTCTTTTTTCCATCACTCTCGTTGCTCGCCCCTCAGTAAACTCAACCAAATGCTGGAAATAATGGAATGTCTCGATTTCACTTCATATCCTAAGTAGCTATACCGAGACCGACCGACCCTCTCTGCGATGCCATGCCGAAGCCGATGTAGAGAAATTGAATGCATCCATGTGGACGCTACATAATGACGCGACTGGAGTGCATTGGCCATGCATGCAATCGGGTTTACTTTTTACACATATGTATGTATGTATATTGGACTTGGAGGAGACCACCACCACCCCATCACCACACTTGCCCCCCCTCCAACATATACCCGATATCTCATCCCGTATATGGAATTTGAGAAGAAGTGGACTAACCAAACCCACCATCGCATCACCATAACAGATAGGTATAGAGAGTGTCATTCGATATCCTATATCACAGGCTTTAGTTTATTTTGAGCTCTTTTAAGGTTTTTATTTCTTTTATAGCTTCAAAGAACAAAGAACTAGCTATAGAGAGAGCCACTCGCTGCAATCCCCCCATATGCCATATCCATCATTCAATTGGATAGTGGCACTTTTTGGGCTTCGCCTCTTGTTTACTCAGTTATTTGCCAGGATGACCTGACCATGGATTCCCTTTCCTTCCACACGAATGGAATATGCTTCTATATGTAAAATGATAACTGACCAAACGAACACAATAACAAAAAAAAAAAAAAAAGAACGAAGTGAATGCTCCCAAGTGAAGCCTTAGAGATGAGAGACATGAATTTAATTTGAAAGGGATGTTATATTAACTGCAAAAAAGGACATGGACTCGTTTGTCGACGAACGAAAGAACGAACGACAAACTATATATAGGTATAGGCCAATCCATTGGGTAATTCAAATTCATGATGGTTTACTTTTCTACATTGAAATTGAAAGAGAACCGAACCGAACAGACGTTGTCGTTGCCGCCAACATCGCCAATGCCGTCACCACCGCCGCGCGCGCCACCGACACCAACCACACTGTATGAAACCTACTCGGAGGAATTATTAAATTTAATTAAATATTCAGTTGATAGAGGTCCTTCAGGATATAAAGCAACCTACTTCTACGCCTTCTGCCTTCCGCCTTTTCGAACTCATCGTTGCAGTTGATTGGAACTCGTTTGCATTTCGAATTTACTCTCATTTTCTTGTTAAAACATTTTTTTCACTTTTTTTTTTACCACTTTGCAGGAAGCAGGAACAGAAACAAAAAAAAAAATAATTCCCGATCTCGATTTGTAGGTAGGTATAAGTTAGGTAGGTATATAGCTGCTTCTTCGTTTTAAAGGGAATTTCGTCCTCGTCGTCCATTCCTATATTTATATATCGTCTGTTAGGATTCCCATACTTTTGGGGGTGCAAATAATTGAATGAGAGGAATATTTGCAGAGTCTGTTTGAAAATTGTATGAAAACATTTGGATTTCCAATTGAAATGAGATGAATTCGCTCACCCTCACGAGGCGATGCCGTTGGTGTATAGACAGGGTCTGGCGGTATGAATGTTGTACATCTATACCTAGTATAAGCCAGGACAAGCACCAGACGACGACGACGACGACGACGACGACAACTATACGATGATGATGATGATAGTGATGATGACGATGAACTGATGAACTTTACTCTACTTGCTTGTCCCATAACACTCTTATAAATGAATATTTATTTAATGCTCGTAGATACATATCTACATTTATATTAATTGGAAGTATGTGGACATACGAATTTTGGAAGTTGCCATCACTGTAGCTGTAGGTACTCGTATAGGTACATATGTACATGTTTGCTTGTGAATTAATTATACAAAGGCTTATACGGATGTGAGAAGTGTGAACTGAACATTTTAATGTTTTGAATCCATTCACCAGAATTGTCATGGAATTAAACAATTTCGAGAAATGAATCGCAAAAGAGGCAGGTTTAAGTATTGTTTACTTCGTATAATATGGTATAACTTTCTGTGATATGTAAATAACCTACATACATATATTATTTTGTAAGGCCTGACAAAGGGGATAAACATTCTCGAAATGATGGGTCTTGCGAATAAAAAAAAAAAGCTAAAGCTAAAACTTGGATTCTTAAGTAAAAGCTAGATTTTTGGTGAATAAAAATAAGCTTAAGCTACAGCTAGTTAAAGATGTCTTTTAGTAATAGCTATTTTTAAATAGCCAACGCTAAATTCATTGGGGCATATTCATAGTCAATTTTAAACTCCAGTTTATCTTAGACCTGGGTTTATCCTATCTAAATAACATTGAATAAACCCCAGTCTAAGATAAACTGGAGTTTAAAGTGACTTGTTTTAACTTGTTTTTCCAGCCTAAGCTTCAATTTGTGTGAATAAAAGTAGCTTAAACTAGAATATTAAATAGTTAAAGCTACAAAAAATTAAGATTTTCTTTACCTGTCTAGAAAGCTTTGACTAGTTCTTGTTTTTAGTATTGTGTTTAGTTGTAGTGCGAATATGGCCGAGTTTATATGCGTTAGAAAACCAAAATTGTATAAGAAACGGTTGGTTATTAAATTACTGATGAGGATTTGCATAGTTTATTTCGGTTTTCAAAAGAAAATGATTCAACAGAGCGTAGAGGAGGTACACAGACCTCTGAGTAGATAATAGAGATATTTTTGAGATGTCTGAGTGAACCTGGATTTAAGTGCGCTGTAGGACAAGATTTTGGAGTTGAACGCTCTTCTGTATGCAAGACTTTTAAGCACGTGGCCAACAAGATTATGGAAAAGGTTCACATTCATATTAGATTTCCGTCCAGTCGCAGAGAAACAGAAAAGGCAAAATGGGTGGAATAATATACGTTTCCCGCTGCACCCATATTGATATCTCCAAACCCCCAAGATTATCTAATGAATACATTAATCGGAAAGACTTCCACAGCCTTAATGTACAAGCGACATGCAATGCAGCCGAAGAATTCACAAGTGTGGACGCCCAGTGGACATCAGGGTCAGTTCACGACTCATGGATCATGAAAAGTTCATCAATTTATGCATCTATGAACGAGAATTTGCACGTTAATGCAAAACAACCTTCGTTTTTTCGCTTCGGTCTACATAGAAACAGTTCTAGCCAAAGCTTTCTAAGTCAAAACATGTGAATAAAAAACCGAGATCTTAAATAACGAAGCTAAAGCTAGAATTTTCCAGCTCAAGCTATTTAGCGTTATCATTTTTTTATTCACATAAAACAAAGCTTAAGCTAGAACTGTCTAGCTTTAGCTGCTAGTAAAAGCTTTGACTTCCTTCAAATAAAGTTTTTACTTTTTTTTTATTCACAAGACCCAATGCAAAATTAAAAAAAAAGGAAGAAATTGACTAACAGAACAATTAACCTAGGTTTACACGGAACAATAAGAGAAAAAAAGTTACTGGAAATATTTAACCAGAATTTTTGAGAAGATCATAACTTCAAAAATAGCGAAAAAATGAAAAAGTACGCTACGAAATTACTCTACTAATAAAATGTTCGTTTTATTAATGGTGAATTGTCTGCGTCTGCTGTGTTATGCGAGGCAACAGAAGTACAGCGGTCTATGGATTATTTATTGAAGGATTTTTTTTTTCATAAAACCAAAAGTGTAGTAGATTTTATTTAAAGGCAGGAGATTTATGTTTCGAAAAAAGTGCAGTAGGTCTAATGTAATCGCAGCAAAGTGACAACCCTGAGGACGACCACGGGAATAAGTTCGGTCATCAACCAACAAACCGCAAGCTCTCAAATTTGCGCACAGCAAACTGCAGTTGGTGCATTATTTCGTTCAAAATTTGTATCCAGAATTCGTACTTCATCGGAACACAGTTTTGTATTTATTTAGTAGTGAGTCACAAAAAAAAACGGGCTTCAGAAGAGTAAAATCAATGTGTTGATTAAGTTGTTGATTAAGTTGTTGGTCCTAGCAAAAGTTTGTTAGTTTATATTTCTAAGTACTTTTAACATTTTAATAGGCAGGCAGATTTTCTGGGGTTGATTTTTAAAATTAATAGTTTTCTTTTAATGACAGAGTACGAGGACCAAGAAATTTCAAGACCTAACCCATCAAAAATTGCTTCTTGAACATTTAAATGAGTTTTCCTACTGCAAAAACATTGAATCTACTGCATTTTTTTTTTCAAATCTATATCTGAATTTTTTTCAAAAAGTGGCAACCCTGGTCGTCCTGTGCACTTAACGCAGAATATTTCAGCAGGTTGGTTTTTTTGGAGTGGGATCCAAGACGACGAGTGGAGAGCACTACCGAGGAATGATAACCCATTTTTGTTAAACTAGAAATTCAGAATTTGTACTTGGGCGAGCTCTGGTTCCAGCAAGATCGGGCTGTGCCACAGAAGCCGTCGAACAATCGATGGTGTTGCACACTTAGTTCAATAATCTTGGTAATCCGTCGTTTTAATGGTTTGCTTGGCCGCCACGGAGATGCGATTTGACGCCGTTGGATATTTTTTTTTTTTATAGTTTGAGAATATTGGTCAAGCTATTTGTAGGGTCATTAACCATCGACAATGTATGGTTAATAATTTGGATTGACAGGATCGCCGAAGAGGTCATTTGAATTAAATAATCAGCCCTATCACGAATTCCATCGTAATCGGAATGTTTCCGAATCCCAAAAAAAAAAACTATCACAGAATCCGTTCGTAATGGCAATTTTTTCGCGCCCTTTTTTCTAAAAAAAAATTGTAATGTTGGATTCATTGAAAAATGTATTTTTCAGGTATTTTCATATTTATGGGATTTTGTTAAGAAAAAATGGCGCGACAATTTTTTTGATTTTTCCCTATCAAAATACCATTCAAGAAAAAAAAAATAGCAAATCAAAATTGTGGTAATGCTGGATTCTCTTAAAAATGCAATTTTAAGGTTTTTTTTTGTTCAAGACAAATTCACGAAATATAATCCAGTTATAAGATTTGTAAAATTTTGAAGTGGTAATGCTAACTTGACACACATGTTTTTCAATGCTGAGTTAACTCTAATTGAACCACCAATTGAAAGAAGGGAATAAATCCATTCGACCTAATTTTTCAAGAGACGAAAAAAACTTAATATCTTCTATAATTTTCATTTCCTGAATTTTTGACCTATAGATGATTTAAAGAGCACTATGATTTGAATCATATGCAAAAGACATTTTGTTCCTATCTGTTCCTTGTAGCCAGATATACCGTCTTAAAAAGCTTGGATTTATTTCCTTCTTACAATTGAAAATTTGAAATTGAAAAAAAAAGATAAATGTAACGGAAAATAAATGTAAAGAAAAATGTAACTTAAAAAACAACATTTGTTATGACATTTTTTAGTCGTCTTCCTCTTCAGCAGCTTCAGTGACTGTAGCAGGCCAGGTCAATATGTTTAGGTAGAACATCCTCTCATCTCATCTTATCCTCTTCTATATATTCGACGATTTTTGGAATGTCTTCCATAAACAGGTTTTTTTTTTTTGCTTACACGCGCTCAAAGCTTTACACTTGGTCTACACAACTTAGCTAGCTGAGAATAGAATCAAAACTGAATAAATGTATTACGCAACTTAAAAAGTTAAAACCTATATAAGTAAAACAAATAAGTTCTAAGAAGGAAATAAATCCAGGATTTGTTTCTTTCTTAAGGCTTATGCTTTATGAAATCAAGTATATCTCGATAATGAACATGGTTTTTGTGGCATTCTTAGGCCTAACAGATGCGTCTACCCTTACAGAAGACATTTTTATCAAAAAGTCATTTTAGGAAATTGTGTCGTTTATTCCCTTCTTGAAATTGGTGGTTCAATTTAAAACGGAGTTAGTTAATCCTATCCAAATAAAATAAGCCCGAGTTCAGAAGCAGTTTTTCACATTATAGGATTAACTTTGACATCAGCTGTCAAAAATCTGGGTACCTATAGGGAAATCGAAGTGCATCACTATGGAAATCTACCTTCCGTTCTAGAAATGGGGATGTCGCTACTATGAAAATCACTTGTTTAGTATTTCGATTTTGATAGATTTTCGTCACACATCTGTCAGAATTATCTGTTTAGCTAGTCCAGCGTTGACTCACCATATTTGCTTCACTAACTCGCTTTCTTACGCTTGTTTATTTTTAATGTATTGACTGTCTTTTTTGTTTACACTACGCCATCTACCCGTCAGAGTAAGAACTAATTGTTAGATTATTGAAATAGATCGCGATATAGAAAGCCGTATTACGTGTTAATTTTGAATTGGTGTATTAAAAATTGATAAAGATAAGATTATGTGGATAATAAAAAGCAGCTTTTGTATGTTAATTAGTATAAATTATATTTATCAAAATAAATCCAAATAGATTATGTTCGACTAAAAGCTCAAGCAGATTCTGATTCTAATCTTTAGGCGAACTTCTGCAGATTTTAAGTTGTTTTTTTTTTTATCGAGGTAAAAATACAATTTAAATAAGTTGTAACAGATTGTTAATTACCAAAAAAAGCACCCTTTGCAATAATACTATCCACACTTATTTTGATTCAGATAATTTGCTGATTAAGTTGCAGTACTTATTATTATTCGATGATTAAAGCGGAGGATTGATTAACAAAAAGCAATTCTCGAAGGGTCAAGTCAAATATATAGTTAATTATTCGGTGCGTATAAAAGGGTGATGGTGATTGAACTTAATTAACTGTACGATTAAGCTTCACAGTCATGGAAAACGTTATAGTAGTTCCACAAAGGGTATAGTACTTAAAGCAATTATTTGTAAGAATCGATTACTCGGAACGGAATGTTTTTCAACGACTTTTGTTGTTGCTTGTTAATTGGGAATAATAATGGTTTTCCGTACTTTGTCTACATTAAAACGAAGGCAAACAAAATAAAGATGTAATCATAGCCTAGTGTTCTGCTATAATTGCATATACAGAGGTTTTGCTGTCATATTTATTATCGATTCCGGTCAAAGTGAAGAAAGCTTATTAATGAGAATTAAATCAATATGAACTTCATTACTTTTTTATTATTTATGAGAATTTGTTAATTTAAGTGCACATTTAAAACACAATGGGGTATGGAAATAGGGCCAACGTGGGTCCCGAATATCTGCCTATCTGCATGTCTATCTAAACCTCGACCTACAGCTAAAGCCACTGAGGGATTTTCTTGAAATTTTGTGTTTTTAGTGATTCTCTATAGAGTGAAAATTGAGCTCCAAAAATAACGGTATACCGCCATACAATCGTTATTGAAGAAATAATTTATCTCGAAAACGGTATTGAATCCATTTTATGATTTCAATTTTCTCCTTAACGAATTAACCGATTTCAATTAAAAAAATACCTATGTATATATAAAAAAGGTCCCATATAAATCTTAATAATATTGCATATAAAAATTTAAAAAAAAAAATATTTCGTGGATTTTTTGGAAAATCAATATTTCTAAAACGGGTTGATGATTTTTTTTTTGAAATTAAATACTTTAAAACGGCATTCCATTTTTTTTTTTAATTTTTACAAAAAAAAAAACCTGCAACGATTTTTGAAATTTTTGTGTCCAAAAATAATTTTTTGTTCAGTAATTAAGACGGATCTCTTTATGCAAGTTCGTGGGAAGCAGTCATGCATTTTATTTAAAATAATATTACATCAAACAGAATATTTTAATTAAGAGGGATCCTACTGTTTAGTGTAAATAATATAAAATTATTGATTCGTCTGAATTTTGCTCTCAAGTTTTACATTTAAATACAAATAAAAAAAAAGAGGCTTTACAACTCAGAGACCCAGGTGGCATTTGAGCTGTGATGGCGTCACTGACAAATCAAAACAAATGTTTATCAAACTACTGTTTTAGAAGGAAGTGCCTCTAGACAGTCGGCAATTTTTAACAGTTTTGTTAATTTATGAACTGTTAATGCGGCCCCTAGGGCCAGGGCCCACCCCTTGCGGGCGACCTTAGATGACAAGCAAACTCAAAAATCTAAAAGTCATCGTAGTGCATAAAATAAATAAATAAAATGATGGCGCGAAACCTGGCACTACTGACATACACTTCCAACTACTCTGGTGTGCGTATCGGCAAAAATAGGAACCGAGCATTTTCTCATGTTCTATAAACCTTCCAACAAAAGTCTAGAGAACGAAAACATAAACCAGGCTCACAACAAATTATTACCAATCATTTGCTATTGCATTTTTTAAGAGCGCACGGTAAGGCAATATAACCAAAATTAAGTACCCAAAAAAACGAACATGCCGCAAATTAGAAGAAGTCATTCCATAAGGATCAAAACTATAAGACCAAAACAAAAAACCATCATCACAGACAACCATGACTTATCGCATGTTGAACAAAACATTTATATTACTCAAGAAAAAAACTATATCACTTTATATTGAGAGAGAGAGAGAGAGAGAGTCAAGAAGAAAAAATTTTTGTAATTTAGTCCAATAAAAGCATCTAATCCGAAAATTCTAGACTCTCAATTCCAAAAAAAAAAAAAAAATACACTCAGTACAATGCACAAGCACGCATATCAATCTCAAGAGCCAACAACCGTTGAAGACATCTGTTTCCTCGATTTAATCCATAAGTCTCTCAATCACTCAAATAAATACAAACAAACAAAGAAGAGATGAAAAAAAAATACTACATTAATGGCAACCATTAATACGGTTTTGTTTGTGTGCTTCGTAAAAATGTACTATGCATAGTAATATAGCATATACCAACCAACATCACCCACACTACACCCAATTGGCTATTTCCTTCTATTATTACGACCGAACATGCCATAACGTACTTTAGGAAGCCACTAGAGCTCTTTATTCTTTGGTAAAAATCCTTTGAATATAAAACCGCACTCAAAAACAGAAGGCAACTGAATATTGCCGTATCCTTAATGATCCACGAAAAAAAGGGTCAGAACTAAGAATGGGTGGGGATTGGGTTAGCGGCAGTTGATCTATGATAATGAAGGAGCTTTTGAGCCTCCGCAAACCACAAGACACACATAGATATACGAAATAATGGAATTTACTTTCAAATCCTTTCCAGGCACGAAAACAGACATACAAATTCATAATCCCCCAACTCTTCAAAAAACAAAAACAACAACAAAAAGAAGGATATCAAGTAACATGATATGCAAGCCTCAAGCACTCCCAAAAGTTAGTATCTACCCTTTTCTGATTTTTGTGCCAAAATGTAAAAATGTGGATCGAAGAGTCTTGAGGAGAACCACAACAGAATGGCGGACGGGATATGGAGAATATGAAAGTCACTTCGTATGGCAAAACAACGGGATGATGATGATGATTTCCATTGAGACCGAGAAAATTCAAACCCCCCGAGCTCGGAGAGGGCGTTCGTTTTGAACAAGTGAAACGTCAATAAAGTTGACAACATCGTTGGACACATTCTTGTTTCTGAAATCCATTAAAACACCCTCTTCGGCCTTCACAGTCAGCGTCGTCGTCATTGTTGCTGTCGGTCGCCTTCGGTGATGCTGCTGTATTCTATACATCGATATTCATAGGGTGTCTATATGTATCCTTTAGCAGCTAAATGTCAACCATCATCAGTAAGTGAAACGGGTGGCAGTGTTCACTATGTTCAGTATGCGGGTGATGTGTCAAAAAAGTGCCATTAACTGTTCGAAGCGAGAGACAAAACATACACATACACAATTCCACTTTATTTCTCTCCTCGACAACCAAATACTAAACATCCCACTCAAAATGGCGCCCGGTTTGGGATCGGGAAACACGGAAAATGAAAATCGATTAATTACACTTTTGCAAAACCACATTTTGACTGACATTTATAAATTGATTGCTTTTGTTTGTATTGCTGTATTTTATCGTAAATTTACTCCCCAGTTACCTAAAATTAAGTTGTTGGTATAGATACCTGAAAAGTACCGCACGAAACAATAACAACTCCATAGCAGCATAGAATTTTTGGCAAAAAGTTAAAGGAAAGTGGTGTTGTGTTGTTGGTGTTGCCAAAGGATTTCTTAAGTTCAGACATCAGTTGTTGCACTTTGGATAGAGTCCTCGAATCGTTTAAGTGCAACTACTTGTAATGTGATATCTTAATCCATCCCCACTTTCCCACCACTCTTCTCCAACATTTCGGTATCTCTGAGATGATTCGAGCAGAGGTACCAGGTGCATCTTTCCGGATAAGAGGACATTCTAGCATAACTGCCATGTAGCGTAGAGCTGTGCGATGTGGAATGGATTCGAGGGGAATTTTTGAGATTTACATAAATGAGGGACAGGCAATTGGAAAAGTTTTGTTTCACCATCGTCATCGTTGTCATCATCATCATCATCCTCTCTAGCATGGTTGTCGTGCGATGTGTAGTTTAAATGGATTTCACATTAAATGTACCTCACCTTAAGGACGATGTCTGTTCATTTAATGCTCTTTACCTAAACCTTTACCCCAACGCAACGCCCAAGCCTTTGGCCCCCGCTTGATGATGGGTTTTATCACTGCAGGTATCACTTAATCCATGAGGCTCACACATATGATAGGTCCGGATATGGTTTTGAAAGTTGCGCATCCTTGCATTTAGCAAAATAAGCAAATTACCCAAGGAAAATATCCCATCACAGATAATATGTATACAGTTAAGAAACAGACAGTTAGTATATAATATGTCAGTGATGGCAAACCAATCGGAAGCGTACCATTTTCGCCAGGGTTTTATTTAAACAAAAATGTCTAAGTTACTTTTTTTCTTTAATTCTTGATCCTTTTAAGTATTATACATAGGATCTTCTAAGAAAATTAATAAAATTTGATTGAGGAACACTCGCACTTTCGGGTGCTGGTGGAATTTGTATTTGAACTTCCAAAGCTTGTGTTTTCGATCTTAACTGTTTGTTACTGTATCTCTCGGAAAATGTTTATCCTACCTTGACAAATCAGTGAGTGTTACGAGAATAGCTTCCGACTTCTGATTTATTATCTATACTCCCCATTCATTAAACATTTTTTTAATTTTTCGAGCAAAAATAGAAATGGGTTCGCCACCACTGGTAAAGGTAGTAGTCTGTTGTCTGTTCTGTACCAAGTCTTAATTTTCCATAACATCCTGAATCCTGATACCGCAATAGGGATTTCAAATGGAAATTTCGAGGAAAACGTTTAGTTTTGTGTATCCAGCTGCATTATAGTCGTATAGCGTGATATGTTGGTTGATAATGTTTGTTGGAAGCGAGAGCAGGAGCAGGAGATAATGCTCTCGAAACACTACTTCCCTTCTGATCGTCGAACTCTAAACTCGAATCTAAGTGCTGCAGTTGTTAGAGATGATGAATTAAATCGTTTTCCAGCATATGCCATCAGGATTCTAAATAAGATTTCAATTGCAATTGGGGATTTGGTGTTTATGCTGAGCTATTTTATTCCTTATAGGTATAGAGACAAAACTTGTTTGTCATTTAAAGGAGTTTGTCGACAGATTTGACATGTGTCCTTCACGGTGGTATAGGTTTCTCATTTATATATCTACAACAACAACAACAAGAAATGAATTCCAGTTTTAAGTTTTCTTTGAGTGCATTTGTGATTAATTTATGGGTATGTGTTGGTGCAATGCATGTACAAGATGATATGCATTCACAGGCAATTTTAAGGAGCTTAATAGTTGTATGCTAATTGCTATTTCATTTGCAGTGCATTCGTTGTACATATGGATTGAAGCTAATTTATTTCTTGCTAATCACAGTCGTAGATGAATTTTGATACATACTTTACATCCTCACAAAAAATATTAGCACAAAATTTTAGACGACTTAGTACTGTGTTATAGCATTTTTAGTATGATGCTATGTTAAAAAGACGATTTGCTAAATTTTAAATGGGTAAGCCAACTATCTTTTTCACATTTTTCTAAACTTAAAATCACAAAATTTGCTTTTTTATCTTTTTAGTAGCATAGGTATTTTTGCACGAACTGTCACTGTTTTTGGTGAAGGTAAGAAAACAGACTTATTTAATATGAACTAGTTAAAAATTGTTTAAAACTAAGTAGATTTTTTAGTAAAGAGTTGTTTAAAATTTTGCGCCATTTTTTGCTGCGGCATAATTTCAAACCATTTTATAGCATACGAATATTAGAATATAAAACAAAGTAAATTCTAAGCTTGGTTTGTTTGCCAAGGACGAGCTTTAGTAGAGAGTTTATTATTCATGCAAAATTTTCGAAAATTATCGGTATGGTGGTTGGTTTACGAAACCAATAACTGATGTTCTAAATGTCGGATCTTCAAAGTTGAAGTCTCTAAATGTAGGTGAAATATCAAGCTACATTTTGTATAAAAATAATTAATGGGTTTAAAAAAAAACTTGTACTCAAAAAGGTGTGTAAAGTCACAATCAATTTAATTTATACGCTTTTCAAAATACGAATAACAATCTACAAGTTGATGACAAAATTTCAAAATTTTGAGAAATAATAAAATTTAATGAAAAATTTCTTAATTTTAAGAAATAACAATTTACAAAAATACTACCACAGCCCCTCTAAAAAATGCAAGTGGTTATAGGAGTAAAATACCAGGTGATGGTGCACCATTTTTTTGGAATTTGTACTCAAAAAATCTGAAATCAAAATAAAAAAAAGCGTCGAAATATTTAGCTGAAGAAATTCAAAACATGCGTTTAAAGGTTGAGATGTTCTTATTCTTACTTTAGTTTCAAATGTGTATAAATATAGTCATAAAATCATTGATTTTTTCTTTTATGTCAGTAGTCCTCAAGTAGTGTGGTCGTCATAGTCTAACATGTCAATGCGTTGACACCAAAGGGTAAGAAACGCGTTGCTGAGAGACAACACGTCCTCACAGTTTGGCAGAGTATTGACCGAGCGGCGTCATTAGTGTGAGCGTCAACGTTTTATGCTACTGTTTTTACCTGCTATCAGTATATTGACGATATTTTTCATGACGTCAAGGAGTTAACGGCTTGATCATTTACGTTGGCCGTCTAATCGCAGCTTAAGTCGTTTCAATTTCGAATTGTTAAATATTGCAGTGCAGCTACCTGGTTTGCAGAGAAGTTGAGAGAAGTAAATATGCAGAAAAAAAAGAGAGTTCAATGCCTCCCAGTGGCTAATATTGGGATTGTGGGTTGCAAAATTCTCAACTCTTAAACAAAACAATTTGTAAAAAAACAGCTGAAATAAGCCTAGAAAATGTATTGTTTTTGTTTTTGTGGACTGTAATGAATAAATTCCATTGAAAGTTTTAAGTGACATTTGTTCCAAATGCGTTTTGACCAGGCTTGACAGTTGGGCTCATCATCATCAGTTAGATGATATGCTGTAATTTATATTGTTCTAGAGGCATTTGTTTAAATTCAAACACCTAGCAATGACTGCCAGTGGTCTAGCTTGTTATTTTACTTAACTTTAAAATAGACAAATAATTGAAGTAGTAAAAGTGTGTCTTAAAGCCAAGCAAAGCTATTTTAATAGACACAGTGGTGAATCAAAGTAAACGAACAATAATTTTAAAAAAATTGTTCGGAAAAAAATGGAGTTTCCATGCAGACAAGTATGTAATTCACACACAGTTTTTCTCCGTGCTTCAGTTAAGCCTCAATAAGTCTCTGAGCTAAGACCGAAGGGGATTTGTTGTTGTTGCACTTAATATGTAGATTGCTTAGACCCGACGCAGTATGTTACGGCCAATTCCCGGGTTTGCAAAAAAAAAAACGCCTTTTAACAATTTTTTAGAAATTAGTCCTATTTTTTTGATTTTCTCGTATATTTCGTGAATGACTTCCCCAGTTTTGTTTCAATTTTTTATAGACACAGCTTAGTTTTACAAACTATAAATTATATTCAAATCAAATCAAAAAGAAGTTAAACTTTTTCGGTGGGAATGTATATTGTTTTAATAAATATATGTACTTATACTAGCCCGCCAGGTAGATAAACCTAAACTTCGCTTCAAAATTACAAAATGAATGGCGAAATTTGTAAAAATATGATCATCTAAGTCCAGCCTTTATTACGTTCCCAACACAGAAAAAAATTTTGTAATCAAAAACCATCCATTCTTCATTCACTCGATAAATCAACACAAACAGAATTTTTAAAATCGGAAATCCCTTTTTTGTTTTTACCCGACTTAACCCTATAAATATCAATTTTTTCAAGTTATCGCCTAAAAAACCTTTGAAAAATATCTCGAATAACTTTTGTTGCGCCAAATGACGTAATTTGAAAGCAATTATTGTATTTGTGGATATGAGTCAAAAAATGTATAGAATCTTGCACCCGTTTCCGGAAAGCAATGAATGTAGCGGCTCTGGTGGCGTTACGAATGACATCAATTTGACTTGACCACTGGCGCAACATAATCCAGGTGCTTCATGTTTTAACGATTCGCTGTGAACTGTATCCGATTGCCATACTTTATAATTGAATGTAAATTAAACGCAACAATTATACGTTGTTGATTTCGATTCCATAGATTCCGTCCAACTTCATTTCGGGCTACGCGTTGATCGCCAGTTTGACTTACTCCTATATATCTTTGACATGCAGAATTTCGAGTTCTGCGACCTAAGTTGTTAAGTCTAAATGGTTTCATTTTGAAAATCGATATTAAATTAAACTTTTAATATAAGGCGTTATTCCGGTGAACTACTGCGATAAACAGTTAAAATGAAAATTAAAAACTGCGACATTAGTTAAAATAGTCGTTAAATTTTCTGAAATTATCCAATTTTTCGCGTAAGTTTCTTAATTTTTCTATCCGTAAGAACCTTCTAAAAAGTATTAGAAAACTTACAAAAAAAAAAGAGGAACGAAATCGATAAACTCGTTCTCGAGTTATGGCGTGGCCAAGGGAAATAGGGATTCATTTTTGTATGTATATACATATAGAAAAAGAAGATATACGTACGATTAGAAAAGGCAACTATTAAGGATGTGCGTTTAAGACGTCAATACAAAGTTCTTTACCAAAATTCAGGTTTGTCGGAATTTTTTCGAAAAATGGCATTTTTCTTTACTTTCAAAGTTTCTTTCGTATTGAACAATTCCGTTGGAAATTGCAGTCCATGTTGGTTTGTTTTTGATTTGAGAAATAATGAAGACGATGCGTCTTCAAAGTTGTACCTGCATCGATTCACCGATTAATGCTTAAGTATCTACACCGTTTAGTCTCGTCTCAGTTGTTTTTTCAACCGCCTCAAACTAGAAGACGTGAGGTCTTGATTTGAAAAAAAAATTCACATTGAAATAAAATATTTATTTACTCCCGTGAGCTGATTTATTTGGCGGTAGTATAAAGCTTTGCAAATCGTTGTTCGTTATGTTAACTGAACTACGAAAAAAGACCATATGCGGTTTTCCAAAGCAAACTATATGCTATTAAAACCTTTGGTCGTCAATTCTATATACCTTTTCAACCAAACGCATTCCGGAACACCTTCTCAAAGGAATATTTTCTGCACAATTTTATCCTTTACAAGCATTTACAACAATTTGCTAACAATTTCCAAACCATTTTCATTCATTCTTTTGCTGTGTGGAAGCAGAGTGTGGTGCGCGGGGGGGGGGGGAGGTGAATCGTGGATGGTTTATGTTGTGAGTTTGGTTTGTATATAAACGTGGTATAATGGTGTAATGGTTGGTTGGCTGGATGGGAAGTTTTCAAGAAACCAAATAAACAGAACCGACTTCGTTCATGTGGAAAAATCTCTTCTCGTACTCTTTTCGTTATAATATGCGAATAGCGAATTAGAATGCTCTTTCGAGTTAATACTTAAATCGCACCAGCAACCTCAAACATAAATACAGGTTTGAATGAAATTGAACAAACTATACTCACATACCTATGCCCATACCTACATTATGTACAACAGAAAGGATATTTTATATTTGTTGTGAAGTTATAATGCATATGTAGGTAGGTAATCCCGTATACACTTATCTAACTCCGATCGTACCTTTGGTACATTTAGGTATATGAACAGAGGAAGAAAGCAAATTTTTGTTTAAACAGTTCGCTAAACTGTGAATCCTTTTCTCTTTAAGTACCCCAAGTGGATATGACATCAAAATGGGTCTGGGGGATTGGATAGGATATACAAAAACTCTCCCATATACAACTGCACCAACCCTATCCACCTCCCCCCCCCCCACACTTCAACGTATACACTTGTCATTTCGTGTCAACAGATACATTTCTCGCTTGCCTGAATATGTATTCATTTTTATATTTTCTGCCTCTCGTCCTTTTTTTCTGTGCTTCTGTTGTTGTTGGTTCTACTGTATGTATGTATGAACATAAGGTCCTTTATTCTATTGTGTATTATATATTATGATGTGGGTGGTAGGTCTATGCAAGATAGTTGATTTGGTGGATAGACGAGGCGGGTGGCCGCGCAGGATGTATATTATTTTTATTTCGCATTATTTTTTAAGGACAAATGACACACACTACACACAGTACACAACTCATAAGCTCTTTGTATTATGCTAGCTTGTACATGTTTTTGATGATGACGATAATGATTATGATGTGAAGAAGACGACTATACGAATACCACGACGACGACGGCACTTATACACAACAAAAGGCGCAAGGACATTTTTATTCCTTTCTTTAGATGTTTTTTTGTATAGGATTTCGTTTTTTTTCCTGTTCCCTCATTTTTTCCGCCTTTCCTATACTTTTTTGTATTACTATACGTATTTTGTCCTCATTGCTATTGAATGGCGGATAAGATATACAAAATACGAGCAGAAAAAAGAGGTCCTCTAGGAGGTTAGGGGTGGTATATTGTGTATAGTATATAGTGGGTGGTCTTGGGATGTGAAATAAAGTTTAAAACAACTCGTTCATTTTTAGTTGTATCTATACACAGTTTTTTTTTGTTGCTTCTATCTTTCAAGCTTGTATCTAAATTTCCATTTTTATTGCACATCACAACTGAACACGACGAAATTCTTTTCATAGTTGCTGTTGGTATAGTGCTGCTGTTGCTGCTAATGTCGCTGTCGTCTTTATGCGACGCTATAGACCAAAGTTAAGCGCTAACTGATAGAGTCCTTTCCAGAAGTTGTATTTAGAAAAAAAAGAAGTTTTCCCAGACAACACACTGTACACAAACAACAACAACAAAAAAAACTGTGAATAGAATTGTCCGAAAATTGTGTAGAATAGATTTTTTTTTGGAATTTTCCGGCTCCTATATCTATGTCTACCTATAGATACTCAAAGTATATTTTATAAATAAACTATGACGTGCTAAAAATGATGGTCAAATACTGTTTTCAAGCTTAAGAAACGGACCGGTATTGATTTTCAATTTTTTTAAGGATTTAAAAAATAATATGGGTTATCCCAAGGTTTGACAAACCCGTAATCCACAGTTTGCCTGGCCTTTTATCTATAGGAACCAATAATAAATATATAGGGACACATTGGGTAGATAAAGTACCGTAAGTGACAACCACAATTTTCATATATGCGTATGCAAAAACTGGTTCAAGGCAGCAAGTAGTTATACAGCCTCGGGAAAAAACTGATTTTATATAATATGTTACTATAAACCCCCGGATTAATTGCAAACCTAGAGAATTGACAGGTAGAACATAAAGGTATCCTAAGACATCGCTAAAGTTGAAAAAATTCAATTTACTTTTTTATATACCTATTTACAGTTACATATACACATGTACCTAGATAGACATACAAAGGAGGGACTTTGGCTTGCAGTTACAAACGGGAAAATACAAGATTTTTTTTTCAAAACGCAGTAAAACCTTTTTTATTGTTGAGATTTTGTTTAACCTTTTTGAAGGAATAGTTTTTGTTTTTACAGTTTTGAAAATCATATTAGATAGGTGACGCCTCCTATAGCCGATGCAAGGTTGACATGAAAGTAAATTAAAAAAAAAAACCCTGGCTGTCCACTCCAAATCGACAATTTTTGAGACGAGGCCCTTCGGGAAGTGGTCACTCAAAACAGCAATCGATGCCTTTGAAGAGTGAGACGTTGCCCGGTCCTGTTGAAACTAAATGTCTCCTAGGTCCGATTGATCAAGAAAGACGCATGTTTGCGCGCCGCCGTGCCGCGCCGTGGGATTGAAGATTAAAGATCTCCTTGCCTGAATGTACTCAGGTGATCTAGTGGGCCTAGGGACTGCAGTTGTACGTCTTGTCACACTCACGGTTCGTTTGAAAAAAAAAAAACTGATATAACGTCATATTGAAATTGATATGGAGGAATCTTAATCGATACCAGGCGGCTGTCGATCCATTAAATTGAACGTCCCACGGACGACTATGCAAATTATTTAAATCAGGGAAATTTGCATTATTGTCCATAGAAAATTTAATTGCCTCAGTAAATGACTGCCAGAGACGTCCGGCGACAACTGGTTCACCGATCTCGTGTCCGTATGTGGTTTCATCAAGCTAACGCTTCTACCCACATAAAAGCCGAAAAACGATAACTATTCTTTTTTTGAAAAATGCTTTCGGGGCGAATAATCACAAAATATGGAAACATTGATTGGCGGATTCTATATTGCTCTTAACATTTCCACAGACTTGTTCCTTGCAGTCTTAGACTCTGAATTTGACTCTGAATTATGTGCGTGAGGTTAGCACTTCAATTTGGGATTTTATTATGTGCTTAACTTGTGATTAAAACTTAACGAATGTTAATTATTTTCTAATTCAGTCGCTCAACAGAGCTGTCATCATGTTGTGCTTAAGACATAAAACCAACATTGACATACAAACATCTAAATTTTGTAGATATCCGATTGTTGTTTTTTTTTATATCCGATACATTGCAGCACAAGTTGGTCAAAAAATGGAACAAGTGGGTAGTGCAAATTTTAGCACCCCATTTTTTTGCAAAATCGGAAATTAAAAAAAAAAAAATAAAAAAGTCATCCTTTTGCCCCATGCTCGAAATATAACCTTTCATAGTCTAAAGAATTCAGATCTCAGCTTTTTGTTTTTTTTTTACCCCATTCCACCCTATAAATACCTAAGTATATAACTAGTTTAATTTTGAAATATATTTGGTCCTTAAACCATCCTCTATGTATAACCTTTTAAACTCAAAACGATTTTTTTAAATCGTACCTGTGGTATCTGAGATTACCCCGAACACACAAACTAACTTACAAACAAACCCGCTATTATTCCGCTATATTAATAGCCCATAGAAAATAAACAAACCTAAGGAAAAAAAGAAATGGGTATATATCACTGTTGTCACTCTGATCTGTATCGTTTTATTTTCATGGTATGATTTATTATGGAGCAATAAATTTCATTGCTAAATCAAATGTATAGAGGCCTCTTGGGATACACCATTTTTCACCGAAACAAAAAACAATTGAAATTGATTTTGAAATAATTTTTTTCACCTCACTATACTATCTACGTGAACCTACATATTTTGCTGTCATTTCACGCCCAATTTTAGGGACAATTTAAAGATATCCTCCATAGCTTTTATCTATATAGTTCCTCTTCCTTTGAGTCAGACAGGAAGGAGCTGTTTTTTTGTTTTTTTTTTTTTTGGTTGGTGGATATGGAAGTGATTATGCGGAGTTAGGTTTTCTTTGAGAATTATTTTTTTTTCGCGCGCATAATGCAATGATGGGAAAATATTTCGTCTAAAAAATTCTGTGGTTTTGCTGTTGGAAAAACAATGACTAGGGCCGGCAGCGCGGTGGCGCGCGGCGAGACGTCACGGTGCGAGAGGGAACTTGAATGAAAAGTTTCAGTGTCTTTAGTTAGGAAAAGAGGATAATATTAATACATATTAAGGAAATTGAATAAAAAAATGATCAAGGGGGAATATTAAATTGGTTGGCACGAAATTGATAAATTATTATTTGTTTTTTATATGGTTTGAGTACGATAACTAATAGGTAGGTATAGGATAGTCCTTGCGGCAGAGATGAGTTCGTTGGCGTTATTTAGGTGAGTTTGTGTTGCAGATGTACCTACTTTAAAAGAGATTACCATCGAGATTAAATAAGGTTTATAGAGTTGGTTTAAAAGTTAAAAAAAAAAACTTAAAGAACGTAAGCGTAGCAAAAACACTATTCTAGTGATTTAACTTCTGGTTTTCGCCCATGTATGGCTATCCTCAGCGATAAGGCCCATTTCTGGATGAATGGGTACGTCAACAAACAAAATTTGTAACGATACCAATCCACATGAGATCCAAGAGCGTCCAAATGCTTCCCGAAAAAGTCACTGTTTGGTGGATTTTTGGCTGGCGGCTTTATCGGTCCCTATTTCTTTGAGAACGACGGACGTTGGCTAGGCCATCACGGTCAACGGCGAACGCTATAGGTCGATGATTACCAACTTCTTTTGGCCTGATTTGGATGATATGGACACCAACGACATGTGGCTTCAACAGGACGACGCTACGTACCACACAGCTCACGCCACATTGAAAATTCTGCACGAGAAATTCGAGGGCATGGTCATCTCACGGTGAGGTGATGTGAACTGGACACCGAGATCGTACGATTTGACTCCGTTAAACTTTTTCTTGTGGGGTTTTCAGAAATCTTAGATCTATGTGGTTAAGCCACAAGCTACAGCGGCCCTTAAGGCCAACATAGCCAATGCCATCGGTCAAATTCAGTCTGATTTGTGGGTCAGAGTCATGGAAAATTGGACATTTTGGATGCGCGCCACACAGAGAAGCCGCGGCGGACATTTGAACGATGATTTATTCCCATAAAAAATGCATCCATTCCATAGGTCTTTTAAACGAATACAAAATTTCAATGATCAATGAAACTGAAAACTGCAACCTCTTGAAAGGCTTGGTAGCGGAAATATCATTATCCAAAGCCCTTTTAGGGTTGCATCGAAAGACAGTGATATGACTTTGGATGCGAATATTTCGAGAAACAAACCTCTAATAGTATTTTGGTCTTGAGTTTTAGAAAGCTCTTGAAAATTTAATAAACAATTTTGGAAACCGCAAGCCATTTCGAGGCTCGATTACGGAAATGCAGTAAAATCGAATAATCACTTTGGATGAAATAGTCACTAAAGTTAGGCCCTGATAACGGGCTGCGCTTAATGAAAGACCCTGTTGATATAAAAACTTATTTATAAATATATTTTCGATGGCTTTTTTGTAAATTAATTATTGATGTGCTAAGCAATAATGTAACCTTTAACAAACTCAAATAAATATCTGGTTGGCACTGAAACGTTAGAATATCTTACACCTGATATTTGTTTACAACTCTTATAGCTCACCATAATCCATAATATACAAATAGAATCATATTTTCTTTTGCAATTTTATTTATTCTCCCCAAAGTATTGAATGCTTTTGCTTACCTGCAAGGAAAAGAAATAAAAAAATAGCATGTTAGTAAATCATATTAATAATCCATTTATTGCTCTTAATACAAACAATAATGATATAAAAAAAGAAAAAAACAAAAAAAAATATTCGCAAAAGGAATATAAAACCGGAAATTAAAACAAAAATATCACGGCTGGCGCAAAAAGTGTGAAGAAAAAAAAAAGTTAAAACAAGAAATAACAAAAAAGGAAATTAACTTCAAATTGGCAATAATTCTATTTAAGTGTAAATGGGGAATCACAAAAAAAAAGAAGGTAAACCATCAACCAAAAACAAAATCTGTGAAAAGTTAACGCACAGAATAGAATACCTGCTGTGCCTTTTACTACCCTCAGGCAGTATTATACATTATACACAGTTACAGTTAGAAGATCTAATTTCTATCTTTAGCAAAAAACAAACAATTCTCACATCTGATCAGCCATTATGCATTCTATGTCTATCGTCAGGAAGATAGACACGACAAAAATATATAAAAAAAAAAAAAACAAAAATAAGAAAAACACAGCCCCAATACAAATCCCTAATATCTTTCTCATTTCCGAGCTTGAATGCCTGTGATTTCCGGCCACTGCCATATCCTTGTCTGTTGTCAACCTATAGCTACACCTTGGCTATGCTGGAATCAGGCTACATCGTATCCTCTACTGCGCTCTGACAGGACTTTTCTATCCTTCCTCCAACGCTATACAATTTATTTCCATTTAATGTTTTGAAACAGAAAAAAATCATAAATATTTCAGTTGATTTGCAAATCGCCAGGGGCGTATGTAGAAATTTAGTTGTGTGAGGGGGTAGGGGTGTCCTAATGCGACTAAATACAGTAGGCTTTGGTTAAACTAACCTGTGGCGGACCCAAAACTTTGACCTTCGAATAATTTTTGATTTGAGTTTTCAAAAAATTTAATATTAAATTAAAAATACGTATACCTTTGTGTTATGTGTTCTTAAACGTCGAGTTCAGTGTGTTTTTAAAAGCAGTTCAGGACTAATCCAATCCAAAACATAAATACTGGTCCAGGGTCATAAGTCCACACATAAAAATAAACTATTGTATATTGAGTCACACGAATTATTATATTAAGTTTTTGACTTTTGGGCATATGACACTGCCTTAAAATTTATTTGTCCCTAAATGAACCTAAAAATGTTAATTTCTGATTTTTTTTAAAATTAAAATAAATACAAAATTAAAAAAGACGAGTGAAAAATGAGTCTTAAACGGTGCTGTCATAGGGAAGGCACATAATTAAAACGCGTGTGACGTGACCTGATGCGTGTCACATGACACGATTAAAGGACAACTCTACGTAGAACGTATTTGAAGAAGGAAGGTTCATACGTCCAAAAGACCTCGAACTTTTATTAGAAAAGCAATAGAACATGACCTCCTCTGTGGATCCGCGCAGGTAGTATAATGGTGAATGCAAAATCACCGTGTTACCATCATAAAATATTTATCCACGAGTAATAAAGAAACGGAAAAAGAAATCAGAAAAAAGCAAAGCAAAAAAAAAAAAAATAATAAAATACATGGGGGGCTGGAGTAAGTCAGTTTTTATTGTTGAATGAAAATTGCTACATTCAAAGTTATCATACTATCTCCAGGGGATGTCTCGTCTTTATAATCTATACCTATGTACATATTTTAGATTTGATCTTGATCCTGGTGTTACATTAAGTGCGTTTATCGTTCTCGTTCGACCATGGGTAGTCTTTAAAGATAATATTGTGGAACTTTGGTGTATATACTGCGGATGGACAATTATCCAGTTAGTTTCAATGTTTATGATGACACTAAAGAGGATTTTTATTTAATTTTTTTTTTAAATTGTCTCCTTCGAGGTTTCTTTTTTTTTGCGTTTTAATTTGGTCAAGTAAGGTCCCGTAATGAATGACAAAATTGGAGATTATCTTTTTTATACGTCCGTCCGTAAAAGATCTTATATTGTGTGGGGTCATACTTGAGAATAGGTACGTCCTTAGAGTGTTTCTGTGTATATTTTTTGGATGAAAGGTATAAAAATGTGTATAACTGTATGAAACATAGATTAAGTTATATTTTGTTTAAACAATAAAATGAGCAAACTTAGCCTAACTACTCCTTCATTATTGGGAAGGAATAGAGCGTTTGAGAGCGTTAGTTAAACACACAAAGGACTAAATTGAAAGTTTTTTGACTCACAGCCAAGAAATTGATAACATGCTTAAAAGTAGAATTGGCAGTGAGGCTTAAAAGAAAAACAATATATTCTCTTTCATCTTTTAAATAAGACAGGATTGTGATTGAGATTTATTTTCAGTGGTGAGTTAAACCAGAATTATTATTAAATAAATTCGGGATTCAAACCATAGAATAAAATACAATTTTTTATTTTTTTTGATTCACGAATTTTAAATTTATTTTTATTTTGATTACTGGTTGCAGGTTTTCTTTCGTTTGCGAAAAATTTAGCAACATTTTGCATTTCGAAATTTAACTCACTGTAAATGGAACAAATACACTTACATACGTCTGCCATCTTAATTAACGATGGATTCGAGGTAAAAAGAAGAAAAGATAATCAAACGAAGCAAGAAGCCCATGATAAAGACAACCAACACGCACAGAAATGATTGAGAGTTTTAAGTCACTAGACTCTGGCTCTCTACGAGCTGTCGCGCCACCAAATTTATTTATTTAATAACGCTCCCCTATAGGCCCTATAGGGGACATCGCAGAAGCATGAATTGGCATGAATTAATGGTTTGATAAATCTTTCACTATTCCATGTCACCCCAGTAGACACTATTAAGGCTTAACTACATAAGCCAAAAAGTACTTTTGTACAAAAGTAAAAATATTTTTTCCCGCTACCGCAGTTGTTTTCTGAAAAAGAATATACAATTTTTTTTTTTAAACCAAAATTTAATCTTTTTTTTCAATTTTTTCTATTTTTTCACTTTTGTACCTTTTCACTTTTTGGGGTTATGTAGTTAAGCCTAAAATGTGCGAAAATCGAAGTAAACATCTTAAAATATCCATCAGCCTATTAAGTGAATTAACGCTTCATTCTTATTCTGTATAGAACTTTCAAGAACGCTATCGCAGAATTTTCACTTTTGCACATTCATAATTTTGGCATGTGGGAGGCGAGATATCTACCTACAACTACAGGTTTATTTTTAAGTGCTTGTAAAATGTCTGCGAAATGATACTGTGTGTTTGAATAAATCATATTTATTTTAATCATTCACAAACAACTTATCTAAAAATTTTTGTTGACTGAATCATTTTTGTAAGCCCTTATCAGAACCACCTGTGGCAGTACAATAAATATTGGTCCAGAGGTTTGCTTTTTTTTTGTAACTATACGTTGAAAATGAAAACCCTGTATACTTATACAACATTGCTGTAGTTCAAATGAGGGGCGTTTTAGAGCAATTTGGCTATTCAGTATCATTAGATAGTAATTAAAATCTGAGTTTATGTGCAGTTGACACATAAATCGGTAAATACATGTTTCGTTTTATTAACACACAAAACTGAAGTTTGTATCACATTAAATATTAAGGGAAGATAGAGGAATATTGTGATCTACAGTCAGGAAAAATTTAACTGAATTTTAAAATTATACTACCTGTCTATTGAGCCTTAGTTCAAAGTTTAGAGGTTGTGTCACAACAGTAACAGATTTATATTTAAAAAACAGAATTAATATGTGATGACAAACGTGGATTTACTCCTGGAAGGTCAACTGCTATTAATTTTATGCTATATTCTAAATTTACTACCGATGCTTTTAAGGAAAAATTCCAAGTTGACACGATATTTACGTATTTTACGAAGGCTTTCGATCGCATTTGTCACCAAATCTTAATAAAAAAAAACTTAAATCTATTGGCATTCATTTTATGCTCTTTAAATAGTTATGCTGCTATCTAACAGATAAAACCCAATGCGTTAAGCTCGGAAGTAATTGTTCTAGGATAATAATAGGACTTTCTGGTATGCCACAAGGAAGTCACCTTGAGCCGCTTTTGTTTAATATTTTTTAGTAATAAAATTCCTCTTTTATTAAAAAATGCGTAAAAAGTTGAAATGTTTTAGACGACTGGTGTCAAACAAATATACTTCCACTTAATATAAAAAAAAATGTTTCGGTTTTACTGCTCATAGTGTTGTAAATATATGTTAGTAGTCTGTTAAACTTAATAGTTCGTAGATGAAAAAAAAAATAAATGATTATAGCGGCGTCACATTAATTTGTCAAAAACGTACCAATTATATAGGTATATACAACTGCAAATGCAAATACACTTTTTTAAGACTATATGCTACTATTGAAGGCAAATTATTATAAACTGCAATTACAACTGCAAATGGAACTATCATCAATTAGCTTAAGGACTGAATTAAAGCACGAATTTTCAAGTCATTCACCGATATTGCTATTGTGAATTATCAATTGAAAGTTGATAAATATGGAAATTTGGTGATGAATATGAATTTTCTTCCTCCAGCCTAGAGATTTTTCGAATCCCGGGTTCGTCACAATAAGAAAGACTGATTCTTCGGTTTGTATAACAAGACTACCCGGCAGGTCGCTGTGTCTCAAACAAAGACTCTTTATTGACCGGGAACCAGATAGGTATTAATATATAGGTACTCGTATAGGCAACTTTAAATGGTTCCTGCTACAAAAGTTTGTTCTAACGCCACAGTAAATTTTTGTAATTGATTTTATCAATGGAATTTATTTTACTTAAATATACCTACAAATGGATATAGGTAACCATTTAAAGCCATCTCTTGAAGTCTTTTCATAAAACTTTTTAACTACCTTAATAGCCAACAAAATTCTTTTAAAATGGTCTTTATTCTTTTAAGTCTGTAAAACATAATCCCCAAACCAAACATCTTTTTTTCCATAAAAAAAAAAAAAAAAAAAAAAACAAAACTGAAATCTTAGGAATGAACAATGGTTTATAAACTTGCACGAAATCTCTAAAGTCTTTTCTATACCTATACTTTTACACAGTCTACAGGTTTTCTATGACAACATCATTTAAACTTCGACTCATGTTGTTTCATCATTTGTTAAAAATTCTGATAACATCATTTCTACGTTATTTTCAAACTTTAAAGTAATTTTTAAATCGTCTTAAAGTTCATACCTATATACATTAATATATACCTAAACACTTTATGGCAAAACAAAAAATTTCCCACTTAATGGAGCTACCAATATAATGCCACATCTACTCCATCATATATATATCTATATATAAACTGATGGTGCTTGTGCTCCATCATTTCATCAAAGTCTCCTAATGGTTTTGAAAAGTGTTTCATAAAAAAAAAAAAAATCAACAACAAAATGAACAAAATATAAAAAAAAAAAAAAAAAACAGAGTTCACATAAAGAACGAGGCAAAATATTTTCATTAAGAGCCATTTTGTTGTTAACATTTATTTCCACATCATCCCTTCCACCGCCGCCGCCGCCGCACCACTGTCGTCACCGTTGTCGGAGCAAATCGTCGATGACATCAATTTTCGCTAGCACTCATCATCAGATTCAATTTAGTTGACATTTTGACTTTCGTCCTTGTGTCAAAATCTACCCTTAAGCGTCAAATGGCAGCAAAATACCAATTTCCATCATTCTCGCACCCGCACTCTGCACCTTCATTCTCACCATCACCATTATCATCACCATACTCCTCCTCATCGTTGAAGACTCAAATTGAAGTAACAAAAATCACTTAACATTTAAAAATTGTAAGATATATATTTTTTTTTTCTTTCAAAGTCAAACCAAGGATGACTCTTACACCTACCACTAGCTGGGGCAAGGGAAATATACTATATAGTAAAAGAGTCTATCGCCTCAAGTTGTGGAAAATTTATTTCCTATCCCATCCTTGGTGTTGTGTGTTCCAGGTGTTTTGGCACGTGAAATGCAGGTTTTTCGTCTTTTTTTTTGCTGGCAGACGATGTACGCCCGAGGAGTGTGCCGTAACATTAACAAAAAAAAAAAAAAAAAAAAAAAAAAAAAAAAACTCAGTGTAGCACCTCACGCAGGAAGAGAACGAACAAATCTGCAAAGTAACATATCCTCCTACAAAAGTAATTTGGGTTTATCGAATATTTAACCGAACAACCCGCAACTCCCTATACCTACTGCTCCACCCTATCCATAAGTTGGCCTATCTATCTCACATATTGTGCAATCTTATCGACTTTTATTAATACCCCATCATTCTCCCCATGTCACAGTGTAAGTAAATATACGTACATATTTCGTTTCGTTTGATTTTCTTTTTTTTTTTTTTCTTCATTTTATTTTCCGATATTATATTGATAAGGGTTTTGATTGGTGCTCGGGGATTGTTAAAGGCTTTCGTGGAATAGATAGATATAATATACAATTTCAGTCAGAACCAACACAGCATATTATATACAAACACACACACCCACACACAACTGTATGAAATATACAATTCTAATTAAGTTTCTTGCCGTGCGTAAACTCAATTTTATATTCTCTAGACTGACTCCTACTCCCTCCCTCACTCCATCAGCCCACATATGTATATCAACCTCCACCATGAAAATTGTACAGAACATTTTCGATTCATCCTTCTTCATTTGAGGAGTTATACTATATAGGGATAAACGCAATCAGTCGAAAAAAAAATTGTTGCAAAAAGATGACAGCCGAGGTTTCCTCTATAATTATGGTGACCATATTCTCTGAAGTGAATACAGAAATGACAAAACGATTTTTATTCAATGTGACATTGTTAGGGTACCTGCCAGGAGCAAACAATCCCCTTTAAATCAAATATTAAAGTCAAGGTATCATCGTCGTTCCAGAAAAAAAAGCTGAAACAACTCATCAAGCGAAGTTCTTTAAGTTGACACCGCGCGCCGAATTTATTCGATTATAATATTTTAAAAACTAATTTTTTCGAGTTTAAATAATTACGTATAGCAAAAAAAGTTCATCTTTAAAAAATATTGAAACTTTAAACAGGAAAAACAAAGCTTTTCCAAAAAAACAAAGGACAGATGGTCAGCTTAGCAATTAAATATATACCAATCACTTCCTTCCTCTATGCTGTAGAACATGTTTCCATATGTTTCCATCGAACAAGAACATTCAGGGCTCTTGGTATAAGTATTTCACGTTAAACCCATTGCCCTAAGCATAGCTCATTTTGGTGGGGCCAGGGCTTTCCCAGCAAAACAGCAAAAAAAAAAATCATAAGAATATCAATTTATAAACCTTGTGAATAAACGAATAATTCTCTTAAATTATGTATATAAATGGCATTTAAGATGCTATTATAATGTAGCGTGCGTTGCGTGGTTGAATGACACCACCACCAACCCTCCTCCTCCACCTCCTCACCAGTTCATCCTTTATCCTTATTAATTCATATAAATCCCATTCTACCGCCCTCTGGTGAGTGGTATAACATACAACAATCGATCCATTAAGTAACGAGTATAGTAAAAGGGAGAGAGAGTTGTGCTGTTTCCTAAGAGAAGCTATAAATGTCGAATGACTGACTAACTGACTGACAGACTTGTGCCAGTGCCCTGCCTGCCATGTGCCATGACATGTTATGGCATTCGTCCTCGGAAGCTATATCCTTGACAATTCCACTGAGATTGTTCAATAAAATGGTTATACTTCAGCCTGCTTCCTTCCCGCGCACTCTACATCAGTTGTGTTCACTCTTGTGTATCTGTATATGTATGTTTTTTTTATGTTGAAGAGCGGTATGATGGCAGGTGCTCACCAACGAGTATACCTATGTAGGTGCAGTGATATTCCGCAGGTAAAATGGAAATGAAAACGTTGATAATAAATTATTAACAATTCGATTGAATTGGGGTTACTTATATGAAGAACCACGAGGCGTTGCTATAGTAATGTCGTGCATGAAAACCATAAGCGAATAAATAGCTTTGGTTCGTCGGTCGTGCGTCGGTCGTCGGAGTCGGTTCGGCAATATTTTGAAACTGACACAGCACAGCACAGCACAACACAAGACAAACTCACGTGTAAAGGGCTGTGATGGTGGGGGGTTGGGGGATGGTGCTGTAATATATTGAAATGACAAGTGCACGATACGATATCGACATAAGGTGGTCTTATGTAATGAATTTCTAAGAACAAACAATATATTTAAGTATGCATAGATACATAGAAACTTTCAAAATACGTCATGGGTTTTTTGAAACAAACTGACTAGGTATTGTGGTATAATATGTATTTATAAAAAAAAAATCGGAATAAATAAAGAAGAATTATTACTTCGAAGGAGAATTTCTGATTGAAAATGCATAATTTATTTACAAAGTTTTATGACTCCATATTTGATTTTGTAAGCAAGGCGAACGAGTTACATGCTTAACTTTATAAAAAGTGAGTAAAAGAATTTTAACGATCCGTTTGTTACTCTTTTCGTGTATAATTGCTATAAGCACAGTCCTCCTTTTGTCCTTTCAAAGAAATGTATAAAGCCTCATTGAAGAAATTCAATATAAATTAGATACACATGGGTAGGTACTCCGAACACCTTCAAGAGGATAATAAAATGGTTTAAAATTAATTAAAAACACTACTTGTCCATTGTTTTTATTTAATTATAAATAAGCACACAAAAATAATTAAAAAAAAATGTCCAAATTTCCAAAAAAAAATCCTAAAAAGCTGATTTTTAATTTGATTTTTTGAATGCGGCTTACATTTGAATGTCCCTTCCATAGTCATTCCGAGATAGTTTGCAAACGGAACTAGAACCCTATCTCTGAGTGCTTAAGCTGTGTATCTTTAACGTTAGATTTTCTATGCATTTTTACATATTATCCTTGAAGTGTTATTAGGAAATTGTGTTAATCTTGAAAGTTCATATCACTGACTATATTTTCTGACTATAAATTCAATATTGTGAATTATAATCAATTTGAATTGATTGCATTTAAAAGCATTTGACAAATTCATTCATCAAATTCTTCTGAGTAAATTAAGAACAATTGGTCTAAATGATCGATTTGCTTCGTGGATATACTCGTATCTTAATAGATATAGAAGAGATTGTAAAGCGTTGTTTTTCAAGGCGAACGTTCTACATCTTTTATAGTAAACTCTTGTGTACCAGATTGTACCACCCCGAAGAAGACGAAGCTAAAGCCCAAGATGCTGGTGCATCGATCACCTTTCCATCCTTGGAGGACGATGTATCCAGGCCATCTTCGGCTGCAGCAGAGTCAACCGAAGACTCTACAAGTAGGGATTCTCTGAAAGAAGATGAATTGTTGACTTCATCCTCTGATTCGGAAGATCGCAACACCACGGTGGTGGAGGCTGACATGCCTAACCAGTAGCCAAGATGCTGCGGTTATTACAGATCAACCTCCAACACTCCATCAAGGCCTCGGCCTCCCTTCTTCTTCGGCTATCAAGCAACGGGGAAGACATTGTCCTTATCCAAGAACCTTGGATTGTTAAATCCATTGTTCGGGGACTCAGGACTCTTGGATACTAGTATGAGATCTTGCATACTAGTAAAAAGTAGCATTAATGTATATTTACTACCTAATTTCAGCGATCGAGATACTACCGTTGCAAGGCTGGAAACGGCCAAAGGTATTGCTTGGCTGGCATCTCGGCGTATCTCGGTCATGACCACCTTGGCTCTCTCCCTGGTAATACCCAGGAGAGACTCATCGTTGATGCAGAAAGGCAAAAAATCAGCCTCATTATTGGATGTGACGCTAACGCCCATCATACAGTGTGAGGTAGCACTGACATAAACGATACTAACCTCATTAAAAGTAACGTGGGAAACGAACCCACAATTGTTACCAAAAACCGACAGGAAGTTTTAGACATAACTCAACTCATCAAAGGATAACGAACTGGAAGGTCTAAAGATCACTCGTTTTCAGACCACAAATACATCCAGTTCAACTTGATTGATGACCCTAATTGCCAGTCAGCTTTTAGAAATCTCCGGAAAACCGACCAAAATACATAGAAACACTAAAAAAACTGATCAAACCGGAATTTTTAAGTGTTCCCTCTTACATTAACGATCTTGACAGCAAAATCAATGAGCTAACTTACTTACATTTAATCTTTTGATTAAAATGTTTAATAGAAACTATTATCTCATTAATTCTTCTAACAACAATGTTAAATCAAACAACTGAAAAAATAAGTTTTTTATACAATATCATTGATAATGTTATATAGATTCAAGTATTTATATATATACTAAATTAATAATATACCAACCATTAGAATTTAACGACTTGAAATAAAAAAAAACTTTTCCTATAGAGTTGTATAAGCAACTACAGACACTTAATCTATTCATGGTTTCATACGTTAAAGTACTGCTTATACTTCGTTCAAAGCTTTCTATCAATGTTGTCCTTTAATTGCGGTTTGTGATTTAATGGTAGCTTTGTTGATCGTTTTGCTCACTGCTATTATAGCGATGTTGCCGGCAAACTTTGGCCACTATAGTGTTTTCTATTTGAGTTATATCGCTTTGAAATTAAAGTAACAAAATAGGACCAAGAACTTTTGATTGCGGTACCCCACCAATTATTTCTCTGAAATCTGAGTGGATACTCATTTCCGTGTAATAAACCAACAAGACTTTTTTGTAGATATCATTTTAGAATCGTATTAAGTCCTTCACGGAGAACTTGTTTTAATTTGGATTCGAGGACTTCGTGTAACACCTGCGACAAATCTAAGGAGGCCACTGAACGAATTTTCTTTTCTTCAAGTGCTTTCTCAATGACGTCAGTGATTCTATGATCTTGGACGATGTTCAGGTACTAGGCGCTTTTTCTTCTATTATTGACTAAAGGCGCAGAAGTAATATTTTCTAAAACTATTAAAATATCTTTCGGTCTAATAGACAGAAGCAAAAAATGATCTTTAATATTTCTTTTAATGTGACAGTCAATCTGGTTTCAGAACCATTATGAACCCGGAAGCTTCCCATTTGCTCGGAATATATTCTAGCCGTAGAGTGGCACAGAGGAGCATTCGAAAATTTCTGCTGTAATTAATTCTTTTTATGTAGATTTCACTAGAGATAAAAGTTTCGAAGAAATGTACGGAAGAAATTATTAGTTGAATTCAAAGCAAAAAAGATTCTGATACTTCGTTTCGTAAGAGCCATGAATTTTGTGAAAAACTGGTAGAAACGTTTCAAAATTTAGTATTTTATTTCAGAAAATTGCGGAAAACTCACTGTAAATATCAGGAAAGCCTGGGGTTTCATACAAGCTTGGGATTTCATACAAGCCGGGTCTGTACTGACAGTCCGTTTAACATCGCCTCGTGCGAGGTCGCTTTAATATTTACTTGCGTTCAGGTACTACAGGGTGGCTCAAATAAGACCATCCTATGTAAATGTAAACAGCTCTGAAGTACTGCAAACGTTATTCTGGATCACCAGGATTGAATTTTTGGCCAACTGGAATTTTGTTAGGGTACAGGTCCAGATCAAAACAGCGCTTTTTGCGCTAATTGGGTCAGCGAGCTAGTCGGCTCGTTGGCCGCCATTTCTACCTACCTACAGGTGCCGATCTACAATGTTCAGTGCCTGTCTTGTTCGTTGTGATTGATGGAGAATGGCTTGAAAGAACGAAACGTATACACGTTTCACAAAGACCGAATCAATCTGATAGAAAAAGTGAAGGATTCGATCTTTGTGCATTATAAAGTTTTTTTAAATTGATATAAAGTAAATCAATTTAAGTTAATTCTTTAATGGGACAGAACGAAAATTTTGCTTTTCACTGAAAGATTTTTGGTCGATTGAAAAAAAACGACAATCGTCAACGATGTATACTATTTTTTTTTTCTTTCAAATTGGTCACGTCACAGTCACTTTGATTGAAAATATCGTGTCTTTGAACAAAACAATCATTGATTGATTCGATCGTTTTCAAAAGAACGAAGCGCACAGCTCTACTATACTGAAGCGATTTTTTTTTGTAAATTTGTATTCCGCGGTTTTTTAGTTAAAAATAACAGTACAAGCCAAAGAACCGTTATAAAGTGGATTTATCACGGAAACGGCTCGCATGATTTTGATAAGAAAAAATATTGTCTGTATTATTGGAGGAATAATATACATTTTGGTAAAAATTAAATAAACAAAAACTGTTATTTCGACATGTGACGTCAGTGGTCTCAGGCGGCGGAATGTGTAGTGCATACGGCTTCTAAGACTGAGCAAATCTTATATCGTGGGTTCGATCCCTATGATGGGCATGTAGAAAGTTTTTCATAATAAAATTGGATTAAAGCTCAGCACCACTAATAAGAGGAGACTGATGATAGGTGGCTTGGCACCCCTTGAAACAGCTGTATCTCTAGCCAACATAAAGGAATTATAAATTAATTCGTAAACAATTGGTGGTAGCACCTTCAAGTTGTTGTTGTTGTTCAAAAATTCAATGAAATTGACGGAATAAATAATGGTCAAGTCTAATAAACTGACATTCTAGTATAAATAGTACAATAAATAATAATAAAGACTGTTATTAACAATATACCTGCCATAGTAACCTATCAAACTTTCTCGTTAACGAGAAGAAAAGAAAACAATGTTTGGATTGGAAAAACAATTAAATTTTTGTTTTTTGAAAAATCAATAGCTTGAAATTAGATACAAGGATTTTTTTCAAATTAAGTGTTTAGGCTGTAATTGTTAAATTATTAAATTTATTAATTTATTTTTATTTTTCCTCTGCGTATTTTTTCAAGAATTCAGACGGCACGATCTGATTTTGAGCTTTAAACTTTTTAAGGAATTAAAATTTAACTCATTTACCAATTTCTTTAATGCATTACGAAGTCGTGCGATCGAGTTGTGAATTTTATTATTGTTTTTTATTACCTTTTGGCCTTTTTATCGTTCTTTAAGAAGACTACGTAAATTTTTCTCATCATAAAAAATGTAAGCAGTGGAATTTTTTTTAACATTTTGATATATTTACTTTTGATGATGATGCAATATTGCAGTTAAAACTTATAGCTCTGGAAATTCAACCGCGTATTTGGGTACAAATGTTATAAAATGAATTTTATATGCTGTATTAAAGTTTTACAAACTCCATAATTATTTAAACATCACTGAACTGAATCAAGAATAAGTTAAAATTAACGGAAGAAGTGGAATAACAATATGAGTTCTGCTATTTGGACTTTGAAGGTTAAAACACCCTTTCTTGATCATAAAAAAGCTTCAATTTATTTAATGCATATATTAGTCCAAATAAACCAAGTTTAAATAATTAAACCATCCAAATAACAAAAAAAAAAAACACTTATCAACTGGAATTAAACTCAAATTTCTAGATACTAACTCGTTAATTTTTTTCGAAATTCTAAAAAGAACACAATTACAAAATCAATGTCGTTCAGTTTGTTAAACTGCCAATTAGTCTTTAATAATGAAGTTCTCTTAAAAATTATATACTCAATGAGTATTCCATTCCCCCTCAAACCCTCCCTAAATGCGCCCTACATGCTTCTTTAATTTACTCTTGAATTTCTGTTAAACTCTATCAAGCAATTCGTTTTATTGTGGCAGCTGCCATTCCAATTAGTTTCACCACTTCAATGTATCTTCCTACTTGTACATCCCTATTTCAAAGTGCATCTTAAAAACAAAGGGGACTTTCTAACCTTATAACTACTAAATCTATGCAATACAACAACAACAACAACAACACATTCATTTTCGTTTCACGGAAGGACACAAAATAAATATGAGAAAAATAAAAGCACGATAAACGAAACGAAACGAACAACAAGGAGTGGAAAACAGGAAAATAGGAAAATAGGAAAACATATGAAGACCATCATTTTGCCATCATTAGTGTCCTAGCAAATAATATATATTTTTCTAAGTAAAAGGGGCAAGAAAAAGTAGGTACTACATATCTTTTACCGTTATTGCGCCCACCAGTGTCGTATGGCATGCTGTTAACCGTGTCGCAACTTTTTTGCACTTTCCGCCCACAGGATGTAGTACCTACCTATGTATGTTTGAATACTCGTAGATGTCGCGCGCACCCTCTCTAGAGAGGTGATACTGTTGTGATATATTTGCTACCACGAACGGTGTTTGCATACAAATCGACATTTAAGACTATTACGTGTTTTCGCGGGATCTTTTTCAGTTCTGGGAGTGTGTGTGTGTGTGTGTGCTCAGAGGAGGAAAGGGTCCTTTTTCTTCTTTTTTTGTTATTAGTGTTTCCGGTCGTTCTCCGTTCCGTAAGGATTCCTTGTCGTGTTGTCTGATAAATGGTTTTAGAAAAGAACGCCACCACCACCGACCGTAACAAACGAGCGAATTGGGTTCGGATGGGGACTAAAGACAATTTTTATCATTTAAAGTCCAATATCCCGAGACGTGTCCTGTTTACGGATATTGAAGTACATTTTTGGCATCATTTTGTATATCTCTGCCCTTGTTTATTTATTTTTTTTTGTAATTCACACAATAACTTTTTGCTTTATATTTATTATTATGCTTTTCGGCGAAGACTTTCGGATCCAAATATATTGTACAACTCTCGAAGAATCAAATTGACCATTTGTTGCTTTAGTTTAGGTAGGGTAGTTCTATTTGATTTGCGCTGGTTGTGTGCTTGGATTTTATTAAAATCTGCTTTGGTGGTTGAAAACGTTCCTTCGAATTATTGAAAAATTCAAGAAATAGTCATTTTCTCCGAAAGCGATCAATACAGGATTGAGTACCAGCAGGGGGGAGGGACTTGAAAGTCAATCAGTAATTCTATGATGACAATGAAGAGGTTTCCTATATAAGTGAGGATCCTGTACATCCCTTTTATTCCAATGATTTTAATTTAGACGTTTTGGTAAGTTGTTGGTGTAACCTGTCAGTTGACTGAAGTGCACACCATGTTTTTGAAGGAAAAGATTTTATATGTTTGCAACTGGTTACCGTACAAGAAAACAAATAAAAATTCTCTTCAAATTTGATAAATGCCAACATGTCTTTCTGAATCAAATGCGCTTTGCTTATATGAGAGAAGGTTAAATAAATTGTACGAGCGGGTCACACGTGCTTGCCCTTTAAGTTTAAACCTACAAATTGTAAAGACTCAAACATCTATATGGTAAGATATTCATTTATTAATGATGCAGGTTAGGGAGAAAGTGTAGAAAAGTCAAAAGTATCAACTGAAATATTTGAACTTTATAGCCTTGCATTCTAGTCGTGCATTTTTTTTTAACACGAAACGAAACACTCTTGGCCTTCAAAGTGCAGATTTTAAAACTTCGTTGGTGTGACTGGTTTTCTATTTTAATCCTGTAACTAGGCAGCAAAACTTTAACAGCTTTAACTTTTGCTTGGTATCAAGAGTTTTGTTGAACTTTCTCTATAAAGGGGTCTATAAATAACAGTAGGTATACTATATTTGTTATTTGAATTTTAAATAAATGCTTACAAATATTTTGCAATGTAGTCCTTTCATTTTACTCAATTTACTCACACTCAAGGGGTTAGGAATACTTTTGTTAATAATAAACACAGTGCGAGTGAGTACAGGAAATGAGGGGAGAACTTAAGAACAGATACGAATGAACATTGGTTTTAAATTTCCGAACATTAAATTGAGAGGGAAACATATAAAGCTGCATAAGTAAAGCATCCGATATTCGTGTAGTTTGGTTAAAGAAAGAATCTCTGTACTTGAAAAGACCGACGTCTGAAATTGTACTCATGGGTGAACTAAAGGGCCGTGCGTCGTAAAAGCGTATTACGGTTTTAGTGAAAGGATGCAACTGGCTATTCCAATACAAAATATCTTTTCAAAAGGGAGTCAAACACATATGTAAAACGTTACGACGCGACGCACTGCGAGTCTTCTAAAATGATTTTTCTCGCTGTAAAAATCATAACTTATTTAACGAGTATACAATTCTCACAATACTATAAACTTGGAAATCATAATAAAACGGCAAACGCGAAATTTCAAGCCGAGTCGCATGAATTATACGTGCAAAGAAGTGTATCTAGTGAATTATTTAAAAACAATAAAATAATATTTAATATAATAAGAGCGAGCGAGAGAATATTTTAGTTTCATAAATTAACGGAGCTGAAATTAGGGATTTTTCTTTTTTCGTTCAGAAGAAAGCTCTGAACACAGCTCGAGCATGTTGAACAAGCTCTAAACATACTCTGAACTGAACGTGTTCTGAGCGCTCAGATATATTTTTGAAACACATTTTAGTACGAAGCTGTCAACAAATGACATTTGTCAATTTAAAGCTGTCAAACTTCACAAAGCAAAAAAGAAAAAAAAAAATCAAGTCAAAAGTTCAAGAACAAAAGCATCGGCTTGGTCCATTTGAACAGTGAAATTAGTTTGTATACATTAAAAAATTAAATATTCTTCTGTAATTTATTAATAAAACCTACCATCTGCTCTCGGGTGCCGACTAATTCATCCACAAATTTAATTTGTTTGCACATTTGTTTTTTTTTTCTCTCAGTCGATTTTTTCTGAGCTCGTAGTTCGGGCTCTGAACAATTTCGATCATTTGAGGCTCTGAACGAGCAAAATATAAACACAATATTTTGTTGACAGTTCAAACTCTGTTCGGAACGAAAAAAGAAAAACTCCTTATAACTGATTTTCCAGCGCTCAGTGGAAAACTAATTTGAAGGAACGTGAAATGTCAGGAGGCGTTTAGGAAATAATTTAAAAGAACAAACGCAATTAAGGTTAAGGTCGGACACACATGTGTTGCGTGCAGCGGCGCTTCATTTCGAAAAATGTACGTCACCACTGTCTTCATTGCGATTACACTTTTACATATTTATTTGCTCACTTTAAGTCTGGCATTTTCGTTAGTTATTGCCTCTTGTTTTAATTTTGTTCTATTTCCTTTTCCACACTTTGGATAGCTCAATACTGTTTGGATAGCCCCATTTACCATTTTTTACCGTGTTGAGATTGCAAAGAGTCTGCAAAAGGAGTGATTTGTTAGCTTAATTTTTTTTTTATAAGCTCAGTCATGTTCAGTTTTTCAGTGCGAGATCAAAGTTAAATCCGAGTTAACTCATTAAATTTTGTGAGTTATTTCAGGATTAACTGAATAGATGCTTTTGATTTTTTATCCATCTAGGTTGTTTAATCGTTGTTTAATCTGCATGCATTTTCCACCGAAAAACTGCTTCCCCAGTCAACTGTGGGTTGATTTACTTCTAGAACTAGCAAACTCTGGTTTTACTCACCACTGAAAAACTGGGCCTCAGTAGGTCTGTCTTTTCTTTTACCCGCACTTAAGTTTTCTACTTAATCAAAAGAATTGGAAAGCTGACATTTTGCGAAAAAGCTCTCTTTAACCTAAAACTTGATACATGAAGAAAACCAATGAAATAAAAAAAACATTTCAAAAATATGAAAAAGTAAGATTTTTAGAGTTTTCCATGAGAAAAATGTAATAAATTGGCATTCAAATTTCGAGGGCTGGACTTCATATTTTAATACATATGGTTTACAGGGTATTTCTGAATTTTTGGGAGAGTTGAAACCTTTTTTTTTTTTTAATAGAATCTTGTACAAAATTGGAGTACTGAGGCATCTTTTAACAAATCTAAGCTATAGAGTGAAAGGATAAAGTAAACGGGCCAATTAATTTTGGTTTAAACTCAAAAATAAAATTGGGCGTTTAGTAGGCGGTTTAAAAAAAAAATTAAATTAAATGTTCGATTAAGCCACCAAAATCGAGTTTACCAAATTTCAAGTATCTAATCTCAGAAACACAATTTTTTTAAAAAAGTGGCGGATTAAAATAAATTAAATTTTGAGTCAGATTAATAAAAGCGTTTAGATCATTTGGATCCTTAAAGCTGTATGGATGAGAAAGAGGAGGAATCGATCTCTCTACATGTCCTGCTTCATCCCAAAGACGTACACTCTATCTTGGAGATTTCTACTAGGTACAATGATTGTATACCTATAGTGATCTGGTAAATATAGATTTAAGTATTCTCGCTAGCTTCCTAAGGAGTTCCAAGTAATTCCTATAGAGTCTTGCGGTATCACAATAGACCACCTCATGCTCTAATTATGTCAAGCTTTACTTCTGGCAGCCACGTTCACCTGACCTAATTCTGTTGGTTATAGGAGCAAAGGAAAGTATTTAATCAAAAAGAGGCGTGAAGTTGGGCAGTTTTTAAATTGACGTGAAAGAATATTTTTGGAGGTTTGGAGATTTCGAATTTAGCACAAATCGGTAGGTATTATTCAAAAATATTTTGACACCTAAAACTCGAAATCTTAAAACTTGATTTGGATAAAACTCCAAATTTGCATAAAATCATGCAATACTTGAAACTCCAAGCTTTTCATTGCGAGGTTAAAGTTAAACCTGAGTATGTTTAGTCGTTCGGCATGAATTCTCCACCAAAAAAAACTGCTTCCTCAGTTAACTGTGGGTTAATTTACTTCTAGATTTAACTAACTCTGGCTTAACTCACCACTAAAAAACTAGGACTTAGCCTCTTTAAAACTTATAGTTTTGCCATGAAACTAGTTTTGAAACAGTCAGTTATATACTTTCCGTGTTAAAACCTCGAAAAGTATGTTCTCTTTTGGTTTGCCATACGGTTGGTAATATTCATATAAAGCATATTTTTCGGCGCTTTAACTCCGAAAGTAAAAGCCCTATTGAAAAATGTTGTATGTATGAACAAAAAAAAATCATAATTAAATTTACTATTAGTCGTTCTCGAGATTATGGTTAAAGCAGGTTTTTTTTTCAAAATAGCGGCTGAAATACAACACAGAGCGCTATAGTTTTGCAAATTTAAAATCTTCTGCCGACAGGCTTATTTCGAAAACTTCACAACTCAGTTAACTCACATCAAAGTCTTTAAATCAAATTGGACATTTGTTGCATTATTGTAAAGGGTTTTCCAATAAGAGGTGTTATTTTGAATAGCCCGCTATTTCGGTAGCTGTCACTTTTGAAGCTGTCATTTTTTGACATTTGACAAGTAGAAACTACGCCATTAATAAAAATGGAACGATACACGCTTCAACAACGCATTGAAATTATTAAAATTCACTATAAAAATTTGGCAGAGACGGTTCGTAAAACTAAAACATTTTTGGGTCGTCGTGAAGCACCTTGTCGGACCGCAATACAGAAATCGGTGGACAAATTCGAGCTGTTGGGACAAGTTAGTGATGTGAAGAATAAAACCCGTGCACGTCGCTCAAGAACAACTGAGAATATTGCTGTTGTAGCCCAAAGTGTTGAAGAAAACCCAGGTTTGTCCATTCCTCGTCGTTCTTTGGAATTAGGCATTCCACAAACGTCATTACACCGTATTTTGCATAAAGACTTGGGTCTTAAGGCTTATAAAGTTCAGTTAACACAAGAACTCAAGCCGGCTGATCATCAACAACGTCGTGTCTTTGCTGATTGGGTCCTTGAAATGCATGAAAATGATCCGGAATTTCATCGAAAAATCATCTTGACTGATGAGGCCCATTTCCACCTCGGAGGCTACGTCAACAAGCAAAACTGTCGCATCTGGGGCTCGGAAAACCCAAGAGTTATTGTTGAAAAGCCTCTCCATCCTCAACGCGTGACTGTTTGGTGCGGTTTATGGTCCGGCGGGGTCATTGGACCTTACTTTTTCGAAAATGAGGCTGGAGCAACAGTTACGGTCAATGGATTGCGCTATCGAGAGATGATTAATGATTTTTATGGCCGGAATTGGATGGTATTGATCTGAACAACGTTTACTTTCAACAAGACGGCGCTACGTGCCCCACAAGCAATGAAACCATCGGGAAAAGTTTCCGGACCGTGTTATCTCTCGAAGAGGTGATCACAATTGGCCACTGAGATCTTGTGATTTAACACCTTGCGACTTCTTCCTTTGAGGCCACGTGAAAGATAAGGTCTACGCCAACAGCCCAGCGTAGATGGAATTCGTGAGGCTTTCGAGGACATAGGGCAGCCACTTTGCGATTTGGTTATGGAAAATTTCATAAAAAGGATATGGTCCTGTAAGCGTGGTCGTGGCGGCCATTTGATTTGGCTGATGTTGTGTTCCATTACTAACGGCATACCTTCCTCTTTATAATGAAATAAACATCCGATCATTTATCTCAAAAAATGCCATTTTTCTTTGAATATCAAAATAACACCTCTTATTGGAAAACCCTTTATTACTATTACTTGATTAATACTGATTTGATACTTAGATTTCAATGAAACCTGATGCTCGAGTAGGGTTGCAAAAATTCATTCCTATGGCAACAAAAATATCAAATCAAATCAAAATCTTTCCAGAACGAACTTTAAAAAAAACTGTCCCTCTATGATCTGGATCTGTCGCATTTTTGCCATTTTCATTCAATTTCAATCAACAGCGTAAAACGCCCCATCTAATGGCACAGTAATTAGAATAAATGAATTTTCCGGAGTTAAACTGTGAACATGTGTTCACGTGCCATTTTGGGAATCATTTTCCTTTTATTATACTTTTACAGAAGAAGATGAAGAAAAAGGACCTGTTCGACTTCGCCGTTCACCGTTTACCGTTCACCCTGTTTGTGCCGACAAAAATGGGCTGATGGGAAAATTCTATTACTCAACGAGGTTTTTGGTGTCTAAAAACAATTTCAACCGTCTTAATTGCATTAAGAACACTATCAGTGCTTCAGTGCAAAGACGGTAACGAAGGGTAGGTATGGGTACACTTGACTAAAGTGGGTACTATTTTTGGTCCCTTCAAAATGTATAACTGTCACATAATGACAGGGTGAAAACGAAAAAGCGTATACGGGGGCAGGGGACTCATGTTATCTTGATGTAAAATATGAAAACTCTTCTCTAAGAGTGAGATACTTTGGAAAAAAAAAAGTTTCGTCGTTCGTTGCTTGGTTCGTTGTGTTCGCGTGAGCTATAAAGAAGCTCGTTTTGCTGTGATGAATTTGCATTTTGGAGCGTTTAAAAGTCTTTAGCTTGTTCTTTTTTTTTTTTTTTTTTTGTTTTCTTCGAAACGTCTTTTATCCCCATTCCCAATTGCTTGTTATTCTTTAGTCGTGAATATTGTGTAACACAAGGGGGTTGAGGTGGTTTGGTGGGTTGGATTGGGTATGATGGTTGCAGCAGCGACAACGTCAAACGGGAGACTAAATTAAGTTTCCAATTTGAAGAGTTGTAACTAATTTCATTTTTCTAAGGTAAGGGAGTGTGTTTGGGTGGGGAGGGGTGTCAGGGGGGTCAGGACGGCTTTACCAGTAGGTCCTTTTGGTCGCCATAAATATGGGCATGGGAGGTATGAGTCGAACATCAGCTTCTGTACAAAGACGACGAACTTTGGCTAATGGGAATTTCCGTTTGGTGTGTTTAGAGAGATGGTGTGCTTGCGCTTCCATATTCGATATTAATGAGGATGCCATTAGTTTTTTTTTTTTCAATTCTTCTCTTCCTTGCACTTTCTCTGGTAGAGCGTGTTGTTAGATATTGGAAAGTTGGAGCTGATGGCAAATCCGAAGGAGACGGAACAAACTTTTAATTGCATAACAATAAAAATTTAGTTGACATTTTTGATTTTTTGTTTTTTTTTTTTTCTCTGAAAAGTTACTAAATTAGTTAAGGAAAATGAATATAGAAATAATAAAGTTAGAGAAAATAGGCAATTATTGCGCTATAAGCTATAAAAGAAGTTAACGACGATAGGATAGGATTTATCAAAATATATGTATGTATTCAGGTTTGTTGTTTCGAGATTATCTAGGACAAATTTAAACTAAGAAGACTGTAATTTAACCTTAGGACACATACAAAGTTCAGGAGCTGTGGTTTTTATTAAATTCAAGATTAATTAAGTATTTACTTACTTAAATAAAAAAATACAAATTAAAAAAAAAAAAAAAATATTGTAAGAAACTTTTCGGTGGGAAATTGAATTTTATTTCGGTGCACGTCCCTCCTAACCTAACCTAACCTAGTGGCTGCCTTGGGGGGTCCAAGAGGTAGTTAAAAAGGGCTGGAGAGGATATATCTGAAACGAGAGTTCAAGAATAAAGATTTACCGACGAGAATGGGTAGTTTGAAAAGTAGTAGGCTGTGGGATATCTTGTCAAAAGCCTTACCCAATATCAACCTACATTCAAGGCCTATAGGTTATTATTCTTACATTATCATTATTTCTTACATTTAAGAATCTGTTGCGGAGTAAAGTGGACCAAAACTGAAAGAACTAATCTTTACAGCCTTTCAACTTTTAAACTATAAGCTCAGAGAAAAGATATTACTTAAAAAAGAGAAAGGAAATTAAGTTTCCCATTAAAAAATCTTACGATGTTTTTGGATTGAGTCGTTCTTGAGATATTGGTTAAAACGCGTTTTTTTTTTCAAAATGATGGTTGCGCTCAGAGCCGGTTTTAGCACTATCAGCGCCATGGGGCTAGATTTTTCCGGCGCCCCTTGTTGTCAGCTATCCAAACCGATGCGAAAAAAAGTAATGAAAAACAATCATGCCGATTATGGAATTCGCAATATTTGACTCCCGGGGAGTTGACTTAATTTGCGGTGAATTCAAGTTCGCATTAATTTCAATTATGTATTGAATTCGCCGAATGGACTATATTATTGATTCCTGAACTTCCTTACCATTTTCCGAAATTTTCTATCGCCGCTGTCATTTGTTGACATTTAAACGTCATTTAAGAACCAATTTCAATATGAGTGGGAATTTTTACTATGACATTTTACTTTATCTTACGAGAACATTCTTCGACAAAAAACCGGATGAAGATAAGGTGCAAAGGGAAACGTATATTTTTTAACACAACTCCTGCTTTTCTTTGAACTATTCGCGATTAGTTGTCCGTTTTTTTCGAAAATGAGTTAAACTGGCACACAATCTCATTCGCCGAATTCTGTAATAAGGGTGAATATTCAATTTCGAGCCTATGGTAAATTTTATCTGGAGATCACCAGGGAGTTTACTTTTTTTTACATTGAACGAAAAAGACCAAGGTTTGGAGTACTCATTCAACTGCTGAAAAAATTTACTGAGTAAAATGAATGTAGTGTCCAAAATACAGTTTGAAAATTCAACTTCAATTTTTTTTTTGTAGAATTCAAAAACTCCGTCACAGGCTGGGCGTTTAACAAGTCGAAGTCTTCTGGTTTTATAAATATGTACAATTTCAAGCTCTTCAGTCAAATCTTTTGCTGTTAAATTGGCGCTTTTAAACCCATTTTTTCTACAATCTTCCAAGAAAACATATTTTCTAACAATATTTATCTGAGAAAAGTATTTTATACCAAATCACCAATGAAACTATGAAACTGAAATCTTTTAACTGTTTCGCTTAAGTAGAGACCTCATGAGAACCTTGAACATCATTTTTCTCTGTTTCAGTGTCCAAAGTAATTAAAACATCATGAATGGCACTAATTTTATAAGGCACTGCCTTAACACTGCTTATTTTTGCTTCTCAACGTGTGTCACTGAGTTTCTTTAAAGAAGTAGATAATCGTAAGTGATCGGTCAGAATTTTACATCTATAAACTGAAGACGTTGAAGTTTGCTTCGATTCACAAAGTGCCGCCCATCATGCAGCTCTTTGTTTCGCTCGTATGTGCGGCAGAAATTAAGGGAGGTCTGTGGCACCCTAGGCCTTCGACCAACCGTGCCCTGCCCTAACGCCGGTACTGGTTGAGCTTCTCATTGCTCACTAGAGAACTTACTGACAGATGTATTAAATGTCACAAACCTTGACAAATTTGTTTTCTAGTATTTTGGAAAAATCATGGGTTAACCCATTATAAACAATTTTTGAAAATGTGTCCGAAACCAATCGAGATCTAAATGTATGTACATTTAGAGAAATATATTTTCAAACTCTATCTCTACCCGCAAAACGAAATTTTCGGCGTGTTCATCTGGAAAGATTTTACTGAGCTTCGTGTTTGGATGGCAAAATTTTTCCGCAACTAGGCCTCGTAAGAGGTAGCGGTTTCCTATATTGAATTATATCAAATGATCATACATTTTCCAATTCCAATGATAAAATTTGGTGCAGTGGAGAGTGTGCCGTATGCACACACACAAGCTCCACTCCATTGTGCCAGTGCCGTCGAATCAATATTAAATAAGTAATGTTTTAAAATTGGCAGAAACGTACTGAAAAAAAAAAATATTGGCCATTGTAAGATCAATTTGGGATTTAAAAATTCACGCGATACAAATCAATTAATTTTGTGAAAATTTAAAATTTGCGCCAATTTTGTTCACTCCATAACTTGTTCTTCATTTGGGTAAATTATCAGTTTGGGGCACTTAGAAAGGATTTTTTGAAAGGGTATTAGTGTGCTGAAGCGTTTTACCTCAAACTTTTCTGTAAATCGAAAATATTTAGGCAAAAGCTAATTCTTCTTGAAAATGGATCAACCGATTTTGATAAAGTTTTAATACGTGATTACTGCTCAATAGCTTCAATAATATTGTGTACTAAAATTTACAAAAACTGAAATTTTGACTACAAAATTATTAATAGTTTTCAAAAATGTTAATATTTTTCAGACAATTTCGTTTGAGTTGTTCGATTTTGAAATTTTATTTTTCAGTTAAAAATACATAGTGCTTAAGACTGAAATTTTAAATTGTTTCCAAATGTGTACAAATATTGATTGAAAAAAAAAAAAATAAAACGATTTTCGGCTTAAATATGTAGGTTAGTTAAAATAACTTAATATTATAGCCAATTTAAGTGTCAAGAACAAGTACGTACGATCTAGTCGTGAGCTTAATTTTCAATTCTAAAGTCCTTCATTGACACAAGAGCCAGCTTAAATGATATCAACAAATTCTATTTAATTCGCTATCTAATCTTATCCAATAATCCTAATTGAACTGTTGAAATATGGTTTCATTAAAACAAAGCTTAACAGAACAAAATAACTTTATAGACCACAAGACACGCAATATAACCCTCGAACATAATAAAGCAATAAATCCTATAAAGTACCGACATTAAAACACCAACAAAGTTTCGTGACGAAAATGATACTTAATTTGGTCCAAAAACAACAATAGGTACCTACACAAAATATCTACATAAAAAGTTAAAACCAATTATATTATTTGAAACCTTCTTTTAAACGCTCCATCTCACGCGTTCAATTCTATGTCAAAATGTTTTGGTGTATCCGTTTCGTCCTTGATGGAAAATAACACAGCAGTTAAACTAGATTGTCCGTGAGACTATCGAATTCCATTTCAACAATTTGACAGCAATTAGCATTTAGCACTCTGTTGTTTGTTGTCTGTGATAAAGTTCTCCTTCGTTGAGGATGTAGTAGATGAAGACGAGTATTAAACTATTGAATCTTTTTGGAGACTATGCCAATGAAATTTAAATCAGTAAACATTTAGAGCAATCGATAAAACAGTAAAACCCGGATAATAATGATATAGTTTAGTTAAACAAATTGTATCAGTTATTCATGCCGATTATGAAATTCGCAATAATGGATTCGCGGTGATTCGCAGTGCTATGTTCTCTTTTCCTTTCATGGCGAATGAGTAAAGAGGAACGAGTGCACTGCACTGCGAATTCCATTATCGGCATGATTGTTAATGATTTTTCTATAAAAAAAAACAACGACAAATTATTTGCTGCTGATTTTTCCATAATTTGGATATTTTAAGGAACGAGACTAGAGACATGACAATTTATCACAATTGGATATACATATTTACAAGTTTTTGCGCATCAAAAGTATGCAAAACTAAGAACCGGTAGCTGTCATGCAACAATGTTGTTTTTTTTTAAATGTTATCAGCAACGACTCCAATGATTTTTATTAAACTTTGTACAAACAATAAAGCATTTAAGGTTTTTACAAAAATAATTCTCATATAGTTTTTAGTCTCAAGAGGAAATTCGTGCGTTACAGTTGTGAATTTAAAAAAAAAAATATTTCATTACATATTTGCAGGTTTTAGTACAGGATGAAGACCGGTAAGCGCATTTGTTTGAAATTGCAATGAGACTGGAATTAATTGAATAACAGCTTGTTTTTATTTTGTCGTTAATGAACAATACATTGGAGAGTTGAATGTACACCAGTTTCAGTCGAAACAATGGAGTGATCAGGGTGTCCCGGACCTGGTTGGAAGTATTCCTAAGCATCCCTAAGATGGTTCTTGGGTATATTCTAAGAAAAAAATCATTCTTCAGTAAAGGTCTATTTAAAACATCATTTATCGTGGATTTAGGAAAACGCTTACTTTGGTGTACCCTGACCTATTTTAACGATAATTGCGCTGTTAAAATTAAAAAAAAGGGTTTCTGCCTTAAGCACCAATAATTCTATGAATACAAAATGATTGTGTGCTTATTTAGCGGGTTTTTAGTTTAAATGTGTAATAAAACATTTATAACAGGTGCTCAAAGTGTCCTTCTTGGTTTTGTATGCATGCTAGAGCTCGTTTTTGGATTCACGTTAAATTTTTATTGAAACTAGGCCACAGCCTACACCAAACAGGTAAACTTATTGGCTTAAATATTGTCCAGTCGTCTCATTTTACTAACAGACTAAGAGCTAGCAACTGATTTACTGACCAGATCCGTACATGGATGAAACTTTGGTCACTGAATGATTAATGGCTATCTAATACAAAAACGTCAGTTTTGTCATTTTTAATAAATAAACTTTAATCATCCGAACCGCAGTGTAACACTGTAGATTTTTTTTCTAATTTGATAGTACCTACCGATGAGTTCTGTACGTCCATTGGTAGCTACCGGTCGATAAGACGAGATCGCAACTGACCTGCTTTGACACTCTTCTGATTTAATCCCGTTCGAGTTTTTCATGTGGGGCTATCTGAAATCCATTGCTTGCAATAACCTTGGAAGCCCTTAAAGATAACATCCGGACCGAAATCGTAAAAATTCCGTTTACAATGCTCGAAATAGTGCACGAAAACTTGGAAAAAAGGTTTCGGCAGTGCATGGACTAGGAAGTGGGCCATTTGACCGACACAAAAATTATGTTCTTCTTTATGGAAAGGTTTGTTCTTCCCAGCTTTTGCGAAAAGCTATTATATCCAATGAAAGGTACATATGTATATCAACAATCTAAAATCTTGAATATTAAAGTCTCGCATTTGAAACAAAAATAACAATACCACCTTTTTCAAGTGGTAATACAAGGTTGTGGGTTGTGCCATTAAATTAAGTCCAATACAACAAATTCGAAAGTAAAATTTTGGACATTATTGCACTTTTAAAGAGTCAGGCAGATACCTACGTCAACAGTTGCAGTTGAACAACATTATGCGAGATTTCGGCTGATATTTGCGGCATTTTTAATTTGGGAAATTTCGTTTTTCGAGATGTTGAAGAAAATGCGAGATTTTGATATTACAAACTTTGATTTGCGGGATATCGTAGTGCTTCCTTCTTTGCCAGTCTTCATGGGAGCTATAGCGAACAGAATTTTCCTGGAAATGTTTCCCTACTTCGAAAATTTGAAACGCTAATACTTTTCCACTACACTTCGTAATCTCGAATTTGGCTCATCGACATGATAGCCAAACACGATAGCCCCCCATATATTCCGAAATGTGGAAATTTCGTATAATGCGCCATCAATCGCACATGGGGTGAACTTTTCCTTGGAAAGATATATAATTTTTTTTTTTATAAATTTATAGTGAAAACGGGAGAAGACATTCATTTTCGAATAACTCTTTCCCTCAATATACACCCAATCAAATGAATTTCTCAAAATGTCACCTCTAGATACCCAATAGCTTATGCAAAACAAAATACTTGGAAATACGAACTTGTTGTGTAATAATTCTGTTTTACATAATCCTCATGAATTTTCTTTTATATCTTTATTGTCTATAGTCCTCCGATCAAAGTGAGCATATATCCGGGTTCTAATGTAATGATTGGGTGATTTTTTTTGTTCTGTCTATATCCAGTTGCGTATAGTGTAAGTAGGTATGTCCAGTTCAATATTGCACTTTGCACAAATATAATTCAATTTATTGTATAATTACTTCGAGAGAGAGGATCCGTATTAGTTTTGCAAAACAGGCTTAATTGGAAGGGCTTCCCGACATGCGTTACCTTCACATCGCCCTCAGACAAACATGTACTATGTACCTACTCGTATAACAATGCCAAATGGGGTGGCAATGGGGTGGAGGGACACATACCTATCTGGTAGGGAGACTATTCTAATTGGTCAGATGCCGGTCTACTTCAGATACAAAGGCGCATTAATTATTCAACTGAATTGTTATTGCGTTAACATAGATGCTTAATTCATTAGCTTGGTTATAGAATAGAGGGTAGGGATTGTTCTCCAAGGGAAGGGAGGAAGGAGACGGACTTATAATTGAACGGCTCCTTTCCACACATATCGGATTAATATCGATGCCAATAAACTCCAGCCATATATACATATACCTACTCGTATACACGCCAAGTGTTTCGAGGTAATGGATACAATGCACAGCACAGTTACAACATCCAAAAGGCCTTAAGAGGTTTACTTTAGCCATAACACGCCTTTATATAGTCAAGTCGAGGCTCACGTTTAATTTCATTACGTCGTCGTTGGACGCTCGATAGAATAATGCACTCGTCCTCGGTAAGACCTAATTCGAGGGGAAGGGATGAGCTCCCAAAGATCCCTTCCCTTCACCTCTCTCAGTTACAAACCCTTTAAGCTTTCGTATGCCAAGAAGCAAGAACAAGAATTTGGTGTAGTTTTAATTACCGGGACAATTGGATGATACATTGGTTCCGGGTTATTTCGGCCCGATTCCGATGCGATGTTGAGGGAGGTGCGAACTCTATCCTGGAACCTACATATTTCTTGAATTCCCAGAGACAGAGAGAGAGAGAGAGAGAGAGAGAAAGAGAGAGAGAGATAGAAAGAGCTTAAGAGCCTAGAAAAACAATAATAATAATTATAATTAAATTTTACAGTCATGTGGGACTAAACTGGTGGTTTTGGTTCCCTATCTATATATATACAAATATGACTATGTATATATATATCGTAGTATATGGTTGCAGTACAAGATATGGCACGGCTGTACAGAAGTGGTTATCTTTCTTGGCACTAAGCTCTGGAATTTGTAATATGGCAATGGATGCTATGCCATGAATTACTGGCTTTTTCTGTATTCCTATAACCCAGGCTTGCAGAATATTCTATAAATTCATTTTATAGTATTGAGCAAGAATATTCAAAAAAAAAAAGAACCTTTCTCACTCTCTAATTTCAGTTATATATATAGAAAATGCCCTAGAGGACAATAACTTTGATTGGTTATGGGACGAGATATTTCTAAACAATAATTGTAAGAGGAGACAATTCAGGTCCTTTTGTTCCTCCCTTGAGGCTATTGTTCGACATTGCTTGTGATCGTTTTGAATTGATTTTCTTTGGAAGAAAGATTATTATTGAAATAAATTGCTAGGGGAGTGAGATTGGGGTTATGGAAACTTATTATATACATATACCTATCTAATGCTAAAAAAAACTATATGCAGAGGGAAGTGTGGGGAAGAAGGATTGGTTGTAGATATTATCTGAATTGTGACTTTTTAATTTTATTATCTGGAAAACAAAGCTTTGGAATTTTAACAGATTTAATTCTACTTTATAATTGATTGAATTTATCAAAAGATATGTTTCTAAGGCTTTATTTGTGGGGAATGGCAAAAGAATTGTAAAGCAAAATTGGTTTGGTTATTTAACAGGGTACTGCCCCTTGCGAGGAAGTGAAAAATCCTCTAGAGTGTCTTTTGCCATGATAACGTAATTCTCATCTAAGCCTTTATGATTTGGCAGAAAATTATAGGTCCCTTCGTTCCAGTCGACTAAGAACACGCAATCAGGAATGGTTGAGAGTGTAACCCACTGACTTAACCCTGGTTCTGCACAAGCCATCACATCCTTCATTTTTATATTCATCTATTGCAGAAAACAGAAGCCCAGCGTGAAAGTTAAATGTACTTAACGTTACACCAAAGCGTAGGTACTGGTTCCCTTCAAAGGTGAAAAAGGGAAAAAGGAGATCAATTTATCAATGCATTTTATATCTTTATGCTCACTATTGCTTACGAGTTTCTCAAAACTGGTGATCGTCGTGAGTGATTCATTTTTGTTATTATTCTAGTGTCACCTTAAGGTCATTACATTTTGAATACTGTTCAGACTCGTTAGCAAAATACGAGCTAAAAATTGTTAAATGAGAGCTCTTAAGCGAGGATTACCCTGCGTGAAGGACGATGTTGCGAAGAGAACCAGACAAAATACACTAGCTCTAAGAGACAAGTATTGGTATATGGTATTAGAGGAGTCCACAAAAGGGGTTTTCATCATACCTTCCGTCCTTCTCTGCCTCCGTGCGTCTGTATACGTCCACTGTACATCGAGCTAGAGCCTTAACGGGTTGAACGGTTTGCTTCAAAGGCATAGATACAGAGAATTTTTAAATGTTGTTACGCTCAAGGCGACACAAACATTTTTGAAGGTGGTATCAAAATTCTTAGAAATATTTTCGTTCACCAAACTAAATAAATAGAAAGACTTGGCGAATATTTGCATTAAAAAAATTTGTTTTTTTGGACGAAATGTCAAGGCAAAGATTGTAGCTTTTAAAATTCTGCACAAAATAGATTAAAACACTTTTTTCCGTAAGACCAATAGATTTTGATAAAATATTTTATTGCAGTTATAATTCTTTACGAGCGTTGAAGGTAAACATTTTATATCAACTGCTGATTATTGTCATTCAAAGAGACTGTCACTGTACAATTATCAGTTAAATCATTTAAGTCAGTCTAAGTGCCTTCAAATATTCTCACAAGACAAAGACGACGAAACAAAAAACAAGACAAATCATCGTTGGCCGACGAGCTTCAGTGTGTGAAATCATAAAAACAGTCGATATGAGTGCACTAAAAAGCCTATAACTTTGCTTCTAATAGTCGGATTATCAACATTAAGGTCTTTAAATGAAGATAAAATATCACGCTTAAATACTTTTATACATTATTACTGGAGAAGTTCAACAAAATATATCGTAAAACTTGATTAAGTACCATAGTAAAAAAAAACAAAAAAATATCGAACGGAAAAATTAACCAAGAAAAATATAATAAGTGGGAGCGAGTTAATAATTGAGAAGACAATCGGCTCTAAGAAAAAATAACAATCACTTACTGAAAATAAAAATGCAGAATTGCAAACTAATCGAATGCAGATTTTGATTGCCTTTGGAAGGCAATCAGCCTTATTTTGAAATTCACTTTCATGCGAAAGTAAGTCGAATTCGAATAGTTTGTATATTTTGAGTTTCCAACGAATCGAAAGTTCACTTTATCAAACGAAAGTTCATTTTTTGTTGAAAAGTAAGCAAATTTTGACTTTCGAATCATTCGAAATAAATGTCATTTATTTGACGTTAAAAATTTTCTGGCGAATAGATTACAAAAACATGTGAGCTCAAATATTTTTGTTGAAAAATTTAGAAAATAAAATACTTTTATGAATTATTTGTTGACATTTTAATTAAAGGTCGCATTCCAATTGGACTAAACGGGAGCAGAAAGAAGTTCTCATCAAATTGATGGAAGAAAATCCGGAGATAGCCAAGGGATTTTCAATCTTGAATGGATTTGATGCATCCATTATCCTTCTCCTCCATATCTGTTCTTCGCCGCCGTCTTCAATTCTTATAAATAAAATAATTGCCATCTGTTTTTCTTGAAAATTAAACAATAAACTCTTGCTCATGAACTAGCAAATAACAATGAGGTACAAGTATTTACAAATAACAAAAAAAATACAGGCGAGGGATTTTACTTTTTTTGTTTTGTTGAAAATTGAAAAGTGTGACCAGGTGTGTATAAAGTAAAGAGAGACTTTGAAGTTACATGTTTTTTTGTTAGTCAATTTTAAACACAATTGAATTGACATGAAAGCTAAAAAAAAATTGAGTATTTAACTATTCTAAAGTTTTAAATTTATTTTGTTACTTTTTCATGTAAATAAACTTACCATACTATTTTCTAAATGCTCCCAAATTTTAAAATTTCAATTTTTATTGATGTTTTTTAAAAAGTAAACTTTACCGGGCCTTTAATATTTCTTATCTTTACTTTATTTTTCTTAAATGAGAATTTGACCATCATTTTATAAAAACAAAAATTCTTCGAAAAAAACAGCTTGGTCACACTAAATTAAATAGAAATGTCAGTAAATGTCAAAGAGCTGATGTTCATTTTATGCGTTCATTCGATAATGAATATTATTCGTTCGATTCTCAAAATATGCAAAGTTCATTCGAATGAATAGATCTATTCTATCGAAATAGTTATTCATTCGAACCTAAAAATAAGGCTGAATATGTCAAATAATAAAAGAGTTAGGTAAGTCAGCGAAGTGACAGACACGGGCACATTGGTTAGATTTATACCTTGAGCTTTAATGGTTGGATTTTGAAGGTTAAGGTCTGTAAATTCAGATTAAATATCCACTCCACTCCACTGAATATGAATCTCCGTAATGAAGTTCAGCTAAAAGCTGACCCTTGGGACATACCAATTCATAAGATACGTTACCATATATACGAGCTCTGTTAGCATCTTTATAAGACAGTTTTTAGATACATATTCAAGGTTTGGGTAATTTTCTTGCTTTATTGCCTACAGTTTGTTTGCGCCATTTTGGACAGCTATGCTCTTGTGAAAAAACCATAGTTGTACACCTACTCATTTCTGACCGAAAACATTGGCTCTATCTATTTCAGCTTGATCTTTTTAATCTCGTAAATTTAATGGCCCAACTGTAATCGTTCGCTAACTGAGTCGTAGGTATAGGTATGTATATATGTGACGAGTTTATGCATTTTATTTTCAACGTGCGAAGCGACACATGACATTTGCAATCTAAACTGCATAATCCAGTTAACTAATGACATCTATATCGTCCTGCAAGCATAATCAACTATGAATTCCTAATCGGATTAAATTATAGCACACTTTATTATCTGTGCAATGAGTTTGCATAACTGTGACACATGACGTGAATTGGGTGTACACTGTACATAATATGTATGTACATAGAGCATATGTTTGTCAGAAACATACTCGATTATATATACGCCATTTTCATCCTTCAATCCTTGCTTGAAATATCCTTAATTTGCATTGATGAGCATATGAAGTATATATGCTCGATAAAAGTGCATAGTCGCCGTAGAGTAGACGACAATCATTATGATGTGTAGTATAGAAGATGTCTCCATCTCGCTATCCTCGTCACTACTTATATCCTTTTTGTACTTATTATACAAAGAATCGCATAAATATTTGAAATCTCGCTCTACTATACTGCGACTAACTTTATCGCCGAGGAGAGGTCCTTCATCTTCGGCCTGAATGTTGCCATTGTGCAGCCGTCATATCGTCGTCACAACCAATTTATTATGCCGAATAAAATTATATGCAGGAAAGGATATTAATTTAACTGTCATTTGTCAGAAGCACAGCACAGTGTAAAAAAATGAGTGTCTACATAGGATGCACAAGCACATTGCACACACCCGCACAAGTAGTGCAAATATTAATGACACCATTTCGCCGCGCTGCATTGCTTCGATTCCAGCTCCTGTTACCCTGCTCAGGCTCAATGAATATACCCTCATGAATATCGTACAACATTCTGCACACAAAAACCCCGATGGGTTGTCGGCGGCCGGCGGTGTAGAATGCGTTTGTGTTGGCGGTTACGACAGCGACGACCGTATAACTATGGTAGGTATAGCCTCGAGCAAGGTTGAGTTTGCTATGAAGTCCTTCAAATATGCTACAGGCAGATGCACTTGAGTGGACGATCAACCCACTTTGGGGGGTGTGTTCGGGCAAGGGCTTAACGCGACAACAGAAAAATAATATTTATACATTGTGTTGAACCAAAAAGCAGTGAAGGCGAGTCCTTCATAACAATAAAGGATTTCCATATCAAAATCCCTGTAAAACTATGGGCTAAGCACTCTGGAGCTGCTATGTTAAATGATTAATTCGACTAGCAGAGCACAACAAGGACGTACGGATACGGACAGATGCACGGGTGGACGAACGAACGAACGGACGACAAGGACTGCGATGATTACGGTAATGCTGATGCAGCATCAGCAGCCAACATAACATTTTTGCAAGGACGAACAAGGGCAAACACCCTTTCTCAATGTGTTTGGGACAACTGATGGTTACACAGTATATATCCATTTGAACCCCAACCTGAACCTGAACATGAACCTGAACCTGAACCCGACCCCTTATATCTACGACTGAGAATTACTTCTCTTTCTGTTGTTTTTCCTGCCACGATGCGATGACGACGATGAACGACATTCTGGTGCAGCACTTTTTATCCAATCTCCTTAGCTTCACAAGCTTTTGTATTTGAGCGAGAAAAGAGAAGGGCTGAACATTAATTGATGCAAAACTTTGCAAAACGACAATACCTACCCGTACCCCAGGTGGTGACGAGGGCTAGGTATTAGGGTGGTGTGAAAATATAGGGAAAGTTTTTTTTTTTTTATATATTCTTGTGTTCTTCAAATCCCTAATAAAAGAAGTGCTGACTCTTAGTCGCAAGTGCAACAGAATGGACAAGGACATGTAGAGAGTCGTTGATATAGAAAAAAAAAGCGATTGTTTACCAGGCTCGAGTCCTTTGAAACCCTTCCTTTTAGCTTCATCTGTATATTATGTACAGTGAACAAATAGGGAAAACTATCATTTCATTCTTACAACTTGCGGAGGAAAATTAATTTAAAAGTTTTATACAAGTTTAAAGTTTTCTTATATTATACCGCACGCTCCCCCCTCCACCCACACAACAATCTCTATATAGTCACAAACAACTGTGATGGCCAAGCACGACGATGACTACCAACCAAGTCCTCTCGCCCATTCATCCCGATTTTTTCTGTGTGTGTTATATTTTCACATAATATTATATGTTTTTGCGTTATAACAAAAGTTTTACAATTTGTAACGTCATTTTGTTACACATTTTACTCTAGTATTACACACAACAAAAATATGAACAAAAAATTGGTTCTTTTTGAGGACTTATCATTCGAAACATTGCATTATTATTATTTTTTTTTTTTTTTTTTGTCCAAAGGACGTGTTTTATATCACAACTAAGTAAACACCAGGGCACACCCATACAATAGACGAATAAGCTGATATATGAGATTTATTATTAGTTTTATGTATGTTGGGAAAAAAATATTAAAAATTTGAACTTTTTCAACAACACTCATGTGTCGTTTTGATTGAAATTTAACTTTTTGACAAAAAGTTAGTCAATGGAACAAACAAAATAATTTAAAAAAAATTGATATTTCTTTTAATTATGTATGAAAAAAAAAATAATAAGAAATCAAGGATGGACTTTGAAACAGCAAAATTTTTAGCTTGTATAGGTTGTCGTTCAGTGCATATTTAATGGCAATGACCTTGCTTATACGTACACAATATGTTGGACGAAGTATACTTCGAAGATAAAAAGGGAGCTTCAGAACTGTTTAAATTTAAATTACCTATGTCAGTGAGTTCCTAATTTTAAAACTGAATAAAAAAAAAAAAAATCTTAGAATAGAAATTTATAGATAAATCGCCCCACTGTACAAAAATCAATTTTTTCAAAAGATGTATTAACAGGATTTAGGGTGCCTATACTAACTCAAAATATGCATCTATAGAATTCCTAAGGAGGTACACAAAATAAATTTTAACTCAGGGACCCATTCAGATACCTCCTGAAACTAATCACCAGTGCCTACGTTCTGTAACTCTAGCATCTATGAAATTGGTCGAGAAACATTGAATAATGGAACAAAACTCATAATTATGATTTGATTAGTTTTAATCGTTTCTAGGAAAACAAGGCTCTAGTTCAGTATTACGACCTCTTGAAGCTCTTGTTTAATTTTGATATTTTTACACAAGAACTTTTTTTTGCTTCTAAAATTGAGATTTGGAGAGTTTTTTTCAGATTTCTTCTGGACCGACGACGATATGTCAAAAATAATATATATTCATTTAATCAAGAGTTAATTCACAAACTTTGCTTAGTTTCATGCACTTTCGAAGATCAATTCGAAGAAGGAATAAGCTGCGGCGGAGTCAGACTAAATTTTATTTTTTATTATTAGGCGTTGGTTGGAGGTGGCAAGAAGTAGGAACTCATGAGTAGATGATAGGTAAGGTTAGGTTAAGGTGCCTGCCAAACAGGAATGCTTGACACACTTAGACCATGAGTTGGTCCATTGTGATACCACATGAATCTAGGAACTTTTCTCCCTACTCGTTGAAACGCATGGAGCTCCTTTCAAAGCGTGCGAGATTACTTATGTCAACATTTGCCAGCTAATTATGATCATTGTAATAGAAATCTCCGAGATGAAGTTTACGTCGTTGTTATAGAGCAGGACAAGTACAGAGAAGGTAAAGGATAGGGATCGATTCTTCCTCTTCCTCATCCTCATCCATACAGGTTCTGAAGAAATCATTTGAAAATACTCCAAGCCTCGTTGCGTGCTTGCCTATTAAACAGTGTGCGATAAAGAGCCTGTTACGGAGAGGGATGCGCTTTAGATCCATCTTTGGCCATATTAAACATAGGTTTGTTTTCTCTATAGCATCTTGATTCAGCATAAGTTTGCATGTAGCAATGGGTATACCAACATTTGACTCATTTAGAAAAAAAGGAGGTATTTTTCCACTTTTGGCGAGTTCGTCCTGCAATTTCTTGGAATATCCATATGGCACGGCACCCAGCAAAGTTGAATATTAAACTAATGTGTCATCTCAATGAGAGATGATAGAGAGCTAAGAACTGTTATAAAGTAATTTGGCGGATTGGCTAGCTGAGAAGATGCGGATATCTGTGTTAGATGTCACGGTTTTCTTCAAACCAAGACAAAAGTTCCGCCTGGAACACGTTACAGTGATTGGGATGGCGAAAGTAGAGATTTAAATTCATCCTGAGTACACACCACCACGAACCCCGTCATCAGTTTTTGATCCGTCAATGTAAAAATGGATTTATTCATCTTCCAGGAATGTCAAATCATCCCAGATAGATCTATATAGAAGGTATGGTAACCTGAAAGCTTTTATCGAATTGTGACTGTGGGATGGTGTAGTCAATGATACTTGGAATCGTTCCGAATGAGTTCAGAATTATGGAGTGGACACTGTCATTATTATTAAACTGTGAGGAGGCTTTAAGACGAATGGCCTTGCTTGCAGCCGTTTGTTTAACAAATACATATATCAAGAGGTGCCAGATGGAACATAATATCCAATACAGTAGAAGAGGTTGATATTGCTAAGTTTTTCACAATTAGTCGTTTTTACTAGAGCGGTCTACCGTACTGTGACACCATATGTAACAATCAGTCTGACAACCGAGGTGTCAATTAGAAGTTGATGCTAGCACTAGATTATCGTTTGCATCTGTTCATTAGTAGTTCGCGTCCTTAAAATATACACGGCTATTATCAAATACGCCAGTATTTTTATTTTTATTCAAAAAGTTGTTTTTCGAAAATGTTATTATTCAATACTTTTTAAGCGCACAAACTTCCTTCTTAACTCAACAAATAACCTCCCAACATCTCAATAAAATAAAAATTACATCTCGGTTGAAATGTGACATTTGTTTAGTTATTTTCTTGTCAAAAAATCGACTGTGCGATTGGAAGAATTCCGAAAGAAACTTTTTGGTTTAACTATCCCTAAATTTTAGACGGAACCAATTCTTGTCCCGAAGACAAAAAAAAATCAATGAAACCATTACGAATGCAAAATGTTTTCAATTGAGAAATCTATTTACATACATACATACACACATGCATTTATTTTTGTGCCTTAAACTTTTTCATACATACTTGATGCAGTTAAAAGTAACTGCGCATAAAGGAACACAACAAAAAAAATACGAACTAAAAACTTCTCTCTTCACTTAAATCTGCAACTAATTGATGTCAATTGCTCCTCTGACAGTGGCGACAGTCTTCCAATTCCACACGATGGCACAGAGCCCATTCGATTGCTTTCAATTGGTTCAAATCAAAATTCCATCACCATCATTGTCGTCAACACAATCTCAATCGATGAGAACCAAAAGCTTAAAGTACTGTCGTTTGTCGAGCAAACATCAAAGTTTGTCAAAAAAAAAAAAAAAAATAATCAATAAAAAAAAAAACGATTGAATTGGCTTCATTGAGGCACGCCATTAATGCATACTTTATGAAAGTATCTCTGCGTTGCGTCTTCCTGTGAGCTCCCAGGAGCGTTACAATGACTGGCGATGTAGCAGTGGAAGTGGCGTGGTGTGTATAGCGTGACGGTGGGAGAGGGTTTTCTCCGCTTCAATTGACTATAAAAGCAGCGTATTGATTTCCATTGTGTAATTTATTTCAATCGTTCTGATTATAAACAAAATTATTACATGGCGCATTTCCTCCCTTCCGTGATTTTTAGAATTTTTTTTTTTTCATTTTCAAAGTGTTGTTGTTGTATTTCTTCGTTTGCTTACGATATAGAAGCTCCAAAGTCCTGTTCTTTATTTTCTCCAGAAATGTTCCTGTCTTTTCAATTTTTTTCCATTTCATTTAACTTTGCCGTTTTATAAACACATATACACCTAGAATGTTTGTACCAAAGCTGCATTGATGCCAGGACCCAGGGATGTGCGATGTGGTGTTGGTGTTGAATGGATTGTGAATGTGACTAACCGTACCTGTCACTCTTAGTCTCTTTTTCAACTTCGATTCACGATGTCTGTCTGTTGTCTGTTCAAATGGATTTAGCTTATTTTATAACGTGACTTTGCTGGCGCATCCTTCAGTGTCTTTGTGCTCATTGCATCCTTACATGCAATCAGAATATATATATATTTTTCTAGCAATTTGATTTTGATTAAAGGGATATGTTTAGGGACTTCACAAAATGAAGGCTTCTTCATTTTTAAATTCAATTTTATAAGTTCAGGTATTAACAACTTTTGGTATCAGAACAACTGAAGCTTATATAAATAGTTTGACAGTTGAGTAATTCATAGTTTGTTTGGTAACACAAATACCGATCGATAACTACTAATAACATCAGGGAGGCTAGCTAGCTTATAAAGATAGAGATGGAAGTCGTAAACTGTCAAAGAACCAAGTATACTTAAAACAATCGACATAAAATTCGGTCCACAAATTTTTCCTGGGGATTTTAATGCCTGTCTTATTCACTGAGACCTACTTACAGCCGTTTGGCTCTATGCCAATCGAACATCCCTAAATATGTACATTATACTCACGGAATTCCTTTAAGCAATAACACTTGTTTTGAAACACTCACCTAAAACGAAACAAGACAAAAGAACACATTAATTTAAATTAATATAATTAAATTTTCAAAAGCATAGATATATAACAATTTCGTTAATAGCTATTAAGATATATACATAAATATTAAGCAACTTAGGCAGTTTTAACAACCACATGTGCCGTTCAAATAATTTTTCTTCGCAACTTTTTATATGTAGACTTTTTTTTTAGTATATCTGCCTACCTGCAATCAACGTACCTAAACCAACTCTAGGGGTAATTTAAGCTCTTATAAAAACAAAATTGTGTGAGTGCCGGGACTCACGGGTAGTATTGGTAGTTTTGAGGATCTATATTTGGATCCGTATGCGAAGTCGTCCATACGTTGTTGACTACGTGCACGGATCCAAAACGGACTAGTTTGCTTGATCTTCACATTTTTGTCAATGAACATACCCAATATTCTACTCCGCAGGTTTTCGTAACGTAACGTGCTACATCGTAAAGTGCGACCTCGTAACGTCGCACAGAGGAAATTCCACGTTTTTATTTCACTCTACCGCGCCGGAATAGATGTTAACACATCAATATATTGACTTGAGAATTTCATATCGAAAAATTGGTTTAAAATTTTTTATTTTATACCCTGATTGCTTAGTAGCTGTAAGATACAATATCTTACAATCTATTCATAAGCTTATTTTGCCAATAGAACAAAATAGGGAAGTTGAGTGATTCAAATAAGGCGAACCAGCATAATCTTCAACTAAAATTTCATATAAAGGGTGTTTTTTTTAGAGGTATAGAACTTTGAAATGGAATAAAACATAGATGATTTTTTTTTTTAAATTGAGATAAAATTTGCTTTATTTGAAAGATTATAATTTAAATATGATTTCTGGCATATGACCGCCACACGGCTGGCTCGGACGTAGTCTAATCTGGAGTTCCAATTTTCGATGACTTTTTCCAACATTTGTGGCCGTATATCGGCAATAACGCGGCGAATGTTGTCATCCACGTGGTCAATGGTCAATCGTTTCGGGCTTATCGGCGTAGACTATTGCGACTTCACATATTCCCACAGAAAATAGTCAAGCGGCGTTAAATCGCAAGATCTTCGAGGACAATTCACGGGTCCGTTACGTGAAACTATGCGGTTACCAAACGATTCTTTCAATAAATCAATTGTAACACGAGCTTTGTGACATGTTGCGCCGTCTTGTTGAAATCACGGCTCCTGCATATCATGGTTGTTCAATTAATGAACGAAAAAGTCAGTAGTCCTCTACAGGGGTCACCGTTGACTGTAACATTCTGGCCAGCATCGTTATTAAAGATGTACGGACCAATTGTTCCACCAAACCATAAAGCGAACCAAACAGTGAGTTTTTGTGGATGTAACGGTGTCTCAACATATACTTGAGGATTATCATCACTCCATATACGGCCGTTTTGTTTATTAACGTATCCATTCAACCAAAAGTGAGCTTCATCGCTAAGCGAATTCGCTTTTGAAAATTGGGATCAACGGCAATCTTGTTTTGCATTGAATATTCTTCGAAAACAATGTCCTTTTTTTCTGCAGGTGGAAATCATCAAAAGACTCTTGGTTATTTTCAGAGCCAAGTAATTTGGGACTTTTACCGCATGAAATCCTACAGAATAAGGATCAATCTAAGAAAAATCGAGAAATGTCCGTTTTTTGTTTTTTAAATTTTAAATCGCATTTAAGGATAATACTTCCCCTTTCCTTTTATAGCATTAGCTCTTGAGGCTTGCTTCATAATCTCTGAAAATGTTCCCTTAAATTTAGAATGGTCTCCATTTCGAAGTTAATGTGAGATAAGAGTTGCTGGGTTGTCTGATAAGCGTTTTTTTCCAACGAATTCTGTAACCATTACTACCATTTGAAGGTCATCACAATGTATACGTAAATACTTATTTCATAATGTTCACCAATGTGTTATTATTATTATTATTCCCCCGAATTACTTTGTTTTGGAGCTTTTATTTTACTTTAAAAGCCCCTTAACTGAATACCATACATCCAGATAGGTTTCAATGTTGGAATACTTGTTCAAATAGGATTTTTGTGTGTTCTGATGGATAAATGTAGGCTTTAGTTGTTTACCAGCAACCACTCCATTTTTTTACTTAGAGTTAAATTTTTATTTTTTGTTTTTAATTTGTGATTTTGTTCTCTCTCTCCTCCAGAAACTAAGAAGAGACCCCGAGACGATACTTCTTTAAAAGCATACGAGAAATTTACGGGCTTAGTTGTCTCGATCAAAAACATTAAAAACGAAAAAAATGCATATCTAAATTATTAAATTAAATAAAACTGATTAAATATACCAAGCAGCTTTCAGATTGAAACTTATATTCGATATTTCTTAAATGCCTAGTATATAACAAATAAAGGGTCTTCCAATAGGGATATCCGAGCTTTGACAGTTGATAGCGACCACATCAAATGATATAGCGGCCATATTGTTGAACCTACAGCTGTCAAATTGGTTGTCATTTTTTATTCAGTCTGTTTTGCCAAATCACCATGGAAGGATATAGCGTTCAATAACACGAGCAAATCAGCATTGGTCTTCTGTTTAGGCCCATTTCTTGATGAATGGGTACGTCAAAAAAAAAAAACAAAATTGTCGAATTTGGAACAATACCAATCTACATGAGATCCATGAGCGTCGAAATGCATCCCGAAAAAGTCATTATTTGGTGTGGATTTTGGGCTGGCGGCGTCATCGGTCGACGATGTTGGCCAGACCATCACCGTCAACGAGGGCTATAATAGGTCGATGATAACCAACTTCTTTCGGCCTGAATTGGATGATATGGATCCCAACGATATGTGGTTTCAACAGGACGGGGCTACGTGCCACACAGCTCACGCCACATTGGAAATTCTGTACGAGCGATTCGAGGGCATGGTTATCTCACGTGGAAATGATGTTAACTGGCCACCGAGATCGTTTGATTTGACCTTCTGTGGGGTTTTCTGAAGTCGCAGATCTATGTGGATAAGCCACAAACTACAGCGGCCCTCAAAGCCAACATAACCCATGCCATCGGTCAAATGCAGCCTGATTTATGCGCCAGAGTCATGGAAAATTGGACACTTCGGATGCGCGCCACCCAGAGAAGCCGCGCCGGACATTTGAACGATGTAATATACCATGCATAACATCATCGATAGGCCTTTCAAATGAAAGCAAAATTTCGATGGTATCTTACCTTGTTTTGTTTAAATTTAAAGATAAAAAGCGCTTAGTGAAAAACCCTGTATATTACAAATTCATAATTGGTTCTAGCACGCTTCCTTGTGGTGATTCAATGTTTTTTCGTTAACTCACCACGAGACATTAACGAAAGAAGAAATATGTTAATAGAAGTTTTTGAATGAAACAGTAAAGAATTGAGTGACCTATCACCAAGTTTTACAGGCTAGAGTAATAGGTTGCCATGCAAATCATAAGCCTCCCCCTCCACCACTAACGTGCTCATTTTATTATGTTCATCATAATTGAAAATTTGATTGCCTTTACTGGGTGAACAGTTGTACAAAAATGTTAAGTTAACATTTTCTAACCACAACTTTATCAGAGCAAGAACATGTGACTCAATTGGGCATTTTAGATATTTTTAGGAGGATTCAACTTCCTCTGTATATAAGAAAACGTTCAAGGTCGTACGTGATACAATATTACCGGATTAATTAGAAATTTGTGTGAGCATTAAAACACAGCCCAATAAAATTTTACCACAAGAAACCTTGGTAATTTTGTTATTGTCGTTGGTAAGCGAAAAAAAAAAACATAATAAAACATCAAAAGTTACACTTATATACCTACAGGTACAGGGGTATAATGTACATATATGTATTGTATTAGGTAAATAAGTATTTTCTATGGCAACACCTTTCGTGTCAACTTCCGGGGGGCCACACTGCCTTGTGCGTATGTGTGTTTATTTCCAGAAGGATTAATGTCGATTATAATGATAATAACTTTGTGATTTGCATAATTCAATAATCATCACATACCAATTTTCGAATTTGTTTAACTTATAATATATACCGACCCCCTCACCATGAGGGTTTAGGTATAGGTACAGGAGGAACTCCGGGGAAGAAGGGAGTCGAGATAATATACGAGATGAGTATTCCTAACGCACACAAATCCATTTTTTTTTTAACTTTTGGGATGCGATGCTGATGAATGATATAAGAGAAACGAAATATAATCCAAAGAGATAATTTAAACATGTTTTATAAATATTTCGTTAAATTTTTTTCCCATTTGGGTTTTTTTTTTTTTTTTTTTTTTCTTGAGATGAGGGAATGAGTAATATTTACCCTAAAAATCTCATAAATTTAAGCTTGTGTCAGAAAAATAAGCACATTACTGTCAACCGCTTTTAGATGATAATGGCGATGGGTTGGGTATATATAGTGGGTAGATGGGGGAAATGAGGAGTCTCTAGCGAGGATTTTGGGGTTGTTTTAGCTCATTCGTCATTTTTCGTTATCCAGCCGTTAAAATGTTTTTAATTTTGTTGTTGGTTGTTGTTGATATTTTATGTATACCTGCCTACAAAATTTACCGAGGTGCTGGCGGCAGATATGGTGGTGGCATTTAATATGATGATCGGAATATTTTGCGGAAGCTTATGCCATCATTACTAGTCCTCCGGCCCTTTGGAATGACATCACAAGTATAGCCTCATGGTGGTGCTGTCTTAGCTCACACACAAATGAGTGCTAAAATGGTTGACGACAACGACGACAACGACGCCAATGACAAAAACTTGGGCAAATGGAGCTTCAAAAAATAAAACTGAAGCTGGTTAGAGAGACATTAGATAGACATATAAGTAACTGTGCAGGTTATCGGAGGGTAAGATTTATATATATTTTTATCTACGTAAGGAATCCTCAGGGCGCGGTGATGGTGGATGGTAACTCAGTTTGTATTTTTTTTTATTGCTTCTATTTTTGGTTCTAAATGCTCATAGATGGAAATGGGTTTTTTTTTTTGGGTAATTAAGGTCTCGACACTTCGACAAAGTTCTACTCACACAACATCTTTGAATGAAAATTTTTGGGGGGAAAAGGGTAAAACTTTTTATAGCTAACTCTATTTATAGACTCGTTATTATTTTAAGTAGTTTCTGCGTGGTGATTAGGGGGTGCCATTAAGGACTTAGGATACAGAATCGATATACATTCAATAAAGTATTAAATAAAGATTGACTCATACAACATTAGTAAGATGTACTTTATTTAATGACTTCTACAGAAAGTTTGTTTTATACTTGCGACCTAAGGCCAGAATAATATGGGGGTGAGATCGAAGTAAGTAAGCAAGGTTGGAAAAACAAAAAGTTTCCGACAATGTCGTTTAGGTTTATGAAGGGCGAAAATGAAATATTTCAGATAATAAACGACTTAAAATCGATGGTGTATGCGATTTCGCTGGAAGTGAACTGGAAGGAAATTTTGATCGATTGAAAAATGTTATGTCAACATGACAAAAGAGGGTTTCAAGGATTCTCAGAATATAATTTATTGGGTGTAAAATACTTATGTATTCTTACGTTTTTTTAAACTATCTAAGTTTTTTTTTTATAATAACCTCTTAGAGGCACTAATAAAAATAATGGTTCTATAGTTCATGACATTTTTTTTAAGTTTATGAAGTTCGGAATTGAAAATTCAGAGAAAATATTGATTGATATTTCCGAAAAAAGAATTTCGAAAGTATCTATCCTGAATTTTACTTTTCTTCTAAGAAATTAAGATTGGTATGGAAGGTAAAATACATAAATTTGCTGGCACGACAGCTCGTAGAGGGGAAGGGCCTAGTGACTCTACTCATTGAAATTTGGCCATATTTTTCTAGTTGTGCCGCATGCTTCAAGCAGGTTAAAACTCTAATTGTTTTTTTCCTGATATTTTGTTACCAATATCATGTTTGATGATACAGGTTGGTAATATAATATATGTCGTTCGGCTTGACTCGAATCAAGCGACACCCGATCCCGTTCTCGCTAGCTCATCAGCTCTTTCGTTTCCCTGTACATTACTGTGCTGCATTCCAAGAACCCTAAGCTGTTCATGATAGCAAGTAACAAGCTTCGAGTGTATCTCGGTGGCACAAATCGCTTCAATTGCTGCTTGGCTATCAATAAAGAGGGTGATATTAGCTCATGGTATCACCATCGTTGGTATTTGCGTAGCTGCTTTGGTCACTGCTAAGACCTCAGCTTGGAAGACGCTGCAAGAGTCCGGAAGTCTGAAGGACCTCGAACATAAGTCAATGCCATCTCTTAATACTTACATGACATTTATAGTGCCATCGTCTGCGAGAAAAAGAATTTGGCAAAAAATCAGGGTATAATCTAAACTAAAAACTTTTCAAAAACCATTTTATGAAACATTGAACAAAATAAGCATTTATTATTTGAAATTATAATATGATTCCTATACCTAAGCTCCTGATGTATAAACATTTGATCGAAATCAGTCAAGCAGTTAACAAGAAGACCTTAAAATAAAAGAAACGATTTAAGTAATAGATGTACGGTTATTAACGGTTTTTGGGTATTTTTTTTTACCAAGAGGTAGACCACACATTCAATAAAAATCAACAGAATAAATTTTATTAAAATCTTTAAATTGATTATAAGTACCTATTAAGTACAGGGTGGGCCAAAAGTCTATTTTCTATGTAAATCTGTACCTAATAACTTTTTAACGTTATTATCTTAAATCTTTTCGTTTAAAAGTTATTACAGATTTACATAGCACAGGGACTTTTGGCCCACCTGTATTTTGAATGTTTCTTTGAAAAATAGCTTATATCTTGAATTTTCAGTACTTTTTCGTAAAGAGTGGCTAAGTTAATTGAACCGCTGACTGCGCTGAGAAGAAAAACGAAAACATTCAACAAAAATGTAAAATTGAAATAGTTGTACAAAACTGTACATATTTCTGTAGCGCTAATGAGCCTTAAAAGGTAAACATTCTAAGAAAACTTCTCATTACTTTTCTGAGAACGTTTTTGACCATAACTTTTAGTTACGGCAGTAAGCAGTATTTTTTTTTTCGATTTACCAAACGCTATGATTTGCGGAATGCCGTCCTTTTTCTTCTCAGCGATTCAATTGCATATGCGAAAAATTTAAGTCCAAATATACCTAAATACCTACAATGCGAATAGGAAGTGACTCTAGACATGCCAATTATAACAGTTTTGGTTTATAAAAGTACCTACTATTTATGCGGCCAGGTCCGCAGGTCCAGGGCCCTCTGCCGGTGGCTATACTTCAGGCACCCATTTTTTTTTTGTCAAGTCGAGCGAAGCGCGTTAACGCACGTCCACTTTCAATGGTGAAAAACTGTTATAACTGCTATAAATTGGAATGTCTCTAGCCTCGTCCATGCGAATAATTCATATATTAAGAGGATAAGAGCAGAGAAATGCCAATTTATAACAATTATAACAGTTTGTTACCCCTAAAAGTAGGTGTGCATCAACGCGCTTCACGCGGTCTGACCAAAAAAACTCTGGGTAACCGAAGCATGCCCGGGGGCGCGCGACCAACAGGACAGTCCCTGGTCATGCGGGTCGGCATAAACAGTACTTCTGTAAACAAGGCGGTTGTAAATTGGCATGTCTAGGAGTCACTCTCAAATTGATAACAGTATTTCCATAAAATTCAAAATCAAACAATCTTAATGAAAAAAATATGAAAAGCAAATATTATCCAATAAGTAGGTAAGTATATATGCTTCAAGTATAAATACTTGCTAAAAAGACAAATTAAACACAACTTTTCATGTCACATATAGCTAAACGAAGAAGACAAATTGTGGCTGGCACTCTTAGACTTACAAAGCAGTTTGCCAATATTTGCATCGTCACTTTCAATGCACATCATTATGCATTGCACACCGCATAAAAGAGGAATTTATACAAAAAAAAAGACGTAGCTTCATCTACATATCCACTTCCTTTCAAGTATTTTTCTCATTAATTGAACTTATCGTCGTCTCTGATGTGCATCTTTTCTTGTAACATACTAAGCCCGATTGAAAGGAGCGTACCCAGCACCACCAATACCACCACCACCACCACACCATATACATAGTATCAAACAGAAGAAGCTTGTAGAACCATTTTCAAAATGGTGTCTTTAAGATTTTCCTCAAATATCAATTCCAATATTGCCTATTTTAGATCTATGTACACATTTATTCTTATACATTCATGTAGTCATTTAAGTCTTGCCATCGTTGAACATCTTATTTTTACGATAAAAGGACAAAAATCCTTCGAATAAATAACGTGAATCTGTGTGCCTACTTATAGTAAGATTTGATTTCAATTTAAGTCCATATGTCCTTGTAACACTTCTTCTTCTTACATCACCCATGTCCTGGTAGTATTATAGTGCCGTAATATACGAGAAAGCTGTTGTACCAGCTACCAGCCCAGGCAATCTTTTCATTCAAATAAAAAAAAAATAAGAAGGATGGAAACGTAAAAAAGAGCCCTAAAACCACAGTTAGTGTAGTATAGTTGTACTATACCTATATACTTAGTACGAAATGTAGATTTGTATCCAGGACACACAAGGATGCAGCGACATATGATTCTTGGATATTATTTTTTGTTCTTTTTTTTTATTTTGGGCTGAGATTTGGTTTTTCCCAATGTGATATGTGTCGTGTGTCCTTTTTAATGCAACCGCATATAACCAGTAGAAAAAGGAAAAACAAAAAAACGAATCCTACACAGTCTTTTCCATATTATGTGGTCTACCCGAAGGGGATTGGGTGATTCAAGGACATGCGGTGGTTCTTTCTCTACTGCTACTGGAAAAATAATAATCTTTTGAAAACTTATTTTTTTTCGTTTTATTTCCTTCAGAAGAAAAAAAAAGGATTTTTTTCTTTACAAATTTTTCGATGGCAAAAATCGCAACCAGACAACAAAGTCAATTTGTTATTATGTATGTATGAGTATTATGATTTATGAGAATTTATGCGAAACTTTCAACCAGCATATGTGAATTTTAACATTTTTATATTATAACTAAGTAAATTTGTCCAGTGCTGTCATCATGTTGCTAATTTAAAATGTAACAAACGCGTATTTTTTTAATGATTTAAAAACTACACCGCGAAAGTATCACCTTACTTAAAAAAAGTTACACTAATAAGATTTTGGACAGAGCTGATTTTAATTTTGAAAATTATTTCAATGGAATACAAAAAAAAACCAGGTTGGTAGATTTTAGAGACATTAGCGCAAAATGTTAATCCCTATCCATCTAGTACAATTTTAAAGCATTTGATGATAATTAGAGGATTTTGCAAATTTTAAACTAGTTTAAGAATTTAAAGTTAAAATTACCAACTGCCCACTTTATCATTTAAGTATAATACTAACTCCTTATGATACTTTGACATTTAGAATTGCCAAACAAGTTATGTTTGCTTAGTTTTCTTGCTCGAACTGTTACTGTTTAAGGCCAGTTCAGATGGAGTTAAACATGTTTAGTATGATACTAGTTCATAAATGTTTAAAATTAAGAAAATGATAGTAAATTAGTAGTATTAGTAGTAGGCTAGTAGTAATAGTACTAGTAGTATCAGTAGTATTAGCAAGTATAAAAAGTAGTATTAGTTCCATTAGTTGTAATATTAGTAGTTGCAGGAATATCAGCAGTAGTAGTATTAAATTAAATAATATAGTGAGTTTAAGAGATATTTTAAGTAGTAATTAAGTAGTAGTATAAGTAATTAGTAAGGATTAGTATAAGTAGTAAAAGTACAACGTTTTAAGGTAGTATCATGCTAATACCTTAACATTAGTCTGCTTAAAATTTAAAGCCATTCAAACGTCTTGTCATACCTGTGATACACTGATACAGATGTCGTAGGTTGCAAGCGAGCAACAAAGTGGTATGAGCAGGGAATGGTATCAATACTTAGGTTTTTATAGTTACACGGTGATATTGCTTCCTGCCGATACTCTACTGTTTTATTTTTGTCCAATGGTGCCGAATTCTTGAAATAAATTCAGTGCTGTCAACTGAAAATTAGCTCAGAAAAATGTCCACAAACAGAAATGGAACTACATAATTTTCATTTTGGCATGAGAAATACTTTCAAAAAAGTCCATTTCGCGTCCGTTTAAACTTGATCATTTGATAATTATTTTTGATTAAACAGGAAAGAAACGCAAAATTTTAGACGATTTCGTAGGATGTTAAAGCATTTTTAGTATGATGCTAGGGTAAAAAGATGATTTTCCAAATTTTAAACGAGTTAACATCGTAATGGCTAGTTTATCTTTTTAGCATCATACTAACTCAAAATGTCACTTTGACATAGACGAATTTTAAAAAGGTATGTTTGCCTACTTTTCTACATGAAATGTCACTGTTTTAAGCGCGTTCAGCTTGAGTTTTTTTAAGAAAATAGGCTTAGAATGATATTAGTTAAAATGTGTTTAAAATTAAGAACATTTAAGTAAAGGCCTTTAAAGTTAGTAACGTGTTAACTAGTATCATGCTAACAACTTAACATCAGGCTATTTAAAATTTTGCGCCAATATCTTTTAAACGGTCAGTCGTAGGAAAAAAAATTGTCAACATTTTCAACATTAAACCTTGAATATGTAGGTACACAAATATGTCGGCTTAGACTGAAAACCAGCTAACTTCTCAACAAATATAAAAATCTATCAAATCGTACCAATTCTCCAACAGTAAGTGAAGAGGGGACAATTTGTCAAAAAATTGTAAAAATGGAGCCATATATGTCAGGAAATTTGCAAAACAAACATATCACATATTCTATAGATTTTGGCTTTCTTAAATAAATATCACACTAGCAAGTTCCAAAAAAATGCAAATTTAGTAACACTTTCGACAGCACTGTTATCATACACAGTTTCCGAAATGAATATTATTGAACTTTGTATGCAGACTTTTTTTCATTTTATTTTATGGAGGTAGACATTCATTCTGTGCTGGGCACTTCTACCGCATACAAATATCAATTTTTCCATAATTTATTATAGACAAAAACAAATACATGCACAACAAATAATATAAAATTAAAATCTAAGAAAAATTGAAGTGAATTTGTACCCATCATGCTGATAGTGATGGAATAAAATTCCCATAAATGACGTTTTTTGCAAAGCCCACTAGGTATGTATGTAGGTACTTCTCGTTCAGCAAATGTGTAACCGTTCGTTGAATAAAAAAAAGAAACCGGAAACTTCTATCATCATTTTGAAGAAAAGGCACACAATTTCCCGTCAAAAACTAAGCATTTTTCTATTGAACTTTGGAACTTTGGACCTTTCTCTCTCTTTCTCACTCTCTAACTACTTTCTTACCTCCTCTGTAGTAGGTACTATACCTTTACCATTCTGGGTAGAGAGGAGCAAAGTTATTCTCTTCAGGATCAACAAATATACAGAGCCATTATCAAAAAGAGAATTGTTTGCATTTCATATGAACAAAGTTTTGAGAGGATGATTCTGATGTTACGGGAGTCGGTATTAACGGGTGATTTTTTAAGAGGTTTAGAACACAAAAAATTCGAAAAAATGAATGAAATATTTATTTGAATCGATAGTTTGAACCTTGCAATTTAATGTTTAAAGATAATTTCATGCAAATGTTGACCGCGGCTGCGTCTCAGGTAGCCCATCCGCTGAGTCCAATTTTGGCATACTCTTTCACACATATCGGCCGGTATCTCACGAATGAATGCATGGATGTTGGCTTCCAGTGCGTCAATCGAAGCGGGCTTGTCCCTATAGACATTAGCCTTGACATACCCCCACAAAAAATAATCTAATGGTGTCAAATCGCACGATCTAGGCGGCCAATTGACCGGCCCGAAACGTGAAATTAACTGTTCACCAAACTCGCCTCGCAATTGCGCCATTGTTTCGCGTGCTGTGTGGCATGTGGCACCGTCTTGTTGAAACCACATATCATGCAAGTCAAGAACTTCCATTTCGGGCAAAAAAAAGTTTGTTATCATCGCTCGGTAGCGTTCACCATTGACAGTAACGCTGCGATTCGCATCATCTTTGAAGAAATAGGCCCAATAATGCCGCCGGCCCATAAACCGCACCAAACAGTGGCTTTTTCGGGATGCATTGGTAGCTGTTGCAATGCTTCTGGCTGATCTTCACTCCAAATACGGCAATTTTGCTTATTTACGTACCCATTCAACCAAAAATGAGCCTCATCGCTGAACACAAGCAGCGCGCGATGAACATTTCGAACCGAGCACGAATTTTGATAGTAAAATTCAATAATTTGCAAGCGTTGTTCATTTGTAAGACGATCCATGGTTAAATTGCAAACCAAACTGAAGCTGTTTGACAGTGACACAAGGTACTAAACACACGTCAGCTGTCAAAACCAGTATTGCCAAAACCAAACCAGCTTAAAAATCACCCTTTATATAGTTATAAAAATAAACCCGCCAGTAAGTTCGTCTTGTGTGTTAGATGGCAAACAAGCCAGCATTTTCGTTTTATTTTTTTTTGTTGCCTTTGAAATGATATAATATATAATATTCTCAAAAAAAAATTTCAATACGTTAATTATGTATGAACAAAAAAAATTGTAAAAATTCGAGTTACATCTTACACAGTGTTGCATATACTTTATATTGAAGTCTTCTTTGAATGTATGTAATTTATTGACAAATTTTGAGGAACGTCTTTTTCCCAAGTGACGACTTGAACAACTAAGGTTTAGTTTTTAGGACAGGTAGGACTTTTTCATAGCATTTTAAATAGAGCTACCAAGAGAGCTTCAGAAGTTCAAAAAATTAGTTTTTAATTTTAAAAATATTCAGTTTCTCTTTCGCTGATATATATTGTAGATATTTTCAGTTACATAATTCGGCTTCAGTTTATTAACCTCTTTTTATAGTGTGATTTAAATAAATATCAGACAATAAATCAGATGACAGCTTTGCAAAAGAAAAGTACCACACGGAGGCACGTTATATTTAGAAACTACGACCAAAAAAAGAACTTTCCGTAAAAAACTTAGTGTTAACATTGGACATAAAAACCTCTCAGATGAAACGAGTTTTCTTTTCCAGAATAACTACACCTAGGCCCAAAACCATCTTTCACTAAAAAGTTTTTTTTTTTTTTTTTTGTTAATTCCATAACACCCTGTACGGAAAAAAAATCAACAAAACGAAAAGAAAACAAGGTGAGAATGTAGATATGTATCTACTTTGGGGATTCATGAATTCACAAAGTAATTGCAATTGCGAGATGAAATTTTAAGTCATTCCATTCCCCTCCTCATGTCTCATTGAAAATTTATTCCAATTAATGAACATGAGACATCACATAAACAGCCTCTTGTCATGCAAAGTATAAGTTGTGAGAGACGGGTCCTTTTTGGAGTTCTCCGTCTCCGATGATGGTGGTAAGGATATTGTTTTGGGGAAAATATGGCAGCAAAAAAAAAACCTTGTCATAACGAATTATTACGAAAAAAAAAAATGACCTCAAGGTATACCTACTTGTATTTTTTTTTCCAATTAAAGTTAAGGATGAACAAATTTAATTAAAACCAAAAGCCTAAATGGTGATTTAAGGACGAGCTAAGAAGTCATTACCGAGCAAGATTGCAGTGGGACCATTATGGAGATTTGAAGGAGATTTAAAGCTAAATAAATTTGTTGATCGCATTTCCGGTAGATTTTCATTTAATATTTACTTTTTTGTTGCAAGAGTTTTTTTTTAATGTGGCAATTTTGTATGTGAATTTTTTTTTTTTTTAAGAAAGGTTTTAGAGAATTTTCATATTTCTATTCTACGAGTAGGTATTATGTATGTTGAGCTTCAAGTATTCATCAACCTTATGGCTTCAGGACTTTTCATATAGATGAATTTTGCTAACATATAGGCCAGTTTTTAGATTCGAGATCATTTATAGTTGCAGGATTATATCCGAGTTAACTTCTAAAAAATGTTTTTCAGTCAATTTTAGATGCCGAGTTTTTTAAACAGTGTTGTTTTTGATGAATAATTTTTATTTGAAATCAGCTTGATGAAAATGGTAGAAACCACTTGGTGCTATGTTAAAAACAAATCGGAAGAGTCAATTTCGAAATATGTATTGAATTGTCAATAACAAAATTTATTTATTTTTTTAATTCAAAATACTTTTATAGCTTTGTAAAGACTATCAACACAAAAAGTGAATAAAATCAGTAGAACAGGTTCTGAGTAGAGCGAAAATCAAAATTATGTATTCTTCGGAAAATATTTGTTATACCGTTTTTGAGATAAATAAGAATTTCCTTATGGCAGAACTGTTATTTTTGTCCTTAAAAATTGAGAAAAACGTGTCGGGAGAAGGATACAAAAAAACCAAAAGAATAAAGAAAAATCAAAACATCCGTTTAGCCTGCAGCTAAAGGGACAGACGGAAAGAATTGCAAGCCCCGCTTCTCCGTCTTCACTGATATTTTCAATTTTCTCAAAAATTATTAGACATGTTACCAAGTGCGGTTTCAAGTGTTTGACTTAAAATTGATTTGAGCATTAAATATTAAAAAACAAAATTGTACTTAATTACGTACAATTACGAATAAAAATTTATTATTTTGATTTTTTTTTTTTTTTAATTTTGAGTTTTGAAAATAAATTTTTCAAAAACTCTTCACTCAAACAAATTTATTTATAAAGAAAATAAAAGAAAAGATTTCTGGCTTTACAAAGAGGTATAGCATGTCATTGTTATTGTTGTTTTTTAGTAATTTTGTTTCTGTTTTGTCAATTTTTTTTTTTAGAAAATTGTCTCTCCCGGCTAAACCGGGGGAATAGACCCCCCCCCCCTCCTATACATTTTTTTTTTGTCTGGACCCAACCTACACCATCTAGCTTTTTATTTTTATCACACCTTTTGCTAATCAACCTGAATATTAAAAGAATGGCTTCGTGGCTTTAAGGTAAGTTATAGGATGTTATTGTAAGTGTTGCCGTTGTTTTAAATTTGTTTTTTTTTTTTATTTTAAGTCGATTTATTAGAAAACTGCCCCATACGACTTAACGGGGAAGAATAGATCTTCTTCGTAATATCATATCAGATCTTAGCTTAAAAACCCACATAACAGAATCGTAATAATATCTATATGTGTAAATACCATAATTTTTTTCTAAAATAATCTCTATGTCATCAGTTAAAAAAAAAAAAAAAAAACTATACCTTAAATCTTTAATGCTTAACCACTTCAGTCTTGAACAGTGCGAGCAAAAATGTTCGGTACAGTTGTTCATTTTACTGTCAACCAAGAGTTGAAATAGAAAAAAAAATAGAAGCATTACTTAAAACTCTTTCTAAGCTGTTGCTTTTTGCTATTTTAATACCATATTCTGTATTCTTGTATTCAAACCCGCCATATATGTAGTAACTTAGCTAGGTTAATCCTTTTTTAGGGCGGATTGAGTATAATTTCACTGCATATAGCTAGCTAACTTCCTTTTCGCTGCACTTAAAATATATTTTTATTTTTGGCCAATATAGCAGAAGCATATTCCGCACCATTATAGGAATTCAGTAAGAACCTTGAGAAACCCCAGTTTATTGAGCCACATGGGAGAGGAGATTGCATTACAAATTGTGTTTTGTCATTCGCAAGTAAGTTCCTACACGTATTTTTACTTAGCAGTTGAATATAAAGGGTTTTCCAATAAGAGGTGTTATTTTGAATAGCCCGCTATTTCGGTAGCTGTCACTTTTGAAGCTGTCATTTTTTGACATTTGACAAGTAGAAACTACGCCATTAATAAAAATGGAACGATACACGCTTCAACAACGCATTGAAATTATTAAAATTCACTATAAAAATTTGGCAGAGACGGTTCGTAAAACTAAAACATTTTTGGGTCGTCGTGAAGCACCTTGTCGGACCGCAATACAGAAATCGGTGGACAAATTCGAGCTGTTGGGACAAGTTAGTGATGTGAAGAATAAAACCCGTGCACGTCGCTCAAGAACAACTGAGAATATTGCTGTTGTAGCCCAAAGTGTTGAAGAAAACCCAGGTTTGTCCATTCCTCGTCGTTCTTTGGAATTAGGCATTCCACAAACGTCATTACAGCGTATTTTGCATAAAGACTTGGGTCTTAAGGCTTATAAAGTTCAGTTAATACAAGAACTCAAGCCGGCTGATCATCAACAACGTCGTGTCTTTGCTGATTGGGTCCTTGAAATGCATGAAAATGATCCGGAATTTCATCGAAAAATCATCTTGACTGATGAGGCCCATTTCCACCTCGGAGGCTACGTCAACAAGCAAAACTGTCGCATCTGGGGCTCGGAAAACCCAAGAGTTATTGTTGAAAAGCCTCTCCATCCTCAACGCGTGACTGTTTGGTGCGGTTTATGGTCCGGCGGGGTCATTGGACCTTACTTTTTCGAAAAAGAGGCTGGAGCAATAGTTGCGGTCAATGGATTGCGCTATCGAGAGATGATTAATGATTTTTTATGGCCGGAATTGGATGGTATTGATCTGGACAACGTTTACTTTCAACAAGACGGCGCTACGTGCCACACAAGCAATGAAACCATCGATCTTTTACGGGAAAAGTTTCCGGACCGTGTTATCTCTCGAAGAGGTGATCACAATTGGCCACCGAGATCTTGTGATTTAACACCTTGCGACTTCTTTCTTTGGGGCCACGTGAAAGATAAGGTCTACGCCAACAGCCCAGCGTCGATTCAAGACCTCAAAGATGGAATTCGTGAGGCTATCGAGGACATAGGGCAGCCACTTTGCGATTTGGTTATGGAAAATTTCATGAAAAGGATATGGTCCTGTAAGCGTGGTCGTGGCGGCCATTTGGCTGATGTTGTGTTCCATTTGGAGAAAGAAGGTTTGTAAGGCATAAGCCAAAGGGAAAGTTGTACAAAGGTGGTTTGTTTTCAGATCAACTCAACTCAACTGAGGTTCAACCAGCATTAAAATATTAGTTAGAATAACATCAAATACTTGAATCATGCGGTTGAACCACGGATGAACCACTCTGCTGTCTTCAACATATCAAATTTACTTTTTATTTTTATAATTGTTTAATTCAATAAAATAAGTGCCGATACGAGTTGCAACCGAATTTGCTATAAGCTCGGTGTAAATGGACCCCAGCGCGTCCGGGTTCTGGGGAAGAAAGAGGCGTGGGATTCTTTATTGAATAACTGGATCTTGACTAATAAAAATCTACAAACCAACAGTGTTATTCCAGAATTCCGTCTATCAACCAACAAGCCTTTCATTGAGGAGCAGGTTATTATTTTTTTTTACCGTGATGCTGACCACTGTTTTCTTTCAAAAAAATAATCCGTAAATTCTTACAATTGAACTTGTTGAATTATTGATCCAAAAAGCTTTTAACGGCCTTTGGTCCTTAAAAATTGGAGTTTTGTCCCGGCGATCTCACTTGGGCTCATCAGTTGACTAGTGAGAGCCTTGTCAATACGCAATTTTGATTAAGTTCAGTTCAACTTACATGAACTTTTTGACAAAAATCCAATGTGAACTATATCCAACAATATTATATTATGGACTGAAGGCCGTTAAATGCTATTTTGAATCTAAAGTTGTTGTTTTAGAGAATAGTTTTTTGAAAAATTAATTTTCAAACTCGAAATTTCGAAACAAAAATTAAAAAAAATTTTGTTCAAACTAATTTTGTTTAGAATTTTACGTTATTAAGTAGTATATTTGTTTTTAATATTCAATGTCTTTATTAATTTTAAGTCAAACACCAAAAACCGGATGCTAAAATCTCTTCTTGTTCTTTAGAAAATTGAAAAGCCACTACGAAGCTGGTAAAGAAGATTTAGTTATTTTCAATTTTCTCAAAAAGTAAAAGACATTTAAGAATCCGGTTTTCTGTTTTTGACTAAAAACTAATAAACGCATTGAATTTTGAAAACAAAATTAGTACTTAAATACGTAAAATTTTGAAAAAAAATAGGTTGAATTTTTTTTTCATTTTTTTTTTCAAAATTTTAAGCTTGAAAATTTATTTTTCAAAAATTATTCTTTAAAATAACTTTGTTGGGAAACATAATAAAATAAAAGATTTCTGGCTTTACAAACAGGTATATTATGGCATTGCAACTATAACCGGTGTTTTTTAATATTTTTTTCTGTTTTAAATCATTTTTTTTTTTAGAAAATGGCCCCTTTTGTTTTTCTTAAGAACTAGAAGAGATTTAAGCATCCAGTTTTTGGTTTTTGACTAAAAATTAATAGATTAAAGCATTGGTACTACTAAATAACATAAAATTTTTTACAAAATTAGTTTGAACAAAATTTTATTCAATTTTTTTTCGAAATTTTGAGTTTGAAAATTAATTTTTCAAAAACTATTCTCTAAATCAACTTTATTTAAAAACAAAATAAAAGGAGAGATTTCTGGCTTCACAAAAAGGTGTATTATGGCATTGTTTGTGTTTTTTCTTTCAGTTTTAAGTCAATTTTTTTTAGAAAATTGCGCCTCCTGGCTAAACGGGGGGAATTGATCCCCCCTATTATATAATTTTTTTCTTCCTCAACCTAACCTACACGCTCTAACTTTTTATATATATATATATATATCTTATATATATCTTAAACTTTCGGACTAACTTTAATTTTGTGCCTCATTTTGTTGTATTTTTTTGGATTTCCAAGTACAAAATTAGCATAGCTTATGTCAGTCCTTCGCTATATCTAATACCCGACCAAAATCCTTTTAATTCTATTACCTACCTATTTATTTACCTATTAATATATTTTCTTCCGTGGTCTCTTAACCGCGATAGTGGATTTCATTAATCTCCTTGTCGTCACTCGCTATCAAATTCACAAGCAAAAACAAACCTCATTTCACCACTATCAGATCTCCAAATCGTGCCGAAATTTCAATTTTTGACTTTTTACCAACAACAGCAACAAACATAAAAATCTGAATTTTTAACGGAAATAATTCCTGTCAAAAAGGACGATGGCAAATGTCACCAAACCGATAATACAACCATCAACCATCAAGAGTATAGTCGCCTTCTGGTAAGGCGTAGGTACCATAAACACAGCAGATAACATTTTGTTATACGCTCAATCCCTCTTCCTCATAGCATAGCATCATATAACCCACACATTGTCCCTAAGTAACGTGGCACATTCTCTTGCTCATAATGTACATACCATACATATAATGAGGACTTCAACAAGAGTTACATCATTCAGTGCGAAGAAGCAGAACAGAGGGCGCTTTTGATATAGAAATCGCGTGACATGGCACTGTGTATTTTATTATTGTGCATTATTTCATCCGCGTAGTCATCGTAGTCCTGCAACAATGTTACACAAAATTACAATGCACATATCCTTTCGTTTTTGCATCGTGTCTGTTTATAGGTCTGGCACGGTTACTATTTACTATTTTTTTCCCTTTCGTTATCCTACATAGACTGATGGGTTACATGGTTCGTCATCTATCACAGATAGTGGTAGTCGTAGTGGTGTTTTTTTTTTGGGTAAGTTGTGTTGCATTATCTAGCTAGCTACTATAGAAAGTCCTTTCATATATTTTTTTAGCGGGATGATTTTTGGTACACGCAGAACTAGAGCCGCACCGCGGCTTGAAAAAAATAAAAAAAAAAAACAGATTCCCTGTCACCGCGAGTGCTCTTTGTCGTTTTCAGCAGGAAATTTATTTATTGTGATGTCGTGCTCGTGTGTTCTGATGAAATTTTGTTAAATTGAATTGTGTGTGTGTATTTTTTGTTTGTTTGTAAAATAAATGTTTTATATATCTAGCTTTGATGTAACGTAAATTCAATTGCGAAAAAAAAATATTTATACTCAAATGTGTCTACAATGATTGTTAACAAGTTGTTGAAGAAGAGTTAAGGATATTTATAATGAAGTTGGAAGTTGTGTACGTAATAATAGTAATTCAAAAAAAAATATGAATTATTCAATATCATGAAGTGACTGCATCAGATTTATAAGAAACACAATTTTGCAGGATTTTTTTAAACCACAATCCACTGTGCACGTACCATTAAGGGCCAATTTGGGCGCAAAATGTAGTGGATCAAATATAGGAAAATTAATTTAGGGTGTGAATTAAAAGGCTTGCCAACAGTGTGACCGTGGATCGAGTATTTCCGGCTTTAGGTGTAGATAACAGTGTGGAGCAAACAATACCTTGGGGCTTGGGTGGATTTTTACTCCCTTCACGGGTCCTCTGCAGCCCCCACGCAACACTGTATTTTGTGTAATAGAATGGTTTTTGGAAAGGACGAGACACTAGAGACATGCCAATTTATAACTGTTATACCAGTTTTTCGCCATTAAAAGTGGGCTTGCGTTAACGCGCTTCGCGCGACTTGAAAAAAAAACTCAGGGTTCCTGAAGTATGCCCACTGGCGGAGGGTCCTGGCTCTCCGGGGCCGCATAAACAGTACGTACTTTTAAAAACCAAAACTGTTATAATTCGCATGACTAGAGTCACTTCCTTTTGGAAAAGCCTCGTAAGATATATTAAAATTCAGATTAGATAGGTATGCATGTACCTACTACGTTTTGTTTCTAATCCATTATTTTTGCGAATAAATCCCAGGTTTTTGTCTCTAATGCCAGAACCTAAGCAGCTCAATACTTTCCGAAATAGTAGCTGGTAGGGAAATGCTCAGTTTCAGAGAGGTAGGTTCGATTCCGAGCCTCTTGCTAGGAAGTGACAAATCTGGCGAATAAGTGACATGATTTCACCTGAAAATTGTAGGTCCCCTCCATTCCTGCAAACAAACAACATACGCACCCAAGAATGTTTGAGGGTTGTAAGTCACTAGACTTCCTCAAAGGCCTACAATCAAAGAAAGAACAATAAGCTCTCAAGCATTCATAAAAAGTCTATAGCTACGTACATATACCTACCTACCTACTTAAATAATAAATTTTGTTCAATTCAATTTGTGTTGCCGACCACCTCTTCTTGAACAAAAATGATAACAATAACAAGGTTCTTCAAATACCATTTCATCTACTTCCCTTGATACCTATACCTAAATTAAATCCCAATTTAATCACAACCTTATAAAGGAAAATAAAACTGAAGAAAGGAGAAGAAAGACAAATCAAAAATAAAAAAAAAAAAAAAACTAAATGCTTTCCAAGCAATTTGATCAAAGAAAAAACCCCAAAATGCTAAAACCATTTTCATTACAATTCTTCTCTGATTCAATCACAGCTTGTCATACCCAATGTCCTGAAACGAGTTGAACACAAGAAAAAAAAAAAGGAATAAAAAAAAATAGCATCTGGGTGGATAACACAACACCAAGTCACCAACCAACCAAAATTACCAAACACCAAAAGATATAACTCTCTTGTAGCAGCAAGGACAAGAGTGTCCCTATTCAGCTGGTACTTGCTTGCCTTTGGCCCATAGGATAACAACTTACAAAATGCAAAAGGGAGAAACCTAAGAAGCTAATTGCATTAATTCTCGCGTTTTCAGCACAAATACAAAAATAAATAAATAAAGAACGAAAAACTGCTGCTCTATTGCCTCCATAATTTGTTTCCTTCTGACAAAAAATAAGGGACGAACACAAAAAAATTGGGATCATAAAATTCCAAGCACAATTTTCAGGTTGAGTACCAGCAACTCCTAGCACAATAAAGTCCTAGTCCTAGCCCAATTCCTTCGCCGCCGCCGCCGCCGCCGCCGCACCGTCTGCCTTCCACACGCCGACCTCGAAGTACCGCTTTGGCTGTTTCTTTTTTCTCCCTCTGACAGTGAAGTGAAAATATTTTTACAGCCCTTTCCGTCGACCGCCGGCCCCCGTCCTTACGTGTTGGCCATGGCGTCGTCATCGTCGGCTTCGTAGTCGTTTTCATTCCTGTCGTCTTTTCCGACAGAGGGCAGTTTGTGATTCTGATTCTGATTCAATTTAGTTTCGTCTGTGTCTTAACTCTTTTTATGTGTTTTGCTTTCTCGTTATTTCGGTTGGGTTTCGTTCGTTCATTCGGTGTCGGTGTCAGTGTTCGGAGCTGGATTAAATTACCCAGGGTAAAGGTCCTATTCTGTTCCTGTGTCCAACACAATGGACCTTAAATTACAACCAGTTTGTTTGGATTTTATTTTTTTTCGAATATTTTCTTCTCTTTTTTTTTTGCGCGCACGACTGACTGAAGTTTTGCTGCTCCTCAGCATCCTTAAACCGAACACATATAGACATGTGGAAGTCACTACACTATCCTTCCCAAACTCACCCTGATGGGTGATTATGATTAGTATGAGAGGCAGAAAGCATCAAGACAAAAAAAGAATCCTTAAGCTATGTAGCTACATCATTTTTGTTTGCAACCATTTACAAAAGGACATGCAGTAGATAGTATAGCAGGAAGACGAGAGCACGCAACTGGTTGGTTGATGATATTTCCGGAGGTTGCAACTGGTGCACATGTTAATGTCCATACCAACAAAAAAGAGGATGTGTAATAGCACAACACAGAACACAGAGAGAGTTCGGTCCAAATAACATGCTTGCTTTCGAATTATCATAAAGTAAATTCAATTTTCCTCCGGAGCTATATCTTTCCTGCCTACTCCACCAACCACACACACACACACACACACACACAAATAGGCAAAGGTTTTCTATAAACACATAACTGAAGGAACCAAAGGAAATCTGAATTTAATCAGATTTTAGAAAATTTGCCAAATTTTCTCTCTTTTGAAATTGACTTTGTTGTGTTTTAAAGAATATGAGCTGGAGCTCTTTGAGAAAATTTACAAAGGAATATTTACTTAAGGTCTCTTATGGTTTATAGGAATAGTATTGAATTATAATTATTACAAAAGGGTTTTGGTGAAGAAGGAGTTTTGCTGAGTGTACTATTTGCGCAGGAAGATAATATATACATACGTTGGTTCCATCGAAATTCGAAGAATGTTAAAGATCCAATTAATATTTTGCTTTTTGGATGTCTACTCGTACAGCAATCTCTGGAAAGTATGGACAAACATTCTCTTTCAAAGAATGATAAACAGGAAGGTATAAGCATAGAAGAAATAGAGAGAAATGTATGTCATAGTTGCTAGATCTGGCATAATCGATTTCGATTAAGCACACCCTAGATAGGTAATAAGGTCAAAACCATCTGAAGGCGTAAGGTAAACCGCTTGTCAGTTTAATTAAGACAAAGGAAAAATGTGTTCTAGAAATCATAGAATATTAGGTATACCCATTTGGGGACGTAGATAAGTAATGTTTTTGTAGGAATAGGTTTTTGTGTATTATTTGGATTCCAGAAATGCGGTCATTAACTGAAGCAATCTTTTGAGATAATCATAAGGAAAGTCTTTATCCCTCAGAGAGTTTGTTTTATATAATAGATTGGAGGTTTTGTGTTGTATAAGTGGTTAGAAAGGCTTACGTTCCAAGACATTAGTCTACTGTTTATGATCAGGATACTATTTTTGTAATTGTCTCTAAGGAAGTGTTATAATCAGAGAAGGGTTGAAAACGAAAAGGTAATGAGGTTTCAATAAAGCTAGATTATAATAACGAGGAAACAATTTCGTAGGTCAGCGCTAAGAAAAACCTTTAAAAATGTCTTCAACCCTCATGTTCATGGCTAATGCGTTTTAATGGACCAATAAAATGTTGTCACTAATATAATATTGTCGACCATTTATAAGTACATATAACTATCATGAAGGGTGTTAACCGAAACGGTAAGATCTAAACTGAAGGTTATATAGGGAAGAAATGGACTCTTCTTCTACAGACTCTCCCATCAATAGATAAAGGTTGTTTTTTTTTTAGACGTGTGCTTTTCAATCTGGAGTTGGTCTTTTTGACAGCTGTCACTTGATTTATGCTCAGTTTGGTTTGCCATTTCATAATTAAGAGACTTACGCAGACGACATCGAAATCATCGGAAGAACCGAGCAAGCTGTACATAATTCCTTCATCCAGATCGAGCAGGCGGCACAAAATCTGGGGCTGCACATTAGTGAAGGTAAAACAAAGTACATGGCGGCGTCGAATGCGAGGGGAACAGGTGGTCAAACAATCAAGGTAGCGGAGCACGAATTTGTAGTGGTGCAATCCTTTAAATACCTTGGGTCAATATTAGCAGCCGATAACAATATAGAAGAAGAAATAAGCGGGCGGCTTCTCAAATCCAACAGAGCCTAGCTATTATAGTCTTTCAAAGCTCTTCAAATCCAGAAATCTCACCATAACTTCAAAACTGCTGCTGTACAGGACCATGGTACTCACATATGGATCCGAGACTTGGGTGCTTAGCAAAAGGCACTCCGACCTCTTAGCCGCGTTCGAGAGAAAAGTCTTAAGGAGAATTGTTGGCCCCATATGTGAGGAAGGACGATTCCGGAGACGGTACAATCATGAATTGTACGCGATCTACCTTGAAGCAGATATCGTGACAAAAATTAAGCTCCGTAGACTCCGGTGGGCAGGGCACCTAGCTCGCATGAGCGAAGAGGAACCTGCTCGGAAAGTTCTTTGTGGTACATTCTATGGTAGACGACAGCGTGGTAGACCATGCTTGCGCTGGAGAGATGGCGTAGACCAGGACGCCCGGAGCCTTGGGGTGCGCAACTGGATGGCGTCGGCTCGAGACCGGGATGGGTGGAGAGACTTGTTGAAGGAGGCCAGGACCGGACCCCGGTTGTCGAGCCGACGATGATGATGACTCCTGAACAACTTTTGCAACTCGTTTATTTAGTACCAAAGAAATGGTTCGGTTCGCGCGACGCATCGCTCGCTGCGTCAAATATTCGGTAGACATAATGGCAAAATCGCATAAATTCTAGCAACTAGGATCGGTTTCGCACCACGTTTACTCTAGTGGATAGTGCCCATCCTCAGAGCCGCCGTACAGTGCGCACCGAAGACGCTATTGCTGCTGTGCAGCAGAGTATCGAAGAAGACCCGAATGAGTCCATCCGCCATCGCGCGCAACAATTGAAGCTGTCGGAAATTGGGCCTCTCGGCTGGAATATATTCGAGCCGGCCACGGCGGCCATTTCCCCGAATTCATTTTTAAAACATAATGGCAATCCCTTCTCTTAATAATAAAGCTGAATTCTTGGCAATAAGATTAAATTATATGCGTTTTATTTCTTATTGAAAACCAAACGTCTAAAAAATAAAGATAAACAGGTGTTTCCGATACGGATGTGTCACCCATAAGCTTCAGAGTACTATTTTAAATTCGATCTACTAATTACATGCAAGTATGTTATAAAAGCATGCGCGAATAATGGGATACACATATGTGTTCATTGATCAGCATTGATGCGAATTTTAGTGAAGCATTCATTCAAATAATTAAAACTCAAGCTCTCTTGCCTGTTCTCGCCCTTCCAACTACGAATTTAACCCAACAAAAAAATGCTGCTTTTAATCTCGGTAGCAGTCTTTGTAAAGTTTTTCATTTTCTTTTGCCTGACCTTATTCCTTCACATTTCTTGGATAGTCACGATATCCAGTTTGCAGCAGTTTTGGGCCGCCGGTTACTGTTACTAAGCATTTAAGTCATTTTATAACTTAACATTCCACGTAGAAACCTGATGTTTGTTCCAGGGTTCTTCATTATTAAATTCGTCCTTACACGAGGCTTGCTGATGCTTCGCAACTCAGATTTATTAACGTGGCCGCGAAAGAACCTCTGACCACACGAACAATTTTCCTTAATCTTTTTGACTGTTTCTAGCTCCACCTCACGTATTCGTTTTAAGGACTTTCTGGATTTTCTGCTTAGCAACTCAAGAAAGAAGTCTAACCGGGTGGAATCGCAGCTCCGAAGTGTTCAGTTAACATCGCCAAGGCCGCTGATATCACCATTACCGAATTTAGCGCGCAAAAGATCGATTGTTTGATTGGCTGTTTTGCACGGCGGTGCGCCATTCTACTGCAACCAAAATCGTCCAGGTTCGATACTTTAATTTCAAACCACAAAAATTCGGTATTAGCCCCCAAAGTTGACTGAAATCGCGTTTCCAACAGCATTTTCGACACAAATGAGCCCATGGAGAGTTTTGTCGCTACACTTCATTTTTGATAAACTATTTATTTTTAAGCATCTGTTAATTTTTCGTGACCTTTAAAACTATCAAACTTTACTCCTTAACTGCGTCTGATATTTTGATATTCTTGAGGGTATTTAATGCCAACAAAGCTCGTCATTCGGATTCTAATGAACCTCAACTGAAATTAATTGCAAAATGTGTGAAATTATTTTCTAAAAGATACCACTTGGTTCTCCGACAACAATTTCAAAGTTTCGATTTCAAAATAATTTTTCCTCTGGATTACAAAATAAAGAAACAAAAAAAAAAAAAAACTTATCAGAAGAACTCAAACTCAAAACTTAATTATAATACACACCCGATCGTTCTAATATTTCCAACCAAAAACTCTTATTGGAAGCAGCCTTTTCAAATGTATGTAGGTATATACCTATAAATAAATTATTAATTAAGACTTGCTTATTATTTGGTTTGTTTTCTTAGTGCATAATTAATATCAGCCAATAAATTTGATACCTTCATTAAGAGAGTAAATCTTGAGAAACTCACACACATAAACAGTTTTAATTGAATTCCTCAGGACGATGACTAGACGCCGAGGCGCACAATGAAATGACGAAATTCAAATTATTTTTCTACCCCTCTATATACAAAAAAAAATATACATATATCAATTTCCTCCGCAATGCGCATATTTGAGGGAAAAATATGAATTAAATGGAACAACTTTATGATTTAATAAAAACCTATAAAAAAAAAAACAAACTTTACCGAAACAGTTAAGCATCAGCAGGAATTTCGGGATAATAGCAAACTTTTGTTTAGTTTTGAGATTGCAATCAAAAATTTCCCAGAGTCTATTCCATGAGGGAAGGTATAGTGCAGTTGTCTATTTGTTCGTTGGTAGATGGCGGGAGTGATGGAAATGGAAAGGAGGTTCAATTCCGGTGAGTGACCACTGCTGGCTTAATCCCTAACAAAATCCGCTGGATAAAACTCGCTCTGTCGTTGCAAGTTATACGAGTATTTTTTTATATTTGTGTTTTTTTTTTTTATTTTGTATCTATGCACCTTCATGCCATTCCATTCCACCCCATCCCTATCTGTGTACGCATCACCACTTCTATTGAAATGAATTTTCTGTCCATTTTCTATATTGCCAATATGGGATGATATCTCTGTTCCTGGCATTGAGTTGAGCCAATTTGGACACATACTAAACCGAATGGTAAGTGGAGAACCCTTTTGTGTGTCTAGAGGGTACTCATGAAATCCACCCCATTCCTAGAACACCCTGAACGCAGAATTAATCACAACACAATTGAAATTTAAATTTCATATATAAACGAGTGAGTTGTCCCAAATTTGAAATTTTAATCGGGGAAATATTGAATGGGGAGATGGAATAAAAAAAGAGATAGACACACAAAAATGCTGAGGATGATGCTCATGATGATGATGAAATGCTCATGATGATAATGAATGGCTCATGATGATGATGAAATGCTCATGATGACGATGAAATGCTCATGATGATGATGAAATGCTCATGATGATGATGAAAAGCTCATAATGATGATGAAGTGCTCTTGATGATGAAGAAGTGCTCATCATGATGATGAAATGCTCATCATGATGATGAAGGGATCATGATGATTATGAAAAGCTCATCATGATGATGAAACGCTCATGATGACGATAAAATGCTCATGATGATGATGAAATGCTCATGATGACGATGATGAATTGCTCATCATGATGATGAAATGCTCATCATGATGGTGAAGGGATCATGATGATGATAAAATGCTCGTGATGATGATGAAATGCTCATGATGATGATGAAATGCTCATGATGTTGATGAAATGCTCAGGATGATGATGAAATGCTCATAATGATGATGAAATGCTCATCATGATGGTGAAGGGATCATGATGATTATGAAAACTTCATCATGATGATGAAATGCTCATGATGATGATGAAATGGTCATGATGATGATGAAAAGCTCATAATGATGATGAAGTGCTCATGATGATGATGAAATGCTCATTATGATAGTGAAGGGCTCATGATGATGATAAAATGCTCGTGATGATGATGAAATGCTCATGATGATGATGAAATGCTCATGATGTTGATGAAATGCTCAGGATGATGATGAAATGCTCATGATGTTGATGAAATGCTCAGGATGATGATGAAATGCTCATGATGATGAAATAATCATGATGTAAAATTCACTTCAAAGACCTAATTTTGTAGAAGAAACAAACCGAAAACCCAAAGCCTGAAAAGACACACCATCGCCTAAATTGAACCCTGTTGTTGATGAAAACGAGGATGAAATACCATCATAACAATGCGAGTGCTGATGATCCCATTCACATTTCCTATGAAAATAATTTTTTGTTTTTTTCATCTACATCGTATCAATTGTGAGTTTTTAGATGGTTTCAGATTGGTGAGGCAGACTAGGAAAAAAAATGGTATGATTTCAAATTTCAATGTTTTGATAATGAATTGAAAATGATGAATTTTTATTTTCATTTCAATTGACAGTTTTGTTCGATACGTGTTGTGAGTGATGGGTAGTTTTTTTTCTTTTGAACTTATTTCAGTCCTATAAACCTATAAGTTTTTTTTTGTTTGATGGTTATATGAGTTCCGACATACGAGTTGGTATATAAAATTTCATATGAAAACTTTGAATTGGTTGGTAAAAATTTTATCTCTGGATGAAAAATTGATGGAGATTTAATGTATTTTTGATATGATTTTAAGTTGAATTTTTTATGTGACTGATGTTCACCACCACACACGTCGCGTGTCGTGTCGTTTTAAGGTTGGATGAATGTGTGTGTGATATAATAATTGAAAATAGCTATACACAATAACAACATCATGTGAATAGCAAATACATTTTTTTTTTTTTTTTTTTTTTTTTGTAAGAGGACTATCCTGATGAAGTGGCAGGACTTCAAATAAAATTTAAAAAATAATTGGTTGCATTTTTATTTTGTGTAACAAATTAAAAGTTAACTTAATAAAAATTCTGTTTGTCGAAAAGGATTAAGGCAATTGGAAAACAATAATTATTTGGAACTTGAAGTAGGTTTCTGATAACATAACAAGAACATAATGAATTGTTGTATGTAGTTTGATAAAAAAAATATATCCTTAATTAATCCCGAGGGATTAATTTCAATGACTTGATTGTTGTTGGGCTGTTGTTTATGTTTTTGATTGTGAAATTTGAGTTTAGAATTGTTATTTGAGTTAAAGCAAAGTGGGATTGAGGTTGACACGAAGGACTATTTCAGGTTTTTTTTCAATTTGTTGGCTTTCGAAATAAGATTTAATAGTTAGTTAAATTTTAGTTCAAAACTTAACAAAATTATGATCATGATGGTGTTCAAAATTATATTTGATAATACTATATTGTATGCAAGTCTGACAGACTCAAACAATTCGGTATCTATAAAAGAGCAAGCCAGGATATTTCAATACAGGATATTTAACTATTTTTTTTTTTTAATTTTCGTAAGATTTCGGTAATTAGTAATTTAGTAGATAGAGAAATGTTGATCGATCAAGTTTATATAAGGTAACTATTAACAAAAATTTGAAATCCGGGTGGTTAGGAGAGAAAAGCCTGATTTTTGACGGAAAATCCTTTTTTCTTTTTTTAATTTTAATAAAAACTGTATACTTTTGTACATTTAGGATGTTCAATGTACTTGCCCCTTCTCGAATGCAAAGACCTTAGAATTAAGAACGCAACAAGCAAGCTCCACCAGCCTTCTTAATTTTATCTTCAGCCTTCTTTGAGAAATTCTTTGCCCTAACAATGATGGGGCGTTTTGGAAGGTGACCGCGTCCCAAGAACTTGTAGAAACCGGATTGAACCAAGTCGATGACTGGGGCCTTTTCGCTCTTCTCCTTTGCGAGTTCAGCGAACTTTTCAGCACCAACGAGGGACCATAATTTGTCCGAATTGATGGATGGGAAGAACTTGTGCTGTTTCCTCAAATGGAAGTTCCTCATACCGACCTTACCGAAGTAATCTGGATGGTATTTGTCAAAGTTGATGCGGTGATACTACATACCACTAGGGTTACCGCGACCTCCAGGATGCTTACGGTGCTTACGACCATGTCCATGACTGACATGACCACGAAGCTTCCTGGTCTTCTTCCTTTTCTGATTCAAAATTTTGCAGTTTTTTGAAAGAAAGGAAAACAATTTTGTTTTTCAAAATAAAATAACCCTATAGATACAAAAAATAAAAACTGTTAGTCCGGGAGGCGATCATAAGATTACCTATCTCAAGCTTTTTTTAGATTGCTTCGGTTAGAAAATGCACTTTTTAGGTTGCATTTTGAGACTAGATACAATAACCAATAAAAGTCTGTCTGGTTAAATCCTGTAAAATATGGCACACACATCAACAAAGTGGTAAGTATTTTCTGTATCATCCTGATTACATAACACTCCATAGGCCTTCAATACCATTAACAGCTGTAGTATTTAAATTTACTTCTATAAGTTCCACAACTGCTGCAATAACCGCTGAAGTTGCCGAGACGCAAGGTATACGGACTATCAGAAATGAAAAACTATGTCACCCGCGTGTAACAGAACACTTACTTTCAGGATACTAAGGATTAGGCCAGTTGAAAGCTCTTAAAGAAGATCGTCTAGGAATAAGACAACAAGTAGGACATTAAGTACATATCCCTGCTTAACTGCTTGGGATGTCTGAAAGAAGCTTAATGTACTTTTTCCATGCCAAACTTTTGGTATCGCATCCAAATGCATAGATTTTATAATGGAAGCCAATTTTGTTGTCACACTTAGCCCAAATAATTTATAAAAATTGCAATTGTGTAGGCCAGCTATTGGTTTCTTTTTAAGAAATACCATAGAATATTTGCAAAGATTGTTGCTTTATTGAAAAGTGGAAACTTTTTACTTCATTATGTCATTCAAATTACTGCGTCAGCTGGCTTGGCACAAGACCATCTTGTTAACCCAATTTTTTAATAAATTTTGGATGGTTTCGGCACCCATTTCACGAATAGCTTCACCAATATTGTTATCACGATCTCAAGTGCCTGGATCGTCTTTTGATTGTTTCTATAGGATATATCTTTAAAGAGACCCCAGTAAAATGGATCCACCGGTGTCGAACCATGGCGTTCAAGTATCATCACCAAAACGACTGATTTGATTATTGGACTGCTTGTGTGGCACGTTGCCTTATCTTGTTGGAGCCATAGCCCGCCCAAGTAAAAATCTTCAATATCTGCCCAGACAAATAGGAAATTTTGCCACGGTAAAGCTCTCCATTGAATATAACGTTTCTTCATTCTTAAAACCATAAAACTTTGTCCATCAGCTGCAAAATTATCCGTTCAGCGCAGAGGACAAACACGGGATTAAACTCCGTTATTATCAGTCAGGACACTCGTCTATAGTTGGTAGGTACGACCACAATTTCTATTCAAAATTAAAGCTGTTGCCGTAAAAGTTGGTATAACTCGTAAAGGTTCCCAAGCGTAAATAGATTCATTTCGTACCGCGGAAATGCAATACTGAAATACCAAAATATGGCCCATGCTCTATATAAAGTGATATATGTTTTCCGCAATAGATGATTCCTCAAGCAACAAAAAAGGAGAGGCTCATATCTCATGGTGAAAAAATATAGATTCCAAAAGATGTATTCTTGTATTTCAGAAACATAACATCGGCCATTGCGGAAAGCTTCTAAGACTACTTTTAAGATTTCGATGAAACTTAGTTAAAAATCTAATTCTGTACAAAATTTCTATAAAATCATTCTATGGAGCCCAAGGCAACATTAATTGATTTTTTTTTTGTTCTCCTGTAAATTTTCTTAAATTGAACTTATTAGTTTTACACATTTAGCTGACCACAATCTGGTTTAATTTAATTAAATTTAAACATGCCAAGCAAAGACTAAATCTACATATAGAATAACAACTTTTTATTCGATAAGTCTCTAAACCTTAAGTCTCTTAAACCTCTTAACCTTTTGAGCCAATAAATTTTGGAAAAAAAAACTTAACAACTATGAAAACCACTACAGAAGAACAATAGCCATACAATTCCAACAAAGGGCACGTCTTCCCTCTTCTGATGAAAGCCCAACCATTGTCAAATTGCCATTTTTATGATGATGCGATGGGAAATGATATTAAGAACGCTGATCAATCACTCTCAATCATCAAGAAGTTCGTCGTCGAAGCAGAAGAAGAAGCAGTATTATTAACATTCAATCTTCTTAAGAAAAAGCCTCCCAATAAGTAGTACACGTGTCATAGATAATAAGTCGATACCGTAACCAACAATATTTTTCTATAAACTCGTTTAAAAATACATCCAACAGTGTTTGGCGAGGCGAGGCGAGGCGAGGCGACTCAAGGATCTGTGCTGTTCTTGCTCTCAATCTCAAGTGCCAACCCAGAACGTGTTCAATTGATTTTTCTACTGGTACTTTCTCTCTCTTTTTTAATAAGGACTTCCTTGCGTCCGTCCGTCGGCGTCGGCGTCGTCGTATCGTTGTGTAGCTGATGGTTGTAGCTTGAAAAGTGCATTTTTCAGCAAAACTTTGCAAGTGCCCTTCAAGTTTTGTTGGTTAGCAGATTGGGGTAGGTGGGACTTGAAGAGATTGCCAGCGATGATATTGTCCTTCCAACGAATGAATATTAAAGAAAAAAAAAATAATTCTTCCGTGTACCCCATCACCGTTTTCGAAAGAAGTTCTCCTTCTCTAAGCACTTGTAACCAGTAAGTACAATGCTCTCTATGGTACTTGTTTGCTTGTGCAATTGCTGCAGTAGCTCAAGGATATCACACACATACATATATAAACAGTGAGTGGAACCACAGAGAGAAGAAGTAATAATAGTAAAACTCCAAAAGTGTCCTTATCGAAAGTGTAAGATTTTGCAGCTTTACCTTCTTTTCTAACGCAACGCGAACTAGGAACTGCTGGAGGCGGGGACGGCTCCTCGACGAAAAATGAAATGAAATTGTTGAAAAACTTATCCTTATGCCTGCCGCCTGCTGACTGCTGCCTGCTCCTTCCTAAAAAGTAGTTGGGTAATTTTTTGGAGGAAATTTCATTTTGTGAACCATTTTACCGTTCTTTATCCTTCGGTTTAATAGTTTTGTACGATGAAATTGTTTGCTGATGTCTGCTCTTGCCTGACCAAAAAAAAGAAAAGGCACTCGAAAAGGCGCCAACACAGTAGGTACGGAGAGGGATTTGAGGAGGGCATGGACCATCACTGTTACTAATCCGCACTTTGTATGTGATTGCAATGCGAAACGATGAGGTTTTTTTTTTTTCTTTAAGTTGAAAGGACGACGAGATAAAAATGGATAAGATTGGGTCTGCTGTGGTGGTGGTGGTGGTGGTGATGGTGATGGTGGTGAAGGAAGGATCTCTCTTTCTTTCTTCAAATATAAATTTCAAGTGGCCATTGTTTCCAATTAACTGTTAAGAGCATTGTCGATTCGAGGAGATTTTCCATTTTATATCCCTCGCACAGAGATATCATTGCCATCCAAGTAGCAGTACCTACGACCAGTATAGCAGCATCATAACGCTCTTGGTCTATTTTCTTATTTTATTTCGAAAAGTCATGGCAGTGCAATAAATGTCATGTTCCAGAAAAATAAACGTTTTATCCTTTAAATCAGCTAGTGCGGTTGTTATATATTATTATCAAACTTTGTATGGGGCAGGATTTTCATCCTTAAAAGTGTTCATGCTATGCTTCCAGCAGTTTCCGTTCGATGGAGGATGTGGTGGTGGTGGTGTTAATGGCAAAGAAAAGGATAAAATGGACACAATCATATTCCCAATTTTTGAGGAATTTATAAATATATATTATGTGTGTCGTCGTGTGTGGCATGAGCAATCCAAGAGATAAAAAAATACAAAAAAAAAGAAAAACATCCTTGAATCCAACAAAACCATAAAATGAAATCCTTTTCGCCATCAAAGGGTTGATAGGTATAAACAAATTAAATTTTATTTACTCTTTTTATTTTTTATTTTGTTTTGCAACAACGGAAGCGGAGATTTATGTGCAAGTGAGTAAGTTTGGATTTGAATTGAAATGTGAAACAAAAATGAATAAATTTTAAAGCTTATACAGGATATTTTAAAATTTTAAATTCTTCATGGACGATTTTAGTGTTATTCTGAATTATTTTATGCATATGAGATGTTTTGTTTTTAAATTTTCAATTTGTATTATTGTGCATTTTAATATTTTCTTTAATTTTATTTTGTCTTGGTTGATACAATGCCTTTTATTTATTATTATTCATATTGAAATATAAAACCTCAATGCCTCGATGGTATAATAAATATATCTAGGTTATTGGAATGCGCTTTAAAGTTTCATGAAATTAAATTTTAAAAAAATATAAATCATTATTTTTATATGAAAGAAGATGAACACTGTTTTTGTTTAGGGTTTTTCTAAGAAAACATCTTTTCCAAAAAGAAACTTTTTCTTTGACAATTTGAGTATGTAGAATAATTCAGTAAAAAGAACAAATTAATAGCAAATATTTTTACAAAACTGTGGCACCTTAACTTTTGATAGATCCTTTCGCTTTATTTTACGCCTATTTTGACATTGAACAGTTTATGTATTGCCTTATCGAAATATTTGTAATTAAGAAAATAGATGAATTCAAATAAAATGGAGAGAAGTATAGGTAGGTAAGAATTCAACTAGCCTAACCCTAAATTTTAAAAATACACTGTGGCGTATGCGTACTTTTTTTGAGAGAATTGTAATATAATTGTTAGGTACAGACAACAATAGACAGAGAATTCTTAAATATTTTAATCAATTAAAGGGTTTTCCAATAAGAGGTGTTATTTTGAATAGCCCGCTATTTCGGTAGCTGTCACTTTTGAAGCTGTCATTTTTTGACATTTGACAAGTAGAAACTACGCCATTAATAAAAATGGAACGATACACGCTTCAACAACGCATTGAAATTATTAAAATTCACTATAAAAATGGTGAAAATTTGGCAGAGACGGTTCGTAAAACTAAAACATTTTTGGGTCGTCGTGAAGCACTTTGTCGGACCGCAATTGGTGGACAAATTAGAGCTGTTGGGATAAGTTAGTGATGTGAAGAATAAAACCCGTGCACGTCGCTCAAGAACAACTGAGAATATTGCTGTTGTAGCCCAAAGTGTTGAAGAAAACCCAGGTTTGTCCATTCCTCGTCGTTCTTTGGAATTAGGCATTCCACAAACGTCATTACGAACTCAAGCCGGCTGATCATCAACAACGTCGTGTCTTTGCTGATTGGGTCCTTGAAATGCATGAAAATGATCCGGAATTTCATCGAAAAATCATCTTGACTGATGAGGCCCATTTCCACCTCGGAGGCTACGTCAACAAGCAAAACTGTCGCATCTGGGGCTCGGAAAACCCAAGAGTTATTGTTGAAAAGCCTCTCCATCCTCAACGCGTGACTGTTTGGTGCGGTTTATGGTCCGGCGGGGTCATTGGACCTTACTTTTTCGAAAATGAGGCTGGAGCAACAGTTACGGTCAATGGATTGCGCTATCGAGAGATGATTAATGATTTTTTATGGCTGGAATTGGATGGTATTGATCTGGACAACGTTTACTTTCAACAAGACGGCGCTTCGTGCCACACAAGCAATGAAACCATCGATCTTTTACGGGAAAAGTTTCCGGACCGTGTTATCTCTCGAGAGGTGATCACAATTGGCCACCGAGATCTTGTGATTTAACACCTTGCGACTTCTTCCTTTGGGGCCACGTGAAAGATAAGGTCTACGCCAACAGCCCAGCGTCGATTCAAGACCTCAAAGATGGAATTCGTGAGGCTATCGAGGACATAGGGCAGCCACTTTGCGATTTGGTTATGGAAAATTTCATGAAAAGGATATGGTCCTGTAAGCGTGGTCATGGCGGCCATTTGGCTGATGTTGTGTTCCATTATTAACGGCATACCTCTTTATAATGAAATAAACATCCGATCATTTATCTCAAAAAATGCCATTTTTCTTTGACTATCAAAATAGCACCTCTTATTGGAAACCCCTTTACTATTTCTATGGGCTTAATGGAGTTAATACATATTAAGATGTTACATTAAAAAGAAAGAACAATATAATAAAGCTTAGACGTAGGATTGGCGCTAATTTAGTCTTTATTCGAATCGTATAATTTTGCTATTTTAATTTCTAGCTGAATTAAGTGGTAACATTTGTAGCAAAATTATTTTTTTTTTTTTATATTCAGCTCAAATCAGACTGCACTCATACGTAACAGAAAATACTATTTACTTTAAAACATTTTTTTTTTATATATCTGAATATTTAGTGTGAGGAAATCCAAAGTGGAAACGCGCGTTTTGAAACTTGAATTGAAATCATCCATATAAGTCACTATATGTTCTTCAAATTAGACATGAAAAACTCAGCTGTTGAATTCTTTGTTTTAGATTTTGTTCGCCAACTTTAGCACGCAAACCTACCCATCATCAGTGGGAAGAAAATTTTTGAAATTTGATATTGAATTAAAAAACCTTCATAAATCTCGTATGTATTTCTTAAAATGATCTCCAAATAAAATAAATAGAGACCTAAATTATAAAATAAACAAAAATTTAGTGGCGCTATAGCTCTTGTAAAACCAGGGTCTAGTGACTTTCAACTCTCAACAATACCTGCGGGTGTGTTATCGGCACAATTGGAGGAAACTCCGAGCGATGAGATACACTCATTCATGATAAGATATTCTTGGAGGATTTGTCAGTAGGCAGTAGCTATAACATCAATTGTTGGTAGTTGCGAACTACGTGCGTTAAGTGAATTTGCACTAAGCTCATAATTTGGGAGGCGACCATAAGATTACCTAGTTATCGCGGATATGCAAAATTCGCTTTCTGTTTGGTATAAAATGTCGAGACATTTACAAAACTGGTGGTCGGACAGACTTTTTTGGGGGGCATTTGGACAGAAAATGGGCACTTCCGGTACTGGTTTTTGATGTTAGGTTATAGCATAAGGTCCATCGATAGTTTTAATGGTATTCGAAAGTGTTTTTGTAGTAGATGTCAAAACTTTTGGTCGGACAAACAAAATCGGGGGCTTTCCGCTTGTCCGACCATAATGGAAAACCGTATTTTTGATGTTAATCTACTTCATCGCAGCAAAGGACAAATGGGGTATAAAATGAAAGCTTAAACTGTCTTCTTTATAAATCCAGTGGTCGGTCAAACTTTACTCGGGGCCATTGACTTTTCCGACCACTTTGAACCAAAAAAAAAGTCATTAGATTACGGTAATTTGTTCTTCGAATATTTTTATTAAAAGTACTTATCGTAAACTTAAGGACATTACATAAAGTGTGTTTGAAATAAACATGGTTAGTTAATTTATAAATTAAACTTAACAAACAAACAACCAGTTTTTAATTCTTCAATGGTTTGTAAATAAATAGAACTTTATTAATTTATCTACAATTTCTTAAGATCATGTAAGTGCCCTTTAAGTGTCGGAAGCATAAATGCTAATATCTTCCGTTAACTAGGTAATCTTACGGTCGCCTCCCGGACTATCATTAATTTCTCGAAAATTCGCTCTGGGGGTAAGGAAGTTTCGATCTTTGAGGCTGCCCAGGTTTCAGGACTCGGGGTCTTCTTACAGTTTAGGTATAGTACTTCCTGCGACTTTTTATAGATAGCAGATTGAACTTCTAAATTATACAAGGTGGCACAAAATTAATCATCCTATTGGAAGATGTTATAATTTTTGCAAATGGCATCGTACATCAATCACGCATTTGACATTTGTGAACTAGACAGCTGCAGAATACAAACAGACAAGAATAGTTGTCGATTTTAATAGCTAATGCCTGCTGACCGTCAGTCGCGTGTGAATTACTGTCAAACTATCCTTAATATCAGCAATGAAGAGGACGATTTTGTGTCGAAAATCATCATGAGCGAGGCACATTTCGGTTGGAGTGATTGGACCGTATTTTTTTTTAGGACGCCATTGGCAATACGGTAACTGTTACTTGCGAACGCTACAGGGCCATGATAAACGACGTCTTACTGCCGGAATTATATGACCGAGGCTTGGTGAACATGTGGTTTCAACAAAACGGTGCAACCACACACACAGCACGAGCCACAATGGATATTGCGAAGGAAGCGTTTCCTGGTCGCATAATCTCCCGTTTTGGTGATTTGGCATCCCAGACTTCTTTCTTTGGGGCTACTTGAAGTCGCGGGTTTATGCCAACAAGCGGCAGCCACTTCACTGATTTCATTTTTTCCACTTAACAGAAAAAATTGTAAAGGTCCAAATGTAACAACGGATAACTTGGCAGTACTTCATTCTGAAAACAATAAGTTAATAGAAAGAGACGACCGTACAAACGGACTGGGTAAGGACGATTAGAGAGAAGTATGGGAACTCAGTTTGGAGTGTCTGTCGGTATCGGTAGGGTCAAGATGAACATCAACAAGTAGTGATTTATTTTCTAATTAATTTGTGCTTGTAATTTATATACTTAAAAAGGCCTAAAGTTGTGTTCTGTTAAACAAATAAAGATTTTCTTCACTAAAAATCATTTTTTTTTATTTAGTAAAAGAGTAATTAAAAAAAAAAAAAAACTGTATGATTATTAAATAAATACTGTTTTAAGGCATAGAAATATTTTAATAAAATGTTGTTTCATAAATCAAACTAATGTGTGGGACAACTTATAAACTTTTTGCAGCATTTTGAAAAAAAGCCATGTAACATTCAAGAATGCCTACAGTATATGATGCATACTGTAATTTTGTTAAAAACTTACGTCATCTGTTGGTATCTACACAAATTTTTTTAATTGGCACTCACCTAGAAAGGAAAAAAAAAATTCAATAAGTTAGCAATTTAATTAAAAACTTTCTCAAAAAAAAATATTGCTTGATTTTTAGTATTAATTATATATTTCATAGGCCAAACTCTATGTCATACATTTTTTATAAAGAAGAGGTGTAAATTAATAAGTTACCCTCCGGTTCAACTCCCCAACAAATTCAAAAGAGCAACCCTATAGCGCCTTCTAGTCAATTAACCTCACAAAACAGATTATGTTTATATAATTTTAGAGAAGGGATGACATAATAGCTTTGTAGTAATTCTTACTAGAAGGTCATAACTTTATAAACTAGAATTCTTATAGAAAAACAAAGCTTCCTAAAGACGAAATTCATCATTCTAACTACCACAGGTATAACTGCAAGCTCTATGTTTAAAAATTTATGAGATTTTATCATACTTTTGATTATTTGAAAATTTCTCTATTCAAAGAAAACAGATTATATCGAAGGAAATTATCAAAACCAAATTACCAAACAACAACTAATTCAATAAAAAAGCTTTCAACTCCCCATAATTCTAGCCTCTTGTCAATGTAAATATTCTAATTCGCAACACATTTCCAAATTCCCTCTTTCAATTTGTCTAACATTAAAAAAAAAATTGTTTTATATTCAATTCGACAAAAAAAAAAAAAAAAAAAAAAACAAAACAAAACAAAACATACCTACAACGTTGAGTGAATAATTTATTTCTTGTTCGCATAATAATTTCACTTTCCTTAGCTTAAAATATGAATTTTAAATAAAAAAAAAAAAAAAACAAAGATATAAAACACAACTCTAACAAATTTTTCGCATAAAAAGTAAAAAAAAAAAGAATTCCATAACAACCCTATACGACATCGTTATCATGAAAGAGTCATCCTTGGGTCACCTGTGCTCTTTTCCTTGCTCATCTAGGTACCAAAAAAATAAAAAAAAAAAAAAAAATTATCCTAGGAAATAAGAAATAATGTCTCCACAATCTCCCAAACTTTTCCTCAAGGTATGTATAATGCGGTAAAAAAATAATATTTTCATATAAACGTATCTTAAAAAAATAATAATAACCGCCGCCGCCGCAGCTCGAATGAAAATTTTTAACAGGAAACACGTTCAGTGATGGCGGAGAAAAAAAAATTACAGAGGAAACAAGCGAAAGTACCAGAAAAGTGAAGCAAAAGATGACAAAAAAAAAAAGGAATAGTAACTCCATTTGAGCGATTGCACAGGATTGGGTTGTGGGTTGAAGCTCTAGGACAGATAGCAAACAAGGCAAGGTGTCGTAGCATGTTTCCAGGTAATAGACTTCCGGCGAACATTAATAAAACTCATATAGACAGACAGTTTGTGCACAAACAAGGGCTTGCTAATATTTTTTTTATTTTTATTTTTTTTTTGAAGAGTAGATGCTATAACGCACGATAAAATAAATCGTTGTCGTGTCGTTTATGGATAAAAAAAAAGAGGAACGATTTTTATTTTATTATTGGTTTCCAGGTATTTTTTGGAGGAAAAAGGATGTTTATAACGGAGTTATCGTCACATGAGCTGCGATAAGGCTTTCGACGAAATGTTTAACGATTTTATGTTATTATCCAAAAGAAGGCAGACTTCCTCTTACTGTGGGCTTATTTTTTTTTTGTGTTCAACTTCAAGTAAATCGAACTTGCCCTACAAGCATTTATTGGTTTCGAGTAAGAAAATAATCGAAGTTTTAATTGAAGCTAACGGCTATTTTGAACGGGTTTCGTCATACCTTCCGTGCTTCGGTTTGTTCGTCTGTGCGTCCGTGGGTCCACTGTAATTTGACCTAGAGCCTAAACCATTGGGCCAATTTGCTTCAAATTTGGTACAGAGCATTTTTATAGTATTCCTTAGAAGGAAAATTCCAATGTTTGTTTTAGCTCATCCTCATCTACAGCGGGTAGCTGCCATAAAAAAGGACACAATAATTTAAAAAAATCCGCGTTTCAAAAAAAGAATTCACCGAAATAGGCATTCCACGATATTTTTTGCTAAAATGGTTTTACTTTTGGGTTGTTCGCGTAGGTATATCTTTTTGATGATATGAACGATTCTGCTAGAATTTAGGAATCTGGTGTTCCTCTATAGTTTAAACTATTTTGCATTTCAAAATTTTGAAAATCTTTTGTTTTTTAATTAAAAAAAAAAAAAAACATTTTTGTAGCATTTTTAATGAATATTGTTGGGTATATTTTACACTGCGATCTAAGATCTTTTGTGATCCCCCCTTCTGGAGCTGGAAGAGATTGCTCATTCTATAGCTCGTCCTCCAAATTAGTCCCTTTAAGAAAGTTGAGGACTTGGGGTATTTTTATAAAGGATAATTTGCTCTTTCCTAGCTGGTGGTTGCCCACAGGTGTCTATTGTCTATGGCTTTGGTACATAAGTGCATCACATTTACCCAGTATATGGTCCGGCGGGGTCTACTCATGAGTGTTGCAGAATCTGCACGTAACAGTGCTTTCTAGGCCAAAAATGTTAAAATGTCTTTTTAGCTTGCAGTGGTCAGTGAGGAGACCCGTTATTATTCTGAGTTTGTTCCTACTTACGCTGATTTAGGATAGAAAGCGTTCCCGATTGTAGCTTTCAAGTAAGAATTTGGCTGGTGTCAGCTTTGGGAGGTGGAAATTACCTTACTGTCTCGCCCAGCTCTCCAGCTCCAGTGGAAATCCGAAAATTTGCACTGTCAAAATTTTATCACGGCGGATTGAAAAACGGAGTACGCCACTCAATTAAGGAGGTGGAAATTACCTTAGTGTCTCGCCCAGCTCTCTAGCTCCAGTGGAAACCCAAAAATTTGCAATGTCAAAATTTTAGTTTCACTTTTCCTTGTCCTTGTGTACAAAATCACGATCAGGCCAGGACCTCAGTTCACAATTCAGTTCTACCTTCTAGATCCAAAACTAAAAATAAAAGAATAAATCTATTCTTCTTATTTTCATCATGAGTCCTGAGATTTTGTTTTTCTGTATTGTGATTTCGTTCAGTTGCTAAACTAATAATTAAATCACGCCTACAGTTCTCGTTCTGATTCATTTTACTCATTGTTGACTTTTCTCTCGTCGTGATTTTGTTCACAGTTCATAAAATAATCAAGACCACAGTTCATTGTCCGATTGTCGTGATTTGTGAATCGTTTCTTTTTGTTGTGATTTTATTACACTTGTGATTTTCAATCGTCGCTCACAGGTTGTGATTGTGATTTTTGACTCCCAGGTCCAAAATCACAGGTTGTGATTTTTTGATCATCTCTAACAAAATTTAGAACTTCTATTGAACGTCTATTAAATTCATATACCTGTCTTCATTTCAGAAAAAAATTGGTATCGCGGTTGGCGGATTTCCATACAAATTTCAAAATTTCAGTTTTTCTATGCTGGTTGTTAAATAATGAGAAAACTCAAATACATATATTGAAAGTGGGCGTGGCAAGGGCCAGGTTTTACTTAAAATTCTAATGACACTGAAAATGGGGTCAACAAAAAAGAATCAATCGTCAGTGATTCTCGCGAGTGCATACAGAAATTAAATGTGTTTCGGTTTCTCCAGAATTCTCCAATTTTCAAGGTAACTTTTGTGATCTTCTGCTTCGCAATTCCGAGAAAAGTTTCAAAAAAGATGGTTTCATTTAGTATGGCTTAACTAATTCTACTTCATTGAAGAATGCACATCAGTTCTGCTTTGTGGTCCAAATTTCGACGTATTTCTGTCAAAAGTCGGATCTCAACCCTACCGGAACCACCTAGCACACAGTTGCGTGCTTAGTGCTCTTTTACGGCTGCGTGAAAAAAAAACATAACCTAGTCCCCTAAGTAATTCTGTTTAGACTACCAACACTACTTCTACATATATCAACAAACAAATCAGGTCAAACGAGTTATGGTATCAAAACGGCGCATAACAGCGATAATTGGGTTCTTCGGGAACAGGTGTTCTTAAAACCGCCATTTTACCTACTTAGTTTTAAAAACACAGTTTGTGTTTTTAGCTGCTCTTTGCCTTGCTCGTGATTCAATCAGCGTCAAACAAAAGGAAACGAACACAGAACTTTGATAGAATACACAATAATTATTCAGTGGTGCTAAATCTCTTCACGATGAACGATGATGAGAATTTTTAATAATTTTCTTAAAGCATGGCTTGCAGCCAAACTCGCTACGTTCGTGGTATCTGCTTTCTGGTAAGACAAACAGAGAAAAATTAAGCCGAAACAGATTTTGTTCGCAATGATCAACATCGACATACTTGTCGCCGAAACAAGATTTAGATGTCCGTGAGAAAGGCACGAACATGAGCAGGAACACCGTGTCGAGTAAAACAAGCTTTAAAGAAAAATTAACACTTTTACAACCGCCACGTTTCACCCGTTTGTCATCACTTGGCTAAGCCCACTGAGTGACATTCCTGACACCCGTTCCTTTCTTCTGCCTTCCCCTAATTTCTTACTTCTTAATTTATTTTATAATTCTTTAGATTTATGTACTTTGGGCACTAAGGCAGTCGGCCTTGACATTCTAATGCAGACACAAGTTAAAATAAACTAAACTCGTATATCATCAAAAAACACCCTTCTTGAGCTTTTGTGTTATTTAATTTCCGGTAGCCATTCCAAATTATCATTCTGCGTAGAAACAATAGTAAAATTGTTTGCTAGTTCTCTTAATATACAGTCTTTTTGACTTCATCAAGACATCACAGCAATAATAAGACATCCCCTTAAAACTTTTGACTGTCAATTTTGACATTTCAATTAACTCTACCACTTGAATATTATTTAAGTCCTTCAGTACCTACCTACGTTTACATACATATGTATGTATATATGAAAACCTTTCAGTTTGAATTCTCTATTTTATTCCCAATTTGATACTGTTTCGTTAATTTACAATCTAAAGAGTCCTTATTGATGTAAAATACCCTTCAACAATTAAGTGTTGAATTTACCCTCAAGGTTTTCTATTCATTTATTATATCATCGAGTGTAGGTAGGTATTAAAGCAAGGAAAGGCACGTCAAGTCAAAGCAGCTTGAAAGCTATATATATGGCAGTGTAGGCAGCGACAGCGACAGCAAACGCAAGTCATTTAAATTTTACTTAAGAAGAAATTAATGTGAATTTCCTGAAGCATTTTGTGTTTTCTGTGCGACAAATTAAATGATTTTCATTTTTGGAATATAAGGAAGAAAATTTAGACATTGAATGCCAATGCCAATGCCAATGCTAACGCTAACGCCAACGCCAACGCTAATGCCATCTCCCTCCATTGCCTTTACCGCTGACGCAAGCAAGCAAGCAAAAGCAAGTCTTTTCACTTTTTAATTGTTCATGTGGCAAAGACACTCGAAGTCGGCAAAGAGGACTTTCTGTTTTGTATATAGAAAGAAAGACGAAGAACAACCAGAGTCTTAAATGAGAGAAGATGAAGGACAAACCACAAACTATATATAAGTATATGAAATTTACAACACCAACAATATCCGGTAGTAGATATACTTTATAGAAGGATTCTAAGTCAACCGAAGCCTTGGTAAAAGTTTTTTGTGCAAGAAAATCACAGGATACCTAACATTTTAGGAAATTCTTATCTCTGATCCACTTGGGAGTTTTAATTTAGACAAAATAATTCGAAAACAGTGAATACAACAGAGTTTGCATGGAACTATGTGATACAGTGGGGCTGTGATGGGAAAAAGCGGACAAATATTTCTTTAAGGATATTAAATAGAAATACAATCATGAAATGATGCAAAGCAGAAGTACTGCTTACTATATTCGTTAGTACTTTCGACTTTTGTTAAATTCTTGATTTTTAAGACAACAGTCTTAAACTTTTAAGAACTATAATTGTTTTCAACTTTTTTTCATATTCGATTGCTTCTGAAAATCTTGATTTATTTTTCAACTTTCTTTTTAATGAGCTTCGATAAGGCTTCGATAAGAATTCGTTAACTAGGCTTTCAGAGTTTTAGAAAAACACGCTTTAGAACAATTGTAACTTCACAGAGAAAATTATAAAACCTCAATATACCTTTTCTAAAATCAAACAAAAATTGCATGTAAAAACACACAATTCGGATAAGCACCAGAAAAATTTTAGTTATTTTCCCAAAAATATTTACAAAGTGTGACAAAAAGCTAGAGCTGGATCGAAAAAAAAAAATTATAATATGGGAGGGGGGTCTATTCTCCCCTTTTGACCGGGAGGAGCAATTTTCTTAAAAAAAAAATACTGAAACAGAAAAAAAAATATTAAAAAACCACCGTTTAATAAACATTGGCATGCTATACTTTTTTGTAAAGCCAGAAAACTCTTCTTTAATTTCCTTTTTAAATAAAGTTGTTTTAGTGAACAGTTTTTGAAAAATTAATTTTCAAGCTCAAGATTTTGAAAAAAAATCAAAAAATTTTGTTCAAACCTATTTTTTACGTAATTAAGTACTATTTTCAAAATAAGAAAACCGGATGCTAAAATGTGTTGTAGTTTTTGAAAAAAATTGAAAATAACTAAATCTACTTTACTACCTATGTACATACATAGAGGAAATCGAATCTTTAGAGCAACTTAAGCAACGGATTGGAGTCAAATTAAGGGAATTATGTTTCTTTTATTTTCAATTTTCTAAAGAACTAGAAGTGATTTTAGAATATTGTTTTTGGTGAAAAACAAAAGATACTACTTAACTTACACGCCCTAGCTTCTTGTCACATCTTATGCGAATCACCCTGTATAAAGAACTTCTTATTGCCAAACCTTTTTTCACCATATTATGAGAGCTCAAGCACTTAACAATGGGGAAACCCAAAAGTCTTTAAACGTGTCTTCGTAGGACTTATCTATAAAAACATTCCTTTTATAAGCTTCAATATGGTTTCGTTAAGCCTTAGAAAACCTCGCTTTCGAAAATCATAAACCCTTTTTAAATAAATAATAGAAGATTTTAAATTAATAAATACCCCGTTTATATGCAGGATCGAGAGCTCGAGTTGGATTATGGTCGAATTTTCTACCCATGTTTTTCGTTCCTAGAGTTGTGAGTTCGACTTGGTGTTGAGTTGAAGTGGGGTTGAGATGCCATCTGATTTATTAATTTATAAATTTTTATGGTTTTTTGAATTTTTCAACGCTGAAAATCAAGTCAAAAAAAAAAAAATAAAAGCACGAGAAGCCACTAGACTAGACGGGGGCCAAGAAAATTGGACACACACACGTAAAATGGTACATAATGTCAAACCAACTCCTCAGCCCAAGTTTTCTTTAGAACAAATTTCGACTCGATTTCGTTCCTGAAGTGGATTCGAGTCGGTTCAAGCTCATTTCAACTCAATGCAGGTTTACAAAGGATCGAAGCCAGCTTCAAGTTCGCTTCAATACCTCAAAACACAGATATTTTGTATCCACTAATTGGCTAATCCACCCCACTGTATCCGACGGGATGAAAAAAATACTCCGATAGACAAAATGGCTACAAAGTTAAAACAAACAGACAAAACGATATCGAGTGTCGTTTTTAAGAGAGCAACAAAACATTCACGAATCTCCTTGCTTTTCGCTTTGGTATAGTAGATGGTGGTATAAGTTTGGTTTGCTAAATTCCCGGGAGAACAATTAAAACTTCCAAAACAGTAGAAAATGTTCTCTTTTTTTTGTGTTGTTTCTCGCACTTATTTAAGGACGATGAGAACGAATCTCACACTGAAAAGCAACTTGAAACAAATTTTTGTATGTTTTGGAGTGCCAGACATTTACCACCGCCATCAAGAACAACAACACACCATTTATACAATCTTCACCTCACCCCACTAGGCAGCAACAAACTACATAAATATAACCAACCACCAGAACAACCGGTAAAAGGGTGGAAGCAATTAAAATCCAACATTTAATCATTTAATTGTTAATTATTATTATTATAAACAACTTGCGGTTGTTCTAATGGTTGAGTCATTTCCATTGTCTCTTTTATAATCCTTTTTTCCTAAAAAGGGACAGGGTTGGTTTTCAGTGCAGGTTGGGGAATGTGCGAGTGGGAAAGGTTAGATAGGATAACCCTGGCTCTTCTATAGTCTATTGTCCTCGAATAAATGGCAAACAAAGGAAGAGAGGGGAACGAAAATTCAATTAACTCTCCGAATGTGATTCTAAATAAAATGCACGCAGTGGATTAAAATATCTTCTTTTTTTTGTTTTTTATTCTTCAGCACCGTCGCGTTGGGTCCTAGGTCGTCGTCGGTTGTGGGTTGTCCTATCGTCTAATGGATTAGGGAAGGTTTAAATCTAGATTGGAATTTTACTGCGTTTTCATAACAAAAACAAATTGAAATGAAAATGTAGAATCGGGATAGAATTGAGTTTGTCGTCATCGTCGTTTTATACGAAACGATCATTATGATGAAGTTGTTTGCTGCGTGGTGGCGTACAGTGGCACTTTATGCAGCTTGTTGATGGAATTCCTCGTTCGTGCAGATTTTGGTGGTGCAATTCGCAGACGTGATGTAGTGAAAAGACAACAAGGAAGTTAGCAGAAGAGCTTGGGTAGTTCAATTTTGTTTTTGTTTATTGTTGGGGGAAGTCACTTGGAAGCAATTTAGGGAACGAAAAAGGGATACAAATTGACATAAAACCTTTCAGCCGGTTCAATTTTTTTTTTCGCAGTTTGACTGGAGGGTTACAGCCAAAAAAATGAGGTTGAAGTAATGAAGTGCGTTTTAATTTTATATCATACAAATATTACTGTGGTGGTCCAGTATAATGAATGCCGATATAACGAATGATGATCGATATTACAAACACTTTTTTCAAGGAATAGGGGAATATTCATATCAAATAGAGAACCAGCTGCAAAAAGTGGAGTTTAGAGCATGTTCTCCGATTTATTTGTAACCACCCAATATATCGTAAGTTGAGATAAAAAGCGTCCGCTCAAATAAATATCAGTTTTGAGTAAGATCGATATGTTCGAGTACACAAGGATTATACAGGATGCTTTGCCTAAGATGCGACAAAAGGCAAGGATGTGTAGGTTGAGTCGAGACACGAAAAAATCGAAGGGTTCATTCAAACCTGTTTAGGCGGAAGGGTTTTTTTTTTTTAATTCGACTTGAAATAGACAAAAAAAAATAAGGGATTCTTTAAATATGGTCATCTAATCCTCAAGGGCGGAACAACTAGAGGTTGTGATCTTTAAGAATATATAGATAATTATTTTTTTACCAATTCGTCTACACAAAGTTTTTTTGCCACGCCCACTTTGAATGGGTTATTTTAGCAAAAGGTATTTTGATTTTTCGCAAAAAGTTTAAGAAAAAATGCAAATAATTATTACAATATGCATTTGCTGTTTTTAGAAACACTTTGTACAAAATTTCTGCCAGGCCCACTCGCGGTCTATATGTGCAAAACTACTGTGCGACGAAATTTTTTCAAAAGCGAAAAATAATTTCAAAAATTAAAGCTGTGATTTCGAAGTGGCTTTTACTATATTTGTAAAATAAGGGATTTATGTTTTCTGGAAGTTTGGGAAATTTTTGAATACAAGCTACGGGAAGATACGGGATTCTAAAGATAACTTTTCTTATTAAGAACAGAACCCAATTTTTTATCAATTTTTAAGATGGTAATTTTCTTGAAAAAGTGTTGACGCAAAAGTTGGCGGAAATTGATTGTTGTAATTTACTATAGCATTCATTATCAAGCCTGTAAATTACATCAAAATTAGTTCAGTGGTTCAGTTTTTATGTAATCTTTTCTACTCTCCCTACAAGCGCCCCACTGTGCGGCAACAACAGCGACTTCATTAACATTATTCTTGAAAGAATAGTATAATGAACTTTCACAAGAAGACCAGTCCGTCCTATTACTAGCATTCGTCGAAGATATTGACATAATCTGTAAGAACACAGCTTTATGTCGGATTTAATTTTGTGAGTGTTTAGAAGGAAACGGCGATTCTGCGACTTTAAAGGAGGCAATACCAAGCATACATAAACCAAGAAAAGACACCCAACATGAATGAATGTTGCAAAACAACACCATAGACAGCTATAACTTTGAAGCATACAAATAGGAACTCGTCCAAGTAGATTCCGCTATTAACTCTGAAAACGATGCCATCATCGATCAAACGAAGAATAGCTCTTGTCAATCTATGCTGCTAAGGACTAAGTAGCCTTTTATAAAGGGTCCGTCATCTAACGTTTCTTTTTTTCAACTAGTGCTTATTTCGTGAATGGTAATACTTAGCTCATGTCTGATTTCACAGATAATTAGTTTTATCCTTCAGCTGAACGAATATGGTTGTGTATACGCTTCGCTAAGTGGGCCTGCGATCGACTTAGAGAAGATGCCGATTTTGCCAACAAAAATCATCTTTTCAGATGAAGCTCATTTTGATCTTGGCGGGTAGTAAACAAGCAAAACTGTGGCATTTGGGGCACAGAAAACCCGGACGCATACATTGAAAAGCCGATACACACAAAACGAGTCACTGTTTGGAGCGGATTTTGGTCCAAAGGCATAATTGGGCCATTTTTCGAAAATGAGCAAGGAGTGGCCGTTACAGTCAATGGCGATCGTTATCGGGCCATGTTGAACGAATTTTTGTTCACAAAAATTGAAGAGGAGGATATTGGCAACATTTGGTTTCAACAGGATGGCGCTACGTGCCACACAGCCGAAGCTACACTCGATGTTTTGCGCCATTTTCAAAAAAAAAAGAAAGAAGCTACCCTTTAGATTCCGCTATTAACTCTGCATAGATACCATCATCGATCAAACGAAGAATAGCTCTTGTCAATCTATCCTGCTAAGGACTAAGTAGCCTTTTATACAATTCAAATCAACCCACTTCCTCAGACCTGGTTTACTGTGCAGAAGCCAAGGTGGATGAGAACGCTGGAGGGTTTTTGAAAAGAAGATTCAGTGATTTCAGTGCAGTCTGTATAGACAGCACGTTGAGATGGAGATGGAGATACAAAAACGACAATGACCTAGTCAAGAAGAGTAAACGCACAGGGATTGAAGTGGTTAGGTCAGGTATGTACGTATAGCGGATGTACAATTATACTGGCTGAAGACCTGAAGCTCGAAGCACAATCAAAGTAAAAAGGAAGGAATATGAAGCGATTGTAACAAGAAATCTAAGAAGTATGAGAAATTCAGCCAACTTGAACTTTAGATACATTCCATTGTGTTCAACAAGTAAAGCTCCAGCCAGTAACAATTTTGAATCTTCCCCGAGTGACTGCAACCGTGACTCAGCTAAAGACCGATCTGGATAGAGTAGTTTGTTGGTGGATGGATCCAGGTCCAGTCTGGACTGTTGTACACTATATACATTATTTAATAAATTACCGAACTGTTCGATACAGGTAAATGGCACTTACAGTAAAGGGAAGATCGCACTGCCTTAACCGACAAGCTCCAAAATAACAGGTTGCAAATTTAAATATGAGCATACATTTAAAATACTAACATCATACATTATTCGTCCTAAGCAACCCAACTTTTAAATATGCTCACAACCAAACTTCATACACCAACAGAAGCTCTCATCATGGCTATCATTTAGGTAGGTAGGTACCTCTTCATAATATTTATATTCATTGCTTATTAAATCACCATTCAAAATCTCTTCATAAACGAAAATAAAAAAAAAGAATGGTAACCAATCAGTCAATCCTTGCGGACTATTAATCCTTGAAATATCCCTCCCTGATAGGTACCTACCTACCTGCCTATACAAACACTACACATTTAACTGTTATTTGAGATCTTCATAAAAGCATCGCAACAACGGCCGCAATCATTCCCAGATGTACATTCTTCCGGGGCCTATCATTCGCACTCTCCTTTTCTACAAACAACATTCACACACACACATACAAACATAAAGGTACAGAGAGACAGAGAGCTCGTTTAAATTTTATGTCCTGTGGTCATTTTTTTTTAACAAAAACAAAAGGAAAAAATTACACAATCTCCAGTGAAATTTCGCTATCACATTCCATATTCCACACAACAAGGACGACGACATCCGTGCGGTATCTAGGTATATAGTAGCTTTACTGCCAACAGGAAATTCCGGAACAGAATACTGAGAGTTTAATAACAGCCGGACATGTCTTGCCACGTTTAAGTAGTAGTTTCCTCCCTAAAGCCCATATCTACCTACCTATAGTAGACAACTCTAGCATAACGGAGAAGAAACACCCTCCCTCCCCCCGTACTTCTGTGGTTCATATAAACAATATATATTATAGAGACGCTATATATTTGTTACATATGTACATAGGTATGAGGCAGTCTCTATTGGACTACTATGACTTTAGGAAAGAGAAACGCATAAAAATGCGGACATGATGATGGTCTTCTGGTATTGTCCTTCGTTTAACTCCTTATGCATGCATATCTATGTACACTTTATGTATATATACCCCAACTCTATATATGTATAGGTACCTGATGCGTTCTACCCAACAAGACTGCGACGTCTTTCCTGTGTGATGTGGCTGATGGAAATATTATCAACGTCATTGTTATTGTCTTTTTCTGGTTAAATAAAGACAAAAAAAACACGATGTCATCATTTTTTTTATCGTTTTGTGTTATAAAACGGACAAAACGGCTTGCTGTACATCCTTTTTCCCGAACATCCTCGCTCTGCCAAATCGGAGGAACGTTGAGCAAACGGAAATAATTGCTTTTTAAATGAGAAATTTCTGGTTAGCAATTTTATTTTTTTTTTCATTTTCACTTGAGAGCAGCAAGCCTAGGCGATTTGGCCCATTTTTTTTTTTTTTTTTAAGCCGACCAACAGTGGGAAAGTCATTACAGACACTTGGAAAAAATTCAAAAATTTCATGAAGTTCATATACATTATAAAGGGTGTTTTTTTTTTAGACGGGTGGTTTTCAAGAAGAAATAAAACGCATGTAAATTAATTTTATGGCCAAGAATTTAGCTTTATTATGAAGATAAGGGTTTGCCATTATGTTTAAAAAATTATTTCGGGCAAGTGGCTGGCTCGAATAAATTCCAGCCAAGAGGCAGAATTTTCTACCACTTTTTGCAGCAATTGGGGCCGTATGTCAGTAATAACGAGCCGAATATTCACTTCCAAGGCGTCAATCGTCTCGGGCTTATCTGCGTAGACAAGCGACCTCACATAACCCCACAAAAAATTGTCCAAGGGTGTTAAGTCCCACGATCTAGGAGGCACGCCACAGGCTCACGACGCACGATAATGCGTTCACCAAAAGTTTCCTTCAATAAATTGATTGTTTCGTTGACTGTCTTATTGGAACCAAATGTCGTCCACATCAACATCCTCTAATTCAGGCACGAAAAAGTCATTAATCATGGCTCTATAGCGTTCCCAATTGACTGTAACATTATGGCCGGCTTCATTTTTTGAAGAAATATGGACCAATGATTCCCTCTGCCTATAAAGCACAGCAAATAGTGACTTTTTGAGTATATAACGGCGTCTCAACAATGGCTTGTGGATTATGATCACTCCAAATACGACAATTTTGTTTATTAACGTACCCATTCAACCAAAAATGAGCTACATCGCTGAACAAAATTATCTTGTGAAAATCGGGATCAACAACGATCTCGTTTCGAGCCCATTTTGCACGATTTGCAAACCTTTTTCAGGAGTAAGTCTATACATTATGAAATGGCAAACTAAATTGAGCATAAATCAAGTGACAGCTGTCAAAAAAACCAACTCCGAAAAAAGTATTGCCAGATTGAAAACCACACGTCTAAAAAAAAACACCCTGTATATTATATAAAAGAGCTAGGTATATTTACGACATTTGAGCTTAAAGGACTTTGTCTGCAAAACTTCGATTCATGGGGACTTTGGGCAGAGGATTTGTAAGGAGCGTACCAATTTTCAGTAAGATGTGAAATTGTTCCGTTTATTTTAACTCGACTGTACAAGGCTACAAAGCAAACATCAATAATGAACATTTTCGAATAAAACAACAACAACATAAGTTCCATACCAACAACTAAAGGCTAGAGTTAAAGCTTATCCAATGGAGGTCGACAGTTTAAAAATTGACAGTCTATACATGTCGAGATGTAACTCCTCATCAACGTTTAAGGTATTTGGATGTGGTCAAGTTGTGTGATTGTCAACGTTTGGTGGGTTTGCGTACACATTCTACGTTGACAGAATATTAACCTAATCGTAGCTTTAGAGCCGTTTAAGAGAAAATTTCAAGAAAAAACCCGAAATCGTTGTCTGGTACCCGTTCTAGATGAGCTTAAACAAAAATTAAAATTTCTCCTCTAAGGTATTACATACAAATGCTGCTTGCAAGGTTTGGATAAACTTCGTCCATCACACTCACACACACAGACATAACAGCTAAATAGAGTAATTCACCGACGGACGCGACGGCATGCTTAACGAAAACCACATCTAAATCGTATATAGTTTTGATTATAACCTCAAAATAATTTTTTTCGGCATGGAATCAGTAGTAGGTTTACTTGCATTATGAAGGATTAGAAAGGGGAAATAGACATCCGGATTTTTGGTTTAAAATTCACAGACTTGTTACTTCAGCTAGAATGTACAATAATTCAATATTTTGTAATTTCCAAATTTACAAATATTATGCCCCACTGTGCACCGATTTTTTTTCTTTTTTTTTTTTATTTTGCACCCTCATCACGACAACAGCATGATTTGCATGTTGCAAAGAAAAGCGTTATTTCTCTTCGCTGAAAGGTTTGCATCATCGATGCGAAATTTGTACATCAAGGGCGTGTCAGGAAAATTAAAAACTCGGTTAGTACCTACTTTAACGTGATCAAAAAAAAAATATCTGGCTATTAAAGTATTTTTTTTTTCTATCTTGAGAAGAATAAAATCGGGGTGGCGCAGGGATAGGTAGGTAGTAGGTGCTACCCACCCACCTCTAACTTACCACCAATATTTAAAATAGGTACCTATATAGGTAGCTATGAAACTTTCGTAAAGTTTTTTTTTTCATCGTAATTTTTTTTTTTAAACTTGTGCCATAAGAAAAGTGCGGTTTCAAGTGAGTTTGTCTACATTTTATATGTATGTATATATGTGTGATACTGTGTGTGTGTGTAAGGCAACATCTCTCACCTGTGACAGGTGAAGTTATTAAAAATGCACACGTAATTAGCGAGATGGCGCTGCTCCTGTGCTAAGCTAACGTCACTGTCGCCGTTACCGTCACCATCACCATCACCATCATCATCTTCGTCGACGTTGTCGTTCGTTGTTGTTGTTCTATTACATTCTGGTAGTAAAATGTCGGAATGCATTCACTTCACAATGTTACAAAGTTTTTTGAGAGGCTAAAAGGACACTGAGCGGTTCACCGTGCAGGAATTTCGTCATCGTCGTCGTTGGCGTCCTTGGCGTCGCGTCGCTTTCTCGTAACCGTAACCGTCAAGGAAGGATGTGTCTTTCAAAACTTGTAAGTACACATGTCGCTCAGTATAAAACCCTTCAAATTTACTATACCTACAGTGGGAACCTGTTTGTAGGTGAGGGCTGATGGTTCTATCAGGACGCCCTCTCTCTCTCTCTCTCTTCTTATAATGAAGAAGAACAAACTATGTATGATGTGTAGGTATGTGAGTACCTAACTGAATGTGCAACTAATGCAGCTAGGTAGGTATGTATGTGGAAAAATGCTTTCCTGGGCAAGATTGAAGGAGAAACAAATATTAAAAAAAAAGAAAAACCTAACGGAATTCTACCAAAGTCACGTTGCATGTAGCTAGTTGTTGTTAAATGAGGTTTTAGCATAGCATTAGGCATATACAAATCTTTATACTCCCAGTTATAGGCGTGTGTTTGAGGGGAAGCGAGGTGAAGGTAGAGGTTCTTTTGAGGTAAGTGTCCTTGTGAACAGAGCCATATAATTAATACGAAGTGCCTACTTTTTTCTATCACATCGAAAGGTGCATAAGTGTAAGGATATGACATAGTGCATGACAACAATCTATTTTGTGTATGGCTATGTAGATATGTCCGTAATCTTTAGTATGTGGCCGTGTGTTTGTCATCTCTGACATTCAACACAATAGCGTATCTCATCTGTGACATAGTATAGTCCTTCTTTAATATTAATGTGTGTAGTCCTAGATTTGTAGGCACAGGATATTGGATTTATTATATACATACATATTTAGGTACGTATGATCATTGCTTGTAAAAGCGCGGAAGTATAATATATATGAAAAATTTAAACAAACAAGAAAAAAGTCCTGTTTCATTTCTTTTGTTTAACATATACGTAGGTACGTATACACATCATTATGTGTGTAGGAAAAAAAATGACTTTGTTGACAAAGTAGCTGCTGACTTGAGCTCCCCACAAAAACCTTAGCACTACATGTATGAAGGAGTTTCTCTATTAAAAAGAGCTAACTCCTTAAAAGCACTTAAAAGCCAAGTTACTTTGAAGGCTGGATGAATCGCTAGATGCATTATATAGTAAAAAGAATCAAGAAAAAAAAAACAGAAAACATTTTAATGCGCCACATAGAGAGAGATTCCCTAGGGATCTTGCTATACAAAACACACAAAAGCCAAAGCCAAACCCAACAGCCCCTAAAACCACCCAGCTCCTTTATAACGGGTGATTTTTTGGCTGGTTTGGTTTTGGCAACACTGGTTTTGACAGCTGACGTGTGTTTAGTACCTTGTGTCACTGTCAAACAGCTTCAGTTTGGTTTGCAATTTAACCATGGATCGTCTTACAAATGAACAACGCTTGCAAATTATTGAATTTTACTATCAAAATTCGTGCTCGGTTCGAAATGTTCATCGCGCGCTGCTTGTGTTCAGCGATGAGGCTCATTTTTGGTTGAATGGGTACGTAAATAAGCAAAATTGCCGCATTTGGAGTGAAGATCAGCCAGAAGCATTGCAACAGCTACCAATGCATCCCGAAAAAGCCACTGTTTGGTGCGGTTTATGGGCCGGCGGCATTATTGGGCCTATTTCTTCAAAGATGATGCGAATCGCAGCGTTACTGTCAATGGTGAACGCTACCGAGCGATGATAACAAACTTTTTTTTGCCCGAAATGGAAGTTCTTGACTTGCATGATATGTGGTTTCAACAAGACGGTGCCACATGCCACACAGCACGCGAAACAATGGCGCAATTGCGAGGCGAGTTTGGTGAACAGTTAATTTCACGTTTCGGGCCGGTCAATTGGCCGCCTAGATCGTGCGGTTTGACACCATTAGATTATTTTTTGTGGGGGTATGTCTAGTGGGGGTATGTAAGGCTAATGTCTATAGGGACAAGCCCGCTTCGATTGACGCACTAGAAGCCAACATCCATGCATTCATTCGTGAGATACCGGCCGATATGTGTGAAAGAGTATGCCAAAATTGGACTCAGCGGATGGGCTACCTGAGACGCAGCCGCGGTCAACATTTGCATGAAATTATCCTTAAACATTAAATTGCAAGGTTCAAACTATCGATTCAAATAAATATTTCATTCATTTTTTCGAATTGTTTGTGTTTTTTTTTAAAAAAAAGTTCTAAACCTCTTAAAAAATCACCCATTATATTGAAACAAGGATGACGCCGACGACGACGTCGACGGTGAAAATTGTGAAATTGATTGATGCCAGAGAAGAACATCATACTAGAATTGTATATTTTGTATAAAGTTTATATGTATAGGTAGGTACTAGGGACACCCATTGGATATATGTATAGGAATATGATTAATTACTTGGATGCTTTTGAGTGGAAGTTAAAAAGCTGTTAAGGGTTATGTTGATGCTGATGTTGTCATTTTGTATTATTTTATTTTTTTTTTTTTTTTTGACGATTGTATTCTCGTGTCTGATAAAAGTGCAAAACACACACTATATATCAACTATAACCAACAACCAAAAACAAACAACACAAAATCTCAATAGGTTTTGTTTAATTAATCGAAAGTGGAGAACTATTTTGTTCTACTAACACTTATCTGATATGTTTCATCAATTTTCCTTCATATAAATAGAAAATAGCTACAGATACAGTTATGTGTCTGTATATGCATGATGAATATATTCAAAATGAATGCTGACATATTCATTTGAACTCAATTTGTTCGTTAATCGAAGAATGAAGATATATACCCAACTAACAAATAAGAAACGATACACACAGATACCCACATACTTATACATATTTCTTGTATAGAATAAACTGTGGCAAACGATGATGGGTTTTAATTTGCAACCACAGTTGTTGGCAGCAGCATTAATTAGTCAAATGGATGATAAATTGGTTGAGTTTGTGGTTCTTTTAGGGATAATATGTATTAAAACATATATTTTATGAGAAGCAATTCAAACGTATATAGGCACATGTATAGTATATGCGATATTATTTTGATATGAGCGATACCCTCTAAGCCACAGATAAAGTTTAGATTGATTGAATCAAAGCATTTATAACAAAAACAACAACACACACATATAGAAATTAATCTGCTAATTACTTTGGACATAAACCATCAGGATACAAAATTGGACAGAAGCATCCTTTACGACTGGGTGGATTTTCTTTAGACATATAGAAGCTATGGTTTTTGATTTTCCCAAGAAAGCTTATGTTGCCAACAATTAATTGTACTCGTACTGTGCCTTCGCCTGTCAGCTTCAATTGCCTACATTTCAACGCTTCAACAAAATGTTATCAATGTGAATAAAATGTACATATTCAAAGTGGATGGAATCATTCGGGTCTTCTTCGATACTCTGCTCCACAGCAGCAATAGCGTCTTCTATGCGCACTGTACGGCGGCGTCTCTGAGGATGCATATTATCCACTAGAGTAAACGTGGTGCGAAACCGATCCATGGTTGCTCGAATTTATGCGTTTATGTCGACTGAATATTGGACGCAGCGCGCGATGCGTCGCGCGAACCGAACCATTTTTTTGGTAATAAATTGGTATGATTTGCAAACGTCTATTAATTATGAAATGGCAAATCAAACTGAGCATATATCAAGTGACAGCTGTCAAAAAGACCAACTCCGAAAAAAGTATTGCCAGATTTAAAACCACACGTCTTTGCAAACGTTGTTCAGGAGTAAATCTATTAATTATGAAATGGCAAATCAAACTGAGCATATATCAAGTGACAGCTGTCAAAAAGACCAACTCCGAAAAAAGTATTGCCAGATTTAAAACCACACGTCTAAAAAAAAAACACCCTTTACAATTAATATTCAGGAAACAGAGTCTCTAAAAGAACACATGCTCCCGCCGGATGTGATAACTGAGAAGAAGATTGAATGGGCCATCGGTTCATTCTTAAATCCGTGAGACTGGATGGTATCTTTCCCAAAATTTTACAACAATGTGACTATAATATGACACCACTCACAAAGAAGATATTAAAGATCGTTTGAAATGGGGTTATAGCCCAAAATCGTGGCGTGAAGTAAAGGTTATCTTTGCCCCTAAAAAGCTGGTAAGCCCAGTCATACATACGCCAAAAACTTAAGGCTGATCTGTCTCACTTCTTTTACATATGTTGAAAGCATTGAAAAGACTGATAGATGTCCATATTCGATGGACGCTTACGCAGGATGTTTTATCTCCAGCGCAGCATTTTTTTTTTATATGCGCGTACTCAAGGGGTTATGACTACCCTTATGTTGATAAACAGAGTGCTAGCGTTAGGAAAATAGGGAGGGGCTTATAAAAGATACCGATGCACATTGGTTTTGAATTTTTGAATATTACAATGGGAGGGAAAAAATAGAGCTAGGCAAAGCATTCCACATTCGAGTTGTGCGGCTAAAGGGAAAAGTGTAGAAACAGCACTTCACAGTGTTGTTTTGACAATAGAAACATTTTTAAATAACAAGGAATACACCCTAGCTGCATTCCTTGATATTGAAGGAGCTTTAAATAATGTACAGTATGCAGCTGTTGAGAGTGCCCTTGGAGAACTTGGTGTTGATAATAAAGCCATCATTGATTGCATGATGTGTATGCTGTAAAACAGACGTATTTACTCAGGACTCGGAAGGAGCAAGATAAAGGTAATAACATCTAGAGGAACACCCCAAGAAGGAGTCCTCTCACCACTTCTCTGGCTTTACGTCATGAACGTCTTACTGAACAAGCTTAAATACAGTGGGGCCAAAGTAGTAGCTTACGCGGACGACTTAGCACTAAAATTCCTATCCACTATTAGTGAGCAAATAGAGTTCGGCTTGTCCATGGTTTGTACCTTGACAAAGAGTTGTGGTCTAACGGTTAACCCGTTAAAACCAGAACTAGTCCTTTTCACAAAAAAAAAGGAAGCTACCCGTCATCAATATTCCATCGATTGATGGTATTCAACTAAGGATTTCAGATAATGCAAAGTAGCTAGGAGTAATCCTAGACAAAAAGCTATCCTGGAGTCTGAATATTAAAGAAAGAGCTCAGAAGGCAATGTTTGCCCTCTACTCCTGCAACATAATTTTCGGAAAAATCTGGGGACCTAGTCCAAAATTAGATTGATACTAAGTTATGGTTGTCTAGTCTGGTGGAATGCGGCAGAAAAAGCTACCAATCTTTAAACTTTAACCAAAGTACAAAGAATGGCATGCATAGGGATCACAGGAGCAAAGGGAACCACCCCTACAGAGGGGCTAGAAGCTAGACTTAATCTTAGGCCTCTTGACATATTTGTACAAGAATTAGCAGGAAAGGATGCACTACGAGCTACGACTAAGCAAAACAAATGTCTGGAAACACAGTCAAGTAGGCCACGCTCAGATTCTAAACAAATATATAGGTATAGTGTCTTCTAACTTCCCTAGTAGACAAGAATGGGAAGTCACACACACATCAATGACCAAACAGTAGCAGTCTTTACCGATGTGTCAAAAATGGAATGTGGAGTGTGAGCGGAATTCTATGCGGACAACCTTGACTTGACATCTCTTATAGACTCCATGACAAGAGCAGCGTTCCAAGCTGAGATTTTGGCAGTAACCAAGGCTGCTGAACGCCTGTAGATGTTGGCGATACCACAAGCTGATATAACCTTCTTTATTGACAGCCAAGCAGCCAGAAAAGCATATTCTGCCATAGAAATAAAATCGAAGTTTGTTTCCTGCTACCGCCAAGAGCTCAAGGTTCTTGGCTCCCAGCATTACGTTAGGATCTTTTGGGTTCCTGGAAATTAGAGAGCAGACGAGCTGGCACGAATTGGATCATCAAATGATCTTATCCAGACAAAACTTAACATAAACGCACCAATCTGCTCCTTCAAATAGACTGTGGCAAGGAAAATTCTTCAGAAAACAAATGTCAGATGGACCCTTCTCGACTCTTGTGCTACCAAAACAACTTTGGCCGTAATTTAACAAGGGGAACACAGATAGGACCTTAACACTAAATAAGAAATCACTGTACTCTCTTGTAGGTATCTCTACCGGACACAACCTGCTAAAGTACCACAAGAAAGAAACTGAGTCTCAGCACGGATGATTTATGCAGAGGTTATGGCAATGAAGAAGTACATTAACGGCCATATTATTCACTCGATTCATCCAGATTGAAAATTCAAATTCAGATTTAAAGCATAAAAATTCAATGTAAATACATCTGGATTTAAGTTTTAATCTGGATGTATCTAGTGAATAATATGGCGGTAAGACTCTTCTCACAGCCCAGCACTCTCGCAACTAAGAAATAAACACCGCCCTCCAACTTATCTGGTGTGAAATTGTCGAAATACATTAATGCCTCTAGATGGCTTTATAATCCATGAGAACATAGGTTAACTTATTAGGAGCGTCCAATCCTCCAGGGTATCACAAGGGATCTACATGGATCTAAGTGTGATAGGAATAAGATCTTCTATCAGCCCAATTGCCTAACATGGTATAGAAAATTGTAGATTCATGTGATTGTAGTTAAATCTCTTGCATCGTATCAAATCGATATTAGATGTCAGGTGGAGCTCTTAACCTGCTTTTGCTTTTCGCAATGTTACAAGAAACACAGAGTGACCAATTTAAATTTATAAGGAACAACATGCATTTTTTTTGAGAACTAAAGTCCTACAAAATATATGCATAAATGTTGGTTCGAAAAACTTTTTTCCCTTTTTTCTTTAATCCGATTTCTTGAGGTAGAAAATACACAACATAACTTAATTAGACCCCACATTAATGATAACCGATTATAAAGCAAAACCTTAGAATGATATTGATATAATTTCCAGGATTTCGTCCTTGTTACAAATAATATGAAGAATGAGCAAAGAATTTTTGAAGAGTTAACATTTTTTGTGCAAAAAAACGAAAAACGAAAAAAATCAATCATCAACGGATAAGTACATCACTCATCCCATCATAGTCCCAATTCAAAACGACACTCTTTCCCTAGAAAAAAAAGACCACTAACTCAAAATTCCCGGAGGATTTCCGGTTGTTGAAAATTTCCTTCTCTTCCTGATCAATTCACTCGAACACATGTTGACCCAACAATAAATATTTATCATGCCAAATATTCATGCTGAGTTAGCATATTTCTTATAATACATCCTATCCTGATGCCTATATATACCTAAGAAGATATGGAAGTAGACCCTTTTTCATCCTTCTATAATCCCTATCAATGTGACATAGCTTTAGGCACGGCTAAAACATATTCCCTTGATCCTTTTGCAAACGAAGGAAATATGTTTGCAAAATAGCTCTGGGTTGTCTGGTCGAGCGTAAGTGGTGGCGGAGCGGATAGTGCGGTGGTTGAGATGATATTATTTATAAGCAAATCTAGAGAAGTGGAAATATTAAGGACTAATCGAAATAGGCCAAATTCCAAAAGTTATGATATCCCTATACAGCTGTTGGGGTTCACCTGGCCTTCAATGGACTTTATTTATGTATACATCAACCAACAACCACAAAAAAGGAATAATATCCGTCGTTGCCGACGTCCGGTCCGTCGTGGCTCTTTTTTTTTGGGCGTAGAAGTGTATTGCTTCTCTGCAGCTTGCTCCTTTGGTTTTATTTCCGTTTCATCTATTTGCAATTTAACATTTGTACGCTTGTCCAATGCCAGTCCATATAGTGTCGGCACACCTCAGTGTTTGCATCAGTCGTACAGTCATGCGGTGGTAAGGTGAAGTGTTGTCCTTCAAAACGGCCCTAGACTGAGGATGCTTTTCCACCTATTTATATGCATGCTGCCTGACCGACCAGTCGGCACGAAGGGGGGACTACTCTAGCACCTGGAACCCATACTCCACCCTCTTATCCTTTGGCTCATGCAAATTTTCTACAGAAATCAGCAAAAAGTATCCGGGTTACTGTATATTGTAGGTATACGGTGCTATTGCGACACCGGCCATTTAGTGATGGACGGACATTAACCTAACGTCAGCTTTTACCCGATACACACTCCTCGCACACAGCCATAACCTCTTGGATAAGGCCAAAGTTGTTTAAGTCCTCGACGAAGCCTATAATTCGAGTGATTTATGGCCAACTCAGGGATCTAGAGCCGACTGAAGGTTAGGTATTTAATTTACCTCCGAAACGGTACACTCCCATACCAACCTAAACACTGATGGAGAAATGGAAAGGAAAAACTTTCCCTCAATAGACTGCAAAGTATTTTCATAACAAAAGCCTTCCTATGCGCGTGTAGGATGTTCGTCCTTTGTACACGGCCACGTAAACGGGACCGGTCGGTGGCATGACGCGGCGGGGCGGCGGCGGTGGTATAAGGAATGGGAAAGAAAGATGGAGTGCATAGAGTCGGTGGTCCGACTAACATAAAGGGTGATTTTTTGGCTGGTTTGGTTTTGGCAACACTGGTTTTGACAGCTGACGTGTGTTTAGTACCTTGTGTCACTGTCAAACAGCTTCAGTTTGGTTTGCAATTTAACCATGGATCGTCTTACAAATGAACAACGCTTGCAAATTATTGAATTTTACTATCAAAATTCGTGCTCGGTTCGAAATGTTCATCGCGCGCTGCTTGTGTTCAGCGATGAGGCTCATTTTTGGTTGAATGGGTACGTAAATAAGCAAAATTGCCGCATTTGGAGTGAAGATCAGCCAAAAGCATTGCAACAGCTACCAACGCATCCCGAAAAAGCCACTGTTTGGTGCGGTTTATGGGCCGGCGGCATTATTGGGCCATATTTCTTCAAAGATGATGCGAATCGCTACCGAGCGATGATAACAAACTTTTTTTTGCCCGAAATGGAAGTTCTTGACTTGCATGATATGTGGTTTCAACAAGACGGTGCCACATGCCACACAGCACGCGAAACAATGGCGCAATTGCGAGGCGAGTTTGGTGAACAGTTAATTTCACGTTTCGGGCCGGTCAATTGGCCGCCTAGATCGTGCGATTTGACACCATTAGATTATTTTTTGTGGGGGTATGTCAAGGCTAATGTCTATAGGGACAAGCCCGCTTCGATTGACGCACTGGAAGCCAACATCCATGCATTCATTCGTGAGATACCGGCCGATATGTGTGAAAGAGTATGCCAAAATTGGACTCAGAGGATGGGCTACCTGAGACGCAGCCGCGGTCAACATTTGCATGAAATTATCTTTAAACATTAAATTGCAAGGTTCAAACTATCGATTTAAATAAATATTTTATTCATTTTTTCGAATTTTTTGTTTTTTTTTTTTAAAAAAGTTCTAAACCTCTTAAAAAATCACCCATTATTAGTTGGATCACCATTTGTGAAATTTCCTGTACCCTATTGCTCTCTATGTTTGGACAGCGAGGGGAGAGGGGTAGGCAAATGATGGATTGTGTAAGCTCTCTATGCCAAAGAATGGCACGATGGTCTATGGGGCTGGGTCTTTCTGTCGGATGTTAATCATTTTGCCACGTTTTGGTAGCCATCAGAACTTGAGTAATGTGGTGAGAGAAAGACGGAGAATAAGAGAGAGAGAGAGATATGACTTCAATAAGGCATTGGATTGTATGTTAAATTGACAAAGGATGGACAAGTAACGCTCTGTGTGGAGAATTCAGTTTTGTCAGTGCGGTTCTAATAAGCTCTTGAAATTAATGTGATTTTGTTAGATTTGATGATAAGGTGATGGGAGTGGTGCGGGCTTTGTACAAGGTATGACTTCGGAGCAGTAAAATTTTATCATTAAGACAATATGTTCTCACATTTTAATATGTAATTATATAGCCAAATGTCACTGCGTATATGATGTAATCATAGTTGTTATACTTACTGGAGTTATAAGTTTGTGGGAATTTGATTTAGAAATCAGTAACTTACCTGGAAAGAAAGAAAATATGAAAATATATTAATATGTATATTGAAGAAATTTCTATTAATATTTGTTAAAGATAATATCAAGAAAAGAAACATGAACAGTTAAAAATCAAAAATGGCCGCGATAATTGTATATGTAGGTATAACAAGAGACCCAATTTTGTTACTGAACTGACACTGATACTATAATGAACATACATATATATACATAATTCACATAATACTCTAATATAATCAAATTTAGTTTGAATAGTATAATAGAACACGTATTAAATAAATAACTATTCTAAATTTAAAAGTGGTTGTTTTAGTTATACTTTTTATATTTCAGTTAAGTTACTACCGTGACGTAAGAAGGCCGGTGGCATATTTACCTTAAATTTGATGCAGTGAAGATATGAAAATGGAAAATATGAAAAACAGTCAAAAATTTCAGTTTTAAATTGTTACGGATGTGACAACACAATGTTACATGTGTGACTAACTATAATTTTAATTCATGAATAGAATAAAATACATGAAATTTGAATGGAAAATTATTGTCATTATTTTTTCTTTGGAAAATTAAGCATTTATTGGTTAAAAATAAAATGATTTATCGCTTCCAAGGGACAAATAGCCACTTAAAATGGATGAAATATCCTTAATAGTGGAGATTTCCTACGAATTTTTTCCTGCCACTTTGATTTTCATATCTATAAAGAATAAATCTCAAAATTTGATTAAAAATAGAACTGTAACGGGTGTGACACTGCTTATGGACTTTAAATTCGAGCTCAACTTTGTTTTCAATCTCAAAATTAGTTGAAAAACATTACTGTAACGGGTGTGACACGAATTTTGAACCATAAATTCGAGCTCATTTAAATTTTCAACCTCAAAATAATAAAAAAAAAAAAACTTTACATATTCGTGTTACAGTTGTGACACTCGTCACTTAATGAATCAACTGCGCCAAAAGTCAGTTTTAAATTGCTTAAAAGCTACATTACACTAAAATGGAAATAAGCTAATCGAAACACAGCTTATGCTAACAGTAAATGTCTTCTGGAACAATGAACTGCTAAGTTGTTTTCCCAATAAATAGAGATGATATGAAAATAAAAATGAAAGACTGAAGCTCATTTAATAATTCCAAGCAACTTTTTGTCCGTCAAATTCATCCCATAGATTCTTCATTTTCATGAAGATGAGAGCTGGCTTATAAGGAAGCAAAAAGTGGAAAATCGTAATTTGGGATTTGCTTGCTCATTTTTTTGGAAGAAGAAAATTTACTCAGAAATATAAAATGAATTTGCCGTCTGCAAAACTCAAAACGAAGAATCTTGCACTCTATGCATTCAAAACGATTTGGAAATAACTTCATTCCATGAAAAAGATATCATTTTGGCTTTCATAATTATTAATACAGTAATTTCCTATAAATACGCTCTAAGCGAAAAACTTATCAAAAGTAAACTTGCCGAAAAGTAACAGAATTTATTACTCTAAACAAGAAGATACCTACCTTAGGGATACAGATAGCAACAGTAACTGAAAGTTATTGAAATCAAAAGTTTAGCCAAGAGGAAAGAGTGTAAAAGATAATTATAAAATTTAGATATAAGAGACACCTTCCAGTCTCTCTGTTTAAATCAATTTAATTTTGTCAAGAGTAACACCAACTTTGTTGTCTTTTTGTTGTTTAAAAAAAAAAAAAAAACCTTTTCGCAACATTTCTCGCTTCACATACATTTAATAAATAAGTCTTCATTTCCTTTTAGACTTCTCGTAAACACTAAGTTAATTTTAAATGTCAGCTCATAGCGAAATCCATTTCATAAAATGTAAGATAAGTTGCCACTTATAAAAAGATGACTCTACAAAACTCGCATCTCCGCAGAAAACAATTCCAAAATGGAAGATATATTTTTAAATTAACATATCCAGAACTCTATATTTTGTCCCATCAGGAACAAACTTAAAGCCTCCTTTATATGGCAAATGGCTCACACTATATCGTATCGTCATCGCCGACGCACAAAATCCTCCATCATAACGGAACTCATATAGATTTATCAACGAATTTACACTTCCCCTTTGATTGCTTCTAACATTTAAAAGCTCGTAAATTGGCAACTAAACGTCTGTGCAAAATATATGTCTACTCATCTGAAGGGATCCCCTAAAACGGTTTCAAACTGAAATTCATATACAGCGAGTAGGTAGGTATATATCCATCCACCCCTTTGGTGTGACAGCTTTTGGCAAAAAAGTTTTGACACTTCACTTCTAGAGCTCGCGCGTATAACGTTATCATAATCATCATCATCATCATCATCATTTGAACAACCCCTAACCTCAAAAAGTGCAGCCATAGGAGGGTTTATAAAAATTACTTATATTTATATATTCAACGCTCGAGCGATTTTTCATCATCAACATCACCATCACCATCACTATCACTATCATCGTCAGCGTTGTTCTCGTTCTTATTTTGGAAAGAAATAGAAGGAAATGAATGTTACGCTGCGGCAACGTGGCAGACAACATCTCGAGTGTGGTATAAGCTAGAGCTACCCAGGACTAAACGCAAAATATAATATCTTTGCTGATCTTTTAAGGGTATTTTTGCCAAGAAGAGAAAGAGGCTGGCTCAAACTCTGAGTTGTAAGGGTTCTGAATTGAAAAAAAAAAAAAAATTAAATGACAAAATATGAATATCTATTTTACCTATACATATATAGCGGTTAATTTTACCAAGGGAGACGGCGGCGGCGCGGCGGCACACAACACATCACAACAACAACAGCCGACTTTTGGAAGAAAATTAATTTATGATTTATATTTTGCTTATGCTTGCGACACAGCAGAACTCACGAAAAAAGGTGATACCTATGCTTTGAAAATTTGAACTATGCGTGGCGCCCAACGCCAATCTCACTCCGTTATACCACATAGCCAATGTGTTGTACCTACACCTTGGAATTGTATATCAGTGTAAACGTTCTTAGGGAGTGTTTCTTCTCACATAAAGGACGGGCGGGGTTGGGGTCTTGACTTGCAACTTTAAACCTGGGAGGGAAATATGCGAAAATACATTTAGCGACGAATAATTTACTTTGCATAAATATACATCACAACTTTATTGCCTGTCTTCATTTTATGTTATAAATTTTATTATAAAAAGTACTCTCAATATTTGCACAAAAACCTCCGCTCCGTTAAGGGATAAAACGTTCTGAGAATTTAATATAAACTTGACAGTTTTTGATGTTTAAAGCTGAAACAAAAAAGGATACTAATTGAAAAATGAAAGCAGATTTAGACTAAGCGATATTTTGTGGAAACACAAACATTTTTAGAATTTATTCATTTAACTAAATTTACTTGTTTGCGACTATTTAGCCGAACGACATATTAAAGTACCCTACAAACCTGTAGCATCAAACAGGATATTGGTATGAAAAAACCCATGAGAGATGGAACCTGCTCCAAACATGCGGCACAACTAGAAAATTATGGCCAAATTTCAATAAGCAGAGGACAGAAGAAATTATACAAATGGACAAAAAACATTTTCGTTCCCTTGTCAGCATATTCACGGGACACAACCTACGGGGATACTACAAAAAGAAAATGAGGCTCAGTACCTACTGACAACCTTTGCAGAGGGTCCAGCGATGAAGATGCACATGAGGATACCTCACACTTCCTTTGTCACTGCCCAGCACTCTGGCATTTAAGAAAGAAACACATAGGGAATCATTTCTTTGACGACTTAGAGGATCTTTCTAGAACTTCGGCTAATAGCCTTCTGAACTTCGTCAACGCTTCTAAATGACTGCACTGCTAACAGAACACATAGGTTTTTACATAAAGTTGGATACAACAAGTGTGACGGTAACAAGACTAACTGTCAGCTATTCTACCTTACCTAACCTAACTAACCTATGGTATTACTTCTTAAACCTTGGTATGCTCATAGCTCCAGAAATAGGTAACTAGAGCACAATATGATTTAATATGGCTATAAGTTGACTAATAAAGTGTAAAGTGTCACACCCGTAACAAAAATATTTATACGTTTTAATACTAGGTACAAAAACCGAAATTTATAATTTGGCGAAGCAAGAAGCAAAGTGTGACCTACTTTAAGAAAACAATTTATTGAATTCGAATATTATACTCAACTCAAATTTATAGTAAGTTTATAAGTTATGACACACCCGTAACATGTTAGCATTTCAAATCATAATCTTTCTGTTTTTCAAATCAACGGAAATCCCGTCCATATGAGAATTTATTCCATTTTGAATGGTAGTCTTTCCCACTTAAAAAAAAAATGGAATTACCATCCATTGGACTGAGAAGTAATTTCACATTTAGTGAAAATTGATTGCACTTTTGATGACAAGAATTTTTCAATGGAATTTCGTGTGTTATGTTCTATTCATTCAAAACATAGCAGATCATACCCGTAGCACTGAGTTGTCACACCGGTAACAGTTTCAAACTAAAATTATGGACAGTTTTCTTCTTTGTTCTCATTTTCTCAATTTGTGTCAAAATTTTCTATAAGTTTTTGAAGACCTGTTTATTTTTGTTCTTTTGTGAAAAAATGCAATAAAGTTGGAACCCGCCAAAAGGCCACCCAAGGTGCTATTGTCCAAGAAAACTGCTGAAAGCCTGCCTGGTGACTGAAAATAACCTAAGCGAAGCTACGGAGTTGCGTGAGCGTGACAGAAAACCCTAGAAGCGAGTTAAAGTCCTCTCCAGCCCCTTATTAGCTACATCCGGAGTCCCACAAGGCGGTCACGTAGGTCCTATTCTTTTTATTCTTATCATTAACGACATTGACATAGATGTTATACATTCACTTGGTTTATTATGTAAAGAAGATATAATTCTTAAAGCCAACTCAGCTTTTTCCAAGACTTCCCAAACGCTATGTGACGCGATCCTTATATATAACCTTTGTTCGCAAACTCTTGTCAAGACTGGTCCCCCCCATATCTCAAGAATTGAGGGCTTTCATCGTCGTTTGCTTCGATTTGCCCTTCGTACTTACTGCAATGATCCTTTGATCCTACTCTACTTAAATCCACTGGAAAAACGAAGAGAAATAACTGAAAGCCTTTTCATAAATCGACTTCTCTCAGGTTACATAGACTGCAGAACTCTTATCTTTTTTAAAGACAAACCCCCATAATCTAAGAAATCCCCATCTCTTCTCGTGTGCTGAGGCCTTAGGAGGATTAATGAAAACTTCAACTGTTTAGACTTTTACCTCAGCTCAGAAATAACTCCAAATTTGGGGAAATAACACCCCAATTTAAAAATTAATTAAGTCACCAAAAACTCATAAGATAAATTCTCAAATTTTGGGGAGTTATTTCAATTTTTGGTTGGTGGGGGGGGGGGGTATTTTTATTGGGGAGTTATTTTACGGAGCCTTCGTAGTGGCTCATTCGATTAACTATTAAAATATACACATTTGAATTATGAACCCAACATCTTTCAACTATAACCTAGGTTTTTCCAGGGATCAAGTTTAGTTTTCGTTAGCCATCTACACACCCATACACTTTTAAGAATTCAAGGTCCTGATAAACTTTAGTATTTAATTACTTCGAAGGGTATAATAAACAAACTTGGTAGTTAAATACGTTAAAATCAAATCAAACAAGTGCAAGAAGTGTTAGAGAAATAAATATTAGTCGAAAGCTTTCGGTGTTAGCGCAGATATTGTCTTTTAATGCTTTACAATAATTCTTTCAAAACATTTCCATACAAACGCTCCTGGGTGCCGAATTTAACACAAAAGGATTCCAACGACTTTATTTACGCGGGCATCATATTCAATATAGAGACACAGACACATATATGTAAGGTAGGTATAAGTATTATACGTACTTTCGGCAATCTCAAGCTCAAATTTATTTACGAAAATGCAAAACTTGTCTTTGTAGTAGGTACCTACTAGAAACCTTTTTTGCATATCAAGTTAAATTAAGATGAAAGACAAGAAAACCAGCATTTATCTTTTGGTTTGTATTGTTTTTTATTTCCAAAAAAAAAATTCATAGCATCAAGTTCAAAGGACCTCAACACAGTTACCCTCATAAAAATCAAATTTCTAAGAATATACTTTGTTACCCTCTTTTATATCCACCTAAACAAAGACAATATAAATATATATCTACCAGATACCTACTATGCCTTCTCATTCAATGAAATGGCTTATAACACGCTCGTCTTTCTTATTAAACCTTCTTATACACCGACCGATAAGCCTCAACTGCTACAGTATTTTTTTCTTTTCAAATTCACATTTATTGTGTGAAGAGAGAGAGAACAAAATATAAAATCACAAAGGAAGTCAGGACACCTGCAAAAAATTGTATTTTTAAAAATTATATTCAACCTAATTACAGTACAGTCTCGCTATTCCGAACAATTTCAAAGCTACTTATATTTTGGTAGCAACGAAAATAATTTCTTACTTTTGTATAGAAGCCAGTGGTTCAAGGGTTAGTGTAGAACTGTCACGTCGCCGCACAGTGTGGTAGATCGCAAATCTAGCTGGACAAAATTAAAAAAAAAAGTTAAGCCACATAACTTCTGATCATTTGTTTAGTTTCTCAATACAATAGGTAACTTTTATTCATGTTTTGTTTTTTTATTTTTTACACTGATTAGGAATAATTAAGCTTCAAAGTCAGTTGTTGTCAACAGGTGCATTCAAATAACAGAGAAAAGTGTTTTTTTGGTATAACTTTGGTTTACGATTAAAAAGGCTACGGTGATTTTATTGTTATAATTTTTTTTGTTATTATTAAACTATATTTAAAGGTAAAATCTAATAATTTTTATTTAATTATTTCCATTGGAAGTATTAAAAAAAAAATATTTTTTTGAGAGGGTGAGACAGTGGAAAAAATAAAATATTTTCTTTTTTTATGTAGAGTTAAAGTTAATTATTCCGCATAATTACGCTGCAAGACTATACTTAAATTAATCTGTTAAGTGTTCACTTTAATAAAAAAAAAAATAAAAAATATTTTGCGCGTTTTTGCGACCGCCATACATTTTTCTTCACTTTTCCAGTACGACCTCCACTCTATGGCGCAAGGAAATTTTTGAAGAATGGAAAAAAAAACTCCCAAAATACATCGAAAAGACGTCGTATTGATCAATCAGAAAAAGTTAATACAAATCTTAAGGCAAATATTAATATTGTTTGCTTGAAGCCAAGGGAAAAATGGGAAAAAAGTGGAAGGCATCGCAACCGTTTTTTGACATCAAATGCGGTTTGGCTTGATGAACCTTATGTTTTACCTGAAAGCGTACAACCTCAAAATCTTGATAAAGCTGGAAGAAAACCAAAAACCTTTAATGACTGTTCTGAAAAATCAAAAAAAAGGAAGATTCAAAGTCTTTTAGAATTCAACTGACCCTCAAGAAATTGTTAAGGCTAGTGAGATAGTGCTAGTGAAATAACAGGTGTAAACAAAGAATTAATTGAACGATTTCACATTATTTTGGCAGCTTTAGGAAGTGGTTTTCAATAAACGAAGATGCTTTTGAAGGTTTCATTATTGCAACAAGAACCTTATATTTAAATGAATACCCTTGGTATGTAATGTCAGTTAGGGTCCACAAAATTCTTTTTCATGGAAAAGATATAGTAAGGTCTTGCATTCTTCCTATAGGACAGCTCTCAGAAGAGGCTCAAGAAGCCAGAAATAAGGACACGAGGAAATTTAGAGAGCTATTTACTAGAAAAACGTCGAGAGTACATACAAATACAGATCTTCTCAATCGTCTTTGAATTTCATCTGATCCATTTATTGCAAGCTTACGTCTCAATCCTTTTCGAGTTCGAGGTATAATAACAAAAGAAGTTCTTTCATTATTAACTGTTGATGCTCTTGAGGAGGAAGAATTTTTTTACGACGGATATGAAAGTGAATGACAAAGTCTATAAGTGTATTTATGTATTATTATCTGTGTTATTAATGTAATAAAGTAAAAACAAGTAAATAAAAACAATTATTATAAAATTTTTAATGGAGGCTCTACTGTAACAATAGCAATGATGAACTCCGACTTCTTTCGTAAAAATTCACTTAATAATTGTATTTATCATGAATCTTTGTAATATTTAATGATGAATTTAAGAAACCAAATTTTTGTCTTAAAAATATCTGTTTTCCTGCCAGTGAGACTTTTAAGTTTTGTTCTGTTTTTATTAAAAAAAAATAGTTTAAAAAAAAAAAATACTATTTGTTTATAATCATTAATATAATTGGAATCATTTTGTATCAAAAAAATTTGCAGAAATTTAAACCAACGCGAGTTATTAATTTTGTCCAGCTAGATTTGTAATCCACCACACTGTGCGCCGGATCGAATCTAAAGGTATGGTACCTAAAAACACAACTTTTTACGGGTTTGCTTCTTGCCCTCCAAAAGTAGATAAACCCTCCAAAAGTATATATTTTGTCATGAAAAAGAGCTGTAGCGCCTCCATTTCATTTATTTATGTACATACATCACCATTAATAAAAAAATAAAACCCTATCTACTCGTTAACACACGTGTAAGCTGGCACACGGATAGGGAACTTGTCTCCTTGATAACTTTTATAAATAAACATATATTTGCTTTATGATATTTTTCCAGTCTTATTGAAATGGAAGTACGGCAAGACTTCATCAAAACGAAGCAACATTTCACTATGTGTCACAAACATGCACTGATTTATGAAAGCTATGATAAGGCGTTAAAGTTATCCGCTCGCTATTACATGTCACAGACCATTCCACATTTATTAATATGGATTACAAGTTGACAGATGTATAAGGTCTATAACACCGTTATTTGCCTTTTATAAATAGAGAGATAAATAACTGCTTCTTTCAAGAACAATAAACCTTCAATAGTTCAATAGTATAAAAAGGACTATCTTACAAATGTTTCCCCTTATACAACGATAAGCCCTTAAGGTTTTTTTTAGCTCCGATAGCCATATGAAAATTTGATATCATGTCCGGTTTAGCGAGGTCGAACTGAACAACAAAAACCTCAAGCACCGATAAGTTTCATTTTCGAACTAATAACACTGGCGGGTCATCAGCACCATAGTCGTTCGGTCACCGGACTCGTCCCTTCTCGTCAACATCCTGTGCGGGTATTACACAACCCATGTTGCGCTCTCACATGCGGTGTTAGCCAACCGTTTGACTTAATTTCTTCATCCTGCCTACAACCTTTTACCAAAATCGATGTAATATGATAACCTGTGGTGGTTGGGTTATTTTACATATACCTACCTATTGTAAGTATATATCTTTACCTTCCTCCTCGTCTTCATCATCATATTATCTACCTATCTTTATAGATCCCTCCCTGGTTTTCGTATTTGGATGGTGATGAGAATGTATACCATCATATCCTTCTTCCACTTGGCTGCCTATAATCGATTTTGGCAAGATGAATATACGATATACCTTACCTACCAATTCCTCTTACCGCACCTGGTTTAGAGGTATTTCGAGGTTTAAGGGAAAAAAAAGAAACATAAAATCTCGGCCTCTGGGCTAAAAAGTAAGGAAGTTTTTTCTCCCTCATCCTTTTGACGTTTCAGTTCCATGATTATGCATGAGCATAATATCAAATTACAAACAAGTGCACGTCTATAGGTAGTTCGCTGCCACAGATGGCCCGGTTTTTTATGAGCCAGATCCAGAGCCTGTGTTACCTGAAACTGTTTTTATTATTTTTTTTGTTTTTTGTATTTTTATGAGACACACTATATGCATGCGGCTCTTTGTTTTAGGACCAAGGTGGTGCTGCTGGTGGCATCATATCCTTGAAAATTTCGATGGCACCATCACCTTCATATACGAAGTAGTTGCCTTTCTATTGTTTCCATCCATTGCACGTGGTGTAGGCTTCCCATGTTACAGACATTGAAGCGAGCAAATAAAGAGTGCTCCTGATGGTTTGTGTTCTGTGATTGAAAAGAATCTCTCCAAACCATTCAAATGCATCCACTGATTCCCATCCAATACACTTCATGTGCGTCATAGGATTTTGATTTAATTTCGTCCCAATAAATTGTCATTGGCAAGGATCTGTTCTGTATAGGTTTGTTGAAAACATCATCGCACGGAGACAGAGACAGAGACAGATACAGACACAGGTTGCCGTCAGCTCTCATTTGAGATTTGGGTGACTGAATGAAGTCAGTATGTCGGTTTGGGCTTTGAATATGTGAAAGCCAACATGGTGCAGCAGTGGCATATCGCTTCTGCTGCAAACAATTATGTAGGGAGTTCTGTTTCGAGCAGCAGTAGGTATAGTGCAATCCAGATATATGCAATATGTTCTAATGATGTTTCTAGCAAAATGAGTGCGGGCGACAGGAACATTGTGAAGCAATCACATAAAATTCCCAACGAATACAAGTTTATGACGTCTCCCAGAGTGTAACGAGTCTGCATATATATTTTTCATTTGCCAAGAAGGATCTTCATCTTCAATCCTCACACCCAACGTACATCCTGGTGTCATGTCAGTGGGATGGGTAACTATAGTATATGTGTACCTCTATATGTTTGGAATTCACCTGTGAATAGGAACTGTCTTAAATGTGACAAAAACTTAATCCATTTCGGTTTGTAGGAGTATAGAAGAATCCAGTAGTTTTAGAAGAACACAAAAAAATACCCACCTAACCGAGCGAGAAGTGATTCATCATAACAACAAAACAGTAGACATATACTTGAAACAGTCCATTAGTCAATGCCAGAAACTTCTCAGGCAGGACCATGTTTCTCTCTTTCTCTGGCATTCATATTCAATTAAGTCATATTTGCAGGACAAGTGATTTTGACATATACCTATGGTGGTTGCGGGTTGGTTTGGTTTTAATGTGGGAATACCTGCAACGAACTGATGGGCGGATTGGGACTTACTTCTTCCCCAATATTGATGCTGTAGCTCCAATATACCTACCTTCCTAATTTGATTGAATCCTTGCCGATAGGTATAGGAAGGTACATACTCGTACTTGGTATAGGTAGGAACTATATGTTCATTAATTTTTGTGAAAATGGACATATCTGTCAGATTAACTGTAACTTTTCACCCCTTTCAATCCATTAGGGTGATCTGAAAGTGAATGTTCATTTGGACTTTTCCCAAAAAGAGACATAGACAAATATAAATATCTGGACGTAGACGCAGACGTACAATATAGAGAGATTTTTGTATTCAAGTTGTGTTTTGCGTTTGCTTTTTCTAGACCACAAATAAATCGATTTGAAGATCTTCTTCTATAGTCCATTAGATTGTTCAACAATTCAATTCAAGTCAGAATAGATGGAACTTTCCTTTGGGAAACTTTGTCATTAAATAATATATACCTACCTATAGTATTTGTGAAAGTATTTTTTGTGTGCTTTTTGGTAGAAAATGTGTCTCAGATTAATTGAAAGATCCATTTAATTTTATTTAGAGAAATTGACTTTTGCTTTACTTTGGGTTACTACTGGGGATTTTGTTAATGTATGCCTATCAGGATGTTCTTTGAAATGTATAAGGAATATGACATGGGTACTCTCAATAGAGTATTGACATTGTCAGAGGTCCAATAATTTATAAATTTGCATTCAGGAAGGTGATGCTATCTATATAATTGGATTAAACAAATGATTACTTAATCTGCTTTCTTCAATCGGAAGTTGATTGGTGAATATTTTCGGGATGGATTGAATTTAACAAAAGTATAAAATATTTATCCAATTTGAAAGATTAGGCTTTACCGGCTTTTTGTTTAGATTCATAAGCTTCATTCGGTATTAAGGAGCACCGGAAAAAGCCTTTCGATAGTAATTTAAACTCAGTCCAAGAAAATTTATAATAAACAATTAAGGTTGACGAGGCTGGGAACCGAAGTCAGGCTTCCGGCTTGACAGTCCTACGCACTTACCACCGTAAAAATATACATAGGTACAGTGGTAGTCAAAATAATAAAAGTGAAAAGCTATATTTTGGAAACTTAATAAATTCTTTGCTCATACCACGTTCTATGGTAACAATATATGAGGAGGAGCTTTCATTACCTTTATTTAAAGCATTTCCAGTGCCATCAATCAATTTCCGTGAGCACATGTTAAATTATTGTTATTTTCGTTCACGGAACTCAAATTTACCATGGACAAAATAATAAGAGTGGTTTGTAGATCTTTAATATTTCGTGTTTATTTCACTTGGTTCTGCAAATTCTTTGATCAAATTAGGAATTGTTTAAAGTGTATTAAATGGATTTTTTTTCTTAATGATGGCACGCATGAAGCCTTTTTCCGAGCAAGAACAGCTTTTGATCCTTGGATTTAAGAAATCAAGGCAAAACATACAGTTTTATTGGTGAGACTCTTCATAGTTCTCCATGCATTTTTGACAAGCCACTAAGGAGCGAAAACTACTTTAAAAAGTGATGGAACCAGGAAGCCGCCCAAAAAAAAATCACCAACTTTGCTAGTCAAACGAATTATTACATTTACGTTTTTAGCATCTATCGCAGTAAAAACAAATGTATCTTTGGATGAAAGCTCTCTAACGATTCGCGAACGTTCACAGGGAAGAAATGTACACGGAAAAATTGCAGTAAAGGTTCCATTCTCAAGGGCTTAGAACATTAAGTAGGGTATCTAGTTTTCTACTCTAAACCAAGTATCAGGAAACGCATGGAATTTGCAAAATGTCTTATGTAGCGACGAGACCAAGATTAAATTGTATCTATCTGATAGAGAAATATTTTGTTAGAAGACCGAAAATTGAATAAGTCTTTGGTATTGTCGTTCCATAAAATATTTTAGCATTTTTTTGTGTCTCCTGATACTTGGTTGTCGGGCTTCCCTAGACGCTTCTTCAAAAGAATTTCTTAGAAAATTTCAGAAATATTGAAAAAAATCCAATGGCTGAGATATTCCAAAACTAATTTTTTAAAACATAACCCCAAACATAGCAATTCTTTTTTTTTAAATGTGAAACATCTTGCACCACGAGTGAGTTCGATTGAATGGGACGTCGCGATCCCGCAAAAAAAAAAAAAAACAATTGATTCGTTCACAAGAATGCAATACCTTCTATGTTTTATCTAAAACACACACATCTGAGTATCGTATGAGTTTCATCACGATTGGTAAAGAAATTATCGGTTGTTCTCGGTATGGAATGTCTTTGCAAATGCACGAATGTACAAACACACAAATTATATTCACAGGGCTGGGTGAGAAAAAAGTTTAGAATCTAGAATTTCAAAAAAGCAACCGCAAAGTTTTTAATACCTTAATAAATAGAATAAGTGTTAAAACCGAAGTTTGTCCACTTCGTAGCATTGAGGAAAGAGATTAAGGGCCTGTTTCACAGTCAGAAAAGTGAGACTTGACTGTGCAATGTGAAAGATTAAGGCGCAATATCACAGTGCACACTTATATTTACCTGAATAAATGGCACTTAAGTCTCCGATGTTGGTGACTTAAGTTCAACTTACGCGGGCTATGAAACTTAGCCTAAAGTCTTAATATGGGAAACTTAAGTGCCACTTATTCCGGTAAGTGTGGACTGTGAAACTTGCCCTGAGTCTTCCACATTGTCCACTTAAGTGCCACTTACTTTGACTACGTACATAACTAGGTCTACAAATTTGTAATCTATGGCTCTTTTGCAAAACATTAGCTAACTTAGGTATAAGTTTGCCAGAGATATCGTCAGATAAGAATTAGTACAGTAAACCTAGGTCTTGATATCACGAACATTTGTTTTTGTTTGCGGCGATGGCACAATGTCCCGTTAGTATACCTACCTATCAAAATTCTGATATTCTTTTTACTCAGCGATAGAATATAATGAGTTTTCTTTTCGTTACTTCTAGGCCATAAGCTTCTAGAGATAACACAGTCGTTCCTGGACATACAGGAGTTATTGATTTGCTCTTTCGTTATTAGGTCTATCTTTCTTTTAATCACGCCAATCGCGACGTCTGGTCCCATAGCTAATGGGCTACTATTTTCCCTATTTGATACTGATCCTTTCCTTGCCAGTTCATCTGCTATGTCATTCCCTTCTTGCTATGTCCAGAAACTCAGCAGTATGCCTCGGCATTTTGCTAATGCCTTGGATCTTATAGTCTCACTGGCTATTGCTCTGATGATAGCTTAGCTGTCAACGAAAAATGTGATCTCCGTCGAGTTCAGTTTTTTCTAGTGAACTATTTCAGCCGCTTTTTCAATAGCGTAAATTTTAGCTTGAAAGACACTACACTCATCTGGAGTTTATATGATTCTCTATAAAATTAAGAGCTTCACAGCTCCCGTTCCTTCTTCCATTTTTGGCCCATCAGTGTAGAAGAGGAAAGAATGTTCAATGATTAGTGAGTTGAGTTCCCATCCATGCCTTTCGAGTATTAAAATAGAGAAGTTTTTGTTAAAGTCTATTAGGGGTGGTACGAACTCAGTGGTCACATAAACTTCGGCCATTGTGCCATACCTTTGCAAGATAGACGCATGATCATAGGTGGTGTGCTTCCAGCTTTTTGTGCATCCCAAAGAATTTTGAATTTTTGACTAAGGAAGAGGTGACGGTATGTGGTGGATTCCACCAATTCTGAGGCTTACAACGATTTCGGAGTTGCTTAATCGCTCCTCAAAGCCTTATATTCTCCATGAAACCACCAACCTTCAAAAACGAAGTTATAATCTTCGAAGACGACGAAATGCTTGAATTTGAAATTAAAGATATTTTAATGGAATAAACCCTAGGAATTGGGTTAAATGGATTTTCTTAGTCGGTTTTTAGTTCAATGGCACTCCTGGTTTCGAGAAGGATTGTTCCGTAATTACTTTCCCATTTTGAGACATAACCCCAAGTTGATTTCAACCAAATTCATTAAAAAAAAAATAAATAAGCAATACTTAAGAACAGTGGGTATAGTGTTGCGTGTGTACAATTATACACATTAAACCAAAACTCTGGACTCACGTACAATAGATATAGTCGCCTTTTCTGCCTAATTACAACCACAACTAATATAACAAAAACAACAACAAACAAATCTAATAACACTAAGAAAGCACATATTCCGCAAGTTAACATCCTTTGGCACATCTTAATGTTCCTTATATTCGTATATGTACAGTTGATATAGCAAACTACATAACAAAAGCCTTAGCGACTTAATGGAATTCTGTAAACACCACTGGGCGTCCCGTCACCATTAAGTCGTGCGCTCCACTCCGAAAAATAACTGTTTTGCCCCAATAACAACTAAGTCAATGTAAGTTTGTTCTGCTCTGTTAATGTATTTTTTTTTTTTTTTTTCTCAAAAAGTGAAGCTAATTTTCGCTACAATACACCCTATGGAAAAAACTAAGAACTACAACTACTGCGGCTGATGGCTGATGGCTATATTAAAACAAACCTTGTTACTCATAAGAATAAATTATCACCTTTGTCGAGGTGGCAGTGGGAATTGAAGGGAATAAGCACGTAAACCTTTAATTTAAACCATCACGAGACTTGAGAAGTGTGAACGGGAAGGTAGATATACAAATATTTAAAGGGGGGCAAAAAGAGAGAAACAGTAAATTCCCATGTAATCTATTCATTACACCTCCACAGGGAATCACAGTTTAAGCGTTTTCCTCCAACCGCACCTTAACACCATCCAAATTGCAAATCGCTAAGGACATAACTCTGTTTATAGGTATACGTTAGGTATAGACTGAAAACCAAGGACATTTTGTCGTCCCTGGACTTGGACTCACACCTCATAACAAATAGCACATAAATCTTTCAAGACAAATGGTATTAAGAGTAAACACAAACTGCCATTATATAAATACATATATCTATTGGTCCAAGGACTTGATTCTCCCTATAACTATACTGACTATGGGGCAAATCCACCACCACTAAGGTGTCTGATGTTCTTTCCAATATAGCTATACCTACCTATAAAGGATGTCTTCTCGGGATAAGTGTGTGATTTGTACGATGCCAAATGTTATTGATTGCTAATAAAATTTTCATGATTGTCTCCTGTTTCTCTTTACGCCAAAAGGTAAAAATGGTAATGGTAAATGGTAAATGGTAATTTTCCGGAACCATCACCCAATAAACTCCAAACAATCCTCCTCAATCTCTCGTTACACATAGCACATAGAACATTTGAAAGGACCTTCAGATTGGTGTTTTACCTAAATAGTATACTTGATTTATATTAAGACCAAGACGAAGGCGAACACTTCCATTCCATTCCATCCAATTTCCGAAAAGTTAACGAATGTCACAGAAGTAATTGTCGAAATGTTATTTATTTCATGTCCAAGTCCATCTTGGCTCATCGCATTTTGTTTGTGTTTTGTGTTGATGGGAAAGTTGGGGCGTGTTGGTATTTACATTCCTAAACTGTCTTTCTATAGGCCTAATGGGTGATTTTATGTGGATGTTGTCCTCCACCATTTATATAAAATGATGTAATCCTGATATCTGTCAGTGCAATCAATTAATAGAACATTTTTTTTCCAATTTACCACGCTGCGCTGCCTGCTGAGGGAATAGTGCGAGTATATTGGGTGGGGGGAGATGGATATCACAAAAATAACACGACATATCACAGAGATACACTCAGCTAATCAATAAATAATAAAAACAAATTAAACGTATGGATGAAAACGGCCTTTATACATACGAGTACTCGTACACACAGAAACAGATATTAATTAGTGGCTGAAAAACAGTCATATTCAGGAACGGTTTAGCAGTGAAACAAACTGCTACCAGCCAGTGGGCCCAATTTATTTTCCATCTTCTCGCCTGACAAAGACTTCCATTGGAATTAAAAAGTTTGTTCTTGTAGAATCAATCAATCTACAAGGAAATTATCTAACGTTAAAGTGTCTTTAGGTATACTCGAAAAGTTCATATTTTTTGTCTTATTCATTTGATTAAAAAAGAAATTTTTTTTAAAGGGGCCTAATTTTATCTAAGGGCCTTTCTACAAAATAAAAATTCGCCCTAGGTCGTGTTGCCTTTCCATATAAAGGGTTGATGGTTGTATTATTCACTAAATGAAGTAATTCATATGACACGAAGCAGCGGATTTTCTCTCCTCGCTCTGCTTCATATCTTAAATGGATATTTAATGCTGCAAATGAATTGTCACTTTTCGAATGCATTTTTTTATTTATTTTTTTTTTTTTCTGAAAGGGATATTACATGTGTATATATGTATGTATGTAATGTATGCACATGTATTTGGATAAACAACACGAAAAATTGCTTCGAAATCATGTATAAGCTGTAGACCGTATTCTGGACATGGTGCAAACAGAAAATCAAAATGTTAAATTGAATTACTGAACGGTTGATTACATTGCCAATAATAATGAAAACAGTGTGTGGCACAAGAAAGTTTCAATAAATTTTTTCTGATTATTTTGTGCATTTTACGAAATGTTTGCATTCAAAATCATTTATATAGTCACGAATGCATTGGTAAATATTACGTAAGTTTCGTATTTCGTCCAAAATATTGGAAACAACATTTTGAAGAATATATCTACGAAATATTTTTAAATACTTTTTCTATTCTACGAAATGGACTTTTGAACATTTTAATTTCATTTGAAAATTTGAGGAATGTTTTGACATATTACAGTGCGATGAACATCAATGGTCTTCTGAATAAAAGTTTCAAAATAGGTTTTACCGGCCTTTAGTTCAAAGTTTTAAATTGGCATTTCGTTCTGGTGATCTCACTTAGACTCATTAGTTGACTAGTGAGGGCTTTGTCAATACTCAATTTTTATTAAGGTCAGTTCAACTTACATATTTTTTTTTTCACAAAATCCAAATGTGAACTATATCCAACAAGATGTAGTTGAATGTACAAAATTTTTCGTACTTATCACTAAAATTAGTGCAACAAAAATTTACGAATATTTTTTCGTAGATTTTACAAAATGTTTGTAATACAGAATTGTTCAATTTACATAATTTCGTACTATGAACGAAAAAATGATTTACGAAAGTATTTCGTAGTGATTTTACGAATTATTTTCAATTTGAAGTATGTATTCAGTTTTTTATAGAAGAATGATTATTTGTAACTAGTAGAGTCGCCTAAATTTTGTTCACCCTATTGGCAACAAATAAGGCTTTGCTTTGTTGGGAATTGTCTAAAATTAGCTTCTTTATATATCGAGACTCTTATAGTTTTTTTTTTTTTTGTTATTTCCGAGCTATAATAATTTCCAATAAAACACATCTAATAGTCCTTAGTCAGTCATTTGGCAGTTTTACCAAAAAAGTTAAAGATTTCGATGTGCTCTTTTCGAATTTTCACTTTGCCACTTCCTATCTTTGCTGCTGAAAACAGTTTTCATTTACCTATATGCAGGTACCTCCTTTCAGACTAATTTTACGATGAAAAATTAGATTAGAGATAATCTAAAGTTTTTATTAAATTATTTTTGTCAATCATTTGCAGGACGGCTATGACTGACAAAGTCCTTTTTGCTTTTTCTTAAGATAAATCAACTATATAGTCACAAATTCCAAAGAATTCTATGTTACAGAAATATTAGCCGTGATTTTTTGCAAATCCCGAAGCGTCGCACAGTGGGGCAGCTCCATTTAGTGCGATGATATAAAGGTCAATATGTAAAACTTAAGCAACGGGAAAATCAAGTTTGGTCTCTTAAACTAAACGGTAAATTTGATATGATAAGTTTGATTTGGTTTATTTAAGACTTTTAGTGAAGAGTAGACGGGCCGTCAAAGTTAGCCTTAAAGGGGCGCAAATGGATAATTTAAAAAGTGTAAAAAAAGGTTGACTTTTAGTTCTTACAATTGTATATTTAGAATTAAGATCGATAGAAAGATAATTTAAAATGTTACATCTAAGTTTGTAAATAATGTCTTAAGTTTAAAAATTGTAAAAAAGAATTTCTGGGTATCCAAAAATTCGGAATGAAAAGAAGATATTTTGTTTACGACTTTTTTAAGGTTCTAGTTCATATCTTCAGTTGGGGCAAAAGTCAAGCAGGTCTGAGAATGGGGAAAGTTTAAGGAATATTTTGTTCGATATATGTAATTACAAAAAAATATGTAGATACTTGACTTTTCTCCCAAATTTTTTTTTTTTAAATGTTTTTAAGTTGAAACTAAATAAAAATACATAAATAAGTTAAAAAAAAAGTTGGATATATTAATATTTTTTTAATTTTTCATCAATACTGTATTTTATTTATTACTCAATTAAGTGAAGTAATGTATAAAATTAATGGGGCATATTCATAGTCACTTTTAAACTCCAGTTTATCTTATACCTGGGTTTATCCTATCTAAATAACATTGAATAAACCCCAGCCTAAGATAAACTGGAGTTTAAAAGTGACTATGAATATGCCACAATATATGCAAGTTATTTTTATTTTATCAAAAACATTAAAACTTAATTTTTTGGATTTTTGTTGGTAAAAAGATTTTCTCGAATAACTCAAAAACTAGTAAAGATTTTTGCACTTGGTTTGCAAAATCTTGCTAAAAATTGGTAAGAACATTGAATATTTAGTAAAAACATACCACTTATAGAAGCAACATTTTGAAAAAAATCAACTGCAAAATAAAAAACTACGATTTTTTTTCAAAATTTTAATTTTAAAATTTTATTTTTCAAAAACTATACACTTTTACAACTTGAATGAAAAATCAAATTAAAAAATATAGTATTAGCTTTCCAAAAAGCTATAGTGGATTACTGTACGACCTGCCTTAACTTGGGGAGCTGAATCCCCTTTCCTATACAATTTTTTTTTTTGGCTATATCTAAGAATAATTCTGCAAAATATCATCTGCGATTTATTTATTTAAAAAAAATCAAATTTTTCGTGCCTGTTTCGCGTTTAAAATAATAGGTTTTTATACAAAACTTACTTAAATTCAAGATAACACTTCGCTTTAATCATAAAATCAAAAAAAGTTGCAAAACAACACTCAATTCCTAGTGAAGTTAATTATTATCGCAAAACGACCTATCTTGCCCCACTGTGCGTCGGGGCTAAGCAATTTACATGTTAAATGCAACAACAACTAATACCCTATGTGGCTTAGCTAAGCGTGGAGAATTCTCGGGGCTTAACTTAAGCACGGAGAAAAACAGTGTTACCGGCGTGAATCCCATACTTGTTATCGATAGTTTGTGTGGAATCTCCATTTTGTTTCTGTTATGGCGTCGTTAATCCCCGATGTCGTTTTTTTTCAACCAAATCTCTCCGGTGTGCAAAAAAAAAACAAGGCTATAATTCAATTGACACCTCTGCTGCCTCTGTGTTAATTTTTCTACTCAATTTAATCTAAGTTCCAATAATCCATTCGAATATCTTAATTCCATTATAAAGGGTCCGCCAAATTACTTTCTTTTTTTTTTTTGAAAATGGCGCAAAACATCGAGTGTAGCTTCGGCTGTGTGGCACGTAGTGCCGTCTTGTTGAAACCAAATCTTGCCAATATCCTCCACTTCAATTTTTGTGAACAAAAATTCGTTCGTTCAGCGGAAGGATAAAATTAATTATCTGTCAAATCAGACATGAGCTAAGTGTTACCATTCACGAAAAAAGCACTAGTTGAAAAAAAAACATTAGATGGCGGACCCTTTACCTTCTCAATAAGTATAAAATAAATCATTTTCCTCTCTAAATCTTATAATATAACTTAATAATAAAATATGTAGCTACATCAATTAATTGAATCAGAGTTCCTTCAACTATAAATTGATATTCCATTTCTCTACATTAGGAAATATCCCCCTTGCTTGGAACTCATCATCAGATACATAATGACTTTTAAAATAAAGAACTCTTACATATTATAGTAGATATATAGGTGTAGCATCCCCCAAATTGGATAAAATCTGAAATTAATTATTTCCACTGTCTTTCTATAATAAGATCTCAATTTCTTTGGTTGCTTTCTTATTAAATTGAATATTTTGGAAATTAATTTTCTTTTAGAAATGTTTAAATAATATATTAACGAAGGGAAGTTGAGCAAAAAAAAAAAAAATTAAAAATATTCATTACATCTATGATATCCTAAAACATTTCAACCTCGTTAGACAGCGAGAGGGATAAGAAAATATTTAGTTTCCTATTTTTAAGGATTCAAAAGTATCTTGTTTCTGTTTCTGTTTTTTGTATTTTTTTTTTCTTCTGTAGTTTTATTTGTTTTACAAAGAAATCTCTCTTTTTCGTTGGAATATGTCGCCGTCTATCATTGGATGGATGGATAGATAGATAGATAGATATCCTTGAGATACCCTCAGGGAGCTACTGTCCATCCAACATCCTTCAGCTACAACTGACTCACTTCACTTATACGTGCTCTTGGATTGCTCTCATCCTCCTTTTGTATATTCTCGAAAGTAACAACTTATCCGGACGATATACACACTACACACTGCAACACAATATGTATGATATGTAAGTGTTTCCTTCTTGAAAAAAAAAAAAAAAAAATACCAAAATTGAAATTATACATGTTGTGTGGCTTCATATATCCTACCCATACATATGTATATATTTCGTTTATAAATCAACGACAAAACGACATTTTCAGGATATCCAAATGTCACTTTATCGGTCGTCAAACTCTCAATTCAATTTCGGTCTCACTCTGAGTATATGCTATATGCTCGGTTGTTTATTTCAATTTACATTGCAGCTAGAGAAGATGAAATGAAATTTTCAATGTTTTTCACCTTCAAATTCTTTGGCAGGACCAAACATAAAAATACAAATATAAAAAAATAGAAATCTAGATTTCAAACAGGACTGTGATTGCGGAGTGGAATGCTGCTGCACAACCCTTTGTTGCCTGCAGCAGCAGCCTTACCGTGAAGTGCAAAAACTGATTTAACTCACCACAGAACAATGCATGTAGGAATTTCAAAAAGTAAAAATAAATAAAAAAAAAAAAAATATGTCCACCTTTGCCACATATATACACTACACATCAAGGACCACCTTTTCCTGTCCAATACCTCTTTCGCATATACTCGTACATATGTATGTAAAGGATTCCCTGAATTGCAATAGTTGTGTTACTTTCGACAACGAACGGCCATAAACACAAACCATTTTGTTGGGTGAAATTTTTTAAATGGAATTCCATTTCGATTGGATTTCAGTGTTTTTGAGGTTGAGTGGTGGTGCATGGTGCATGGTGCATCCATGATTATCGAGAGGGGATAAATGTTGATGATTTACCCATCAACACATGAAATTGCGGCAAACAAATAAAATGCAACACACACAATATGTATTTCGATGGCATGAACAAGAATGCTTTTTACGTGATTGTGGTTGGGAGTTTTAAGGCAGGGTGCTGAGCTCATGACATACCTATACTCAAATTCAAAATATCACCGTATTTGCGTAGGTACCTACCTATGTAGGTGTAGTGGTTCGAATTTAGTTATAGAAAATTCATTAAATTATTTTGTTTTTATAAACAATTTCGATTCGGTGTTAAGTTTAGTTGTGATTTTGAAAACCCTTTACGTGGATAACGTAAAAATTATCGTAACACATTATCTGTTACAAAAATTCACACATATATATACATAGAGGGTCGTTTGCGTTTCAGGTATTATTGTAGACAACATCTGATGATATAGCAACAGGATGTTTCGAGTCAGAAAATAGAACAAAAAATGTATATATTTATAGGTGGTACGTTAGGTATGGTCTGCAGCCGCTCGCCTCTTTTGGAATTATTGAGAGTTCCTCTTTTATCAAACTATGGCCCCGAACCTGTTAACACCGCCATTGCACTTAGTTTAGCTTGTTGAGATCTACAAGTAGTGATGGTAGATGAAATAAAAGAAAAATACCTACGGCATAATAAAAAAACGTTTTTTTTCCCCTACACCGACAAAATGCACAAAATATAACGGTTTGAAAATAATTCAGATACTGGTTGACAAAAAATAATACGGTTTTAGAAATTCAATAGCTCAAACAGCTATTTGATGTCTTTAGGCTAGAGGTAACATTTTTTAAAACAATTTTTGTTTTGCGATATTATTTGCTATAGCATAGACAAATTCTGAAAGTACCAACACCAACACTTAAATTTAAATTTTAAAAATTCGAAAATCCGTCATTTTTTCCCTACGATGTCATTTTAAAATTGGAAATCCTAAAGTGTAGGGATTTTTCCCTAAGTGTATACCATCTCTATCTACAAGTGTTTTAAGTATGACAAATGAGGTAATTTTTCGAAATTCGATTCAAAATCATATCATTTTAGATACAAATTCACATTTCGAAATATGTAATTATAATTACGATCAAATTGGCACGAAAATACATTACATTGCACCCAATTGCGGAATCCATTCAAAAATCTTTGTAATGAAAACGTTAAAACACATTGTACACATAATTCCAAAAACTCAAGCAAAAGAGAGAAAGCAACAAAAATAATTAATTGAAGACCAAATTAAATTTAAAATTATCAAGTTTAAGATGAAAACAATTTTTGTGCAATTTGAGAAATTACCTCATTTAAGCTCAAATGAAAACGGAGTACTGAATCCCACTTAGGAGACAAATTTTATAATTAAAAAAGGTCACACAAATGGAATTATTATGTATAGATCTAATGAATTAAAGTGCACAACTGGGTCGCACGAAATTTCTCTTGTTGTTCAAAACATTGAAGATGTACATATTTAGATTGAAAATTCATAAATACTAAGGAATGGATTTTTCTTATTCATTAAACAAAATTATATATGCAATATTAATTAAACTACTTTAAAGTATTAGTTTTCAAAATTTAAAGGCAATGAGTTATGGGATATTGGGGAATGTCCCAAAAATAAGGCAAACAATCTCAAAAGCCTATTTCCGTCCAACGATTTTTTGACAAAAAACTGATAGCTATGCAAACTGTTTTTGTAAATTACAGTTATGAAGTTTAATCAAAAGCTGCAGTGTTTGAGAAAATTGAAAAAAAAAAAAAAAATCGTTGTTTGGTAACTATTCGTTCTGGATGAGCCAATATAATAATTCGAATTTTTCGTCTGGTGAATTACCTAAGAAAACTCTGTACCAGATTTGAATCAAATCCACCCATCCGTTAAGTCTCGAGCTCGAGGTTCATCCAGAACGCACAGACAATCAGACTGACAAATGACGCAATATCTCGAGGGCATACATTTGTAAACGTTCATAAATTTGTGAGGACTTTTCTGATAGGAAATTTAATTCTCTTTCATTTGTACATGAAACAGTATTTTGTAGGATTTACACTTTCAGAGTTATAACGCCGAAAAGTATGTTGTTTAAGTTATTTTTATTTATTTTTTTCATAAGGAACTGTAAAGCAGTATTGAGACAAAAACTCAAAAAAGCATACTTTTCGGCGAATTAAATATGAAATACATTCATATATATTAGCCGTGTTTTTTTGCACGCCCGGAAAGATTTGGTTGAAAAAAAAAAGACATCGGGGATTAGCGACGCCATTACAGAAACAAAATGGAGTTTCCATAGAAACTATCGATAACAAGTGTACAATTCACGCCGGTAACACAGTTTTTCTCCGTGTTGTTGTTGCATTTAACATGTTAATTGCAGGACAGGATGTCGTTTTTTCGATCAATTTCCTCGGGGCTTGCAAAAAAACACGGCTATTGTGTACGATGAGTAGTTATTCTCGAGAAATTGGTTAAAACGTGTTTTTCATAATGGCGCGGCGGCAGAAGTACAACACTTGCAGCATACCATTTTGTATTCTTAAAATAAATTAAGAAAAAAGGTTACAATTCAAGCATAACCACTTTTACGATATATTAAGGATTAAGATTACACAAATTATGATTTTTTACAAATATTGGATTAACAAAAATATATGTTTGCTTAACATTACCTAATTTATTAATTCTTTCAATACCTATTTTTATACTATCAAACCCAATCTAGGATAAACTCCAAAAAATTAGTGTCCTTTTGAAAATAAATGAGTCCTTTTGAAAATAAATGTATACTATTCAAAATAATATGAATTTAAGTAATATCAAAGACTTTTTTATTATTTTATTAAATAAATACTTAACAGAAAATTAAGAATAAAGTTAAAACATTGTACCTATACTCTGTCCAACAAAAATTGGCAGTGTAGGCAAGATAGGACGTTTGCCTCTCATTCTAGCGACAATGGATTGCATAAATCTGTTATTCATTAAAGCTTTCACAGGGTTGTCGTAGTGTACACGATAACACTCATCATTAAAAGCTTTTTCTTAAAGCTCAAAACCAAAAGCACGTTAAAAGAAACTCAAGGAAAAAAAGCTGAACGAATTACCAAATGGACACGGGTAACTCTGAATATACATAAAGCAGCAGCCAATCGCCATTGACCACAGCAATTTAGTGCACACTCAGATGTGCCTTGAATAGGACGTTGGGTCTGTCCGATGCTATTGGAAATTCACGGGCGGGAAAACACTTTTTGTGAAGGAGTTATTTCAATTCAGTGTGGTGCAAAAATACGGCACGCTACTGATTTTGAAAAAGCTTTCCCATAAGACGTGTACTGCCTATTTTTGTTGGATAGAGTATAATACATTATATTACGCAATATTATAGTTAGTCTTACATTACATTACATTATGAATTACCTTATTTCAATATACTTATTTCATCTTCGTTGTATGTTTTTAAGTAAATTTAAAGTTTCTTGAGCTTAAAATGATTGTGAAAAAATGTGTCCTTTTTAAAAAAATGTGTCCCCGAGTCCCCTATGGAAAAAAGAGTCGCCGGGGCGGGGACACTATAGTGTTCCAGTGGTAACACTGATTAGGATAGCAAAATTTAAAATAAATTGTGATAGAAAAATAAATTAAATATTTCCTTCTGGTTTTCATGCAACATTGAACAGCGGCAGCGTTTCAAAAAATAATTTTTTTGTTTTCGTTTATTGCAGTTGGACCCCCCTGACCGATTCCTGGATCCGCCACTGCGCATAATTAATAAGTGGTCAGGAACACGTTCACTCTTAAGTTATGATAGGGTTTCCCTATGTATGAAGAGTTATGAACTTCACGAGCTTAAGAGGGCTCGATAATTACTGCCCGAAATTGCCTATTTTACCATATTAAAATTACAATGACTTGTAAAGAACAATTTTAAATCTGCATTTTCTCATTTTAAATTTGTAAAATTTTTTAAAAGATAGAACAATGGTAAGACCATTTAGAATTAGAAAAATCATCTTTTTAATTTAGTATCAAACTAAAAATGATTTAACATTGTCCCAAATGAACTATACAAGGTTTTTCTCATTTCTCGCATTACTCCTAAGATTTTTTTTATTTCAAATTGAGCTTCATACAAATTTATAACAAATATTCAAAATACAATGATATAACATAATTTAAAGAGGAATATCCTTATTTTGGTTAAATATTTTGTTTTAAACATTTAGTGTATATGTACATATTTCTTTGTCTATTTATTTTATGTGTTTAATCTTCAATTTATTTGCTTCTTTGTTTATTTAATTATTTATTCATTAATTTATTTACTTGTTCATTAATTTATATATTTTCTCATTCATTCTTTCTTAATTTGTTGTTTTTTTTTTTAATTTATTTCCCGATTTAAGACTGATAAATATTTGTATTGGGAAAAAAGTTATTTTTGAAAATTCATTGTTATATTTCTATAGGGAATAATAATTATTTTCTCCATTTATAATATTTATATTTTTTTCTCTTTTTAAAAGAATGGAGATCGCTCTAAATTTTAGCTTCCATTCAAAATTCTCTCCAAAATTTAGCCAAGCTGAAATTCGACAAAGGATTTTAGCTGACTGGCCCCTACGTATCTCCAGCTAAAAAATCAAAATGTTGTTCATTACTGTACAAAGTACAGTACCTACATTACTATCTGTCAAAGTTAAGTGCACGAAATAATTGTTACAATTTCGACAGATTCTACAATTCTTGAATTTCGAGGGAACTTTTCTTTGAATATAAATAAAATCGAATTGGAGGAATATTTCGAAACAAACGAGTTATGTCAGTCAAAGGAAAGAATACATTTTATTTAATTAAATTCTTAACTTAAACTAATGAAAGCCAATTCTTTGAACTGGTTGAATATAATTTTTTCTCAGATAAGAGCCTGTTATGTGTGACATATTTTCCACAACGGAACGTTTTCATGTAAATACTAAGCTGGATGCTTGGAGAGAAAAATGGGAGCTTAAATTAGGTAGCTTTTAATTTAATTCAAATTCCAACATTTATCAATTATCTCTCAAAAAATCTAATTTATATTTGGCAGTATAGTAAGTTAGTCTATATAGCAATATCTGTAAATTGTGCAGTATAGATTTTAAAAATAATCATGTAACGAATGCGCTACAATTTAATAATAATAGTACAATAGGTACATTACAAGTCGACTATACGATTTTGATCCAATAGTTCTTTTAAATTAACGAACTGTGAACAGACGAAACACTTTTTCGGTGGAGAATGTATGCGGAACGACTAAACAAACTCAGTGAATGAATCTTCAAAAGCATCTGTTCAGTTAATCCTAAGTTGTCTCACCAAATTTGATGAGTTAACTCAGGTTTATCTTTAATCTCGCACTAAAAAAACTGGAAATAAGTTGATTAAATTTCAATGAATATCGAAAACTACAGTGTAAAGCGCTTTAAAGTTTCTAATAATTTTGTATTTTATATTTATTAGACCTTTTATTTTATTTTGTATTTGTTGTGAATATCTGTTTTCTGTAGTTGGTTCTGTTTCCTAAAGTTAACATTTGTAAAATCTTAAGTAGCTTCCATTACTGGTATAGCTGCAGTTGTAGCACCAAGTTGCAATTTAGTCAACTTTGTACGAGACCCTATATTTCTTCCTATACAACTACAGTTTTAAATTGTAGCGTTCGTACCTCTCAACTTTGACAGTACTTCGAACTATACCTACAGCTATACACCACTGTTTTCGTCCAATTAAGGTCTTTTCGAAAAAGTGTAAAATAATTTCTGTTAATGTGTTTCAGTTTGAAAATGCCAAAAATTGTATGCAAGTTCCAAATATTGAACTTGTGATTTTCACCAATTTTTGTTTGTCCAAAATTGTGTTACTTTTTGAAACATTATTTTTCGAATTGCGAGGATGTTCTTCCAGGTGCCGATACACAAATAAATGAAAAATTAAAAGTTGTGTACATATTTATACTTTTCCACATGTGAATAGATTTTAATATATCCTTACTCAATATATACCAAGTCTTTTTGGTCTAAAAAGAATCATAAATTAAGCTACCATTCTAAGGAATACAAATGTCATATAATTTAATGAAGGAACAATTCATTTGCTTCCGTGAAAGAGTTAAATCAATACAAAGGGTTGAATTGACACATTAATATGTCAGAAACCAAAACTCAAAATTAGAAGACCTTTTTGTTGATATCTAAACGAATATTCTACCCGCCCATAGCAATATAGTTTTCCCTAAAAATTAACGACATATCTAATTTATATGAATAAACAAAACATACAAATGTAAGTCACTAGGTCCTGGTACGCGTCGAACTGTCGCACCCACCAATTTATTTGTAGGTATTTATTATAAACACAAATGTGTTTAAGTATCTGTCATACCAAATTTGACCCTATAATTCCCAACTGTAACCGTAGATACATATGTATACGACTGCGGAAATAATGGACACATTAAACCGGAATGCCATTGGTGTGGGCTGGAGGTATTCCCAAAACACAATAGGTTTTATTTATATTTATACTTTTATTTTGTTTTTTTATTTTATTTGTATAAATATATTATGTTGTATGCATGTATTTATATACAAATGTACTTTACATATGTAGGATACATAGTACATATGAACTGGTGGTGTTTTGGGAGATAACTCCAAAAATAAATTTTATCAGTAAAGGAGTTTGAATGGTGTGTAATAATTTACTTCATATAATATTAAATCGTTGTAAAAATAGCTTTTAAAAATATGCAATCATTTATTTTAAATTATTTTGATTAATACATTATTATATACATACATGAATTTGAATACATAAATTCTTTTTTTCTAAAAGCAATTTTACAACATTTTAATAAACATTCAAACTAACCACCACAAGCATTATATTCTAATTAAATTTGTATAATTATGATTATATTTTAATTTAATTTTATTTCGGTTGAAGTTTTCTAAGTTTATTTATTTAATTTTTTTTTAACTTAAAGCGCTATCCCACATCGAAAAAAAATGAAAAAATATGCAGTGGGGAGTTAAAACTGTTTGGCATTTTTCGACCGGGGATAGTGATTTTTAAAAAACATGAAAATGTAACGGTTTACAGTGTTTTGTGATGAACAATATTTGGCAGCAATATGAAGGACTGGGATGGCTTTCATTTTACTTAATAAAAAAAATTGATAGAAAATGTGGGATAGCGTTTTATCACCATAAGCCCTCGATATGTTATTTATTTTTCTTTTATTTATTTTATATATTAATACATTTATAATGGATTTGTTATTTAGTATGTTTTATATTATAAGCAATAATATTTTGTTTTATTTTACTTTTGTTTTATCTTTTTTTTTAAATTTATTTTATCGTATTTTATTTTATTCTTATTTTATTTTATTTTATTTTATTTTATTTTATTTTATTTTATTTTATTTTATTTTATTTTGTTTTATTTTATTTTATTTTACTTTATTTTATTTTATTTTATTTTATTTTATTTTATTTTATTTTATTTTATTTTATTTTATATTATATTTATTTTATTGTATTGTATTTTATTTTATTTTATTTTATTTTATTTTATTTTATTTTATTTTATTTTATTTTATTTTATTTTATTTTATTTTATTTTATTTTATTTTATTTTATTTTATTTTATTTTATTTTATTTTATTTTATTTTACATTTCATTTTATTTTATTAAATTTATCTTTCTAGCTACAAATTTATTTTTTTTATTAATTTGACTAAATTTTAGTTCAGTTTAGTTTATTTATTAAATTTATAAAATCAAGTAAAATAAGTAAATTTAGGTATTTGTATTTTTTTTTCTCTTACCTCGATTTTCATCTTTGCCCGGATCAATCGACCAAACATGGATTTCTGTCTCTCAATTGCACTTGGCGCAGTAAAAAAAACTTTTTCACTTAGTGTCATTTTCCAACAAAAATATAGAATAAAGGGATTTACGGATATAACATTCTTCTTAGTACTAAACTTTCCCAACAAAAATCTCTTGTTTCTCTCTCTTTCTCTCTTATTTCACAGAGATTCAAGTTTCTTCAAAAATTTATGAAGAAAAAAAAAAAACTTAAATGATAACAGTGCTACGTTAATCAATTTTCCTTAGAAAAATTACGTCTTCTTTTTGGACAGCAACAACAAAAAAATTACGAACCTTTCGGTCCATAAATTTCACAAAGTAAATCCAGGAAAAATAAATCGACTCATTAATATTTTTTGCACAAAAAAATTCTTTTTTTTTTTCAAGAGTTCCATAGTTCGGCATTAAAAAAAAAAAAAAAAAAAAAAACAAGTAGGATAAAGTTTGAACTCAGCACGAACACTTAAACTTTAACACTTTACAGTTAAACACACAAAAAATGGTCATAGATCGTATGTATGTAAGTTTTCGTATAATAAAACGAACAACGTCTCGTGAGGAACTTTTTTAATTGAAAGTAATTAACATTAATTCAGTGTTCGTTCGGCAAAGTCTCGGTGGTTGGTTTCGGGTGGAGGAGAGTGGGCTTGTTCGTCGCCATGATGAAGTTTATGGCACACAACGGGGACTACTTTAATAGTTATGTCACAGTTTCTCTTCGTCCTCGACGAGTCCTGGGCTCCGAAGACAGATGGAAAAAAATCTATCTGTGATCCTTGTAATTTTACACGCAGTCATGCCCACCTTTGTGATGGGGGGGGGGGGGGGGACGTTCGGTTCGCCCTCCGTTCACATGAGGGGGAAATTTTATATGTAGTTCTCACTGTATAGTTGCAAAAGCCAACCGCACCACAAGCAGCAGCAGCTTCGACTACTTAACCCATGATGACAGGGACACACACAAAAAACGAAGGTTCTTGTGACATGTCATCCTCAAAAACATATCACTAGTGCTCCCCGGTGCGCTGTACCTTGGTATGCGGTGATGGTAAGTCTCTTGCGGAGTCAGATCAACTGAAGGATTATGCTGACGACTTTAGTGGTTCTCCTTTTGTTCTGAGAGTCCTTTTTATAATTTTTTTGTATCCTCCAATTCACTTGCTGGGAAGAAGAACAAACACTGTTCAAAGATTCACAAGTCCTATTTTCCTTACATTTTTTTTATGCATTAAGAAAGTGTACCAGGAGGTGGATATGGAAATTAAACTCCTGGTGCTTGACGAGCGACGTTCAACTCACTCCGAGAACTTGCGACCGACTAAATGAAAACTCAGCTGTGCGGTTCTATTTGAATGAACTCCAGCCTGGGGGCGATAAGAGGCCACAAAATTCCAGCACAAGTACCAGCAGAAGCAGAAGCAGCAGGAACAACAGCAGCAGCAGTAGCAGCAGCTACAACGACTGAGAACACATTGTGTATGCCGTGGAACGTTGCCGGTGAAATGAGGGCTGAAATGTGTGCTGTTTGTGGTAAGGGCGCGGGCGCACTTTTAGCAGGTTCCTCTTTCTCTTTTCCTCGGTTGGTTGTTATTTTTCTCCTTGAAAAATAAAATCGAAACCCTCGGAATGTGTATAGCTTTTTTGTCTCAACCTGTCGTCCTGGTTTTCGCAGGATGCAGGCTGCACAGCAACTGACTGGATAACTGAAAACACTACACCACCAGGAGCTGCAGAACATTTAATTTTTTTGCCTTCCACCACCGCTTCGCTTCGATCAGAGGACTGTGTGGTCGTCGACGGTCGTCTCCCTGGCGCCAGTATAAGAGTTCCGTATTCTTTAAAAGAAAAAAGCTCATTTTTGCAGTATAAGAGAGATGGTTGAAATGCGCAGGCCTCAATTGTGATGGAGCTTTTTAGTGCCTGGTAGTGTCCCCGATGAATTGAGTACATGCATATGTTTCGTGTAAAACGAGTTCAACCGCACCAGAAAGTCAAATATGTGTGTCGTCGTCTGTTGCAGAAAAAAACAGCAACTAGAGCTAAATCTACCCCTTGGCAATATAAGAGAGAGAGAGAAAGGAAGAGAGAGAGAGAGAGTGAGTTAGATACTGGGGGAGAGAAAGTTGGGGGTGATGCAACTGGAACTAATGCCGAACGACCTTTCTAGCAAATTGGTGACATTTTACGATGACTGTATACAAATGCAACTATCACTGTGTCTATGCCGAGTTGAGTTGACTCCCAGGATGAAGTGTTAATTTTTCATTTAGTTTACAATGTCTACTCGTACACCAGTGTCATTCATGCCCCAGGTAGGGTTGATGTTTGCTAGAAGGGTGACGATTTCTATTTTTTTTTGTATTTTGGTTTTTATAGTGTTGAAAATCCCATGCACTGATATTGTATCTCTTTTTTCTTTTGATAACGAATCTTGTTTTCTGTTTGATAGATTTTGAAGCCCGAGTTTGCATTGTCATTTATTTTGTTTATACTGAAATTCTATACATCAACGTTTTTTTTCAAGAACTTTTCAACGAACTCTTGCTTGCTTAGCAAATAAAACACGCGAGCTTTAATAACTTAGCCTCATTTTATTTTATGGCAACTTAAAATTTAATGGACACTGAATAAATTGGGGTTTATGTGGGAGGTTCCTCCATAATATAGAATGTTGTTTTGGTTTTGCTTCACCTGAAATATTTAATTTTTCTGGGTTTGTTTATAGTTTAATAAAGTAAAGACATACGTAGAGCTGAATTTATTAGATTTCCTCAGACGATTGTCTGCTTAAGAAAGATAAGAATTACATAGTTTTTTTTTGTCAATTAAATTAATTGTCTAAGTTAGACAGCTCTTAGACAACAATGAAAAATGATTATTGATAACTTTTCAAAAGTTGGACAGCTGGCTAAATTTAGAAAAGGTTTAAAAATACGAATACGACTGGATATTGTTGACGAAGGTCAATTTCAAAAGTCTGACGCAATCAATAAATATTTAAAAATGTTCTTCATTTAATTGGGTTCATAATTCGCAGATAAGGTAGCCGAAACAAAAATTTTATGTGTTTCGTCTTTTTAAGAAAAGTCTCACAGCTGGCTTCATTTAGGAATTTGCTTAAATTCCGCAGGGCTTAAGTTGACAAAATGAATTATCAAACATTGAGAATTCCCATTCGGATCTTCTGAAATAATAAATCGCTGCTATTTTACCTTTTAAAAGCTTTGGATGTTCAGCTTATCAAATGTTATTCTAAATATGGATACTACAAATCTTTCGATATATACAGAAATAATATACAAGCACACCTTCAGTTCTGTACTGTTACACAGCCTTTCAACGGTTGGTCAGGAAGACATTTAATACACTCGGTCCAACGCTCAGGAAAATCGCCGTTCGCCCGCCAAACCTAACACATAAGCCGAGCAACAGAGCAAGGTTTGCGTAAATATTATGACAACATTGATTTATAACTATCGGCTTACTGTTTCAGGTGGTGAGTCATGGCGTTTGAGGCTAATTTTAGCCTAATCATCAATCGCGCACTATTGCTCCGAATATAAAAGTGGCGTGAATGATATCTTATTCGAAAAGGCCTTCCTTTTAACATATTAACCATAAATATACTTTGACAATTTTCGAAATCGTTAAATAACGTCATGTCGCTAAAGAAAACCGGGGATATAAGTCGAAATCAGTCACAAATTTGTAACTTTTTACTCCTCGACCCAAATAATCAAATTGATATTTTGTACTAAAGTAGAATGTATACCGAGAATTGGGGTTCTTTAATGTTCAAGACTTTAAGGAACAAAAAATTTAATTAAAAAAATTACGTTTTTTTTTTCTTTTCTTATAATTTGACGCGCATTAGAGAGGTAATGAATACCCTCTTAATGTTATTTTTTAACACAATGCAAGCGTTTACGAAATACAGGGAGAATTTAGTAGGAGATAAGGTAAAATAGAGTTGGGGTAAGGAATTCCACATTCGTGTTGTGCGGCTAAAGAAAGAATCGCTATTTAGATCGAAATTTAAAGATCTTATCTTACGCTGTCGTTGCAGTTTCACATCCTATCAACAACGTTGCGAATCTGAAAACGAATATCAAATACTGTCGTCAGCGAAACAGTTCTATGGATAACAAGTCTCAGCAAAAAATCAGATGAGAAACAGAGTCGGTGACAAAACGGATCCTTGAGGCACACTAGGATTTATTTTGTGAAATTCAGACTTGTAACCATCCAAAACAATTTGTATTGAAGGTTCAGAAAGTGATCTTCTTCTAATCATCTATACCAAAAGCACATCATTTCGATAAGCGAGCTTGATTCCAAACCCTATCAAATGCTTTGGTAATATCGAGCGCGATATTCTTCTTTTCTCTAACACGATGCAGAGATTGATTGCACTTTTTAGAGAGATATGCCATACAATCGTCAGTAGATCGTTTAGGTACTGCGAAAGCCGTAATGTCAGCGGATTTGCGAATGTCAAGGTCTTTAAGTAGGTACCTACTCTACAAATTGGTGCCATTGAACTTGTTCTCAAGTATTGGTGGGGTTCTGCCGCTGTCTGACTGCGTAGAATTTCCTGCAAATTGAAGATGAAGATGTGGGAAAAAAAGACATTGCATTATTTTGTAAGTGTTGCCGTTCTTTTTTTAATATTCATTATAAGTCCATTAGTTTGTTTCCGACTTTTTGGGCCAAGATGGTTAGTCTGTCAAATTAGGTGGAGTGGGATGAAATTCTCAAAGCGAGAAGAAAACTTCGAAAAAAGTTTGGAACGCTTTTTTGCCACTTTTTAAACGTCAAAAAAAGAATTGACAAGAGTTGCCATCGAACTATGATAAATCACAATCAAAATTTTCAATAAATCATAACCAAAGGAAAAAAGTTTCCAAGTTTTCACATATACATTTTATTGTAAGAGGAACAAAATATTCTTTAAGTTACCATTGATATATATTTGGACGCCAAAAAGCACTTAATAATACAAAAAATACATGAGTTATAATATCGTTTTCTTTTTCAGAAAAACCTTTGCTAATCGAAAGATTAATGCTATAAAAATAAATTGATTTGCTTATAAATTGAAAAAAAATAGTACAACCTAGCACAAGTACTAAAACTAAAATAAATATAAAAGTAAGACTTGGGCAACCCTTAGTCAATAGCTTTATTTTCATTTTTGTATTGTTATTTTAATTTAAAGTGACACTTTCTGACAGAAAAAAAACCTGCCGAATTCTGCCCAAAAAAAAATTTCTTGGGCTGAAATTGTCAGGAAGGGGAAATGTTTTTCCTTCTCGTAAGCGCTCTCTTTTTCCCAAAATTACTCAATATGTGAAGTGTGGAACCGGATTTGGCAAGAAATAAACAACAAATTGTGACGACTGGCAGTTTTGGACAAGGTCTGGAAAAAACATATTGTTTTAGAAAATTTCCTTTCCTCCTGAACGATTTTTTCTTAGAATATTTTTCTTAAAATCATACAGGGTGTTTTGCATGAGATGCAACAAACTGTTAGGGCGTGAAGGGCTGGTCCAGGCATTCTATTTCTTCGGTTTTGGCGGGAGGGCTAATTTTCTAAGAAATCGATTTGAAATTTGCGGGTGGCAATGGCGCAGTGGATGTAGTGCTTGACTGCTTACTTAGAGGTGTGCGTTCGAGCCCCACTCTAAGCAGCATTCTTTTCTATATTCCCCCAATTATCCATGAGACAATCAATACCTTCTAACTAGTGCCGTGCAATTCAGGTTGCATTTTAAAGATCTTAGGTCTTACAGGCATATAGTTAAAATTATTAAAAATTATCATTATTATTAAATAGAAACAAAATCATTTAAAAACAACGGTAACGCTTACAATAACAGCAATTCAGCAAGCCAGAAATTCATTCTTGAATTTTGTTTCTAAACCAAATTGTTTCATTGAATTGCTTTTGGAAAATCAATTTTCAAACCCAAAAAAAAAAAAAAAAAAAAAAAAAAAAATATAAATTTGGTTCAAACTTTTTTTTTTTTTTAATTGTACGCCATTGTTTTTTAACATTCGAGGCTTTTAATATTTTATAGTTAAACACTAAAAAATAGATTCTTAAATATCTTATAATTAGTTCTTGGGAAAGTTGAAAATGAATGTCATTTATTGTAAGTTAGTGTTGCCGTTGTTTTTAAAGGTTTTTTGTAAGTCGATTTTTAGAAAATTCCTAAATTCTGCCTAAACAGGGAGATATAGACACCCCTATCATATACATTTTTTCTTGTCTTTCAGCCTTTTGTCGCATCTTATGCAAAACACCCTGTTTAACTAAATTATTGAGAGTTTTCACTAAAACTAAAAGTAAAATAATTAGCCAGTGCTTAATTGTGTAATAAAACTAATAAAAATTATTTATTTTATTTTTTTTTTGTTTTTCAATCATCAGAATAGACATGCTTTTAAAGTTTAAGCCACTTTAATGCATTATTTTCAGGAATTGTATACTTTACCAAAAACTCTTCAACTATTTCATATCTAGGCATGACACTTTAACGGGTATATATATACAAATACACTTGGGTGCAGCTTACTACACACAAACACACATCGTCCAGTACCCTATATCATATCATAACCATTGTGTTGTGTCCTGTTTTCCAGGGTACCTACCTATACCATTATATATACAGGGGGAGGTAAAATTTGCTTAAACATTAATATAGAATGCCCTAAGCATACCAATTATGATATAGAACAATCTAAGCAGAAATCATCTTCGAAATTGAAGGCCGGTTTATTCAGTCCGAAGCATCAATCTGAATAAGCTTGAAATTCAGTATACCCAATACCCACCTAACAGCCTACTCTGGTATAGTTCTTGTTGGAAATGTGCGTCGTGTGTGTTTGTTTCATTGTTGTGCGGAGAGACGAACGGAAGGACCCATACCTACTATCATATCAAAAATACATATCACCACAAGAGATATTTTGTAAACACCGAGTGATATTGGCAATTTAATGGCAACAGGTGCATTTAAAATAATAAATTCTTAGACTACTTTTGTTGCGTTTAGCTTTACACCCCGCATCACTCGATTCATACACAATATTGATATAAAAAAATGAGATATGAACTTCGAAAACTAAACAGAAACTTCAAATCTTTTCGAATAAGTTGAAAATGGTTTATTTAGGGAGTTCAAAATCTCACAATTGGTGAAGTGAAAGATTGCTCTTCAACTTTTTTCAAGTTCTAAAATTATAAAAAATGTGTTTGTTTAACGAATAACAAACCAACGACCCAAAATATTCACATGACAGGAGATCTTGGAAAAAACCAGGAACTACAAATCGATACCCATCAGCTCTTCATCGATTTCAAAGCCGCGTATGACAGCGCATCTATAGAGAGGACCTATATAGGGCAATGTCTAGTTTTGACAGCCCTCCCGAACTCGTCCATTTGTGCAGGATGACGATGGAGAACGCACGCTGCTCCATCAAGATCGACAAAGACCTCACCTTTGATGTGAACAATTTATTTGGACAAGGCTACGCGCTGTCATGCGAGTTCTTCAACATCTTTCTTGAAAGAGTGGTGCAAACTCTGCTGTCAACAATAGAGGCACAATCTTTCAAAAGTCCGTCCAATTACTCGGACGATATGCACGTTATTGGAAGAACAAAGCGCAGAGTGATGTCAGTAGCGATTTTGGGAGTATTGAGGCGGAAGCGAAGAAAATAAGTTAAGCAGTCAATGAGTATATGCTGTCATCAAGAAAAGACACCCAACACCAACGTCTTGGACAGAACACTACAATAGACAGCTATAACTTTGAGGTAGTTACGGACTTTGTCTACCTAGGCTCCGCTATCAACACAGACAACGATACCAGCGCAGAGATCAAACGAAGAATAACTCTTGCCAATAGCTGCTTTTTCGGGCTAAAAAGGCAATTGAGAAGCAAAACTAATTAAGGTGTTCCTGTACAAAACGCTTATTATCCCGGTTCTGCTATATGGTGCAGAGGCATGGACCTTATCGAAGGCGGCTGAGAACATTTTAGGATGTTTTTAGAGTGATTTTTTGTCCCGCCTGCATAAGTGAAGGATTGGAGGAGAAGGTATAACAACGAACTGTACTGGCTGTACAGCAAAAAAAGAGCTCCAGCCCAAAAAGTCTTTAAATCCAACCCTGAGGAACGGCGTAGTTGAGGAAGATCGCAACTCAGTTGGCGCAAACAAGTGGAAGATGACCTCAACCAACGTTGGGCGTTGGGGACCGAGGTGGCAGGAAGAAGCTTGTTAGTTGAAGACCTGGTCCACTCCGGGCCGTAGTGCCACAAAAATAAAAATACCACAAAGAGAATTACGACTCTAGCGATTAAAACTTATATTAATCCATACATCATGCGATATTATTTAAGAGACCCTGAGTGTATAATAAAAAGAATAATTTACTATCTACATAAAAGGGATAAAAATTCACAAACATCTAAACCATTGGGTAATATTATTTGTCAAGATTATGCAGATTTTCAGGGAAAACCCTTCCGTTTTTGCAAATTTTTGAAATGAAAAGCAATAATTGTGGTTCGGTTTGAGAATGAAACGAGAGCAATTTTGAGAACATACAAACACTGGTATATACCTACGAAAGGTTTATGCAAAATCAAAGCTTAAGTTTATCTTCAACGCCACAGAATTTGATTGTGTTACTTTAATCAACTTTACTTACCTACCTATAAAAATGAATCTTGAAATGTTATGTTGTGTTATTTGATACTATAATGGGCACACAGAACTAACTAAAATGAAGTTTTGGTGCAACCTTCGTCTATATCGAGGTCTGCCCGTAGTTCTCACATCACTAACCCTCCCATATCGCTCAAATTTGGTCACCAACAGGACGATTTGCCGCAGCTGTTAGAACATTTCGAACACCATCAAATGTGTAAATTGCTGACTGGTGATTTTTTCAAAAATAATTGGACAGTTTTTGTTGGTTGTGCGATCCTGTTGTATTCCTTTATTAAATCTTCCAATCAATAATTGCATAGAGCATGGACTTTTGGCCCACCCTGTATTAGCATAAAATAAAACGATTTATGAATACTTGTTGCCTGAAGAAAGACCAATTAGAACTTTAGATTTTGGCAAAAAAAAAAATCAAATTTTCTAACTACTGGCTAACATAGAACAGTACCACCTCGGTAATTCGAACTATTAGAGACCGACCCTAATTCGAACCACGGAAGTGTTCGAATTACAAGATACTGTTTTCGTAGTAAATATATATATTTCGGCTGAGAAAACAGTGTTAGGTGGTTGTAAGTATAATGAAATGAAGAAACAAGAAAGAAAATATTTATTGCCTAAAAAAGCTGACAAAAGATAAAATAGAGTTCAAGAAATTTGACATTTTAATTTGCTTCATGTTTGTTATGACTTCATGTTTTAAAATGTTGATATGCTCGATATGAATTGTTGGAAATTCTTGTTCCACAAGATAGTTCATTCACATCTCCAAAAGCTTCGCCGCTACGGATAATTTTTCCGTTATTTCCAAAACTCTCAAATCCTCACTCCTCATCCTCCGCTGGCATTGAAATGTTGACATTATTTGTAAATTCTGTTAAGCTGCATAGACTTTTGTCTTAGTATCGCAGACGTTATCGGTGCATGTCTCTCACGCTGCTTAAAAAACTTCTTTAACAAGGCTTTTTCCATTTTTGGCATTGTTGTCATTTTCAACGATTTACGTTTACAAGTTCCTGATTTTTTTGAACAGAATATGTTAAGATCTTCATCGATTTTTTTAAATATACGTAACGGTTGATTTTCCTACTCCAAATTGACATGCTACAAAGGTGGGAATTTTCTTTTCGCATTTCTACTAAAGAGTCAAAAACTTGTGCTGCTTTTTTGAGTGCTTCATGTTCATGTTTTTGTTTTTTTTTTTTCAAAAAAAAAGCTTTAAAAGTAACTAAAAATCAGAATTTAATAAAATAACAAACCATTCACATAGCCAGTTGACACAAAAATGCTTACTTTATGCAAATCTTTAATATAATTGGCTCAAAAAAAAAAAAAAAAATTCACAGACTTCTGCATTTAATTAACGCGTCCTAGAAATGTTTCCCCTTATATTTATTTCTAGGAAAAAAAATTAAGTTGGCAACGGTAGATTTACTCAGCAAAGAAACATTGGACGAAGTGGAATTACAGAGTACAAATTTTGACAAGTGTTCGAATTACAAGATATGTACTTAATATTAAAAAAATAGCTGTTCGAATTAGTGGAGCACTTCAATTACTAAGTGTTCGAACCACCGAGGTTCTACTGCATTCAGGTTTTATTTCACTAAGCTTAGGCCTAGCATGGGACACTTATGCCTGGTTTGACAGTCAAAGTGGTGAATGTGAAAAAATAAGAGTCAATTTTACAGTGCAGATGTGACATTTTAGTGACATTTACTGAAACTGTAACACTAGTCTGATAATCATGACTCGGCGACGACGCGATGCTTCAAAACCTCTAGTGTTAAAATATATTTTTTTGCTCAAAATGGTATTTTACAAGTCCAAAGATACATCGATGAAAAGCCGAAAAGCTTTAATTATTATCATGTCTAGATCCTTCACCAGATATTCCAAAAAAATAGGCGCGACATGTTCACTGGAACGCGGACGTCCCCATATTTTTTTAACCACATTTTTCATAATTAATTTCATTTGAATATGTACTTTAAAACCCCTAGATAATGGAGATTAATTGCTCCAATTTCGCACAATTATTCCCAATATTTAACTCAAAACAAATTGTTGCATAGTTACTGGCTCCACCAGTGTCGGCATATTAATCTAGAATCCCTCTGAGATAGCGTTATTGCATATTTAGCTATGATGGTGGTCGAATAGTGCAGTCAATATTACTCCAATAAAAATAGGTATATTTCTTCCCACGAAAAAAAGGTAGAATATCTATACAAAACGAACTCGACCTTTATCCATGAAATTGAAATTCTACTCTGCTTTCCAGTAATCTGGAGAGTGAAGGGGATTAAATTAATTGCTGTAAGTAAGCAGAAAAAAAAAGAAAACAGGGAACGGGTAAAAATCATTAAAAAAAACTACGAACGGAGAGTATAAAAAAAAACTCCGTGGCAACATCCTTCTGGCATTTTAAATCTCATTAAACATTTAATTTCTGGTCTACGCGCTTAATTACAAATTGCAATAGTTAAAGTGGCGGCAAGCAGATTTTCTCTTCTCATTTTTTTTTTGTCGTTATGTTGCTCTTGCTATAGATTGACCGTAAAAGTGGATAAATTCAATTGAATTGGACATCACACGTACAAAAATTATATCGACCGATTGAGGGGGACGAGACGAGCATCAGAGCATCACCATCAGGGTTGTTGGTTGTAGCTGATGCTGGAGTTGGAGTTGTGAAAGCTATATGCCATATGACAAACAATGCCATCGTAAAAGTGGATACCACACACTGCTTGGAGGTGCGGCGCGGCGGGCGGAGGAGCTATAGCCCATCAGGATAGAATTCCACTGTCATTTATTTGACATAATTTAATGCCGATGCCATTTTGCGTCGTCCTTTCTTGGTTATGTGTGTTGCACAGACAACCATGTCGTTCAATCTCAGGTGACACCATGATGAAATGGCAGATGCAGCCAACCCCCGACCGCTATGGTGGCGAAGTCCTTCAGCAATATATCTATATAAAATTCAGCAGGTGGCGGTGAAGGGAATAGTGAAATAGGTGCGGTGTTACTATTTTTTTCTCTTCACTGTCTTACCCTCTGGAATGAAATGGGGGGGGGGGAGGGGTGTTGGTGTGATGGAGAAACGCAAAAGAATTTACAACCGCAACGTCGCCACGAAAACAATTAACTTTTCCAAGGATTTATTACAAGGGGTGAATGAAAGGAGGTGGCGCGCATAAGGAAGGGTGATGGCATTTTATCAAATGAGAAGGACAATATTTGTTGCAATTGCGGTGGTAAAAACGGCAATAGAACTCATCGGAAATGAGCTTAGGGATTGGTATTGGTGAGTGAAGACCATTATTCTTCGGCTAAATTATTTAAATGAGATTGGAAAACGAATGGTAGATAGGGAAGGTATGTTAAGGTAGGTACGCGGCACGCGGCGCGGTGCATAAGTTAATCATTGAAGAACATGTTTGGACTGCATGTAATGTACATATAGCTATGTGTACCTGATAGGTTAATGATAAATTCGTTTACATTAAAATCGAAGTTGGGAGTGGGTCCGTTGAGCAGAACGCTTTTTGTGTCCAAACCTACTTCTCGAAATCTGACTTTTTCTTCGACGAGGCGCAATTTCCCTTCAGTGGATGAGTTAGCCAACAAAGTACCTATGCGTTATTTCAGTGAGAATTTAGTCCCAGGGAGCTTCACCAAAAGACTTCTACAATCGGAGAGCGTGACAATGCTCTGAGCAGCCTCAAGATTAGGGCCTTACTTTTTCGAGGAAAATTTTCGAGCGGTGACAGTGACTTCAGAACGTTACCTAGCCATGATCCAGGATATTTTCTTGACTGTATTGACAGAAATGGATTTTCAGGACATCTGGGTCTAACAAGATGGGGCTACAGTCAGGACATCTGGGTCCAACAAGATAGGGCTAGAGTCCTCACAGTGAAGGTATAAATAAATATTTTCACCTAGAGTTCCCGGTCTTTGAACCTCGCTGAGAGGCGATCTCAACTGAATTGACTACGTGCGATTTCTACTTGTTCTATAAGACAAGTATTGTTTTCGTGTAAACAAGGAAGTTGTAATCGAAATTAACAATACCTACGATGATCGAGAAGTCCGATAAAAGTGCGTCCACTGTAATTTGAGCTAGAGCTTAAATGGATGGGCCGATTTGTGTCAAATTTAGTAGAAAGCATTTTTATGTGATTCCCTAGAGACAAAATTGGAATTTTTCTTTCAGCTCATTTAGAGCGGGTACCTGGGATGTAACGATTTTTTGTTGTTTTTTTTTTTTATTTCATCAAAAACGGCTCAAACGATTTCTATTAAACTTCGTTCCTGTAATGACCAATATCGGCCAAATTCTGGTGACAAGCTTAAAAGAAGGCACGCATTTCGAAAAACAGACTTCGTGCAGTGTATGATTGTTTCTAGAGGGCGCCATGTAAACTTATATTCCTAATTTCACGTTTTTCTCAAAATCGATTGTTCTTACGAAAGAAAGTATCAAAACGTTTTCCTTAAAAACTGCAAGATATTTAAGAATCTGTTTTTTTTTTTGTTTGACTAAAAATTAATAAGAACATTGAATACTCCAAACAAAAATACTACCTGACCAAGTAAAATTTTGGAAAAAAAAGTTTAAACAAATTTTTTTTTTTATTTTTTTTTTCCAAAACTTTGAGTTTGAAAATTAATTTTTCTAAAACTATTCGCTTAAACATTTTTATTTAAAAACAATATTAAAGAATGGATTTTTGGCTTTACAAATATATAGTAAAGCATGACATTGTAGGCTAGGTTAGGTAGAAGGGCTGACAGTTGATCTTGTTACCGTCACACTTAGATCTATGTAGATCCGCTGTGACACCCTAGGAAGTTTTATTACTGTTCTGTTACCAGTCAAGCCATTTAGAGGCGTTGACGAAGTTCAGAAGGCTATTAGCCGAAGTTCTCGAAAAATCCTCTAAGTCGTCAAAGAAATGATTCCCCAGGTGTTTCTTTCTTCTTAAATGACAGAGTGCTGGGCAGTGACAAAGGAAGTGTAAGGTATCCTCATGTGCTTCTTCATCGCTGCACCCTCTGCAAAGGTCGTCAGTAGAGGGCCTCGATTTCTTTTTGTGGTATCCCAGTAGGTTGTGCCCAGTGATTATGCTTACAAGGGAACGAAGATGTTCTTTGTTCATTTGCATAGTTTTGTTTATCCTTATTGAAATTTGGCCATAATTTTTTAGTTGTTCCGCATGTTTCAAGCAAGTTTCATCTCTCATGGGTTTTTTCTGATATTTTGTTACCAATATTCTGTTTGATGCTGCATGTCGCTCGAGTTGACTTGAATCAAGCGATGATCCCGTTTTCGCCAGCTCATCAGCTCTTTCGTTTCCCTGTATATTACTGTGACCAGGAACTCACCAGTGTTGAATGTTATGTTGCATGCCAAGAACCCTAAGCTTCAAATGTATCTCGGTGGCCGAAATTGCTTTAATTGCAGCTTGGCTATCAATAAAGAGGGTGATATCAGCTCGTGCTATCGCCATCATTGCCTAGCTACTTTGGTCACTATCAAGACCTCAGCTTGAAAGACGCTGGAAAAGTCCGGAAGTCTGAAGGAGCCAGCTAGTCCCAGAGTTTCTGAGAAAATTCCTGCACCAACTCCAGTGTCCATTTTAGAACCATCAGTGAAGATAGTTATCATAGATTCATTACTGAAAGGTTGGTTGTTTTTCCACTCCTCTCTATTAGGAAAATAGATAGTGAAGGGTCTGTTGAAGTTTAAATGGGGTGTTATGTAGTCTGTGCGAACTTTAATTGCCACATATTTCTGACGAATCTGCGTATGGCACGTTGTGCTTAATTGCAAGGCACTGTATCCTGCTGATTCTTGTACGAATAGATCTAGGGGTTTCAAGTTGAGTATCACTTTCAGTCCCGCTGTTGGGGTGCTTTTCAACGCCCGCGTAATACCTACGCAAGCTAATCCTTGAACTTTTGTCAAGGTTTTCAGGTTTGTTGTTTTCTCAGTCGCGTTCCACCAAACTAGATTACCGTAGGTTTGTATCGGTCTAACTATTTCCGTGTACATCCACCTGATAATTTGTGGGTTGGGTCCCCAGGATTTTCCAAAAATCCTGTTGTAGGAACAGAATGCGGCCATAGCTTTCTTTACTGTTGAGACAACAGTTCAGTTTCTTATCTAGGGTCACACCAAGGTTTCTGGCCTGATCTGAGATTTTCAGTGGTGTCCTTTTCGACTTTCCTTCTGTTAAAGGAGAGGACCAATTCGGTATTCAATGGATTAACCATGACATTGTAAGTTTTGCTGTTGTTTTTTAATGATTTTTTTTTCTATGTCAAGTGAATTTTTTTTTTAGAAAATTGTCGCTCTTTCCTAAAAAGGGGGAAATAGACCCACCTTCATACGATTTTTTCTGACTTTTATTACATCTTACGCAAAACACCCTGTATATTTGAAAGTTATTTAAGTAACTGTTATAATTAAATTTGGCATTTTTCTTGTCTCGTTGTTTATATTTACTACAAAATATATAATTTATAAATTATGCTGGTTTTGTCGCAAATGAGCGATATATTATTCAAAGAAGCAAACTTTTCTCTTCCATCCCACCACTACCACTTTATATACCAACTAATCGAATTCTAATCAAAAATTTCGTCAGCTCAGCTCGTCTCTTTTTCTTTCATTCAAATTCAAATAACATCTGTTAAGCACAAATTAATTTAGCAAGCATTCTATATATAGGTAATTACCTTGTTAAGACACTCTCTTTTAACTATAAACTCCCTTCAAATCCCCCAAATTGAGTTGCAAAGAAACAGACAGCTCAGCAGTCAACTTCCAACCAAACGTAATTTATAAATCCCTCTGCCAGCTTTGCTGATGAACATTCTAACTTATAAATAAATAAACAGCCAACCCTTTTATTAGATAAAATATCTATTTAATCTACAAATTGTCTTTTCTCCATTTTATTTACACACACCATTACTCACTGCTAATTCTGTGTCTTATGTTCGCTTTTTCACAAATGACACTTTATCAAAAGTCTCGTTTTATACAACACAACACAAACTCGCTCCAAGGACCAAGGTTACGAAACGTCATACCTATCAGTGTTACATTTTTAATTTGTGAGTCTTAAAGGATGTCTTAATTTAATGAGTTCCTGTCTATAAAATAGTATCTCATTATAAAATGTAGTTAGTATATAGAGGTACGGCCTCGGTCGGAGTAAAGTCATCCCGATGTCCTGCCGGATGGCATAACAGAGGGAGAAGAAAAGGAAGTGACTCAATTTTCGCTGTAATTACCTCTGATTATTATTTTGATTTTTTTTTCTCCTTCGTTGTTGTTGTTTGCAAAACCAAGTTTAAAAATTTACATGAAATCAAATGAAAAATTCATACAAATCCAATTTGACGTAATGACCTCGAGAAAAACAAAATTAAAAAAAAAACTCGTGAAAGTAGATATAGGGATGGTATAAGATGGAAAGTTGTGTCCCCTCATTTCCAAGCCACATCAAATATTTAGAAGTAAATAAAACATTTTTCCAAAAAAAAAAAAAAATTATACTGAAAATCTACTTCACTCGTCCTTTATCAGAAAAGTCATTAAGTTAAAATATGCCAACGGTTTAGGGGTAGGAAACTTGAAAACATCATCATCTCTTGACTGCCGCCCTTATTTCTTCCCCACTGCCACGCCACCAATTGGCCAATGAACCCGCAAAATGTGGATGAATTGCAAAGCAGGTTGTGAATGTCTGTTTCTCCTTTCTCATCAAAAGCCAAGCAAAGGAAAGGAAAGGACTTAAATAAGGACGAAAAATAACAAAAAAAAAACATTAAAATTATGTCAAAGGAAAGAGTTTTATGTTTTGACAGAAGTTAAAAAAAAAAAAAAAATGAATAGGGAGATAAATAATCCTTAAATGTTTCCTTTTTCATCGATTTTCAACGAGTCAATGTCGTCTTAGTAAATGGACAGCTCTGTTATAAGATCCTGTCGCATAGTCATGTCCTTTATGGGAAAAACATGACGATGGTCAATTGAAGTTATGATGATATGAGAATGATATTAGGTCTGTGTAATTTGTACAGTATATTTTTTTTTAATTTAATTTTTTTTTAGAGCCTTAGGTTAGAAAGTAGTTCGTCAAGGTTTCTGAAAAAAGAAAGCCTGCAAAGCTATTATTACGGTTTACAACGCTGTCAATACTGATTAATGAACGCATTTGTAACATTATTTCTTTTTCTCTTCGGACTTGCCCTTCAGATAATCGTAAATGCCAACTTGAAAGCATCTCTTGATGATCGAAAAAACATAAAGAGTAGTGTACCTAAGTGACTACCTTGAGGTACAACCGAGTCCGAATTTATTGAATCAGAAGTGATTCCTCTGAAAAGAATTTGGTACATTCTTGCATTCAAAGAAGTGATGAACTTTTTTTCTAATTAGCGCGCACTTAAGGGATTTCGACTACCCTTAAAATGTTTTAACGCAGTGCGAGCGTATAAGGAAAATAAGGAAGGATTCAATAGGAGATACCGATGCGCATTGGTTTTGAAGTTCTGAACATCAAAATGGAAGGTAAAAATAGAGCCAGGAAAAGCATTCCACATTCTTGTAGTGCGGCTTAAGAAAGAATCTCTATACTTGACCGTACGTCCGAAGGGGGCTCAAGGGTAAACTAATGGGCATTCATAAAAGCGAGAGTATTCCGGTTGAATTGTTTTAGGGGATGAACGCAGCTGGCTACTTCAATAGAACACTTTGTGGAAATATCGATAAAATAGAGAGACACATAAACACCAAGGCGGCGGTGTTCCAGAGTTGTAATTGTTTTTGCTATACTGCCATCACTTATCATTTTAAGAGCTCTATTTTGAATTCTATACAAGAGATTCAAATGAGTTAAAGGAGCACATTCCCAGATGTGAGAGTTGTACTGCTGTTCTAAATCCACATCCGAAGGACAAGGATGTGACTCTAGAAGCGAATATGAAAAGTTGAAGGTATTGTCGCCAGCAAAACAATTTAATAGATTCGAAGTTTCAGATCATTGATAAATATAAGAAAGAGAGTAGGAGGCAAAACGGAACCCTGGGGCACACCAGCATTTATTTTATGAATATCAGACATAAAACCATCCCATACGACTTGCATTGAGCACCAATACCAAAGGCACGTATTTTCGATAAGACAGCTTGATGCAAAACTCCTTAAATTCATCACTTAACGAGAGATAACTGATATTGGGCAACATTACGCATTTTTTCCATTCTGCACGAATCGTTTATCGCAGCTACGACATACAACCAATTCAGTCGGGTAGTCGTTGTTGGAATTTCACTTAAGAATACTTGTTTAGTTGTGGAGCAAAATTAGATGAAAAAATGTTTTCGAAAAATCTAGATAAGGTTAAGAAGAGAGTTACAAACCAGAGTTGTAAAAGAATGCAAACTTTTTTGAATTCAATCTTTAATGATTTTAATAGAAAGATTGCATTCATTGCCTTAACTTTGAGAGTTCGACTACAAATTATTCAATCAGCAATCATCATTTGACACCAAAAAGTTTTTAATCATTTTCCCCCCATTCATTTAACAGCAATCAATTGAATGCAATCTTTTGGGAATTCATGGATTCTTTGCTTTATTTTTGCTCTCCATAAACAATACAAGTTTTGACCTTGGTTAACTTTTTCCCCAGTTACATGACAACATCTCACATACGCCTAGTTATACCCAAGTCATGCGATCATATGCAGAAGAATGGAAAAGATTGCAAAGAACGCATATAAAAGATTGCACTCAATTGACTGCTGTAAAATGAATGGGAAAAAAATGATCCCAATATATTCAATGTCAAATTAATAATGACTGCATATTTGGAGGTCAAAGTCTCAAAGTGCAATCAGTGGAGATTTTTGAAGACTGCATCCAAAAAAGATTGCATGATTTTACAAGCCTTTTGTGTGTCTTTTTGTGAACTTGGAGTATAAAAGAGTCTTTTCGTGTAAAAGAGAAGACGGCTTGTGAGAAAAGAGAGAGTTGAAATCGAAACGTTGACAGAGCCCTTAAAAATATTTTTTATAGGACTAGCTGGCCCGCTCGGCTTCTCACGGGTAGACAAACCTAAGCTTCGCTTACAAAAGCCATTTCCTAAAAACAACAATTCAAAAAAAAAAAAATTCTTAAATCGAACAATTTTTTTTTATTTCAACCTACAAATAGCAAAATTAAAAAAAATATACTTATAGACATTTAATAAAAATAACCTTTTAAAGGCAGCTAGAGTTTTTCAATCGAATACGTCTTTTTCATTTTACCCCATCTCACCCTACAAATAGCAAAACTTTGAAAAAAAGAGTAGCCTACGTTCACTGTCATGATCCAAGAAATCTTTTCAGCAAGTTTCGTATAAAAGTATTTTAGACGGTAGGGGAGAGTGGGTACGAAAGTACCATTTTTGACATTTCGTGCCGTAATTTGATAACCAATAAAGATATCAAAATGAAACATAGTGCATATTAATGACTGAATATTTAGCTACCATTAAATACCAATTTGGTTTCCAGCGTTGTCTTTGATTTAAATGTATGACTTGAAAATGAAGACAAGGTCAAATGTTACAATCGTCCTTTTCGGTGTATCGATTGTAACACGCTGAAAGGACGGTCGTAACAACAAATAAATATATGAAGAAAAAATGTAAAATGCTGGTTAGGCTTAGAATTAAATTCTAAGCCAATACTATAAATTAATTATGTATTATTATAAAATAAATGAATGCCAATAAAAAGGCAATCTTATTCAGTGCTGATAATGGATTTATGTAGTATAACATTATTTGGAATTTATTTAAAAAAAAAAACTATTTTGATCTCTACCTCCAGCTGTTGAATAAACAAAGTCACCAAAAACTGTGTGTGGACGGTTGTAACACAAATAGTTATACAGATATTTGTGCTTGTATTATGTTACAAACGTCCACACAAAAATTGTTACAACAGTCCACCCCACGCTTTTTTATATTAAAAATCAAAGTAAGAAGAAACCGGTATGACTATCGTAAAAATATTGAATCTATTCGATTTTAGAAATATGGGATCACGGTAACGTCGCATCCATTCAATGAATTGTTTATTTTTTTCAAGACAAATTATGAAAAAACTCAAGACCAAAAAAATTACGTTTTCACTAAAATTTCACATTTTTGGCTTTTGTTGGTACATTCGACTGTACTGAATTTTAGATTTTTGTGCGTGGATTCAGGACCTAATTGCAAAGAATTGTGCATTAAAAAATGAACGCACACAGTTCTAGTTTTTCGAAAAAATTGAATGTTACAACCGACCCACCGTTACGTTCGTTCCCACTCTCCCCTATAGTGGAACAAACAGAGAAACACAGTTTCACATTTATAATAATATTAAGATTAAGATTGCACACTCAGAGAAAAAAAAAACGTGAAGTAAAAATTAAACAAATGTCTTGTTAAATTTACACGATTAAATAAAATGTAACTATTTCATATATTCAATTGATACTTAGTTGGTATTACTCGACCGACTGCAAGAATATAAATATTTTGTGAAGATGATTTGAAAGCGTAACAGAGCCGCTGGTTTAATATGACAAGAAGTCAGGTAAACAGCACAAATGAAGTGTTAAAATTACACTTTGTCATCTTTATTCATCCTTCTTCTCGCGGAAACTTAACACAGCTAGTAGTTTCATTAAGCCTTGATACTGGCAAGTAGATACTCTGTCCGTTTAATTGTAGGTAAGGCTTATTTATCTAGATTTTGTATTGATGTAACGGGATTATTTATTTTAGAAAATGTTAAGTTGCCATGCAGATTTTTCAATTAACTTCTGTCAATTCAATACGACGTTAAATTCTCGTATCCTGTTCAATATTTAGCAAGATCAACCTTTTTGAAAAGTTATAACCTGATTAATGGTTAATTTTACCTGAGATTTTCTCTGACTATGGCATTAAATTTCAATATGAAGCGCTGAAAATAGATAATTTATTGGAGATTTTGTCGTTCAAAATTTATTTCTTTTGAATATACGATTCCAATGAGACAAAGAAAAAAACAATGGAACCTCTTTGAACTGCGCTACCGAACAATGGTCACCCAGACCGACAACGCAGTTCAAAGATATCCCACTGGTTAATTTCTTTAACTCACACTTTAGCTATTTCACTCGAGACTTTGCGAAAGGTACATATTAATCTTGATCTCACTCTGTTCAACATTCTTACCAAACAATTTTTGATACATATGTATTATGAAAAAAAGAACTTGTAAATACACATTTAACAAAAGCTTATTTTATTTAAAGTTTCACTTCAGGTTTTCTAAGAAAATTGTATCAAAAAAAAAAGCTTCTATAAATCTAAAAACTCAAAACATTCATTTTTAAAATCCCATCAACTGCAAGAAAAGGATAACATTTAATTTACGACAAAAAAAAATAAAAAAAAGTCCTGCAGCTTAATTGACAAGACAACTGTCGTTCAAACCCCATCATAAATCCACTTACAAAAATAAAGAAAGAAAAAATTAGAAATGAAAAACCCTTTCGAGCATTACGCAATAAAAAGAAGACAAATAAATAAATAAAAAAAAATATATAGGAACATAAAAAAATACCCTCAAAAGCAATTGTGTAATTAAAGAAAGGATTTCGTCGTCGTCGTCATTATAATAAAATCTTGAATATTGATTGCTTCTTTACCCAAAAAGTTATGAATCCTCTTGTTTCTTTCTATCGTCACAAATATGTTCATGTATATAGGTACCTACTGTAATAAAGGAACCAAAAGTTAACTCAGTAAACGATCATAAACAAAAAAAACGCCCTTCTATTACTCTTAATCCTTTTTAAGCTCCACTGCTCAAATTATTCATCTCTGCCCTTTGTGCCACAAAAAGTATCTGATTACTCTACGCTGCTGGCCGCGCCGCGCCGTCATCGAGTTCAGTAATGTTTATATATTTAGACGTAGATATGGCATGGGCGCTGATGGTATTTGGGAGAGATTTTTATCCAAAGCATATTTTCCCATCCAGTGCGCACACCTCTTTAATAATCAATTTAACTGAAAACAACGAACGAAAACCCAAGACGCCTGTACTCCAGACTCACGACTCACGACACTCGAATAACCATCAACCACACAAGAATATGGAACGAGAGGGAAGGAAGCATTCAGAAGCTTGAAAGCAGCCCCTATCGCCAGCTCCTCGACTGGTTATGACTTGCAATGTTTTCAGACACAATTATGAGGGTGGTGGTTTGAACCCCCCGGGGCTTTATGTACATGATGCATGCATCGTGCCCTCGAATCTCCGCACAAATCCAACAAAAAAAAAAGACAGAGAAAAAAAAAGAACACACACAAATATTTTAAGAAATGTCCTTCTTTGTTTTCAAGGCAGCATCAGGCAATCGTCGGTGGTCGTATATTTTCAAATCGTTCTTTCTGCTGTCCTGGACGGCAAGGCCTAGCATGGCGTTGCTGTCGTTCCTAATTCTTGGCTTCCATATATTTTCATTCAACAGCAGTAGCGTTGCTGCAGATTCTGCTGTTGTAGTGCCATGGCCAAGCCAAGACAAGCCAAGCTATGGTCTTGGGTTATATTTTCGTGCTGAAATGCGTGAAATTTGAGACTATTTCTCCATTGTGTCCCGTAGTTATTTACATAATATACTTTTAGTGAACGCGCGGTGGCAAACTATGTGGCATATAAGCCAAAGCCAGCAGAGCCAGTGCGAGAAAGTCGAAGGAAAAACCAATGAAGTGTGTCGGTGTGTGGTGTTGGTATGTGTTGAAATCAACCCGCTTTGGGGATGGATTTCTGCACAATAATGTGTGCAAACACCAAATGACAATGACAAGGAAAACAGGACAATGAAAGGCGACGGTGGCGGTGGCGGTGGCGGTGACGGTGAGGGCAGCAACGAAACAAGGACGAAACCAAACTGTCATTTAATATCCGCAATTAAAGTGGTCATCAATCAAAAAACACTGAAGCTCAAATTTCTTCCCAACCATCCGCATCAACAATCTACATTCTGCATCGTTATCAGTGTGTCCTGATGGCCTTCCGCCGATCGCTGATGATGGTTGGTGCTGGAACAACAAAAAACAACAACAATAACAACCATATTTGTTATTGTTTTATCTAGATGCACACACTGGATAAGGACGTCTTTTTTTGTGCTCTTACACAATGTGTCGTCCTTTCTATCCAAACATTATGCTGGCCCAAGAGAAGAGCTGAGGACAGGATAAACAGGACACCTTGGTGGTCGATATATATCGAGGAATCGCATGTGACATCAAACAATTTAAAGAACGTGACGATATCATTAGTGCGCTCCTGCTGGCCATATAAGGACCAACAGGACGAACAGGACGACATCGATGAAGACCACTACTATCAACACAATACTCCAACTCTTCCTTACTTCACTTCACTTCGCTCCGCTCCGCCACGCCACACTTCGCATCCTTGATTGGACAGGCACAGCACATTCCAGTTCCGAGTATACAAGCTTTGGGATATTTAATTGGAAAAGGAAGAGAACATCAATGTAAGAAGAGGACGATACGATACAGTCCTAGTCCTTAACACATTATCTCCTGGGTTTGCCATGGCAGGAGTTTTGCTCTCCAAATACCATATTACTATCCCACAATGCCACCGCTGCCGCCGCTATCACCACGTATGTATCCAGAGTGTGGTGATTGAATTGAAGGAATTTTTTTGTCCTAATTAGAAAATCGAGAAAATGCATTTAGCTGTGTTTTTAAGTGAAGGCTTCGTGTTGCTTGTTCTGGTTGGTTGGTCTGTTGGTCGGTCGGTCGGGGTTTGTCGTGAGGTATCCTATCCTGTGGAATGTAATTTCACTAAGTAACAGCAAAAGAAGCGAGCAATTGAACAGCTAACTCTATCTAGACACAATATATGTACCTTTATATGTTGGGAAAAAGTAAATTGTCGTTTGAGTTCCGAGAACAAAGAAGTATTTTTTGTTAACTGTTCAAACACCATCCTTGGGGATTAGACCACACTAAGTATATATGGGATGATTTTCCAATGAAGAGGAGAGAAAAAATGTATGGACATATGAATATAAGTATGTATGTGTATAAAGAAAGTGGTAGTGCGTTTAAAAGTGATGTTTTTTTTTTTTTTAACTTTTAACAACATAATACTTCAAGTTCTTAAAGCAACAGATGGCATAGTGAAAGGAAGAAATATGTGCATAGGTACCTTCTTGATGTTTGATGAAGGAAGGAGGGAGAAAATTATTTTATTTTTTTTTTTTCTATTTTTCAATATTTGTGTAATCTCTTTGAAGTTTTTGAAGTTTTCCCATTTTCAACTCTAATCGGTAAAGTTCTCTTGCAATCATAACAAGTTAAGGGAAGAACAAAAAAAATGTGCTGAACGTGATCCTAGATTTTAGTTCAACGTTTCTGGTTTTCCTACAGGAGAATCTTCAAAGTAAATAGGTTAGTTTAAGCAATTTAATTCAAACGCTTTAATATATGTTGAATTTATTTAAAATCTCGTTAAGTGCAAGATTCCTTAAATGACAATAATTGTAGGTTATTATTATAATTTAATTTTTTTTGAATACGTAATGTTGGGATTACCGGGGGAAGTTTATGCTATGGGGAAAATGGATAACTGCAACAACAAACAACACAAATTGACACTTCTAAATGCATGTTTTTTTTTTTTATTAACCACAGCTATCAATGTAATGAATGTCAAGTTGTTATCCCTTTTTGAGGGGGTGATTCACTTACTCGATATCAATTTAGAAAATCAGCAGGAAAAACATAGAAACCATCGCACGAAAAATTCGAATTATACAGCATGCCTAGCCTACGTCATATTTAGAAAATTCAATTTTATCTATTCGGGAGGAGAAAGTAGATATATTTCATTTTTCTTTAATTGTCTCTTTCTAAATATATATGTACACATAACGTAAAGAGTGCTTTATTTAGACGTGTGGTTTTAAATCTGGCAATATTTTTTTCGGAGTTGGTCTTTTTGACAGCTGTCACTTTATTTATACTCAGTTTGGTTTGCCATTTCATAATGAATAGACTTACTCCTGAACAACGTTTGCAAAGCGTGCTAATTTATTACCAAAGTAATGGTTCGGTTCGCGCGACGCATCGAGCGCTGGGTTCAATATTCGGTCGACATAATAACAAAATCGCATAAATTCGAGAAACCATGGATCGGTTTCGCACCAAGTTTACTCTATTGGATAATGTGCATCCTCAGAGACAACGCCGTACAGTGCGCATCGAAGACACTATTGCTGCTGTGGAGCAGAGTATCGAAGAAGACCCGAATGAGTCCATCCGTTATCGCGCGCAACAATTGGAGCTGTTTCATATTCTTATTCATATTCATATTCATATTCATATTCATATTCATATTCATATTCATATTCATATTCATATTCATATTCAAATTCATATTCATATTCATATTCATATTCATATTCATATTCATATTCATATACATATTCATATTCATATTCATATTCATATTCATATTCATATTCATATTCATATTCATATTCATATTCATAGTCATATTCATATTCATATTCATATTCATATTCATATTCATATTCATATTCATATTCATATTCATATTCATATTCATATTCATATTCATATTCATATTCATATTCATATTCATATTCATATTCACAAAGGGCTCTTTCCTTTTTTTTAAAAATCTTCGAATAGTCGATACTAATAATGAATTTTTGAAGATTGGGAATATAGCACGCTATATATATAGCACCATATACGAAAAATTTGGTAAGAACGGGGATAAAGGGAAATTATTGAAAAAAAAAAATTCCGAAAAATATCCACTCGGTAAAACATTATAAGAATTATTTAAAAATAAATCCCACACCTCTTTTTTTTTGGCAGATGTTTGCCTTCAAATTATCTTCCAACAAAGGATATATCAGTGGGCAAAATGATCCCTTTGAAGTTAATTGATTTCCTATTGGTATTTAGTTAAGGGGACAAAACGAAACTCTGCAGAAAAAGAAAAAAACAAATAAACCTTTAAGCGTTTTACGTCCGACCAGATACCGTTTTCAAGAGCCTTTTTTACAGTCGAATATACATATACATATGTATATATGTGTATAACATTGAACTTGAAGCAATTTCCGGACTGTACCTAATTCAATTTATTAAATTAAAAAAACAAAAAAAAAAACATCCTCATCTCCTTAAAAATCTTAGCCATTTATACATTTTGATATAGGTTAGGTATACCTATGTTGATGTATTCAACGACCACAGATCCTTTAAAAAAGAAGCCCTCTTATTAACAAAAAAAAAAAAAAAAAAAAACCAATAAAACTTCAACTACCCCCACTCTATTTTCAAATCAATGCACAACAATAAAGCAAATGATGAACAAAAAAAAAAAAACGAACTTTATCCTGATGGCATTTGTTCCAACAAAACATGGAACGAAGGAGAACACAACATATCACACGTAGGAGGAATTCCCAGTTCGTTTGTGGTGCAAAATTCCATCAGGAAGGAAGAACAACAATTAAACTGCTTACTCTTAGCACTCTACTGTCACAGAAATCAATTCGTCGAAGCTTTGCTATACCCTCCTCGGTCCTCGGTGCTCGGTCTTCGCTTATGTATAGCCCTCACTCACTCATTCAACTCAAATGTCAAATCATTCAATTTCCGAGCTTGCAGCAACATCAGCATCAGCATCAACATTTCTCTCTAAAACCCCCAGGAAGCTCGCGTATACCGCAAATATTCAGATATGTGCCCATTTCGATTACCACAATATAATCGTCCAGATTTTGCACACAATATATAAAATTCAGGGGTAGAGAAGGGTTTAGGGATGAAAATTAACAATATGAACCGCACAGACCTAGTCGAACGTATTTGCTCTTAAAGCTAAAGTGCCAGGAATGGAATTGACTTGATAAAACTTTAAACTAAAAACTTCTGTATTAAATTTAAATTAAGGAAAAATTGATTCAACGAAGGAAGGAATCTGTTGATTAAGTTGTTAAAATGATCCACTGAGAATTTCAACTAAGATAAAAGTAAATTATGTTTGGTTATTTTCAATTTTTTCAAAAAAAAAAAAGAAAATATTTTACTATCTGGTTTTTCATACAGGGTCATTCATTTTGTGGTTTCAAGTTGCAAGCGCTAACATTTGATACCTGTCAAACTCAACTGTCATTTGAAGTGTCATAATATTAGTTGAATGTTTGCCATTTACGATTAACAAATGAACTTACTACAAAAGTGTTGATTCAAACGTATAGGAACTTTTCGCGCATTACGCGATGATAATCGACCGACTACGCAAGAAATCGGTAAAATTGTGAAGAAATTTGAAGAGAGTGGAAGCGTTACTAATTTGGTAAGACCTGTGCATCATCGTAATGCACGCTCAGTCGAAAATATTAGACTGTTAGATTTTTTTTCTGTTGGGTTACGCAAAAGACCTTGTTTACGCGAATAATCCCAGAACTCTAGACGCATTAAAAACCAACATTATTCAAGTTATGGCCGAGATACCACCCGAAATGTGCGAAGAAGTGGTAAAAAATTACCTCAAAAGAATCACATGCTGCGAATCTTCGCGAGGCGGCCATTTGAATGATATTGTTTTTCAAATGGCAAAGTTCAAACTTTATAATGAAATAAAATGTTCGTCAAAAATATATCGCTAGCGCTGGGTGTGTTTTATTTAGCTTTACTTTCGAAACCGTAAAATTAATGACCCTATATTTTACTAAAAATTAATAAGAGCATTGAATATTAATAACAATAATATTACTTAGGTCTAGTTTTTCAGTGAGAGATTATCCTAGTTTCGGGGTTAAACCAGAGTTAACTCCTGAAACATGTTTTTCAGTCAATTTAGATCCCGAGTTAATTAACAAATTTGGTGAGTTAACTAACTCCGGATTATCTGAAAATGTATTTCTGAAAAATGTGTATCAAAAATCTATTCAAATCGAGGTACGACACTATGAAAAGCGTGATTTGCATGGTGGCGCCATCTCGAATTCGATAGCGAAACAATAACTTCTGTACTGTCGCACTTCGATTTCGATAGATTGTTGACAACTAGGAGTTAAATTTAATACTCCACTGAAAAACTGCTTTTGAGTTAACTTGGGATTAAGCTATTTGCAGTATTAACTTACCTTCTCTGATTAAACTCGGAGTTTACTCATGCACTGAAAAATAGACCCTTAAAGACGCAAAATAAAAAAAAAATTGTTTTTTTTTCAAAATTTTGAGATTGAAAATAAATTTTTAGTTGCAATAAAATTGTTATGGCAAGTATTGGTTTCGTTTAAAAAAATTGAGTTAACACTATGATCATCGAGAAGTTCAAAAAAGTGGGTTTCGTTATGCTGTAATTTGATCTGAGTCTAAACGGGTGGTTCGATTTGCTTAAAATTTGGTGTGTGCATTTTTATGTGACTCCTTAGAGGAAGAATTCGGTTTTTTGTTTTAACTCACCTTGAAAGATGCGAAACGAAACATCCCATACAAAAATGACAAAACGAAAAAATTCGTTATCCTTTTCGTTTTGGAGTACGCTGTTCGATGAGCGAAATTGATTATTATAGCAGATTATTTTAAAAAGTCTCCACTATTTGTTCGCACAGAATATAAGTATAAGCTTTCTAATTTAATTATGTGCCGAAAAGCGACATTTGAGTTTTATTCGTGTTTGTATTTGTCGTTTCTCTCATTAAAGCTTTTATTTGTGTTTTTTTTTTTTTCAATTAGTGACACTTTCAAGTGCCATTTTTTCACTGTGGTTTTCGTACGAATTTCGCTGTGGTGTTGAAGACCACATAAAAATTTCATTTCACATCACCTGCGTACTAGGGTTTCAAAACAAATTAATGATTCTTTATGGAAATGCTAAAGAATTAAGACATCAAACTTAAGCTCTCTCACAAAAATCCAGCCTTTTTGGATTTTTTTTGAAGTTAGCCCTTTTTTTGCCTTTTTTTTTGCTAACCCAGAGGCAATTATTGGCAAACAATCAAGTAGAGATTTTTTTAAAATGTAATTGCAATTAAGCACGTACAACAAAATATGATAGTGAATTAAAGAAAAAACAAACAAAACAAAATCCAATAATCCATGCTTTCGATAGTTATGTAGATGATACCTGAAAATATTTTAATATAAGTACTTTTTTGCTTAACGATACTTCAGCAATCGCAATTTATCCAAACAAAAATGTATTTTATGAATTTTCTCGACTTCTCAGAATTTCAGATTTTAAAACTCACAACGAACCAGTAATAGAAAAAAACAATACTTTTTCATAAAACCAATACTCTTACTAAAGAACAAATAAAACATAACAATGGAAAAGCCATCATTTAAAGTGGGCGGCCGGCGCGGCTGTGGGAGGCGGTGTGTAGATAGCTAGGTAGGTAGGTTTTATGAAGGTAGTTAAAAAAGCAAAACAAAAATCCACGTCGGTGATTGGAAAATGAAATCAAAGAGGAGCTTTCTATGAGCGGAAAACAAAACGATTAAAAAAAAAAGTGAAAAAAAAAATAAAACAAAAGAAAAGGAATCTCAATTGCGGATCAAAATGGGACGACGACGATGAAAAAAAAAAAAAAAAAAATATTAAAAAAACGCAAATGCCGCACCACCAAAGAGACCTCTTCCTGGATAATGGTAATGGCAACCACGATTCGGGGGAATATAACAGAATCATGGTATATTCGTTTTTTTTTTGCAGCACTTTTTTTCTTAGAGGGTTAAAATTCGCTTCAATCCCCTCCAAGTACTCTGTGGATTGTTATGTGTGGAATTTAAGGATCGATGACTTCATTGAATCGAACATCCTGTTACCACCGCACCGCACATTGTTTTACGTGTTTCTGTTTCATTTTGCTCATGAATTTGTTGTTGCTGTTATTTTTGTTTGTTTTAATTTTTTTTTTTTTTTCAGTTTTGAGCATTGAATCAACCAACGTTGTTATGTAGGTAATTTTAAACTGGCTCCTGACTTTGACCATCGAAAAGCTACCGACCGATATCTAGGCAATAAGCCTTTTCCCAGGTGAGGTTGGATTTATTGTACCGGAGGATTTTTGTACATACATATTTTTCGTTTTTTTCCTCGGTAATTTAATAATGCAACGAAGTTAAATGATTTTTTTTTGTGTTGCCATAGATTCACAACCACTGATTGACAGACATTTATTCAAGTTTGATGAGGTTGAGGCAGGACGCAGGATGACTGACTCAATGGGACTTATTGTGGCTGGACATAAATTACCATACCTATTTAAAAATTAAAATGAATATTTTAAGAGTAAAAAAACGTACTCAATTCAGTGAACTGATAAAAATCCGGTTTTAATAATAGTTGAGTCGATATACTGCTTAAATATTAAAAGCAAACAGTATATAAGGGATGTTTTGACAATCAAGGTCGAAATAAGTTTTTTGATTCAATTTCTTGATTTCAATTCAATTTATGTGAAAGATCTTTCAACGGTTACAACGATCCGAGAGGTACAATTTTCAATGACTAAGCGCATAGGTCTGGCTGAATTTGAGCAACGGCATGGGCTATTTTAACTTTTGGGGCATACCGCTCGATTGAGTCATATTGGAATTGACCTGCGACTTCAGAAAACCAAACAAGAAAAAAACCGCACGATCTTTGTGGTCAATTCACATCACCTCCGCGAGAGACAATTCTACTCTCGAGTCATTCATGCAAAATGGCAATTGCGGCATTCGCTGTGTGACACCAAGAGTCGTTCTTTTGGAAACACATATCCTTCACATCCATATCATCCAATTTGGTCCAACAAAAATTGATTATCATAGATCGATAGCGCTATCCGTTGAAAGTGATGTCAACCTCGTCTTCGAAGAAGTATATAAGTACTCTCACGGATAGTGGCGATGTTTTCGGTTGATTTTGCGTTCCGTTGACGTACGGGTTTTGGTTGATTGTTCTCTGAATCCATCGACTCAAATTTTCGGCCAATTTTTTGATATTTTAAGAAATAAAGGGTTTTTCAGAAGGGACGCTACAAAAGTAGAGCAACAGGGACAGCAAACGACGCCATATTTCTTGCCGCTCTTTTGACATTTCTCTTCAACGAGTCGAAATTATTAAAATTTACTACCGAAATTCGGAGTCAGTGGCCTCAACGTAAAGAGCGCTACGTCCAATTTATGGTCGTCATAATCGTCCTAGCAGATCAACAATTGAGCGTCTAGTGGGAAAATTTGAATCCACAGGCACAGAACAAAATGTTCCCGTGCCAGTGAGACAAAGAAGTGCCCGTAGTGTCGAGAATATTGCTGCCGCTGGGGCTTCAGATGCAGAATGCCCAAATATGTCTCTCACACGTCGTTCTCAAGCGTTGGGCATCTCTGTGACGTCGTTGTGGCGAATTTTGTGAAAAGATCTTGGCCTACATCCTTACAAGATTAAATTGACGCAAGAACTGAAGCCGCTTGACCACCAGAAGCGTCGTATGTTCGTGAATTGGGCTGAGCAACAACTTGAAAATGATTCGGATTTTCATCGAAAAATCATCTTCAGCGATGAGGCTCATTTCTGGCTGAATGTGTAACGGTCCGAGGTGTTATCGGCGAAGGCTCTCGTCGGGATGTTTCATAATCTCTCTACGGAGAGGTGCTAAAACAGAAGAATATCATAACAAGACAGCACATTTTAGAAACACTCCTTTTAGAGAGTCCTCAAAACCTTCCCTTTTCATACCACCTTTCCAACCCATGCTTACAGGCACAGTGGGCTGGTCCTGGCGGCCGAAGGAAAGGGTGTTCAGGTTACGACTTAGCGTGGCATGCTAGCATATAGCACGTTCTAGCTCGTCGGGGGGGGGGGGGGGGGGGTCCTTGCTATCGCAACGCTGAACGGTTGTTACGTAATTACATGCCGGGGTAAATTCACAAAAGTTTCGGGATCAAAAGTATGAAGCCCAATTTCGTCCTGGATGGGTTGTAGTTGGTGTTAAATTTTCCCACATTGAGGAGAGACCACGATGTTCTTGTCTCTCAGAGGTTTTACCCACCCGCGTATCAAAATGATACATCCTTGGCTATTAGTCCCTCATTTATTTATAATAGCCCCTAAAGTTCATCGATTTTGGGAAGCCTAAATCATCTCTCCCAAAATCTTCAAAAAAAACTAAACTTCCAAACGCAATCCGAACTGCAGCTAATTCTTTATCAAAATAAAATCATTTCCCTAACGGTTACCGGTCTACATCACTCATCTCTCCTTCGCCACATCCACCTTTGACTTTATTCAAACGCAATTCATGCCTCTTCACCACTCGACTGGATGCTGAAAAATAAAGCCAAATCTACTTCCCAAGAAGAAAACTCCATCGAGCAGAGAAAAATAAGAAGTGCGAGTATTTTCAATTTCAAAACAACATATGTCAGGTTTTATTCATAAAACGTATTTAACCTAACCAAAATTTGTCTTAACCTATCCCAATATAATTATAAATATCTATACTACCAGTTTACAAAAAGAAATTTCTGAGTAAATATTTTTTCTTTGAAAAAAAAAGCAAAATACAACCAACAGTCCAGTACGTTTAAACATTCCTTAAAGTATTGATTTGAAGGATCGATTATTCTGGAACTGATTTTTTTTTTTTTTTTTTGCTTTAATATTTAGGGTAATACACAAAATTTAAGATTAAATAAGAACTTATAATTGACTTTATTTTAAAGAAAGTTAATTAATTTATTGGAGGCGGAAATAAAAAAAAGATGGAACAAAATAATAACAAATTAATAATTAAGAGGTGGATTAAATTCTCACACTGAAAGTGTACCTAGTTTTTTTTTCTTAATATTCAATGATAAAATATCAAAATAAAGAATTCTATTACAATTATATTCACCACTCAATTCACCAATGCACGAACCGATCTTGCATTTGTAGGGTTTTAAGCTAACCACATCAAGTGCGTTTATTGATGACAAAAAAAAACTATGAACTTTAAAGGTGTATATATTTTTTTTTTGTTTCTCTTTCACAACATTAAATACGTGATGAACCCGACGTTGGTGTTTAAAAATCGTTATTCAAATTATATTTTAAAAAAAACCTTACCAAACTTTTCCTTTGGGGTGGTGCACCGCTCCATAGGTTGTTGAAAATGACCTGCAGGTGTTAGGGAGGGAAATTTTTTTCTTTTAACCGTCTTACCGTCACTTCACACCACGAATTTTCTGTTTAGAGATTCAACTGGATTTGATTATTTTTTTTTTCTTTAAGTATTCAATTGGTGAACAGGTGGGATATTTTGTTTTATTTTTTTTTTTTTTTTTACAATATGATTATCTAAAGGAACAATATGAAATTAATCTATAAAAATAATTAAATTGAAATAGTAATAATTATTCTATAAGATGTATAAACATAAAAAAAATAGGGTGAGCTGGATTGTGGGATAATGTGTATGGCATCAGGTTTAGGTGTCATCAGGTGATTTACAAGCAGGACTGGGTGAAATTGGCGTTGAACTGGATCGATTATTTTAATCGATCGAAATATGGGCGGGTATATTGCCCTGATAGATTTTGATTATTTTTGTTCTGTATGTTAATTAGGTTTTTTTTTTTTTCTAGGCACTTCGCATGCACAGTGAGTTATGGACATGGACTACCGAGAATGGTTTTAAAGCGTGCGAGTTTTTTTTTTTTGTGCTGATTTTTTTTTTCTTTTTCAGACGTTTTGGGAATTGTGTCTTTCGTGTGGGTCGCGTGGGTATTTGTTAAGGGTTTTGTGGAGACTGTACCTATTTTTCTATTTTTTTTTATATAGGTTTTGGGTGGGTTTTTCATTAACTTTTTTTGGGGGTTTCACGTTTGGCGTTTTTGGTTTTTTTCTTAAACAAGCGCGCGGGTTTTCTTTTCCTTTGGTTTGTTTTTTAAGACTTTTTTTTTCCTTTTACGGGGAGTAACAATTAGTTTTTTTGTATATTTAGCTTTTATGTTTTATGTTTTTTTTCTGTTGTTTGTGGACAGAAGACGATTGTATAAGAATGCCTTTCTTTTTTTCCTTTTAGTTTTTAAAACACGTGGGCTTCAACCCAAGTTTAATTCTACACATTATGCCGGTAACGCCGAGAGGGTTTTTTTTTTTTTTTTTTTACGTTTTTTTTTTTTGCTTTTATTTTGCAACCGCGTTAAAGAAACGATTTAAACAAAAAAAAATTTAAATTATTTAATTTTCCATAGGCATGCCGATAGTATAAAAAAACTACCACGTAAAAATCAACTTGTCAATTTACCACGCCACGACCAAACAACCTTCCACAATTTCGACCACCGGAAAAAAGAAGCCTGAGTTGTCGCAATCTCCCCTTTTATAGGCAGTCGTCAACCCTGGCCGAGACTTGAAATTTTCGAAAGATTTCGAAGAGAGTCTCCGATGACATGGCGTCTAGAAGGCTTCCGATGTTCCGTTTTTTGACCGAATCATTAACCAAAAAATCAAAAATTTGGTTCCTAAATTCGTTTTTGAATTTTTCACAAATTAGTGTGATAAAATTTGGATTCCCTGGTCAAAACTCACCCAGGAAAACAACACCGGAAACACTTCCATAATCCCAAAAATCGGATAGCATACGCATGTATTAGTGTCACTTCAACCCAAGCCAGAGTCTATTTTTATCTCGCTTTGACTCTCTTAAATTTAGCTTCTCATGCAAAGCAAATGGATGACGACCGAGGAACAAAATGTCAATTCACCATTTCGACGCTTCTCTTCTGACATTCATAACCACGTACACACAACGAAAAGACCTTCCACACCTTTTCAACAACTCCTCCCACAAATCCAATTGGAAGGTATTGAAATTAAAATAAAGGTTCAAGTATAGGAAAACGGAAATGATCTTCTCAAACTGTGACTGTTGGTTGTTGCCTATTTGAAAATTAATTACAATATAAATTTCTAAATCGTTCCCTACAAATGGCTTCGTCAATAAACAAAATATACGGTATTGGTCAGGCAGCAATCCACACGTACTCCATGAGTCATCATTACATCACGAAAAAAATACGGTTTGGTGTGGTTTATGGGCCGGCGGAGAAGTTTGGAGAACGTGTTATCTCACGAAATGGTCCAGTCGCTTGGCCGCCTCGGTCGTGCGATTTGACGCCGTTAGACTATTTCTTGTTGGTTAACGTCAAGTCTATGGTCTATTTCAACAAGCCAGCGACGATTGATGAACTTCGTACGAATATCGAACGTGAAATTGCAGCACTATCGGCCGATTTATGCTTGTAAACCGTCGAAAATTGGGTTCAGCGTCTGGACTTCTGCAAGCGTGCCCGTGGAGGCCATGCAAAAGAAATCGAAATCCATACATAATGGCATCAAACGTACTTTCACAGGAATAAAGAATTTCATTGATATCCAAAACTGTTTTTGTTTTATTTAAAAAAAAACTTTTGTAGCGCTCTTATTGAAAAACCCGGTATATCACTATAACTTACTTGATTATTCAGTTAAAAAAGTCACTTATCGTGATTTCTACAATGTCAATGTTCAAGCACATGAAGATCGTACTCGAGAAACAAATTGGGACATGATTATATTCTTAACTCATAATATTAATTATCTTTTTAATACTCACGTTCCATTAAAAACGAAATTACTGTTCAACGTGATCATGAAGACCCTGGTTTTGGTTTTTCCGCATTAGAAAGTGCCGATGTCGTCGAAAGTGTTCTTTCTATTTATTAAGTCAAAGGCTGTTGGGCTTGATGGTATTTACCCTTTCTTTTTGTGTATGATTCTGTATATTATTTTTGCTTTTAATACTATTTTGATGTCTGGATTGTAACCTGGCTTATGGAAAGTAGCAAAAATCATACCACTTCCCAAAAATGCTAAAAAAAAGAGATGAATTTAAGCCTATCTCCGTATTGCCCTTTCTGTCTAAAGAGAGAATTCTAGAAAAACAAATCAATTTTTATCTCGCTACCAACTCACTGCTTAGCCCAAAACAATCTGGGTTTCGTAAGAAACACATTATTTGTATCACTGCACTTTTGAGTGTTACTGACGACATAAGGCAAGCATTTGATAAAGATGAGGTTACTTTTTTGGTCTTGCTTGACTTCTCAAAGGCTTTTAATACTGTCATAATAACGTCAATGCATGTAAAAAGCTCATGCAAAATTTCAACTTTTCACCTTGTGAAAAAAATTATCTTTTCTTACGTGACCAATAGAAGGCAAGCAGTGCAAGTTGGAGACAGCTTGTCTAATTTTTTGCCGAATATTATTGGTGTGCCTCAGGGATCCATGCTTGGGGCTCTTTTGTTTTCAGCTTATGTCAATGAACTTCCATTTTCGCTTGCAAATTGTTCCTTTCACATGTACGCTGACGACGTTCAGCTGTTTTTAGCTACCCACTTGGTCTCATTGAGCATCGAGCTTTTTGCGTAAATGAAGACTTGGAAAAAGTAGTAAATTGGTCTGAGTCAAATGGTCTTATTTTAAACCCTAAAAAATCAAAATGCCCTGTCATATCTAGAAAATCCATAGATCTTGCTTATTTTCTACCGATTGTATTGAGCAATGCTCCAATCGAATACGTTGTAACAGCAAAAAATCTTGTAAATACTACGGAAAATTTGATTTTTTTTTTCGTTCTCTTTACATTTAGATAGCTTCCATTTTATTAATTAAAGTAACCTATTTTGCTCAATTTTATAAAATTAGCTTCCTACTATCTTATAAGATTTTATATCTTACAGTTTGTTAAGCAATCATGAAAAATAAAATAAATAAATGTTTTTACGCATTGATAATTACACAAACATAATCAAGAATTCCGATCAAATTTTTTGGCAAATTTTGGACATAACTTTACTATTTCTGATCGGATGAAGAAAAATATGTTTATTACCGCAAAGACAAGTGATATGAGTTACATTCTTAAGATGCAGAAATTGGCTGCACGTGCAAGTACCTACATATATCTGAAATGCAGACGGTGGAATTCATTATTAATGGTTTTCAAGATAGTTTCACTGATATTGATGTTCTCTATCCTGCTCGAATTCTTGCACATCTCAAGAAATTGGCTCATAGGTACGCTCAACTAAGGGAAATACATGGTTTCAACAGAGTTCCAAATTGTATCAACAAATCAAAAATCAGCTTCAGAATCTGGTTGTCCGTCGATGGTCACTTCTACTTCCGGTTCATCAGTTATTCGCTGTTATAATTGTTCCGCAATTGGCCACTTCTCATCTTCCTGCACTAAACCAAAACGAAATATAGGATCCTGTTTCCGGTGTGATGGATCATGTTTTGCGAAATTGTCCAAAACCACCACCAAGAAACGAAAATCAAATAGCTCTTATTGATGAATTTCGTGATGCAACTAATTTAACATTGAAGGATGGTCCAACACACAATATGAATCAAGATTTTTCTGAAATTTCAGAACTTAATAAGGTATGTGTCACTTTTCTTGTTGATGGTTCTATGGGCGTAAGCAACATTTTTGATTCTCTTTTTGACACTGAAAGTCCGATTAACGTTATGAGAATTTCTTCCGTGTTCCAAAACAAACGCAACGTGAATTTTCCAGGAAACTAGGAGTTTTAAGTTTTTGGTTTCATACGCTTCTAATCACACCAAAAATAGGTAGAATATTCAATTTCATGTATTTAGCTCAACTGGAACTGTTAGCATTCAGAAATGTTTAATAGTTGATATTTAAACAACAACAACAAAAAAAAACTTTAACGTTCAACGAATTATCGTGAAATTTTACTCAAGCAACATAAATTTCTATAGAAGTCAATCCTTAAATCTGTGCATTTTGTCCAATGTTTAATTCAAAGATTTTTTCATTTAACAAAACAAATAATACAAAATAAATGACCGTAAAGGACTACGAGAATTTTAAATTTTTATTTATTTTGCAATCTTCTTTCGTCTTCAAGAAAATAAAACCTCTTCTCTGATAACCAGCAAGAACAATAAAAAAAAAAAAATACTTCTATACCCTTGACTCTAGCTGGTATTGTTCAAATTTCACCGGTGCGGCGGTGGTGCTGGTGGTATTCGCTGCTAGCTGACTTAATTAAAAACCAACCATTGTCCTGCACCAATTACAATAACAACAAAACACAACAAGCTAAAGAAAGAAGACATATTTTTTAGTGATTTTTTTATTTTATTTTTTGATAAAATATAATTAGTCCAAAACATTTTCCACCGCAAAAACGTGGTGGTTGGTGGACCTTAAATTCTGACCGTTTGATAGAAGAGAAGAGATGAAATAAAACAAAAATAAACTAACTAACCTAAAAAAGAAATCACACAGATTAAAGCAGCACAAAGGGAAATCATTGTCCTTTCAGCAATAATGATGGGACTCTGCAAGAAGGCATCCCTCTGTGGGACAACATTCATCCCTCTGTGGGACAACAAAAAAGTTTCAGTTACCTACTTTACTCCTTTCACTTCCCTGTCTTATTCACTTGGAATAATTACAATTTCGCGTGCCGTCCACTCAAACTCGAACAAAAAAAAGAAGAAAACGAAAAAAAAAACTTGCAAAAATAACAACCCTGGAATGGAAAATTGAAAAATAGAATTTTATCCTGTCCACTCGTGGAACTCGACGTATCCACTGTAGGACAGTTGTTTCGTTTGCTGGAGCGCGCACTCACTCTCAAACTTAATTTCCTAGATAAAATTTTCAACTGGAATTAAAAGTTTTAATTAACAGCACGAACGGTGGTACCATCTTCATCATCATCATCGGTCCCCCGATAATGCTGCTGCTGTTGCTGTTGCTGGCTGCTTGAAATGGTTTTGCTGCAGCAACAGCAACAGTAACCCACATAGAGATGAATTCTGTGAGAAGAGAGACTGTCGCACAACACAACGTTTAACATAATGACATCCTGTTCTCTATTTCAATTCCAAGTTCTAGCCCGTAGCCCGGAAATAGTTTTCCGTTTTGTACCGTCACCAAACACTGCCACACTCAGTCTTTGCCGACACCGAGCTCAGAAAGGAAATGAAACTTGCCACCCTTTTGTTTCAAGTATTTAAATCTTAAATATGCTGCTGTTTAATAAGCAATTGGAAATTACTCCAGAGAATATTGTTTAAAAAAAAAAAAAAGTGGCGCCCAACGTTGGAACATCTCTACATTACTGCTGTATGTATATGTACATTTAAATCATCAGCTACTGGTAGGTACTTCTTCTACTGTCCAGTTCGGAAAAAGGGGTGACGACTGACGAGCGATGGATATAATTTAAAATTTTATCGAAAAGATTGGATTAGGATGACTGACGACAGGACTCCCAGCAAGGACTCTACGTTGCGCCGATAGAGAGCAGTGGACAAAAAAATGCTCCACCTAGGGCAGTTGGAGTGAAAAAAAAAAATTTAAATTCTTAAATGAGTTTTGCGAAGTGAGGACCCATCATGGATTAATGTAGAGGAAAAAGTAAGTGATTGAAAGCGTCTTTTCATTTTTATACACTTGAACAAAAGGTTCGACAAAAAGTTTTCTTCCTGCACCATCTCCCATCACAGTTCTCGCAGAGGACATATTTTATTTGATGGTGGTTGTTTTTTTTTCGTTCAATATTATTTTCTTATTCTCTCAAATAAAAGTAATATATATGAATTTAGGTATATTCATTTTCCCTTTGAAGTGAAAGGATATGGAAAAGTTTGATAAAACTGGCTTTTGAGGCATAAAGAGCTCAGAAGTAAGGGAAGAAAAAATGGCTGCAAGAATCTAGATGGAATAAGTGAATACGAAGTCGCGATTGATTGAAGAATATTACAAAAAAAAACAATCAGAATGCATTTTGCGCTTTGAATCCATTCTATGCACAGATACTTTAAGAGATAAACTGATAAACTTTTTTTTTTGTATAGAAAGACCACTGAAGGGAAAAATTGAATTGGATTACTTCGGCATTATAGAAATACATGTATTTGGCATAGCTGATTTGTTTAGACAAGAGGAAGTTTTTTTTTTACAGATTCTCAGAGAAATTTAATTTAATACTCACGATTTTTTTAAGAGAGTAGAGTTACGTTTTCAGAACTTACCTGGAAAAAAAGAAAAAAAAAAGTTAGCATTGTTATTATAAAATAAACATATTTATGTAAAATTATTTGGATATTTATAGTGCACTAGTTGACCCGTCCGGCTTTGCACAGGTAGACAAACCTAAGCTTCGCATAAAAATAAAAAAAAAATATTTAAGGTACTTTTTGTCATAGACTTTGCCCCGTCTTAGCTATGAATATTCAATTCGAACTGGAATAAATAATAAAACAAAAATAATTACAAAAAAATATTGTTTATTGTAATGCTTTTTAGTACACAATATTGTTAGTTTTCTTTTCTTGCGCGCAAATAAATAATGTTGATGGTTTTCCGACACGGAATTTCAAGGTTGATGCCTCAAACACTCTAAACGACTGCCCTTACGATGCAAGCCGCACTGGAAATTGTAATCGTTTAAAGTCGAATGGTCGGAATTATTGGGATGCGTGGAATCAAAACGTCTTCGCCTTTGTACTTCCCTTTCGAAATTATGGCTTCGCCCTCGATGACAATTTGCATTTATTTCTTCATCGCAAGCCGGGTGCCATTACTCTATGTTCCAGAACATAATGATTATACCGATCCGACTTTTAATTGCAGAATACGAGGTGTTAATTTTGTCAATTCCAGCGAACATCATGGAACCAACCGATTTATACCTATGTCACCAATTCGCCAATTCTTATATTGAATCTGAAAATTTGTTTCGTTGACATCAACGTTTTTTGCAGCCAACCAAACATGATTTTTGTAATTTTGAGCAATGTATGGGAACACCATCTCGATGAGTTCTGTTTTTGATTCAGTAAAGTGAAAAAAATTGGCAGGGAACGTTAGACAGTCAAACTTCTTTATAACGAAATTCTTTATAACGTAATTCTCTCTATAGCGAATTTCATTTTGTTGCCCTTGCAGTATTTAAAAACAAAATAATTTCTATATAACGAATTTTGTATAAAGCTTCTTTATAACGAAGAAATTTTGTATTCCCTTGAAGGTTCGTTTTAAAGAAGTTTGACTGTATATCCAGACGATGTGTCAACTGGAATTTTGTCAATACCAATGTCGAGCAATTGTTTTGAAAAAACTTCTCCAGATCGGTCGTTCTGCAATTCAACTCGTATATGTGCATATTTAGTTTTAGTGTTTTGACGTATTTCCATAAAATGGAAGACTTCAAACATGTCTTAAGTTCGTTGGCTTTCGATGATCGTAGAATCACTGACAATGTTTTTTTTGAAAATCACCTGCCAGCAGAATCATCCAGCCACCAAACCGGTTTTGGTTGTTTTTTTAAATCTTGCATACTGCGGTCTAATGCCTCCAAAAATGTTTGTGTGCCATCGTGCATTCATCGCAAACGATCAAATTGCTTTGCTGCGACACATTGGCTACGCAAAATTCCTCGTAAGGTTGCAAGTTGGAGTTTCATTAATTTGCATGTTGAACGGCAACTTGAGTGCTGAATGAGCTGCTCGACCACCTTCCAACAACGTAGCTGCAATACCTAATGAAGCAAGTGCAATTACATATTTCGATCGAATGAGGCAATATCAATGATATTGAAAACGTTTACCAGTTCTACCGGGAGCATCCAAAAAATTACGCCAGTTCCATCATTCACTACTCCAATGAGCGTATCATAGGTATATTTTTGTTCCTGATTTAAAAGGGGAACGTTTCTTTGAACGGCTTCTCTCAATACCGTTTCGCCTCTCAACTCATGATTAAATTTGTCGTGCATTGGGCGATTGGGCGTTTTCATTCCTAATCGTATTAACACTTTGTTGGTATTGTCCTCAATTATAATAAATGCTTCATTGTGAATTTCTTTGTTCATTTGCAAGTCTGCATTTGATGTTCTAAGACGCATCTGATGCAATATATCTTCGGCCATATGTTTTTTATTTGTCCCATAAATCAATCGGTGTTGATGTAGACAAAATTATAGAAAACAATGTTCGTATTTTTTAAGCATTTGATGAAATTACAGCATCTTCGAGATTGTGGTCCGAAAGAGTGTCATTCTCTAGCAATCCCAGGTTTGAAAGGTAGTATTTTCAGAATTAACGCAGTGCCGTTTTTACGTCTCTAACAGAAAATCTCTAAGATCTAATCGCATATAAAAAGTTTTTCTTTTTCACAGAAATTTTTTTTATTTTTACCCTATTACAAACTACAAATAACAAAATTTGAAAAATGTATCCCTAAAGCCAAAACAAGAAAAGAATTTCTTAAATCGGTCCTTTTTTTAAATGTTTACCCCATTTCACCCTATCTACTTAAGAACCTTTTGGAAAATACATGAAAACTTTAAAGAAAAAAATGAACGAGATCGGTAAAGCCGTTCTCAAGTGATGCCGTGGACAAGGGAAATAGGGATTCATTTTTATATATGTAGATTTAATATGTACTGACTTATGATCCAGATTTTCAGATCTTTAACCATATCTGAGCTATAAAGAAACGACAAAAGACTAAGTTTTGGCAGCTTGAATAAAACAGCTCAGTAAAATAAGATCTTGGGTACAAAACTCAGTAAAATAAGGTTTTGGCTTTCGACAAAGCTGAAGTTTGATTTAAAGCTTTGTTCTGACGTCTTAGGTAGGTAGCCTAAATTACTTATCATTTTGTAGGGTGAAAAGCACAAATATAATTTTTTTTTTGTTAAACTGTTCAAAATTATCAATTTTTTTTTAAAGAAATGCAAAGAAAGGCAATTGAAATTCTACACACAAAAGATAACGACATTTTTTTCGTAGCACCACGAGATTTTGCGAAAAACGTTCGAAGCGTTACAATTTCGTTTATTTATTTTAATGAAATTATTTTTTGATTAAAGAATGTAGGTCTGTTTAAGCATTTTTTCCAAAAATCTATTGATTTTAGAATTGTATTTTAGAATAGTTGTAATTTTTTTGTAGAATTTTATGAGCTACAATTTTTTCAGATAAATTTTGTAATTTGGCCTGTTCCACTTCATTAAATCAAAAGCATAATCGTTCAAATGTAGGACTCTTTTTAGAATATGTTTAAAACGTCAAAACAGGCTTCAAACCAAAAATTTTTTTGTTGTTGATCTAAAACAAACTAGTTTGCATCAAGGGGATCTTCATATTTTTGTCACTGAACGCACCAAATATCCTCCTATGTAAATTTTCGTAACGTAACGTGCTACACCCTAAAGTGTTACCTCGTAACGTCGCACAGAGGAAAGTCCACGTTTATTATTGCACTCCACCACCGCCGGCATAGGTGTTCACAGATCACCCTCAATGTCAAAATCTTCAGTAGGAACTGATTTTCATCATGGTAAAGTTCACAAACGAAGAACGTTTACAAATAATAAGAGTTATTACCAAAATCCCGAACGGTTGACGGAAACTTTAAGAGCGAAAACGCCAATTTTTGATGAAGCTCATTTTTGGCTAAACAGCTTCGCCAACAAACAGAATATGCGTCATTGATCGGGTGAAAAATTGCTGTACGGTGTGTTTTTCATGCCGATCGCGGTGGTGATAATGTCGATTGGCCGCCTTGATCGTGCGATTTAACACCTCCAGACTTTTTTTATGGGGCTACGTTAAGTCATTGGTCTATGCCAACAAGCCGGGGCTCAGAGCCAATATTAAATGAGAGATAGCGGCCGTTTCCGTTGAAATGTGTGGCCGAGTCATAGAAAATTATGGGTTCATCGAATCGACAGCTGCAAACGTGCCCGTGGTGGACACATGAACAACTTCGAATTCCATACAAAACTATTATGATTGTACTTCGAACCAACAGTAAAATTTCGGAGATATCTCAAATAGTTTGCGTTTAATTTAAAAAAATTTGATAATTCTTTATTGAAAAACCCGATATAATACCATAAAGTCTTGAATTTAGATTTGACCTTTTAAAATTGAAGTTGTTGCTTAATGATAATAATCAGATAATTTAACTACCATTTTGGGCAAAATAGATCTTGAGGTATTCACTCAACCACCATTGTTCAATGTATGCAATAAACCTAAGGAATTTCAAATTTGTACGCGAAGCCTGCTCGTAACGACGACAGACGTTGGCCACATGTATGATCTTAAAGAAGAGACGACCTTTAATGAAATGTCATTATAGCTTTTAACATGATGAGATTTTATGTTTCAGAAAGAGTCACCATTAGTATAGAGTTATTTTCGTGTTTTCATCAAAAAGTACATTTTAGTGATTTTAGTAATAGTAGGTATAAAAATATATTGCTCTTTATTTGTGTTCGTCAACACAAGAAATAAATCCCATTTATATATATTTTAAACAAACTTTGAAATAGTTTTCCGCAATAAAAATCCTTTACTAATCGAAAAACAGTGATAAAATCACAGTTTTAAGGCTGTAACAACAAAACAGGCGATATAACAACGCCCCTATTATATCGTATACTTACTTCACTTTATATATTCCATATAAATTCATATAGAAACATCTATACAAACATGCATATTTTGTAGGTACCTATACATACAAATGTATTTAAGTTCAAATTGTAGAACAAAAGACACAATCACAACAATTCCCATGAAATCTTAAGAGTGAAAAGGACATATTGCAGAAAGGATATCACTGCGCGCTTAGCGTAACGGAGGAAAAACAAAAGGATAGCTTATAGCTCAATGCAGTAACGTCTTCTTCGTTCTTGGTCTTTTGTTCGGCCACAAACAACAAGCTATTCAAAAGCAACAACAGCAAAGAAAAAAAAAAAGGATGTTCACTGATGGTAAATGCCACTTAACAGCCAACAGCTTGGTATCAGCTTTATTTTTTTTTTTGTAAGTATATGTACACTCGTATACATATTTATGTATATCTCTTCATGTCCCCTAAAATGTTTCAAAAACAAAATATCAACTTTATGGTGGCTGCACAGGGTGTATAAGGGATAAAACAAAGAAGGTGCATCAAGCGCAGTGGCGTAGATTAAACGGAGGGTATAGGTATATGTATAAACTAGGCTAAACCGTTTAAACTAAAGTCCTTGTGTGGCAAACATTATTTTGGCTCCTTAAAAAATGCCTGAGACCCAAATCGGTCTCGACTTAGATGCTTAAGAGGTACAGAATGTTGTTGTTTCGTGGCCAGGCCTAGTAGCAGGCATCTGTATCTCCTCAAAGATGGACAATCTCAGATAAACTTGCTACATTTTTTTGCAAAAACTAAAATCTTAAAAAACTCTGCTACCTAGATGCTAAATTCTTGTATTAGTGAAAAAAAAAGAACTCAGATAAATTCGCCTTCGTGCACTACAACAATTTTTTCAGCAGCTACTACGCCACTGATTTGGTATATAGGGAACCAAACTCCATTCTCTCAACCGCCGGATATCCGATTGTGTATAAAAACGACAAAATAAGAAACACGAATATAACACATTGCCAAATGCCAAGGATATGTAATGATCCTTTTAATGGGTTGTAACAATGCGCGCCACTGAGAAAATACATTTTATCAGGGCAAGTTGAATTGGACAAAAAGTATAGAGAAAAAAAAAACGGCTGAAACGGAGTCCATTTTACTTCGAGGATTCAAGACTCGAGCTATACGTCGAAACTGACGAAGTCATATAACCCTGACAAAAAGTAATTTTATACAACGTTGATGATGATGATGATGGTGATGTGGCTGTGTTTGTGTGTGTGCTGCAGCGACAAGTAAGACGAACTTCTGGCCACATCTTCGTGCAATTGTGTTTGCCTTGATGTATGTTGCGAATAATAAAAATCCTTTTAAGATTTTTCTCCCGCCCTCATCACTTACCCTAACATTCCAGGCCAGGCCAGGCCAGACCAGGCCAGACCATCGGATGGATCCTGACTTTTTCGCTAAATTTTTTTGTCATGATGTCAAACAGTTGCTTCACACGCCGCGCGCCGCCCCAGCCGTGTCACACTTTGTTCAAGGGGGCAAATGAATCACGGACAGTGCACTTTATGTGTATATGTCATGTCAGGGATTTTATGACACAATCCTGTCCATTGTGGACATAATGAAATTAACACCGGAAAAGCACTCTCTCACGTGTGTGGCAAACACAAAAAGCACGCTCACGACAACGTTGGTATCGTTGAATTTTTTTTTGTTTTGTGATGGTGACCGTGCATTGTTTTTCGCTTAATTTAATTGCCAAAGTGATTTTCCTGTACATAGGATTTTTGTAAAACCCTTCACCGCAGGAAGTGCATCCTGCTCTTTAATCCCTCTTAAAAGTACCTACCGCCTGTATGAACTAGATCCAGATGTCGAAAGACTATCCATATCCATATCGTAAATCACAACTATGGGTATCCCTGACGTCCACGTCATCATCATCGTTTTCCAGCTCATCTCTGGCGTCGATGGCGATGTTGGGACTAACAAGCAAACAGAATACAAAAAATCCCCTTACACAGATGTGTCGGTATGTAAGACAAAAACGTCGAGGACGAACGGTCATGCTGGCAAGAAAAAAAAAATAAACTAGAAGCTCAAAGCGATTTGGAAAATGCCTCGATGTAAAACGATATAACCCAGGCTCCACTGGCTTGGCTTGAGTAGATGTAGGGAGTATAATTTTTTTAAAAATTTTCAAAAGCGGGAGAGAGAGTTCAGCAAAAACGTGCTGGAACGCTTTCACTACAGCCTACCCTCGATATGTACACACAGCATCCCATTTCAGTCCAGTGTGTATTCTTTGTGGCAAACAAAAAGGAGTGGGCTCGAAACAGGGGCCATAAGGAGCAACAGACTGTGGTCACTCCTCATGGCATCGCAGTAGCATGAGGTCCTGAGCCTCATTTCAATTTACCCATCCATCCATCTAAATTCGACTCCCTCACCACCAAACCAACTATACAGAAACAGAACTCGACGACAATGTGAACGCTTTGCAGTCAATTTGCAGGGCGATTACAAACGACGACGACGACGGACGAGCGAACTACTCGACTGAAGCAATTTGAAATTCACATTTTGTGCGTAACAAGTTTCCTGGCGCCACATCGACCAGCACTTGTTTATTCATTTGTTGAATTTCTTCCTCGTTTTTATGTGTAATCTTGAGTTTTTTTTTTGTTCCTTGTGCTCTAAATCGTGTCCTTCTATTTGTTTTTCTTCTCTACGTCGCCATTTTTGTCGAAGAGGAGGGGAGGGGGGGGAGGTGAAACAGGACCAAAAAGGATATAGACTCAGAGAATTGCAAATATTATAATATGATGATGGGGGTTAGTGTATAGTGTGGATGTGTATGTGTATATTCAAAACTGATGTCATCAAGTATAGTGAAGATGGAAATTATATTGATGCTTCGTTAGAAGTATCTATAAAAGTATCTGCTGAAAGAACCAGAAGAAAATGAAGTAGTATAATCTCTAGAGGGCATAGTTGTAAAAGATTATGTGATAGCTACGCGGACACTTTATTTGAAAATTTCGTTTTTTTTTTTTCATTTTTGTCTCTTTTCTTATGTTGAGAAGGAGAATATGGGCAAATAAATGTCTTGTGAAGTGTAAAATTAAAGGGAGTTCTAAGTAAGAGGGAAATAATATTGTAGACACACACACAGTGCTGAAGCTATATATATAGATGCTCATGCTCAAGGCAAGAAGTCATATCTTGTTAAAGAGTTCGACAAGATTGGATAAATCTTCAAATTTATTGAGTCGTCAAGTAATTGCTCTAAAGATGGTTGAATTTAAGCAAGCTATTCAACACAAAAATGATTTCAGGTTGATTGCCTTGATTTTTGTTTGTAATAAGACCGCTGACATTTTAAAAAGTTAGAGGAAACAAATTTTATTTTTGGAAAAAGTTATACAATTGTTTTTGAATTAATTGGTTAAAAAAAAAAATATAAATTTTGTCTCAAACGGCAATAGTAAAAAAGTTTTATGAACACCTCCGTTTATTTATGCTTTTTACATGAATCTCAATCAGATCTTAAGCCGAAAAATTTGACCCCCACAGTTAAACATGGTGGAGACAATGTTATGGTCTGGGGAAGAACGGCCTCTTCCAGAGTTGAAAATCTTGGTACCTGAACATACTGAAGGATAACCATCATTCAAGTGACCAAAAGCTGGGACTCGGGAGTGATTTCATATTCCAACAGGACAACGACCCAAACATACCTACGTCATTCCTTGTCAAAGAAAGGTTACCTATTCTATAGCGTAAAAAATCAAATTAAACACCCTGATGTTCAGTTCAGTCACCATTTAGAAAAAAAAAATCCGACAGAGAACAATAACGAGCAAAATTGACCTCAAAACCGTGTTACTTGAGGAATGGAACAAGATTTACCCAGAAACAACTTCCAAACTGGCGCATTCCATGAAGAATCGACTCAATGAAGTCATAAGAAACAAGGGTGGTCCAACTAAATACTGATCTTGTCATCATGTCATCAGGAAGACAAATGCACGGAGACTTTTTTGTTGTGTTTTTAAGCTATGAATAGCTTTTAAGTTTTCTTATTTTTAATAAAATTTTATATATTTTAAGTAAAAATGAACATGTATAGACAGACTTCATTTTACGAAAGATCTCAAATCGTTAATTTAAGAAACTTAAAATTCTTCCAAAAAATAAGAAACTATTTGCTATTGTAAGGCGACTTTTTTGACTATGGGTATCCCATAACTTATTTTTAAACACTAAGCTTGATGCACTCTTCACCATCGTCTTTATCGATCTTAGCCAAACTAATGGGTGATTTTTTAAGAGGCTTAGAACTTTTTTTTAAAAAAAAAACACAAAAAATTCGAAAAAATGAATGAAATATTTATTTGAATCGATAGTTTGTACCTTGCAATTTAATGTTTAAAGATAATTTCATGCAAATGTTGACCGCGGCTGCGTCTCAGGTAGCCCATCCGCTGAGTCCAATTTTGGCATACTCTTTCACACATATCGGCCGGTATCTCACGAATGAATGCATGGATGTTGGCTTCCAGTGCGTCAATCGAAGCGGGCTTGTCCCTATAGACATTAGCCTTGACATACCCCCACAAAAAATAATCTAATGGTGTCAAATCGCACGATCTAGGCGGCCAATTGACCGGCCCGAAACGTGGAATTAACTGTTCACCAAACTCGCCTCGCAATTGCGCCATTGTTTCGCGTGCTGTGTGGCATGTGGCACCGTCTTGTTAAAACCACATATCATGCAAGTCAAGAACTTCCATTTCGGGCAAAAAAAAGTTTGTTATCATCGCTCGGTAGCGTTCACCATTGACAGTAACGCTGCGATTCGCATCATCTTTGAAGAAATATGGCCCAATAATGCCGCCGGCCCATAAACCGCACCAAACAGTGGCTTTTTCGGGATGCATTGGTAGCTGTTGCAATGCTTCTGGCTGATCTTCACTCCAAATGCGGCAATTTTGCTTATTTACGTACCCATTCAACCAAAAATGAGCCTCATCGCTGAACACAATTTTTCGATAAAAAAGCGGATCCTCGGCCAGCTTTCCAAGAGCCCATTCACCAAAAATTCGGCGCTGTGGTAGGTCGGCTGGCTTTAGTTCTTGCACCAGCTGTATCTTAAAAGGCTTTACGCCAAAATCCTTCCGCAAAATTTTCCACGTAGTGCTGTAACAAAGGCGTAACTGCTGGGAACGGCGCCGAATCGACATTTCGCGGTCTTCTGTCACACTAGCTGATACGGCTGCAATATTTTCTTCACTACGCACAGTACGTAAACGTGTTGGTGGTTTAATGTCCAACAAAGTAAATTTGGTGCGAAATTTGGTCACAATCTTCCGAATAGACTGCTCAGAAGGTCGAGAATGCCGATCATAAAATGGAAGCAGCGCGCGATGAACATTTCGAACCGAGCACGAATTTTGATAGTAAAATTCAATAATTTGCAAGCGTTGTTCATTTGTAAGACGATCCATGGTTAAATTGCAAACCAAACTGAAGCTGTTTGACAGTGACACAAGGTACTAAACACACGTCAGCTGTCAAAACCAGTGTTGCCAAAACCAAACCAGCTAAAAAATCACCCTTTATATTGTTTTAACTTGGATTTCATCATTCTTTTCGAGTCGCCGTCTGGGGGGGGGGGGGTCTTGGTGTTAAAAATCCGAAAGCCCAAAATCCCAAAATTCTGAATAACCAAAATCCCGAAAACACAAAATCCAGAAAACCCAAAATCGAGAGAACAAAATCTCCAGAAGCCCCCAAAGTCTGGAAAATGTACAGAAAATCCCGAAAACCTTCGGAAGGTTTTGGTTAAAAACCCGAAAAACTAAATCCTAAAACTCATTTCCCAAAAAAATCCGAAATCCTGAAAAAAAACTAAAATCCAAAAAAAAATAATAATACCGAAAGCACAAAATCCCAAATATAAAATCCCGAAAAACTGAAATCTAGACAACCCAAAATCACAAAGACCGAATCAAATACCCAGAAGCCTCAAAATCCAGAATACACAATATCCCGAAAAAAAATTATCCCAAAATCCTGCAAAACTAACATCCAGAAAAACCGATATCACGAAAACCCAATATACCGAAAAACCTAAATAACGAAAGTACAAGTTAAGCTATAGGGTTGAAAATTACTAATTTTATTGAATATTCAAGACTAGTAGGTACAGAGTGTCTGCTTCTTTATGGCATGACAACTTTCTATCCGCAACGATCCCGAGCACACTGCTTCTAGTAGTCTACCTAGACCAAACCCTCCAATATACGCGATGGGTTGGTCTTTAAACAGGCGCGCGTGCGGTTCGTTCTACCTTGGCGCCTCGAACCTGGGCTGGAACTCATAGTGTCTCTTGAATGAAGGATCGCTGCCCATGCGCTCCATGTGGCCTAGCTAACGTTTATAGTCGACACATATTTGGCTTTTGGACTACATTTTTTTTCTCCATTCGCCCTCTTTGCACAAAGGTCCAAATACTAGACGATATTCGGAAGAGTCCTTTATCAGCCGCACGTGTCAGTCCAATGGCGTTCTCCAGACTCCATTCACTGGCGAAGTCCTTTATCGAAGTTTTCGTGAACTTTTTCTAGAATTGTGAACAAAATTTGGGCTGTTTCGGTCCGGATGTTGGAACTCCAGTTCCTGGGACGATTACAAAAATAATGAGGAGAGCAGTTTTTTGACGACCGCCATTTTGTTTCGGTTCATACGAAATTTAATGGAAAAATTCCAAGAACACTTCCTCGATTGCCAACAGAGCGCCTCGGAGATTTGTTCAATGGCAGCTCGAGCTCGAACACAATTAATGTTTTATGCTGCGGAAGTGTTCTGCTTTCAATGTTCCAATGCGTCTGCCACGCTCCAACCACAGTTTGGTCTTGTCGTTCTGTACTTACGACCAACACGTTCCGCGTCATGGGGGAATCTATCAGGGCACGTGGGGAGCGGCAGTAGTTGGACAGATGTGTTGAAGATAGTGCCTGCCTTGATAACAACTGCCCTTCGCATTGTGTGCTCTAGAATAAGATTGAAGAAATCACATGAAAGCGCCACATCTCCTTGTCGAAACCCTGTACATTTTTGGAAAGTACGAAAGAGCTTTTCTCTTCTTCTCGACAAAACTGGATAGCTTTTCCCGGGATCCCGTATTCGGCTACTATCCCATAGAGCTCCTGATGTTGAATGCTTTAAATAAATCGGCTTCAAAGTCGACAAAAAGATGGTGAGGGTCGACTTCAAATTCGTTGAACTTTTCCAGGGTTTCCTTCAGTCTTCAGTGTGTAAATTTGGTCTCATCTGATCTGCCGTGCCGGAGCCACACTGGTTCTATAGTTCTAGCATGATATAGATTGGCTTTTTTGTGTAGATGGGCGTAAGGAGTTGATCATCGGGAATGCTTCATTTTTCCTATACCGGTAAAATTAAGCTCAGGAACAAGGCAAAAGTTGGAACATTAATTTTATTCCATATTCCTTTCCGGACTTTCACGATGCATGTACTGGTAGATGCTACATGCCAGACACCACATCCCTTATGGGTTCTGGTCTTAAAACCAACAGCCAGTTGCTTGAAATTCAATGACATACCTCCGGATGTAATTCAAAAAGTCTCTGTAATTTTTCCTTTAAAAAAAAAGAAATCTAAAGTATAAAAAAACACTTGAAAAAATATGAATCTATCCATAACAGTTCTTAAAATGCCAAATCTCCACAATTAAGTTTTCCCCTATTGAGTTCTTAATTTATTTGGGGTACAAAACTCACCCAAAACTTCACTAATTCCAAATAATTTACAGGATAATTTAAACCAACATTTTCACTTCGCTTCAGTTACAAAACATAATTTTAGTCAATCACTCTTCTCCCACCGCACCGCTCAGCCCTGCTCTGCCTTGCCCTGCCCTGACCTTCGCTGCCATGTCCTGCCACCCTGCATCACTGCGATGAACTCAAAAACATTTTTAATGCGAATAAATGAACTCATTTTGCCTTCGAATCTATGTGAACAATAATTCATTACTTTGCTGAACGTTGTGAACGGCCCAAGAACAAAAACAAAATTACAAAAAAAAAACAGGATAATTCTCTCTCTCCCTTCGGGCCACCCCACCACCAAGAAAGTGTTAAATCGTCTGACATTTAATTTGGCCTTTTCAGTTTTTATAGTTTTTTTTTTGTAATTTGAAAAATTACAACAAAGATTAAAGGAAATTTCCCCTCAAGAAAGCCAAAAATATTAAAAGAAAAAAAAAATAAAGTGAAAGAGTTTCTAAAAGTCCTGCAGCGTTTCAAGTCCGATGGTGCTATAGTGCTGATGCTGCCCCCATCTCCATCACCATACATTATGCATCGCACACGCCATACATAACGTGCTAATGTGTATAAATGTCTTCCATTGTGTGAATGATGGAAACCTCCACTGAAACGGGCAATGATTAATGAATCCTTGTTGAGATAATTTCGAGTGTTATCCTTATCCGGCGAGTTATGCTGGTTGTTCTGATAAATATCAAGCGATATTTGGTCCGCAAGAGTCCATCTTTTTCTCTCTCGCTCTCTCTTTTACAAATAACTATACGAAAAAAGCTGCGATGGCTAGGAGGATGCATTTGAACCCGTGGACAACCGAAGGACATGCGATACAGCATTTTATTTCGTTAGAATGGGAATTCCGCACCAACCTCCCTGAACCCTGACTCTCGCATAGCTTCTAAATTATGGCCATCTCGCAAAATGAACTCAGAAATATGAAAAAAGCATCCGCAGAGTAGAAACGCTCATATCAGAACATAAACTACATCCTGAATCCTGACTAAGCCATGAATCCCTAAGTCAAGTTTTTATTTCTCTTTTTTTCTCTTCGGATAGTTTTGTTGAAGGATCATCTCATCATCGTCTCCTGTGTCACTATTAGTAGAGCAAAAGTATACTCGGGCTGAAGCTTCTCGCCCGCGGATTTTTATTTATTGATGTAAAACTTTCCGGAACTTGAACACACCATTCTCTCTCAGGACAAGAGTTGGGGCACAGAGAGGGTCATTATTTCACTCCTGCCATTGTACCTAACCTACAACTATATAGTTTTCTGGGAAATGAGCAGAAAAAGAGAGCAAACAAGGAAAAGTTGATGTGCTGGAACTTATAATATTGTTAATTGTTTTCTTTCCTTTGCGGGGATTTCTGCTTTTTTCGTTCGTCCTTCGTTATTCTTTCTTTTCTTGGTTCTGGTTCTATAGTCTTGCTCCTGGTGCTGGTTCATGTTTGGGAATTCCTTTTGCATGAAGTTGATTTTGAGATTTTTTTTTTTTTGTTTGTTTGTCCTACTATTTCTGCTTCTGCCACTCGTGGTTTTTTCTTCACTTTGGCGTTGGATTTAAGGTCCTTTTCTTTTAGTCTAATACAGGAACAAAAACAAAAAGGACTTCTGGGTAAGATCTCATATATAACTTCCCTTTACACAACAGACGGACGGAGGAGATGTTCCGAGGGGAATGTAAGGAAAATCTGTGGTTTTACCGGATAATGATTTGACCTCATTATTAAGTGCGTTCTCATAAACAGGGAAATTTAAGAGATTAAATTATTCTTCAGTTTATTTTTCGTTTCTTTAATTTTTTTTTTTCATTTTGGTTGCTGTTGTTGCTGGTCTTCATCAGTTTACCCTCCTTGTGGTTAATGGGGTCTGATATGATGTTTGGAAGCGTGGTGGCTGATGGTGGGTCCTTGTGAGTGGAGTTGAATTGAATTTTTTGTTTCTAGTTTAGGTACTTTGAAAGTAAGGGGGGGGTGATGGTTTTGGATGCCGAAAGTTATGGGGAATGAGGTTTAGCGGATATCCTATTTTGGATTTTTACTTCCTGTCATTATTGAGGTTATAAGTTAATTTATTACCTTAATGAGTATAGAGGGAGGTTTACAGGTACGATTGGGAAAAAGTGAAAAGATATACCTATGTCCATAGCCAGCTTGGTAGTCTAAGAAACAGACTCTTAAATTGTAGTAAACTTAGATATTTAACGTAAGGATATAAATGGGAAAGAGTAAAATACAAGGAAAATCCTCAATTTATTAGACTCAATCTGTAAATTATATGAAAGTTTTTTTTTTTTCATTTCATTTGAATATTAAAATATAGAGAAAATAATAAGGGACTTAGTACTGAGCCCTAAGGAATTCTTTTATTTGTAACAAGAGGATTAGGTATACCAACCTCAGATTTAACTCGTTTAGTTCGATCCTCAAGATAACTACACAACAGTTTAGGCGAAGTGTCTATGTCTATGATCTATGCTGTCAAAGGCCTTAGAGAAATCTAACAGAACTAAAACGCCAAACTTATATGAATCCAGAGCCTGGCGGATATCAGTTGTAACTTTGAGAATTGCAGATTCACAGCTGTGGTTACTACGAAACCCAGATTGCCACTTTGAAAGTTTATCATTAATAGTCAAATAGATTTGAATTTGTTTATACATTACCTTTTCAAGAACTTTAATCAGGAAACATAAAATACTGATTGGCCTGAGATCAGAAGGGTCCGAAGGGTTTGTTTTTTTGCGAACTGGCAAGATGTTAGCGTTTTTCCAAATAACAGGAAATTCGCAGCTGTAAATACAAATATATGGAGAAAGTAAATCAGCACTAAGGGGAGGATAAGCTTTACAAATTTCGGCGGAACGTCATCGGGACCAAAAGAATTAGATTTGACCGACCTGATGGCACTTAGAAGCTAATTAGAAAGAGCTTTCACTCTCAGGTAACACAAAAATATCTCTCGGATAATAAGAATTAGATCCAGGCTGGATGGACCAGAAAAGTGGACATGACTTCAAGATTAAACGGACATTTGGGGAATATGTGCAGTTTTTCAACCTTGCACATATGAAATTAACTTCTACGTTATAATTGGCAGAGAATGGTATGGGTAGATGGATACCACGACAAAATAAAGGGCTTAACCTATAGAATCCGTCATGTACGTTGCGTCAACATTTACAACTGCTAGCTCGATTAAATACATTCATTCTTATGAGAAGCGAATCATAGGCAATCCATGCGTCGGACGCAACACAAACAGTAGCTGTAGCGGATTTTTATAAATGAAAACAAAAGAACGTATTCATTGGGTCACCCTTATCCCTCTTCAACCGTGTACGTCAACGGATTCTATGGGTCAGCGCCTTAACATTCATACTTCGACCTCAGTCAACAACCAGCACCACCATGAAGTGTACATATATCTAAACACACACATCAGAGAGATAAAGACACTGAAAATAAATTCCTATCAAAGGCAGAGCGGGCAGTTTGTTTTCCTGCACAAACACTCAAACATTATTAATGAAATAAATAGTTCTCAAATCAATACACTCAACTTCAATGATATCTTTTTAATATGTGCAGGTTTTTAATGTTGCACATATGTATGGGAGTCAACTGAAATGAAACTACGAGCAATGTGTGTAAATCATTTTATGAAGTAGCCCGTGGAGTAAAGGTTAGTGCGTAGGACCGTCATCGTCATGTCGGTGGTATGGGTTCAATTCCCAGCCTCTTCCACATAAAAACAAAAAAATCAATACACTCAACTTCAATGATATCTTTTTAATATGTGCAGGTTTTTAATGTTGCACATATGTATGGGAGTCAACTGAAATGAAACTACGAGCAATGTGTGTAAATCATTTTATGAAGTAGCCCGTGGAGTAAAGGTTAGTGCGTAGGACCGTCATCGTCATGTCGGTGGTATGGGTTCAATTCCCAGCCTCTTCCACATAAAAACAAAAAAATGATTTGTTCACGGCTACTGCCTCTATTGAGGAAATGACAAATCCTCCAAGAGTATCTCTTGTCATTCTTTCTTTTCTTGGTTCTGGTTCTATAGTCTTGCTCCTGGTGCTGGTTCATGTTTGGGAATTCCTTTTGCATGAAGTTGATTTTGAGATTTTTTTTTTTTTGTTTGTTTGTCCTACTATTTCTGCTTCTGCCACTCGTGGTTTTTTCTTCACTTTGGCGTTGGATTTAAGGTCCTTTTCTTTTAGTCTAATACAGGAACAAAAACAAAAAGGACTTCTGGGTAAGATCTCATATATAACTTCCCTTTACACAACAGACGGACGGAGGAGATGTTCCGAGGGGAATGTAAGGAAAATCTGTGGTTTTACCGGATAATGATTTGACCTCATTATTAACTGCGTTCTCATAAACAGGGAAATTTAAGAGATTAAATTATTCTTCAGTTTATTTTTCGTTTCTTTAATTTTTTTTTTTCATTTTGGTTGCTGTTGTTGCTGGTCTTCATCAGTTTACCCTCCTTGTGGTTAATGGGGTCTGATATGATGTTTGGAAGCGTGGTGGCTGATGGTGGGTCCTTGTGAGTGGAGTTGAATTGAATTTTTTGTTTCTAGTTTAGGTACTTTGAAAGTAAGGGGGGGGTGATGGTTTTGGATGCCGAAAGTTATGGGGAATGAGGTTTAGCGGATATCCTATTTTGGATTTTTACTTCCTGTCATTATTGAGGTTATAAGTTAATTTATTACCTTAATGAGTATAGAGGGAGGTTTACAGGTACGATTGGGAAAAAGTGAAAAGATATACCTATGTCCATAGCCAGCTTGGTAGTCTAAGAAACAGACTCTTAAATTGTAGTAAACTTAGATATTTAACGTAAGGATATAAATGGGAAAGAGTAAAATACAAGGAAAATCCTCAATTTATTAGACTCAATCTGTAAATTATATGAAAGTTTTTTTTTTTTCATTTCATTTGAATATTAAAATATAGAGAAAATAATAAGGGACTTAGTACTGAGCCCTAAGGAATTCTTTTATTTGTAACAAGAGGATTAGGTATACCAACCTCAGATTTAACTCGTTTAGTTCGATCCTCAAGATAACTACACAACAGTTTAGGCGAAGTGTCTATGTCTATGATCTATGCTGTCAAAGGCCTTAGAGAAATCTAACAGAACTAAAACGCCAAACTTATATGAATCCAGAGCCTGGCGGATATCAGTTGTAACTTTGAGAATTGCAGATTCACAGCTGTGGTTACTACGAAACCCAGATTGCCACTTTGAAAGTTTATCATTAATAGTCAAATAGATTTGAATTTGTTTATACATTACCTTTTCAAGAACTTTAATCAGGAAACATAAAATACTGATTGGCCTGAGATCAGAAGGGTCCGAAGGGTTTGTTTTTTTGCGAACTGGCAAGATGTTAGCGTTTTTCCAAATAACAGGAAATTCGCAGCTGTAAATACAAATATATGGAGAAAGTAAATCAGCACTAAGGGGAGGATAAGCTTTACAAATTTCGGCGGAACGTCATCGGGACCAAAAGAATTAGATTTGACCGACCTGATGGCACTTAGAAGCTAATTAGAAAGAGCTTTCACTCTCAGGTAACACAAAAATATCTCTCGGATAATAAGAATTAGATCCAGGCTGGATGGACCAGAAAAGTGGACATGACTTCAAGATTAAACGGACATTTGGGGAATATGTGCAGTTTTTCAACCTTGCACATATGAAATTAACTTCTACGTTATAATTGGCAGAGAATGGTATGGGTAGATGGATACCACGACAAAATAAAGGGCTTAACCTATAGAATCCGTCATGTACGTTGCGTCAACATTTACAACTGCTAGCTCGATTAAATACATTCATTCTTATGAGAAGCGAATCATAGGCAATCCATGCGTCGGACGCAACACAAACAGTAGCTGTAGCGGATTTTTATAAATGAAAACAAAAGAACGTATTCATTGGGTCACCCTTATCCCTCTTCAACCGTGTACGTCAACGGATTCTATGGGTCAGCGCCTTAACATTCATACTTCGACCTCAGTCAACAACCAGCACCACCATGAAGTGTACATATATCTAAACACACACATCAGAGAGATAAAGACACTGAAAATAAATTCCTATCAAAGGCAGAGCGGGCAGTTTGTTTTCCTGCACAAACACTCAAACATTATTAATGAAATAAATAGTTCTCAAATCAATACACTCAACTTCAATGATATCTTTTTAATATGTGCAGGTTTTTAATGTTGCACATATGTATGGGAGTCAACTGAAATGAAACTACGAGCAATGTGTGTAAATCATTTTATGAAGTAGCCCGTGGAGTAAAGGTTAGTGCGTAGGACCGTCATCGTCATGTCGGTGGTATGGGTTCAATTCCCAGCCTCTTCCACATAAAAACAAAAAAATGATTTGTTCACGGCTACTGCCTCTATTGAGGAAATGACAAATCCTCCAAGAGTATCTCTTGTCATGACCGTTTTAACCGTTCGAATTCGGAAGAAAATTGTAGGTCCCCTCAGATAGTTAATAACTTTATTGGGACACTGAGTATATGCTTCGGCTTGGACAGAACTCAATTTGGGCTTGGATCGGCTCTGCCATTGGATGACTATGAACACTATTTTGGTTTTTGCAACACTGTAGTCATTTGATGATCGCCCTGGAAACATGATTGAAAGAATAATTTTTGTATCACGGGCATGATGATGATGATGAGTACTGTTATATTGTTGAAATTAAATGTCTTCATTTACATCTTCAAAAAAATTAAAGTCTTACGATATTTTCAGTCGAGCCGAGATCACACCGAAACGTGACTGATGAAAATGGATGCATTTATCGCTCCATTTCTTCCGAACCTTCTACGTCATTATTCTGATGACATTAAAAAAAATGTGTACAACATTCGTAGAGGAACTCCGAGTAATTCACTTCAGTTTGAATATATGTATGTAGGTACATTACTCTTGAATACTTTTCAATCAGATTTGCATCGTTATGAGCTGTGCGCCCTTTTAAGCCGATTAAAAATTCCATCTGCTCGCAACGCAATTTTATAAAACGACGGACATTGTGCACCGTATATATGTATGTATATTGTGTAACTGGTAATCTATACATTAAACTGTCCCTCCCCAGGGAAAGTGTTGGCTCAGAGATCGGGGGAGCATAAAAGAGACGCTGAGTGGCAGAGCGATTCGTCATCAATGAATGGAGTGTAATCCGCCCACTGAAATGGTTATTATTAATTGCATCCGATTTTGATCAGAGACATCAAGAGCTCCACCAAGTGATTGGTATATGGAGTATTCTCGCGTAAGAGGCATGAACGCACTCGCCGCCCCTAATTGATAATCGCTTTCAATTGTGATTAAGTAAAATTTCACATAAAAATAAAGAATGACAATATTTTTTCACGAGCCGTGGCAATGAATGAAACAAGAATTGAGGAGCCTAAGAAGTTGATAAACAAATAAATGCGGAAATTGAATTGAGTGTCTATGTTAAATTTATCATATTCCAAAACATATATTTAGAATAGTGCTGGAAAATTAGACATTGATTTAGAAAAAAATCCGACAGAGCTGATTTTTGGCGGAGAGCTTTATTTTGCCGTCTCAAGCACCAGAGCTTTAGATTTTGTTGTCGTGTTTTTGTTTGGTAAAAGGAGCAACATTAAGCTTTCGGGAAACTGCTCGAAAACTATCTTCTTTTTTTTTAAAGAAACGTCAAATATCTAAAACTGAGATGATGTGGAAAAAGTGCCAACAAAAGTTAGCTAACTCTAGAAGTAAATTAACCCACAGCGAACTGAGGAGGAGGTTCTTCGGTGGAGAATGCATGCGGAACGACTAAACAAACTTAGTGGATAAAACATCAAAAGCATCTGTTCAGTTAATCCTGAGTTAAATCACCAAATTTGATGTATAAACTCGAGTTTAACTTTAATCTCGCACTTAAAAACTGGACCTAAATCAAACAACTGATGTTGTAATGTCTGTGCACGTTTTTCTCAAAATCGAATGCTCTTATGAAAAAAAGTGTTATAATATTTTCTGTATGGAATTTTATAAGCTACAATGTTTGCCTTGATGTTCCTTAAAAACACTGATGGTTTAAGATATTTAAAAAGAATTAAATTTAACTTTAGCCCTGGTTCAAATCTAGGTTACTTTGTAAGGGAAATGTTTAAGACATAAAAATAAGTTCACCAACAAAATTCTAATTCAGCTTTGTCAGATATTTTCCCAAGTTTGACCTTTATTTGGCTAATTTGCCTGGGGCCCAAATATGTAAGTCGATTCTACAATAAAAACGTTCGAATTCCCAAAATATCAACTCGCTAATTCTATTGCAAGCGCTCATAAACTGAATTAGAGCAGCGCTAATTGTAAATTCTGTGACGAAACGTCATTGAAAACCACTTTCGAATATATTGGAAAGTAGAAGAAGAAAGCCCCTGGGCTATAAAAGATTTATAATATTAAAATTGTAGGTCCACTCATTTTTGGAAAACTAACAACACACGCGTGGATGGTTGGAGGTGTAATTTGCTAGCCTCTGGTTCTGCAGGAGATGTCGTTTGTTACCAAATTTATTTGTTATGATCATACAACCTGATATTACTACGAAAACCTTTAACCACACATTGCAAACCATTCTTCCGAAAACCAAAGTAAAGGGTGTTTTTTTCTAGAGACGGAGAACTTTTAATTGGCAACAATGTTTTCTGTAACAGCCGATTTGACAATTCTCTCATTCAGCACAAATATAGGCTCAGTTTGCAGCCACCTTCAGATCTCGCGCCACATGCAGCGCGGCAACCAAATGCCCACAATCATATTCAAAATTATTGCCATAAAATAATCTCTCAAATAAAACTATTTTCATGGATATTTAAAACATTTGTCTGTGTCGCCTCTAAAAAAAAAAACAGGACGCGACTAGAGAAATGTCAATTTATAACAGTTTTTCGGCATTAAAAGTACGACATATTCAACACTCTTCGAGCGGTTTGAAACAAAATCTGGGTGCCCAAAGGTGCCGCATAAAAGTACAAAATTGTTATAAAGGGTTTTCCAATAAGAGGTGTTATTTTGAATAGCACGCTATTTCGGTAGCTGTCACTTTTGAAGCTGTGATTTTTTGACATTTGACAAGTAGAAACTACGCCATTAATAAAAATGGAACGATACACGCTTCAACAACGCATTGAAATTATTAAAATTCACTATAAAAATGGTGAAAATTTGGCAGAGATGGTTCGTAAAACTAAAACATTTTTGGGTTGTCGTGAAGCACCTTGTCGGACCGCAATACAGAAATTGGTGGACAAATTCGAGCTGTTGGGACAAGTTAGTGATGTGAAGAATAAAACCCGTGCATGTCGCTCAAGAACAACTGAGAATATTGCTGTTGTAGCCCAAAGTGTTGAAGAAGACCCAGGTTTGTCCATTCCTCGTCGTTCTTTGGAATTAGGCATTCCACAAACGTCATTACACCGTATTTTGCATAAAGACTTGGGTCTTAAGGATTATAAAGTTCAGTTAACACAAGAACTCAAGCCGGCTGATCATCAACAACGTCGTGTCTTTGCTGATTGGGTCCTTGAAATGCATGAAAATGATCCGGAATTTCATCGAAAAATCATCTTGACTGATGAGGCCCATTTCCACCTCGGAGGCTACGTCAACAAGCAAAACTGTCGCATCTGGGGCTCGGAAAACCCAAGAGTTATTGTTGAAAAGCCTCTCCATCCTCAACGCGTGACTGTTTGGTGCGGTTTATGGTCCGGCGGGGTCATTGGACCTTACTTTTTCGAAAATGAGGCTGGAGCAACAGTTACGGTCAATGGATTGCGCTATCGAGAGATGATTAATGATTTTTTATGGCCGGAATTGGATGGTATTGATCTGGACAACGTTTACTTTCAACAAGAGGGCGCTACGTGCCACACAAGCAATGAAACCATCGATCTTTTACGGGAAAAGTTTCCGGACCGTGTTATCTCTCGAAGAGGTGATCACAATTGGCCACCGAGATCTTGTGATTTAACACCTTGCGACTTCTTCCTTTGGGGCCACGTGAAAGATAAGGTCTACGCCAACAGCCCAGCGTCGATTCAAGACCTCAAAGATGGAATTCGTGAGGCTATCGAGGACATAGGGCAGCCACTTTGCGATTTGGTTATGGAAAATTTCATGAAAAGGATATGGTCCTGTAAGCGTGGTCGTGGCGGCCATTTGGCTGATATTGTGTTCCATTATTAACGGCATACCTTCCTCTTTAGTATTGAAATAAACATCCGATCATTTATCTCAATAAATGCCACTTTTCTTTGAATATCAAAATAACACCTCTTATTGGAAAACCCTTTATATTGGCATGTCTGTTTTTTACCATCAATTTTGAGTGATTACGATGAAAGAGTCACATCCAAAAGCGCAAAATTTTAAACAGCCTGATGTTAAGGTGTAAGCATGATACCAGTTAACACTTTACTAACTTTAAAGCTTTTCACTAAATTGTTCTTAGTTTTAAACATTTTTAAACTAGTATCATACTAAACCCTTTTTTGGACGAAATTTATAAGCTGAACGCACCTAAAACAGTGACATTTCGTGCAAAAAAGTAGTAACAGTGACGCATGCATTTTGTATGATACTAAAAAGATAAAAAAAAACATTTGGCGATTTTATCTTAAGTAAAATGCTAACTCGTTTAAAATTTGGAAAATCGTCTTTTTATTTATTTATTTACTACTAAATCGTCTAAAATTTTGTGTATTTACATCTATCTTGATCTTCAGCTTTTTCAAATTTCAAGAAAAATAAAGCGCGACAGATAAAAGTCAAATACCGAACGAATGCGAAAGTGAACCATTATCTTTATCTTGATTATAATTTATGGTATTTGCTTTCCTACACATAAATTTACACTAATTTTATTTTTGTTTTCTCTCTCTCGCTTTCCAACAAATGTAAATTTTATATTTTACATCTCCTTTTTTTTAACACAAATGAAATTAAAATCCATTCACCATAAACATAATGCAACATTTTTTTCACATAACCCCCATTGTCAATTTCAAAGTTAGATTTGAAAACACAACCGTCACCAACAACACCACAACAACTCAATTAATAAAGTGTCTCCATTTCTTAAGACCTATATAACCTAATTCTATTGGATATTGAGTTTGCTTTGGCCTAAATTACTTCCATCAAAATTTAAGCCACTCTCTTTTCTATATACATTATGTATACCTAACCAACCCATCATGCTTCATGTTTTGTTCTCTACAGGACACTATTTATGTCAAATGCGCAATGTAGTATGTATATGAAAAAGAATGGACAACAAAAAATATTATAGGTACCTATACATTAAAAAGGGCAGTCTGGCGCCAATAAATTTATATATGAACAGTAGGGTGGACCATATTTTTGTCTAACATTTTCTTATATTTTTAATTTTTTTTTTTTAAATATAGTAGACCATAAATAAAAATGTTTAAAGTAACATTTTCTGCAAAAGCCTTACAATAAGCGCAGCCAATATTATTATTTTATGTCAACACCGTTAGATTTTTAAGATTAAAGTGATAATAACGTAAACAGCATTGGAGTTTTTGTTTTATGACACCTTTTAAACCTTACATTATAAGAAATTCTATTGACTGCAGTCCATATAAGTTTACTTGGTTTACCGTTAAACTTTACCGACAGAACTTAACTAGGTAATATACATTTCTCAATGTTTAATCAACCAAGCAGCCTTGTTACACTTGCAAACGAACCAGCAAGAATTAACATGGCACACTGTAACTTCAAACACATGTCCACATAGGTAGTTAACAAGACCCCTTGTCAAATACAATCGATGGAACGATTACGATTAGCGCTTACTGTCGCGATTGTTTTTTTTTTTTTTTTTTTAATCTCAAAATTCTTTAAAACTTTATTTTGCCATATTTGATCTCCTGAGTAGTGTTTTGATGCCGAATTGTCGTTCGATGTCTTTAACATGCCGCCTCCACTGGGCATGAACGATGCTCGGATTATGAACATGTCTTTAAAAAATCCAATGGAGGCAGAAAAATCCATGTCATGTAGTGACATAATCCATACAAGTCAGATTGTGGATTGGATTGTGGTTGTGATGTTGGACATCGTTGATGCCCAGTGGAGGCGGCATGTAAATGAAGCCTGTTTCACAATGCGACGAGGTAATGAGACATGAAAAAGACGAGGACTCGTTGTAGTTGTCAAAACAATTTCAAGCAATGACAGCATACCAGAGTACACACAATAAAGCGTTTCTCGTCGTCACGTCACGCCTTTAGTTCGAAAAATTGAAAAAAAAGACGCGACGTGACGACGATTTTCATTTTTGCTAAATAATTTAGAGATTTTTCAAAAAAGATGTGATCCATTGTATTTAACAAATAAAGTTATATGTTATTTTCTTTATATTTTATTGATTTTTTGTTTTACAAAAATGAGCATTTGTGGTAAAGACACTCGCCGCATTGTGAATTGGAGAACGATTTTAGATATAACGAGAAGAAGTTGGCAGCGTTTCTCCTCACGCTGACGTCTCGTTTTCACGTCTCATTGTGAAACAGGCGTGAGTTGTGCCATCAAAAAATGTGAGAAGCTGTTTTTCTTACGCCCTAACTTAAAACAAACGATTTTAATCGATTTGAGAATTTTTCGTTATCTTTTTTAAATTAACTCATTAGCTTAGCTGGTTTTTACTCTAAGCTTTAGATAAGGAAAAAATATTTAATTTCAAAACAAACTCACCATTAAATGTAGATTATGTAGTTTTAGTTTTAATTTCTTAAGCTGGCAAATGTAGGTAAATCAAATTCCAATAAGATGATCTTGAACTTTCACACTTCACATAAAAAAAAAAAAAAACAAATCTAAATTAAAAGCTTAAAAGACACATAATACATAATTTTCACAAATTTAAATTTCTCATTCCAAAAATATCGCGAAAAATAAAGAGAATTCTTCTTACACACCTCACAACATATTCTTTTACTATTGATGTACACTAATTTACACTTTTTAATGTTGCACTTTCAAGTTTCAACACGTTTAATTAGAACTATTGAGAAAAACAAAGATTTTACATACCAACGCCGATCGCGGAACGAAAATCACTTCAAACAACCGTCTAGAAACTTCGAGACAAAGACACTTCATATAAAGATGTCAATTCTCAGCTGTCATCCGTTTGGTGCCTACAAGATGATTTAGGAGAAACACGCACACATAGACACTTGGCGTAAACTCACCACGTGAATCTCATGTCGGTTAGAAACTGAATAAGTATAGGGCTCATGCGCACAGACGCATCGACAGATGGGAATGGGACAGTTCTTGCCTTGTTGGCAGAAGTGGGTGGAGAAATGTGGAGAATGAGAAATTCTAAGACAAAATGGAGGATGCAAAATGCAACATTAAAACCTGATGTGCTTTCAAATCGCAGTTGGCAGTCTAATGATTTATTATTTTTTATGTAGGTTGTTGGTATGAATGAGAAAACAAACGATTACGACATTCCGATTTTTTCGTATTGTGCTGTAATTTTGCACATGCATTGCCGTTGTGCCGAAAATGAAGAAGAAAAATATAATCACTTTTCGTTTTATTTGTAGGATATAAATACATAGATACGTAGGTAAGGGCGCAAAAATTTAAAAGTTTTTTGAATTTGTTTTTAAAGTGATATGTTTTTTTAAAATGTATTTAAAGCGTTGCGTTATTTGCAAAAAGTGTGTTCGTTTGATTTTGCACTAGGTAAATTACTAGCTAATGCCTGTCAAATTCTAAAGAGCGGGTATAAAATATTCTCAAAGAGAGTAAAAAAAAACCTTCGAAAAGTAAAAGAAAGCTTTTTGAAAAAAATTATCTCAAAATTGTAAAGTCCTATTTTGAGGTATTTTGTCATATTTAAGGGATTTTTTTTATAGAAAAAGGGAGAAACAATGTTTTTGATGGCACAACTTCTTTAAAGACATCGAGCGACAATTATTATTGTTTAAACAATTTTCAAGTAAAAAAAAATCACTCCCGAGAACAAATAGAGTAAATCGAAGTTGTGGTAATGCCAGATTCAATTGCAAAATCAATGAAATTTTTTAGATAGTTTTGAGGTGTGGTCAAGTTAGTTATTTAAAAAAAAAACAAGCGCGACAGTTTTTTTCTTTCACGACAAATTCACGACAGTACGCCAATTATTGGATTCTTAAAATTTCGAAGTGGTAATGCTAACTCAACAGACATAATTAAATATCACAATTTGACAAAAGTGGCGAAGTCAATTTTAAGCCAAAATGCCTTGCTTGGAAATCCAATTTCAATTTTAGTAATACGGTAAATAAGGACTTCTGAAACTGAGAACCGATACGTGCAATTACATGTTTTTTTTCGAAATTAAGGGTGGACCCTCTTACAGGTTTATTTTATCCCGATACACGAGTAAAATATTTTCAAAATCGTTCATGGGAGAGTCGAGATATTCGGGCTTGAAGTTGCCGATTGCAAAATAAAGATTTCAAATTTTGTTCCATAACGGGCGAAATAATTGACAATGATTGAAAAATGATATTGATATCAAATGAAAGGTATTTTTCTTGTCTTTAAAAAAATACTAAAGTTATTTTGATATGTTTAACACATTTTGAAAAAAGAAAAAAAAAGTCACTTTTTTTGCGCTGTTTTTGCCACACCGATATTTCAAATGAAAAACTGGAACTTATTGTGGAGTGTTGAAATCTGAAAAAAAAAGTGTTGACAATTCAGTTTTTCAATGCATGAGTTAACTCCGAGTTAAAGTTAATCCTGCAAATACTTTAATCCAGAGCTAACTCAATAGCAGTTTTTTCCAGTGGAGATTTAAATTTAGGAAGTGGCTCTAGACATGCCAATTATAACAGTTTTGGTTTATAAAATAACTGTTTATGCGGCCCCACAGGGCCAGGGCCTTCCACCGCGCCGCACAGTGGTTCGGGTTGTATGGGAGAGCGGAAAAAAAAAATGTTTTATCTGAACGGTTCAACGGATTTAAATGAAATTTGTCAAACATGTTTAGATTAATCTTATACATATTTGTTCAAAATTTGGTTGAAAAAAAAAACAATTTGAAACAAAGTTATTGACATTTTTCTAAAATTTGAGGGTTTTGATGTTATATTTAAATAAAAGTTTTTTTTAGTAAAATCTTAACTTTTTGTTTTGAATAAAATATTATTATTAACTATGTATATTATAAAATTAAATAAATAAATAGATAAAAACATAAAAAAAATAAATAAAAAACAATTATGAAGCAGTAATTTTATAATGCTAAAATGAGGTTTTTATCGTCTGCGCTGATTGGAAGTATTTTCTTTTTTACCTGTGGCCTTAAACCTGTTATTATTGGATCTGAGGATATGAGTATATGATGCATCACATCTTCATTCGTCGCAATTCGCCTGCATTTTCTCGAATGAAACCTGCGGTAGGCTTTATAATCCTTATGACTTAAAAAATGAGAAATAAAACGTTTCTTTAATTCTGACAGCACAATTTCTATTTGCTCAGAAATTAAGTTGGGGTATTTCCTTACAAAATATGGTCGAAGATTTTGAACATCATGACCATTAGTAATAAGTTCACTACACAACGCCGAATAATGAATTTCGATTGAATCCATTTTAATGTATTGAATTCACTATATATGAAGAAGAAATATTTGACTGTTAACAGTCGAATTGTTTTTTCCTGAACACCGTTTATTTTAATAAATATGATTTAAAATCACGAAAACAAATATAACCCAGCATAAAAGTGTTCATATATGCGTTTCGGCCCGATGTAATGGCTGGGCTCATCAGAAGATGACCATTACACCTTGTCTTGACGCATATTTTCCAGTCAAATATTTCTTCTTCAAAAGTCCCACAGCAAGGCAATAAAAATAGCTACAATTTGAAGACTTGTAGCGACTATATAATTCGCAGTTGCTCTTTGTAGCTCGGATTATATGGAATCTCGATTTATTCGGGAAAATATGCGTCAAGACAAGGTGTAATGGTCATCTTCTGATGAGCCCAGCCATTACATCGGGGCGAAACGCATATATGAACACTTTTATGCTGGTTTATATTTGTTTTCGTGATTTTAAATCATATTTATTATCACTATATATGTTTGTTATTATATTTCACTTATTGGTTGATCAAAGAGTACAAATTTTTCTTACACACCTTGCACAAATGCTCAATAACTACTCAATACTGACTTTTTTTTTCATTAATCCTTTATATATATAGATTTAAGTAAGATATTTTATTCTAATAAGCCATTACTAATCATTACAGGTAATAAAAAAATACGCAATACACAACAAAAAGAAAGCAATAAAACTTAAAAAAAAAACACCTTTTTTTTATTTTTACCTGCCCTACTTTTAGCGAAAAATTAAAAGAAAAAATAAAGGATTATCCCTAATCCTTTTCTTTATTTTGTATTAAGCTCTATCATATAATTTAAAATATCATAAAATTATATTATTTTTCGTGTGTTGTTTTCAAGAAAATTGAATTGAAGATTGAAAAATTTTCCAGGCAGAAATAAATGGTTTCGTAAAAATCGAAATTCTCAGACCTGGGTCAATGTATTAATTTTGTTTCATTTTTAAAATAAAGTTTGACATTTTTTCTTAAAATAATGGGCTTAACCAGTTCATTCTGACAATTAATACCGAAGAAATCAAACTTTTTGGTAAACACCACCGTCAAGACGGAGTTTTTTGAAATCCGATTCAGTGAAACATTTTTGAGCATAACTTCCACATCTGCACGTATCGCTGATTTTTTCTGTGCTTTGACATGAATGTATGGAGCATATGCTGGCATACTTAATTCCTTGGTATTTTTTGGCGCTTTTTTTAAATCATAAAGTTTAAAAAAAAAAAGCATTTTTACTAAAGCTTCAGGCTACTTAAAGAAGGTATCTTTTATAAATAATCAATATTTTTTTTTTATTTTTAGATAATCGAAAATAGACCAATTAAATTATTTAATAAGCTAGAGAATTTATTTAAAGGAACTTCGGAAAAAAACATCTCAAAATTTGTTGAAAATACGGTTCGCGATTTGAGTAAAATTATTTTTCAACTTTGAGGGCTTGTAAATCAGAACATACAATATATAGGTATGTTAAAAAATACTTTTAAATCATACGCTCGGGTTATCTAAGAGTACTTAAACATAAAGTTTTTCAAAAGACTTTTTTCCGCTCTCGCACCACTGTGCGCCGCCGGTGGGTATACTGCAGGCACCCAGAGTTTTTTTTTCAAGTCGCGCGAAGCGCGTTAACGCACACCCACTTTTAACAGCGAACAACAGTTATAACTGTTATAAATTGGCATGTCTTTAGTCTCGTCCTTAAATTTAGCTCCTAGTTATCAAAAAACTATCAAAATTAAATCAAATTCGAGATTGCGCCACCATGAAAACCACCCTTTCTATATTGTCGTACCTCGATTTGAATAGATTTTTGACACGCATCTTTCAGAAACACCTATTCAGATAATCCAGAGTTAACTCACCAAATTTGTTGAGTTAAGTTGGGATAAAACCCCGAAACTATAATAATCTCGCTCTGAAAAACTGGACCTAAAAGTATAAATCAAACAAAAAAGAAAGAAAGAAATTTTCTTTAAAAAACTCATTCAGCCTTATCACGAATTCCATCGTAATCGCAATATTTCCGAATTTGTATGAGGTTTTCCAATACGAATGATTCGGGATTCGTAATAAGATTCCGATTACGAGGAAATTCGTTATATAGGCCTGATTAACTCATCGAAATTCCACCAAACATTTTATGTGCTTAAATATGCTTGCACGTACATGTCACCAACATTTAATGACATTTGTCTAAATAATTCAGAGAGCAACTTTCATTTACACAGCACTATAGTTACAAAAACTTCCCAAGGCAGCCTATAAAGCAACAAACACTTCATTTGTACACAATATATATATAGACTGATTGTGTGTGTTCGGTGCGGTGCTGTGGTGTAACCTTTTAAACCTCCATTGGGAGAACACCCCCCCCCCCCCTCACCGAACATCTTTTAAGAGAGAGGCGACAACAAAAACGACGTTGAATCCTACTTTCATCACTTTGATGATGGAAAACAAAGTAAAAAAAAAAAAAATCCGACGTTTCCATCAAACACGATGATGCGGGGGGAGGTATGTAATGTGATGGTGGTTTACAATTGACTACAATATATTGGGAGTTGGGGAGGTCTTCCATATACGTTACAGAATGCCCCGTGGAGAATAAATATACCTAAAAGCAGTTTACGTTGGAAGGTAATAGGCAATTAGTAGGATACGATCCAGAGTAATTAAATTGGGACATCGCATGGTGTGTCCTTCATTTTATTTTTCTATTTTTCCATCTATTTTTATATTTCTTCTTTTTTTTCTGTTCTGAATCTTCGCTCTGTCATCCTGCAATCTATTTGTTTCAACAAACTCAAACCATCCGACTTCGACGCACTCTCCGGACGCCAATTCAATTTCATTGTCAGTAGGTGCCTTGCGTTTACCAGAAGGTTATTGCCGACTCATAAAATTGCCCGGGGGAGGTTAATGTTATTAGCCTCCCCTATTTCACCATCTCACCATATAGTGACACACAGTCACCGCACCGCAATCACCTTTCATTTGCTTTTGCTGTGTGTATAGTAGATATGTTGAAACATAAAAATTAAGTTAATAATAATAACCTTTAAGTCATCGTCGTCATTTCAGTGCGAAGAGGGCGAACGAAGATGTGGGTTAGATTAGAAAAGCCATAAGCAAAGTCGGCGCTCGGCACCAGGCGGATGGTTATATGAGAGAGAAGTAAATCAATTTTGCGTCGCCCGCCATGTTGTTTCCGTTTCCGTCTCATTAAATTCATTTTGGTCACACTTTCCAAGTCATTTGCTTAAACACAAGAAACACACAACCAAAAACACATACATACATATGCTTGAGGGCTCTGGGGGTTCCATTTCTTTGTTCACTCCAATTTCAAGGGAACAATCTAGGTTTGCATTTCTTGTGCGGCTGGCTAATATGGAATGGATATAGATTGTTCTTTTACTTTTCACTTGTTCGCTGTTTGTTTCCTTCAATGTTGTGGATTTTCCCTTTTTTTGATTTATGTCATGTTATCATTTGTAAATCACAGACAATTGCAACCAACGCCAAAAAAAAAAAAAAATACATAATGATAAATGGTTTAGCGAATTTTCAGAACATCGAATCGGAGTCGGATTGGAGGAAGAAGGAAGGAGAAGTCAAAGAATTTTTGTATACAATTTGTCTTTGCTGTGAAAGAACTAACTCCCCAATGCGCCTAAAAGAAGACAATATAGTACTCGAATATTGAATGGTTGGTACAACATGCAAGATGCTGCATAGCAGATGTTATAAGAAATGCATGCCAAAGTGTATGCAATAAAGTTGTTTGGAATTTCATGAGTGACTTGTGAACAAATTTTTAGGGTTGTTTTTGGGATTCAAATTGAGATGTCAATTTGGATTTTGTGATTTGACAAAACATTGGAGTCTTATTTCTATTTCTATATTTGTTTTTTTTTTGTAAATAATATCCCAATATTCCCCAATTATGATAAATCGAACTTAAATGAATTATGTTATTAAAGAAGAGCCAGACGAAGGGGGCTACAATAACAATTTACGTTGGTAGAAGTCAAAAGTTTTAGGTTGCGTCGTGTTAAATCTATAAATCATAAAAATTCAACTGATTTCTATACAAAACAAACAGGTGGTTTCTTTGATGTTTTTGTAAACTGAAGTGGTTTTTTAAATAAACTCGATTTCTTTTGTACGACATTATAAAAGTTCTTTAATTCTCACAATATATATAGCGTCGGGTGAAGGTTCTCGAAAAGAATGTGTCCTTATTTAATTCATCAAGGTTAAAACGCTGACTTTGCTTAATTTTACATAAATCGTCAATTTGACAAGAAGTGTCATATTGGGCTATTACTCGTTATTTTTAAATAATTAATTCACAATAATAGTACCTATTGAGTTTATATTTAAAAGCGTTATACATATACATATTTAATTTTTAGTGTTAAAATTGTATTTTAAAATAATAAATGCAAATATATAGGTTGTGGGTTAAACACGACTTAAAGTTAAGTCGGAGACTTAAGTGTCATTTTTTTAGGTAAGTGTGTAATGTGATATTGCGCCTTATGCTGCATTTACACGACTGACAAATTGGCATTATTCTGGCATTTAACTGTCAAAAAAATGACAGAACAATGGAAAAGTTCATTCTTTTGGCAGTATAATGACAGAAAAATGCCAATTTGTCAGTCGTGTAAATGCAGCATTAGGGTCAGTTTCACAGTCAGAAAAGAGACACTTAAGTAGGGAATGTGAAAAATTAATTCAAAATATCAGAGTGCACTGTCAAGTGAATAAGTGCCACTTAAGTCTCCGATGTTGGTAACTTAAGTTCCACTTATGCTGGCTCTGAAATTTAGCTGCAATTCCTAATATGGGAAACTTAAGTGCCACTTATTCCGGTAAGTTTCGACTGTGAAACTGGCCCTTAATCTTTCAGGTTGCCCGCACTTAAGTGCCACTTTTCTGACTGTGAAACTGGCCCTTAGTAGTTGATTATAAGACGACTTAAAATAATTGTAACACTAAAATTTGATTTGACATTTGTGCTGGATGTACTCAATTTTTAAGCTTCTAAGGACAAATATTGATGATTGTGCTTTTCTAAAGGTGAAACAAAAAACCTAAGAGGAAAGAAAATGTTGGAAATTCTTGCATTAAGCAATACTGATAGCGATGGGTTTTAAAGCATTTTTGAATTGAAATTGTTTGTCAAACCTCGGCTTTGACTCTTCTGATGCATATTGTGGTTCTACACGACCATTGACATTTTTGTAGAGAAGAGTTTTGACAACAATTTTCTTGAGTATTCTTTTCAAAATTCTCTATTTTTTTTTCATTATTTTGAATGCAAGCATATTGAACACCGAAAATCATAGAGCCGTTTTAGGTATGACTGTTTATTTTGAACTTTGTGCTAGATTTTAATTAAGCAGAACAACTATCGAATCCATAATGGAATCGAAAATGCAAAAGAAGTTAGTTCAGACCTGACATCCTGAAAACAGGATCAAAGAAGATAATAAAAATATTTTCGAAAAGGATCCCATTTTCGTTTTCTAGCTCGATTATGCGTGGCTCAAACCACTACCTCTGGATATTGTTCAACTATTTTGTATAGAATATTCTTTTAAAAAAAAAACACGGAAAGTCTACACTATAGACCAACGACTGGGAAAACAATTCATTATACAGAAGGTATTTATCTTAATGAAGTGGTAGAAATGAAGTTTACTAAAAACAGGCAATTTTTTTGCGACAGGGGGGATTTTGGACACCAATTACACAAATTCGATTTTTTTTTTTCAAATCCATCACTTTTGAGCTCTTTCAATCAGAATGTACAAAACAGTCCTAAAAATAAGAAATAACCTAGCTATATACAGTTATTTTATCATAAAAATAAAATTACCTATGTAAAGTGACCAAAATTGATTGTGCACATAATTAGAAACCAATTATAAATACTCTTGTTTAAGCTTTTAAAGCGCATTATAAAATTGTAAGGCAACACTTTTTATATTTTCTTATTCAAAATATTGATACTACGTTGTCTCTTCAGTTTTCCCCAATGGGAACAATTAATTTTGTGATGCTAAAACTCGACGCCTCAAAGATGGAAAATCGTATGGTAAAAAAATCAAAAATATTAAAGTAGTCAAAAAACATGGTATTTAATGGAATACAATATTTTCGCAAAAATAGAACGGTAGAAAAAGTACCACGCAAGCCAAAAGTAAGATCAACCTCTCAAAGGGAAGATGCTCTGTTTGTTCGCCATAGCAAAAAAAATCCTTTGGTGCGAGAGATAACGGACCGTCTCTGGATACCGTCAAGCGAAGGTTGCATGAAGCAGGTCTCTTCAGACGCATAGCCAGAAAGAAGCCATTGCTCACTGAACGTCACAGAAAAAATCGATTGGATTTCGCCTATAAATACCAACATTGGACTGTCAAAAAATGGAAAAATGTTCTTTGTTCGCATGAAACAAAGATCAACAATATTTCATCTGATGGAAAATCATGTGTTCGGCGTCAAAGATCAAAAGAATTCGTACCCAAGTACACTCGGCCCAATGTTAAGCATGGTGGTGGGAGTGTTATGATATAGGGGCCAATGTCTTGGCGCGGAGTTGGGCCAGTAAAAAAAAATTGAGGGTAAAAAGGATAGATTTCAACATTGTAGGATTCTAGAAAATACTATGCTGCCCTACGCAGAAGAACACCCTTGCGTAATTTGGAAGTTCCAAAAGGACAACGATCCGAAGCACACGGCAGGTTACACTAAACAATGGGTTCAAGACAATAGCCTTGATGTAATGGATTGGTCGTCGGCGTTGTGTAGCCCTGATCTCAACCCTATCGAGAATTTGGGGCAGTATTGTAAACGAAAGATGAGCTACAAAAAAATTGGCAATATTCACCATATTTATGAAGAAACGGAAGTGATGTGGGAATTAATAATAAAATCTGTTTGCGAAAATTTAATAGGTAGGTACTGTCTATGGCCCGTACCGTAGGTTACAAGCAGTTATCAACAACTGTGGATACTCAACAAAATATTAATTATTAAATTTTTCAACTTATGTAATAAGCGTTTCATATTAAGTGCACAATCAATAAAATAACGGAACTTTATGTCAGTTAAATTATGTTCGTTATCAAGTTGGCCAAACAACTATTTAAAAAAAAAAAACAATACTTTAAAGTCCAAATGCATAAAATTCGTAAGAGAGTATTGTGGAGCAAAAACCGTTTCTAATTACGTGCACTCCACTGTATGTGTATGATTTGTATTGTTTAATTGTAAGCATGGTTCATAAAGAGTGCACTCTTCGGCCACCTAGCCTAGCATAATTTTGCTGAATTTGAGTTAAATAGCTTTTCGTTAAATAACTCGCTCATTTTCAACTTTTGTCAAAAACCAAGTTTTTGAATTCTAAAACAAATTCATTCATTCATTCGTTCATTCAGTCAGACCTTCCGATGAAGGTCCAATTTTGGTTTGTATAAGCTTCAATTTTAAAACCAGGTCTATTTCATACACAAACGTTCATTCAATATCTCGGGGATATCATCTTGCATATACCTTTTTCATCAAAATTCAACTAAATTTTGTAGATATGCAACCCTTTTAATTGGCTGTTTTTTTTTAATTCTTAGTAAAAAATAGCCCCTTTAGACATAATTTTAGAGAAAGAACACCATTTTCAAAATAGTAGCAAATAAAAACAAGACAATATCCCCCTGCGTCGCCGTCGCCGTCGTCGTCGTCGTCGTCGTCGTCGTCGTCGTCGTCGTCGTCGTCGTCGTCGTCGTCGTCGTCGTCGTCGTCGTCGTCGTCGTCGTCGTCGTGATGAAATATTCATCTGTGAATCAAATTAAATCATTTACTCCCTGTTATAAAATCGCCAAAGAGCGTTTGTCTTCAAATTTCCTTGCATAAATTGGTGACCCCGTCATGACCCAATATGAACAAGCAGCAGCATCATCATCTTGAGAAATTGAAGTTTTTATTTCTCATCACAACAGCTGTCTCTGATGCTCTGACTCTGTCTCAAACCCGTCATAAAAAAATAAAAATGGTAAACTTTCTAAAAGAAGGGTTGGCGGATCCATGGATAAAACTTTCTTACGTTTCATCTCAAGAATACAACCCACTTCTTACTATTTCCTGAGACACTTCAAATTCCACTGCACTTGTTTTAGCGAAAAAAAAAATAAAAAAAAAAAAATAAACAACAAAAAATAAGAAACAAAAAGCGTGCGACAAATGAACTGAAACACAAGCGAAATAACAAAGGAATTGCAAGTAATAATTAAACTCTAGGATGTCCTCTCGATGATGACGCCCGCCAACATGATGATGGCGATACGATGCGATGATGGGAGGAGGTTTGGTTTGGGAAACTATGGGTGCCAAAAAAAAACAACTGTTAATTGCTTCAACAGTTGCAAGGATACACAAGTTCTTATGTATTTTTTTTTCTGGTCTTTTTCTTAAGTTTTTTGTTTAATTTTTTTGTTCGCAATGGCTTCTTTCAACTTCAATGCACTTAACTGCATTTAAGTTCGTGATTCTTCGCTTGTTCTTCTTCTTTTTACAAGGATTTGACTTTTTTTTTTAAATAACTATTTTAAAGGAAAGAGAAGAGTAGACAAAAATTAGTTAAAAACATTTCTATGTTGAAGGGTTCTATGAACTACACTCCGCGTCACTTGATTTAGGCAGTAACTTTTTAAAATGTTGTTACCACAATAAACTTGTTTTAATTGTTCACATGGAAATGCTTATTTCCATCATCGGATACTTGGGTTAAAACATTCATTTTGGTACCGAAGATTGAGAAAATTAGGGGCAGTCGATTCCTCGCTGTGCACAAGAACTCGGCCTTTCGCAGACTTCAACTTGGCGAATTTTACGTCGGGACTTGGATCTACACCCGTTCAAGATCCAACTGACCCAGAAGCTCAAAGTTCATGACCATAGCCAAAGCAGTTTTTTCGCTGACTGGAGCGTTAGGAAAGAGACCCGAATTTCGACCGAAAAATCATCTTTAGCTATGAGGCGCATTTTTGGATGAAGGGCTATGTTAACAAGCGAGATGAAGCAAAATTGCCGTAAGTATATGGGACTTCACCAACCCACACGAAGTTCACCACGTGACAAAGCATCCTCAAAAATTAACCGTATGGTTTGGATTTTGGGCCGGCGGCGTCATTGTTCCGTACTTTTTCGAAAACGACTTTGGTGAGGCGGTCACCGTCGATGGCGAGCGCTACAGAACGATGATTACCAATTTCTTACTGCCCAAAGTGAACCATAAGGACCTAGACGACATATAGTTCCACCAGGACGGCGATATGAACCACACAGCGGACGCCATTATTAACATACTGCATGAACGATTTGAGGGCAAGGTTATCTCTCGCAGAAGTGTCGTGAATTGGCTACCAAGGTCATGCGATTTGACCTCGCTAGACTTTTTATTGTGTCGCAGATATATGCGAAAAAAACGACAATCGACCGATGCATTTAAGGTGAACATAACAAAGGCCATCGCTAAAATTAAGCCGGATCTATGGGGAAGAGTCACTGACACGAAAGAAGCCGAGGGGCCATTTGAACGATTTCATATTCCATACATGATGGCATCCGTGGGCCTTTCAAATAAAAAAAGAATTTTTTTAATACCTCATACATTATTTTATTCCATTTTTACAAGCCCTGATTAAAAAATGCCTGTAGGTTGAATTTATGAATAAAAAACAAAATTCCCAGTCAAGCTTAATCAAATGACACGGAGTGTAACACTATTCATTTGAATAAAAACTAATTCAGCAATATTGCAATCAACATTTTGCAACCACAAAACACATTAATTAAAGCGGTGATCAGCAAAGCAAACAAATGAATAACAAAGTATCAGCTCAAAGCCCATCAGGATTAGGGTTCTATAGAAAAAGTACCTACACTGTGGGAATCATGATGCTTGGTGGTAGGTAGGTAGGTACATATATAATTTTTTTGTTTTATTTTATTTTTCCAAATAAACTTGATACAAACAGAGATGAGTTAAGTTGTGTGTTGGTTGCTGCAGTGGTTTCAATGGTTTGAAATGTCACTTAGTGTGATGAGTGTAATTAAAATCCGCATTCCTCTGCGGCACCTCCTCATGATGATGACGACAAGCGATATGGCTGCCTGCCTCACTATATGTAGGTACCTACACTCTCAGTATAGTATGTATGTCATATATGCGTTTCATATGTCACATAATCAAAATCGACACATAACCGTTGTAATGAATTTGTGGGATGAAAAATTTCAAAATTCTGTAATCGACCACAATTAATTGCGCTCTGGCAGCAGACGCATACGCAGCAACAGCAGCAACAACAGCAGCAGCAACATTCCAAAAGTATACGTTTAGGATATGGTGATGGTTAACGAAAGCGATTCGATCGAAACAAACGAAACAAATAAAATGGAACTATTTTTTGTTGTGTGTTAATTCGGCGCGCATTGTTTGCATTTTAATAATGAGATAGAAAAGAGTTGCATACTTTGTGGTTAACCTTTGATGAACCGCCTCAAAATAGTTTGGTTTGAATTATCCGTTAGACATGTGTGCACTTATAATACAATATGCATGCATTTATGAGTGTGTGGTGTAGTGTGGTGATGATGGTGAGTTTGTTGAAATTATCGGAAACGCACATTGCGTCGCGTCCGTCATATCGTGTCCTGTCGTGTCGTGTCGTTGACCGACAACAACGGGTCAGATGTCGCGGTCCCTGGTGTCTTGGTTTTTGTGTCGATTAAATTAAATTAAATTAAATTAAATAAAATTATTTGCTCATCACTAATTTTTCGTTATGACAGTTAATAGACGTTTAAATTTAGCTTTTATGACAGTTTATTAATTTGTTTACTATTTAGACAAGGTATCTAATACGCGATATATGTAGATATGTCTGTATGTACCTACTAATTCAGAAATATTTTGTTCCTAACAGTTTGTAATTAATTTAATAGGGAATGGTTTTGCTTATGGGAGGGATGAACATATTTTGAGTACTTATATCTACATATATGCAGGAACCCGCTTTTAGCAAGCAAGAATGATTCTACGTTCATTGTCTGCACTGATGGCAATTGCGATGCAATAGTGAAACTCAGTTTATGTAAAAAAAAAAGTGCTTGACTTCAATCCATCAATCCATCGCGTCATTTTGCCCGACAGATCACATGGATAGCACGTTCTGGAGCCTTAGCCCTTTTTGACTTTAAAAAGTATTCGGTGTGTTTTTGCCGACTTTGACGGAGCAGCGAGATTTCTCAACGTCATCGTGCATAAGCGGACGAAATGGCGCGCATGCCGATATACGAGAAGGCTCTGTATAATTCGTCCTTATAAATGCCATTACATAATGCAGGTTTATGCGACGATAAAGATGTGGTGTCAATCGATCTGAAGTTCCTAATTTTTTCCATGATCTGTCAGAGTGTGAAAATTTGATCGACAGTTGATTTTTCGTGGCCTAAAACTAAACTGATTGGGATCGATCAGACGGTTGACAAAAGGTATTAATCACTCACACGATATAGATGACAAGAGTTTTGAATGCGACATTTAGAAGACTTATTCCTCTGTAGCTGACACAGTTCTGAGGCATACTGTCATCCGAAGAATTCTTGGAGATACGTTGGTGTATGCTCCCTACAAAGTCGTCTCCCGCTGCTTTGAATAGTTTGGGAGGCCATGCACCCCAACAGCCACAAGCTTGGGATATCGCTAACCGCAATTCATGCAGGTCGGGTGTTCCGAAATTTTGATCATCATCGTCCAAGTCGATTCCAAGCATAATGCTGGATGTAAAGGGTGTTTTTTTTTTAGACGTGTGGTTTTCAATCTGCCAATACTTTTTTCGGAGTTGGTCTTTTTGACAGCTGTCACTTGATTTATGCTCAGTTTGGGTTACCATTTCATTATTAATAGACTTACTCCTTAACAACGTTTGCAAATCGTGCAAATTTATTACCAAAATAATGGTTCGGTTCGCGCGACGCATCGCACGCTGCGTCCAATATTCGGTCGGCATAATCGATGAGCAGAGTCGGTAATTCAAGCAACCATGGATCGGTTTCGCACCACGTTAACTCTAGTGGATAATGCGCATCCTCAGAGACGCCGTACAGTGCGCAAAGAAGACGCTATTGCTCCTGTGGAGCGGAGTATCGAAGAAGACCCGAATGAGTCCATCCGCCGTCGCGCGCCATGATTAATGACTTTTTCGTGCCTGATTTGGCGGATGTTCATGTGGACGACCTTTGGTTCCAACAAGACGGCGCTACATGCCATACAGCCAACGAAACAATCAATTTATTGAAGGAAACTTTTAGTGAGCGATATCTCGCGTCTATCTGTGGCGTAGCCTCCAAGATCGTGTGATTTAACACCGCTGGACTATTTTTTGTGGGGTTATGTGAAGTTGCTCTTCTACGCAGATAAGCCCGAGACGATTGACGCCTTGGAAGAGAATATTCGGCGCGTTATTGCTGACATACGGCCCCAATTGCTGCAAAAAGTGGTCGAAAATTGGGCCTCTCGGCTGCAATTTATTCGAGCCAGCCGCGGCGGCCACTTGCCCGAAATCATTTTTAAAACATAATGGCAAACTCTTATCTTTATAATTAAGCTAAATTCTTGGCCATAACATTAAATTATATGCGTTTTATTTCTTCTTGAAAACCACACGTCTAAAAAAAAACACCCTCTATTACTAGCGAGAGATAAAAATAGTAAAAATTTACTTCAGATTGTACTTGAGCTACTATCAAGTCATGGTCCGAGTGTATATTGGCTCCTAGAAATTTTCGAACATTCAGGATACTTGAAGCATGACTGGCATCAATCGGAACATGATCATTTTGGTTGGGACGTTGTTCGTTCGTTCGTTGGTACGTTGATCTAGAGACCACTAAGTCCATTTGTGTATATTGAGCTGTGTGAATCAAGTGCTTACTATGATGACATCTCCCACCGCCGCAAAGTTTATCAGCCTGATTCCGTTTCCGCAAGAGGTTGTGTCTTCCGACTATCGAAACAAAGACGCCTTCTTTCCAGTTTTGACGTTGAAATCGCCATGATCTCGAGAAGATTTTCAAATTGAATACTTCTTTAGTAAGTATCATCTTTCTTCTCTTTTGAGAAGGCCTCGACACAGTTCATCTTTAGTTCAGTTTTTAAACTTGGCTTAGATACGGATTGTGACCAGTCCCTCCCTTATACATACCAAAAGCCCGAGGTTTTTCCTTGAGGTTGACTTAAGATCATATGATTTGAAGAAAACACCCATTCACATACACATGACATTTAATTAAAACCCATAAAATAATAAACTTGAACTATGTATAGCGAGATCTGGGATAACATTGAAACCCCAATTCTTGCAGACATTTTTGTTTGAATAACCCGAAACCCATTCACAATCAATACTAACATTTGTTTGCACAAAAAAAAAAATACCTACCTATCAAGATAAAACAAACAAACAAACAAAAAATAAAATAAAATCTCATTGTGATGTTTCAATCTGATTTATGCCTTTAATAAATCTAAATAATTTACCAACCTCTCATAAACACACCCGACGGACCGACACACTTCCACACTCTCTCAGAGAGCATTAAAACTCTTGTCTATCAATTCTAATCATTTGTCAACTTAAGGACACGTCAAAAGCCATTGTGACACTTAACAACATATGCCAAAGCAGCTCTCATACAAAACATGTTTAAGCTTCATATGAATAAGACAGGGGAGACTAGGTATATGTTTATGTATATATAGTAGAACTGTTTCTGGATTTAATGCTATAGTATAGGGGTGCGATAGATGAACTACAAAAAATAATCAATACTACACCACCTTCTCCATCGTCCCCCTATGGTGCAATTACATTGTAAACTGAATGAGTATAGCCTAGCCAGCAAGAGCATCAACAGCAGTCACACGCTAGCACTGGCACTAGCACAGTACAGGCACAAGGAATGGAATGGAATACAATGAACACTAAAACCAACCCCCCTGCATTTTGAATTAATTAAAACAAACAGCACTAGCGTTCATCTAAACTAAACCAGGGGCACATCGGAGTCAGAGTGAGATGGGTTGTAGGACGAGGACGAGGAGAACCTGGTGTTTGTGTAATCGGGCGAATAGCATAAAGCCTCCTCCATTCTGCACCAACACTTTTACACACCAAATATACCTACCTAATGGTTCATGCTAAATTATGCAATCAGCAATTTTGCATAAAGTTAAGCATAAGAATAGATTTTTACCCAACTTCGAACTCGAACCCGAACCCTCGGAAAGGCGGTCTGGATCCTAAGAGGGTTGGTAGATGCTCTTATCGTCGTCGTCTGCACTACTATACATTTCTGCAGCTCCATTGAAATTTAATTTGGCGTTTATTAAACGAAAACCCATCTAGATGAAGTTCACACGCTATTCAGCTTGTGTAAGTCCATATACGTACGTAGGTATAAAAGCTTAGGGACCAACCCGAATTCAAAGGACTTAAAGCTCACGATGGCGGCGACGGACGGAAGATGACAAGTCGACAACTATGACTACGACGACAAGAGAATACAATTTCACAAGTCACACATACAAAATAATCCAACGCGTGTCCCATTTTCATAAAGGAACAGGATTGTGTGGTCCTCTGTGTCACAACCTGTAGACGGAACTCTCCAAAAAAAAAAAAAAAAAAAAAAAAAAAAAAAAAAAAATAAGCAGTGAAACAAAAAATAAACCACTTACCTCCATGTTAAGTTGGTGTGATCCCATTTGGCTCCTTGCAGGGCGAAACGTTTCGGACGCCTCTGCCTACCTCCTCCACTGTCCTTGTACCGTCTGCTGCTACCGAGATTATCCGAGAAATCTTGTGAATCCCTCTTATCAGGCACACCGCAACGTGGTCTCAGAATCAGCTTCCGTATGGAGTTATCGATTTCACCTGTTTCTGGTATGTTTCCAAATTTCTGCAAAGGACGAGATAATTTTTATGTAAAATACTATCTTAAAAGAGATTCCCTTCATATCATGCAAGGATTTGGTTTAATTTCTTTTTTGTTGATTGTGTGTCTGTGTGTTCTTTGCAAGAAACTTTGTTTACTTAAAATTACAAAAAAAAAAAAAAACACGTAGGACGAGCAGCAGGACATGTCTTCCTCTCTAAGAGTCCTTCCTACACTGTTATTGTTAATTTAAAGTATTATAGTTCTCTGCAGAGGAATGGACACACAATAAAAAAAAAAAAAAAAAAAAAAAAAACAGACTTACCTGCAAGTCTCTAATGGCATCCTTCAGTTGGTCTACAGTTCTCAAGTTCCCCGTTTCAATGTTTGATTTTGGAAGATATCCAAACTCCATTAGGTAATTGTACTGAAAATATTATGAGAAAAGCAAGAAATTAGAATAATTCATGAAGTCAGAGGGGGTTGGTATAAGGAGGAGGGTGTGGGGGTGTGGTGGTTTTTGTATAGATAGGTATAACAACAGAAATGCAGTCAGCAAGCAAATAATATATAAAATATTTTTGATGTTTCTTCTCTTCGGCAGGAAATTTAGGCTGCCCTATAAAAATAATAAAAACAAAATTGGGCCTCTTCTTTCTAGGCTTTCAAAAAAATATATCAGTCATTTAGCAGCCTCAGCTAAAGCTTAGGGAATGTATATACCTTGGTAGGTGCTACAACTTGCAGGTATATAGATGGATAATATTTCTCTCGTTTTTTGTTTGTAACCCCCTGTATGCATTATGGTACAGCCACAGTTATCTATATCAGCGATGTGCAAGGAAGTTAATTTTTGGCCAAGATCCAGCTTCGATTAGAGCCAAACAAAAAGTTAAAAACAAATCCTAAACATAGGATAAAAGAGATATGTATACTCATACTGTACACCTACCACCTAGTAGAGAGATATTGGTTTGTTGAGGGTTTGAGAAAAGTTCATAGATTGACACTGGTGACCTATTAGAGCATTCAATTCATGTCAGGGCAAGGCGCAGTACTTGGAACAATGTAAAGCACTCAAGAATTCAATCAGGTTTTTTTTTTTTTCATTATTGGAAATGTAGGATGTGGTGAACTCGTATAATAATAATCAACTGCTGTAGGAGGGTTAAGAGTTTGTAAGTTATTAGATTAAGGATGTTAGTAATAGCTTTGGTGGAGAGGATAAAATGAGTCCTTGGAACCAGATACTACGGTTGAAAACGGATAAGAGACCTTTTTAATCAGATTGATATAGATGCAATTAAGCTGCGTGTGATGGTTGAAGTAAAGTTCCGAGAGTAGCAGGTTGTTGAGGTGGGTTGATGTGCGCCGTAATTTCCAGGGATGATATTGCATCCCTCAACTAACTGCAGGTCCCTTTCACTGTCTTCTCATAATGGGGTTCCGGAAAATCATATTTAAAGACTCTTAACGACACACGTGGACATGAACGTTGTAAATTGTTGTAGAATGAAAAAGAATGGCATCCATCACGAGCAACCGGTTATTTAAACAGTACGGATGTGAGGGCGCTGTTCGTTTAAATAAACTAAGATTTCAGATAGGAAAACATATCTCTTCGAAGATCATATCTCTTTCGTTTTAAATAAAGTCAACAATAAGGCGAACTTATTGGCTAGTTCAGATTCTTATATAATATTAATAACTCAAGGGATTCATCCAGTTGGATGCTTGGATGTGACATTTAGTCGATTAAAATGTTACACTGACGTTGCATTTTGTTTGCATGTGTAAGGAAGGTTGGTGTGAGTAAACAACATTATTTTCGGGTTTAAAACTCCTTCCACGATATCTTGAGAACTTTAAGTCTCACATATGTACATACGAAATTTCAGTAAATTTTTGAAAAGAATTGAATTGTCTACAATTTTTGGTAGTGACATTTTTTTCGTGCAACATGATGATTGAAAATAGACTTCAAGAAAAGTAAATTTTCAAGAAAATATCATTCAACCAATCAATAACATGTAATCCCCTTATCTCTTGGAAGATTTTACCAGATTTTGGATTTTGTAATATTTCAAGGACGATTCCGGAGACGGTACAATCATGAATTGTACGCAATCTACCTTGAAGCAGATATCGTGACAAAAATTAAGCTCGGTAGACTCCGGTGGGCAGGGCACCTAGCTCGCATGAGCGAAGAGGAACCTGCTCGGAAAGTTCTTTGTGGTACATTCTATGGTAGACGACAGCGTGGAGAGATGGCGTAGACCAGGACGCCCGGAGCCTTGGGGTGCGCAACTGGATGGCGGCGGCTCGAGACCGGGATGGGTGGAGAGACTTGTTGAAGGAGGCCAGGACCGGACCCCGGTTGTCGAGCCGACGATGATGAATATTTCAATGGACTAATTCTATTGGACCACCACTATCTCCTTGCTAATGACATGAGGTCTCAGATCGACGCTGCTATATCTGCCCATGAAACCGGACATTTTTTGAATTAATACAGTTGATATAAAGTGTAATAATATGGTACAGTATTTGTACATGGTCCCATGGACATAGACATTCAATCAAGTGAATCGATATCCACAATTGAAGGTATCAAGACGGTGCCATACTAAGCTGCTTGTTGACTGGTAACGGAACGAAACCAATACTTCACTTGGTTGATCATCATCAGGCAACTATGTAGCGAGAGCTTCCTCAATACCCGACTTCTGCTGGCTTGCATCAGTCGTAGAAATTTACATCAAACAAAAGGCATGCTTAAGATGAAATGGAATATCATTTGCAAAAATATTGAAAAAGTAGTGGTCCAATTTGACTACCTTGAGGAACTCCAGACGAGACGTTAACGGTATTAGAGATAAAACTCCCTAGTTTCACACATTGCGTTATTGTATCATTTGATTAATTTCTTTGAGTTTAGTTCGAATTTCTAACAAAGACTTCTTATAAACGTGGTTCAAAATATTCGTTTCTTTAAGATGAATAACACACTATTTAGTATACAACAATATAAGTAATCTCAAAATAACTAACACGGTACTACACGTCTTTGTATAATGTGTCCCAGTACGATGAAAATTGAAACCAACCATGGGTTTTGTTTCATTTTTCATCGTCTCTCGACTGATTTTATCGATGAGAGAGTTACAGAAAATGTGTCCTAGGAAACAAAACAGTCGGAAACTCTCGGAAGAGAACTCGGATTGCTGAAGAGGAACAGTAAGGAATCCTTATCGGAAACCCTATGTCGCTAGCACACAACCTAGGGAATAAAGCAGTCGGAACTCTCGGAGAATCTTGTCCAGCGAACTTCTTGAAGAGGAGCTCAAATGCAGAACATTGAGAGGAAAATGGTCCTCATTTGAATCCCTTGTTTCTAGCACACAAACTAGAAAACAAAACATCTCCGGAACTTTTGTATGAGAACCTTGTCCAACGAGCTACTTGAAGAGGAGCTCAAAGGAACAAAACGGTCTGGGATTATTATGGAAACCCCTTTATAAATAAATACTAAGTAACAATATCTACTAATAGAAATAATTATATAGTTTGCCCAACTCTAGCTTCAGATTGGCTTCTCAAGCAGATAACCTCTGCCAGTCAATGCTCATCTCTCACCGTATAACATCATATGAAAAGCTTTTGTTACGACCTGCTCTTTGATTCTCTCTACACTGGATGGAGAGAGAAAGACGATTTTATCATTTTCTTCACCTCCTCTTATGAAGTCGGATGCTATAAGTTAGTGTGAACTGTAAAAATAAAGTACAAAATTGTATGGAATTTTATAAATTTCAATTTTTTCGGAGTTAAATGACTAAAGTTGGTGCAATATGATATCAGATGGTATGGGTATAGCATACGATCAGGGTGTATGTAGGTGATATAACGCTTCGTTACAGTAGTATATGGTTTCTTAAATATAATCCTTTATATATTTTAATTTGTGGGCACATTTTAAAATGTTCGTAGCATATTAGAGTCCATTTCAATACTAATTCAGTGAAACCTAGGTGCATATTTAAAGTAAAACATATGATAAAAAAGTATAAACAAATATATTAGTAACTAGCTGGTCAGCCCGGCTTCGCACGGGTAAACAAACCTAAGCTTCGCATAAAAATTACAAAAGAAAATATAAATAAATATTTAAGCTAATTTTTATGTTCGAATACTACTTGATTCCCGTTATAAATGGCTAAATAAGAAAAAAACATGATCCTCTAAGTATAACCTTTTTTACTTTTCCAACACAAAAAGAATTTTTGTAATCAAAAACCACTTTTTTGTTTTTATCCCATTTCACTCTATAAATAGCAATATTTTTTTAAATAACCTTTCAAACGCAAAAAGAATTTTTAAAATCAGATGCCCCTTTTCATTTTGACCCCATTTCACACTATAAATCAATATTTTCTGAAAAAAAATCTTTTACGCCATCCACTAAAAAACAACCTATCAAACACCAAAATAATATCTTAAATCGGACAATTTTTTATTTTTACCCCCAATTCACACTAAAAATAACAAATGTTGGAAAAGAATATCCCAAAAGCCATTTCTAACCACCTACGGCGCCGCCTGTGAAACGGTAATTGAATTGAACTGAAAAACGAAATGTGCACCTTCAGCGCCACCTGTTGAGAATTTTAAGTTTTTTTTTTCATAAACCTTCGCCAAGCAATTACGAACAAACCCGCAGAAGGAAAGATTCAATTTGGTCCAGCACTTTTCAAGTTTTAAGCATCCGAACACACCACGATCCATTTTTATATACATAAAATAAATAAAAATAATAATATAGATAAAGATATAGATTACACGAAAAACTAACAAAAACTAAATATTTAAATCTCACTCTAGCGCTGATCTATACAAATTTATGCCACCGAGTTTTTGGTTTATAACAAACATATTAATTAATTAATTTTCCGTTGAGTTAAGGTTATGGAAGTTCTTTTAAAAACTCAGTTTAAAGTCGAAAAAGTGTGCCCGAGTTGTTTTAAAAACACTTTAAATCAAATATTTTAAAATATCAATTTGAAAAAAATTGTGTTTATTTGAATAATAAGCAAATAAAGGGTGATTTTTTAGCTGGTTTGGTTTTGGCAACACTGGTTTTGACAGCTGACGTGTGTTTAGTACCTTGTGTCACTGTCAAACAGCTTCAGTTTGGTTTGCAATTTAACCATGGATCGTCTTACAAATTAACAACGCTTGCAAACTATTGAATTTTACTATCAAAATTCGTGCTCGGTTCGAAATGTTCATCGCGCGCTGCTTCCATTTTATGATCGGCATTCTCGACCTTCTGAGCAGTCTATTCGGAAGATTGTGACCAAATTTCGCACCAAATTTACTTTGTTGGACATTAAACCACCAACACGTTTACGTACTGTGCGTAGTGAAGAAAATATTGCGGCTGTATCAGCTAGTGTGACAGAAGACCGCGAAGTGTCGATTCGGCGCCGTTCCCAGCAGTTAGGCCTTTGTTACAGCACTACGTGGAAAATTTTGCGGAAGGATTTGGGCGTAAAGCCTTTTAAGATACAGCTGGTGCAAGAACTAAAGCCAGCCGACCTACCACAACGCCGAATTTTTGGTGAATGGGCTCTTGGAAAGCTGGCCGAGGATCCGCTTTTTTATCGAAAAATTGTGTTCAGCGATGAGGCTCATTTTTGGTTGAATGGGTACGTAAATAAGCAAAATTGCCGCATTTGGAGTGAAGATCAGCCAGAAGCATTGCAACAGCTACCAATGCATCCTGAAAAAGCCACTGTTTGGTGCGGTTTATGGGCCGGCGGCATTATTGGGCCATATTTCTTCAAAGATGATGCGAATCGCAGCGTTACTGTCAATGGTGAACGCTACCGAGCGATGATAACAAACTTTTTTTTGCCCGAAATGGAAGTTCTTGGCTTGCATGATATGTGGTTTCAACAACACGGTGCCACATGCCACACAGCACGCGAAACAATGGCGCAATTGCGAGGCGAGTTTGGTGAACAGTTAATTTCACGTTTCGGGCCGGTCAATTGGCCGCCTAGATCGTGCGATTTGACACCATTAGATTATTTTTTGTGGGGGTATGTCAAGGCTAATGTCTATAGGGACAAGCCCGCTTCGATTGACGCACTGGAAGCCAACATCCATGCATTCATTCGTGAGATACCGGCCGATATGTGTGAAAGAGTATGCCAAAATTGGACTCAGCGGATGGGCTACCTGAGACGCAGCCGCGGTCAACATTTGCATGAAATTATCTTTAAACATTAAATTGCAAGGTTCAAACTATCGATTCAAATAAATATTTCATTCATTTTTTTGAATTTTTTGTGTTTTTTTTTTAAAAAAGTTCTAAACCTCTTAAAAAATCACCCATTAGTACAGACATATGCATATATGCATATACCTACTTGTATTCTATATCGCTAGTTAAAAATAATATCTACATAATTTCTATCTTAGTTGGAGAGAAAACTAAGTAAATGTACCTAATTACATCTTCATTAAATTTAAACCAATTTTCCAATTTAATTAAATCTATCAACACTTACCAGTATCTACTCGTGTACACTTTAATTTAAATCTCCCCTTCTATTTCTCTATTAGTAGATATATATAATTATGTCTTGCTGGTCTTTGACCCACGCAATAATTTATAGAATTCCTGATGCTCACAACATTTACCTTCCTTCCGCAATAAAATGCTGACAAATGCCAACTGTCAGACGCAATGACAAGGAATTTACAACACATAAATCGTTAAATCTACGAACCATGAATTCCAGAGAATTTTGCTCCTTTAAAATACATCTCAAGTTGCTACAAATTAGATTTGGATTCGGATTCTGTATTCGTAGTCGGATCCCATGTTTCTACTGTCCTAATTATTAAATTAACTCGAATAAACTCAATTCACCACCATCGCAAATACAAAACCACGCACCCCAATCACCATCCCCAAATTCCTCAACTTCCCTATATAACCCATCGCGCTTCGTAGTTTAGAAATTATCCCATTGAATGTTTGTTTCTCTATGTTTGTCTCCAAGGATTCTTCGAAGAAAAATACCAAATAAAAACTCTGAAGAATCAAACTCTGGGGCAAAGCCAAAGGAAAAAAAAAATAGCTATAAATGTATGTTTATACTCGTGTATGTATATGAAAAAAAAAAAAAAAAATATTATTACCAAAATGAAAAACAAAGTTTTTCCCAAATGAATATACGGCTGAAGAAAGGCTTGGCTTTTCTATGAGCCCCTTTCTCCTCAACTCCACACCACCTCCTCAAACGATTTTCAACTATGCACAAGACACACAAATAGTTTCCACATTCCGCACTCCGCCACATATATCGCTTTTCTAACAGCCAAAGTCAATTGGCGGTGATGGAAATGGCGCACAACTCTCCACATCTTCAGTCTCCATCTCCACCAGCCCCCGGAAGTGTACATAAATAATATTTTTAATGGAATGGAAGTCGGAAAGAAAGAAACATAGAAGAAAAAAAAGTCCACCAATCTGACATGATTCTGTACTTACACTAGATTAGATGGAGCTGCATGTGGTAGTTCGGAAGGCAACCCTACCTCCCCGGTGCGTGTTTTAAGGCCCGCATTTAATCTCTATAAAGCCCGTGCAAGATTTTAGGTTTGTTATCATATAATCTTAGTGGAAAAGACGAGTTCGATTACATATTTGCATTGCAAATTACCCTGTTGAATCTTCCTACAATCTTCATTCAAACCTTCAATTCCTACAAGATGTCATGTAGATTTTACAATTAACTTGTGCTGATTCAATACGATTTTAAAATCTTGATTTCTGTGTCCATGTTCTGTAACTCTCGCATCGATAAAATCAGTCGAGAAACGATGAAAAATGGAACAGAACTCATATGATTTGTTTCAATTTCCATCGTTTCTCGACTGATTTTATAGATGCGAGAGTTACAGAGCATGGGTCCTGGAGTTAAATATTTAACATGATCAACCGTGTTGAAAAACAACAACCTTATAATTGGTTAATTTCTAGCAAATTTAGCGGATTTATAGAGCGGAGAATTCTCCAAATAATCTGCTACAATCACCAATTTCTCTCACCGAATAGCGTACTTAAAAACGAAAAGGAGAATGAAATTGTTCGTTTATGATTCATTTCATTGTTTCATTTTTGTATATTGGAATTTTCGTTTCACATCGGCTGGGTAGTAAGCTTTATAATGGGAAACTATGACTACAGAACTGGGTTTTCCACAAAGTAGGACATTTTGACCGTTTTTCAGTGAGCTCTAGCGGCCAAACCGTTCCACCAAAAAATATATTTGAGGTATAAAATTTAATGTAGGTATTCTATTTTTTGTAATGAGTGGTATAACTCAAAAAGTGCATATTTTTTTGCGATTTTCGTTGTCAGGCTATATTCGTGAGAAGTAGCAAAATTGAATTTCGGATTCACCAAATCCAAGAAACATATAGCAAAGCGGAAGAACATTTTGAATTTAAATGGAAAGCTGCATCCGAAAAATTGTCTCCGTATTATATATGTCCGTCAGCTCCGTCAACAACATCTGAATCGCGTAAAGGTTTGTAACATGTTTTCATCCGTTTCCGGCCTTGCTGTGCAGGTATACCGCCAACCCTTAATTCTGCAGGAATGCTATCTATGTATTCGCTCTCGTCACGCAATCCGTTTATCTTTTACAGAGTCTTTCATTAAGCGCTTCCTATCTTTAAATTTAAATAAAACAAAGTGTGTGCGAGACATCATGGACATTTTTTATTCGTTTGAAAGGCCTTTCGATGCCATTATGTATGGAATATAACATCGTTCAAATGTGTGGCACGCGTCCGAAATGTCTTATTTTCCATGACTCTGGCGCATAAATCAGACTGAATGGGTCATGTTGGCTTTGAGGGCCGCTGTGGTATGTGGCTTATTCGCATGCACCCCTGCGACTTCAGAAAATCCCACAAGAAAAAGTCTAACGGGGTCGAATCGCACGGTCACGGTGGTCAGTTCACATCACCTCCACGAGAGATGGCCAGACCATGCCCTCGAATGGCTGGTGCAGAATTTCAAATGTGGCGTGAACTGCTGTGTGCCACTTAGCGCCGTCCTGTTGAAACCACATAACGTTTGTGTAAATATCATCCAATTCAGGTCAAAAGAAGTTGGTAATTATTGACCTATAGCGCTTGCCGTGGACGGACGGTGATGGCCTGGCCAACGTCGTTCTCAAATATATGGACCGATGACGCCGCCAGCCAAAAATCCACATCAAACAGTGACTTTTTCGGGATGCATTGGACTTGGATCTCATGTGGATTGGTATCGTCCCTAATTCGACAATTTTTTTTGCTAACGTACCCATTCATCCAGAAATGGTCCTCATTGCTTTAGATGACCGTAAATGGGCGAAGCGCGTGGAACGTTGCCCGAACAGAACACCCATTTTGATACAACAATTTTATCATTTGCGCGTGTTTTTGAACGCTTTATCCGTCCACGGTAATTTGGCAAAACAGACTGAATAAATGACAGCCAATCTGACGGATGTAGCTTCAACAATATGGCCGCTATCAACTGTCAAAGTTCAGAAGTCCCTATTGGAAGACCCTTTATATTACTTCAAGTCCGTTTTACATCTATCAAGTAACGTTGAGAAGTAATCCGTCTCTTGAACGGCAAAGTTGTTCGCATTTATTGTTTTAAATTATACAAGTTGGCCATTATCCGCCGTTTATTAATATTTAGAAGGGTTAGTAGTTATAACTAGTTTTTGAGATAAACCAAATCAATCTAATAAATGGTGTAGCACGATCTTTTCCAGTTAAATAATGTTAGTTCAATAAATGCGGCCCTGACAAATGTCTCAAAGGTCGAAGGACACTCCCCGCTGTCAACGTCTTCGTGATAAAACCTGTGCAGAGGAAAATTACTTCCTCCAGACTCAAGGTTTATACGCGTATATTGCAAACTATATCGAGTATGGCTTTCCCCGTTTTTGTATTTTTTTTTTGTTTGTTTTGTTTGTAAATAATTTTGTAATTCTTTTTTTTGCTATCGTAAAACGTTTTTTATTTCCTTTCCTTTCCTTGCTGCTGCGTTTATTAGCATTTGAAGTCCTTAAATTCTAATGTGATTGGAATTTGTTTTCGTTTTCCAAAACAGGACATTGTTTATTTTTCCATTGGGTGCGCAGTATTATATGTAATTTTGTATATTTGTAGATATAGAGAAGGGAATATATTCGAATTGAATTGAACTTCCAACTCGTGTGTGGTGCGATGTAGTAATTTTCTTATTTTACGACTTTTTTTTTTAATTGGATGCCACATAAAAGTTTGATTAATTAGGAATCAATTGTTCGACGACCAAAAAATGTAAAGAATAGAAAGATGCGGGACAACTCGGAGGCTAAGGCTATCCTGCTGGCGGCGGCGATGGATATGATGACTATGTTGCAAACATACGCATTTTATTTGTTCGGGGATGATGCCCCTTCGCTCCAAGTCGGTTATTGTCCCCATTTTAGGTTGCATTTAATTGGTAATTCGGTTAACTCGCACTCTCCTTTATAGCCATACCACACACACATACACGTATATCCAATTTATTGGCGCCATAGGGGATGATGAATGTAATTAACAATCCATTCAGTCCTTAGGTTAGTTTTAATGGTACCTAACGGGTGATTTTTTAAGAGGTTTAGAACTTTTAAAAAAAAAAAAACACAAAAAATTCGAAAAAATGAATGAAATATTTATTTGAATCGATAGTTTGAACCTTGCAATTTAATGTTTAAAGATAATTTCATGCAAATGTTGACCGCGGCTGCGTCTCAGGTAGCCCATCCGCTGAGTCCAATTTTGGCATACTCTTTCACACATATCGGCCGGTATCTCACGAATGAATGCATGGATGTTGGCTTCCAGTGCGTCAATCGAAGCGGGCTTGTCCCTATAGACATTAACCTTGACATACCCCCACAAAAAATAATCTAATGGTGTCAAATCGCACGATCTAGGCGGCCAATTGACCGGCCCGAAACGTGAAATTAACTGTTCACCAAACTCGCCTCGCAATTGCGCCATTGTTTCGCGTGCTGTGTGGCATGTGGCACCGTCTTGTTGAAACCACATATCATGCAAGTCAAGAACTTCCATTTCGGGCAAAAAAAAGTTTGTTATCATCGCTCGGTAGCGTTCACCATTGACAGTAACGCTACGATTCGCATCATCTTTGAAGAAATAGGCCCAATAATGCCGCCGGCCCATAAACCGCACCAAACAGTGGCTTTTTCGGGATGCATTGGTAGCTGTTGCAATGCTTCTGGCTGATCTTCACTCCAAATGCGGCAATTTTGCTTATTTACGTACCCATTCAACCAAAAATGAGCCTCATCGCTGAACACAAGCAGCGCGCGATGAACATTTCGAACCGAGCACGAATTTTGATAGTTAAATTCAATAATTTGCAAGCGTTGTTCATTTGTAAGACGATCCATGGTTAAATTGCAAACCAAACTGAAGCTGTTTGACAGTGACACAAGGTACTAAACACACGTCAGCTGTCAAAACCAGTGTTGAAAAAACCAAACCAGCTTAAAAATCACCCATTACTTCCCCTCCCTCTCCACTTTCCCGTCACCCCTCTATACCGAAAACTCAAATGCCGCATGGACGATGGAGTACAATATATAAAGCAACAAATTGATTGCATTACATTAAAATGGATTAATTGTGAGCATTTTATAAGCGTATCTATATATTTTCAGTTCAATGCTATAACACATACGCGAGCATAATTATGCGATCTTTTAAAAACATCACAGTTTCAATTTGAGGATGGAAGTGTGCGTGTGTGGGCGTGTGTGTATGTATGTATTTGTGTGTGTAGGTTTAACAAATCGGAAATGCATTTTTAATTATTTAATTTGCCTTCTTTTTATACCTTTATGACTTGGGTTATATCGACCAGTTTTCAATATATAAAAAAAACGCCAATTATGGCCAAATTAATTCGGATTAAATGCCTTTATGGTGAAGCACAATATGGTGAGCAAGCGGCAAGGATATGAAATGATGCCGTGTCTTATCACAATAAAATATTCCGGCACAATACAAATATCTTGGATTCTGATAAATTCAAAGAATTTTCTTGGTTTACAACAAGAATGCGTGTAATTTAAACAAAGGTACATTTCTTAAAAAAAAAATAATAATAATATATTCAGGACTACAAGGACCGATTACAGGGATATAATGGAAGCACGTCTAGGAGGCATTAAGTCAGTTATAGAGACTGGGTGGAGGTATGCATAACACGGTAGTACCTACTTACTCAAAGTAAAAGCCGTGTAAAGGAAACATTACAATTTTCGAACAAAAATTACTTTTTACTAGGCCAGAAAATGCCGAATAATTGCAGTATAAATATTCCGCTAACACCGCTGCGACGGATAAAAATATTTAAAAAAAAATTCCGTAGTGAAACATTATTTTGGGCGAAACTCTTAATGAGTATAATTAATTGATCCATTTCCAAAAAGTGTAGATAAAATCCAATTTTTACAGTTCGGCTCGTAAACTTAGGTATGCTTTTGCAAATATTTTACTTTAATTTTTTAATTTTTTTTTTTTAATTTATTTTGTGAAAAACTTGGCGAAAATTTTTTACTAACCCTTTTTTATAGCGCAAAGACTATACCGCGATGTTGGAAGGAGCATTTTTGTGCATTTGGGAACGAATGTTTGGAAGGACGAAGATTCATAATTGGAAGGCACAACAGAGCCAGCTAAAACATTCCACATTCGTGTAGTCCGGCTAAAGAAAGAATCTCTATACTTGACAGTACGCCCGGAGTGGAGTTCAAATGTAAACTAATTAGCATTCCTAAAAGCGTGAAGATTACGGTTGAATTGTTTTAGGGGAGGAATGCAACTGGCTATTTCACTAGAACACTGTTTGTAGAAATATCAATAAAATAAAGTGAGACATGACACACTGCAGGGGTGTTTCAGAGTTGTAATTGTTTCTGTAATACTCCTATAACCTATGATTTTGAATTACATCCAAGAGATTCAAATGAGTGTAGATTACAGCCAGATAAGAAGGGGAGCCAAATTTCTTTCATTGCCGAATAGAATCTAAACATTTAGCAGCGTTTTCGGCGACACGTTGACTTTGTGGTAATTCCACAAAAGGGAGTCTGTGATGCACACACCGAGAACTGAAAGCTGTTCGGTTTCTTTAATGCAAGTACCGCTTATAAATAGCGGTATGGGGGAGGTTGTGGTTTCTGATTCATCGACAGGAGAAAGCATTGAATTTTTAAAGCATACAATTCAACTAGGTTTTTGATTCCCCATTGGACAATGCTGTCGAGGTTAGAATTTAATGAGCTTATCATACGCTCCGTTCTAGTTCCACATTCAAGGACAAGGATATAATTTTAGAACGAAAATCTGAGGATACTGTCGCCAGAAAAACAATTCAATGGATTAGAAGTTTCAGATAAAATATAATTGATGAATATCAGAAAGAGAGTCGGAGACAAAACGGAGCCTTGAGGTAAACCAGCATTTCATTTATGAATATCAAACTTTAAACCATCCACCACGGGTTATATCGATCGGGGGTACTGCGCCTCTGATGGCTCTCAAAATTCAAAACAGAAGCCTAAACGCTCCGGTACATTAGCAGGTACTACACCCATGGTGCGAAAGGGAGATTATTCGTCACTGAAGTAGACCCTATTGTGTTATTTTCAGTATCTCCTGAACATTAATTGTATTATGGTGAACCTAAACATCATTTTCTGGTTATTTTCCTGTGACGTCACGGGCCCACAGTGCTCTTGAGTTCTATTGCGATGAAATGGATTTCCCGTTGACTGTCAATTGGTGAATTATGAATGTACAAAGCTCCGTGGCTCTATTGAAAGTTGGTATTTAAATTTGGTTAATTTTTGTAGCAGAAGACTGGGACTCCTTATAAAGAATCATTAATAAAACAAGAAACCACAAAACACTTTGGAAACATGAACTTTTACTTTAACATCAATTTTAGTGGTTTTCTCATAAAAGTGCTTCGGAGTAGAATTTTTTCATTATAAAACCTTAATTTGAAGACATTCCTAGATTTTGTGTTGGTATACAACAGAAATAAGAATCAAAGTGCAACCACACATATTATAATGTAGTTGCTCAATAACTTTTATTAACTTTCAACAGTTTTATAACTCAAAACAACTAAACTAAAAGGTGAAATACCTTTTCAATCAAAGTAAGTTACACAACAAAACTTTAACTTGTAGGTATAAATGTATATAAATATGTAAGTCATCTCAGTTAAAACAAAACTCTGCAACTTATTTGCTTAGAGCTTCCAAACCATTGAACAAATTTTCTTAGGAACTAATTCAGATGCAACAAGAGCTCTTATAGGGTTATAGGGAACCTTATAGTCTTCTGATTGACCATTCATCTGTCAACTCTATTGCTTAAGAACGAATTCCTTATTGTGGAAATTTTGTTGTTGATATGTTCTCTTACTTCAAAGATTTTGTATAAAATTTAATTTGTTTTCATTTCTTTACCGAATTGTCTACGTAGAATATTCAACTTAACTATTTGCCAACTAAACTACTACGACTTCCACCATTGCACCATCCAGCATCACATCGCATTACATTACATACCATAACCATTAAATCGACCACAAAACGAACTTAATACTTGGACTTGGACTCGGGTTAAGGTAGGTAAGATAAACTGTGAATGAAGTCGTACCTATGTACCATGTACATTGTACATATAACAAAAAACCATCCCCCCTTCTTCTTTTTCTAGGACAACTAAACAAGAGGTAAAATGTGTAACTTTGTTTCCTATTAACCGTGGCCCGCTGCTTCCATTTCAAATATTCCAGGACAAAACGTCCTGCGCAAGCAAATTACGTGCTCCATCAAACTTGGACAACAAACTTCTGGCATTGTTTATTGTGCTTCGTGTACCGTTCGTCGTTGCTGATGTACACAACAATAATACACCCCAAATGGAAAACTAATCGTAATTTCACTAGAAGGCTGCACTGCACCCCTCTTTACATTGTCAAGCCTATATAACACTAATACCTTGCCTAAGGAGATGCTAAAACGTGACATTCAATGACCAAAGGACTCCCAGGTATGAAAACAAGGACTCTATCTACGTAGGTATATAAACTACCTTTTCCTGTATACATTAGAATGCAAGCGACATGTTGATACCGAAACAACAGAGAAGCTGCAGCAGTACAAAGTGGTTTTTAGCTTCAGCAAACTACGCACATTTCGTGAGTTGCATCATTTGAAGAAGAATAAAGGTAGAGAAGAGGCCTGGGGGAGTAGAATTTCAACAACATTCTTTAGTTTGGGGAAGGAGTTAGCAAAAGGTGGAAATTGCATTTTACATTTACATAACTCAAGAAGGATTTTTTTTTTTTTTTTTTTTTTGCAGGAAAAAGAAGACGAAGAAAGAAAGAAATGCACAAGTTTTCGACTACGACGACGACGACGAAGGCAAAGCCCGGACTTCACAACAATAAGGCATTTCGAATCATAATAATAATTTCCACTATACCTAACACAAGAAACCCGAAACAACGAAGGAGGAAAAACTTAACCAAAAGATTGATTTAATATTTTGAAAGTTAGAAAGAGAGAGGTAGATTAAAAATGGAGACAAAAAAGAATAGAACAAATGGCGGAAAAAAACGGAACAGAAATCTTCATTCTGTTTGCGGTATCTTAGATAGAATCCTTCTTCATGTTCTGCATCACAAAAAAAAACTATCTTGAATAAGAGAAATCTAAAGGATAAAGAACAAAAGCCACAATAGATACATATAGATATTTATTTATCTGCAGGAAGCTTATGCACTAACAATCTTAAAGAAATCCTGGGCTGATAACCCAGATGATGGGCTACCTTCGCAGATGAGTGAGAAAAAGAGATACTCGACTGCACACAGAGACAGAAGGAAAAACAAGACAAGAAACGAAACGAAATGAAAAATTTAACAAACAAACGAATAAAAGGATAACGAACAAAAAATACACAAGTTCCTATAGATGCATATCCCAGAAGAGCCAGTAAAAGGATCTTCTTCAGTACCTATGTACCTACATTCAAGCCGAAGAAATTCAAGAATAAAAAGTAGTTATAGGTATATATACCTACCTATACGTAACGTAGGAACTGTTTGGTTGTCAGATTGTGTAAAAGGAGAGTGTGACTGCAGGATAATTTAAATAAAGGTACATTTTGTAGCCCTAAGGCCAACGGAACACTTTCAAACAATTATGACCATCAAATGCCAGTTAAATTGTGAGGTAGAATATTTGGGAAACTATTTAAAAATGTCCTTAAGGTATAATTTTATAATTTTACACCGACATTCATGGTCTTCAGATGAATTTAATGGAATCTATGTAAAGTTGCTATGTAATTTCATTTGAATATTTTTAATGTCAAAGGGAAATCGATTTGATTTGACTAGGATTTTGTTTTGAAAGCCAGATTCACATAAATTGATTTATATATACCTATGACCTATACCTATGAGCGATGCGTGACAGTAGTTAGTATACCTACAATATAAAGTTTTCTGAATTGCTGAATGCTAATGTCAAAAATGGAAATTACTTTAACTTAACTGGCATCAATAAATATGTAGCACCTAGACATTTAATGGAAACTTTCAATAAATTGGATAACCCCTGTGATCTTATTAGAGTCCACAAGGTCTATGACACCAAACCAGTCGTTGGAAGCTTGGAACTTCATTGAACGAATTAAAAGCTGAAATCAACCATAAGTGCAAAAGGATTTCGGATATTAAATCAGTTTCTATTGAGATGCTCAGAATTTAAGTATTAGATTGAATAGCACATATGGGGACTGTTCGATATTGAGAATTACCCTCCGGTGTATAACACTCCCGATGCCTTTTTCGAAGTTTTTTGGCAAGCACCGAGACATGATTTTTTTTGGAAATTTGAGTGCTTTGTTATCTTTTAGGGCTTTTATTAGATACAATGGACTCCACGTAGCCCTACAGTAAAAAATTGCAAGGGCTCAAATGAGCAAGGAGTGCAGCCCCAATGAGATGGACGACTGCCATTTTTTAGGGGTGCATTTTAAGTACACCAGGTTGTTCCTGAACAGAGCGCCTGAAAGATCGTTCAATGGCAGCTGGAACTTGCTCGATGTTCGACGGTGCACGATAGAGCCAAGTTTCGTAAAGCAGATTTTGACACAAAAAGCCAGCTACTCAACAAAGCTATATTTTTGCGACTAAAACTGGTATAAACTCACATTCCCTATGTTCGGCAATATGAAAAAAATGTTATGATTAAATAAATTTCAGTTGCATTTCAATTTAAAATTAATGCCGCTGCCAAGGTCGAACATGGGAAGCGCTTGAATACACATTATTTTTGCTAATATTTTTGGAATTAGTCTTTGGTTAAATTGTTTGTATTAAGATTAAAATAAAACCCCGAATTCGTAATCCACAAGGCTTAAATCCCCAATTCGGCAAAGCTGCCGAAAATTCCAAAATTCTTTTATTGAGATGCTGTTATTTGGGTATTTTATTTTGGGCTTGGGTACGAAAGCCAAATGTCATAATCCCCAATTCCAAATCGGTTTTACTGGAATACTGTTTTTGTGTATTTTATTTTGAAATTGGGTACAAAATATTTAATTAAAAAATCCCGAATTTATAATCCAGATTGTGAAAATCCCAAATTCCAAAATCTGTGATGTCAAAATCCCTAATTCCATCATTTTTTTTTTTACTAGGATGGTGTTATTTAGGTATTTTATTTTGAGCTTGTGTACAAAATTCTAAATTCCAACATCCCCAATTAGTAATAGGGATTGTGAACATCTCAAATTCAATAAATCTGTGATGTCAAAACCGCCACTTCCAACATTTTGTATTCGAATAGTGTTATTTTATTTTGCGTTTAGGTACGAAATTCCAAAAACAATAATTCGAAATCGGAATTGCCAAAATCCCAAATTCCAAAATCTTAAATCCTAAAATTCCCTATTTAAAAATTTTTTATGGGAACGGTATTTTTTGGTTATTTTATTTTGGGTACGAAATTTAGAGTTCTCATCCCGAATTCGTAATCCGGATTTCCAAAATTCCAAACTTCAAAATTTATAATGCCGAAATCCCCAATTCCAATTTTTTTTTTTTATTGCGGTGGCGTCTTTTTTGGAAATTTAATTTTGGCGGTCGTTGCGAAATTTAGAATTCGTAATCCGGAATGCCAAAATACCGAAGGACATTACTTTGGTTGGTGTCCGGATTTTGGTATTAAAGATATAAAAAATAATGTTCGTTTTTATTTTTTCGAACTGTTAAGAAACTAGGGTGATTTTTAAGCTGGTTTGGTTTTGGCAACACTGGTTTTGACAGCTGACGTGTGTTTAATACCTTGTGTCACTGTCAAACAGCTTCAGTTTGGTTTGCAATTTAACCATGGATCGTCTTACAAATGAACAACGCTTGCAAATTATTGAATTTTACTATCAAAATTCGTGCTCGGTTCGAAATGTTCATCGCGCGCTGCTTGTGTTCAGCGATGAGGCTCATTTTTGGTTGAATGGGTACGTAAATAAGCAAAATTGCCGCATTTGGAGTGAAGATCAGCCAGAAGCATTGCAACAGCTATCAATGCATCCCGAAAAAGCCACTGTTTGGTGCGGTTTATGGGCCGGCGGCATTATTGGGCCTATTTCTTCAAAGATGATGCGAATCGCAGCGTTACTGTCAATGGTGAGCGCTACCGAGCGATGATAACAAACTTTTTTTTGCCCGAAATGGAAGTTCTTGACTTGCATGATATGTGGTTTCAACAAGACGGTGCCACATGCCACACAGCACGCGAAACAATGGCGCAATTGCGAGGCGAGTTTGGTGAACAGTTAATTTCACGTTTCGGGCCGGTCAATTGGCCGCCTAGATCGTGCGATTTGACACCATTAGATTATTTTTTGTGGGGGTATGTCAAGGCTAATGTCTATAGGGACAAGCCCGCTTTGATTGACGCACTGGAAGCCAACATCCATGCATTCATTCGTGAGATACCGGCCGATATGTGTGAAAGAGTATGCCAAAATTGGACTCAGCGGATGGGCTACCTGAGACGCAGCCGCGGTCAACATTTGCATAAAATTATCTTTAAACATTAAATTGCAAGGTTCAAACTATCGATTCAAATAAATATTTTATTCATTTTTTTGAATTTTTTGTGTTTTTTTTTTTTTTTAAAGTTCTAAACCTCTTAAAAAATCACCCATTACAATTTTTTAGAACATACAATTTCCACTCTTATCTGTTGACATAGTGTTGAAATTTCAAAAAAAAAAAAAAAAAAAAAACCTATTGAAGTTCGGGTTTATTTGGACCCGATTTAGAATTCGGGATTTTGGCATTGGGGATTTTGATATTAGGAATTTCGATGTATGAGATTTTGGCAATCGGAATTTTAGAATTCGAGTTTTTTTTTTACCCGGTGCCATTGTTGTCTTTTCAAATTCGGGAATTATTTCAATTGGGATTTTGGCATAGGGGATTATGATATTTGGGATTTTGGCATTCGGGGTTGGGAATTCCGGGTTATGCACCATTTCTCATTTATTTCTTGTAAAGCGTCCGCCATCTAACGTTGTTTTTTTTCAACTAGTGCTTATTTCGTGAATGGTAACACAGATAATTAGTTTTATCCTTCCGCTGAACGAATATGGTAGTGTATACGCTGCGCTAAGTGGGCCTGCGATCGACTTAGAGAAGATGCCGATTTTGCCAAAAAAATCATCTTTTCAGATGAAGCTCATTTTGATCTTGGCGGGTAGTAAACAAGCAAAATTGTCGCATTTGGGGCACAGAAAACCCGCACGCATACATTGAAAAGCCGATACACCCAAAACGAGTCACTGTTTGGTCCGGATTTTGGCACAGAGGCATAATTGGGCCATTTTTCGAAAATGAGCAAGGAGTGGATGTTACAGTCAATGGCGATCGTTATCGGGCCATGTTGAACGGATTTTTGTTCACAAAAATTGAAGAGGAGGATATTGGAAACATTTGGTTTCAACAGGACGGCGCTACGTGTCATAAAAAAAACATGGAAGATTGTTCTATATATATTGCTTTGTTGCATACTGACAATTTAAAAACCTTTAGCAGCAGACCATTGCTGTACCTCAATACATATACATAGAAATTGTTTTTTTTTTACCCAAACGCATAAAAGTCCTCTTCCTTGCATAACCTGATACAACTTTATCCTTTAAGAACTTTGTTGTACACAAAGTTCAAATTAGTACACGGAATGAGTTTTCTCATTTTCTAAACAATCCCTTGCTTGAGAGCATAGAGTTTTAATATAAAAGTTAAAAGCAAACCAAGTATGGTTTTCTTGCACGCATAAATGTTGTAACATCAACTATTTCCTATTACTTTGAATGTTATTACATCAAAAGCCATTAGTGTCTGCTAATTCCTGTCATTATTATCATATCATCAACATTTTTTTTTTTTTATAAAACCCAAACAACCCCATATCGAATAAACCTATGTATTATTGTATGGGAAACCTTGCCTAGTTAGTACAGAAGCTTAGAACCCTCATTACCTGTTAAGTATGCCCTCAAAGAGGTGTCAGCTAACTTTAAAATCCAATGTGACAATTTCCTCCCAGCAGCAGCAGCAACCATGTTGTCAATACCCCTCGTTGAGTTTATAAATCCCCCGCACCTACATACCTTCAAGCCCACAAAGATGACTATATTGAACCATTTGCCTATAAATATATTGCCAAACTTTTTGAACATTAAGTAGTTTCGGTCGGTTGGATGGAATACTCCTGTAGGACTCTTGTCTAGATATCCAAACATCCCTCCACTCTAGCTTTGGGATGCTTATTTTGGACTCGGTTCGTGTTGGGTTAGGGAATTTGTCTGCTTGCTTCCAAATAACGCAAACTGCACCACAACCAACGTTGATTCTCTCTCTACACCACACAACCCTGGTTGCTACTACTCTCGGGTAAGGGCGGGAAGAAGCTGAAGTTTAAACTTCAGAGAACTTTGAAGTCTCATAACAATTACGCAATCTAAAATTGCGACAGTTTGGCAGAGTAAGTAGAACAAACAACATATAGAGAGGGAGAAGCATAGATTTTACAAAACGGAGTCATTTCTGGAAATGCATGCTGCTGAAAACTCTGACTGTGTGGTTGGTTAGTATTTCTACTTGTAGATAGTCGAACAGTGTGCTGCAATATCCCCAAAACCTCTGCTAGCCATTTATTCGTAAAAGGATATTCATAAGGACATTAAAATGCGGCAACGAACAGTGCAAACTTTGCTCCAGACAGTTTCTCGATGTTATACAGAAGGAGGTTCGATACCAAAACGAACACACAGAAATAGAAGAAGCAAGAGCAGGGAACAGGGAACAGAGGTATAATTTAATTTTGATCCCTGAGTTTGTGTTTGTTCTTGTTCCCTTAGAATCAATGCAGTAGTCGTAGAACTAAACCACCTGTTGGATATGATGATTCGAAGTTCTTTCGAAAGAAAAATAGGGAGTAGTAGGTCGACAAGAGAAGATTTATATTTATTGTATAGATAGTTTAATAAAAAAAAAAAATGCACAATGAATAGAAAGCCTTGAGCAATTGCATTTAACAGTATGACTCGAAAGATTTTAAAGAAGCTTTGGGTAAGTCGTTGACTGCTAGAACTATACTTTATTCAACAAAAATTGTCAGTACAGGGCTTATGGGCGAGCTTTTTCCAAAGCAGTGGCGCCTGGTGCACGCTCACGACACCGAAAGGGGAAAAATGCCACTAAAAAAATTAGCAAGCAACTTACTTACGTATACGAATTGTTGTTGTAATTTTCTTCAAAAAGTCGTATACTCTACTATGACCGTTGTATCTCACTGCTGAAGGGATACTGTTACTGATGAACGATCGTGCTCTCGTCGTCGTCATCTACGATCTACGTATTGAAATCGTGCTCGTCCAAACAAAATTAGCTTTTCCAATTGTAAAAAAATTCAAGAGATTATTCTGTGGATTTATTTAAGGAACTTTTGGGGTTTTAAGCTTTTGCGAAAAAATCAATGAAGTTAAGTATTTGAATCGTGAAGAAGTGTTTTTTATAACTCAAACTAAGAAAACTCTGTGATAGCTTTAAAGAGGGATAGACTTATGCAAGCCAATGCAAGCAGATTGTGGGGCAAACGTCCTTTCTTCCCTGCACTGACAGTTTTTGTTGAACAGATTATAGAGGATTGACATTTTCGAAAATAATATTAGAAGGTCGAAAGGCTTTGAAAAACACTTGGGAACATTTCTGATGGAAGTCATAAATCAGAGGTTGAATTGCAAACAGTAAAAGCGGACAAAAAAAAAACTTTGAGAAGATAACAATTAAGTTTTAGCCTTCAATCTACAAGCTTTTGAAAGCTGAAGGATGGACAAAGTTCAGAACTTTCAAATTCAATATACAGCAAACCCAAAATCCAAAAAAAGAAGACCGAAATCCCCATGAACCCAAAAACCCACAATCCTGAAAAAAAACTAGAATCCCGAAACACACAGAAAAACCAAAAAATCCTAAAATCAAAAATCCCGAAAATTAAGAAAGTCAACACTCAGTCTTGCTGTGGATCTTTTATTGAATCAAAATTTAATAATAGTTATTATTTAACAAAATAAATATTATAATAATGTATCAATAATAAGAATAACCCATAAGCATAATTTCTTCTTGATCCAGAAAAATATTATTCGTCATATATTTTTCGGGATTTTGGTTTTTCCGTACCTTTGGTTAACTGGATTTTGAGGTTTTAAGCTTTTGGGATTTTGAGTTTTCATGATTAAGGGTTTTTGGGATTTTGGCTTTTTGGGATTGATGCATGTGTACATCAAAATATCAGCTGATAAGGGAGCTAAGCTCTGTGGTAATTGCAATTCTTTGAGGTAGGTACATAACAATAATTTGTAACGGGCTGAATTTTTCATTTTATCATTCCTCAGTGTCTGAAGCATACTCAATATGGCGTTTTCTCCTTGTTAGAGCTTCTTTCCAATTCCACCACCTATATTTTTTACAATCAATTCATTTTATTTTTAGGGCAGTTATTGGTTTCGCCTGAAAAAAATGTCGAGGTTCAAATCAAAATTAAGAATACGATGATCGAGAAGTCCGTAAAAGTAGGTTTCGTCATGCCGTTCGTCGGTCTGTGCGTCGCGAACACTGTAATTTGAGCTAGAGCTTAAACGAGTGGCCCGATTTGCATGAAATTTGGTACAGATCGTTTTTATGTGATTCACTAGAGGGGAAAATCGAATTTTTATTTTAGCTCTTCTATAACGGGTATCTGCCATTCAAAAATTTTGTTTTTGTTTAATATTCTCAAAACGTCTCTAACGATTTTGATTAAACTTCGTACCTGGAATGGCCAAAGTAATTGGAAGAAATAGGCGTTTCTGGTTTTTGGCGAAAAATTCACATAACGGAAATAGGCATTACACGTTTTTTGACAAAATTATCTTATTTTTGGGTTATTCGCGTATATTTTTGTCCATGGTTAGACCGGTTTTGTTTTGGAAAATTAGATTTTCACTACCAAGGATTTCAACAAAACTGAATTCGAGTCGTTAGCTTTTTGCGTCAAGCATTTCCTAAAAAGTAACCCAATTTGTTCCAGAGGATTTGATTTTGTGGAGTGAGTGATAAGGAAAAATTTACTTTTATGAAAAATTTCTCAAAAAGTATATGTACGGTTTGTGGAAGAAATATCAGGCAAAGACTGAAGTTAATAAAGTTCTACATTAAAATGATTAGTACAATTTTTTTCAAAAAAAAAACCTACACAAACACATTTCAAACGAAGACCATTTTGACACAATTTTTAGTTAAATTATTAATATTTTTGAAAATGGACAGTCGATAACTTTCAACACTATTTAACGATTCGTAAAAATTCACAGTCAAAAATTATAAAGTTAGTGTCGCCAGATTTCCAACAACACACATATCAACGAATTTAGTGTAGCAGCGATTTGTCACTAAAAAATCCAATATTAAAGAATGAACTTCTCTTAACTTAATAAATACTAAAAAAGAATACTTCTAACCCTCCCTAAATTATCGCATATAGCCCTTAAAAGAAAAACTGTGAGTTTAAACCTCAATCACTCTTTATAAACCCAATTCTATTTGAAAATACCCGATTCATGAAATAAAAAAAAGGTATCATCCCAATACATCAATCTATTGGCACCCCATCAAATCCACTTAACTTCAATCATTTTGTTTTGTACGAGTCTGTAAGTGTGTGTGTGTGTGTGTGTGTTTATGTGTCTCAATGAAATTAAAATGCCTAGAGTTTCTCAATCAAATTAAGTGACTCTCATTTGACCAAAAGGAGGAAAGAATAAATTATGTACAAACATACATATGTAGGAGGAATATAATAGAAAAAGGATATCTTTGTCAGTATGAACACAAAACTAACGAAAACGGACCCAAAAAATTCTTTGAATATTGGACCTATTTCACCTGCCATCTGTCACATGTCAAAATGAAAATTTAGCATTTTTATGATTTGGTGAAAAATTCAAGAATCTTTTTTCTTTCAATATAAAGCAAGATACGTCTACCTTCATATACCTATGTCAATGAATGATTCTACTGTCGTTTTTTCTGCAGCGCCAATCGAATGTGCAAATAAAATCTCTTCCAATACATCGGATAAACATGAATAATCCACTAAGCCTTTCCAGAAGCTAGACGCTCTGTGCAGCTCCTCCGAAAACGAGCTCTCTGCTTATTTTCAACAACAACAAAAAAACGAAACAAATAAAGAAAGAAGAGAAAGACTCGCAGGAAACGCTGGCTTGGGCAACTAAAAAGGAAGTAATCCTTCGACCCACAAAACATCGAGGACTACTGAAACTGTCAAAACTGATTACTGTATAAGGTTTCCCCATTGATTTTGAATCGATGCCTTTGTGTTTGCGGGTCTTCGAGCCGGATATGCAAATAAGCTAACACACATCACACAATCCTACAAACATGAGTCAGAGTTTTCTAAGGACGACAACGACACAAACAAAAACAACGCACACCAAACTTACGACTTTCGATTTAATATGCGCGCCAAGGAAGAAGAAGAAGAAGCAGAAGCCATACTATGTACGGGGTTCACTTTTTCTTTGTTTTGTTTCTTTTTGTTTCAGGAATTCAAATTTCGATTTAGACGGATGTCGATGGGCTTGGGGGAGTTCGGGTTGTCATTTAGATTTTTCATTCATCCTTTTGTTTAGTTGGCAAGGCGAACGAACGATCCAGAGTGTGGAGTGTGTGCTGGATGGCAAAGCATTATCCATGCAACTAAATGTCAAATGGGTCTAAGGGTGGATCTGGATCCGCCAACCAACCCCCAATCTAATGAGTCATGGATTATTCAAGTCACACCAGGATATCAGAGCGAGTTGGAGGTCTACCCTCTATCAGCAACTTTTATCCGGGAATCGATTTCCGTTTTTGCGGGATTGTGTTTCCGAATTCCTATCCGAGCCGAGGAGTGAAGTCTCTCAACTGTCGCCCCCGCACTTTCCACTTGAAAGGAGACGTCCTTTCTAACATCCTTTTTGCAAACACCATTTCAATGCTTTCTAGTTTCAATACCTACCTATATAGTTTTCCAAGAGACAAGTCGAATAGATTGGGTGAATTAGTGGGGATGAGTTATAAAACATCGCACAAGAGGTTAACCCTATAATACATACCTCATGTACTCATCTTGAGTCAATTTCAGATGTTTTTTTGTGTTACTCGATATCCTTCTGAAGGGATGAAGGGTGCCATCTCCAAAAAGACGACACGGGTTGACTCTTCGGAGGCATTCTCTCACGGCTGCAGCCCCAGTGATGAGTTACAAATTGAAAACATGAGTAAATCGTGTGTCCTGATTTTTGTTTCACGATTTTTTCTTTCTTTTTTCTTCAAATACCCACATATATAAGTTTTGTATACATAAATAAGGATATGTTTTTGATGATAATATGGAGTAATGGGAGCAATCCTTTATCGAGATGTGATGCGATTTAACAATGGAAAAAACAAACTGAATGTGACATTGAGCGCCAGTGATCACACACTTAAGAGTTTTGGTGTTGTGTTTGGAAATGTTGCCAATTGTTTATTTTTTTTTTTCGTCTTGTGACATATTCTTTGATAATGTTTACCTTTCGGGATGGCAGAAAGAAAAATTGTTTGAACAGGTAGAAAAATTTACTATTTTTCAAGGTTTTTGTATTTATTTGATACCTACATACATATTATGTGAGAGCGGGTTTGTATAGCGAGATATATTGATATTGTGGTGATTTAAAGGATTTCTTTGTTTATTTATATCCTTTTCGAGGATTATCAAGCTTATATTGGGTGGTGAATCTATTTTGAAGGATATAATATCTAAAATTGGTTTTATTGAGAAAGCTTAGCGAAGATTTGAGATTGCTGTTTTTTTTTTATCAAATAAATCTTTTTTTTTTTTACTGTTGAAAAGGTAAACCCAAACTTAAGGTTTTCGACCTTCGACGACGAGTGAACAGTGAAGTCATGGGAGAGAGTGGGGAAGGAAACCTTGAAATTTGAGAAAGGGTAGGTACAGTTGGGCAGAATTTATGTGATCTTTAAAAAAAAAGGAGGGGAACCAATAAAGGGTCTTTTTAAGGTCATCCATACAGTTAAATTTTAAGACAAAAAGTCTTTTTAAATATATCGGATACAAAAAACACTTTAAGCTTAATAGCACTTTATTATGTTTTTTTTTTTTTTTTTTTTTTTGAATAAAATAATTATCAATCTAAGAATATCGTCGCGCAGAATCGCAAGGCCATAAAAGTGGAGGATTTGCCACTCAAGCAAGAGGTATAGTAGCCTCTGCTGGGTAATAGCCACTGTCAGGTAGAGAAAGCTGGGAATCGAACCCAGACCTCCTGCATGACAGTCCTACGCACTAACCATTGCCACACCGGCTACTGCTTCTATTCAAATAAAATTTACAAAAATCAGATTTTATCAAAAAAGGACTAAATCACATTCTGAGCGACTCAGTGATATTTTGGATGTGGAAATATTGAAATGAACTGAGCAGTGACTATTGACCCCCAAATATTTGATTACTGAAAAAAGAAAATTTGTCTTGACTGCAAATTACATCAAAATGAATACCTAAAGGTGCATTATATCGTTTTGTACCTGACCTGCACAATTAACATCAGACAAATTGAAGGTTTGACATAATAATTAAACAAGCTAGGTACACACATAGGAATAGATTGCACAGCTAATGGGAGTCGGAAAAATATTTCGGGATTTGGGATTTTTGGGATTTTAAGTTTTCTGGATTTTGGGTTTTCAGGACTTTGGGTTTTCAGGGTGTTTTTTTAGACGTGTGGTTTTCAATCTGGCAATACTTTTTTCGGAGTTGGTCTTTTTGACAGCTGTCACTTGATTTATGCTCAATTTAGTTTGCCATTTCATAATAAATAGACTTACTCCTGAACAAAGTTTGCAAATCGTGCAAATTTATTACCAAAATAATCGTTCGGTTGGCGCGATTTTTACAAGAAAATTTTGCTCAGCGATGAAGCTCATTTGTGGTTGAATGGGTCTCGTATTTGGAGTGATCATAATCCACAAGCCATTGTTGAGAACGCCGTAACATCCTCAAAAAGTCACAGTGTTTTGTGTGCTATATGGGCAGAGGGAATCATTGGTCTATATTTCTTCAAAAATCAAGCCGGTCATAATGTTACAGTCAATGGGAAACGCTATAGAGCCATGATTAATGACTTTTTCGTGCCTGAATTGGAGGATGTTGATGTGGACGACTTTTGGTTCCAACAAGACAATCAATTTATTGGAGGAAACTTTTGGTGAGCGCGTTATCTTACGTCGTGGGCCTGTGGCGTGGCTTCCAAGATCGTGCGATTTAACACTGCTGGACTATTTTTTGTGGGGTTATGTGAAGTCGCTTGTTTACGCCCGTCTACTTGCCGGAAATCATTTTTAAAACATAATGGCAAACTCTTTTCTTTATAATAAAGCTAAATTCTTGGCCATAACATTAAATTATATGCGTTTTATTTCTTCTTGAAAACCACACGTCTGAAAAAAACACCCTTTACATATAATTAAAACTTTAAATAATGTTTTGAATATGAAATCACTCAAATGGTGGACATTGTTAGCTTCAACCTGACGTGCGGTTTTTTTTTTTCAATTTTAACTATATGCCTGTAAGACTTAAGGTCTTTTTTTGTTTAAATACAACCTGAATTGCACGGCACTAGTAAGAAGGAATGGAAGGATAGGAAAGAATTTTTGCTGGCACAATGGACTGAGAAATGAGGTATTAATTGTCTCATGGAATCTCACGGGTGGCGTCCAGTTGTATAACTGGGGGAATATAGAAAAGAATACCCACTCATCTAAGTTAGCAGTCAAGCACTACATCCACTGCGCCATTGCTAGCCGCACAGCATATTCCATAATTCTTGTGGCAATTTCAGCTCACAACGCCCTCGCTTCTTCTTGAATATTTGCCTTGAGCTTTTATATGATTCTTATAGGTTATTTGAACAGATCATACTCTCTATATCTTAAAATAACCCAAATAAGCAAAATTCAAGGCCGAACCGCACGAACTTGCTCTTGCCAACTGTAATTTAGAAACAATTTATCTAAGTAAAAAAAAAATTATCATTTTGACGATATGATTAATATAGAACTCAAGATGTAAGTCTATTTTAGCGAACCTTATGCCTAGCAAAATATCAACAAATAAAGGTCTCTAAAAAATAAACGCTTAAAAATCTTTTTTTCTTGAGTTCTATTAATTGGATGGATCGTCAAGATTTAAGTTTTTGAATTTAAGGAAAGCAAAAGATCATCATTTCATATTTAAGTTATAATGCTCCAGAAAATTGATAAAATCACTATTTCCAACAAACCATCCCGAGCACCAACGCTGAAAAAAAAACAGTCAGTTATTTGTTTTCTATATAACGACGCATACACCTTCAAACCTTCTTCTGCCAGCTTTTAGACTATCATGAGAGTCATAATTTTGAAGGGTTGTGGTTCCATTTAGTTGGAAACCTAATTCTGAATTGTTCTCGACCTCTTCGAAATGCACCGTTGACTTAGCACTACTAGCAATAGGGAAATTCCTACCCACTATAAGTGAGCAAATAGAACTTGCCTTGTCTATGGTCTGCACATGGACAAAGAGCTGTGGTCTAACGGTTAATCCGCTAAAAACAGAACTTGTCCTTTTCACAAATAAAATCAAACTACCCGTCTTCAATATTCCATCGATTGATGGTACTCAACTTAGGATCTCTGATAGTGCAAAGTATCTAGGTGTAATCCTAGACAAAAAACTTAACTGGGGTCTGCATATCAAAGAAAGAGCTCAAAAAGCAATGTTTGCCCTTTACTCGTGCAACAGAATTTGCGGAAAAACCTGGGGACCTAATCCAAAAATCATTCTATGGATGTACACGGCAATAGTGAGACCGGTACTTACTTATGGTTGTGTAGTCTGGTGGAATGTGGTGGAAAAAGCTACCAATCTTAAAACTCTAACGAAAGTTCAAAGAATGGCATGCATTGCGGTCACAGGAGTAATGAGAACCACCCCGACAGCGGGGCTTGAAGCCATACTTAATCTCAAGCCTCTTGACTTATTTGTGCAGGAATCAGCAGCAAAGAGTGCATTACGACTAAACCAGACAATGTCTGGAAACACAGTCAAGTAGGCCACGCTCAGATTCTAAACAAATATATAGGCAGTAATGTGTGCACTGACTACATTACCCCCCACTTAGATTTCTATAGACCATTCACTTCTAGAATTCCGAGCAGACAAGAATGGGATGCCGCCCATCTACACATTAATGACCCGACGGTAGCAGTCTTCACTGATGGGTCAAAAATGGAGTGTGGAGTTGGAGCGGGATTCTTTTCGGAAACTCTTGACTTAGCCAGCTCACATAGACTCCCTGACAACAGCAGTGTCTTCCAAGCTGAGGTTTTGGCCATAGCCAAAGCAGCTGAACGGCTGTCAATGTTAGCGGTACCACTATCTGGTATTACCTTCTTTATTGACAGCCAATCAGCCATAAAGGCACTCTCTGCCATCGAAATAAAGTCAAAACTCGTTTCCTGTTGCCGCGAAGAGCTCAAGATTCTAGGCTCGCAGCACAATGTTACGCTCTGCTGGGTTCCTGGCCATATAGGAATTCCAGGTAACGAGAAAGCAGACGAACTGGCACGTATTGGATCATCAGCTGATGCTAGCCAGGCAGAGCCAAACGTGAACGCACCCATCTGTTCCTTTAAACAGAAGGTGGAAAAGAAAATTCTTGAAAAAACAAATGAAAGATGGACCCTACTTGACTCTTGTGCGAATACCAAGAAACTTTGGCCGCTTTTTGACAAGAGTAAAACCGATAAGCTCCTAAAACTAAACAAGAAAACACTGTACTCTCTTGTGGGTATCGTTACCGGACACAATCTGCTGAAGTACCACAAGAAAAAACTGAGGCTCAGCACAGATGATTTATGCAGAGGTTGTGGAGATGAAGAAGCACATGAAGACACTTCTCACTTCTTATGTCACTGCCCAGCACTCTCGCAACTAAGACACAAACATCTAGGAAGATATTTCTTTAACGATCTGGAAGAGCTCTCCAACTTTTCCGGTGTTAAACTGTCGAAATTCATCAAAGCTTCCGGATGGCTTGATTGTCCATGAAATAATTTTATAGGTTAACTTATATGGAGTGTTCAATCCTCCGGGGTATCACAAGGGATCTACATTGATCTAAGTGTGATGGAAATTAGATCCTCTATCAGCCCAAAAACCTAACGTAACCTAACCTAAGTCTTCCGGCACGACAGATTGTCTCTTGTTGCTGAAAACGTTAACTAATCCATACATTGTTGGAGCATTAAGTACATTTCACACTCTGAAAAAATTACCATACGATATTTGTGCCACAATAATCGAATTCAACATCTCAATATAGGTACATATAATTGAAAAATTTTTGTTCTTTGTTCTTTCAATTCTCAGCTGGGCAAAAAAGTTTTTCAAATTAAAGTTGAACGTAGTAGACTAAGCAGCATTAAAATGAGTCTGATGATCGGCCTTGCAGGCGTGAAATAGCTATAACTCCAGCCTATAATGACTTGTTGGTAGCTCACTCAAGTCATCATCATCATCATCGGTGTCCGGTCCTGGCTCATAGAGATCTTAAAACAAGAGTTGAAGTATCAATCAACAGCAGCCATGTTGCAATATGAACAAAATGTTTTCATTATATTTTGAGGGTTACCGTGGCTTAAAAAAAAATCTTCTTAATGAATTAACATATTTGGTTTTCCATTCTGACCAAAACGTCATATTCATCTTGTTTTCTCTTATTGTATAAAAACATACTTTATAGTGATTTTAGCATCTAAAAAATATTAATGGTAACCCTTTTTCTTATTATAATTAATAACAAAATATTTTAAATATGCATAATTATGGAAGCGCGTTGTTATCTTTCGAAGCAAAATGTTTAAATTAGTAGATGCAATTTTAATTGCACCAAGAATTTAGTCTGCATATGCCATGATTTTTACAAATATAATACGTCAATTAACTTGTGAGATAAATACTCGCACCAAAAAACACATTATTTTTTGAAATGAGAGAATCACGAACACACATAAAAACTATTCGCCTACCTTCTTCAAAAAAAGAAATTAAAAATGCGAAAGATATGTTTTTTTAAGTTTACACACACTCGTTCTCTTTTTAACAACTTCTGTAGGAAGAGACGCACTCCCATAGGAAGAGTTCAGAGAGCTTTACTAGATTTACAAAGTGGCGTCTATAATCGCATAAGAAGAGTAAAACTCTTCCTATAGGATCAAGAGGCTCCCATAACTAGGCCATTTAAGGCTTTTAACAATCTTATAATAATCTAGAAGAACTCCTCAAGAGTGCATTTAGCTCCCTAAAATAAGTCTCGTAGCGCTCTCGGAGCGTCTTATGAGAGGAAAAATGTTAATTGAGCGTTGTGACATCTCCCTTCTTATGTATGGGGCAAATTGGATACCTACCGCTCACTCAAGTGCGGTTGTTTATTTCATTCAAACCGTCAAAAATTCAACAATATTTTACATTTTTGCCCCATTTTACCCTAAAAATAATAAAATTTGAAGAAGAATATCTGTATGGCCATTTCGTAAGAAAAACCTTCAAATGAAAAAATAATTTCTTAAATCGGACAATTATTTCATTTTGACCCCATTTCACACTACAAATAACAAAAATTGGAAAAAAAAAAATATCCCAAAAGCCATTTCCTTACCGCATACAGCACCACCTATTGAACAGTAATTGAATTGAACTAAAAACACAAAATGTACGCCTACAGCGGCACCTGTTGACAATTTTCCGATTTTTCCTTTTTCTTACACCTTCGCGTAGCAATTACGAACAAATCCGCAAAAGGAAGTATCCAATTTGGTCCAGTTTGCTCTTTGGAAATTTATATTTGGTAAAATGAAAGAACTTTGAGCATTTTGGGCCGAATTTCAATATTGCTCAACAGTGATGAAACTTATGTCATATGAAAGCTTATGGAGAGGACATAAAGAAATCGATCGCGAAAATTGCGTTTTGGAGCATTATCTAAAAAAAGTATTTAAAATGGAATAAAATTATAAAAAAAAAAAATGACAACACATACTAATAAGTGTTTTACCGTTTTTTAAAGCCAGAAGTCTGTTCTTTTATTTTATTTTTAAGTCAACTTATTTCTATTGATATTTTTCGCAAAAAATACTTTAAACTAAAAAATGGTGAAAAACAAAAAAAAAATAAGACTGATTTTTTCACAAATTCAAATACTTACTAAGTTCATAAGCTTTGATATGTGAAAAGTTTCATCACTGTTGAGCATTATTGACATTGAGCCCAAAGTCAATACAAATTTGGCCATGGTCCTTTGCAAAGAAAAATTGAAAATTTGCAAAGTGAAAAGTACATAGTTGATTAAATATGTAGTTCTAGTTTTTGAATAAGTTGAAAACAAACTACTACTTTCGCTTTTGAATTAAAATCTATGTCAGATTGAAAAAATGAAACACAATTTACGGCAAGATGTAGAGATGTTGAAATCATGAGAACCACACGATTCACCAAAGGCGAACAAAAAATGCTTCCAACCAAATAGGTATGTTGCCATTCACACAAACAACCACAAAAGGCTGTCACTATCACTTCCTACTGCTAAGTCCTTTGGAGTTATTTATTTGCCTTTTTTCCTCTTGCTGGTGTTACTATACCCTGAGCCCTTCCTGTATTCTATACTACCAACCTATCTATCCCGTTTATCGTAGGTACTCGTACTCTCCTCACATCACTAACAATGAGACAACTAACTCGCGAAAAATATTCTCGTGGATAAATCTCATCTAAATTTTAGCAGCAGGTTAGCGTCATTCAGCGCGCATTTAGTTAACCATCGAAGTAGTAGTAGGTATAGTCATCCTCAGTCGTCGTCGTCGTTGTCGTCGCCACCGTAGTCGAAGTCGTCCTCGTTGTTAAAACTGAAATTGATTTTTTTTTTGCTTCACTTAGAAAATGAAAGAACGTATAAAACTGGGTATCCGGAAATTACTCCGATTAAGCGATGCGCCTCACTTTATCATGCCAATGAAGCGCTGTGTTGCACAAGTGAACAACAAACTTTTTCTATACTGCGTGATGTGCCACCTACCTCGGCTCTAACCCATTTCTGCAACTGACTCCTCTGGGTACACAAACTTTACATCGACGAATGCAGTTACAAATTGAGGCTATAAATCGTTTTGGTTACAAAATAGTATCTCTTCCACAAAAATATGTATATCATCCTCATCCGCATCCCCCGCACCAGAAGTTTCCATACTTTTTTCCCAAACTATACTATATTCACATACTATACTACATACTTCTCTCCACAATATCTATACATAAGTGTGTTGGTATTTGTGAGTGTTAATGTGTGTGTTTGTGTGGAACTGTGTTCTGTTACAATGAATGACCACATAAAACTCAACGACTTTGACAGTTATTACAAATTGAAACTGTAAATTTTCCCAGAAGGTGGTGGCAGTTTTTTGACATCACCACCACCATCACTAACCAACCCCTAACCTATGCCAACTTTCAAACACCACCACAAGCCATGCCATCGTCGCGTAGCGTCGAGTCCTTATACAGCTAATGCGAAGTGAGGTGGATTATGGTGTCATAGTTGGCCGAACGATAGAGATAGACGTTTACACACCGCGCCTACTTTGCTGGCTGGACAGATGGATGGATGAATAGACCCGTAGTGTTTGGAGTTCGTTGTTTAACGCATTGTTCCACACCAAATTACCATGACCCACACCAGAGAACATATATCGCACATATACTCCTTCGGGCTATTCATCAGCGTAATAAATATGTTGCATTAATTGCGAAAGTTGTATATACATATGTAGGTACTGGGTTAGCCAGCCTCTCGCGCGCTCTCGGCCACCAGCAACCGCCATTACACGACAAGGACGACGCTGACGCGATGATCCTTACACTATTGCCAGCGAGTGGCAATAAAATCCAGAAAACACGGGGTGGTGACTGGGCGCTGCGCTGGCTGGCATATATAGTGTGCTTGTTTAGGATGCGAGTTGGTGAATTAATTTTAATTTTTATGACGACGACGGACATTTAATCCGATGGATATATGGCAAAGGCTATAATATATGCTCTGTCATATTTATGGAAGCGTATACTTTTCCTTGACACATTTATCCTTGTTTATAGTTTTTCTTGTCACTCTAGCATTGACCTTTAAACTCTCGATTATGTTTAAAAACTAAAGTCATATGGGTGTATAGGAGATTTGTCTATACGCAAAGTGAAAGGCAAATCAAATAAAGTGCAAAAACTCAATCTAAGGTTCTTGTAATTGTTATCGTTCAACGTTCGATGCGATAAAAGTCGATAAAATCAAAAAACTTGAAAGCGTTCAAAATTGAATTTATAAATATCCGGATATGTCTATGTTGCAGCAATCTTTTTAGAAGACATTTCTAATAACTGACATTTGAGGCAACAACAACTTTAGATGTCTTTAAGTTTAAATCAAAGACTTTTAACGAGAAAAGTCGTTAATCGGTTAACAAAAGACACTGGCAGAAAGCCCCTTAGGCCCAGTTTTTCAGTTGTGAGTTAAACCAACTGTGAGTTAAGCTAACTGAATTTTAGGTATATCATTATTGATTGGTCAAAGTCAAAAAGTTGTTGCAAAATAATTAATATACCTACTCATTCTCGTTCGAAAGTCCCTTTTTGCATGTGGTTTAGATGAGGAAGTTATTGTCCAGCCGAACGACACGAAAAAAAAAACTCTGTGTTTCCTTCCCATTTCAGTATCCAGACATTCAAGACAAATGTACATCGTTTGCTCCTATTTAATTCTCCTAAATCTCCTAAACGCTCGCACTGTGTTAAAAATAACATTACTCCTTGAGTGAGAGTTAATTATATAAAAAAAAATCGGTTGACATTTTGAACGAAATATTCTCGACACAATAAAATATAATCTGTGGATGGATTAAAAAACCTATAAAAATCCAAAAAAAATTGAGATTGAATTTGTTTGAAAAGGGCAATTTTAGAGCTTTCTGGAGACTTTTGTAACGAAATATTTGCAAACGTAATACGTAATACATAATACGTATGTCTGAGATAAAAGTAAAGGGTGTTTTTTTTTTAGACGTGTGGCTTTCAAGAAGAAATAAAACGCATATAATTTAATGTTATTGCCAAGAATTTAGCTTTATTATAAAGATAAGGGTTTGCCATTGTGTTTAAAAAATTATATCGGGCAAGTGGCCGCGGCGGCTGGCTCGAATAAATTCAAGCCGAGAGGTCCAATTTTCGACCACTTTTTGCAGCAATTGGGGCCGTATGTCAGCAATAACGCGCCGAATATTCTCTTCCAAGGCGTTAATCGTCTCGGGCTCATCTGCGTAGACAAGCGACTTCACATAACCCTACAAAAAATAGTCCAGCGGTATTAAATCGCACGATCTTGGAGGCCACGCCACAGGCCCACGACGCGAGATAATGCGTTCACCAAAAGTTACCTTCAATAAATTGATTGTTTCGTTGGCTGTATGACATGTAGCGCCGCAATGCCTTGTGGATTATGATCACTCAAAATACGACAATTTAGCTTATTACGTACTCATTGATCTGGCTATTCACTTTTTCAAAAAAAAAAAAAAAAAAACACGCCTATATTTTCTGCAAAATATATTATCCTACCTTTTTTAATATGAGGCATCAGTTACATGGTATTGCGACTTCCAAATTGCCAAATGGTCAAGTGGAAATTTAACAGTGAATATCTGTTTATGCGCACACGTTTTCTTAAAAGATTAAAATAAAGACAAATCTTCACATGCAGAAAAATTTTGCCTAGGCTAAGTGTAAAAAGTGCAGTTAGTTTGTTTGAATGACTAAAAGACTGGAAACAGTAAAAAAAATATGTAAAGGGCCATCTAACGTTTTTTTTTTTTTCAATTAGTGCTTATATCGTGAATGGTAACACTTAGCTCATGTCTGATTTGACAGATAATTAGTTTTATTCTTCCGCTGAACGAATATGGTTTTGTATACGCTTCGCTAAGTGGGCCTGCGATCGACTTAGAGAAGATGCCGATTTTGACAAAAAAAATCATCTTTTCAGATGGAGCTCATTTTGATCTTGGCGGGTAGTAAACAAGCAAAATTGTCGCATTTGGGGCACAGAAAACCCGCACGCATACATTGAAAAGCCGATACACCCAAAACGAGTCACTGTTTGGTGCGGATTTTGGTACTACAGAGGCATAATTGGGCCATTTTTCAAAAATGAGCAAGGAGTGGCCGTTACAGTCAATGGCGATCGTTATCGGGCCATGTTGAACGAATTTTTGTTCACAAAAATTGAAGAGGAGGATATTGGCAACATTTGGTTTCAACAGGACGGCGCTACGTGCCACACAGCCGAAGCTACACTCGATGTTTTGCGCCATTTTCGATTATCAAATGTACATGGCATTATTTTTTTGAATTTTTCATCAGTAAAAACGACTTTGTCTGGAAAATTATGAACCAATTGACACATAAATTTATTATTAAGATAAATATTTTAACTGAAAGGATTTAATTTTCAGATAATTTAAATGTCGAGAACTTTACTGAGGCATTGTGAAACAAACCCTAAATCTAGTCTTTAAGATTTTTTTTTTTTTTCAAAAAAAAATTGTATTTATATTTCTCCTTGTCCATTTTGAATAAAAAACGAACCCACTTGGTCACATCCTTCTAAAGTATTAAGCTTTCCATTCACTGCGATCCGGAGAACACTGCTGTCAGTCATTTAGACCAAGCGCTCTGGTGATGGCTTCGTCACCAAATATCCGACGGAGAATTTCAATTTCGAAAGAGCAGAATTTCAGCTCTTCCTTTCTTTCCTTTTATTAAGCAGTCTGCGAAATAGATCAAGACTGTCAGAATAAAGGCCTGTAAAGCGTGTATTTCTCTTAGTAGTAGCAAATCCAAAGTTAAGCCAGTTGACTTCGAGTACATGCAATTTCTAAAATCGCTAAGTTTTGATAAACTTTAACTGAACTGAACTGAAAATCGTTCCTAGTCTTTTTGTCGTTAACTTCAAGGCCAAAAAGTTTCGCCATGAAGGATTTTATCGATATCGATGATATCGATATCGTCCGCATACCCTATAATAGTAATTAGTTAAAGTTAGTGCCTTCCGTGTTTACGCATGTCCTATACACACTATCTGTTCCAGCTTCCACGACGAGATCGAAGAAATCACATGATAACACATCTCCTTGTCGAAACTATATGCATACTTGTAAATTGTAATGGTTAAAATTCTCACAAAAAAAAACGACCCCCATAGGTACATATTTAAGTGAAGTCGGCTTTAATGAAGAAGTCTATTGATCTAGTCATCAGCGATGCAACAGTCAATTACATAATTGATCTCAAAAAACTCTTTAACTCAATTCCTAGCTTAATACCTTAAAATATGAATACATTAGTGAAATGTTTTATCTTGTATACAACAAGAATTTATTTTCCTAGTTTTCTATTGTGAATCATTGTTTTGGCATTAAAAGTTGATACTAAATAATACCTAATAATTGTACATCATTTTCAACATTGTTTCAGTTTATCACACCTGACCTATCTTATCCACCTTTCAGCAGTCTCATAATCATCACTCATTATTATCCACCCCATAAAAATCAACCCAACCCAACCCAACCCTCTCTCTTTACAGAGGGCATACCCTTGTTCACCTGTGCAAAACAGAAAACACCTAAAAATACCTTATCGTCCTAACGTCGTCGTCGTCGCTTGCTCTAAAATTGAGCCGGTACGGAATACGAATAAGAAACAAGAAAGTATCTGTGTGTCTGACGCGGAGCCAACTTGTTGACGGAAGAAGCAACTTAACTCGCTCACTTTCAAAAAAAAAAAAAAATTAAAACTTTTTTCTTTTCTTAAATATTTATTCTTCATTTTTTTTTTGTTTTTTGTTGATGCTAGCTCCATCTCTGTTTCTGGAGAACAGAAAAAGAAGGGTTGGCCAAGACCATCATCATATATACAAACACACACTCCGCACTCACTCCCTCTTATCAGTCACTTGGAAAAAACAATGTTAAAATAAAAATAAATCACCAAATGTTTAGAGCATAGAGTGGGGGGAGGGGAATACGGGGGTACAAAAAATGCCACGATGGACGGCGAGACGACGCGACGACAAAGAGGAGGAAGCAGAAGCTACCCGAAAGACTTGAGTGTGTGAACATGAAAATTCTTGGGAGTATTAGTCAAAACGACGCTCTGCTGCCGGAATGTGCCCTTTGTTTGTTCTGCCATGTGAAACATATTGGAGCTGCTAATGGGGTCATAACTTTGCGAAAGTAAATTTAAATTTTTAACACACTTTTTGTGAAGTTTTTTTTTTTCTTTTTTTTTGACATTTTACGGGAAACTATGAAAATTCTTTTATATAGTCTAGGTTTTTTAGCTATGTATACTTGGGCATACTTATGTATTTACGAAACGAATTTTTGTGGGTTAGTATTTTCCATGTTGAAATGGTGACGCAAAAAAGGAAGGGAGCAATTATTTATAACTGATGATAGTTAAGAGGGAATAGTTCAAGACCCAAGGACACAATTAAGTTAGATTGTTAAACTCATCGAATAAAACAGTGAATTTAAGCCCCAATTAGGATCATCACCCATAGGTAAAAATAGCTCACGTTAGAGGTAAGCTTTCAGGAACTTAAGTTTTCAGGTGAGCGACATTCCTAACACTCGAAAAAACATCGTAGCTTCTAATTCAGCTTACCTCAGTTTACAGAACTTTCGGGGTTTAACTCTTAGGCTAATGACACACTTCCGTTATTTCATTAGTCATGAACTATTTAGTTAATTAACCAATAGAAATGTACAGTCCAATTATTTTTTTTTTTCACGGACGCTAACCGTCGTTTTCTTGGTAATCATGACGTGCGAACAAATGGACGTGCAGAGAAACTCGATCGTGTGTCTTTCATAACACATATGCCTTAGGCCATATAAAAACTGTGTATATGTACATACTTTATGAAAACGTCAAAAAAATTTGATTTATCGAATCAAGAATTCTTATTTTATTTGAAAAGTTCCCGAATTATGTCTTGAAATTGAATTTTTTGTTTTTATTTCAATTCATTTTTGTTGAAGTTAGATAAGTTTTTAGACTAAGAATAGAGTTATGTGTCAGAAATTTATCGATTTACGAAATGCCTGTACTTTGTGATCCTATCGAAGGTCATTGCCGCCAAAACTTCAATTTTAGGGCAATTTTATTCACTATTGCTCAACTTGCCGGAAAATTGGACATTTTCGGAGTTGGTCTCAACTCGAGATTTGATCGAAAATTTGAAAATTGGTTTTATTTACTTCTTCAACTCTCAATTTGAAAGTTGGAAATCAAAAGTTGGCTTACTTGAAGTTTTGAAAATTTCCTAAGGATATTTATGACAGATGACAAAATAATTTGTCAGTCTCAACTTTTGATTTTGTATTGTTTTGCTTCATCGACATGTCAGATGCAAGCAATTTCCAGTAGTGAGGCAACGGTCCAAATGCAAACTGTTTAAATTCAAGTTGAAAACGACAAAAAAAACATCTTGTATTGTCGTCAATCAATATACAAATTTTCTTCATTTTCGCTGTTCGAAGATGATGGCCAATCAATCCCAGAGATAATTATGACGGAAAATTTTGAATTTATGTATTTTTTTTATTTTAATTAATTTTCGGCATCCGATGTCAAGAGAAAACAGACAACAACTAGATCACAAGGGTGAATAAACAAAAATCAAACAAAGTCCCAAGTTTTCTCTTTTAACTTCTACAATTTCGGGGAGTTGATAAAATCCAGTTGTTCAACATTGGATTTTCTCAACTTTGGAATATCGAAATTTGAGACAGTCAACTTGGAGTGAATAAAAACAAATTCCCAAGTTGACAATAAAAATCCTTATGTTGTGTTCAACTTCGAGTGAATAAAATCTCCCTCAGAGTACCTGTAGGTTCTCAATGTTTTTTATCATATCTTAAATACTTGCACTCCGAAAGGAGGTGTTTTTGAACCAATTAAATAATTCTTTTCACTCACGATAAAACTCAAGAAGAGGATACTTAGACTACATTCGCGAATGACTCGACTGTATACTTGCAACATCCGATTCAATTGAAATAAGAACCGCATAAGTCCAAGAGACGAGTAAACTCTCCGTCTCGTCTCAATACCATCTAAAAGCATAATGAGATGAAATAGTTTTTAGACTCTCGGAGAGAATTCGGTCAAATATACATATAATTTAATTTTTAATGTAAATAGGTACTTCTTAGCAGCTTTTAGGTTTAAACTCTTGAACGATATTTTTTTCACAAAAACGCGACGAGAACGAGACGAGACGTAGGTTGTTATAGAAGTTTTTTTCAAAAAGGGCGGGTAGATGTCGAAATTGAACATTGCGACGTTCGCTGTTAACACGTAGCGCCAATGCGCCATTCTGTTCGAACCACATGTCACTCACAACCATATTATCCAATTGGAGCCATCAAAAATGTGTCATCATCGATCGGTAGCGCTATCCGTTGATGCTGATGCGGCAATGACAACGTCGTTTTCGAAGAACTTCGGACTCTCACAGACAGTGACGATGGTTTCGGTAGATCTTGCGTTTCGTTGACGCAAAGGCGTTGGCTGATTGTTCTAAACTTTGGATAATCGACTTGGAAGGACAAGCATGTAAACCGTAAAATGGGCGCAACGCACGTATCGTTGCCCCAAAAGATTTTGCATAAAAGCTAAGTTTAATTGAAATACTGACGTCAAAGAGAAACGAGATGAGCTACTTACATATACCGCCAAGTGCGTAGGCTAGTATGGACAAACGTTTTGCGTCGTACGGAATACAACTTTGTGTATCAAACCGATGAACAGACACACCATTGAGACTGTTAAAGATGAAATACGAATCATGGTTGGTAAACGGGTATTGCTACGTAGTTCTGACCAATCGCCATTCTCCTGTTTCTTCCAAAGGTGTTTGCAAAAATTATTGTGAAGCAGATACAAAAATATCTACCATTCAACAATAATTATCTGTCAGTCTAGTTTTAGACCAAAAGCGCAGCTGAAAAATCCGCCTTACTTTTTGTTACTGAAGAAATGAAAGAAACCCTCTGGCTTAAAGAAAACGTGCTATCAACAGCTAAGTTGCTATCAAATGTCACTACAAACTCTAGAACAACAATAAACGGTCGATCATCCCTCGTTTAGATGGCGCAGTAGTTTAATATTCAACTTTGCTGGATGCCGGGCCATAGGGAGATTCCACGAAACTGCAAAGCTGATGAACTCGCTAAAAAGGGAACTACAATACTTATCTCGTATACCTTAGGTGGGACAATATCACCACTTGCCTGGCGACAAGGCAGATCTCGCCAACGCTTGACATAAAGCGCTCTAAGTGTATTATATTTTTAAGCAGATTGCATATTAGCTTTGTAATAGGTGTCATAACCGGACACGGGCACTGTCTAATCGCCAGGCGACTCGGCGTCTACTCAAATGATTTCTGTAGAAGCTTTATGGATGAAGAGGAAACAATTCCTCACTTACTCTGTACATGTCCTACTCTATCCCAAAGACGTAGTATGCATATAGGTGACTTCTTCTACAACGATCGCAGTAATCTGGAAAACACTGATATAAGTTTTCTTGCACGCTTCATAAGAAGATCAAAATCGTTTAACGAGTAGGAAAAAGATTTCCTAGATCCAAGTGGTATCACAACGGGCCAAGATTTGGATTAAGTAAGTCGACTCTCCGTTGACAGCCACTTCTACCTAACCTTACCTAATAAGAACCGCAATGGAAAGTTATCACATTTTATTTCTAATGTTCTTGGACTTTAAAAAGGTGTCAAAACCACTGTTTGCCGTTCAATTTTCCGTAAAAACCTCGGAAATTTCTTTGTTTTTTTTTTAGTTTAGAGATTTGTAAGTTAATTCTTTCGTAAATTAGGGGAAGGAAACAAGGAGTAGTGCCACACGGTCACACATCTATCTCTTTCAATGTTTTAACTGGAGTGCCACAGGGATCTATCCTTGGTCCGATGCTCTTCGGTTTTTACATAAATGAGCTTCCACAAGTTTTCAAACATAGTCTAATTCATCTACATATAAGCGGATGATGTGGAATTCCTGATAAGTCGACCTTTCGGGGTGAACAACGATGTCGCAAAATTAATGAATGAGGACTTTTTTTTACTTCATGTTGATCCAAGAAAAACCATCTTTGCTTAAACCCTGTGAAATCAACAGCCCATCCCATCTATCGAAAAATATTTGATTTATCGGTCTTAAGCCCATTGAAGCTTGAAAACGAAACCATTGCATATGTCAGCAGTGCGTTAGAAACCTAGGAATAGTTTGCAATCATACCCTCTCACATGGAACGACTACTTTATTAGAGCAATGGGAAAAGTCTTTGGTAGTCTCCGTGTTCTTTCGGTCACTCGAAGTTAAGTCCCTACAAAAACTAAACTACTTCTTGCCAAAATGCTTTTATTACCCATTGGGTGTTATGGTTCCGAAAAATTTTGCCAATTGGTTCTCACCCTTTAAGCACTTATAACAGCTTGCATATAACAACATTGGATGATATGTCTATAGTCCACGACGATTTTAACAAATATTTTAGATCTTGAGATTATAGACTATTAAATTACACTTTTTTTTAAAAGAAAATGGCTATTTAAAAATAAGTTCTTTTTTATTAAACCCTACCTCAAGGTACCGTTAAAGTATATTCCAAAAAAAGAACACTTGTTTTCCCAGTGTACCCTTTCTACTATATTTGTAAAGGGTGTTTTTTCAAACGTGTGGTTTTCAAGAAGAAATTAAACGCATATAATTTAATGTTATGGCCAAGAATTTAGCTTTACTATAAATATTTTATTTTAATAATGATTTCGGGCAAGTGGCCGCCGGGACTCGATCGAATAAACTCCAGCCGAGAGGCCCAATTTTCGACCACTTTTTGTAGCAATTGGGACCGTATGTCAGCAATAACGCGCCGAATATTCTCTTCCAAGGCGTTAATCGTCTCGGGCTTATCTGCGTAGACAAGCGACTTCACATAACCCCACAAAAAATAGTCCAGCGGTGTTAAATCGCACGATCTTGGAGGCCACGCCACAGGCCCACGTCGCGAGTTAATGCGCTCATCAAAAGTTTCCTTCAATATGTAGCGCCGTCTTGTTGGAACCAAAGGTCGAAAGCACGAAAAAGTCAGTAATCATGGCTCCATAGCGGTCACGATTGACTGCAACGTTCTGGCCAGCGTCGTTTTTAAAGAAGTACGGACCAATTATTCCACCAAACCATAAAGCACACCAAATAGTCAATTTTTATGGATGGAACGGTGTCTCAGCATACACTTGAGGATTATCATCACTCCAAATACGGCAGTTTTGTTTATTGACGTATCCATTCAACCAAAAGTGAGGTTCATCGCTAAACACAATTCGCTAATGGATATTGGCATCAACTGCAATCTTGTTTTGTGCCCATTTTGGCACAATTTGAAAGCGTTGTTCAGGCGTCAGTCTATTCATTATGAAATGGCAAACCAAACTGAGCATAGATCAAGTGACAGCTGTCAAAAAGACCAATTTCGAAAAAAAGTATTGCCAGATTGTAAACCACACGTGGGAGAAAAAATACCCTGTACTATAATTGTAAATCAAAACACATTATATTGACTTCATTTTAATATAAACAAAAATGGCACAAATTAATTGAAACATATTTTCACAATGATTGCAATTCACTGTTTATGTACAATGTATACATACATACACTTGTATACGCATTTAATAATCTCTGAGCCCGAAAGGCAAAGGTTTCATCATATTATTTTGCTGCCAACTACACCGTCTTATCTTTCCTCTATGTTTTGAACTCGAATTTATGATGATAAGCCATCAAGCTATATAAGCAACCAGCAAACATGATTGAAGGCGCCACATGTGGAAGCATAACAAGTAACAACAAAACTTCATGCTTCCCGCATTTGATTAATTTTATTCCAGTCAGAGTGTTGGATTTCCGTACTCTTCTGAAATAAATAAAAAAAAAAAAATACGAAATAAAATCATATTCGTGAGATTGAATCGTGGGATAAGGAAGGCGAGATGCAGTCAACTCAAACGTTGTATTTTGCATCTCCTTGCAACACCTCGTCTCTGAATCTGATGGTTTCACTGAAATATCAACTCGTGTGGCATTTATAAATTTTTCAAAAACAAAATAAAAAAAAAAGAAGACAAAAATGCATCATCATACTTGATAACACCAAGTGTAAGTTTATTTCGTTGGTTCGTTCGTTCGTTCGTTCGAATTTGATCAATTTACTTTGTGGGAGAAAAGATTTCCTGCAGTCTTCTGCCGTACAACGGCGGCGGCAGCGCTCAAAGGATAACAATATAAATGCATATGAGACAGGGGGCCATATCCGCCTTTGATGCGGTCCCATATTGCATCATAATGTTTCTTTGGCTCCATCGTCATCGCCACGATGCACCGCCCCGCCCCACGTCGGCGTCGGTCTTGTCGGAGGTCCTTTGAGACCAAAATGAATCCATAACTACTTACAAGTCCACACATACAAATTGCACACCTATACATTCTGACAAAAGGCGGAAATTCCCTTTTCTTGAAATGCGATAAAGTCACATCCTCGGTGGTGCTCCTGCTGCTGCTGCTGCTATATTTTTTTTTTTTTTTCTTTTCGCTACTTGTGTAAACTGACTGACTAAGGTGTTGATTTCTTCATACAGAGAATCGACTCGAAAGGAAATGCTCTGTCCTTTGTGCAAAAAGCAGCTGCATATCCTTAGGATAAGTCTTATTCAAAAGAGGGTAATCTTGAGTCTTTTGTGCAACGATTTGAGAGGCTTTCAGAAAGTGTTTGGTTCCCCATTTACAAATCATCGATGACAGATACAGCAGAGCAGAGCGCAGAGAAGTGTAGTTTCGTGTGGTGTGGCGTGAATGGGCATGAATGACATGGCGCGTTCCATATGAATAGGGTTATGTTATTTGGCCCTAATGACAGTTGGTAGGTGGTTGGTTTGGTTACCTATAGAATCTGAGAATAGGTCGCCTTCATGGAGCCTCGTAATAGAGGTTTAAATAATTTCACTCACGTCTTCGTTTGGCTTAGTGTTTATATTTTGAAGTCTACAAATGCCATTTGTATGCAGAACGTGAGATTGACGAATATCGGTTACGCATCGTTGGGAAGTTGCGGGATATACAAACAAACCGAAGAAGATGTCTGTACAATGCAACGTAGTTGAATGGATCGCCAAACGGAAATGGATGTAACACTTTTGAGTTGTGGACTTTCGCCTATAGGACGGGATATAGACATCCCATGAGTCAGAATTGAATTCACAAGGTTATGGCTCACCATCAAGAGGTCGTGTCTTGATTTTAAAATTGATTTAAATTTGCAGTTGATGTTTTTTTTAATTATATATTAAATGCCAACAGGCCAGACGTACGTGAAAGCAGATATATTGGAAATTACATTTTGATTTAATTCAATCACGCAAATTTAGCAAATGTGCGCAGTCTGTTTTTTGTTTTGTATCAGATCGCATATCTTTGGCATTTGACGAACTAGATAAAGTTATCCCAATAATAGGCTGATGTGGTGAATGATATGTACCTTGATAGACAAATGGGTAAACAAATAATTGGCAAACGTTTTGGCTTTTATCTGGGCAGCCCCAGCAATCATGAAGTGTTTCCAGTAAGAGTGTTTTAAGCTGCCTGCAATTGCATCTACCTATTCCAAATTAGTTGAGTTCGCGCTTCATGCGCTCATCTTAAGGCGATGTCTTCTTTCTACTGCATTGTGTCTCTAATTATAAGACTCGGAGGATCATTTGTATCTGTTCGATCTATTGGTATTTGCTTAAATAATTTAATGTCGCGGTAAAAGTTGTACTATTTATCGTTCAGTCTTTTCCCTCAAAATCCGTCGACACGAAGTTTTCGCGGAGTCGACATAGTTAAAGCTCCTTTATACTTAGAATTTTTCTGTCTGATTTGTCAATGTTGACAGCTATAGTACTTTAGTTTTGTGTAGTTTAGTTTTTTTTTTCAATCAGAGTTTCTCGCACTAGAAACAATACGGTAATATCTCTTGGGGGTATATGGAAGCCTAATTTCTCGAACAAACATAATTGAAATATATTTTCTGCGCAGCACGAGCGTATGAATACCTAATATTATAACAGGGAATCTCACAATTCCAAATAAGTTTTAAGATAGCATACCTTGAAAATCACCGCTGCACTCCTTCAATTCTTTCAGATGCAGTTGTATAATATGGGTTCCAGACGTCAGAGCAATACTCCAAGACGGACCGAACTAACGAGAAATAAAGCGTACAAATATCAGAGAACTAACGAGCATTTCTTTTAAAAAAGCCTAACGTAGAATTTGCTTTACTTATAATTAGATCAATATGTGGGCTAAATGATAATTTTTCATCAGACGTAATGCCTAAGTCTTTCTTTTGCGAAACTCTTTCTATTTATTTATTTATTTGAGAATTTGATTCGCTTTACAAGATCATCCTATTTTTCTATAAAGCTTGAAATCGTCAGCATAAAGAAGGCATTGCGAATGAATGAAAAATTCGGATATATCATTAATGAATAAAAGGAATAGCAACGGTCCAATATGGCTACCCTGAGGGACTTCAATCATAAATTAATTATAATCTGTACTCGGCCAGTCAAATAAGATTCAATCCACTTGAGTATATTAGAGTGAAAACCTATGCAAGCCAATTTATGGAGCAGAATCTTGTGGTTCACCCTATCAACCGCTTTGGCAAAGTCCGTGAAAATGAGGTTAGTTTGAAGATTTTTTCAAAAATTCGATATATGGCTCAGAATAGCTCGACTCTTTTGATTATGTCATAGGCGGGCTTTAAGCGATAAAGAGATGGAAGGTATAGATTTGTACGTCTTCGCTTTCTTCAGGATTATGGAAATCACCTTAAACATTACTGATAGCGGTATGATATCATTTTGTTGAAGAACGTCTCAAGTGTTCACGTGATATGGCATATTAGATCACATCATGTGATATTTAGAAGATTGATTTTTAATGATAATTTATGCAGTCGAGAATCTGTCTTTTCTTTTTTTTTTTAGGGGGGGGGGTTCACACCAGCTTAATATAACAGACGGGGTTTCGCAAGTCCACCGAATTCAATTAACTGCTTGTTGATTAAAATTAAACTAAAATTTGTCTCCTTCTCTTAGAAGCGTATTTCGTAATTATTGTCACTATCATAAAAATTGAAGAAAATAAAATTTCCAATATTTTGATATATTTTTAAAGGTGCTCCATTATCGTAATCCAAATTTACAGATATGAAAATTCTACCGCGTAATTTCAAAAAAAAAAACATACCAAACTTGAACCTACACTAATTTTTTCGATATGGATGTTTTTAAAAAGGTGACGAGGCCTTGATAATTTTTTTATTGCAATTGGTTTTCGTATAGTAACCCAGTCAAAATAAGAAACGCGTTATCAGTTTTACAAAAACAACAATATTGTTAACTTTTTTTTAAATGGCCCAGTTATATTTTTCTTATTGAAAAACTGTTTTTAAAAATGATTTGCAAAAAAAATGGAATAGAATACACAATTATCATTAATACATTCTGGTTGAGTCAAACTTAAGAAAAAAACTACGAGATTGAAAACAAGAATATAAATCTATCTTCTTGCCCTTTGAAGATGTGTAGCTGAAGCGAGGCACATAGCGTCTTGTTTATTTGTTTGGTTCTTCATATTTCATAGCTTCTGATCTGATCTGAAATAGTATTACTTTTCTTCAAGAAATGCTTCAAGGGTTAATTGTCTCCAAAAGTGGAGAGTTCTTCCCAGGGGGTTATCAGAAAGGAAAGGTTATCCAAAATAATCTCTTGACGACCTTTAAAAGCTAAAATATGTTTCTAAGTTCAACTTATACGCATTTTTTCCACCGAATCAACATAAATTCTTTTGTTGAACTCAAATATTTAAGATTCACTTCAGCAAATGGGACCAAGACCCATATATTGGCTTAAATAGACATACAGTAATGAAAATTTTATCTAAAATAATGGGCTTCTGTAAGAGATGTGTGTATTGTTTTCTTGATTATTTACACAGCTTTAAGCCTATTCTATATTATAAAATTGTGAAAGAATGTTCACTTGGATATGTTCCTATAATTATCAGTGATGTTCAAACAGCTCCACGGTTTTTAGTGAAATTTGGGATGCATGTTCATTATATGTTATATGGAATAAGGTAGGTACAAGCCACAATTAGGCAATGTGGTTGCAGAGCCCCAGCCAAGTGGTTATCGTTAGAGAGAAAGTTAAAACAATAATCAAAATTACAAAAACAAATTTTTTTTTTATTTTTTGATTTATTTTGTTTATACAAAAATTGTAAGAGAATCGAGCAATAAACCAAAAAAAGGCAATATTCTCAAAAAAAAACATTAATATCTTTGAAATTTTTGGCAAAAACATAAACGAAGCTTTAAAACATTATAGCACGAAGTTTAATCAAATGCATTTGAGAAAATTTGAAAAACCCGCTGTCATTGTATGTATGTCAGCTACCCTTTCTAGATGAGCTTAAAGAGTAGGTAATTCGAATTTTGCCTTTGGGAAATCACATTAAAATGCTCTGTACCTAAATTGAAGCAAATCGGTTAACCCGTTAAAGCTCTAGCTCGACGTACAGTGAACGTAGTGTGGAAAAACAGACCGAAAGACGGTTTGGCGAAAAGCATTTTTTCTGTACTTTTTACTCATAGTATTGTTAAATTAGATTAAATATTCGAAAATTGTTTCTACACAAAACCAATACTTGCCCTATAGGCTATATATATACCAATTCAAAAACAAGCTAAATACGGCGTTTGACATATTCAAAGCAGCTGATATAGACAGACTACCGGTTTGTTTCTTTCAAAGAGATTGACACAAAAGAGAACGATAAAATGCGAGCGCTACTTTATTTAATTTTCCGTCTTTCTATAGTTAAAGTTAAATTTAAACCGCACTTCGTCCCACCCAAGTGGTCCAAGGCCATTAGCATTTTTTTTTTCTTAAATTTAATTTACCTTAACAGAATCGATTTTTATTTATTTTTTTTTGTTTTCACAACTCTCGCCAGAAGCGTTGCGTCATGCTGTGAGTACATACCTGAAATGAAAGAAAAAAAAAGACAAAATTAGTTATCTGCTAGACTACCTATATATGTAGATTGTAGAAACTCGATGTTGCTATAGACCAAAAATGTGAAAACAGTTCAAAATTCTAAACCACAAATATAATTAATTCTATCATCGGTCTTCGCGTGCGTCGAGTCGCATCAAGCGGTTCTATCTCTATTCATTGTCCAATTACAATGTAAACAAAAATGTGTCTCCCAAATGGAAATTGCACCACGAATCAAATAGTAAAACAAAAGCCACCGCCAAAGAGCCTCCATATTCAAATTATAATTCCATTTGCACCAATTCTGGACTGTTGAGCTGTGGTAGGTATATAGTTATAGTTGAACAGAGCGGCCTTGAGCATGGTCATATCATAACACAGAGTATCAACAGCAAAAAATAGAGAAAAAAAAAACTTCAAAAGGACATGAAACTTTTAAAGTTAAACCATGTAGTAGCAACAAGGACTAATGTACATTGTCCACCACCACCGCCATCAGCATCTACCAACCAATTCAATTCAACCCTTACCCTACCAAACGACCGACTATCGAAAGACCATTGTGTTGCCAGCACAAATTGTTGCAATAAATTTCGATACCAAAACCCCAAAAGCCCTACACCATCCCAATGCCATCGCCCCTTACGGCATCGGCAGCCGCCAAAGGGCGAGCTTAGAGAAATGGCGGGGTTGGAAAAAATTCTATTGAAACTAAATGAGATATTGGTCGACATCTATTGCATTTGTGTGTTGCGGGCGCGGACGTTCACATGGGAGTGGGGGCTTAGAATATATGTAGGTATGTATGTAGGTATCACTTGGGGGGAGATTGTGCCGCGCATTGACAGACCAGCCATGATAGAACAGATCGTTTGATGACCAACCGTCATTTATCCTTCTCACGATACCGTATTGAATAAACTATTTGCAGACACACACACGAATTTATACATATTTACAACAACTTCGATATCGATATGCACCTATTTATGTGTGCGCGGTGTGAGTGTGTGTGTGTTGCAATTTATTGTTTGGGGATAAGACAAATATTGGAGTCTAATTAATTGTTTTGCGCACTAGATCCACGTTCACGTATAAGTTTGCTGGCCAATATATAGAGGACAAAATAAGGTGCACGTTCCACGATATCCTGTAATATAAGGACCAATCTAATATGATGGGAAAAAAAGGTCAGGAAGCTTTGCCACACCCAAAGATTGTTTTGTGCTGTTGGTAAACCTGTTGCTATATCACAAAGGTGTGTTCTACACATTCGGGTCGACAAGTTTTTCTCATAAATTTTACACATTTTTTGAAATCCAAATAAATTAATTTTTATGTTTGAATATATTACGCTGAATCTACGAAGAACACCTAGATCTGTCAGAGAACATAATAGGATTGGACTTACAAGCTTTGCAAAACTATAATTCAAACGTATTTTGAGTTTTGAGGGAGATTTTTTCTGGACTAGTGCACTTGGAAATCTATCATCATCATCATCATCGGCTCGACAACCGGGGTCCGGTCCTGGCCTCCTTCAACAAGTCTCTCCACCCATCCCGGTCTCGAGCCGCCGCCATCCAGTTGGAAAGCTATAGATATATATAAAAATGGATCGTGGTCCGTTTGGATGCTTAAAACTTGAAAACGACTGGACCTAATTGGATACTTCATTCAGCGAGTTTATTCGTAACTGTTCTGCGAAGGTTTAGGAAAAAAGAAAAGTAAGAAAATTCTCAACAGGTGGCGCTGTAGGCGCTTAAGAAATGGCTTTTTTGGTATTCTTTTTCAAATTTTGTTATTTATAGGGTGAAATGGACTAAAAATAAATAATATCCAATTAAAGAAATTATTTTGGTGTTTAAAAGGTTGTTTTTTAGAGGATGGCCATAGGGATTTTTGTCAGAAAATTGGCATGTGCATATAGGGTGAAATGGGGTAAGAACGAAAAGTGGCATCATCAAAACAAAAAAGTGGTTTTTGATTACAAAAATTCCTTCTGTGTTGGAAAAGTAATAAAGGATGCAGAGGATCATGTTTTAACATATTAAGTCATTCATTATGTGAAGGTTAAAACTCATAAAGAAGTATTCGATTAAAAAAATTAGCTTAAATATTTATTTATATTTTCTTTTGTACGAAGCTTACGTTTGTCTACCCGTGCGAAGTCGGGCGGGCCAGCTAGTTGTCTATAAAATGAGATTTAAATCAATTTGATTAGGAGTTAGGAGGCCTTCTTATGAGCCCAGTGATATGAAATGCAGCCTCCCAGCTCAAGGAGATCGACGAGCATTGCGATCGAAACAACACCCGCAGGTTGTATACAAAACAAACAAAAATCAAGACTCTTGTTTGCTAGTTTTAAGGCCGAAATACATGCTTTCCGAAACAGGAAAGGTATAACCTATGCAGCGAAGTACAGGGAATAGTTGTAGGAGTATTTAAGCAGCATTTCAAAAAGCTGCTAAATGGGGATCGTGTAGAAATATCAAAAGGGCAAGAAGATAACCAACTTTCAGCAATAAAGAACCAATGCTACTACGTATTATAGAAGCTTTTGCAAATAAGCCACTATCTATCCATGATACAAAAAATACACTGCGGGCAAAATTAAATAATAGTTTGACTGAAAATTCAAGATATTTCGACAAATTACATTTTTGGAAAATTGCAGTTTGCGAAACGAGTTTAGTCCAGACCGCCGGCATTCCTTGCTGCCATTGTTCATCCTGCAAGAGAAAAGAGACCAGCATTTTCAGTTCCAACTTTTTTTTTAATGTAAGCGCACTCAAGGGGTTATGACTACCCTTATAATGATAAACACAGTGCGAGCATTAGGTCAACTCAGTGAATCCAATAATTAATATTTAAAGGTTTGCAAACAAAGGGTTACCTATATGAATAAAATGGAGCATCTGCTCAGTACTCAAATTTTTCGAGCATTTGCTCCAATTAATATGAATAAAATCTTAATCACTTGTATTTTCACAAGCACCCGCTCTGTGAACTTGCTCTTTTTTATTCATACCACCCAAAATCTGTCAACTCTGTCTCTCTCTCTTTCTCTATTATAGTTACTCACTTTTCATCCCGAGTGTTAATATTGTAGGTGTTATCAGAGAGCATCCACAACGGGGTGTAATCATTTAATATAAAATGAAATAACAACTTAACAATCACAATAAAGGGCGCACCCATTTTCCCGATAATGAATTGAAAGAAGAACCGAAGGAGTATAAATATATAAGAAAGTCAGTTAGTCATTTAGTCAGTGGGGAGCGTAAGATGCAGAATAAAAGCTCTTTAAGAAGCATCAGCATGGGTTTCACTTGCCTTCGTTCCACATCGTCATCCTCGTCGCCATCGCCGTCGTTGTTGTTCTTATATTCTCGTCTTCATCGTGCATCATGCGTCGTGTAGATGAATAAATTCATTGACTTGACACTGCAAATTTAAAAGGTATTTTCTCTGAAATTTATCTACCATCAGTAGAGTCTAACTTATAGAAGCACAAAAGAACAAAAATCAACTTCGCGCACACTTTCAATTCGAACGAATGAAAAAAAAAGAAGAAGAAAATGAGTGCATTATCCTGTAGAAAAGTTCAACTCTTCGATGTATCCTTGGGGGGTACTCTATCAGGGTGAGGGCGGGCACGGGCACTCCTACGTGTCAGCATTCGCCTTTGGTATTCATATAAAAAGGTCACACCAGTAAAATAAAAAGGACTTCTCACAGAAGAAAACCATCTCGATATACAGCTGGTGCAACGGTGGCTAAATTAAAACAGTTTCCAGTTAACTATATATCTAGCCAGGGGATATAGGGGGCGCCCTGGATATCTATTGCTATATCGAAAAGTTGTTTGTAGGTCATTGGCTCTGCCAATGTGCGTTGGCCCGCACATTATGTAGCTGTAAAATAAAGAAGACGAGAATCACATTTTCAAATTTACATAAAAACACATCACAGAGGGACTTCTGACAAAGGAGCGAGCAAAAACATAAAATAACAAAAAAAAAATAATGACAATATTGAAACAACGAATAAGGATCATAATTTATGGCTTGTCTTACAGCAAGTGAAAGGATATTTTACTGAATACGGGTTAGGGTATCCGTTTTTAGTTGTGATATAAAGACACCCATTATAAGGATAAGTACAGGATTCGTCAAAAAATACTCGAAACTGAGAACGAAAGGAATTTTATTCCCACAAACATCTGTCAAATAAATAAAGAAATGTGACTAATATGTAAATACACCGATTTTCGTCAGCAATTCTCTTTGAACTTGGCACCTTAGGATCCAATCGATCAGCTTGTGAATCTATTACCGCTGTTGCGATTGTCAATTATCAAAATTGTTAGTTGATAAATATTGACATTTGTGACATAAAAATAATATCAATTTTCCTCAATGATAGAAACTTTTATCAATTGGGTTGTCAAATATCGAATAGGGGGTGTAAGAATTTACGTCAATACGACTGTATGTCTGTACAGTACTTTACTGTACTGTAATGTACTATACTGTACTGTATACTGAACGTGTAAACTTCAAAGGTTACGTGTTGTTTAAGTGTACATATAGAATATAAACGAGTGGAGTGATCCGCATGAAATTAAGTATAGAGTGTTTTTATTAGATTCTCTACAAAAGTTTATGATTTTGGAAATAAAACCTTACATTTTTAAGAGCTTTGAGAAATATAAGCAAGTACGTTCGACCAAGATACTTCCAGGTCGTTATATTTTTTTTAACTAATAAGTCTGCCATGGCAGCTAGCAAGTAGATACGTCCGACCAAGGTCTATCACTTAATGTTTTCCTCGGCGCTATAGCTGGGTGGTAGGTATGGGAATTTATTATTTCTGTACGAATTTCGATCAGATGTAAAAAGACAATCAAATTGCAAGGCGAAGAATATGTCGTGAGAATGTTAAGTGTCTTCAAAGAGCTGCAGAGGATTCCCACGAATGGTTTTCTAACGATGTGAAATGTAAATTCCAAATCCATTGGATATTTTGTTATTCTTTGTGGAATTTAAATAGCTAAAGCAAGGATTTTGTTGAAATACATACACATAGCTCATGATGACTTTAATGTTATAGTCAATAAAATACAATCTTTGATGTTTTATGGATATATTTTCGAAATTACCATCCTAGGTTTTTGAGTTAAAAAGGAAAAACTGATTTTTGACTTTGAAAACATATACCTCTTTTTATCTACATAGATAAATATTTATTAAGAGATATGTTTTAGGATGGTTTAAGTTGTATTAATCCAAGGAACAACAAAGGCCCTAATAGTAGGCATGGGGGCCACGGGCCCCCTAATCAAATTACGTCATTTGATAATGAACATGTTCAGCCTTTATGGAATCTCTTCAGCCTTGATACTTGTTAATAGTAATCTACAACTGTGTGTGGCGGCCACGGACCCCCAAAGAGGCAATATACAAAACAAAAATTAAGTTACGTTATTTGATAACGAAAAATGTAAGCCTTTTTGTACTCTCTGGAATGCTTGTAAACTTATACTAAACCGAGCTCTCCATATGAAAAAACATAAAGAACTGGCTTCAGTACACACAGCCCGAGGATGTGTATTTGTTAAATATAACCAAAATGATTCAGCTACACAAATCGACTCTTTGGAAAAATTAGAAAGAATTGCCAGATCATTAAATGAAATTACACCCTAATACCTATATTGATTTTATATTTTATATCCCTTTTCTTTTCTCTTTCTTATTAATTCTCTGTCTATATAAAAATATTCTCTTTTAATTTAAACTTTAAACATAATTGCTAATATAAGTGATTTACTCTTTATTTATTTTCATATTTTAATACTTTGTAATTCAAGAATTAAAATTTACTCTTTTTATTGTTTCAAATATATTTAAATTTTTTACCATTACCTCTTTGTTGTACATCTAAGAGAAAGGAACAAAATATAAAAAAAAAGAAAAAAAAAGTATACAATCTACAATTGCTTCAATTCTACGAGTATCACTCTATTTATTTTCTATTTATTTTTGTTTTTATCTTTTTATATTTAATTATATATTTAAGTAATCGTCTAAAATTCTTATTTTTTTTTCTTGAAGTCTTGTTTTGCATTTCATCTTTTTTCTTTTTATCGTTTGTTTATTCTTGCAAGGCTATTGTAATGGATGTGATTGGGGTATTGTGGACTATGGTAAGGGTTCTTAGTGGTCGGAAAGATGGTCTTAAGGTCTGTCATCTCAACACACAAAGCCTCATGCCCAAAATTGATGAATTTCGTGATGTGTTTGAGGGATCAAATCTTGACATAATATGCGTGACGGAAACTTGGCTGAATGATTGTTTGAGTGATGAATTGTGTGGTTTAAATGGATACAAAATTTTCCGAGTTGATAGGAAGGATCGTGTTGGTGGTGGCGCTGCAATCTACATACAAAATGGTATTAGATGCAAGTTTAAGTGCCGGTCAGAACCTGGCAGTGCTATTGAATATGTATTCGTTGAGGTTATAGGTGGGGAGGATAAACTCTTGGTAGGAAGTGTATATAGGCCAAGTAGGAACATCGATTTTTCACCTTTCATAACAGTTATGGAGGAACTCTCGCTAATAACTCCAAATATTATTGTTAGTGGTGATTTTAATTGTAATATTTTGGTAGACCAAACCATCAGCAATGCAATGAGTGCATTCAACTTATGTTCGGCTAATACTACAAACCCTACACACTATTCAAATCATACCCCAACACTACTGGACTTGTTTTTGGTTAGCGATCTGGCCAAGATAAAGTTATATGATCAACTCTCAGCCAGTGCTTTTTCTAAACACGATTTGATCTATATAACTTATGATTTTGAATTAGCCACAAAAATTGAAACCATGCAATATAGGAATTTTAGGAGTATTGATTATGCTCGTTTGGAAGAAGATGTAAGAAGTATTATCTGGCAAAATATTTACTATCTGCCCTTACCTCCCGAAAAAATTGAATTTCTAAACTCAAATATTTTAGCTCTTTTTGATAGGCACGTTCCTTTAATAACGAAAAATTGCATTCCCAATAACAAACCATGGTTTACATCTCAGTTACGTGCCCTCATGTTTAGTCGAGACCTAGCATATGAAAGGTGGAAAAGATTTCGTTTGGACGAACATCGATGCACATACCGTTTGCTTCGAAACAAGGTAGTTACGGCAATACGAGCCGCAAAACGTCAAATATATTCTACTCGATTAAATTCATCGCTAAGTGGACGAGAGCTATGGAAAAATCTTCGTCAAATCGGTATTGCAAAAGGCAAAAAAAGCTGCGTTGATGAAATTGATCCCAATGATTTAAACAGGCAATTTGTTTCCCTTCCTGTCGCCCCATTATACAATGCTAACCCAGAGACTTTAAGGTATGTAAACCACAATAACAACTCAAATTTTGCTTTTAGATCAGTAGATTGTGCTGAAGTGTTGAGTTGTTTGCTTTCGATTAAATCAAATGCTATGGGGATGGATGAAGTGCACCCACTATTCTTAAAAATAATTTTACCAGTAGTTCTACCTTTTATAACTCACATTTTTAATTCAATTTTTACAACAGGTATATATCCGACTCAATGGAAATTGGCCAAAATAATACCTATCCCGAAGAATTCTAAAGGTGACGAATTCAGACCAATTGCAATATTACCTTTTCTTTCTAAGGTTTTTGAAAGAATAATACAAAGTCAAATCATGATACATCTTAATTCTTCAAACTTGCTAGCATTCAATCAATCTGGTTTTCGAAAAGGGCATAGTTGCATTACAGCTCTACTAAAAGTTACTGAAGACATTCGACAATCAATGGATAGAGAAAATATAACTATTCTAGTATTATTGGACTATTCTAAGGCATTCGATTTGGTCGACCACTTTGTTTTATGTCAAAAACTGTCATTTCAATTTCAATTTTCATCATGTGCTGTGAAGCTTTTGTCATCCTACCTCAGCAATCGTATGCAGGCCGTCCAGTTAAATTATGTGCTATCTAATCTTCTCCCCATCTCTCGTGGTGTCCCGCAAGGATCAATTCTAGGTCCTCTATTATTCTCTCTGTATGTAAATGAATTGCCAAACATTGTTAGATACTGCTCAGTACATATGTATGCGGATGATGTACAACTATATTTTAGCTGTCCACTAGGCTCTATTAATGATGCTGTTAGTCGTGTTAATGAAGATATGGAAGCTATTGCAAACTGGTCTCACATAAATGGTCTTTTGTTAAATCCCAAAAAATCAAAATCACTTGTAATTTTGAGAAAAACTCTTGACATCTCCTGTTTGCCACCTATTATGCTGCATGATTACCCAGTCCCATATGTTGAAACTGCCAAGAATCTTGGAGTAGTGTTTAACCGCACTTTAACTTGGTCCAATCATATCAATTCAGTTGTTGGAAAAACATATGGAGCGCTTCGTACCTTGTGGTTAACTCAACATTTCACACCAATAAAAGTGCGTGTGCTACTAGCGAAAACGTTGGTTATACCAATTTTAATATATGGTTGTGAAATTTTTTCAAACTGTAGCTCAATGAGCAAAAGAAGACTAAATGTAGCATTTAATAGTATAACTCGCTACGTTTTCGGCCTTAAGAGATATGACCACATAAGTTATTACTGCAAACTTCTCCTTAACTCAACCTTTGACAACTATTTAAAGTTCCGAACCCTCACTTTGCTCTCAAGCATTCTTCTAAGCCAACAACCTCAATATCTTTATGAAATGATTACCCCTACATCATCGCAAAGGACCCGAATGCTTGTTCATTCACGCTATTCCTCAGTTACATCCGAAAGTCAATTTTTTGTTCATTCAATTAGATTATGGAATTCTCTACCACGATGTATTAGAGAAATTAATGATTCTTCAAGACTTAAAGATGAAATGCGATTGCATTTCTCGGAATAAAAAGAATATTAGAATATGAAAATGTTGTTCTCTTTTTCTTGTTTGTATTAAATTCTATTATTAATTATAAACTTTAATTTAATGTAATAACTACAATTATGTCAAACACTAGCTTACATATTGTTATTTTAGCTTATGTCTAAATTATAAGACAATCTGTCTTCTTGTGCATAAGTATTGCAGAAATAAATAAATAAATAAAATAAAATAAATAAATAAAATAAACATGAAGTCTGCCAAGCACCCAATGTGGTAACAACGGACGCCCAAAACTGGCAGTAAAATTTGATGAAGTTACGTCGTATTATAACGGATGACTTTGTGTATCAAATGACGTAACTTTGTTGAATTTTTGCCCCTTTTGGGCCATTAAACTATCCACTGGGCAGACTTCCAGAATATTAGTTACAAGAATCAAGAGATCACAAAAAGGTTAAATTTGTTCTTATAAAATGACTTATAACTTCACTGATTTTTGTTGTTTCTTCTCTTTTGGGGGTTCATGGCCGCTTCAGCTTGAGACAGACTTTCGAACTTATATTCACAAGCATAGATATTTCCAAAAGTCTTAAAATTTTTTTTATTAAATGCCTTAACTTAACTAAATTGATTTATTTTTGCTTTTGTTTTTTTTTTTTTGGGGGGCTTGTAGTCGCCATACCTACCGCAAAAAAGGATTTAAGTGTTAGTTATCAAAAGTCGTAACTTTATGCTTTTGTTTATGTTTGCCAGGGGGTCTTCCGGATTCAAAAAGGCTTACAACTTTCGTTATAAAATGTCTTAACTACATTGATTTTTAAAGTTGGTTTTTGTGTGATAACACACTCGCAGATTTTTGTTTGCCGATTTGTAGTTCATAACTCACACACCTACCAGCTGTGTCATTGCAGTCTTCCGGATTAAAATTGCCAACCATATAGAGATCACAAAAATGCTTAAAATGTTCGTTATCCATTGACGTAACTTCACTTTTTTGTTTGTTTCTGTTCTTTTGGAAGTCCATCGCTGCTGCCGCTTGGTAGACTTCCGGATTAATAATCATAACCATGAAGAGATTCCGAAAAGGCTTAAAATGCTCATTATTAAATATCGAAATTTTATAGATTTTGTTTTTCGTTTGGGGGTTTATGGCCCCTATACCCAACAGCGAGCGGTTGGCAGAAGACTTCCGGACTGAAACTCAGAAGCATTAAGAGTATACAAAAGTTGGAAGTGACTCTAGACAGGCCAGGGCCCTCCGCCGGTGGGCATACTTCAGGAACCCAGAGTTTTATTTTTCAAGTCGCGCGAAGCGCTTTAACGCACACCCACTTTTAATGGGGAAAAACTGTTATAACTGTTATAAATTGGCATGTCTCTAGTCTCGTTTACAAAAGTTGCAATCTTCGTTATCAAATAACTGTACTAAAGGGTCCGCCAAATAACTTTCTTTTTTTTTTGAAAATGGCGCAAAACATCGAGTGTAGTTTCGGCTGTGTGGCACGTAGCGCTGCGCCGGCCGTCCTGTTGAAACCAAATGTTGCCAATATCCTCCTCTTCAATTTTTGTGAACAAATATTCGTTCAACATGGCCCGATAACGATCGCCTTTGACTGTAACGGCCACTCCTTGCTCATTTTCGAAAAATGGCCCAATTATGCCTCTGTAGTACCAAAATCCGCACCAAACAGTGACTCGTTTTGGGTGTATCGGCTTTTCAATGTATGCGTGCGGGTTTTCTGTGCCCCAAACGCGACAATTTTGCTTGTTTACTACCCGCCAAGATCAAAATGAGCTTCATCTGAAAAGATGATTTTTTTGGCAAAATCGGCATCTTCTCTAAGTCGATCGCAGGCCCACTTAGCGTAGCGTATACACAACCATATTCGTTTAGCGGAAGGGTAAAACTAATAATCTGTCAAATCAGACATGAGCTAAGTGTTACCATTCACAAAATAAGCACTTGTTGAAAAAAAAACGTTAGATAGCGGACCCTTTATTTGCTATTGCTTGCACTATAAGATTGATAGTTATAAAAACACTTTGCTTTTAAACAGAAAATTTTGGCTGTAATATAATAAAAAAAAAATTTATCGTATCGGAAGTTCTTTTAAGGACTAACAGATATAAAAAGTATAATATATGTTTGCCAATATCACGTTGATTGCAAATAAAACAAAAAAACAACAGCAATAAGAATAAAGTGAGAAATGAGGGACCTTTATAAACTTATGTTTTGCATTCTTCCGCATACTGCGAGCACCATAAAACAAAACTGGCATACATAACTGACCACTAGGCACCACCTTCTTCCAAGAAAACTGTCAGGTACCGAAGTTACCGCAAGCCGTTAAAATTAAAATCCCCATCAGGTAGGAAAAACAACCGCTACAAAGCATTATAAGTCTCAACCACATGAGTTATGTACATACATATGTATAGTTATTTCGAATCTCCTCCCGCTGCGTTAAGTCGATGATTATATTTAATTTTTGTGTTTTTATTGTTTTATTTTATTAAATAACTTTTTGCATAATCACTTTATTGAATCGGAACATTTTTAATTCTCGTAAAGAAATTTTGAGCACCCCGAAGACCAACCCGAAATTCGACATTTCTTTGTACCTACTTACTCCTACTCGAACAGTGGGAACGGTCTATAGAAAAGTTAACCCGAAAACTAACATGGTTAGAAAGATACGATTGTTGAAGATTGTCGGAAACATTTCTAGCAATGTACATAAAATGTTTCTTTTCAATAAAATCACTATTGCAGGTACAAATCAAGTTCAACGGTCGGGTCGACGCACGCCCCGAACCAATATTTTTTTTTATCTGTTAACATCATCCTGGCCCAATTACAATGAGATATGTCTTAAACAGCCCAAGTTTGCTCAAGGTTGAAAACACATCGTATGAAACGTTTATGTTTCATGAGGCAAGACAATGTGTTTTGTTTCAATACTCACCAACCGAAGCAAAATAAAGGTAACAAAATCATTTCACTTTTTTGTTTCGTTTGATATGTATTGTATATGATATAAAAAATTGATGATTTAAACGCCAGTGCAAACAAGCAAAAACAACGAAATTATGTGTCTGAAAAACAAAGTTCCAGCCATCGAGAACGAAACATGTTTTTTTCTGATTCGTGTGTTTTTTTTTGTTTGATTTGTTGTGTGCGGTATGTGTTTCGTCATAAGGACGTGTATCATAATCGACAACGACGATGGTTTAAAATAATATATTTTCATTAGTTGTGCGTTGGCTGTGTATTTCCGACAACCAGTCACAAAAACATAAAAACAAAAACATGTTTTTTTTGTTTCGGATGTTATGTGTGTTTCGGTTCATTAGAATCAATGGATTCTTGTTTCTTGTGTTACAGCACAAATGTTGGAACCGGGTTCATATAAGTGTCTAAAGTGTACATAATCCCTGACTTTAATACAAAAAAAAAAAAACAAAATGATAATTATTTGTATTAATTCCAGTCAATCTAGAGGCCGATCCCAAAGAGTCACGCTAACACAAAATTGCTAGTCAGAGTTAGTCTCAGACAATTCTAAATAAAGTTCAAAAAATGTTATTTAATTTTAAGAAAATGTTATAGCCATTTTGACCTTAAATGCTTATTGAGAAAAATATAACTAGCGTGGGTCTTCTTGCGAACCATTTTTTCCAAAACAGCAACAAATAATTTTAAAACAAAAAAAAAACCTACATTTATTGAATTCCAATTTAAATGTTCTTCTGTCCCACTGTAATGGAGCATCGTTCAGTCGCCTTTGGGCCAATTCGTCGTGTGGCATCTCAAACAACGTGCTGTGGTGCGTGATGTATAATTATAGCATTTGGTGGTGCAAGACTCACAGAACGCAAAGTTGAACGATGAAATCTATTTCCGTGACAGCAAATATTTTGATTGTTTGTAATTTGGTTTCATTTCATTCAATTTTTTTTTTGTTTTTTTTTTATTATTAAAAAAAAAAAAAGATGTAAAGATGTCACACATGGATGATAGCCCTGGGCTGGGGATCAAAGTCATTTTTTGCCAGCACTGCACTGCCATAGACAGATTAATGAACTTGCCCAAAATAAAAAAAATAAATAGGTGCCTCCACCAACAGCAAAACATTACCTCGACGACCGACGCCGACGACCGACGAGAAGTAGTATTCTGATTCTGATGCTCCTTCGTTACTAATTTGGAAAATATTTTCTCCAGAGTGCTGCCGCTCCGCGCCTAAGGTGTCACTCTTGAATTATTTTTAAAATACACCAAAGAAACAAAAAAAAAAAAAAAAAAAAAAAAAGGGCGACTGTGTCTACCCGTCGGCGGTGATGGTGGCGGCAGCGGCAGCAGTGACTTAGCTCGCGGGTTTCCCAGTTTATTTTTGGGATTGTTAGGTCCGTTGAGGCGGAAAACGTTGGTGCTTTTGGCATTGAATGTGACTAATAGTGGTCCATTGTTGTCTTTGTTGTCGTGGTCGTTATGATGAATTGGAGACTATGGATATATTTTGAAAATTCGTGAAAATTTGTTCTAGAAAATGCTTTCCATTCAGAATTCAATAGAATACCTATAATAGTCGATAGGGACGTGATGTTGAGTTATCCTTTTAAATTATTCACATGCCGATAGTATGTTAAGGTTGTAGTTCACTAGTGTGCATGTACCAGCAATTTGATAGTTTATTTTTTTTTTTTTGAAAGGAAACGTGCTGACGAGCGAGGTAAACAATTTCACGTTTTTTTTTTTTTTTTTTTTTTTTTTTTTTTTTTTTTTTTAATTTTAATACTTGATTTTGAACATGTTTTTTAACGAACGATTGAGCTTAAACTGCATTGATTTAAATTGTTGTGATAATTTTGTTGTGATAAAAATAAAAGAAGTGCAAATTTGAGTTTGCAAATATTTTATTCATAAACTTGTTAAGAGGTTACACAAGTAAAAGCATTCCTTACTCATTTTGTTGCATATCTTTCTAGCAAGGCAGTTTATTTAAAGCTCCTTCAAGTCGGATGGATGTGATGGATTGTAGCTTTGCTTACACTGTTTGCATATCAGACAAGTTTTATTTAAAATTGTGGGGAACGAATTCATCACTTTAAAATGTTTAACTGAGCCTCCCTTCATTATTATAATAGTTAACTAGTAGACCCGTGCTTGCGTTGGTTTGCTTAGTCGTTTAAATTTTGAACAATATACAGGGTGTCCCACAGTCACCCCCGCACCACAGACGGGTATGGTTGAAACTGGGGGTATATGGAAAAGAATTCTGTGTGGGCCTCGAACTCACACCTCTAAATAGGCAGTAGAATACTGCACCATTACCTCGGAATTCTAGACGCATTCAAGTACAGGATGGCGCACGAATCGTGCTACAAAAACAAAACGTAGTAACTTTTTTTCGGTGTGAGTAATCGGCATATTTTTTTTTTTTTTTGATGTGTAAACATCTATGCTGGCGGTAGAGTAAAAAAAAAACGTGAACGTTCGCGTGCAACGTTACGTCGTGCACTAGGGGTTGTAGCACGTTACGTTACGAAATCGGATTTGCCCCGACCAAAACAATTTTTTTTTAATGCGACCGACGCGACGATTAGATTATAATTTATCGCGACAACTTGTTACTAATTATTTTAATTACCATGTATTTATACCGATACATTTTATTTTATATTTTTTCTTTTATTTTTAATATTTTCCCGATACGCGACACCAGACACCAGAGACTAGATATAAAACAAAAAAACAAAAATGCTAGATATGGATATTGGGCTCGTTCAGGATAAGATTCTGAAGATCAATTTAATGGCTGAACACAAGAGACGCGCGTTCGAACTCGCGTTCGCAGTTATTCTACGTTCCCATACAGCTTTTAAACGATGCAATTTCTTTTATAAGCACGTTGGCGAGGCACGTATTTGGTGGCTGGGGTACACATAATTGCTCAGGTTGAACAAATTGCAAAGTTATCGCTCTTCTCTCTGCTTTTCCTTATTGTTTGATGGTGTTTTATTTTCATTCGTCGTCCACTCAAGTGGAGTAAAGAGTGCAGAGAGATGATACCAGCCTTGATTTTTGCAAGCCCCGAGGAAATAGATCGAAAAAAACGACGTCCTGTCCTGCAATTTACATGTTAAATGCAACAACAACGCATTACACCATGACTTTTGAGTCATGACTCAAAAGTCATGTCGTAATAGGGTACGACTCACAGGACGAAATTTTAAAGAAGAATTCGAAGAAGAGTCACGACGCAAAAGTCGTCGTATAATAGCAGACTTCGGGCTTAGCTAAGGGCGGAGAATTCTCGGGGCTTAACTTCAGCACGGAGAAAAACTGTGTTACCGGCGTGAATTGCATACTTGTTATCGATAGTTTGTATGGAAACTCCATTTTGTTGCTGGGGTGAACAATTAAAAGTTGCCCAGTGGGCGGCAGGCCTTAAAGGTGCTCATATATAAGCCACTGTAGACAACATGAATAATATGCCGCCTCCACAGGGCATGAATGATGCTCGGATTAAGAAAATGTCTAGAAAAATCCAATGAAGGCACAAAAATCCATGTCATATGGTGACATATCCATACAAATCAGATTGTGGATTGGGTAGTGACAGTGATGTTGGGCATCGTTCGTGGAGGTGGCATGTATGGGTTGGAAGTTGGTTGACAGATCGCATCCGGCTAGGGCCTTCAAACCATCTACGGCCATATTATTCACTCGATTCATCACGATTAAAAATTTAAATCCAGATGTAAAGCATACAAATTCAATGTAAATACATCTGGATTTAAGTTTTAATCTGGATGTATCTAGTGAATAATATGACGGTTAGTGTCAAATTCGATTTTAGGTTGGCTGCTGTGTCAAAATAGATTGAAACAGCGATTTTAGTGATTGCAAAATATTCTATAAACGTCAAAATTCGCAAAACGTATTGGTTGGAAAGATGGAGTTGCGTAAGGGGTTGAAGTTCGTTGACAGATCTAACTGATTATAATACGTCCTCCATCTGTCAAACCATGAAGTGTCAAATTCCCTTAAAGTTTGGCTACGGTGTCCATGGATGGAAACCACAATTTTAGTGCTTTCCGCTGACAGTTACTTTTGGTTTTGTCGATGTTGATAGTTCGTTCCAATTTTATTATTTGTGTTTTATCAATATCATAAGCCACGTGTAATGTGTGCTCACCTTAAAGTTAAGAGTGAATTTTTTTTCACCTGAATGCGGGAATAAGTTTGGGTATGGTAAAAATCTAACAGTAGTTTTAAACAACAATATGGAAGCATATGAGCTAAAAAGAAAAACCATCCAGCTACTCAACAAATTTGAAGAGAACATAAAAAAATACCCCGAGGTAGAACAAAATATTGCTAGGCTCGATGTCTACAAAAGTTTTTACCTGGCCACAATATCTGAAGAAGGTAAGATTGAATATATTGCTTTAATTTAATAATTAAATAACGTTTATATTTATAAATTTACAGAACAAACAAAAAAGGAAACGCCATCACTTACGGAAGCAGAAGTGAATGAGATTTCTGAAATCTCCGATATTTTCGCAGACGAAGAGGAGACTGATGAAGTTTTCATAGCTTCTGTTTCTGGAAAAATGATACAGTATATGGAGGAAGGTACTTCGCAAACCGAATAATCCATAAATAAAAATATAAAAAAAAAAACACAAACAGACGCTTTTAAATTTAAATTTATTTTGTTTTCGTTTCGATTCGATGTTCGGAGTACTCCTTTTTCGCTCCTTTTTCACTCCTATTACTCCAAAAGGTTTTGATTGGATGTTCTGAGTAATGATTTCCGAATGTTCTTCTGTTCCCAGTAGGTAGGTTACATCTTTTCCTATAGAGGTCTTCCAAGATTTGTCTTTGTCTTTTCTCTTTCTAATTTGACATCTAAAAACAACAACAAAAAAAGTCCCTGGTTGGAAAATATTTACGTGCTCTTGGCAGTGTTAAAAATCCGGTCATTTGATTATTTATTGTATTTGAAACTGAAAACTTAAATTTGCGATCGAATTACCTATTAATTAGTATTTAAACATTTTAGTGAACATTTTTTCAAGTGCTTGATACAAAAAAACTAATTCTATTACGTATTAATCACTATTATAAAAGACCCGACTTTTAGCAAACTGTCAAAAAACTGACAGAACAATGGTGAAATTCATTGTTACTTACATGCCGCCTCCACTGGGCATCAACGATGCCCAACATCACAAGCACAATCCAATCCACAATCTGACTTGTATGGATTATGTCACTACATGACATGGATTTTTCTGCCTCCATTGGATTTTTTAAAGAGCATCGTTCATGCCCAGTGGAGGCGGCATGTTACAGAACACTTTAAAAAAGTCAGTCATTTAAGTCCATCATAAACCTAACGCTTGATTTATACAACTGACGAATGGAGGATTTCCTGCCAGCAAACTGTCAAAAAACTGAGAGAAGAATCGGCAAAATTCATTGTTTTGGCAGTTAACTGACAAAAAATTGTGAATTTGTAAGTCGTGCAGTCGCGTAAATAAAGTATATGGCTTAATTTACATGACTTACAAATTGGTGGTTTCCTGTCAGCAAACTGTCAATAAACTGACAGAAGAATGGGCAAATTCATTGTTTTGCAGTTAACTGACAAAAAACTGCTTATAAGTCAGTCGCGCAGTCGCGTAAATAAAATATATTGCTTAATTTACGTGACTCACAAATTGATGGTTTCCTGTTAGCAAACTGTCAAAAAACTGACAGAAGAATGGGCAAATTCATTGTTCTTCAAGTTTACTTACAGAACACTTCCAATAAGTTGTTTAAGTCCAGCATAAACCTAATGCTTGATTTACACGACTGACGAATGGAGGGTTTCCTGCCAGCAAACTGTCAAAAAACTGACAGAAGAATGGGCAAATTCATTGTTTTGGCAGTTAACTGACAAAAAACTGCTAATTTGTCAGTGGCGCAGTCGCGTTAATAAACTATGATGGTAGATTTACATGACTTACAAATTGGTGGTTTCCTGTAAGCAAACTGTCAAAAAACTGACAGAAGAATGGGCAAATTCATTGTTTTGCAGTTAACTGACAAAAAACTGCTAATTAATCAGTCGCGCAGTCGCGTAAATAAAATATATTGCTTAATTTACGTGACTCACAAATTGATGGTTTCCTGTTAGCAAACTGTCAAAAAACTGACAGAAGAATGGTGAAATTCATTGTTCTTGAAGTTTACTTACAGAACACTTCCAATAAGTTGTTTAAGTCCAGCATAAACCTAATGCTTGATTTACACTACTGATGAATCTAGGGTTTCCTGTCAGCAAACTGTCAAAAAACTGACAGAAGAATGGGCAAATTCATTGTTTTGCAGTTAACTGACGACAGAACAATGGTGAAATTCATTGTTCTTGAAGTTTACTTACAGAACACTTAAAAAAAGTCAGTCATTTAAGTCCATCATAAACCGAATGCTTGATTTATACGACTGACGAATGGAGGGTTTCCTGTCAGCAAACTGTCAAAAAACTGACAGAAGAATGGTGAAATTCATTGTTCTTGAAGTTTACTTACAGAACACTTCCAATAAGTCAGTTGTTTAAGTGCAGCATAAATCTAATGCTTGATTTACACGACTGATGAATCTAGGGTTTCCTGTCAGCAAACTGTCAAAAAACTGACAGAAGAATGGGCAAATTCATTGTTTTGCAGTTAACTGACAAAAACTGCTCATTTGTCAGTCGCCCAGTCGCGTTAACAAAGCATGATGGTAGATTTACATGACTTACAAATTTATGGTTTTCTTGTTAGCAAACTGTTAAAAAACTGACAGAAGAATGGTGAAATTCATTTTTCTTGAAGTTTACTTACAGAACACTTCCAATAAGTCAGTCGTTTAAGTCCAGCATAAACCTAATGCTTGATTTATATGACTGACGAATAGAGGGTTTCCTGCCAGAAAACTGTCAAAAAACTGACAGAAGAATGGGCAAATTCATTGTTTTGGCAGTTAACTGACAAAAAACTGCTTATTTGTCAGTCGCGCAGTCGCGTAAATAAAATATATTGCTTAATTTACGTGACTCATAACTTGGTGGTTTCCTGTTAGCAAACTGTCAAAAAACAGACAGAAGAATGGTGAAATTCATTGTTCTTGAAGTTTACTTAAAAAAAGTCAGTCATTTAAGTCCAACATAAACCTAATGCTTGATTTATACGACTGACGAATGGAGGGTTTCCTGCCAGCAAACTGTCAAAAAACTGACAGAAGAATGGGCAAATTCATTGTTTTGGCAGTTAACTGACAAAAAACTGTTAATTTGTCAGTGGCGCAGTCGCGTTAATAAAGTATGATGGTAGATTTACATGACTTACAAATTGGTGGTGTCCTGTCAAAAAACTGACAGAAGAATGGGCAAATTCATTGTTTTGCAGTTAACAGACAAAAAACTGCTAATTTGTCAGTCGCGCAGTCGCGTAAATAAAATATATTGCTTAATTTACGTGACTCATAACTTGGTGGTTTCCTGTTAGCAAACTGTCAAAAAACGGACAGAAGAATGGTGAAATTCATTGTTCTTCAAGTTTACTTACAGAACACTTCCAATAAGTCAGTTGTTTAAGTCCAGCATAAACCTGATGCTCGATATATACGAATGACGAATTTAGGGTTTCCTGCCAGCAAACTGTCAAAAAACTGACAGAAGAATGGGCAAATTCATTGTTTTGGCAGTTAACTGACAAAAAACTGCTAATTTGTCAGTCGCGCAGTCGCGTAAATAAAATATATTGCTTAATTTACGTGACTCATAACTTGGTGGTTTCCTGTTAGCAAACTGTCAAAAAACTGACAGAAGAATGGTGAAATTCATTGTTCTTGAATTTTACTTACAGAACACTTAAAAAAAGTCAGTCATTTAAGTCCAACATAAACCTAATGCTTGATTTATACGACTGACGAATGGATGGTTTCCTGCCAGCAAACTGTCAAAAAACTGACAGAAGAATGGGCAAATTCATTGTTTTGGCAGTTAACTGACAAAAAACTGCTAATTTGTCAGTCGCGCAGTCACGTAAATAAAATATATTGCTTAATTTACGTGACTCATAACTTGGTGGTTTCCTGTTAGCAAACTGTCAAAAAACTGACAGAAGAATGGTGAAATTCATTGTTCTTGAAGTTAATCTACAGAACACTTCCAATAGATCAGTCGTTTAAGCCCAGCATATAACTAATGCTTGATTTATACGGCTGACAAATTGACGGATTGCTGTCAGCAAACTGTCAAAAAACTGACAGAAGAATGGGCAAATTCATTGTTTTTGCGGTTTACTAACAAAAAACTGCGAATTTGTCAGTCGTGCAGTCGCGTAAATAAAGAATATTGCTTAATTTACGTGACTTACAAATTGGTGGTTTCCTGTTAGCAAACTGTCAAAAACTGATAGAAGGATGGACAAATTCATTGTTTTTGCAGTTTACGGACTAGCTTCTCTTTTTAACGCATACAAAAGCTACCTGTCTAACCGATGCGCTCTTCATTAAATGACGCGCGTTCAATCCTGCGCGATTTTTAAGACTGTTAACTTCTAAAGTCGTGTCTTTGGCAACAGTTCTATTCTCTCTTGTTAATTTTGTCTTTAACGGCATTATAAGTTTTTATAATGAAATTGGTATGGTTATATTTATTTAATGTGTTCACGCCAGAACAAATAATTTCAGGAATTGTTTTTTTGCAAGTTAATGCTTTTACCATTGTGTTCAGTAAGAACAAATATTTTTCATAGATTTTCAGAAGAAGCTAAAAGAAAACTTAAAGGTAAGAGTTTTGTAATAAAATCTTGATATGGATCCACAGGTAAATTAATTTAGACAGGCGAAGGTTTCTCATTTGTTTGAGGAAGACTTAGGTCCAGTTTTTTTAGTGCGAGATCAAAGTTCAATCCGATTTAACTTATGAAATTTGGTGAGTTAAATCAGGATTAACCGAACAGATGTTTTGGATGTTTTAACCACGGAATATTTTTTAAGTCGTTCCGCATGCATTCTTTACCAAAAAACTGCTTCTTCAGTTAAATGTTGGTTAAATCACTTCAAGGGTTAACTAAGTCTGGTTTAACTCATAACTAATATAAACTCCAGAATAGTTCTGGACACATATTTTTTAATGAAAAATCGAATGAATAAAAGATCGTAAAAAAATTAAGGCTCTCCCAAACCGACGCGAAACATTCACATTGGCTATGCTGTGACTGAAGAATGTTCAATGATTCTCATCGCGCCAGTGTCCAGACTCATAAATTCCCACGTGAATTAATTTTTGAAGGCGAAAGTTTCGTTGTTACTCGAATATTTTGCTTTGGTTTGGGAGAACCATTAATCAGATACAAAAAGCTATATATGTATATATTCTCAAGTTAAAGTTAAAATAGATTTTGGGCCAGTTTCACATTCGACACTTAACGGAATAAGTGGCACTTAAGTTTCCCATATTAGGATTTTAGACTAAGTTTCATAGCCAGCGTAAATATAACTTCAGTTACCTACATCGGAGACTTATTTAGGTAAGTGTGCACTTTGATATTGCACATTAATCTTTACCATTGCCCACTTTAGTACTACTTTTCTGACTGTGAAACTGGCCCTAAATCTCGCCACGAGCGCGACTGGGAGTTAAATAAAGTTCAATAATAACATGCGTTCGAACGCACGTTCGGACGCGCGTCTATTGGGTTCTGCCAGTAAAACGGATTTGCAATTAGTAGGAAACATAGTTGCGAAAAATAGTTCCTTGAGTGGAACGGAATGGAAAAATTCTTTTCCTCATCGGAACTGTTTCCAGGGCACAATGTCCGCGGAACTATTATCTTTTTGAAATTACTCGTCAAAGGTAGTTTGCTGTTTTAGTTACATCTTACATGTCCAGTTGCTTGTTTTATAGAAATATGTAGTTCTTCCTTTCGTTGTATGGGCTAACGAATTTTTTAACTATTCTATTCGAACCCAATATTATTTGTTTGCTGTTTTGATGTTGAAAAGAAATATAATATACTTTAGCCCATTATTTTCTAATAAGAATTTAAAATCTTTTTTTTATATATGATGGACATGAGCATACACATACCCACTCGTATGTATCTCTGTCCTATGTCCTATGACGCTGTTTGGATTGGGAAGATTGAGTCCGGTATCACGGTAGTTTGAAGGCAAGAGAAGTGTGGGGTTCGGGATTTCGTGAGGCACGTAGAAGACAGAAAAACTGGACTCATGAGTGTCATTTTTTGTTGTTTCTGTGTGCGAAATGTTGAAATTGTTGTTGTTTCAATGTATTTTGACGCGCCTCAAAGTTTTGAATGTAAACACGATGAGACTCACCAGTCCGTACATTCTTCTCAATCTAAAGCCTAGTACGCTGCTGATGCTGATGCGAAACGAATTTTTTCGGTGGTCTCCAACACGACAGCGAAATGCTTACGAAAACCACAGCGAAAAAATGACTACTGAAAGCGTCACCAATTGCAAAAAAAAAAAACAAACATAAACTCAGAAAAATCAAAGGAAATCATGGTGTAATGAACGATGCAACAAATACACACACAAAAAAACCTAAAATGTCACTTTTTCACACGCAATTAATGGTCCGGAAAATTAATTGAATGCGAAAAGAGCGTAGACCTCTCCAAATAATCTGCTCCAATTATCAATTTCGCTCATCGAACAGCGTACTGCAAAACGAAAAGGAGGAGGAAATTTTTCGTTTATTCGTTTATGATTTAGTTGTGTCATTTTTGTATGGGATTTTTCGTTTCGCATCAGCAGCGTACTAGTCACAGATTGGCCACATGAAGATGAGAATCCCCGGCAGCCAATTTAATTTGCCTACAAGCTTGAACTGTCAGATATCAGATAAAAAATGAGAATGTGTGCATAAAAACCTCACACATAGACAGTAGGGATCTTCACACACCGGGTTAAATTGTTGTTGCAATTCACATCTATTCATCGACGAGGGAATAAATTACAATTACAACAATGAAAATAAATGGGTTTTGGAGGGTGAAACGTACGAAACATTCTTATCTTCATATGGATAACCTGTGGTACTAGGCTTAAACAGGCTCTATCCTATCCAGAATGATGGAACTACAATAGAGAAAAGAACTATCGGTGTTGGATTGTGTATGTATGCGCAACTAAAATAAAGTATAAAACGAAAGTAACTATGAACGAACCTTATAACAGCGAGAGCAAAGAAACAACGTTCGAACAGTATTTTTCATCCCTCTTACTCCTATTCAATAACCATATGACAAATATAAACTGCTTTTTTCAAATTACATTTATCCAGTCATCAAAAAGCAATATAAAACCTGGTAAAACAGTGATTTCTGGGTCTTTGTGTCCACAATCCACAAAGGCACAAATTCAAAAGGCATGGTGGTGAAGAATTTTGAGTGTCTCGCAATTCATATTCCTCTGACATGAAAATTTGTTTTATTTTATAATAAGTTATAGATAATTAAAAATTAATAATGATTTAGCCTTCTTTTCATTTTGTCTTGACCTCTTTGGTCTTTCTTAATGCGTGTAAATGTTTTTTTTGCACCAAAATGAAGATCCGACAGTTAAAACTCAAGTTACCACTTTACGATATCTTTTAAAAAATTATATTATATTATAATATGTATATCAATATGCTCCATTTACATGTGTGTATTTTGGACTCGGATTTCAGTTCAGACGCTAAGTTACTTTTGGATTTGATTACTTTAGTTACATTTCGATTTGGGTACTTTAGTTACTTTTCCATTTGGTTACTTAAGTTACTGCTGAATTTGAGATTTTTTTTGGTTTTTGGTCTTAGTTAATAAATGAGGAGGTAGTGCTGTGGCGATGGCAAGAGATCCGATATCCGGATATATGGCATAGAATGAGTACCACGTACTTGTACGTTTTTTGGCCAGAATTACATAAAACTCAGAAATGTCAATATTTAACCCAATATATTGAAGAAAAAATTATTTGACATAAGAATTGACGAAAAAAACTTTTCGATCGTTTTATTGACTTATTTTGTAAAGATCATACAAAAAATATGCGGAGCGTATGTTTTGAGAAAAAAATGTAAAATCGAATATTTTGACAACAGGGTGCCTCTATAAAATGTTATGTTGTACGTTTTTGTCCAGAATTACATAAAACTCGGAAATGTCAATATTTAATCAAATATATTGAAGAAAAATTATTTTACATAATAGTTGAATAAAAAAACATATCGACAGTTTTATTGACTTATTTGTAAATATCATACAAAAAGTATGTGGAGCGTGTATTTTCAGAAAAAAATGTCAAATCGAATATTTTGACAACAGTGTGCTTCTATAAAATGCTGTTGTACGTTTTTGGCCAGAATTACATAAAACTTGGAAATATCAATATTTAACATCTTGTACGCAGGGATAAATTTACCTTTGGATAGTTCTTCGAACAAGCAAAAAATCGTATTGGAGGGGGGTCGATTCCCCCCATCCCTCCGTTTAGCCAAGAGGTTCAATTTTCTTTAGTTTTCTAAAAGGTTCTATTGACTTAACAGAAAAAATATTTGATTATTTAATTGGCTTTGTCGACTGCCAAACTCTTTACAATTCTATCTATTTCAACACTAATCCCCAAAATTTAAGAAACCCTCGGACTCTGAATTTTGAAAAAAAAAATAAAAATAAAAATTTTAAACTTTTTTTTTCAAAATAATACGTATTTAAATATTACTTTTGTTTTTCAAAATTCAATGCTCTTATTAGTTTTCAGTCAAAAACAGAAAACTTACTTGCTTACTTTTTGAGAAAATTGAAGACAACTAAATCTACTTTACAGGGTTGCAAAAGCTTAATTCACTTCTTAGCTTACGCTTGGCTTTAATTCACAAGCTAGTGGCTCACTCATAAATTAAAGAAAAATGTATTCATAAGCTAGTAAGTGACTTATGAATTGAAAAATGTTTAATTCATAAGCAGGTTAGTGACGTAAGATTTAATTCATAAGCTAGTTGCTCATTTGGAAAATCGTAAGCTTGTTTTAGTGCATAATTATAAAAGGAAGTGGTTTTGAAGCTTTTGAAGAATTTTGAGTGAATCGCCGTATATAACAAAATTAAATAAAAACAAATATTTATAAAATTTAAATATATTCCTAAGTCACTTACTAAATTTGTTTAGTTCCTAAATCACTAACTAGCTTATGAATTAAATTTTGTTAATTCAACAGTCACTAACTATCTTATGAATTAAATATTTTTAACTTTGTTTTTTTTTTTTTTAATTCAAAAACAACCCTGCAACCCTGCTAGTTTACTATAGCTACGTAGTGGAAATTAAAGGAATTTTATTTCTGTTCTTTTCAATTTTCTAAAGAACTAGAAGAGATTTTAGCTTCCGGAGATTGAATCGCTCGAACTTCCTCTTGTGATTCAAGTTTTTTAGACTCAGAGATTTTATATTATGAAGAATGGGTAATAATAAATTAGAGAAATTGGTTAAGAAGTATTAAACTCGTTCCATAAATTATTATAACAACGCCTAAAAAAGTTTTGAGCTTAAATTAAATGACAATGCCGCCGGAATTCTTAAAAAAAATATGAATTCATGCGAAGAAAATGGAAAATCGTTGGAGTGGTTTTAGTTTTGTATACCTACATAGGTATAAAATATCGTGAGTATTTACAAAAAAAATTGATTTTTTAAAGAAAAATTGTTGGTATTATATCAAATATGTGTGATGCAGATTCTGATGCAGAAAATAAACCTCAACCAAAAATAATAGAAAACAAATTCATACAGATAGGTAATTTATATTAACCTACTTATTCCTTTAAACAGAACAATTATAAAATTTGTTTAATCCTAAGTTTTAAAATACGCTTTTTCATTTCTAATGTACCTCAACTATATGATACAGTGGCAAACCGGGTACATTTTATAAACTTTCTTTTAAATTAAATGATCGTTTTCGTCCCATTAAATTTTAAAAATATATTTTGCCTGCAATTAGAACAAGTAGCGGTAGGCAAGTGTGTACATACCAACAAATAGCAGCTGATATTTAGCTATTGAATGAAATACATTAAGGAAAGAATTCCGGAATTTTCCAATGGTAGGTAGGCAACCGCCTCTTTTTGTTCTGAAAGCATTTTGATATGTAGGTGTTAAGGCTGGTATTCCCCGACAGCTCTTAAACGGTTCTTAACTTTACTAGGCTCTTAACTTGAAAATTATTTGTCGTATTCACCAACCACTCATAAGTATTTTTCGAAGTTCGAAAATGACAACCGCGCTCTCACAACCAGACATGTCCAAATTGTGAAATGAAGTTGTTTTTTGTTGAAAAAATTTAAAATCTTTTCACAACGGCTAAAATCAGTTTACAATCACTTTAATTCATTGCAGTTTTGGACTTTTTTGCATACATTTTGTCATTTATTTTCATTTAATTTATTTCAAGGGTGTGTTTCTTCACTGAAATTTGAATCTAAAAACAATGAAATTGCAAAAAAAAACTAAAGCAATGGGAGAGTTGACATGGGGACTTCGAAAATTTTTAATGAGAGCCCTCATAACTCAAGAGTGGTCGCTACCACTCGTAAGTCTTATGAGCGCTCCTAAATATTCACTATTATTGCTTGGTGAATAGGAATATGAGCCTCTTAAGTTATGAGCGTTCGGTGAATACCGGCCTAAGTGTTGATTCAAAATAGCTTTTAACGGTCTTTAGTCCATAAAAAAGGTAACTATTAGTCTACAACAGTTGAAACCATCGCAGGTTGGAATGCAAGGTTTCTCGTTATTTTATAGTTATAGTTTTAAGATTTGTCATTTAGTAGGGTTATTAATTATATAATTAATATTCAATATTTAACAATTTCCTACTGTTATAAAGGTTACAAATTTATTGCCACTTCTAGAAATGTCAAAACAGTCCAAAATGTTGGGAAAAGAAAAAATATTAAGTACAGAGGTGCAATTTCATAAACAAACAAACAGCGAAGCAGAAGATGAACGTTTGTTTAGAAAACGAGCAGCAACATCTGATCAGGTGCAACAGCACCGAAGCAGAGGTGAACAAAAAAGTGGAAACATTCAAGCGTTGTCTTTGACAAACAGCGAGGCGGAAGATGAACGTTATGCAAAACGGGCAGCAAATGCTGAAAGGATGCGACAATACCGACGAAAAATTGCAGAAAAAAAAACACTTAATAATGAAGCGCCTTCAAGTACAGCCATTCAAGCTTTGCCTCCGACAAACACCGAGGCGGAAAATGAACGTAATGCAAAACGAGCAGCAAATGCTGAAAGGATGCGACAATACCGACGAAAAATTGCAGAAAAAAAAACTGAAGCGGCTTTAAGTACAACCATTCAACCTTTGCCTCCGACAAACACCGAGGCGGAAGATGAACGTTATGCAAAACGAGCAGCAAATGCTGAAAGGATGCGACAATACCGACGAAAAATTGCCGAAAAAAAAACACTTAATAATGAAGCGGCTTCAAGTACAGCCATTCAAGCTTTGCCTCCGACAAACACCGAGGCGGAAGATGAACGTTATGCAAAACGAGCAGCAAATGCTGAAAGGATGCGACAATACCGCCGAAAAATAGCCGAAAAAAAAACACTCAATAATGAAGCGGGTTTAAGTACAGCCATTCAAGCTTTGCCTCCGACAAACACCGAGGCGGAAGATGAGCGTTATTCAAAAGGAGCAACACACGCTGAGAAAATGCGACAGTACCGACGCAAAGCTGCCGATAAAACCCTCAATACTGAAGCGCCTTTAAGTGAAGCCATTCAGGCTTTGCCTTTGACGAACAACGGGGTGGAAGACATAACTGAGATTGAGTCTGAAGTTGTATTCACAACATCATCGCAAGTAGAAAGTAATCTATGTGAAGCGGAACATTCATTAGATAGTTTTCCAATAGTTTATCCGGACTATCACAAACACTCAAAAGCTCATATACATTTTAAAAAGAACTTTCTGAGTAATGAATTTGATGCTTCTTGTAGCGTATGCGACCGCTTATGGTATACAAATGATCTCAAAGTTCCCCCGCCGTCGTGTAGGGATATTCTTGCAGCAGTGTTTCCAGAACTTATATTTAGCACTGCTCTATTATGCTGCTCGTGCAAAGCAACTTTAATCAAAGGGAAAATACCAACTCTTTCCAAATCAAACGGTTTTGTATACCCTCCGCGGCCGAATTATTTGCCAGAGCTAGATTTGATAAGTGAACGTTTAATTTCACCACGGCTACCATTTATGCAAATCAGGAGGCTTAGACATGGTCAAGGGCAATACGGAATGTTCGGACAAATTATAAATGTTCCAGTATCTGTTAATACAATGGTTAACTGCCTACCTCGTGAACTTGACGATGATTATTGTATCAATGTCCACATTATGCGTAAACAAATTCACAAATCAAGTTATCTGACTGGCTTTGTACAAAAAGGTGTTATTAAGGCATGGCTTAAATATCTGGTGGAAACGCCAATGTACAAGATGTATAATGTTAAAGTAAATGAATCATTCTTCGGAGACAGTTACACAGAAGTGGGTGCCGTTTCATGTGAAGATATCAGCGAGATAATTGAAATTGAAGAAAGTCTCATAGCACAGCAGCAGACTCTTCTTTGGAATGAGGACAAATATCTTCGTATCGCTCCCGGAGAAGGTAGCGCTCCAACTTCAATTTTGTTTGATGAACACTGCGAGGAATTATCTTTTCCATCAATTTACTTAGGACAGTTTAGAAAGTTCAAAGAAGGAGTCATGGTAACTCCATTTGTTATGGCAACTAGTGAACTACGAAGGACTGACCGACGCGGAGTGACCCCAACTCATTTGCTTTACGTGGCCATGAAAATCATGCGTCTTCGTGTTCGCGATTCACTGACAGTCGCTTTTAAATTTATTGGGAAAGATACGAATATAACAAGAGCACAAATACAATCTACAGACTTCATAAATGGTTGTATTGAAACCAATTTAGCGTTCCTTCGGTCGATTCCAAATTCAACCTATTACTGGTCACAACGCAAGCGCGATCTTTTTGCAATGATACGGCAGCTTGGAAAACCTACTTTTTTTTTGACAATGAGCGCAAATGAGATTGGTTGGCCAAAACTCATGCATCTCCTCTTCAAGCTCAAAAATGATGGCGTCGAAATTAGCTCTGAGGATCTCACAAAAATGCACTATAACTTTAAAGCCATGCTTGTTAATGAAGACCCCGTAACTTGTGCAATCCATTTCAATAAGTTGGTGCATTGGGTTATTACTATTCTTCGATCCAAAAGTATGAGCCCTTTTGGTAATCATTACGTTACGCACTATTTTAAGAGGATTGAATTTCAGCACAGAGGCAGCCCTCACGCCCATATTCTACTTTGGCTTAATGATGCACCTCTGGACGCACTTGATGATGGCAGAATCATGGCGGAAGCTTTGATTGACAAACTAGTCTCCGTCGATGAAGCCGATTCTTCGGGTCATGTAAAGCTTCAAACTCACAGACATACATTCACTTGCGATAAACAAAACAGGAATTCTGAAACGAGGAAATGCCGATTTGGAGCTCCATTTATGCCAAATCGCTCGACGATGATTCTTGTGCCAATGCCAAACTCAGATTCACGTCGCAAGCCATTCTCCATTATTTACAATCGAATGTGGAAGGCACTAGAGAATAATGATTATACAAACATGGATGAATTTATGAAAGAACACAATGTACATTCTGAGGAGTTTTACTTAAACATTCTACGTGCTGGAATATCAAGACCCAAAATATTCCTCAAGCGCCAACCATTACAAAAGTGGATCAATCCTTTCAACCCATTCATCCTTAATATTCTTGGATCTAACATGGATATGCAGTTTATCATCGAAGAGTACTCCTGTGCAGCATACGTTGTCGAATATGTCAACAAGACAAACAGAGGAATAAGTAACCTGCAACAAAAAATAATCAAAACAATGGACGAACACCCTGAATTCGACATAGTAGAAATAACCAGAAAACTTAGCGTTGATATGCTTAACTGCGTCGAGCTCACCAGCCAAGAAGCTGCATGGTTTCTCCTACGACAACCCATGTCAAAAAGTTCGGATGCCGTTGTCTATATTCCTACATCGTGGCCTGTGGAACGAGAACGCATTCGAAAAACCAATAAACAGATGGAAGCTGAAGATATCGGCAGTGAATCAAGCCAAGTTTGGCAAGATAATTGTTTCGACAAATATGAGAAAAGACCCCAAGAATTAGAGGAAATAACTTTGGCTCAGGCGGTTGCTAATTACACCTTAGTAAAAAACATTTGGAAACGCCGACAAAGTCCAAGAATAATTCGATACCGTAATTATGACATGGCTGCTGATCCTAACGAGTATAAAAGAGAAATGGTAACACTTTATTTACCTTTTCGTGACGAAGAAACGGAGATTCTTTCTGAGAAGCGATTTATTCAATTGTATGATGACAATGAAGCGGTGATTATGCAGCGCAGAAATGAATTTGAATCAACCCTCGATATCGCCAAAACCATGCAAATTTGTCGAGAACTTTGCATGGAAGAAGAAAACACCGAAGACGAGGTGCAAAACGATATTGCCCACTTTGCAGCACAAGTACGTGAAACAGATCCTTTTGCGGATTTCTTAGCAGACCCTAACGCAGATGCGAATGCAGATTTAAGAATGGCTGCGTTAAATCGCTTGGGTCCCATAGTAAAAAAGCGGGACAATATTATGGCAAAAGGAGATTTTAATACCTTGATGCGTTCAGCAAATTTCAAACAAAAAGGTCTTTTGTTACACGTTATTGGGCATCTTTTTGATAGAGACACCAAAGAAAAACCGTTGCAAATATTTCTCACTGGCCCTGCAGGATGCGGCAAAACATTCGTTATTAATTTACTGCGTGAAATTTATAATCGTTTCTCCCATACTGATGGTTTTTGCAACGCCTACATCACCTGTGCATCGACAGGGAAAGCAGCTGTTGCTATAGACGGCACAACTGTCCATACCGCCTTCAAAATAACAATCGGAAGATCAATGCCTTTGTCGTTTGAGGCTGCGCAGCAATATCGCAGTCTTTTTAAATACATATCTTGCATTTTAATTGATGAAATAAGTATGATATCCGCAGAGCTCAATGAAAAAATTGACTCGCGCTTGAAACAAATTGAATGCATTGACTATCCATACGGAGGTAAAGATATGTTCATGATTGGGGATTTAAGACAACTACCAGCAGTGCGTGCAACGCCAATCTACAAACAAACGAAGTTCAGTATGGCTGGGCCAACACTGTGGCGGGGACTTAGTTTTTATGAACTATCTGAAGTAATGCGTCAGGCAAACGCAGAGTTTTCAGAGGTTCTGACTAAAATTGGTAACGGTGTCATATTAAGAGATGAGGAGCAATCATTGATTGAGTCACGATATTTCACAAAAGAGCAAGCTGACGAACTTTGTCCTAATGGAGTGCGATTGTTTTTTAAAAATCAGGATGTCGATGCGTACAACAAAGAAGTTCTAAACGAATCAACCGATAAAGTTATATCAATCGCGACGGATATTTTTGTTGGGTACACGAACGCTGAGCAATTAGCCTTCATACGGCAAAAACTGCATAAAATGTCCGTCCTTGACACTGGTGGTCTGCCTTACGAACTAACGTTGGTAAAAGGACGACCGTATATGATAACTACAAATATAGATGTTACGGACGGTTTAGCCAACGGAGCGATTGGTTATTTGATTGAAATCGAATACACCAGTCAACAAACACAAAGCCATAACGTAATGGATGATGGAGATAGTATTGTTGAAGACGGAGAAGTCAAACGTGTATGGTTGCAGTTTCAAGGAAACCCGCGGCTAGGTCAAAAAATTCGGAAAAAATGTTCTACATATGCTCATCGGAAAAGCTTGTCAAACGATGCTGTACCCATTGTGCGCCGAAGTTCAACAATATATTTAAACAATAACAGAACAATAAGCGCCAAGAGAAGTCATTTCCCTCTCGTTCCAGCCTGTGGAATGACTATTCACAAGTCGCAGGGGGGAACGTTTGACCAGGTTGTCTACTCGTATGAAAAGACCCAAGACCAACAACTTGTTTACGTTGCTCTTTCGCGAGTTACTAGTCTTGATGGACTTTTTATTGTCTCACCAACCAACGATCCCGTTTTTCACCATGGCTTAAGAGCAGCTTGTTCTTTGCAGTCTTTGCAGCAAGAATTCGCTAGACTTGCAAAGAATCCTTTATGTACAGCGCAGGACTTCCTTTTAGAATTCTTGAATTCTGAAAATAACATCGCATCGTTTTTAACATTTAACTGTCAAAGTTTAAAGGCTCACAACAAAGACCTCACAGATGCCGTCACCCAAGAGTGTAAGTTTCTTTTGCTTACCGAAACTTGGCTTGATAATGAAGAACACGTCGACATCCCAAATTTTGACTTATGCGTTCAGTACAAGAGAGAAGGATTACGAGCTGGTGGTGTTGCAATGTATATAAAAAAACAAAGTGATTGCGTTGTTATACCAGACATGTTTATGAATTTACGTCAAACGAATAGGAGAAATCAACTAATAGGGGACATATGCGCAGCTGAATTCCAAATACCTTATGCACAAAATGTGCTCGTTGTTACAATTTATATCTCACCAAATCAACCCGTTAATAAAATCATCGAATATTTGCATTTTATTCTTTTGCCGTACACTGAGACAGGTTCAACAGAGCTTGAAAGAAACTACCAAAACATGCCAATGATTTTAGGGGGCGACTTCAACATTAATTTTGCGACTGAAAATGGGCAGCAGCTTATAAATTTCCTGGACGAAAAGTTCAAGTTAAAAATCAACACGGATAGTAAAATGTCCACCACTCAATCCGGAACAGCGATTGACGCTGTTTTTTCAAGAAACTTATTGCTGTGCTCACACATTTACGTATCCTATTTTAGCTACCATCGACCGATCATTTCATGCATCCAAAAAAAAACCTGAATCATGTTTTTTAACTTGCCAACATGCTGCTGTAGCAGAAAAGATATACAATGCCCGGGTTCGCGAAAATATCTAAAGCTATATGAATAGTTTTGTGTTGTTTTAATACCTTGTGAAAAAACAACTGATGCGACAACGACCCAACGTATCCGAAAATTGTTGGATACGTGTATAGCCTATGGGATATGTTCTCAAGCGTAAGGAATCACTGTCGTCAATCATTCATAAATGCATCAAAACAACATCGATATTGCTGAAATGAGTTCAGTATTGCAAACTTGCATCAAATGATATGCAAACTTATAGCAAACCAGAATCAAGGAAATTGATGCCATCTTACTGATTCATTGCATCAGCATCAGCTGCGTTGCGGATCAAATATTTAACGTTATCTATCAATCAATTGGATCGACTCAGGTAAATTACTTAAATTTAACGCTTTGATATATTTGATTTATATCTATATTTTTTGCTCCAATCTAGAAATGTATCTACTATCAACACTACAGAAACCCTACAAAGCGATAAAGAGCCCTTCTTTCCAATTTTGAACATAAGGTACATTGAAACTTGTATTATAAAAGATTTGTTCGTTGAGCCCTGAAGTCACCCTGGGGTCGCCCCAAAGCGTTTTTTGAAAAACCTGAAGTCACCCTGGGAAAAAATTCTATGTTTTTTTGAAACCTGGGATCGCCCTGAAGTAGAACTAGGTATTTTGCTGTGGCAAGTTGAGGTAAAGCAAAAACTGCGAAAGTGACATGAGTTGTTATGCATATGTTTTGTTGTGGATTCACGTGCTGCAGGTTATTGTTTATTGTTGGAAAACAAATTGAAAGAATATACAAATTTAATTTAATGCTAATATATAGCAATACAAAATGGAAAGGGTAGAAGTTGTTTTTATTCATATTTAAGACATATTTGAAACAAATTTTAAGTTTTAATTATCTATTTTTTTTTGCTTTAAATGATAACAGCCCTTCAGCGTTGAGAACCGAAAAACCCATTTTTTTTGACAATTCTTAGGGTTGTCAAGAAAACCTGGGTCAACCCTGGGTGAAGTTCAACGAACGAAGCTAAAGTTAAACTCATATTTTTGAGAAGTTCAAAAAAAGGAATTGTTATTCTGATGTCATAATAAAGTTTTTTGTCCAACCTTTCACATGTAACTGTATGAGGAAAGAAGGGTTAGAATTAAATTAAATAAGCTATTTTTGGCATAAAAATATTTACTTCCAATGATGAATTTCAATGATAGTATACATAAAAACTAATAGTTACCTCTACACAACATTGTCCAGATGTACTATTTATGTAGGGGGGAACTTATGCCACGTTTTGTAAAATTGTTGATAAAAACTTTCCATTAATCTCAATCGCAAAGTATATAAATCTATATAAATCTACATATATTCATTTGTTTTAAGAATATCTTCATGAGAAGCACAGTTGCTTGATTGTAAGATATTTAAGAAAAATATATATATTTTATTTTCTGCCGCTGTTACACAAAGTGCAAACCTTTATAATGGCGATAGGCTAAATTAAGGAGGTGGGTGTAATGTGTAATACGTCCTCTGTAATACGTAATACGCTTGGGCAAACGTTGATGTTTACACATCTTAACCGTGAGTCCCGGCACTCACAAATTTTTTTTTGTGTAGGTTACTATTTGGATTTATTAAAATGAATGCTTGGGATAACGAAACGGGGATTTGGATAGTGCAGCGGTTCCATGCTTTGCAGTCCGTCATTTACGTCAATAGGAAGTTTGGCGGCACTCCCCACGGTGAATGGAGTATTATCAGGCTGGTAAGCATGTTTGCCGAATCTGGAAGCATCACACAAAGATAATCCATGAGACGGAACTGCACCCAGAGCAAGGCGATGTGTGCGGTGTGCAGTTTCATCAAGGTGCATTGTCGGTGTAACAGTAACCGTCACTGGGGACCACTATTTAAGTCGCTGAACTGCGCCGAAGTAGTATCCCTTTCAGCAGAATTTGGTTCCGGCAAGATGGAGCAACTGCAGACATAGCTAGACGGGCTATGGTGGAGCTGCACCGAAAATTCCGAAACAAATTTATATCCAGAAACTCGACTTTCCGCTGGCCGAAGAGGTCACCTGACCTGGCTGCAGCAATTTGTTTTAATTGGATTATGTCAAAAAAGAGGTGTACAAAACTAAAACAAGGAATTTGACTGAATTGAAGCAGTCGATTAAAACGATAAATGAGGCGATTCAACCCTTCAGGTTTCAATAAAAAAAAATTTGGTCAGGTGTCGCATATGCGTGAATGGGCGTGGAGGTCATTTACTGTGTATCATCTATCATCATCTATATTCTAATTGCATTTTGGTGTGGAAGATTGAAACACTATAGATTAGCAGTGTCTTTTGGAAAGTTCCAGAACCTCTCAACCTGCCAAGGTATCGGTACCTACGGCTTATTAAACAACCCTAATACTATATTTGGGATATTCGAGGTCACCCATATTAGAGGATTTGATCACTTAATTTGTGGGGTATTCAAAAATCAGTACGCCATATTAATCGCCTGTGGATGACCAATTACTGAAACCAACTGACCTTTTGTGACCAATTAGATACCTTTTCGATGGCATACTTTTTTTTAGAATATTCCACATATAGGTTGCTAAGATCCCGAAGACTCCAAAACACACTACTCACTACGGTGTTCAAACAGAGTCAGTACAGAGGAAAATACACCATAGAAGAAAATTGAAATTCGATTTAAAAGTACAAGCTCGAAGATAATTAGGAACACTAAGCTATATTCCAAATCTCCGACCTAAGTTACGTATGTTAACAATATCTTGTTCGTAATATCATGTAACTGAACGCTCATATGGAAAAAAAAGTAGAATAAGATTTTTGTAGTAAATATAATCTATAAAGTGAGTATAAATTATATTTTTCGACAATTTCGGCATTTAAAAGTGAAGGGCTTAAACCGGTGTTTGCCACTTTTCACCAAAGTTTTGTAATTATGATTTCTTCAAAATGATTGCCAATAGGAAAAAAAGTGTAATGGATTCTTATACAGTCACAAAATATATAGATTCGCTGGCTATAATAAAGGGTTTTCCAATAAGAGGTGTTTTTTTGATATTCAAAGAAAAATGGCATTTTTTGAGATAAATGATCGGATGTTTATTTCATCATAAAGAGGAAGGTATGTCGTTAATAATGGAACACAACATCAGCCAAATGGCCGCCACGACCACGCTTACAGGACCATATCCTTTTCATGAAATTTTCCATAACCAAATCGCAAAGTGGCTGCCCTATGTCCTCGATAGCCTCACGAATTCCATCTTTGAGGTCTTGAATCGACGCTGGGCTGTTGGCGTAGACCTTATCTTTCACGTGGCCACAAAGGAAGAAGTCGCAAGGTGTTAAATCACAAGATCTCGATGGCCAATTGTGATCACCTCTTCGAGAGATAACACGGTCCGGAAACTTTTCCCGTAAAAGATCGATGGTTTCATTGCTTGTGTGGCACGTAGCGCCGTCTTGTTGAAAGTAAACGTTTTCCAGATCAATACCATTCAATTCCTGCCATAAAAAAATCATTAATTATCTCTCGATAGCGCAATCAATTGACCGTAACTGTTGCTCCAGCCTCATTTTCGAAAAAGTAAGGTCCAATGACCCCGCCGGACCATAAACCGCACCAAACAGTCACGCGTTGAGGATGGAGAGGCTTTTCAACAATAACTCTTGGGTTTTCCGAGCCCCAGATGCGACAGTTTTGCTTGTTGACGTAGCCTCCGAGGTGGAAATGGGCCTCATCAGTCAAGATGATTTTCCGGATCATTTTCATGCATTTCAAGGTCCCAATCAGCAAAGACACGAAGTTGTTGATGATCAGCCGGCTTGAGTTCTTGTGTTAACTGAACTTTATAAGCCTAAAGACTCAAGTCTTTATGCAAAATACGGTGTAATGACGTTTGTGGAATGCCTAATTCCAAAGAACGACGAGGAATGGACAAACCTGGGTTTTCTTCAACACTTTGGGCTACAAGAGCAATATTCTCAGTTGTTCTTGAGCGACGTGCACGGGTTTTATTCTTCACATCACTAACTTGTCCCAACAGCTCGAATTTGTCCACCAATTTCTGTATTGCGGTCCGACAAGGTGCTTCACGACGACCCAAAAATGTTTTAGTTTTACGAACCGTCTCTGCCAAATTTTCACCATTTTTATAGTGAATTTTAATAATTTCAATGCGTTGTTGAAGCGTGTATCGTTCCATTTTTATTAATGGCGTAGTTTCTACTTGTCAAATGTAAGAAGATGACAGCTTCAAAAGTGACAGCTACCAAAATAGCGGGCTATTCAAAATAACACCTCTTATTGGAAAACCCTTTATTTCGATCAAGCTTACTTTGTTTAATAGTTGTAAGCGAAAAACCTGTATTTTCGACATTCGACCCTTTTGAAGCAGCAATATCTTGAAACTGATCGCCCGAATGCAAAAAAAGTGATATAATATATTTTTTTTTGTAGAAAATATCATCACCTGTAAATTGAGCATAAATTATTTTTCGAAAATTTCACGATTAAAGAGTAAATAGGAAAAAAAACAGTACTTTTTACTTTTGACCAAATTTAAAAAAACAAATTACATAATTCTTTTAGGGAAAAAAGTGAATATTTTCCTGTAAGGTAGCTATCACATACCTAATGTAAAAACATTGCATTCAGTTGTTTTCGGTAGTTGGTATGGACAGCTTAGGAGTTATATGGAAAAAACAGGCATTTTCGTCATTCTAGGTTTTTAGAAATTGAGATACCTCCTAAACGATCAGTCGTAGGAAAAAATTGTTTGAATCTTTTTTGTTGTTGATTTCATGATCTACATGTTTTGTATGACATGCATTTCGATAAAATTTACAGTTCACAAGTTATATGCGAAGAACATTTATGCGACATGCGACATTTAATTTTGAAAAACTTTTGACGCATACAAGAGATTTTTGTCCACATTCTACCACGCCTACTTTGTGTTAATTTGAATTTTCGTCTTATTTAACGTCTCTAAAACAGCTGCAATTTTTGTATTAAACTGTCTTGAACTGTAATTAAATTATTTATTTTTTTTTTTTTGAAATCCAGCTACTAGCTACTCACTTAAAGGCACCTGTACCTGTGTAACCAAGTCAATTATAATAAACTGCGTTTCAGGTTTTTCTCACAACAAATCATATAACAGAATTAGGTATTTCACGTTTTAAAAAAAAAATATTGTCTTATTTTTGGGTTATTCGCGTATATCTTTGCCATGGTTAGACCGATTTTGTTATAAATTTTGCAATGTGATGATTCTCAAATTAATGCACTTCCGATCTCGGTCGCAAGATAACTCATTTAAGAATACCAAAAAAAAAAATAGGAACTGCATTCTTCCTCAACAATTAACCGATATACTAGTTCATGAGTTAACGTGGGTTGATTTAACTCACATCTAACTGGCTTCAAATATCTTTTAGTTAAATCGTAAGATTAAAAGACAAAATTTGATATTTATGTTATGCAAGGAGCGATTGTATAATTAATTTCCGATGTCAGTTGGATTCATCAGATGACTAGTGAGAGGGCCTTGTCAATACCCAATTTTCATTAAGTCAACAAGTCCAATTAAATAATTCCAAGTATTCTACTTGGCTGATGTGTTATTTCAGTAGGATATAAAATTTGCCTGACAAAAACTTTCATATAAAATGATTTTTCATTAATTCTATCAACATTCATTCACTCATTCGTTTAATACTAAGACTCCAATCACAAAACAAAAATCTTATACCTATGTAGACGAAGATGTATACTTACATATCTACATTATAATGCTTAGATAGGAAGGTATAGCTAATTTCGGCTCAAATAGTTCAGTAGGTTTGTTTGTTCTTATATTTGTAGGTATATACCCATCCTGTTATAATTGATGTGGTAAATGTAGCTAATTGTGTATATATTGGAAGTTAATTACCCTCATGTGTGAGCCTTTCAATCCGCCTCTTAGTCATATATCGCATTACCAGATGTCAATCAACTATTGGTTTAACACCATATTTGTCACAGTATAGTTAATTTTGTCAGACAATTACAGAAGAATAAATACATAAACGAGTAGCTAGGTACAATACAGAAATCCAGGGAAAAACATTCCCACAAAATAGGCTAAGGCTATTTCATTGTCATCATCTGTCATCGTAACAGCAGCACTTTTCTGTAAATAGCATATAATTGCCTTTTTCTAAAATTCCTGTACTCTGAGTTGGTAGAGATGATTGGAATCAGCATCAGAAAAGAAATACAGCGCACTGTGGCGCTCTCGCTGGCTCGCTGGCCGACTAGAAGAGATGTGCGTCGCACCGTCATCATAACTCTTTGTCAATCTGCACTTCCGATATCTGTCAGTTTGGTTGTGTTGTCTGTTGTGCGATGTGCGATGTACGATGTGATGTGAAATTTTAAAAGATGGCCCCCAAGATTGATTGACTGTCATTATCTGTCAACACACTCAACGAATGCTCTAACTCTTTTCGAAACGAACAAAAGCATTGCAAGATCTTTGCTAATCTGTTGTTGTTTTTTTTTTTTTTTTTTTTTCTGACGAAATGATTTTTTATATTTTCTGTAGTGTTGGTTCAAATAAAAAAACTGTTTATTCAGAATTACAGAAAAAGATACAAATTCATACCAAAATATGATTATGGAAATGTAAGCAGCGAGGGTGAGGCGATGTTGACAGAAATTTTATTTTATTTTATTTAATTTTTTTCGTTCGCAAAAGTTCGATGATTTCGCAACGAAAATCAATTTCAACTGCATATAGTGTCCGGGGGAGATGAAGAACTTGTGAAGGAGAAGGAAGATGTCATCTCGATATACCAAGTCTTGATTCCGGGCCAGAGATGAATAAGATGCAGAAAACATTTCTCGAGAAAAAGTTGTTTATCCGAGACTACATTTGGTTGCTGCTCCATCGTTTTCGTTTTTTGTGTGTGATGCTCATTTCGTTCTTGGCTTTTTTTATTTATTTTATTTATTTTTTTTTTTTTTTTATACGACGACACTTTTATTAAGTCTTGCACATGTCAATTCCAATTGACTTGACGACCGACCGACGTAGAAAATAAAGAGGAAGACGAAAACAACGACATCGAGTTGGAGAGAAAAAAGAAGATGATTTCTTCAGTTACTATATCATTGCTTAGTTTGTATATGTCATCATCAGGAGCATCATCATCATCATCATCATCATTCGCACAATGGCATGGCAGTGCACGCAATATTCTTTTTTTTTGGTCGGGCATTCACTTTGACGTTTGAGATGAAAACTGTCATCTTACAGACACACAACCACGCAATAGATTTATATCGTTCTTTAAAGGAGCATCTATAAACAAGGACGTAGCTAGGAAAATATTTCGAAGGGGAGTTCAAAAATAGAATTTTTGTTCAAAACAGACCCTTATTTAGACTTAACGTGTAAACTTGAAGTTTTTGAGTTATTTTGATTGTTTTTATCTCATATAATGAATGAATGAATATTGAAGGGTAATTGCACTGAGACCTAAGGATCTATTGTGAACCTATATCTAGGGCCAGATGATCTTGCTCATTCTATATTTCTTTCTCCAGATTTATATATTTTAAGGAATTTGAGTATCTGGAGTATTTTCAAAGAGGAAAATTCGCTCAATTCTATCTCGTATTCTCCCAGATCTTTTTTTGTATGCATAAGTGCATAAAATTTGCCTAGTATTTAGTTCCGCGCCTTCTCATAAGTGTTGCAGAATGTGCATGTGGGAGTGTTTTCTATGCCAACTGAGAAGACCCGTAATTGCTTTAAGGTTGTTCCAACTGAAGCTGATGCAGTTTGGTTATAATTCCCGAGTAATAGTTTTTCCTGCCTCAGCTTGTCACAGGAGTTTTTGGATCTTTTGGCCTCCTCCTCTTTTTTGATTTTGTTATTAATCACGTTTTCTCCTATACCGCAATGGGGCTCATTAAAGAGGTTGTTGCACCTATTTTTGCTAGGGAGTCTGCCTTTGGATTGAGACATTGTTGTACTTGCCAAGTTCGTTTAATCTGTTCACACACTCCCACACCAGCTTAGAGCTGATGGCGTACGATGTCAGTGCTTTAAATCCGGCTTGACTGTCTGAGATAATGGAAATGTTTTGGTTGCCGATATTTTCTTTCGAGAATACGATCTGCACATTTCGCTATGGCATGTAACTCCGCCTAGTAAATTCTAGTGGACTGTCCCATCGGTATGCGAGTTTGGTTCTAGGCCCAAAAATTCCAGCACGAGTACCTTTCGTCGTTCTCGATAGTGTTCCATTTGATGGTATATATTTCCTTTAAGTATGTCTTTCGGTTCACTGTTTCACCTACCCACTTTTTCTTGATACATACATAAATCCGTTTTGAAGTTTAATGAAGTTATACTTTTTAATCATACCATCTCTAGGAATGTCAATATGATTTGTAACTGTCGACTTTAAAATGCAGTCTTTTTCTTCAAGACCTATGCTCTTGTCAGTCCCAGACTTAGCTTGATACGTTGGTGATGGACCTTGATACGTTGGTGATGGTCTGCTTCAGTTAATTTGTGATGTTGAACTACCTCATAGAGTACTTACACTTCTGTTCTGGGTATACTGTCATGGGCGGCTTTATAGCCTAGGTAGTATGAAAAAATAATAAAACTTAGAAAATCTTTTTTATCTGTAGCTCAGGGCAAAGCTCTGATCAATTGTTGATTTTTTTGGATGGAGCCACATGCTGATATTTTCCAATATAACTCGGGGAAACATATAAACCCCGATGTATCCATAAAATGGCTACGGCCTTGTCTTTGACAGAGATAATGTCATTGTAGAAACAAATCGCTTGAGGTGGGTGGATGAATGAATGCTGAACGTTTGGTATGAGAAAAATCACTCGAAGAATGTGATATCAACTTCGGGGATTTTCCTCTCTCCTCTGACAGTTGCTAGCATCCCCTTAAAACCCATTTCTTTCAACTTTGTGACTTCAGAAATAAGAAAAAAAATATATATGTATTTATATGCATAGTTTTGTGGAGGAACATTATAGTACAGTATATCTATCTATAAAAGTTCATATGTCAAATGCACTTGGCACCAAGGACAACCATGCTCTTAGCGATCTTATTTCTTTATCGCATGTACATCGTCTTTTGCATTACAGTGTAGTTGCAAAAAAAGGATATCAATTTAGATGACTTTGTAATGCTCAATAAAGTCAGCATTAAAGGAGCATAATATACACACACAAAGTTCCACTAACAAACACCCATGATTGGATTGAATGTGGATTTTTGGTTGAAGAACAAAAAGATATATTCATTTTATTCAATTGTGAAATCGTGTTTCTACAGAGCGATGGAAGGAATTTATCGGATATGTATCTTCTTGTAAATTCACTGAGGAATATAGGAGTAGGTTATTATTGGATTAGAGTTTGTGTGATGTGATTGTTGTAAAGTTTAAAGAAAGTAAATACTTTTCGAAAGTTATTCAAGTTTCTGTGTTGCTTTAGCTCTTTTCCAAAATGTTAAACACATTTGTGGAAGCAAATCAGGATGAGGCCAGATTGACACTGAAGTGCCGATACCGATGCAGTCTCGATAAGATAAAATATTTTTAGCGCGAGAGCATATCGATGATGGTATAAAAATACGCAATCTGTCTTGAGCAGGATTTTTTGTATCTTATTAAGACTAGTAGCGGAATCGACTATATGATGTAAATATGGCGTTGAGATGCGTGGCTTATTGAATACTTGACCTTTTTATGGTAAATATTTTTTTGTATCAATTTTTATAACGGGTGTTTTTTTTAGAGGCATAGAAGTTGTTGTTTTATTCCATTTCAAAGTTGTATGCCTTTAAAAAAAAACACCTTTTATAAACTTATAACTAGTTTATAGTCATTGACATAACTCATGCTTCCGAAATTAAAGTTTAAGATCAAATGACTCAGTGAATACGGTTAGTGTTAATATTTTTTTATTTTATTTTATTTTATTTATTTTATTTATTTTATTTATTTTATTTATTTTATTTATTTTATTTATTTTATTTATTTTATTTATTTTATTTATTTTATTTATTTTATTTATTTTATTTATTTTATTTATTTTATTTATTTTATTTATTTAATTTATTTAATTTATTTTATTTTATTTTATTTTATTTTATTTTATTTTATTTTATTTTATTTTATTTTATTTTATTTTATTTTATTTTATTTATTTTATTTCTTTTATTTCTTTTATTTCTTTTATTTATTTTATTTATTTTATTTATTTTATTTATTTTATTTATTTTATTTATTTTATTTATTTTATTTATTTTATTTATTTTATTTTATTTTATTTTATTTTATTTTATTTTATTTTATTTATTTTATTTTATTTTATTTTATTTTATTTTATTTATTTTATTTATTTAATTTATTTTATTTATTTAATTTATTTTATTTTATTTTATTTTATTTTATTTTATTTTATTTTATTTTATTTTATTTTATTTATTTTATTTCTTTTATATCTTTTATTTCTTTTATTTATTTTATTTATTTTATTTATTTTATTTATTGTATTTTATTTATTTTATTTTATTTATTTCATTTATTTTATTTATTTTATTTTATTTTATTTTATTTTATTTTATTTTATTTTATTTTATTTTATTTTATTTTATTTTATTTATTTTATTTATTTTATTTCTTTTATTTCTTTTATTTATTTTATTTATTTTATTTATTTTATTTTATTTTATTTTATTTTATTTTATTTTATTTTATTTTATTTTATTTTATTTTATTTTATTTTATTTTATTTTATTTTATTTTATTTTATTTTATTTTATTTATTTTATTTTATTTTATTTTATTTATTTTATTTTATTTTATTTTATTTATTTTATTTTATTTTATTTTATTTTATTTTATTTTATTTTATTTTATTTTATTTTATTTTATTTTATTTTATTTATTTTATTTGGCCATCAAGCACCGTCTGCAACACTATCTGTGTCGTTTTGTGTCGAATTTTGTTGAGCACGGGACAGCGGGAGATCGTCGACATGCCGTCATCAAAGCCCTAGAAGTTGAACTGGTTGAAGCGGTAAGAGAGTGTTGCCGAGATTCATTTTGGATGATTTGCATTTGTTTACGTATAAAGTCCTCGAAAGTCGCTCGAATGGTTGACACTAGAGGCCCGATCTACACTCTCTGGCGGCCGCGTTGAAAAGCAAAATTGCCGCATTTGGGAAAGGGAAATTCACACGAGATCCATGAAACACCATGCTTGACCAAAAAGTGGCGTTTGCCCTCAAAACCATCATGGGGTCATTTTTCTCCAGAGAAGGCGAAACAGTCGAGGGGAATCGATATCGGTGGATTTTGGCTCATAATGTCTACCCACACATATATGAAAACAAATCGTGGCGATTACTGGTTTCAACATGACGGTGCGTCATGCCACACTGCAAATCAAACAATGCAGTTTCTGCAACGACAATTCCTTTGATGTATCCTGTCAAAAAATGGCGTCCTTGACTGATTACCCAGATCTCCAAATTTGACCCTTCCGGACTTCTTTTTGGGGGATTATTTGAAAAGCAAAATGTACGCGCGTAAGCCTCAGACAAACATTCGTTCCGAAATCATTGCTATACCGCCCGAAATGCTCGAAAAAAGTGATGGAAAACGCAGCAAAAAGGCGCATTTTGCTTTGGCCAATATAGAGGCGGCCACTAGTTCAAATAAATTGTAAAGGCCAAATTAAATAAAAAAAAAAACCTCAATACTCACATATACCGACATAAAAAAAAGATGACGCACACTGTATACCGGAAACCTCTTAGGAATTTCAACCATAGTTTTCCTATAAATTACTGTATTGGTAAGCTTGTTAACTGTCGCATCATAAATATTTGTTACTTCTGCATACTCAGCTTGTACATAAAAACCACAAGAATCCTCCTACCTAATTGTTTGTTTGTTAAGGTATTCCGTTATTCAATAAAACAATGATGTTCTCTTCCTTTTCGAAAGAACCTAATCCAAGATCTGGTGGTATGTATACTTGTTTATGGGGATTTGGTGAGTCCATAATTGCTTCCAGCCACTTCATGTCTTTTGATTTTCAATTATGTTCCTTAAGAATCATAAAGCCAACTAAAACTAAACAAAAGGAAATTGAAAAACACACTGATTGGCATCTGTATCCTCTTTTCCATGTCCTCAGTGGCTTCGAACTTCTATACCAGACGGAAAGAACGTTGGTGTTCGACACCGGAACTCTCGCCAGCCGCCGCCACCGCCCGCGCTCCAAACAAAATAAACAAGACGAGCGAGGGGTCGGGGAGAGGTGTTGATTTGTGTGGGGATTGTACCTACCTAATTCCTCTGTCCAACCAACCGAGTGGATGCGTAGCTTTGTGTGATTGTTTTGTAGGTACACACAGTCAATGAGCCAAATTTACCCAAATAAAGCAAATAGGACCACAACAACAACAACAAAAACCATCCACCTGGAAAATATCAACTCGTGATATCTTAAATCTTTCACCAGCCACAAAACATGCATTTGCAGCAATGTAACATCGTCTATAGTATAGAAGGACAGAACTTTTATAGTATGGACGGTAGAGTTGCATTTTGATTTTAATCAAAACTTTAATGAAAAGATTAGGTATCGTTGGAGAGGACAATAATTGGAGTTAACCAGTAAATGTCATAAAGTGATAAAGGTTGAAATTTTCAAGACAAAAATTAAATCACAGAAATAATGTTTTTCAAAGTTTGCACAAAGCGCAATGGAAAAAAATCGCTCAAATTGAAATCAATTTCGGTTGTTATTAAAATTAGGGGTATGGGAAAGATCAATAGTTGGTGAGAATTTTAAGTTCGGACACATTTTTTAATTTTCAAACAACAAATATTGTTTGCACTAATTTCTGGCGTACATTTTAAAACAATTTTTCTTTAATAATGCTTTCGGCGGCACTGTCACAATTGAGTGCAGCTTTTGTATGTCTGAGTATACTCTCTGGCACGTCTGTACGATTACACTTTTTATCGGTCAAACATAGGGTTTTAACATATTCGGGTTCACAGCAACTCGAATAAGTCGATATTGGTGCAAAAATATTCTCATTTGCAACCTCACCCACCAGACTACTAACACTCCCAAATCTATCCAACACCCATGATTCACCCATTCAAATCCAAAAATAAAAGAAGGAACTTTCTTTGGCTTTGGTAATGGTGGATGACCTAGTTTCGCATTATATACCCGAGCCAGCATTTTGACTATTTGTGGATATTTCCTGAGCTAAATTTATCGCACAGATGTGATATGGGGATTTTGTTTTATTATTTTTTTTTTTTGTTTCTGTTTTTTCGGGTGTGCTGTGCATTCGGGTGTTTTTGTTTGATAAACTCTGAAAACTGAATTGTGCCTTTTGGTGTATGTTGGCTGGCGTTGTTTGGCGGAGGCGGAGGGGGTGGGCAAAGAGAGTCAAGATATTTAAATTTGCTGATTAGTAAATATTTTTTTGTACTATAATGCGTGCCTTGAGATATTTTGTTACTCTTCCGGCTTCATAAAGGCGCCTATTCATACAGGGATTTTGTATTTCACACATATACTTATGTATATTTATCATGAGTTATGTGATGACGTTGCGAGCTCAAAAATAGCAAATCAGTAAAGTCATGAGTGGATCTATTGTGTAAACACATAATGTGCAATGATACTGCGTGGGAAAAATGGGTCAATTTAGGATGCAAAATCATCTGTGAATTGTGGAAGTGCGGGATTTCTGATTCTGATGAAAGGATGTCATCAGTGGAGAAGAGTTGAATAGACAATTTTGAAAGTGTCAAATGGAATATAAACGTGGTATTTTATTCACATAAACCTAATTCACTGGGTTTTAGATTTAAAAGCCGCGAGTTTTATTTTTTTTTTGTTTTAAGAACATTGCAATGAATGAAAACTGGTTCTTTTTGGTTTCTAAGCAGTTAAATGAAAAAAATAGCAGACTCAAACATTTATTAATAGAAAAGCTTTAAGATATGTTTTTACATGCAGAACGATTAAAAAGTCTATCTGACCCACCCTGTACCATTTATTTTTTTATCTGTGGAGGAGGGGGTCTCTAATAAGTTACTTTTTTTCACCAAAAATTAGTTTCGGTTATTAGTTTTTTTTTTTCCAGAGTCCTGGTCCAAATTTTATTGAATGAAGGTGATTTCTAGGAAATACTTAAGACGTCTAAGGAAGGAATTTTGGGCTTGAAGTTTGGAAAGCAAAAACGTTCCATTTGATAGAATACTTCGTAATCCAGACAAAAAAGGCAAACAAATGTGCAAACTTAGACATATTTCGCATAGAGCTGAAAATTGGTCAGACCTTTGAATACTTATTAAAATTAACTGAAAAAAGTACCCATCAATCCGACATCTGCAAAATTATTAATCTTAATATATAAAACAAAGCCGTTTTAGTTACACTTACAACTCAAGAACGGCTAGACCGATTTTAATGATCTTTGATTTTTTGGATTCGTCTCCGCCCCGAATAGCATTAACTATAAAAAATATTGGAAACATTCACTTTCTAGGGTGAAATGGGGTAAAATGAAAACGACGTATCCGATTAAAAAAATTCTACCTGCGCTTAAAAGATTATTTTTAGGAAATGGCTTCAAGGTATTTTTTTTTTAAATTTCAATTTGTAGGGTTGATTGGGGTAAGAATAAAAAAAAATGGTCCGATTTAAGAAATTCTTCTTTTGTTTGAAAGGTTTTTTTAGGAAATGGCTTTAGGGTTATTCTTTTTCAAATTTTATTATTTGTAGGGTTAAATCGGGTGTTTGAAAGGTTATTTTGAGTGGATGGCTTTAGAAATTTCCTTTTTTTAATTTAGTATTTAAAGGGTGTAAAAACAAAAAATGTTATCCGATTTCAAAAATTCTGTTTGTGTTGGAAAGGTTATTTTTAAAAAATTGATACGTAGATATAGAGTGAAATGGGATAAACACAAACAAATTTTTTTTGATTACAAAAATTCATTCTGCGTTGGGAAAGTATTAAAGGTTAGATAATAATAATAATAATAATAAAATATTATTCGATTACAAAAATTAGCTTAAATATATAAATCTATACTTTCTTTGTAATTTTTATGCGAAGCTTAGGCCTGTCTACCCGTGCGAAGCTGGGCGGTTCAGGTTAAAGGATAAATTTCAAAAAGATCGGTTTTTCGTATATTTTTTTCTTATACTAGCAATCGTTTAGATGATATTGTGATTTATAAAAATATGCATGACTGGATCGCACGAACTTGCTCTTCTAAGCAACTTTGTTGTTTGATTTTTTCTTCAGTTTGCACTTTTTTTCAAAAATTTTAAATGCAACTTTGTTTGAATTATTAATAAGCACCAGAAAGAAAAGAAAGCGAAAATTTATTTTATTTAGCTTTGAAGAAATAGTTGCAACTGCCTCACCCCCCTTATGCGCCTAGGTAAAGCGTTCCACAAACGAATAGCGTTGATAAAGAATTGTCTCTCCGAAGCTTAACAGGAGTAACGCGGCAGAATGAGTTGATGAGTTCTATTTGAGAAAGCAAACTGTATCCTATTAAATAAACTACAGGGTTGTTGCGATTGAATAACATTGAACAGCAAAACGAGAGTACGAAAGCGCATAAACTGCTCAAAGGATAATTTGTAAATCTGGACCGAGTAACTAGAAATGTAGTCGAATCTGCGTAGCCCAAAAATATAACGTACTACGTTGTTGAAAGCAACATTTCATCTTCGCCTGCTTATTGAATCACAGTTACAGAATATTTCACAACCATATGGGTATAGGTAAAACCAGCGTCTTAGCCAATAATAAACGTGTTTTTTTAAAGGGGTATAACATTAGGTAGGCCAGAGCGTACGTAAAACACCATACATTTTTTCCAACATTGGCGTTGATGTGTGTATCCCAGGATAATCTGTTGTTTAACAGCATGCCAAGATTACGAGCGTTTGGCACATAGGCGAGTGGTAAATCATTCAGATATAGGTTAGGAAAATAATCTAAACTTAAGGCATTCTTAGCTATTATAAGGCATTTGGATTTCAAGGGATTGAGATGGAGATCATTGCGTATTGACCAGTTCGAAATCTCTTCGAGGTCTTTATTAATCATGTATACGCAGTCCTCGATCAGGCCTAGAGCACAACTTTTATGGAGTTCAACATCGTCGGCGTACATTTGAATCGATGATCTAGTCACTATGTCAGGTAGTTCGTTTATATATAATGAGAAAAGTAAAGGTCCTAAAATCGAGCCTTGGGGTACACCTCTTGAAATTGGCAGAAAGCAAGATGTTTGATTGCCAACACTCACACATTGCTTTCGGTCACGGAGATAGGATGAAATTAGAGTCACTGCAGTAGGTGATAGACCATATTTATTTGCAAGTTTGTAACACAAATTGTCATAATCAACGGTATCAAACGCTTTGGAAAAGTCAAGTAGAACCATAAAGGTAACTTGGTCATCATCAATAGCTCGTCTGACGTCTTCAACAATGTTTGTAACAGCAGTGGTGCAGCTGTGCTTCTGACGGAAGCCAAATTGATTATTTGACAGGATTTTTCGAGAAATTAAGTGAACATTTAATTGTTTTTGGATAAGTCTTTCGAAAACCTTAGATAGAAATGGAAGCACTGAGATAGGTCTAAACTCACTGTTACTACCAATTTTAGGGACAGGAAGTACTTTCGCGAATTTTCACTGGTTTGGATATAAACCCGTCATAATAATAGTATTTAATATATGAGTTAGAGTAGGTAAGACAATCGGAAAAATAATCTTTAGAAATATTGGGTGAACTATATCAATACCTACAGCATTGGATTTAATCGAGAAAACTCAAGCAATGGCGGTAAGCATCGATAGCGGCTGTTCTCTGAGATCTCAGATACCCTTGGTAGGGTAGGAAGAGGTAAAGATATAAAATTCTGGTTGATTGAGTTGACATCAACTTTTTCTTGTATCGTGGGTTGTTTCCCTATACCTAAAGCCTTCAGGTTATTCCATAGTGTTCGACCGTTGATTGTGGGACTAAGCTTTTTCTTGTATAAGTTAGTTTTAGCAGCTCTTATTTTCTTCACAACAAGGTTTCGAAGGCTCCGGAAAACCTGATGGTGAATTTCCAATCTAAAGCGTTTCCAGATCTTATATGCGTGGTCTCATTGAAGTAAAAGAGTTCGAATGTCGTTGGTAAACCAGTCGCGATCTCGTTCATCTGTGCAAGTAAAATACTTTAACGTCTTACTTACTCGTCTAAGACTTTTAATAACTAAATCATTAATTAATCCATTTAACCATTATTCAGTAGAATGATTTTATTATAGTAGCTCTGTAGATTGGGCGGTTAAAACCAAATTAAAATAAAACAAGTTTTTTTTTGACAAACACCGATTCATGACATTTATGCTGTAAGCTGTTTTAAAGATGTACAACTTAATTGCATGAACTTGCTTAAGGGTTTAAGTAATGTTTTGTTAATACATTAACATTCTTAGGGCCAATTTATTCACACTCCCTTAAAAACTAGGTATAATGATATCATTAACAACACTCCAATTAGTTTTCTATTCATTCACTCCTCATTAGTTAAATGCTTCTATATAAATGTTTGTTTTTTTTTTTTTGTTATCTTAAGGAATTTTTTGTCGGATTACCTAGCATTTAAGCCCCAATTAGCGTTGACAGTCAATTCTCTATTTACTAATTTTGTTTGTAATCTGAAATGGCGATTAAGCAAAACAATAGCCGTAAAATTTTTAACTACATTCTTTGCAAATATAGAATATACTTTTCAGAATGTTTTTGATGCAATAAATCCGAGTCGAACCTTAAAATTTCTACATCACGTACATAGGTTTCGAGATATTGCAATCAAAAAATTCAAACTTTTTTTTTTAACTTTTAAATTGCAAATCTAAAACGCTCTACGTTCTCCAACAATTTCAAGGTCGGATTTGTATTAATTCCATCAAAAAACTCCATACAAGCATTTTCTATTTTTCCACCAAAATGTTCTTTAAATTTTCTTGAACTATGTTTTCCATATCAGATTAAAACAAAAAAAAAACAGAAGCAAACAAAAAACTGATTGTTAATACTAATTGAGAGTGAATAAATATTAACACCTCGTTTAACCTCCATTGTGTCTTAGTAGGTACATGGAGGCAACTTATCCCAAAAAAAAATCGTGAGGCTGAGGCTGGTATTTCTTCTAAAAATGAATTCTTAATGAAGATTCTATCATTAGCACTTTCTAACAGCGAAACTATCGTTAACATGGGTCAGGGTACACCAAAGTAAGCGTTTTCTTAAATCCACCATAAATGATGTCAAAATTTAAGAAAGACCTTTACTGCAAAACGATTTTCTTCATAGAATATACCCAAGAACCACACCCTTAAATACTTCCAACCAGATCCGGGACACCCTATATAAAGAACGCGGAATAATTGGTTCGATTTTTTGCGAAATAATTCGTTGGTATGGTATTCAAATTTTGGGCCAACTTTTGCGCCACCTTGTACAAGTTGCATTAGTTCGAAAGTTTCTTATTTTGTTTTTCAAAAATTTGAAATTCGTCGTATATGCGTTTTTTTTTTGCATGCCCGAAGGGATTTGGTTGGAAAACTGATATCGGGGATTAGCGACGCCATCGCAGCAACGAAGTTTCCATACAAACTTTCGATAAAAAGTAGGTACGTAATTTACGCCGGTAAAATAAGACAGTTTTTTCTCCGTGTTTAAGTTAAGAAGAATTATCTACGTTTCGCTAAGCCGAAAGGTGATTATAGTTGTGGTTGCATTTAACATGGAAATGACTTAGCTCCGACCGTTGTCGTTTTTTTCGACTTATTTCTTCCGGGCTAGTAAAAAACACACCTACTATTTAAATTTTGCGGAAAAAATGTTTCTACTAAATTCGAGTTTTCGAAAATACAGGGCAGAAGTGGTAAGTTTGCGCCGTTCTACATAAAATGTTAATTTATTTTTAATTAATATTGAAAATATTAGGTTTATTTTTTTTGGTAGATCTTGAGATCTAAATGAACTTTGAAATACATTGTTCCAAATGAATATCTTCTCCTAAATTGGACCCAAGAATGGAAATATTAATCTGTAAGCCGTTTTCACTTAAGTTTCCCAAAAAACGTTTGCTGCGTTTTTCTCTAATACGGGAGCCAACTCGGGACAGATATCAGGTATTAGAGACGCCATTGCCGTTTCCATACAAACTATCGATAACAAACACGCAATTCACGCTGGTAGCGAAGTTTTTTTCGGCGCTTATATTAAATCTCGAACATTATTTGAGTTAAGCTAAGCTTTTGTTTAGCACTGACCTGTCCTTTCGTCCAGTCTACTCGGGGATTGGAAATGAAAAATACAGCTACAGTAGGCTCTCGTTAACTTGAACACACGATAACTTAAACAAATAATATTTTTCTTTACGCAGTCTATAACTTCAACACACCATTTTTAAGTCTCCATACCTTGAATTTTTCCCTTAAGTACTCTATAAGTTGAACAAATAAATTTTTTACAAACTTTGTAACTTGAACCGAGTTTAATTTTTTGAATTTGGTACAAAACGCAAACAGTTTTTTTAAAGGGAAATCCCAGGAAATTTCTAAGGCTTTTTTCGCCAGAATTTCCGAGAATCTGATTTTCAAAATTTGCTGCGCAAGGCTAAGCAGTGTAAAAAACCGAATTTGTTTCCAATTCGTCTTAAAAACGTTATTTTTTTCATCTAAAATTAGGTTTGTTTGTGGAAATCTGTAAACATGTAAGGAAACAATTATTTAGCAATAATTTTAAATGCTATTTAATCTCATGAGCTCAAGCTAATTGTGTCTTTTCTTCCTTACAACCCATTTGTATCTGCAAAAATCCATCTACTCTTATATTTATCTTCCCGCATTATTCTCATACTTTCTTACAATCAAATCAACAGTTCAACACAATCGCGCCATTAGCATATGATTCTATGGCAGTAAACTTGTAAATTCGCTTAAAAAAGAAAATTACTTATATGCACACACAGTACACTCATCTTTCTCATTTGGTCTGCTGTGTGATATCAGTGCATCAATAATCAATTGTAATTCCATTACAAGTACTTTACATTCGCAACGCATCTCTGACTCAAGCTGAAAGGGGAGCACTTCAGTGCAACGAATTCGCACATTGTGTTTGCCATATCGCTTCCTCGGGTGCCAGTGCTGGTGGTATAAAGTCAGTGGCAGTTCGAGTGCAGCACCCGCCATCATCGCACAATTGCACTACTAATCTCATTGCAAGATACTCGCACTCACATCACACAGCATGCAGAGCCGCACATTTGTGCAAAGTGCATCAACCCTCCGAACACGAGTAAATAGACATACACACTACAATCTACCCCCTATTCCCCTAACCCCACCCACAACATTCAATTATAAGTACCCGCGCGTTCGTTGGTTTTCTCTTGCTCACGCTCAATCTAAATTTATTTTCTCGAGTTAATTTCCTGCAACTCGTCGTCGACCAGCAGTATAGAAGCAGCAACATGGTATCTTCACCCCCGGACCGACCAAACGCATCCCATCACCAGCCACCAACTCTCCTATCGTATCGCGATACCGTCTATGCCTGCAGTTGTAGGGAATTATTTTATTAATCTCCCATAATGGAAGTCGTCGTCGAATCGTTCACTTTCCGAAACGAGGAGAAAAGTCTGTGTTGATGTTGCTAAGGCGATCCCCGGAACCTGGAACCACCATATACAAACCACGCATGTAAGCTGTAGCTGTTGCTGTTGCTGCTGCTTCTGAATCATGGTTGCAACAAAACCATCGCTTCGCATCACGGTCTTTGTTCGCGCGGCCCTACTCGCTCAATATGGGTGCTTCTTATGGGGTTTAATTGATTGTATCTTTCGCCACAGCACTGCATTTGAGTTGTATAAGTTGCTTTTTAAGTATAAATACGAAGATATTTCGTCCTTAACGAACTGGAAAGGAATTGTTGAGAGCTGGAAGAGGCGAAGAGGGATGTTGTTTATTGCAGCATGTGTGGGCATAGGATCGCTAAATTATTTGATCTACTAGACATATATTGCACTAGGAGATGTTATTATTGAAGGTTTGAGTCTTTGTTTGTTTATTTAAACTTTTCAAAAATTTCTTCCTTATATTTATGCAAAATTTGTATTGGATGCTTTCTAATTGATCGGAAACAGGGATTCTGTTGGGGTTGCAAATGCCGGAATACTTTGATCAACTGCCTATAAAATGTGAGACTAAGAAGATGAATTTTACACAAGCCAGAGCTCTGTTTCATGAAAATCAACACTTGACTACTCATGACAAGACACTTTAACAATTGTCGACTTTTGAATTTTGATAACCTTGTTGTCAAGACGTGTTTAGCAATTTCGTCAACAAATGGCCCCCGAAATAATACTTTTTAAGAGATACCACAATGCAATTATGAAATTCTAGAATTTAGGGGTAAAACTTAGAATTTTCAGCAACATTGCTTAAAGTCCGAAATGTTTTCTTTTCATAATTCATTCCGGACTTAAGTCAACAAATTTATTGGATCATAGGAACTTGCGGGTGGACCACTTCGCGGATTCCAAGGATTGAATTATGAAAACAAAACATGTCGAAAAACTCAACCGATTTTGATGAAATTTTCAAACATCATAAGGGATTAATCGTCTACTGCCAAGCCTTCTTTTAGAAAAATTTAACAAAATTTTCAAAATAGATTTAATGTTCCTATTAGCAACTCGACATACAATTTCAGTTTTAACTTCAACCTTTTGGTTAATTCATGATAAAAAATAGTACAAGAAAAAAGAAATGGTCACAGATCCGTCAAGATCACGACAGGACCAAAAGTTTGTGGTGCTCAATCCTTATAATGTTTGTTTTCAATTAAAAATCTTCTGCCTCGAACTTAAGTTGTAAGTTGATATAATTTAAATCAAATCTTGATTCTCATTCATTTTAAATAACTTTGTGGTTCCACAAGGCAGGGACTTAGGTCCTCTTCTTTTAATTTTAACACAATATTTTGATAAAATTTTTAAGGCAATGTTATATTTCATTGAAAATTGATTTAATTTTTTGTATCGTGCTCATTTTTTTTTTTTTCATTTAATGTACTGAAAGATCGCTCTTCTGTAAATTTTGTGACGGGAATGAAAAGTCCTACAGACAGTGCTGTGAAAACAAAAACAAATTCTTCCGCATTTTTCAACACATCACACACATTGACTTTGGTCAAAATTCATCTTATTGTGGTTAAACCACATAACGTACTCGACAGAAAAAATATCCAGAAACGGTCCGTATTTATCAGATATTTTTTGAACAATCAAATTGAAATCGGATGAGTCCATGCTTTGTATATTTTTAGGAGATAAATGAACTATTGCATATGCGGATTGATTTGCTTTTGAAAACCGCTTTTTATGGAACATTGAAAAATCCAAGTAAGGAAAGAAAATTGATGTTCTAAAATAATTTTTGGGGTGAAGACAAAAGGAAATTGGATCGGTGAGTTTGTTTCTTTACAATTTTCGGGCAGCTCAATTCAATACCTGATTCACTCAAACATTTTCAATTGTTTTCTAAAGCATTTTGAAGAAATTCCCAGCATTCCCCCGATCTTCTTCAAAACGCTTGTAAATGATCTGATCTTTTACGCTTAATCAGTTCTAGTCAAATCTCTGTAATATATTTGCGACTAGTTCAAGTATCGAAAGGTAATGAGCTATTTTATGACCAAGCAGGCTAAAAAAGTCGAATTCGAACACGAGCAATAAAGTTGAAGGGCTCGTTGTTTTGTAACACGTTTTTCCTAGTCCCCCAGTTTTTGCAGTGCTTCTATTACAACGACTATTTTTCCCTGAGGAATCGTAGACTTTTGTATTTTGCTGTCTATATTCTTTCAAGGAACAGGAGGATGCTGGGAATATATTTTCTTCGCAAAGAACTGTCCAGGAATAAAGCAAATATTTCTTTTATCGTCCCAACGCCATTTATGTTTTCGGACACTTCGTTTACATCATTTATCACTAAAATTAACTTGTGTGCCTTTCGATTCAAATCTTGTATTCTTTACGAAAAAACGATAAAACTTATAGGTAGGTATTTATTCGACCTACATAGGTCCAGATTCAGAGGGGGCAATCTATGGAATTTGACGAAAAAAGTGTAAAAATTACCAATAAGTCAAAACTCCTTAGTAAGATCTGATAAAATGTTGGTAGACAAAATCGTAGCTCAGAGCCAGGAGAGGGCAAGTGCCCGCCCTTGGCCCCCTGTGGACGCCTATGGCTCCTATAATAAAATTGAGACTCTTGGAAAGAAATAATAATAGAGCTTTAAAATTGGTAGAAGACATTTGCAGCTCTCGAATCCAGTTCTTTTAAAAAACAGTTTTCTAGTGAAATCGCCAATAATTGCAGACCTCCTATAAAACCATTCAGCCCTAATACTCCCACCTATACGAACGCACTCTTAAGCCTAACTTTAGATGTACTTTAATAGAGATTTTTATTTTCAGCCGCACAACACGAATGTTAAACGATTTACGACTTTATCTGGATATAATTTTGTCTCTCTTTATATTATTCAGAATTTCAAAAGCAATGAACGTTAAGTAGTTCAGTGTAAGTGTGCTCATAGTATTTTCCTAGAAATGGGGTTTTTATTTCGGATTTGTGGAAATGTACAATCAAGGGGGTTTTCGACCTTCTTCGAAGTTAGTTGCTGTTATTCTTATACTATATTTTGTCGACGAGAGACAATTAAAAAAATTAAATTGCGCACACTTACCCCCAACAATTCCATCTATTTCTTTTCAAATCCATCCTTGTTTTCCTAAAGCAAGAACTGTTTTTTTTTAATAATTTTGAGGATAGTCAAAAATATGAAAAAATAATACTTATTCTATAGAGCCAGTGAAAAAGTGTTAAAAATGTTTAGTGACCCAACGTATATGCCCAGGACTGGATTTGAATACTCTAAGGGTCGTAATTGTCGAGAGCTATTAACGTAAATATTTATGAGCGCTCACAAAACATGAGTAATCCATACCACTTTTAAGTTATGACAGCGTTCTCACTAAAAAACTTATCCGCTTCTTTCGAATTTGTAGTTCTATGTTTTCTATGTTCTTTAGCGGAATTGCTAAGCTTATACCAAGTAAGCAAAGCACCTTCTGGAAAAACGCTATAAACTTTCAATATTCAATGGTTTATTGCTTAATTATTTTCCTTTAGGAAGTTGTGACAATTTCAAGGTGCAATGTTTCTTTTTGGTTTTTTTTTTTGCTGAATCCATGTTTTCTATGTTTATAAATTCATGAATTTAACAAATAAAAATACTGAAACTAAACAAAATAGAAAACATAAACTTAGCAACAAGTAAAAAACACATAGAAAACATAGTCGTAAACTAAGCAAAAAAACAAAAAAAAAAAACAAAAAAAAAAAACAAAAAAAAAACAAAAAAAAAACAAAAAAAAAACACATAAAACATCCTATGACAAAATTGAAATAGTCAGCGAATGTTGCTTCGCTTACACCTTGACATTATTGATATTAAGTGTATCATGGTTAAACATTCTGAACAAAATTTGGCGTAAACAATTTTTATACGAACAGAAGCTCGATGAACAAAAAGGAGGAAGAGAGGAGGATCACTAATTTCTTTTCCGAAGTTTAGGGAATATATTTGGTTGATGAACTAAGAACTCTTGTCGTCAATTTAAAACTGTGAATAAGTAAGGGTGAAGTTTCCTATGTTCATAGATACTGAAACTAATGCTCTAATCTTGATGTTGTAATGATAGCCCCATTTTGCTAACCTAAACTTCTAATTGTTTTAGATATTGAAAACATAATATTACCGCAATCCAAGGTTCTAATAACCTTAATTGAAGAAGCTTTCTTTATTTAAATATAAAATGACAAAACTCTGTCCAAATATTTATTTAAAAGAAACCAATAAGTTCAACTGAACAATAGATACTGTCACACCTGTTATCCATATGGTTTGCTTAAGCTCGCGCCTTTTTTTAATTTATTTTTTCATTTCAACAAAGTTATCGCATTTCAAAAGCAATTACTATCAAAGTTGTTTATCTATTTTGGAAACAAAATGTCAATGAAATACGCAACCGTTTCCCACCTAGCTCCACCAACTTAGCCAACCGAGTCTTCTTACTATATCTTGCCGACATTCATTTATACACAGCATATATAGAAAAACTAAACAAAATTAATTACAACAACAACGACAACAATAAAAACATGTTTACCTTTTCAGTTTCTGTCTACATAGTCATTTAGCGAATTCGAATTTATTGGAACTAACTAAAGCAGTTGGAGTGTGCGGGACTCACCAAGGTGGCTGGGCTGCTTCTCATCAAAAATTCCTTGCGATTGCAATATTTAGTAATATATAATTTATGTTCGTTTTGCTAATAGCTATGTACTCTACATGCCACCGCCGGCCGCCGCCGTTCATAAAATGTTTGACGTAAATTGAGTCGTTTGCTCTGTGGGATTTTGTGTAAAAGTTGATGTAGGCGTTCCTGATTGAAGAAATGGAGGCCGATGAACTAAACATAAGCGTGTGCTGACTGGAACTTTCGCTGACTCAACAGTCGTCGTTTTCGTTATTGGAATTCCAACCACGATGAATTCGATCAATTCCGGCAGAGGGCCAGTTCCTGGTGGGACACACGCATTAAAAAATAATAAGCATGTTAACTGAACCCTATTTAGTCGTGATGTGCTGCAGACGCGACGCATTATTCCTGATGCGTTCAATTGCAATCATATGCTCAGAACGGAAATGACCATCATATCCATGGCGGGGCCATAATTACTGTCACTGTGACAGCAACATGTCGTAAATATTGTAAAAAGCTTCATAAACTCGGAGGCAGGTATAAACGTGAGCATTTTGATGAAAATTTAAGTGACTTGTGCATCGTGCTCTTGAGTCAACTGGACGACTTGATGCACTCGCCTTGAATAGAGCATGGTCTCGCCAAACTATTTGCTACTCGATTGAGCTTGGAGCACATAAGAACTCGATTATCGCGGCGCGGCGAAGAGGCGTTGATGAACGAAACTTATTAGAATTGTTTTGACACAAAGCCGAAGTCCATTAGAGACACGATTGACGAACGACCGTATCGTGTCTGTAAAATGTCACTTCCACCAAGAGCAGTCCAATTTTACTACACAGCATTAGGTATGTATGAATGGATAGATCTACGGCCACTGGCACCGGGCGTCGTTGTTCTTTGTCTCCGAGAGTTAAACATTAATTAGGTTCTATGAATTCAAATGGCGACGACATAAAGTCATTTCGGTTGTTATCTTTTTTATTTATTTTAATTTTACATATCGATTGCCACGAATTTATGTATTCCTCCATCAAAAATGATGAATGCATAAATTCGTGATGGCGGCATCGTATAGACAAGAAGTTAGGGAAGTATAGACGCACTATGGTGTGGTTTCCAATTTGACATTATAATTTCATTTGACATATTGCTCTTTGTATCTTTGTTGGAATATAATATACATATGTATTCCCGTTCGATTTGTTCATCAATATTATTTGTGTGGAATGATTTATACGTGGCATCTTGATTCTGAAATATTTGACTTTTTAAGAAAATGAAGTTAGCGAAGTGGGGGGTATTATTTGTATTTTATCAAAAATAAAAATCATATACGTTAGGTTTTGTTTTGCTTTTTTTGGGGAGCAATAATCCAAATGAAGGGTTTCTATGTTCAGCATTTCCCTCTGTCTGCTTTAGTATTTTATTCTGATCTTGTACTGAAAATACTCATAAGGAAAAAGAAAAAAATAATTCGTAGCCCTACAAAAAAAAAAAACATACATTTTTGTTTGACAACTAAGGCTCTGCTCTGAACTAAAAATGACAAACTTGTTTTGTATCCTAAAATTTAATCATTTTAATTCCCTACCTGACAAATCTTAATCCTAGGTTATTTTGTGTAAAAATGTGCCAGCGAATATAAAACGTTGTCTTCTCTATATTTTGACTGCAAATTTATTGATTTCACGGTGATTTTAAAATTTCGCAAACAAGGTGGCTCAAAAACTATCACCCTATTTTCTTTGGCTGAATGAAAGGCTTTATGAATGATAAACTTTGGTTCTGCTTTTGGTTTATGTTTATTTGATGTGTTAATTTTTTTTTCCATTAAGTCGAGAATAAGATATCGGCTAATAGGCCGCTGCCAGAATTGAACCCATTCGGGCCCGATTTATGGCATTTTTGAATGTTGGAACATCTTCAAATCTTTCACCAAAAATTCTGTGTAAAGATAGCCGATTGATGGCCAATTGCGTGGCACGTCGTCTGATCGATACTCCGGGGTACTCCGCAACATCTTCGACAACAGCTGCGATATTCTCATCAGAATGGCTGCCTCGGGGCTGGCCAGGCCTGGCAGCATCTCGTGTTGTCCCAAACTCTTCTAGGCGAGCGGCCAATATTGAAACTATTTATTATTCCGCGTTGTTTAGGATTATAGTTATTCATGTCTTGTTGGAGTCTTTTTTGTATCTGTATCACCAATGTCAAATTACAATTGAAATTTGCCGCAATTTGCTAAAATTATACCCCAAAAATTATCTCCCTAAAAGGGTGATGACTTTTGAGCAAGTGAAAAAAGGCAAAATTCGGTCTTGAGATTTTTCTGCAATATAGTTAAGGTGTTCGTCCGCTTTTGTAATATGATATTTAACTAAAAATATTAACATTTTAAAAGTTGCAGCTAAGAAACAATTTTTTTTATTAACTCAAAATTTTACTAAAATAATTAAAAATTAAATTTACGTAGTGAAATATAATCTTCAGGGAATTCGTTTTGAATAATTTGAGGTCACGAAATATTTTGTTTTAGCAAAATGATAAAAAGAAATAATTTAAACGTGTTAAATTATACTACGAAAAAAAAAAAAAAAAAGCTAATATTTCCTGCTGTGTCAAGTTTTTCGCTTTGTCATGGCGGAGCAAAATCGCATCTTTACCTCTAAGTGGTACCCACTGGTTAGTCAGCTGGCGAAAAGTTCGACAGTTCAGGTCGAGCAATATTCGAATGAAATCAAAAATCAACAAGAATCCAAAATTATAACAAGGAATGGAAAAATGAAATTTGAGCCAGCAGACAACTTGTTGAGAGTTGAGAGCCTTTGGCAACAAGTAAAAAGATTGGACGAAAAAATCAGCTTGACAAGAAGGTCCTAGTGTCTTGTAGCGGCTAGTCTAGTAAAAACTGCACATGAGTTTCACAACATATAAGGATGAACTCTTTCTTGATGGCAGAGGGTAGCCCTGAGGCTTTTACAAAAAATCAACAGACAGCTTCAAAAGCAAAGAACGTTGCAATCCAGAGCTCAGCAAAGAGATAAAAGCCATGTCCCAAAAGAAGGCTAGAGTTAATGGTATTATGCAAACTGCACCAGCTCCAATCATGATATAGTTAACTGTGTTTGGTAAGCTTAAGAAAGTAAAAGAAAAATGTACCCAGGAAGTTGTGTCAATATACATACATAATTATGTACATCGTACAATAAATAAAGCTTCCGCCAAATAACTTTTTTTTTTTGAAAATGGCGCAAAACATCGAGTGTAGCTTCGGCTGTGTGGCACGTAGCGCCGTCCTGTTAAAACCAAATGTTGCCAATATCCTGCTCTTCAATTTTTGTGAACAAAAATTCGTTCAACATGGCCCGATAACGATCGCCATTGACTGTAACGGACACTCCTTGCTCATTTTCGAAAAATGGCCCAATTATGCCTCTGGACCAAAATCCACACCAAACAGTGACTCGTTTTTGTGTATCGGCTTTTCAATGTATGCGTGCGGGTTTTCTGTGCCCCAAATGCGACAATTTTGCTTGTTTACCAACCGCCAAGATCAAAATGAGCTTCATCTGAAAAGATGATTTTTTTTGGCAAAATCGGCATCTTCTCTAAGTCGATCGCAGGCCCACTTAGCGAAGCGTATACGCAACCATATTCGTTCAGCGGAAGGATAAAACTAATTATCTGTCAAATCAGACATGAGCCAAGTGTTACCATTCACGAAATAAGCACTAGTTGAAAAGTGAAAAGTGAAAAGTGAATGAAATTTCTATAGTAACCGAAACAAGAGATTAACAAAGAATTTGTTATTTCGGAGTTAGACCCTCCAAGCCCAAGTTTCTTTGGGAAGAACCCTGGACAACGGCGAGCTTACATCAGCCTCGAAGAAAAAGCATCACAGTAGCTCTTAACAAAAAAGAAACAATGATGGACACTAAATCATAACATGGATTGCAAACTGTCACTTACAACATTAAGATATCCAAATTAAAAATCTTTTTAGACATCCAGCTCAGGTTTTGAAAGAAATGCTCAACAACAACCTTCAAAAAATTCCAATTTATAATATACGGATGCCTTAAGCTACGATACATGCTACATCATTGGAAAATTGCAGGTAAACCAGCAACAGAATTAGCTTCTTACAGACCAAAATCGCTTTTACCATTTGTGGAAAATGATTTCCAAAAAAGTGCTCTTGAAAAGGCTAAGCAAAACTATTAATTTTTATTAAGAAATAAACATGCCACGTATCGTATAACGGATGTTGTTGAAAAGGCCCTTGAAGAAAAACAAATATGTTCCGCTCGATTTCTAGATGTTGCTTAAGCAAGTTGTTGACAAGGTTTGGCATTTGGGACTCGAGTACAAACTGCATAGGGTCTACTCCTGTTTCACTGGAAAAATAGTTCGAAAAGTCAAAACGCCCAAAATCAAAATTAATTGAATACCTAATGCACATTCTTAGAAGAGAGTATTATAAATTCCAAACATTTGTTATCCCTCTAAAAGGTTAAGCATTTTTTCAGAAAATCAAATCAGCATAATCAATCTTCCGCCTCATAAGCTTCAAATCAAGTGAAACTCATGCAACAACCTCCATACAATATTTGCCCGTCATATTTTTATTTCTTCCAAAAACAAACACCGCACCGCCAACATTAGAGTTTCTTATGATATGACTAATAGCCTACGGGTCAATTTGGGGGTTAATGTCTTGTGCAAGCCAATTGATGATTTCGTAATTTTTCTTCACGAAAATTCATACGTCAGTCAGTCAGTCAGTTTGAGTCCAATAAAACACGAAAACAAATGCCATTGCGAAAATGAGTCCACATTTAGATCAAAATGTCATTCAATTGATACTATAATAATAAGTCGACATGATATCGTCGTCGGTCGGACGTACGGTCGACTATCTGCTTTACTTGTGTGACTTTCCGACTCTTGCCAGGTTCCATAATCCCAACAAAGTTCATAAATGAGCAGCAAGTCTGCCTCAGAGCCAGCCGCCTTTGTTGTCTTCCACAACTTAGAAGAGAAGTGATTTTGTGGGCAAAGCCGATTAAAATTGTGCTCTTTTGTACATAATTCTCAACTCTCGACTTCTGGAGTGCGATTGTTGCGTTTTTTTCATTCTTTCTTTTTTTTTTTTTTGTCTGTTTATTTAACTATGTGACTGTTGCTTTATTTTTTATTTAGTTTCCTTTTGTTGTTTATGGTTGGGCTCAAGGTCTTTCAGAATCAGAACTGTCTGGGGCTTTGTTCGGAGTGTGTGTCTCATGCTGCAGAGATACGAGGAACATACATATTTTTAGTATAGGAACGCGTTGATTTTTCAGCTTCAGCTCTCTGATTCATCATCCTCATCATCTGGGATTAAGTATGCGAGCTAGAGACAGCTTTATGCTGCTCGAGGGCCTATGTCATGGCTCATTAATCCAGGAAGCTGCATTTACTGCATCTTTATATCCCTTAATCTGTGCACTGATCCTAAAATGTGCAGAAATCAGAAAACATAGAGATAATAAAAAAGAACACAATCTCAACACATTTATCCCTTGATTACTAATTGATGAGGATTGACTGATAATGATGATGACGATGATGCTGAGCTTCATCACGAAGGCGATAATAATGATGATGACATTGGTGGCGCCTAATTGGGCTTTCAAATCTATATAGATGATGATGATTTGGATGAGCTGCGCTGTGTTCGCATCGACTTGACTGGCTTTTCCAGCAAATCGAAGGTACATATACATGTTTTCATATGAATATTTAACAGCCATCACACATCCCCTCGCAGCGAAGCGAAAAGCGGGTGACAAGCAATCTGGCAATTGATGGCGTACAAAGCGTTGACATGAAATGTTGCAATTATACGCAAAAAGGTGTGATATAAAAATACCACAATAACTTCACCTCGTGAGCCTCTTAATAGATGCTAATTCGAGAGTCAAGTAGGTCGTTTCGTGTTTACCCAGCGATTCCGATTGGCATGTTCAAGTTGAGGTGCCATGATTGCGTGTGAATAAAATGTGAATAATGAGAAGGTATACAGGTGTTAGATTAACGTTGAGATTAAAATCGACTGTTGTGCGGTGTGATAAGAGGTTAAGTTGCAATTCTATTTGAAGTGAGAAATTCAACTGAATTATGTTGAAAAAGCTGTTGTACTCTGGAAGAAAGGTTTGCATTTCAGAAAGTTATTTTTTTCTAAAAGAATTTTATTAAACTTTGTGTAAATGCAAATTCAGATGGGAATTTTGGGATATAATATTTTTGAAAAATAGTCTTCACGTCCAAAATAAACTCATTTTTTAGCGAAATATTTAAACTTTTAAAACGATTTGATTATGTAGCGAAAATTATTATTAAGAAAGAAAATGGACTAGTTAACAAATTATTATCATTCGAACATTTTTATTCATAATCAATATCGATGATGAAAGCTATTTATGTACATGTTCAGAAGTGGGATATCTATGGGATAAAATGAACAATGAAGTCTTATCACAGCTTCTAAAAACATGAGTTTATTTTCCATCTACATTCAACAATCAAGGAGTTTATTACCTATATGCGGAACATTTGCGTGGTGCTGAATCAATTGCAGAAAATATTGGGAGTGAAACTGAACCGATTGCACGTTGAGCTCTGTTTGTTGGAGAAACGCAAAAGAGTGGCGAACTTACGTAAAGAATAGGCGGAGGAAATAACGATCACAAATTAGATTATGTATTTCGGTTTTCCAGTTCTAAAGAACACGATGCATCGTTGATTTTGAAGACATTCACATGTGATTCCGTTGATTTTGATGAAATATTCCGTTGGAAAAATGAACCTAAATCCGAAGGTAAATTTTTGATAATTCCCAAACATATTGATCAATTTCTTCCTAAGCGATTATTACGCCTGAGTAATTCTTCATATTCGTTTCCGTTGATTCCGAAGAAAAACGGTGAAAGCCGAATATGTATTGATTATCGACCTCTCAAAAAATTCTACTTATTATTGTTGACTGAATTGAACGTTTTGAAAGTAAACAAATTTTCAGTTTTTTTTTCAAGATCGTTTAGATTGCGATCTGAGGTAAAATGTAGTGCTAAAAATCTGTACGACCTAAAAAACAACTTTTAAAAATTATTAAAAAAAAACTATTGCTGACTAATTTCTAAAAATAGTTGCTAGAACGGGTGCAAAGATCCCGCAGTCCGACTTTAGCAATTTCGGAATATTTAGGGCTATTTTATTCAATAAAGCTCAACTTGCACAAAACATGAGAGTTGGCCAGCTCAAGAGTTTAGGCCAACTCGATAATTGAACGGCAAGTTGAAAATTGCTTTTATTCACTACTATGTTCTTTAACACTTCAGTTAGAAATTAAAGTTGGCCAACTTGTAATTTACAAAATTTCCCTTGAATATTTGTGACAGATGACACATAAAATGTAAATTTTCAACTTAAGTGACAGCACAGAATAACAGTTAATAAAAATAAATGAACAAAACCCAACACAAAAAAAAATTATAACATATTAAACCCTCAAGGATGCATCATGATGCATGCATGAATATACCTTGTTTTTTGTTTTGGGTGATTCAGTGCAAATTCAGTGAAATCACTAAAACGCCCATTACTCGAAAGGTGGCTCATGGTTAAACGAGGTGTCATATGAAAGCTTATGAAGACGGGCAAATTTTGATACCAATTAATTTCGTTTGATGTTAGTGAAAGAACCGTTTTTTCACGGTCAAATGGAGGTGAAATCACCAAAACACCTATAACGGGAAAAGTGGGTATGGGTCAAGTTGGTATGCACTTGATGAATTTGGGCAACTTTTGATATCAATTTTATTATTGTGCGACCCCTGGAAGTACCATTCTTTCACGGTCAAAGGTTTTTTTTTATATTTTTATACCCAAAGTCGTATACACATTTTGTATTGCCGTCTCTCAATAAATAAACTCTCCTCCTCTTCATCATTCTCGTTACTCGAAGAAGATGATAGCCAATCCTCCCAGAAATAATATTATTACCGTTCATATTTAATTAAATTTGTTTCTTTTTTTACTTTATTATACAATCGAAGTTGGACGTAATATCCCAAGTTTCCTCGGCTAACTTCTACTTTTTTTGGGGAATTGAGAAAATCAAAAGTTACACAACTTGAGAGTTAATCCATCTGTCAAAATGCAAAGTTGAGCGAGTTAACTTGAGGTGAATGAAAACATTTTCTAAAGTTGACACGAAAAATCCTCAAGTTGTGTTCAACTTCAAGTGAATAAAATAGCCCTTAGACCTTTAGCTAGTTTGATGAGCATTTAAGTCGAATACGAAGAATAATAAGTGATCATGATACAGGTTCATTAACGTTCAACAACTTCCGTACAGGCTTATGGTAAAATTGAAGGAGTAAATCTATCACTTAATTCTGATACTTTTCTGCATCTTCCGTGTTTTTTTTTTCCATATGGTAGTTTAATTTAGACAGGAAGTGCTATTTAAAAAAAATGACTCAAAATGCACCTACAATATTATGATATGGATTATTTTAAAGTCAGAAACCAAATAGACTTTTTCGTTTAAGAATATGTTAAAGGAACATTTTCCAAAGTATTGAGAAACCGGGCATTTGAGCGAAATATCTACTTATGGGTCTCTGAAGCAAACGTGTAAAATTTAAAGTTTCAAGAAATCTAGCATTCCATTGGACGCTTTTTGAAAAAACAAACAATTTTTTCGAAAAATTTTACGAAACCCGTTGTCAATCAATAAAAAAATAACTCTAAATCCCAAATTAAAAAACATGAAGTCCTCTAAATCAAAACCAATATTTTAAAATATTATCAAAATGTGATCAAATCACAGCTAGGATTATTAATGATAAGAAATTATCTGCGAAACGATTCTTGGACACAGAAAGTATAAAATTGGGAAAGGAATTCAACTATTTTGATTTAATTTCTAAGCTCGAGAAAGAGTTCAAAGCTTGGGAGTTAATAGCTTATGAAGCTGCTTTTGAATATGTTTTTAAAATTTGAGTACTGCATCCGAAAATCTAGACAATGTCATGTGTTAACAACCGCGAAAACCTTAAAAGTTATAATATTTTTAAAATTAAAAATATGGAACAGTTTTGGTTCAAAGTAGGAAACTTAAGGACCACTTAAATGAATTTATGTATCCAAACTTCCAAACTTATACGAATTTGTATGAAATATATTAGGGCACATTCATAGTCACTTTTAAACTCCAGTTTATCTTAGACCTGGGTTTATCCTATCTAAATAACATTGAATAAACCCCAGACTAAAATAAACTGGAGTTTAAAAGTGACTATGAATATGCCCCATTGACTTTTCCGCATAGCAGTGCATGTGCTTAGAGAATATTTTCCAAACTGACACGAAAAACAAAGTGAAAATGAGTGATAAATTAAAAGTTCAATGCTTTCGGCTTCAAATGTTTGAAACTTTTAAGAGACGGTGATTTGGGACTTTGAGGTAGAGGAATGGGTTAATGATAAATTGTATTCATAAAAAGTATAGAGAACAAATATCAAAGATATAACGTTCTTAATATTAAGACGCAATTTATGCAATATTGTTTGGTTCATTAAAATTTGAATTTAATCTTGTGTCTTCATTAAAATTTTGTATGGATATCTTTTTTCCTATCGGAAACCTTTTTTGATACTTTATGAAAATTTTCAGAGGTAACACTGGCCCCGAGTCGATAGTCTAGACCTAGAATTATTTTATTAGTGATAATTGATAAAATCCTCCAACACAATTGAAAGTTGATGGTTTTGAAATTCAAATCCAACTATACTCTGTCCAACAAAAATTGGCAGTGTAGGCAAGATTTGACGTTTGCCTCTCATCTGGCTACAGTGGATTGCATAAATCTGTCGTTCATTAAGCCTCTCACAGGGTTGTCGTAGTGCACACGATAACACTCATCATTAAAAGCTTTTTCTTAAAGCTCGAAAATCAAAAGCACCTTAACAGAAACTCAAGGAAAAAAAGCTGAACGAATTACTTAATGGACACGGGTAACTCTGAATGTACATCCAGCAGCAGCCAATCGCCATTGGCCACAGCAATTCAGTGCACACTCTGATGTGCCTTGAATAGGACGTTGGGTCTGTGTCAGATGCTATTGGAAATTCACGGGCGGGCAAACACTTTTTGTGGAGAATTCACCGGCGGGCAAACACTTTTTGTGGAGGAGTTATTTCAATTTAATATGGTTCAAAAATATGGCACGCTACTGATTTTGAAAAAGCTTTCCCATAAGACGTGTACTGCCTATTTTTGGTGGACAGAGTATAGCATTTTTGTTTTTAATTTTCCAAGTACTTACTGATTAAAAATGAGCTTATACTTAAGAGCACTCACCTGAAAAGAAAAAAGAAAATCAATTTTTAAAACACTTTTGGAGATTAATTATGTACAAATGTATATATTTAAAAAATTTAATATTTTACGTAAAGAGTAGTTTTCGCATGAACAATTTACAATAAAATAATTCTCAGATTATTTTTAAAACGACATTAAATCATTATATTTTGTGAATGGTCTTAAAATAAACAAAAAATATCCACATACTTAAACATATGTAGATCCTGAAAACTGAATTACATGTTAAATGTTAAAATCCAGATATTGTACCTATATTTTAAGCCACTTATATGTAGAGTTTCTTTGAACCTAAAAACAGGTTTCATAAAATATTTACAGAAACTGAAAATCTAAGCCAAAAAAAACGAAATTATAATTAAGATCTGAAAAAGATTTATAAAATTATTAAACGTTAAAAACCTTTCCAGGTTTTTTAGTCTTAAAACGATGACACATCTCTTGCAATAACATCGGCTTTTTTTCTATTTTAAATTTTGAAAAATAATAAAAACAATCTTTTTACAAGTTTTCACTTTCTTTTGTCCTGATTTTAACTCAAAGTCTGAAGTAAACAAAATCAAAATTATAATATATTCACCTTTCAAACTCTCAAGGTGAAATAAATAAGAAAAACACACCTCTACTCCAGTATCAGGTTCAGGTATAGAACCAATTTCCTATCGCCCACTCTCTGTTGGCGCAAAATAAAAAACCAAAGTCTCGTGTATTTTTTCTCGCAGCACGCGTATATAAACATAAATACGAGTGAGTTGGGTTGTTAACAGAGGGACCGACTGCACTCTCGAATAAACATTTTTCAGACGACCCTGATGGCTTCTGGGCTACAAAAGCTTGAACAGCTTCAACACAATGAGCATTCCAATTGCAATGTTCGGGGCTAAAAAAATAATGAACAAAAAAAAAAAAACAAGAAAACATAACCAAACTCTCTGGTGGTCGTGATTTGATTCCGATTCTCATTGTTCCTGTTCATATTCATCAGACTCGTTTCACAGATCAATTTGAAAGACACAATCGGCAGGGTGTTGGGCCGCACAGTGGTACAAAACAGTTATTTTGGTCCCAGAAACATATCCTTGAAATCAAATTTTATATCAAGATTATAATGCAAGGTTACAAAGTTTCCAAAGCTGTTTCGACAACTGTGATACACAAACATGTTAACATTGGGCATCAATATTATGTGAGCATTATAAAATTAGAGTTACATAATGTTCCACTTGACTATAGATATTATATTTGAGTTAAACTGGAACATTTTTTTCATTCAACGTTGGAAATTTGAGTAAACACCGCTGTTGCAGTCGGAAAATGAGTTGATCCGTTGAGCAGTACACTTTTTGTGTTGAAACATTCTCTAATTCAAATTCTTTGGCAAGCAATTCGGCACCCGCGGTCGACTTCCTCGATATCCGAGTAGTCGAGTATGGTTAAAACTTATATCTGCAATGTTGTTTTCGTTTCTTAAAGGGTACCCACTGGAGGTTCTAAATCAACAAAGTTTAGGAAAAGTTAATGCGTTGGCCGCCATTTTGAAAAAAGGCGTTGAAAATTTAAAATGTGATTTTCTCGGCTTTAAAATTTTTTTTCGAAAATAACTTTTAGTGGAAAGAGTTGTCGAAAATGTTTGTCAGCAAAAGTTATCGGCCGGCAAAACAATACTCTATGACCGATAGGTGTAAAGATAATCGCACGTACACTTTTATTTTGTTTGGAACCTTGTGGATTTAGACTCTCCAAGAGGTATACCTAATTTTTACGAAACGAAAACAAATTCGACACAGAATGATATGAATAAAACGGAGCACGTACTCATAGAAGGTGCTCAATTAGAATCAGAGAAGCTGCTCAAAAAAGAAGTACCTGTTAGCCTGCTACCGTTTCGTATGAATAAAATTATACTCCAAACAGTGAGCACCTCCTCCTTTACACGGAGTAGGTGCTCTCATACCCTGAGTCAAATTCAATTGTTTTTTTTTTTTGTATTTGAAAATCATTTCTATGATTTATAAGAAAAACCAGCGTATAGGCTTGTATATCATTCGATATTGTTTTTGATTGAAAATCGGTTTTTGTTTAAGAATTAGGAGTGTAAGCGTCGAACTTTTTGTTTTGACTCGCATTTCATTGTGAAGGATGGGAAAACGTTCGTTGAGATGTGTAAAACATCGTTCAATTATAACTCGTTAGCGAGTTTGGCACTAATATTTTTTTCAGGAGTATCTGGATGTTGATATGTACATACATACATATGTAGGTATATATGTATGTAGTTAAAATTTAGGGAGTAAGTCCGTATCCTGAATCACCAAATAATAAATGGCACTAGCTTCATTCCATTGCATGATTTTAAATAAGCGATAAATTTACAAATTCGTGAATTGCACTGAACCTGGGCATGAAAGGTCAACACAGGTAAATTCATCTCTGAAATTGCATGTTGCCTGAATATTAATGCTTTTGAATCCTTTTCTGTTAACGCACTCGTCCCCATGAACAACTGCTTTTGATGATAGGAACATGAGTGCAATTAATTGCATCTATCGCTGAAGGAAAATTGTATTTTTCTTGCCATTCGCGTTTTGCATTTTGCAGTTCTTCAGTAGTTGTAGGGAACTGTATCCAATTGACTTCTGGATTCTTGCCGCACTTACAAGGAAAGGACTGGTCTATAATCCAATGTCTTCTCCAACTGAAAACTGGATAACTGATGTAGCGAAGGAAAATCCGTATTTTCCAATGCTTGTTTCTGAACTATTCCCAAGAAAATCATTTGAAAACCCTTTTATAAAATTTGACCTTGCGGTTTAAAATTGGCATGAACTCCGCCAATTATGGAAAACAAATTAGAGCTATTTATTTCCACGTTGAGCAACCAAATGAGCTAACTAACAAATCGGAGCAGGTGCTCCTCTCGATGGAGTACGTGCTTTGCCTTATTCATACCTTTTAATGGAGCAGGTGCTTATTTTAAGGAAATACTAATCAAACACGCAGAGTCTCAATCCTTGAGCACCTTCTCAAATACCAAATGGAGCACCTGCTCTTAAAAGCTGAGTTTTGAGAAGGTGCTCCTTTTTATTCATACCACCCACAGTATTTTTTCTAGGTATCTACTTCGAATTATTTTTTTTATTTTACTGGTACAGATTAGATCGTGGGTTAATGCAGTTGCTTTTTTTTTTTAAATTTCGAGATATTTCAATTATCGGATCGTGCGTAAACATCTTCATATACACCCCTACAATAGCCACTTCCCATACACCAGCAAATTGTTGATCCAAAGATTTCCAGGTCACTACATTCTGCTGATTTGCTCCGTGCGATTTTTTCCCGTGAAGCTAACTGAAATGAATAGCTTTTTAATAATAATTCCAGGATCGTGGAATCCCTAAAAGATATCATTCGGACCGAAATCACCAAAATATCGGTCACAATGCTCGAAAGAAGGCACAAGAACTTCGGCAGAGTATAAACTCAGCATTTCGCCATTTAACTGTAAAGTTATTCAAAACCCTATAAACTAAATTCCTAATGTTGCACACTAGGGAAAGAATTATAAAAAAAAACATGTCTATTAATTATACTGAGTTTCATTTTCAGCCCTATTTTGATAAACGTTCGCTTGACCATTTACATTCTGCTATCCGCGAAAAGGAAGTTAATGTTCCATAATGCGTATAAATTCTGATAAAAACAAAATTAAGACAATAAGATCATCCTAAGAATTTCAAAAAGATAGAAAAAAAAATACTGGTTAGACATGTCTTAAATAAATAATTTGGGGGCAAATGGAATGAAAAATTCACGTGAATCGAAAGTTTCGATCGAATCGGATAGCAAAATAGCGCTGAATTCAAAACAAATTCGCCTGCCGAGTTCCACCCTGTAAAACTCAAAAAACACAACGAGTTTGAGCGTACTATGGTAAGCAGTTGAAAACAGATAATAACATCACACCAGTAGAGTCAAAGTTAAATTATCTGCTTATTGTTAGTCCCATCACAGTTCATACATCACCTTCCACCTTCACCACGGCTTCACATCTTTGATAATAACTGTCAATACTTGGTGTATTAAATTATTCTACATCAGCGACTTATAACTAACTATGACTGTTGGACAGTCTCATCTAATATTTTGAGTTCCTGGTACCTAACTGCATTCCTGTACCACTTACCGCAAAACTCCCATTCAACACTTCAACTTCCAATCCAACAACCCGTCAAACAACGCGTCAAACAGTGTTGTGTTGCTGTCCAATATACTATGTATCATAAAATGATGATGCTGCTGATGCAACACTTGAGAATCAGTGCATTCAGCAGCAGTGCCAGCCAATGGATCCTTAGCCAACAACTGATTTTCGATTCGTAACCAGGAAGTCGCCACTTCAGCCGATGCTGATGTTGAATTGGTGTAACACCACCCACACGACACTACACCAAACCACACCACACCAACAATTTTGTCCGTCCACTGTCGTCGGCCTCGTCTTCTATGTCATATTCGGTCGCAGGAAAGTCTTCATCATCGACTTCTTAGCCAATGAACAATTGGCAATTTGTATGATATTCAGAAAATACCGTTGAAGACGACAAGGGTGTCATATCATGATGCATCATCAGCTGATTTTCTTTAGAGACACGACACGGATTTAAAAAGGACGACATCTTAGATGAGCGAAAAACGAAGACGAAGCCAAAGGAGCTATGGATAGCTCTACACCTTCCCCCATTTTATACACAACACGACACAACAAAACACTGCCTACGTGGCATAAATCCTTTCCATTTATTCTCATGAGGTCTTGCTTTTCGTATATCTCGCACGTCCCAGCGAGCGAGTAGCGCCTTGGTTTGATGCCTCATGCCTCCATCATCGTTCTAGGTACTACTACAATTTGAATAGAAACCATGGAAACATAATGCGCCACAAAGTCCTGAATGACGATGACGACAACGGGTCGAGTTCGTTTCAAGTGGGTAAGTCGCTTGTCTGGCAGTATATATGATGCGGCATGCAACATCGTCCTACCTATCTCTCTGCTGCCTCTCATAGATGCTCTCCATTCAATACAAGAGTGGCTTTCATTTGTGATTTTATTTTTTTTTTTGCATTCTTTCTCAATCTCAATGCTATTGCCGCTTCTTTATTTTTTTTTTTTTTTTGTTTTTGTTTTAAGTGCGACAAGAACAAGAAGAAAAAATTAGAAACACTCGAAGACATTGCTGCCTATAAGAGTGAATGATGATCACACTCACACGGGAAGCGCCCTCTTTTAAGGGCAATACTTTACAGCTTCGCGTGGTTTTTCCCTTTATGGTGGTGAAAAAATGACAAATGTGTCATGGAATTAATGGAAGACAATGTACTTCCCTTTCCTATATGTACCCAGTCCTATAGAGTCACCCAGCTAGCAGTGTTGTGATGTGTGAATAACTTGTTTTAAATTTTTGGTATTAATTATTTTTTTTTATTACTCGCATACCTACATACATATATCTACTGCTTATCATGATAATCTTATGTGGACACGGAATGTCATCAAAATGGTAAAAGCAGTTCTTGGATTTGACTATGATAAAGGTATTTCTGGTGTTTTCCCATGCCTCAGCAAGAAGCTTTTTCTAGTTGATTAGTGATTCACAAAAAGATTATTAACTCAATGTGTGCTTGCGGGTATAAAAATGTTATCATTTTGGTTTTTTTTTTATAAAGTACCTACATATTATAAAGTTCATTCAACTTCGAAGCCAAAAATTTGTGGAGTGTCGTCAAACTGGTTTAGTTATCATTTGGTCTTTTCCGCTCCATAGGAAAAAGTTCGCACATTTAAGAGGATATTTTTTTTTACCACTTCCGCGTGCGGTTTAAAAAATAGGGCGCGCTCAGTGTGGTTTTTTTTCACATCACATTCGTCAGAATACTTCACTCCTTGACTTGGGAATTCTATTCCCCACTAACACGCACAGAAATATGCTTATCTTTCTTTAAAGCACATGTTACATCAAATTTATCATTGGCAACATCGTGAAACCACAACAAAAGACTTTTTTCCTAAGGCACCCCAGACTTAAGGTCAAATGGGATCGTTACGAATTCTGGCAGCACATAATCCCGCAGCACGAATTCCCGCAGATTACAAATACAACAAAATCCCGCGAGGAACTATTCGCTGCGGGATTTTCAATACTTAAAAAAAAATATACGAGACTGTTGGTGATTTCGAATATAATATTTTTCTGGACTTCTGGACCTGGACAAAGGTGGTTCTGGATCTGGACAGAGATGTAATTTTTTTTTTTTTTTAATTTAAAAAAAACGAACTTTTTTTTTGGGAAAATTAAAAAAAAATCATCTTTTTTCCTAAACTTTTTTTTTTTTTTTTTTGACAAAAAAAGTAAGATATCTATTGTTTCTTTTTTGACAAAAAATTGAGTTTTTTGAGAGAAAAAAAAAAAAAAAAAAAAAAAAAATAGAAAAAAGAGTTTAATTTTAGTTGAAAATTGTTGACATTGGCGCCTGCCAGGCGGGCGACTGAACATACCCTAAGCAGAGCAACGGAGTTGCGTGAACGTTACAAAGCCCCCAAAGATGGAGTTTAAATCCTTGCAACCCGCGAAGTGGGCCAGGCAAGGTACTTTGGTCTAAGAAAACACTTTTGTCCAAGAAAACTGTTGACATTTGCGCCTGCCTGGCGACTTAATATACCCTTAGCGGATGAACGGAGTTACGTGAGCGGTTTAGAAAACCGAAAAAAGGAGTTAAAAAAGCTTTTTTTTTATTTGTAAACATTTTTTTTTTTTTTGAAAAATGTTTTGTTTTCAATAAAAAAAATTGTCCTTTGTCCAAATTCCAGAGCCAACTGCAGAACTTTTGTCCCGGTTCCAGATCCACTTATTTTTTATATCTTTTTTTAGTATTACCATGCAAAAGATTTTGTTTCTTAGAAATGGTTATTGATGGTCAAATCATAATTGATGAAGAGACAGAAAAGTTGTCAAGCTTACAATGGCACGATTTTTAAATGAAAATAAAAAAAATATTATTATAAAAATCAGTTTTTAAATGTTTTCGGTCGAATTGCGACCAATGGGAGATCCTAATTTGTAATATTAGGTGTGTCCTACTTAAACAAAAATATCAAATTTGACGTAGAACGAATTCTGTCGTGATATGAAATTCTCCACTCTTTATATTAATTGTTGGTAAATCAGTGCAGAGTTGAGCTCGCAGGCTTTAGTGATAGTACTAAAACCTCACTCATATGGGTCCCTGGCCATAGTAAAATTCAAGGTAATGAGCAAGCGGATGAGCTTGCTAGGCAGTCTCGTCTCTCAGGCAGAAGAAGTCGACCTTCCACTGGGATTCGTGAAGGGCAGAATATATGAACATTTCCTTTCAGAATCAAATAAAAGGTGGCAAGGTCTGTCAAACTGCAAGATATCTAGATATGGTCTACCAATGACAAATACAGATTAAATGATTTAATAAAGCGAAAAAGAACAGATACGGCCAGGATCGTTGCAATCATCACTGGCCATTGGCCAATAGGAGAACATGCGGCTAAGCTACGCATACCTTTTAATAGTTTCTGCCGTAGTTGCCTCAAGAGAAAGAAACTATCAAACACTTTCTCTGTAACTGCCCAGCCCTGGCCCTGTCATTTGGAAGCCATTTTGTCGATAACCTAAACGTGATGTCGAAGAAAAGGATAAACGATTTTATCTCTTTCCTAAACAGCACCAGATGGATCTAAAAGATCAAACAATATCTTCTCCTCAACTGTTGCATTGGAAGTGTAAGGACTAGCAGTGATCTACCGGGGTTCGGTGGATCGGAAGTCATGGATTGTATCGCAATTGACTCCGGCTTCGCACCGATTCTCGATGGATTATTGCTGGCCGCATAAGTTAAGTTAATAACACTACTAATATAAAAATCATAAACAAAAATCGTCACTAACTTTCCGGACAACCACTTAATCTATAACTGGTGAAGGGCTTAAAGCTTTGACTTTGAAAAAGCCCAACCACAAGTAGATCTAGTGATAGGTTGTACGGCCGGCTCTCAACCGGAATGGAAATAATCAGCACACAGTGTGAGCTTAGCATTCCCTTGAGGTTACGGGCACTGACCAAAACCTAGTCCCTATCAATCAACAAATTCGTAATTCACTTTTCGGACAATCACTTACACTATAAAACAAGCCTTAAAGCATTGACATATACCTGGTAGGTATTACCTTTCTTGGAACAGGCTTATCCACTCCAGCTTCGTGCTCTTTAAGTGCTGCGGAAAAAAACCATAAGCTAGTCTCCTAAGCAATTTCTGTTAAGTTTACCAACACTACCCCTATATCAGCAAACATATCAGGCCAAACGAGTTATGGTATCAAAACGGCGCGGCGCATAACAGCGCTAATTGGGTTCTTCGGGAACGGTTTTCAGAACCGCCATTTGACCTACATACCTACCTTCGGAACGAAATACAGAGTAGGGCCCCAGATCGAGATTTAGCAATAAAGCTATTTTCGTTATAAAGACTTTTGACTGTCAGGGTCGATTTAATTTAAAACTTGGCATCTTACGGGTCTTGGACATTCTGTAAATCGATTTTGTAAGACCAAAAATAAAGGTGGGAACAGACTCGTCATTCAAATAAGCAACGATAATTCGGATAGAAAATTCTGTGAACCTGCTATTGTAAATTTGGTTTATTTTTTTGCTACACTTTTCAAAATTATATTTAACGTATATTTTGAACTTTTTTGTTAACCGGCCATCTATTTCTACATTAGACTTGTAAAAAACTTCGGTAGTTGATGAGTAGTGCGTCAGAGTCAGTGTAAAAATAGTATCGAAATCGGATCCGTGCCATCGTAAGAAGCCGAGGCGGGCATTTGAAAGATGTCACATTCCATACATAATACCATACATGGGCCTTTCAAATAAAAAGAATTTTGTAAAAACCTCACACACAGCTTGTTTTATTCCATTTCAACATCTACCCGCCTTTCATGTTGCGTCAAAGACTGAATTAAACAAGTAAACTTTACACGTACACCTAGGTACAACAATATTTTACCAATTGGAAAATTTTAAATTTCCCCATAAAGTTAAAAACTGTCTACATACAATAGTTAAAAAATCATTTCCTATTATTTAATAGCTTAAAAACTCAACTTCAAAAACTAAATATTCATAGGAAATGCTTGTCATTAAAAATAAAATTTTAAAAGGTTTATCTAAAGGGATTTGCACTATTTTATATGTAATATTTCGCTTTAAAGTTTTGTATTCCTAAGTATACCTAACTCTTAAAACCATACCTTATCTTCTTCAAACTTTGTTTTCGAACTGTCGCCAAAAAGCAGTACCTACCTACCTACATACGCAAGCTTATGCTTACTTTTGAAAATTCTCTAACGTTTTAAAACCTAATTTTAGCAACGTTAAGCTCTGAATTCCATTTTAGCTATGGGGATTATACCATGCTGCAAAATTAATTATTCATGTTGAGTAACAAAATAAAAAAAAAAAAAAATAATCACATTTAACGAGTTTGCCAATTTGATAGAAATAAACATGTTTTTTTAACTCAATCGTCTTGTTTTTGTTTTTTTTTTTATAATCTCTCTACTTTTATTCGCATCATAGTTCAAGAGGGAAGGTTTCGTTTTAGGTATTAATTTTACCCTCCAATCAGTGCTACAAAGAAAGCCTTTTACACATAATAGAAGTATAATTTCATATCGTTCAAAATAAATATTGAAAGCTTAAAAAAATATTGACCGTCTATGAGTGGAAAAAAAAATAACAAATAAAGTTCAAAATGCTCAAAAGCTTTTCACGGAATAATTCATAAGCCTGTTCGTACATATCTGTTTAATGTAAAGTTGATACTTACATAAAAGCCACGGAGTACACAAGTAATACCGTAAGTGCAGTTTAATAACTATAATCGCTTGATACTGGAACTGGATGACTGTGTCAGCTACATTTTTAAGTAGGTAGTTTTTAAATTCAAGTCCTGGATTGAGATTATAGATATCAACTATTACGTATAGAAGGTATTATAATAATGTACTCTACATACTCATAGGGGAAATTCAAAATGGCCCCTACCCAACCGCGGATGATTATGATTTTATTTTAGCCATTGTATGTAGCAGTCGGTGGCGTAATGGTAAGTGCGTAGGACTGTCATGCCTAAGGTCTGGGTTCGATTTTCAGCTTCGTCAACCTTAAATAAAAAAAATCGGCTACTGCCTCTTGGGAGGAAGTGACAAAGCCTCCAAGTTTATCTCTGTTGTCATGAATATGCGAACTTCTAACCTTATCCGTTAGGTTTTGGCAGGAAACTATCGGTCCCCTCCATTCCTGCAAACAACCAATACGCACAAAGGAATGGTTGAGAGTCTTAGGTGACTATGTTTTCCACGAGCTGTCGCGCCACCAAGTTTAATTTAATTTTGTGTTGGGACCTATCACCGCCATATATACGGGGAGAAGGGGGGTTATTCCCCCCGTTTAGCCAGGAGGGGTCATTTTCTAAAAAAAAAATTGACTTAAAACAGAAAAAAAAATATTGAAAAGCAATGGTTATAATGGGTGATTTTTTAAGAGGTTTAGAACTTTAAAAAAAAAAAACACAAAAAATTCGAAAAAATGAATGACATATTTATTTGAATCGATAGTTTGAACCTTGCAATTTAATGTTTAAAGATAATTTCATGCAAATGTTGACCGCGGCTGAGTCTCAGGTAGCCCATCCGCTGAGTCCAATTTTGGCATACTCTTTCACACATATCGGCCGGTATCTCACGAATGAATGCATGGATGTTGGCTTGCAGTGCGTCAATCGAAGCGGGCTTGTCCCTATAGACATTAGCCTTGACATACCCCCACAAAAAATAATCTAATGGTGTCAAATCGCACGATCTAGGCGGCCAATTGACCGGCCCGAAAAGTGAAATTAACTGTTCACCAAACTCGCCTCGCAATTGCGCCATTGTTTCGCGTGCTGTGTGGCATGTGGCACCGTCTTGTTGAAACCACAAATCATGCAAGTCAACAACTTCCATTTCGGGCAAAAAAAAGTTTTTTATCATCGCTCGGTAGCGATTCGCATCATCTTTGAAGAAATATGGCCCAATGATGCCGCCGGCCCATAAACCGCACCAAACAGTGGCTTTTTCGGGATGCATTGGTAGCTGTTGCAATGCTTCTGGCTGATCTTCACTCCAAATGCGGCAATTTTGCTTATTTACGTACCCATTCAACCAAAAATGAGCCTCATCGCTGAACACAAGCAGTGCGCGATGAACATTTCGAACCGAGCACGAATTTTGATTGTAAAATTCAATAATTTGCAAGCGTTGTTCATTTGTAAGACGATCCATGGTTAAATTGCAAACCAAACTGAAGCTGTTTGACAGTGACACAAGGTACTAAACACACGTCAGCTGTCAAAACCAGTGTTGCCAAAACCAAACCAGCTAAAAAATCACCCGTTACTTACAATGCTATGATATATCTTTCTGTAAAGCCAGAAATCTCTTCTTTTACTAAATTTTTAAATAAAGTTGCTTTAGAGAATAGTTTTTGAAAAATTAATTTTCAAACTCAAAACGTTGAAAAATAAAATTAAAAAAAAAAAATCAAACTATTTTTTTCAAAATTTTACGTAATTTTTGTTTTCAAAATTCAATGCTTTTATTAGTTTTTAGTCAAAAAACAGAAAACCGGATGCTTAAATGTCTTTTACTTTTTGAGAAAATTGAAAATAACTAAATCTACTTTACCAGCAACGAAGTGGAAATAGGATCTTTAGAGCAACTTAAGCAATTGATTGGAGTCCAATTACGGGCATTTTATTTCTGTTATTTTCAATTTTCTAAAAAAAAAACTATGTAGAAGAGATTTTAGCATGCGGTTTTTGGAGTTTCACTAAAAATTAATAGGAGAATTGAATACTAAAAACAAAAATATTACTTAATAACGAAAAATTTTGAATTAAATTAGTTCGAACAATTTTTTTTTCAATTTCAGTTTAAAAATGAATTTTTCAAAAACTATATTCTAAATCAACTTTATTTAAAAACACAATAAAAGGAGAGATTTTTAGGTTTACAAAAAAGTATATTCTGGCATTGTAAGTGTAGCGGTTGTTTTTTAATAATTTTTTTTTCTGTTTTACGAATTTTAACTTCCAGACTGTTATAGATGTTGATGTTGATCATCATCATAGAACCAAAGAATCAAAGCGACAATTCGGATCCGGACCAAGGTGAATGGCGATACATGAATAACAACCAACGAGATGGAACGACAGTGAAATTAGCACGATCACCAATTTATTATCAATTCAGAGGCAGCTGAAACAGAAGCCGATGACGCATTATTGTGAAATTAGATCATTTTTTTTTTTTTTTTGTTTGTTTGCATAACCAATCCAGTGTGACTGCTTCACATGTGGTAATGTGACATTTCTGTGCTTTGTGTGTTTCGGGAGTTCAATGCATGGCCGTAGAGATGCAATCTGCAGTATTTTTGGCGCCATCGTTATGCGAACAAAAAAAAGAAGTGCATCAGTCTTTCTTAATTGAGTTCACATTTTCGCTGTAACTTGCACAGGGCGGCGCGGCGGCAGCGTGATGGAGTGGAGAAACTTCAACCCCGCACACATGCAGATGCAGAGGGTGCCACATATTAGCAACGCATTCTCCAAGTGCATTTATCTGCGTTGGTGTCAAGAGCCGTCATGGCATCTGCCATGCATATGCTACTGCTACTGCTACTCCACCGCTATACTCGCCTTCATCCCCTACTGCCACTGACGCATTTAGCTTATCCGCCGAATAAATCATGCGAACCATCAGATAATAATGCAAAGCAATATGTGAATGAAGACTATATGTATACGGATATGCAATTTGTCGATTGTTATGCTTGCCGCGTTCTTGTTTTCATTCCTTGTCATCCTCATCATCACCATCAAATACGAAAAACTCCATCTAACTGTGTTGCATGGTTTTTGTTGTGCGTCTAAAGTCTAACCATCAGAAGCTTGGCTTTTCTGCACCTGCACCCCCGCAGGTCCAACTACACCCAGCGCCATCTGCTCCATATGATTCGATTTGATTTATGTCGCCCTCCAGTACGCCGATGAGGGGTGTATACACTGTAAACTGTGCATATACTATATCTTCATCCTTACACACGTACAGCATAATGTGGGTCTTTGTTGCACCCGCACAGCATGCATTTTGCATGGCTTGCATACACGCTCGACGGTTCATGTAACATTGCTACTGCTTTTCTGTTTTGGTTTCGGGAATTATGTAAATTTTGAATTATCCACTCGCCTGCCAGCCGCCAAATATCTTTATTCCGAGAGAAAAAGAGAGAGAGAGAGACAGAAAGAGAGGTAGAAAAGATAGAAACACGGACTCGCAAAGAAGTCACATTAATATGCTTTTATCCAATTGCAGTCTTGCCAACGATGATGATATTCACATTCAAGTTTCGTAATTTAGCTTTTCTCTTAAGGAACGGTTTTTCAATAAGGGCGGGTAGATGTTGAAATCGAATAACACAAGCTGTGTGTGAGATATTAACAAAATTCATTTTTTATTTCAAAGGTCGATGTACGTATGCCATCATGTTTGGAAGAAGACATCTTTCAAATGCTCGCCTCAGCTTCTTACGGTGGCATGGAATTTGAATGACTCTTCCGCATAGCTTCCGCGCGATGGCCTGTGTTATGTTCACATACCCTATGACTTCAGGAAACCCCACAAGAAAAAGTCTAGCGGAGTTGAATCGCATGACTTTTGTGGCCAATAGACGTCACCTCTCCGAGAGATAACCTTACCCCCAAATCGTTCACGCAGAATGTCATTCGTGGCGTCCGCTGTGTGGAACGTAGCTCCGCGCCATCCAGTTGAAACCACAATATGGCCTTAAGAAAATGGTTAGCATCGTTCTGTAGCGCTCGTCATTACCGGTGACCGCCTCACCAACGTTGTTTTCGAAAAAAGTATGGACCAATGACACCACGCGCCGGCTAAAAATCCATACCAAATGGTTACTTTTTAAGGATACATTGTAACCTGCTGAACCTCGTGTGATTTGGTGTAGTCTCATACATACGGCAATTTTGCTTGTATTTTCGGCCGTAATCTTAACCAAAAGCTCCGAAGCCCACTCAGCGAACCAACGCCGTTGTCTATGATCATGAACTTTGAGCTCCTGGGTCAGTTGGATCTTGTACTGGTGTAGGCTCAAGTTAAAGTCTGCGAAAGGCCGAGTTCTTGTGCACGGCAAGGAATCGACTGCCTCGGGTTCTGCTGTACACTATCACGGAACGCGGCAATGTCCTCGGTGGATCTTGCGTTCCTTTGATTACCGAGACTGATTGATTACCGAACCGGTTGCTTCAAATTTTACCACCAAACGTTGAAGAGTCGACTGTGAGGGGCCACCACCTCTAGCGTAAAATGGCCGCAACGCACGGATCGTTGCCCCAAAAGATTTTGATATCAAAGTTTTATCACTTGGGCTGGCTGTTCAATCGTGTAACTTTCCTTGGTGGTTTGGCATCAGTAACTGAATAATAAACAACAGATTTGACAGATGTCACCAAAACAACTTGGTAGCCACAGGCAGCCAAAATCCACCCGCACCAATTGAAAAACCCTTTATAAAGCTTGATATATATAATTTGTTTGAAAACCCGCCCACTAACACGCCTATTTTTCTTTTAAATGTACAATGTACATATACACGTATCAATAGAAGACTGCTTTTTATTTAAATTGAGTTCTTTTCAAAATTGAGTATTATTTATATTTTCTTGAAAAAAAATAATCTCTGCCGCACGCACTTTTCTTACATTTGACTTTTCTGCCCGACACTTGAAACGTTAAATTTTTTAACTGAGCTCTCTAGAACCTAATGAAAAATTTTCATAATTTTAACTGGCCACTGTCACGCTCATCTTTGCATATAAAAAGGAAATACATTTCGTTTAATCTACAGCTTTGAAAACCACTTGACGGATTTGTATGAAATTTTAAGAACTTATTATTATAATTGGGACGAAAGTTCAAAACGTGGTTTTAATAAAAATCCACTCACACTGACAGACATAATTTTCTTACATTTGAGTTTTAGCCTTATCTGCTAAACATTCTTAAAAAAGTTAAAAATTGGAAAAATTATCTTGTGGAAAGTGCTTCAATTCCAATTTGAAAGCTCAAAACACTTGAATTTATTTAAACTCAATAAGTCGTGTTCTTCAAAATGAAAAATAAAACTGAATTAATTGTATACATAGTGTAATTCCAACTAAGTTGGCAATTATTGATTGATACAAGTTTATTGCAATAATCGTGTGCCATTGACTTGGCAAAGGAACTAGCATATCAAGGGACAAACATTTTATGCTTTGTTTATAAATATACAAACATACATAATACAAATACCTACATACATTAATATAACGGACCAACTTGATTGGTTGATGTGGTTATTTTTATGTTTTCCACCAAAATTGGCTGCCGGAAGTCGCCAGTTCACTGCCAGACAGACGGACAGACAGACAGACAGACAGAGACAAGCACGAAATCAAATCGATTCTTAATCAATCAAATGACACAATTCGTATCTCTGATGTTTTATAGTGCATTGTTTGCGGATTGGATGACTTGGATTTTTACCATTAACTCTATAAAGTATCATAGTTAGGCATACATATACATATGTATAGTATATACCAAAGCGTTTGGGGATGACTTCGACATCAACGGAAACCTGTAATTAAAAGCCACTTATACATCAACATCACTAGGTAGGTACGAAACCAACTTCAGTGCTGTTGCTGTTTGGGCACGCAAGAGAGGTGAATTGCCATTTAATTGTAACCTACTCCAGCGAAATACTCGTCTGACCAGATAATATACAGAACCACCATGCCGCCAAACACACAGTATAATATGTAGGTATGGGGCGCTTGGAGTGCAATGGATCTGTAAATTATTGGCCTTAAAGTGGACATTATGTTGCATAATGGAAGACAGACAGAGTAAGAGCGAGACCGACCAGGCGCCAAACATACGCTTTTCGGCATGTAATTCATGATTTATGGACTTGGGGAACTGCGGACCTGTACTCTTTCGGTCAGGCCATATGGAAATGAATGGAAATTCGAGTAATACCTTCGTCATTAAGCTCGTTGCTGTCGGAATGAAAGCCATTTCCAAGAGACACCAAACAACGACGATGATATGTATTTATATGAAGGAGGGGATACAAACGAAGCGACGCGACGCTACGCGACGAAAGAGATTTTCCAAGTGGATTTCGATCATCAGTTTTTGCAGGATATAATGATTTAAGTCAAAATTTTCAACACTGTGAATGCGGGTTCGCGGCTGCTAGAACTCTCTCAACCTTTAAGGCGACCTGATCCGTTGAGCTCTACAACTATACAACCATTCACCATCGTTCTATGAATTAAATTATTTATGGGAGAAGGATTGATGAGCACAAAAACGTGAGCTGGCTCTGGCTCCAACGGAAACACATTTTACTGGGTTGATGTTACCTTGATGTTGTTTTGCAAAAACATTTGCTATTGATGCGATTTTATAAAAAAAAAAAAAAAAAAAAAAAAAAAAAAAACTGAGAAATGGCTGAGGGGGAATTTGATACCGTGCGACCGTGGATTCTTTGATTTAAGAATGTTGAGCGCTTTTTCTATGAAAGTAGATATAACTGATGTTTCCTATTGCAATTAGCAAAGAAGGTATAGCTTCTATCATGATTAAACATTATAATATATTTATGATTAAGAAACATGATATAGTATACTACCTACATAGATAGGTTAACTCATTATGAATTTATTAGTGAAATTAAGTTGAGGTCTATGTTAAGGAGCCGTGTTGCCTTGAGTTGGCGAAACGAAACCACGGCATCGGTAAGGTAGAGTTACCGCTGAAATGAAAGACTTCAGTTATATCGGTCAATTTTATTGTGTTTTAACCATTAATTATTTATAATTGGTTTCTGAAAACCTCAATTAATAATAATTAAATTCCCCATAAAGTAGTAAGTATTACAAACCATCCAAATAACAATTTTACTGAGATTTGTATGTTAAGCTTACATTTTTGTGATTCGATTAAGCCTATAAGACAATTGGGGTTTATCAATTAAGTCCCTTTTTCTTTTACAGGGTGTTTTTTAGACTTGTGGTTTTCAATCTGGCAATACTTTTTTTCGGAGTTGGTCTTATTGACAGCCATTTCATAATGTAAAGACTAACTCCTGAACAACCAACGTTTGCAAATCGTGCAAAATGGGCTCGAAACAAGTCGTTGTTGATCCCGATTTTCCCAAGAAAATGTTGTTGTTTTTTTTTTTTTTTTTGGTTGAATGGGTACGTTAATAAGCAAAATTGTCGTATTTGGAGTGATCATAATCCACAAGCCATTGTTGAGACGCCGTTACGTCGTCAAAAAGTCACTGTTTGGTGTGCTCTATGGGCAGAGGGAATCATTAGTCCATATTTCTTCAAAAATTAAGCGGCCCATAATGTTACAGTCAATGGGGAAAGCTATAGAGCCATGATTAATGACTTTTTCGTGCCTGAATTGGAGGATGTTGATGTGGACGACCTTTGGTTCCAACAAGACGACGCTACATACCATACAGCCAACGAAACAGTCAATTTATTGAAGGAAACTTTTGGTGAGCGCATTATCTCGCGTCGTGGGCCTGTGGCGTGGCCTCCAAGATCGTGCGATTTAACAACGCTGGACTATTTTTTGTGGGGTTATGTGAAGTCGCTTGTCTACGCAGATGAGCCCGAGACAATTGACGCCTTGGAAGAGAATATTCGGCGCGTTATTGCTGACATACGGCCCCAACTGCTGCGAAAAGTGGTCGAAAATTGGTCCTCTCGGTTGGAATTTATTCGAGCCAGCTACGGCGGCCACTTGCCCCAGGTCATTTTTAAAACATAATGGCAAACCCTTATCTTTATAATAAAGCTTAATTCTTGGCCATAACATTTAATTATATGCACTTCATTTCTTCTTGAAAACCACACGTCTAAAAAAAACTCCCTTTACATACATGTGGTCTTCCTCAAATTGCAATTGTTGGCAAACTGCTGTGCAGATTTTAACGAAACTTCACCGAAACACCAAGAAAGAAGACTATCTGAAAATTTGAACTCAATCGAATCGCAAAATATTTAAAACAGGGTACCTTTAACTGTACCCCAGTTCACCTTATAAATAGCTTAATTCAGCACATTTAGCCTTAAAGACATATTCTTCGGGTACCTACCCATATATCAAGAACAGAATTAATTTTTAAAATCGTTAACATTTCTGAGGCAACCCCACTTCAGCCTATAAATAGCGAAATTCTGAAAAAAATACCTTTTTCCAAAGTTATAATCTGTCTATGGTTATAGTCCATATATCTTAATGTCTTTCAAACAAAAACAGAATTTTCAGAATGGGATACCATTTATTTACCCCCATTTCACCCTATAAATAGCTTAGTTAAGCATTTACTCACCCATTAATCCATTCTTTGAGCATAACCTCTTAGAGGCAAAAAAAAAGTTTTCAAAATTGATTGTTTGAGGGGCAAGAACATTCGCCTCTATTGTGGGCAAATTCTATTTTCTATCGACTCGACAGCAGTAAAATCGGAAACCTTTTTGTTGTTACTCCATTTCACTCTATAAATCACTTAAATTGCAAACATATCTCCCTTAAGCTACCTCTACGCAAAACTTCAAAAATAAAAAAAAAACCAGTTCTTGACCACGAAAACGATTTTCGTAGCAAAAAAATATATCACCGAAGATTGAAAGCAGAGTCTTTACAGTTTTGGAGAAAGTACTTCACCCATTAAATAGTTTGATATAAACTTCCCTTATCGAAAATAAGGGCATTTTGAATTGATGTTTATTTTCTTCGATGCAATAGAAATAACCTTTCGGAACGGAAGCTGTGTTGGAGGATTTGAAGTTTGAAATTCAACAAAATGCTGGTGTACCCCAGGGCTCCGTTTTGTTTCCAGCACTCTTTTTCCTGTATATGATTTTGTTTCTTCTTTTAGTCAAACCTTAACTCTGTACTGAAATGTGTTGCAATTTGTTTCGTGGTAATCTTCTCCACCCTTAAATTTATCTTAGGCCAATTGCCACAGAAAGCCTACAGAGCTTTATGGTGATGTGCGAACAAAATGAAATATCAGTGTTTACCTAACCTACCATCAATTTAGTGTCTACTCATTTCACGCGTCTAAATGGGAGCACGCGAAAAGAAGCTTATGCATATGCATGTAGCATTGTGTAAATTCTATTTTTTTTTTTATTATTATTTAAGCCCTTAATACCCGAGTTCACATTTATAAACAAAAGCACACTACTTGACCCCACCACCTCACTCAGCTTACTTTAAATAGTTTCGACAATATTCTGGAACATTTCAAAGATGAAATTGTCCCTGTTGCATTTGTTGACCTCTAATTTCCACCTTCTTTGGTGTAATTAAATAGACTTCGGATTCCGAACCATCAAATGTCTCTTGCATCAAACCATATGTAACTTAAATGCCCGAGACTCCGATCCGATAAGCAAACTCTAATTGTGGAACTCTTAATTAATGAATTGATTTTTAGTATCTTCCAGTTCGAACTGCAGCAGAAAATGTATTCCTTTAGCAAGGTTCATTCGCAGGACTCTGAGTGACCTACATACGTATAGGTATACATTATATGACCTATCCCTTAGCTGAGTCTTTCTACCAACACGAGCGCCTGTTGCTCTCTCATACTTCCGGCTGATGCTAGAGCCAAACATCCTTAAATTCCGTTGTGCCGATTTGGAATCGAGTTGCAAAACCCAATTGCCCCATGGGTGACGTTATCGCTTCGCAATCCTTGTTCTCGATTATTACAGAATCCACAAGTTCGGAATCACAAATTAGTCCAGTTCCATCACTCAAGTGCAGTTCAGCACGACACCAATCCGAAACGAACCGAATCGACCTAATGTTATGTGGGTATACATTCTGCATAGGTATAGGGGTCGTCGTCGTTGAGTTGTCGGTCTCGGCCGTCGTTTGTTTCGTTGAAATTCAAGAGGATAACGCAGCGAGCACATCAGCAGTTCCTTTCAAGGGAAAATGCAAATTTCCAACCCAGCAAAGACCACCACCGCCAATCTTGTACATGCAAAGGATATCCAATTGCTCAGCGGAGGCGTCTATACTTCGACGTCGACTACGACGCGACGCCCGCCAGGACAGTAAAAGGTATAAGAGGACGGGAAAGTTTTGCTTACTGCAGCACCAAACGGACGATAGGGGATACATCCACACTCTGGGGGAAGCGTAATCCTTGGAATGGGACTGACGTCGGCGGCGGCGGCGGCGGCGGCGTCGTCGGGAGGAACTGATGGAAACTGCATGGAATACGTGACACAATTAAGGATTGCTCAGCACAGAACAACGTTCTATTTAATCGGTGTGAATATTAAAGCGAATTATATTTATATTGCATCAAATGCAATGCGTTTTATATTTCGTTTGTAGCTTGGTGTTGATTTTTTTGTTTATAAACTGTATACATCCTCGACGTGCTGAGTTGAAGCGGACTCAAGGCGTCACCGATAGTTTTTTTTTTTTGGTTTGTTCCACTTGGGGAACTACTAGAAAGATGGTTCTGCTGACGATCATATGAAGTACTGGCGAGGCATTGCGCTGAAATGGAAATAAAACGAAAATCCCCTATCCGGAGTAAGTACCCAGGAGCAGGCAATAGTTTGTGCATATACTCTCGAAATGCATGAATTGCAGCGCTCCAAGGGTGGATGTATCGCCTGGAGGATCGTTAAATTTTAATTACTCAACTTTATTCTTTGTTGGGTTGAATTATTCGCAGAGTCGCGCTCTCTTATAGTTGTTCTTGTTGTTGTATTCGATGTCGTTGTCGTCGTCTTGAATTTATATTTTGTTTTGTTATTTGATTTTTTTTTTTTATTTTTAAATTCAACTACTTTCGTGCGCTGACTGCGTGTACAGCGGATAAGAGAAGAGGAAACGATAAAACGCATTGTTGATTCATGTGCAATAGTGGTGGTTATAAGATAGGAATATATTTATATCTATTCATACGTAAGAAGTATAAGATCAGGACCGGTACGTTCATATGGACCAAGAAGGGATCGGTCTAGGGCGCTTGCTTTCAAGGGGCGCCATTTTGTATTTTAAAGAGAAAATTGTATTGAGAATGTGATCCCAGTGAATATTTAAATTTTAAATCAAAATTTGCCTCCGTGATGATTTTAGGTCGAGTTTGCAGTGGTGAGTTAAGCTGGAGTTACCTAACTCTAAACATAGAGTTATCTATATTTAATGCAAATGGCAGTATGTATATCATAGGAGGATACATGCAGAAGGACGTAACAATCTAGGAGGATGAATCATCGACGGACCATTTTGAGCTGATTCAAAGTTAACTCACCAAATTCGATGGGTTAACCCGTTTTTAACTTTAATGTCGTTCTGAAAAACTGTGCCTTAAAGGTCAGAAAATTGCCAAAAATGGCTGTTTTAGTAATTGGTAAACTATAATTCAGTTTTCATCAACCAACTAAAACTGAAATAGATACATACATCGATATATTTTAGAAACTTTAAAGTTGAATTTAGGTAGAAAAGAATTGATATTGGCACTCCAATAATTCAGAATCTTAAATTAATAGACAATCACTAGAATAGGTGCACGAAAAAGATTCAAAAACAACTTGAGGGCTTCAAAAAACAAATTCTTCTATTAGTGTGTACATTGGTTCAATATTTAAAGTCCCATGTGAATTTAAAGCGTTTTTCTACGCTGAATTTCTTCTGATCAAACGCTCTCCTACTTAAATTATTTATAATCTACGCATTCCAGTAATTTGACTAGGGCGCCAGATGTTTCTCAAGCCAGCACTGCCTATATGCAATTCATTCAATTTGAATTAATTTGAAATGCATGTTCTTTCTGATGGTTTTTTTCTTGTTTTTTATTTGAGCGTGCTATAGCTGCTACTGCTTCTTACTTACACTGCAACTTGTGCTGCTACTTCTTCGGCTGGATGTGGCTGTCGGCAGATGACTTTACGAACGTTAAAGGTTTTTAATTAAACAGTAATCACACAAGAACTGAGGATAGAAAAGTCACTTCTCTAGACGTGTTCTTAGTTTTTATTTCTATTTGTTTTTTTTTTTTGTATGGTGAAGGGGGGACTAACTTGAAGGAATTTCGACGAAGAAAGTGTTGAAGAAATTTCATTTGCAAAAGAAGAAGTCTTGCCTGTTATGTAGGTACAACACCTTTAATTCACAATGCATAAGTTAGGCGCTCTTTTGCATTGGTTTGGAATTCATTGATTGGAAAATTTTATTTAGAAAGAATTTTCTTTTAATGTTCTGGGGGTTATAGTGCTCTTTTATTCAATTGTGGTTTGTTAAACGAATTCAAAAACTTAAGAAATAGTTTTAAAAATTAATTTATTTGATGAAGAAATGATAAGGATTTCGATACAAAGCTGAAGGTTTGGTAAGAGTTTTTGAATAAAATAAAGTGTTCAACGTCTTTGTATTTTTTTTTTTCGAATTTGGGTTTCCAAAATCAATTAGAAGCCAGCATTTATGATATTTTAAAGACTTTTGAATTTTTGTTTGCAAAACTTTCTTATGAAAAGTCCTGTTTATGGGTGCACAGGGTGAATCTAGGACTTAATAGGTACACCAGGCATAGATAATAGGCATACATTTATTTCAGTTCAAAGGTGCTTCACATCAAAGGTGTTCGTACTCTAGGTTCTTTTGACTTAGAACGAGATTTGAAGTAAAAAATCTATACAATTTCTAAAAATTAAGTAAAGCTGTTTATTAGATTTAGATTAGATTAGATTGGATTTATTGTAAATTTTCTTGTTTATGTTACAAAATTATTTTTACAAAAATCGATTAGCATGGCTTCGCTTGCTAAAGCTGGATGTAGGCAATTACTTTTAGATGGAAAACGGCAGTTGACAAATTTCACTTATGTTCTTTCTTTCAAAGGACAATAAAAAGCTGATATCAACTCTTTAATGATCGGAAGTATAACTGCTTTCATAGCAAAAGTGAATCAGGCACTCTAATCGAGCATTTGTATCGATGCTGGTGTGCCCCAAGGCTCCCTTTTGTCTCCGACTCTATTCCTTATCTTCATAAATTATCTTGTTTTAAACATCTAAAACGATACATTATTTCTTGTTCGTTACAGTTCAGTTTTGGAACTTAATGGTCAGAGACTTCTACGTACACGACGATGAAATTGCCATCACTATCAACGGAGAGCACTAACGATCGATGATAACCTGTTTCTTTTGGACCAAATTGGATGATGTGAAGGTGAGCAATCTGTGGTTCCAAAAGGACCGCGCTAGCTACCACACAGCTGATGCCACAATGGACATTCTGCACGAGCGATTTGAGGGCATGGTTATATGGTAATTCTTTGCTGAGTTGGCTTTAAGAAATATATAGTCGATATAGTGTTAGAAAGTTGAACTCTTTGTCACACAAAAACACCAAAGCCACAAAATCGACTCCACGCTGCAAATGGGATTATTTTCTAAAAGAACGGGGAAGAGAGTTGATTCGTTTACGTGTTAAAGCAATTGATTGGTATTTAGCAAAATATTTAGCTACAAGCTATTTTTAAGGCACAACACTGAGAAACTGTCGAGGTCTTGTTGAAAAAGAGTAGAATCATGTCTCGAAGAAATAGTTTTAAAAAACTAACCATCGTTGGCTGTAGGAGTAATATTTGGGAATGCTTACTAACCATGTCAATATCGTTAACGGGAAGAATAAAAAGAAGAGGACCTAAGTGGCGGCCTTGAGGGACCCGAAGGTAGCTAAAAGAGGCTGGAGAGGGGTGATCTGAAACGAACATTGTAATAAAGGTTATCCAGTTAAAAGAAATCCATGTCAAGAATATACTTTCAAAGCCGAGGGTCGGCAGTTTTAAAAGGACTAGTCTGTGGGAAGTTTAATCAAAGGCCTTACAAAAATCGGTTGATACAACATCGACTTCCTTTCCGTTCTCAAGGGCTGATATGGCAGAAATAAATTCAACAAGGTTACTATTAACCGGACAAGTATTTGAGAAATCCGTGAGATATTGACCCATATCTCGACTCGATATGGGTAAATGGTGTTATGAAGAAATGGTCTATTGAATAGAACTTGCCCATCGGGCAACTAAATATCTGTTTACATAATAAGTAGGTTTACCTACATGATAGTGTAATTCAGAAAGAAGTCGGGTTTTACCACTAAGAGTGTGAGTAATATTTAACACGACATTTGTCTTTGAACTAAAAATTCAACTGAATGAATTAAAATCATTATTTATTCTTTATTTAGAGTGCTGAGTTTCATTTTCCAGAGAAGTTCCATATCACTTTCACTCGAAAAAATATTACTGAGCATATCAGTATCAACACTTGATCTAAACTAAATCACTAGTCACAATAATTGTTAATTTTTATGAAACTGGACCCTGACGAAGCAGTTCTTCGATCGAAAAAATCTCAAAAAAAAAGTCACGTACTTATATTTCTCTTAAAATCAAGCCGATTCTACTGAAAGAATTGACTAAAAACAAGAACTTTCCAAATACATTTATATAAGATGAGTTCGGAATTGTTGAGGACTAAAAGTGCATTCACACAACTGCCATTGTGTAGGTAGACTTTCATTATTTATCAAAATACATCTACGATTATTGCAATAAATGGATAAAAGATGGCAGAAATTATATATGTCACTTTGTGAGCCATGGAAATGTATATGTATATGATGTTGCATTCAGTAAAAACTTTGGTTTTGATTAAGAAGTTTCATCAGAAAAATGCTTTGCCGTAATCTTAATTCCATTAACATGTTGCGGCTCCGAATGCCTCATAATTTGTATTTCTTATTAAAAGTATCACAAAGTGTTAAGTGATAAATAACACAAGATAACAATAAGCATAATTTTCCATAACAAAAACAAAAAAAAAAACATCTTAATTAATACATCCAATGCCAGCCTCTGATCAATCATCTGTGTATGTACTGTAGGGTAGGGTACATCGCCAATTAGAAGCCCTCCAATCGATTTCAATTTTCTTCCCCATCAGCAAAGCCCCCAAAGTGTTGAACGACAACATAGAATCAATCAAAAAAAAAAGAGAAACATTAGAAGAAAATAAAACGAAAACAAAATAAATCCACTTTTTCCAAACCTATTTCCATCCACAACACACTACACTATACCAAGTATACTACCGACAAAAGACATTCCGAGTTCAGTATCAGTCAACACAGTGGCATAGCAATCTATAAGACTGATAAGGCGTCCTGGTTATTCCATTCCTCTGAAAGATATGACCGACACGACACCATCCCACATTTGTACGCCACTTTGTTTTTTTTTGTTTGCCTCCGATTTTAAGGGTCAAACGTACTCTGCGTGTTTGGTTCGTCGTAGTGTCGGTCCGGTCGTCGTCTCTTCTTTCAACGTTTAATTTCAATTTTTTCACTTTATCTTGTCCCTCATACAACGACAACGACGACGACGACGACTTCAACTACTATAAAACTGCATCAAAATCCAGTGAATAAAAACAACAACAACAAATTGTAAAGAAGGAAAAAAACTCGGAACGAATTAGAGCTGTGAAACGGACAGAAAAAAGAGACTCCGAATCAACGAAAAAAAAAAAAAAACATCTAGCGATTACTTCCGTTCGACTACCATTTTACTTCGCCTCCATGTTTTTTTTTTTTATTATTTTTTTTTCTTGAATATTCGGTGGAGTCGCCTATCAAATTGAATGCGTCCCGACAGATGGTTTAGATTATTAGTTAAAGTTCAAGGGATCACCTTTTTCTGTTCTTTTTTTTTTCTTAAATTTAGATCAATTTATGAATGACAGAAGGGACTCAAACGTATATATCAATGAATATGACCTCTGCTAATCAGTGTACAGCCTCAATCTTCTGTTTGACAGTTTGAGAGATCAGATAGACTTCGCAGAGGTTTTTTTTTTTTTTAATTTAAAAAATGTATAGTTGATGGAACAAAAAAAAAAAGAAAATCATGATTCATTTTAAAGATTTAAAGTAACTTAGGGTTCTATTTATAGCCCCATAAGGTACTAGTTTTACTGGTAGAAGATAGCCGTTGAAGTTGGTTATTGGATTATTATTATTCAGCTAATTGTATGTCCTATCTATGTAAGTTGAACATTTATCTATCTGCCAATAAGAATTGTGTAATATTATAATTGTAGAATTTTTCAAAAATGTTTTTTATTTCTTTATTTATTTATTTTTTTAGTATCTACGCGGTAATGTTTAAAAACTTCAGATATTTATATGCAATTTGACAAAATTTGCATAAAATTGGTGGCGTCGTTTTCGAAAAATTTGTTAAAAAAAGTGTTATAAACGTCATATATACTTTAAAAAAAAATGGATTTACTTTTTTATTTTGTTGTGATTGAAGAACATTTTTTTTTGTAATATTTTGGAATGCAGTATTGCTAAAAATAATTAGAAGTACAAATTTGCAAAATTATGAAAAAAATCGGTCCAGCTATTAAGGTGTTACATGGGAATAATCCACAAATCAAGCCCTACAGTCAAAGTACAAGAATTTCTCATTGGAACAAGGGGAGTAAGGGGTAGAGATAAAATTCTGAAAAAAATTTAGAGCATATTTATTTATTTATTTGGAGCCAATTTAGGAGGCGTCGCACTTAATTCTTAAAAAAAAAGGCTAATAAGAACCACCCTAGTGTATACACAATACGTTGTTTTACGAAATCTAGTCTCGGCAGGTATATTCTCGGTATCGTAGCATTTTGTGTGATTTTGTGGAAGAAGTATGGAACTAGACTTTGAGCATATGTAGAAGCTGCTCAATATTTATTTAACATTGAAACATTCAATTTTGTGATTTAAAACTGCAATTTTGTACTTATATGTGTCCGCTTGTCCTTTAATTAAATAATTATATGTTGCTGTTCTACAATAATCGCTAGAAAACTTAGCTCATAGGACAAGTATTTTAGGCCGATACTCTACTCCGAAGACGGCTAAAACTACGAATCCGAACTTTGTAAGAAAAATTGTCGATTTTTTAAGTGCTGTATTTCGAGACTTATTCAACATACAGACCTACCGAAATAATAGTAAATTTTACATACTTTAAAAGTGTATCAAATGACTTTTTCCTAGGATGCAGTTTTTAAAAGTTATAAGCCAAAAACTGAAAAAAGTTCGAACATTTCTAGGTTTTTCGAGCACCACGCTGTTAGCTTTCGAAGCTGCAAACTTGGTTTTACACTAATGGTATATATCCTTACAACTTCCCAAAAAATCAGTGCAGTGGAATTTTTTGCGACCTACGATGTCTGATATGACTGGCCTGTTATTGGTTTCGTATAAAACAAAAATGTTGAGGTTGTAATCAAATCCAAAACTACTCATGCCGGCTTTCCGTCGGTATGTGCGATTGTTCGTAGGTGCGTGTCGGTGCGCCTGTGCGCCTGTGCGTCCACTGTAATTTGAGCTAGAGCCTAACCGGGTGGACCGATTTACTTCAAATTTGGTACAGAGCATTTGCATGTGATTCCCTGGAGGATAAATTCGAACTTTTGTTTTAGCTCATCTAGAATGGGTAGTTTTTTTTCAATTTTTTTCGAAAATTGCTCTAACAATATTGATTTAACTTCGTACCTGTAATAAACGAGTCAATTATAAGAAAACTGCGTTTCAGCTTTTTCTCAAAAAATTCACATAACGGAATTAGGTATTATAAGTTTTTTTTGTTGAGAAAATGGTTTTATTTTTGCCATGGTAAGACTGATTTTGCTATAATTTTAAAAACATTTTTTTATAAACCAAAAATCATTTTTTTAGTACTTTTGACTCTTTTAATATTTTCTCGTTAAATATATATGTACATCGTGCATGTTCAATATGTTACCCACAAAAGCAAGTTCGTGCGATCAAGTGGTGCATATTTTTTTATTTTAATCATTTGTGCCGAAGCCATCGAGACAGTGGAAAAAAACAACAGAGTGTCATCTGGGCTGCTTCAGAGGTAGCTAGACCGAGATTTTTTTAAGTCTCATGGCCAGCCCTAGTGGGTTACGATCTGTTGAACTGATGAATAATAAAACAAATAATTTGAAAAATTAAATAAAAACTGCATTTGCTTTAACATTCTTAGGCCCGTTTGCTAAAAACTTAATATTTAAATTCAACTTAATAGCTTATGTGACAGTTAACGCTTAGGAAAAAGTAGAACATAAGCGTTTAAGTTGAACATAATAGATATTTAAGTTTCGAATAAAAAAATCCCGGAGCCACCTTTCACATCAATTTTCAAATGGACACCACTCTTAAAAGGTCAAGTGTGTATAAATATTATTTAATACATATAACTTATGCAACCTTTCATATTTAAATCATTTTATTTATTTTTATTAGCATGTATGGAAAAACACTCTCTCTATTGGAGGCCATTGTCCTCATCTCTTGCCATTATACTGTCAATTATAAAATATTTAATACCGTTGACCGACAAAAAAAAAACATGACAACACGACCGCACACAAATGATTTTCGAAAATTGAGTCCTTTTCTATCAAGTTTATAGTATAAAAGAATTTATTTATTTATTTTATAATCTGGACTTCCCGATTACGTGCCACTAAGCGGTCTACATTTGAACGACGTTATATTCATATTAAATGCCATAAAATGCACTTTAAGATACAAACAAATATTGTGGATGACTCAACATCATTTGAAAATCGAGCTTAGTTATTGAAAAATTCCACAAAGTTAAACACATCGATTGAATACAAAAAAAAAAAATAAAACCTCAATCAAGTGACACAGAGTGTGTATAACATTGCTCTGCCTTATTATGTCGATTATTGGTTTAAAACCTATGCGTTTATTGTTAATTTTATTTTTTTTTTTATCACCAATATTCTCCCCATCAACAAACAGGGGAATGGACTACCATCTATGCAGCCTTGCACTATACGATTGTGCTATAGGTACAGTTTTTTTTTTCAATCTGGCTGTTGTCTTTTTATTGATTGAAGCATCAGTTAATAATTATTTACAATAAAATGGTATTGAAAATGAACTTTTTAAATAAACAAAAATTTAATTTTTTTTTTTAGTTTCGCATTCTAGGGAATACATATTAAATAGAGTGTTATCGACGTTTGACACTTGGGTGGTGGCCTCCATGAAAATGCGTAAATTATATTGACAGCTGACCGACCATGTGCAAGATAAGGCCTTGAACAGCAGAATAATGCAAAACAAAAGGGCGGTGAATTAAATTGTTAAATTGCATTTAATTAACCAATTTAATTAATTTGTTTCATGAAATTGTCAATTTGATATCAATAAAGTGAAAAAATAACAACACCAAATGTTTATAAGCTGTGATTAAAATTGTTAAAATAAAATCAATTAATTGTATCAATTTACAGATATAAAAAGGGATTCCCAATATACGAATATGGTGTCAATGAGGGAATAAAAAATGTCACAGTAATTACCTTTACTAAATGAAAATACTTTGAAAAAATGATAAATTATTTGTTCTACATTTAATGCCTTGTATATTGAGCCACATTGGGATGCAATCCATTAAAATACTTGATGGGTAGAAATACTTATTGAGCATATTACAGTAATTGAATGGTCAGATTTTCATACAAATGGTTTTTTTTTTTCAAAAGGACTGTTGAGACTTGTGACAAGAATAAGTGAACTTCGGCGTTATGGAAAGCAGATATGGTTAAATATTATGAGATTTTGTACTTGTACGTGTCGCCTCCACTGGGCATGAATGATGTTCGGATTGTGAACATGCCGAGAAAAACAATAATGAAGTCACAAAAATTCTTGTCATGTGGTTATATATTCATAGAAATCAGATTGTGATTGGGATGTTGGACATTGTTCATGTCCAGTGGAGGTTGCATGTAACAGCGACCTGCATCGTAAGGGGCATATACTGTTACTTTTTTAGTTATAAAGGGTGTTTTTTTTTAGTGGTAAGGAACTTTGAAATGGAATAAAACAAAGATTATTTTTTTAAATTGATGAAATTTACTTTATTCAAAAGATGATTTTCTGGCATTATAATTTAAATATGATTTCTGGGATATGACCGGCACGGCTGGCTCGGACGTAGTCTAATCTGGAGTTCCAATTTTCGATGACTTTTTCCCAACATTTGTGGCCGTATTTCGGCAATAACGTGGCGAATGTTGTCCTTCAAGTGGTCAATCGTGTCGGGCTTATCGGCGTAGACTATTGCGACTTCACATATCCCCAAAGAAAATAGTCAAGCGGCCGGCGTTAAATAGCACGATCTTGGATGCCAATTCACGGGTCCGTAACGTGAAACTATGCGGTAACCAAAAGTTTCCTTCAATAAATCAATTGGCACGAGCTTTGTGACATGTTGAGCCATCTTGTTGAAACCATAGCTCCTGCTGTTCAATTGATGAACTAAAAAGTAAATAATCATGGCTCTATAGCGGTCACCATTGACTGTAACGTTCTGGCCAGCATCGTTTTTAAAGAAGAACGGACCAATTATTCCACCAAACCATAAAGCACACCAAAGAGTCAGTTTTTGTGGATGTAACGGTGTCTCAACATACATTTGAGAGTTACCATCACTCCAAATAAGGCAGTTTTGTTTATTGAGTGAGCTTCATCGCTGAACAAAATTCGCTTATGAACGTATTTCGAACAGAACCATAATTTTCAAAATAAATTTGCACAATTTGGAAGTGTTGTTCAGGCGTCAGTCGATTCATGTTGAAATGCCAAACCAAACTAAAAATAAATCACTTGACAGCTGACAAAATGGCCGCCATTTAAAATAGTGTTGATAGTTTAAAGTTCTATACCTTTAAAAAAAACACGCGTTAGAACAGTCAATCTGGTCCTTAAAAGATATCTAATATGGAGTGCTTGCTTTTATTCGAATGCGTACCTTTCATATGGGTCGCTGTTCAAGTTTCGGTCTGAGTTTTATGCACATTGTAGAATAAAAAACTAAAAAAGAAGATATTGAAATCTTTAAAATATTAAACATACACTTATTAATTTCAAGAATTACTTCAAATTAGAACAATTTAGAGAGAAAATAAGCAGATTATGACTTACAATTGATAGCAGCTGTACGATCTTCTAAGACTTTATCTAAACCGAAAGTGAAATAGCTGCCCCTATCATGGCCCGAGGCACTACAATGCATTAGGGATAGAAACGAGCACGGGAAACTTAGCGAGATTCTATTGGGCCTCTGCCTGCCGTTTTGCGGGAAACTCAATTCATTTTTTTAATTTTTTGAAATAGGTTGGTATAACCTCAAAAAATGTTGCTATTTATTTCGACACTACCATAATAATTCAAATTCAACTTAAAATATCAAAAAGTAAGTATATATTGAATGAAACAACAAACACTTGAGTGATCTACAACATTATAGGCTGGAGTTATAGCTATTTCACGGCTGCCAGGCTGATCATCAAACTCCTTTTAGTGGTGCTTAGTCTATTACGTTCAATTTTAATTTGAAGTAAGTAAAGGGTGTTTTTTTTTAGACGTGTGGTTTTCACTCTGGCAATACTTTTTTTGGAGTTGGTCTTTTTGACAGCTGTCACTTGATTTATGCTCATTTTGGTTTGCCATTTCAAAATTAATAGACTAACTCCTGAACAACGTTTTTTTTTTTTTTTTTTTTTTTATATTTGCGCGCACTCAAGGGGTTATGACTACCCTTATAATGATAAACATAGTGCGAGCGTTTAGGAAAATAGGGTAGGGTTTAATAGGAGATACCGATGCACATTGGTTTTGAATTTCTGGATATTACAATGGGAGGGAAAAATAGAGCTAGGCAAAGCATTCCACATTCGAGTTTTGCGGCTAAAGAAAGAATCTCTGTACTTGACTGTACGTCCGAAATTGGGCTCAAGGGTAAGCTTATGTGCATTCCTAGAAGCGCGAGTATTACGGTGGAATTGTTTTAGGGGATGAATGCAACTGGCTATTTCGCTAGAACACTGTTTGTAAAAATAGCGATAGAACAAAGATAGACATGAAACACAGCGGCGGTGTTCCAGAGTTGTAATTGTATCTGTTATATTTCTGTCACCTATCATTTTTAAAGCTCTATTTTGAATTCTGTCCAAGAGATTCAAGTAAGTTATAGGAGCACCTGCCCAGATGTTTGAGTTATACTCAAGCTTAGGACGGATAAAGGCTTTGTAGATTATAGCCAGATCAGAAGGAGCGAAAAATTTCTTGCATCGCCGAAGAAACACTTCGCAGCGTTTTTGGCAACGTTAATGGTCATTCCACAAGAGGTGGTCTGTGATGTACATTCCCAGAACTGAAAGCTGTTTAGTTTCTTCAATACAAGTACCGCTCATGGAAAGCGGCATGGAGGGTGGGTTTCGCTTCAACGACAGGAGACAGCATTGAGTTTTTGAAGCATTAAATTCTACGCGGTTTTTGATTCCCCATTGGACAATGCTATCAAGATCAGAATTTAATGAGCTTATCATACGCTGCCGCTCTAGTTCCACATCCGAAGGACAAGGATGTGAATCTAGAAACGAATATGAAAAGCTGATGGTACTGTCGTCAGCAAAACAATTTAATGGATTAGAAGTTTCAGACAGAAGATCATTGATGAAAATGAGAAAGAGAGTCGGAGACAAAACGGAGCCCTGGGGGACACCAGCATTTATGTTATGAATATCAGACTTAAAACCATCCAATACGACTTGTATTGAGCGGTTAGAAAGGTAATTACTAATCCAACGAAGAAGAGATTCATCGATACCAAATGCACGCATTTTCGATAAGAGAGCTTGATGCCAAACTCTATCAAACGCTTTTGAAATATCAAGTGCAATAATCTTACTTTCGCCAAAACGATGTAAAGATTTGTTCCACTGTTCGGTGAGATAAACCATCAGATCACCAGTGGACCTATTCCCACGAAAGCCATACTGCCGGTCATTTATAAGCTTTCGTTCTTCAAGATATTTCTTAAGCTGATGATTAATCAGCGTTTCCATGACCTTAGAAAGAAGGGACGTAAGTGCAATTGGACGATAGTTAGATGGTGAAGAAGATTCGCCTTTTTTAGGGACAGGCTGGACAAATGCTGTTTTCCATCCACTCGGAACGAGACCAGTACAGTAGGACAGATGGAAAAGCTTACGCATAGGAGGGATACGATCCGGGCCAGCGGATTTGTGCACATCAAGGTCCTTGAGAACTCTTGCAACTGCACGAGTGCGAAAGAAGATTCGTCCCATGAAATCGTTAGCGCTCTCAAGTACAGGAGGAGTCATAACACTTACTGGCAACGTCGAATTAACAGCAAACTGTGCTGCAAGCAAATTGGCTTTCTCTAACGAGCTAACAGCAGGGGTGTCATTGAAAACGAGCGTTGGAACCGAAGACGAGGTAGTATTTCGTATTTTTTTTGCAAATGACCAAAAATTTTTACTACCTTTAGGACATTTTAGTATTTTTTGCCTTAATTTTTGGTCGTGCAAGAATTTGGTTCGTCGAATATGGACGTTACAGGTCTTTCTAGCTTGTTTGAACTTATTCCGGTTTTCCTCAGTGGGGTTGGCCTTATAACTTCGGAAACTTACTTCTCTAACCCGGATAACCTCTTTACAGCTCGAATCAAACCATGAGTTTTCTTTTGGTTTGATAGATTTTTCCCTATTCGGGATAAAATTTCTCATTCCAAAAAGAATTAAATTTGCTATCATATCTGCACTGGAGTCTACCTCACTACCGAGGAAGCATAGTGACCAGTTAACGTTTGCAAATCGTGCAAATATATTACCAAAATAATGGTTTGGTTCGCGTGGCGCATCGCGCGCTGCGTCCAATATTCAAGTTGCTAAGTGCAAGGATATCCAGGTTCAGAAAGGAAACAACGACGAGGGCTCAAAAAGACCAATTTGGTCGTATGCTATCGACATATCGGTCGTCATAATCGCAAAATCGCAAAATCGCATAAATTCGAGAAACCATGGATCGGTTTTGCACCACGTTTACTCTAGTTGATAATGCGCATCCTCAGAGATGCCGTACGCATCTCTGAGATTGATAATGCGCACCGAAGACGCTATTGCTGCTGTGGAGCAGAGTAGGTATCGAAGAAGACCCGAATGAGTCCATCCGCCATCCCGCGCAACAATTGGAGCTGTCGAAAATTGGGCCTCTCGGCTGGAATTTATTCGAGCCAGCCGAGGCGGCCACTTGCCCGAAATCATTTTTAAAACATAATGTCTTTATAATAAAGCTAAATTCTTGGCCATAACATTAAATTATATGCGTTTTATTTCTTCTTGAAAACCACACGTCTAAAGAAAACACCCTTTACGCGTTTATTAAATTTTATTATTCTGGCTCATCCGGTTTTTTTGGTCTGAGTTCGTGACAAAGAATAAAACCAAAACATGTCAGCTAAAATTTTTTTTTGTTGAGCATTTTATTATTTGTAATAAAAACTTTAATGATAAATACAATTTTTTTGGAATTTTGGTGATTAAAATATCATGTAGACATAATTTGAGCAAAATCTTTGATATGACTGATTATTTTATTCACAATAATAATAATAAAACTGCAATTCTGCAATATCACTCACAATTGACTCAAAAAAAATTCTTAAAATTATATTCATCCACATTGATATTATCTACATATTAGTATAAATGTTGCGGTTGAATTTGAAATTGAAAATTGAATTCACAATAAATTATGATGAAGAATCTGCCATTATATTAATTTTGTTCAACAAACTCTATTAAAATGCCGTTATTTACATATTCGTCATAATAATATGATTGCCGGCTGTTATAGAATAATAACATGAAGGCACACCTTTACACGTTTTAACATCAATTGAAACAAAACACACCCCTAATAACAAGGAAGGAATAGGTCAATCAACCCTCATTTTATTCTAATAAAATATGAAAACAATATATCTACATACTTCACATATAGTCAGGGAGGTAGTGTTGCAAATAAAAGTTAGATATTTGTTGTCAAATGGAAATGTTCTTATAAGAATGAATTTGAAAATTTCTTAGAAAGGTGCAGTTTGTTCGTTTACGTTAATAAAATGTAATGAAATTCAAACGTGAAATGAATATTAAAAACGTTTCAAAATGTGTAGATTAGGGTGGGTCAAATGAAACAATATTGCTTCCAAATAATTATTAAAATCCTTGATACCATGAAGAATTGGTTACTTGGGGCCCAAAGAAAGGACTATATAAAGGTTTAGACGTCCCTTGTCCCCAATTTGATTCTCCATACAAATTGTTACAGTAAAAATAGGAACAACGTTGGAGTTTTATAAGAAGCTAACAGTTTTTTTACCTGGACAAAATTTCATGGCATATTTGAATATGAAATTGAACGCTACAAAAAAAAGGAGATATTGTAATTATTATAAAACAACAATGCCTACAATCCTGTACTATAACTCTTCTCAAAGCCAGGAATAAATTACTTGATTAAAATTTCATTTTAGGGAACAACTTTTTTTTTTTAAATAATTTTAAACTCAAAAAAGTATTATTTATTTTAGCATTTACTATTTGATACTCTTATTGATTTGTATTCGAATGCTTAAAACTAGATGCTTTTATATCTTCGATTTTTTTTCTAATTTGGTAGAATCAAAAACTAAAATTCTTGTTAACTTCATATAGCCCACGAAAAATGCACAAACAAATATAAGGGAAGATTTTTTTTAACAAAATTGTCTATATTTTTGAATTATTAGAAATACCTTCCTAGAAAGTCCATTTCGAAATCGTGTGCGCATAAAAGGATATGCAAGGTCAAATATCGAAATACCTATAGGTTTTCCCATACAACTTGATCATTTGACTATTTTGGAAGACGCATTAACATTGCGTAACTGATCGCTCGAATGAAAACAAACAATAGATAAAATGGGAAAGGGGGTTTTGTATGATACGAAAAAAAAACACTCGCAGTAAAGGTTACAAAGCGTTCGCACCATCATCTGATGATCGGCCTGGCAGTTTGGAAGGTCTTTCAAGTGCTTGTCGATTCATTCAACCCCTTCAATGATAGAATGTTTTTCGACAGCTTCGCCATTTAAACCTAGACCAACAAACCCGTAATTTTTACTTTTACTAACTTTTTTGAAACAATGATATTGATATCTTCCAAATTAAAACTTAAAAAAAAAACATACTAATGTTTTCTTATAAAAGGTCAAATAATCTACAATTTTTTTAAACAAAAATCGAAAAAAAAAATATAGGTACACGCGTTAAGAGATATGCGAAAAACATTTTCGACATTTCGCCTTTTTTAAGAACCTACCAATAACTTCTAACTGATCGCTGATATTGACAAAAATTTTATAATCTTCTTCAAATAGAATATAATAATATATTAAAACCAGAGGCCTGATCACGTTAGATGTAAAAGATCGGGCGATATCGTTTACACCATTGCTATCTCTATCATATCAGTAAGGAAAAATAAAGATGGCTGTCTTCAAAACGATATCGTTCGATCGTTTTCATTTTACGTGCCTGATCGTGCCTGATGCCTGATCAGATGTTATTTTCGTCAACTTCGTAATTTAAGACTGAAGAGCAAAAAACTGGTATTTATGTTTTTGACCAACCACTCTTGGGAGAAAATATTGCAGATTTTCAAGTATTTAGAAGGTTACATCATGTACAAACTTTGCCTACAGTTTTCTTTTGATAACACTTACCGTTTAGGAGAGTTATACGTGAAAAAAACGAAATGTTTGCCATTTAGCGTTTTTTTTTTTCAAATGACGATATCTTCTAACAAATCAGTCGGAGGTAGAAAAACTCCCAATGGGTTTTCTTCAAGTACTTTTCGACAGCGTAGGTATACAGTTTAAAAGTTATATGTGGGTTAAAAACCGTTCTTTTACCCTCAATAATTTTAAATTCGCACACGATTTCGAAATTTGCTTTTTAAACAGTATTTCTTTTACCAACAAAAAAGTAATTGGGGCATATTCATAGTCACTTTTAAACTGCAGTTTATCTTAGACCTGGGTTTATTCTGTCTAAATAACATTGAATAAACCCCAGTCTTAGATAAATAAAAAAGATAAGTGACTCTGAATATGCCCTATTTTGTTTAAAAAATTCACTTGGATTTTGTCTATAGTAAAAGTGCTTTTTAGATGGGCTTATACTATTATGTTCTCTGATTAATATGGAACATGGTCTTAGAAGATTGTGAAAGATAAAAAAAATACATCAGATACCTGTTTTAAAAGTCACACTAATAAATAATTACCATGAAAACTACGTGGGGTCTTTTGAACCAAAGTGCAATGTTACCTCCCGAACTATTACGATAATTATAGATAGTAAAAAAAATTGACATGCAATAATACACAAAAACTTATTAAAAGAACAGTCCTGCAAGGATTCTCATTTATAGTATCACTCAAATGCATCAAGTAAACACAAAACTCACTCTATTATTGAGTGTCTGCCAAAGAGGACAGTAAGGACGAAAACGAGTACGGTTACGTAGGTACATCCCTTTTCGAATGAGTCACCACGTGTTTGGGCTGATGCATTTTTTACATTTTTTTTTAATATTTAGAACCAAACCAATCAGTGTGACTTACCACATTATCATCAGAAATCATAGCTAGATCCGTTTTTGGTCCTAATTTGGCAGAATTGCTGCCGGTAATCCATAATATTGTGCACGGAATCACAACCGCCAATAGACTGTACGAACTCCTCATAATTCGCACTCACTTAATTCACACCGACTCCGCCGACCGACTGACTGACTGAATATTGAAATTGATATTTCCAAAAAATATAGGATTCACGACGAAATATGAGTAGTTCTTTTCCTTAATAAAACTGCCCACCAAATGGATAGGTAACTAATAATATTTCTTAGATTTTATTTGATTAAAATTTCATTGATTTCACTCATCTCTTGGATTTTTAACAGCAATTAACATAATTTACCGCACACAAAACCCACACACATGAGCATGAAACAAAAAAAAAAAAAAACAACAACAAAAAATGAAAACAAACGCGAGGATAACATGCGAACTTTTTAACAACATACAAGGCGGAACCCACTCGAGTGCAAAACCATAAGGATTTTCGACTTTTTTTTGTTTAAATTCTTTTAATTTAACAAAGAACAAAGAAATTATTTTTTTTATTTATTTATGTTTACTATACAGTGAAAAAAAAAAACACAGATTGTAGTATGAGCAACAAATCCTTCGATAAAGAGAGAAACACACACAACAAAAATGCAACACGTTCCTTGGAGTATGCGCAGGATTTATTTCGAAAAATAAATAACAACTTCTATTTCACTGAGTCTCACTCACAGTAGAGCCAGCAAGGACTTAACGACAATACGTATATTTTGTATGATGTTATTTTTGTTGTCAAAAGAAAATAACAACAAAGCGAGTGAACTCAGTTTCTCAGTTTAAACAGACCGACCGACAATTCCGAACGAACTCACTCGGGACGAGTGCGAAATGTTACTGAGCTATTTTGAGCTCGGAGAACATTCACCAAGCCTCTTTCTTTTTTTTTTTTTTTGTTGTCTCTTTGAATTCGAATCGTACGTTCGTACGTAATGGTGATGTGATGGTAAAAGAAGCAAAACCAAATGAGTAGGTTGTGTTGTGCTGTCGCTGTTGCTGTGTTGCTGTGACTTGATAGTGGAGATTGAGAAAAATACCATAAACCAACTCCAATGCAACAACACAACATAAGTCAACAATTCAACATCACTTCCACTTCCAATTCCATTATACTTGATGCGATGTTTTTGTTCCATTGAAATTGAAATCATTGTTCTGTCGAGACAATCGAAGGCGAAGTTAACAACAACAACAAAAAAAAAAGAGAATTCCCAGAATTTTCAATTTCAATTTTTGATGTCGATTGTGATATGAGTATGAAACTATGACAGTGGTATGGAATGTAGATCTCTTAAAGTGGTATTCAATAAGGTTAGCATGTCTTGTGAGTTGATAAGCATAAAAATTCAACAACTATACTATTTACGAATGGACGAATGCTCGGTTGGAACTCTATTCTATGTTTTAGATCGTTTTTTTTAGCTATCAGATTTGCTAAAACTAAATAATTATTTTTTGAATTTATTCAAATCAGGGAAAATGTAATTTTTAAAATTAAAGGTCACTTGAATTTTAAATTGAAATTTACGTAAAGATTGACATAAAACGCCATGAAAGGTAAGGATGTGCTTATGCACATGTGCAGCCTGTGCTTGCTAATTCTGTAAGCACGTAGCTTATTTGTGTTACAATTCGCTCAGAATTTTTTTAAGATTTAACACGTAAAAACAAAGGCGCAAAATTTTAGACTCCATATTATGTCATTTTGACAATACAAAATGTGAAAAAGGTTTGTTTGCTTACTTTTTTGAAGGGACCGTCAATGTTTAAGGTGTGTGTTAAGCTGGAGTTTATTAAGAAAACAGGCTTAGTTAAAAATACTAGTTAAAGATACAAGTTGAAAACTGCTTTAAACTAAGAATATTTCAGTAAGGAGCTTTAAAGTTAAGACATTGTTAATTAGTATCATGCTAACACCTTAGCAGCGGGCTGTTTAAAATTGTGTGCCATACATAATTATAAAATTAAATTTAAAATAAGAAATAAATTTGGTTTAAAATTTTTTGAAACAATTTCTGAAATTATTTTAACACCAACACGATGTTCACCATCTGATTTCTCTATCAAAATGAAATATATGAGAAATATAAATTAAAAATCGTTGGAGCGATAAAAAAAATATACAACTTAACCTAATTTTAAGGACATATTAATTATGTACATACATATGTACTAAGAAGTTAAAAATCAAATTTAGAAACAAATCACAAACTAATTTTTGACAAATTTAAAACATATTCAAAAAATAATTTTGATATATTTTTTGTAAAACAATTTTTATATAAAGGGTTTTCCAATAAGAGGTGTTATTTTGAATAGCCCGCTATTTCGGTAGCTGTCACTTTTGAAGCTGTCATTTTTTGACATTTGACAAGTAGAAACTACGCCATTAATAAAAATGGAACGATACACGCTTCAACAACGCATTGAAATTATTAAAATTCACTATAAAAATGGTGAAAATTTGGCAGAGACGGTTCGTAAAACTAAAACATTTTTGGGTCGTCGTGAAGCACCTTGTCGGATCGCAATACAGAAATTGGTGGACAAATTCGAGCTGTTGGGACAAGTTAGTGATGTGAAGAATAAAACCCGTGCACGTCGCTCAAGAACAACTGAGAATATTGCTGTTGTAGCCCAAAATGTTGAAGAAAACCCAGGTTTGTCCATTCCTCGTCGTTCTTTGGAATTATGCATTCCACAAACGTCATTACACCGTATTTTGCATAAAGACTTGGGTCTTAAGGCTTATAAAGTTCAGTTAACACAAGAACTCAAGCCGGCTGATCATCAACAACGTCGTGTCTTTGCTGATTGGGTCCTTGAAGTGCATGAAAATGATCCGGAATTTCATCGAAAAATCATCTTGACTGATGAGGCCCATTTCCACCTCGGAGGCTACGTCAACAAGCAAAACTGTCGCATCTGGGGCTCGGAAAACCCAAGAGTTATTGTTGAAAAGCCTCTCCATCCTCAACGCGTGACTGTTTGGTGCGGTTTATGGTCCGGCGGGGTCATTGGACCTTACTTTTTCGAAAATGAGGCTGGAGCTACAGTTACGGTCAATGGATTGCGCTATCGAGAGATGATTAATGATTTTTTATGGCCGGAATTGGATGGTATTGATCTGGACAACGTTTACTTTCAACAAGACGGCGCTACGTGCCACACAAGCAATGAAACCATCGATCTTTTACGGGAAAAGTTTCCGGACCGTGTTATCTCTCGAGAGGTGATCACAATTGGCCACCGAGATCTTGTGATTTAACACCTTGCGACTTCTTCCTTTGGGGCCACGTGAAAGATAAGGTCTACGCCAACAGCCCAGCGTCGATTCAAGACCTCAAAGATGGAATTCGTGAGGCTATCGAGGACATAGGGCAGCCACTTTGCGATTCGGTTATGGAAAATTTCATGAAAAGGATATGGTCCTGTAAGCGTGGTCGTGGCGGCCATTTGGCTGATGTTGTGTTCCATATTAACGGCATACCTTCCTCTTTATAATGAAATAAACATCCGATCATTTATCTCAAAAAATGCCATTTTTCTTTGAATATCAAAATAACACCTCTTATTGGAAAACCCTTTACAATGATAGTTTGACTTAAAATAACTTCATGTGAACAAATTTTATTTCGTATAGGCCCATGTTCTGACAAGCTTCAAGTTATTTGAATCATGTTGGCTTTAAATTCTTCTGACTCTCTTTGCCATATCTCTTTCCTCTTTCCGAGAGATGTGAGTGAGATATAAACGAGAGACGTCAAAATGAGTAGCTTCTCGTGAAGCTTGTGTGAACACCGTGTATTTTGTCAAGTTTTGTCACTATTTAATTCTTCGATAATGTCTAATTGTCTAGCTGTTCTCGTGTGTACAATATGCATTACCTCAAAATTATATGAGATAAACTGTGAAATTATGTGAGATATAATTCCATATTCTGTTTGCACACAAATGTACATACATAACCCACGGACAATCATTCACACTTGCGGAATTGGGCCCCAGTACTACATTTAATAAAATTTGAGAAGATGACTAATAGACGTCACTCGCCTCACTCACTCGACGCACTAGCCTTTTGCGTGTTTGAATGCATTCAACTCAACTCAAATGTGATACACTGTTTCGCACGGATGTGTCGCTACCATTAATATGTGTGTATTGTTTCGCTTTTGCATTTTTTGGAAAAACTTTCGAATTTATAGTTAAGCCTTAAAACGGAGTCATGACTTTTTTCGAAATGAATTGAGTGGGAAAGTGAAATCATGATCATTTAATTTCTTAAGAATTGATGGATCAAAAGTCTTCATCGGCAATTGTACTAACGTGGTTCAAATTTTCATCCGTGGTTCATCAATTTGAACTCACCGATTTCGGTTAGTTAAATGAGATTCAAGGATGGTTTAACATGAAGGTAATTAACTTGTTTCACTTACTTGAAACTTGATAAATCGTTCGCCGACATCGGTGAGGTAAAATTTCTGAACCATGGATCAAAATTTGAAACACGTTTGTACAACTAACCTTAAGTGCCAGTTGTACAAAAGGTGGTTCAAAATTTGATCCTTTGTTCAGCAAGTTAACTGAGATTGACTGATGGTTAAATCATGAAATTAGCTATTTTCACATAATTAAACTTTAAACCATCGTTGAACCTGAGTTAATCTACCAAAATCATTATTTTAAAATTACTGAACAATGGATAAAAATTTGAACCACGTTTGTAGAAGTAACTCCTAGGGCCAGTTGTACAAACATCGGCGTAGTTCAAACTTTGATCCGTTGTAAAGCAATTTTAGTTCAACGATTTCGGTGAGGTTAACTGAGGTTCAACGTTGGTTTAAATTTTGATCCGTGGTTTAGCAATTTCAACTCACCGATTTACTACAATAAAATCTACGAAATCGAGACGAGATTTAAGAAAAGAATGACTCACAATCCGCAATCCTCAATTCAATGGCACAAATCTTTTCACGACAAGATTTAACAAAATAATATTGAAGTTACCTGATACTATTGCTTAATCTATTAATTTAACGTAACGTGACGACGTGAAATACTTCATTAGGCACCTATGTGTATCCTCGTCATAGTTTGAAATTAATTTAAAGAGAACGACGAGATCTCGTCATAATCACGTCTCTATTTCTTATCGCATCCATGGTGTTCGAAGACTAAAGGGCTGGCCAAATAGAGCGCGATCTAGTGTTCTGTGTAAAAAATTACAACAAAAATTTGCCCGCCACGTTCTTTTCTTGCTTGTGAATTATTGACAGCACCGCCCGACCGCATTCTGTTTGGCCAGCCCTTAAGGATTCTTCCAAATGCATGGCAATGCATTTTTTAGATTTGTCAGCGGACTTAAGGCAGTATTACATTATCATATAAATATGGCAAGTTTGCCAAATAAATATGTCTCAAAAGTTTCATATAAGTGTGATAGTCAAATTTATATGACACAAAATACATGGAGCCTAATACTACTTTGACATACAACAAATATGTTGACATATACAGGGTGTCCCGTAATGAGTGGATAATACTGCAGCTGGTGATAGCTGGCCTTATGACTGCTCAGAAAAAAAATATAAAAAAAATATTTTTCTTGTGGTCTCCATGGTATAATTTATTTTCGAAAAATGTTAAAAAATTCAGGGTCTCCTAAAATACCTAATTACAACGGCCACCCATAAAGGATTCTTGTTATTTTTGTATTTTAATAATATTCTTGAATAACCGTTCTAAATGATGGGTAGTAAATTTTAACACCAGCTGATGCATTTTTTGTGTTATAATTTTTTAAAATAATTTTTTTATTCAAAAATAATTCAATATTTTTTTTCACCAAAGTTTGAAAATTAATAAAGAGAAAAAAATGTATGAGAACATAAGTGGCAAATTTGATAAAAATTGGCCTGTTTAATGTACTTTCCAAAATGGTATAACACATGTTTGTGTCTACAACCATGACCAATAAAATTGGCATTTAATCTACTAAAGTAGTTTTTTAACATTTTATCAGATGAAATTAAGTTACAAAGTTAAGTAAACACTACGACGACGAATAAAATAAATTTTAATTTTTATTGCATTTAAAAATAACCGTTATTAAATAAAGGCACTAACATTTAACACTAGTTGCTGGATTTTTTTTAATAATTTTTTTAATTAATTTTTTAATAAAAAAATGATTAAATATTTATTTTGATGTTTGATGACAACAAAAACTGAGTTGGAAGGAAAAGTCAATAGATATACCAGTGTCACTATTATATCTGCTAAATTCACTAACTAAAATAATAGTATGCACTTTCAAAAAGGTTTTGATTTAGGTATGGGAAATGCGATAAATAAAAACAACAGTATTAAAAATTATGATATATTTGTAATTTAAATAAATTTATATTAAATGTTCAAACTGTCCCCCATTCACTGTGATACAGGCTCTGCATCTTCTAATGAAGGACCTCTCAATAAAACAAGCATATTGGCGCTCATTTATTTTCATCACAGCGTCTTGAACACGACGACGCAATTCCGTAATGGATGTAATTGGTTTAGTATAAACCATTTCTTTCAGACATCCCCAGTAGAAAAAGTCCAAAGGATTTAGGTCTGGCAAACGTGGTGGCCACAAAATTGGGCCCAGACGGCCTATCCCTGTTCGTCTTGCAATCACCCGTGTGATGTAGTTGAATCTGCTTCAATTTCATTCAGCACAATACGATCAATTTCTTCTCGCGGTAAACGTCCTCCGCTAGTACCGCCCAGTCCATTACCAGGCATTCGTCCTTCTGAAAAACATTGGTGGACTCTGATGAACACTCTATAGTCCGGATGTCGCGCATTTGGATATCGCTCTCTATAGAGAGCTGCAGCTGCGTTAGCGCTTCCTCTACATTCCCCGTATATTAAATGCATATTCGCATACTCCAGCGGCGTATACTGTGACATTCTTAATCAGTATTAATTTAATCAAATTCAAAAATTCGTTTAAGTGACGAAACCAGTATAACAACGTTATACGTTACGTAATGACAGAGAATTGACAATATTTGCAAATAATACTTTTATATGCATTTTAATGCCTATTTTATTACAAGTCAATTTTTATTTGAGAAAGTGTTAAAAATCTTCTCTAGTAGATTAATAGCCAATTTAATGTGTTATGTGTTAGTGCCTTTATTCAATAACGGTTATTTTTAAATGCAATTAAAATTAAAATTTATTTCATTCGTCGTCGTAGTGTTTACTTAACTTTGTAACTTAATTTCATCTGATAAAATGTTAAAAAACTACTTTAGTAGATTAAATGCCAATTTTATTGGTCATGGTTGTAGACACAAACATGTGTTATACCATTTTGGAAAGTACATTAAACAGGCCAATTTTTATCAAATTTGCCACTTATGTTCTCATACATTTTTTTCTCTTTATTAATTTTCAAACTTTGGTGAAAAAAAATATTGAATTATTTTTGAATAAAAAAATTATTTTAAAAAACTATAACACAAAAAATGCATCAGCTGGTGTTAAAATTTACTACCCATCATTTAGAACGGTTATTCAAGAATATTATTAAAATACAAAAATAACAAGAATCCTTTATGGGTGGCCGTTGTAATTAGGTATTTTAGGAGACCCTGAATTTTTTAACATTTTTCGAAAATAAATTATACCATGGAGACCACAAGAAAAATATTTTTTTTATATTTTTTTTCTGAGCAGTCATAAGGCCAGCTATCACCAGCTGCAGTATTATCCACTCATTACGGGACACCCTGTATATATGACAGTGTAATATCGCCTTTAGAATTTCTCATATATGGCAGTGCTGGTCTTTAATAGATAAAGTTTCGGTCTTAGTCAAATAAAGTGTCGATCTTTGACAGATAAAGTGTCGGTTTGACATGTCGCTGACTACTCCATATGAACATTTTTCCTCCAACGCCGGCGCCGGTTTTACTTAAAAGAACATTATAAATGGCAGATACAGGTTCAACAAAATGCAGACCATAATTACAATAATACACACAATTTTGAACTATCAAAACCGTCGGTACCGTTTTCGAGATAAATATCCTCAATAACGGTGGTATGACAGGTAAATACCTACTGTTATTTTTGAAGCTTAGAAAATTGAATTTCACCTCTAACGAAACACTACAAAAATACGCTTGGTAGATCAACCTTGTGGCACCTACCAATCATGGATTACGTTATATTGCAAAGGGCTTCAAAAATTTGTAAGCTCTTTCGAATGGGATATCAATCACGTCCGTGGTATTTGTATATATTCGGGGCACTGACGCGCAAAAGAATTTTATTGTTGCGAAATTTACCCCAAACCCGATGACTCACCACCTGAAACAGGAAGCCGAAAGTTTTAAACTAATGTTGTTATAATCGTTGCGCATTCTCTGTCGTTCTTCATATTTGTGTGAGGTCGGGCGCGCGAACGGAGGTCGGGTGTGGGAACGGAGGTCGGGCGTGAGAACGGTGACTAAGCTTTGGGCCGAGGGCGGTAGATGTTTCGGTTTACATAACGTGAAGATATATTTATAACGTTGTACTTTTTAGAAGCTTATATACTTCATATTTGATTCAAATCATTTAGTCGGTTTAACGACGGATTTGAATAGTTTGGCAGCAAGGTCAACAGCTCCAGCAGCGTTATTGAAAGTGAGTCAAGATACTTCACCAGGTCGGCCGAAGGCAATTGTGGGTCTACTCAATATAGTGCTGATCTTTTGCAATTGCAACCATCCCAAGACAAACTTCCTCATAGTATTTACTCGTTTTGGCAGTGGTTGCGCAGCCGTTCCTTGGCCACAATAAGTTAGTGTTCGAGACAATCTTGCTACCTGAAAACGTTCGAATATCCACAGTTCTGGAGGAGTGTCTTGGTCAGGAGTGGTCAATTTGTTTGAAGGTTGAAAGTTCAGGAGATACATTACCGCTTTAATGTCAATGATGGGACACTACTCATTTGTCTTATCACTCGAGCTCGTAAGACATGGTCCATTTTTGGTGTTATTATATACCCATAATCTTTCACCTCTGTGGAGACTTGTACGCATAATGAGGCGTATGTTGGTCGAAGAACTTAATTTAAAGACGAGATTTCTTGCCCGAGTCTGTCTCAAACGACGAAATCACACCAATATATACGCTACTTTTATTCCTCGCCACAGTCACCATAATATACATCGAATTTTTTTTTTTATTTAAAAGAGTGTTATATAAATTTTGTAAAAAAAAAAAAAAAGAATTATGACAGATTCATGGTCATCTGATGTTTTTCTTTTCCTTTGTTGTATTATTGCTCAAGTTGATATTTTAATGATAAATCCATATTTTTAAATACAAAACCATATGTTTTAATAAATTTAAAAACAAAATTGTATATGAAACACGCTATCTGAGTAATGCTTTAAAAAAAATAACTCACCCGACAATTAATGCTCTTGTAGGTACACTCACAATAAAAAAAAAACAACAATGAGTTTCAAAATTATTAAACTGACAATTCGCACGAAAAATTTTTCAAAAAATTATGGACGGTTTTCTTTCTCATCACTCATCATGAGGTGGAGTGAGATATAACAAAGAAATGTCAATATGAGTCGCGCAGATGAGTCCCCATGTGAACACGGTCATGTAATTTCAAATCAAAAAGAAACAATATCAAGGATTTTATTTGATTTGGAAATATTCTGACAAACTTCATAATTGGGGTGACCATTTTGAAAAGTGAAAAGAAATGTAGGCGGGTCGTCGCTGTTCGGTAGTTGGGAAAAAAAGGAAAATTAATAACAAATTTAAAATCAATGCCGCAAAATTTTAAACAGCCTGATGTTAAGGTGTTAGCATGATACTAGTTATCACTTTACTAACTTTAAAGCGCTTTACTAAAATGTTGTTAGTTTTAACCACTTTTTAACTAGTTTCATACTAAACCCATTTTCTTACGAAACTCAAGCTAAACAAGCCTTAAACAGTGACATTTCGTGCAAAAAATGAAGCAAACATAACTTATGTTTCGGATAATAATTTAATGAAAAAAGATTTCAAACATCGCATTTTTTTTAAATTCCATCAACCAATTCTTCACAAACAATTTATTTTCTGCCTTTTTATGTTCCACATAAAAATCTAATTAACGGCCAGTTTCACAGTCAGAAAAGTGGAACTTAAGTGGGCAATGTGAAAGATTAATGCGCAATATCACAGTGCACACTTACATAAATAAGTGGCACAATCGACACAGCTATGAATCAAGATGATGTCGTGAATTATCGCACTGAATTTTTGATTTCTCTTGATTTGCCTGTTTTTTCACCACATTACCTACAACAGAAAGTTGGCAACCCGATAATAATGCTACGCAATATTAATCAACCTCGGCTTTGCAGTAGGTAGTAGCAGGCTTGCAGTAAAAAGGTTTTTGAACAATGTGATCGAAGCAATAATTTTAATTGAAGTTAGGTGAAGTTGTTTTAGTTCCGAGAATTCCAATGATTCCACCAGATTTATCCTTCGATTTCAAACGTCTTTAGTTTCCGATAAGACTTGCTTTTGCCAACACGATTAATAAAGCACAAAGCTAATCTTTAGGAATATGCGGTGTCAATTTAGAGATTCCAGTATTTGAGCATGGGCAACTGAGTTTAAACATGAAGCACCTTAATTGTGTTGCGCCAGTGGCCAAGTCAAATTGACGCTATTCATACCGCCATCAGAGCCAACACATTGGGCAAGATTCTATAAATTTTTTGACTCACAAAAATTATTCGCAAAAGTTATTTTCGCAAAATTTGTAGATTACATATTTGACAATTATGGATCTCGTAGTTTGGCTGCCAATCTGTTAGGCTATAGTCTAAACGAATTGGTCCATTTTCTTTTGAATGAATGTACGCGTTTTTTAGATAAGTTTATTTTAAGGTTTTAGGTCCGAAAATAATTATTCCTGACATACAAATTTGTTTTCAGTCGTTATGGCAAATATTATTATCAAAAAAAAAAAAAACAGTTCCATAAACTTTTAAAAGGTCATTTAAATATTAAAGCCACCTGTAATATACCTTCTATTAAAAAAAAAAAAAAACTGGAAATTGGTTATTAATGATGCATATATAGGTGGCTATCGTGAAAAGGATTTCCCTTGGAATATTTCCCTACTTCGAAAATTTGAAAAAGCTAATTCCACTACACTACGTAATATCGCATTTGGCTCATCGAAATTATAGCCAAACTCTACTGGAAAATTAATTCCCGATACAATTAATTCCGATGGAATCTTTCGACCATTATTCACATTCTAAATTTTCGAAGGAGGGAAACATTTCCAGCGAAACAAGAGACATTTCTGAGCGACGGGACCATCCCTAATATAACCTTTTTTTATTTTCGACTTTCTCGAAAACGGTTTAACTGGTTTTGATCAAATTTTACAATTCAGAAGTTTCTACAGAAAATACAAATAGTATTGTGTATAAAAATGTTTAAAAATGTTCAAATACATTTTTTTTTGGATTTTTCTGAAAGTTGACAGCAGACTATTAAAAAAAAAATGTTATCGTAAATTGAAATTTACTAAAGAACTCAGATGGTTTCGCTTAAGTGTCAAAACAGTTTCAGAAGTTATTAAATCAAATGATTTCTAATGTTGCTTGATGTATGCTGATGATGTGAAAGTATTTCCAGCAATATCCTCACTTGAAGATTGCTTTTTACTGTACTTGGATATCAAAAATTTTCTTAAATGATGCGACTACAATCATCTTATTACAATTACTCTAAATGTAAAATTTTTAGTGTATCTAAATCTTCTTCTCTCATTGATTTTGAATATAAATTCTATGATGTTAGTCTTCTGAAGGTTATTGAAGTTAATGATCTTGATGGAGTGATTTTTGATTCAAAGCTTGACTTCAGATCTCATGTTGATTGCATTGTATCGAAAGGTATTTTACTTTTAGGTTTTTTTGAAACGGAACTCCAAAGATTTTAAGGATGCCTATACTTTGAAGACCTTATTTATGACTATAGTTCTACCGGTTTTAGAATATTGTTGTGTCGTCGTCTGGTCTCGATTTTATGAAAATAATATTTTGAGAATTGGAAGAGTTAAAAAAAGATTCACTCTTTACGCATTACGCAAACTTAACTGGGCTGAGTCCTTACCAGACTACAAATCACGGTGTTCTCTTATTGATTTAAAAACGCTTAAATGCCGCAGGCAAGTTCAATGTATTTTGTTTATTAAAGATATTCAGCCGAATTTATAAATGCATCATAGCGAGTGCATAGAACTATTCACACCTTATAATTCAACTAAACGCAAAAATGTTATTCATAAAACTTATGCAACGTTGAATAGAGGCATTAGAAGCTAAACGCGTTTGGAGGTTGAATAGTGCATACATAAGGATGTTTAAGTATCGAAATGTCACTTTGACTCATACACAGACGAGAATAAAATACAATGTTATAAGGGTGGCGCTTATTTTGGGAATGCTTAAATATCTTTTTTGTCCCCTCCTGAAAGTGATCAAGCTTTATTATGAAGCTACTTTGTACAAACCAAAATGTTGTTTTTTTTTTTTTGAAATCGGCTAAGGGCGACGTATCCCACGGAGAAGTTAAAACTTTTCATTAAAAATGCACGCAGTTTTCCGACTTTTACTTAAATTGTCGTTGAAAGTATAAAATTTGATGGAAATTCTTTATTTATAATATACATGTGCTTAGATGTATGCCGAAATTAAAGTTTATTGACTATTTTCAGTGGGACACACAGAATAAATAAAAAAAAAAACACTACCAAAATAAGTGCCACCCCAATAGATGTTGCTATATTCTTCTCAATTTGATCGCACTGTCAGTGAATGGAACAATTATTTCAATAAAAACACTGAATTTTTTGTTCTAAAATATTAAAGTATATTTGCTAACACGGCACAAAAGAAACAGTAATAAGAATAGGTATGTACATAAGTAATATTAAAAGAAATTTTAAATAATCCAATCGGCGCAGCAGAATTCTTTTATTGTTTTTCACTTTCAGAGCTTACTTTACTTACTTTATTTGACACAAGCGCATTATAACTATAATGTGTAGGGAAATATTTTATGAATTAGGATTTATGCAACGTTGAATAGTGGCTTCATAAATGCTTACGAACTACATAACTATTCAGCCGTTTAGAGGTGTTTAGCGAATTCTAATAAATTAGGCTGATTACTGATAATAGAATAACCTGTTTTGAACTGCTTTTATTTATTCCATTCTATGTTCCATCACGAGTTTTTCGCAACAGAAATGAGTTATTTTATCCTCCTCTTCATAGAACTAATTATGGTCTAAATGAACCAATAACGCGTTCTCTAAATCTATTTAATATGGTTAATAGTGAAATTGACCTTTGTATGAATAGAGATTGTTTCAAGAAAAAAAATTTTCAAATGTGTAATAGATAATTTTTTTAATTAAATATCAATTTAATTGGTTGTAAATATGTATGTACATGTCTTATTATCTTTATTTTTTTTTGTAATTTTGTAATCAGCAGATCTTCGAGTCAATTGATGATATAAATAAATTTAACAATTTCTCAGTTTGAATGTATTTGTGCAACATGATGCTGAATTGTTCATTTGTATGATACTAATCTAAACTAAGCATGAAATCATTATAATATAAACATTCCTATATTAAATATTTGAATAGAACCAAACTCAAATATTGCCTACGAAATGAAATAAAATACTCGTACAGATTTCATGATGCTAAGCCATCAGTTGATGTCATAAATCATTACCCGACCGATGACAATAATAATATTAATCAAGTCCACAGAAATTTAATATTTCTCTGTAGATAATTAGACGCATTAGCGCCACTGCCAGTCTTAATCACCAGCTTATATCTTTCCCACAAAAAAAAAGAAGCAAAACAAAAAGCAAATATTTATATGTTCACATATTTACAATGATTGAGCACAAAAAGCAAATCCCTAATGCTCTGGGAATTTCCAATTCTGTTTGCGGTTCGGTTTCGGAAGTCTTCCACCACACCATCACCATCGACCAGGTAAGTGCCACATCCGATTGGAATTCTTCTAGCTTTTGTCACATACAAGTTTGATATTAACAAAAAAAAACATAGATTAATAATGATGCATCTTAAAGCTGGTTCAAAAAGAAGAGAAGGAAAATCTCACGACAAGATGTGGACCTTAGCTCTTGTCTCTAATTGCGTGTAAATTGCTACTTCAATAGGCCCACAATAGCTTGCGTTCAAAATACGTGAATTGATTTCCTGATCAAGTTTTCGATTCCACTTCGAATCTCAATTAAAACGATTTGACAAAAAATTATGCTTATTTTTTTTGTTTAATTAAGATACAAAAATCTTTGCATTAAAAATAAATTATTGTAAAGACAAATAAGCTCGGTCAATGGCAATTATGTTAATGCTGGCGTTAATGACCGGAATATACGCTATGACGTCGATAATGTTGTTTTTTTGTTGATTAATTTAAATACGGATTTGTGACAATGAATAGCGGAAAGTGTGTAAATATTTAATTAAAAGCTGAATGAGTTTTATTTCCATATTTACTTACAAGTGGGAGGATGGTGGTTTACCTTAATCTGGTCAGTGCAGTTATTGGTCAAAATTATGAGTCAACTTGATTGCCTGAGATTCGATTGAAGTGTGACAATAAAACTTTGTCGGTTTATGCGCTCGATTCATAATGATGGGTGCTGATTCACTGGGGAAATAAATATCAACCAATTTGTTGTAAAGTCCCAAAAAACATCTTAAACCCTTAAAATACTTGGAATCGGAAAGAGTATGCTATTTTTTGTCGGTCGTCAAAAGTTGTTTGTTCTTTAAAAAGAGAAAGCTTCTACTTTGGAATAAGGAAATGAATACATAATGTATATTATGTTTATTTTATTTCCGATTAAAATTAAGTAATTATTGTATTTTGTTATGGATACGATAAAAATGGAGATTCATCTTTATTGGTAGTTAAGCGGGTAATTTGTTATGAAGGAATCTTTCGAGTAAAAAATGTTTAAATGAGTAAAACCATTTTATGGGGAAGAGTTAAAGAAATACTAAATTTTCTTAGAAATAAATGTCAATTTCTCGGGAACAATGACCAACTGTGTTCACATGATTAAAGGAGGATAGGAAATCTGAGCGACAACGGGAGATCGGGGTTAATTCTTAAGGTACCTTTACGATGGATAACAACAATATTTTACTACTGAGTAATTATGTATGTACATATATCTACTGGATATCATTAAAAGAAAAAAAAAAAAAAAAAAAGAACCGATGATGTTTCTAGTGCAGCGTGAACTCAGAACAGTAATTAACGTTTTCCCCTAAACCTTAGACTTTTAAGTCCTTATTTCTATAACAATTCATTTCCGGGTTATCTTAACCGCTCTATATAGGTCTGAAGCGCAGGAAAGTTCAATATGACAATAGAAGGAGTTACTTTAAAAAAATAAAATGCACGACTGGGTCGCACGAGCTTGCTCTTATGTAAGATCACATTGTGGTTCTAAAGTGTGAAATAAATTAGGTATGGAGCCTATATTTTATCCATTTGCTAAGACTTAGTGAAGTTGCAGGCAGTATTATGTGAGTATACAAAAATTAAAAATAGAAACCCGTGTTGCACATATATGCAATATGCATACATGGAAATTATGTTATTTTGTTTTTAATCAACAAATTTAAAAATAAATTTATTAATATATTTCTGAATCTGTTTTGAACCCAAAGCGATCTAATGTCGTTTTCGAGTGGACGTTTGGAGCTACTCCTTTTTCACTCCTTTTACTCCAAATTTCCCATTTAAGATAGGAATGGAACAGTTCTGAAATCCAAACGAAAACGACATTAATTTTTGAGAAAAAAAATCTTAAAAATCGAAGCAGCGGTTTTAAAAATATTTAATTTTGTATACACCAAATTTTGTTAACATTTTTAAGACAAAAATTTAGTACGCCAATTTTAAGCTTATTTATTAATAAGGAGTTAAAATTTGAATTGAAAAAATCATCCCGTTTTTTTTTTCGAAAATATCGAATTTTTAAAAAAAAAAATTTGAATTTTAAATCCAAAAACAATTTTTTTGAAAAATTTGATTTGCAATATTATTTAAATTTATTACAAGCTTCTGTATAAAAAAACTTAATTTTAATCAGTTTACCAGATTATGAGTCGAAAATCAAAAAACCGTTCTATGAGAGGTATGTAAAATGTATTTTTGTTAAACGGGAGATCTTACTAATTTTGACGTGTACAATTTTTTTTATCAAATTCTAAGGAGTCGTTTTTAAGCAAAATAAGATTTTCCTTAACGGGTTTTTAACATTTGTACGGGAGCTACCGTTATTTTTGTTTGTAAGAATATTATTTTTTGAAATTCTTCCAGATAATGTCAAAAAACAACTTTTTACCTCGTTTAGTAAAAATCGACCGAGTCGTTTTTGAAGTATTGAGTTTTGAAAAAAAATAAAACATTTTTTTTTTTAAATTCAAAAAATATTTGTTTTAAATTTTGGTACACAATATTATATTAATATTATTTTAAAAATATCAATTATTCTTTATAAAAAAATTATCAAAATCAATTGAATTGTTTTCGAGAAAAGCGAAAAAAAAAATGGTAGGTACTTTGGGAAGTGCCATTAACAACTCTTTTTCGAAACCATTTTTTTACTCAAAGGTAGCCTTACCTTTTAAATTTTACTGTTTTTTTTTAAATCTGTGGAGACGATTTTAAGAAAAAGAAGATTTTTCTTTTTGGCCCAAAAACTTTGTATGACAGGTACCGTTATTTTTTGGTACTACAACATAAACCTTGCAAATGAGATTTCTGCTATAAAATAGAAGAATAGTTTAAGTATGATATTTTAACATTTTATATGAATACACATTTCATTTTCAACTTCAGCGAAACTGTTTTAAAAAATAACTGTGTGCGGTAATGACATTCAGTTAACTCTTAATAACAACAGAAGTCATATGATTTTCCATAGTTAGAGCAATATAAGTACATATACAATACAATAACAAGACCAAGCCCTAACATTGAATTCCTATCCTGGTTTTATCCATATCTGGCATTAGAATATCTGGAAACACATAGCAATGCACCCAACGCGACACCATACAACAACAACGTCGATAAAATAACCAATCAATCTTCCTGCGCATAAGGGCAAAGATTGCATCCCCAGAAGTCTGCTTCTTCAGTAAGCCTGTTGCCTGCATCCATGTGCAAGTTCTGATGAATAACTTATATAGGTAGTATGGATGGTATAGTTGCAAAGCTAATCAAAAATTATTTAGGAACGTTCATATGTAAATCTGTATTCTGCTGCTGACATATTAGGGAGCAGCTAACGTCGTATTAAAACATTTTATTTCATTAATTGCTAATTTTGTTTCAAAATACACGGAGAAAACTATACGTGACTTTTAAACCTTCGCTGAATAATTTAAAAAAGTTGTGAAATTAACTGGCCCCGAAAATCCCATGATTTGAACCCTTTCGATTTCTTCCTGCAAGGTTTGGTACTTGAAGAAAAAGTGTGCACCAATAAAAGAACCCAACCTGAGCTAACCGTGATTTTTAAAGGCAACATTTGGAACAACATTTTTGGAATAACACCAGAATTCTACGAAATTGTTATGAAAAGTTTGCTCGAAAGAGCTCACCTTGCAACAGGCGGGCACTTGATCGACGACATATTACCTTAGCAATTTTAAAGACCATAATATTTGATTAATAAAATTAAGATTAACAAAATTAAACTAAAAATTAATAAATAGAAACATCGACCTGGAACATAAAAATCGTCACCCAATTTCAACTTTCCGACGTTTCATCCGAAATGCAAAGCCACTTATCAGACTATAAGACAGCCAATATTTTTATTTTTCACCGACCAGAGTTGCCGCTGAATTTATATTAATTTGTTGGCAAATAATAAAAGTCAAAAGTCTTATTTAAATAAAGTTTAGTTTTTACTTACAGCTGGTAAGCCAAGCTATTGATTTAAATAAATGCTAGTTTTAAGAAAATTAAAAAAAAAAATTACGAAAAGAAATACTTTCTTCTTTTTTTTAATCCGAAACAAATCGAAATATTTAAAAGCAATTAAATAAGATCAAAATCATGCAAGTACCTAAAGTAGCAATCAAGAGCATTCATAATAAATGTTTTTTTTTTAAACGTGTGGTTTTCAATCTGGCAATACTTTTTTCGAAGTTGGTCTTTTTTACAGCTGTCACTTGATTTATGCTCAGTTTGGTTTGCCATGTCATAATTAATAGACTTACTCCTGAACAATGTTTGCAAATCGCGCAAATTTATTACCAAAATAATGGTTCGGTTCGCGTGATGCATCGCACGCTGAGTCCAATATTCGGTCGACATAATCGCAAAATCGCATATATTCGAGCAACCATGGATCGGTTTCGCACCACATTTACTCTAGTGGATAATGCGCATCCTTAGAGATGCCGTACAGTGCGACGCACCGAAGACGCTATTGCTGCTGTGGAGCAGAGTATCGAAGAAGACCCGAATGAGTCCATCCGTCATCGCGCGCAACAATGGAGCTGTCGAAAATTGGGCCACTCGGCTGGAATTCATTCGAGCCAGCCGCGGCTACCACTTGTACGAAATCATTTTTAAAACATAATGGCAAACCCTTATCCTTATAATAAAGCTAAATTCTTTGCCATAACATTAAATTATATGCGTTTTATTTCTTCTTGAAAACCACACGTCTTTAAAAAAAAAAAAACCTTTATACCTATATACAGGGCCACAGAATTTCGCTAGTTCATCAAACCGTTCAATACCATAAACGTTGCATAATAATAAAATACAAAACGTTGTTGGTCCTTCGAGTCGGCAACCCTGGTCATAAATGGCTGTCAAAGTCGTGCCTACGTGCGCACATCATGTGCCTATGGATTTTCTTCCTTCTTGTTTTGGTTGTTGTCGTTGCATTGAAAGTTAATTGACGTTGCAATGCACCATCCCTGCCTTGTAATGTGGAAGTTGATTCTTTCTTACCATCCAAGCCAAGCCATCCATCTATGGGAACATTTGTTCGCGTCTAGATTCCAAAATGACCACCAAAACGACACAAAAACAACAACAAACAAAAAAATTTAACATGTTATACCAGCTGATCACGTACTCGCGAGAAGTTCTGAGTTTGGTAATAATTCACCAAACATCCTGTATATCTGTGTGTAATGCACTTGCAACATGTGCGGGGGCGATAGATAACATATTATATCTAATCAATTGGGCATGTCGCATGTTTATCGCTCGCATACCTACCCAAATGACAACTGTGTTAGCATTGGATAATCTGATCGACATTTTAATGCAACTTCCATGATAAATGTCATAGGAAAATCACAATAATTGACGAAGAATGAAAACAATAACGGTGAATCACTTGTCTTTATAGATAGGTGGCGTATGTGGCGTGACATTTGGTCGACTTTCAATTTTTTTTTTTTTTTTTCCCGCAATTTAGCTCTTAAAACACGTTCATTGTTCTTCCTAAGCGACACGAGACAGCTGCATTTAGATAAAGATACTTATTCTATTGCGCAGCCGCCATAATTCCATAATTGGCTTGAGACAATAAAACGGCGTGTGTTTTGTAAACGGAGGTAATTTTCTTTATAAGTCGTTTATATTGCACCACAAGTCCGCAAGGCAAATTGTACAAAATGTATAAAAGGTGTTGGCGTGACTCTTAGTCCTGATGGTGATGGCGATGGCAACTTTCAATGAAAACTTCTTGATGATGTGTATTTGGGTTTCTTCAAGCAAATATTGATATCTACCAACTATGTATATATTTGTAGAAATAGGCCTCAAAGTTAATGTTTGCTTTAACGCAGGTGATGAAATGCCTGTTAACAAACCTTAATATTGTTGTTTCAACTTCCGCTTTCTCAAGGCTGATGGTATAGAAAAATAATTGTGAAAGATAAGTTCATACCTATGTGTGAGTTGAAAAAGGTTAGAAAACTCTGTGGTGACAACCAGAAGTATGATTCTTTGAACATCAAGGTTTTTAATAAAATCTACAAAAATTGTAATAAAACAAAATTGACCAATCAAGGAATGGTTTCCAAAGAGACTTTATTTTGTAACTATTTTTGGTTTGGGAATGTATTCGCTGGTCTTATGTGAAGAATATAAACAAACGTTCTAGGACCAGCAAACAGAGCTACGTTTAGGTCAGATTAAGACTTCTCATCAGTACTTAGTAATATCTACATAATTCCATAGGTACAAATTCATGACTATTTTCGATTCAGAACTTCTTTTATTAATAGGTGTAAAAAAATTTCCATGGACGAGATCATTTATCCAAACATTTCTTATAGCCCACTTACCTTGTCGCCTGGAAGAAAGGGGACCTTGCGACAGATCCAGTAGTTCTGATGATGTTTTGTTGAGTTGTTTATTGAGGCCTGACTAATTGTGAAAGTGAATAAGTTTGAATCAATTTGAAGTTTGAACCCAGAACTGCCTCTGCAGACCCAATATTTAGGCTCCGCGATCTAAGCACCCCTAATGTGGGATATTGGCAAAAAAGTGTTCCAATTAAACGGTCAGTAATTGGTCAAAAGAAATCAACTAGTTTCAGAAATTGGGCAGATAGTTTTTTAACGAGGTTTCAAAGATTTTTTAAGGTCCCAGAAAAGATTTTTACCACCTCTTTTGTGGGATATTCGCAAAAAAAAGTAAAAGTTATTAGGGAACTCATAAAAGTTAAGTTAGGTAGAAAATGGCGGCTTAGAGCAAACCTAGCTCAGTGACCCAGTAAGTGCTAGAGTACGCCGCACAGTGGTGCGAGAGCGGAAAAAAGTCTTTTGAAAAAGTCATGTATATCGTTTTAAACTTTATGTTTAAGTACTCTTAGATAACCCGAGCGTATGATTTAAAAGTATTTTTTAACATATATATTGTATGTTCTGATTTACAAGCCGTCAAAGTTGAAAAATAATTTTACTCAAATCGCGAACTGTATTTTCAACAACTTTTGAGATGTTTTTTTCCGAAGTTCCTGTAGATAAATTCTCTAGCTTCTTAAATAATTTAATTGGTCTGTTTTCGATTATCTAAAAATAAAAAAAAAATATTGATTATTTATAAAAGATACCTTCTATAAGTAGCCTGAAGCTTAAGTACTAAGAAAAAATGCTTTTTTTTTAACTTTTTGATTTAAAAAAACAGCTCCAAAAGATACCAAGAAAGTAAGTATGCCACCACATGCTCCATACACTCATGTTAAAGCACAGAAAAAATCAGCTGCAGATACGTGCAGATGTGGAAGTTATGCTCAAAAATGTTTCACTAAATCGGATTTCAAAAAACTCCGTCTTGACGGTGGTGTTTACCAAAAAGTTTTATTTCTTCGGTATTAATTGTCAGAATGAACTGATTAAGCTCATTTTTTTAAGAAAAAATGTCAAACTTTATTTTAAAAATAAAACAAAATTAATACATTGACCCAGGTCTGAGAATTTCGATTTTTGCGAAAACCATTTATTCCTGCTTGGAAAATTTTTCAACTTTCAACTCAATTTTCTTGAAAACAACACACGAAAAATGATATAGTTTTATGATATTTTGAATTATATGATAGAGCTTAATACATAATAAAGAAAAAGATTAGGGATAATCCTTTATTTTTTTTTTATTTTTCGCTAAAAGTAGGGCAGGTAAAAATTAAAAAGGTGTTTTTTTTTAAGTTTTATTGCTTTGTTTTTGTTGTGTATTGCGTAATTTTTTATTACCTGTAAGGATTAGTAATGGCTTATTAGAATAAAATCTCTAACTTAAATCTATATATATAAAGGATTAAAAAAAAAGTCAGTATTGAGTTATTGAGCATTTGTGCAAGGTGTGTAAGAAAAATTTTTACTCTTAGATCAACCAATAAGTGAAAGTGAAGTGAAATATAATAACAAACATATAAAGTGAATTCAATACATTAAAATATACATAGTTAATAATAATATTTTGTTCAAAATAAAAAGTTAAGATTTTACTAAAAAAAAAATTATTTAAATATAACATCAAATCCCTCAAATTTTATAAAAATGTCAAAAACTTTTTTTCTAATAATTTTTTCTTGAGCAAATTTTGACCAAGCATGTATAAGACTAATCTTAACATGTGTGTCAAATTTAATTTAAATTCGTTTAATAGTTCAGATTTTACAGACTTTTTTCCGTTCTCCCATAGAAACATCAAAACCCTCAAATTTTAGAAAAATGTCAATAACTTTGTTTCTAATTATTTTTTTTCAACCAAATTTTGACCAAATGTGTATAAGACTAATTTTAAATTGCGAATCAAATTTCATCTTAATCCGTTAAGCAGTTCAGATGTTACAGATTTTTATTTCCGCTCTCCCATAGAAACATCAAAACCCTCAAATTTTAGAAAAATGTCAATCACTTTGTTTCTAATTATTTTTTTTCAACCAAATTTTGACCAAACATGTATAAGACTAATCTAAACATGTTTGCCAAATTTCATTGAAATCTGTTGAACCGTTCAGATAAAACAGACTTTTTTCCGCTCTCCCATACAAACCGAACCACTGTGCGCCGTTTTGATACCATAACTTGTAATTGACCTGAGGTGATTTTATAAGAAGGATTTGTGGATGTACCACTTTACGCTGTTACAGATCTGAGAGGGGTAATCCTTAAAAAACCGTCGGCTTTCGTGCGGCCTAATGGAGTCTAAGGGATAAATTACAGGAGTTCAAACAGAAGTTTGTCCTAGATCCACTTCGTCGCGTTCAGGAAAGAGATCAAATCTCAGAAAGTTCGTTGAGGTCGTCAATGAAAGCCCTTACAAATGATTTTACTCAAATACTGGCCAGAGCGGGGCAGTTAAAGAGGAAATGAACGACTGTTTCCATTTCCTGCTGTTCCCCACAACTACGACAGTGAATATTATAAGGAATTCCCAGCTTCTCCGCATGTTCTCTGATTGCCCAGTGACCAGAATAATTCGCAACGAGCTTGGCTACGTCTCGCCTGGGTCTAGGTATCAAGTCAGTTGTTCGAGATTTATTAAAGATGGGCCAGATATTTCTGGATATAAATAACGCAGTTTCTTAAACTGCGCCACATACGATTGGATTCAGTAGAAAAAAAAATAAGAAGTGATGCCCTTCATAACTCCGAGTTGATTGATAATTCTTTCCGCATCAAGTAAACTATGAAGGGGTGATCCTTGCCCGGCTAGTTCGTCAGCCTGCTCGTTACCTTTAATGCCATTGGGACTTGGAACCCAGATAAGAGTGACCCTGATCTCATCATTAAGGCTTGGGAGCTCATCACGACTTTGCTGAACCAATTTAGAGGATGATATAGCCGAATCAATGGCTTTAACAGCAACCTGTGGCCAATTGCACCATCTTAAAAAATTGTGATTACAAGCATTTTCTTAACAAATTTGTAAAAAATCGCGATTTTGTGTTTTTGTAATTTTTTTTTCTTTAATACAAATTTGTACTTGTGAAATACAATCAATACTATCTTAAAAGAAGTATTTTTCGGTTAAGTTAAAAGCAGAAAAATAAGGCAATTTTCTATGTATTCGCATGTTGCGATTTTTTTGAAAAAAAAAAAACTGAAACACAGGTCTCTCACAATTATTTCTGTCATTACAGGTAGGTACGAAGTTTAATCAAAATCGTTACAGTCGTTTGCGATAAAATTATCATATTATAAAATTTCTGGTTCTATGCGGTGGCGGCGGAGTCCGGACCCAAAAATCCGCCACTTATTCAAGGAGTATGTAAGGCACACAAACGATCAACAAAATTGTGAATAAAACTTGTTGCTTACAATATGTAGACATAAAGGGCCTTAGCAATAATCAAATTTAGAGATCACTTAAATATTTAAATGGACTCTAAAAAACTAACCATACCAATAATGAATTTAATAGTCAGCTTAACGCTAAACGTGGCTTTAAATTTAAAGTGAAGAAACTCATGTTTAATTGTGTAAACACCTCGTTTGTGCTGTCAATCTGATAGCTAAAGGCAATATATAAAAAAAAACAAATTTCCTATCTGTCGCGTCTATGTCATTCTCACTCGAGTTTGTGGGCTTTTAGTTGCAAAATGTAAGAAAAAAATATCCAATTTAATCGATTCTTTTTGTTTAATTGATTGTAAATTCCAATTTCAGATTGAATTATTTTAAATGACTGAAAATCGTCAAAAAGAACTAATTGGACTCCATCAGCTATGAAGGAGTTGCTAATGGAATCAGTACAGCCCATCATCATATTCTTCGAAAGGATCTATTCTGTTCTTATATATTTTTGTTCGGCGAGATTGTGCCACATCCTCCAAAATACTTATGTCATCAATTATATCCTTATTATATCGGAACTAATTTTTTAATTTCATAAGTGAAAAAAGCTTAAATCTATTTGGAACCAGAAAAATTGTTTGTTTATTTTGCAAAATAACACAAATTTCATTCAACAGCTGTCTATTTGACAAGTACTGTACTAGATTAGTAAAAGGTGTATTTAATTTGGTTATTGGTAAACACACAAATTAACTCGCCTTTAAAGTTTAACCTGGCATTTATCAAAACGCGTGTTTAGCGTTTGGTTATTGGTAAGGCCCAAAGTGTGCAACTGTGCAACTTACCCTTTGGCAAGTGAGGGCCACTACACAATAGAACCATACTTTAGAATCGGTCGTACCATGGCTGAGTACTTCCACAGTATCATCTTTGATTGAAGGCCCCACTTTTTTCCGAAAGTCTTACTACAGGCATAGAAGGCTATGCGGTCCTTCTTAACCCGTTCTTCAATATTCAAATTCAGTCAACTAGTTCCATAAATCGGTCAGCAATTATAGGTTTTTAAAAAAAAAAAAAGATACAATCTATATACGACATTGAAAAAAAATTTCAAAATTCTATGGCTCACCAATTTCTGAAACTATTTGACCTTTAAGGAGGTCACTAAGACCATTTAGGAGGCATACTTTTCTTGTCAATACACCACATATAACAATAATTAGATACTATATATTAAACAGTATGAAAACGAATAAAATGTCTTTGATATAAGGAAGAAGAAATAAATGGAAGGAGGATCTCCATCAATTGAACTTAGTATATGGCAATTTTAGAGGTCAGGGTTTGTAGTACCAGGTGGGACATCTATTACATTTTTTTCTAAATCATAGGTTATTTTGACACTGGCAGCTGTTTCCCGCTCGAAATCTTGACAGAAAGTCAGTATCATACCTTCGCGAAAAAAAATGTGTCGCTTAACGTTGGGAAATATTGAAAACTTAATTCTAAAGTGAGGTCTGTGTAGCGCAAACAGTGCGTTTTTTAAAAAGTCGTAAAATCTTTCTGGACGAGGCGCATTTTCATCTCGGCGGCTACGTTAACAAACAAAAGTTGCCGCATCTGGGGCTCGGAAAACCTGCACGTTATTGTCGAAAAAGCCAATGCATCCACAGAGAGTGACAGTTTGGTGCGTATTGTTGAGTGGTGGCATCATTGGACTATTTTTCTTTGAAAATGAGGCTCGGAACAACGTTTCGGTCAACGGTGGGCGTTACAGAGCCATATTAACCGAATTTTTTTTACTGAAATTGATGACATGCCACACAGCCAATGCCACAATCGATCTTTTGAGCACCAAATTCCAAAATCGTGTTATATCAGCCGTCTTGGCGATGTCAATTGGCCACCCCGGAGCTGCGATTTGACCCCTTTGGACTTTGTTTTGTGGGGAACCTTGAAAGACCGATGTTATCCCAACAATCCGGAAACGATTCAAGCACTTAAGGCCAATACCATCCAAGCTATCCGTGAGCTACAGCCCGAAACTATCAACGAGGTCTTGGAAAATTATAATGACAGAATGCGCTACTGCGAAGCAACCAGCCGAGGCAACCACTTAAACGACGTTGCATTCCATAATTAATGGAAATGTTTGTTCTTACTAATAAAGCCATAATACATACGGACAAAATTGAATTTTGTACATTTTATTGCATTTTAAAAAAGAAACTTGTATTTGGCCCATCCTGTAGGTCGTAGGTCATACAAATGTGAAGTCCACGAAGCAAGCCCTCGCCGCCTATATAATTACTCAAACACTGTATTGCTAAATTTCATCATTTATTCATTAAAAATTGTTTTATATCAAAAATATTGTAAAATATTAATTCTTATCAGTTTTCACTGTATAACGTTGATGCTTGCCAATTGACACTTGGACAAAAATCTATTTACCTTCTTATATTCCCACCGCTCTTAAAATCATCCATTTCTTATGAATCCAATCAATAACTATATATCAATTAATCATAACATTCTTATGGGACGAATCAATTTCTTGTGAAGATGAATTCTATATCGTTGAATTAAAACCCAAATTTTCAAATTAAATGCCAAAAAAAAATGCCAGTGGATGAGAATACACAGGAAATGGTGTGAATGGGGGTTGGTTTTCTTAATCAGTTCATTATTTTCTTCGTTCGTGATTCTATCTAAATATTTTGTTGCTATAATTTGTTGGTGACTATCTATGCGCATTTTGTCCAGTGTCCACTAACAATATAACAAGGCGGTTGGCGGGATACGAGAAAAAAAAATAATTTGGCTAAATTAGTGGTTTCGCTTACTCACAGTGTACAAACGGTTATAATTCTGTTGAAGTAGTATATTATAGTGATCCACCAAAATATTTTTACTGGCAATACTGTAATCAATTTTCTTGGAGTGATTAGTTGCACCAAAAATGCGGCACCAAGCCGTGCCATAAGAACAATGAATTTTGACTTTTAAATCAAATCTTCACAAACCAAAGTTTATTAGTTTGCGATGTTTTCCATGTAAAATTAGCAATTGTTGTATAAACCTTGCAGAAAAGCGCAATGATTTGATTTACAAACGAAAAGTGTTCTGTAAATTTGCAGCGGAAAATATTGTGAATAAATAAATGTGGTGGTCCAACAGCGTGTGTAGTGAATACATGTTGGGGAAATGTCCAACACACACTTTGTACCAAGTTTGAAGATTATCGGCCCATCTCTTTAGGCTGCACCTGAACCGACAGACATAAGTGTTGCCGCATATTTGCGCCATGTTTATCGTATGCGTATTTTATTATTTTTTTTTTCCTATGGAAAAATCATCAAAATTGACCGACGAACATATTGTTTAGAGAAAATATGCGTTTTTCAACTTGTTTTCTTTAACTGGGATGCCATGTGACCATTTTAAAAGTGCCAACCCTATATTTATGGGTGCAGAACAATTTTATCTTTCAATTGGTGGTTGGTACTAATTTTAACCATACACCTCCTGATCGAAAAGCAGTGTGTTCGCCTCACTATTAGACCATTTTTAATTAGATGTGCCTTATATTTTTCAATCTATCCCGGTGAGCTTAACAGTTTGAATATGGATTTTACCTTGAACCCCGCCATGAGGGCATTTGATAGAAAAAAAAATGTACAGCAGGAATGACCAGTATTAGAACCCATGCGACCAGAATTTGCTAGGTTATTTGAAGCTGCCCGTTTTTCACGGAAAGTGAAAGTGTAGCCTAGGAAAGTTAGACAAAAAAAAAAAATAGTCGAATTCCAAGAAAATTCCGACAAAACTTAATTTTGGTTGGGAGCTTTGTTTGTAATGTTTGAAGAATTTCCCAAAAAATTCCCTAAATTTGTACCAGATCGATGGGTTTGCTTCATTGGAATTCGAAAGAAGATTCTCACAAAGTTTGAAATGAAATGAATATGAAATGACTCATATCTTCATCTGTGCCAAAACATTCTTTATAAGATTAACTTGGAAATTCAAGTTGACGTACTTATTTGATTTAAGGGATATTTTTTGCCCAAGCTTTCGACAAAAAAGCATTATTTATTTTTCAAAAAAAAAGGAAACCTATTGCGGTTTCGATTACCGACTTATTTGAATTTAAAATACACTTAAGCTGTTCTAAAAAAAATATTTTATCACCACCATTTTATTTGTTTTATCTTTACTAAGCGATTACTGTCGCTTAGAAACACAAACAAAATTAATCATTTTAATTTTTGCAATAGTTAATATTATATTATAATATACACAAATACATATGTACCTCTTTCCAGTAACTTTTGGTGTTGAGAAAGACGCACGACGCACGGGGCTCACGACAAATTCTTTATCATATAAGCTACCGCCATACACTGACCACAAATATTTGAAAAAGAATAAATTTCTTAATGGCTGACTTCATATGGTTTAAAATAAATTACATGAAGTTTATTTTCTTCTTTCTTGAAAATAAAAACATTATTAAGATAACACTCTGAAATGTATTAGAATTACAAATATAGCACTGGTCAGCACAATTTTTGTACCTACGCCGAAGCTAGATTATTCTATTCCCGAAGAGATCTTGATGTTCTCATTTTATTACCTCACTGATAAGTCAGTGTAGAAAGTAGTAGAAGAAAAATTTTCCCTCGTTTCCTAGAAATTTTATAGACAAAAATGCAAAGTTTTTGAATTAAATTTTATTGAAAAGATAAGAAGATACTTATCACTTGACCTTAAAACAAAAGCTTAACATCTTCTTTGTGGTTTGTGTCAATGAAAAGCTTTTATTTGAACTTAAAGCTTTGGTTGGAGATAAAATAAGCTTTTTCATAGAAATTTAGTTTTGCATATTATAATGGAGGGCATAATGGTATATGTTTCCGTGGTGTAGTGGTTATCACATCCGCCTAACACGAGGAAGGCCCCCGGTTCGATCCCGGGCGGAAACAAGTTAATATTTTGTTTATAAAATTGGAATTTTTCTCCTTCGGAAGAAACAATATTTTAATAGTAAGTTTTTGTAAATTTTCAAACTATTCGATATATGATCTATGATAACTTTTATAAATGTTTCTTTACAAAATAAGATAAAAGAAGCTCTGCAAAAGCAAAAATTAATTGTTTCCGCCCGGGATCGAACCGGGGGCCTTCCGCGTGTTAGGCGGATGTGATAACCACTACACCACGGAAACACTTATCTTTTCGTCACCAAAGTTAGATCTTAGATGTTTTCCGCCTTATATATATATAAAGTTGAATAAAAGACAATGGAACAGTTCCATTTTATTACCCAAGTCATAAAAATCTCTTAGCCAAGAGAGTTGGGAAAATATTGAACAATTTGTGTTGCCTCAACAAAACCCTCAGGGTAGTAACTTTGAACGAAATCGCTTTGCTAGGAATGTCTTATAGTTGTTTTGTGTTTATCAGTGTGACTGTTCATATTTGACAGTCTTGAAGTAGGAACATACATACATATATATACATATATTGCAAGTTTCTTATACATATTTAAATTGAAAAAATATATAAGAAACAAATTAACGAACATTTAAAATACCTACCTACTACAGTAGGACCTCGGTTATTCGAACTATTAGAAACCTTCCCTGGTTCGAACCACGGAGGTTTTCGAATTACTGGACACCTATTTCGCAAGCGAATATTTTTGATGAAAATAATTTCTTTTTAAAAGTCAAAAACTTTTGAGGACGGTTTACTTTAGTATTTTAAAAAAAATATTTTGAGTTTCTCAAAATAACAAACTATTCACCTAGCCAGTTAACATAAAAATGATAATTTCACACAAACCTTAAATGTTATTGTCTCAAAAAATTAAACTAACCGCTCACTGAACTGAAGTAGGTGCGTCTTTTTTTAAGAAAAATTGTCCCTAATATTTCTAGGAAAATAATTTTAACTCTAGAAGTGTAAAAGCACTCAGCAAAGAAACAACGGAACACATTCGAATAACAATTTTGGCAATTGCAGAACCTCGTAACTCGTTTTTTCAGAAATAAAAAAAAAAAAAACAATTATTAAAAAAATAACAAATAAATTGATCTGAACTATCAATTAATCTGAACAATATTGTTACGCTGAAAAAGTCAAAAGGGGGCTTTGAAATGCCAAAAGGTGGCTCTGATTATTCTGATTTTTTCCATTTATAATATTTTTGTGAGTTTTACGACCTACGAGGTCCTGCACTTCAACCGTCGATAACGTAAAAAAAAAAACAGGTGTTCGAATTAGTGGAGTGTTCAAATAATCGAGTATACGAATTACTGAGGTCCTATACTGTATTTAAAAGTATACAATTTGGTTGCTGCCAGCTAAATTTGCAAAGAGGAACTATTAAATGTCAATAGAAACGTTAATATTTAGATCAATTTTAAATTTTAATGACCCATTTCATAAATATTTAAAAGTCCACTAAACCTTAAAATTTGCTCACATTCATATTAGATTTCCGTCGAGTTGCAGAGAAATCGACACAGAAAAGGCAAAATGGGCGGAAAAATATACGTTTCCTGGAGCTTCCCGGAGACTGCACCCATATTGCTATTTCCAAACCTCCAAGATTTTCTGATGAATACATAAATCGGAAAGGCTTCCACAGCCTTTATCTACAAGCGAAGAATTCGCAAGTGTGGACACCCAGTGGTCAGGGTCAGTCCATGAATGAAATGTAGGTACGATTCAATCGCACGAACTTGCTCTTGCTATATAAGATGGCTATATAGGCTTGGAATATAAGATTAGGTACAATTACAAAGCGAATGGAAAAGTATGAAGCAAGTACTATAAAACATGTGCGAGGTGTTGATTAAATATTAGAGAATAACAATTTTTTGCGAAATTTTTTTAAATATCAGAACTGTTTTATTGGAGCTAGCCGGCCTTGATGAAGGGTCTTGTGAATAAAAAAAAGTTAAAACTTTTTTTGAAGGAAGCTAAAGCCAACTAGTCATAGCTTTTACTAGCAGTTAAAGCTATAGACAGTACCAGCTTAAGCTTTGTTTTAAGTACATACAAAAATGACAACGCTAATAACGCTGGCGCTGGAAAATTAAAATGGGCATTACGTACGAATTTAAAAAAAAAATTGGTCTACAGTGAACGCTTACACGCAAAGACTGACGGTCAATATGACACAAACATTTTTACCCGCAACCAATACTTGCCCTACAGAACAGATAAAACGTTATGGCAAAACAAATTATAAAGCACTCTTCCTTTTCCCCACGGTCTGTATAAAAACAGTTCTAGCTGAAGCTATCTAAGTCAAAAAATGTGAATAAAAAACCCAGATCTTAAAAAACGAAGCTTAAGCTAGAATTTTACAGGCCAGGCTATTTAGCGTTATCATTTTTTTATTCACATAAAACAAAGCTTGAGCAAGAACTGTCTAGCTTTAGCTGCTGGTAAAAGCTATGACTAGATGACTTTAGCTTCCTTCAAAAAAAAAGGTTTTACTTTTTTTTTTTATTCACAATTCACAAGCTAGTTGCTGATTTGGAAATTCGTGAGCTTCTTTTAGTGCATAATTATAAACCAAAGTGGTTTTGAAGATTTTGAAGAATTTTCAGTGAACTGCCGTTTTTGCATTCCATATAACCAAATTAAAAAATAAAACATTATTAATAAAAATTTGTTTGTAGAGCACCCACTTTCTTATGAATTAAATTAAATTAAATTTTTAAGTCACTAACTAGGGTATGAATTACATTTTTTTTTTAATTCATAAGTCACTAACTAGCTTATGGTTTAATGTTTTTTTAATTCAAAAACTGGCAACCGTGTTTAAAAATGAAAAGATTAAAAAGAATACGTTTAAGACTATTTCTGATGCACAGGAATCATCCTGTGAAGTTATACAACTATAAACTTATAATACTGAAAAAAATATCGTCGCTGTTTAAGAAAAAAAAAACCGATTTTCGATACCAACCGAATAAAAAAAGCATTATCTGTCTTTCTGTAAAGCGGACGTAAATGTAGCACTGCAGAACGCCAATTTTTTGGGGTTTCAAAAAAACCATTAATTCTTGGACCCTCATCGTATCTTTTTCAATTCCTTTTTATTAAATACAAAATATGGAACTAACTATATATGTTGACATACATTCTTTCGAAAAAATGATTCGATAATATTGGGCTGACTCAAAAGCTTTTAACTAAAGAAGCAAGTTTTTTTTTTAATCATGCCAATTTTCTTAAACAGCGAAGATATGTACCTACCAGTGTACCTATTATTTTGAACGGAAGTGACTTCATCAGACATGCCAATTATAACAGTTTTGGTTTACAAAAGTACTGTTAATGCGGCCCCGCAGGGCCAGGGCCCTCCGCCGGTGGGTATACTTCAGGCACCCAGAGTTTTTTTTCAAGTCGCGCGAAGCGCGTTAACGCACGCCCATTTTTAATGGCGAAAAACTGTTATAACTGTTATAAATTGGCATATCTCTAGCCTCGTCCATTTTGAATACCTGTGTTTGCATTTCCTGTCATTTTTATTTACAAATATTGTTTTATTCCTTCCATACAGTTCGCATGTCAGAGGGAAATAAACCTCACATCCCTGGATACAAAATATCCAGGGATGTGAGGAATATTCAATTTTAACTTAAATTTCGCTTTTTTCCTCATTTAGGAGGATTTTAGATAAAAGCAATTTTTTGTGTACCTATATTTAAGAAATTGCCAATAAATGTATCAAACATTTTATTACGTTTCTAAGGTGTTTCTTATAAAAGTAATTTTTTTTTCAAATTTCGTTTTATTTGGGAAACCACATTGAACATTTTAAAACCGAGTGGTATTTCAGTTTGTTTTTAATAAAATCCTTTTTTGGTAATTCATTTTGCATTTTTAGATCAGCAAAATCTTTTCCATCATGCTTAAAACTGTATATTCTAGGTGGCATAATTCAATATATTTTTGTTGCGAAAACCGGATTGCATACCAATATTTTTCGGCAGGAGGTATAACTGTATAAATATGTAGCTCTGAAATAATGCAAGAAACACAAAAAAAAAATATCTGTTTCCGCCCGGGATCGAACCGGGGGCCTTCCGCGTGTTAGGCGGATGTGATAACCACTACACCACGGAAACACATAATTTAATAGCTCTCAAGTGGCTTGAAGTCTCATGAGCGGGTTTACCATCAAGTAAAGTGAAACCATAAACCTTTCGAATTCGTTAACCTGTGTATATTAAAGTAACTATGTAATTAAATTGCATATTTTGTTTTTATGTTTTGATTACCCTCGAACACAGACAAAATGAAGTGTTTGAATAGATATAGCTAAATACAAAACTAAGGCTGTGCACATATTGAGACGCGTCCGACGCGTGTGACGTGACACAGTACAGCACAAATGTTTGTAAACAATATACATAAATCAATTGAACAGTGCGAAATGACCTGAATTACACATGACAGAAGAGAAACTAATAGGTAGAACTAGTAAGAGACAAAAGTGTCCTCTACGATACTGGTCATGAAAACTATATGAAATCGAAGTTGATGACCAGTGCCTACGTTCTGTAACTCTCGCATGGTTGAAATTGGTCGAGAAACGATGGAAAATGAAAAAAAACTCATACGATTTGTTTCAATTTTCATCGTTTCTCGACTGATTTTATCGATGCGAGAGGTACAGAACGTAGGCACAGGACTTGGAGTGACATTGTCATTCTGAAATATTCATGGCTATTTCTTTCAGATAAGTATTTATCATTTGGGGATTTAAATTTTGAACGCTTCAAAGAAAACAGCAACAACTCTTCTTCTTTATTGTCACTATCAGACTCTGAACTTAGAAAATTTAAATACAAATTTACTTTTGAATTTTCCATTTCTGTGTTCTTGAAAGTATAGGTGTTTTTTTGTGATTTTAGTATTTAATTTATCCGCAGTAGCCTGGTTTTTATATTTCACATTTGGAACTATCGAACAGCTGTCAGAATAATTTGAAAAAAAAAAAATAAAAGAAAGTTTGCTAAAACTACGATTTCATTAGATCGAAAATGAGAAATTTTCGCAAATTACAGAAAAAGTGGTTTCATTCAAAATGTGCTAATTTCGTTTGACAGTTCATTTCATTTCAAATTTGATTTGGCAGTTTAGCAATTGTTTTTTTGTTATTTTCTCTTTCTGTTTTTCAAACCCAAAGCATACAAAAGCTTTTCAAAGCTTTTAAAATGGATTCCAATTTCGTGTTTTTACGTAAGGCGCGTTATTTCCAACCTAATTTCGTGCAACTTTGGTTAAAATTATCTCATTTCGAAATGTGAATTTGTATGGGAAATGAGGTAATTTGGAATCGAATTAGGAAATTTTCAACGAAATTACCTCATTGTCTCTAATGAAAACGTTTCTAGTTAAAATGATAAGAAAAACCAAAAATGTGCACGGCTGGATTGCTCTTGTGGTGCACAACTGTAATGCAAATACACAGTGAAGATAAATGTTAGTGGTTTAGTAATAATAGTCTTTTTAGTGCATGTATTACCGCTTAAGAAATAATTTCCATCTAAAATACAACAATAATTGCGCGCTTAGTTCGCGGCGACAAACCTCTCCGCTTATGAACTTAGCGGTTATTATAACTATTATAAGAATTATAACTATTAAAAGAAATTAAATTATTATAACTGTTATACATGGGGTAAGCAAGCGGTGATGGCGTGTATTTGTGCACAACGAAGTGAGTACAACAAAATTAGACCAATTTTATTATAAAAGTTGTTTTTTTTAAACGTGTTGTTTTCAAGAAGAAATAAAACGCATATAATTTAATGTTATGGCCAAAAATTTAGCTTTATTATAAAGATAAGGGTTCGCCATTCAGCCTTATTTTGAGATTCGAATGAATAGCTATTTCGATAGAATAGATCTATTCATTCGAATGAACTTTGCATATTTTGAGAATCGAACGAATAATATTCATTATCGAATGAATGCATAAAATGAACATCAGCCGTTTGACATTTATTGACATTTCTATTTAATTTAGTGTGACCAAGCTGTTTTTTTCGAAGAATTTTTGTTTTTATAAAAATGATGGTCAAAATAATGCGTTCCCATTTAAGAAAAATAAAGTAAAGATAAGTAATGTTGAACGCCCGGTAAAGTTTACTATTTAAAAACATCAATAAAAACTGGAATTTTAAAATTTGGGAGCATTTAGAAAATAGCATGGTAAGTTTATTGACATGAAAAAGTAACAAAATAAATTTAAAACTTTTGAATAGTTAAATACTAGATTTTTTTTTAGCTTTCATGTCAATTTAATTGTGTTTAAAATTGACGTAACAAAAAAAACATGTAACTTCAAAGTCTCTCTTTACTTTATACACACCTGGTCACACTTTTCAATTTTCAACAAAACAAAAAAAGTAAAATCCTCGCCGGTATTTTTTGTTATTTGTAAATACTTGTACCTCATTGTTATTTGCTAGCTAGTTCATGAGCAAGAGTTTATTGTTTAATTTTCAAGAAAAACAGATGGCAATTATTTTATTTATAAGAAGTGAAGACGGCGGCGAAGAGCAGATATGGAGGAGAATGATAATGGATGCATCAAATCCATTCAAGATTGAAAATCACTTGGCTATCTCCGGATTTTCTGCCATCAATTTGATGAGAACTTCTTTCTGCTCCCGTTAAGTCTAATTAGAATGCGACCTTTAATTAAAATATCAACAAATAATTCATAAAAGTATTTTATTTTCTTTATTTTTCAACAAAAATATTTGAGCTCACATGTTTTTTTTAATCTATTCGCCAGAAATTTTTTAACGTCAAATAAATGACATTTGTTTCGAATGATTCGAAAGTCAAAATTTGCTTATTTTTCAACAAAAAATGAACTTTCGTTTGATAAAGTGAACTTTCGATTCGTTCGAAACTCAAAATACAAACTATTCGAATTCGACTTACTTTCGCATGAAAGTGAATTTCAAAATAAGGCTGATTATGTTTTAAAAATGATTTCGGGCAAGTGGCCGCTGCGGCTGGCTCGAATAAACTTCAGCCGAGAGGCCCAATTTTCGACAGCTCCAATTGTTGCGCGCGATGGCGGATGGACTCATTCGGGTCTTCTTCAATACTCTGCTCCACAGCAGCAATAGCGTCTTCGGTGCGCACTGTACGGCGTCTCTGAGGATGCACATTATCCACTAGAGTAAACGTGGTGCGAAACCGATCCATGGTTGCTCGAATTTATGCGATTTTGCGATTATGTCGACCGAATATTTGACGCAGTGCGCGATGCGCCGTGCAAGCCGAAACATTATTTTGGTAATAAATTTGCACGATTTGCAAACGTTGTTCAGGAGTAAGTCTATTAATTATGAAATGGCAAACCAAACTGATTATAAATCAAGTGACAGCTGTCAAAAAGACCAACTCCGAAAAAGGTATTGCCAGATTGAAAACCACACGTCTAAAAAAAAAACACCCTTTACTTTAAATGCAATAAGTAAATGTTGCAGAATTGTTTCAGTAACAACGAGATAATGGGAGCGTTCAACGCATTACGTTTTACATCTGAATTTTCAAATTTCTGAATTTTTGGAACTTCTGATTGGCCAGCTGCCATAAAAAGTTTGATGACTTTTAGTTACGTTTGCTAACGTTTCATCTAAATTTTCAGCCAAAAGTTTTTAAATGTTGAAGAAGTTCAACTTTATGTTTTCGCTCTGGTAAGTGGTTGATTTGTGATGATTAATTTTCATCACGAACAAATTAATACTTTTTTACATAAAAGAACTTATTGTTTATTGTTACGAGAGTTTTTAAATCAAAATATCAACTATTCTTAGAAAAATGTTCCCAGAATTCTACATCTCAATATCGAGGAATTATTTTTTCATTAAACTTCACATAGTCTTGCTGTATTTTGTTGCTGATTTAGTTAAATAAATCACCACCAGAACTACTGACGCTTAATTTTAAAATTAAGAATAAAATTAAAGCTCTTTTTTATTTCGTTTTAATGTAAATCCTTAAGGTAAATGCTAGCATTTGACACAACAACTTTCAACTTAAAATTCAGATCTTTTGTGCGTTCAACAACATAAATTCAGATCTGAATTTTCAGATTTTGTGATTGAACGTGCCCATATCTAATATAATATTTAAAAAAAAAAAAAAAATGGAAAATAAATAATGCGAAAACAAAAAATAAAAAGTATCTATGTATATCTACTAACTAAATAAAACAAGAAAAAAATAATAGGGAACAAAAATCTATTGAAATGTAATAAGAAAAGGAAATGTTTAATCAATTCTTTCTATAAAAACTATAAAAAAAAATAACGGGAGTAGGTATAACTGAAATAAAAACAATAAAATGATGTATCAACATTTTTGCGAGAAAAAAAAACTATAACCTATACAAAACTAATAGACTATATTATTTGTATCTAAATTATGTACATTTTAAATTTCCTGGATGTGTTTGTGACTGATGAATGTAACGAATGATGAAAAAAGAAAAAAAAACTTAAAAACCGATGACAAAGATATTGTTTTGTTTAAATAATTCTTACTCACTGGAAAATTTGTGGTCTGTTCCTTATTTTTTTTTGTATGAATCCGAAGGCAAAAACTAAGGTTGATTTTGGTTTGATTGCTAAATTTTATGACTGAGAAAACTCATAAACTCGCAACAGTCATAAAACATAGCTTCAAGAGCTTATATTATCGGACGATTGCTTATGATTTCCAACAAACAAAATTCAAATGAAAATGTCAAACTACTATAAATCCGACAGCGCGAGAAAATATGGGTTCAGCAGTAAATAAATGAAATTGATATTTTTGATTATTGATTGTCGCCAGGACTAAACGGGTACAAAATTCGAACCCATTTACAGGACGTCTGCTCTTTACTACAATCTCAAAAAACTTTTTTAAAAAAAACGATTCAGGCCCCACGTTGGGCGCCACCAAATCTCTAATGAAAGAATCTCGCATTTTTTAAATAAAAATAAAGAAAGTTCACATTTTCAAAAACAATTAACAATGGTTACATTTAAAATGCAAGTCTTTATCAATGAATGGCCAACGAAATAACCCAAACACACACATTTTTTTACTTCTTTTCGTCTAACTTTTCCACCCTCGAACTTGCTTTCAGAAAAAAAAGAAGAACAGATGACTTCTTCTTCATTCATGGAATTATTTCAGCCTCTGTTCGAATGCATAATTCTTTTCAACTCATTCTTTTTCAACACTAACTGCCGTTATCCTCGTCTCTTCAATCTGCTTAGGCACGGTACCCCTCATCGTTCAAACAAATCTATTGTACTGTTTCGCATTTAACATCAGTTCACAATCTTCTCAATCATCCTGCCAATTCACCCAAGCTTGACTATTAAGTTTCTTAATTTTAAGTTGGATAAGTTTTTAGTTTCTAACTAGCTGGCCCGCCCGGCTTCACACGGGTAGACAAACCTAAGCTTCTCATAAAAATTACAAAAAAAAAATAAATATTTAAACTACTTTTTGTAATCAAATACTAATTTCTGGGTTTTAACTGAATGACTAAATTCTTAAAAATATGGTCTCAGTCCAACCTTTATTACTTTCCCAACACAGAAGGAATTTTTTTAATCAAAAACCACTTTTTTGTGTTTATCACAATTCACTCTTTAAACATAAATTTTTTTAAAATAACCTTTCAAACTCAAACAGAATTTTTAAAATCGGATCACTTTTTTGTTTTAACTCCACTTCACCCTATAAATAAAAACCTTTGGTATAAACAAACGTTTTTACCCCATTTCACCCTACAAATAGCAACATTTTGAAAAAAAGACTAGCCCATGTTCATTGTCATGATCCAAGGATTTTTTTTCACCAAGTTTCGTGAAAATTAGTTGAGTATTTTAGACGGTATAGCAAAGGGTGTTTTTTTAGAGGTATAAAACTTTAAGTTGGCAACACTATTTTAACTGGCGGCCATTTTGTCAGCTGTCAAGTGATTTATTTTTAGTTTGGTTATGCATTTCAAAATTAATAACCTGAACAACGCTTCCAAATTGTGCCCAAATTACAGTCAATGGTCAATAGCTATAGAGCTATGATTACTGACTTTTTCGTTCATCAATTGAACAACCATGATGTGCAGGAGCTGTGGTTTCAACAAGATGGCGCAACATGTCACACAGTTCGTGGCAATTGATTCATTGAAGGAAACGTTTGGTAACCGCATAGTAACACGTTACGGACCCGTGAATTGGCCTCCAAGATCGTGCGATTTAACGCCGCTTTACTATTTTCTGTGGGAATATGTGAAGTAGCTAGTCTACGCCGATAAGCCTGAAACGATTGACCACTTGGAGGACAACATTCGACCCGTTATTGCCAATATACGGACAGAAATGTTGGAAAAAGTCATCGAAAATTGTACCTCCAGATTAGACTACGTCCGAGCCAGCCTTACTTAAAAACAATTTTTTTTTTAGAGAATACCCAAAAATCATTTATCAATAATTATCCTTGACGAATTAATGGACATCCTGTAAAATAAATTATAAATAAAATATTCAACTTTTAGTTAACTATGACTTAATTTTCATGAAACACTTTTTGATGTCATTCCTGTGCCGTCATTACAGTGCGTCATCACTGTGTTCGTGTTAATGGTTTTATTATACATAATTTACTTCGTCTGATAGTTGTTCTTCAAGCTCTGATGACGAATTTGTGTTCTACAAAAATGTCTATGTTTAGAAAAAATAGGTATACCCATTTTCAGATTCCACTGTCAGAAATTTCTTGACTATTTGTTTAATTAAATTCCTGCACTTAAATTAAAAAAAAATTGTTTTTAGAGTAATTTTTGTTATTATTTTGGCTTGAACAAGGGGATTAAATAAAATACACAGAATGCTTTGCTTAATATAGGTTCGTTCAACCAAAAAAAGAATCGTTAAGGAGGGAGGTCACGACTATGAGGAGGCCCACGTTAAGGAGTAATACTAGATATTAGAAATGTCATGCAACATCTTTATTTTAGAGGTGAGTCTAGAGAAATGCCGATTTAAAAAAGATTATAACAATTTTTCACCATTTATTTACTTATTCACATAGCTACCCCCTATAGCTTAGGAATACCTTAGCGCTTAAGTCTATAATATAGGGTGTACAGTGGGAATTTTTCAAATTTAAATCGAAAAAATAGCGGGTTGAGGTAAGCAGGAGCGCAGGATTTGCGGAATTTTTAGTCGCCATGAGTCACTGGTCGGGAGCGCACCGTGCGTTTAGGGTGGAGCAATATTTGAAGTGCGGTGAATCATTATGGTACGTGCGCGTCGCGCTATTTGTACTCATTTTAATATTCCACAACTAAGTGATGGGCCGAGCACGCAACTTATCTCGTCGTGGGTACAAAGATTCAGGCAAGAAGGCACAATGTTAAATTTTATTCGGGCCAAAAGGTAAAACAAGTCAACATCTCTAGCGTCTGTTCTCAAGACAAGGCAAGTCAATAACTTTAAGTCTATTGATGTATGCAGGAAGCCCGTAGGGATTTTCAAACCTTAAGGCTTAACTACATAAGCCAAAAAGTACTTTTGTATAAAAGTAAAAATATTTTCTTTTCCGCTAGCGCAGTTTTTTTGTGAAAAAGATTATACAAATTTTTTTTAAACCAACATTTAATCTTTCTGCATCATTTTTAAAAGTTTTACAGTCAGAAAAACTATTCCAAAATGAGTTTGAAAATTTTCACTTTTGTACTTCTTCACTTCTCTTATGCAAGATCTTATGCGAGAGTTTATTACTAACAGCCCGATTCTACCCTTGTGGGGAGTCACAAGCTTTTGTGACTATTCCTTGTGAGGATTGTTGTGACGCGATAACATTTTTGGAATTCTCCCCCAATCATCACAAGGAAACTCACAACTTAACTCAATATTAAAAACACCTATCAGTTTTTAGTCAAACACATAAAATCAGATACTTAAAATATTTCTAATTTTTGGGAAAATTGAAAATAACTTTCACTAGTTCTTAGATAATTTATTTAGCTATATTTAATTTTTTTTTAAATTTAATAAATCTCTATTTATTTAATCGTTTTCTAAGATTTTTATTAAATCTACATCTTGGTGTTCGGTGAGGGCAAGGATTTCTTTTTGGTCCAAATTTTGAACGCACAAAATCAGCTCCAGTAGTTGGTTCACGATTTCGATTAAAAATTCCTTCAACTAATGTCAAAATTTCACCTAGAAGAAGTAAAGAAAAAAGTCATTTAATGAGTTTCTCTATAGAATATAAATTCACTATACTTGCCCTTGAAGCATTCATAAGCAATGAAATTCCCATAAAATTCACCCACCAACCAGGTGTTTCTTTTAATATTTTCAAATCGATCTTTTGCTTCTGAATTAGAGTTAAAGCTTAGGGTTCGGATCTAAAAGATAATTATAAATAATATATTTAAAATTGTATGTACTTATGTGCACTTTTGTACCCACCCTATTTTTAGTAGAAAGAAATTGATCTCCATACATTAAAATGACGGGCTTTTTCAATCGGCCAATTGTGTCCTGTGGAATTGAACCGTTTTCCAAGAAGGCATTCTCAAGACCAAGAGAAATAATATCTAATTTTGAAATCTAAATTTGAAACTAATAGGTTTTTAATGACTTTAAAGGGGGGGGAGGGGTTGTAAATACCATTTCTGAATTGTCAGCGGTAAGCAATGGCAGTTCAGCCGTAAACGGCCGAGTACTGTCTAAAAATCTTAAACCATCGATGAAAGAGCTAGAAGTATTTTCAAAAAAAAAACATGTGTAATTTCTTGTTAGCATAAAGGAATAAATAAAATCTTCATTTTATTCTGTGTCGTATTGATGCCGTTAACATTTTTTTATTTTGAAAACTCAGACCAAACTTTGGTGTAGTTATCAAATACAAACTGAGTTTAGGGGGAGTTTATCCATAAAGCGGTAAGTGTCACTTTTTTAATTTCTACAAAATCGAAATTTAGAGCAAACGTAAACACAAACCGAGTTAAAGGGCAGATAATCCACTAAGCGGTAAGTGTCACTACCGTAACAAAAAAAATTGTGTGAGTGCCGGGACTCACGGTTAATATGTGTAAACATCAACGTGCGCGGATCCAAAACGGACTTGTTTTTGCTTGAAGAGGATCTTAAGATTTTTTTCACTGAACACACCCATCCTAGTATGCATATCGTAACGTTGCACACCGTAACGTTGCACGACGTAACTTTGCACACGAACGTTCACGTTTTTTTTCACTCTACCGCCAGCATAGATGTTTACACATCAAAAACCTAATATTTAATTTGTACAAAATCAAAATTTTTAGCATACGTAAATACAAACCGAGTTTAAGGGCAGTATATCTATAAAGCGGTAAGTGTCACTTCCGTAACAAAAAACGTAATATGTATTTAATTTCTACAAAATCGAAATTTGTATCAGAATTATAATTTGCGAAAGTAAGGAGAATGTTGTCATCAGAAAAAAATCTTTAAATTTGAAAATAACACTAAATCCGAATTTGAAGATTAAATGTTGTGTCACATCGGTAACAGATTTTCATTTAAAAACTTAATGATTAATTTACACCGCGCGTAGGACTGTAAGTAGGACATTGTAACCTCCGTAACATTAACTTGTCACATACGTAACAATTCTTAACCAACATTTGTTACAGTTTTTCATAGTTTTGTTTCTCATTGAATGTACATGCACATTATTAGATGTCCTATTCGCAAATCAACAGATTTCTAAAATCGCAACCGCAGTGCAACTAAATTGATTCATATAACTAAATTGAGTATTTTTTAAATTAGTACCTACACTAATTTATTTAAAGAATACCGAGAAAAAACTTGAACGCTTTTCAAAATGGCGACGGAACCACAAGTTCTTCAGTCCCTCAAATAAATTAGTCTCGAGGGATTTGAAATAAAAACTGGATTATATTTAGTTTGTGTTTTTCAAATCCTTCTCAAAAATGCACAAATGGGTCCACTTGCCTGAACAATGTGTGAATTATTCATAAAATCATGAGTATCAGTGTCACACCCGTAACACCCGAAACACGAAGCTGATTTTTTTCTTTTTTTCAAAAACGATTGGATAGCAATTGAATTGAAATTCAAGACAAAAATTTTGTAAAGTAAATATTAAGAGTTCACAAACAAAATAGGGGCTGTCAAAAGACCATCACAAAACATAAAAATAAAGCTTACTCATTAAGCCCTTCACATTCACTGTTATTGCAATGTCCACCCTCTGAAATAGACCACAATATCACACTTGGATGGTGTCGGTATCGAATAATTACATCCTCAAGCACACATTTAGGGCTTCTGAAATTTAAGAACTCATTTCAGTTCAGACAATCAATAATAATTATATATTATCCAAAATTACTGTACTTACCCTAAAATAACAAACAATCCCAATTCATCGGCCAAGTCTAATGTTTCTTCAGAAGGCTCAACACTTGTGACGAAAGCGTTTGAATTCAACCACTTCAAAAGAGTGATATCCTTGAGATTAGCACTTGGATTGAAAGGTTTTCTCTAAGACAAAAATATGTACAAAGTTTTTGAGTCAGAAGTTGTGAAGGTTATGAAGGATGTATGGGTAGGTATATATTTGTATACAAACTCACAGCCCAATCGTCACTTCCACGAACACCTTGCAGATAAAAACGTTTATCATTCACCATCAACATACTATTAGACCAACTTATAGTTCTTATTCCGATTTTCATTCGGTATACGTCCTTAATGTCACTTTCACAGTATTTGTAGTAGAGTTTAAAGACCAACGTATAGAGATATCCAGCTCGAGAGTCCATACACAATGGCCACCACAAATTACAATTCGATATTGAAAAATTCCCTTCGAGGGAATCTGTAGTCGTATGAAATGCAACTTGAATATCATCCTTATCCAGAACTTGAACTGACATACATTTAGCATTAAGTTTTAGTAATCCACCGGCTATAGCTTTGTAGCTTATAGATGCTGGGGATGATATAAATTACTTAGAGTTTCATAAAACCCGCCATATAGCAGTAAATAAAAACAAAACAAACCTGTTCCATTTGTCACAGTCGAACCCACTGATATCCTTTGAATGTATAAAATTTCAGGAACTGACAGCAGACTAATAGATCGGGGAACTCCAAGAAATGCATCACGGATTTTTAAAATCCTCCTCACTTCCAACGCAATACGGTTTTCCGTATCATATACGAGTTTGTCAGTAACATCGTCTTCTACAAAGTATGTGTTGTTTGCTTCAATGATTTCCCCATTTAGCCACTAGAGAGCGATAATATTTAAATAAACAATAAACTCTCAAAATCACTTATTCTTACAATTTTAATAAAAAACTTTTCTGCGAAATATCTTAATATATAAAACAAAGTCGGTTTAGTTACACCATTTATAACTCAAGAACGGCTGGACCGATTTTAATGATATCTTCTATGTTGGAGCCGTCTCCATCCGGAATAGCAAAATAACAATTAAAATACCGGGAAAATTCACCTTGTAGGGTGAAATGGGGTAAAATGAAAAGGACGTATCCGATTCATAGGAAATGGCATCAAGGATATATTTTTTTTTAATTTTGCTATTTTTAGGGTGAAATGGGGTAAAAATTAAAAATTCTTCTAAGAAAATGTCTCTAGGGATATTCTTTTTCAAAATTTGCTATGGTAAAAAATGTCCGATTTAAGAAATTCTTTTTGTTTTTGAAAGGTTATTTTGAGTGGGTGGCTTTAGTAAAAAATACAAAAATTTTGTCTGTGTTGGGAAACCAATAAAGGTTGGACTTAGAGGATCATTTAGGTTTTTCTACCCATGAAAAGCCGGGCGGGCCAACAATTTGTAGCTTAAGTAAACATTATGGTAACACAATTTTACCAAAAACGGATACTGTTACCTGCTAGGAGAAATTTTGATTTTCAACTTTTTCAAATTTCTATAAAAAAGAAGTATGCAAGAGTTTCTTCAAAAAAAAAGGTTGATAAGGGAAAAAAGTTGAAAAAGTAGATTTTTCAAAATATTTGACTGTTGTTGGCCGATACATCAATGGAAAGGTGGATCACGAATATGCTATTTTCAGGTTGCTAGAGCTCTTAGTTCAACCGCAAATGGAGTTAACAGATTTCGCGCTTGGTTAAATAGTTTGCGTCACAAAGAAATAATATGGATCAATTTTTTGTCTTATGCTAATAAAAATAAATAGATATTTACATACATTTTATCCCGACCCTATGCTGCATACTCTCAAATGAGGAATCATTAATAGCGTCGAAGAAGGACTATAGCTTAGTTTGAGTTACATAAAGTGACGCTGATGACATGTGACGAGAATGACAAATTAAACTGAATAACTTAGATTTAAAAAAAAAACATACATTTTTTTAAATTTTAAAGCGTAGCAATCAGTTTTATATACCTTACAAATTAATGTACCTACCTACCTACAACTGTTTTGCCATGAGACGACTTTTTAAAAAACTAGCTTTTTTACCATTTTTCAAAATTTTTCTTTCTTTTTGTAGAAAAATTATTTTATCTTCGATTCGAATATTTTATACTAGTTGTCCCTTCCGGCTTCGCACGGGCAGACAAACCTAAGCTTCGCATAAACATTTCTTAAGAAAATTGTAGTCGAATACAACTTTCTGGGTTTAAACTCACTTCACGTAATTAAAGGTTAAATTTGTAAAAATATGATCCTCTAAGTCCAACCCCTATTGCTTTGCCAACACGGAAAGAATTTTTGTATCCGAAAACCACTTTTCTATTTTTATCCCAATTCACTCTATAAATAACATTTTTTTAAATATCCTTTCAAACACAAACAAAATTTTTGAAATCGGATACCACTTTTCGTTTTACCCCATTCTACCCTATAAATTCCAAATTTTTGAAAAAAAAAATATTCCTAAAGCCATATCTACTCAGAATAACCTTCCAAACACAAAAAAGAATTTCTTAAATCGAACATTTCTTTATTGGTTCCCCATTTCACCCTACAAAAAAAAAACAATATTAAAGAAAATCCTTAAATCCATTTCCTAAGAATAACCTCTTAAACGCAGACAGATTTTTTTCGATCGGATATGTCCTTTTCATTTTACCCCAATTCACCCTTATAAGTGAATTTTTTTCTATATTTTAAAAGTTATTCTGCTATTCGGGGCGTTGACAAATTCAAGAAATCAGATCGAATTAAAATCGGTTCAGCCGTTCTTGAGTTATAAATAGTGTAACTTAACCGACTTTATATTATAAACCTATTAAGATTTAAAAAAAAGTGCCTTCTCGGTAACTTTTGAAAGTACTACAAACTCTTGATCTAGATCTTTAGATTTTTCGTCATTACATACCAATTTAGTGTCCGGTGTAAGGCCATCCAATCGTATCAATATTTTACGCTCGTACTTCCACGACTTCGGTACGAAAAAAGTCCTCTCGTACCAAACACTGCCCGGACAACTTTTCGGATCAAAGTCAACTAAACTTCCAGGAACAGGCATTTTAACGATTCCATTGAGCTAAGATAATCATTAACATCATCATAAAAATAAGCCTAAAGGTCTTGAGTATTGTTTTTTTCTAATAAAATACCTTCCGTAATCCATGTTTCTCACGATATTCCAAAGGCTTGCTGTCCCGTTCACAATAGCAATTCCAAATGCCATCCAAATGCAATATTTCTCTGGTTTCACTTGTATCGGTATATGCACAACTTACAAGTTCAAGGTATCCTATGACCAATAGCACTTGAATAACTTGGCCCATCACAAGCTTTATAATGGGAACGTTGACAAAGAACACTTCACAACCAAGATTGTGGGTGGTTCTTGAATTTATATACGAAAATCTATTCAAAGTGAAGTTATAACGGACGTGCTATAGATTCATAGCCAAAAGTGTCATTGGATCCCTCTCATTCCACTTCTGGTTGTGGTTGTTTGTCTCTGGAGCACCTTTACGTGTTGGATAAGATCTGTCTAATAATTTACTTAAATATACGACAAAAAAAAAGTTTTGATGCTCCTCCACGCCACGACTAGAATCGTCTAGGTCAGAGGCGTCTAGGGTTTTGATAAGATACAATCGCAAACTAATTGCCCTAGCTCTGTATTACTACTCACTTTGGACAGGTAGGTATATGGTAATGTGGCTTTAATTAAAATTCCTCCTTTTAGGTAAACGCTTGTTCCACCCTTTGGAATTCCATAAGGCATAACCTTTAATATTTCCACGCAATACTTTCGAGAGAGGTGTTGGTCATCATCAGCTACAGTTTTGTGATACAACCACATTCGAGTAGTTGAAGATGGAAGTTCGTGCTTGTAGAACTTGCGTCCTTTATTTCGGTGTCCCGGTTTTGTTTTTTTTTTTGTTGTTTTTCCTTCTTCGGCCTACAATTTGGAATCGATGAATATTTTTATTTACGCAAGCTCTGGTTTGAAGACTTCTGATGTTTTTTTGTTGTTGGTCCTGTTCGTGTTGGTAAGCAATTTGGCGAGGATACAATCCACAACGAAAAAAGAAACCTTTTGACTAGCAGTGGACAGAAGTAAGAAACTAGTTCAACACGAGTTGTTGTGAGAGTTTGGTGGGATTTTATTTGTATGTTCTGTTTGTGTCCGTAAGTTGATTTGCCACAAATTAGTTTCGAACACTTCAACTAACAATGTGAATCGGAGCAAGGAATATGATTTTTTGTTTTCACGGGTTGAATCGCGTGAGTTTTGAATTTGAAGACAAGACAAAGAGGATATGTTCATGAAGTTACCTACAAGTTGGCGGTTGTTAATTGGATTTTCAAGTAAGTTTGTAGATTTGGATGGTGGGAATTGGGGTGTTTTAATTTCGTGAGTTGGGGCAGTTATTTAAAAGAATATAATTAATTAAAGCTGGAGTGTATTACGTGTGTGCGGATGGTGCGGCGGCGTTTCAACTGGATTTATTTTGATTAGGTACTATTTCAAAAAGTTGCAAAACGTTTAGTAAACATTTGAAAAGTACTACAAAAAAAAAAAACATTTTTAGGGTGAAGAATTTATAAAGGTGATTTTTTAATTGCCTTTAGTTCGCGATATTAAAGTGGTGTTTTATGTTTAATCTTTCCTTTGTTAATTTATTTGAAAATTACGCAAACATATGACAAAAAAATAGCCACTTATTGATATTCGGCAGATTTTTATGCACATACGTATGTATGTAAAAAACGCCATCACTGACTGGGCAAAAAAATAATTCTATAACATTCTCTAAAACCGAATTAAGTTTTTTCTTAAGACAATAAGTTTGTTCTAGACCTTGGTTAAAACTGCCAATAGTCACAATTTGTTGCCTATTTTTGCCAAATCCTGCTCCACACTTCACAAATTGGCTAGTTTTGGGCAAAAAAAAAGGCGCTCACGAGAAAGAAAAACATTTCCCCTCCCTAAAAATTTCTGGGCTGAAATCGGCAGGTTTGTGTTCTGTCAAAAAAATTTCAGCTAAAATTCAAATAACCAACAAAAAAATGAAAATAAAGCTGTTGACTGAGGGTTGGCTTAGTGTTACTTTTATATTTATTTCAATTTGGGAAGTTGTGTTTGTTTGTATTTTTTTCAATCTATCACTAAATCAATTTATTTTTTCTGAAAAAGATAACTTTATTAAAACTCATGAATTTCTTGCATAATTTAGTGCTTTCTGACATCAGATTATAAATTATGTTTTATATTAAAGAAAATTGTGTTTCTTTTACTATAAGATGTATGCAAACTTTTTTTCGCTTTGGTTATAATTTATTGAATTTTTTTTATTGTGATTTAGGTATCATAGATTCGTGGCAACTCTATAGTCGATTCTTCGTTTTGACGTTTTAAAAGTGGCAACAATTGTTACCCACAAAGCGTTCCAAACTTTTTTGGCAGTTTTCTTCTCGCTGAGAGGATTTCATTACCAATTATCAAAATTTGACAGACTGCCTATTTCTGCCAAAAAAAAGTCTAAAACAAACTTAATAACATTATTGCAACACAAGAATTAGCCTGTTCTATAAATATAATATTACAAAGATAATAAAAATTAGAAAGAATAATTAGTTATTGAATTCAATTAAATTAAAAGTTCAAGTAAGGTCATTTTAACTTTCAATTGAATTAAATAAAATAAAGACCTTAAAAATTCGACCTTAAGAAATAAAGTTTAAAATGTTGAAGTATATTTCATTACTTATTTAATTTTTAAGAGACTATTAAATGTACCGGAACATGGAGAAGAAAGAAACAATTGTCTTCAAGTGTTTTTTATTGTTTATAGTATATTTGAGTGGACCTGAGCATGCTTAAAATACAAAATGCTACTAAATTCACCATTGGCTGAGAGCATGGTAACACTGGTCAGTGATCGGAACGCGGGGAATGAAACTGGCTTCTGAGGTAATAACTGCAAATTTTGAATTTTTGGAATTAGGCTTGTTCTGTATTGTAGCGTTGATATGATATGAAAATTAAGCTGAACTTGACAATTTGTTTTATCAACCTTTTTGTTATGGTTTCAAAAATTTAAATTAAATCAACAAAAAAATCATAAGAAATCAAAGATTTTAAATATTTTTAGAAAATTGCACATCATAACTGGAGAAAGGCAAGAAGTAAGGCGGGCTTAAACATCTATAGGGTCAGTCTAACAGTTCAAACGTAACATTTTTTCGTTTTTGCCTGTAATGTCCCAAGTAACATTTCGCCTCTCATAAGATGCTCTGACGAAAGCCTTACTAGAAGTATTTAAAGGAGCAAAATGCACTCTTGACGAATTCTTCTACATGGATTGTAATAAGATTATTAAAAGCCTTAAATGGCCTAGTTATGGGAGCCTCTTGAGCCTATAGCAAGAGTTTTATTCTTCTTATGCGAATATATTGTAAATCTAATAAAGCTTTCTTAACTCTTTCTAAAAGAGTTAGTCTCTTCCTGCAAATTGTTCAAAAGAGAACGAGTGTGTGTCAAATTAAATGCGTCATGCTCTCATCTAAAAAAAATCATGTGTATTTTGGTGCGAGTATTTACCTTACAAGTTAATTGACATATAGTATTTGTGAAAATTTGGCATATGTAGGCTAAATTATTGTTGCAATTAAAATTGTATCTACTAATTTCCACATTTTACTTCAAAAAATAACAATGCGCTTCCAAAATTATGTATATTTAATTTATTTTGTTTTTAATTATATTATCAGAAAAAGGGTTACCATTTATATTTTTTTTTTTTTTTTTGATGAAAAAATCACGAAGGCTATTTGTATATGATTGACAAAATGCAATTTATCCGAGCATTTTTTTTTTCATTTGTTGTCATTATCATCTTATTATGACAAAGATTGAATGTAAAGTGGCAGAAAGTATGACGAGTTGTCAGTCGCTTTTTTTATTATTAAGTCGTTTAAATTTTCTGAAATCTTTCAATACTTTTGTCATAAGAAACTGACAAAAACAACTAACTTTTGTTGTTGCCATTCTACTTGTGGCTTGATAATGTTCGACTGCCACCATTTTTCAAATAATGACATAACACAAAAAAGAATGTAGATACCTGTTCATTCCTTTCTGGCAAAGTAACTGTTTACTCCATTTTTTATGCAACTAATGCCGACAGCAAAAAAGGAAAAATAAAATAAATATGACCTATAAAACTTTTTACAAGTTTTGGTCAGAAAGAAAAGCCAAATAAGATAATTTATTTAGAATGTATTTTTTTAAAGCTACGGTAACCCTCAAAATATAATGAAAATATTTTGTTCATATTGCAATATGGCTGCTGTTGATATTGATACATTAAATCTTGTATAACATGTGAATGGGGTCGTTGGATGATGGTGGAAAGGTATGCACAACAGATTGAAAGTAAATCATCAAATTGAAGTTGCATAATGCTGGATTTACACGACTGACAAATTGGCAGTATTCTGAAATTTAACTGTCAAAAAAATGACAGAACAATGGAAAAATTCATGCTTTTGGCAGTATAGTGAAAGAAAAATGCCAATTTTTCAGTCGTGTAAGTGCAGCATAAGAGCGTTTGAGCTCCCATAAGAAGTGTCGCTCTGACTACATAAAGGGTCCGCCAAATAACTTTTCTTTTTTTTTTTAAATGGCGCAAAATATCGAGTGTAGCTTCGGCTGTGTGGCACGTAGCGCCATCCTGTTGAAACCAAATGTTGCCAATATCCTCCTCTTCATTTTTTTTGAACAAAAATTCGTTCAACATGGCCCGATAACGATCGCCATTGACTGTAACGGCCACTCCTTGCTCATTTTCGAAAAATGGCCCAATTATGCCTCTGGACCAAAATCCGCACCAAACAGTGACTCGTTTTGGGTGTATCGGCTTTTCAATGTATGCGTGCGGGTTTTCTGTGCCCCAAATGCGACAATTTTGCTTGTTTACTACCCGCCAAGATCAAAATGAGCTTCATCTGAAAAGATGATTTTTTTGGCAAAATCGGCATCCCCATGCCCCAATAAATTTACTCACAGAGACACTTCTTACGAGAACTCAAAAGCTCTTATGCGACTTCAAAAAGTATATATATTTTTACTTAAAGAGACACTTCTTCTTATGAGAACTCAAACGAAAGTCTACGGAAGGTCACATTAAAATCCAATTCTATTCGAACAACTAATTTTTCCTCTCTAGTCAGAGACGTTCGTTTTAGAGAAACAGCCATTTCTATCAAATAGCCAGTGAAGAAAGATTTTCGATGAGCGGGTTAAGAACCGTTGATAGCCAATGGAAATAGCGTTGAACTTTTAAACACGCAAACGTAACAATCGAGAAGGCAAAGTCGTATGATGATATTGATTATCCACAAATTATCTGTGACTTCATAGCACACATCGATATCATGTAATGGGTGATTTTTTAAGAGGTTTAGAACTTTTTAAAAAAAAAAAACACACAAAATTCGAAAAAATGAATGAAATATTTATTTGAATCGATAGTTTGAACCTTGCAATTTAATGTTTAAAGATAATTTCATGCAAATATTGACCGCGGCTGCGTCTCAGGTAGCCCATCCGCTGAGTCCAATTTGGGCATACTCTTTCACACATATCGTCCGGTATCTCACGAATGAATGCATGGATGTTGGCTTCCAGTGCGTCAATCGAAGCGGGCTTGTCCCTATAGACATAAGCCTTGACATACCCCCACAAAAAATAATCTAATGGTGTCAAATCGCACGATCTAGGCGGCCAATTGACCGGCCCGAAACGTGAAATTAACTGTTCACCAAACTCGCCTCGCAATTGCGCCATTGTTTCGCGTGCTGTGTGGCATGTGGCACCGTCTTGTTGAAACCACATATCATGCAAGTCAAGAACTTCCATTTCGGGCAAAAAAAAGTTTGTTATCATCGCTCGGTAGCGTTCACCATTGACAGTGACGCTGCGATTCGCATCATCTTTGAAGAAATAGGCCCAATAATGCCGCCGGCCCATAAACCGCACCAAACAGTGGCTTTTTCGGGATGCATTGGTAGCTGTTGCAATGCTTCTGGCTGATATTCACTCCAAATGCGGCAATTTTGCTTATTTACGTACCCATTCAACCAAAAATGAGCCTCATCGCTGAACACAAGCAGCGCGCGATGAACATTTCGAACCGAGCACGAATTTTGATAGTAAAATTCAATAATTTGCAAGCGTTGTTCATTTGTAAGACGATCCATGGTTAAATTGCAAACCAAACTGAAGCTGTTTGACAGTGACACAAGGTACTAAACACACGTCAGCTGTCAAAACCAGTGTTGCCAAAACCAAACCAGCCAAAAAATCACAATAGACTCCAAATTAAAACACAGGATAATTTTGTTCAGCTAACCCACTGCCTTTGTCAGAAGTCTTTTACCATAATCACCGCAAGTGCTTTCATGCAATGTTTTTTTGACATCCAGACTTCATATCAGTGATTTTCGTATTTAATCAAATATTTTATACTTTAAGCTACGCTATTTATAAAAAAGTGTTTCTCTGTTTGTTCCACTATACCGTCTAAAATACTAAAATAATTTTCACAAAACTTGTTGAAAACATTCCTTGGATCATGAGAATGAACATAGGCTACTCTTTTTTTTTCAAAGTTTTGCTATTTGTAGGGTGAAATGGGGTAAAATGAAAAAACAGAAGCCAAATGTCCGATTTCAAAATTTCTTTTTGTGTTTGAAAGGTTGTTTTTTAGGGATGGGTTTAAAAATAAATGTTCGATTTAAAAAATTTCTTTTTTTTGTTTGAAAGGTTATTAAAAAAAAAAAAAAAAATATGTTTATAGAGTGAAATGGGATAAATATAAAAAGTGGTTCTTTCTGTGTTGAAAAAGTAATAAAAGATGGACTAAGAGGATCATGTTTTTATATATTTAGCCATTCATAACGTGAAGTAGGTTAAACCCATAAGCTAGTATTCTTTTACAAAAATTAGCTTAAAAATTTATTTATATTTTCTTTTGTAATTTTTTTGCGAAGTTTAGGTGTTCTACCCGTGCGAAGCCATCTAGTGAGCTATACAAGCAAGAAGTTTCTCTTTATTTTTTTATTTGCTTTATTTAATTTTTGTAACCTTCTTTTTAAATTCAATAAATCAACGCATTTATTGAATTAAAAAAAAAAAATATATTAACCCCTCTTTCTCGAATTTTCCGAAATAACAGCTTAACTCGAATGAAAATTCGACTCAGAGGGATTCGACTGTATAGTTCTGCAATGTACAAGGTGGCGCAAAATTAATAACCCTGTCCGAAGATGTAACAATTACAATAATCAAATGGCATCGTACATCAATCAAATTTGAAATTTGTGAACTAAACAGCTGTAGTATACAAAAAGACATGCAATGGATCGCTATACTCCGCTGTCAATACAACTTCAATCTCAACAACGAAGAGGACGATTTTGTGTCGAAAATCATCATGAGCGACGAGGCTCATTTCCACATAAGCGGTTACGTCAATGAGCTAAATCTTCGTTTCTGGGGCAATGAAAAACCACGTGTGATGCACAAAGAGCCATTACATCCACTAAAAGCCGCCACTCTGTGGTGTAGCCGCGGCGTTCACCCAGGAGGAGTGATTGGGCCACATTTATATTTAAGGACGCCATCGGCAATATGGTCACTGTTACTGGCGCCACAAAAACAGGGCCATGATAAACGACATCTTACTGCCGAAACTGGATGATCGGGACTTGGTGAAAATGTGGTTTCAACAAGACGGTGCAACCTCATCACACACAGCACGAGCCACAATGGGTATTGTGAAGGAAGCGTTTCCTGGTCGCGTAATCTCCCGTTTTGGCGATTTGGCATGGCCATTAAGATCACCCGATTTAACCATCCCAGACTTCTTTCTTTGGGGCTACTTGAAGTCGCGGGCTTATGAAAACAAGCCTCAAGCCCTTAAGGAGAATATTCGACAGAAATGCGAACAACTGTCACCGGAAATCTTGCGAAAAGTCATGGAAAATGCTAGAAAACGGACACAAATGTGTATAAACACTGGCGGCAGCCACTCAACGGATATAATCTTTTCCACTTAACAGAAAAAAATTGTAAAGGTCCAAATAAAGGATTCCATCACTCAAAATCATTGATTTTATTTAGTAAAAAAGTTATTCAAAAACAAATTTGGAGCAGTATATTCGTTTACACCGACTTTTTGATGAATTGCAAAATCCGGAATAGAAATACGAAAAACTAAAATTCTTAGAAAAGTTTTTCAGAATTTTAAGACTTTATTGAGTTGCTGTATAGCAATAACGCCCAGGGCCCTTCTTTTGTTGAAGAATTAAAAATACAGAAAATGAAACCAAATATTTAAATTTCTAAAACCGGATCCGGAAATTATAGACATTGTTATAAAAAATTGATTACAATTTTACTCATACCACCTCTGTTATCGCAATTAGCTTTTGGAGATTTAAAATAACTTTTAACTCAAATTTTCAACCACAACTTTTTAAAGCACCCCACAAAGCTTTACATTCAAAAGCTCCATAGAGATTTAAATGGACCAAAATTCGCTCGTCCAACCTACATTTCGACTCTAGATTGTAGAGTAATGCATTTCCAGCATCACACTCAACGGATACTCTTTAAAGCAAGCAAAACAAAAACAAACCCACCAAAGAAGAAGAAGAGGAAAAAGAAAAAGAAGAATTAATAAATATTATGCTTGCAAGAAGACTTTGCAAAGAATAGAAAAATACAAAAGCCAGAAGAAAAAAAATTAACCTCCAAACTGAATCAACACTGTGAAGACCGTCGAGTGTTTCTTGGTGGGAGCGCATTTACTTTTTAGTCGGTTTGAGAACTCGTTCGTTGTTGTTTGCTGCTCCAACCGAGCAAAGTGTCGTCGAATTGTCTGGTTTTTTTCATTTTTCTGTCGTGTTTGTCCATTCGGTTTTATTAGTAGGTGGAAATTGGCTGCAAGTGTTTCTAATATTATTTGATTAATTTTTTTTTCAAAATTCAAAAAGTGCATGGAGCTGCAGCAGCTTCAATTTTTCTATAACTACCAACTTTAAGAAGCTACCCCTAGAATCCAAGGTAATTTCTTATATTGTCCAACCTTCTGCTATGATTGTCTGATAGTTTCCATATTTCGTTGATTTCGAATGAAATTTTGTAACAGCAATTAAGTTATAAGGAAAGAAGGGTGGAAATTGTGTGAAAAGCGTTTCTTTTTTCCTTGTCGTGTGACAAAAATATCATCACGGTGTCCGGTCACCGGGGTGGTGGAGTGGGGAAGGGGGGTAGGTAGGTAGGCTATCACATTTTACCCTGGCTGGCTTATGTCATTTCAATTGGAATTTCCTGTAAACAGACATGGTTTCGATTGAAAGTAAAAGTGAAGGAAAAGACATGACACAAGGATGGAAGTGCGCCTGCGTCGAGATGCGTTTCCTCCTTGGAACGATGCGTGTACAACAAAACTAATGCATGCAACCGCCGCACCGGCCGCGGCTGTCATTTTTGTTTCTGTTTTTAAATTATGTTTTTATTTTGGTCTTTGCTACTTCTTCTATTTTCTGCCCCTTAATAAATAAATAAAAAAAAAAAAAAAAAAATAGTGCACTGATATACACCCACTCAGTTGGGGGTCGTTTCTGTATATTGATTGCACTTTCCACCGGCCACTACCGCGCCGCGCCGTGCGTCTTCAAGATTGTTTGAGTTTTATTTATGTTCACAAAATAAGGAGTGTAGTCGTGTGGTCTAAAGGGCGACAATGAATAGTAAATTTATAATTATCGATAATGTACACTCGGGGTAGCCTGATTGTAATCGCATGTTGTTACACTTTTTTTGTTAGTAGGTCCTGCATCGGCTTACAAGGAAAACTGGCTAACGGTAAAACTTGAAAAATAGACTATCTGAAGCTCGGCAGTTCTTCCTGAGTTCTTTTTTAATTGAAGACAAATAGTAAACCAACAATTTTGACTGCCTTGAATATTACTAGGCAAAATACCAGATAGGCATTTTGTACAGAATATTCTACTTACTTTTATATTATAGTTGACATCAATAAGAAGAATAGCCACTTGAAATTTTTCGCCTATCAAAATAAAGAAAATTTTAAATTTGTCTTTGTTTCGGTTAACGAAAGTGAAATTTTGGCAAAAAATGCCAATTTTAATTGAATTATGCGTTTGAAACAATATCTGGAGAAGGTCTCATTGTAGACAACAAAAAAAGTTGTTGAGAATTTCGAAAAAGAAATTTAATTATATTTTTTTTTGTCATAAACATTTTTTTCTAGAACTAATACTTTAAGTGTAAAATTGCGCAATCGAGTTTGAGTGTTTAGTTGGCAAAACTGAAAAAGAGAATCTACTCAGCTTTAAACTCTTAAATAACAAATCCTAAAAAAAAATGTGTGAGTGCCGGGACTCACGGTTAATATGTGTAAACATGAACGTGCGCGGATCCAAAACGGACTTGTTTTTGCTGGAAAGGGATCTTAAGATTTTTTTCACTGAACGCACCCATCCTAGTATGCAGATCGTAACGTTGCACATCTTAACGTTGCACGACTTAACGTTGCACGACTTAACGTTGCACACGAACGTTCACTTTTTTTTTTTCACTCTACCGCCAGCATAGATGTTTACACATCAAAAAGTTAAAAACAACAACGAAAATTGATTAGATAAAATGATTCTTCAATTTTTGTGTGACAAGAGCCGTTTTCGAGATAGTTATCAAATGTATGTAAATCGCAGCCACACCATTATTTTGCAAAGAAAAAAATTTCTTCCGACTTTCCCTATACATCTTCCAAGAAAAGGCTGTCAGTAAATGTGGCCTTATTCAGGTGATGTAGAGTGTAAATATTTTCGTGTTCTTCTATACTGTGCAAGGCTGTAGGAGTAATATTTCTTTTTTGTTTACATTAACAGATGTCTAGGCTGACAATGCATTTAAAGGTATTGTTATTTATTTTCTAATTGCAACTTAGGATGAAAACATATTTAGTGACAGGCCGTAGGAGGGCTTGACACAGGAGGTGGAAATTACTATATAATTAAGCAAGTGAGAGTGACAACTTTTTGTGGTAAATTGCTTCTTTTTTTTTATAGTCAATTAAAGGTTAACAGTTATCGTGGTTTGATTGAAAACGCAATAGATTTATGATTTGAATTTAAAGAAGTTACTTTTGTCATAGAAAAATATTTAAAATCAAAAGTAAAGGCAAATAAAATGACTTACCACCAAATCTGTGTTCGATGGCAACGAAGTAGATTTTTCTAATTTTATGTTTCGCAAATCTCGTTTTGGTATTTACTTGATTTGCCAAACCATAGTTTTTTTAGGAGCGATACTATTACTACACAAATTTGTATTTAAATGCGAGATTATAAATTGGGAGATGTTAATATTCAATATTTTAATATTGCAAGTATTTGATAGTGCGGCAAGTTTTATTAGGTATTCATTCTGCCGTTCTAAAGACCCGATAAACCCGAGCAAGAGTCCCTATTGCAGTTGTCGATTTACTGAGCGATGAAAGGCTTTTTTCCATTTATCGATCATCGAACACTCTATTTCATATTGTGATTGTCGTTTATGATCAAAATTTGTCGAATTTGCAATCGTTTGTTGTCCATTGTAATTTTCTGATCGATGCATTAGGTGGGTAAATTGTGGAAGTTTTTTTGTGTTAAAAAAATATAAGATTTTGTTAAATTATTTGGTAATTTAATAGAAACAAATAGTCAAATGTATGTAGGTATGTATGTGTGTATGTAATTCAAAGATTATAGCATTCCTGGAGTCTTTTGAATGCATTGAAAAAATTGCAGTCTTTCGAATGCATTGAAAGTATTGCATTCGTTTGACTACAATTACTATCGCAAGCAATCTTTGAACTACAATCAAAAGAATGCGAATGCAAAGATAGTAAAAAACTTCAAAGAATTCAAGCAGTATTGCATTTTTGTAACTTTAAGTCTTTTAATTGCTTACAATGTTTGCGTTGTTAAAGACACCCATGTTGACTAGGAAAGAAATGTTTAAACAAAAAATACTTATAAAAAGTGTTACATTGCATTCGGAAGAGCCAGTTAATTGAATGGGATTTCAAGGAATGAACTACCAAAGTATTGTATTCTTGTACAACTGCTTGCTGGTTGTAGCAAATTAAAGATTAATGGGTGTTTGTGTGAGACTTATGGAAGAAATTCCGGGCATCGCGAAGGGGATTTGTGTAAGAGTCAGACAAAGAAAAGATAATGGGCAGGAATTGATTCTAAAGAGCTGCATTGAAGTATTTATAAGCTGTAACGGCTGTAAGTGGCAAATAAAAAAAACATATTGAATATATTTTAGGTTGTTTTCTCTAGTTACGATTAGAAGGGTCACTCACGTCTGCGTTTTTGTGCCACTTCAAGGATATCAAGGGCATTTTGGTATCGAAGTTACTATCACTAAACTATATCTCGATTCCAATAATTTAAAAATGTTAACATATTAACTAATCTTAATATATAAAACAAAGTCGATTTAGTTACACCATTTATAACTCAAGAACGGCTGCACCGATTTTAATGAGCTCTGATTTGTTGGATTCGTCTATTTAAATATCAGAAAATTTCACATTGTAGGGTGTAATGGGGTAAAATGAAAAAAACGTATCCGATTGAAAAAAAAACTCTACATACATTTAAAACGTTATTCTTAGGAAATGGCGTCAAGGACATTTTTTTTAATTTTGCTATTTGTAGGGTGAAATGGGGTAAAAATAAAAAGTTGTCCGATTTAAGAAATTCTTTTTTCGTTTGAAATGTTTTTGTCAGGGAATGGCTTTGGGGATATTTTTTTTCAAAATTTTAATATTTGTAGGGTGAAAGGTTATTTTGAGTGGATGGCTTTAAGAAGATTTTGTTTTTTTTTTCAAAATTTGCTATTCATGAACAGGGTGAAAGGGGGTAGAAACGGAAAGTTTTATCCGATTTCAAAAATTCTGTTTGTGTTTGAAAGGTTATTTAAAAAAAAAAATGCTATTTATAGAGTGAAATGGAATAAAAATAAAACAGTGGTTTTCGTATACAAAAATTCTTTCTGTGTTGGGAAAGCAATAAAGGTTGGACTTAGAGGATCATATTTTTACAAATTTAGTCTTTCATAACGTGAAGTGGATTTAAACCCAGAAAGTAGTATTCGATTACAAAAAGAACAAAAATAATATTTTCTTTTGTAAATTTTATGCGAACCTTAGGTTTGCCTACCCGTGCGAAGCCGGGCGGGGCCAACTAGTGTATATTAAAAATCATTAACGAGAAATTATATTTTTTTATTTGAACACCAATGAACTATCAAAAGCATTCGAACAGAGAATTGTCCGTTCGATTGCGTTACACAATGCCAAAGTCAGTATTTGAAGCACATTTACAAATCGTTTTCAACAGGGGTGAAACATTTCTTTTGTCTGTGTTCCCGAAGTAAATGATAACTTTTGTTCTCGAGCGAATTAAAGAAAGAGCAGAGTATTTGCTCAAGAGACACCAAGCTGAATGCAACAGTGGTCGATCTTGCGTCACTACATAGACTGAGTATCAATCGACATTATACCTACTTCATATTTGTGGACTTAAATAACGCATACATTAATCATTATACAGCACCGCGGGCATCAGCTTTGCAATTCATTCGCAGAGCGTCATGGAATGAAACAAGACGATGTGTTTAACAGACATTTGCTACGATAAAGCTCAATTATGAAGACTTCGCCGATATCTGTTTGATAGCAAATAGTTCGGGTGCCTTGGATCAAATGTGTCAGTTACTTCAGGAAAACGAAGAGGTTGCTCATTATTTTTAGAATATAATGCAGCAGAACATATAAACGGTTTCAAAATTGAACAATCTAGGCATCAGCATCGTATTAGCTGATGGCAAACGGATTTTGTTGTTGACAACAAAACAAACAAACCTCGTATAGTGCATTTGAAATGGTCTCTCCTGTGTGAAACGTTTCGAATCCAAAGTCAAGTCCGTGCCGATACCGTCGATATCGAGGCCCGATTGCAGGTGTTTTTGTTAACAGATGTTTTTGATGTATTCTCAAGGTTAGTTGGCCAAAAGCCATCACCAATTGTGAGTTATGCAATAGGTGTAATCAGGGTAGATTAGGTCAGAGCAAAGGGAATGTTGATATTAAACAACGAAAATGGCTTAGATTGGCCATACGCTGTAGAAAACCGAAAGACTGAATATAGCGACGCAATCGTTCAATTCACATCCTCAGGTGTAAGTCGTCAACTTGTACTTAATGAAGCTCATTCTCTTAATCTTTAGACAGCTTAAGCACCATCCAGCGAACCGGGATAGATGAAAGGGATCTATTGTTGTCTTATGCTTCGATGATTGTTGTGAACGGACCATCACATATTATTTCTCTTGCACAGTACGTAATCCATAATCTATAGTCCAAGCTTGCACTGAAGCTGGGTAATACGTGACTGCATTATGTGAGTTTGGCATTACCGCTCACGTTATGAAGTCATCATCCCCATAGGTTTTACAAGTTCATGCGATCACTGATGGCACTCACTCGATTAGTCACTGATGCGGTAATTTGGCCCCTGATTTCGTCCATTTTACTAATACATCTACACGATTTGTGCAAGATGCTTTATACTCGTATGAACTTAAATTTGTACATATGTAGATATGTAATTGAAATATATTGAATCGCTCCACCTTAACAGAAGAAATCGTCTTCATCTTTGTTATTGAATTTGTACTTCCTTTTTATTTTTAAAAACATTTGTTAAACTTTTATGTTCATGTTAAACATTGCCAGATTGGCCTCAAGCAATTGACTCGTAGTGTATAAGTTTCCATTATGACAAATTGATTTCGATTTACCTTAGCTACTCAGTAAAAATTGTCGCTAAAAATGACTTTCTCTTACAAATAGCTCCAACAGAATTAAATAAAATCTTAAACAAAATGTAAGCTCAAGTTTACAAATATGTACAGGGAAAACAATTAACTGTTCAAACTGTACACAAATACTTCAAAAGCTATTTAAAAAAAAAAAAAAAACCATTCGATTTCTAATAAACCACCCGGTTTACATTTTTGCTGACAAAATCAATGTTCAATAAACCACTAATTCCTGCTAAGTTAAAAATCAAATAGAATGATTTTTTTTTTTCAATTTGCACTTCAAATTCCATGAACAGCAATTTGTATCAGCCACGAGCGAAATATAAAAACTGTAAATTAAATCTCTTTCAATGAAATACATGAAGTGCAAGTGTTATTAACTTTTAAATATGTATATGAAAGACAGTTAAAATTTCTAAGCTTTGTCTACTTATCACGTAGTTGTAGATGATACGATCTTAACAACTTACCGACATTTTTTTCACATTACAAAGCTGCAGCCGCAGGCGTATAATTTATTAGATTTTCTAAGAACATATCTCAGACATTGTTTAGTTAAGTTTGCATTTTGATTTAGGTTTTCTTTAAATAAATTTACTTAGTTTTTTTTTTTTATTTTTTTTTTATAATCGGTTTTTGATGGATACTTAACAAAATAATCGTTCTACCAATTAAATGAGAAACCAGCCCTGCTGCAGAATCATCGCAAGAAAATCATCGTACGGTTTCTATAGTCACAGAATCCGAATGGAATCGACAAAAGCATTGCCTCATTGAACATATTCACTCTTAATTTCTAAATTAGCTCTGTAACTTAACATCATTCCACGCGTTCTAGTGATGGTCATCAGCTGTTTGATTTTGCATGGAATTACAACATAAACCTATCCGGATAGCTTTGGATAGTTACCCAAAGGCAGTCATTGAGAATTATATTGTATACCGTGATGGTATACATCGAACGAAAAAAAATACCTGCACCATTTAAAAAAATCCCTTTCTTCCCTACACCAACGGAATGAACACACGCTTAGAAAAGAATTGAGATAGTTTTGTAAATAGCATGTTCTTAGACTATATATAAAGTTTTACAAAAATAAACACTTATCTCTAAAATCCTGATGCAGTGATATCTGACGCGACCTTAACATCGATGAAAAGGTGGTGAGCATCGATTTAAGGACCTACCTACCGTGTTTTTTCCAAGATCTGGCATAATGGGAATATTCTGTTAGGTAAAGAGTGTTTTGCATAAGATGCTACAAAAGGCTAGAGCATGTAGGTTGCGTCGAGACAAATCGTATGGGAAGGGGCTATGTTCCCTAAAAAAATCGACTTTAGATAGAAAAAAGAATATTGCAAAATAACACTTATAATGTCACGATATACCTTTTTTTTAAAGCCAGTAATGCATTCTTTAATTCTTTTTTTAAATTAAAATTTTTAAGTGCAAAAAATTTGAAAACAAGTTTTAAAAATTTGTACAAATCAATATTTTTTGCTTTAAAATTTTACGTCATTAATTAGTATTTTTGATTTTAATATTCAATGCTCTCTTATTAATTTTTAGTCAAACACTAAAAACCAGATGCTTAAATCTTTTAGGCCTGAAAAGAAACATACATATGTATACATGCTTAAGTTCAACATAAGAGCTTATGTGACAGTTTACGCTGAGGAAAAAGTAGAACATTACGCGTTTAATTTGAACATAAATATTATAGTTTAATATCAGCAAACAGCTCTTAATGCTTAAATTTAAAAATTCAAAAATCGTTAAATTGGTGCCACCCCTCCTAGATGAGCTAGTAAATGTTTGAACATCGAAGTGGCAAGGAAAAATTGAGCCGGGTAACGCATTCCACATTCTTGTAGTGCGACTAAAGAAAGAATCTCTGTACTTAACAGTACGTCCGAAGTTGGGCTCAAGGGTAAACTGATGCACATTCCTAGAAGTACGAGTATTACGGTTGAATTGTTTAAGGGGAGGAATGCAACTGGCTAATTCACTATGAACTATGTTTATAAAAATAGCGATAAGATAGTGAAAAACATGAAACATTGCGGCGGTGTTCGAGAGTTTCAATTGCTTCCGTTATAGTTCTATCGCCTATCATTTTTAAAGCTCTCTTTTGAATTATATCTTATAGACTCAAGTGGGTTGTTGGAGCACCTGCCCAAATATGAGAATTGTATTCCATTTTTGGACGAATGAAGGCTTTATAGGTTACAGCCAGATCAGAGGGGGAGAAAAATTTCTTGCATCGACGGATAAAACCTAGACACTTAGCAAAGTTTTTGGCGACATCGAATATGTGATCATTCCACAAAAGGTGATCTGTGATGCACATACCAAGAACTGAAAGTTTTTCAGTTTCCACGATGCCAGTATCGCGCATGGATAGCGGCATTGGGGGTGGGGTTAGCTTTAACGACAGAAGGCAGCATTGTGTTTTTGAAGCATTAAATTCTACGCAATTTTTATTTCCCCATTTCACAATGCTATCGAGATCAGAATTTAATGAGCTTATCATACGCTGCAGTTGAAGTTCCACATCCGAAGGACAAGGGTGTGAATCTAGAAACGAATATGAAAAGCTGAGGGTACTGTCGGCAGCAAAACAATTTAAAGGATTAGAAGTTTCAGACAAGAGATCATTAATGAATATTAGGAAGAGAGTCGGAGACAAAACGGAGCCCTGGGGCACACCAGCGTTTATTATATGAGTTTCAGACTTGAAACCGTCCAATACAACTTGTATTGATCGGTCCGAAAGGTAATTTCTAATCCAACGAAGAAGAGATTCATCGATACCAAATGCACGCATTTTCGTATTATGTAAATACAATTCAAAATACAAGAATCGGTTGCAGTTTGGCAAAGTTAGAGCCAGTTAAAGAAACGAGACCAAAAATCATAAAAACCGTTATATGTCGAAAAGGAAGCGAAGACGAGAATATACCTATCTCTTAAGTTTTTCGGTTTCGTCTACGGCGGTGACTGTGGGACACGCTGTATAGAGTGACCCTATAATCCAAATGTTTGTATTCTGCTGCACTTTTCTCAGTATCTTTGGATAACACTTTAGCATAACAATTTCCACCTGGACCAGTGGAACAGGAATTTTCAGTTTTTTCTTGCAATTCTATTCTGAATTTGGCAGTTCATTAAACAGTGTGTGAAACCGCTCAAGCTAGAAAGTTCCGATAAGGCACCAAATTTGCAGTTTTCATGCAGTTCAAGAGAAGGCGCGCATCAAATTTTTAAGTATTAAAATTTGTTTCTTAGAAGAATTTTCCTTCTAACTGAAACGAGGAAAACTAGAGCCCCTCCATACAATTTTTTCTTGTCTAATCCCTACCTACACATGCCCTACCCTATAGGTAGGGGAGGAAAATTAAAATCTGAACAAAAATACAGAAATATTTTTTCTACATTTAAAGGTGTAAACCGATTTAAGGTCATCCAAACATAAAAACCCAAAACAAAAAACACAAAACTACCACCCTAATGTAGGTACACCATTTGTATTAAAACACATTTTCTTTTTTGAGTAGATTAGATGAATTTATACAATTTATATTTCAAAAATTGTGTAAAAAAGAAATTAACATAATATCTTTCGTTATTCTAAGTTACTATGTGGTTTGAGCCATATACAAAATAGATGCCCCAGTAATGTTATTTTTATTGTTTGTTAGTAAATTAAATTTTGTTGTTATTATAATTTTCAGAAATAAAAAACTGTAATAAAAGCTACACATTAGCATAATGACCTATAGTGTGAGTTCAAAAAAAGAAAACAAACCAACCAACCAAGCCTTTGAGGATTGGTCACTCTATAAACCTAGAATGCAATTTTGAAAACAATTCTAAAAACAAGGAACGGAGAGAATAATTATTGTACACATATATATTTTGCTGATTATTTAAATTTTCAAATCACGTACAATGCCGAACCTTTGCAAGAGATACAAATCACTTGGTTTAATTTTTGTTTTGCTATAAGTTACTTCTTTCTTGGTGGACTGACTGAGTAAGTTGCAAACTACATATATGCTCATTTCTTCCAAGAAGTAAATATCAGATTGCATTGAATTGATATAACTTGGGTGCAGGGTGTTTGATTTCAATTTCAACGACGAAACGGCGCCAAATCATCGGCAGGTAGAGCCGAAACTGAACAATGTGGTATCATATTGAATAAAATGTATTACTTTAAAAAGGGTAACACTATTTCCATGAGTATATAGCACGGCATACGATACAGTTCCAGTTTTGATTCTAAGCTAAGGCAAAATCAGATATCACCTTATAAATACTTCGCGAGTACATAGAAACAGAATTGTAATCTAGCGCAATTATAGGAAGAGGTATCCCCTTGCAAATGCAACATCAACTACCTGACAAGCCACTTTATGAGGAAAATAGTCCAAGAAAATCGTCGGAAGGAATGGTGGGGTTTATATTAAGTCGAAGTCTATTGAAATTTGAATGGTAATTAATGTATACCACCAGAACCATCTAAGCTAGTTCTCCCCATAAGCCAGTAACCAATTGGGCTTTTGCAGCTCAAGAAAAATTAATAAAAATTGATATTCTGCTCTTGTAAGAAAAAATGCGAAAACGGGCAGAGTAGCGTTTAAATTTCCAATATTTTGTCGAAAACCTTAAAACTGTGTTTTTAAACGTTTAAGTTAATTTGAAGTTGTGAAGCCAGTGAAGAGCACGTAATTTGGTTTACGCATAGAAATTTGTCAGTTAATGTAATGTCTTATAAGCGTGTGTTTCTTATATCCTAAACACGAATATGAGACAAACATTTCTTATAAGAACACCATGGATATAAGAAACAGAAATTTGTTATAAAAAGTGTTTTTTTTTTCTGAAAAAAGGTTCATTTTTAAAAAACAAAAAATAAATTCACTTTATTTGTAAAAAGAGCATAAGAAAATTCACAGCTGAACTGACATCTATTATTATGTGAGAGTTAAGAAATGCTTGCTTATCCTAAGGGTGGGTTCGTTCACATTTTATGAACATTTAGATGGGACTTTTTTTGTATCATGCAAAAGTTTCTCCTACACATCATATTTCAGAGGAGTTGTAAATAAAATTCATTATATCAGTATTTTTCTTATAAGCGTGATTCTTAAAAAATACGATTTTTTTCAGGTTTCTTATAAACGTGCTTTTCTTATAAGCGTGTGTCTTATAAGCGTCATTTACTGTACCTACTATTTACGCGGTCCTGCAGGGCCAGGGCCCTCCACCGCCAGTGGGCATACTTCAGTCATTCAGTTTTTTTTTTTTAAGTGACGCGAAACGCGTTAATGCACTCACCTACCCATAATGCTGATAAACTGTTAGAAGTGTCATAAATTGGCATCACTCTTCCTAGTTTTTATGGATATCTTTCTTTTTTTTTTAATTTGTTGGCCGCAAAATAACAATTTGCTAGAGCTTCAAAATCTCCTAGTTCACCACCATGTACAATGTATTCTTGAGATTTATTTTTTTAAAAAAATTGTCAAAAATAAAAGTGAAAACTACTTTTTTCTAGGTCTCATCGTTCTATGTTCCTTATTAGTAAAAGCAAAAAAAAATAATATATAATAAAAATAGTGGGCAAACCTAAAAGAATTTTAATGTCTAGCTTTGCCTTTTTTGATCCTAACTAACTATAAAAAAAAAAAACACAAAGAATCAAATTAACAACAGTACCTACTGTCAAAAAGTAGCAACAGGTGGTAAAAAAGGTAGTAAAGCTAAATACGAATAAAAGTAAGTCACTGAAAGTTTAAACTTACCCAGTTCTGTTGGAGCTGGAATATTTGATAAGCCAATAATTGTGTCAAGACACACTCACCTGAAAAGAAAAATAAAAACAGTTAAAAACAAATTAATGTTGGAGTTTTTAGTATGATGTCAAAAAGCATTAAAATATTAATATACAGGTTGATTTGCATAAGGTGTGCCAAAAAATTTAACGGGAGGGATGTCTATTCGCCCCATTTAAACAAATTTAACAAAATTATTTAAAAAAAACAACGGTAACACTTACAATACCATGCTATACCTTTTTGTAAAGCCAGAAATCTCTTCTTTATTTTTTTTTTTAAATAACGTTATTTTAGTAAATAGTTTTTGAAAAATTAATTTTCAAACACAAAATTGTGGAAAAAAAATTTTTTAAATTTTATTCAACCTAATTTTGTTCAAAATTTTACGTTATTAAGTAGTATTTTTTATTTTTAATAAAGGGTCCGCCATCTAACGTTTGTTTTTCAACTAAGGCTTATTTCGTGAATGGTAACACTTAGCTCATGTCTGATTTGATAGATAATTAGTTTTATCCTTCCGCTGAACGAATATGGTTGTGTATACGCTTCGCTAAGTGGGCCTGCGATCGACTTAGAGAAGATGCCGATTTTGCCAAAAAAAATCATCTTTTCAGATGAAGCTCATTTTGATCTTGGCGGGTAGTAAACAAGCAAAATTATGGCATTTGGGGCACAGAAAACCCGCACGCATACATTGAAAAGCCGATACACCCAAAACGAGTCACTGTTTGGTGCGGATTTTGGTCCAGAGGCATAATTGGGCAATTTTTCGAAAATGAGCAAGGAGTGGGCGTTACAGTCAATGGCGATCGTTTTCGGGCCATGTTGAACGAATTTTTGTTCACAAAAATTGAAGAGGAGGATATTGGCAATATTTGGTTTCAACAGGACGGCGCTACGTGCCACACAGCCGAAGCTACACTCGATGTAGCTCGGTGGACCCTTTATTATAGTTTTGAATCAAACACCAACAAAAATTAGATGCTAAAATCTCTTTAAGTTCTTTAAAAAGTTGAAAATAACAGAAATAAGATTCCCTTAATTTGACTCTAATACGTTGCTTAAGTTGCTAGAGTAGATTTACAGCTGTGAGCAAAAAAATAGCAGTGTAACGAAAAATAAGTTTAGACAAAAATGAAAAATCAAAAGAAGTTTGATTTTAGAAATCATTGTTGGTAAACCTTTGTACGTTTTATTGAATTAATTATTTTTTTTATAAATTGAATGATAATTTAGTGATCATTAATGTATTAACTATACAAAAACAAAATTTGTTCGAAAATAGAGGGAGCATAATAATAGCAGTGCTTGTCTCATTGTTTATAATTAAGTCCAAATAAGGGTTGAAAAAGTTCAATTTATTGTAATTTTAGTTATTATTTAGTTGCATGACCATTATTTTTTAACACAGCTTCGCAACGACGCCATTTGACGACCATTGAGTCGAAAACCCCTTCACATCTTTGCAGTGATATTAATCTCCAAACCTGTTAAACTACGGTCAATAACACTTTGTTATTATTTGCCTTGGCATTCGATTCTTCTTTTTTATGTCCGCCCAAAGATTTTCAATGGGATTGAGGTACGGAGACTGAGCAGCCCACTCCTAGACCTCAATCTTCTAGTCCTGAAACTATTGTTTAGCTGTTGTGCTGGTGTGCTTTGGGTCATTTTTCTGCTAAAAGACCCATTTAAGCGGCATTTTGAAGTCTGCATATGGAAGCATGATGTTCTGCAAAATTTCCACATACGATTAATTGTACTTTTGATCTAATATATTTGACCAACTCCATAGTATAAGAAGCATCCCCATACCATAATACGAGATCCTCCGTGTTTTATCGTTTTAATGGTGTATCTAGGATCATATTCGGTATTTGGTGATTGGTGATTGTCTTACATACTGCCGAGATCCTTAATCATCATAAAGTACAACTTTAATCTCGTCAGTCCAAAGAATATTCCTCCATTTTTCAGGAACCCATTCGAAATGATCTCGCGCAAACTTTATTCTTTTGGCTATGGGCATTTTCTTGAGAAGTGGGGCTTTTCTTGGACTGCGAGCATTCAAGTTGTGCTCCCTCAATCGTCGTCTTACAATATGGATACCGCATGGTAAATCAAGTTCAACCACAATCTCTGTAGCTGCAGCAGTAGGATGCATTCTTGAAAACCGAACAACACGATTTATGTAAGATGGCGTAAAAACTTTTTTACGCTACCGTGTTTCCACTTTCCCTCAAATGTTATGTCATTTCTTGCCATTTTCGCCGAACACCCAACAAGTTCCTGAACTTCCTCATAGGTGTTGCCGTCCGTAATAAGGTTTTTAATTAGTTGGCGCCTTTGTGGTGTCCAGTGCTTACCATGACCCACTTTATAAGACCAAATTATTAATTTTTCTAAACAAATTCGGTTGAACAATAACACTGCTATTATTTTGCTCGCTAAAAATATGGAAAGACAACAGACAAAGTGACATTTAATCAAAGCATTAAGAATAAACTGTAAGACTATTACTTCAAATGGTTAACTTAATATCCATGAGTACCACACTACAGTAGAAGTTAGAAAAAGTGGCTGCATTATAAAGATATGAAAAATTATATTTTTGAACAGATTACACTGCTATTTTTTTGCTCGGCACTGTAGTTATTTTCAATATTCGCAAAATGTACAAGACATTTAAGCATCTGGTTTTCTGTTTTTGACTAAAAATTAATAAGGTAATTGAATTTTGAACAAAAAAATTACTTAATTGCGTAAAATTTTGAAAAAAAAGTAAGACATTTTTTTTTTTGAAAATTTTGAGTTTGAAAATTAATTTTTCAAAAACTGTTTTGTCATATGCTTAACGCTAAATGGATAAACGGGCGGAATAGACCCCCCTATAATACGATTTTTTTTTCTTGTCTCAACCCAACCTACACGCTCTAGCATTTTTTCACAACTTATGAGAATAAGTTATATAATAAAGTACATTTGTTAGAACTTATTTTAAAGCAACATTATTTGTCCATTAGCATTGTTCTTTATTTACGGATATGATATCGCAATCTTTTCGGATTTCACATAGCCTCTGAGAAATTGTAACCATAGATGTCGTTTGAAACATTGTCGACACATAGAAAAAATATTTTTTGGGCTGGTCAAGTCAATGAAATGAAATGAGTATTTTGAGGCAGGCAGCAATTTTGTTTAGATAAAAAAAAACTTATCACCGGAAAAAAAGCAAAGCTATATATTGTTCAGTGTTTGGAATTTAGATAGAACTTTTGTCGTTTTGGTATTTTAACCGATTAACAGAAATACTTGTTTTGTTTCCCCTAAAAAATAAGGTTTGTTGCGTTGTGTATTTTTTATTCCAGAGTGAAGAAATATAAAAACTTTTTTATTGTAAATCATGTCTGGGATAAAAATCCAAATATATACTGAATAAGTGAGATGCCTTAAATCATAGGCTTAGGTATCATCATCGGGTTCGAGTTTTTTACAAAGAAGCAACAAACTTTAGTTTGTTTCTGAATCTTAATAGAAATATATTCTGATAGCTTCGATAGCATGATCCACTAAACAACATTTAAGAGGGCAGACTTCACTTAATCACAAATTGAGATAGCAGCAGATGTCACTTGTGTCGTTTTCGAGTGGACGTTCGGAGTTACTCCTTTTTTGCACTCCTTTTACTTCAAATTTTCCATTTTCGATAGGAATGGAACAGTTCTGAAATCCAACCAAAAACGACATAAATAATAATCTGAGAAAGCAGATGTTACAAATCCCACAGATTGCCAAACATAAGTAAATTTGAACCCAATTTTCGACGGTTTTCAAGCATAAATCGGCCGACACTGCTGCAATTTCACGTTCGATATTAGTACGAAGTTCATCAATCGTCGCTGTCTTGTTGGCATAGACCATAGACTTGACGTAGCCCTACAGGAAATAGTCTAACGGCGTCAAACGGTGACCATTTCGTGAGATAACACGTTCTCCAAACTTGGTTTCCAATAAATTGATTGGGACATTCGCTGTGTGGCTTGTGGCGCCTTCCTGTTGCAACCACATGTCCTCCAAGTCCATAATATCTAATTGGGGCCAAAAATATTCGATTATCATTGAAAGGTAGCGATTCCCATTCACAGTAACGTGCCATTCTTGATTCTTGATCATCACGGAAGAAGCAAGGCCCAATGACGCCGCCGGCCCATAAACCACACAAACCGTAATTTTTTCGGGATGCAATGATGACTCATGGAGTACGTGTGGATTGCTGCCTGACCAATACCGCATATTTTGTTTATTGACGAAACCATTCAGCCAGAAATGAGCCTCATCGCTGACGATGATTTTTCGATGAAAATCCGAATCATTTTCAAGTTGTTCCGCAGCCCAATTCACGAATATACGACGTTTCTGGTGGTCAAGCGGCTTCAGTTCTTGCGTCAATTTAATCTTGTAAGGATGTAGGCCAAGATCTTTTCGCAAAATTCGCCACAACGACGTCACAGAGATGCCCAACGCTTGAGAACGACGTGTGAGAGACACATTTGGGCTTTCTGCAACTGAAGCTTGAGCGGCAGCAATATTCTCGACACTACGGGCACTTCTTTGTCTCACTGGTACGGGAACATTTTGTACTGTCCGTGTGGATTCAAATTTGTCCACTAGACGCTAAATTGTTGATCTGCTAGGGACCATAAATTGGACGTAGCGCTCTTAACGTAACGGCCACTGACTCCGAATTTCGGTAGTAAATTTTAATAATTTCGACTCGTTGTTGGCTCGTATATCTTTCCATCATGAAATGGCAAACCTTACTGTTGCTCTACTTTTGTAGCGTCCCTGTTGAAAAACCCTTTATACCAACAAACAAATACCAACTGCATATTGGGGATGATGTTGTCGGTTTAGCAATATTTCTTAAGTCTGTGAAGAATAAGTCATTCTAGGATTTGTCTGTTTTTGCTAAGAAGAGAGAAAGGGCGATATCCAGAAATTATACACTTATCACAATTTTTTAATTTTTTTAATTACAGTTTACCCAGGAGAAAAGGAAATAATTTTTATTACTTAAGGCGATAAAACTGTCATACATGCATTTATGTATTTATGTCCAATTATGCCATATAAAATATGACATAATATTTGTTGTATGACAAAGTAGCTCCATGTGTTTCTGTCATATAAATTTGACTACCACACTTGTATGACACTTTTGAGACATATTTATTTGGCAAACTTGCCATATTTATATGATAATGTATAACACCGCCTTTACATATTACTCAGACATTTGTAAAATTGAATGCTTAAATACTATTTACAACCATGCTATGTTATGAATTAACCTAATTAAACTACTAGGTACTTTGCATTTTAAAAAACTTACACCCCAATCGTCTGTATGAAGTAACAAAAGTAATTCAATCCTTATTCAATATTCTTTACTTTGCGATATTTGCCTATTCCTAACCCAATTAATTCCTTGCTAAGATTAAGCAGTATGTTGGGGTGGCTTATTAATTCTGCAATAAAATCCAAACACACCACAATTTCAATTCAATAAAACCAAAAATAAATACAAGAAACAATCGTCAATACACTTCAGGTCAATTGATTGTGCTCGGACGAAATTTGACGAAAAGAGTCTCATGTTTACTTTAAGAAAAGTATTATTATTTATAAAGGGTGTTTTTTTTTAGACTTGTGGTTTTCAAGAAGAAATAAAACGCAAGAAAAAATAGTCCAGCGATGTTGAATCGCACGATCTTGGAGGCCACGCCACAGGCCCACGCCGCACGCGTGATAATGCGCTCACCAAAAGTTTCCTTCAATAAATTGATTGTTTCGTTGGCTGTATGGCATGTAGCGCCGTCTTGTTGGAACCAAGGTCGTCCACATCCACATCCTCCAATTCAGGTACGAAAAAGACATTAATCATGGATGGGCACAGCTCCAATTGTTGCGCGCGATGGCGCATGGATTCGTTCCGAAAAAAGTATTGGCAGATTGAAAACCACACGCCTAAAAAAAACACCCTTTAGTTCTATATATTTCAAACTGAAGGTTACATGGTCACCGAGACACTTAAGTGTTATTCAGAATAAATCGAATATGGAATGTTATTCCAACACAAATTTACCGACTCAACGTTAATCAAGCGTCACGCAGTGTATTACCATTCATGATGTTGATAAGTCTGAAATGCGCCCATTTTCAACACTGCAATAATTAGGTCGTGAACGTGCTTACACACCACAACAAGTCATACGACGAACTTATACATATGTATATGTATATAGGTACAGAAGTAGCTTTACTATAGCCTGACCCTAATCCGCCCCTTAATTCGCTTCTTATGAATCAAATTGTGAATTTCAGTGAAAGTCGGCCCGATACTTTTTACTTTTTTCTTTTTGTTTTGATCAAAAGAACTAGGCTAATTACTCTTAAGAATCCGTCCGTTGTCGTCGTCGTGCAACTCAGCATACTCATCCAAATTACCTCATCCTGTGTCTCACAGAAACTGGGACATCACTTAGCTACAAGGGTGAATTCAGAACCCTTTTGCCACCACCCTCAGAGCCTCAGTTCTATGCGACAATGATGAGGACGAGAGCAACACAAACAACAACAACAACATCACATGCAGGTGAGGGGACGGAAGTGATGCCAAAAACGTGCAAGTCTCTTACGGATGCGTTCGGTTGCTTGCAATATTCAATATAATAATCGCATTGTGGCGCTACCAGAATTAAGTGTTGACCTTGTAGCAGTGCAACGGTTTCCTTCAGAAAAAATTACGATACAAAAAAATGGAGGGTTGATGTTGATAAGTTGCGAGTTGCGAAACAGAGGGTGTACAATTGAATATTTATGCAAAATAAGTTCTTATCGTTAGTTCGGTCGTGGTTTTATTTGTGACCAGTTGTTGAAGCTTGGAGCAAGCACAACATGCAACTGCCGCTTCGGCTTCAGCTTCATTGTTCAGCTTGTGGAAAATATAGTTTAATAGTTTGCAGATTCTTGTGACAGTGTACCGTAAAATCCCGTTTGGAATAGTTCTAAGCGGTTTTTGTTTTTCTACTTTATGTATTTTTCTACATCATCCCCTAGCTGTACCTAATGTTAGTTGATTAAACTCGAGTGTTGGTGCATGAATGAGAGTGAATTAAATGTGTTCTCGCGGAAATTTTCACGCAGCAATTGATGGACACAATGTACGTTACAGTTGCTCATGACGGATGAGCCGTTCCATAAGGTATACCTAGAAGGTGAAAAGTGCGTGTTTAGTTTGCTTTTTACGAATCGCATAAAAAAAAGACAGTTTTATTGAGAAATAAAAATCTCCAGGAATGAGAATCCAAATTCAAATCAAGTGCCTTCGCATTGAGATTTTCGGTAAGAAAAGGAAATACATTGTTTTTGATCCTGTAACAACAATGATATACCCCAACTTTAGCCGAGTTAAATAAAAAACAAAGAATACAATTACATAATATCAAGATTTTTGATTTGGCGAAATATGGAAATTTATCAACTCCAAGTCTCTTGATTGGTGTCGCAATATTACACAGCCCTTTTTCAAAATATTTTTGTCGATCTTTAATTTGTATTTTATGTCTCGACACTTGGTACTCATGCTCATAGAGATAAGCAAAAACAAAAAGTTTGAGGAATTTTAAAAATTACATTAAAGTTTTATCACTTTATTGATTTCGGGCGTTGAATGAATTTGAACTTTTCAGAAATCTTGACAGTGGCAGAAACTCTACAGCTAATTTTTATTTAAAGGAATAGAAATTGTTATAGGCGGTTTGGCAGTTTGAAAACAAAAAACAAGTAAAACCGTTATAAAAAAAAAGAAATATCAGAACATAAAAGCATAGAACGCCGCTCAGTTCAAGAGAAAGTTGTCATTTCCTAACTAAAGGTGGTCCTACATTTACCTACAGTGGACCTGGAACTCAGCTAAAAAGCGTCTCCCCACACAGGGTCACCACCGTCTTTTTCTTAAATGCTGTTACTCGAGATTGGATAAGAAGATTTTTCGAATGAATCGTTCACCATTCACTCTTCATGACCCAGCCGACTAACAATCGTTAACGTTTTATGGTTCCTCATAACCAACGCGAAACGTTCGGAGTAAGACGAAACTTTCGGTGAATGAGATAACACGTTGTGACGCGATGATGCGATACAGCGAATCTTTTGAACAAAGTTTTTACTCTCGGTGGTCGCTTTTTCGATCCGAATGTGTCACGCACCGGTTAGGGAGAGCTCTAATTATTTTATCTAGATCGGTCTCACTGTACAGATGGAACCAAACATTAATAAAGAATTTCCTCTCAAACAAGCCTAGACCAACCTCATCCACCTTTGGCAAAAAAATGCAACGGATGCCAACAGCTTGCCCGAGTTATTAGCGGTGGTCCCTAACCATCTGAAAGCGGTTAAAGCTAGCTAGATACAGGTTTGTGTTACACAACCAAAAAAAAGTATAACATGACATGTGCAGGTGCACATGATCATATCAATAATTAAGCTCGATCAAATGAAGCTAATTTTTGACCCAGCTCATACTAAAACGATATACATCTGTACCTACTATTGAATTAGCTAAGTTTTTGAATCAGGTTAGTAAGAGATCATCTGGATTTCAGGGTTAACCTTGAAATTGCTCTTGAAACATGTTTTCCAATCAATTTGGCGAATTACCTTTGAATCAACTTAAAGGACATAACTATGTTGACATATAGCAATTGATGATAATTAATAATTTAGTTTGTATTCTAACTCTGGTTTAACACAGAGTTAACTCAGTAAATTCTGAAAAACTGTCTAAAATCTTTTGATAAGCAAGGAGGGTCTAGATTTTCAGTAGCGAAACATTTTCGACTTTTTACTTGATGTATACTTTTGTCATACTGTTCGTTCGTTTCGGGTCTGTCAATAGATGGACGTAAATATTTGCTTAAGTCTGGAACAGAATAATTTCATGTGATTCACTAGAGGGTAAAATTAGAATTTTGGTTTTGGCTGATTTGAAACGGGTAGCGCCCATAGAAAGGTTTTTTTGTTTAATTTTACAAAACAAACGACTTTGATTAAAGTTCATTTTGAATAATTCCTAAAAATAAAAAAAATATTTAAAAATTATTTAGGATGTGCTTAAGCTTTGTGTTTTAATATGCAAGAAATTCCAAAGTAGATAATACCACTTTCATTTGTTGTTCATATGCTTCAGTCTCCCCGGCACAGCGCTGTCATTCGAATTTAATTCTCACAAAATTTAAGCAAATTCTAATAGTGGAGCAACAAAATTTTCAAATCAATTTTTTCGTCAAAAAATTCAAAAAAGGGAAGAGGGTTTTTATGATTTTTACACAATTTGATAAAAAGGAAGGTGCTTCTTAAGAGAAACCTATTTTTGTTAGGTAGATGTACACACTTAAGTTCATATATGTACAAGGTGGGGCAAAAGTAGTGGCATAAATTGCCCGAGCTGTGTGAGCGGTTCCTCGGTCCGGCTGGAACCAACAAAGCTCGAGACCCAATTCAATCTCTGTAGACATTTGACGCCATTTGCAAAAAAAAATTGTGTGAGTGCCGGGGCTCACGGTTAATATGTGTAAACATCAACGTGCGCGGATCCAAACCGGACTTGTTTTTGCTTGAAGGGGATCTTAAGATTTTTTTCACTGAACGTACCCATCCTAGTATGCAGATCGTAACGTTGCACAGCGTAACGTTGCACGAAGTAACGTTGCACACGAACGTTCACGTTTTTTTTCACTCTACCGACAGCATAGATGTTTACACATCAATAATTGCACATTCACATTATGACATTACTTTTGCCCCACTTTGTATTAGGGGAAGTGTTTGCCTTAATAAAAATGCGTCTCCACGTAAATTCTTAATTGTTATATGTTACGTCCCAAATGGCTTAAACTAAAGATTCTTCCCATTGCTGTCTTGCAAATATAAGTTCACATCATTTATGAACCATTCATCATTGTACGGTTTTGTCCCTTTGCGGTTTGGCCCGTACGTATCTTGCCAAAATTCTAGCATTTTCTTTTACTGAACTGTTGTACCTGCCGGATTTTTAATTGTTTGCATTCATTTTTAATCTTCAAATAATAAAAAATAAAATATTATAATTGTTTCAAATATTTTACTTGTAACATTACTTAATTTTTGTCATGAACGGCATCGCTTTGACAAAAATACCCCTTAAATAACAGTATTTTGTCAAGTCTTTATCGAACTACGTTATCTTGGCAGACATCGTGTCGTGTCATTCCATTAGCAACGTGATTGCATTGACAAAATAGTGCTTTTGACTTTTTTTCATTCAACATAGTACAGAAAAGGTTTTGCCCGGTGTTCGCCTACGTTTTTAACCCTTTTTTAAATTTTCTAATAAACTACTACAACTATTTGGACAAAATTTAGTGCCAGCTATTTTTAAAATGTGCTTAATAAATCTGCTTTTCAGGTTGTTGGCTTAACATCCTCATAGCGAAAATATAAGTTTTAGCGAATTTGGGGTAATGTTGTTTCTATTTTCAGTACGTCATCCATTTTGACATTAACTTTGGATTTTTTTGACATTTTATCCTTACTTACGTACATATATATTTATGTTAAAACCATAAAAACATTCAAGGTACCGACTTTTTATAGTCAAGGGGCTATGGGATCTTAACACCGCATATGTGGCATATCTGAAAAATAAAAGTATGCCATCTGAGTGTGAAAATAAACACACCGGATGAGATAAAACGTTTTTGTTTCGTAAGGCAAGAAAACGTGTTTTATTTTAACACGAATCAACTAAAACACGAAGTAAACAAAATCATTTAATTTTTCTGACCAAGGTCTTTTATTGCACTTTCAATTGAAAGACTTAAATAACCGAGACTGTAACTGAACAGCACCAAAGGAATTGAACGAAAAGCTTTAAATACACTTAGGTCCAGTTTTTCAGTGCATGAGTTAACTCCGAGTTAGATCAAAGTTAGTTAATCCTGCAAATACTTTTATCCAGAGTTAACTCAAAAATAGTTAGGGATCTAAATTGACTGAAAAACATGTTTCAGGAGTTAACTCGGGTTTAACCCCGAAATTAGGATAATCTCGCACTGAAAAACTGGGCCTTAGACCACTGAAAAAACGCATCTATGTCGTTTTTGAAATTAGCACAATTCTCAATTGAAGATACCTATAGGTATAGTTTCAAATCACCTGCGAACATTAGACAATTTGCAAATCGTGGAAAGGAGAGGCCCCAAATGACTACCTTGAGGCAGTCCTTTTATTAAGACCGACCATCTTCGATTTTTACAATCTGTGATATCTTTCACAGTGAAATTGACTCTTTGAAAAGCTACTTTCAAAAAGTTTTTTGGCCTATAGTTCTATCATAAAAGCTCTTACTGTCAAGCTCCATGGAACTAGATTATGCAGAGCTTTTGCATTTTGAATTAAAAAAAAAACTAAAACGATCTAAAATCTTTAGCACATCATTTGTGGGATATTGGCATGAAGTATACCATCTGAAAGGCCTTAGTGACCTCATACAAGGTCAACTGGTTTCAGAAATTGGTCAGCCAGAAGTTATTTTTGCGAATTTTTAATGTTTTTTTTAGAGTCGTATATATAGTGTAACCTTGATCAGATATTTAAAAATTCATTGAAAAATTCCTATGGCTGAACAATTTCAGAAACAAGCTGACTTTTTTTGACCGATTACTGACCTTTTAGATGGTATATTTTTTTCCGAATATCGAACACTACTACTATAGGGCAAGTTTGTATGATCCTGTCATGAATTTCATTTTCTACCAAGTAAGTAATTTATTTGCAAAGTCTGTATATTTCTCTGATAGGTAATGGTCTTATAGAGAACGTAAGCATGTTTCATTTTTCAAACACTCAACTAGAGTTGTATTTCAAAAAAAAAAAAAAAAAAATGTTGTAAACAAATGCGACTCCAATCAAACGACAGAGAGGGTAATACAATCCGTCCAGAGGGTTTACGTTTTATAAAATCCAACCTCTATAATCAAAGTTGATTTGATGTATTTTAAATTAATTTCATTATATCTTATCTTGTTTTCGACCCAATTTCTTTTTGTTGTACTCTAATATTATGCAGGTTCAGCTTTATAAAAAAAAAAAAACAAATCACTCCTACTGTAATTTCTCTAGATAAAGAATTTTTTTATATAAATATAAAGAACACCAATAACGAGAAATCAAATTCAGTTTGGTTGTTATTTGAAAGTTTTATTATAGACTCGTTTCGGCTTAGAACATCCTAGTGTATACATAAATCAATTAAAACCAGAATTGCTTGGAGATTTTGTTTGTTTTTTTTTTTTTTATCTTATACTACATAGTATAAAATTTTGCCATCATTGGTGGAATATTTTCGGGTAAGTTTGGTGAACGGTTAATTCTTGTATCAAATTGATTGCATGGTGTTTTGTTTTTTTTTTTGTTGATATTGTTTATTTTTTGCATGCGGAATTTCGGTTTTTTTGCACCAAGTGTTTTGTTTTCATAAAGGTATTTTGAACTCAAATAATAATATTCATTATACAAGGCTATAAAATGCTTTGAATATGTTAGGAATTTGATTAATAATAAAGCACTTAAAAATGGATTCGTGTTTTGTTAACTTGAATAACTCGAATAACGAAAAATACGGGAAAAGAAAATAGAATCAATATTTTTTTTCAGTTTTGTGTTAATTTTTAGCAACCAACCTGAAACGGATGAACCCCTTGAAACCGAACTTTTTTGTGTCTGCTTAAAACTAGATTGTTTGCCCAGATGGGTTCAAAATTTAGTTTTTCATAGCCATTGTATAGTGGTTATATTTATAAAGTTTTTTCTCCTTGTACAAAACGGGGCATTTTTGAAGAGATAGCAAAACTTGCCTAACAACTTTTATTAGCAATGGCCTCACAAGTATTTGATTTCGTCCAGATTTTCCCTCCTGCAAAATTTTCAGGAAATTTTCTTCCATAAATTTATTTGTAATTATATGTATATACATACTTCCTGGTTCGCCCAGCTTCGCACACGGATAAAACAAATCTAAGTTTCGCAAAAAATTACAAAAACAAAATATCAATAAATATTTAAGCTACCTTTTGTAATCGAAATACTCTTTTCTGGGTTTTAACCTACCCTGTTTTGAATGGCTTAGTTTGTAAAAATATGATCCTCTAAGTCCAACTTTTATTACTTATTGGTTTTAAATTAGTAAACCCTCGCCCTATGCATTTGTCTGAATAAGAAATACGAAATCGAAAAATTCAAAGACATTTATCAGTTTTTGCTTTTCAAACCAAACCTTTTTTTTAGACATTTAGGCGGAATTTTTCAATTCGAGATTAAAGTTAAACCCGAGCTTATTTGGTGTGTTAATTCTGGATTTGCTAAAAAGATGCTTTTGATGTTCTTTTCTCAGAGTTTTTTCAGTCGTTCCACATGTATACTCCATAAAAACAGCTTTTTGAATTAACTGTAGGTTAATTAATGTCCAGAGTTAGTAAACACTGGTTTAACACACCCCTGAAAAACCGGGCCGTAATTTATTTAGTGTTAAAAATGCGTTGGGTATCACACCTAAAACTTGACCAATGTCTCCAAAACTTTTCACATAAATATATTTAATTTTATTCAATAAATATTTTAATTTATTTCTGCTTAAAAATCACATCTAAATTACTTTTTTTATATTTTTGTTCAACAAATACTTCTGGTGGACGGATTTTCAAACCATCTATAAATGACGTTTTTATATAAATAAAGAAAATGTTGATATTTAACAAATTTTCATAAAAATAAATGCTCCCATAAATATTTTATTTGTTTAAAATAAAGGGTGTTAAAACCACAGGTTGATCGTACATAACAGCAAGTATGTGCGACCCAATCGTTCACTTAATTTTTGAATTCTATAATCGTAGGTAGGTAGTATTAGATTTTCTTAGAACCTTGAAATTTACTTTAACCTTAGAGCAAGGTTCATTGACAAGATGCACGCTGTGTATATGTTTGCCCATAATGTTTAGAACTTTTTTAAAAAAAAAAACAAAAAATTCGAAAAAATGAATGATATATTTATTTGAATCGATAGTTTGAACTTTGCAATTTAATGTTTAAAGATAATTTCATGCAAATGTTGACCGCGGCTGCGTCTCAGGTAGCCCATCCGCTGAGTCCAATTTTGGCATACTCTTTCACACATATCGGCCGGTATCTCACGAATGAATGCATGGATGTTGGCTTCCAGTGCGTCAATCGAAGCGGGCTTGTCCCTATAGACATTAGCCTTGACATACCCCCACAAAAAATAATCTAATGGAGTCAAATCGCACGATCTAGGCGGCCAATTGACCGGCCCGAAACGTGAAATTAACTGTTCACCAAACTCGCCTCGCAATTGCGCCATTGTTTCGCGTGCTGTGTGGCATGTGGCACCGTCTTGTTGAAACCACATATCATGCAAGTCAAGAAATTCCATTTCGGGCAAAAAAAAGTTTGTTATCATCGCTCGGTAGCGTTCACCATTGACAGTAACGCTGCGATTCGCATCATCTTTGAAGAAATATGGCCCAATAATGCCGCCGGCCCATAAACCGCACCAAACAGTGGCTTTTTCGGGATGCATTGGTAGCTGTTGCAATGCTTCTGGCTGATCTTCACTCCAAATGCGGCAATTTTGCTTATTTACGTACCCATTCAACCAAAAATGAGCCTCATCGCTGAACACAAGCAGTGCGCGATGAACATTTCGAACCGAGCACGAATTTTGATAGTAAAATTCAATAATTTGCAAGCGTTGTTCATTTGTAAGACGATCCATGGTTAAATTGCAAACCAAACTGAAGCTGTTTGACAGTGACACAAGGTACTAAACACACGTCAGCTGTCAAAACCAGTGTTGCCAAAACCAAACCAGCTAAAAAATCACCCGTTATATACAGATTGTATAGATACAAATGAGTTTCTACTGCGAATGATCTTACTTAGCTTGAAGAATTCTTTTAAGACTACACATAAAGGTAGAATTCGTTAATCTTGGTAAGAGTGCAAGATTTGGATTTAACGTCACCTTGACTTTCGTGTTTTGATAAAGGTCAATAATTGTGACAGTTTGAAAGGTGGCAGATAGGGGTTATTATACATGTAGCGCTAAACGATACAACAACGTCTCCTAATTAGAAAATTACAACTAAAATTACAGTTTGTTTAATTTTCGTTAGAAATAATATTTTAAATGTATGAACTATGAAGAATCGAGAGTTTCACAAGTTCTGGTTCAGTTATTGATACGAAGTAAACAACCCAAGCTCGTAGTGGTTGTCCAAAACAAGAGTAGGGGAGAGTGGGTACAAAAGTAACATTTTTGACATTTCGTGCCAAAATTTGATAACCAATAAACATATCAAATTGAAAATTAGTGCATATTAATGAATGATCATTTAGCTACCGTTAAATATTAATTTGGTTACCAACTTCGTCTTTGATTTTAATGTATGACTTGAAAATGAAGGCAAGGTCAAATGTTATAATCGTCCTTTTCGGTGTGTCGATTGTAACACACTGAAAGGACGGTTGTATCACCATATAAATACCTATATGAAGAAAAAATCAAAAAAATGGTGCCTAGACTAGGAATTTAATTATAAGCCAATACCATAAATTACTTATACATTATTATGAAATAATTTAATGCATTCTAATTCAGTGTTGATAACAAATGGATTGATGTAGTATAACATTATTTCGAATTTATTTAAAAAAAAAAACTATTCTGATCTCTATTTCCAGCTGTTGAATAAACAAAGTCGCCAAAAACTGTGTGTGGATGGTTGTAGCACAAATAGTTATACAGTAATTTGTGCTTGTATTATGTTACAAACGTTCACACAGAAATTGTTACAACAGCCCACCCCACGCTTTTTTATATTAAAAATCAAAATAAGAAGAAACCAGTATACCTATCTTAAAATATTTAATCTATTCGATTCTAGAATTGTTTATTTTTTCCAAGAATAATACTGAAAAAACTCAAGACCAAAAAAATTACGTTTTCACTAAAATTTCACATTTTTGGCTTTTGTTGGTACATTCGACTGTATTGACTTTTGAATTTTTGTGGGTGCATTCAGGACCTAATTGCAAAGAATTGTGCATTAAAAAAGGAACGCACACAGTTCTATACTCTTGCAACTGCAAGAAAGAAGATTCGCTTCATGATAGCGTTTCCACTCACACAGCCCTGTTCATAAAAAAGACTTATTCCATCTTTATTCCACGAGTTTACTGAACCAACATTTTCGTGGAAAAGTAAAGTGACGTTAGCAAAAAAATTGAAATTTTCAAAAAGTTTCGAAAACTTGTTTTTTTTCGTATGGGTTTTGACAGAAAAATGTGATAGTTTGTAAAAAAGAAATATAGTTCACATTACCAAACACACCTAAAAATTCAGTTCTTTATTTGCCACATCTGGTTCTCAATCCTTTGCTTAACCACCTTCTCCGGTGGTTTAGCTTAGTAAGCGCCACTTAGTCGTAATTTTGTTTTATTAATAAAATTTTGCACTTAGTCCACGGAATAAGGGCTAACCCTTCGCTATTCCAAGGTTATTAATTTGGCTGTCACGAGTCAGGAAGAGTCATAACCAGTGATAGGTGAAGTCAACTTTCTTACTCACGTTTTCTAAAAACCCGTTTCATGTCCTCCTGTTTCCAAATACATGTATTTTTTTGCATTTGTTTGCCTTTTTACCAAAAATGCTTTGTTTTTCGAACACAAATTTCGAACTTATCCAAAATACATAAGGTTATTTCTAGTCGGGTAGCGTTCATTACAGCTTCCATTTTCGGCGGTCAGAATGTTGCGGTACATATTATTTAATTCAGAACCCTAGGTAGCTAGTCTTTGTTGGTGGACACGTCCTGAAATTTATTCAGAGTTCAGGGTGGTTCAGGGAGGCATCTCCTAGCCACAACTAAGTTCCGCTTAATCCTTTCCCCACCCATCCTCATTTTCACCTTACCTATATCCTGGGGACCACAATGGATCCAATGAGATCCGAGTGCGATGATGCGGCTCACCTTATTATCACCCCTTCTAACCTAACCTAGTCTTTGTCGGTGGAAAGCGAAAGGCCCAATTATTGAAAGAATGTATTTATATCTGCATATTCCAACTCCTTGAAAATATTAAAATTAAATTCAGTTATGTAGAGTCTTCAATTTAGGCTTCAAGCGTGGTATTTCAATGCTTTTTAATAAATGCCATTTTATTACCGTCTTTGGTTGTCCATTTTGCCATTTAAAATATGTTTAGGTCAACGAAATCCTAACCCTGCCCGTTATGGACAATTATTTGGAAGAAAATCTGAAATCTTTATTTTGCAATCGGCAACTTCAAGCCCAAATATCTCGACTTTCCCATAAACGATTTTAAAAATATTATACTCATGTATCGGGCTTCATATCACCTTTCATTTGATACCAAACTCGATCGTGTAAACTCTGGGCCACCCTTTTGGTGGTGAGTTAAAACAGAGTAAGTTAACTCTAGAAGTAAATTTACCCAAAGAGTTAACTAAGGCAGCAGTTTTTTTAGTGGAGAATGCATACGGAACGACTTAACAAACTAGGTGGATAAACCATCAAAAGCATCTGTTCGGTTAATCCTGAGTTAACTCATCAAATTTGATGCGTTAAATCGTGTTTAATTTTAATCTCGCACTGAAAAACTGGACCCTAGTATTTTATTGTTAAAAATGTTTTCCAAAAAAAAATTGTTATGGACACACAATTTATTTATCGCCCTCCTCCATTTTTAATCTTTCTAACTCTCTGAGAAATCGTTATTTAAGTAAGTAATTGTTATTCTTCTCTTGATTCTAATTAATTCCCAAATACCTCACTATTCTGCAAAACTCATACATTTCAAGCAATTCTGATTCTGACCTCGGCACCAAATTTCATTTATCTTATTCTTACCTTTAGTGTTGTTCTGTATGTAATTTTAAGTTGCCTTGACTTTAAAAATATGTATATTTGATTTTTTTAATACTTTTGCTTATTTGCAAAGTATTCTTAGAATTATTCTTTTTTGTCTTTAAATCCTGTATTTAAATAATTAAGAACTGACAACATTTCATCAATTCCTAAGTTGTTTTTGATGACTTTGGGTTAATTTTTATAGAAGTTGATCTTCAATAAGAAATATCCGATGAATTTTATTTTGAATCTATTAATTGTGCATCATTAATTTAATTTTTCTGTGAGGTTATTAACATTATGTTATACCTGTTCTTCAATTGCGTATTTAAAAGCAATGTTACTCAAGTACTAGCTCACTTAAGTGAGCTTATTTTAATTAAATGATTAGATAGATTATAAAACTGAAATTGAAGTTGTTTGTTGAAGAAGGAAATTTTATAACATAATTGATAGGAATCTGTGTATGATAATTTACTGAAATTTGTATATAAAATGAACTATCAGTTTAAACGACCCCATAACTTTGTTTGTTTTGTTTTAAATAAAGTTGTTCAAAACGAAAATATTCCTGGTTCGTTAAAAAGTCGATAATTTTACCGATCCACAAAAAAGGGGACCTGATCAAAAGGATTAAGTTGAAAATTATAGAATCTGGTTAATGAATGTCTTGACGAAATTATTCCGTGGGATACTTGCAAACAAATTGGAATCTTGGGTATATGTGTCAAACACATCCTTAAGGAAAAAACTAACTATCCAACCATGGGCTACATTTTTCCACTTTTGGTCGGTTAGTTTCAGTAATTGGTCAGACATAGGGAATTTTTAAAGCTTTTTCCAAGGTCACTCATTAAAAGATGTTAGCAGTAGCACTCGCCTTTGGCTGACCATTTACTGAAACTAACTGGCATTTTATGATCAATTACTGACAATTCAGATGGCATACCTTTTTAATGACGAATTCCTTTCAACAAAGAAATCGAATTTTTTCTAAATAGAATCGAATTTTTTCTAAACTAAATCGAATTTTTTATGTCAATTGAAAGGAATTCGTATTTCGTAAAAGAATCGATTTTTTTTTTGTGTGATTGTGTTTGTGTTACTTGACAGCTGCAATTGACGCAAAACGACAAGAAATTTTTCACAAAACTATTAAGGTTGTTTGTTTTTGTTGTGAGAAAAAAAGTGAGAATTCGTTGAAACAAAAAAATAAACAACTCGTCTTGCAAAAATTCCGCGACTTTCAATTTGACGTATTAGAAATGTCAAGTCTTCATAGTGTGTGTGCAAATTAGTGAGAAATCTTGCTTAAAACGCAAGATTTGTTTTGACAGACAAGAATCGATTTTGTTTAGAAAAGATTCTGAATAGAATCGATTCTTTTGTTAAAAGGAATTCGACATTAGTATCCAAAAAATGAGATGCCAGTGGCGTCTATGGCCTTAAAAAAATTAAAAAAAATCACCTATGGCTTACCAATAACTAAAACCAACAAAATGAGCAATTATCAGTTTGGTTTAGTAGCCCGAGTTACATACAAACAGACCACATACCATTAGACTAGCTCCTTTGCCATGCCGCCTTTGAAGATGTATTTCTTATTTTCTCAAATCATGGAACTAACAGCTGTATCCATCAGGTCCGTCCAAATTAATTTTTTTTTTTCATCAGAAAAGACGACGGTATGCCACTCTCGATTCGACCTGATGTAGCGGCTTGTTGCGAAATCAAGGTTTCCTCTTCATTTTTTCATGGCGAATAGGGCTCGCATTCTGTATCATGCGATGAAAAGTTCATCTGCTAGCTGTAACTCCAGTTTCTGCTTTAATTTTACAAACGGAGAGCATCGAATTTCATTTCAATTTCATTTCCGGTTTTGTCCATACTTCTCCGGGTCATGAATAAAGCAGTGTACAACGGTGGCGCCTCTTCCAATCTTGCTGGCTATGAAACGGATGGATTTTCCTTGCTCCCGGTAAGCTCGAAATTGGCCTATTTTCTCCTTATGGTTAATGTCTTTTCTCTACCCATAGTTGTGGATTGTATGAAGTTATTTCTTGAACTAAGAAGAACTTATACTCGAAGTATCCTACCTTTTATTTTATTCAAAACATGGTAACAGGTAGATTTAGCGTTCGTAATCAAGTAAGACAAACAAAAAATAACAGGTACATTTTATGATCGTTTTGGGAAAAGCGTCATAAAAGTTGTATTTATCTATTTAATCCCATTTATTTTTAGAACCAGCCTTAACTGAAACCTAAATTTTTGATTTTTATTAAATACGTTATTATTTATTGTTAGCTTACTTTGTTTTCTAGAAATCGCGCCATGTGGCATACTATATTACACAATTTATCACTATCATGGAACAGAAATTCTTTAATGATATTTGTCTGCAACCCTAATGCTTCCATTAAATATACAAAACACATACAGCAATCTATGATAGGTATATTATGGGCATTGTGTTTAGCCACAATGCCGAAGCAACCTCTTTACGACTATTAGTTTATTGAATGTAGAATGATTTTCAATTCACACAACGCACCGAATATCACTGTCTCTTATTAGTTCACGATAATTAATGTGTTATTTAACCATAAGTACATATATACAGGGTGTCGCATAATGAATGGCCCAAACTAAAACTGGTGTTGGGCCAGGTCATGACCTTTCAGAATTTAGTAACTTGTCTAAACCGAATCATAACTGCAGTTTTTAAAACGTTGTCGGGCTTGTATAAATGCAGTAGGGGGACATTTTGAACAATTTTTGTAAATTAAGTCAGACAAAATTTGTTCAAAGCCCCAACACAGTCAAAATAAAAATGAAAATAAATAATATAGCTGTTATTTATTTTTTATTTGTTTAAGAACCTTATCTGATTAAGTTGAAATTTTAAACTTTTAACTTTTCGGAACTTACCGCGTTTATTATAAGAAATTATTTATAAATTTCTTCTTCCCGACCACGAAAAGTGGAATTTCTTCGAAACGTCGGGAAGAAGAAATTTATAAATAATTTCTTATAATAAACGCGGTAAGTTCCGAAAAGTTAAAAGTTTAAAATGATTAATTTCCGCGAAAAGAAAAGTTTAAAAATTCATAAGTTGAAATTGTTACAACTTTTGATATAAAGCTAGCTTTTGGTAAGTTTATACCTTTAAAGGAACTTGAAGAACCATGCATTTTTTTTTTAAAACCAGTCATACAAATTTTGTACACGATGCTCTTTAAAAAATTAAAGTAAAAATTAGGTTTGATCAAAATATATTTTTATTTAAATGGTGCAGGAAATCAAAAAATATTTTAATGACAAAAATGGGTCTCATTATTCGACATTATTTGAGTGAAAATATTAAAAAAAAAAAACAAAAATTAATTATGGAAGATGTGAATATGTGTGAAAAACTAGTTCAAAGTAGGTGTTTTCCCAAATTTTACAAAAACATCCATTAATCGAAAACCGTTACGATTCGGTATGGACAAGTTCCTAAATTCTGAGAGGTAATGACCTGACCTAACACTAGCTTCAGTTTGCACCATTAATTAAAGTGTGGTCTAAAGTTTAAAATCATTAACTTAGTCGCGAAACATCAATTTGCTAACTCAACGTTAATTATTAAAAGTTGATATTCCCACGATGACTTTGGTTCTTGATTGGGACTCGACACGTCATTGGCATTGGCAATTTAATCATGGAGTCAGTCACAAACCAACCGACGAAAAACTGTTCGTTTTTATTATTAAAAGATCTTCTTCACCTTGCACACCTTGCATGTATAATTTACACTTTTGGGTCCAAAAATATTAAAAAATGTTTCACTTTAAGATTTTATCATGAAGAATAACTTAAGTCAAACGTTGCTTAAAGCATTATCAACATTTACGGGACAGTTTTTAAATATTTTTAATAAAAAACAACAATTCTTATACGTAACATCCAAAAATGAGTCCCATCTATATGACTTTGACCAAATGAAGTTATGAATTGTTACTGAACATTACATGCAAACCTTCAACAATTCAGAAAACTGACTATTATTCAGAATCTGAGTCAAGTTGTGTTGATTACAAAACAATTACTCGATACAAGTGCGGAGAGTGTTCTTAATTGGAAGCCCAGTTAAAATCAACAATTTTTTGTTTTAAGACCTTAATTAATTTAATTATTTAGGTTAAAAGCTTGAAGAATGTTGTTACCTAATGATTATTTTCAATATCGATAACATTCATCAAACTATATAACTATCTTTGTTGCAATTTGTATGCAAGCTGCTGATGCTCTTTAGAGAAATGTAAACTTGGAAACTTAATAATTTTATCTTCATTCCTCAAGTTTCACGCTATAAATTCGTGATTTTTTTCGTATTGATTTAAAAATTCAGATATAAACGCTGCTTTTGCCAGCTATACGTAAAGCTCTTTCGCAAGTGCAGTGACATTTGTATAAGGGTGAGCCGAAAAATTTTAATTTTATTTCTTTTAAGACTTCATGCGGCGTAAAAATTGGTTTAAAAACAAATTAAAACCGTTTTATATTTTCCGGTCGCGTATTTGCTTATTAGTATGCCGAATTCATTAAAAATATATATTTTTAAATAATGTTTTTATTTTACTAAGCTTCATCATCGTCGGCTCGACAACCGGGGTCCGGTCCTGCCCTCCTTCAACAAGTCTCTCCACCCATCCCGGTCTCGAGCCGCCGCCATCCAGTTGCGCACCCCAAGGCTCCGGGCGTCCTGGTCTACGCCATCTCTCCAGCGCAAGCATGGTCTACCAATCTGTCGTCTACCATAGAATGTACCACAAAGAACTTTCCGAGCAGGTTCCTCTTCGCTCATGCGAGCTAGGTGCCCTGCCCACCGGAGTCTACCGAGCTTAATTTTTGTCACGATATCTGCTTCAAGGTAGATTGCGTACAGTTCATGATTGTACCGTCTCCGGAATCGTCCTTTTACTAAGCTTGCAAATATTTAAATAAAATGGGGCATATTCATAGTCACTTTTAAACTCCAGTTTATCTTAGACTGAGGTTTATTCCACGTTTTTTTTTAGATAGGATAAACCCAGGTCTAAGATAAACTGGAGTCTAAAAGTGACTATGAATATGCCTCAATGAATCTAGTGGACTCTTACTTAATAGAAAAGCTGCCAAGATTATTTTATTTCTTTTTTGCACCACATTTTAATCTCCAAGCTTAGCAATTTTTCACCATGAATAAACCAAATTGAGTTTTTTTAGGCACACCCTAATTTATTTGTATCATAATCATTATTTGATTAAAGTTCAAATGCATAAGAGACGATGAAGCTCAACTCATTAGGAACGGAGATGTTCTGAGCGCAACTATTCTGGTTATTGCAATTACCCACTTCGAACAAAAGCTTTTTATTTTTTTGCAATGTTTAAATTGTTTGCTATCGTGTTTTCTTATTTACTTTGTAGGTTCTAACCTTCAAGTTTCATACACTCCACATCATTTTATAAGAGTTCTTAATATCTTATAGTTCATATGCACGCCTTCTTTCACGGAGGCGGAGAACTTTGAAATAATAATAATAAAAACACATACAAAATTTTTGAATATGCATGAAATTGGCTTTCTTTGACAGACAATTTTATGGCATTATTAATATTTGAATATGATTTCGGGCATGTGGCCGCCCAGTGTAATCTTGAGGTTTAATTTTCACACACTCTTCCCAGTAAATAAGGCTGTACTTCGCAATAACGCGTCGAATGTTGGCTTCTAAATGTTCACTTAATTCTGGTTTATCGGCTTAGACATGCAACTTTACATATCCCAAAATAAAATAATCTAATGGCGTCGATTGACACGAACGAGGTTGCCAGTTAACAATTCCATTTCGTGAAATTAATCGTTCCCAAAAATGTTTCTTTCAGTAAATTATTTGTATTGTGGCATGTACGTCACCGTCCTGCTGAAACCACATGTCTGCAGCATAAATGGCTTCTAATTGACCCACGAAAGAGTTAGTATTCATCACTATGTACCGCTCATCGTTGGATGTAATGTTCTGACCTTAATAATTTTTGAAGAAATTGGGACCAATGATACCACCTAGGGCGCACCAAACAGCACCTTTTTCTAAATGTCATGGTGTTTTGACAATGTTTTGTGGTTTATCATCGCTCTTAACGCGCCAATTCTGTTTATTGTCACTGACATAGCCGTTTAACTAAAAGTCAGCTTCATTATGACCATCATAAAATGAGTCTTCCGAATTAAACCATGTTTCTTTTTTAAATAAAATTGAACAACTTGCGAATGTTGCTCTGGCGGGGCCGCCGCCGGCGTGAGTCTATTCATGATGAATTGCCAAAGCAAACTAATCTCCAAACAAAAGGAGTTAAAACAAAAACTGGGTGAGGGAAAAACCTTTTACAGCTGAATTTCTTAAAAAAAGCATTACATTAATTTACTTATTAACTTGGATAAAGCCGAGGATTTTAATCAACTTTGACGACGTTATTTATTGTTTTTTTAAGTGCGTGGGGCAGCGGTAGGAAATAAATTGTGTTGATTTTTCATCCCAATCTCAGTGGTCCAGTTTTTATAGATTTTTCTTCCGCTCTCCCATACAAAGTGCACCACTGTGCGTCGTGTTTTGTCGTTCAATAAAAATGTCAAAATATAAAAGCTGTAAAAGCTCGCTAAGTCTATTCTTGCTCTATTCCTTAATTGATAACCAAAATAATCTTTCGAATTGTATCTATAAGATTTTCTTTTTTGGGAGTGACTTTAAGGCGCCAGTTATATGTAGTTTTCTTTGAAACTCATCATTTAAAATTTTATACGCCGTCCACAAAAATTACTTTTATTTTTTCAATGATTGAACTACCCTACCAATGATCATTGCAAAATTTAAAAGCCATATTGTGCTGAAGGCTGAGCAAAAATGAAAGAATTATTAATTCACCACCGCCAAATAATCACTGACTTTGGTTTTTAAGTGCCTCAAAACTTAGGATTAAAATGTTCAATAATGTTTTTCAATGAAAGCTTTAACTGGCGCTTAAGCATGCCAATTTATAACAGCTAGAGCCCTCCGCCACCTTTGAGCGCAAAGCCTGTTGATGCACACCCACTTTTAATAGCGGAAAAACTGTTATAACTGTTATTACCTGGCATTTCTCTAGTCAGTTAAATTTATTAGAAAATTTTAAAATTAACTGTTAACTTTTAATTAACTGTAAATTATTCAATTAAATTTCAAATGACCTCAATTTCATAGCGTTTCGCCCAGGTACGACAATGGGCTCATCAGTTAGAAGCTGCCGTTGTTATAAAACTATAAATAAACGTTAATATATTTTTGTCATAATAAACCCACGGCAACCCTAATGTTCTGGCAATAAGCTTTTCATTTGTCTTCTCCACAGCGAAATAATAATAATAAAAAAAAAGAGACACGAGGGACCCACTCTCCTCCACAATTTATCCAATGCGTCATCGAAGACTGCGATTTGGTCACCACTCACCACCTGTGTCTATCATTTAAACGATGGCGCTCTCTAGTTCACGTTTGTTGGGCACGTACTATGGGCCTTCGTCGGATGTTAAAAGGTTTTGAAAAAAAATCGTTTCGCTATTTCCAAAATAATTTAAAACTGTCTACTATTTTTGCTAACGATTTCTTGTTAATGAATTTAATCTCATGTTAAGCAATATTTTTTGCTCTTTGAGATGAATTCATTGACAAAACGCGGCTTGTTAAGCGGCGCGGTGTGCATAGCATATATCATTCGAGATTTTAATTTTATTAATTTTATTTTTTCATTTTTATTTTGTTTCATATTTTATTCTTTTTGTTATTCTACGATGCGCGATGTTATTTTGTTGCTCGCCGTTTTGTGTTTCACGTTTTCCACTTGGCTTCGCTTGACATCATCACAATGGGCGCTTCCGAATGATGTAAGTATTATGATGCCCAAAACTGAATCTAGAACTCTTGGCGGCACTTGATGTGGTACACGCGATATTTGAATTTCAATACATACATTTTTAGTAGTATATGTCGACGACGTGACGACTACGTCAAAAACGCATATGGGAAGTTTAAGGTGATTACTGCGTTGTGTTTTGTGGAAAGGTAAGGTAAGGGAGGGTAGGCTTTGTTGTGCTCTGATTAGAAAACCTCATATTAGGTAATATGTACCGTAATGGCAAAGCAATTTAGATCCCGAGTAACATTTGTGATATTAACTATGACTTGTTCAGTGACAAGGTTTTTTATTTTTACTATCGTCAGATAAGATAACAAAAATAATTAATCATATTTGTTATTGAAGCTGGAATGAAAACTTCGTTGGCGAAAGGAAAGTATGAGTCGTCATACAAATAATATTATCAACATTATTTATTTATTGAGGGAAACCGACACATGGAGAAAATGACTGTGATTGGGGCGGTATCGATACCTATGGATATCATATATTTTGCATCAGGCCCGCATCTCGTATGTTTACAAAAATGTTTATTCATAAAGTCGTTAGAGCATCTGGGGCCTATATAGTACCAGAAAATTACAAGTAAACCCAATTTTGTGCGTTCGATTCAAAATTTTTAATGGTTTGCCTTCACATTCCCCTTGCCTGACCGTGTTGAGGTAACTTGTACAACTGAATAGTACACAAAAGGGAAATTCACAAAATTAACCATAATTGTAGAATTGTAAGTTTGTGGTACAGAAATAATAGTTTCTTGTTGAATCTGAATAGTTGGCAGTTCATTGTACAATTGTTAAATTGTAGTTTTGTGCGATATGGTTGTTGTTATTTGAGGCATGTATGGGGCTCAATAGAATGCTTTGCGAGGAATTGACAAATCCTCCAAGAGTATCTCTGATCTTCCAAGAGTATCTCTCACCCTAGACGTTCGGACGCACACATGAATGATTGAGAGTTGTAAGGCACTGGTTCTCCACGAGCTTCCGCACCACCAAATGTTTAACCAATAAAAGAAAAGTTGTGTAGGAAAGACAAATGACGAAAATCAATTATCAATATGAGGTACCTAGGTATTGAAGCGAACTTGAAGAACACGTGTTGTGTGCGTGAATGCATCGGTTTAAAATGAGCTTAGTTTTCGAATCGATGGAAAAGATGCTAACAGCTGGGTGTTCTGAGTCTTTACTCTTCTTGTACACAGAAATTTCTGTAGCACAAATTCGCAAGTTATCCAATGGAGGGGAAATTATTTTCTCTCTCAATTTGTAAAAATTCGCCAGAAATTTCACCTTACCCAACAGAAGCCTGATTCACAATGCGGAGGGGAAACGAGAAGTGAGCGTGACGAGAACTCGTTGTAGTTGTCAAACCAATTTCAAACAATGAAAGCATACCTACGTAGAAATACACAATGCGGCGTTTCTCGTCGACAAGTCACGCCAAGAATTCGAAAAATGGAAAAAAAGACGCGACGTGACGACGATTTTCATTTTTCCTAAGTAATCTTTAACAAAACATGTGATCAAATTGTGTCTAACAAATAAAGTTATTGCTAAATCTATTGTTTTGTAAGTTATTTTGTTTATATTTTATTGATTTTGTTTTTTACAAAATAGAATTTTTGTCGTAAAAACGCTCGCTGCATTGTGAATTGGGCGACGATTTTGTAACTAGGAAAAGATGACAGCGGTTCTCGTCTCGTTTTCTCGTCGCATTGTGAATCAGGCATCAGACAAAGGACCTATTGCTATAAGAACGAAAAGTTGATGCACACCCACTTTTAGTGGCGAAAAACTGTAATTACTGTTATAAATTGGAATTTCTCTAGTTTTTTCCTAATTATATAAAGCAACAAATGTTTGCCTTGGTTATCTAACCTAATGCCATGCCCTGATTATTTATAATAGCAGGATTCATGCGAAATAATTGCTTGCTTTTCTCAATATTAGCCGTGTTCCTTTGGAGGGGGCGAACTACTCATGAGTAGATGCAACCAATAATCTATGTAGTACTACCAACTACTCGTGCTCTCATAGCGAGTAGATGAGGTTTGTAGGAAAATCAATTTTTTGCGTTCCATTCAAAATGGCTAGCCAAGTACCTACTCATGAGTACTTCGCCACCTCCAAAGGAACACGGCTAATGTTATATTTGTAACAGTTAAAACATTTGAACAATCTGCATTGAGAATAAACTTGAACCCACAACTTTGCATATCCAACTTCATGCCAATATTTGACCGAAGGCAACACTGACCACTATTATTATCACATTTATGTTTATATCAAGGACGAGTCTAGAGACATGCCAATTTATAAAAGTAACAACAGTTTTTCGCCATTAAAAGTGGCTGTGCGTTAACACGCTTCGCGCAACTTGAAAAAAAAAACTCTGGGTGCCTGAAGTATGCCCACCGGCGGAGGGCCCTGTCCCTGCGGGGCCGCATAAACAGTACTTTTGTAAACCATGTCTAGGGTCACTTCCATATAGCAATCCATTTTAGAATAGAACAGCCTGTTCCGACATCTATGAGCACAAAATCAATAACGGCTTCCGGCTTCCATACATATTCTAAGCTATTGTTGAAATAGTTGTCATCAGCTATGTTATCCAGATAGCTTTGGATAACAATTTGACTCGCAATATATTTATTCATATATATTTATTATGACGTATAATCTGAGAACTAGGCCGCTCTACAAAAACGATTGTTATTATGTATTGTTAATCATCATCATCATCGTCGGCTCTACAACCGGGGTCCGGTCCTGGCCTCCTTCAACAAGTCTCTCCACCCATCCCGGTCTCGAGCCGCCGCCATCCAGTTGCGCACCCCAAGGCTCCAGGCGCAAGCATGGTCGACCAAGCTGTCGTCTACCATACAATGTACCACAAAGAACTTTCCGAGCAGGTTCCTCTTCGCTCATGCGAGCTAGGTGCCCTGCCCACCGGAGTCTACCGAGCTTAATTTTTGTCTCGATATCTCGCATTCGACGCCACCATGTACTTTGTTTTACCTTCAGTAATGTGCAGCCCCAGATTTTGTGCCGTCTGCTCGATCTGGATGAAGGAATCATTAACAGCTTACTCGGTTCTTCCGATGATGTCGATGTCGTCTGCGTAAGCCAGTATCTGGCTGGACCTGTTGACGATGGTCCCTCTTGTTGCCGTGCCAGATTCACGGATTGCTTTCCCCAACGCCAGGTTGAAGAGTATTGCTAATAGTAAGGGTTTAAACGATAATCGTTGGTAAAGAAAAATGTATAGTTTCAATCAATTTTAATATATTTAGGTACCTACTTTACGAATTTCAACTTGAATTCTTAAATTAATACAAGTCACTGGTACTTACTTAGAATGTTTGAGTAAAAGTGCTATGGAATTGTATTTGTATTGAAAAAGTTTAAAGTAACGGGTGATTTTTAAGCTGGTTTGGTTTTGGCAACACTGGTTTTGACAGCTGACGTGTGTTTAGTACCTTGTGTCACTGTCAAACAGCTTCAGTTTGGTTTGCAATTTAACCATGGATCGTCTTACAAATGAACAACGCTTGCAAATTATTGAATCTTACTATCAAAATTCGTGCTCGGTTCGAAATGTTCATCGCGCGCTGCTTGTGTTCAGCGATGAGGCTCATTTTTGGTTGAATGGGTACGTAAATAAGCAAAATTGCCGCATTTGGAGTGAAGATCAGCCAGAAGCATTGCAACAGCTACCAATGCATCCCGAAAAAGCCACTGTTTGGTGCGGTTTATGGGCCGGCGGCATTATTGGGCCTATTTCTTCAAAGATGATGCGAATCGCAGCGTTACTGTCAATGGTGAACGCTACCGAGCGATGATAACAAACTTTTTTTTGCCCGAAATGGAAGTTTTTGACTTGCATGATATGTGGTTTCAACAAGACGGTGCCACATGCCACACAGCACGCGAAACAATGGCGCAATTGCGAGGCGAGTTTGGTGAACAGTTAATTTCACGTTTCGGGCCGGTCAATTGGCCGCCTAGATCGTGCGATTTGACACCATTAGATTATTTTTTGTGGGGGTATGTCAAGGCTAATGTCTATAGGGACAAGCCCGCTTCGATTGACGCACTGGAAGCCAACATCCATGCATTCATTCGTGAGATACCGGCCGATATGTGTGAAAGAGTATGCCAAAATTGGACTCAGCGGATGGGCTACCTGAGACGCAGCCGCGGTCAACATTTGCATGAAATTATCTTTAAACATTAAATTGCAAGGTTCAAACTATCGATTCAAATAAACATTTCATTCATTTTTTCGAAATTTTTGTGTTTTTTTTTTTAAAAAGTTCTAAACCTCTTAAAAAATCACCCATTACAAAGTAATTGTAACTGTAGGTACTTAACGTTTAATTATACAGCTCTGCCGAAAATCATAACTACCGTTATATGTGCATTCATAACTCGAAAACAAAAAAATTACCTCATTAAAATTTTTGACATAAAATGACCTCAGAACTAATTTATACGGTGGGACACCCTGTACACTCTCCCACAATTTGCTCTCAGTTCTTGTACTACAAATTTATAAATATTATCAACATTTACTCCTTTTTGCGATGGTAATCCAAATTTTTAATTGGAAAACAATTTGCCAGACGTTGCAATAAAATTAGTTAGTTATAAATTTGAATATTAAACAAACACAAGTGAAAATATTAGAGGTACGTACCAACCTACTCGGGCATAGCGGAAATATACATATTTTAAAAGATTTTGTTTACCTGATAAGTTTATTTTTCTGCATGAGTTTTGTGTATAATCCTTGTTTTTTTGTTTTAAATCCGAAAATAATAAATTTAGTTGCCAATATAAAAACAGCAGGCATGGAACGAATTTGTCGGATTAGTCTGTTTTTTTTTTTTCGTATTTTATAAACATTTTTTTTTTAATATTTTTTATTTTAGTTTATGTTTTTTGATTCTATTCTACAGCTTTTTCGCTTCTTGCTATGGGTGCTGTTGTTTATCTTGTTCATTTTGCAATAGGAATGATGATCCTTAACAATGAGGTTAGTCAAACCAAAGGCATTCTATACCCTCGGGAGTCCGAAACAAGAGATGTTCGCAGTTTGGATGGCATGTGGAATTTCCTGAAATCGGATGAAAGCAATCCAACTCAAGGTGTCCGAGACAAATGGTACATGGATGACCTGAGTAAGGTAAGATTTGATAAAGAACTAGGTAAAAACAAAAGATTTTGGTCTTTGCTGAGTTGACAAGAGTGTTTGTTTTATATGTATTTAGGTAAAACCAACGATACCAATGCCAGTGCCAGCAAGTTACAATGATGTAACGACAGAGGTCACTTTAAGAGATCATGTGGGAACAGTTTGGTATGATCGGAAGTTTTTCGTACCGCGGGCATGGGAAGCCGGACAGAGGGTCTGGATTCGTTTTGGAAGTGTTCATTATGAAGCTTTTGTGGTAAGTAAAAATATAATTTCAAAGCATCAAAATTCATAAGAAATGATAAATTCTTCTTTCAAGTGGATAAATGGTCAAATGGCTATGAAACATGAAATAGGGCATCTTCCTTTTGAGGCCGAGATTTCAGATCTTATCAATTATGGACGAGAAAACCGTATCACGGTCTTGTGTGATAACGCTTTGATTCAGACAACAGTGCCCCAAGGGAAGATCACTGAAGTGGCCAAGTAAGTAATCCAGTCTGATTGGCATGGGATGTTTTTTAATTGAATAACATACTTTTTTTTAACAAATTGTAGAGATGGAGGCGTTTCGATAGTACAAACTTATAGTTTTGATTTTTTCAACTACGCTGGTATTCACCGATCTGTGCATTTATTTACAACGCCTAAGGTTTACATCGAGGAAGTCGAAGTAACAACCGACCTTAATGTGGAAAACACAGGTGACAATCAATTAATCTTGAAATGTTGGCCCTGGCTTACTTAAAGCTTCTTCTTTACAGGATTTGTTTATTATAAAGTCAGCAGCAATGGAACAAATGATATGAAGGGCCTTTACGTGCAAGTTCAACTTCGTGACAAAGAAGGTGTTATAGTGGCAAATGAAACATCGAAATCCGATTTGAAAGGAGTTCTGAAAGTTCCAAAGGCAATGCCATGGTGGCCATATTTGATGCATCCAGAACCAGGATATTTGTATCAAATGGAAGTGTTTTTGCACGACGATAATGCAAGTGTTTTGGATGTGTATCGATTGAAAATTGGTATTCGAACGCTGACATGGAATAATACGTCATTTATGATCAACGGAAAACCAATTTATTTCCGCGGATTCGGAAGGCATGAGGATTCTGATGTATTTGCTTGAAATTTCTTGATGTTTCTTTATTTTTTTAGTGAAAATTTTTCTTTGTCTTTTTGTAGATCCGAGGAAAGGGTTTGGATTTTGCACTTCTGACAAGAGATTTCAATCTTTTGAAGTGGATTGGAGCAAATGCGTATCGGACGTCGCATTATCCTTATTCGGAAGAGTCAATGCAATTTGCTGATGAGCATGGAATAATGATAATTGACGAATGTCCCAGTGTGGATACAGAGTAAGTACCGAATTCAATTGATTTGATTTGTAAGTGAAACGATGAAGATTCAGTAGTAAACTTTTCATTTTTTTTTTTTGAATCAACAAACCTCGAAATTTTGTCAATTGGATTTGTTAAATTTTTTGGAAGAGAAAGCTTTCAACAAATGCATTTGTTATCTTATTAAATTAAGAAAGACATAAATTTTTTAGATGTTTAGGAATACTAACCTTACTATTTTGAATTTAATAAACTGCTTCTGGTACCATAAAACAGATTTTTTCCTCTCACTACTCACTCACACTCACTTTTCACTTATTTCTATAGCAAATTTTATAATTGGAAACTTTCGTAAAAATGCACTTTTTAAAAACATGAACAACGCAATTTTAAATAAAATGGAACCTTTTCATTTGCGAATTTTTTTTAAACTTTAGATACCAAAACAAATAGGTATTAAATTTCACATATAGAAATTTATTACTTTCAAACTTTTGCACATATTTAATTGGATAACACTTATTTGAAACACCAATTTCTTGAATTTAATTAATTTAAATTTTTGATAAAAAAAAACCGTCCCGAACGTTTACCGTTTTTCTTATGCTTTTTATGGCTTGTGGAATGCGAAAAGAACTTTTTTTTTGTGATCGAACTGCCCTGCTTGGACAAGTGCACACCTACATACAAATGCATATTGGAAATGTTCCAAATTTCATTCGCGAATTTTTTTTTAAACTTTAGATATCAAAGAAACCATTTAAACTTCACATTAATTTATGTATTTCGAACTTTTAACACAGCTCAAGCACTAATTTAATTAGATATTTTATACTCCAATTTCTTAAATTTAATTTAATTTAATTTTTTAAATAAAAGAAAAGAAGAACATCGCGTCGGTTTACCGTTTTCCTTTTCGTTATGCTATGGGATGGCTTGAGTGTTGGTGTTGGATGCTTTTGTGCAGGGTTCGGACTCGGACTTCAGAAAACGATTTCGGAGTAGATAGAACAGAAACATCGCAGTAGAAGCAAGGTTTTCGAACTAAATAAAATGGATCTCTGCCACCAAATGTCAGAAGTGTCAGTTTGAAATTAAAAAAAAAAACAATCTGACAGCACTCCCTGGTTGTGGTTGGAAAAGAAAACCAAATGCCAAAGGCGAGCACAAAAAAGTTGGGTGTTTAATAATAGTGATTAATATGTAATAAAATTAGTTTTTTTGTATCAAACACTTGAAAAAATGTTCACTAAAATGTTTAAACACTAATAAATAGGTAATTCGATCTCAAATTTAAGTTTTCAGTTCCAAATACAAAAAATAATAAAATGACCGGATTTTTGACACTGCCAATAGCATGTAAATATTTTCCAGCCAGGGACTTTTTTTGTTCTTGTTTTTAGATGTCAAATTAGAAAGAGAAAAGACAAAGACAAACCATTGTATATATATTTTTATAGTACTATCATGAAGAGGAACGAACGCGACGCCACCTGGGCAACCGCGGCCTAACTAAAATCAGATGTTTTGTGCAGACTGAGGTGTCCAGTTTTAAGAGTAGGTAGAGTACGAAATAATTCAATTGAAAGTAGGAGATAACAATAAGAGAATAAATTATGAAGGCTAAGGGAAAATTGACGATAGAGAAGAACCTATACAAAATGTATGGGAGTTCAAGGGGGACAGGAAAAAAGCTAATTTGTTCTTTTTACTTGTATCATTTTTTATAGAAAGGGGAAAATGTTTTTTTTTTGTTTGTTTTTTTTTTTGGGTATAGAAAGAACGAAAATAAAATATTCTTCAAAAGAAGGCTGAATTTTTGTTCTTGCTGTGACGTGTGTTTGGGTATAGAGCAAATGTATAATATTCATATAGGTATATGCATGCTGTGACGTATGACTGAGAAAGCCCATAAATGTATAATATGCATGTCAATTATTTAAACTCGGTTACCACTGAGAAAAATAATTTTGTTTTGAATAAATACTTTTTGACTGAATTTTATAGCGAAGGATGTTATACACTTTTGTAGGTAGAGGTTTTCCGTTGAGATTTAAGTTATGTAAATACCATACGAAGGTATTAGAATGGCTCTATTTAAGATTTTTTGTGAACTCAAGTTAGATGCCTTGCATTAGGTAGGTATTTAGTTGTATCTATATAGGTATGTATGTAGGTAGATATACACAGATGATTGTTCGTTTATGTTGTAAAATTCAAACTAACCATCAGATTGAGCTGAAATTTAGACAATGTATTTGTTGTTGAATCAGAAGTTCCCGTAAATAATTTTTTAAACTTTTCTATAAATTGAACTGAAGATCAAAATATAAAAATTAGTTAAAAACTAAAGAAAAAATAATCCGTTTGAGCTGAAACTTGAAAAGTTTTAAATTTACCATCATACCTGCCTATCATCTGATGCATTTATTACGTGCAGTTTTTCATTTAATTTTTAAATTCATTTGGCCTTAGGTTTTTTATTCAGCCAAATTTATAGTTTAGACTTTAAGAAGATAAAATTATCCTAATTAAATTAAAATTAGTGTGTTTTTTCTTGAAAATTAATTATCAATGTGCTGGAAAGTTCAAACAAGACACTTTTTTTTCTGCATTGGGCTTTAATTTATTAAAAACATGCTGATAAACCAAGTTAGAAATACTTAATTAATTTAAATTTTGTAAGAAATCGGTTTGAAATGCTAAACAATTAACAAATGTGGTAAGCACGTCTTACTTTTTCATATAAGTTTGACCGTTTTTTTTAGTAAAATTGGGGATATAGGTTGGTTTGTTTCTTATAGTAACGACTAAGTGGGTGTTTGAGTGGGAGTGGGATTATTTGCTTGCGAATAAGTTTAAGAGGTCATTTTGAAATAATAAATGTTTATTTATGCTCACAAAAACACTTTATTAACTTAATTTTATTTTAGAAATAGTTTTTAGGAGTATTGCAATTGTTTATTTTTAAATTAAAACACCAAATTTTTGTTTTTTTTTTTTAATTTTTAAAAATTGTCAACTCATATAAACTATTTTTTTTGGAAAAAATGTACTTAATTTTTTTTGAAAATAGTTTTTAGGTGAATTTGAATGGATTTTCAAAATTGACTAGCCAAATTAAATTTTTTTGTTAGTTTTTGAAAAATTGTCTGCTGATGAAAGCTAATTTTTTCCAAAAAAAAATATTTGATTTTTTTCAAATGTTGCTAAATTGCCCATATGTATTCCTATTTCAATTTCATTTTTTTTTTTCAATATAAATACATAATACCTACTTAAAACAGAATTTAATTTTTTTCTAAATTGTATAATTAGTCAGGTACCTTCCTATAAGCTATTTGATTTGCTTTGAAAAATAATTTTTTTTAGGTGGGTGGTTGGTTAATATTTAAAATTTACGTACATACCTACCTACTGAATACATTCATATCTATGTAGGTTAGGTACATCTATATTTTTTTTAAATGCTTAAAAATTAAATGTCTCAATAGGTACCACCCTGTGCATACACACCCACCCACCCACCTCATCCCTTCATTGATATTTACATATGAACCTAGGTATATACCTTCATACCAACCTAAACGTTAAAATACAAATTATACCTACCTACCGAATACCTATATAATTATTATTATTTTTGTTATTCAAAATTCCAACTACCTATCTGCTTTTGAATAACAAACATAATAAAATACCTACTGTGAAAAAAGCCTACCAAAAATCTATTAAATATATATGTAGCTATAGCTATGTACATACTATACTTGAAAATTGGGTCTACCTACCTATGCACCATAATACAAAATGAAGCAACGTTGTATTCCACTAAGCTATAATGAAATTTAACAACGTTGCTTTGAAAATCAACAAAACTGAATATCTAAAAACAAATTCAAATCGTGCTGAAAAATAAAAAGCATAATGTATAAACATATAAATATATGTCTATAGCTCATAGGAAGCAAAAAATATAATATTCAAAAAGAAACGTCAAAAAAATGACAAAAAAATTTAATTTGCTCCTCCTAATTGTTGTCGTTGCCATGACGCGAACAGCTGATTCAATTTTATCTCCCTTACTCCCTTTATTAATATACGAATTGAAAATAATACAACCTTCCCTTTCCCGTTTGCTCTTTTAACTGTGCTCACAGTATTTTATTTATAACATATATAGAATCCTCTCAGTCTGCAACGTCAATTTTACTTGACTACAACGCCACCAGCACAACCGAGGCCCAAGTAAAAAAAATTGTTCCATGAGAGTACTATAGAGTTTATATACAATGGACAAACCTTGGAAGACCTCTATTATAATTTCATATTAGGCCTGCCGCCCACTAGGCAACTTTTAAAGAATTTTAACTTCCACCAGACGTAAGTGCCAAACAAGCATACAAAAATAAAATGTTTGACAGTAAAATATGTAATGAAAACAAAAAACATGTGATTGTGGCAGGTCGTTTGTTTGTTTCCCATACATTTTCGTATGTCAAAATTAGAAAGAGAAAAGACAAAGATATTAGGAAGGTGTGTAAAACCTGTCAAAACACCAAAGTGAGAACGAATTTTTCAAAAATGGAAGAACTTAAAAGAAAGTTAACATATGCATTGAACGACTTTTGTTTACAAAACGTCAGAATTTTACTCCTCACATCAACAGTCACATGTCAAAAGTCTGGGTTTGTTAACAATTTGCGTTTATATTAAAAAACATTTCATAAATTATAAATTTCCAAAGTTATTTAATTATTTATAGAGTTGACTTTAACATATCAGAAACTACAATTTCAAATTAAAAGCAAAAGATGCTAACAGCTGGGTGTTTTGACAGTCTTTACTCTTCTTGCACACAGAAATTTATGTACCACAAATTCGCAAGTTATCCAACGGAGGGGAAATTTTTTTTCTGTCAATGTGTGGTCTCTCGTTGCAACTTATTCGAGTTAACAAACAGGAATTTGTGACAAATTGTGCAATTTTGTGAAAATTTGTGCAAATTCGCAAGAAATTTCACGTTACCAAACAGACCTAGTTTCTGGAAAAGCCTAATAAAATGACCGAGCAAATCGAGCGAAATGCTGAGCGAAGCAAACTTAACACATAATTAAAAATTAAAAATGGATTCCCTATGAAATCGAAATGACAGTTCAGTGCTCAAGTATGTCCCCTTTCACACGAGGAAACTGAGTTGCCAGCAACAATCAGTTTGTTGGTGAGAAGGGCAAGAAGTAAGAGGGGAAAATGAAATCTCCCCGGTCAACGATTCGAGGAGATTTTTTTGGCATTCCTCTTCACACACACAGTAGAGTGTGTTTAACCAAGCTATTTTAAAAGGAAAATACAGAAAGTTTCCACGATTTTGTTTCTTCGTGTGAAAGGTACAGGAGATTTTTAAGGAAATTAAAAGAAAACGTCAAAAAAATCTCCAGCAACTTGTTTCCTCGTGTGAAAGGGGACTATGTTTCATAATTAAAGGCTGTCCCAAACCAAAGCGAAACATTCGCGCGAATATGCGACGACTGAATAATGTTCCACGATTCGCATCGCGCCAGTGTGGGTGCTCCCATTAATCTCCATGTAAATAAATTAAGACAGGCGGAAGTTTCGTTGTCGCGCCGAATGTTTCGCGTTGGTTTGGGACAGCCTTAAATCGGAGGACCACAGATACTACGTTTACATGGAGAATTCAATCCGAATCGAATCAGGATTTAGGTATTTGTAAACCTGGATCGAATCCAATCGGGATTACTCGATCCGATTCATCGTTATTTGATTTAAACCTCCCTGAACTGAACATATTTTATAGCTGTCAGTTTGGAAATGTGTATTTTGAATTGATTAATTTTTTCAGGTGTGAAAATTTTGTTCAACATCCCTTGATGCACTTCTAGAAGATTAAGTTGAGCTTGATGAAGTTACCGATTAATTTTAAACTAGTTCCATTTATTATGAGCATTTATTATTTATTATTTGAACACAAATTTCATTCCTGAAATGCCTACATTAATCCAATTAAACAACATATTTGCCAACTGACAGCTGTAAATTATGTTGGTGTTACAGGGAGGGGTAAATCTGCCGAAAAATTTAGATCTCAAAAATTGATTTTAAATCAAAAATAAATCAATTTATTTTGCCCAATGGAACGCAAAAATGGTCAAAATTGGCTTGTTGACAGATCTAAATCAAAAATAAATTGATTTATTTTACCAATGGAAAACCCCATAAGAAGATTATTTTTTTATATTAAAATATATTTTTAGCGCTTAAAATATAATTGGTATACTACCAGTTTTCAGAATTAAGTAATTCAAAACCAAATTTCTAAAATATCATCAACCCTGTTTGCGAGATATGTAGGCATGCATGTAGTTTTCAAAAATATTTTCTATAGGTATTTTTATAATTTTCTGCTTCCATCCAAATTACTTTTGGACCGGATATGAATAGAAAAATGTTTACATACATTTATGCAACCCGAATGTTTAAAATGTAGGTTCGAGTATGTGTGGCATTTAAAAATTACTTAAACCTTTTTTTGTTAAAATTGTACCGATAAAACAGATAGAGAAAAAATCGAGTTAATAAAAACGTTTTAAAATAACGGTGTGCGGACATTTATGACACTAATTTATTTGTCAGGCTATTAATTTTTATGATGATTACATAATCTTTGTTTGTATTCCTCCAGAAACTATAGCCAAGCTCTCTTGGACAAGCACAAATCTTCCCTGGATCAATTGATTCATCGTGATCGTAATCACGCCAGCGTTGTAATGTGGTCAATTGCCAATGAACCCAGAACTAGTCAATTCCATGCAGATTCGTATTTCGAGTAAGATAAAAAAAAACAAAAAAAAATCTCCTTAAGTTTTACACATCCCTCTTCTTTTTCTTAGATTTGTTGCCAATTTCACAAGATCCTTAGATCGCACCCGCCCAGTAACTGCTGCCATTGCTGTGCCTAATACAGATGACAAAGCTGTAAGTTGGAGGAACACAAGTTTCTGATGATGTCTGCGAATGCTCTATTATAATTTTTTGTTTTGTGTGCTCCTTGAAGGCCAAACATTTAGATATAATAAGTTTCAATCGTTATAACGGTTGGTATTCCAACGCCGGTCGATTGGACATGATAACCAGCCGAGTGGTCAACGAGGCTGTAGCATGGAACAAGAAACACAATAAACCAGTTCTGATGTCGGAATACGGAGCCGATACTGTCGAGGGTTTGCATTTTGTAACAAAAACTCTATCAGGAGTTAACTGAATATTTTATTAACAAAACTTTTTTTCTTTAGTTGCCATCTTATGTGTGGTCAGAAGAGTACCAAGCTGAGCTATTTTCTCGGCACTTTAGAGCCTTCGATATTTTGCGTAAAAAGTCCTGGTTCATTGGGGAGTTTGTGTGGAATTTTGCCGATTTCAAAACTGCACAAAGTAAGGAATCAAATAAGTGAGCCTCATTTCCTTTTATTTAATAACTAATTCATTTCCAGCTGTAACTCGAGTGGGTGGCAACAAAAAAGGCGTCTTCACACGCAATCGTCAGCCCAAGTCTGCCGCTCATCTCTTGAGGAAGCGATATTTTGCCCTCGGTCAAGAGGTAGATCAATGCAGCTTCCCAGAGGATCTCTTTATCTATATTACCGACAGTACAGCGAGTAGCAAAGCACACGATTCCAGCGACCTGTAAAAAGTAGCAAGCATTTAAGACAACAAAACTAAAAGGTTTCATGAAGAAGATGAGGAGGACGACGGAAACAACTACACACCAAAATAGAAACTAGGATTAATGTACATAATTTTATTTTTTCTTTAGTTTATAAGTGCTTTCGCCAAGACTTTACTATTGTATATTGCGATATAAAAAAAGAGGTTTTGTATAATATATAAAGCGGATGGTGTTTTTGTTGTTGATCCAGAAATTCTTCTAGAAATCATCCTCCGTTGGAGGTTCAATGACTTTCAAACACTCATCAGCGAATTCGACAAAAAGTGGTTCTTGCATCGCAACGCGCATTGCATTCCAAGCATTTGGAGCAAGGTCAATTTCTTGAAGCAAACTCCGCAGGTGAGGATTGTAGAGAAGTTGTTTCAGTGATGCACAGGTTCCTATAGAGTGACATTTAATAAAAATCATTGTTATTGAAAGAAACATACTTAGTTGTTCTAATTTTGCTGGATTAACAGTGTCTTCTGTTTTGAAAGGCGGGAATATAGTTGGATCATTGTCGTCGTTTGAGTTATCATCCGATTTTGTCAAAGGTTTGCATTCAGACTTTTGATGTTCCTTGAAGCAATTCAGGGAGCAGCTGGTGAAGAATTGTTTGAAAGTTTAACACAAAAATACAATTAAGAATATTTTGTAGTGCATACTATGGCTCCAGGCACTTTGGACATTTGTATTTTTTGGTAATTTCCTGACAAACTATGCAATTCGTGGACATTTTTAAATGAAAATTACAAAATTTAATGTAAACAAAAGTACTCAAGTGGGAATGTGCAGAAGAACTGTCAAAACAAATGTCATTTAGGTGTGGTGAACATTGAAATGTTAACGATGGTGAGTTCATGTAAATGGGAAGTGTTTGGATATTGGAAGTAACATAGTTTCTAGTACTCGCTAGATAGCACTCTTGACTGAAAAATTAAGCGAACGTTAATTTTAAATATTTAAATTTTTTTAGAACACAAAAGCCGTGTTTTTGTTGCAAGCTCCGAAGAATTTGGTCGAAAAAAACGACGCCGGAGCTAAGCAATTTACATGTTACACAGCTAATAGCCCTATTTTATTATCAACAGATCTGGACCAGGATCATTTTTTAATACGTAATACAACAACAACTTGGAATCCTGGACCCATGTTCTGTAACTCTCGCATCGATAGAATCAGTCGAGAAACGATGGAAAATGGAACAAAACTCATGCGATTTGTTTCAATTTCCATCGTTTCTCGACTGATTTTATCGATGCGAGCAATCGATAAAATCAGTCGAGAAACAATGGAAAATGGAACAAAACTCATATGATTTGTTTCAATGTTCATCGTTTTTGACTGATTTTAACCATGCGAGAGTTACAGAACAGAACATGGGTCCTGCACCCATGTTCTGTAACTCTCGCATCGATACAATCAGTCGAGAAACGATGGAAAATGGAACAAAACTCATATAATTTGTTTCAATTTCATCGTTTCTCGACTGATTTTAATGATGCGAGAGTTACAGAACAGAACATGGGTCCTGGACCCATGTTCTGTAATTCTCGCATGGTTAAAAGCAGTCGAGAAACGATGAAAATTGAAACAAATCATATGAGATTTGTTCCATTTTCCATCGTTTCTCGACTGATTTTATCGTTGCGAGAGTTATGTCGTTTTCGAGTGGACGTTCGGAGCTACTCCTTTTTCACTCCTTTTACTCCAAATTTACCATTCTCGATAGGAATGGAACAGTTCGGAAATCCAAACGAAAACGACATTACAGAACATGGGTCCTGGTGTCTGTCTGGATCTATTTTAAAAAATCCAAAAATAGTGCTACCCAGTCGGGCACTCAATTTGAAATAAAAACTTCCAAAAACTACTTCAGATTTGTGGAACTATTTCAGTTCACAAACAAATTAGAACATTTGCATTTTTTTATTCCAATGCAAAGCTTTCATAGGGGTCGCTGTTCAAGTTTCGGTACTCGGTTTTCTGCACATTGGAGAAAAAAACTAAAAAAGAAGATATTGAAATCTTTAAAATAATAACCAAACACTTATTAATTTCAAGAATTACTTCAAAGTAGAATAATTTAGAAAGAAAATAAGCAAATTATGACTTACAATAGATAGGATCTCCTCTAAAACTTTATCTTATCGAAAGTGAAATAGTGCCCCCTATCATGGTTTGAGGCACTACAATTCATTAGGGATAGATACGAGCACTCCATATTATATATCCTCTAAGATGTCATCACGATAAAATTGCCAAGGCCATTGAATAAAAATGTAACTGACAGTTGGGAATTAGTTTGACAGAAATATAACTGTCGGAAGGGGTTCAAAAATATCAATTATATGCAAGCTTTTTGGATGCTTTTTCGCTTGATGATGCATGAAGACCGTATCAGTCTCCACTTTAAGGAAGGTTTTTGTTGCTCTAAGTTCATAAACTGTTTTTATATAAAACTTATGGATTATGCCGAATTCCTTCCAACAAAGAATTCGATTTTTTTCTAAACCGAATCGATTTTTCTCTAAACCAAATCGATTTGTTTCTGTCAATTGAAGTAAGGAATTCGTAATATATAATTCGTAAAAGATATATAAATATTGTTAAATATTTTGTTTAATTATGTAGAATCCGTTGCAAAAAAAAAAAACAATTTGCCTTCCCAAAAGTCCCCAACTTTCAATTTGACGTATTAGAAATGTCAAATAAAGGGTCCGCCATCTAACGTTTTTTTTCCAACAAGTGCTTATTTCGTGAATGGTAACACTTAGCTCATGTCTGATTTGACAGATAATTTTTTTATCCTTCCGCTGAACGAATATGGTTGTGTATACGCTTCGTTAAGTGGGCCTGCGATCGACTTAGAGAAGATGCCGATTTTGTCAAAAAAACTCATCTTTTCAGATGAAGCTCATTTTGATCTTGGCGGGTAGTAAACAAGCAAAATGGTCCCATTTGGGGTACAGAAAACCCGCACGCATACATTGAAAAGCCGATACACCCAAAACGAGTCACTGTTTGGGGCGGATTTTGGTCCAGAGGCATAATTGGGCCATTTTTCGAAAATGAGCAAGGAGTAGCCGTTACAGTCAATGGCGATCGTTATCGGGCCATGTTGAACGAATTTTTTTTTCACAAAAATTGAAGAGGAGGATATTGGCAACATTTGGTTTCAACAGGACGGCGCTACGTGCCACACAGCCCAAGCTACACTCGATGTTTTGCGCCATTTTCAAAAAAAAAAAGTTATTTGGCGGACCCTTTATTTATAATAAGGGTATTCATGCAAAGAAATAAATTTCCGCTTTGCAGAAAAATATAACTTTCCGCGAACGTTTGCATGAACACCCCTTAGAAGTGTCACATCAATACACACCACAAATGTCATTTCTAAATTTATCAGGTTTATCTTTACGCTTTCCGCATCAAATTGATGAGATAAATTTATCAGATCTGCAGAAAAATATTCCCATACAAGGTCTGTTTGGTAAAGTGAAATTTCTTGCGAATTTGCACAAATTTTCACAAAATTGTACAAATTGTTACAAATTCCTGTTTGTTAACTCGAAAAAGTTGCAACGAGAGAGCACATCGAGAGAGAAAAAAATTTCCCCTCCATTGGATAACTTGCGAATTTGTGCTACATAAATTTCTGTGTGCAAGAAGAGTAAACTCTGTCAAAACACCCAGCTGTTAGCATCTTTTGCTTTTAATTTGAAATTGTGGTTTCTGGTATGTGAAAATTAACTTTATAAATAATAAATAACTTGATAAATTTATATTTTATTTATAATTTATGAAATGTTTTTTAAATTAAACGCAAATTGTTAACAAAACCAGACTTTTGGCACGTGATTTTTGATGTAAGGAGTAAAATTCTGACATTTTGTACACAAAAGTGGTTCAATGCGTTTGTTAACTTTCTTGTAAATTTCTCCATTTTTGAGAAATTCGTTCTCACTTTGGTGTTTTGACAGGTTTTACACATTTTGCTGACAAAAGATACCAAACAAACCTAAAAATTTTGACAGTTCGTTTCTGCGGAGATAAAATTATCTAGTTTCTGAGGTTTATCCGGGTTTTCCATCGTTGCATGAATACCCTTAATGTGTGTGCAAATCAGTGTGAAATTTGCTAAAAATGCAAGATTTGTTTTCACAGAAAAGAATCGATTTTATTTATGTCGTTTTCGAGTGGACGTGCGGAGCTACTCCTTTTCACTCCTTTTACTCCAAATTTTCCAGTTACGATAGGAATGGAACAGTTCCGGAATCCAAACGAAAACGACATTAGAAAAAAAAACGGAACGGAACGGAATCGATTCTTTTGTTGAAAGGAATTCGTAACTAAAGGGATTGTGACTACCATTAAAATGATATACACAGCACGAGCGATTAGGTAGATTGGAGGGGATTGAAAAGGAGATAGCGATGTACATTGGTTTTAAATGTCTGAAGATCACAATGGAACCGGGCTGGGTAGAGCATTTGCACAATAGAAACCGGAATCACGTCAGATTTCATGTAGTAGGTATCAAAAGGGCCTTAAAGTAAACCATTTAACGTGTCCGTCTATATATTGACAAGAAGACAATTTAGTTGCTATTATCACGATAACTTATGAATTTTTAACGAATTCACCTTAAACTCACGACATGATTTGGCTTTCAACTACTTCTGCTGATAACTACAGCACGCATTGTACACTCACCATGTTTCATGTTAAGCTCAGTAAGGAATTCCTAATACATAATTGTGTGCCTAATTCTTATCAAATCCTGACTTCAAAAATAACAGAGAAACAACTTCAACATAATATGGTGAGAGGTAATAGTTCCTTAACGCGTGTCAAATGTCCACTTCAATGTGACTCCTTATATTACAGTCACGAAAGAATGTTTCTCCTCATCCACTTTAAAGAATTAATAAAAAAAAAAACGATTGCTCCAAAAAGGGGTAGGTATTCCAATCTTCTCCTTGTTTGTGAAACGAACAACTCAATGAAACAAAAGAATAGCAAAAGCAGAGCATGCAGTCAGGAAATCAAAATTAGCAAAAAGTAAACTCACTTGGCACCAACCCGCTATGTTAGGATAAAATTTAAAAAAAAAGGTTAGTAGTATTTCAACCCGCTATATATTTATAATAAAATCAAAAATGTATTTTAACTTTAAGAAGAACAATAAAAATAAAAATAAAGCAGTTTACATTTATATTCTTAAGGATAAAACAAAAGGAAAAACTTTTCATTCCGTGATACACTTTGGATGCATGCGAGGCGCCAAATTCACAAAGTGAACATTTTCCACCGTTTCAACTGCCACTGCACTGAACGGGCGACCGCGAAAGACCCCTCCAATATTGGTGTTAGGTTCTATACACTGTGATGGATGGATGGTGGATTTGTGTGTTTATGTGTTCGGATCTTTTCCTGAAATCTAAACTCTTGAAATTCCTCAGGGCAATAAATCAAAGAAGGAACCGCGCGAAAAAACATTACTTTTACTCTAAGGTCTATAAGCTCTATCCAACACCCTGTGGTGTCCTTCCCTTGCTTTTCCCTTCGAGAGCATTAAAAAAAAAAACAAAGAAAAAGAAAACGATTCACTGACGTGAGTGTGGTAAAAGCAGAGGGTGCCGAAACTCACGAAAAACTTTAAACCGGGACCTAGAAGGAAGTATGAATGGTAAAGTAGTTCATGTTTAAATAAATTGTTTTACGATTTTTTGTTACCTTCTATAATTTCATTCCGTTGTCGTTTATACGTAGTAGGTATGTATATATAAGGCTCTAGCGCTGGAGCTCTTCCACCCCGACTATTACGTAAAATGACGAATGCCAAAGGCTATCACAGAACAAGCAATAAGGGCGGTGGATCCGTTAATAAGGCGAATTTGGGCGGCTGTAATAACAAGCAAGGATGAGTAGGTACACTGAGTGGTTGCCCTGCGGATGCGTGTGGTGCATTATGAAACAGAAATTCTATCAGGATGATGTTGGACGAACGCAGTTGACGCCACGACGCGCCGGCCGCCACCTCTTCAAAGCTATACCGGAGCTACCTTGACGATACGACGCCGACGACGAGAAGAAAGAGGAATCGAAGCAATTACCTTCTGAAACGAAAAAGGTTGTCAATTAGTTTGAACAAGGGTGCGATGCTTGAGGACACTTTAATTTGTTAAATGGGAAGCAAAAGCAAGCTTGCTTCAGCTTGAACAACACTATTAGGCGAAGCAGCTTTTTTCTTGATGTTGTTTAATAATAAATTATCTTCTTGTTAAGGGGTGTATATTATTTATACCTTGTATAATTTTGAGTTTATCAGGATTGATTGAGGGGTGTATTTTTGATCTTTAACACTAAGGTGAGTTTAAGTGTTCTAAATTAGATATTATAAGTTTAAAAACGTGTCATATGCCTAGCTCAATATAAATACAAAAAATACAGAGGCTATAGCCAATTTGCTTTTCTTTTAATAATTAAGTGTGATTTTGGTAAAAAGAGTTGATGGCTCACGAAGAGGGAAGATAGGCGCTAAGAAAGTAAGAATCCCTTAATTTTTTTTAACTAATTATTTTATTTTGTTATGCTTCGTTAGTTTTCTTGAAATTTGTCACAACCTATGAAATAATAAGGTTTGGACCTAAATCCAAAGCGCATCAGCTTCGAATTTGTACGGTTAGTTGGTTGGGCTTTGTGGAAACTGAGCAAGTACTGATTGGCATCAACATATCGACGTACGGCTATGCTACAGTAACTAAAGGGTCCGCCATCTAACGTTTTTTTGATGTGTAAACATCTATGCTGGCGGTAGAGTGAAAAAAAACGTGAACGTTCGTGTGCAACGTTACGTCGTGCAACGTTACGTCGTGCAACGTTACGGTGTGCAACGTTACGATCTGCATACAAGGATACGTGCGTTCAGTGAAAAAAATCTTAAGATCCCCTTCAAGCAAAAACAAGTCCGTTTTGGATCCGCGCATATTAACCGTGAGTCCCGGCACTCACACAATTTTTTTTCAACTAGTGCTTATTTCGTGAATGGTAACACTTAGCTCATGTCTGATTTAACAGATAATTAGTTTTATCCTTCCGCTGAACGAATATGGTTGTGTATACACTTCGCTAATGGGGCCTGCGATCGACTTAGAGAAGATGCCGATTTTGCCAAAAAAAATCATCTTTTCAGATGAAGCTCATTTTGATCTTGGCGGGTAGTAAACAAGCAAAATTGTCGCATTTGGGGCACAGAAAACCCGCACGCATACATTGAAAAGCCGATACACCCAAAACGAGTCACTGTTTGGTGCGGATTTTGGTCCAGAGGCATAACTGCTCCATTTTTCGAAAATGAGCAAGGAGTGGCCGTTACAGTCAATGGCGATCGTTATCCGGCCATGTTGAACGAATTTTTGTTCACAAAAATTGAAGAGGAGGATATTGGCAATATTTGGTTTCAATAGGACGGCGCTACGTGCCACACAGCCGAAGCTACACTCGATGTTTTGCACCATTTTAAAAAAAAAAGTTATTTGGCGGACCCTTTATAAAAGAATATTGATTATTTACTGTAGTCGTCTACCCAGACTTTACTAGAGCTTAACTTATATAATCACGTTTCAATTTGATTTAATGCATTTCTAGCCCATTCAGAAGGATAAATTCAATTGAGTCAATCCACGAACTGGAGCGAAGCAATGAGAGCTGAATTTCTAAAAGCTGCTTAGCGAGCATCATGTAGAGTAAGTGATAGGGCCAGTTCCATTATTGAGTAGGTATATAAGAGGAAGAATTTGCTATATACAACACTTAAGAACTACACGGCCACCGGCTGATGGCTTTACAGCGGAAATCTTCAAATACGGAGGGGATGTGTTGATGGGAAGCATGCTCGATGGATGGTTCACAGTTGCATATATCCCATCCACAAAAAAGGCGTTCTTATGCCTTGCTAGAATTGTCGAGAGATATCCCTGCTAAGTGTTCAATCTTGGCAAGTGTTGGTTCCGGCCCGACTTTTCGATCTTATGCCAAAAATGTTAACATTTTAGCGAATTCTGGAAAAGGCTAACGAATTTAAAGTCGAGAGTTAAACTTTTTTTCACAGACTTTATCGTCAGGAGCTCTACATTTATGGCACTGACCGAACTTGGAATGCTGAGAAAACAAATCCATCTTTTGTATCGTTTGACATCAGGAAACTTGCGGTGAAAATGTGCAACTAGGGAATAGCTCACATTTGATGAAATTCATCATCAGGAGCTCTTTGGCAATTCCCGAATTCGGGATGCCAGGAAAATTGATCCAGCTGTGTCAATTGACATAACTTGGGTACAATGTGCAACTGTAGGGAACAGCTGGTGTGTAAGAAGGAACGAACTAGTTCGATGATTCATTTTTTATCTTTTGCTTTTCTTATACTCATCATTCCTTTCTATATTTTGTTCCTCATAAATTTCTATTTTTCCTATAAAGCAAAGTCGTGTATTTTGTATTTTATTTTGAGTTTAAAAATTAATTTAATAAAAACTGTTCACTGGAACAACTATTTGAAAATAAAATAAAATAAAAAAAAATAAAATAAACTTCACAAAATGGTATTGTGAGTGTAACCTTTGTTTTTTTAATAATTTTTATTTTTGTTTAAAGTCATTTTTTTTTAGAAAATTTACCCTCGTGACTGAACGGGGCGGACCTTATGCGAATCACCCTCTCTACATTCCGTGTAGCACGTTACGTGTTATGCGTTACCAATACGGTTGCATAATGTATATTGGCTAGGTTCACGTTAAGTCCGGGTGCTCACAATTTTTGATGTGTAAGTGCCTGATTACATGGGTAATTTCACTGAAGAGCGCATCGTTGAGACAGATAGATTTTATGTAAGTAAAAAAGGGAAGGTAGATTCCACCAAAATTTCACCGATGCCCCAGTTTCATTTAAAATTTTTGGATTCAGCATGAAACGTGTGAGTGAGATATATATGGATTTTGAGGTTGGGAAATATTGAAGGGTAGATTAGAATGAAATGATGTTTCAGTAAAAAGACGCATGTAATCAGGCACTAAACATCTATGCCGGCTGTAGAGTGAAATAAATTGTGGACTTTCCTCTGTGCGACGTTACTTTTCACGATGTAGCGCATTACGTTACTAAAATCTTAATATTAGTAGGATATTGAGTACGTTCAGTGACAAAAATCTGAACAACGTCTGGAAAGTCAACAACGTATAACTTCGCATAGGGATCCAAATATGGATCCTCAAAACTGCACTTGGACAAACTTTGATAACACATGGCGTCACGGATGCCCGGCACTCACACAATTTTGTTTGGAACAATATCGATACATACATATGTACGTAGTGTATTTAGTCTTCATAACAGAACAAAACTTACATATCTTGAATTAAGATACCTACTTAAAAAAGGAAATTCCAGATAATAAATTCCGATCGAAAGTACTTAATTATATCTATAGGTTAACCTCTATAATAATATAGGAATATAGGAAATCATTCAAAATTTAACACAAAAAAAAATGTACACCCATATCCGACAATTATATTGCCAATTGGAAAATTTTATCCCACCACGATGACGATATCCTTTAAGTGTTTGCTTATAATGCCTTCATTAAGGATATGCCCTCATCAGCCCAATCAGGATGTAATCGAAATTGCAAATTAATCGCATAGGAATCTCATTTCTGGCTGCCAGAATTAAACTCACCGCTGCTGACACAACACCTGACTATAAAAATTGTGCCCATATAAACCACAGAATCTATAAAATGCTCTGGAAAGTATAAACGAGGTGATCCACAATCACACAATACCTATACCTTTTGTATACTATAAATATCCTTTGTACCGAGTGTTGTGTTCCAACATATACATACATATATAAACAGATATTTATGCAGTGTCTGTGTTGCTCATCTACATAATTTACTTCTCCAATATTTACTAAAGTTTATGAGCAAAATTTAATCAGGACCATTACACAAGCCATAATAAACACTTTCCGAGTCAATACCTACATCAACATACACAAACCACTATCAGGACACCCCTGATGGCCCGCCCGCAAAAAAAAATCCAATTAACTCAAGAGAGATTGTTTCAGTTTTCCCAAGGCTTATCTCGGTGTAGTCATTAAGTCTCCTCGCATATCCTGTCTCGCACGTCGTATGACATACCCAGCTCTACTGGCTTTTCTCCTCCCCCCCCTATATATTTAAAAGGATCCCCACACCCCTCACCGCACTCCGATCGCTTCTTAAAATTCATATTAATATGTTCGACTATTCACTTTACGCAAAGTATACTTCTTCTTTTTCGATTGCAAAATCGACTTTTTAAAGTGAAATAATATGAAATTTTCCCAGAGGTGATGTCCTTAAAATAAAAAAAAAAACAGAAGAAAACGTAGAGACATACTGATGAGATGAACCCGACGGCATTGCAATATGCATAGGTACTCCTTGAACAAATAAAAAAAAACCTATGAGTGGGTTAATTTAAAAGGACAAAGGCTACCCGGCACACGATTAGTCCATGATTTTTCAAAATAGGAAAATAAAATAAAACACACACACACAATTTTGTGGACAGGGCCAGGACCCAGGAGTACAAAAAAAGTTGCTAATAATTACGGAAAAACTGCAGCCAATTCACAAAGACGAATGAACAATTTTTTCCGGTTTCCCTGTTTTTTTTTTTTTTTTTTTGTAGAAAGGATGCTTCTGCCTTTGTCGCTTATATGCCTTCTTGTGGACTATAAACGTAACGTACAATATAAAACATTCAAAAACACAGAAAACTTTTCGACTCAAATTTATTTCTGACATATAAATGCAAAATTGAAAAAAACTGTCACGAAAAAACAAACCTACACAACACATGTACTTACGTTCGAATTCACAGCCTGCAAAAAATTGCATTTTGCAATACGGATTGAGGTAAGGTAATTGAAGCATATTTGTCGACATAAGTTCAGTAAAAGGAATAATTTTGTTTTGTTGCGGGTATTGTCAATAATTCTAAAAATAAGGTTGCAATCAAGCACATATCTAGAATGCAGGGTTGAGCGCCTTTGAGCTGCTCTAACATAAGAAAATATGCACGACTCAATCACACTAACTTGCTCTAGTGGTGGTGGTAGTGGAAGATGCATGGTGTCGACATTTAACGAGAAAATATATAAAACAAACCCACAAATAAAATTAATTTTTGTTTTATTTTTTTTCTTTATAAAACAACGTTTTTTAAAAAAATATTTTAATGTAATATTGTTTAAACTATTAAGAAGCACCAGATTGCAAAATAATAACAAAATACTTACCTAATTCCGTTAGGGTATTTGAATTTTTTGAGAAAAACCTGAAACGCAGTTTTCTTATAATTGACTTGTTTATAAGACGTAAGAAGTTTAATAAAAATCGTTAGAGCCATTTTCGACAAAATTTGAAAAAAAAAACAAAATATTCGTATGGCAGCTACCCGTTTTGGATGAGCTAAAACAAAAATTCAAATTTCGACTCTAGGGAATTAATTACAAATGCTCTGTACCAAATTTCATTCAAATCGGATAATCCGTTTAGGCTCTAGCTCAAATACCAACGCACGGCATGACGAAACCCACTTTTACGGACTTCTCGACTATCGTAGTGTTAGTTTTGATTACAACCTCGACATTTTTTTTAAACGAAACCAATGCTTGCCCTATAGAGAAAGTAAAAAGAAAACGGGTAACGTCACCAAAGATGTTTGTTTGGCGAAATGCGCGGAACGTTTTCGAACGGAACGTTTAACAACAACGATGATTCAACGTTCTAATGCTGGATTTACACGACTGACAAATTGGCAGTATTCTGGCATTTAACTGTCAAAAAAATGACAGAACAATCGAAAAATGCATTTCTTTTGGCAGTATAGTGACAGAAAAATGCCAATTTGTCAGTCGTGTAAATCCAGCATAACATTCCATGTTAAATTGCCGCCTATGTAAATTTGTGTCCCCTTCACACGAAGAAACATGTTGCTGGAATTTTTTTTGACGTATTCTATTAAATTCTTCTTAAATCTCTTGTACCTTTAACATCAAGGAACAAAATCATAAAACGGCCACCAACACATGTGTCGTGTGTATGGGCAGCTTAAGAGATTTTCTGTCATTTCCGACTTTTTTTTTGACGTGAATCTAACTTGTATTGTTCAGGCATAATCTAATGTTAGGTGTGTTCCTTTGGGCTCCAGTATATACTGCCAAGTAATTCTGGCTGCAGTCAACTACTTCTACTCTTTGTTCGAAGTAGTTCAAAGTATAGTTAGTTACTCTTGTTACAAATTGTTTCCAAAGAAGAAAGAGACATCACCAGTCAAACGAAATTACGTAGTAGAGAGTAGTAGAAATATAAAACAAATAACCGAAATTAAATTGATATTGTGGATAGATTTTGTTTTTGGCAACATTAAGGCGTTCCATTCATCATCCACTGGGAAGTACTAAAAAGTGCTTTGAAAGGCCCAATGGAACACACTTGTTAACACACATAAAGGGGTTCACATTGGACGCAACGAAAATTGAATAATTTTACAATTTACCCAAAACTAGTTGATTTTACCAGATTTGGTCCAATCATGTTCGCGTACTTCCATTTCGTGTCATTTTGGGCAGAAGAGAGTGCTCGCGAGAGAGAAAACTATTTCCCCTTCTTGCCAATTTTTACTAGAGAAATTTCTTGGGGCAGAATCTGGTAATTTCTGTTTTCTGTTAAAAGCCAGTTAAAGAACAACACAAAAACACAAATAGGCTGTTGTTTACTTTTACTTTAAGTTTTATTTTGAAGTGTTGAAGTGAATTTGTTTAAAATTAGTGAAATAATTCCCAAAAAAAATGTATTTAATAAAGAATATGTATTCAAAACCTGGTATTTATTGTATATTGTGCAGTGCTTTTGTGTTAACAAAAAAAAAAAACATTGAAATTAAAATATTTAATTAAAGAAATTTTGCTCTGGTTTAATTAAATGAGTGCTTTTTAATTTAATTGTGGTCATATAACGATTTTTCAAAAATTACATTGAATGGTTTTCACTTCTGTTGTTTTCTTCGTTATAAAATTCAATAAAGAAAGCGAAATTACAAAAGAAATTCCAATTTTGTCGCTTTGTTTACTTTTTTGTTTGCTATGGGACTCTTTCTTCTCTCACAAAAAGTGTTGACGTTTAAAAAGTGGACAACATTTTTGGTTCAAAGCGTTCGCGACAGTGTCTGAGAATTTCTTCCCCACTCCTCAAAATTTGACAGATTGCCATTTTTGGTCTGGAAAGTACCCGAACAAACCTAATTCATTATTTAATTCTTTTTACTCACTCCTCCATTTTTTTTGACGTAAATCCAATTTGTTGTGTTCAGATTCAGATACAAACTAGTGTGAACATTTTGACGTTCAGCTGTCTTTAAAACAAAACCAAAATCTGTGTTCTTTGAAGGATTAATTAGAAATTTTGCACTTACAAAATGGAAATCTTATTGAATAAACATGTTTCCAATTGAAAAAATTGGATTCTGTGGGACTTAGGGCCAGTTTCACAATCCGAAAAGTGACACTTAAGTGGGGAATGTGAAAGATTAATTCCCAATATCAGAGTGCACTGTTATACTACGTTTTCACCAAGAGATAATCCGGGATTTAAGGTAGGAGATTTAAAATTAATCTTGGAGTGTTTTCACCACAAAAAAGGAGATTAAATTGACGTTTTCAGTCTGAATTGCCATTCAATTGTCAACTCAATTTGACAAGAGTAAAACAAATATAATCGACAAAAGTATAGCGAACGGAAAAAACAATTTTTGAGCAATAAAACAATTAATTTTGAATAAACTACTTATTAAAAATGAGTCTAGTAACCTAAATCTATTGTTATCACACCATTTTATTCTTCAAAATAACATAAGAGTATAGGAGTATCCATAATTACAGAAAAAAAAACACAATTTTTCGGCCCACTCTTCAATGAGAAGCTCCCCATCCTCCAGTGTCTAGGTTGTCCGTTGTTTTTTGTTTGTTTTGGTTGTTGCATTATCTGAAATTTGTATTGTTTACCAAAATATTATTATAAATATATGAAATACATTGTAAATACAGTACAGCCTCGCTAGTCCGGACACTCGCTAGCCCGGACACTTCAGTAGTCCGGACACCTCTATGTTTCGGACACTTTCAAAAGTTTACCTCTGCAGTCCGGACAGCGTATTAAAATGCTTATGTACAATACACATACATATATTATTTGTCTCTGTTTCTTGGAAAAAACGTTTGTTCATACGATTACGGGGAATCCCCTTCTAGTTTTGTCGCTTGTAGTTGGCTCTGGAATCTAGACATTTTAATCGTTGCAAATTTACTCATTGGAAGTTTATATTTGTGGTCGTTGATTTTTCATGCTCTGTTACATTTCATCGTGAGCTTTCTTTAAGGATAAGGCATATTTTTTGGTGTCATTTGAATTTCTCATTGAAAATTTTTAAAACATAAGTTATTTCTTATTATGGCTTCTACAAAGAAAAGGAAGCATGTTACTTTGACACTTTCTGAGAAATGTAAAATATTGGATGATATTGAAACTGGCAAATCAGTCAGGCAAGTAGCAGAAATTTTCAAAGTCTCAAAGTCAACTGTTTTTGATATAAAAATGAATAAGATGAAAATTCGGAAATTTGTATCTAACACATTCCAAGGATCAGGTAAGCTAACAAAAGGTCTTAAATTTAAGGTCTAAGATCATTTAACAATTGCTTTAAGGACAGAGAAAAATTATCAGACAAGGTGAACACCCAGCGGTAGAAGAAGCATTGCTGACATGGTTCATCCAACAAAGAAATCATCATGTGCCAATTTCAACAGATATGATTCCAAAGGTAAAATTCTTTTACAAAGAGATGACAGGTAAGGAAGATTTTGCAGCAAGTTCTTGTTGGTTGGAAAAAATTTAAATTGCGAGATGGAGTTCGATGCCTTAAGATTTGTGGCGAAAAAGTATCCAGCGACATTGCTGCTGTTAAGCCTTTTCAAGAAAAATTTTTAAAACTGATTCAAGAAATGAACATAAGTGAAGAACAGGTATATAATGCTGATGAGTCAGCTGCCTTTTGGATGGTTCTTCCGGGGACGACATGGGTTCATGCGAATGAAAAATCTGCTCCTGGCAGAAAAATATCGAAAGATCGCGTTACTTTTATGCCATGTTCTAACGCTGCAGGAACTCATAAGTTACCCCTCTTAGTTATCGGAAAATCAGTTAATCCGAGGGCTTTTAAAAACGTTAATCTTCCAGTAGCATATAAAGCTACCAAAAAAGGCTGGACGTCTACAACGATTTTTTTTGATTGGTTCAAGAATAATTTTATTCCAAGTGTGAAAAAGTTTTTGACAGAGATTAACATGCCGTTGAAAGCACTTTTGGTTTTGGATAATGCCCCATCTCATCCTAAAGAAGACGAAATAAACTTTGATCCGAACTTCAGAGTCTTATTCTTACCGCCTAATTGTACAGCAGTATTGCAGCCGATGGATCAAAATTTAATTCAGAATATAAGGGCTCTCCCAAACCAACGCGAAACATTCGGCGCGACAGCGAAACTTCCGCCTGTCTTAATTTATTTACATGGAGATTAATGGGAGCACCCACACTGGCGCGATGCGAATCTTCGAACATTATTCAGTCGTCGCATATTCGCGCGAATGTTTCGCGTTGGTTTGGGGCAGCCTTAAAGGTAGCATATAGAAAGCAGCTATTGACCCACATTCTACTGGAAGATGATAAAAACATAGCAGCAGTCTTAAAAAAATTCAATTTGCGAGATGCTGTTTATTTTTTAGATTCAGCTTGGAAAGGTATCGGAGAGAAAAATATTAAAAAGAGTTGGTCAATATTATGACCAGAACTGGCATCCCAATGGAATAATGAAGACCCTATACAACTTTCACAGTTACGCCAACAAATTGATCGGATTCTTCGCTTGCTGATTTAAATAGAATTCATGCCATGATAATAATAATTGATCCGAATGGTGACACATCCACATATGAAATCAATAAATGGGCAACTGGTCAAAATGAAGTCTCCTACGACTTTTCTGATAATGACATTATTCAGTCCGCTTTACAAATCCAACAAAATGTTACTGAAGCTGAAGTCGAAGACAGTGAAGATGAAAATGTAAACAAAGAAGTTTCGAAAATTTCAAACAATGAAGCAAGGAAGATATTTGCCATGGGCATTCAGTGGGCCGAACAAAATAATGCATCTCAAATGGATATCCTTCTCCTAAAGAGGTTACGCGAAAAAGCTGAAAAGATGTTTTTAGATAAAGCGTTCCAACCAAGAATTAACACCTGCTCTACTCTTTAAAAAAAATTAAAATGCGTTCATATTTCTTACATACGTACATGTATACATTTAAATTATGTGTATATGTACTTCTATTTGTAATAAAAAGCTTTTGAAAAGTTTTCGGTTGTCCATTGTATTTAATTTTTTCTCTATAGTCCGGACATTTCGCTATTCCGGACACGGTAGAAACTTTATGTGTCCGGACTAGCGAGGCTGTACTGTACTTGCATTTTTATTCCCACAGCAAACGCGCAAAAATGTTTTATAATTTTTTTTGATTTCAATGGAAAAACTGACGTTTAAAAGGGTGCGTTCTACAAAATTAGGATTGTTTGATTTGAAAATCTCCTTCTTGCAAGAAGATTTCAATGAGATTTATTTTAAATCTTCTTTTGAGGAGATTTCAATTTGTATGGTAAATCTTGGAGATTTGAAGAGGATTTATGCTAAATCCACTTAAATCGCGATTTAGTGCTCAGTAAAAACGTAGTATTACCTGAATAAGTGGCACTTAAGTCTCCGATGTTGGTTACTTAAGTTCCACTTACGCAGGCTATGAAATTTAGCTTAAATTCCTAATATGGGAAACTTAAGTGCCACTTATTCCGGTAAGTGTCGACTGTGAAACTGGCCCTTAATTTCCAAAGATAAATCACAGACAGTCAAAACAGATGTTTCAAAAGAAAACGTCAAAAAAATCCCGATTCAAAAAAAAAAAATTAAAAAATCTTGCATTTCCTGGCCATATCTTTCTCACCATCAAGAGGGAGTGAGCAAAAGCACAGAGACGTCAAAAAAATCGTAGCAGACATAAGACAGTCCAATGTGAATACCTACCGTCTATAAAGTCCCTTGGTTGAACGCACCCTACGTTAAGTGTGAAAAGAAATGTCAAAAAAATCACCTCAATAGGCGTGTTTTTTTTGCAAGTCCATATGGATTTGTCGAAAAAAACAACATCGGAACAACAACTTAAATCCATATGGACTTAGCTAAGTCCAGATAATTATCGGGACTTGCGTACTGTAAGTAAGAAGTTCCTAAGTCCCGATGTCGTTTTTTTTCGACAAATCCATATGGACTTGCAAAAATACACGCCTAATATAGTTGACCGGGGAGATTTTGTTAAAGCCAATAAGCCACCTACTTCGTGCCTTTCTCTCCTACAAACTGAAAGTTGCTGGAAACTCATTTTCCTCATGTGAAAGGGGACTTTGGATGGAGTAAAGTAGAGCTAAATAAAAAAAGAGAACTTTTCAGCTCTTTAACTCTTAGGCCTAGTTTTTTCAGTGCGATTATCCTAGTTTCGGTGTTAAACCCGAGTTAACTCCTGAAACATGTGTTAGTCAGTTTCGATCCCGAGTTAACTCAGTAAATTTGGTGAGTTAAATCTGGATTAAATGAATAGTTATTTCTGAAAGATGCTTATCAAATATCTATTCAAATCGAGGTAAGACACTATCGAAATGGTGATTTCCATAGTGGTGCCATCTCGAATTCGATAGCGAAACATTGATTTCTATACTGTCGCACTTCGATTTCGATAAATTTTTGACAACTAGGAGTTAAATTTAATTCTCTACTGAAAAGCTACTTTTGAGATAAATCGGGATTAAAGTATTTGCAAATTTAATTGGTTGGATGGAATTTGTGAAAAAAAAATCGATTTTATTTTTGTGTGATGGTGTGCGCTATTTGACAGGAATTTTAACACAAGAGTAAGTGCAACTACAAAAACACAACAAACATTTGTACATATCGCGTCATTTTGATAAGATTTCAGTAAATAGTTGCAAAACAAAAAAAAAACAATTGTACGTTTATACAATTAATACAAAATTACAATTATTCATTAATGAAAGAAGTGGGAATTCGAAGTAGGTACTGGTTTCTTAAAATCTGGCATGAAAACCACTGGAGGTGACGCGCGACGGTGTTCGCCTGATAAAATTAATCGTCTTTAAAGATTTGGAATCAAAACTCTGATATTTAGTATTATTTGCAAACCAACCAACGCAAATTTGTATCGATTTATTTGAATTATTATTCCCTGAAATTGTGGAACTAAACACTTTGAATATTTGTTTATCTTTTAAAGCGACAAGAAAAATTTCAACTTGATGAGAAATGTCAAATCTTTCTAGTGTGTGTCTGTGGAAATATATATATACGTGTAAATCTGGCTAAGAATGAAAGATCTCATTTGTCTAGAAGAATAATTGATCTTTATTTCTAAACTAATCGATTTCTTTCTAATCAGAAGCGATTTTTTGGTTGGAACGAATTCGACATGAGTAGAGTTCGGATTAGTTACTCGAAAATTAAATTATTTGCAAATTAAAGTAAATGAGAGCATTGAAAATCTTTGCATTTCAAAAAAATAAAAATTGATTTATTTGTCAATTTATTTGTTGACAAATTGAAGAAAAATATGAAAAAAACTTTAATTGTGTTTAGGTAATCCTCAAATAGTGAATTTTAAAGTGTCGGTCGTCTTAAAATATACGGTACGTGTGAAAAATGTCGCAAAAATGGAAAACAAAAAGTAAAAAGAAACAAAATCAAAAAAGAAGTATCATCTACTCAAAAAGAAGAAACAGAGTTTTTAATAAGATTCGTCGGCGCGCAGCGAGAGTATTTCACCAGTCTAGCGGATCCAACTGCGGCGCGGCGGTAAGCGGGTATCTAAGTGATAATTTTCCATATTCTTGATTACGGAATCATGAATTTACAGATCATCAGCGCTGCATGGATTTGTTCCATTTATCCGCACCAAAAGGAATCGAAAGGAATATATTTCTTAAAACAAATGTGAAAAAGTTGTCAATAAATTAGTGCCCGGGATTAAAATGTTTTAAATTTCATAATCGTCAAAATAAAAGTGGAAAAGTTATTTGATTGTGACAGTGTGAAGAACACAGAAGAAAAGCGGCAATATTGAAACAGGTACGTTCGTTTTATAATAATTAAATACTGTGACATATTTTTAATTTCATTATACATATATCTACATAATTGCATCACACGATGCAAAAAATTGTCCTAATGTTTCAAACACGTCCATTATAAGTTCAAATCATGATATTTACTCATGATATAATGTTAACGGGCACACTGATAGCTGTGAATATTTTAATTGAAAAGTTAATTTGCTAATCGACACTTCATCTGTCCATTTAAATATTTAAAACTTTAATTATTATTAATTGGACGATTTCAGATATTGTAAAACGTGTATGCAGGGCCGGCCCCAGAAAAAATTGCGCCCTATGCAAGATTTTTAGAAAGCGCCCCTTTTTTTATATTTGCATCCATACATATGTACATACACTGATACACACGCCTAAGTGCCTGGTTACATGGGTCGTTTTACTGAAGAGCGCATCGCATGAGACAGGTAGATTTTATGTGCGTTAAAAAAGACAAGGTAGATTCCACCTTCTCTTTTTTACGCAAATAAAATCTACCTCTCTCACGCGATGCGCTCTTCAGTAAAACGACCCATGTAATCAGCCACTAAGACTTTTTCGCATGACTCCGGAGGTAAACTTTCAATGCGTAGTTCAGTGGGTTCTTCAATTGTGCGATATTTTGAGCTAAATTCTCCTTGAATGCAACAATGCGCCCTGTGCATTTGCACATTTTGCACATATGGTTGGTCCGGCCCTGCGTGTGTGAGGTTGTTATTTGACGAATAAATTCCAAGTAGCTTTACTTAGAATTTAGAACTTTAATCAGACATTTTGAAACAAGGCCCTTAAACAAATCACTCAATAGCCTTGTTTTATTATCTAGAGATCTGGATCGGGATCATTTTTTAACTCGTAATACAACAACAACTTGGGATCCTGCTATCTATCTATCTGGATCTGTTTTAAAGATCCGAAAATTAGTTCTCACTCTTGCTGGTAGTTGGCTTCGAATGGTAAGGTAGTGTAAAATGTAGTGTAAAGAAAAAAGACAACAAATACATACAAAATAAACGAGCGTAAGGAATATAGACATAGGTATACAACACAGTTGTCAATAAGATCTGTTTCGTTTTATTTTCATGGGATGATCCTGATCCAGATCCGTAGATAATAAAACACGGCTAACAGCTATGTTTTATTAGCCGTTTTTTTATTATCATCAGAGATGATCCATATAGATCATCAAAATAATGAGTGATTTTTTAAGAGGTTTAGAAATTTAAAAAAAAAAAAAACACAAAAAATTCGAAAAAATGAATGAAATATTTATTTGAATCGATAGTTTGAACCTTGCAATTTAATGTTTAAAGATAATTTCATGCAAATGTTGATCGCGGCTGCGTCTCAGGTAGCCCATCCGCTGAGTCCAATTTTGGCATACTCTTTCACACATATCGGCCGGTATCTCACGAATGAATGCATGGATGTTGGCTTCCAGTGCGTCAATCGAAGCGGGCTTGTCCCTATAGACATTAGCCTTGACATACCCCCACAAAAAATAATCTAATGGTGTCAAATCGCACGATCTAGGCGGCCAATTGACCGGCCCGAAACGTGAAATTAACTGTTCACCAAACTCGCCTCGCAATTGCGCCATTGTTTCGCGTGCTGTGTGGCATGTGGCACCGTCTTGTTGAAACCACATATCATGCAAGTCAAGAACTTCCATTTCGGGCAAAAAAAAGTTTGTTATCATCGCTCGGTAGCGTTCACCATTGACAGTAACGCTGCGATTCGCATCATCTTTGAAGAAATAGGCCCAATAATGCCGCCGGCCCATAAACCGCACCAAACAGTGGCTTTTTCGGGATGCATTGGTAGCTGTTGCAATGCTTCTGGCTGATCTTTACTCCAAATGCGGCAATTTTGCTTATTTACGTACCCATTCAACCAAAAATGAGCCTCATCGCTGAACACGAGCAGCGCGCGATGAACATTTCGAACCGAGCACGAATATTGATAGTAAAATTCAATAATTTGCAAGCGTTGTTCATTTGTAAGACGATCCATGGTTAAATTGCAAACCAAACTGAAGCTGTTTGATAGTGACACAAGGTACTAAACACACGTCAGCTGTCAAAACCAGTGTTGCCAAAACCAAACCAGCTAAAAAATCACCCGTTACATGCATTACAACAACAACACGAGATTCTGCTCCCTATCGGGATCACGTTTCCTGAATCAAAGATTTAGTTTTCAGTCTTGCGGATAGATGGCTTCACACGTTAAAGTAGTGTGAATTATAGTGTGAAGAAAAGAGACAAGGAATAAATGAAAAATAAAGAAATGCAAGGAAAAAAGAGATAGGTATATAACACAGTTGCCACTAAAATCCGTATTTGCGATGTTGGTTAAAACGCGTTTTTCAAAATGGCGCAAGACTTGTACGTGTACCATCTAAAATCATATAATTTGATCACGTGTGATAAACCAAAAATATAGTTTTTACTCTTGCGGTTAGATGGCTTCTCAGTTTTCCAAATGGTAAGGTAGTGTGAAATATATTTAGTTGAAGGAAAAAAGACAACTTTCATGAAAAATTAACAAGCCTTGGTGGCCACAAGGAACTAAGATCCGGATCGATTTATTTTCATGAGATGTTGTTCATGGATCATTAGCGATAGTAAATTGTGGCTATTTTTTGCCTTGTTGTGTGGCAGCCCAGTAAGTTTGGATTTTCAAGCTCTCATACCCAGCTATCTATATGCAAGCCGCACTGGCATTTTGTTCTGTCCCCTTCAAGCAAACTAGTCCGTTTTGGATCCGTGCACATAGTCAACAACGCATGGACGACTTCGCATACGGATCCAAATATGTATCCTCAAAACTGCGTTTGGCGTCTTAAATTAGTATGTAAATTAGAATCACCACGAACCCACTTGTGCATGTATTGTGAGAAAAAGAGCTCACCATACTCAATGAAAGCCGAATCCAAAACGGATCCAAAATGAATAAATATAAATGCTTTAGCAATCGAGCTACCTACATTACCTACAAAAAAAAAAAACAAAAAAGCTAACTAGCTCAATATTTTGTTCAGTAGGCCAAAGGCACAGTACCCATGTGTACTGTGGGTCAAAAGTACCACCTTGTTGTTGAAAACGAACAATCCGATGATTTATATTTGATTATGAAGGTCCAATTCTCAGAATAAAAAAGTGGAAATGACCTTAGACATGCCAATTATAACAGTTTTGGTTTATAGAAGTACTGTTTATGCGGCCCCGCAGGGCCAGAGCCCTCCGCCAGTGGGCATACTTCAGGCACCCAGAGTTTTTTTTTCAATGCGCGCTAAGCGCGTTAACGTAAGCGAAAAACTGTGCGGTGGTGCAACTCTGGCGAATTTTTAATTTTCAGAACCTAAATTGCTCTTCTCTTGTTCAAAGTTTAATGTTTTAAGTCGCAATCGATCTTTCTTTGATGGTACTGAGGCGGTAGAGTGCAGCTTTTGTGAAGGTATGTGTAGCACACTCCGGAATATTACAGTATTTCCGAACAACGAACTATTATAATTCATATAGGTATACAGTCTTTCTGAATTTTGGAATACACAACCAAACTCTGTGAAGCACTTTTTCCAGAAAAATCAAATTTTCTGTGTATTTTTGCGGCGAAAATAAATTGCAGTAGAAAACAGGCGATTTCTGCAAACCAAAATGTCCAATGTCTATTCTTCCATACAAATATTTATGTAGGTATACATATATGTACACACATGTATTTATTATAATGAATATGTTTATGTATAGTGTATACCTACCTAGTCCTAGAGAAAGTCGGTCGAGAATTATAGCAAAAACAGCATCCCAAATTTTGGAATGGAATGGAGTTAAACACCGCACGACTATACGAGTTGATGAAACACAGCAACAGAAAGAGACGAAATCTATACAATCGAGTGGTTGAAAAGGTGGGCTTGCCGTTGCACAAACCGAAATTATTATGAACCGCCCGAAACCAAAGACCCTGGCAATAATAATAATAATGATAATATGCACTTATACCGTCACCATCGGCAGCTCCTGATGCCCCAGAACGATGACTGTGGGTGGGCAAACATGAGCATCATCATCAGGAGCAAAGACAGTACCAGAGTATACCAGACCTAGCACCTATGTGCGCCAGACCAATTATTATTATCACCACAGAAGCAAGCTCGAACTCGAAACGACGATGACGAAATGCAGTCATGTGCCAAAATGAAAAATTATTATTTTAAACATCACAAACACAAATCCCGAAACAGACTGGGGGCGACCCCTTGGGTACCCGGAAACCCTCAAATTCACCACATCACACGGCCGGCGCGCGCGACACCCCTTCGGCATTCCATCGGTTGATGGTCGTCTATAGGAGATGCCTACCTATAAACAATTTGGAACCGTTCAATGGTCAAAATATCGAATCGGGATACGGGAGGCTCCAATCCGGGAATGGGCGGGTAAATAGCTGCTTCAACTATTTTCGTGTATAAATCATTAGCTGGTGGTGAAATTAAAGTTTTATTAATGATAAGTCCATAGACAGTTGGATAAAGGACTGAAAGGCTATTTATTTCTTTGGAAAGAATTTTGGAACGTATATACACTCACCGCACACGTATGCGGACATTTTCGATTCGAATCTGAGCGAGGACCGTTTCTCGATATTCGGACTTTGGTCCCGTTCTCGTTCTACTGGCTATGGCTACTCTGGCTGCTGCTGCCCTTGGAATTGGTAAATTTATTTGTTTTGAGTTTTGAATTGTGAAAAGTTCTTGAACCGTTTTGTGATGTGGATGTGAAGTTTTGTTATGTGTTTTAAGGACAACAACCGACAACCGACGATGACTATTAAGGACAATGATGATGGAAGGATGCTGCAGCGTTTTGTGAGCGAGTTTGTCTGTCTGTTTGTTTGCTTTGTTTGCAACTTTGTGGCATAACGTTTCTATATTTGTATTGTATTTGCTGGAGGATGCCATGCCAAAGCTTTATACAGTCATTTGATTCCAATCAATGTGGAAACTGTCTGACAAGTTTGTTTTATCACCGTGGTTTTGGGAGGATTCAGCCTGCGTTAGCGTTGGCAGGGATAATAAAGTTTTGTATATTTTGTTTGTTTGTTTGTCATAGAGAAATTGATTATGATATTTGTTTCTCTATTGGATGTTCTATATGTGTTTGTATATAGGTGTACCTAAAAGTGATGAAGATTTAAAGTTTTGCAATGCGGATTGACCTGTCTTGCATTTGGGAGATTAATGACTGCAATTTTTACAATTCATTTCGACATATTGTGTTGAAGTTGCAGGGATTTTTTTATCTCTTTTTGATGATATGATGATATATAATTCAATGGACTTTTAAGTAGGTAGGTAGTTAAAAAGTTTAACTATTTGAAGTTATATGTTATGATTTGTAAGCACCTACTTATAATGACAGCAATGGTCAGGTCGCATACGAACTTGCTCTTGAACTTTGGGAGGAAAAGTAAGGGGTGTTTTTTTTTAGAATTGTGGTTTTCAATCTGGCAATACTTTTTTTGGAGTTGGTTTTTTTGACAGTTGTCACTTAATTTATGCTCAGTTTGGCCATTTTATAATGAATAGACTTACTCCTGAACAACTGTACCAAATTGTGCCCAAATGGGCCCAAAACAAGATTACCGTTGATCTCAATTTTCATAAGCGTTTTTTTTCACTGAAGATGGATGCTCACTTTTGGTTGAATGGATACGTCAATAAACAAAACTGTCGTATTTGGAGTGATGATAATCCTCAAGTGTATGTTGAGACACCGTTACATCTTCAAAAAGTCACTGTTTGGTGTGCTCTAAGGGCAGAGGGAATCATTGGTCCATATTTCTTCAAAAATGAAACCGGCCATAATGTTACAGTCAATGGGGAAAGCTATAAGGCCATGATAAATGACCTTTACATGCCTGAATTGTAGGATTTTGATGTGGATGCCCTTTGGTTCAAACAAGACGGCGCTACATGCCATACTTTTATTCATCAGTGTTTTGCTAGGATTATCTTTAAGACCGGATATACATATATGTAGTAAAAAGTCTTGGTTAAGAAGAAGATTGAAAAAACCTCTGCATAAAGTTATCAATTTCATGCATTCGAATTTCCCGCACTATTTTTAAATATACACCGACAAAATTATTTTTTTAAATATTGTTCGTTTACTTAATTCATCCCTGTTTTGCTCAAATTAGCGATGAAATATATTATTCATGATTAAATCATGTAGTTTTGACTATTTTTAAGGTAAAATATAAGGACGAGTCTACCGAGGAATGTCAACTTATAACAGTTTAAGTAGTTTTTCGCCATTTAAACTAGGTTTGCATCAACGAGCTTCGTGCGACTTAAAAAAATAATGTGTGTGTCGGAAGTATGCCCACCGGTATAGGGTGCTAGCCTGCGAGTCCGCAAAAACAGTACCTACTTTAATAAACAAAACATGGTAAAAAAGTTTTAGTTCAATATAGTAGATAGATTCTGAAACATTCTGTAAAGAATTTTTCGTAAAATTCATCAATTTAACAGCTTTGAAAATTTCCTTAAAAGAGAAAAAAATTATCACGATATCTTAACGTGTTTAAGCTTAAGAGTTATGATTTTTGCAACTAAAATGTTAATATGGGCCACTGTGGTGATAACCCACAGTGTTTCAAGTTGTAATAAAAGCCGGTCTTAAACCTATAAAAATTGAACCTTGATATCATTTTTAGATCATCAGAGTAAATTTCCGCCTACTGACACGCATACTTTTTAAAAATTGTTAAAAATGGGGAAAAGTTGTTGATAACTGATAAAGTATTTATAGTTCTTTGCCACGTCTAATTTTTGGCGTCGTTTTTTTTACTAAAATGTTATTTTTTTCGATAAATATCAAAGAAAACAAAAACAATTGTCCTAATAACATGTGAAAAACAAAATACTCGTTAAAAATGTTTATCACGCTCACTTTTGGCGGCGTTCCTGACTAAAGTCTTCTCTTTAAAATCTTTTTTCCGAGAAAAGAATAACAGACAGGAAATGTTTCTTTTTAACAACCAATTTAGTTGAATTTTTTTATGTGCAGGGTCTAGCTTTTTGGGACAAAGGGTCCCACTAAAATATTTGTCACAAGTCCTAAATTAATTTTGGGCCATATGCCTTTTCTTTCCCCATCGTAACATAAAAAGTCCCGGATTATTTTTTTAATTCAGTCTTTTTTTTTCCCAAAGTAACATTTCATGAACTTAAGAATCTTTTTCGCTTATTTTTTGGAATTTTTTCCATTTAAAAAGAAAACTAAAAATTCCCAGAAAAAAATTAACATTTCTGTGTTTATTTTTAAAATTAAAAAGGAAAAAAATAAGTCAAAACATTGTTTTTTTGTAATAAGTGTCTTTAACATTTGGCAAAGATATTACATTTACAAATTTAGGACCTGTTATAATTACCTTTGTAGATTAATATAATTCAAATATGTATACTTGTCTCATAAGTAGTGTTTAAAATTCAATTAGGTATTCGAAAAAAGCCACATAGGAAATTTTGCAATTTCTCAAAACTCACACTCTTGCCAACTACCGCAGCTATAAAAACATCATTAATTTGTTCGCCAGAGAAGAATACCTAAAGCAGGAAAAGGTGTTCCGTTATTGTAATCATACAAGGTACATTATTTTGCCCACTCGAATTTGCCTCCTTAAGACGACGACGATTGCAATGACAAATATGGCCCCCTGCCAGAGTTACCCATAGAATAATTACAATAAAAACTATGCGAACTCCTTGTTAAACGAAGGCCAAACTGACTTAGGCATCCTTGAATCCTTGGGAAAAAAAAAGAATTTCATACGAACAAATCACAACAAAAAGAAGACAAAATTCCAAAGGATACGATAAAATGCGTGCAAAAAAATTTCACACTTTGCAACAAAGCTTTATACCATGAGCATGAGGAGGAAGAACACTCAAACACCCTATAAGACTCTTTCTCATTTCTCCTCCGCCTGGCCTGCTGCTGAATAAAATGGGACGCGCCGCCGTTTTGTCCGCACAAGAATTTTCGCCCCACTGTCCTCGCAACAAAAACATTACTTATCTAGCCTGGCATAATTCATACAAAAACAGAAGACCAAGAGCAACAAAAAAAAAATAACTTCATGCCAATCTCACCGGAAGGATTCGTTTTTCTCTGTGTCATGGTGCTTTATGAGGCGCTATGCGTCATGGTGTCTTCTCTTTTTAGTTCCTTCTTAACCGCAACCGACAGTAAGAAAGCTCACCAACCAAACCACATGCGAGTGCATATTAAAAAAAAAAAAAATTAAACAAACACTCGACTATCCACGCAGGACAATAGACGAAGTGGACCTGGAACAATGGCCACATTGGAGCTCATGGCTCATCAATCATCTGGGTATCCGTATTCTGTATCCTTCGTACAATCTGACATCATAGATGACTGAAATAGCGTATAGCTATCCGCTTCCGCATTCAAACGCACCAAAACAGGGTGATCTAAAAAACTGTTTAGTTTGAGTGTGTGTGTGTGTGTGTTTGTGCCATTATGGAATACCATATGCTATTCAAGTCATCTCGTCTTCATAGCTCGAACAAATCCATGACCTGATTTCTACTTCTCTTTGTCGCGTCGTCCTCATCGTCGACTTTGCATTCTTCTTTCACAAACTTAATATGGAAGGCTTCTTTCAAGGCCGATTGGTGACTTTACGTCAAGTGTCATTCAAGAATGATTCTGGTGCACGATCCACGTCGTTGTCGTGGTTGGTCGTTGGTCGTCGGTCGTGGCTCGTTATATGCATTTACTATGAAGTGCAATGCGCTTCTGTTTGATATTCTATCTACCTACATATACGTTCCTATACGTGCTGTGCAATCTTGCATTGATTTTGTATCTTTTGCTGCTTCAGTTTATACTCGTTTCGCTTCACGTTGTTGCAGCAATCTAAGAATATGTATTGGTTTTTTTTTTTTTGTTTTTTTTAGCTTTGATTTAGGAATGCGTAAGCAGAAACTAGAAGCAGCCCACTTTTGACATAAGAACCTTCGCAACATGACCCTAATTGATTGTGTGTTTTATAACTTTTTTGTTTAAGAAATCGGCGGGGAGAGTGTACAGGCTAAGGATATAGTCAGATTAAACCTTTTAAACCATTTTTAAATACGAAAATCAAAGTAAAGAATTTAAAATTGATAAGTTCAGTTAGGTTAGATAGGTAAGTACATGTAAATTAAGCAAATTAGGCACGAAATCAGTTCCAAATGAAAAAAAAAAATGTGTCTATTCACCATTGTCGCTGATAGCCGTTAATTTAATACGGTAATTTTCATTGTATGACAGGGTGATTATGATAAGTATAGGATATGTCAAAAACCTAGGGCTTGTAGGTTGAGAACAGATAAGATAAAAGTCGTATGACAGAGGGATGCTATTACAACATTACGATATTAAAAGCCAGATTTTTTTAATCTTTTATTTTTATAAAATTATATACTTCAGTTTTTCGTTAAAGGCTGAAATGCAAATGGACTTATGTGTTTTATTTATTGAGAAAATTAGAAAAGTCCTTTTCTTCTTGGAATGTTTGTCGTTCCCGTCTAAAGGGGAGAAAAAGACCCTTTCGCCCAAACCACAAAAGTCCGGTACCAATTCGAATGTCCCAGTTTTTGGATTCATAGGTCTATTAAATCTAACCACTATTTCGAATTTAATGGAATTTTCAGGGACGATTAATTAATTTATAGACACACCCAATATTTTGAATAAGATCATCTGATCGTTTTTATTTGTACGAATTTGAATTTTATTCTTTGAGAAGTGTAAAGATTGTTTTTTCTCAACATCCATGCGCAGTTTTTTGTCACGCCCTCTTTTTGAACTTTTAATTTAAGAATTTTTGTCTTTCCGAAATACAGGGTGATTCGGATAAAATATTATTTTTTCCCATTGGGACTAAAGGAGCCAATTTTAAAAAGATTGGCGTGTTTTTTCCATTATTATCCATTTCAATAAAAATAAATGCTTTTTCAAAGTCATAAATCTATTTCATATTTTTTTTGTTTTACAGCCCTCAGAGAATACTTTTTTTTTGTTGACGAACTGAGCAATATGTTGATCATGCCTTTAAGGAACATTCTTAGCTCCAGAAATAAGAATGTGTTAGAGAGGCTCCCCATTCCTAGTAAGCTTCAACTCATTCCCTTCCCCTACTGCTCCTTTTACCTGCCCTGCCTATACATCCTCGAGAGCACAGTAGTTTCATTTGAGATTGAAGTGAGATAATGCGGCTTGTCATATCACCGGCCCTTATGCGCATAACCCTACCTTACCTAAATAGTTTTAGAAAATTAATTTGAGTTGGATAAGAATTTTAGTACAGGATAAAATTCGCGCCCAATAAATACTTTTCACCAAATCACTGAAATTCGTCCACCAAACCTGATCTAAAAATGCTAATGTAGCTCCTAAGCTTGGCATGCAAATTACAAATGAAAATATATATAAATATTTGAGCTCCTTTTTGCAATTGAATACTATTAACATACATATTTTTGACCCACTTCACGTCATGAATGGCGAAATTCGTTAAAATATTATCATCTGAGTACAACCTTTAATACTTTTTTAACGAAGAAAGAATTTTTGTAATCAAAAACCATTTTTTTGTATTTATCCCATTTCACTCTATAAATATCAAATTTTTAAAAATAACCACTTCAATACAAACAGAATTTTTGTTATTGGATACCATTTTTCGTTTGTACCCCCTTTCACCCTATAAATATCAAATTTTTGAGAAAAATATTCCTAAGGCCATCAACTCAAAATAATAACCTTTCAAACACAAAAGAACTTTCTTTTATCGGACAATTTAACCCATTTTATCCTTCAAATTGCAATTTAAAAATAATACTTGAAGCCATTTTCTAAGAATAACCTTTCAAACGCAGGTAGAGTTTTTTTAATCGAATACTTCTTTTCCATTTTCCATTTTTACCCTACAAAGTGATTTTTTTTTATTTTAATATTTATTCTGCTATTCAGGCGGAGTAAGATGCCAGACATACCACCGGGACTGTCCCGCAAAACGACATTTGTGAAGTGAATTTTTCAAATTTTTTTTTTTGTTATTCTGCCATTTCCTAAGAAAAATCTTTCAAACACAAAACAGAATTTCTTAAATCGGATAATTATTTTATTTTTACTCCATTTCACCCTACAAATAAGAAAAGTCGAAGAAGAATATCCCAAAAGCCATTTCCTAACCGCCTACAGCGTCATTTGTTGAACGGAAATTGAATTGAACTGAAAAACGAAATTTTAGCCTACAGTATGCCACCTGTTGAGACTTTTTCGACTTTTCTTTTTGCCTAAACCTTCGCGGTATAATTAAGAACAAACCCGTAGAAGGAACTACCCACTTTGGTGCAGTCGTTCTCTAGTTTTAAGCATCCGAACCCACCACGATTCATTTTTATATACCTATATAGATATATAATGAAGATATAAATATATATAAATTTTGTCAAATAAATATATCTCAAAAGCGTCATATAAGTGGGATAGTCAAATTTATATGACAAAAAAATACATAAAGCCTAATACTTCTTTATTATATACAACAAATATTGTGTCATATTTTATATGGCATAATTTGACATACATAAGTGTAATATCGCCTTAAGATTGATGTCAGTTGCTTATGCTATATATTTAGTTCTTCAGTTAATATGGTCTCATTAATTTGTTATCTTGAATCTTGGAACCGTAACACAATTTCACGCAACAACTGTACCTATAGCGTGAGGAGGAAAGAAACACACGAAATCGATCGAAAGGTAATAAATAATGAACATCCAAGCACCAAACAGCACCTTTCAACTGTCAAGTATCTAAATCAACCCTGCATCGTCCTATATATGTATGTATGTAGTAGAAACACCTTTCAAACACACAAACATGCACATCCTATTGAAGAAGAAGCCCAAAACTATACTGTCAAGTCAGCTGTCATTGTTTGCCAGAGCCCAACTGACTGGCATATACTCAAAACCGGATACACTCTTCAAGCTTTGAAAAAGGGTTAATTCCTGTGTAGCCGCTGCTCGCTGCTGAGTGTTGAGTGAAATAGGCAAATGAGCAACGTTTCATGACGTTTGTTGCCACCGAACATTTATTGATAACAACCTGGCGACATTTGTCATCGAATTATCTAGACTGTGACATCGTCGTCAGCTAAAAGGGCCTTGTCTTCTTGTCGCTCCGTCTTTGCGGAAGTTGATCGCTTGTGACATCTTATTTGTGTTTTCCATGATGATGTTGGCGACCAACTGTCATATTAACCTTCATTCTTGACAAATGTGTGTTTGTGACAATTATTGCGGTGGTGATGGCGATTGCAATGTTATATAGATTCCATCCTCCTCTCGCATGCAAAAGGCTAATCACCAGCAGCGTAATAGGTAGGTAGGTACTATAACATTTTGACAGTCTTCAAGTTCTCTCTTCTCTAATTAAAGCCATATCGGGAATTTTTTCGGTGCCTGGCACTGGCACTGGCACCTCCAACTTCAACCACTATGTCGGAGACTATCATATCAAACAAAAGTTTAATTGTGACAGTGGACAGTTTTTGTGGTTCGCCGTTAACGGAGCCTTTAAACTGATTGCAATCAGCTGTGATTTAATGGCCATCATTTGGAAAGTTTTTTTTGTTGTTGTTCTTGTTGTGTGTCCTGTAGTCCTCCAATGTCGTTGTCCTTTTTTTTTTTTTTTTGTTGGCCTCTTCATTGTGTGGACGACATTTTTGGGGGTAGTTGTATAGTTCGTTGCAGGACCTCCCCTGTCCTCTACCAAAATGGCAGTTCAGTTCGGTGTGCTTGCACAAAAATCGCATGATTGGATGAAATTTTCCAACAAAATGCCGACAGCGGGCTATTGTCTTTGTTATTTCTTATGAAATCTGCATCCAAAGAACGTTAATTTTCTCGTTTTTTTTTTTGTTTGAGTTTTTGTTGTTGTTATTGTATAAACTTTGACAGGAAATAAATGTAGCAGGAGTGCATCCGATGATAAATTTGTACTTTTCACGCAGCAATACATTTTAATGAGAAGTTGTGTATCACATTTCTTTTTTTTTTGGTTGGTTGTGTTAGTCTGGCTCATTGTGTGACCCATATGCAAAAAAAAAAAAAAAAAAAAAAAAAAAAATAAAAAAGAGAATAATGTTGAATGGATTTTAAATTTTAATTCGAATTCGCGTGGAAGGCACACTCACAAATAAGCTTAATCGATGACATGTCATCACGGTCAGATTGGGGCTCTGCGTTGAGGGTTGGGTGAGTGCAAGTGCAAGCACCGTGTAAATAGCGTGAAAGTGCATATTTGTTAGTTTATTTTTCATAAATAAAATTTTTAAATAGGGTGGAATTTCGTTAATTTGATAGATTTTAACGAAGAAAATATTTTAAAAAGGAGATCAGGCTCTCAGTCTCAAGTTGATTTTTTAAACTTTAAAATATAGTTTTCATATTAAATTTGTAATTAAAGTTTTCTAAAAAGTTTCTAAAAACTGTGTAATGAATAATAAAATATTAATTTTTTCATTAAAACAACACCAACTTAAGTGTATTACCACTTATTTTAGACTGAAGCTATAGCTTTCTCACTGGAACAGAGATGAACCCGATTATTTCTTCCTTTTTAATGGTGGTAACAAAAGATTTTAAATTATTCACCCAACCCCCTTTTAGTTGAAGATAATATTTTTGTAACGTTTGATTATAAAAATAAACTATTTGAACATAACTTAAGCCATATTTAGCATTAAACTGTCAGTTTGGCATGTCAAAGGTAAAGATAAATAAAGGGTGTGTTTTTTAGACGTGTGGTTTTCAATCTGGCAATACTTTTTTCGGAGTTGGTCTTTTTGACAGCTGTCACTTGACTTATGCTCAGTTTTGGTTTGCCATTCCATAATTAATAGACTTACTCCTGAACAACGTTTGCAAATCGTGCAAATTAATTACAAAAAATAATAGAACAATTCGGGCGATGCATCGCGCGCTGCGTCCAATATTCGGTCGACATAATCGCAGAGATCCGAGCAACCATGGATCGGTTTCGCAAAGCGTTTAATCTAGTGGATAATGCGCATCCTCAGAGACGCCGTACAGTGCGCACCGAAGACGCTATTGCTGCTGTAGCAAAGTATCGAAGAAGACCCGAATGAGTCCATCCGCCATCGCGCGAAACAATTGGAGCTGTTGAAAATTGGGCCTCTCTGCTTTAATTTATTCGAGCCAGCCGCGGCGGCCTCTTGCCCGAAGTCATTTTTAAAACATAATGACAAACCCTTATCTTTATAATAAAGCTAAATTCTTGGCCATATCATTAAATTATATGCGCTTTATTTCTTCTTGAAAACCACACGTCTAAAAAAAACACCCTTTACATACCTGCATCGACCTCTACTAAAGAGTCTTCTAATGGGGACTTCCGAACTTTGACAGTTGACAGAGGTCATATTGTTGAAGCTGCATCTGTCAAATTGGCTGTCATTTATTCAGTCTGTTTTGCCAAATCACCATGGATGGATGGATGGAAAGTTCAACAACACGTCCAAATAATAAAATTGTTTTATAAAAATGGGTTTTCCGTTCGGGCAACGATCCGCGCACTTGCCCATTTACGGTCATCTTCAGCGATGAGGCTCATTTCTGGATGAGTGGGTACGTCAATAAACAAAATTGTCGAATTTTTAGATGACACCAATTCAAAGGAGATCCAAGAGCGTCCAATGCATCCCGAAAAAGTCACTGTTTGGTGTGGATTTTGGGCGGCGTCATCAGTCCATATTTCCTTGAGAACAACATTGGTCAGGTCATCAAGTTCAACGGCGAGCACTATAAGTCGATGATTACCAACTTCTTTTGGCCTGAGTTCTATGATACTAACACCAACGATATGTGGTTTCAACAGGACGGCACTACGTGCCACGCAGCTCACGCCACACTGGAAATTCTCCACGAATGATTCGAGAGCATGGTCATCTCACGTGGAGGTGATGTGAACTGGCCACCGAGATCATGCGATTTGACCCCGTTAGACTTTTTCTTGTGGGGTTTTCTGAAGTCGCTGGTCTATGCGAATAAGCCACAAACCATAGCGTTCCTCAAAGCCAACATAACCCATCCCATCCCTCAAATTCAGCCTGATTTATCTGCCAGAGTCCTTTAAAATTAGACATTTGGGATGCGCGCCACCCAGAGAAGCCGCGGAGGACATTTGAACGATGTTATTATTCCATACATATTTGCATCGATAGGCCTCTCATACGAATAAAAAAATTCGATATTATCTCACACACACTTTGTTTTATTTAAATTTAAAAATTGAAAGATATAGGGTGCCTGGAATTTCGTTATGGACACATTAGTATTCTCTGTATTTTATTGCGATAAATTTGGACTCTTTCATATTATATCATAAAACGCCATGTTAAAAAAGTGAAATATTATTATAATAGAGTTCATAACCATATACAAATGACGAAAACTATAAACAACAGAAAATAAAAAAAAAAAATTAATAAAGTGGTGGAATTGCATGTTTATAAATATTTGAATTAAATATACAACTTTTTTTCTTTGTATTTTTCAGCATTATTTTGTCGTGAGGGAAAATTTTATAATTTAAAATAAATTCTCTTTTTAGACACCAATTTTTGCATTTCAAAACAACAATATTCAAACTGATAAGCCAGAAATTTATTTGAAATTAACCTACCAATTCGTTTATGATTAGATAGCGAGCGCATCAAATAGATTAAGCTTGAACTATAAATTATTAATATGAGATGAATATATTAGTAGAGGTATAGTCAACGTGTCTATGTTTTTGTGTTTGCATGAATGACAACTTCAGAATTTGATTATCTTGAAATTAAGTTAAATAGGTATTTTATAGATTTTCATTTTGACTGGCCTATAATCACATGACAATTGTTTAATTAAAAACAAAAAAAAAAAAAAAAAACAACTATTTAATTAAGTTTCACACCAAATTTATTTATTATTAGCTTATCTTTAGCATGATATTTTTGGTTTAATTTATTTTAGTATGAGATATGGCATTTGGATATTTATTTATTTTTTAATGATTGGAAAATGTGACAGAAAACCTTTCGCAGTTTTTGATTTTGTATTCTTAGAGCCAATTTTTCAATCATTATTTAATCGTTCAGTTAACTTTTAGATAAGCTAAAAGGAACGAATTTTTGTTTTTATTTGAGGAATATAAATAAAATTTTAAACTAACTTATAGCCTGCATAACTTAACCTAAATTTGCGGGCCCTGATATGGAAGGAACGGCATCAAAAGTAATGGCAGAATGTGAATGGCCATCATTTTTGCAATTGTCATCAAATGTCTGCTGACAGATGAAAAATGAGTTTTTTTCCCCGCAAGTTGCTAAATTGGGTCTTCAGTATTGTTGGTGCTAGCAGGACAAAGCACCCGCTCGGGCAACGATCGATGGTGATTTTGAAACACCAATTTATGATATTAATTTTGCTCCAACTGAACCCTATTTCATAAAAATTGACAGGTGACAATTCTACAAGTTTGTCACACTTTTCTATTTCATAATATATTGACAGTTGACAATGAGACATTTGTCATGACCACGTCGAAAAACGATGAAAAATGGAACACAACCTATGCATTTTGTTTCAATTCTCATCGTTTCTCGACCGATTTTCTCGATGTTAGAAGTTACAAAACACAGGCACTCTTTCATATTTAAAATGACAGTTGTCGAAGTTGTGTTTTATTATTAAAAAGTGCAGTATATAAAATAGCCATTAACGTGTCAAAATAATTATTTATTCTCTGTTTAAAATGTCAAGGGGGGTCGGCATATTACACGGAGTTCCAACAGAGAATCGTCAAAACTTTCACTTGAAAAAATATTATTTAGCATTTTAGCTCAACTTCTGTCTTTTCATTGTCAACACTTGACCGTAACTGAGTTTCCTGTCACAATTGTCAATTAAATATCGACAAATATGTAAATTGTATATTTTTTTTTCTCATTTCATTGTCATGACAATTATTTAATGAACCGAAAAATTGACAATTGTCCGATATTTTCCGAAAATTCTATAAAATTGTCAAATTGTTTATGGAACAGATCTTGGCAATTTTCGAGTTGTAAATTAACAAATTGTCACCTGTCATCTGTCGCAATTGTCAATGTTTATGAAATAGGGCCCTGATGGTATGTATGATTTATATTTTCTCGAAACTTTGTTTTTTGTTAGACAGAGTAATTGTTTTCTGTCATCTTGACGTGTCTGAAATTATTAACTCAGGTCCAATCATGTTGACAAACTTATGTATTCGATTCCGATTGTAATTAATGAAATTACAGAATTTAAAAAAAAATGCTCTTGTGGTTAACAACTGTAAATATAATGAAGCCCAACATTGCCAAGATACATGTTAATGATTAAATAATTTTATGCCGTCTTTTAAGAGAAAAGAAAATTTTAAATGCTAAACTATTTAGAAGCTCCAGATTCTAAATTTTAAAAACCAAAAAGAAACCTATTTTCTCAAAAAAACGTTGAATGCCTATTTTCGTTATGTGAATTTTTTGCTAAAAACCTGAAACACATTTTTTTTTTAAAATTTCTTTAATCATTACAGATATTAAAATTAATTAAAATCCTTATAGTCTTTTTTGAGAAAACTTGAAAAAAAACCAAAATTGTTGTATGGCAGCTATTCTTTCTAGATGTGCTAAAACAAAAATTCGATCTTCCTCTCTATGGAATGACGTAAAAGTGGTCTGTACAATTTTAATTAAATCAGCCCACTTGATTAGGTTTCAGCTCAAATTATGGTGGACGCACAGGCGGACAGACTGACATTCGCAGCACAGACGCGCAGACACACAGGCCGACGGATTGTATGACGAAACCAACTTTTTCGGACTTCTCGATCAACGCAGTGTTTGTTTTGATTGCAAACTTTTATTTTCAAACGAAAGCAATATTTGCCCTATGGACCGGGCTATAGGGCGAGTAAAAATATGGAAGTTTCCAAAAAAAAATCCGACACAAATACCAAAAATTATAGACCCTTCTTTCACCATAACAAATGAACTGCATAAAGCCACCGTTAAAAATATAGTTTTTTGCATATTCTTGACATTTGACCTTGAATAACTTTTTACGCTTTTGTTTAATTGATGGGGAACGAAAAGTGTATTTGCGGTTGATTTTTTTATGATAAGAGAAAGGTCTGTATACCAGTTTTCATTTGTGTCAGAATTTCATCGAAAGTTGTACACTTTGTCCTCTTTTTGGACTTTACAAAAAACTAGTTATTTTTTTGAAAAATTTAATGAAAGTGCAAAGTTATTTTTTACAAAGTTCAGAATAACATTGTGGATCCGGAATACAATGGTGGCATCCGTAGTTTGGTGTTTGAAACGTAATGCCGAAAGTTGGGATGCGAATTTCTGTGTATACATATATCTTTTCTCACTATGCGAGACACAACACGAGACATTCAATTTGAAAAATATTTTTGGTTATCGGTCTCAGTCTCAGTCTCAGTCTCAGTCTCGTCTAACTTAGTCTTGTTCTGATCTCTGTGTTTGTTTGTGTTGTTTGTAGAGACAATATGGAGCTAGAGTTTGAATTAAGGAGCTGATAAATATTGAAATATAGTTTCTCTATTTTATAACCTAAAAACGCAATTTCTTATTTTTAATCTTCTCGGCCGAGATAATGAAGCCAGTGAGACTTTTCTGTGTCAAAAACCAAAGGTCTCGCTCTTTTCTCGGGTGCTTTGGGGAAAGAATCTTTTCGGCTTTGTCTCGGACAACCGGAATTTGTCTTGCCTATGTCAAGCTCTAATTTTGCAAAGGATTTGAAAAATTTAAAGAAGCAAAGGACACTCTATTGGACTTTGCAACTGATCTCTATTAACATGATCTTTGATGTACAAAAATTTGTTCCAACTTATAAGGTTTTATGTTATTTATGCAAAATATCCATGACTTACGAAGCTTATAACTTTAGTTGTAATGGTAGGATCTTCAAGAATAAGATCCTTAAATAAACGTCAAATGTCAATTATTCTATTTGTGTATGAGAGTATATATACATTTTATATTAGAGATGGGAGTTTGAAGCCACCATCAATTTGATTTTCAATTTTTCAAAATTTCAAAAGTTGATGAAAAATTAAAGAATTTTAAAATATAGTATTCTAGAAAGTGTAGACCGCAACTCTCTTCTTCTTAATTTTCAGTGGTCTAATAATATAACTAATCTAAGAGGACAGGTGGTAGATGGACTTTATTTGAATTTTCACCAAAAAATTCGATTTTAACAAAAAACTAAATATAAATGTTAAAGAAAATATCAGTATGGTTGGCTAAATAGACTTATATCTTGAATTTTAATAATCGAATCTTTAAGTGTAAGGTTTTAAAATTAAGATTAAACGTAAAGCTACATTTATAGGTTTAAAATTAAAACTATTGCAAAGTGTCAAAAATAAAAGTCACGACAAGTTTCTTTGAAATTCAATGATTGTATAATACACGTTTATGCATATATTTAATTAATAATACAAATTATTTTAAATTTATTTGCAAGAGAAACATAAAAAGAAAAATGGAACTCGTTCTTTAAATTGATAAAACAACTTTTTAAAATGTTTTTATCTAAAAGTGAAAGAAATTTTCGGAATTATTGAAAAAATAATACATATCAAAAATAATATATATGGAGACAAAATTTCAAAAATCGTTTTACAAAAAAAAAAATTTTTTTAAATCCAAAATAAATTTTGAAATGAAAATTGTTTATTGCAATATTATTTAAATTTAAATGGAATTTCTCGATAACAATTTAGATCAAAATCGGTTAATAGTCCAGGCAATTGGTAGTTTAGGTTTGCGTTAAATCGGAGTCCAATGAAATTTTAACTGTAGGTAGAGGGTATCACCAAAAATATGTTTTCGTCAGATTCATAGTTTCGTCATGAAATCGAAAAAATCGATTAAATTTCCAAAATTTAAGTTTTTATAAGCTTATATCTTAAAAAAATGTGCAAGATTTTGGAAAAAAGTATTTAACATAAATTGTTGCAAATCTTATTTTGAATATTTTTTGTCTTGATTTTTTTTCTCTTTGTAATAACCTTAACTTAACATAACTTATTACCTACTGTATTATTTTAATTACCTGATGTATGAAATTATATTATACATAATAGCTTTTGAAAATATTGTTTCGGAAAATTGCTGAAAAACTATTATTATCAAATCAAACAGCAACATAGATTGTTGTATTTAAATATAACTATTATTTATCAATTTTAAATATTGTCTGGATTTTCATTTATCTGGACTTTATATTATCAGAAGTGGGATACGGATTTAAAAGCCTATTTGAAGACAAAATTAACGATTAAAATGGCTTATATTCAGCGTCAAGTTTTAATTGAAGCCTTGACTTCAGCCAATGTACTGTTTGAAAAAACGGCAACTGTTGCTGAATTAAGGCCACTATACGATAAATTACTGATCGATAGACAACCCAACCTCGATTTAAATACAGATGCCCGATGTCCAGATGTAAACCAAAACGCCGAAGAAAACTTAGGTCCATATGAAAACCGATGTCCTGATGATAACTTATGCACAGATGACAGATGCCGAGAAAATTCCTTATGTCCACAAGAAAACCGATGTCATGAAGATTTACAGAGAACACCTGAAGACCAAGAGCTTGATCAAGAGATAACTCGCGTTAATAAAGAAATAGAGTTACTGCGTAAACAAAAGGAGTTACAAGAGTTAAGGAACGAATTTGGTATGCTTACTACAAAGAAATTTGATTTTTTCGCATTTGAAGCTATGGTACATCCTTTCAATGGCGATGACACATACGACATTCGTAAGTGGTTTGAAGACATTGAAGACGCTTTCGGAGTGTTTGGATGTAATGAATATGATAAATTCGTGAGTGTACGACGAAAACTTAATGGTACAGCAAAATTATTCTTACGAACAATTGCTGTTCATTCATATGAAGATCTTAAGAATGCATTAATAGAAGAATTTGGTCGAGTATATACAATAAATGAAGTATTTCAACAGTTAAAATCCCGTACTCTGAAGTCAAATGAATCTGTCAGAAGATATGTGATTGAAATGCAAGAAATTGCTTCAAAAGCTAATATTCCCGAGGCAGAAGTAATAGAATGCATCATTGAAGGTTTGAACGATCGCAGCAGTAATGTTGCTATATTGATGAGTGCGACTTCTCTTCGACAATTTAAGCTGCTATTGGACCGATATGAGAAGAGACGAATGCGATCAAGTATTAGAATTCCTGTTCCTGCCGCTCTGACCGCTGGTGCTTTAACTGCTACTACGTCAAAGAAAACGTATGTTCCTGCTAATACAAACAAATTGCAAAGTTTATCCCTTGAGCAAATTCAATGCTTCAATTGCTCACAGTATGGCCATTATCAGACTCAGTGTCCAAAGCCGAAACGTCCAACAAATTCCTGCTTTTTATGTCATGAAATTGGACATTTTCACCAAAACTGCCCAAAAAAGAAGTCCATTACTGCTGGTGTTAATAAAAGTAAGGAAGAGCAAGATGATTGCTATCCAGGAGACGACAGAATTGAAGAAGAAGTTGAGAAGATGAAGGCGTTTCAAATGGTAAGTGTTGCTTTCCTTGATCAACGAAATAAGTGCACTGAGACTAAGTCTTATATTTCTCTTTTTGATACTGGAAGTCCTTGTAGTTTTATACGAAGGTCCTTGGTACCATTTGTTTTTGAAAGGAAGAAACAAACCTTATTTCGAGGGATGGGTAATAAACATTTATCTACGTATGGCTCAATAAATTGCCAAGTTCAATTTCGAGGAAAGATAATTACACACGAATTTATTGTTCTTCCAGATGATGAATCTTTCATTCATTTGCTTATCGGACGTGATGCTTTATATAAATTTAATATTTACTTATGTCGTTTAAAAAGAATTTATAACATCGGTTTATTAAAATTAATACAAAATGAAATAAAAAAAAGATTGATTAAATTATCAAAAGAAACCCTTAGTGCACTTATGTCTTTTGATTTGTTAAAAAATCCAAACCAAGTAGATCTTAGTATCAGAACTCAATCGAACTATGTATTTAAAGATAGTATTCCCAAAGAGGAAAATGAAATAAAAAATTGTAAAGTTCCGACTGAAGAAGTTTTGCATGATTTTGATACATCAAAATTAGAATTAATTAATCTAAAGGGTAAAAATGAAGTGAATGACCTTGTTGACTTAGATCAACTAGTAAATGCAGTTTGGGCCTACAATTTGCAAAATTGTGAAGTTAATGTAAATGAATTTTTGAATTCAGCTCATTCAAATGCTATTAAGACTGCTCTTGACGAACACTTTTCGAAATTCGAATCAGAAAAAAAAGTGACGGATTATTGTATGAAGATTAATTTGACAAAAGATGTACCAATATACTGCCGACCCCGACGAATATCTTATTATGAACGTATTGAAGTTCAGAAAAAAGTTAATGTCCTTTTGGAAAAGGGTATTATAAGAGAAAGTAACTCACCATATGCATCAGCACTTGTGTTAGTAAGAAAGAAAAATGGGGAAATTCGTATGTGTGTTGATTATCGTGGTTTAAATAAACATACAGTTAGAGATAATTTTCCTTTGCCATTGATAGAAGATTGTTTGGAATATTTTGCCAATAAGAACATATTTACAACGTTAGATTTAAAAGATGGATTTCATCATATTAAAATAGCTGAAGAATCTGTTAAGTATACAGCGTTTGTCACACCCTTTGGGCAGTACGAATATGTGTATATGCCTTTTGGTCTCAAAAATGCACCTGCTGTTTTTCAACGATATATATACTTATCATTAAAACCATTAATTGATAAAGGTTTAGTTATTGTTTATCTTGATGATATTTCTATTGCAACTAATAACATAAACATGCATATTGAGATTTTAAATAAAGTATTACAATTGCTTAGAGAAGCTGGTTTAGAATTAAATGTGAAGAAATGTAAATTTGCGTTTAATGAGATTGAATACCTTGGCTATATCATAAATACACATGGAATTAGACCAAATAAAAATCATTTAGAAGCAATACGCACATATCCGATACCTCAAAATATAAAGGAAGTCCAAAGATGCAATGGTCTTTTTTCGTATTTTCGCCGTTTTGTTCCAGGTTTTTCATGTATTGCTAGACCTTTAACCAACTTATTAAAAAAAGATATAAAATTTGATTGGACTGAAGAGTGTACAAAGGCCTTTGAACTATTGAAAAATATGTTAATTTCTTCTCCAATACTTGCAATTTATGACCCTAAGCGAGAAACAGAGTTGCATTGTGATGCAAGTTCACATGGTTTTGGTGCTGTTTTAATGCAAAAGCAAGATGACAATAAGTTCCATCCGGTCGCTTTCTTTTCAAAAAAGACAACTAATGGAGAGTCCCAATTAATAAGTTTTGAGTTAGAAACTTTGGCAGTAGTGTATGCGTTGGAACGCTTTAATACTTTTCTTGATCGTTTACCATTTGTTATTGTTACTGATTGCGAAGCACTTTCTCAGACACTAAAAAAAAAGGATGTAAATCCTCGCATAGCCAAGTGGGCTCTGATATTTGAGAACTTCGACTATCAAGTACAACATCGAAAAGGTGAAAAAATGGCGCATGTTGATGCACTTAGCCGTTCCCCAATCATTGCCGCTGTTACAACGGAGAACATAGACAAAAATATTCAAATCACTCAAGCACGTGATGAAAATATACGGTCAATTAGAGATAGATTAGAGAAAGGTGAAATACCTGGATATATTTTAGAACATGGTTTAGTTTTTCGTGTTGGGTTGCAAAATAGTCGCCAACTGTATGTACCTAAAGAACTTGAAGAAAACGTTATGCGATCAATGCATGAAAAGTGTGGACACTTGGGAGTTGACAAATGTGCAAGTCAGCTTTTAAAACACTACTGGATTCCAAATATAAAAGAAAAACTTAGCCGATTAATTAGAAACTGCCTGAAGTGTATATTTAATTCAGCACCCCACAGAAATAATGAGCGAAGTTTATATAACATACCAAAGCGATCAGAACCTTTTGATACTATACGTATAGACCATTTTGGGCCACTGCCGTCGATTAATTCAAAAAGCAAATATGTTTTTGTAGTGATAGATGGGTTTACAAAATTTGTCAAGCTCTATCCAGTAAATGCACCTGGAACAAAAGAAGCAATTAATGCTCTTGAGCGCTATTTTGATTATTTTAGCCGCCCCCGTAGAATAATAAGCGATCGAGGTACAAGTTTTACTTCCCAAGAATTTGGTAATTTTGTAAATAAATACAATATTGAGCATGTTAAAGTTGCTGTAGCTTCACCACAGTCAAATGGCCAAGTAGAGCGAGTCAATCGCGATATGAAGGCGATGTTAGCGAAGTTAACAGAATCTCCTGAACAGACTGACTGGCGACAAAAACTTACTAAAGTAGAATACGCTATTAATAACACTAATCATGCTAGTACTAAAGTTTCGCCGAGCAAGTTATTATTTGGTGTTGAACAGCGCGGACGTGTTGTCGATGAGTTGTCTGAGTATTTGGATGAGAAGTATACAAATTCTCAAAGAGTAAATTTAGAGAAATTACGGAAAGATGCTTCTGAATCAATTGAAAGGTCACAATTGTATAATTTGAACTATTTTAATGAACATCATTCTTTAGCTAAACAATTTTCTGTTGGAGATTTTGTAGTTATCAAAAATGTCGACACTTCCGTTGGGACTAACAAAAAATTGCTACCTAAGTATCGTGGCCCATATATCGTTAAAAAGAAGTTAGATAATGATCGATACTTAATAGAAGATATCGAAGGTTTTCAAGTAACACAGATACCATATCATGGCATTTTAGATTCTACCAGAATAAAAAAATGGGCTGAGCCTGGTATAGAAATTGATCAAAAAAGTTTGGATTTTGAAAGCAACACTTAAATTAGCATAAGTATTGCAGATACAATCGAGGTCGATTGTAAATTCAGGATGGCCGAACTGTAATAACCTTAACTTAACATAACTTATTACCTACTGTATTATTTTAATTACCTGATGTATGAAATTATATTATACATAATAGCTTTTGAAAATATTGTTTCGGAAAATTGCTGAAAAACTATTATTATCAAATCAAACAGCAACATAGATTGTTGTATTTAAATAAAACTATTATTTATCAATTTTAAATATTGTCTGGATTTTCATTTATCTGGACTTTATATCTTAAACAAATATTTACCGAGATATGGGCATAAACACTTAAAATGCACCAAATTAAAGATGGCGGCCACCCCTTATGGAAAATAAGGGGCGAAAACTAAGTGGGTTTATACTGGTGGTACCCCTTACCTACAATTAATATTTCATTGGACTCTGATTTAACGCAAACCTACCCATTTTTTCCGAAGATTTGATTGGACTATAAGTCGTTAGCGAGAAAATTTGTTGAATCTAGGGCGTAAGGTAATTTCTAATCCAACGAAGATTAAAAGATGCCGAATGCACCATTTTCGATAAGAGAGCTCTATTAAAACTTTTTCAAATATAAAGTGAAATAATCTTTCCATCTCCAAATGGGTATGAAGATTTCTTTAGTTTTTCTTTGGGATACCTATTATATGGGTTGGAAGTGAAATTAGTGGCTAGGTATTTTTTTTTTTTCATTTTCATATGTTTATACGGGTAGACTTATACAACAAGATGCAGTACATTTTAAATCAACATAAGCTGAATTAATTAATTTACAAGATATGATATAAGCAACAACAAAAATGCCAATATAAGAATGCCATTGATGAAAAAATAGTTGCAAAGAAATAGGAAAAATAATCAATACGTTAATGTCCCCAAGGAGGTACAACTTGAGTTTCGTCCTGAACATCCTAGTGCAAGCTATCATCCATATAGATCCTTAGGGAAAGATAATTCCACAAACGTATTACGTTCATACAAAACTAGCTGACCCACCCGACTTCGCACGGGTAGATAAACCTAAGCTTTGCATACAAATTACAAAAGAAAATATAAATTAATATATTTAAGCTAATTTCTGTAATCGAATACTACTTTATGGGTTATAATCTACTTCACGTTATCAATGAGAAAATTCATAAAAATATGATCATCTACATAAGTCCAACCTTTATTACTTTCCCAACGCAGAAAGAATTTTTGTAAGCAAAAACATTTTTTTTGTGTTAATTCCATTTCACTTTATACAAACATATCAAACTTTCCAACACAAACAAAAAATTGAGAACGGATAACACTTTTCGTTTTTACACCCTTTCACCCTTCAAATACCAAATTTTTGAAATAATAATTCCTAAAGCCATCCACTCAAAACATCCTTTCAAACACAAAAAGAATTTCCTAAATCGGACAATTTTTGATATTTTTACCCCATTTCACCCTGCAAAAAAAAAGGTTGAAAAAGAATATCCTTAAGGCCATTTCTTCAAAAAAACAATTCAAAAATCAAAGAATTTCCTAAATCGGGCAATTTTTTATTTTTACCCCATTTCTCTATGTACCAATATAAAAATATTAAAAATAATTTTAGACCTTAAGCTATTTTCTAAAAAACAACCTTTCAAACAAAAGAAGAATTTCTTAAATCAGACATTTTTTTTATTTTTACCCCATTTCACCCTACAAATCGTAAGTTAAAAAAAAATTCCTTGGAGCTATTTCCTAAGAATAATCTTTCAAACGCAGGCGGAATTTTTTAATCGGATACGTTTTCTTCACTTTACCCCATTTCACCCTACAAAGTGAATTTTCCGATATTTTTATAGTTATTCTGCTATTCGGGGTGGTGAAAAATACAACAAATCAAAGATCATTAAAATCGGTCTAATCGTTCTTGAGTTTTAAGTGCTGTAACTAAAACGACTTTGTTCTGGCACAAGGTTCAAAGATCTTAGAGAACGCGAAAGACATATTTTATTATAAATGCAAGATGGCTGACATGTTTGCGTAACATTGTTAAATATTGTTAATGTTTTAAACTTAAAAAGATTTTCGAGAGTAATTCCATATAATATGGTAATTTGGAAAATTGAGAAATGTTGTACATACTTTAAAACAAATGGAACAAAATTGTAGAAAATAAGTGACAGTTTAAATTTTACACTTTATAGTTTGAAACTCACAAGTTAAAGCTGATCTAGATACAAGATACAACACCTCGGATATACATAAAGATATAACCTAATCAGAAATTATTATTCACAAAATGTTTGTCTCTCTAAAACACTATGTTCCATTTGTTGATTTAAAACATTGAAAACTGCACAATACATATTGTCTGCGCTGTTTGTGTGGTCTAATTATGGAAAGCTTTCCACCACATTTCGGTTCAAGATTAGCCAACCGCAATCAACGGCTTCAAATGAATCTCTAATTAAATGTCAAACTGCAGCCCCATTAACAACACAACACAAAACAGCACAGCACATTCCATATTATTCCCACCCTCTCTCATCTATATTTTCCTGGATAATGTGATGTGCAGTAAGTATTATATGTGCACTATGCATACGATGCAATTCCATTACAAAAATACGAGTTTCGAATATATTCGGGGGATCGAATGGTGGAAAAGGGGTTTGGGCTTTGAAGAATAAATGAGTCGCCTGCCTGGTTTTTTGGCGGGTGGCCTTTCCGCTGTTATGAATGGGCCGTGAGATTACAAGCATCGACATTTTTTCCCACTGCATTGGTTTACCCAGAGTATAGTGTCTCCTTTTATGTTTATGTTTCTGTTTTTTTTTTCATGTGAACCCTATTTTGTCAGAGTGAGTAAGGCGGTTAGTCTGAGTATACGGTTCCGGGCATCCATTCATGTAAAACGAAATAAAGTTCATGTTCGTTTGTCAAATTCTGGCATAGATCCAAAAAATAAAAAAAAGAAAAAAAAGTAAAAACAAAATGGCGAGTGGCGCATACTAAAAAATCCTGCCATACACACTATACTCGTATAGGAAGGGAGACCATACGAATATTGCTCTGTCAATACATGAAATAAAATAAAATAAAATAAAATAAAATAAAATAAAATAAAATAAAATAAAATAAAATAAAATAAAATAAAATAAAATTAAATAAAATTAAATAAAATAAAATAAAATAAAATAAAATAAAATAAAATAAAATAAAATAAAATAAAATAAAATAAAATTAAATTAAATTAAATAAAGTAAAATGAAATAAAATTAAATAAAATAAAATAAAATAAAATAGAGTAAAATAATAATAAAAAAAAAATCATAAATCCGGCAAAAATGTTGTTAAAAAAATATCTATTAGGCTGTTTCGGGGAAATAATATTCGACAACGTCGCGATTATAAATCTTAACTTTAAGTAATGAAATTGCTTTGGCAAACATTTTGAAGCTTATGACAAACAGGTTAGGAGAATATTACAATCAATGGACTCTCCATTTACTGAACATCTATTTTAAAGAAGAACTATTTATTTAAAGAATAATTTAAATTTGTCTGTGTAGTAATTAAAAGATGGTCACCTTATCACTAGAGCAATAGTTACAACAGAAGCGAAGCATAGAGATGCGGTGCAGCAAAGTGTGGTAGCATAGCATCAGAAGAGAAAAAACAAAATTGAATCCTTGTTATCCCTGCATACATACAAGCATGGAGTTGTTTAATTAGTTAATAAGGTTTTGGGCCAATAACCCAAAGGGAACACATATTGCCTACGCCTGCATCGTACACAACACATATTGCAGAGAGTTTTCCAATTTGCAGAATTCGGCTGTAATGATTTGCCCAAGTTAATGGTTTTTTTTTTATTTTTTTATATTTCCAAAATGGAACTGGTTCTAGAATTATAAACTGCAGTCGAATCTAATATAATTATTTATGCAATATACGTTTTACAGTCTGGTTTACTTGGTTAGATGCATTCGACGAAATATCATTGAACTTATTTTGTACCAATATCTTTTTCTCCTATTTTCTGTCTTACATCTGCTTATATTTAGTACATTTATCGAACTAAAGACAAAACGGGTTATAAGGCTTAGCTGAACTTTATAATTAATTCTATTTTAAGTCTAAAATGCATTCCTTTCTGCGTTTCTCCATATTTTCCCTCTTAAATGTATGAATGTGAAGCTAGCGAACCAACATTTACCGATCGAAAAGTATCTAATTGGATAATTTACCGTTAATTAGTCGTTGGTTAATTGTGATAATTTCGAACTTGTAATTAGTTCAATATTTTCTATGTTTTTTTTGCTGCTTTGGTAAATTGATATCATCTGAGCGAAGTACTCCCTCGAAAAGGGGAAAACTTGATAAATTGAATGGCAAGTTGCTTAAAAATTTAAAAGTTGTTATGCGATGTTTTCTATGTTTTTATTTATTTCAAAATTCGTGAATATAGCAAAATCCTGAAAAAACTAGAAACACAAAAAAAAGATAGAAACATGAGTTAAGCAAAAAAAACATAGAAAACATTGCAGGGCAAAATTGAATAATTATCACAAATAATAATAATTATTAATCAATAAACTATTCCATATAACAAGTTTTAACCCCTTTTAGAGTGCTTTGCTAGTTTCATATGAATGCAGAAAAAAAAACGAAAAACATAGAAAACATCGCACGACATAATTCATATTGTCACAACTAATTCCCGACTAATGAACGAAAAATTACTCAAATAACCACTTTCCTGTCGGCGACTTGAAGTTCATCTTAAATGTTTTATAGTCAATAAGTTATAAAGGGTTTTCCAATAAGAGGTGTTATTTTGATATTCAAAGAAAAATGGCATTTTTTGAGATAAATGATCGGATGTTTATTTCATTACAAAGAGGAAGGTATGCCGTTAATAATGGAATACAACACCAGCCAAATGGCCGCCACGACCACGCTTACATGACCATATCCTTTTCATGAAATTTTCCATAACCAAATCGCAAAGTGGCTGCCCTATGTCCTCGATAGCCTCACGAATTCCATCTTTGAGGTCTTGAATCGAAGCTGGGATGTTGGCGTAGACCTTACCTTTCACGTGGCCCCAAAGGAAGAAGTCGCAAGGTGTTAAATAACAAGATCTCGGTGGCCAATTGTGATCACCTCTTCGAGAGATAACACGGTCCGGAAACTTTTCCCGTAAAAGATCGATGGTTTCATTGCTTGTGTGGCACGTAGCGCCGTCTTGTTGAAAGTAAACGTTGTCCAGATCAATACCATCCGATTCCGGCCATAAAAAATCATTAATCTCGATAGCGCAATCCATTGACCGTAACTGTTGCTCCAGCCTCATTTTCGAAAAAGCAAGGTCCAATGACCCCGCCGGACCATAAACCGCACCAAACAGTCACGCGTTGAGGATGGAGAGGCTTTTCAACAATAACTCTTGGGTTTTCCGAGCCCCAGATGCGACAGTTTTGCTTGTTGACGTAGCCTCCGAGGTGGAAATGGGCCTCATCAGTCAAGATGATTTTTCGATGAAATTCCGGATCATTTTCATGCATTTCAAGGACCCAATCAGCAAAGACACGACGTTGTTGATGATCAGCCGGCTTGAGTTCTTGTGTTAACTGAACTTTATAAGCCTTAAGACCCAAGTCTTTATGCAAAATACGGTGTAATGACGTTTGTGGAATGCCTAATTCCAAAGAACGACGAGGAATGGACAAACCTGGGTTTTCTTCAACACTTTGGGCTACAACAGCAATATTCTCAGTTGTTCTTGAGCAACGTGCACGGGTTTTATTCTTCACATCACTGTCCCAACAGCTCGAATTTGTCCACCAATTTCTGTATTGCGGTCCGACAAGGTGCTTCACGACGACCCAAAAATGTTTTAGTTTTACGAACCGTCTCTGCCAAATTTTCACCATATTTGTAGTGAATTTTAATAATTTCAATGCGTTGTTGAAGCGTGTATCGTTCCATTTTTATTAATGGCGTAGTTTCTACTTGTCAAATGTCAAAAAATTACAGCTTCAAAAGTGACAGCTACCGAAATAGCGGGCAATTCAAAATAACACCTCTTATTGGAAAACCCTTTAGGTTTCGATATCACAAACAGTTGTAAAAGGCTGTACTCTGCATCATAATGTTCCTCAATGTCTAGGGCAAGCAAAAATTAGGCATATTCTCTCAACGCGCTTTCCAAGCACTCTTCCCCTTTAAGTTCGATTTATTTCAATTTGTCGGAGAGAAAAATTGCATACGTAGACTAAAAATGTTCAGCTTGAAGTTTTTTATACTATCCGTTCCAGTTCCGACTCTCTGTAGTTAGTGCTCAAAAAGATAAAGCGCGGCAAAGTTCCCAAAATGATGTTTAAACATCTTTGCCGGCGGTAGGGTAGACTTAAAACTTAGGGCTTACGTGTAACACATGCCATTTCACACATTACGTACACGTTCAAATTAGGATAGTTTGCATTATATACATATATTGGGTAAGTTCAATAACAAAACTCGCACTCGGGCGAACGGCAATCATCCAATTATTTTTATTTTTAAACTTCAACAAAAATTTTTCGATATCTTCATTTTTACGCTTCGGGTGTTTTTTTTTATGTCAGAACTTATGTGAAATCTTGTAAATCTGTGGATAAAGTTTTCTGGCATAAGTACTTATATAAAAGATATAACCAGCTTGGGATAGATGCATCTAATCAAATAAACCGCATTGTAACATGATGATGGGCAAATAGATTTACGTGTGTAACATAATATAAATTACAGTGCACAATTTAACCGACTTTCATAATTGGAGCACGTGTAAACCTTCTAATAAAAAAGTAATTTTCCTTGCAGCATATTAAGTTTACAAAGCCATGTGTGTGAGTTGCTGCAATGAGACTTTTGTCCTGCTATAGAAATAAAGTTAAACTCTCTACACACAATTATATGATTCATATTGCACCATATATTAGCGGTTAAAAGTGTTATAACCAAACTAACGACATTGGCGACAAGTAGAGGATGACAAAGTGCAGGATAACACCCAGAAGGCTTCGCGTTTCATGACCTTTATATATGTATGAAATGTGTGTAATTGTGTAACTTCCATTGTTACACTAACCAGTGATACATCATATTCTCTCCACCGCAGAGAGTAAACCGGGCGGCAGTTAAAGTCTCTTCTTTAGTGGATGGACATGGAAAATTATTGCCTACGAGATAAGAGAATAGGGTTTACGATGTATAAAGGATATGAGAATTTTACTATTTGTGAGGAACTGATAGCCTATTCCAAAATTTTTATACGAAAAGTTTTCAAAGCGAACAATTGCAATATATGAGGCTCTGGAAAATAAATTCATAACTTTACTATTGAAGCGGAACAGGCCAACTACAAGTTCTTTCAATTTACTTTTTACTCTGATGATATCGAAGGATGCAGCTTTTCAGAAGAGTTGACCTCTATGTTGTTTTAATTTTGAAAGATAGTGCTTACAAAGGAGCTGAACTTTGATGCAGAGTTTGAGTTTGACATCAAATTAATTATCAAAAGTACCAACAACTGTGACTTGTGTATCTTTTTTTTAATGATAAATTTCCTAAACATCAAACTTAGATAAAAAGCTTTCAAAATTACGTTATACAAATTTATCCTGAGTCTCTATGTTAGTATGTACTTCAACCTGAATGGCGCTTAAATGTAATTGTTTTAATTTACCTAGTACAACATTTTAAGTCTCGAAAACGACTGTAAAGATTTTTGTTCAGTTAAAAAAAAATGCGTTTTTGTATGATATTTTCTATTTTATTTCCGTAATTCTCGTTAGTGACCGACAATACAAAGATTTAGTTCAAATATTGTACCTACCTCTAAGAAACCGAAGTTTTATACAAACCAAAAGTCGACCGTTTAATTTCGTTAAGGACAACAAATATATAATTTATTTATATAATTTATTTCAAAACAATGAGTTTGTTTCTAAAATCAGCACATACGGCTAGGAACCTAAAACTTTGGGCATTTTTTTTCTGAGAGCTTTCCCAATATATTCCCAAATTTAATCCATTACACGCTGACTGAAACCTTCACTTTTATGGCATTTTTTCTAACTTTCTACATGAAACGTTAATAGAAAAATTAATTTGTTTTTATTTTCAACCCGAACTGAAAAGAACTTTTCTATATTGAATGAAATATTTTAAGATTTTTAGTACTGTTCTATGGATATTGAAAATTTTTAGTACTGATTCATGAATGAAGTTTTTGTGCAAAGTTGGGGCAGGCATATTATTCTTGAACTATTTATTGAGCACATTACCGTTCCGTGTGCCAACAAATCGTGTGCATGCAAATCTATTATTTGGAAACTCTTAAGTTTATTTGGGTGACCTTTAAGAGGGTTTAGTATTAGTTAAAGGTATTTAAAAATTATTCTAATTACCAAAATATTTGATGTAAATTTAGGTGGGAAATATTTTTCGTCGAATATTTTGGTGACAATAGTATTAGCAATGAAACAAAGACTGTATTTTTTCCCGAAGCACGTTTCGAAAAGGGTTGCTGCCTTCTTCAGAACGAATTTTACTACATGCAATGTTATCAAAAAAAAGTTATACTTAAGCTTAGATCACACGATTTGTGTATACACAAATATTTGTGTATAAATTTGTGTATTATTGACAAAAAAATACACAAATCGTCTGAACCACAAATTTGATGTACACAAATGACGTACACAAACGATTTGTGTATCATGTGTGTATTCAATACACAAATCGAATTTGTGTACATTTGCAAATCGTCTGATCGGGTACCCAAATCATTTTATGACTATTTGTGTATATTTGGGCACCATTTTCGTATGCCACATCATTTGTGCATTCTGAAAATTTCAGCATACACAAATTTCGTGAGAATACACAAATGGTTTTGAAAATTCAACTGAATATTTAATATCAGTCGAGTCAATAAATGTTTTTTCTTCGAATTTTAAAGTGCAACTGTGATTTTAATGATTTGTTTTGTAAAATGGCACCATAAGGACATGAAGGGTGGTTTGTATTAGATGAAATGAACACATTTACGTTAAGCCAAAAATCGTATCGGAGGAGTGGTATTCGATTTGTTGGCGTCCAAATTGGGCGGCTCACGGAGACAAAACTCCTATTGGGTTCAGAAAATCGTCTACAAGAACTTTGTAGATTGTATCCAGCACTTCTGGAATAATGGTGGAAATTGTATTCTGTGGAATGCGGAAAAGATACTGGAGCGAGCGAAAACTGTCGCCAGATGCCAGAAAGCGCAACGTCAAGACTAGCCGCACAGATGGCGGAATACTGGGGCGCATAAATGTATCGGCCTTCTCAATATATGGCGTTACCAAAGCCAGCAAATGATCGAACTGAGCGGCTGACATTCGTACGAAATTTCGATACAATTGCGGCTCTTCGGCACGTAGTTCCACAAGTAATTTTGCGCAAAAGCCCTCCGTCTCACGGTGGCCAAGCCAATTTTTTCTCCAACAAGTTCGCCGCTTGCGTACCATTTCTACGACCTGTTGTTGGCTTCCGTCTTCTTCTTCACTTTCGAGTAAATACGCGGCCAAACTATTGGCAAGACATTTTTTTGGACATTGTTTGATTGAAATTATTTAATTTAACCGGATGCACTTCAATTCACTATCAAATAAACATAATGACATAAACACAAATGAGTACACAAATTTCATTTGTGAAGAAATACACAAATCATCTGAACCACAAATTTTTATACACAAATTGATTTGTGTATAGCATATTTGTGTATGTCTTTACACAAATGAAATTTGTGTTTTTTTTAAAAAATACAAAAATACACAAATCGTCTGAACCACAAATATTTGTGGCATAAATAAATAGCATTTGAGTTCAAATTTGTGTATAACATACACAAATGAAATTTGTGTATATACACAAACCGTCTGATCTTAGCTTTACACTTTTAAAAGCTATGAGAATTTTAAATAATTTATAAAGTAATGATTTATAAAAACAAATTATTAAATACTATAAAGTATGAGCACTTCTGATGACGATTTTTTTTTGTTTAGTCGACAACACTAGCATCTAAAAGAGAGAATTTGCCACCTTAGGACAAAAGAATTCTAACCAACATTTTTGCCAAAATTAAGTTACCTATACATTACATCGTATCAAAAAGTATATGTTCTTTCGATTGCTGCTATCCTTACCTGTCTATCTCTTACCCCCGATTTCTTCACAGAAGTACTAAGCCAGCCTAGTACCCAGTCTAGCTAGACCAGGTACTAGCTCTGGTACTCGGTCCTAACGAAAAGTAGGTACCTTAGCATTTCTTCACATCACTAGTACCGGATCTAAATACATCAAGCGGTACTATTACTTAATACGTCTGAAATCGGTATAATTCAGATTTTGACAAAATTTTGGCATTTCAAATATTATGATGATATTTATTTTGAATGAGGAATATTCTATTTTGTTTTTGATTGGATTATGTCTATTTTAACAAAAGAATGAACATAATATCCATTTTAAGATAACTGATGTCTTTCCTGATAATAGCATCAACTATCAACTTTGTCACTCGAATGTGACTCCAACAATTTTCTGGTCTTCGATTTCGAAATCGTAGCGTAACGGTCGTCGTTGCTACATAGAGAGTGGGAAGAAGCAGAATGGCAATGCAATCCTACTGACATAATATATACAAGAGTGATCAGTGTTGCTGTGTTCTGAATCAGCTTCTGATTTAAAAAAAAAAATCATGTTATTTTGTGCTTGGAGTTTTTGTATTTGTGTACGTATGGGTGGTGACAAGCTTGCATAAATTGTGTTTAATTCATGTTCGGTTCATGCAATTCATTGGTCGCGTTCAAGATACTATTCAAAGAGACGTTGTTTCTCGATATAATGTCCATAAACCATGGGCATTATGTGCTTTTACGGCAGCATTAACGTCCATGATGGACAACATATCCAGTGTCATTATGTCATCCCACGTATACCAATAAAAGGAACACTTATTCTTCACTGTGCATGTGCAGTTGTAGAGTTTCAGTTAGAATTAGAAAAAAATTAGAATTCGTTATGGTCCAACGAGTAAAAAGTATTGAACTAAAGGTGGGGTCAGTACGAAGTTTGCTTGTAGCTAAATATCTACAAAACTGATTTATTGTTCCAATTTAAAAAAAAGAACACCAACCAAGAAACTACCGATATTGAGCAACGAATTCTTTGAAGAAAATTAATAAAATTTCTCTGATTCATGTATTAGCGCCACTAGACAGTTGATTTGAAAGTCCCACCTAATACCGAGTCCTAAATAGTACTCGGTACCAATTTGACAGAACTAGGGCTTATGCTTATGTGAAGAAATCATTTGTTACCGATTTCAGTACTTATTTTAAAACTATACCGTTGCTAGCATTAGTACTCTGTGAAGAAATCGGCCGTCACAGTTTCAGAAATAAATACAAAATATCAGGAAATAGAGTTCAATCGACACATATTCAATTGTTCTCAAGTTCACAAAGTTGTATCTAGGCAGATAAAACCTTGCGCAGTAAGTTGGTCCTGTTTTTTTTTTTATTTAGAATGTTCTCATACTTTAATAATATTTATAAACTTGTTTTTATAAATTAATATTTTATAAGTCATGCAAATTTCTCATAACTCCTTAAAGTATAAGAAAAAAAACTTAGAGAACAATGGCAACACTTACAATGTCATGCTCTAATTTTTTAGAGGAAGAAATCAGTTTTTTTTTCAATTTCCTTAAGGTTGGTTTAATAAACAGTTTTTGAAAAAACAAATATTTTTCAAGCTCAGAAATCTGAAAAAATACAACGTCCTTCAAAACTGATTATGTTTTCAAAATTTTAAGTTCAAAGCTCTTGTTGAATTTGAGAAAACCAAAAATATCAAAAACTTCTTTCCTAAGAAAATGTTTTTTACTTGCGATATACACGCAAAGGTACTTTATAGCAAGTTATGGATTCTTTAAAAAAAATCAACTTGAGATTTTGATCAAACTGGACATTTCAATGATAGAGAAGAAGAAAAAAGTGTCTTTCTGTTCCGCTACAGTCGGCTACGGATGGGTCAATTTTCTTTAAACTTGATACTTAGCGTTTTTTGGACATTCCCCCGATATATAAAAGATCAAGTTTGTGCGACCCAGTCGTGCATTTTATTTTGGTTTGTATTTTGTTTTAAGAAAAAGTTCAACATAAAATATATCAAAACTAAAAAAAAACACAAAAAAAAGAAAAGTACGCATACGTCACAGTGTACCATTCTTATCTTTTTATGTTATTTGCGCAATAAAGGTGGTTTGACTACCCTTTGAATTATCAAGTGCAGAATACAAGCGTCAGAAAAATAAGAAAGGATTTTAAAAAAAGGTTACGGATATGCACTTTGGTTCTGAAGGGCTGAATATTAAAATTGGAGGGAAAAACAGAGCTATATTAGTTAAAGAATTCATTCAGAGATCATTTATCGGGGATTTAAGAAGAGGTTAAATTTTGTGTACCCTACTACTACTAGCCTTTGTAATAGCGTTTTAATAAATTTGATCTCTTGTTTGAGGCTTCAGATATCCAATTTTTATTCCTGTTCGATTATTCTTGCCGATGCTCATTATTGACAATTTTTTCCAGAAAATGCGTAATAAACATAACGCTTTGCTATTTTTTCTTATGAACGCAACAATAATTAAAAAAAAGATTTTGTTTAGTTTTAGATAATTTTTATTATATGTATGGGTACTAAAACAGTTATAAGTGTTCTCCTTGGTGCATGCATACCGTTTTTGGATTTCAATGCGAATATTTTTTGATGCTTATTGCTACCTCACTTTTGATGATTCTTCCAGAATGCGGCTATTTTTATTCACTTTAAGTTGCTTTTTCGGTTCAATGAGGTATAGTTTACAAAAAAAACTCACATTACAGGTCTGGTAGCAAGATAGTGTCATAATCACTAAAATAATAGATAGTAATCAATGAATAATCACTTTTTAGTTTTTACTTGTACATGCCTACACTCCTACATATATTTCCTAATTTTGAAAAATCGAGTATATTTTTAGAATATCCGAGCTGCTAACGTGGTAACTTCGAGTTCTAATTTTCGAGCTTTACCTTTAATACATAATGTTTTTAATATCTATTATTAGAAATGTGGATTGTAAGCAACTGTTCTTGTTAGAAGTTATCACATTTCCACTGTAAATTCAAAATACGCATGCAGGTACTACCTCTCAAAGCAGTAAAGTGAATTTTTCTGGAGAAAAATAAATACTTTTTCATGACATTCTTTTGATAACCTGTCTTTAAACTAGCTTTGATTAATATCTTGGAAAATTTAAGAGATTACATTCCACCTCCATATTTCTTAATCAAGGGCTTTTATTTTCTTGTAGAGGAATTCTAGAAGGAAGTACTATTTAGTTAAATTCCTTTACTAAATAAACCGACATTAGCTACATTAATCATTTTTATCCGCAATATTCCAACACTCGTTATTGCCAGAATTCAACTCTATATTACAAACACACATACACATAATCGTATAACTTCAAAGTTCATTCAACTCAATCACAATTTCCAAACATAAGTCACAGCAAGCACTCTATATTGGCTTTACGTCAATTGCTACCAATTTGTCCCCAAAAGTCTATTTAATCTATAGGTAGGTAACTACAGTGTGATCCAAATAAATAAACCGCACAAGGAGCTAAAAGAAAATAAATATATTACAAGTACTTAAGTACTTCCTTAACCAGAAATACCGATGACAAATTTTCGGACAATCCACAAAATCCATTTCCATAATTCAGTTCCGCACTCCTGGCTCATAAATTAACCCCTTTCCTTCTATCCGAAAAAAATATATATATATAAAAGGACTGCAAACACACAGCAGAGTCTCGCGTACCGTAGCGCGATACGTAGATATAAAGTGAGTCCCTTTCTCTCTGACAAAAAGAACCTTTAACTTCGTCTACGACCACGTCGACTATTAAGAATAAAGTGCCTCGTGAAATATGTGACTTTCTCAAATGCGTAGCGCTGCCTTCTTCTAAAATGCTGTCTGTCTTCTCCTGTCGTTTCAGTGTTCACTTTTTAGGGCCGTTGTCCTATCATAATTATTTTTCTGCAAAGTTCGACCTAGATTTTTTTAAGCACTCTGAACCAGAATCGTGTGTGAGGTGTAAGAGAGTATGTAAGAGAGTTTACCTACCTAAACCTAAAAGACACCACACCTTTATTATTTTACAACAACTGCTAATATTATCCTTTTTACATTTTTCAAGTTTCGAGTTTGTGCGGAACACGTTACAGCACCATCACTAACGTTTCGTTCGTTTGCAGTTCCTTGTTGTATTGTTTATTTAAATCCAAAAGGAATATAATAAAATGTACCTATTTTCGTTTTGCTGGTTTGCTACAACCGCAGAGAAACACATCCTTTTCCATTTGTGTGTACTGTAGACCTAACAGCTAGTACACGTATAATTTTGCATTTTGCAAGGACATTGCTTGCGGTGTGTACACCAGCACTCGAGGCAGTAGCAAAGTCAAAAAGAAAAAAAAATATAAACAAGGGGTTAAACGAGGAACCTTTCTTTGCGTTTTCAGCCATTTTTAGCTACGCCAGCAAAAATAAACCTCTTGAGAAGAACCAGAGCCGGATTTGGTCATTTCAAATTCTGTTAAGGGAATTCAAAGGTTTTCTATTCTTAAGCCTATGCTGCTCTTTTTCTAAAATTATGGATTAGAGATTATTTAATAAAGGTTCTTCTGGTTCATAAGCTCCCTCTGTATATAATTTATATTTCCTAGATATAAGTTTATCAAAATTGGGGGAGTGGTTCTCGTTAAAAGACCACATAGTCGTACAACGGTACCCACAGAGTACAGGGGTAAATACAATTATGTACATTTATTATGCGCTTATCTCAATCAGGTTTTAGGCGCGGGCCCTTATGAGGCTTATAAGGCACCCTTAAGCATGTTTAGTCTCTTATGTCAAATGCAAGCAATCCAGCACTGGGAAAAAGGACGCGACAAATAGAATTCTTTCTCCCCGTTTGTATTCCTTTCATTAGATCCACACGAAGAAGGCACTCTATTAAGGACATTGAAACACGACCAACGCTAAAGAGGCAAATAGGGAGAGACCTTACTGTACATTGCAATAAAGGACGAAAAAATTGAAGAAATGAACTGCTATGGCATTATAATAACATCAAATGTGTCTTCCATACTTCGGAGTGCTGTTGTCCTTTTTTTTTATTGTATTTTGAATTTTTTTCTTCATCATACAGTATAGTCACAACTTTTGCTGTTTGTTATCCTTATTGTTGCCATCATTATTTTGTACGTTATGTGAATTTCCTTGGTGAATTTTATTGCTCCTGATTGCGGATATAATTTTTTTTTTTTTTTAAACTCTCCTCAGCTACTTGGACGACGACGACGACGACGACGACGACGACACACAAAGGACACCACAAACCAGAGAGGGATATAAGTGGGTAGAAAAGGACGGCTTTTAAACTATAGCATTATGGAGACATCTTCCATATTACCCTATCGTGCTGTTATAGGAAAGCTCGGAGCGGAGGGAAATTCACTGTGTGTGTATTTGGTTGGGAATGAAGTGAAGGAAGGCACTTATTTTGTGGTCATTTTGCACCTAATTTCAACTAACCTAAAACTGTCTGGCAATGGCACGAATGGGGACCACCAAATCGACCGGAGATAGGTTAGGTAGTCATTTGTGTCTCCCGAGCCCCACGATGATGCTCTTCTCTCGAGTTTAGTGATTCTTGTACAAAGGGAATTATGGTTTCATCTTGCGTATGTAGGTACACACAAAAAGTCAAACCAGAGTTCTGCCAATTCCGGATACTGTCTGCTTCTAGTATCTCGAACGCAACCTGAGAGGCCGAAAACATATGGTGGTAAAAGCTAGAGAGACGGAGAGAAGACCTTGGAGATGAAAACCAACAAACAATTCCATGAACTGTGCTGCAGGACAGGACGAATGCAATTCTGAAGGTTGCAGTGAAATATCATCGGCTCATTTGTATTGTGTGGATATCTAATTGAAGTCAGTCAGAGGCTCTTAAATATCCTTTGCTGGAAATATAGTGTCTCCATTTTCTTGTTTTTGCTTGGAGGAGGCATGGGAATGGGAAGTGTTGAGGACATGTACCTACAGTACATACATGTGTACGTGGACTGGCATTATCTGCATTTCGGCTGGAAAAGGGCTGTGGTCGATGTTTGTGATTATGTGATGCGATGTGTGGGATGCTGATGTCTTGAAGTCATATCATCTAGTTGTTTAGGTGCCAAATATGTGTGGAGGCGTATCTAAGGCGTGATTTATGGCTTTGTCAGGTGAAATCGGGTTTTGTGGCTTTCATTATGTAATACAACTGGCCACAGGCCGATCTGCAACCATCTTCGAAGGACGAAATTCATGAGAATTGTGTTTTCTTTTTTTTCTACCCAAATGAAAATGTTGATACTTATGGCTATACATATTTGTATTGTGCTATTGGTAAAGTGGTAAGCCACATGGGATAGATTTAAAAACGATTATTTCTTTCGATAAAAATCAAAAGAAAAAAAAAATAGGAATTCTTAGTAAATCACAGACGGATAGAGAGGGATTAATTGTGATAAAGATACTGCAGCAAAGGCATATAAGACATGAAAAACAATATTGAAAGCATGTTTTATACTAACTACTTTTTGTTAGATGGAAATAAGAAACGTCACAGTTGGGAGAAAATAATAAACATTTTAAAAATCTTCTTCACAAATTTTTGTCAATATTCTTATTCATTGATTCAGGGAAGGCGAAAATATTAAACATAAAATGAGGAAAATAATGATGCTGAATATAAGTTAATAAATGTATAAATAAAAACCAAAAAAAATAATAAAAATAAAATGAAATAAATAAATTAATTGACAAATAAATAAATAGTTAAAAATTTATAAAAACTTATTATCTGACATAGAATAGTTACAAGAAAATTTCCATAAAGGCAGCGCCATCTTGACGCATCTGCAAGAGAACAACAATTCGTTTGTTGTAATTAATTTTACATTCAAAATAAAATGTTAATGAAAAAGAAAAATAATTTTTCTTGTTTTTCTTAAAATTCCGTATCAACTATGATATGAACTTTAGAAGAATTTTCTATGAAAACCCAAAACCTAAAATCTTGTGTCTTAAACCATCATGCCTCATTTTGAATTTGAAAAATATGCACGACTTGATCGCACGAACTTGCTCTTGTTTTTAAATATTGTGTGTAACCCCACATTGAAAATGCATGATGTACCTATATATATATTTAATGAGAAAATATTGAAGAAGTCAAAAGCACTAAAAAATCGAATTTCCTCTCTAGGGAATCACATAAAAATGCTCTGTACCTAATTTCATGCAAATCGGTCCACCCGTTTAGGCTCTAGCTCAAATTACAGTGGACGCACCGACGCAAAGACCGACGGACGGCATGACGAAACCCACTTTTTCGGACTTCTCGATTATCGTTGTGTCGAAATTTTTTTTACACGAAACCAATACTTGCCCAATAGAGAAATTAAGAAACATTAACTCAATTCATAAGTCACTACTAACTAGCTTATGAATTAATTTTTTTTAATTCATAAGTCACCCGCTAGCCTGCAAATTATAGCCAAGCTTAAGCTAATAAGTTGCTTAAGCTCTTGCAACCCTGTGCCGTATTAAGTCGAAGGCCTTTTCCTCATCTTAAAAATATTTCAAACGTGTAGATTTTTGTTTGGTAAGCGAATTTTGTACATGTTGAGGTATTATTTCTACAAGGTGGCGCAAAATTAGTCATCCAATTTTTGTTTTGAACTACTTTTTTACTAAATAAAAAAAAATTATTTTGAGGATGGTTTGACAGCGGAGTATACCGATCTTTTGCTTGTCTGTTTGTATTCTGCAGCTTCACAAATGTCAAATATGATTCACGTACGACGCCATTTGCAAAAACTATAACATCTTCCGATGGGGTTATTCATTTTTGCGCCACCTTGTAAAATATTCGTTTTATTCTAAAAGGTCTAATATTCGTATATCTACTAATTATTTTTAAAGATGTTTCCGCAAGAACTGAGCCAACTTATATTAGCCTGTTGTTGGTTAATACATTTGCAGAATTAAGGATAAAAAAGATAGCTTGGGTATTTTGGCAATATTCCAAAAAGATTTACTACATTTGTCCAGACCGCACCTGATGAGGTGTGATTACGAAATTTATATACATATCTCAATTTTGATTTATTCGTTAAGCAGCTTTACGTTATATTGCGATGATATTTGCGATGTTTCTTTGCCAATATATTCTTGTTGCATTGTAAACTTGTATTAAATGTAAAAAACTTTTGTACACGGATGGCAATGGGGCAGTGCTGCTAACTTGGAGGTGTGGGTTTAAGCCCCACTCTAGGCAATATTCTTTTCTATATTCCCCCAGTTACAATTGGATGTCACACGTGTGATTCCATGAGATAATCAATACATTATTTTCTCAGTCCACTGTCCCAGCAAAAGGTCTTTCATATCCTTCTATTCCTAGTGCCGTAATAAAATAAGCTTTCACTATAGAGCTAAAAGAAGTGATTTTTTAGAAGTTACAACTCAATATCTCAAAATATGTTTAACATATCAAAATAATGTTGGTTCTATGACAAGAAAATTACCTTTCATTTGGTATCAATTACTTCAATTATTTCGCCAGTTATGGACAATTATTTGAAATAAAAACTGAAATGATTATTTTGCAATCGGCAACTCCCAGCCCAAATATCTCGACTTTCCCATGAACGATTTTGAAAATATTTTACTTATGTAACCGGCTTCACGTGACTTTTCATTTGACATGACACTCGTTCGTGTACACTCTGGGCCAAAGCTCCATAATAAAATGGACATTCCTATTCTGTTGGTAGATCGAATATCTCTAATAAAAAAATTATTGTTTTTATAATAAAAAAATACGCATTTATTGTATATTACTTATATACTTAAAAATAATTACTAATAAAATAAAAATGGCAAAATGGAAAATTAAAAAGGGAAAAAACGAATTTATTAAAAAGAATTGAATTTCGAGTAACTTTTAAATTTTTTTAGGCAAAAACCACCTTATCCTTTAATTTTAAGGAATTTTCCATATTTAAGCACCAAAGCGAGGAGTCTAATTTAAGGTCTCTACCCATTAACAAAAACTTTTAAGTATCGTGCCTTACTTTAGCGGGCACTTTTTAGCTGAAACTTGTTATCAGAAATTGTAGCTAATTTAATGCTAATTTATTCCGCAAACCGCGAATTTGTAGCTCACACAGTTTTTAAGTTATTCACATGACTTAAGTCCGAACCTACTCCCGTGTGGTGTGTTGGGGAGTCGTGTGTCACTATCGCTCTAATGTATTTCATATGCGTAGAGCCATATTTGTACCGTGTGATGTGTTGTGTCGAAATCTATGAAATACATTGGAATGACAGCGACACACTACTCCACAAAACACCACACGAGAGAAGTATGGTTCGGGCTTTATGCTGTATTCACAACACGATTGAAATTCATTCCAAAAACTGTGTGCTATCAGAAATAATAAGCAAGTTCTTATTTTCTTGTAAGTAGTCATAATTTGCTATAGGGTCTCAGAAAATTTTGTTTTAGTGACAGTTTGGAACTATTAGCCCAAAAGAAATGTTATTTGAAAATATGTCTTTTATTAAAGACACAATAACATTACACAGACATTTATAGTTCTGAGGTCTTGGAGAAATCCGTATTCTCATAATTCTGAACACAATTCGACATACAAAATTGAGATTGAATTTTTTGGGATTTGGACAACAAAATAGCCAAACTTCAAAAAAATTCCAAAAAAGGCTGAACTTTGAACTTTGGTGTAGAGCTTTTTGTTGTGTTTTAATGTAAACTGGGCCCGTTTGCGCAAGTTTGTCTAAAAAAGTATCACGATAAGGAAATTCAGTGTTACAACCTTTTTTCTGTAGAATTTTTATCTTGACAAAAAAAAAACTGATAATTTTCGAGCTATTTGTCCCCTACTTAATATTTGAATCCTGGTCCAAATTAAGGGTACTTTTTACGATATGCTTAAGATTTCAAAGTCAAACTTTATACGAAAAATCGATTTTTTCGGATTTTTTTTTAAGTCTAATTTTACTGGTATAAGTTTTCAATAATTTTCAAAGTGGATAAGAATTAGACCATGAGCCGGTACAAAATTTGGGGAGTGGAGGTATAACCAAAATTCATATGGTTATATATGTAGGTATACGCTTTACTATACCAAATCCAACCGTCTGCCAGGATTTTTCTTTAAGCCGGGTGTGGGCTGGGTGGGTGGTATTTTCCTCCGATTTTTGTGTAGGAGGTTTTATATAGAAACAATAGAGGATTGTGGACTGATTTAAAATATATATGACTCAAACGATTCCGGTTCAGGCTTCGCCCCACCAGACGGCTGTTAAGTTTGCAAGAAAATAAACTTTTTGCGTTCGAGATATAACCAAATAAAAGATACACCAAAAATTCAGAAAAATTCTCCTGATTATCAAAATGTCGGCCTCAGACGTTTTGTTTTCAGCCTTAAGCCTCTCAGACGCCATTTAAGTATTTTCAAATGCATTTTTCAATTGAAAACTTTAAAAACGATTTTCTTTTCAAGTAAAACTATATGGTTATCTGTTTCTTATGTTGGAACTGCATTACAAGTGCTAAAAAAGATTTGTCTAGCGAACGCAAAAGAAATTCATGTTGTCTTCGATCGAATTATTTCTTCTTCCATAAGAGATATTGAACTAGATCGACGAAATAGCTCAGATGATCAAGTAATCTATTTGGAGTTTATTAAGTTAAGTTAATGTCATAAAAAAGTTATACAAAATATACTGTAGCTAAAAAAACAAAAGCAGAACTGTCTAGACCTGACCAATTTTTCTAATATTTGTTGGACACCTTAAAGCTTTAAGTTCACAGAATCCTGATAAATTTTCAATCAAAATCAGTTCTTTCTCATACCAACTAAATATACAAAAATGATTTTACACATGAAATTGGTCTTAACATTCTGAAATATGTTCCAATTTAAAAAAAAAATATCAGAGCTCATGAGTTTTCTCCAGTTTTGAAAGAAACCTTATGTTTATAAAATTGTATTGTAAAACCTCTGGTTTTACAAAGTGTTTTGTTTGTATTTTCCGCTTAAACCATACAAGATTTGTCAAAATTCGTGCCAAAAATAATCTTTTCATAAAAGTCTTTCAACTCAATGTTAAAATAAAATTTGACATCTCCATTAGTAAAAGTTGACATCACCGGAGAAAATCAAAACAATTTTCATCAACCAAAAACTGCGGAGGAGGAGGCGCACTCACTATCATTCCCTTATGTCACCAAAAAAAACAAAACACTCTTCTCAAGTTAATGGATTTCTTTTTGCTTAGTCAACAGAAAAAAATTAGAAACCGCCTTTATAAAAGTGTCTGGCTGTCGCATAAAAACAAAACAAGCACCCATAGTCAGTCAAAATATTATCAAAAGAAAAAAAAAACCTAAAATTCCCTCTGCATATTCTTGAGCAATCCAAACAAAAAATCCCTTTTTCTTACCCCACTATATAGTCACACTCACACTCACACACCATCATCCAGATCCAACTATCAACCCAGCCCATTTGTCAGGTTTGCAAAATTTTTGGCTTAAGAAAAATTAACTTGACATATTCTTCCATGCTCCTAACAAAAAATCAGACTTTGTGACTAAATGTAGAGCATGTCCTGTGCCACACACAATAAAGCACACTCGGCTGACTAAAAGTGCTGCTCGTTGGCAAAAAGAGCATCAATTTAAATCAATGAAAAGATTAACGAGAGACAACACTCCAAAAAACCTGCCAAAGGAAAACTTGGAGCGACAGAGAGATAGAGAGAGAGAGAGAGAGAGAGAGAGAGAGAAGAGCAGAAGGGCTGCATTCGAACGTGTTTTCAGCAGCCGCCACATATCACTATCCATCCATCCTTTTCACCAAAAAAGACAGCATAAAATAATGCTGCTTTTGCTGCCTAAAACCACCCCTTCAACTGGCGATGGCGGCGGCGAACCCCCAAATCATTTATCATTTCCCAAAATCCATGCAGCACATGCCTTACGTCTCATCATCCATCTGGCACCTCAATACGGATATGTGTATGTTTGCTTGTGTGTCCTTCTGTTAGTGCTTTTGCCTCTAGCCCCTCTATGCATATCATCCCTCCTGCAGTCTTGTCGAAAGCAAGCAAGCAAGCCCCTTTGGGGTAAGGAAGGATAAAGACTGCAAGCTGCAAGCAGAAGACTCATTCATCGCACTGCATCTTTGTCGTCCTCGACGAAGATGACTCCGACGACGACGACGATGACGGTGGCGACATCGTCGACAATTCACTGCTGCATGTGGATTGTGGAGGGCACACAAATAATTTAATGACGTTTTTATTACTCTTGAATACAGAATAAGTCATCGCAAAATCGAAAGAGCAAGAGCACCCATTCTCTACGTTGACATCTTCTTGTGTGCCTGTCCACTGAAGGGAGTATCTTCCTTATGAATCCAGGAACAAGGAGTACTTAATCCTAACTTGGGAATCTATCCTCCATTGAAAACGAATTTGCACCCCTCTCGATTGGTATGGCTGTGGCGAGCGCTGCTGCCAATATACCTACTCCCAGAAGTCGGTGGTGTTAGCGCTACCTATCCATGGCTACCCTGTCCAAAGCCATACATACCTACACACACGTATACACGAAATGAAAGGACATACAATCGCACTTTATAAGTATACATACGGAATCACTAATAAAAATTAAACTAGCCTATCCAAAAAGCCAAAGTACAGCAATGCGGATGTCGAGGACGTTGCACTGCACTTTGACCTACATTCCATGTGAGAGCAGCAGAAGCAGCAGCACCTCCCCGGCAATTCAGTCCTAGTTTTCACTCGTTGTCCCTGTCCCTGTCCCTGCCCCTGCCCCTGTGCTTATATCACCAACAATTCAACCCTTTCGTTTCTTGGTGGTTCTTTGGTTGATGATGATGGTGGCATTCGGTGGTTGATAGCTAGCTGCCAGGATACACATCCATCTTAACGTGTTAACCACCCTGTGCATGATCGCAAGAGTGGTATGACGTGTGGTGTTTGACAGTGTAAGGTTGTGCATAGGAAGCAGAGGGTTTTAAAGTGGCGTTCGCGTGGAGTATGTTAGATCTGCTGCAGCGCTCTCAATGATAAGAAATCCTTCTTTCCGTCCGCATCCGTCCGTCCGTCTGCCCGTTCATTCATATACGGAGTCATAGTTTTTCGCTCTCAGCACGTCACCAACACTATTGCCATCGCCATCGCCATCATATAGCTTATAGCACAAAGTCACATTCGTTCGTTCTAACTTTATACATAGTGCTCTCTAAAGCGAGTGAATACAGGAGAGGGTGTAACATGGGACAGGAGTTACAGGAGCAGCAGGAAGAATATAAGGTGGAACCTCTTGATTTTTGTTGGAGATAGCATATTTGAAAAAAAGGACACCCTACACAAGTTACACACACTTAACAGATATATTCTATAAGACAATGCCGGTGTAGTCTGTGCTAAGAGAGTTGAATCCTTACGGCCGCCAGTGCTGGTTTACGGGGATGACAACATCTCCTGCACGAAGGTATGACAGTGTACGAGTGTTGTTTATTTTCCAACAGTGGGGTCAAAATGAGGATAATATTTATGCATTTATAAATTTAAGATACGATTTAGACACTCAATGCGCTGACTTTTTGACGTCCGAACGACATCAAATTTTGTCCCAAAATCCAACTTAACGTACGTTATCTTCAAGGGGGAACGCTGTCAACGGCTGCATTGACACGACATTTAGTGTTTTGACCTCTTCGTTGGTTGACATAGCGTAAATAGCAGCCATTTCTATGAAATGTGACAGATGAAAGAACTACATATGTATATTTGGGGAGATTGACGATTTTGTTCCAAACGTCACCTGAAAGTCCCAAAAATACTTTCTTCGGACCAATTAACAAAAATTCGTAGTGGTTCGACACCATAGATAGATAGAAGAAGAACTATATATTTTCACGTATTTACAGTAATAATTGACAGATAGAAGGAGAACTATATTTACACGTATTAAGAGTATTTCGTTCCAAATGAAATTTGACAGCTTTGATAGTTGACGCTACCTAAAGCGTCATTTTATGTTGATGTTTCTATGTCAACAAGACCAGGACCAAGCAGATAAATTTGTCTAAGAAATTGCATATTCTACCCACATTTTATTGCAGTTAAACATTTCTTTAATTAACTGCAAGACAAGTAGGGACAGTGCAGAGTCTTTAAGAAATTAACCAATAAATCGCTACTAGAAAGATCAAAACTATAAATTAAGTTTTCCTTAAACTAACCGATGCGACAATGCCACTGTGCAAAATCACCCTGACTATATATTCATAGTTATAGAGATTAGGGTACGGGTAGGGTAGGTGAGATGTCGCAGAAGAATTTATGCTTTAGTCAGCCGAATATCCCCCCGTATGTTGAACATACGTTCCTTGTTGCAGGACTGTCGTTTTATGTTTGCCCTGCTGATTGTTGAGATGGCATTCAATGTACATAAAGAGAGAAGAGACATAAATATATAGTTTACAATCATAGTGTTGACTGTGCTACGGCTCGGCTTGGCTCGACTACGGGTAAAGTATTATACCGAAAGGTCTTGTTCAGAGAAGACCTGTTCAAAGGATGTAATGCGCTATGGATGAGGGGCTACTGAAGAATCTAAAAAAAAATAAAAATAAAACACCCCCCCCCCCCAAAACACCAACAACCAACCAACACCCATCCACCCTTTCAGGTATATTTTCAACTTTAGAACTGAGAGATATGGGCAAAAATTGTAGGTGACGTTTGTATGTGCTGCCAACTGCAATCTAGGATAATGTTTTCAGCAAAACGAGTATGCATGCACACTTCCTTGGGATCCTCCTCTTCCTCTAGGTTTTCTAGTCTGCATCTAATAATGTATGTAGGTATATATGTATATATGTTCACATTTATATTTTACCATAGTCTAGATGATTTGGACAGCATTTTTAGACACCTTGATGGATGACCTTTTTTTATCAATCCCTATAAATCGGACACAAATAACCGAGTCAAGTCAGGCAGTCAAGTGTCTTCCGACTATGAAGTCTCGAGGAAGTAGAGCAGTCCCCTTTTGTTATTGTTCCTCAGACTGGGTCTAAGTTCTATCAAGGATTTGATGCCAGTTTGTGTCTTTGCTATATCATTCCTTAGGGAAGGAAGAATAAGTATCATACTCTCTCTAGAAAGAATTTATTGTGATTTAAACTAGATTATGCGGTTGGTTCTAATTTATTAATAACTGCTGTTAAAAAAACACAGTGAGTTAAAAAAAAAAGCAAAACTCAATGGGAATGCTCATGTATGTCAAAAGTTTGAACACATTACATCATCTTCTATATTTTTGTGAATTCACAAGTCTAATGGATCTGTTTGTCAAAAAAAAATAATAATAAACAAAAATTTCAACGACGACGCATAAATTCTGCGCATCAACGCCCAGCGTTGAAATGATTAATGACAGGTTTGAATTTACACAAAAAACTGGGTCACAGAAGTATTTTTGTTGCCATTTTAGTCCCCTTGGCTATTTTTTTTTGTCACCGTTGTTGTTGTTGTTGTTGTTGTCCTCTATGATTGATGTTCCTCAAATTTAGTTTTTATGAACGATTAAAATTAATTTATGATTTTAGTTTAGATCCTTTAAGAGTGTTAAGTGTTAAATTAAAGGAATTTTTGTGCTCGATTGAATTAGTTCTTTTAAAGAAGTCATACGTTTCTAAATTTTTTATTTTTAATAATGAAGTCGTTGGTTAACATTTAATTTTAAATGTATGTTAAAAACACTAACACACAGACACTAACAGTCAGAAGTTATTAAATAACTAAGTACTTGTATGTAGCTTTACCATGCAGGGGCTCTCCAAGATGATAATTGCTTATTGAAAAATGCCTGAGTAAAAAATGGCAAAAAACGACATACATATGTTAAATGCTGGATTCACACGACTGACAAATTGGCAGTATTCTGGCATTTAACTGCCAAAAAACTGGCAGAACAATGGAAAAATTCATTTTGTTGGCAGTATACTGATAGAAAACTGCGAATTTGTCAGTCGTGTAAATCCAGCATAAGGTGCAATCCAACAAGTATGAAATATTTCAAAAGTTGACGTGAAATTAAAAAAAAAAATGTGATAAGCTCTCAAAATTTCACAATAGCAAATCATAATAGTGTTTTTGTAACTAACGACATGGCATTTTGTAACATCTCTACTTAGAGATCTTAGATTTTTAAAATTTCTTTATTATATTGCTAAATAGTTAAATTTAATTTTTGTTCATTGAACATTTTTGATTTATGGTCGTTATTGTTATTTTCAATATTAGGCTCCAGAATGATTTCTGAACAATTAATTACTTGAAAGACAAAATATTATGAGTGTGAACTTAGCAACACAACATTCACCGATCGAAATGTGGTTTGGTCGATAATTTATCGTTAATTAGTTGTGATAATTTTGTATTAGTCGTTCCATGTTTTCTATGTTTTATTTTGTGCTTCGCTAAGTTGATATCAACTTCGCTAATTACCCTCTCAAAAAAGGGTAAACACTTCTTAAATTGAATGGTTTTCTCCTTTGTAGTTTTTATATATATCGGGTTTTTCAATAAAAGCGCTACAAAAGTTTTTTTTAAATAAAACAAAAACGGTCTTGGATATCAATGAAATTCTTTATTTCTGTGAAAGTACGTTTAATGCCATTATGTATGGAACTCGATTTCTTTTGCATGGCCACCACAGGTACGCTTGCAGAAGTCCAGACGCTGAACCCAATTTTCGACGGTTTTCAAGCATAAATCGGGAGATACTGCTGCAATTTCACGTTCGATATTCGTACGAAGTTCATCAATCGTCGCTGGCTTGTTGGCATAGACCGAAGACTTGACGTAGCCCCACTGGAAATAGTCTAACGGCGTCAAATCGCACGACCGAGGCGGCCAAGCGGCTGGACCATTTCGTGAGATAACACGTTCTCCAAACTTGATCATCACGGAAGAAGTACTGCCCAATGACGCCGCCGGCCCATAAACCACACAAACCGTAATTTTGTCGGGATGCAATGATGACTCATGGAGTACGTGTGGATTGCTGCCTGACCAATACCGCATATTTTGTTTATTGACGAAGCCATTCAGCCAGAAATGAGCCTCATCGCTGAAGATGATTTTTCGATGAAAATCCGAATAATTTTCAAGTTGTTGCTCAGCCCAATACACGAACATACGACGCTTCTGGTGTTCAAGCGACTTCAGTTCTTGCGTCAATATAAGGATTTAGGCCAAGATCTTTTCGCAAACTTAGCCACAACGACGTCACAAAGATGCCCAACTCTTGAGAACGACGTGTGAGAGACACATTTGGGCTTTCTGCAACTGAAGCCTCAACGGCAGCAATATTCGCGACACTACGGGCACTTCTTTGTCTCACTGGCACGGAAACATTTTGTACTGTGCCTGTGGATTCAAATTTTTTCACTAGACACCAATTGGACACCATAAATTGGACGTAGCGCTCTTAACGTTGAGGCAACTGACTCCGAATTTCGGTAGTAAATTTTAATAATTTCGACTCGTTGTTGGCTCGTATATCTTTCCATCGTGAAATGGCAAACCTTACTGAAGAGAAATGTCAAAAAAGCGGCATCAAGAACTATGTCGACGTTTGCTGTCCCTGTTGCTCTACTTTTGTAGCGTCCCTGTTGAAAAACCCTTATTTGTGACAATTTCAATTTTGTTGTGCTATGTTTTCTATGTTTTTTTGCTTCTTTGCCAACTTGGTGTCAACTTAGCCAAGCAAAAATGGGTAAGAAATTCTGGTATTGAATGGTTAATGCTGCTAAAAAAAATAGCCGTTAATTAGTTGTGACAATTTCAACTTTGTCGTACAATATTTTCTATATTTTTTCTGCTGATTTGCCAAATTCGTATGACGTAAGCGAAGCACCCCCCCAAAAGTGTTAGAAACTTCTTGTATTGAAAATTTAATTGCTTAATAATTTGCCGTTCATCAGTCGTGAATAAGTTGTGACTTATCACGACATTTTACATACATTTGTTTTGATTCTTACGGTACTTATGAGACCTCCACCCAAATGTCAAAAGATTTAAAGTGAACCAATTTAGAATAGGGGATCAAAAATTGGTGCATTTGAATCATCATTTCAGTTCGTTGACAGCAATTTTTCAGTTTAGGATTTATGACAGCATTGAATTCTAGAAAACGACAAAATAGCAAAGCAATAAAGTGATAAAATGGCAAAGCGACAAAGCGGAGCTTCAAAGCGGTGAAACAAAAACCCACAAAGCGGAAAAGCGACAAATCTTCGGACCTTAGAATTATAATTCTAAAACTCCTTTTTTTTTATTGAACTTCTTCAAACTAATGAAAAACTTAATGAACCACAAGTTTTGTTTCTATGTTCATTTTCTTAGTCAAATTGGTATGTGATTCAATTTTAATTGTGCTGAAGTGCTGGTAAATATTTTTTAAAGGCTCTTATCTAGATAAACCGCGTATAGTTAAAATTATAAGCACCCTCATGCTCATTGCTCATGGCAGCATTTTTTTTTTAAATATTACTTGGAGGTTTTCAACTTTATTTAAACTCATTCATTTTCTACATGAATAGCATGTCGCTTTTTTAAGAAAACATAACCAAGGTATGGTTTAGCTTAAGAGTCTTATAAATGAGACAATTGTAAATAATAGGCTTGATGCTCGCATTATGGTGGTCGATTTTGTGTTGAAATTCGGCTCGAATTTTTGCTTTGGCGCTATATTTCAGTAGTTCAAGGTAGCTGTTCAAAAACTTGGCAATATTGACGTACATATATCTGCTTTTGGAAGTAAAATTTTATGAAATAAAGTTCTTTAACATTAACATGAGTGGCCGCTGAAAACTACTGCAAATTATCATACAACATAAAGAAGTAAACCGAGGGTTTAAGGTTGAATACGAAAGAATTTTCTATTTGCCATTTTGTGGATTGCTTCGTTGATTGGTATAATAACATACAAAAAATATATATTTGCTTTAGAAATAGCTGTAAAAGATTTATTCATATTCGCAGGTCGTAATTCATGTGTAAGATAAGATTATTATTTAAAATGAAATCAAAAAAATTACGACCGATTGATACTTTTTTGTACTCGATAGGTCTATTTGGAAGAAAAAATTTTAAAACGATTTTTAAAAAGAAATATGGCGTTTAGTCCCAAGTAACATTTTCCATTCCAAAATTGTTCCAAAAGCTTTACTAGACTTATCGAACACAAGCCAAGAGTTCTTCTAGATTGTTATAAGATTGTTAAAAGCTTTAAAAGACCTAGTTATTAAGGCTTTCTTCTAACTCAAGAGTTTTATTCTTCTTATGGAAAAGGACGCCATTTTGTTAATCCAATAACGATTTTTTAACTCTAGCTAACAGAGAACGTCTCTTCCTATAGGAGTTGTTACAAATAAAACGAGTGTCGAGTATGTGGAAATAGGATTTTAGTACTTTTCAATTTAAAAAAATGCTTTTTAAAATTCTATTAGACGAATTTGAGTTCCAGAACAAGATATTTATTGTTAAGCATACCGAATGCTTCAAATGCCAAAACTACCTAAGTAAAATCCACAGAAAAAGCTCTTGAATTTGCTTAGAATTGGGAAAGATAACTCTGTTTGGATGAGCACGAGCACATCTTCAATACATACATCGTAGATGACGATGTCGAGCTCACGATCGATCATCAGTATCCCTTTAGGAGTAGGATACAATGGAGTGTACGACTTTTTGCGGAAAAATACAACAACAATTAGTATGCGTAAGTCAGTGGCTTGCTAATTTTTTTAGTGGAATTTTTCCCAATTCATTGTCGTGAGCGTGCATCAGGCGCCACTGCTTTTAAAACAGCTCGCCCATTTGCCCTGTACTGACGATTTTTGTAAAACAGAGTATAGCTATTTTGGAAGAAGTATATAGAATTTGTATTATTAAAACCTTCATATAAAAACAAAGCCTGGCCCTGGGCACACATTTCCAGCTTAATGATTAAGAATTTTAATCTTGTTGGATATAGTTCACATTGGATTTTTGTCAAAAACTTATTATAAGTTGAACTGAACTTAATAAAAATTGCATATTGACAAGGCCCTCTCTAGTTAACTGATGAATCCAAGTGAGATCACCGGGACGAACCGCCAATTTGTATGAACTAAAGGCCGTTAAAAGTTATATTGAACAAAAATTATGTATTTATCTTATTTTTCGATTTTTTCTATAGTTGATAGATAAAAGGCGACAATTTCTTCTTTTTTTTTTAATGCCTATATGATAAAAAGCTCCCATCAAAGAGTGAGAAACATCCCTTTTATTGAATTCGTCTTCACGGCTCTTAAACATATAAATCCAAATGCATTTTTTTCATTCGCATACACTGAGAAAAATTCAAGAAATTCAGTGACAAAATAAACCTATTCGCCGACAAAAGTCTGTTAAACTAGGAAATTCTTAGCTCAACTAAAAAATCTTATTTTAAATTTATTTAAAAGTTCATTCTAACTGATTTTAAAATGGCTTCGTGACAAATTTCAGAATGTATGAGCTCGAATTAAGCCAAGAATTAATTCATTTCAACAAAGTTCCTAACTTAAGAATTCCAGCTTGTCTTTAAATTTTAGCTATTGCATTACAAATTATACGTTTCATTTTACATTAAGCAGGTAAGAATGAAAGAAATGTTAAAATAAGCCCGATCATACTGTATATTTAATTACGATTTGTCTCTAAGGTCCAGTTTTTCAGTGCATGAGCTAACTCCGAGTTAAATCAGAGTTAGTTAATGCTGCAAATACTTTAATCGCAATTTAACTCAAAAGTAGTTTTTCAGTGGAGAATTAAACTTGACTCCTAGTTGTCAAAAATCTTTCGAAATAGAAGTTCGATCTCGACGAATTTGAGATGGTGCCACTATGAAATGAAAATCACCCTTTCCATAGTGTCGTAGCTCGATTTGAATAGATTTTTGGCATGCATCTTTTAGAAATACCTATTCAGCTAATCCAAAGTTAACTTACCAAATTCGTTGAGTTAACTCGGAATATAAATTCACTGGAAAACAATTTTCAGGAGTTAGCTTGGGTTTAACCCCAAAACTCGGATAATCTCGCACTGATAAACTGGGCCTAGGTGTAGTCTTATGTATTTCGCTTTTAAATTATATTGCCTTTCAATATTTGTCATGTTACTGTTACCAAACGATCATTTTGAAATTAAAATCAGACAGCCAAAAAGGCAAAAAACTGCTAAAAACAGATGCAGAAACACTTATAAAGTCTACAAAAAGTCTAAGTAGAAGTAAAATTAAGTTAACATAAAGTTTTTCTAGATTTGAACATTTACCTATTGACTATGGACTGAAGTCAACAAACTTGCCATCATTAAATTTGGCGTTATTTTCTTAAGACTAACGGGCCTATTAAAAAAAAAACACTATCCGCTCCTTAAAACACGTACGGTTAGGAAACTTTTCCACTTTATAACTTTGCTTATTAATAAAAATATTTTTGTTTTATGATACCTTTCCAGTCTTTATAATTAATTGGAAGCATGGCAACACTTCATCTAAATGTAGCAAAATTCCATTACATGTGCAACACACATGCACTGATTTATGAAAACTATTATTTTAGTAGTAAACATGTGTTAAGAAGTTATCCGTCTCTTATATGCCACATGTTACAGGCCATTTAACATTTATTTAAATGAATTCCAAGTCATTAACAGATGTGTAAATTCTATTACGCCGTTATTCACAGTTTATTAATGAAGGGTTGAAAGTATAGCTTTAACACAGTGGATTAAAAATACCAATTAGCAGAACAATTAAAAGGGGACTGCTCTGTTTACGTCAATGCAATAATGACCATTTCGACAAATAAAGAACAACAAAAAACAGAATAAACCAAATCAGGTCTAGCTACACATTGAAAAAGTTCTCTCCAAATCGATTTCTTCTAGTCCAAAAGGACTAACAAATTGAGTTTGTATAAATGGTTAAATAAGTTCGGGATAGCATAGTGGTTTATTTGTTCGAGCTGTCAGGGGGCATAATTGAAAAACAAGGATTAACAGCTAAAACGAACAATCTGGGTTAAAATACATTCAATTTCTCATCCTTTTATCATTCAATTCTGCTAAAGAGAATTTACCTATTTTTCTAGTTCACGCAAATACAGATTTGTTTTTGATAAGTGTTCTACTCTCAGCGATGCATAATTCAGATCAAATTAACTTATTTATAGAATTAACGGAAGAATAAATTTAGTCAATGATCTTAGGCGATTATCGACTTATGTGTCAGGTTTATCAATTTAATTTAAGCTGACCTCCCAGCACATTATATTTTAATGTCTTCCCTCTCAGTTTTCTTAACAATTTGTGAATAGAATTTTTGAAGTGATTGAATTTCCGCAGGTATAGATAATCATCAATTCAATGACACTTCACCGCAAAAGTCCTTTGTTAAAAATCATCGAATCATCGTTGTGTTTTGGTACTTATTGATACCTTATCTACCCGGATTATCTCGAACTTATGCTTCAGTCACGAAGACTTTCATTCTTAAATGCTCTCACGAATTAGTATGTGTGTTGCAGACGGATAGCTGCGCTGCATTGACAAACGATTTCCCACCCGATGCACTCGTAATGAAGCAAATTTCCTAACAAAGCCGTTTGAAAGGGTTCCTCTTCCCCATATAGTCACATACAAATGTCCTCCATCCTTCACACAAACCATCTTCTTCTTTGGTGGAGGTGGGTGGGCGGCCGGCTCGTCGGCGTCGGCGGCGTGCAGTATGGAGTTTCAAAGACAAAAATTCCTTGCACACAAGAGCTGCAGCAGCTACAAAGGTTGCTAGATTGCGTGTGCAAAGGACCAAGGGAATGAGAATTGGGGATTTTGTACTTTACGATGTATATGCGGCATGTCCCCTTTTCAATGAGAAGAAAGGACCTTTCCAAGATATACAACTACGAGTGTGTATCTATTTTATATACGAAAACATTGCAGTTGGATAAATATAGGTATATAGAGGATACCATGACGGGGTAGACATCGCTTTTTATCATGAATTCCTAGATAATGTTAGTTTTTCTTTTCTGCCCCTCGAACATAATGAACTCGTGTCTATAGATCATTTTGTGCACATGAATGGAATGTTTGTTGACGAATTGAAGGGATGAGAATGTGAATGTATGAATAAAAAGCCGTGACCGGGACTAGGGTATTTTTATTAATAGAGTCTGAGGACCTTATATAGAGCTATCTACGCACCACCACTCTATGAGATGATTGTATTCGCATGAACAAATGTAAGGCATCTAAACACTCCGTGCTGATTGATTGAACTTCTATTACTTTATTACATTAACGACGTTTCTAAGTTGAACACAAATAATATATTCGTTTGCATTTACCCACTTGTTCAAACTTGCAATACTAATACCTTATAACTGACAGTTTTCTTTCATGCCAACAATCTTGAGAGCTTCCGAAAAATCAAGAACAAAAAGCATGCACATACGGCTAAGAGGATCATGTATGCCGTAGTTAGTTCTATGTAAATCCACATGCAAAAGTTCGAATCTTCGCAGGTGGTGAGATCCTCCACGGTAGTTAATGCCAATACAGGCTAACAAATCAGGAGCGTCAATTTGGCCATTAATAAGTTTGTGAAGAAATACTAAATCATTATTAACACGCCTTTGGTATTAAATTTGAACCTGCAGAATCTGGATCCGATGTTCGTATGGTGGCAGGTTGAAAGAATCAGCCCAAGGAAGACCTTTCAGAGCAAACCAATAATGAATTTCATAAAGGGTGATTTTTTAGCTGGTTTGGTTTTGGCAACACTGGTTTTGACAGCTGACGTGTGTTTAGTACCTTGTGTCACTGTCAAACAGCTTCAGTTTGGTTTGCAATTTAACCATGGATCGTCTTAAAAATGAACAACGCTTGCAAATTATTGAATTTTACTATCAAAATTCGTGCTCGGTTCGAAATGTTCATCGCGCGCTGCTTCCATTTTATAATCGGCATTCTCGACCTTCTGAGCAGTCTATTCGGAAGATTGTGACCAAATTTCGCACCAAATTTACTTTGTTGGACATTAAACCACCAACACGTTTACGTACTGTGCGTAGTGAAGAAAATATTGCGGCCGTATCAGCTAGTGTGACAGAAGACCGCGAAATGTCGATTCGGTGCCGTTCCCAGCAGTTAGGCCTTTGTTACAGCACTACGTGGAAAATTTTGCGGAAGGATTTGGGCGTAAAGCCTTTTAAGATACAGCTGGTGCAAGAACTAAAGCCAGCCGACCTACCACAACGCCGAATTTTTGGTGAATGGGCTCTTGGAAAGCTGGCCGAGGATCCGCTTTTTTATCGAAAAATTGTGTTCAGCGATGAGGCTCATTTTTGGTTGAATGGGTACGTAAATAAGCAAAATTGCCGCATTTGGAGTGAAGATCAGCCAGAAGCATTGCAACAGCTACCAATGCATCCTGAAAAAGCCACTGTTTGGTGCCGTTTATGGGCCGTCGGCATTATTGGGCCATATTTCTTCAAAGATGATGCGAATCGCAGCGTTACTGTCAATGGTGAACGCTACCGAGCGATGATAACAAACTTTTTTTTGCCCGAAATGGAAGTTCTTGACTTGCATGATATGTGGTTTCAACAAGACGGTGCCACATGCCACACAGCACGCGAAACAATGGCGCAATTGCGAGGCGAGTTTGGTGAACAGTTAATTTCACGTTTCGGGCCGGTCAATTGGCCGCCTAGATCGTGCGATTTGACACCATTAGATTATTTTTTGTGGGGTTATGTCAAGGCTAATGTCTATAGGGACAAGCCCGCTTCGATTGACGCACTGGAAGCCAACATCCATGCATTCATTCGTGAGATACCGGCCGATATGTGTGAAAGAGTATGCCAAAATTGGACTCAGCGGATGGGCCACCTGAGACGCAGCCGCGGTCAACATTTGCATGAAATTATCTTTAAACATTAAATTGCAAGGTTCAAACTATCGATTCAAATAAATATTTCATTCATTTTTTCGAATTTTTTGTGTTTTTTTTTTTTTAAAGTTCTAAACCTCTTAAAAAATCACCCATTAGAAAGAATAGTCAAGATGGGGTCAAACATAACAATTGTATAAGGAAAGAGTAACATACGGATCATTAAATTCCTCTGCCCATCGTTTGATAAATCCAAGTATGGAGCTCGCTTTGTTAACAATGTAATATATGTATTCAGTGAATTCCAAATTAGAGCTGAAGTTAACACCTAAGTCCTCAAAGCTAAAGACCCCACCAAGTTTGTGCTTTGAAATGTTATAATCAAAAGAATTTGCAACACAATTTCTTGACAACGTAATTTTTTGGCATTTGGAAGGATTAAGAGAAAGTCCGTTCATATCACACCAAACAGAAAAGCTTTCAATATCACCCTGCAGAAGATCGTGGTCATGGTTAGCTTTGATTTTCTTAATAATCTTCAATCATTAGCAAATTGGAGAATCTCACTAGAACGTAACGAATAGAAACGGCCCCAGATGACTTCCCTGAGGAACACCGAAGTGAGCTGTGAATGGGTTTGAAATAGTATTTTGGATTTTTACTTGATATGATCTATTTTCAAGATACGATTTTATCCAAGCTCTAAAAATAGGTGGAAAACCATAAGCTTTTAGTTTGTATATAATACTGTTGTGACGAATGCCTTAGAAAAATCAGTATATACGGTGTCCAGCACTTCACTTCCGTTTTCTAATGCATTCGAACATTTATGCCAGAAGGTTAAGAGGTTTGTCACTGTTGATATCCTCATAAGCCCATTCTGTTGTTCAAAAATTATATTCTTAGTGTGAAATGCTTGAGTCTCACAAACGACTTGTTCGAAGAGCTTTGATATACAGGACAGTTTATCAGTTTTGTCACCTTTCTTAAAAATAGTAGTCACAAAAGAGTTTTTCCATAAGCACAGAAATCGCTCTGTTTTATTAGAAAACTCGAATACAAAATGAAGGTGCTTCGCTACTATAAATTTACTGTATAGTAAAAAGTACTGTGTGGGAATTCTATCTGGACTAGATGAATAATCATCATTTAACGATGAGAGAAGTTCTAAAATACTACACTGTTGTACAGGGATATTATTGCAATTGAGCATAGGTGTGTTAATTTGTTAGTTTTCGTCAACATCGATAAAGGAATTCCGAACATTTTTCGATAAATTCCAAATTTCGGTGGTTTCATTTAACGAACAATTTTTATATTATATACAATTTGCCGGGTAGCCGTCAGATTTTTTTTTTTGGAATTAACAATTCCTCAAAAAGGGCAGTGTAGGAGTTATGGTCAAGCTAGTATACTTTACATGCTCTATTTTTTTTTATTACGGAGACCTTTTAGTTTGTATTTTTCAATATTTTTGTACTTACTTTATATGGAATTGCGCTTTATATTGAAACAAATGCAAATCATCTTTCAAAATGCGTCACAAAGTGATTCCACTGGCGCCAAAAACTTAGATATGCACGTTGAGTGCGAAGTGATTCGTGGTTAAAAATGTACTGAATTGACGTTTCAAAAAACATGTCTACTCAAGACAATCGGTCGATAAATGTCAAAGTTATTCAACATAACCAACGTAAAAGATGGTCCACCCGTTTGTGGTGAATACAACTACCCATCAAGGATACCAATCAAACGAATCAATTGCCATAAGTTATATTCCCAAAAATCCTGTTGTAAATAAAAAAAAGGTTTCGGTTTATTTTTTTTATATTTTATTTGTCTTGATTTAAGCTTTTATTTTGCTTTTATTTCATTATCTTCAAAGTGTTCTTAGCTTTTTTGAGTAATCGAATCGCGTTCAGGTAAGCTTGTTATATTTCCATTGGATGTAACATGTAACTGTCAGATAGTATGGACTGATTAAATTTTGTGATAGTAGTGTAGTTGTCGTCCTCAAATGTCGGTTTTGAGTGGATGTTCGGAGCTACTCTTTTTTAACTCCTTGTACTCCAAATTTCCCATTTTCGATAGGAATGGAACAGTTCCGAAATCCAACGAAAAACGACATAAGACAAGTCGGCGTTTCTCGGTTCGTGAACCTAATGGTTCCTGAGGAGGTTTATCATAGAGCCTGGATTTTTATGTCCTAAAAAACACAAAATATGTACCTAAAATATGCACACAAAATTTTAAATTATGCCATCAAAAATCAAAAATATTCCAAAAGTAGATGAAAAAACATTAAAATAAAACAAAAATAATTCAGTCTTTTATTTATAGAGTTTTCAAAGCACAAAGTTTATAAAAATAAAAAAAAATATATACTTCAAATATACATTATCTCTGCACGTCAACAGACGTTAGTGGATAATTTTTCAATGAAACAATCTCATTTATGGAATATCCGGGAAGTTTTTTTTATTTACATTGAAGGATAACATGGTGGAGATATTTTTAATTTGCAAAAATCCTTCGTTTTTTTATGAAAATTTGCAATTTTCTTACAAATATGCATGAAAAATATGCGTTTATTGTGAAATATCCATTTATAGCAAAATATACGCTAGCGATTGAATGCCATTTCAACAGAAATTTTTTAATTCGAAAAACCACATTATTCATTTGCTTCCAAGGCTGTCCAAAAAAACATGTATTTACATAGAAATCCGGGCCCTAAAAATTATCACTATACTGGATTTCAATGGAAATAGTTCGGGGACCAGCTAGGGTGTTGTGTTGTATTGCCACCTCAAGTTGTTGTTGCGCGGAAGAGTTCTGTAGAGAGCCAGACAGCTCAGGTTATTTACTTTTTAGTATTCTTCCAAATTTTGTAGGTAATTACAAATATTAACTTTGTGTTTGAGCTAGAGCCTGGAAAGTGCCTGAAATATGACTTGATTTTCCCACGTGTAATCTAATCAAAATGCTAAAATACTGCTGGATTTGCACTAGCATAATATACTAAACCATCACAATTTTAAATAATAAATATTAGTAATCCATGAGTTCGATGAATTATCCAAAATAAGACTGGTTAAAGCTAATTTTAACACCAAAACCATTATCACAGCCAGATATCTCGTGAAAAATACTGTGATAAAAGCATATCAAACCACCATGTCTCAATGTGCGATGAACGGTATGCCAACCGCTAATTTTCCGGACTTCAATATCTTAGACTTCACTATGCGAGATTTGATTAAAAAAAGTGTTTTCTTTCAAGAAACAGAAGAATTAAATTTATGTTTGTCAGTTCAATGCGGTGAGTTGTATAATCTTTAAAAGAAATTTTGTTTGTTCTTTTATTTGTCCAAAATTGCCAATTTCTACCAATTTTAGCCCAGCATTATAAGAAAAAAAAATTTTAAAATGTTCGTGTCAGCCCATTTTTGGGCTTTGGAAAACGTATTCACTTTCAAACATATGCCATGTTATCCATGTAAGAAAAAACTTTTTATATTTTAATCACATCTAAAATATTCACAATGGAGATGAAGCTCAGAAAAGTGTGCGTTCATCATACCCTTGGCCTATCTGTTTGTTTGACTGTGCGTTCAAATGTACATCGAGCTTAACCTAAAACAATTGGCATTTAACATTTTTATGAGTATCCCTAGAAGAGGAATTTGATTTTTGGTTTTAACTCATCTAAAACAGTAAGCTCCTACACACAATTTTTATTTGCAATTTATGAAGGGAAAGTTTAAGATTCATAAGGAAAATCTACATAGAGATTTTAATCAAACCTAGCAATACAATAGCAGAGAACACGAACAAAGTTGGTCCTGCAATTCTCTCTGCCTGTTCCTCCCGACCTACAGCCTAATCCAAATAATGGTACCTGCCATAAAACCACTTTTTTCGATTTTCGTTCTATATTTTGATAGAAAAACATTTTCAGGATTTTTTTAGGCGATTTAAAGGACTTTTACTTTTTTTTTACCATTTTATTACAGACAAGTTCTATAATATAAAATCTTTAAGGTTCTAAACAACATGCACCCACATGACGAAGTACGCGTGCCATCCAGTCGTGCATTTTATTTTTAATTTTTAATACATTTCTAACCAGATCAAATGACGCTGAGTGTAAGTCGGTAACGGTATATAGGGACTCGTTGGTTCCTTTGATTAAGTGGTTTGCTGCACTTTGAAAGAAAAATGAAATTCCATTCGGTTGAAGTGAAGAATGGTATCGTTGTTGGGTTTTAGTGCAGATATAGATGGGAAAGGGCAGACTGTGTGTGTTGCATCATATGAGTTCCTTTTCTCTATACATTATTATGTGAAAGAAAAAACCACAAAACTTGACAGCTAGTTTGCTAGATGAGTTCATTTATCTTTTGTCGGAGCTCGAAGAGTCATTCGAACAAGAAGATGAAGAAAAGCTTTCGTGAAGTTATTTGTATCTCTATTCTCTTTCATCAAATGCGGCTTAAAGTGTCAACAGATTTTTATCAGTGGAATGTTTTTTTTTTGAGAGATGAATTAAAACATAACGCTGCAATAATATTCGAGTAAGTCCAAATGTTGATACAAATGTTATAAGTAAAATTTTTAGTAGTATTTAATTTTGAAAATAACTCGGACTTTAAATTAAACAAATTCTTTTTTAAGAAAAATTGGTGTGTTAGTAAGAGGAATAACAAACATTTTATGCATATGGTGATGTAAGAGAGCTCAATTACAAATTTCCAGCTTTTTTGTGGGTTTTAAATAAATATAAAATTCAAATAATATTTAAGAAAATTTGACATGACTGTGAGCAGGAAAAATTGGACATATTTACATATTGTCTTAATTAAGCTTAAAGCTAGCTTAATTACAACATTTTTATTTAAAGAAAGAAAGAGAAAGCTCAAATATAAAAGTGGACGTGACAGTAGGCGCATTTAAATGAAATCGTTTATAGAAACAAACTCTGAAAATCTCAGAAGGAGAACACCATTTCTTGCAACGTCCAAGAAAACCTTCCTAATCATTTTGTAGCATTTTTGGAAATTTCGAGAATGTGGTTATTCCATAGAAGCTGGTTGATAAAGCACCTACCAACAACTGCAAGTTTTTTGCAAAAACAAAAACTCACTCAAAAAAAGCGAGGCAGAAGGGATTAGTTTCGCTTTAGCGACAGAAATGCATCAAATTTCACGCAATGTTGTTGATTCCTCATTGAACCACGCTGTTGACGATCAGAATCTTATGAGCTTATCATATTTTGATGTTCCAGTTCCACATCCGAAGAGCAGCAATGTGAGTCTGGGAATAAATATGAGAAACTGGGAGTGTCAGACAATGAAGTGGATACTAAGTTTTGGCGAAAAGATTATTGATAAAAATAAAAAAAAGCTTGGAGGCAAAACAGAGCCCTGTGGTGCCCCTTCCTTTATTTTGTGTTTGTCCAAATGGTTGACAATTTGAGCGGGTGATGATTCCCCATTTTTAGGGATGGGCTCGAAAAATTCAGTTTTCCATCTACTCGGAAAGAGTGCAGAAGAATAGGACGGATAGAAAAAGCTTACGCAGTGATTTCGCGGTGTGGATGATCACCTATTCAAAACTAAGTCAGTCTCAGGGGATTTTGTATGTCAAGATTTTTGAGTACTCTTTTACCTGAGGGTCATCAGGCATCTTCTCAGATAACCCACCCCTGAATACATCAATAAAACTTCCAGATTTTTGCAGTGTATTCCAATCAGAAGTGCTTGCAATTTACGAGGCGGGATCAAGTCTTGCCATTTTTGAACTAATGAATAGAAACATCGAAATCTTCATTGGTAATTAGGCGGCACTTAAATCCATTGCTTCAATTGTCGAAAGATCTAAACTGGTAGACTGTTTACGTAACAAGTTAAAATTACCCAGTGCATCAAATGCAGTCGAGAAATCTATGGTCGAACATCTTTAAAAAAAAAAACAGACTTCCTTCTCAAACTAAGCAGACCTCCCCTTTGGTTGGAGTCCTAACGGTTCACATTTCAATGGGAATCCACATGCGCAGAATAGGCATCAGCTCATCTGACTTATGCAGTGGGTGTCAAGATGAAGAGGCGGAGGAAAGCTCTTATCACTTCCTTCGTGAATGCCCTAGCTTAGTAAGAACCAGGAAAAGAGCCCTCGGAGATAACTTCTGGTACGAACTTTTTGTTTGCTGCCTTTAGGTCATTGAAGAATTTTTTTTGCCTTCATTTTTTGTCGTACCTATATGATGATTTTGGCTCGTCAAAATCTTCAAGATTAATATATCTGTAATTGAAATGCTATATTTAGCATGATAACCAGTTAAGAATTTCAAATGAATTCAAACTAAAGGCAGTGAAGCAACAATCAGTTCGATTTTCACTTGATTTCAACAATTAAAAAAAAGTAAAAAATATTTTTGGCAGCCTAAATTACTGAAGACAAATTACAAAAAAATGAAAAATGTTACACAACTCCAGAAACTGCCTAACACACTCACACTCAATTAATGTCAATAGACTTACAACTATTTATTTGTTCAATGAGACCTCCAATAGGGTTGATTGTATGAAATTTTCAATTCACAAATAATAATTTTAAACTATTTAATATTAAAAAGACATCAACAGTCATAAAACCTTAATTGCAATTTAGCGAATGCAATGAGACCATTTTTTAATTTTTAAATTTGAATCCCCCAAAAAAAACCGAAACAAACATAACTGGACAAATACACCTGTCCTGAATATCAGTCCAAACTTGTGCTAAATAATTTCTCATTTCAACCACAAACAAAATTCCAAAAAAAATCATGTAAAACCAAAGACAATGAATATTGTTTAACGGAAAAATAACAAATTTTGTTTTTTTAACGTTATAGCTCCGAGAAAAATGTTAAAACAAACGTATTTATTAATTAAAATTCGCCAGCAAAACTGAGGCGAAAAATGTCTAATGAAGTTTACCAACACCATTGTTTAGAAAACGTGATTGGGCTACACCATCATCTTCATCAAAATAAAAACAAAAAATGATGACGATGACGGTTGGTGATACAATCGACGAAGACGACGATGACGGTCTGTCCTCATTATCTGTTTCATCGTCCTACTGTCTATGCTGACAGCTCGTCATAATTTTTCTTTATTTGTATGTTTTTTTTTTTTTTTTTTTAAATAATTTTTCCTGCTGTCTCCTGTTTTATTTTATTTTTTTTCTATATTGTCCATTCAACCACCAAGCAAGGACTCTTCGTTGTTCGTTCACTCGCCTAACAACTCAGCCATTGTCATCTCTGTTGTCTCTGTGTACATCATGCAGTTTATACATGTATATAGTATAGTTGAAAAGTTAATTTTCACACGGGCACAGCAATCATCATGTGTCGTCCTTAATTTTCGAACGCTTTCCGATACGGATGTCAAGGACTCTCAGACTTTTCTCCTCTATAAATATCGTTTTTGTGTGCAATCAGAAAAAGAAACAAAATAAAAAAAAAAAACAAAAATCTGCAACCAAACAGGACGAAGGATAACTATACAAAAATAAAATACACATTTTATCACTTCTTGGCAAGCAATGTCCTTGGTGTTTTCGAATCGAAGAGAGCAATTGCGGTGCTGCAGTGAAAAACGAAAAAGGTAAATAAATATACGACGACGGCTATAGCCACAGAGAGTAGGTAGCCACCCCCTATTTGAATTTACAACTGCATGTTTCCGTATTTCATTCGTATTTATTAACAACATCGAAACTGCGAAATAAATACCATAATTACACACAATTAAATGGCATGATTTACAGTAAACAATTAAAATTGTCTCTTGTACGCTACAATGTCCCGAACAAGAGGCAAATAACACACTTTTTTACATAGCCTATTCTTTTGGTGTAGGTACGATGGTAGGTTTTCTCTTTTCCAAAAAAAAAAAAAAAAAGCAATCAAAGAAAAAACAAGTATACGCCACCGTGTACATCTAACTTTGGCTCTAACAAACAAAGTCTTTTGCGCTCGCTTTAATTCCAAATTTACAATTGTACGGCATTGTAGTACCTACTTTTGTAAAAGTATGCCTTTTTCATTCACTTTTTTGTTTCGTGCTGGCCAAAAAAGGACTAACAACGGCGCGGCGGTGGCAGACGGTGGCGGCGGCAGTGCTGGTGTTGGAAGAAGGATGCTAACAACAAAGACAAACTGGCGAAGAAAAGTTGGCACTTTAGTGCGGTGCTTTATGAGTTAAATTTAAATGGAATTTTCGGAATCTTCTTGAGCGAGAGGGAGGGAAGTACGCAGAGGAGGTAAAACTTTCACAAAAACACAAAAGGAAATGAACAGACCGAAAATATACACTCGTAGGTACTTAAAGGATGTTGCATGCAAGTAGTATTAACCAAAAAACTACGCAACTTATACTTTATGTTAGAAAAAATAAATCGAACCACATTCTCTTGTTTATTTAGATTGATGTTTACCCTATTGATGATATTAGAGTAAAATGCACGACTTGGCTTCAGGCTCGTAATTGTTCGTATACTTCAAAAAGCCATAGCTTTAGCTGTAAATAAACTGAGGCATTTGCTTTTCTTTTTTAAATATGAATTTATGAAAATTTGAATTGAAATTGAAGCTTTAAAATAAGTTCAAGAAATTAGACCTCGACCAAAATCAAAATTGAAGTTGTCTTATCGTCTCATTAATAAAATATTAATCTGTGTTACAAATCAACAAACAAATTCAATATACACTTGAATAAAAAATAAAGGATGAAAAGCAGAAAATTCATATGCATGTACGGCTAACTGAATGTGTGTATATAGAAAGTCATCGATAACTTTTTCTCTGTGTAAAATACTTTCATCTATTTTCGTACGTTAAATCTGTTCATTGTTCAAAAAGAGTAAGAAAACAGATTTTTTGGTTTGGAAACATTTTTGAAAGTGTTTGAGAACGAAGAGAGAATACTATCGGTTCACTGTGGCGTATGTGGAACATTAAATGAGTGTGTGAATAAAATGAAATTTTATTTATTTTTCTTTTTTCAATATTCCATTGGCTTGCAACTTCTACTGAGTAGGGTTATGTGTAAGGTATTCGATTGTTAAAAAAAAAGTATACCGAAAGTGGTTAAGTGGAGTAGGCTTTATAGTATCAGCAGAGAATTTCCGAGAATTATTAAAGCCACTTTGAATTTAAAAGTCCATAGTTGCAAATGGACATCAAAATTGGTCTTTTATGGATATTTTTATAAATACACAGTTTCAAATTCAAACAATACCTAGAGGAAGTAGTTTCATTGAGATACTTCAAAAATATTAAAACATTTAAGCATGAGACAGATTAGCGTGACAGATTGATTTTTATTCATATGTAATTTAAATTTTTGTTTCAAAATAATTCTAAGTTAGTTTAAAACTTTTCTGTGTAAGCTAAAGAGATATTGCAGAAGATGCAGAAAATATGAAATATTGAGAGTCCATATTTTCAGCATCTCTTTAAAAATGTTTGAAAAATATTATTTTTGTTTCACGAAGATTGGGACATTTTATCATGAAATGGGAAGTTCCTCTATGTATTTAATCTGAAGCCTTCACAATGTGTTCACAATTATTATCGATTTAAGTAATGAGTTTATAAAGGGTGATCCAAAATTCACGGAAGAGGTAATTTATAGGTAGATCGAAAACTTGGCTTTGTGATTAAAATTTTGAATTTTGTTTATTGAATTATAAAGCTTACAGTATAACAGCATACCGTTGCATGGAATGTAATACAATACCAGGTAAGTGCCCTCATGTTGGTTATTGTGTTTCAATAGTGAGCACCATCAATAATTTATTGTTATTGCTTAACCAGCTTCATTCCCGAAAATAATGGTCCGATTCCGATGATGTCTACAGTCTAAAATCCGCACCGAACACAGGTTGTGCATGTAATTATTTCTCAATAGTCATTTCTGAATTTTTTGAACTCCAAATAATGCAATTTTGACATTTAACAAACCCATCAAAATGAGTCTTCTTGCTGAAAATGATTTCATTATCAATCAAAAATCACTGCCAAAAGCATTCACTGTTTTAAAATGTTGCTTAACAATAAAAACGCACGGTTTTTTGTGTAGCACTACATTTTTAATAACCCTCAACTGTCAGCTGTCATGCTTTATTTTGTCTTTCGTTGACAACACTAAAACCGCACAAATGGCGCGAAATTTAAACATCAGGTTTCCAATTATGACACATTTCTGATACTTAAATTTTCTTCCAATTTTCAAAATTGAGCAATTTCCAGCCATTCTTGCCACATATTTATTTTTTTTCTAATTTTTGTCGTCTAGTAAATCTTGGTGAAAGGTAAGTTCGTTTTTTTTTTTTTTTGACTTCCTATATTAGGAGTGTTTTTTTCTTCTAATTTATCTGAGCGTAGACAAAAATTAATTTACAAAAAACAACATTAACTGATTCTGTAATGAACTCGTTGATTTTGATAGCTATCAAGGCTTATGTCTTAAGCCTGTACAAAATGTGAATATTTATTAAGGCTTTTGTTCATAACTTTAACATATATTCTACCCATCAGTGTCTTATGAAATGCAAAGGAAATAAGACTTGATAAACATCCAGGCTAACGATAAGCTGTATAGTTGAGTTGCTATAGTATTGTATTAGTTATGTTGCTTTAAATTCAATAGAAAATACTTTCAATATTCGTAGTTCACCTATGTTTGTTTTATATTATTTAATTGTTTTCTAAGACCATATATCGGATTTTTCAATAAAAGCGCTACAAAAGTTTTTTTAAATAAAACAAAAACGGTTTTGGATATCAATGAAACTCTTTATTAATGTGAAGGTACGTTCAATGCCATTATGTATGGAACTCGATTTCTTTTGCATGACCACCACAGGCACGCTTGCAGAAGTCCAGACGCTGAACACAATTTCCGACGGTTTTCAAGCATAAATCGGGCGATACTGCTGCAATTTCACGTTCGATATTCGTACGAAGTTCATCAATCGTCACTGGCTTGTTGGCATAGACCATAGACTTTACGTAGCCCCACAGGAAATGGTCTAACGGCGTCAAATCGCACTACCGAGGCGGCCAAGCGACTGGACCATTTCGTGAGATAACACGTTCTCCAAACTTGATCATCAAGGAAGAAGTACGGCCCAATGACGCCGCAGGCCCATAAACCACACCAAACCGTAATTTTTTCGGGATGCAATGATGACTCATGGAGTACGTGTGGATTGCTGCCTGACGAATTCCGCATATTTTGTTTATTGACGAAGCCATTCAGCCAGAAATGAGCCTCATCGCTGAAGATGATTTTTCGATGAAAATCCGAATCATTTTCAAGTTGTTGCTCAGCCCAATTCACGAACATACGAAGCTTCTGGTGGTGAAGCGGCTTCAGTTCTTGCGTCAATTTAATCTTGTAAGGATGTAGGCCAAGATCTTTTTGCAAAATTCGCCACAACGACGTCACAGAGATGCCCAACGCTTGAGAACGACGAATGAGAGACAGATTTGGGCTTTCTGCAACTGAAGCCTCAGTGGCAGCAATATTCTCGACACTACGGGCACTTCTTTGTCTCACTGGCACGGAAACATTTTGTACTGTGCCTGTGGATTCAAATTTTTCCACTAGACGCTCAATTGTTGATCTGCTAGGATGATTATGAGGACCATAAATTGGACGTAGCGCTCTTAAGGTTGAGGCCACTGACTCCGAATTTCGGTATTAAATTTTAATAATTTTGACTCGTTGTTGGCTCGTATATCTTTCCATCATAAAATGGCAAACCTTACTGAAGAGAAATGTCAAAAGACTGGCAAGAAATATGGCGTCGTTTGCTGTCCCTGTTGCTCTACTTTTGTAGCGTCCCTGTTGAAAAACCCTTTAGATTAGGAGAAAAAAAAACACTCATTATACATATACATACATATTTACTATACCTATGGAAAGTTGAATTCTTATAAAAACTTTAGATTTTTATCAAACTTGACACTGCGATGATATAGAAAGACAAATTGGTCTCGCAATTTCCATCTGTCTGTTCGGCTACAGCCAAAAGGGATGGGTTAATTCTTTCAAACTTAGCGTGCCTAGTGTTTTTTTGGAATCCCCCAATACGTTTTTAGTGTCAAAAATAAGGCTAGGTACAAATTTGCCATATACAATTTACTAGCCAGTAAGGAAAATCTTATTTTGCTCAAAATCGACTCCACAGATTGTTGGATGCTTTTTAGTACAATAATAGTTCCGAAAAATGGTAATTAATGGCACCTCCCATAGAATCATTTGTTTGATTTTCTTGAAAATGGTTTAAATTTGTATAACTTCTTTTATCGAGAGTGATTTAAAAATTTTCAAGAATAATTTTCAGAAAAAGTATTATTTTGGAATTTTTTTTTCTCGAAAACGACTCTTACAATTGCTCTGAAAAAAGTGTCATGTATGTATTTATGTATTTGTGCAACACAGTGCTATATTGTTTTATTCTATGAACTTCTATAATCTACTTTGAACTTAACTATGTTTTAGCAAGAGACATAAAATATAAGCCCCCATAATAACGATATTTCTTTTAAAATCAGATACAAATTTCATATGTGTGAAGTTAGTGTCACGATTTTTGATTTTCGTAAAAAAAAAAATTGTGCTGCAATGTGCCCAATTGGTGCTGCCATTGACCAAGCGTCAATTAGACATTTTAGACAATGTCTACCCGAATCATTCAACGACAAAACAATATCCAGAAAGTATTTTTCATGCAAAACATACATACAAATGCATTACATAACATAACAAGACAATCTTCAAAAATCTAGGAACTTGATTTCTTTTATATTTAATGCCCTTCTTACTATCAATATCAATTTTTTTGCTTTGCTTGATTCACTCACGCTATGAATCAAAACGTAAACGCTATGCACACACTCAATACTCAAACCTTTTTCATTTACATTCAACACGAAGTATGAGTACCAACGATTGGAATACTTACGAGTAAAGCCGAAGACAGTGTCTTCGTTTTCAACGAAACTATGGTAAGAAAAAACGTATTGTATATTTGTAAAGGGTCCGCCATATAACGTTTTTTTTTCAACTAGTGCTTATTTCGTGAATGGTAATACTTAGCTCATGTCTGATTTGACAAATAATAAATTTATTCTTCCGCTGAACGAATATGGTTTTGTATACGCTTCGCTAAGTAGGCCTGCGATCGACTTAGAGAAGATGCCGATTTTGCCAAAAAATCATCTTTTCAGATGAAGCTCATTTTGATCTTGGCGGGTAGTAAAGAAGCAAAATTGTCGCATTTGGGGCACAGAAAACCCGCACGCATACATTGAAGAGCCGATACACCCAAAACGAGTCACTATTTGGTGCGGATTTTGGTCCAGATGCATAATTGGGCCATTTTTCTTCGAAAATGAGCAAGGAGTGGCCGTTACAGTCAATGGCGATCGTTATCGGGCCATGTTGAACGAATTTTTGTTCACAAAAATTGAAGAGGAGGATATTGGCAACATTTTGTTTCAACTGGACGGCCGGCGGCGCTACGTGCCACACAGCCGAAGCTACACTCGATGTTTTGCCCCATTTTCAAAAAAAAAGAAGTTATTTGGCGGACCCTTTACATTCAAGATTTTATTCACGCGAGATTGAAAATTAGTATTTCAATATTTTTTTGCATTCCAATTTTTTTTCATACGGCATAACTTTATAACTTAATGATTCTTTGTGCTTCAATTATTATACTAACTTTTTTTTTACATGGTGTCATTTTTTATAATACCCCATACTCAAAAATTAAAAATAAGGCAATTTCGATAAGGTAGAATGAATTATTTTTCATTTCACTTGTGTTTGATTTATTTTTGTTTTAACTTGTCTTCTGCTATTTGGCATTTTAAAATTAAGAATTTCGATAGAAGCATAGTATCAACATTAGAATTCAGACCTTATGGAATTCAACCATCAATTTCTATTTATTGAAAAATAACTTGTGCTTATTGGTATTCCAGAATATGAAAGTCTTCTTCCTCAATTTATTCCAATACAAATATTTCCAAATTTCTTAGTTCTCCTACCAATCATAGCAATGAAAATAGCTTTAGCGTACAAATTAACCCAAATAGAAACAAGAAAATCACCACCTCAGATCCCCGTGATTCGCAGGAAACTTTGATTGCAAACCTCCCTCCTAAGAGCGGACCATTTGAATTGTTTTATAAATGGCCACCAATATGTCCACAAACACCATTATCATTGGTAAGAACAAAAAAAACACTCTTATTCTAAATAAATATGCGCCAAAGGGGTGGTATAGGTGGTAGGCGGCGGGCAGGACTATTCAACCATTGAAAATAATGCCCAACGGAAGGACGTTAAATAAAATATATTGCAGGACTAAGCTGAAAACCAAAACTCCACATACACTTCATCCATCGAAAAAGTCCTAAATCAGTCCACCGAAAGTCCAAAAGAGAAGAGTGTGCGGACTGGGAGGAGGAGGAGAATAGCACGGAGAGGCCATATTAGAGGAAAGAAAAAGAAAACTGGCGTCAAGGACCCTTCAATGACCGAATTAAGTGTAAGGCTTTGAAGTCACTTTTACACGTCTCACGAAAATGTTTTCCCAAAACAGTCGAACACTACTCAAACCACTGCCACTGGCAAAACACAGAAGGCAACAGCTAGAAAGAGTCAGAGTGAGATAGAAGTGAACGACAAATTTACCTGCATGGCTACTCTACAAATCGTACGTTGGGAAACGTAACACAAATAGCATCCGGTTCCGGTCTTAACAACATGACACTTTTAAGCAATGTCATAAAAATAGCCTAAATGTCAACTTTGTCAGTTCGGTCACTTAAGCTTTGCTGGGCTTTAGAGTGTTGTTTGGGTGTTTGGTTGTCAGTATTTGGCGTTTAGTATCGTTTTGTTTTCTTATTTCCTTCTTCGAGGCAAATGTCTTTCAGGCTACTCTGTTTCTTCACACACCCACCGCGGGCACCTGCTTCGAAGGAACAACTTGAGTCCTTCCGCTGCAACATTGCGCATATACGCAATTGACCGAAATTTATTTCCCTCGAAGCTAGCAAGTTCATAAATTCCAGTTAAATTCATGCAGCAGCTTCAGACCATCCGTGTCGCAAAGTTGGTTGGTTTTGGTGTTGGTGTTGGTGGTGTGGCCATAAGGTCCTTTTAATGTAAATGGACAAAGTTTAGTGACACCATCGAGAGACTTTTTCGTGGTGTTTTATACATTCAACACCACCCGCGCGCCCGCCGCCACGCCGACAGTAGACCGCGCAAGGGGAAATTAAAATTTTTCATTGAAGAACGAAATTAGGGGTTACGGTTAAGAGGGTTGTGAATTGAGATGCGGGGCAATTATACAAAAAAGCATATAGCTCGTAGCACAAATGAATAATGCTCGGGATGAAATGATTAGAATGGAATGCTGAGAGGTCATATTTCAATGAGAAAGTTTCTTCTTCTTTATAGTTGACTTAAAGTATTGCAATACACGTTTTGGTTGGTTTTGCACAACTAACTTTTTCCCGAAAATGTAAATAATGCTTAAAATAGTTGGGCAAAGTTTATGACAATGTAAATTCGCCAGAGAATGCACACCCAGTTTTGTTTGTACGTAATCAAATGCAACTTAAATAAGTTTGTTTCTTTGTATTTAGCCGTTGGGCAATTTGAATAAAAGAAAGAGGTATAGAGACACCGTGTTTTTTTTTTCAAGCCCAGAGGGATTTGGTTTGAAAAAAAAAAATACATCGGGGATTAGCGCCACCATTACAGAAACAAAATGGAGTTTCCATACAAACTATCGATAACAAGTATGTGCAAATAATGCCAGTAGCACAGTTTTTCTTCGTGCTTAAGTTTAGCCCAAAGGGGATAACATAGTTGTTGTTGCATTTTACATGTAAATTACTCAATTTCCTCGGGGCTTGCAAAAAACACTCCTAATTTAAAAGCAAAATGGTGGGTCTGAAGGAGTCATAGATTTACTATTTTAAGATCGTTAAGAAAACAGAGTTGAGATTTTAATCAAATCGACATTACGATGATAAAGAACACGAACGCAGTGGGTATTGAACTGAACATACCCTAAGCGGACCAACGGAGTTGCGTGAGCGGTGTGACCACCCGAAAAAGGTAGTTAAAATCCTTAGAACCCGCGCAGCGGGCCACCCAAGGTACTATTGCGGAAATAAATTTCCTTTGTCTAAGTTCCAGACCTGCCTCCAGATTTTGTGTAATGGTTCCAGATCATCCTCCAGATCCACCTCCAGAACGCTTGTTTCAATAAAAATGGACCTTTGTCCAAATTCCAGAGTCATCTCCAAAACTTCCGGTTCCAGATCCACCTCCAGAACCTTTGTACCAGATCCAGAACCTTACCAAAATTCTGGCAAAAAAAGATTTTTTTTTAAATGTGTAAGTTAGTAAAAAAGACTTGTTTTCAAAAAAAAAAATTGTCCTTTGTCCAAGTTCCAGACCCACCCCCAGAACGTTTTTTCCGGTTCCAGATCCACCTCAAGAACCTTTGTCCCAGATCCAGAACCTCCGTCCCAGTTCCAGACCCAAGGCCAGACCCACCTCCAGAACCTCCCCCGTCAGACCCACTGCCGTTTACCGACTAGATCCGGACACCAGACCAAAGTCGTCGGCCCAGAAAAAATTGTAGGAAACTTCATTTTTCGTGATCTTCAAACAATCGAGGCTTAAATTCCTATGGGAAAGAAAAATTGTATGCGCTGTCGCATTGTAATATTTCCTGTGGGATTTTGTGATACGGGATTTTGTGATGCGGGCTTTCGTACCCAACCCCTAATAGATATCTCAACAGGGGATCTCTGGAATGAAAGTTGGGTCATAAAAATGAAAATCATGTTTTGGTCTTTACGAATGGGTCTAAGACAATGGAGGAGGAGTAGGGTCAAGCATCTACTCAGATAACCCAAACTCACCCATCAATCGATCAATAAAGATTCCAATTTTTTGCAGTCTCGTCCAAGCAGAAGTTCTGGCAGTTTGCGAAACCGCAAAACATCTTTTGCATGCGAAGTAGTGGATAGAAATATCGATATCTTCATTGATAGCCAGGCGGCAATCAAAGCCATTTCCTCAATTATCACGAAATCAAACCTGGTGGATAGTTGCAGAGTTACCTTAAGATTACTCAGCGTCACAAAATAAGTTACCCTAAGATGAGTCCCAGGACATCGTGATATACACGGAAAGCCAAACCGAACCATCGATACAAATGCCACTGGAGAAAAGTATGGAATCCACCAAACTTTCCTCAAAACTGCAAAAATGACAGATTGACATCAATTGATATTTGTCGGGTTTCTAGGAATGTATGGCCGAATATCTCCAGGAAAGAAAAAAGGAATACTTACTTAAGATAAACGTACTTAAATAGTATCTTCTAGTTGGAATCCTAACTAGTCACAACTCAATGGGAACCCATCACATGGGCAGAATGGGAATAAGTACATCTGACCTATGTAGAAGGTGTCAGGACGAGGGGGCGGAAGAGGACTCATCCCTCTTTCTTTGTTAATGCTCCAGACTAGCCAGAATAAGCAAAACTGCCCTTTAAGAATACTTTCTCGAAGAACTGGGACACATCTCGGGACACATTCGCGGTGGTTTAGGGAGGCACCTCATAACTCCTTACTTCTTTCCCTAGGGGAGCACAATGGATTCATTGAGATTAGAGTGAAATAGTTCGGGTTGCCATGCCATCACCCTTTCTTACCTAACCTAACCTGCTCATTTTTTTGGCTAAGAATATATACATGTACTCCCCAAAATTTTGCTATAGGGCTGAGCACGTGACGAGACTGTTGTAAGTTTTGTTTCGATTTCGTTAAAATCGCAAAATATCAGTAACGTCTCGATATCAAGCCCTTTCCTTTTTTTGTATTTTTGTAGAAGAAATATCGAATTTACATTGAAAAACTTCAACTGTCCTGCCAAGATCACATATACCAAAAACTACGGTTTTGGATGCTTTAAAGGTATTCCAAGATGTGACCAAAACGAGACCGAAACTTTTATCTTCTCGTGGCCAGCTCTAATGTTGGCTCTTGATTTATTTGTTTTTGAAAAAATGGATATTTTTAAGCTATTTTACCATTTGAATGTTCGACATATTTTTGAGGTCACCTTGACGAGTCTCTGCAATATTTCAAATCAATATTCAATTAAAAAAAAAAAAAAACTTATATAAAGCTTTGTGTCAACGTTTTTTTCCCATTAACGTTTTAATTTGCATCTCACTTCAATCATCCCTCCTTGCTTCCGCTCCAATTTCCTTCTTTCAACCTATAAAAAAGAATCACACAAAAAAAAACGTTCTCTTCAAACTTAAAAACATTCTCTCTAAGTCATTAATCATAAATTGGTTCTAAATCATAAAAAACAATCACCCACTTTATAACACTGCACTTTCACAAGTGTCTGCTTTTCAGACAGTTTTCTCGATCTCGATTACTCGACGTGCATTTATGTGTGTGTGTCCATAATAGAGTACCGTTTTGACACACCTATACTACTTATATATACCTATGCTATAACCCCTATATTTGCAAGTCCTTTTCTCTCAACAACAACAAAAACGGAGTCAAGTATTTTTGCGAATCATGCGTTGCTTATAAATCTAAGCATGAAGACGAAGAAGAAGCAGATTGTTTCAAACAACACACACAATCCGTTCCGTAGCCTAGGCTACTCGCCGCTTGGTCTCAATGTATATTTATTCTTCTATACAAAAAAAAAGATGAAAGAAACACAAAAAGAATCTGTTAAATACACTCACGCTTATAAGGTTGTGCTTCCTTAAGGTAGGTTAGCTTTGCTGCATTCCGAAAGTGCTCCTTTCCTCACAACTCAACACTGAACTGAAGGCAAAAAAATAAAAAAAATTAAAAATCTACATTCATACGAAGCGCTCTCAAAGTTTATTGTGTTTCGTAATTTTATTTACCACTCACTTTCAAAAGCGACAAAACTTTGTTCGCAAAAGTTTGAAGAAAAACTCAACGGCAAAGACATAGATACGAGTTTTATACAAAAGAATCTTATTCCTTCAGCCCAAACCATAACTCGAACCAACCCCCGCCCCGGTTTGCCCGCCTATTCGAGCGAGCTCTCTCACTCTCTATTTTATAGCTTCTTCTGCAATTTCTGCATTGCAATCCAATCCAATCCAAACCAATCCCATGCTGTGTTTTCTTTGCATGTTGCCAAGGATGCATGTAGACATCTAATCCTTTCAAATCAAATTACGAACACCAAACGTGTTTGTTTCGTTTATGTGTGCGGGGTTTTGCTTTTAATTTGTTCCTTACACCATTTTACGAACTTTTCCATGGCCGCTTGCAAATATTTTTCTGTGAGAGGGGGAAAAAGGCACGATAAGTTTTATTTTCTTAATAAACACCACCATTTTAAGCTACGGACCTGTTCAGACCTTTTGTTGCCTTCTGTAAAAGTTTCAAAATTCTAAACGAAATTATTAAAACATGACTTCGGTAGAGAATAATTGAATGGACTACATCAATATTCATAAATATTTTTGGAAATCTAGATAGAATTGTACGAAAAAATGACAAGGGACTAACCAAAGTCATGACAAGAAAATCAAATCCCATCACTATCGTAAAATGGACAAAATACAAAGTGTTTTTCTTAGACGTGTTGTTTTCAATCTGGCAATACTTTTGTCTAAGTTGGTATTTTTGACAGCTGTCACTTGATTTATGCTCAGTTTGGTTTGCCATTTCAAGAATTGAAGCGACCATCAAACTCGTCGCAAGTTCGGTGAATGGGCCGAAAACGAGATGGCCACCGATCCCGATTTTCACAAGAAAATTTTGTTCAGCTATGAAGCTAATTTTTGGTTGAATGGGTACGTTAATAAGCAAAATTTTCGTATTTGGAGTGATCATAATCCACAAGCCATTGTGGAGACGCGCGCCGCCGCGCCGTTAGATCCTCAAAAAGTCACTGTTTGGTGTGCTCTATGGCAGAGGGAATCATTGGGCCATATTTCTACAAAAATGGGTGCGATTTAACACCGCTGGACTATTTTTTGTGGGGTTATATGAAGTCGCTTGTCTACGCAAATAAGCCCGAGACGATTGACGCCTTGGAAGAGAATATTCAGTGCGTTATTGCTGACATTCGGCCCCAATTGCTGCAAAAAGTGGTCGAAAATTGAGCCTCTCGGCTGGAATTAATTCTCGAGCAAGCTGCGGCGGCCACTTGCCCGAAACCATTTTTAAAACATAAAGGCGAACCCTTTTCTTTATAATTAAGCTGAATTCTTGGCCATAACATTAAATCATATGCGTTTTATTTCTTCTTGAAAACCACGCGTCTAAAAAAAAACCCCTTTACCATCACTAACCATTGAGCTTTGTGGAAAGCATGCAACACAAACATTTAAATCAGCCACACTAAAATAAATTTCAATAAAAAAATAAAATAATTTATATATTTTGATATATTTGAAACTCAAATATGTAATTGTATTTTGTACGTTTCCATACAAACTATAGAAATGAATAATTCGTGCCAGTTACACAACACAGTTTTTATCGGGACGAGAGTTAATTCCCGAAAATTATGTGGAGTTAGCTAAGTCCATCTATGGATTTAAGTTGTTTTTGTATTCATGCGTATAAATCACTTAGCTCCGAAGTCATTTTTTCACAAAGTTTTAATCGGGCTTTCGGGTTTATTTTAAATAAAATTGTATACAATATATACATTTTAATACACAACATTGTATTACATTACAAAAAACAGTACTCACTGAGATATTTTATACTTTACCATTCAATTTTTTAGAATTCAAGATGGCGGCCATACCAAGGGAGGAATACTAGGTTGCAGTGTTCTGGCGACTCTCTTTAGCAATACCGTCAAAATTTCAATGGGTGCCGTTTTAGCGAAAGCTCAATTTACAATTTGGTAAGCTCAATAGTGTATAAAATCAAAATATTCTTAAATATTTTTATGTATGAACAAAAAAAATCGTACTATAAATTATTGTTTTTCGGGGTACGGAAACGCTCGCACACAAGCGTTCATAAAACGCTCTCAGCTCATATTTTGCCTACGAGCGTAAGCAGTGTTGTCAACGTGTGGTTGTCAACGCTCATGAGCAATGGTGATCATAATAGGTTTTCCTTTATCCAATACAATATACAACATTGCGTTTATGAATTGGCTTCCTTTTTTGTTCTTTTTTGTACGGAACTAGAATAAAGGCGGTGAAAGGTAAAAATAGCTAACAAAATACACTTTTGTGTATTGGCAGAGCAAATCTGTTAGCAAGTGTTTCAATATTGCGCGAAATGCAATAATTGTTTGTATTAAAAAAAAAGTGTACTTTTTTCTGCACTTACTGAGATTTTCGTTTGGTCAGACGATTTACAATATGCAACCCCTTTGCATTCCTTGCTCGTAGGTACATAGCAGGACTACCTACCTACAGTGCTACAGTAGATCGCACTTCTTAGAAATATGATCATAAAAAAAATCAGTTTTAGAAACAAAGGCTTTAGTTTTTTGAAAGTTAGCTAAAGGTTTGATCTCATATTTGTTCGTAATGGATATCTTCTGAGTATGGTTGGTAGCACAAGTGATTTGTTTTCATTTTTTTCTTATAATTGGAATGTGTGCGTACAAGTGTATACAGTAGAATATGCTTATTAGGAATATGGTCATAGGAAAATCCGGAATTATAGCATTGAAAAATCAGTTTTTTCGAAGTTTCTTATAAGTAGTATGTTCTGTTTAATTATTTTTTTGCGCGCGCAAAATGTACAAAATGGGGTTTTCCAATACAGTATCTGTCATACGTGCGCAGTCTTCACAGTAATAACAAAACTGAGAACAAAACTTTCAAACAAATCTCTTGTTAATGTTATCCTCTGTAAATTAAATTTCAATTCAATAAAAACATCAGCGTTTTTTCACTTGAGCGTTTTGCCATCGTAAAGGGTGATTTTTTAGCTGGTTTGGTTTTGGCAACACTGGTTTTGACAGCTGACGTGTGTTTAGTACCTTGTGTCACTGTCAAACAGCTTCAGTTTGGTTTGCAATTTAACCATGGATCGTCTTACAAATGAACAACGCTTGCAAATTATTGAATTTTACTATCAAAATTCGTGCTCGGTTCGAAATGTTCATCGCGCACTGCTTGTGTTCAGCGATGAGGCTCATTTTTGGTTGAATGGGTACGTAAATAAGCAAAATTGCCGCATTTGGAGTGAAGATCAGCCAGAAGCATTGCAACAGCTACCAATGCATCCCGAAAAAGCCACTGTTTGGTGCGGTTTATGGGCCGGCGGCATTATTGGGCCATATTTCTTCAAAGATGATGCGAATCGCAGCGTTACTGTCAATGGTGAACGCTACCGAGCGATGATAACAAACTTTTTTTTGCCCGAAATGGAAGTTCTTGACTTGCATGATATGTGGTTTCAACAAGACGGTGCCACATGCCACACAGCACGCGAAACAATGGCGCAATTGCGAGGCGAGTTTGGTGAACAGTTAATTTCACGTTTCGGGCCGGTCAATTGGCCGCCTAGATCGTGCGATTTGACACCATTAGATTATTTTTTGTGGGGGTATGTCAAGGCTAATGTCTATAGGGAAGCCAACATCCATGCATTCATTCGTGAGATACCGGCCGATATGTGTGAAAGAGTATGCCAAAATTGGACTCAGCGGATGGGCTACCTGAGACGCAGCCGCGGTCAACATTTGCATGAAATTATCTTTAAACATTAAATTGCAAGGTTCAAACTATCGATTCAAATAAATATTTCATTCATTTTTTCGAATTTTTTGTGTTTTTTTTTTAAAAAAAGTTCTAAACCTCTTAAAAAATCACCCATTAGATATTGAAAACGTTTATAAATCGAACGCTCGCGAACTCGAGCCAAACTTAATGTCCTCACACTTGATGGCTCATGGGCAAGCGTATCTGGTTAGCGCTCATTTGAAAAAGAACGCTCACAAGCCGCTCATGAGCGTGTGTTTCCAAACTCTTTTTTACGATTCATAGGTACTACATAATGTATGATGCATATGGCAAGTTATGCAATCGTAAAGACAAAAAAACCGAACTCGAGATTTTGATGAAACTTGACATTACGATAATAGGAAAGACGAAAAACGGGGTCTTGCAATTCCGTCTATTTGTCTGTCGATTTTATTTAAACTTGGTACCATGTGTTTTCGGACATTCCTCCGAAGGGTTTTTTAATTTTGTGTTTGACCAAAAAAAGCGGTTCCTTTCAAACAACATTTTTTCACCAAAGATTAAAATCTTGTTTTCCCAAAATCGGCTACATAGATTTAAAAAAAAAAAACTTCAGTAAATTTTAAAGCTGCTTTTTAGTAAAAAAAAATGATTAAGCTAATTTCGGTCAATTTTTTTTATAAAGAATAATAATAATAACGGCATTTTTGATTTTCGACTCTCCATTATTGATTATCCGACTAACCGATTAAAATAAAATTGTGTATACCGACGCTTCTATCAAGTTGAAATAATATTACATATAAAAATTTTCAAAACAATATATTTTTTAATTTTTAAAAAAATATTTCAAAATAATTTTTTGAAACACTCGATATTTCAAAATGGGTGGATGATTTTTTTGTATTATATTAATTCAAAAATTCCTAAAATTGGAGTACCTACTAATTTTTTTTCTTAAAAAAAATAATTACATATTTTTAAAACTGCTCCAGCTATTTTAAAAATTGTTTTGTCATGAATTAATATATATTTTTGTATGCATTCAGATAGTGTACATCGCGTTTTGTTCAAAACAGTTTTCGAAATATTTTAATCTATTTATTTCAAATTCCTGGCTTCTCATATGATTCGAAAAATGGCAGGGATCTCATCTGACAAAAAGAGCTTTCCTCCTTATTCGTAGTCTGGGCCGGTTTGGGTTGGGGGCATTATTCGCGATATTAAATAATTTTTCGTTTATCTTTTATCTATGATGGGAATTGACGGGTGGGGACTGAACTTGTCCATTGAGCCACTTTTGGAAAGAGAGGCTCGATTCGACTACGGCGCACACCCTAGCAAATTGGCGGGGTGTTGCAGTTAGACCGTGACCGAATAACACACGGACAGGCGGTCTGAAAGACATGGCAATATTTATGGAATTGACGGCATGTACGAGTAAAGTCCGCCATGATGAAAAATCACTTTTGGATTTTGGTTCGAGAGAATTTGTGGTGTTAAAAGCTTTTCAACGAAAAATTATTTGGATTCGAAATCGAGTTTTCTTACCTTCAGAGTAGAGTGTGAAAAATTCCCAGGTCGGGGGATTAGTGAAGAAAATAGTGGAGCTATTTTCTGGTTTTGTGCAGGAGGAAAAGTCTTGGTCAGAGGCGATCAATAGGAGAGGAGGTATAGCCAGTGGGGCATAAAAGAAAGAGGAGTGATGATCCTGAGGAAAAGCTAAGTATTTGGTTGTTGGCTTTGTCCAGAACTTAGTGTTAAAGTTGATTATTTTCAATATTATTATAAAAAAACACGCAAAGTTAAGTGTTAATCAATAACAATATCACTGAACAACAATATAAAAAAATATTACGCATACAAAAAAACCTTACTCAACTTTCCTTTTTGCTTTTTCCGTCCAAGCACTTCTTCCTATTAGACGAATGACGTCACCACTTCACAATAACAAATTATTCCAAATTCCAATGCCACCAACAACGGGATGGGGTAAAGCACCTTTTTACCTATGAAGATAAAAAAAACTCCAAGTAAAATTTCTTTAAATAAAAAAGGACAAAACAAAACACTTTCCTTAACCAAACACAATGCACCACAGACACAATATGATTTAAAACAATTTTCCAGCTTCAATAATATAATTTACACGCATGTATTGGTGCAAAACGGTGCTTTATTGTTCATTTTTTTGTCAGTACAAACGATATAAACTAATATCCATTGAAAATAATAATAATAATAGGCCATTGATGAAAATAAGCATTAATGTTTTATCAATATTGAAAATCAAGAATCATGGGGGTGTACGGAAAATACATTAATTACATAAAAAGGACCATACTTTGTTTAAAAGTCGTCACATGGTCAAAAGAACTTAAAAATTTAATAGGCGTATTGGGCTTAAATAGTACTAAAATAAGCTTTTCGGTTTTAAATACCTAAACTACTTCTATTTCCCCTGCAAAATCACCCTTCTTTTAAAGATGCTTTGATTCTTCGTTCTTTAGGTAGAGGAAACATTTTTACTAAAGTTTTATGGTGGTAAGAACCTTATTTTAATCTGTATACGTATCCTTAAACGAAACTTAAATATTTAAATTTAACTTTAAAGCTTATTTACTCCTTTTTCGCCCGCCTTAAATGTGTTTCTCGGAACAGGATGTTTTGGAAAGTTTAAATGATATTGATACAACAAAAAAAGCAGGCTTTGATCAGATTCCTCCCATTCTTTTATCCAAATGTTCAACTTCCCTATGTTATGTTTTATCCCGTATTTTTAATACATCTCTTTCAACTAGTGTTTTTCTGAAAGAATGGAAAATATCTTTTATAGATCCTATATATAAAAGTGGTCTTAAACATTTAGTAAAGAATTATAGACTTATTTCCAAACTTTCAGCAGTACCTAAACTTTTCGAGAAAATGGTTACTGAAAGACTTTACTTTTTTGTTAAGGAATCTTTATCCCCGTGTCAACATGGTTTCTTAAAAGGTAAATCAACTTGCACAAATTTAACCCTTTTTACAAATTTCTGTAGTAATTAAATGGAAAGTGGTAAGCAAGTTGATGTCCTTTATACCGATTTTATACCATTTTTCATGGTCTTCTCTTACAAAAATTAACAAGGTTGGGATTTAATAAAGTTTTCATTAAATGGTTAAGGTCATATTTATCCGATAGAAAGCAATGTGTAAAGATAGATGGCTGCTCTTCAAATATTATGGAAGTCGTATCTGGACTTCCACAAGGAAGTCATTTGGGCCCACTTCTTTTAATTATATTCACTAATGACTTACCTGCTGTACTACGATATTGCAACTGCTTAATGTACGCAGATGCTGTCAAAATTTTCCTTTCAACATCTTCAATTGCAGATTGTTCATTTCTTCAGCTGGAAATATCCAATGGACATATCCAATGTTTTAAAATGGTGTAGCTACAATCATCTGGAATTGAACTATTCAAAATGTAAAATTTTCAGCGCAACAAGATCTTTATCTCTTATAAACTTTGACTACAAATTCGATGATTTTAAACTTCTTAGAGTCAATACTATTAATGATCTTGGAGAGCTTTTCGGTTCTAAACTTGACTTTAGATTACACATAGACTATGTTGTTTCTAGAGACAATTCCTTGTTAGGGTTTTTAAAACGAAACTCAAACGATTTTAAGGATGCTTACACGTTAAAGACCTTATTCATGTCTTTAGTATTACCCGTTCTAGAATATTGTTGTGTTGTTTGGTCACCATTCTATGAAAATAATATTTTGCGAATAGAAAGAATTCAAAAAAGATTTACCACTTATGCCTTAAGAAAGCTTAAATGGGTTGAATCCTTACCGGATTATAAGTCTAGATGCTCTTTTATAGATTAAAAAACGCTTAAATGTCGCAGGCAAGCTCAATGCATTGTTTTTGTTAAGGATATTTTGGATAATCGAATATCTTCTATGGAATTGCTTTCCCTTATTCCTTTCTATGTTCCTGCACGTATGCTTCGCAACAGAAGTGAATTATTTTACATTGCTCTTCATAGGACAAATTACGGGTTAAATGAACCTATAACACTTTCTTTAAAACTTTTTAATTATGTATGCAATGAAATCGACCTATGTATGAATAGGGATCTATTTAAGAATAAAATACTTCAGCTATGTAATTGATTATGTTTTTTTTTTTTTTTCTTTATTTGCTGTAATTAATATTGTTTTTGCATTTAACTGTTATATGTACCCCAAACTATATTGATTTCAATATATCGTTTACTTTGTATAATTATTGTAATCAGCAGACCTTTAAATCAATTGATGATGAAAGAATAAATAAATAAATAAATAAATGGAATAAATGCGAAGCAAAATTTTAAAGAAAAATCTGCACTTGTACCCTAACAAAATTTCAGTTGGTCTAAAAACTCGATGCTGGTGATTCAGAATAACGTTTAGAGCTGTTTACATTGGCACAGGAAGGTCTTATTTGGCCTACCCTATGTAATGGGTGATTTTTTAAGAGGTTTAGAACTTTTAAAAAAAAAAAAAACACAAAAAATTCGAAAAAATGAATGAAATATTTATTTGAATCGATAGTTTGAACCTTGCAATTTAATGTTTAAAGATAATTTCATGCAAATGTTGACCGCGGCTGCGTCTCAGGTAGCCCATCCGCTGAGTCCAATTTTGGCATACTCTTTCACACATATCGGCCGGTATCTCACGAATGAATGCATGGATGTTGGCTTCCAGTGCGTCAATCGAAGCGGGCTTGTCCCTATAGACATTAGCCTTGACATACCCCCACAAAAAATAATCTAATGGTGTCAAATCGCACGATCTAGGCGGCCAATTGACCGGCCCGAAACGTGAAATTAACTGTTCACCAAACTCGCCTCGCAATTGCGCCATTGTTTCGCGTGCTGTGTGGCATGTGGCACCGTCTTGTTGAAACCACATATCATGCAAGTCAAGAACTTCCATTTCGGGCAAAAAAAAGTTTGTTATCATCGCTCGGTAGCGTTCACCATTGACAGTAACGCTGCGATTCGCATCATCTTTGAAGAAATAGGCCCAATAATGCCGCCGGCCCATAAACCGCACCAAACAGTGGCTTTTTCGGGATGCATTGGTAGCTGTTGCAATGCTTCTGGCTGATCTTCACTCCAAATGCGGCAATTTTGCTTATTTACGTACCCATTCAACCAAAAATGAGCCTCATCGCTGAAGACAATTTTTCGATAAAAAAGCGGATCCTCGGCCAGCTTTCCAAGAGCCCATTCACCAAAAATTCGGCGTTGTGGTAGGTCGACTGGCTTTAGTTCTTGCACCAGCTGTATCTTAAAAGGCTTTACGCCCAAATCCTTCCGCAAAATTTTCCACGTAGTGCTGTAACAAAGGCCTAACTGCTGGGAACGGCGCCGAATCGACATTTCGCGGTCTTCTGTCACACTAGCTGATACGGCCGCAATATTTTCTTCACTACGCACAGTACGTAAACGTGTTGGTGGTTTAATGTCCAACAAAGTAAATTTGGTGCGAAATTTGGTCACAATCTTCCGAATAGACTGCTCAGAAGGTCGAACCGAGCACGAATTTTGATAGTAAAATTCAATACTTTGCAAGCGTTGTTCATTTGTAAGACGATCCATGGTTAAATTGCAAACCAAACTGAAGCTGTTTGACAGTGACACAAGGTACTAAACACACGTCAGCTGTCAAAACCAGTGTTGCCAAAACCAAACCAGCTAAAAAATCACCCTTTATAAGTGGTTACTTTGAATTTAAATGTGTTCAAGTTTTATTTCACGTAATGGGTCTTAATTGATGAGTTAATTGATGGGTTACTTAATTACCCCTTGAACCCCCACTACGAGCTGTCTTGTTTGTAATCCTCTACCCCCCAGTTTGTTTAATGAAATTTTTTATTTTCTTGAATCTTTTGTTCCTGTTATTAGTTTTGTATTTGATGTTGCCTTAACGTCGACAATGTTATTCTCTTTCTAACACCTTCTGTCGGCCACCCATGTTATCCTTCACCTAATGAATTTTCTGTGGTGGTTTTAGGGGGTGTGATGAAAGGTTTCTAAATTTAGATCTGAAAATGAGCTCTCATAGAGAAGGGATAACGATACGGCTTGATTAACAAGATCAAAAGCATCATCATAAGATTTATCCTCGTCGCCGTCGTTAGCGACAGTGGTATTATAGCGGTGCAATTTTCTAAAGTTGGTACTTATGTCCATCATTTAGCTATATTTGCAACTCGTTTACCTTTAGATGTGTAGCAAAATCCTTTAGAGAGGGACACATTCTTTTATCATTATCGGATTTGTGTGAAGGTGTTAATGTTGCTTGCATCAGGACTCAGGAGATATGGAACGAGAGAGAGAGAGAGAGAAAGAGTAGAATATTTGCAGGAGGGGTATTGGGTGGAGATGGGTCGACTGAGATAGAAGTTTGAAGAGAACGATGACGTTGATGTAGGATCTTCATTTGCACTTTAGTTTTTTTTTTATACATATTTTTGTCTTTCATGTGAATTTCTTTTGTGTTTTTTGAGAAAAGAGGCCATATGCAACGCAATTGAAATAAAATAGGAAGTCGCCTCGGATAGCCTTAAGGGATGCGACATTTTTTTTTTCTTATTTTTTTTTATTCAAATGAAAATAGGATGAGAGGATAAAAATATGCGTTGAAATTGTGTAGAAAATTTAGAGAATTTCATTTGGGTGTTTTTGTGTTTATTGTTTTTCTCTATGATGACTAGAAAATTATTCACGTTAGGAAACGTAAATTAGAACTTCTTGTTCGCATCTTTTAGGGGTTTAATATTAATTGAGTAGAAAATCATTCTAGGTAATGAAAAGGATTTAAAAAAAAATAAAATAGGAGCTAAATTGTACAAAAATAAAACAAAACTGGTTATTGGGAACAGCAAATTCATGACTGAAAATACGCACGAGCTTGTATAAATCGTTATTAGATTTGATGGAGTGTTGTAAAGAAAATTTAAAATTGTTGTTTTCCAAAATATAAGTGATGGCTTCATTAAAACCCCTCTAGATACATTTAAATCAAAATCATTTTCCATATACATGGCAATGCGAGAAAAAGCTAAATTTATTGCTGAACACGAAACTTAACTATTTTTGCTCAGCTGAAACGCTTATGTGCTAATTTTTCTTCCATATGTAAACTGTCATATAAGTTCCTTTGTATAAACTTAAACTCATTTAAGTTTCATCTCAGCAAATGCCTTAAATAGAACTTGATAACACGAATGAGGATTTCGTCATCTCCCAAGTTTCATCAAATGAAGACGTGGAAAAAGATCTGGATTTCATCAGAGCAGAGGCAGCTTTCCAATGGCGGTCAGTTAGTTTTGATGAGGTTCTGGTCTTCTGATTGGTAGCATACTAACAATTGATGAGTTGATACTAAAACAATTAGTAGATTTTAATGCACCTAATAGCTTTAGATTGGCAAGTACTACGCCCCTGGTGGCTTTCAGATCAGCATTAAAAGCCCCTAGTAGCTTTTTGAACCAACGCCCTTGGTGGCAATTATTAATCAAGCTAAGGTTTGAGATATCAACAGGTACCAATGCTCATGCTGGCAATCAGGAAATTCTAAATTTCGAACTAAAGACCCCTTAGCACGGGTGAGGGAAGCCTAAAGAACGAAATGGTTGAACAAGCTAAAAGACCGAAACAACTGTACTCTTCACTTCAGCAATGGAAGCGAAACTGATTCTATAATCAAGTTTACTATTGCCATATATGACTTGAGCATGACCAAAAGTTTGATTTTCATATATTCGAGTAGATCCTCAAATGACATTTCCTGGTAAAAGAGAGTGTGAACTCCATAATGATTAATGAAAATAACAATTTGTGTGATGTCAGGCGTTGCGTTGATTGTGAATTGTGTCGGGTTGAAACACAATGGACGTTCTCCTGATGAAGTGATGGGTGGAGGGTGGTGGAGTTCGGTGGAGGACCGTAGCGTGGAACTCTTCGTTACAATATTTCGCCTTTCTACAATAAGAAGGGTTTTTTTCTCATCGTAAAAGATTTCCGAAAGTTTGGCGACCGATTAGTTGTTCCTATGGCAAATTTCACGTCAGGCTACTTCATCAACTTTTCATCGTGGACATCCAGGCACAGAAAATATGAAGTCGAGAAATTGAGACCTACGTAGGAAATTGTTCAAACTCCCAATCCGTTGCAAAATCTCAAGTGAAATGCAAACTGCAGTCAGGGTCAACTCCAAAAGGACCAATTTTCAGTCTTACGGGCAAACTGAAAGATTAGTGGATACCTTTAAACGGTCCTTGGAAAAGGTAAGGGAGGAGCAGGTAACTCCGTAACATGCACTACAACAATTCTTCAGTATGTATCGAACGGCTCCAAGTCGAAACAAACGAAATGGATTGTCGCCAGTTGAGGTGATGTATGGCAGGAAAGTCAGAACTACGCTTGATCTGCTAGATGACCCTAAGGATTCTTTGCGGCAATCGAGAAATGAAAAACAAGAGTTGCCGTTCAACCAACACCATGGTCTAAATTTCGAAGCCTACGACCTAGAGATACAGTTTTGTTAAAAATATATCGTCTTAACAAAAGCCACTGGGAACCAGGAACAGTTCCTGAACAAATGCATAAGGTAAACTACAATACTCTTATTCCTAGCATATCAAGACTTATTCAAGCGCACATCAACCAATGCCAGATCTAAGCCATCAGAGTCTCTAACACAGCGATCGCCTTCACCATTATCTACTTCTCTTCACACCCTATTGGAAGTAATTTCATTACCAATGCCATCGGCAAAGATCCTATGACTCATCTCTTGGTAGAAATAGAGGAGAACTTCCAGACTATTCACAATCAGACGCCACATCGCCGATTAACCAGACTTCTAAGAAAGTCTGACAGATACAGTCCTCAATGAACAGCAAGAGTTAAAGGAGGAGGTGTTTCATAAAGGAACAGTTTGAGCTTCTCTTTGAACAGTGTTGTGCAGCTTATTAACCTTATTGGGTGGGGTACGGAATATCACAGCCGAATTGCAAAGAAGAAGAATTTTCTTTGGGAAACCAAGAATTTATACCGAATTGGTATGAGATCAAGAGTTCTAATTGAACGAGTTAAGCATAGACCCTTTTATACAGGTGTGTTGGTTAACGCATTTAAAGTAAAATAAAACAAGTAGCATCAATGTCCTCATCTTGAAAAGGTCTTCCAGATGGAAACCACAATAAGATTTAGAGAAAGAAGAGATGTGTCCATATCTTTTGAGTCCAAAAATATATCTTGCAATAGTGTTGTAGGCCACGTTAAGTTACAATTGCAACAAATCTCACACCCAAAGAGCATAATAGGAATGAGAAGTGTTTTACCCATAATTATCCCCGTTTTTGGTGGTGTGACTTTTTGTGTTGCCTATAGCATGCGAAGACCTCCCGAATTCTTACATAATGCCCATCTGATGTAGTTATCCCAAGTCAGCGTTTTATTAAATGTAACGCCTAGATTTTGTTCGGAATGAACAAATTCAATATTTTTTTTATCTATAAATACTTTTGGAAAGTATGAAGTATTAAGCGCTTTCCTGGAAATAACTAAGAATTTTGACTGGATTTAAAGAGATGCAATTTACTAGGGATCAGAATGAGATCCTTTACAGATCCTTGTTCATCTCGTATGCAGGCAATGTTTTCTACAAAGCCCAAGGGAAAACTCTTTAGAGTCTGCACTTGGTCAGCATACATATTAACCGAGGAACCTACATCTGGGTAGGTCATTTATATACAATGAGAAGAATAAAGGCCCAAGTGTCGAGCCTTTTGGAACACCTGAACGAAGTGCGAGAAAGTCTGATACGGAGTTGTTACTAGCCACTGCCTAAAATCGATGATATTAATAAGGCGCTAACAGCTTTGTGGAAGATGTTGAAAAATTGAATTGATTTATAAGTTTACTGCTCAGAACATTGTGATTAATCGTATTAAACGCGTTGGAGAAAGATAAGGAATGCTATTTTATCACTGTCTACCACTTGCCTGATTTCTTCTGTTACTTTTGGAAATGCTGTTGTTCAACTATAATTTGGATGCAAACCAGATTGATTGTCACAAAGCAAGTTAAATCTACGTAATTGATAGCTCGTCAACCTTTCAAGAACCTTGGAAATAAAAGATTAAATAGCAATCGGTTTAAATTCACGGTTTTAGGAACTATTTAGTATTATTTTGAAACTCCGGTCATGAAAATTGTATTTAATAAGTGTGTTAAGAATTTTATTATATAAGGAAGAATAACTTGAACAAATTTGGACTTATCTCATAATACCTCGCTGAGTTAGATTTATTAGTTAAGATGCTTTCTAAAATATCCGTATCATAAGCAAGCTGTACAGCAAAAACTAAAGGGGAAGAAGACAAATTATCAGAAAGATTCACGGCTGAATCTTCGTTAAAAATGATCAGAAAGTCATCACTGTTGTCATAGATATTCAGTTCACCATCAACATTTGGGGTTTCATCCCCAATGCGAAAAGGTTAGTCAACTAATTACAATCAAAATTATTGCTTTGTTGGTTAAATTGTTTTCCCACTCCAATTTCCTTTAGATTTTTCCACAGCTTAAGCTTAGCCTTAGCTCAATATCGGCTTAACGACTGGAATTTGTATAGTGACCTACAAATAACTACGATCAAGGTCAAGCTAAACCTACAATAGTATGTTGCCGTTCACAATATTCCAGATTCTACCTTATTCCCTGTTTCATACAAACATTCCGTCATTTCCAGACGATAAATCATTTTTCTCTACAAAAATAATAATAATAATAGATAATGTTTTCTAAAAATACCAAATAAGCAGTTCTATTAATAAAACATCGACACTATTGCTCAATGGAGGGCGACACACAAAAGGAGAATGAAATACATACTTTCGGAATGAGACAGAGAGAACACAAAATAAAGAAATAGGTTTCAACAATTCAAATCCAAACTGGTTTTCTAGTTTGAATTAGGATTTTATCTCCGTCAAATTTGTATTTCTGTGTGGCTTGTCGTGTAGGGTTACCAACATGAGCAATTTATTGACAATTGGCGTCTGCAATTATTGATTTTTATCCCGATTTTAATTACCTAGATGTATGTAATTTGTATGACTTCTTTGGGCTTATTTAACAACATTATGGCAAGGTTCATGCATCCATATAGCAAAGGAATTATTCAAATAGTGGGTGTAATCGCAAATGTACTGCTAGTTTCACTGTGAAGTGCTGTTTTGTCAAAAACCAGGCAAGGTGTCAATTTATCCTAAATTTGGTTTAGAATAATAAACTTCATATTTAGAGCCTTACTGCAAGTTGTTGAGATAAGGACTGTCCTGTTAACTTCTCATTGAAGTCGTCGATGCATTGTAAATTTTTTTATATGAGGACTTTTTGGGCAATTTTTTTTTGAGCCTTCTTTGAAATCGATAGCTTGCTTAGTTGTAAAAAAAAAAACTGTATGTATTGCTTACTTCAAAGTGAAATCTTCTTTTTATTATAAAAAAATATATTAGCAAAAACTTTAACATTTTTTTTTTAAGTTTAAAAATAATAAATTAGAATACTATAAATATTTAAAAATATTATTTTTAAATTCAAAGTCTTGTATATATGGGAATTAAATATATACATATAAGTTAGGTAAAAGTTTCTGTCGACGGAGAGTCGACTCACTTAGGCCAAATTTTGGCCCGTTGTGATGCCAGTTGGATCTAGGAAATCTTTTCCCTACTCGTTAAACCATTTTGAGCTTCTTTTGAAGCATGTAAGACAACTTTTATATCAGTATGTGCCAGATCACTAGGATCGTTGTAGTAGAAGTCACCTATATCCATTCTACTTACTTGGGATGGAGCAGGACATGTGCAGAGTAGGTGAGGAATCCTTTCCTCTGCATCCATACAGCCGGACACTACTTGTTAAAGTGGTAAGTTCTTTAAGAAGCCATTTTGATAAATGGCGACGTTCCCTGGTGTGTGTGTGTAGGTTTGGAAAATCGATGTTTTCATATTCGATTGGAATCAAAATGGAGTAGAATTGTCGAAAAATCCAATCGAATATAACGCGACATAAGCTATCATCCTAAAATCCAAATCCCGCCTTGAAATATTTTTCGTTACAATTTTATTGTCAATAATTTTTGGTTTAAGTTAATGTGCTCAATTTGTTTAAAAATAGTTTTTGACTGAACAAGTTCGTAATTGAACAATTTAAACTAGTTGAAAGATGTGTTAAAAGAAGCAAATTGCAGACGATTAAGACATTGAGATTTGTTTTAAAAATTTATATTTTGTATAGGTATGAAAGATTTTGTAAATTTTTTTTTTTAGACCAATTTTAAGTATTTGTATGTGTAGTTAAAAAATTGAATTAAAAAAAAATCTTCATTTTCGAGATATCAAAAAATATTAAATTCCAAAAATATTTTTTTTAAAGTTTTGGGTAGGCAATATTATTTAAACTTATAACAAGTTTCTGTACAAAAAAATTAGATTTAATCGGTTAATCTGATAATGAACTGAAATATAACAGTTTAGTTTTTTGAGAGGCACCGTAAAGAATGGTAAAATTTAATAATGTTTAAAGGTAGATTGTACTAATTTTGACTTACAGATTTTTTTTTCAAATCGTAAGAGTCTTTTTTGAGCACAATAAAATTGTCCCCAACAATTTTTAAACATTTGTATGGGAGGTACCTACCGTTATGTTTGATTATAAGAATAATATATGTTTAATATCGTTTAGATGATACCCAAAAACTGCCTTTTGCCAAGTTTATTAAAAATAAATCATTTTTGAAATATTGAGTTTTCAACAAAAAAAAAAAAATTTCAAACTTTTTGTAAAAATATGTAATATTATTAAAAATGTATGAGTCATTCTTCAAAAAAAATTATCAAAATCATTTGAACCGCTTTCGATTAAAGCGGAAATAAAAAAATGGTACCCTATAAAGTGCCATTAATAACTCTTTTTCAGAACCATTTTTTTTTTTTTTTTGTTATGGCGTAACTAGGGTTCTGTTTTGATTTAGATGGAATCAAATATAAAACAGATATTATTATTATTTATTGTATTATTCATATTCGTTCTTTATTCCTTCAATTTCATTGAATTTTTGAACAACAACAACCGATCTTCCAACCTCTCCCCCTTTGATACGTAGATACTACGAATTGTAGTCTATCGAACAAGACAGCATACTTAAATGCGCTTAGAAAAATGTTGATGCTCCAAATGCATTTGATAAATAAACAACACATCTCGACCTGTGACGTCAGTGGTCATAAGCGGTGGAATGCGTAGTGTATACGACTTCTAAGACTGAGCAAATCTGCTAAGCGTCGGTTCGAATCCTATGGTGTGCTTGTAGAAAGTTTTTCGTAATAAAATTCGATTAAAAGCTCAGCACCACTAATAAGGAGCAGTGTTCCCAGTTCAAAAATTCCAAATCCAGTCAAATCTGACTTGTTAACTTGATTTGTTTCTTTCGAATCCAGTCAAAAAAAAAAAACAGTCAAATATGAAAATACAGTAGTGCCGCGATAATTCGAACTACCTAATTAAAACAAGTTTTTTTTCGGATTTTAGAGGGATTCACATTATTGGAACATTTTTTAGTTCTTACAAACTGATTGAAACAACTTTCGTATTCATTTATAACAACACAAAATAATTCCCTAAAGCACTGTTTCAACATTTATTAGGTTTAGAAAAAATACAAAATAGAATATTGATCATAAAACATCATAACAAAAGCATGGCAATGTAAAATGTTTCTACACAACTCGCAGGACACACTCTTTGGCCTACAATTGCATTAAAAAATTTGTAATATTTCTAGACAAAAGACGGTTAATTAAACATTCATATCGCACGCAAGACTAACAAGAGAAAAAAGAGAAATATAAAACTTTAACAAAAGAAATTCACATTTTAGAGATCGACAACTTCAGAAGTTCACATTCAAGAGATGACAATGTAAAGTTTTGGCGTTTCATATTTTTGAGAAATTCACATTATGGGTAATTCACATTATCGAGGGGCTACTGTAGGATTTTTTTTCTAACGAAAACAAAAATATATTTGATTAATATTGGATAGAACAACCATAACAAGCAGAAGTTCAAATCAAAATTTAACACAAAAAAAACTTTGCCAATGGCACTTGGCTGTACTGTTTGTTGTTGTTAACTCAGATATCTTGTCAGAAAGATTCAAAAATGGATGTGTTCGTTGATTTCACTGCATAATTACTCGTTTACACTTGGATAACACTGACCTGGAAGTATTTTTAAACATTTTTTTTTAAGTTCAGCTGCAAATTGAATTATTAAATCCAGTCAAAAAACAGTAAAAAAAAAAACAGTTGACTGGATCTGTTTTTCATTTCCAGCTAACGGCGATAAAATCCAGTCAAATTTGACTGGAAACCAGTAAAAATGGCAACACTGATAAGGAGACTCATGAAAGGCGGCTTGACACCCCTAGAAATAGCTATAACTCCAGCCAAACAAAAATATAACGAATTATAAATTAATTCGTCAACAATTGGTGGTAGCACCTTTACGTTGTTGTTCAAAAATTCAATATAAAGCCATCATTATACATACATTATGTATATTACTATTTTGTGTTGTGTTTATTGATGTGGTAAGAATTCGTAATATAAAATCTCAGGATTTTAAAATTACAAAACGATTGTTTTTTAGCAAGCATATCGATAACCCAATTGACATCTATTAAACGATTGTCACTCAAGCTGTTCATGGCTAAAGCTCTCATGCTGTTTTTTTTTAATAAATTTTATGTATAAAATGTAAGTAAGTAGAAAATGAACGCTTACTTGTTGCAGTGGATAGGGCAGTGTAACCGTAAACCTAAATACATTTCGAAACATATCCTTATCGCAATTTCCGATTGCATCAATTGCCCTCTTTGCCCCTGATTTTAATTTTTTTTTTTTTAATTTGTGAAACCGATTTTGAGGAAATAAAATATTTCTTTTTGGGTAAAAAAATTTGTACGACAGGTACAGCTATTTTTGGTCATAGAAGAAAAATTTAAAAAATGTGTGGGAGAATGTCCAGCCATGCCCAGCTGTTTGAAAAAAGCAGATGGCTCATGGACCAATTCTTGCAAGGAATCGCTAAATCTGCTACTAGATACTCATTTCCCCGGTAGCACTCAAATTGCTAATAACATTGACCATCTAAGGTCCGCAAATAGCTTTACTTATCCACAAGATCTAATCACAAGGGACAAACTACAATGGGCAATTAACAGCTTCGAACCATACAAATCCGCAGGACCAGACGGTATAATACCAGCCGAACTTCAAATGAACATAGACATCGTTCTACCAATTTTGGAGAAGCTTTTCAATAGCTGTTTAAACCTGCGTCACATTCCCTTGTCTTGGAGGGAGGTTAAAGTTGTATTTATTCCCAAAGCTGGCAAATGTTAACATGTAAACCCAAAAGATCTCAGACCTATCAGTCTGTCGTCATTCCTCCTTAAGACTTTTGAACGACTGATTGATATCCATCTTAGAACAAGCATTGACTCGAGGCTCCTGTCTACGGCCCAACATGCTTATTGCAAAGGGAAATCGGTAGACACTGCCCTACACACACTGGTTAGTACCATCGAATACTCCCTCCACCATAAGGAGTACACTATGGTTGCCTTTCTAGATATTGGAGGTGCTTTCAATAACGTCGATACATCTGCGATCGCATCTGCGCTGTCAGGTCTGAATGTGGATGTTCCGCTCGTCGAGTTGATTAATCAAATGCTGATGAGCAGGAGGATTAATTCAAGACTGGGCGGTTTTTCGACAAGAAGATCCGTCAGTGGAGGTACGCCGCAAGGCGGTGTTCTATCTCCCCTTCTTTGGAACTTGGTAGTAAATGCGCTGCTGACAAGCCTGGAAGCGGAGAGCTACAGAGTGATCGCCTATGCAGACGATGTTGCTATTGCTGTATCAGGAAAGCATCTCAACACCTTAAAAGAGCTCCTACAAAACGCTTTAAACAAGTTAATAAGATGGGCAGATCGCTGTGGACTGGGTGTTAACCCTCATAAGACAGATCTTGTCCTCTTCTCAAGGAAATACAAAATCCCTCACATAGACCCTCCGTCTATCAAAGGAATTCCACTCAAATTCTCAGACGAAGCCAAATATTTGGGCCTTATCTTAGATAAGAAGTTAAGTTGGAAGCCCAATATACAGGAAAGAGTCAAAAAAGCAACTGTTGCACTCTTTTCATGCAAAAAAGCCGTAGGGAACAAATGGGGTCTTAAACCCAGTATTACTCATTGGCTATACACCTCGGTTGTTAGACTGATTCTTACGTACGGTGTGACAGTATGGTGGACCGCTTTAGATAAAGCGACGAACTGCGAAAAACTAAGCAAGGTCCAACGGTCTGCCTCGCGTTGCATGGGTGGAGTACTTCGTACAACACCCTCTGCTGCATTAGATATTATGTTCTATTTAGCACCTCTCGATATATATGCTAAACAAACAGCTGCAAGCACAGCCATTCGTCTTAAAGCCTCCTCACAGTGGACAAATAATGATATTGGTCACTCCATTATTCTGAATTCTTTCGGAACAATTCCAAGTAACATTGATTACACCATCCCCCAGTTACAGTTCGATAAAAACTTCCAGGTCACCATACCCTCCAGATCTATCTGGGAGGATCGGGCATTTCTGGAAGATGAATCAATCCACTTCTATACGGATGGATCAAAAACTGATGACGGGGTTGGTGGAGGTGTGTACTCAGACAGGATGAATTTAAATCTCTCCTTTCGCCTTCCCAATCACTGTAGCGTGTTCCAGGCGGAACTTTTGGCGATAAAAGAAGTACTATCTTGGCTTAAAAGAAACGTGATATCTAACACAGATATCCGCATCTTCTCGGATAGCCAAGCCGCCATAAAATCCCTGGAATCTGTCTCTACCAACTCAATAACAGCCCTTAACTGTCGATCATCTCTCGTTGAGATGGCACAGCAGTTTAATTTTCACCTCTGCTGGGTGCCGGGCCATAGGGACATTCCAGGAAATTGCAGGGCTGACGAACTCGCCAGAAGTGGAACAATACTACCTATTTCACCAAATAGGTCAGATATAGGTATACCCATTGCTACATGTAAACTTACGCTGAAGCAGGATGCAATAGAGAAAAAAAACCTTAGGTGGAACAACATCTCCACCTGTATAGCGACAAAACAGATGTGGCCAAGGTTGGACCTGAAGCGCTCGAAGAGTTTAATATCTCTAAGCAGACTGCATTTCAGCTCCGTCATAGGTGTCATCACCGGTCACTGCTTGATAGGCAAGCACGCAACGAGGCTTGGAGTATTCTCAAATGATTTCTGCAGAAGCTGTATGGATGAAGAAGAGGAAGAATCGATTCCTCATCTCCTCTGCACTTGCCCTGCTCTATCCCAACGACGTAAACTCCATCCCGGAGAATACTACTTCAACGATCCTAATGATCTGGTAAATGTTGACATAATTGATCTCGCACGCTTCGTAAGGAGCTCTAAGTGGTTCAACGAATAGGAAGAAAAGTTTCAAGATTCCTGTGGTATCACAATGGACCAACTATGGTCTAAGTGTGTCTAGCCTTGCTCGACAGCCACCTTAACCTAACCTAACCTATGTCCAAAAAATCGCTAGGTACCAAGTTTAAAGAAAATCGACACATTAGTTTAGGCTGTAGCCGAACAGACAGACAGAGGACCAATTTTTTCGTCTCCACTGTCATCGTGAGCGTAATGTCAAGTTTGATAAAAATGAGTAAATTTTTTTTTGTCCGAATCCATTACATACCATATACATAGTAGATAGTACCTATATAAGTAAAAAGTAGTAACAATTATTGTGGTAGGTATGCTTGGTTTTAATTTAGATCAGGTATATTTTGTTGTAGCCATATTTATATAACATTCTTTTTAAAGCATGATTGCACAATTTAAAGAGCGACCCCTAATCTTTATTTTAAGAATTTATTGTGTTTCACTTAAAATCCTTATTAAGAAAAATTTCATCGACCCATTTTCAAAACATTCCATTTGCAATAAAATTAATTTTTTGTTTAAATAAAAATCAAAAAAAAATTATAATACAATATTATTTGATATTCCCAGGAGCTTGGGTGTAAAAAATTGATCGAAATCGGTCGAGGCGTTAGCGAGTAAGTCAGCAACCAGATTTTATATGAGACGCACCAGAAATTAAGAACGTTGGTTATTTTTACTTGCGTTATAGGTACTATATGGGAAGTTATGGATTCGTACAAAAAATCGAACTCGAACTTTACATTAGGATGATAGAGAAGTCAAAAAAAGTGGGTCTCGCAAAAACGTCCGTCTGTCTGTCTGTCGGTTCGACTACAGCCTAAACGGATGGGTCGATTTTCTTTAAACTTGGTACCTAGCGTTTTTTGGACATTCCCCCTACCCGTTTTTTTCTCTTTTTTTTCTTGGCCAAAAAGGAAAAACTTATTTTTCTCAAATCCAGCGCTACCGAATTTGTTTTTAAGATCTCAATAAATTTAAATCGTTATAAGTTGCCGTTTGATAAAAAAAATGGTTCCGAAAAATGGTTATTAATGGTACCTCCCAAAGAACCATTTTTTTGATTTTCGCTTTTCTCGAAAACGGTTAAACTGATTCTGATCAATTTTTTTATGAAAAAGTATTGACACATTCTAAATAATATTGTGTACCAAAATTTTCAAAAAAATATTTTTTAGATTTTTAAAAAAAGTTTTAATATTCTTTTTTGAAAACTCAATATTTCAAAAACGACTTCGTCGATTTTTATTAAACTTGGTACATAGCAATTTTTTAACTTTATCTAGAAGATTTTTGACAAAAATTATTCTAATACCCAAAAATAACGGTGCCTCCCATACAAATGTTAAAAAAACCGTTAAGAAAAATATTTTGTTTCTCAAAAACGACTCATACGATTTTCATAAATTTTTTTTTGTGAGTTAAAATTAGTACGATCTACCATTTAAAATTTTTAAAGTTTATATTTTACGTTTATTAACAGTACCTCTCATAGAACGGTTTCTTTGATTTTCGACTATCTCAATATCTGATCAACCGAATAAAATAAGATTTTTTATACAGAAGCTTGTAACAAATATAAATAAAAGTGCGTATCAAAATTTTCTAAAAGATGATTTTTGAATTTAAAAAAAAAAATCAAAATTATTTTTTGAAAATTCGATATTTCGAAAACTGGTAGGAGATTTTTTTGTGAAGTTCAATTTTTAACGCAACATTAATAAATGCTTTAAATTGGCGTACCAATTATTTTTCTCAAAAATGTTAACGAAATTTTATATATAAAAAATTAATTAATTTTAAAACCGCTCCTACGATTTTCAAATTTTTTTTCTCATAAATAAAGATTTATATAAGAAATCAGATGGTGTACATCGCGTTGGGTTAAAACGGATTCAAAGTATTTTAATCAATTTCTTTCTAATTTTGTTGATTTAAAACAATTTACCAGTTTAAATAGTATAATTTCCTTTTATGCATATTGCATATGTGCAACACTAGGCTATATTGTTAATTTTGTATACTCACATAATACCACCTGAAACTAAACTAAGATTTGGCAAATGGATACAATATATACTCCTATAGCTAATTTATTTCAGACTATAGAACCACAATGTGATCGTGCATAAGAGCAAGTTCGTGCGACCCAGTCGTGCATATTTTTTTATTACATATCTGTATAAATAGTCCAAAGACAATTTTTTTTTGAAACTATATATTAAGTTTGTTTAAATGAAAAAAACTCAATCTCGCTTACTCAACCTTATACACATGTATTTATGTCAAGTTTAAAGAAAATAGCTTCCCCAGTCTACGATGAACCTAAATCAAGGGTCAACCAGACAGGCATACAGACCTACAAGTACACCGTAGCACAAACATGCAGACAAGTAGTTTGACACAGAATCATCTTTACGTTAGATTTTGGCAACCGTGGTTTACATAAAAAATCATGTCAATTTTTATGCTGGTCTAACTGACATTTTGTTTTTTGTGCTAAATATAACTTCGTACATTACATAGCTAAGCATAGATTATATTTAAAAAATGAAAAAAAATATTTCAAGAACCCTGGTAACCCTATCTGAGTGCTGAGAGTCCATGTAGGCGATGTAAGGTACAAGATCACACAAGGCAAAAATAGTTTCATCGAATTGGTTTGCACACAGACAGACTCATCAATGTTTGTTACCTATACACCCAACCTGCCAAGCCCAACACAACCAAACAGTGTGACATTGTCGTGTTTTCAAGTGCACGTTACAAATAAATCATAAAGAAGCAAAACTGCGTCAGTGTGTCAAGTTCGTTTCTAATTGTTAGGTAGGCCGTTCGTTGCTGATGTTGCTGTTGCTGTTGCCTCTTGGAGCGGTTTCTTCCACCGCTACTGCGCCGCCGCTGTATAAGCTTCCAACTCAGATGGTTCGGTTGGAGCAATTGTCGTTATCGTGATCGTGATGGTGCGGTGGTGGAGATCGGAGGGTGAATATATCAGCTCCACCGACACGGATCTGCGATCGTGCGTGGAAAAAACATGAACAAACTATGGAGATGGAGAAGTATCCAGGAGACTAGATATATAGATATGCAGCGCATGCCCCATGAATGGAGCTTTTTTCCGATCGCAGCACACACACATTTAAAGGCATCTTTAGAAGTGGGAAGGTGTTTATAGCCCATATGTCAGTTTGCATTTGTGTTAGAGCTCGGGGTAAATGAACTTCCGGTTCGACGATGGAATTTCCATTCCGATGGCGATGATCTCTTGCCATATTTCTTATTCGACTTTGGCTTCGGCTTCGACTTCGACTTCATCGTGGTCTTTTAGGTATCTTTTGGATTTCTTCGCTTTGGCCGGTTTTGCTTTTGGCTTTCTTTTTTATATGTGGCAGCGGCACATGCAGAAGAAGAAGAGAAACAAGATTCAACACGCGAATTGGTTGGTATCTTAACTTCTTCCCCGTCCATCGACTCAGTGCCGCGCGCCGCCACGCCACCGTCCGTCATGGTTTTTTTGAGTTTCAGGGTACTTTCAGTATTTTGTCTTTAATTGAAATTTTGTCCCCCTTCGTCTTGGTGAGGTATTTTTTTTTTTCCATTTTTCAAAACAGCTGTTGGGCAACGGCTCAACGGGAAATTGTAACAAATACACTGGTAATTCTATAGAATTTTAATTTCATGTTAGTTTAGTATGGAATTTTATTTTTTTCTTTTCTTTCGCATAAAAGAGCGATTTTTGTGACATTTTTGTTTAAATTTAAACTTAAAGTTGTTTCGAAAGCATTTGTATGCTTAAAACAGGTTGCTTTCTTATTTTTCGGAGGAAAGGAGACAGCTTATTTTTTGATGGAATTTGATATAGAGCAATGTTTTTGATGAGTGTATTTGAATGAGGTAGGTATGTAGGTAAGGTAGGCAAGGCATACATACATAGGTACCTATTTAAAAAAAAAAAAAAAACGAAAAAGGTAGGCTTAGGCAAATTAGTTTAAATTTTTATATGTGGATATGATTTGCTTGTGATGTGTTGGGATTTGAGGAATGTTTGGAATTTTAAAGTGAGAGTTCCATGATTTGAATATGGATTTTTGATTTTATGAATGAAATAAAAAAAATAATAAAAAATGGCTTTCTATGTATAGGTAGGCAATGACAGAATGAGGAAGGAATTTTCTAGAAAATTTTATTTTTTTAAACTTGAATACATCTAAATGTGGGATATCGGCTTATTCATAATAAGGCAGGGAGACTTAGGCGCCGAAAAATGAAAGCGAATTTTTGTAGGAGGCAAAACACAACAATTTTCTTCCCCCGCGTTTAATTGTGAAGTACCTATAACTTTCTGAAAAAATTACTTAAAATAAAAAAAAATAATTAATTTTACAATAACTTTTCTGAAGCATCCCTTATTTGTTCTTCGTCAAAAATCCAGCAGGTTGTTCGAACTAAACTCCTGATTACTGACGGCTGGTGTTTTGTTTGTATGAATTATGTAAGTACATTAATCTATTTTTTTCATAATTACATAATACATAGTAGGTAGGTATATGGTTCATACGAATTTAATCTTCCTGGGACGTACTATGTAGTACGTAACACGATTGAAAAGTGATCATTTTTTGTTCGTGCTTATAATAAATTATGTAAAGAAAGTGGTAACGAAGCTTGAAACTCGTTTTAAAATTTGCTAAAACATATTTTTAAAAAAGTTTAAATCTCAAAATAAGGCTTCAGCTTTTGGTCTTATGTAGAACACCATGTTTTATCTTTGTAATTATATATAGATACACAGTAGGGTGAAGCGTCAATGTATGGAGAAAAAAAAGTTGTTGTATCAGTTTCGAATACCTTCAGTTTGTTGCGTTTATATATGATTTGAATAATTTGACATTAAAAAAAAAACAATTTTGTATAAAGTTTTTAGCCTTCTACCTTACCTCAAAGTTTTGACTTTTTGGAAAGAGGGTGTTTTTTTTTACTAAAGTAAAGATTAGTCCACAAGTTTGAAATACCGTTATAAAGGGTTTTCCAATAAGAGGTGTTATTTTGATATTCAAAGAAAAATGGCATTTTTTGAGATAAATGATCGGATGTTTATTTCATTATAAAGAGGAAGGTATGCCGTTAATAATGGAACACAACATCAGCCAAATGGCCGCCACAACCACGCTTACAGGACCATATCCTTTTCATGAAATTTTCCATAACAAATCGCCCCAGATGCGACAGTTTTGCTTGTTGACGTAGCCTCCGAGGTGGAAATGGGCCTCATCAGTCAAGATGATTTTTCGATGAAATTCCGGATCATTTTCATGCATTTCTAGGACCCAATCAGCAAAAACACGACGTTGTTGATGATTAGCCGGCTTGAGTTCTTGTGTTAACTGAACTTTACAAGCCTTAAGACCCAAGTCTTTATGCAAAATACGGTGTAATGACGTTTGTGGAATGCCTAATTCCAAAGAACGACGAGGAATGGACAAACCTGGGTTTTCTTCAACACTTTGGGCTACAACAGCAATATTCTCAGTTGTTCTTGAGCGACGTGCACGGGTTTTATTCTTCACATCACTAACTTGTCCCAACAGCTCGAATTTGTCCACCAATTTCTGTATTGCGGTCCGACAAGGTGCTTCACGACGACCCAAAAATGTTTTAGTTTTACGAACCGTCTCTGCCAAATTTTCACCATTTTTATAGTGAATTTTAATAATTTCAATGCGTTGTTGAAGCGTGTATCGTTCCATTTTTATTAATGGCGTAGTTTCTACTTGTCAAATGTCAAAAAATGACAGCTTCAAAAGTGACAGCTACCGAAATAGCGGGCTATTCAAAACAACACCTCTTATTGGAAAACCCTTTACTTTATAATGGGTGATTTTTTAAGAGGTTTAGAACTTTTTTAAAAAAAAAAAACACAAAAAATTCGAAAAAATGAATGAAATATTTATTTGAATCGATAGTTTGAACCTTGCAATTTAATGTTTAAAGATAATTTCATGCAAATGTTGACCGCGGCTGCGTCTTAGGTAGCCCATCCGCTGAGTCCAATTTTGGCATACTCTTTCACACATATCGGCCGGTATCTCACGAATGAATGCATGGATGTTGGCTTCCAGTGCGTCAATCGAAGCGGGCTTGTCCCTATAGACATTAGCCTTGACATACCCCCACAAAAAATAATCTAATGGTGTCAAATCGCACGATCTAGGCGGCCAATTGACCGGCCCGAAACGTGAAATTAACTGTTCACCAAACTCGCCTCGCAATTGCGCCATTGTTTCGCGTGCTGTGTGGCATGTGGCACCGTCTTGTTGAAACCACATATCATGCAAGTCAAGAACTTCCATTTCGGGCAAAAAAAAGTTTGTTATCATCGCTCGGTAGCGATTCGCATCATCTTTGAAGAAATATGGCCCAATAATGCCGCCGGCCCATAAACCGCACCAAACAGTGGCTTTTTCGGGATGCATTGGTAGCTGTTGCAATGCTTCTGGCTGATCTTCACTCCAAATGCGGCAATTTTGCTTATTTACGTACCCATTCAACCAAAAATGAGCCTCATCGCTGAACACAAGCAGCGCGCGATGAACATTTCGAACGGAGCACGAATTTTGATAGTAAAATTCAATAATTTGCAAGCGTTGTTCATTTGTAAGACGATCCATGGTTAAATTGCAAACCAAACTGAAGCTGTTTGACAGTGACACAAGGTACTAAACACACGTCAGCTGTCAAAACCAGTGTTGCCAAAACCAAACCAGCTAAAAAATCACCCGTTATATTTACTTTTTTACATTGTATTTTTTCTTTGTGTGGAAAAATGGCAATATATTTTGAGAATGTATTGGCCTTCACACCAGCTACTGTGAATTAAGCTTTCGTCACCGTTTTCACAAAGCGCTCAACATCTTGAGTGTGACAAGGATTGTTTGGAAATGACATGTCAATTTCAAATTTGTATGTAGAAATTCTTCCACATCCTAATCACTCATTCTTTCTAAAAATTGGGGTGATTTCACTTCTGACTGGGTCCAAATTATTAAATCAAGATAATCATTTGCTTTAAATTTTAATTTTGGCAGTTAAAATATTCTAGCTGAAGCTCCAAGTCGATGTTTTATCTTAACCGAGATTATTCTTCTTAATCGGAGTTATCTGATATGTTGTCTTGCAGCGTTTAGCATTGCCATCAAAATTGTTTCTCAGTGTGCAAAATAAGAATTGCGTTGAAAAACGGGGTCTATTATTTCTCTTACAATGGAACTAAAACATCTTGAAAAATGTATTAACTCGGAAACATGATTTAATTAGCAGTTGTTAACCACACACTCTAGTGCCTCAACAAGCTCTCTGAACACCCATTGAATCACGCGCGAGCCGAAGGAAGGCGAGAAAACACGTCCTCCTTCTTTAAAGACTAAAATTTAACTCATTTACTTCTTAACTATTTTTACAAATCTTATAGGGCCCATACACCACACATGCCTGCATGGCCAAATAAAAGAATGCACAATCACGCTTCAACATACACTACTCATGCAAACTGTACAATATTTAGTCGTGTGTTCATCGCTGAGTTGACTACTTCTTAATATTTCAAGCTTGACTGAGCAAATGTAGCACACACACCACACATGCTTGCATGCACAAACAAGAAAATATCAAATTTTTTTGAAATCACTCATGCCGCATGCACAACCACACATTCAACACCATACACTCGCAGTTTGCATGCGCAATCACTCTATTGCGCATGCAGGCATGTGTGGTGTATGGGCCCTATTACACCTAGCTTACAAATACAATTACACTTTTTAACCTATCTTATCTCTAGTTTCATTTAATCCTAAACTAACAATAAGGATTGGAAAGTGGATAACGACGATGATATCCGACGCATCCCTTGTTCATAACATAATGCTAACAGATGTGAGTCATTAACTACAATCTGCGAGATCATTTACTGTTATATGATAAAATTCAACGCGGAACAGCGTCGCCATCCACTTTGATCTTTATATCGGGTTTTTGCAATAAGAGCGCTACAAAAGTTTTTTTTTAAATAAAACAAAAACGGTTTTGGATATCAATGAAATTCTTGTGAAAGTACGTTCGATGCCATAATGTATGGAACTCGATTTCTTTTGCATGGCCACCACGGGCAAGCTTGCAGAAGTCTAGACGGTGAACCCAATTTTCGACGGTTTTCAAGCATAAATCGGCCGATACTGCTGCAATTTCACGTTCGATACTCGTACGAAGTTCATCAATGGTCGCTGGCTTGTTGGCATAGACCAAAGACTTGACGTAGCCCCACAGGAAATAGTCTAACGGCGTCAAATCGCACGACCGAGGCGGCCAAGCGACTGGACCATTTTGTGAGATAACACGTTCTCCAAACTTGGTTTCCAATAAATTGATTGTGACATTCGCTGTGTGGCTTGTGGCGCCGTCCTGTTGGAACCACATGTCCTCCAAGTCCATATCATCCAATTGGGGCCAAAAATATTCGATACGGCCCAATGACGCCGCCGGCCCATAAACCTTATTTTTTTCGGGATGCAATGATGACTCATGGAGTACGTGTGGATTGCTGCCTGACCAATACCGCATATTTTGTTTATTGTTGAACACATTCAGCCAGAAATGAGCCTCATTGCTGAAGATGATTTTTCGATGAAAATCCGAATCATTTTCAAGTTGTTGCTCAGCCCAATTCACGAACATATGACGCTTCTGGTGGTCAAGCGGCTTCAGTTCTTGCGTCAATTTAATCTTGTAAGGATGTAGGCCAAGATCTTTTTGCGAAATTCGCTACAATGACGTCACAGAGATGCCCAACGCTTGAGAACGACGTGTAAGAGACACATTTGGGCTTTCTGCAACTGAAGCCTCAGCGGCAGCAATATTCACGACACTACGGGCACTTCTTTGTCTCACTGGCACGAGAACATTTTGTACTGTGCCTGTAGATTCAAATTGTTCCACTAGACGCCAATTGTTGATCTGCTAGGACGATTATGACGACCATAAATTGGACGTAGCGCTCTTAACGTTGAGGCCACTGACATCGAATTTCGGTAGTGAATTTTAATAATTTCGACTCGTTGTTGGCTCGTATATCTTTCCATCATTAAATGGCAAACCTTACTGATGAGAAATGTCAAAAGAACGGCAAGAAACATGGCGTCGTTTGCTGTCCCTGTTGCTCTACTTTTGTAGCGTCCCTGTTGAAAAACCCTTTATATACACAAACATTTCTACTGTCATAAAGTTCTAGATAACATAATAGTGCCATTTTCCCTGGGTTGCTGTTGGAGATATCTCTAGGGCAGGATCCTTTGCTAATAGCGTTGAACATTTCAAACAAATATTTTTGATTAGTACTTCGAGAGTCTTATATATATTTGGTTAAAGTATGTTGATTCCCTAGTATTGGTGAAAACCTTATATTAGAGAGATCAGCACAATTTTGCAATGCCTTTCTAATGGGTCCTGAATAAAGCTGAGGTCCCAATGTAGCTGCATCCAATTGAATAAATAATTGACGCAGTGGCTCAACGTTCTCCCCAAGTTAAACTCCATGAGCCAGACAACCCCACTTTTCCAACCAACAACACACAATTTACTTAAATCAAGGTGCCTGTCCAAAAGAAAAGAACCTATCGAATCTGCTATATTTTTCCCTGTTCTAGAGGATGTGGTAAGATGTCCTAGTTAGTATGACACCGGTTCTGTGATTAGTGAAATATCCTCCTTTACTTGGATCACTTTATCAAAACTTTGACCTTGTTTTTCAAAAATGTTGGTTTTGTCTTTTCTTCCATCAAAATAAATGCTTGAAAGACATTCTTCAGTTTGCAGGAGCTCACGTTACCGTTTCCTGGCCTTACGAACTACGAACATTTTTTTCCGTGTTCTTTATAATCATCGTAATATCATATTTGATTGAAAACTCGAGTTCGATTTTTTTACGAGTCCGTTTCCTATTCCAATTTATTAAGTTTCCTACTAGCCGGAGTGACAGAGTTTTAGCTTAAAAATCTGAATATTTTTTGATATAATTCAAGCTTTTTGTAGTTGGGTGATGTTCAAAAAAAAAAAAAATGGGCTATAAAGCTACTGAAATCTGATTTTTTTTGTGTGGGTTTATGCGGTTTGCCTGATTTTCTATGAAAGACCTTGGCCTCTAAAATCGAAAATGAAGTCCAATGGATTAAGTTCCATTTATCTGCCCCAATGATGAGTCTTTTTCAATATCCATGCTTCGTCCATTCTACATCAGCAAAGCGCTACTGGGTCCAATCTAATACTGCCTCTAAAATGTGTTTATCAATTATGAACTCGAAGCAAAAATAAAAGCATCTGACTTTCCAATTTTGAATAATTGTTTGCATCATAAGGCACCTGAAATAGAACTTAACTTAATAGATTTTAATAAGCTTAATTTTATTACTTCTGATTGGATTGGATTGGATTGGAATATGACTTTGCTAACGCCGACTACACCGCTTTAAACTCGTACTTTCATCAAATCAATTTTGAAAATATCTTTGAGCGTGTTGATTTGGAAAATTCCTATAAGTTATTTGTTGATGTTCTTGAGGTTGCTTATACAGAATATATTCCACGTAAAAAAGTTAAGAGAAATGGCAAAACAAAGTGGTCAAACAAACGACTGGCAAGCTTAAAAAACAAAATGATTAAACTGCGTAAAAAGTACAAGTTAAACCCAATCTTTTATGAAGAGTACAAAAAATGCAGAGAGGACTATGAAACATTGAATCTCTTTCTCTTCCATCAATATTTATGGACAATTGAATCTAAAAAAGATTCGAAAGCATTCTGGTTATATTTAAACTCAAACAAAAACTCGTTTGGTCTCCCAATGAAAATTTTTTTGGATGGAAATGTAAGTTGTAAAGAAAGTGATATTTGTGATATGTTTGCAACATACTTTCAGTCTAACTTTGTTTCACATTCTACAGATTTGTCATTGGCAAATATTAATATCAATCCAATATGTGACATAGGTAATCTGGTGTTGACTCAACATGAGGTAGAGTTGGAGCTTGGAGCTCTGGAGGCTAGCCCTAAAGTTACTCCTGATAACATTGCTCCTATATTTTTAAAGATGTGTAAAAGCTCGTTAGCTCATCCTTTAGCTTTGATATTTAACAAGTCTCTTTCTAGTGGTGATTTTTTGAATATATGGAAATTCTCTTTAGTTAACCCAATTCATAAGTCTAGCTCGAAACAAGACATCACACTTCAATTGATTCCTAAGGTATTTGAAGCTATTATCAAACGACGACTTTATTATGATATAAAACAGGGGATTAGTGAACAACAGCATGGTTTTGTAACAGGTCGTTCAACAGTAACAAACCTTGTAGTCTTTTCAAATTTTTGTATCAATATTATGGAACGTGGAGGTCAATTGGATACCATATACACAGACTTCTCAAAAGCGTTCGATAGAGTGCATCACAATGTTTTGCTCAAGAAACTTGAGTTATTGGGATTTCACTCAAACGTTCTTAGATGAATTCAAAACTACCTAACAGGGCGGTATCAATATGTAAAGATCGGTTCACAACTGTCCAAACAAATTTTCAATTACTCAGGTGTTCCACAAGGAAGCCATATAGGACCGCTGTTCTTTATTCTTTTTATAAATGATCTTCCTGAAGTCATTAAACACGCAAAATGTCTTCTTTTTGCAGATGATATGAAGATATACCTTCCAATCAGGTCAACTACGGATTGTATTAAACTTCAATCTGACCTGGACAAAGTTGAACTTAAATATTGCTAAGTGCAAAGCCATAAGCTATACTAGATCACCATATCCTATTGTGTATTCCTATAAAATAAATAGCATTTATCTCCTAAGAGTCGAGGAACAGAAAGATTTGGGTGTTATTTTTGATACAAAGTTAAAATTCAATCATCACTATGATTACATCATCTGTAAGAGTAATAGATTATTAGGTTTTGTCATAAGAAACTGTAAAGACTTTCGTGATCCATATACGCTTAAATCTTTATACGTATCAATGATTAGATCAGTTTTAGAGTATGCTTGTGTTATTTGGTGTCCAAATTATCAAAATAGTATAGCTCGAATAGAACATGTTCGAAGAAAATTTACCAGATATGCTCTTCGAAAATTCAACTGGAATGATAATATTTTACCTCCGTACCTTCAAAGATGTGGTCTAATTGACTTTAGTACTCTGCAGTTACGCAGGAAATATTACCTTATAATGTTTGCTAGAGATATTATGGAAAATCATATAGATTGTCCTTCTTTGCTTACACTATATCCTGTTTATGCGCCCTCAAGAAGACACTTAAGAGAACGTCAATTATTTAATATTCCGCGTCATTTTACGAATATCGGGAAAAATGATCCAATAACGAAATCTTGTCAATCTTTTAATTCCGTTTGCGATGTAGTCGACCTTTATGTCAGCCGAGATAGGTTTAAAAAAACTCTGAAAACATTATTGTTAAACAATTAATTATTTTATTTAATTTTTAAATTTTTTGTAATTATTTATTCATGTATATATATTTAAGTAATTTTAACAATTAATTTTGCAATTATTTATATGTAACTTATGATAAACTGTTATTAAAATGTTATAGATATGTACATATGTTTTATAGTCTAAGAGAATTAAGTTTCGATATATGAAATAAATAAATAAATAAAATATTTCTTGTCACCCTGTATTATTGTTATTTAAAGCTTTATTCACTCATTAATTAACCCTGTTTGTAGTAAGTACTGAATGTGCTGCAATGAAAAAATAAGAGTTATAAACATACAAATATGTATGTGTACATCCCGCATTAGTAGATAAATGCAGGAAGCTGTACAGATAATTTTGTTACTTTTATCATACACGAGCTGCTATTTCAACTGCTTTTAAGTTGTTTTTCAATTTTTATGAATTCCGACAAAGACGTGCACCTGACAACATCTTTCCATTGTCATTTTAACGCCAGGCCGTGTGTGCCTTCAGCAATGCGCCACGAATTCTCCAAAGGATACGATTTTTAATACAGTAGCAGTCGTGTGTCGTATGTATTGTAGTAGGTCGCACGTTCTCAGTGCACACAAATATACATAAACAGAACAAAATACGCATCTTATGTGAAACGATTAAACGAAATCAACAACGCACAAGATGGCAATCGGAGTCCTTATAGTGAAAATGTATTTAATGTATAGATGCCTTCATATGTATTTGTATATCCAGATCCAGAGTGCCTTTGATGCTTTTAAAAAAGAAATCAAAATAAAAATAGTTATTCATACAAAGAACACAATATATATGAGCAAAAAATAAAAAAAAATAATAAAAAAAAAAAACAAAACAAAAATTCAGAACAGAAACGTTGTTTTGGAATAATAGAGAGAAGCACTCGAAATTTGGATCAAGCGTCTGCCTGCAGCAGACTCACTAGCAAACACAAAGCGAGTCAAACGAAGTGCACCTTTGATTTTGCATCCCGAACTTCTTTCATTGGGCTATGTCAGCAGATAATATGCATTTTTGAGGTAAAAATCGGGGAGGCAAATAAGGCCCCAAGAGTCCCAAGAGAGGCAGAGCGGCAGCATGTCTCGATAAATTCCAAAAGCTAGACCATCCAAACCGAACTGCGACCGACTTCTTTTCTTGTTGAATCCATATGCATATTCACTAACCCGCCAACAGTCAGCAGTCACCATCACAATCACCATCACTACCACCGCCACAACCACTGCCTCTTTCATCTGCCACATGCCATCATCATGGATGCGACCAACATTTTTATCAGACCATTTATTCTAGAGAGAGATATCGGCTCCAAGCTCCAACTCAATTCGACAGCCGACAGTCGCGACGCGGCGCAGTCACATGACCATAGATCCGAATGTGATGTTCTCGAGAATTGTTTTATTCATGAATGAATATGCAAGTTATATCTAGATCGGCAGTCGATTTGGAGTATCTATACAGTCTGTGACATTTAATTGTGGTTTGGAATTGATTTTGAATATTTTTACTTCATTATCGTCCATGATTTAGAGATTCTTATCCTCCCGTAACTGGTTAATCTATTTTGTTTTTTGGACTTAGTTTAGGGGGGCATGAATAGATTTAAGAGAATATAAAATAATTATAATCTAGAATGCTCCAGCATTGTCTAGTGTTTTCCTAGCATTATCATATGAAATGTCGAGAAATATGATTCATTAAGGTCCAGTTTTTCAGTGCAAGATTAAAGTTAACTCATCAAAGGGAATGTCCATTTTACTATGGAGCTTTGGCCCAGAGTGTACACGAACGACTTTAGTATCAAGTGAAAGGTGACGTGAAGCCCAATACATGAGTAAAATATTTTCAAAATCGTTCATGGGAAAGTCGAGATATTCGGGCTTGAAGTTGCCGATTGCAAAATAAGGTTTCAGATTTTGTTTCAAATAATTGTCCATAAAGGGCGTTGAATCTCAAATTTGTACGCCTTAAGTTTATTTTCAAAAAGGATTTTGAAGTGAATTCACGATATAAATTAATTTTAATCTGATTTAATGAAATCTGGTTTTAAAACAGCTTTTAAATTGCATTGAAGAAATTATCTTTGTTTTATTGAAATTTTTTACCAAGTTGAATGTTAGACTAATATCTGAGAATAGTTACAGATGATTTTCATCGGCTTTGTTGGTCGTTATGAAAATAAAATGAACGATTATTTCATTTGTTGTAAACAATTATTATACAAAAAAAAAAACAATATTTGGAAATATTTGATAAATACAAACTTGAAAAATTCAAAAACAAAATAATAATTACACACTTCGCAAGAAGTTTAGTCCAATAAGTAATATCAAGTTTTGGATCTACTATTGGGAAATATATAATGTATGTCATACATATATGTGTAGTGTTTCTAACGTGTAACGTTTGGATGTGTGTTTCTTTGTTGCCAAGATATTCACGCCACTAACATCCAGTTTCTTGACCAATTTCAACGCTGTGGCAAGCCAGTGCCGTCTTTCAAAATTTTTTAAAGGAATGTCCGACTTGTGACCCGCCATTCTGTGTCGAAAGAGTTGGTTGTTTGTGCCGACGCACGTAGCATAGTTTACGTGAGTCATTGGTTTTTTTTTGGCAGTTTACTTTGTACACCACGTCTTTTCAGTCTTCTTTTTCAGGCACTCGAATATTGATGCGATGGTCTGGTTTGACTTGTTCGCCAAGTTAAAATCAGTTTTGTTTTGGCAATTATTTCTTTGTAGTTTTCGGAAAGCTTCGGGATATAAATGACTCTTTTGTTAGTACCTTTCCTCTCTTCTAATATTTTAATTAACCAATATCAAATTTTACGAATTAGAATTCACTGTAAAATTTAGTTGAATGAGTTTACCCCGCCCCTTGTGATCGAATTCCGGCACCGTTAGCCCATACAACTCACCCGAACTCCAGAATGGATCTAACACCAGATTCAAAAAGAAGCTTTCTAGAAATTAAAGATCGTTTCATAATTCCTTAAACAATATAATAATTTTTTTTTCATTAGAAAAAAAAGTGATCATAAAAAGGGTAACCCAGCACTTTAACTTGATTAGAGCTCTACATACTGCCCCCATCAATTGTCAACCTTCAGACAAGACAAACGTGAAGTACCTATAGTTAATTTCGCACCAAAATGCAGTGTTCATCTTTTCGAAATTATAATCGGTTTGACAATATAAAAAATCTATAATTGTCCCAAAATTGAATCCACACTTTGGAACTTTAAAAATTTTCATGGAAATCATACATAATTGGGTAAATCGATACAACTGATGTTTTCGTTATTATGTATTCCAAAATTCTCTATATACACAATTCTTAAAATTAATCCATTTCTATATTAAAATCGAAATTATATTAATATTGTGCAGTTTTTATTCAACAAAACTACGGTCAACATTTTTTCCTACTATTTAACAAATCTTATTTTAAACTGCCCACTTTTACCACCGATAGATAGATATTTATTTCGTGATAATTTTGAATAAATAGTCGGTGACTGCACGTTTTAAATTCAAATATTTCACAATTATTATCTTCCTACCCCTACACACTTTTAAGAATTTGGACTAAAAAGGATGTAGTAATAAGCTGCTATTTAGTTGCTATTTTTTGCTATACACTTTTAAGTCCGAATTCTGAAAAGTGCCCTGCTAACTTTATACTATACAATTGTAACAATATTGGTCTTACAACTGTTCAGCTTAAACCAATATCGATGGAGTACGGAGAAAAAAGAAAGAAACCGAATGTACAACAACCAGCCTACATACGGTTGGACCTGATCACGTGACTTCGGTAGCGCCATGCGTAGTGCAATGACTCTGAAGACGCTTGGTCTATGTTTAACTCTTAACTTGTCAAAAATTTGTTCAAATTAAAATTGAAGGTTATAGACTAAACACCAATGAAAGGAGTCTGATGGTCGGCCTGGCAACCGTGAGATAGCTATAACTCCAGGCTATAGTTACTTGGTGGTAGAACACTCAAGTGGTTGTTGTTTCATTCAAACCTTCAATTTAAACAAATATAGATAGTTTCAGAGATATAGATCGATTGGCGTTTTTCAAAATGGTGGATTTCCCGAGGAGTATGGCGTCTCCAAAACTTGGACATAACCCTTTCTTTCAGATATGACGAAATCATCCATCCTATATTTCGGTCCACAAAAAAACCTTCTGTCCTGATACTTGTTACTATGTATACATATGTATTCTCTCTAAGAAACTCTTTCTACTACTCCTGTAGTCTTTATATGCTCTCCTCTTTAAATTCTTCTTAACATGCTCCGTTAAAGCTCCCACCATCTCAGAATCACGAAGTCGCAGATTCAACAGAAGAGCTGAAATTTAATACTCTTTGAATTATAATTTTTGTTATGTATAATTTTTAAAAAGGCATACAATCGTTCATAAATTTCTATTTTGTAAGCCGATTTCAATGAAAAAGTTCAGTTCGGTTTTCTGCAAAAAATAGCAACAAGGTATCCAATATTTTCTTCGAAAATTGCTGAAAGAAATTCTTTCCTGATCTTAAAAAATGAGGTGTCCAAATATTACTTTGATAATGCTATATCTTAAGGAAGCTGTAACCCGGCTGCTTCGCTGGGCCTTAATTATACTTTAATATTGATTTTGAAATTGCATAGGCAATGTTTAATTGCGCTTTTGTTAATCTCAGGGTTTTGGAAATAAATTCAAATAATGGAAATAGCCATCCCACGTTTTTTGAGAAAATGGTCTAATTTTTTTTAATTATTCGCGTATAGATATATCTTTGTAATTTGACTTGTTATAGTTTTACAATCTGGGGCCTATTTCACCAAACACTTTTCACTTTGCAACTTTTTAGTTTTACTTTGCCAATTTTGTTTCACCAAACGCAAATTTGCAAAGAGAAAATTATGGGAATGAAATGTCGAAAAGTTTTCCTCTTTGCAAAATACATTTCACCATACGCAAATTTGCAAAGTGAAAAGTTCTTTTCTGGAAAGTGAAAAGTTTTGTTAGTTTGCAAAGTATTTGTTCTTTTCGTTTCACCAAACTAACAAACTTTGTAAATTATATGTAGAATTTTGAAAAGCTTTTCAGTAATATGCAAAGAGAAATTTTCATTTGCAAATAAGTGCAACGTCAATTACTATCAATTTTTTTTTTCAATTCATAATTGATCTAAATTGATACACTCTAAGTTTTACTTTGCAACTTTGCAAAATACGAATTCAAATGCAAAGTTCTATTTTAAATTGGTGAAACGCTTTTACTTTGCACTTTTCAAAAATAGTCTAAAAAATTGAAAAGTGAAAATTCTTTTCACTTTGCAAATTTTGTGAAACACTTCGCACTTTTACTTTGCAGGAAATTATTTTTTTGCAAAGTTGCAAGGTGAAAAGTGAAAAGTGTTTGGTGAAATAGGCCCCTGGTACTAAAAAATAGTTCAAACAGGAGCAGAATCAAGTTGTCGTGAAATTTCAGACTAAGCATCCATCATTTATATTTTCTGATCAACTTTAGAGTTCAATGTTTAAATACAGTTTGTGCATTATTTTATCCGTACCGCCTATTTGCTCAAGCGTTAGTTTAGAAATAATTATTAGGTTGCACACACGAAAGAAGCTCACCCGCTTTGAAATTTTCTACCCAATGCAATTCTATACATCGAAGATCGAACAGAACAGCATTGACATTTCAATTGATTGAGATATTTTTTCGCAATTTCTAAGTTCAAATCTTCAAGACAAATCAACGCTTTTTCTTATAGATTTCTGTACTTACATATTTACCAACAGCACACGAGGGAAATCTTCTTAATAGTGGTGTTCACTCGTTCGCTGACATAAGTTTCATATTCTGCGAAGTACAATTTTGATGAACTAAAGTAGATTTATTGCTAGATTTAAAGTTAAAAAAAAAAAACGAAATGAAAAAAGAAAAAAATAAACTATATGCACCTCAATGTGCATACATACTTAGAAAATAAGCCATATGGTAAACGAAACGAATGTATGAGCAAAATCATTTTTTTCCTCAATATTTTGACAGCATAATTGAGATTTTTTCTGAGGAATCGTATTTCGTATTTTTTTTAAGTACATATAGACATGCGCGTATTCAAATGCAACGGTGCGCCAAAATTTCAAAACAATCGGTTAACAACTTTCAGAGATTAGCCATTAGGAACAAACCAACATTTACATTTTTATTTATATAGAAGAAGTTTAGGAATTGACTCTAAAAATACCAATTTATGTATAACAGTTTTGAGTATAAAAGTACTTTTGATGCGCCCCCGCAGGGCCATGGCCCTCCTTCGGTAAGCATACTTCGGGCACACAGAATTTATTTTTTAAATCACTAGAGACACACATGTCTTCATCCACTTTTAATAGGAAGTGACTCTAGACATGCCAATTATAACAGTTTTGGATTATAAAAGTACTGTTTATGCGGCCCCGCAGGGCCAGGGCCTTCCGCCGGTGGGGATACTTCAGGCACCCAGAGTTTTTTTTCAAGTCGCGCGAAGCGCGTTAACACACTCCTACTGTAAATGGCGAAAAACTGTTATAACTGTTATAAATTGGCATGTCTCTAGTCTCGTCCCTTTTAATAACGACAAACTGTTATAATTTGGCATTTCTCTAGTATCGTCCATATAATTATTGGAAAGGACTCTAAAAATTCGAAATAATTACCGTTTAGAGTATAAAAGTACTGGGGCCAGATTCTGTAACAAACGAAACGAAAGCGATCATTCGTTTTTCAAAAACGAAAGAAATTGTGCGAAAACGATATTTGGCATTCTGTATCGCATTTCGTTTTTGTTTCTGTGTTCGTCTATGCTTCGAATACAGCATAATTTTATTGCATACTTTTAGGATTTTGACAGTTGTCAGATATCTTGAGAGATGAGAAATAAATTTTAATCGATATCTACGTAAAACTTAAGAAAATCGATAATAAGAACATGATTTAAGAGATAAAATGAGGAAAAACTTAGAAAAAAAGGTACGTAGTTAATTTTTTAGGGACTTCAATTTCAATTTCAGTGATGGTTAAGTAAAAAACACATATATAATAAGAAAACATTAAATATCGAGTGAAGAAACATTTTATAAATACAATAAATTTTAAAGGCTCATCACTATTATTGTGACAGATTGTATTTATTTGAACAATTTAACTTTTTGTTGGAAAGGAAATGTTTGAATATAAAGTACTTCGTTCACAATGTAAGTTTTTCTACAGTTAAATCTTACCAAAACTAATTTTCTTGTATTTTCTTTGTTAAGGACTTTGAACACAATACCAGCCCAAAAGGAAATTTTACTGGGATAACATGAATAAGTATCTAGCAATGGCCACAATTGTTTTGTATTTGTTGAAAAAGTAGCGTTTTGTCTCATCCTCTTCGGATTTTGATCCATTCTGGGCAAAATTGGTCTTCTAACGCTCCTAAGACTTCGTCGAAAATTTTTGAAAAAGTGCTTTGGGCAAGGTAGCTTCCTCCACGCATTAGCTCTAAAGTCCACCAAAGTCTCAAAATGGGAGGAACATAATGTTATTCGCGTCCCTCTTCTTATGCGTATATTATCCAACACATATTTAAATGCTATTTTATTTAGTCGAAATCATTCAATAAAGCTAAAAGTTGTTACAGTTTTACTTAACAACGTTTAATTACAAATAATTGAAACCCACCTTTGGTCTGGCAACGTAAATGGATCCGAAAAATCTCTTAGATTTCTGCTTACATTTCTCAAGACCAATGATTCCGAATCATTATTTTCTTCTTCACTGTTGCTCAAAAACGCAATATATTCACGGATCATATTTATTTATTTATAAAATTTATTTTTTTTTTTGTCAAATTTATGGCAACTGAAGCACTCACGAAGAAAAACGTTAAAGAATAAGCTGTCGTAAAATTCTTTTCGCATGTGCGAACGAAAACTTTCGTTTTTTGTGTTACATGAAGCAAATCGTTCGCACGTGCGAAAACGATTGTTCGCTTTTGCCTTACAGAATGTCACCCCTGTTTATGGGGGCCTGCAGGGCTAGCGCTCCCACCGGAAGGCATACGTCAGGCATCCAGAGTTTTTTTTTTAAATCGCTCGCAGCGCATATTCCTTCACCCACTTTTGATAATGATAAACTGTTATAATTTGGCATTTCTCTAGTCTCGTCCGTATAATTATTGTACATCGAAGCAATAAAATTTTGAATTGATATTAATTAATCGTCGCAGAGTGTATAGGAATGTTTCTATAAAACACATCCTATCCAGCCGAAGAGCAGCATTGGGTGTATTTGGATTTCTTCATCTATAGAAATTTTTTTTTCTGTCCTCCATGTCATCGTCTCTGTTTCTGATGGTTCTGCTATTTTAATCATTAAGTCAAGTGACCCAAATTGATTCGACGTCTCTACCTGTTCCATTGGTTTTATCTGTGTGCAGATAAAGTATCCGAAAATTCTTTCTGTTTTTTTTTTTTTATCTTCTGATATGCATTGAAATGATGAATAAGTTTTAGGGAATGGTTATATGTTAGTTATGCAATCGTGTGAGAGCTATCTTTACTCGTATATATATATTCATACATTTAGTGGGTCTTAGAGAGTATTTTTAAAGTTTTCTTCAGCAAAATCAATGACCGTTTGATAGAGGAATGTTATCTCCAAATTGTCAGATAGGTAATTGTTCTCGAACAGTTATACTTTGAATGTGTATGACGGCCACATTTTACTACGGTACACGCAAGAGACCGCAATCTATAATACTGCCTTACACACTTATGAGGAAAGATAACAGTGCGCGGTGTGGTGGTGCGGTGCAGTGAGAGCTCTCACTTACCTAACTTACTTAAGAGTTCAAGCTCGAATGGAATGCGGAGAAAGTAGGCCGCGCACGAATTCTCAGACATTGACTGCCACTCCGCAATCCGTTCAATCGGTCTGGTAAAGCTGTTAGCTGATGTTAGTTGCGGAGTTAGCTCTATGTGTCTTCAATCTCCATGTGCCCCATCTTTGCTCCATCATCGTCTACCTATAAGTATCTGCAGTATAGTTGTTCGTTGTTCGTTGTTCAACAGCACATCGAGTTCCTAAGTCTTGATTTTATCTATCTATTTTTGTCTTTAACAAGCTTAGAGATGAAGAAAGCGGATTTTCATTTGGCATTAATTCTGCACTCGAATGGATGCGCCTCTGGCATTGGTGCGGAGAATGGCAAGGTCATTTACCCACACGGATACCCATGCAACCACAGCCAACACAGCTGGTTGCTCTTGCTCACCACTCACCATCCATCGGTATACATATATGTGGAATATATTTTTAGAACGAACCATAAAGACTACCCAAAGATGGTAAGGCATTTCTAATTGTCGTGTAAGTTAAAGCAACTCAAATGGTTGTTTCTGGATGTTTTCTGGGGTTCGTAATTTGTGGGGGTGGTGGCACTATAATACGATAGTGGCGTCATTGTGACAACTCAGTCATCGTTTTGTGTTAATTTTTTTTTTTTTTTGATTGTCAGGTGATTGCCATTATTGGTGATATTTGACTTGGAGACTTGGATTCGTGGGTTTGTTCATTCAGTCAATTTAGGTATTTTTAGAGAATTTCGCGGCTGTTGTAGGAGTTTGTGCTTTGACGCCATTTCTCTGATTGAAAAGCAACATAAAGGTTTCGCAGTCATTAATTTACACATTCGGCATACAAATGTGTTTCGTGTGTGACCAAATATGATTTTATGAATATCTGAGACCATTTAGTGAGTTGATGTATGATCTATGTAAATTTAATGGACAGATAGATACTGGAGCAAACATTTATGTTAATCAGCCTCAGACCGTCCCCGATTTCGATAAATTCCTATCATAGGTGAAAATTTTGTACATACATTTTTTCACGATTATTTCTTTCAAAAGTATACTATATATGCGTCTCACATGGTCCATTTTGAAGTTTCAAGTCGCTTAATAGTTATGTCAGTAAGCAAAAGTGTAATATTTGGGCTAAAGATAAAGTAGGTTCAAGAATTGCCATTACATCCAGAACAAACAACAGTCTGGTGTAGTTTTTGGGCTGGTGGAATCAACAACCTCAAATGGCAATAAATTTCGTTTAGGTGAAGAAGAGTTTGTGCAAAAGTTCACACTTGGTAAGAAAGTGTATATGAATAAAGACTAATTCAATAGTTTAATACCCTTTGGCGGCAACATATACGGCCCTAGCAAGGTATATTCGTCGGGGCGGAAAATTTTCCGATTTCATACGAATCGGGGGATTTTTGCTGCTCGGAAGAATACCTCGAAGCAAAAATCATCCGATTCATATGAAATTGTGGAATTTTCCGTCCCGACGGATACCTAGCAAGGGCTGATAGTTTTTCTTGATTTAGTAGAGGTTTCGTACTAAACATGAATAAGCGGTTTTTTTTTTACTGATAGAAAATATGGTCGCAATGTTTTAATTAATTTGTGACTTCGATGATAACTAACTCAATCATTTTATTGATAGGTTTGTAAATAAATTTTCCAACGATCTACCTATACTTTTGTTTTACCTTAAAAAAATATACTGAAAAAGAAAATTTAAGACATCTAGGGGCATTCAGCATATTCGTAAAGGAAGCATATTTGGTACTTGGCGGGGCACAGTTACCAAATTTACACCGAACTATCAGTTAAGAGTCAACCACACATACATTTTTTCGTTTCATAGAGCCGTGTTCCTTTGGAGGTGGCGAACTACTCATGAGTAGATCCAAACGATAATCTAGTACTATTTACTATTCGTGCTTTCATGCCGATTAGATGAGATTTGTAGGCAAATTAATTCTGTACGTTCCATTGAAAATGGCTAGCAAAGGACTCGTGAGTGTCCTAGTGTAAAAATGGTAACAACATATATGAACTATTAATGAAACTCAAATAAAAAAGGTGACTTCCGATGAAAAAAACATACCCGAGAAAAATTAACTTTTGCTTCCCAGATCCCAGTTGGAAGGATGAAAATTAAGACAAAATGATTCCCCTTTTAAATAAAAATTTAATTCCGGAGAACTAGGATAATTCCAGAGAAGCTTGTAAATACCTGTTTAATGAATTAATTACCAGCCCTTTGGTAAGAATATTATAATCGTATAATTATAAAGAAACAAAAAGATTTTCAAAATAAACCTATTGAGTATGTGAATTCCAAAGTTCCAAATTGTTCCAAAGTATTCATTGCAACTTAGTTGGGTGGTATTATAAACTTATTTTGCCACTTCTCAGACATAAAGGTACAGTAGGGCTTCACATCGTAGAGCTTGGTTCTTCTTAGTTTCCCAATTTTGCCCGTTTCGAAGTTTGTCGCTGCAGTCTGTGATACAGCGTGTTTCCTAACCACTTCTGTATAACCATTTCCATTTTGTAGGCCACGATGTTAATAACTATTTATTATATTATAATCAATCAAGGGGCATATATTATTACGGAGGACCTCGTTTTTTTAATTGCTTTATATATTTTACATTTTTTCTTTCTTAAAACTATATTGCACATTTTACACAGATTTAGTATAACTCTACTTTACTTCTGCAAAAAATAATATTTATAGGTATTGCAATTATCGAAGGAAAAGCTACAAGAAAAAAAATTGTCAGAAACATGTTATCCAATATTGGAGAGAATGGGAAAATAAATACCTACATAAATTAATCGATAAATAATTAAATAAAAAATAAATAAATAATAAATTGGAATTGAAAAAATAAATAAATAACAAAGAACAACAAAAAATAAATAAATTGGTATGAAATAAATAAATTAATAAACAAATAAATAGATATGTAAATAAATAAGTTTACACAAATTATTATAAATAAATAAATACAAAATATAAGGCATTTGTTACCAAACTACTAAGCCGATTTTGACCAAACTTCATAGAAGCCTATACTGAAAATCGTTAGAAAATTTGAGCTTAAAGAGTATGTAGGCTTCAGAGTCCACAATAGCAATATTTGTTTGTTTTGGTCTTTGACTCTTCATTATTTATTTTCTTTTCCTTCTAACGCTAATTTCATATTTGATACTTACGCCTTTATTCCCGTATATGAACATTCTATACATACTTATGTACTTACATATAAAGGTTGATTCGCATTAGATCATTAGATGTGACAAATAGCTAAAGCATGTAGGTTTGGCTAGGAGAGACAATTTCCTAAAAAAAAATGACTTAAAACAGAAAAAAGAATTAAAAAACAACGGTACCTAACCCTTAAAATTCCATGGTATACCTTTTTGTAAGGCCAGAAATCTCTTCTTTTTTTTTTTTTTTTGGTGTGTAAACATATATGCTGGCGGTAGAGTGAAAAAAAACGTGAACGTTCGTGTGCAACGTTAGGATCTGCATACTAGGATGGGTGCGTTCAGTGAAAAAAATCTTAAGATCCCCTTCAAGAAAAAACAAGTCCGTTTGGATCCGCGCACGTTGATGTTTACACATATTAACCATGAGTCCCGGCACTCACACAATTTTTGGAAATGATTTTTCAAACTTTAAAATTTGTTTCAAACTTTGAAACAAAAAAATTAAAAAAAAATTCGAACAATTTTTTTTTTTGTAATCTTACATAGTTAAGTAGGCTGTTTTTGTTTACAAAAATTGTAAGTGTTACCGTTGTTTTTTTAAATATTTTTTTAATGTTTTAAGTCATTTTTTTAGGAAATTGCCCCTCCCGGCTAACGAGTGGGAATATGGCTTCCTCTCATACGATTTTTTTCTTGTCTTGACTCAACGAGTGGGAATATGGCTTCCTCTCATACGATTTTTTTCTTGTCTTGACTCAATCTACACGCTTTTGCTTTTTGTCACACCTTATGCGAATCACCCTGTATATTAGTATCTACTCAATATTTCTGTTCCTCTTCTTTTGTGGATCGTTTCCCCGTATACGTGCCAGCTATTGAGAAGGATTTTCACATTCTTCATTTTTGTGCTCTGACAACACGAACAAAAAATTCAATACTTAATTCTGTATACTCTAGCTAATTTAAAATCATACATGAATTCATTCGTTTACTCATTTAACTAGGTAACATAACGGCAATTGTTTAGCCCTAAAGCCATTCTCAGAAAGTTGTATTTTTCCCCATCTCGCCCAATAGTAACATTCATTTTGAAAACAATTTTTGAAAATAAAATTTTTTGTACCCCATTTCTTCCTTTAAATAGTTAATTTTTTGAAACTATTCCGCCCTTAATTTATCCTCTAAGTTTACATTTTAAGACATTAGATATTTTTTTAGTCCGTCATAAGAATTTTTGGGCCAAAAACTGAAATGCAGTATTATTTCAATTGCTTCAGGACGTGTTTATGTTGGAGCTATGATAAGGGATTCGAGCTTCGATTCGATCAAAGCTGAGAAAATTTTACAATAATAGGAAAAACAATGTTAAAATGTCTCCACTTTCATCGATACGCTGCTCGCGAATAGTTTAACGAAGCTCTCGCTTTTGAATAATTTCAGTCATCGCTGGGAAGGTCTGTTAATTTGCTATTCGCCACTGCAAACCGCAACCCCTTACGAGGCTTTGTTGTGGAAATATCGCCATTGACACCTTTTTAAGGTTGGACCGACGTACACAAAGTAATATCATTTCGGATATGAATATTTCGAGAACCAAAGCTTGCAAATTTTTTTGATTTAAATTGTTGGGAAGGCCTGTTAATTTTCTATGCGAAACTGAAAACTGCAGCCTCTTACAAGGCTTGGTTGTGGAAATATCGTTATCCAAAGCCCTATTTAGGGTTGCATCGAAAAACAGTAATATGACTTTGGATGTGAATATTTCGAGAACCAAAGCTTGCAAAATTTTTTGATTTATAGTGTTGGGAAGGCCAACATAAACACACACTTATATATTACTTAATTGAACTTAAAAAGACTTTCTATGCATTCCAAAGACTCCAAGAATGCAAAAAATGTAAAAGACTTTTTAAAAAAGACTTCAAAGAATTCAAGCAGTCTTTAGTGTTGCATTTGTTTAACTTTAAGTCTTTTAACTGCTTTAAATGATTGTATGTTTATTGACTTAAAAATTGAATGGGAATTACGATTTGAAGTTGAATTATTTTTCATTTTCATTCAATTAACTGCAATTAAAAAAATGGTTGCATTCTTTTACACCTGGGTATACTTAGTTTGCGTCTTCCCTTGTGAAAGATTTAGTCATTTGGTTGACCCTTAGAAATAACTTTTTGACTAATTATTTCCAACACATTTACTTATGTAAGTTACACCCATAATGATTTTCTATCATTTTAACACAAAAATGTAGTTTATTTATAAAAATTCACTAAATTTAGGTTCAGGCGCTTTTTAAAATAAATTTCTAGCTGATAAAAATCACCTAAAATCAATTATTCAAATGCTTTTAATGTCAATTCATCAAATTCACTTTATCACAAATGCAAATGACACCAAAATGGAATTCCCTTATGCATTAATGAAACCCAACCTACATACATACGTTAGGTACTCCGTCCACGCCACCTCCTTCCGCGCCACCTTCTTCCATTCACTTATACTTTTAACGCGTATTTTCATCGCTTGTTTGGAAGGCCTCCCTCTCATCACAGGACGGTTAGTTGGTGTTAACTTCTAAACCGAAAAAAATATTCTAAAACTCTAAAACCCTAACTGTGCCCTATACCCTTACCACTTTCCTGGAGGTTTTCGCTCAAACCACAAACTACCTAACCAACATCCTGGCGCTAGTGCTGCTGCTGCTGCAGCAGGAGTCGTCACCACCCCCTGCCGCGGCCGGCCGGCGCAGCCAATACAGCATATACGAAGGTATAGGACAGGACTAACAGCGCGTTGTGGGAATTGGACTAGATCCTGGCAGCAGCTACTAGATTCATGTGTGGTAATGCGGTGTCACACACCATAGTGTTTGTGCTAAGTTTTCGGGTGGCCACCGCGCCGCCGACACATGATTTAGTGCTTCCTAATTTTTTTCGTGCTCTCTGGCCGAGCCATAGAATGACTGAAATCGAGCTTTGGTGACGCCTCATTTTCACCTATGGCAGGTAAGGCAGGATGCCTGATAACAGGATATGCAATGCAATTTTCCCGGGGTTTCCATTTTAGCTTTTTGTTGTGGTTTTTTTTTTTTGCTTTTATCCGTTTTGCTTGCGTTTGCCTTTGCTAGGGCTTCGGGCTTGATTTCACTTAGCCACTTGACACACCCTGTTTCGTCAGAATCATAGGATTGAGAAGGCAGCACCTGACTCTCTCTCTCTTCTGTCGACAAGTCCTCTCCAACAAATGGTGTCAACTGTGAAACTAAAAACTTTTTGAATTGTTTTTGTGTCCTCCCAAAAAAAAAAAATCAGAAAACAGTAGAAAAATTCCGACTTTTTTGCATATGCCACGTAGAACACACGAGAGACTCCATTGTTGGATGGACGAAATTTTTTTAGAAGATAGTACCTACCATCCTTCAGTTTGGGATTATTTTTGTTTATTTTTTATTTAGCTCTGCAGGTTTTATAGCCCCGATAAATAATTCAAAGTCACAGAGCAAAAGTGGCCCGCAGGTTAAGTTCATTAAAAAATGTGCTCCGAGCGAAGAATAACAATTACTCAGGCCCTTAAGGTTATGTTACAATGTTTCATCATTCACGACACGACACATATGCGATGGGCTGAGATGAAGTATACAAAACTGCAGATGCATGATCAAACCAGGACTCCAAAACAAACAAAAAGCTTTCCTTTGCTTTCTGAGTTGATGACTAATGATATGATGGAAGACTGATGTGTACCGAAAAATTATGTGTTACACGGAGGCATGTGTCGGAGGAGCCCAGATATGCAACAATAGCCGAGCCGAGTCTAGTGGGGTGGAGGGGATTGCATAAATCTTGCCCTAGCATTCGTTTTCTATCTCATCGCGATGTGAGTAGGTATATCACTTCAGGGCAATTCTACTGTGTAGTCCATCATGCTTAGTGTTTCAAGAAGGAGGGATTGTATACGGAGGAGTAGGGTCCATGTGGTATGTTTCCTGTAGAAGGGCATACCTCTGATGTGCTATGTATATGTGTAGGCTTGCTGATACAGAGGACGAAAGACGAAATACAAGCCATGTATGATGCATTTTCATTTGTATGTTGATGGAAAGGACTTTATGAAAACCTCTGCAGCCGCAAAGCTATTTTTTGTGCGGCTGTCATCGTTAATAATAAGCTTGGTGCATTTCGGTGGTAGTTTCACACCTTGACATGTTTCCGTGGGGATTTGGAAGCTTGTCTTGCCTCCCTGCAGCTCCTCCCTAGGTAGGTATACACTTACACAGCTGGAGGAAGGATGTAAATTAGATGAAGTGTTGTCGGGGTTAAAGTAAATACTGTTTTGAAGTAATTCGTGAACTGGGTGTGTTGGTTTGTTCAGCATAGGCAGATAGATATATATTATGTGGAGCATAACTACAGTACAAAGAATAAGAAGGAGTTTATTTTTTTAGGATCAGTGAATTTTATTCAAATGCACCGAGAGTATAATCTAGTTTGAAGATGTTTTTGTAGGAATATATATTATGTACTTTGAGGTACCTACTCGTACCTACCTCACTTGATTATTCAAACCCAATTTGAATAGTGTGTTCAACTATACGAAGAATAAATACAGAGGGGCAGTTTTAAGAGGATAATTCGGATAAGCAAAGTCGTATCATCTACTCGTACCTCAAGTGTTTTCACAAAATTTAGAACTTCTTATAATATTTTGAGGATAACAATTTTTGAAGGAGCTAAAGCAGTGCTTCTGTTCTGAGATGAATTTTATGAAGGACCTGTATGAATGTTATGAATGTCTTAAAATAATTTAACTACTTCAAAGATAATGCGAACTTTCCGTACGGGTTTTGCCACGAACAAAATAGGATTAAAAAAATGAATCCAAAAGGTATAGCAAATAAATCCATAACCTTAATAAAGGGTGTTTTTTCAGACGTGTGGTTTTCAATCTGGCAATACTTTTTTTCGGAGTAGGTCTTTTTGACAGCTGTCACTTGATTTATGCTCCGTTTGGTTTGCCAATTCATAATTAATAGACTTATACTCCTGAACAACGTTTGCAAATCATGCAAATTTATAACCAAAATAATGGTTCGGTTCGCTCCACGTTTACTCTAGTGGTTAATGCTCATCCTCAGAGACGCCGTACAGTGCGCTATTGCAGCAGAGTATCGAAAAAGACCCGAATGAGTCCATCCGCCATCGCGCGCAATAATTGGAGCTGTCGAAAATTGGGCCTCTCGGCTGGAATTTATTCGACTCAGCCGCGGCGGCCACTAGCCCATTTTTAAAACATAATGGCAAACCCATATCTTTTTAATAAAGCTAAATTCTTGGCCATAACATTAAATTATATGCAATTTATTTCTTCTTGAAAACCACACGTCTAAAAAAACACCCTTTACTTAGAAAAACCCAAACATAGAAGAAAAACTACAATCCAGAGCTCTATTAATTTGATATCCATAAGTAAAACATTAATTAAATAAATAATAAATCACAGAATCCATCGTAATCGGAAATTTTCTACGAATGGAAAAATATCTATCACAGACTCTATTCCTAGCACTGTCGTAGTGGAAAATCTCCTACGAATTTCGAAATTCGTGGAATTTGATATCACTGAATCCGAATGATACGAAAATTATGTCATCCTTCTCTACGAAACTTTATTCCTTTCGTAGTCAGAGTTGAATTGGTTATTAACACCGAAAAGAAAGTTTTTTTTTTCAAGAATAAATAAATACATAATTAAATGCAGTTGATGATTTGATAGTTCAAACTCCTATTGCAGCTCCTCCAAATACATTTGTAAGCTGCCTTATGCACTCTATATTTTATCAAACACAAAAAGATTCCCCTTGAAAAATAAAATAAAAAGGGTAGGCTCACATGCATTTCTATCTATATCTGTACATTGGTGCCGAACCTGGAAATTTTGCCGCCCTAGGCAAGAATAGATATTGAAAATTGATGTGAATTTTTTGCCAAAACCTGAAACCCAATTTTCTAACAATTACTTCGTTCATTCCAGGTACGAAGTTTAATAAAAATCGATAAAGCCGTTTAAGAGAAAATTTGAAAAAAAAAATTTGTATGGTGAGCTAAAACAAAAATTAAATTTTTCTCCTCTAAGCCAATACTTGCCCTATAGAGATAGTTAAAAGTACAGGGAAGTAGGTATTGAAGTAGATGGATGTGTAACTTGTTTTTCGCTCTGAAATTATTTTACTGATGTTCCCGCCTAGACAAATGCCTGTTTTGCCTACAGACATGTTCGACACCGTGAACATTTTTATAACGTTATCACTTTATATTAGGCGTGTTTTTTTGCAAGTCCATATGGATTTGTCGAAAAAAAACGACATCGGGACTTAGGAACTTCTTACTTACAGTACGTAAGTCCCGATAATTATCTGGACTTAGCTAAGTCTATATGGATTTAAGTTGTTGTTGTATTAACGTGTAAAGCTATTAGTTCCGATGTCGTTTTTTTCCACAAATCCATATGGACTTCCAAAAAAAACACGGCTAATATAAGAGGCCGGTTATAGCGATCATGAAAAAAAATCTTTGTATAATTTATTTATATTCTTGATTAAAATTCTTGTTACGTACCTACAGAATTATGATCAGGAAAATTAATAAATGCTTTTTTGTTAAAAATATTTTCCCAAAAGAAATTTTTTTATGCGAAACAAGTATTCCTAGTGATATTTCATCGATTCGTATTCTTTTTATTTTTAAAATTGAAAGTTAGCACATTAAATTATCCAAAAGAATTTTTTTCTTGATGCGTTTTCCTGATTGCTATAACCAACCACTAACCTAAGAAAACAAAAACATGACTTCATTTCGTTAGTGTAGGGAAAAAATTGCGATTTTTCCAAATGGCTGAGGTAATTTTTTGTATTTGTTGTATCCCATCACTGTTTTTTTTTTTACTACTCTCAATGATTTGACGTAAGACAGCTGATATCGAAATTGAGAGTGAGTACGCTGAATGAGGTAATGCTTTTTTCGATTCCATTCGGATTCAAAAGGGTTTTCCAATAAGAGGTGTTATTTTGAATAGCCCGCTATTTCGGTAGCTGTCACTTTTGAAGCTATCATTTTTTGACATTTGACAAGTAGAAACTACGCCATTAATAAAAATGGAACGATACACGCTTCAAAAACGCATTGAAATTATTAAAATTCACTATAAAAATGGTGAAAATTTGGCAGAGACGGTTCGTAAAACTAAAACATTTTTGGGTCGTCGTGAAGCACCTTGTCGGACCGCAATACAGAAACAATACAAGAACAACTGAGAAAATTGCTGTTGTAGCCCAAAGTGTTGAAGAAAACCCAGGTTTGTCCATTCCTCGTCGTTCTTTGGAATTAGGCATTCCACAAACGTCATTACACCGTATTTTGCATAAAGACTTGGGTCTTAAGGCTTATAAAGTTCAGTTAACACAAGAACTCAAGCCGGCTGATCATCAACAACGTCGTGTCTTTGCTGATTGGGTCCTTGAAATGCATGAAAATGATCCGGAATTTCATCGAAAAATCATCTTGACTGATGAGGCCCATTTCCACCTCGGAGGCTACGTCAACAAGCAAAACTGTCGCATCTGGGGCTCGGAAAACCCAAGAGTTATTGTTGAAAAGCCTCTCCATCCTCAACGCGTGACTGTTTGGTGCGGTTTATGGTCCGGCGGGGTCATTGGACCTTACTTTTTCGAAAATGAGGCTGGAGCAATAGTTACGGTCAATGGATTGCGCTATCGAGAGATGATTAATTTTAAATAATTTTTTATGGCCGGAATTGGATGGTATTGATCTGGACAACGTTTACTTTCAACAAGACGGCGCTACGTGCCACACAAGCAATGAAACCATCGATCTTTTACGGGAAAAGTTTCCGGACCGTGTTATCTCTCGAAGAGGTGATCACAATTGGCCACCGAGATCTTGTGATTTAACACCTTGCGACTTCTTCCTTTGGGGCCACGTGAAAGATAAGGTCTACGCCAACAGCCCAGCGTCGATTCAAGACCTCAAAGATGGAATTCGTGAGGCTATCGAGGACATAGGGCAGCCACTTTGCGATTTGGTTATGGAAAATTTCATGAAAAGGATATGGTCCTGTAAGCGTGGTCGTGGCGGCCATTTGGCTGATGTTGTGTTCCATTATTAACGGCATACCTTCCTCTTTATAATGAAATAAACATCCGATCATTTATCTCAAAAAATGCCATTTTTCTTTGAATATCAAAATAACACCTCTTATTGGAAAACCCTTTATGAGGACAATTCTTCGTGATTCGTAGCGTAGAAGTCCGTTCGGAGATTTGTGAAGATGGTTTCTGTGACAGGGATGACTAAAAAATTATTGTATACAATTTATTAAGCTTCTTAAATTTCAATGAAAAATGCAACATTTTAAACTCATTTATTTTGTTTTCAATATATTTTCAGAACTACATTCAACTTCTTCATGGCCTTAAATCAAAAAATTCTTCAAACAGCTTCAGCAACAACTTCTGATTTCAAAAGAGTCCGCGGAAAATGAATGTATCTATGCATTTGTCTTCAATAGTATTCCAAACTCTGAATACCTTTCCTCGTAAGTAGATATTTTTTACTAACGATGTTTTTGAAATCTCTTCCATGGACTTTTGAAGTAAGCTGAAAATAAAATGTTAGACTACCTATTAAAATTAAACAGTAAATTGTGAGTTTTATAAATTGTTTGCATCATAAGATAAATATATTTTTTTAAAAATTTCTTGAACCATTTCTTCAAGAAAATTTGAATTTGTGATCAAAAACATTTGCAAACGGCTTTGGATTACATATATTGTTCCTCAAAACCAAAAAAGTCGGAGTATTTAAAAACGCCCCACCCTCGGAGGGAAAAAATAATGATCACCTTTAAATTGTTTTCGATCAAGCCGCAATTCTAACACTGAAAACCAATCCAAAAAAATCAAAAGATTTCAATCCAATGTGATCTGCTACTGATTTTCCACCTACCTAAAATAGTCTTTGAATGGCAATATTTCTGCCACCAATCCTCGTAAGAGGTTGCAGTTTGTGGTGATGAATAGGGAATGAACATCGATGTAACAATCTTGACAATGATTTTTCTAAAAATTTTCGAGAAAAAATCATCAATTTTTTTCAAAAATGTTTCATTTCAAACACTTTCCGCACTTCTTTACCAAAAGCTTGTGGTAGAGGTCTGATCCAAAGTGATTTAACTGAATTTCTATCCAAAACCCTACAAATGTTTTTTGAATACAATTTTTAGTTCTTTCAATTTATTTATTTTTATTTTTAAAAATGTATCCTTAAGAGATTGAGTTACTTCAGAAAAATATAATATTTATAATTTAGTTGGCGATTAAGTTAAGTATTTAATTTTAACCAATTTGGTGAGTTACAATAACAAAAAAATACTCATCTTACCTATCTATTTTCAAAAGCACACAATTAATAATCCTTAGATACAAAAAACGACTTACATAATTTTGAAACAAAAAACAAAAAAATAAGAAGTCAATCCTAAAAATTCTAGAAGAAATATAAAAATAGCAGCGCAAAATTCATATAATCAGACACTTAATAAATTTATTTATAAAAATACTATATATTTTTTTAAATATAAACAAACTAAAAACAAAACTAAAAAAAATATTATTAACAAAAATGTTTAATGTTGAATACGAACAAAAACATATTAAAAAAATCTTAATCGGTAAAACGAAAATAATGTGGACTAATTTTAACTTAGTTAAATCTCTTTCAAAATTCAACTTAGAAATACCATTCATGATGTCCTTACTTATGTCAGTATACATATATCACAACAATTAAAAACTTCTTTTCAAAATTAAGCGTAATTTAACAAAAAAAAGTAATATCTATGTAGTTATGTATTCAAACACCAAAACCAAATATTATGTACTAGAATTAAGTACATATTGCGATTTGATTGCTTAATTTAAGTGAATACACTTTAAAAAAAAATGTAACATAAATTTATACTGTACTTATATTCTTTACAATAGTTTGAGTTAAAAATTATTTTTTTTTATAAATATAGTAAATACATACAAAAAATCAAAATCAAAAACTTGAAAATTCTTTCGAAAAATAAAAACAAATACCTACTGTTTAAATAATTCAAAAGAAAGAAGAAAATTAAATGTTTATCTTTTTATGTATTTTAACACACCAGCTTATCACTAAAAATAATTCAAAATTATATTTAATCGAAAAATAAAAAAAAAAAAAAAACAAATAAATTTATTAACTTTATATTATGATTGTAAGTGAATATTAAATAAGAAATAAACTAAAACACACGATTTAAAAAAAAAAAAAATGTTGAATAAAAGCGAAATATATTTATTTGTGAAAAAAAATAATTAAAATATGATTGTAAAACCATTTTATTACATATAAATACATTTGTACAAATTGAGTTATTTATTTTTAAAAGAATGTAAAACTAATTCTGTTTTTTTTTAATTAAATTCTTAAAATATAACTTCAGATTTATATTTAATAATTAAAATATGAAAAATCAATTGAAAAGAAAAATGTATGATGAATAAATCTCAATTAAAATTCAATGTAAGAGAATTATCAACAGTGCAAATGGACAGAAATAGTGATTCAGTTTGTAACATTTATGTCAGTTTTATTATCAGGAAATCGAATGGGAAATTCAATAAATAAAAATGAAAAAGAAATAAAATTACAAAAATCTTTATGAGTTTCTATTTATTATCCTTACAGGTTGACACATCGATCTAGAGTTGTTGTGGCTCTTTCAGTAGAATTAACTGAGTCGGGAGTCAATTTAAAATAGCAATATACATTCATTTTAAAGTGTCTTACCTACTTTTTCATTTAGTATTTAAATAAAATATAAATTGATCATTCTATGTAATAATTTAAAAAATTCGAGTAAGAAAATAAATAAATGTTCAATTTTTTCTATGATTTCATGATCTCCACTCTTGGCCTATCTCATCTTTTATCAAACTTTCAAAGCATTCAATTCAAATTAAACAAAAAAAGCAGCAATCAAGTGATTAGCTTAAAAATTTTACTAAAATCCTTGCCTGGTTTGCTCAAAAAGAAACTACAAATAATTCCGCAAAATATTCAAACAGTTCCTCTGTTCTTTTTCTATTTTCTTTCAAATTCCGTTTTTAAAAATGTGTATTTTTTCCCATCGCTAAACCAAGCGAAATCAATAATTGAGTCCGCCTCAGTTTTTCATTTCTTCCTCCTTCTTAACTTAACTCTGTCTTTATAAAAACATGAGTAGAGTGAGAAAGCGAACGATTTTTTTTCTTTGAAGGATCACTCAATGTCTATGAACTATGAGTATTGATGTTGATGGTGAAATTTAAAGCTAATTAGTTCGGAAGGACCTTTCTTCTCAGCATGATCACCTACTGGCTCAAAACAAATTTTGTACGAAAAATTATTATTTTGCCGGCATATTGAGAATTTTCATACAAAATTGTATGTGATGCACCAGGCGACCATAGTCTAAAGCAGCTATATTCTTCTTTCTTCTTTTATTTTGCTTCTTGAATTTCAAAGACGATGGAGTACAACAGAAAGCGAAGACTGCCACGCCTAGTGCACGATTTTGTATGTTTTGTTATGTTTTCTTTGACGGTGGTGTGATCACAGTGTATTATTTATTTTCTATTGTTTTGTTGGTATGGAAGTTTGAAGCAAATTAGATCGAAACGAATAAACCTGCTTCTCAGCATGATCGCCTGTTGCCTCAAAAAGAATTGTCTAAAAATTCATATATTTTCGCCAAGTTTAAATATTCAAAATCCCCTTACCAGGTGACCATGCTGCAAAGCAGGTAGGTATTTCTTCTATTTTGCTTTAAGTTATGTTTTTAAAATTCTGCATTGTTGCCCATCGCTAAACAAAACAAAATGAATAAATGAGTCGGCAGTGTATCACCTTAGTTTCTTTTCCATGTCTTCCTCCTTCTCAACTTTTATGTAGGTTCTTAACTCTTGCTCTATAAAAACATGAGTTGAGTGAGAAAGAGAAAGAGATATTCGATTTTCAGAGAAGATGGAGTAAGAAATATTTATTTTGTTTTGTTTTCTTTGGAGGATCACACTCACACATCGACTATGGGTATTGATGTTGAAATTTGAAGCAAATTAAATTAGTTTGGCAGGAACCTGCTTCAGAGCATGATCGCCTGTTGTCCCTGAATGAATTTTGTACGAAAAATTTAATATATTTTTAGGGCAAATTAAGAATTTTCATAAAAAACCCTATGCGGGGCACCAGGCGACCATGCTCAAAAGCAGTTACATATTATATTCTTCTTTCTTCGTCTATTTTCCTTCTCAAATTTCAGAGAAGATGGCGTACAAAACGGAACGAAAACTGCCACGCCAAGTGCACGATTTATTATTTATGTTTTGTTATCTTTTCTTTGAATGTGTGATCACACAATGTGTGTGTGAATTTTGAAACTAGTTCATTCGGAAGAAGCCTGCTTCTGAGCATGATCGCCTATTGGCTCATATAGAATTTTGGACGACAAAAATAATTTCTCGGCAAATCGTGAATTTCGTATTCAAAATCCCATGTGATACACCAGGAGACCATACTGGCAAAGCAGGTTTATTCTTCTATTTTGCTTTAAGTTACGTTTTTAAAATTTTACATTCTTGCCCATCGCCAAACAAAGCAAAATGAGTCCGCAATGGACCTCCTCCTTTTTTCCATTTCTTCCTCCACAACATTTATGTAGTCTCTTAACTCTTGCTTTATAAAAACATGACAATAACAACATATGTAGAGTGAGAAAGAGGAGTTTTTTTTGTTTTGTTTTCTGTGAAGGATAACTCAATGTCTATGAGTCTTGATGTTGATGGTGAAATTTTAAGCCAATTAGTTCGGAAGAAACCTTCTCCTGAGCATGATCGCCTGCTGGATCAAAACAAATTTAGTACGAAAAATTACTAATTTGTAGGCAAATTTAGAATTTGATCAAAATCCTATGTGATGCACCAGGCGACCATAGTCTAAAGCAGCTTCTATTCTATTCTCGAATTTCAAAGAAGATGGAATACAAAACAGAAATCGAAGACTGCCACGCCCAGTGCAGGATTTTTTCTTTTGTTTTGTTCTTTTTCATCACACATTTTGTATTGGAGGAGAGGGGAAGTTTGAAAGAAATTAGTTCGGTGGGAACCTGCCTCTCAGCATGATCGCCTGTTCGCTCAAAAAGAATTTCGTATGGAAAATACATATTTTTTTCGGCAAATTGTGAATTTTGTATACAAAATCCTCTGTGTAGCACCTCCTCTCCTTTCTTCATCTTCTATTCCGCTTCTCGAAATTCAAAGAAGATGGAGTTCAAAACAGAAAACAAAAACTATCACTACCAGTGCTCCAGTGCGGGATTTAAAATTTTGTTTTGCTACGTTTGTAATGTGTGATCACATATGTGCATATTGATGGGGAAGTTTGAAGCAAGTTTTATCGGAAGGAATAAACCTGCTTCTCAGGGTGATCGGCTGTTGGCTCAGAAAGAATTTGGGACGAAAAATTCATATTGCCTCGGCAAGTTGTGAATTTGTTCATTCAAAATCCCCTGTGTTCACCAGGCGATCATGCTTAAAAGTAGTTTTATTCTTCTTTCTTCGTTTGTTTTTCTCCTCGAATTTAAACGAAAATGGAGCACAAGACAGAGAAAGGAAATTGCGATACCAAGTGCACGATTTTTTTGTTTTGTTTTCTTTGAATCTGTGATCACAAATTGTGTGCGTGGGGAAGTTTGAAGCAAATTATACGGAATACCTGCTTCTGAGCATGATCGCGTGTTGTCCCTGAACGAATTTTGTACGAAAAATTATTTTGTCGGCAAATTAAGGATTATATAAAACCCAATGCGAGGCACCAGGCGGCCATACTCAAAAGGAGCTACATATTTTCTTCTTTCTTCTATTTTGCTTTTTCAATTTCAAAGAGATGGAGCACAAAGCAGAAAAAGATAATTGCCGCGCCTATAGCACGATTTATTATGTTTTGTTTTGTTTACTTTGAAAGTATAAATTATGAAAGAAAATCAGTTCGGAGAGAACCTGCTTCTCAGCATGATCGCCTGTTGCTTCAAAAAAAATTGTGAATATTCAAAATCCCCTTACCAGGTGACCATACTGCAATGCAGGTAGATTCTTCTTCTATTTTCTTTCAAATTCCGTTTTTAAAAATGTGCATTTTTGCCCATCGCTAAGCAAAACAAAATGAATAAATGAGTCGGCAGTGGATCACCTTAGTTTCTTTTCCATGTCTTCCTCCTTCTCAACTTGTATGTAGGTTCTTAACTCTTGCTCTATAAAAACATGAGTTGAGTGAGAAAGAGATATTCGATTTTCAGAGGAGATGGAGTAAGAAATATTTATTTTGTTTTGTTTTCTTTGGAGGATCACACTCACACATCGACTATGGGTATTGATGTTGAAATTTGAAGCAAATTAAATTAGTTTGGCAGGAACCTGCTTCAAAGAATGATCGCCTGTTGTCCCTGAATGAATTTTGTACGAAAAATTTAATATATTTTTAGGGCAAATTAAGAATTTTCATACAAAAACCCTATGCGGGGCACCAGGCGACCATGCTCAAAAGCAGTTACATATTATATTCTTCTTTCTTCGTCTATTTTCCTTCTCAAATTTCAGAGAAGATGGCGTACAAAACGGAACGAAAACTGCCACGCCAAGTGCACGATTTATTATGTTTTGTTATCTTTTCTTTGAATGTGTGATCACACAATGTGTGTGACCGTTGGTGGGGAATTTTGAAACTAGTTCCTTCGAAAGAAGCCTGCTTCTGAGCATGATCGCCTGTTGGCTCAAATAGAATTTTGGACGACAAATTAATAATTTCTCGGCAAATCGTGAATTTTGTATTCAAAATCCCCTGTGATACACCAGGGGACCATATTGGCAAAGCAGGTTTATTCTTCTATTTTGCTTTAAGTTACGTTTTTAAAATTTTACTTTCTTTTCCATCGCCAAACAAAGCAAAATGAGTCCGCAATGGACCTCCTCCTTTTTTCCATTTCTTCCTCCACAACATTTATGTAGTCTCTTAACTCTTGCTTTATAAAAACATGACAATAACAACATATGTAGAGTGAGAAAGAGGAGTTTTTTTTGTTTTGTTTTCTTTGAAGGATCACTCAATGTCTATGAGTCTTGATGTTGATGGTGAAATTTTAAGCCAATTAGTTCGGAAGAAACCTTCTCCTGAGCATGATCGCCTGCTGGCTCAAAACAAATTTAGTACGAAAAATTACTAATTTGTAGGCAAATTTAGAATTTGATCAAAATCCTATGTGATGCACCAGGCGACCATAGTCTAAAGCATCTTCTATTCTATTCTCGAATTTCAAAGAAGATGGAATACAAAACAGAAATCGAAGACTGCCACGCCCAGTGCAGGATTTTTTCTTTTGTTTTGTTCTTTTTCATCACACATTTTGTATTGGAGGAGAGGGGAAGTTTGAAAGAAATTAGTTCGGTAGGAACCTGCCTCTCAGCATGATCGCCTGTTCGCTCAAAAAGAATTTCGTATGGAAAATACATATTTTTTTCGGCAAATTGTAAATTTTCATACAAAATCCTCTGTGTGGCGCCAGGGGACCATGTTCATAAGTAGTTATATTCTCCTTTCTTCTTCTTCTATTTCGCTTCTAGCAATTCAAAGAAGATGGAGTTCAAAACAGAAAACAAAAACTACCACTACCAGTGCTCCAATGCGGGATCTAAAATTTGTGTGTGGGGAAGTTTGAAACAAATTATACGGAATGAATACCTGCTTCTGAGCATGATCGCCTGTTGTCCCTGAAAGAATTTTGTACGAAAAATTAAAAATTTTGTCGGCAAATTAAGAATTATATAAAACCCTATGCGAGGCACCAGGCGACCATACTGAAAAGGAGCTACATATTTTCTTCTTTCTTCTTCTATTTTGCTTTTTGAATTTCAAAGAGGATGGAGCACAAAGCAGAAAAAGATAATTGCCGCGCCTATAGCACGATTTATTATGTTTTGTTTTGTTTTCTTTGAAGGTATGAATTATGAAAGAAAATCAGTTCGGAGAGAACCTGCTTCTCAGCATGATCGCCTGTTGCTTCAAAAACAATTGTGAATATTCAAAATCCCCTTACCAGGTGACCATACTGCAATGCAGGTAGATTCTTCTTCTATTTTCTTTCAAATTCCGTTTTTAAAAATGTGCATTTTTGCCCATCGCTAAGCAAAACAAAATGAATAAATGAGTCTGCAGTGGATCACCTCAGTTTCTTCTTTTCCATGTCTTCCTCCTTCTCAACTTTTATGTAGGTTCTTAACTCTTGCTCTATAAAAACATGAGTTGAGTGAGAAAGAGATATTCGATTTTCAGAGGAGATGGAGTAAGAAATATTTATTTTGTTTTGTTTTCTTTCAACTATCACACTCACACATCGACGATTGACGTTGAAATTTTAAGTAAATTAAATTAGTTCGTCGGTAACCTGCTTCTCAGCATGATCGCCTGTTAGTACAAAAATAATTTTGTAGGAAAAGTTCATATGTTTTGGACAAATTGTTAATTTTTCCATTCAAAATCCACTTTGATGCACCAGGTGAGCATGCTGCAAAGTAGGTATTCTTCTTCCATTTTGCCAACTTACGTTTTTAAAAATGCGCATAGTTGCCCATCGGTGAGCAAAACAAAATGAGTCCGCAATGGACCTCCTCCTTTTTTCCATTTCTTCCTCCACAACATTTATGTAGTCTCTTCACTTTGCTATATAAAAAGCAGATTAGAGTGAGAAAGAGACTTTTGTTTTGTTTTCTTTAGATATTTCTTCTATCATCTTCTATTCGCTTCTCGAAACTAAGAAGATGGAGTTCAAAGCAGAAAACGAAAACTGCCACGGCCAGTGCACGATTTTTTTTTGTTTTCTTTGATGGTATGAACAGAACACACTTTTTTTTGTATTTGTGAAGAGGGGAAGTTTGAAAGAAATTAGTTCAGCAGGAACCTGCTTCTGACCATGATCGCCTGTTGCCTCAGAAAGAATTTTTTATGAAAAATTCATAGTTTCTCGGCAAATTGTGAATTTTTCATTCAAAATCCCCTTTCACCAGGCGATCATGCTCCAAAGTAGTTATATTCTTCTTTCTTCGTCTATTTTGCTCCTCGAATTTAAAGGAAGATGGAGCCCAAAACAGAAAAAGGAAACTGCGATACCAAGTGGACGATTTTTTTTGTTTTGTTTTCTTTGAATGTGTGATCACATATTGTGTGCATGGGGAAGTTTAAAGCAAATTAGACTGAAGATACCTGTTTCTGAGCATGATCGCCTGTTGCTTCAGAAAGAAATTTGTACGAAAAATTCATAATGCACCAGGCGATCATGCTCAAAGTTAAATAATTCTTTTTCTATTTTTCTCCAGAGAAGATGGAGTAAAAAAAAAAGAAAACGAAAATAATAGCCATTCCTAGTGTTAAAATTTTGAAATATTTCGACAAAAAACTTGTATTGATTTAAAAAAAAGAGATGGGCTTATTCCTTAAAAACAAAATATGTACATTTGCTCAACATCGAACTATTGGTACTTACCTGTACATCAAAAGAAAGGTCTTTTCAAACTCTAAACCAAAAGCTTGTGACAGGTCTGGTTCTTGAAATATTTTCATACAAATTGTATTCAATTTTTGTCCGAAACCCTACAAAAGTGTTAGGATAGCAATATTTCCGTAATCGAGCTTCGTAAGAGGTTGCAGTTGCAGTTGAGAGTTGCGGTACAAAAAGGGACATACCTACCCTTCGATGCATAAATATTGTAAGTTATTTTTGTAAAGATGTTCGTTAAAAATCGCTGACTGACCCTTTGTACAAAAAAAAAATACTCACGCAACACTCCCTAAAAATGTCCTTTGAGGGCGATATTATTATTATTCGTTTGATGCAAAATTGTGCCACTATTCAAAATGCAACCCCAGTTCGAGGAATATTTTAAGTTTGTTCAACAACCATTTAACCCATGTTTATCCGTTTTTCAATAATAAAGTCATTAGTTTTCAAGGGATAATTGAGATTAATTAATCCTCTTTGCAAAAGGTAGGGTGAGGATAGAATTCATGACTGCCTGTCAGAGCTAATGCGGCTATAAAGCTGCTTAAGCCTTTTGTTAGCAAAACAAATCCGTCCTTGTCAGTTTTACTTTTTTTTTATGTTTTGTTTAATCCTTAAAAAAATATACAACGCCATTCTATTATTAATATCCCAACGACCTACATTTATTTATTTTTTTTGTTCCATTAATGAGGATGAGTTCTTGAGTGCTTCCTGATGTATTTCCTCAACAACAACAAAAAATGCCCACAAATAATGCAAAAAGGACTTTAATTTAAGGATTTATCGAAATCTTTCTGCAAAAAGGACAAAAATCAGAAAACATGGATCCATGAAATCATATCTTTAAAAACGTCTTCTTCCTTTTGCATAAATTGTTTCTGGCAAAAAGTCTGATTAAAAATTAAACGCTCAACAAAATTTCAAATTCAACTTGTATGCAGACCATTGGAGCATTGGGTTAATTGGTTTCAATCTCTTCTGATGATGCTTGCTATGTAGAGGTACAACATACACCATAGCTTGAGAGTGATGATGGCAGCAAATTAATGCAGCTAACTGCTGTACGATAGTATTGATTTCAAGGGAACAGCAGCAGCGGCTCCAAGGGAGCGACGATGCGATGAAGGAAGCAGGAAATTCGCACTGCAAAGAACAAGGATTCTACGGTTGAAGTTATTACTTACAACCAACTCACCAAAGGAGTTTCAAGTGAGTGAGTGAGAAGTTTCCTTCCTCCCTTGGAGTTTGTTTGAGAATGAAATTTAATTATTTTTACTTGGCTGCAGATGGATTGCATTATGGATGACGGAGGTCTTGAGGAGAGATTTGTAAATTAATGGACTACCAAAAAGAAAGAAACACTGAGGAGTCAAGTGAATAAGTTCATTTGTTAAATGCTGCAAAGTTGAAAGGCAACTCATTTCTCAAGAGAATGTGTTCTGTAGATTCGTGTGTTTTGTATAGTTTTTTTTTTCCTTTGAATTAAACGTGGCTGTTTTGTAATGAAAAATTACATCTACACCCAGACACGTTGAGTAAAGAGATGATAGAGTCAAAAATCAAACCTTAATTGCTAGTTTGTATAAATAAACCTTAATTATGGCTGTAAGGAGATGTACCCAAGAGTAAAACATTTAGTTGAAGAACTCCCGATTGGTAACACTTTGGTGCCATATACACATAGGTGCCTACTGCAGTAAGAATATGCATTAGAACACAGATTGGTCTAGAATATTACTGATGAAATGAACTAAGGCAGTAATGCAATTCAGTATATTTCCAGTAAAGAAAAAAATACAAAAACAAAACTTTTTAGAAAAAACAGATAAAATAGATGTAAATGCACTTTGTTTTGTTTACTCGCACCCAAACCCGTTCCAAACGTGAGTCAGGTTTTAGAAGCAAACACGCAGCAGTTATAGTTTTGTAACGTTTAGATGCTGATAATAACGGTGATTTGATGCTATTGGATTTCACAAAGGCTTTCGATTGTATTGATCACGTTATTTTTATGTTTATAAACTTCAAAACATTTTCAAGTTCTCTAACGCATCTTTTCGTCTTCTATGTAGTTATTTGAAAAACAGATTGAAGTTGATAGTAGAACCTCTTCCCCGTTTTAAATATAATCAAGAAGGTACCACAGGGCTCGGTTTTGGAACCACTTCTATTCTCTTTTTTCATCAACGCTCTTCCTGATGTAATTGAAGATTCATTTGTTTACATGTATGCGGCTGACGTTTTTGTCTACATTAATAGCTACATGATCTAGTCGCTAGAATCTAGATGCCCTACGGTATGATATTCTAGAAGCTAAATTATTGCTTCTAAATTCTAGCAGCTAGCTTCTACCGGCTAGATTATAAGTGTTTTTTAGATTTTGAACAAACTTCGTACATACATAAAATACTCGATATTTCGTGAATGGCTTAACCAATTTTGTACCAATTTTACGGACAGATATTTCCAAGTAGATGTGGGTAGATGTAAAAATTTAATAAAACAAGTTACATATGTGTGAGATATCAACGTATTTTTTTGTTTTATTTGAAGGGCCTTTCAATGAAATTATGTGTGAAATATGACATCTTTTAAATAGGTAGGTATACTATGTGCAGTGGCTTCACTGAGTGGCGCGCATCCGAGAGTGACTTTGAGGGAACTGGTTGTTTGTGGCCTAGTGACATAAGCCTGTGACTTAAAAAACCTCACGAATCATACGATCCCAGTGGTCAATTCAGGTCTGGTTGAGATCACCATGCATTCTAATCGTTCGTGTAAAATGTCCGTTTTGATATCAGCTGTGTAATACGTAGCACCGTCTTGTTGAAACTATACGTCATTCACATCCATATCATCTTATTTGAGCTCGAAGAAATTGGTAATCACCGATAAGTAGTGCTCTCTGTTGGTGGTGATGGCAATGACATCGTAGTTTTTGAAGAAGTACTCTGACGATAAGCGGCGATGTTTTCGGCAGATTTTGCAGAATTAACTAAATTTTAATTCTTTGCAACTGTTCCTCGAGACTTTCAATTGTCAAGGTGATTCGTTTTTGGTGCCTGAAAAATAAAAAAAAATAGGAAAATAAAGAACAGATAAAATAAAATGGCCGCTATGATTTGTCAAAATCTAAGTAAACTGTAGATCTGTTCGTTTACGTCCCAAAGCAACCACTTTATACGAATGTGAGTCCAATTTAATTTTTTTTTTGAATATATATTTAGACAAAACTCTGAACTTAAATTATTAGAATTTTGTAGTTTTGGAAAGTAAACGAACTGAGTAAATATTGTTGTTTTCGGTTGGATTTCAGAACTGTTCCATTCCTATCGAAAATGGAAAATTTGATTACTCTAACGGTGAAAAAAGAGAAACTCCAAACATCGACTCCAAAAAACGACATTATTGAATCTTTGTATTTCAACATTATTCGTTTTTTTTTTTATAATTTAGTTAAGAGCACACTAGTTTAAATTTAACTATAGTTTATCATAAATCTAAACAGTTTATTTCTTTGGTAGGTTTTTCGTTGTATTTTTTGTTTATGTTTTATTATTGATTTGGGTCCATGGGCCCACCCACCAGGTTTTTTTTTACAAAAAAAAATGAAACAAAACTTGAAATTAAATCTTAAAGTTAGAGAGAGATTGTATGAAAGTGTTTGAAGGAGTAGGGGGATTATGGAGTTAAGGGTTGGTGTAGACAGAGAGAGATTTTGAGAGCGTTTCGTAAAAGTGGAAGTCAAAAGCATTTTACATACTGTTAGAAGTAAGTAGCAAAGGGGTTGCAAATTAATAAACTAAAGACGCGATCTTCATATGAAGGAAGATGAAACCTATCAAGTGTTGCCAGATGAAAAAAAAATCTCCACCCCGGAAAAATTTAGAATTTCATCTACAGCTCATAAATTTATGTTTTTAGTTTAATTATTTCACAGTAGTAGAGTAGCTACTACAGTAGAAAAGAAGGTACTAAGTAAAAAAGAAAATTTGTTTAGGGTTTTCTTCACAACGTCAGAGTAAAGTTCTGATTACTTACTCGACATTTAAACTATCCGCAAATTAAATCCTCTCAGCAAAAACTTAGCGTTTCACAATTTTTGGAAATTATGTAATAAATGTATGAGTCAATTAGATGTTCCAGTTTTCCAGAAAAAATAGTTTTGACTGATTAAAAATTGAAAAAAATAATTATTATTTTAATTACCAAATAAAGTCATTTTTGGAAGCTCTAGCTCTCATAAAAAGTTCGGAAAATTCCGATGACATCTAACTTCTTATGACAGCTGGCAAATCAGAAGCTCCGAAAATTCGGAATTCTGAAAATTCAGAATTCTGAAAATTCAGATAAGCGTTGAACGCGCACATTGTGAAACGTAAGTTAAGTTGATAATTGACTAATAAGTTAAAAGTTGCTTATTAAGAACTTTAATCAGACATTGTGAAACAAGCGTTAATGTTATAAATATACGAGTAATAAATAAATATGAAAATTTAAATATAAAGAAATTAAAACAAAAATTGTTTGCAGTTCATTAAAAAAGTTCTAATACATGATCGTCATCTCGTTTTGGCTGTCGCGTCGTCGGTTTGATAATCTTCACACTTGTGAAAGTTTTCAGCATTTCTTCTGTTGGTGAAAAATTGAAGCATTCAGAATACCGTAAGCTGTTTCATAACTCATATACGATTAATCAAACTTTAGCTCTAAATGAATCCCCCCCAAACATTTAATCCCCCAGATTACCCCCAACGACAAAAAAATCCCCTTAATCTAGGGGGAAAACCCTTAGACTGGCAACAACCCTGCCTATCAAGCCGGGGTAGCTCCCGAAGTGCAAACCAAAAATGGAAGGGCTTCAATACGAAAGGGTGACCATACTTTTTGGTATGATGTTAGATCTAAAGTTAAGTTCTTTATCACACACAACTCATAGATCACACATTGAATCAACAACGGTAACTGCCTCATTGTTAATTAAGTAGGTATATATATGGAGGGAAAGGAGAGCGTTAGTATGTTATAGCTTGACACTTGCTAACGTTAAGCTCCAGAAAGTTCTTCTGGCACCAGGTAGAGCAAATATTTAAATCTTGTTGAAGAAGATAGGAGTCGGAAGGGCAGGAAATGTATCTATACATTTTTTGTATCATCTGAATATACAGAAATCGAAGAGTCGTTGATGACCCAGTCAACATCGTTAATAGTTAAAATGAAAATCAGAAGGACGAGGAACACCGTTGGACGAGGACGAGGTTGTAAGATAGGGTTAAAATCATAACCTCTAGAAAGGACTTAGTATATTGACAATTACTCAGATAAGATTGGATCCATGCAATAAAAGAGAGTTGCAAGTCAAGAGCTGTAAGTTAATAATTAGAGTATAAAGCTTTGGACAGGTCGGTTGCAATGAATCAAATTCCTTCCCAGCTTCCATGGCACATATAGTGCCAGAGACAAAATTTACTAGGTTAGTAGGAGGTAGTCATCAAAAGTCATCCGTTCCTCTTTGGTCTAAAGTTCAGAGACACAAGTTATCCTCTTGTTCGGAATACCATGCTTATTTGCTGAGCGCTTTATTCATCATATTGAACTATCATATTTTTTAATTTCCCAATATTAACAGCCATGTTTCATATGGAAAACTAGTTTTATAGAGGTTTTGGAATTTCAAGTTTTGCACAAATTGGTATTATTTACCAATATTTTGTCACCTTAAACTCGAAATTTTAAAACTAGTTCTGGATAAAACTCCAATTTCATAAAACCGTGCAAAACTTGAAACTCCAAACCTTTCTTAAACTAGTTTTTCCATGAAATAAGTTTTGAAACAAATCAATAATATCGTTTTAACAGTTTCAATAATTTTGTACTAAGAGCTGCAATACGGAATTTTAAAATAAAAATAAAAAAAAAAAACTAACAGAGTCACACTATAATCAATTCATTTGCGGTTTGGTTGATGTATTGTATATCTTTTTCAACAATTAGCCTAACTTATAACCTTTTTAACTAAATACACTTTTGGAATAATAATAATCACTTTTCAAATTTTCCACCATTCAAATAATATTAACAAAAAATAAAAGCTTAACCCCAAAAGGCCACAAATCCAGGCTAAAAAAAAAAAAAATTCCAACCACAGAAATGCTTTTGCGGCTTTTTAATGATGGACGCGACGCGCACACAAACTCACACACAATACACTAAAATGTCATTTCAAAATTTTATTAAGTCCAAAAAGTTATTTCATAATTCAAGCCTATTTTACCATTAAAATTAACAAAAAAAAAGGAATAATAATAATAATAATATCTTTCCATCGATTGTGTCCTCTGAAAAGGCCTGCTTTAACCTCAAAGATAACATTTCTCACTCCAATAATTATTTGTATATAAACCGAAAGGACAATATACAAGGACAGGACAATTTTCCGCAATTAAATGAATTGGAATTTGAGAGACATGAAGATGACGATAGGCACGGGGAAACGGGCAAACGGGTACACGACGCAACTGAGTTGGAAGCCAACTCTCTGGCTCAACTTAAATAAAAATCCATTCGACAACTTAAGTAACATGTAATCCCGACGATAATCATGGCAAATCCAATTAATTTTCAACTCAATAATTGAATTCATCTTAAAGTCTTCGTCCTTGATGACAATGATGAAGGGAGAGCGTCAGAGGACAAAGGAAGACCGGTGCAAGGAGGGGATGATGACGATGAGGCGTGTATGATGCGAGGCGCGTAAGAGATGTATCGCCATCGCCATCATCATCATCAACCCCGAACCTCAATGGCGGTGGCGATGGCGGCAGCGTTGTTCCACACAAAAATATACATAATTCCATTTGCAAAATTAAAGTGCTCTTTTGACACATTGACCGCGTTAACCCCCAGGACCGGTTGGCCTGCAACAAAAAAAAAAAGGACTAAAAGAATCCGAATGAAAAATATACAAAGAAAAAAAAATCTGAAACAGCCGACATTATAAACGAGGAAACATAACACAGAAGGTGCATCGCAGAGATAGATGAGATGGTTGGTTGGCTAGTTGGTTGAACGCTTGAATGGACATCACAGCATGAGCATCAGCAGTAGCAGTAGCAGTATAGTAGCAGCAGCAACATCAGTAATCGAATGGGGCAAGTACGTCAGAAGAGAGATAGTGTGTATCTGTTGGCCAGCCTGTTTGGGCCGAGCCGAGCCGAGCTGGGCCAGTCCATTTGGCCATGTCGACTCTTTATGTACTTATATTTAATTACCCACAATATGGTTGCAGGTATAATAATTTAACTTTTCGGTTTTGGGTTGCATATATATTCGTGTGGCAATCAGCTATACGACCCTCATTCTATAGCTGGCCGCCAATTTTGTGTGTGTAGAGCGGGTGTCCTGTCCATTGTCCACTGTCCAGTGCACCCATGCAGTGATTTTAAGGCTCCTACAATATCATCATCCACCCACAGAAGCTCATAGCAGGTGCAGTGCATTACTTAGCGCATATATACACGGCTAAAAATATTTGCATAATTTCTATTGTTTCGAAAGGCTCCGTGAAATACATCCATAAAAAATCGCCCCAAATAAGAATTGTCAAATCGCCTCAAAAATAGTAACAAATTTCGATGTGCAAAAAAGACAGTTTTTAGCGGAACTTTTTTTTGTCGTTGTTTAATCGTAAATTGACCCATTTTGTATCGTGTATAATCCTTTTTGGGGGCAGTCACCTTGAAGTGGTGCGAAGACTTAAGTTCCAAATATTCATCTGACCTGCTGTTTCTGGGGCATCCTAAAGCGGTAGAGATTTTTGAGGAATTACGAACTATGAACTGCCTCGCCTAATCCAGGGTGTTAAGTGGATCATTTCTATTGGAGGGTTTGGCAACAAGGGCTGTATTCTAACGATGCCTCTTTCATAACAAGTCGAATCCAAAAGTAACCATGATCTTACCATATTGTGCCAAGCTGTGATATATGGCAGAACCGGACAGTTAAAGAAAGACGCAACTCCACGCACATCGGTCATAGCCGTAGAAGGCACCAGTGATGGGAAGTTACCATTACGAGTTAGCTCTACACTATCGAAGAAGCCAGCAAGTAACCGGAAGCGCCATATTGGTTAACTTTCGGAATTTGGAAAGCCAGGTGGCCTGATGGATGAATCACCAAGGAAAGGACTAACTGGTGCGGCTTCGAAATTGTAGGTACTTTCGGTTTCTTGCTGAGGGAATGTCCCTAAAAGAAGCCAGAAAGAAGGTAGACGAGAGGAAGACTGATCCAACTCATGGGCCTACAACCAGTCTGCAACAGGGTAGGAGGAAAAACGACAACATAACCCCTCCCCTAAGGAAAGATACCGAAAAACTTAGGACGTCAGCTACAATAGCAGCGGGACCAAGCACCGCAAATATTAGAGCCAGTGAAAAAGGCTCTTCTATGCAAGCCTGGCAAGAATTATTGGAATTGGGGTTCTACCAAAAGGAATACCCTCACGTTACTCTCGGTGTCGACGAATTGTCGGTGTTGGAGGAAGCAATTATTGAGGAAGTTTCCCTTGGATTAACGCACAAGGAATGCATTTCAGAACCAGTCTGGTTTTAGTTGACTGTGCTGGGCAAGAAAAAGCGGAATGGCAACGCGGGTTTGTAGTACCTACTACAGTTACTCAAACTGGGCAAAGAAAATACTGTCACACGTCATTGGATGATGGCCACCTTGGTATTCAGGGAAATGAAGAAGCAGACTACTTAGCAAAAGTAGGGGCAACAACACCCTTAACCAGCCAAAAACAATACTGCGGAATAGAAGAGAACGTGCCTAAAAAAAACAATATCAAAACAGAAGAGAAGCTAAGTCAGGTCAAGCTTCAAATTGGAAGTTACAACTAGGAAGATTTTCTTTCCTGCATCTATCAGCTTAAATAGGAACAACAAACTGAGAATAATAACGGATCGCCTTTTTGGCCATTTCAAGCTGATAATCAATCTCAACATTTTTAGCTTAGTGAGCGTGGCATTGCTGCAGATTCGGCAACGCCCATCATGAGGAGACCACAATATTGGGAAAATGTTATGCACTTATACACCAATGACATGGGCATCTATAGATATCCACCAGATAGAAGAGGGCAGATTACCCTCGCTAGAAGTATTCCAAATACTCGAATTCCATAAGGAAACTAATTTTCTAAATGGGGGCACAATAGATCTTAAGTTCGCAGTACACTTATATCCAACAATTTACGAATATATAATGGTCAAATGAAGATTAACAGATGGCTCATCCAGTATAACTATTATAAGTCAAAAAGATTCTGACGATTGTCAAGGCCTGAACCCAAACTCATTCCAGCATCTATTTTAAATGCAGGTACTATCAATAAATTTCATCAGATTAGCTTCAATACCATTCAAAACTAGACCAACTTTTTCCACCGTGTACCTTTCTCCATCAAAATGACTTGTACGTACAGGACATATTCACAAATTCCAATGCTAGAAATGAGCCTTTATACCTGAGTTAAAAAAAACAGCGTTCTTTGTTCGTTATTGCTTCTGCGTCTGCCATTACAAGAAGGCAAAGTCAACGTAGCCTTGAGCAGTTTACACATCACAGAGAAGTCACCACTCGACTATATACTTCGTCCTTTCCGCATCCTTCCGAGTGCAACATAACAACAACAATCTTACTTGGGCATTTCAATTTCAATCCATCCACCTACTAGGCCCAGCACATCAACACATCCACATTCGCATCCTTCCTGATGCCTATTACTGTGAATGTGAACAGTACCTAAAAAATGGCAACAGCAACAACAACAACAAAAAACAGGGCCTTAATAAGGAAGAAAGAAAAAAATCACAAGAATCCTCACACATTGTAATGTGTGGTGGAGTTTTCCTGTCCTTTGCGCTGGGTTCGTTCTGGGGAGTTGCATTTTTGTCACCGAAAAGTTAATTGGGAAAAAAGGCGCTGAAAGGACAAAGTAGTTGCTCCACACAAATGCACATGACTTGGACAAAAGCTTGTTGATAAAAGGAGAACCATGGCTATAGAGGAGACTGGAATCTACTTCTCATTGAAGACGAACGCATACATTTGCAGAAATTTATGACCATCGAAGATGAAGCTCTAGAGCTGAAGCTGAAACTTGGAATTGTTTGACGTTGTTTTTTTTTTTTAATTTTTAAATAGAGAACACTCAATGGGAATGTGTCGTGTAAATTTATAGTGGCAATAAAAAATGATGGAGCAGCTCACCCTGCTCATAGTACATTCCACAGAAAACGCTTCGCGAAACTCTGAGATTGCAATTTCGCTCATCGTAAATTTTAATTAATCACTGCGCGTGTTGCAAGCAAACAGAAGACCATAATATCATCAGAGGGAACTCCTTCGTGTATGCAAGTAGTAGTAATGTTTAATCATTGGAACATTGTACTCATGATGCTGGGGAATCATTTTGGTGCAATCATTCTGCATGCCAGTTTTACACAATGAATTACACTCGACATTTTGTTCTTTAAACTGAGTGTGAATCATTTCAAGTGGCAGTTTAAAAATTTAAAGATCGGACTTTAGTTACATATGAGCATTGAGCAGTGAGTACTGAGCAGTGCTGCCATAAAGGGTTAAATTTTAGTTTTAAGCTTATACTCTACTTATGTAGTTCTGTGAAGAAAGAGTCATGTATTCAGTATCTTCATTGGGTTTGCAATATTTTTACTTGCGATATACATATATGTAGGTACTATATGGAAAGTTATGGATTCGTAAAGAATGGAACTCTTAGATTTTGATCAAACTTAACATTAAGATAAAAGGTAAGACGAACAAAGTGGGTCTCGCAAACACGTCCGTCTATCTGTTCGGCTACAGCCTAAACGGATGGGTCGATTTTCTATAAACTTAGTACCAAGCGCTTTTCAGACATTCCCCCGACACGTTTTTTTTTCATTTTTATAGGTCAAAAATAGCGGTACCTGTCATATAAAATTGTTTGGACAAAAAGGAAAATCTTATTTTTCTCAAAATCTGCTCCACAGATTAAACAAAAAAAATTCAGTTAAATGTAATATGTAGATTAAAGCTGGCTTTTAGTAATAAAAATGGTTCCGAAAAATGGTTATTAATAGCACCTCCCAATGTACCATTTTTTTTTTTGATTTTCGCTTTTCTCAAAACTGGTTTAACCAATTCTGAATCTGATCAATCTATGAAGAATGATTGATATTTATAAAATAATATTGGGTACAAAATTTAAAAAAAAAATTATTTTTTGAATTTTTAAAATAATTTGAAACTATTTTTTGACAACTCAATATTTCAAAAACGACTCTGTCGATTTTTATTAAACTTGGTAAAAAGTAGTTTTAAATTTAAAAAAAAATATTCTTATAACTAAAAATAAAAGTAGCTCCCTTACAAATGTTTCAAAAACGTTAAGAAAAATCTTATTTAGCTAAAAAAGGACTGCTACGATTTTAATAAAAATATATTTGTGGGTATCACAATTAGTACGACCTACCGTTTAACATTAATAAATTTTACATTTTATGTGATTTTTGACTAAGTATCTCATTATATCGGGTTTATTAAATAATGTTGATTTTTTATGCAGAAGCTTAAATTTAAATACTATTTCTAATCAAAATTAAAAAAAAAAAATAATTTTTGGTTGGAAGTGCTGGGGCCGAATTACCTCATCAGTTATCGAGTAATACGTGACTGAATTATTTGAGTTTGGCATTACCGCTCACATTATGGAGTCATCATCCCCATAGGTTTTACTCGTTCATTCAATCACTGATGGCACTCACTCGATCAGTCACTGATGCGGTAATTTGGCCCCTGGACTTTTCACAACCACCACCGAGAACCGAACAATTCGTTAAGGCAAAAAAAAAACCAAAATGGGGGCGTACAGAATGTGACTTCTCACAGCTTTATACGGGCCAAGGAATAGATGGAAAACGTTTGCTATGATGAAAAGAAAGAACTGCTTGTAGCGTGATTTCATGGAAATGCAGAGAGCGAAACTTTTATAGAAGAGTGAAACAATCTACATCAGAATTGACGAGCCACCCTGAAACCTGCAAGTTAAACAAATCAAAAGACTTCTTCAACAAGTTGCTAAATGGTGATGGGTGATGAACGTCAATATCCTACCAGTGAGGAACCGATACTATTCACTCTGGATGACAATGTCCTGGTCAGGAGCATACACATAACATAAATATGTTCAGAGGAAAATAGTACGAAGATTATTGGAACCTCAGTATCAGTAGCATCCACCCGATTTACACTAATAATTATGCATAATACGAGTATACATAGCCTTTGAAATCTTATCCAGCGTTTAAGGGGAGTAACTAAAGCCTTTTGCAGAACTGGAGAAGCTACCACTGACAAAATGTTCACGTTGCGATTGATTCCTGAGAATATCCAACATCTCATCGATTACAAAACCCCACAATGTGAATATAGAAGAACCAAATTTAGTGAACTAACTAATTAGACAAATTTTTTTGTTGTTTTATCCTTCGAGTTTTTTAGTCCTTTCCACATGCATCCTTCCATAAAAAAAAGCATATTGTTTTATTTACGGAGTTAAATAACCCAGGGGTCGAATCCCTTATACGTTAATGTGTAGACATTATGTATTTGGCATGATGCCATAAGTGAACGAAAGCCACAATATGTAATTGGCATTACTTTATATACGTTCACGTATTCAGCTGAACGAATTATCATTCGATTAGTTTGAGCTATTTGTATTCGTAGCCCAATTAAAAAGAAAGCGAATGCCGTTTCGTGAACGGATGCACCAATTCGACCCCTGGTTTAGCTGACTGCTGAAAAACTGGGCCTTGCCGAACAAAAACAATTTTTAATTTGTAAATTTCAACCCATACTATTCTTTTATTGCATTAAAAACACAATTTTTTTAAAAATGTCTTAAAGACAGTTAAATGAATTTCATGATAAGGGAGCTTTCTTCTAAAATCTCAGTGCATGCTCAGCTCATATTTTATACAGACATTCAAAACGATAAACAAAGTGAAAATTATCTGTTCAGAAATGTCATTTTTATTTTCATAGTGAAGCGTGCATACATTTTGAATTTTAAAATAAATTTCTTGAAATTAAACAATTGTTGAACAAGTATTGAAAGCCTTTCTTATAATCAGTGATTCTGAATATTTCTTGTCATATAGATCTGCAGTTATTGACCAAAAAGAAGGACGCTGGCAAAGTGTCAAAAAATCTGTTTGTTAAAGTCGTTGATTATTCTTTACTGCATGTAATTTTTCTTCCAAATTTAAATTTAAATGGAACTGCTTGCAATTAAAATTTTAAAATTGCTTACAGAGCTTTAAAAATTTTCATAGAATTGCAAATACGCCCCGTTAAATTACACAAAATCAATCCGCGATCTAATAAATTAATGCAACAATCCCAAGGATAGCTTGTTCCTAGAGGTGTAAATGAAAAAACTGTAAAATGTTTTTTTTTTTCGGTTTATAAGGGTAATAAAAAACTCACCCTGAAACAGTCGACCCCACAGTTAAGAGAAGAAAAAAAAAAAGACAATATGCAAAAACAAAAAAAAAAAAAACATTTTTTTATGTCCCACAAGACCCAGAACCAAAAGTAGCTTTGAATGTACTCGATTTTGATTTGTGAATGGGTTTGTTCTTCATCACCCAAAGCGCGCTTGGTATCTGAGGTATAGAGTGTGGGGCTGGTTTGCCAGTTGTTGGACAACATCTGGTGCATAGTTCCCCAACGAACCAAGCTAAAATATTCAATTTTCGCTCTTCCGTTCCGTAGTTGCAGGCTCTCGGATTTCTCGTTGTGTGTTGCATTACACTTGTAATTATTTCATGAGATTTATCTTTTTTGGTTGAATTTTAACTCTCAGGACGAAGTAGGTAATACCCATCGGTGAATGCGACAAAAATTCCATTGGACACATTCCTTCTACTGCTTCTCTGGTTTGAGTTTGAGTTTGAGTTTGTTTTGTTTTTTTTTTTTTTTTTTAATATTTTTTACTTTTTTATTTGTGGATTTCTACTTGCTTTTTTGGCACATAAAGTCACCGGAAAGGACATCATGCTTTGCCTATCCTGTACACAGTGATACCATGTTACCATCCAACTTATCGATTCAGTAGGTAGGTACTGTGTGATAACTCTCCTCAGCAATTTCCATCAGGTGTGTTTTTTTTTGTTAATGTGTATGCTCTGCGCCCTCCATATGCCAGCAGGTGATTCAAGCCTTTCCTGGTGCTCGGAAATCCCGACGGAGCACTATTTGTGTAAAAATGATTGGTGATAGCACACTGCACAAACATCCAACTCCTCAGCTCACCTCACCTCACCTCACCACACAACAACTCACCTCATGCTACAAACCCATCAGACGAAAAGTCGAAAATTGTGAGGCCATAAAAAAGACATGACCCTTCAGAATTTACTCTCCTGAGGCATTCCAATTTTTACTGCATCATAAATTAGATTATCCTGAAGCCAAACATATCCTATACTCCATTTTCAAGAGAGAGAGCCAGCAAGGATTCTTTGAAAATTAAAAATACGAGCAAAAAAATGTAAGCCCACCATCGTCGTCGTCGTCGTCGTAGTCGTCATCATCAGACTCAGGCAAAACCAAAAAATTAAGTATACGCAGTGTAGAACTCTCCTGGTTACGTTACGTGAACCCAACTGGATGTGACATCATGGGTTGCCCACTTGGTTGGCTTTGGCTCATCGTCCTCTTTGGTTGGCCTGGTTGAATTGGATTGGATTGGGATGAAAATGGCCTGCAACCGACTATTGGAAACCACTAAAAACACAGATACGGATGCGGACTTACCTGCATCGAGTTTTCGGTCAAGGAGCCTCTCTGGGGTGCATTAACTTAAAAGCAACCCCAACCTCCTATGGTTCCATAACCGTCCTTTAGAACCAGTTGCGGCTGTTGTTTAGTTATGTAACATTCCCATGGTCGTAGGTCTTTAGTGTGTTTTTTCTCAAAGACAAACATTAGTCGGCAGTATATTCTGGCCCCGGTCACCCATCACCATCACCCACTCCTTTTATAACGAGATGCGAAGCGATAGCCAAAGGAACATCGAGGAAACAAACAGACAAAAATGAAAAAAAAGAATTCCTAGTACCATTCCAATATGAAATATGTTCCGTGGATTACCGTTTGAAGAGGAGTATACGCTGGACGAAATGGATGATGGCAGTCCCGTCACTCTTCTCTTGCCGCGAATGTGCACTCCATAATAATAAAACTCACACTTGGGTATTCCTATGATGGCTTTATTTCGCGGTGATCATAAAAATGGCTACACATATGGCAGCCGAGAATGCGGACAATGGTCAACGCACTGGCAGTGCGGTAGCATCCGTGGCCAACATCACTGCCAGGAAATTGAAATCAGAAAATAAAACTATCGATGGACGTAGCCTTCGTCGTCGTTGTTGTCGTGGTTTGGCGCTAAACAACAATTGGATATACGTTTTCCCGGGGATACAAAAAAAAAAAACATATAGATACGTTCCTACCAGAATAATCTTGATTTCATAATTTTCTTTTTTTTTCAGTTTTAATACTGTAGAGACGTAGGTATGAGGTACAGCTAACTAACTACATCTATTAATACAAGCTTGGGTCAATGGTGGATCCAAAAAAACAAGGATTTCGAAAATAAGAAGACAGGGTTATGGATTTAATGGTCTCTATGGGAGCACTGCACCTATATATAAGCAGATGTTTTTTTGGGTTGAAATATGTCAGCGGATTGTTGATGGAATTGTTAAATGCAATTAGCTTTGATGAAATGATATCAGACAATATTGAGTAAGCGAAGCTTTAAGAGGTAAACTAGAAAAAGTCCTAAATACAGAAATTGAGACCTTCAAACAGATAAACTTTTCAGCTTGTGCATAACACGACGCTAATTGTAGCCAAACTCTCTTAGCCAAACATCAGCTTTTGGTAGCATTATAATGGCTAGGTAAGGTAAAGAGGGTCACTAACATGTGTCACTGATATGCATGGTATCCCAAAACCAACAACGGTGTGTCGGGTTGTTTAGAGTCGAGTATGCCATAAATCATCGTCAAAGGGTGTTTCGGTTTTACCTTGTTTTTTAGTGGATTTCAATCTATTTTGTTATTTTCTTTGAGAAAAGACCAAATGAAATCGATAACTATTTACTTGCTCTATAGGGCAAGTATTGGTTTCGTGTAAAAAAAATTCGAGGTTATAATTAAAACTAAAACTACGATAGTTGAGAAGTCCGAAAAAGTGGGTTGCGTCATGCCGTCCGTCGGTCTGTGCGTCTGTGCGTCCACTGTAATTTTAGCTAGAGCCTAAACGGGTGGACCCATTTCCCTAGAGGGAAAATTCCAATTTTTGTTTAAGCTCATCTAGAACGGGTAGCTGCCATACAAATATTTTGTGTTTTTTTTTAAATTTTTTCGAAAACAGCTCTAATGATTTTGATTAAACTTCGTACCTGTAATAAATAACAAAGTCAATTGTAAAAAAACTGCGTTTCAGGCAATGTTTAAGCGCGAATAGACGTCAAAAAAAGTTCGCCCGGAAAAACATTTTTATTTTGCATTTATATAACACACAAAATACTCGAAGCGTGAAAAAGTGATACCGTGGACCTGTCTCCTTAAAAACTTAAAATCATTTGCAATAATTAAAGCTTAAATAACCATTATAAAGAAAAATTAAAATCAAGTTTTTTTTTTTCTATTCTCATACAAAAGTTTTTGGGACTGATTGAAAACCTGTCATTAGTATTCACTCTCTTAAAATTCTAACAAATCGCTCTTTGTGTCAGTTTTTTTTTTTTTTTTTATAATGAACCGCGACCGCTTACGATCTGGTATGGATTCTCTCAAAGAGAAAGCCAATGAGGTAGAAACACAAAAAAAAGTTGGAAAACAGAAAACAACTACTCCCTCAACCTCCAGCGTCTCGACATCTGGTACCCCTAAACACCCAACAAACACAACACACACCAAAAAACAAGTTTCAACACCCGCATCCAAACTCAAAAGCATCGACTTAGACATGGACAATTTGGTTCAAAGTAAAATTGAAGACCTATTAAATCGTTTGACAAAAGAACTCCAAGACCTTCGAACCGATTTCCTCCAACAACTCACAGCCATCGAAAACAACTTATCTGCTCTTATTACCGAAGCCAACACATCTATGGATGCACTCAAAGATCGAGTACAAAAATTAGAATCACGCCTTGAATTGGAATCTCTCACCGCCGTTAATGATGAAGTAGCGGACTTACAAAGGAGATGCGACGTATATGAACGAAGAGAAGTCTCCGCCGACGCCGTTCTCCTCGGCATCCCCGAACTTCAAAATGAAAACATTACATCGATCTTCAACAAAATATGCAATGTTATTGAATGCAACCCCCCTCCTTTGAAAGCAGCTTTTAGAATCAAGATGCGAAATAACAACTCTTTGCATAATTCCCCCATCGTTCTCAAATTCGGCACTCAAACTGAACGAAACATTGTTTTAAAATATATTACTAACTTCCACAAAAACAAACAAAGACAACTTAAATTGGAAGACATCGGTGTTAAAGTGCAAGGAAAAAAAAATGAGAAAAACCAGAAAAACAATATCTGCTTGCATGCGAGTTTGACACCCAAAAACCGCTCTTATTTTAAACAGGCAATGCGATTAAAACAGAATGGGCTACTCTTCAGCGTTTTTACACGCTCCGGTTCAATTTTCGTTAAGGAGAGAGAAGATTCCGATAGTCTACTCATAAACAACAATGCAATTATGAATGCACTTACCGCCAAAGCGACGACGACTGATCATGATGAAGAAGCTCACCACTCAGATGAAAGTTAAGCGTACCACTACATCGCTATCGTTAGTTATTTTTTATTTACTCTCTTTAACTTTATCTCTCTTTTCTTTATTTTCTTCTTTATTACTTTCTAATTTTTTAATCACCTTCAAATTATGTAAAAGTAGTTGCTTTGAGTTTGCTTGTACTATTAAATGCATGTTGCTTTTTTCTCGCATGAATGTTTGCCAGCACAGAGTTGAGTGAAAATGATCTGAGTTTCAGAGAGGACAGTGGGGATGTTTCATTAAAAATTATGCTCAATATTTTTTGCAATCGAGTTATGGGCCTAAAAATCGTCCACATTAACGCTCAAAGTTTGTTTCCAAAAATCGAAGAATTTCGTTTTTTGTTTGAAAAATCGAATATAGATGCAATTTGCATCTCTGAAACATGGTTTTCTTGTGACATTGAAGATGCCTCTTATAAATTAAATGGTTACATGCTCTTTCGAGCCGATAGATGTAGTCGAGGTGGTGGAGTTGCGATTTTTATAAAAGAAGGGTTAAATTGTAGAAAGGTTTGTCACTCTCCTGCGAGTTCGTCTTACGAATATCTATTCTTAGAAATATTTGGTGTAGAGAGCAGTCTAATTCTGGGGGTTGTCTACAGACCTAATAAGTATGTTGATCTTGAACCCTTTTATAGTTTAATTGATGGAATTAATACCATATCACAAAATATTATAATTTGTGGTGACTTAAATAATAATATCCTAGCTGATGGTAACTTCTATGAACAAATGAGCTCCTTTGACCTGCATTTTGTAAATTCCACCGTACCTACACACTTCACTCAAACCTCAAGTACCCTGCTAGATATCTTTCTTGTAAACAGTTGTGATCAAGTATTGTTCTATAACCAACTAAACGCTCCAACTTTCTCACACCATGATCTCATATTCCTCATATTTGAGTTCGAAACCGTCTATAGACCTAATACCCGTGTATCATTTAAACGAGATTTTAAATATATTAATAAACCTTCTCTTGAACTTGATATTCGTTCCATACCATGGGACAATATCTACTATATGCCGTCATCAAACGACCAAGTTGAGTTCTTAAACACAAACATTTTAAATCTCTATAACACCCACGTCCCTTTAAAAGAAATTACAACTTGTGACGCCTCAAAACCGTGGTTCACAAACACTATCAAAGCTCTAATTAATCAACGCGATCAGGCATATCGGCGGTGGGTTCGTTCTCGGGTTGTAGAATTTCAGGAAGTCTATAAGGCATTGCGAAATAGAGTGGTCTTAGAAATAAGAACAGCAAAGAAACATTATTTCTCAAGTCGCCTAAATACTAAAGCGGATGGTAGGAAGCTCTGGAAAAATTTACGCGAACTTGGACTTGGTAAACAACGACCTCAATCTCATTCTAATATTGATAGTGATGAACTTAATACAAAGTTCTTAGCACCTCTTACCACCCCTCTATTGACTGGTAGTGAGATTCCCACTGCAGCCCCTATATGTTCATTTTTTTTGTTTCTCTGGTGTAAATGATCTTGACGTTATGGAATGCGTTCTTTCAGTAAAATCGAATGCAGTCGGAGTTGACGAAATTAATCCAATCTTTCTTAAAGCCATAATGCCATTCTTGCTGCCTTTCATAACACACATTCTCAACACTGTTCTCACAACCGGTATCTTTCCAAGTCAATGGAAATTGGCTAAGATTATACCCATTCCTAAAAATGCAGCATGTGATGAATTCAGACCGATATCAATTCTTCCCTTCCTTTCAAAAGTTTGCGAAAGAGTAATGCAAAAACAATTAAACGATTATATTATGCGGAATAAATTGTTAGTAGACATTCAGTCGGGATTTCGACCCAAACACAGTTGCACTACTGCGCTAATGAAAGTGGTTGAGGATATCAGGAAGAATCTTGACAACGATGATGTTACCTTTTTGGTCCTTCTAGACTTTTCAAAAGCCTTCGACATGGTAAACCATTCTCTTCTTCTTAAGAAACTACAGTTGTCCTTTAATCTTTCGTCTGATGCAATCAAACTAATTGCATCTTATTTAAGTGGCAGAATGCAGGCTGTGTGTCTAGATAATAGTTACTCAGGGTTCCTTCCTGTTTGCCGGGGTGTTCCCCAAGGATCCATTTTAGCACCACTCCTCTTCTCATTGTATATAAATGAAATTGCGTCCATTATTTCACAATCATCTAGGCACTTTTACGCCGATGACATTCAAATTTATAAAAGTTGTTCACTCGGCCTAATAGAGGATTGTGTCTCAACAATAAATGAGGAGCTTGGTTTGATTTCTTACTGGTCAATCAGCAACGGTTTAAGTCTCAATCCCAATAAATGCAAATGTTTAGTAATCTCCAAAAAAACCTTGGATTTAACATACTTCCCACCAATTTTATTAAACAATATTGCACTAGAATTCGTAAACACAGCTAAGAACCTAGGAATGACCTTTAACAGAACGCTGACCTGGAACAATCATATTTATTCTATTGTCGGGAAAACTTATGGAGTTCTCCGCACTCTATGGACTTGCCACCAATTCACCCCATTAAATACACGATTTATGCTTGCAAAAACCTTAATCATACCCGTACTTACTCAGGGCTGTGAAATTTTCCTAAACTGTGATTCGTCTTGCAAACAAAAACTAAAGGTGGCTTTCAACAGCACCATTCGGTATATCTACGGACTTAGAAAATATGATCATGTTTCACACTTGAGTATGAGACTTCTCGATATGTCATTTGAAAATTTCCTACAATTTCGAACCCTTAAAATGCTATTTAATATAATCCAATCACGCGAGCCAAAGTATCTATTCGAAAATCTTCGCTTCGCAGAATCAAACCGTGCACTCTATTTAATACTCCCTAGATTTAATAGCCTGATATCTGAAAGGCAGTTCTTCATCGCCGCGATCCGTCTCTGGAACTCACTCCCACCTTCTTTGAGAAAAATAAGTAGCACTAAACAGTTTCACAAAGAACTAATATTATTTCTAAACAACCAAAGCAACTAACTTCATCTCTCAGTCTAGAATCATCTTTTTTCATATCACTTTCTTCCTAATTTCTAACTTCTTTATCTATTGCCTGCCTTCTAGGCAAGCCTCTATTTTTCTGTCCCTGCTAATTGTTTATAACTAAAGTATGTACAATATTATTAACTAAAGTATGTACAATATTATTCAAAATTCTACTTATAATATTAATCACAAACTTGCACTATTTTATAAGATTTATCTTACTGTGTTAGTTTATATAAATACGTAATAAATGAAATGAAATGAAAAAAAACATTGTAATCCTGGCTGTATGCGATGTGGCACCGTCTTGTTGATACCACATGTTAATCAAATCCAAAGCATGCAAAGTTGTTCTTTGAAGACCAAGCTCCTGAGCACAGCGTCGAATTGAGGTTGATGGATTGTTTTGAACACTTTCTTGAGCAGCAGTAATATGTTCAGCCGATCTCGCAGTACGTTGTGGTCGATGCTTGGGCCTATCACCTACATACCCTCTTTCTTCGAAATCATTCATTACACGATAAATAGTGCGTTTTGTTGTTTCTCCCAAAAATTTCACGTAACTTTGACAAAATTTTTAAATCAACTTACAGAATGATTGTCTTAGAAAAGTAAGTAGGTAAGTCAAGTAAGCAGTCTTAAAACCAAAAATAAAATAGTAAAATTCTTTTCTTACAAGTCTGACTTTTGTAAGGCAGAATTTTGAAAGCAGCATTTTGACCCAGCCAGAATGTTTACTCCGACCGCTAATAGTTTTATAAAATAAGCGTCTGTCACACGGACAAAAATAGACCAAAGCACATAAGAGTGTATATTTGTTCAAAAAAAACTATTAAATAATTTTTAATAAAGCTGTTGACCTATTTTTTAGTAAATTTCTATAATTTCAATAATGGATATCCCATAGTCGTATAACAATCACTTTGTTTTTGTCACTTGTCTATTTTCGCGATACTCTCGTTTTTTTCCTACGGGGTTATATCAGAAAATAGGGAACAAATTTTCAAATTTTCTTGAAAACTACAAAAACGAATTTTATAAAATTCTATAACTATTAATGTTCAAACTATAAATCTAACGAAACTACGATCCAGGGCTCTGGATAGTTGAATATTGTTTTTCATTATTCCTGTAGGTAAAGGGTTTTTCAACAGGGACGCTACAAAAGTAGAGCAACAGGGACAGCAAACGACACCATATTTCTTGCAGCTCTTTCGACATTTCTCTTCAGCCATTTCATGATGGAAAGGTATACGAGCCAACAACGAGTCGAAAATATTTAAATTTACTATCGAAATTCGGAGTCAGTGGCCTCAAAGTTAAGAGCGTTACAACCAATTTATGGTCGTCATAATCGTCCTAGCAGATCAACAATTGAGCGTCTAGTGGAAAAATTTGAATCAAAATGTTCCCGTGCCAGTGAGACAAAGAAGTGCTTGTAGTGTCGAGAATATTGCTGCTGTGACGTCGTTGTGGCGAATTTTGCGAAAAGATCTTGGCCTACATCCTTACAAGATTAAATTGACGCAAGAACTGAAGCCGCTTGACTACCAGAAGCGTCGTTTTTTCGTGAATTGGGCTGAGCAACAACTTGAAAATGATTCGGATTTTCATCGAAAAATCATCTTCAGCGATGAGGCTCATTTCTGGCTGAATGGCTTCGTCAATAAACAAAATATGCGGTATTGGTCAGGCAGCAATCCACACGTACTGCATGAGTCACCATTGCATCCCGAACAAAATTACGGTTTGGTGTGGTTTATGGGCCGGCGGCGTCATTGGGCCGTACTTCTTCCGTGATGATCAAGACCGGCACGTTACTGTGAATGGGGATCGCTACCGTTCAATGATAACCGAATATTTTTGGCCCCAATTGGATGATATGTGTTATCTCACGAAATGGTCCAGTCGCTTGGCCGCCTCGGTCGTGCGATTTGACGCCGTTAGACATTTTCCTGTGGAGCTACGTCAAGTCTATGGTCTATGCCAACAAGCCAGCGACGATTGATGAATTTCGTACGAATATCGATCGTGAAATTTTCTATAAAAATATTAGCATTATTTTGTTCTCGCTGCTAAATTACAGCAAAATACGCCAATCTTTCATAACAAAATTCTCTAAATTCTGTATTTAAAGATTAGGAAAATTTAAAACTCAGTAGGTGTTTCAACATTGCGTTTACCCATATAATTCATTAGGTATTTCAAAACTCTTTAAAATTGTGTTAATAATGCAAAAAAGCAATTCTCGAATGTACAGAAATCACGTTAAATGACGTTTCGCCCAACGCGAGTCTTATTACTAGCGTTCGCTTTCAAAGACCGTTTCAAAGAACAAATTTCAGTATTTGCACCAATTCTAGTGAATCAATTTATGCAAAGCATTTTCTTCAAGTCTTACATACAAAATAGAAAAGAGATGTTAAATTGAAATCATCGTTCGTTCGACAATAGATTTCACATTTACAACAGCGGTCACACGCACGATATAGAGCAAATTATCAAACGATTTGAACTATACACATCAGCCAGTCGATTGAAGTTTGTGAAACCCCTAAAGACTACATTCGACATTTTATTTTTGTAATTCTCAGGTTTTTCAATAAGGACTTGACAACTTTTTTAAATAAGACCGAAACCATTCGTGATATCTCGAAAATTTTATTATTGGTGTGAAGTAATGGGTGATTTTTTAAGAGGTTTAGAACTTTTTTTAAAAAAAAAACACAAAAAATTCGAAAAAATGAATGAAATATTTATTTGAATCGATAGTTTGAACCTTGCAATTTAATGTTTAAAGATAATTTCATGCAAATGTTGACCGCGGCTGCGTCTCAGGTAGCCCATCCGCTGAGTCCAATTTTGGCATACTCTTTCACACATATCGGCCGGTATCTCACGAATGAATGCATGGATGTTGGCTTCCAGTGCGTCAATCGAAGCGGGCTTGTCCCTATAGACATTAGCCTTGACATACCCCACAAAAAATAATCTAATGGTGTCAAATCGCACGATCTAGGCGGAAAATTGACCGGCCCGAAACGTGAAATTAACTGTTCACCAAACTCGCCTCGCAATTGCGCCATCGTTTCGCGTGCTGTGTGGCATGTGGCATCGTCTTGTTGAAACCACATATCATGCAAGTCAAGAACTTCCATTTCGGGCAAAAAAAAGTTTGTTATCATCGCTCGGTAGCGTTCACCATTGACAGTAACGCTGCGATTCGCATCATCTTTGAAGAAATAGGCCCAATAATGCCGCCGGCCCATAAACCGCACCAAACAGTGGCTTTTTCGGGATGCATTGGTAGCTGTTGCAATGCTTCTGGCTGATCTTCACTCCAAATGCGGCAATTTTGCTTATTTACGTACCCATTCAACCAAAAATGAGCCTCATCGCTGAACACAAGCAGCGCGCGATGAACATTTCGAACCGAGCACGAATTTTGATAGTAAAATTCAATAATTTGCAAGCGTTGTTCATTTGTAAGACGATCCATGGTTAAATTGCAAACCAAACTGAAGCTGTTTGACAGTGACACAAGGTACTAAACACACGTCAGCTGTCAAAACCAGTGTTGCCAAAACCAAACCAGCTAAAAAATCACCCGTTACAATCAAAACATTTATGTAAGGAATTCAACGTCGTTCATAATATGCCAAACTAAGTGAACTTTTGCAGCGGTCTATTCGTTAAATCCAGTTTACGAAGACTTTGACACATATTTCGACGGAAATGGCCGCTATATCTTGTTCGGACTTCAAACTTCTATTAAACTAGTTTTACTATGAACAAGTCAATAATACGACTGTAATGATTTAACGTATAGCCCCATAAAATAAGTCTACAGATGTTAGATCTCACGACCTATAGGCAGCCAATCGACATGACCATTTCTCGGTATAACACCCGCTGTGTGTGGCTTTTCGCATCGTCTTGTTGAAACCACATACATGTTATTAAAGTTTAGTCCATGCAATTGACCAAAGAAAATAACGTTGCAACATGTCTCTGTAGCGATTTCAATTGACTGTAACGTGACGTTTTCGGGAAAATTTGAAAATTCCAAATTGTTGTATGACAACTTCCCATTCGAGGTAAATTAAAAAAATAAAATGGAATTTCACCTCCGAAGAATCGCATAAAAATGCTCTATACCCAATTTGGAGCGAATCGACTCTAATTCATATATTAATAGTGGACGCCAGAAACGGAAGTACGTATCGACGGGCGGTATGCTGAAACCCATTTTTTCGGACTTCCTGGTCATCGTAGTGTTCGTTTTCATTACAATCTAGAACCAATACTTGTCCTAGAGCAAGTTAAAGTATAACAGATTTGAAAGCTGAGCTACGTCGCTTTGTCGCTCAGAAAAATGTCACTTGTGTGGCCGCCACCATACCCTCTCTTTTATGTTTTAATTTTGTAAGTCCCGTGGGATTTTGCCGCTCTGTAACATGTTGTTCGTCGCTCACTGTGTGGTCGAGCACTAAGCCGTTTACACTAATCAGAAATCGATTCGGAAGTGATTTCACTGCACCCAAACACAAGGGGCCCAAACACAAGACAAATATGCACAAACTTTTGTCGGTGGATTTAAATGTGTGCTGGTATGTGAACAAAAAATCAAAATATTTTTATTTCTATGACGTGTTTAACACCGGTGCACACTCTTGTGTTGTATGTATAAGCCGCTTAACAAGTCCAAGTCAAACAAACAACAGAGAAATTAAAAGCCCAAATATATGATTCCTACCAGCTCTCAAGGTCTTGAGTCGATAAGAATTGTAAATATTTAATAAATGTAATAAATTTAATAAAAAACTATTACCTTGTATTTCAATCAAATCTGTATGTTTCCATCTGAACACGAATAGCACCATCTGAAAACAAAAAATTAAATGAATTTAATTGTAGAGTAATGTTAAATTACAATTTCAAGTTCAATTTTTTAATTAATGCTTAACCCAAACTGTAAGTATTTAAAACTTTAAAGTCCATTTTTTGAAATAAATTTCAGCAAATTTAAACAAAAAAACGCTTAAATTTGTATACAACTTTTTTCCCAAATAAAATCTTTACAAATGAATGCTTAGAACGTGTACCTAGTTGAATTGTGTTATTAACTGATAAGACCTTAAATTTCTAACATCACAACACAACTACGAGTATAATGTCAAAAATTAGCCCAATCAAAAGCAATTGCAATTATTTTATGCATACACAACAGTTTCTCATTAAAGAATCAAACCAACCAACCAATATTCTAGAGTTCTAATCTAATCTAATTTAACAGAGACACAATATTATTTTGGGCTTCTGTGTTTGCATAGTTAAATCCACTTGGGACAAACCTCAGTTCTACGTTTACGTTCGATTAGCGATAAAACGATTTTGTTGCCTTAAAACGCATCAAATGCCCGGAAGGACCTCTCGGCTAATTTTGAGCGAACAAACGAACGAGCTGGCAGCTGGCACCCCGAAAGTCCCCCCCAATTAGGTCAACACAAAACTCCATCAATTTCACATGTTCCTAATATTCCAGTCTATATAACCTGGGATGAGGGTAAATGCCTATACATACGCTACGCAGCCATACACTCGCATATACACATATGCTAATACCTTCATATGCTTAAACAAACGAAGACCCGTAACGAACTTAGTGCCGCAAAATATATGAAAATTTAAAATTTCATCTCTCACCGGTTGTTTGGACAATCTGAATCTGCTGTATGCCCGGGGAGGAGCATTTTTCGGGCCGAGGTCGAAAATTTCACGTGTGAACCTAACGCCCATGGAATATGGAGTACGGAGCCATGGAACATGGAATATCTATAATTTTTTAACCCTGTGTTTCTCAATTGACTGGCAGAGGGGCAACGCGACGAGAAGGGCTGTGAGATGAGATGCGATGAGACGAGCAGACGACACTGCTGCTCTAAAATTAAACAATTTTCTAATTTGCACCCAGCTAACAGCCTAACAAGTCCCGTTGGTGATTCCGCCGATGCAACGCGACGTTGAGTTTGAATTTTAGCCGCAAGTGTGAATATAGTGAATATGTGAGTGAGCGCCACTGCCGCCGCTGCGCTGCTACCACTGCCACTGCCGCACCGAGATGAAAGCCGAGCGTTCTCCTGCTGCAAAGCTACTGAGCTCATTTAATGAAATTGGCAGCTAGGTAATCCCAGTTTAACATATAAACGAGTTCGCAGGGACAGGGAATGCAGGCAGCTGGATGTGCCAGGACGAATATGCAGATCAATTTTATCTGCTGTTTGGCGGTCAGGGAATCTAGTTTTCAGTGGTTTTTTTTTGTTGTTGTATCTATTCTCTTTTTTTATATTTTTTTAAGGGATGCTACAGATAGTTTGTTTTGGCCCTGTTCGGCTGCCTTTGTTGGGAAGCGCGTTTCCAAAACCAAATCGACATGAGCAAAAATCGCCACAAAATAAAACGTTTCTAGTCTCTCTAATGAGGTTTTTTGGAAAGCAAATTTGTTTAGTTTTTGGCTTTTATTTTATATTTTTATTGTTTTTTTTTTTGTATTATTCACCACTCTCTAGTGGTTGTGGTGTTTTACAAAAGCCAACTAATTTCAGATTTTATCTAAACATGTTTTATATGGTGGTGTGGAATTTTTCCAGCGCAGCTGCTTTTGGTTATTTTTTATATTTTGAAATATGCAATCGAAATGCTGAAATGCAACTGTGGCAGAGAGGAAAAATTGGTTAAGGTTTTTTTTACATTATTATTTTGTATTTAAATAAAACAAAATTTACACACTCGAATTGATGTCTCGGTCTAAATTATGATTCAATTTTATGATTTTATGGAAAGGGAAACATTTGTCGAATTTCAATTTAAATTGTAAAATAATTTTCATTTGGGGAATGCAACTAGAATTAAAGTAAATTGAAAGAGTTATGTGAAATTCGATGTCAAAGGGTTCGAATAAATGGTAAGTGACAGCAATCAATTGGAAATTTGATTGCATTTTAGAATAAAACTACAAAAGGACAAAAGTTTTGACGGATGATGGATAGGGGGTTAGAGGGGTATGTATGTAATTCGCTATTTTTTGTTAGTGTTTTAGATATTGTTAAAAATCTAAAGTCCATCCTGTTACAATTAAGTTTGGTGATCCTTAATCGTAGTTCGAATGTACACTGAATAAAATTTGTATATATTTTTGAAATAGATACTTATAGGTCAGTTTAAAATAAATATTATGAATATCTTAAACAAGGATATGAATTTATGCAAGAAATACAAATCAAATGTTTTTAGCTCCAAAAGGAAATTCATAAAATTGCATATGAATTCCGGAAGTTTCTTATTTAAAGACTTCCAATTAACTCAGAGAGATACAAATTTTAATTCCTAACCCATTCATTTATTTTCCAGACTTAATACAAAAACGAAATATTTTTCGTCGGTAGACTATAAGCGGTGCCGAACCCGGAAATTTTGCCGCCCTAGGCAAAAATTCTTATTTTGCCGCCTCAAATAAAAAAAGAAGACAACAACAACATTAACATTTATATAGGGTTTTATTTAATAACAATCAAAGGCTTTCGACAAAATACACGTTTACAAAATTTTGAAACTAAAATGCTGCTCTGCGCGATTTCATTTTTGCACATCTTGTAGTGAGTTCTTCTTCTTCAATGCGATTTAGCTTGTCTTTTTCAATTGAAATAGTTTCATGACTGGTTAATCGCCCTTGGGTCATTGTTGAGCGAAAGATAGGCTTTTATAAGCTTAAGTTTTGAGAACCTAGCTTCACTTGAAGCAACACTTACAGGGAACGTAAATAGTATCTTAATGCCGTTAATAAATTTGGATACAATTCAAGTAAGAAATGTCAAGCTACATAAATAGTTTAAAATTGACAATTGTTTGAAATTAACAGCAGTAATTTCATTCAAGAGATCTTTAGCTACACAATCCTTTTGAACTTTGTTGTCAATTGTTGCTGTTAATATTGCTTCAAGTCCGCCGTGGAAAAATGCCAAGATTTTGCCAAGTTTAGGCAAGGCGCTGGCAAGTTTTCGGTTAGGAAATACAGAAAAGAAAAACATGACAGACCCCTGCATACTACATAAAATACACATGAGGCGCTTGCTAGTAACTCACTAATAAAATAATTTTATAAAAATTAATAAAAGCAGGACTATGTGTCTTGATGATGCAGTAGTGACACACTAAATGTCATTGTTGCTTTATTGTGCACATTTTTAAATTAATATATTGAATCGGTGAATGGAATCATATAATAATTTTGTATATTAATAAATACAAATGTTTCGTTTATTTAAACTCGACTCATATAAATCGAAACGTTATAGAATTACAACTTAGCGATGTTTATAAATAACATTTTGACCTGCTTGCTGATACGTTTTATTAAATATTAATGTTCTGCTTAAACGCTTATTTGCTCCTTTTTCCTCAGTGTAAACTGTCCCATAAGCTCTTATTTTGAACTTAAGACTTTAAGTTTCGTATTAGGAAACCGGTCTAAATGTCATTTATAAATAACTTTTAGTTGTAAATAAGTTTGTAGATGAGTTTAAATAAATGAAACATTTGTATTAATTAATGCTTTAATGAAGATTGTTAAAAACGTTTTAATTTCGTGCTGAAATTTTCCAATTTTTAACTAATCTTTGGTATTATTTGTGGTTCCAGGTGTTTTATTATCAAAGGTCTAATCAAATACAGTTATCTTAAGCAAAAAAATATGAAATAAATCTAGCTTAGGCAGCTCTAAGTAAGATTTTCCTGCCAAGGCAAAAAGGTTCATAACTGGCAAGGGCCTAGAGAATGCCAATAGTAACCCTTGCTTCGCAGCATTTTTCCTTCTTCTTTGAAATATTGCAAAGAAATCCCAAATGGCTGAGAAATTGATGCGCAAAGCGTTCATCGAGAGAAGATAACGTAACATCAATAACGTAAAAAAAAAAAAAATTGCTTTAAATTTCAATTTTGGGTCGATTGCTTCAAGAGATTGTTCAGAATAAAAACGGCTGCTGTTTTGAGCGTTCTTGTATAATGTTTCAAACAAAGATTACTTAGAATGGTTTATCTGAAAGTACTGTCGCTTTATCTAAATGCTCCAAATAGTTCAAAAATTTTATTGATTTTGATTGAAGAATTTCCTAAAGGACATTTATTTATTTTGCATAAAAACTCGGTCCAAATTACTGTTGACAATACAAACTTGAATTTGCGTACCCGTTTAACAAGTTAAGTTGCTTTAAAAATTTTAATTTCATCGAATTCCGAACCTTTTTGAAAATTCAATTAAAGCATTTGTAATAATCCTTTATAGAATGGACAACAAAGAAGAAAGAAAAAAGTATACGGAATTAGTTATTGAAGTAGACGGATGTGTAGCTTTTTTTTCGTTTTGAAATTATTGTACTGATTTTGCCGCCCTTATCGAGTGCCGCCCTAGGCAATTGCCTGTTTTGCCTATAAGCCAGGTTCGGCACCGACTATTAGTCTCGGAAACTACTAGACTGATTTGAATGAAGTTCTCAGATTTAGCTAGAAAGGTAAGCTAAGTTAGAAAATTCCGCCTAATCCCAAACCCATTGTTCTTCTATTTGGGGTTTCTTTTTATTCAAAGTCCCTAGAGGGCTGACAAATTGTAGAAAAAACATTCCTACACTTAAAGTTCGCGAGCACTCTATTTCAATAGATGTTCCAAGCTTGTAGAAAAATTGTTAACTGATAATTTTTTTTTTTTTCTATCAAAGATGTACCTAATCTCAACAAAATAGCATGGTTTGGTAAGTGGGCGTTTGACTACAACAAATCTTTGCGTTTTTACAAACTTCTGTTTGAACTCTTTTGAAAAAGGAAAGCAGGTTAATGTTCTCTATACAGATTTTATTAAAGCCTTTGATAGGGTTCATCATGGTCTTCTGATTCAAAAACTGTTTAAAGTAGATATGAATCCAATTCTGCTAAATTGATTACATTTATACTTATCAAACAGGAAAGAAGTTGTTCATATTGACAATTTCCATCCTTTTTACATGTATTTCAAATAGGGTCTTCCTCAAGGAAGCCATTTTGGACCATTGTTGTTTTACTTGTTTATAAATGATAAATGATTGTCTGATGTTTGCAGATGATTTGAAATTATTTTCTCAAATATGTATCGTCAATATCTGAGTGTGAAAAATTTCAATACGATGTATCAACCCTTTCAACATGGTGTGATTATAATAACTATATCGAATTGTAAAATTTTTAGAGCGTATCGTTTATTGTTTCCCACAAATCTAAACTAAAAAATTGGAAAAGATTTAGTTACTTCAGTTACGCCCAATTTCTTCACAGAAGTACTAAGCCAGCCTAGTACCCAGTCTAGCTAGACCAGGTCCTAGCTCTGGTACTCAGTCCTAATGAAAAGTAAGTACCTGAGCATTTCTTCACATCACTAGTACTGGATCTAAATTCACTAAGCGGTACTAGGACTTAATACGTATAAAACTGGTCTAATTCTGATTTTGACAATATTTTGGCATTTCAGATATTATTTTGATATTTATTTTGACTGAGCGATTTTTATTTTATTCTATTTTCGAATGAATTATGTCAATTTTAACAAAAAGGGGACATAATATCTATTCCACGATAACTGTCTCATCAAGCATCAACCATGAAATTTGTAACTGTGATCAACGATTTGCCATTCTTCAATTTACGCAGTTAATAGCGAAACGGCTGTCGTTGCTACAAACCTATAGAGAGTGGAAAGATGAAGAATGCCAATAAAGTCCTACTGATATTTTCAGGAGAGATCAGTGGTGCTCTGTTTTGAATCAGCTTCCAGAGAAAGCATTTGATTTGAGAAGAGCATTGCGTGGAGATTTGGACATTTTTCTATGTTGATATGTGTGTGACAGTCTTGGAGAAATGTCCTTTATTGTGTGCATTTCATGTGCGGTTCATGCAATTCATTGGTCGCGTTCGGGGAAATATCCAGAGCTATCAAGATAGGTTCTGTTATTGTTTTAATCTCTTATGAAAACAGAAAATGAAAAAAAATGCATATCTGAAAATGTTTGGAATATGTCAAAGGCCTTTTTAATAGCTTGTCGAAACTGTCTGCAACACTATTAATCGTTTTAGATATGACGTTGTTTCTCGATATAATGTCCATAAAAAGTGGCAATATTTACTTTTACGACTGCATTAACACACGTCCATGCAACGAATTCATTGAAGAAAATGATAAAAACTACCCTGATTCAGGTATTAGCGCCACTAGACTGCCGATTTTAAAGTCCTAGCTAATATCGAGTCCTAAATAGTACTCGGTGCCAACTTGACAGAACTAGGGCTTAGTACTTATGTGAAGAAATCATTTAGTACCGATTTGAGTACTAACAACTGGTATAATAACCAGGTACTAGCTGATTTTGAGGAGTCAGGTACTCGGTACCAAATTGACAGGACTACGACCTAGAACTTGTGTGAAGAAATTAGTTGATACCATTTTGAGTACTAATTTTAGGACTAGTACCGGTACTAGCATTAGGACCCTGTGAAGAAATTGGCCGTAAGTAAAGTGAAAGCTTTGGGTGTTACCTTTGACTATAAGATGACCATTTCATCGCACATAGATTTAATTATTTCTAAAGCTAATTCTATGCTAGGGTTTTTAAGAAGAAATTTAACTGAGGGTAGGGATGTCTTCTCCTTAAAGACTCTTTTTATGTCCTTGGTGTTGCTCATTCTTGAATACAATTGTGTCATTCGGTTACTATTTTACGATAATGCTGTCCAAAGAATTGAAAAAATCCAAAAAAGGTTTACAAGTTTTGCCTGAGTTTTTTAAAGCGACCTTATTGGATTTTTTTTTTTGGGGTCTTGGTTGTTGATTCTTTGCTATGCATATAAAAGGACTTCGCTCATATGTGAACCTTCATGACATGGACCTTGTTGCGGACCAAATGTAAATTAACATCAAACAGATGTATGAAGAAGAAAGTTCTTCATCGATTGCTTTGGAATTTTGACGCAACGCAACGTTTCATTCGCATACGCGCGTGTTTTTGTATAGGTTTTAAAAACAGCACCATCTGTTGGGCGTAAAAGCAAAGCAGCACGTTATACTGAGATATTAGAAATCTCAATCAAAAGCCGAATAAGATTTCTCAATAAAATTTCTCAGTTTTGCTGTCAAAATACTGAAGAAAAAAAATTTATTTACTTAATTCTTAATTTCTGATGGAGCAAAACATTTGAACACTAATTTTTGAATTTTGGTTAAGTTATTTCGTGACATTCGTGGGCGGAAGCATTGCTCTGAAATATATCGGGGACAAAAAAGTATGTGTTGTATTACCGGAAAAATTAAACTGCCGCAACTTGGAGTTTGCAAAACGTCAATTATTTATTTGCCTGCCAGTGTATTGTTTGAATTGTTTTCCTTAAAAATAAATTTAATTCAAAGATTATAAATGATGGATTCTTATGAAGTTTTCCATTGGTAAAATCAATCAATTTATTTTAATTTGGATCTGTCAAAATGCTGATTTTGGCCATTTTTACCTTTCCCTGTACTAACACCAACATAATTTACAGGAGTCAGTGTCCAAAGCGTTTTTTAATTTTGGTTAATTTATTGCGGGTGTGAAAATTATGTCCAAAATATGTAAGAAATAATCGTTCATAATAAAGGGAAGCGGTTTGAAATGAATCGGTAACTTCATCCAGTTAATTTTTCTCTTCTAAAATGCATCAAGGGATGAAGATTTTTTGAAATATTGACACAGAATCGTAAGCCATTCGCCACGGAAAAAAAATCCAATTTTTAAATTGAAATCTGAATTTACCAATGGCAAACTCCATTACGCGACTGCTTTTGCGTCGCTGCTTTTCTTCGAATTCTTCCTTCAAATTTCAGCCTGTGAGTTGTGCATAGGTCCGGTCCTTTACTTTTTGCATCGAAACTTACAGACAGAAGAGCAATGATTAAATTCACAGTATTCCGTACTATCTAATCAATCTAATGACAAGCTCGGCACTATATTTGGATTCTTCTTTTACTCTCAGAAAGACATTTTGCTGAACTGTGAATTTGTGTCTTCAGAAATAGCTTGAACAGAAAATCACAGATAGGGGAAATTTGTAAGTCTCTCGAGCTGATTATTTTTTGTTTAAAACAATGCATTTTGGGAGTACGGCTTAACAAAATTGTATGGCAGGTGTTGTTATATTTCCTCCAAAAAACGTGTCCGGGGAGAGCACAAAGCTAGAAACCAACTAACCCATGCGTCCAGGCTGAATTGAATTGGGTGAAAATTAAATTATGTATGAATATCAAATCGCAATTAAATATTGACTACAAAATTTTAAAACTAAATTTTCAAATCATACAAAACAAAGTAATGGTAAAGTTAAATTTACGCCAAACAAACCGGGTGGGTAACAGCTAGTATTTATATATATTTTCTGAATTTCAAATAAGATCACATTATCTTTTGCACTATACAGTAATTTTTTATATATTGTTCACGGAAACGAAATTTTCAATCGCATTTATCTCGAAACAACAAATTTTGAGTTATGTCGTTCTTGTAGCAAATGAGCGATATGTACTAATAACATTTTTCTGCAAAGCGTTCGTTAAATCAAAAAATTCGATATATGTACAGTACATATGTGATATTCGTTATTCTGGATGTTCACTGTAATTTCTAAAGACTTCTACTGCAAGTTTGTCTTGCTTTTCCTATCATAATCATCAAAGTGCAAAGTTAGGCCAAGCGCGAACATGCAGTTTGGTTTCGATTTTGAGCACTCGGGATTATATGAGACTCCGCCGGTTTATTTTCGCGGACTCTCATATAATCCCATAGTGCTCAAAATCGCAACCAAACTATTTAGTTGCATGTGCGCGCCTGGCCTTAATCACTGCAAGTATGCAGCAGATAGGCCCCTATCGCAAGCGATTTTTTTCTTGCCTCGAATCAACATATACGCCCTAGCTTTTTGTCACATCTTATGCGAATCACCCTGAAAACAAACCAATAACATAAAAATCAGGAAAATTAATCCAAATTGACATTAATTAGTCTCAGAAATTTCCATTATTTTTTTTTTTCAAAATCTTAGAAAAACTCAATATAGCCAAGTCGTAATGGTCTGATGTGCTAGGTCAAAAGTCTTAAAATCAAAAAAAAAAATGAACGACTGGATAGAAAGAACTTGGAATTTTAAAGTTTTTCCGCGTTCTTTAGGAGTAGAGTGATTCAAGACGTGCTGACGTGTAAGTATTGTGTATTTACAGTACGCAGAATAATTGTTCAGATTTTGTTGCGGAATAATTCTTTGGTGGTGTTCAGCATTTGCGTCACCTTGTACGAGTAGAAACCTACACCTTAGACCTTTTTATAGAAAAAATAACCTGTTTTCAAAATACAGATTTTTTTAGAATTTTTACTTTTTAGATCCATTAAATGGCTACATGAAATTTGGTCCTAATGAAAAATGGCCCCAAACAAAAAATGAAAAATAGCCCCAAATATTTACATGAAAAAGCAAAAACAACAAATAAAAAAGATTAAATTTTGTGAATTTGGGTGATTTTTCATTTTGAATTTTGGGGTAAAATTTCACTATGAAAAATGTCCCCATACTTTTAATCTTAAACAATAAATGAAAAATCACCCCAAAAATGGGGTAATTTGTGTTGTTGTTGCGCTTGTCATTTACAATTTTTGTGGCCATTTTTCATTTCTGATTTGATTTAATAATTTATTTTGGGGCTTTTTTTCATTATTTTGGGTTAATTTTTTCAATTTGAAAATGAGGCAATTTTTATTAAGAAAAAAAAAGCCCCAATTTTCATTTTTTGTCTGGGGTCATTTTCATTGGAGTCAAATTTCATGTAGCCCATAAAAAACGGGTGATTTTTAAGCTGGTTTGGTTTTGGCAACACTGGTTTTGACAGCTGACGTGTGTTTAGTACCTTGTGTCACTGTCAAACAGCTTCAGTTTGGTTTGCAATTTAACCATGGATCGTCTTACAAATGAACAACGCTTGCAAATTATTGAATTTTACTATCAAAATTCGTGCTCGGTTCGAAATGTTCATCGCGCGCTGCTTGTGTTCAGCGATGAGGCTCATTTTTGGTTGAATGGGTACGTAAATAAGCAAAATTGCCGCATTTGGAGTGAAGATCAGCCAGAAGCATTGCAACAGCTACCAATGCATCCCGAAAAAGCCACTTTTTGGTGCGGTTTATGGGCCGGCGGCATTATTTGGCCATATTTCTTCAAAGATGATGCGAATTGCAGCGTTACTGTCAATGGTGAACGCTACCGAGCGATGATAACAAACTTTTTTTTGCCCGAAATGGAAGTTCTTGACTTGCATGATATGTGGTTTCAACAAGACGGTGCCACATGCCACACAGCACGCGAAACAATGGCGCAATTGCGAGGCGAGTTTGGTGAACAGTTAATTTCACGTTTCGGGCCGGTCAATTGGCCGCCTAGATCGTGCGATTTGACACCATTAGATTATTTTTTGTGGGGGTATGTCAAGGCTAATGTCTATAGGGACAAGCCCGCTTCGATTGACGCACTGGAAGCCAACATCCATGCATTCATTCGTGAGATACCGGCCGATATGTGTGAAAGAGTATGCCAAAATTGGACTCAGCGGATGGGCTACCTGAGACGCAGCCGCGGTCAACATTTGCATGAAATTATCCTTAAACATTAAATTGCAAGGTTCAAACTATCGATTCAAATAAATATTTCATTCATTTTTTTGAATTGTTTGTGTTTTTTTTTTTTTAAAAGTTCTAAACCTCTTAAAAAATCACCCGTTACATACATGTATGAATACTTATGTATGTATTCTATCGAAGAATCTCTGTTATAATTGAAGCGTGAAGAAAGCGTGACACAATTGGGAACTAAAAATTGTAAAAGGACACAGGAATTTAATTTTTCATTTAGCTTCTTCTTTACCTAAACGCATAGGCGCCCGGAGGTAGGGGCAAGGGGGGACACTTGCCCCCCTGGCTCTGGACAATACTTCACAAATAACAGCTTTTTCATTTTTTACTATGAATTTCAACAAAATACTTGTCTTCTCTCCATGATTTGCCTGAAATGTAGAGCAATGAAGTACAATATATGCACCGTAGTCTTTAGAAAATAAACGTTAGTATAATTTTTTTATTGCGTAAGCAAACAATTTTAATTTAAAGCTAGCTGATCTGTTTTTTGGGAAATTTGTGTTAGTAAACATTTAAATTTTGTTTACAAATAAAAGTGTAGATTTTCGAAAGAATTAAGTTTCTTATTTAAAAGAAAAAGTTTGATTCGGAATTCGAAATTTTTGTTTTGAATTTTCAAATCGTTAAGTAATTTTTTTCGAAATCTAATTCAAGTCTGATTATTTATTTTCATTGCCTAAAAGAAGAACTTGGGTAAAGCCATACGTTTCCATACAACTTTGAATTCCAAAAGTTTTAGTAATTATTGTGTATTAAAATATATGTATTAATACGTAAACACTTTTCTATATCTACCTTTTTAACTGACTTAATGGCCACGTTTTGAAAGTATTTTTTTCTTTTTTAAGTCAGAAATCTATCAAGGAACAATGAAGGTCAAAGGATTTCGAAACTTTTTTTTTTTTTGAAACTGTCCTTGCACAACTTTGGCTTTTCGAAAGTTTTTTCCTTTTGTAAAATTACATTTTTCTTTCTTATTTGAACGGTTCGTTAATGGATCTTCCATAGTTCTCGCATGATAAATTCGGAACGAACGATATTTTATAGATCCATATCCTAGTGGTTCGATCGTGAAAATTAATTTTTTTTTAAAGAACCAAAAATAAGATTCTCGATCGAATCAAAAATAAAATTCCCTTTTGAATTTTTCGCGAGAGAACCAATGATATTTTTTCGCTGTATGAACTTTGCTTTTTATACAAAAATTTTCAAACAAATTTCCATGTGCTTAAATAAGTAAGTACGGTCTACTATTAAATATAAAATATCTTCACGCTGGACAACTATTAACAGTACCTCCCATAGATCGTAATTTTAGATTTTTTCATTATTGGCTAGATGCAATTTAATTAAATTATTTATAGAAACTGCAAAAAGCTCAAATTATATTGCTTTTTTTTTTTTTTTGAAAATTCGATATCTCCAAATTGGGTTTGTGTCTCCCCCCCCCCTGGACAAAATCCTGCGGGCGCCTATGTCTAAACGCTTCACTTATTAAATTCTTAAGCGGCAATGGGGTTCTATTTAAAGAAGAAAATCTTGTCAAGAATCACCTCAAAAATTACAAAATTGAACCACACAAATTACCACACATATATACACACTTAAATTCCTGCGAACATTTTCACTTTAAAACCACCAAATCCCATTTAAACATTTCTGTATTCAGAACACACACATGAACTCTTCAATTCCCTTTGTAACAAAACTCACTTTAACTCTCAAAAGTTTAACAATGACCATTTTCTAATTGTCATCCCTAGGGATTGTCAAGAAGATCCGGAGTTGACCGAAACCTCCTGTGAATAAATTGCCCTAATAATAGACAGACAGGCATTTATAGTGAGAATAAACCTGCAACAACGAAAAAAAAAAACAAAACAAAAAAAAAACATTCCATACATAGTCTTTATTCTATCGTTCAAATTGAACAAATAATCTTCCTCACATTTTTAAAAAGTGCCACGATCCACCTAAGTAAAATGAACACGTACTCTTATGTCCATAAAGTCTCGAATGTGTCCAACCAAAATATAGCGCGCACAATAGCGCTGAAATGAAGAAGGACTATTCCAAGACTTAAATAGAAGAATAGAAGTTTCATAAAAAACAAGCGATACACTGAGGAACATCACATTTAAAATGCCCCCTCTTCTGTATCTTTCTCAAAATGAACCAAAAAATTGTGTCCAAAAATCAACAAAAAAAAAAGGACGAAGTTGAAAAAAAGAGAAACAACACCATAATACCAGGAGCATCACTGTGTATCGTATGGTTGGGCTTGATTTTTTTTGTTAAGACGAAACGAATATTTATTTTGCAGACCGTGAACGTGTCTTAAATATCTAAAGATACATCATCATAAGTGTGATGGAATGGGAGCATATCCTATTTTTTTCAATTGATAAACGATGGCATTTTATCCTTGCAGTGATAATTTAATCCCACCAACCAATCCACCTCGGGAGAAGAAAATTTTCGCCTTCCGTTCTTCACTCACTTCTAGCTGCTTATCGTTGTCGTTCTCGTTCTCGTTCTCGTCGTCGTCGTCACCATACCCATTACCATCGTCGTCGTCATCGTCCCTATTGTTTTCCAGAGTGCGGTAGCCATGAATTTCCGCAATTGCCGCGCTATGCAACGCCACGACCAATTAGCAACTTAAGGAATCACTAAGAGCAAAACCACCAAAAGTCCTCCCAAAGCAAAGACACAGAAACCAAAAAAAAAAAAGAGATCCTTTCGCAAAATCCAATGCGCTCATCAATTTATCTGGAGTACCAATGACAACTTCCTAGCCCCGAACAGCAGCAGTGGCAGTAGTCTCTGCCTCCGACATCCCTCTTTCCAAATAGAATCTTCGCTAATTAAATATTTTCTTAAAACTAACAAAAGCTTTTGCCTACTCATTGCTGCTACTTCTGGCGCGGCTCCTGCCTCATGGGGTTGACAGTACCCCCCTTCTTAGCTCTTAGTCACCCTTCGTTCGCGCGCTTTAGTGGCCAACCCTTTGCATACCTATAATGAACCTACCACATTCGGAAAAACGTTTTCCGCAGCATGGTCTTGTACTTTGAAGACCCCGTCCCACGTCTCCGTATCGTCGTTTCGTCTTTTGAGCCCCCTTCCGCCCCTAAGATTTTTTCACCGCAAACACAAAGAAAAGTAGCGCCACATAAAAAACAAAAAAACCTGAAACAAAATAGGGGTTGGAAAAAGTTTTAATAATCCTGATAAAAGATGGAAAGCCAAACTGGGAGATGGACGTGCCTCCCTGGCCATCAGGAGGACCCATCCGCAGAGTAGTTTCTGCTCTCCGGCTCGTTTCGTTTGCATCGGTTCGGTTGTTGGCAGCAGCAGCAGCAAAAAAAAAGCTGCTGTCAACCAAAAACGTTGGTGTTGCCAACAACAAGGCTTGGGCAAGGCAACACGAGACACAGAGTGACGAAAACGCGCGCACTCCTATAGGTATGCAGGCAGCAGAGGGGCAAACATCGGGCGAACATCGTCTCCGCTGTGCCCCATTCGACATTTTAATGCACAAAAATTATGCTTAAAGAGGAGCTTTTCGGTCCTTTTATATTGTTTTCTCTTTCTCGTTCTCACTCTCTCGTTCACGTCGCCCTTTATTATATTTTTCCTGCTTTTGTTTTGTTTTGTATTGGTATTCGGATTGGGAGCCAGTGTTTCTATAGGGATAGAAGAATCAGCAGAAGGAACGTGAAGTGTTCGAAAGACCGGCTAAATTGAAGCTTTCCGTGCTGCCTATTGTTCCCGCTAGTGGATGTAGTGCGCTGGGGTCACGCATAAAAGCGCAGTACTTGCATACCCCTTCTGCTGTTTTATGCTCCTGCTCCTGCTCCTGCTACTGCTGTTGTTGCTGCTGCATTCGTGAAGGACGACGACGACGACGACGACGAGTTCAGTTTAGAGAGAAGGAAGATACAACAACAACAACAACGGCAAACGGGGAAAAAGCAATAAATGCTACTATGCTGCATGCCAAATACAAAAGCACTTACTACTATGATGTGTGCTTTGGTATTATGTTGTTGTTTTTTTTTTTTTGTTTTGCTTTTTTTCTAGCACAGGGGATGGGGAGACTGAAATCCAAAATGTGTCTAGGCAAAAGGGATCTCTTTTTCTTTGGGTGTTTCAGTGTGTTACAACTTGATGTTGTATGTGGTTAGGGTGTATTGGTTCTCCTACAAGGATAGATGAGTAACTGCAGGATAAAGTAAATGGTATCTCTTAGCTGTGCTGTGATTCTTGATTTGTTTTTGTCGGTTCTATCAGAAATGGAACTGCCATATCAAGCTTATGAGGAAAGTAAGTTTTAGATTTATTTTTTTTTTTCACCAGATTAAGATAGGAGGAAAGAGTTTTGTTAATGTTGAAAATCTGAAGCAATAATGGTTTTTTTTTTTAAAACTGACCTTTCAGCATTGGTATTGATTATAGTTGAGGGATGTTTTAATGGTTTTGAGAACAGGATAGGAACAAAAATATTCTTATGATTAACCTTTAAACCGAATTAAATAAATCTTAATTATACGCCTTAAAGCCTAGGTCCTCTCCTTTTTGTACGTACTATTTAGTGACTGGTATTATTTTGTTCAGCTCTATTGGAATTTGGTTGATTCTTTTTAAACTTGTTTCTACTGTCTTACTTAGAAGTATTATTTATTATTATTTATTTATGGTTTTAAAACAGGTACCTTATTCTAAGAAAATATATGTGGGTGATTCTCGGAAAACTGATGTATTTATCCCTTTCGCAGATTTCGACTGTTTGCCAAGTATTTTTTTAAACATATAAAGGGTCCGACAAATAACTTCTTTTTTTTTTTGAAAATGGCGCAAAACATCTAGTGTAGCTTCGGCTGTGTGTCACGTAGAGCCATCCTGTTGAAACAAAATGTAGCCAATATCCTCCTCTTGAATTTTTGTGAACAAAAATTCGTTCAACATGGCCCGATAACGATCGCCATTGACTGTAACGGCAACTCCTTGCTCATTTTCGAAAAATGGCCCAATTATGCCTCTGGACCAAAATCCCCGCCAAACAGTGACTCGTTTTGGGTGTATCGGCTTTTTCGATGTATGCGTGCGGGTTTTCTGTGCCCCAAATGCGACAATTTTGCTTGTTTACTACCCGCCAAGATCAAAATGAGCTTCGTCTGAAAAGATGATTTTTTTGGCAAAATCGGCATCTTCTCTAAGTCGATCGCAGGCCTACTTAGCGAAGCGTACACACAACCATATTCGTTCAGCGGAAGGATAAAACTAATTATCTGTCAAATCAGACATGAGCTAAGTGTTACCATTCACGAAATAAGCACTAGTTGAAAAAAAAAAACGTTAGATGGCGGACCCTTTATAACAACTGTATGAGATACATTTTATAGAAATCGTCAGCTCCACACATTTGTATCTTAATTTTTTTATGAATTTAGTTAAACCAATCAATTTATTGATTACACTCACTCATACAAAATCAACTCAAAAAATAGAATTGATTTTGTCTTTTTACCAAGTTTAAGTATACCAAAAAGATAATACCTACTCACAATAATATTAGGTGTCAACATCATCTTTATCCCATAAAAAAACAATAAAACGATATGCCTTGCTGACGAAGAACATCCTTAGTCCAACGTGCAATAGGTACCGACTTCTTACAATCGTAATTTTTTTGTAACAATTAAGGTGCTACAGAGTTTGACTTGAGACAAGAAATGTTGAGAATAACTGAATATTTTTTTGTTTACTTAGTAAATCATTATTATTTTATTAATTTGACTCTAGGAGGGGAATTACGCTATATTTTTGTTTTGAGCTTAAAAATTGGTTGAACTAACAGGAACAGAAGACCCAGTTGCAGAATCCCCTTACGTAAGACCACATGGAAAGATTCACAATACTAAATTAAAGGGTTTTCCAATAAGAGGTGTTATTTTGATATTCAAAGAAAAATGGCATTTTTTGAGATAAATGATCGGATGTTTATTTCATTATAAAGAGGAAGGTATGCCGTTAATAATAGAACACAACATCTGCCAAATGGCTGCCACGACCACGCTTACAGGACCATATCCTTTTCATAAAATTTTCCATAACCAAATCGCAAAGTGGCTGCCCTATGTCCTCGATAGCCTCACGAATTCCATCTTTGAGGTCTTGAATCGACGCTGGGCTGTTGGCGTAGACCTTATCTTTCACGTGGCCCCAAAGGAAGAAGTCGCAAGGTGTTAAATCACAAGATCTCGGTGGCCAATTGTGATCACCTCTTCGAGAGATAACACGGTCCGGAAACTTTTCCCGTAAAAGATCGATGGTTTCATTGCTTGTGTGGCACGTAGGGCCGTCTTGTTGAAAGTAAACGTTGTCCAGATCAATACCATCCAATTCCGGCCATAAAAAATCATTAATCATCTCTCGATAGCGCAATCCATTGACGGTAACTATTTTCGAAAAAGTAAGGTCCGATGACCCTGCCGGACCATAAACCGCACCAAACAGTCACGCGTTGAGGATGGAGAGGCTTTTCAACAATAACTCTTGGGTTTTCCGAGCCCCAGATGCGACAGTTTTGCTTGTTGACGTAGCCTCCGAGGTGGAAATGGGCCTCATCAGTCAAGATGATTTTTCGATGAAATTCCGGATCATTTTCATTCATTTCAAGGACCCAATCAGCAAAGACACGACGTTGTTGATGATCAGCCGGCTTGAGTTCTTGTGTTAACTGAACTTTATAAGCCTTAAGACCCAAGTCTTTATGCAAAATACGGTGTAATGACGTTTGTGAAATGGACAAACCTGGGTTTTCTTCAACACTTTGGGCTACAACAGCAATATTCTCAGTTGTTCTTGAGCGACGTGCACGGGTTTTATTCTTCACATCACTAACTTGTCCCAACAGCTCGAATTTGTCCACCAATTTCTGTATTGCGGTCCGACAAGGTGCTTCACGACGACCCAAAAATGTTTTAGTTTTACGACCCGTCTCTGCCAAATTTTCACCATTTTTATAGTGAATTTTAATAATTTTAATGCATTGTTGAAGCGTGTATCGTTCCATTAATGGCGTAGTTTCTATTTGTCAAATGTCAAAAAATGACAGCTTCAAAAGTGACAGCTACCGAAATAGCGGGCTATTCAAAATAACACCTCTTATTGGAAAACCCTTTACATTCCTATAATTTTTACAGAAAAATAAGACTGTCAACCAATATTAAGAAATTGAAGAGCCTGATTACCAAGCAAAAATGGTACAAGTCATAAGACTTCCAACGGAAGAATATAATAGTTCTTCCTTTTTTTCACTGAAATCATTGTATTAAATAAAAATAAATAATTTATAAAAATAAAATTAATTTAAATTTTATAACTTAACCTTTTTAAAAACTCAAACATGGTGCGAGTGCATTTTGTTTACTAAATTTAGCAGACAGTGAAATCAAGCTGGTACCAACTACTTGAACTTAATTATTATTCACGATATAGTAGTATCATTCATATCACTTAATTTTTTTTAAATTAAGTGATATGAATGACCGAGTGAAAAGTATTATTTGTAAATGTTTTCAACCTATCTGCAGACAGGGGAATTTAATACCACAAACATTTTTTTTTGATTTTGTTGTTGCACCAGCAAAAGAAAACAGACTAAGTTCACTGGCACTGGCATATGTCGAAGTGCTTACAAAGCCCTTAATAGGCCCTCGCTGCTCGGTTTTTCCTATCTTTGTCAGAGTTTTGTCTTTCTGCCTAGCCTTAGAAAGCGTGTAATTGGGAAGAGGGTTAAAGCACGTACGTTAAAAAAAAAACAATGGTCTTAAAATTGCACAGTGCCCCTTTATGTCTAACGCTTAACCTGACACATACTACAAAATTTCAAAAATATTTTTGCCAATCAAGTTCCGCAGACGTCAGGCATTTAATAAACGTTCTATTATACATTCTATATACTATTGAATTGAATCGGCCAAGAAGAAGACTCAGCAATATTGTATTGAATTTGTTGAATTATTTATTCAAAATAGCGTTTTAACGGTCTAAAGTCCACAAAACTTGGTACCTTCATATCAATATATTGCCAAAACCCAGGTATTAATTTTGCAGTTTTAATTATTAGGAATTATAATCTTGTTAGGTCTAGTTCACACTAGATATTCCTCATGAAATCTATATGTAAGATGAACTGAACTGAACAAAAAATGGCATATACAAGACTCTCACTAGTTAGCTGATGAGTCCAAAGTAAAATCACCCTGATGAGACACCAATTTTTGTGGACTATCCGACATTTTGAATATTTTTAAATGTACATTACTTTTTTCACGAGATCTGGGAAATTTACAATTCGTTTTTATTTTTTTTTTTTTTGCTGTCAAAAATTTTCTTGCAAATGCCCTTTTGTGGATGATCCAGTATAAAAAAATTTTGTTATGTAGTTTAGTTGGGATGCAATACGAATAAAAAAAACTAGATTCAGAAAATATTAATAAATAAAATGTTCAATTGTTACGTATTCGCCATACTGATACCTTTAGCCCCTAAATCGTATTAAATTTTTGAATAAATTTTTTAAGTGAATGTGCCAGAGTTTTGTATACAGGGAGGCGCAAAACTGTTGTACGGTATCTACCCATTCTAGATAAGCTAAAAAAAAAAATTCGAATTGAAGGTTTGAATGAAACAACAAGAACTTAAGTGTACTACACCCAAACTTCAATAACTCGGAGAGTAGTAGCTTTTTCGTTAGTGCTAAGTTAATCATCAGTCTTCTTAACTTTTTCGGTCAGTGATTGAATTTAAACACAAAAACTATAAACTTGGCAGTAGCACACTCAAGCTGTTGAAATTAACTGTTCACTGAATGAAGCCATGGTTTCATGGACTGTGGCAATTAGTTGCACCATCTTGTCTTGAACAAAATCACTGGCTTCATTTTAATGCATTAACAAATAACAAGTAGTCCATTATCATGGCGCAATAGCGGACGCCATTCTGTTACGTTCTGGGACAGTCTTATTTTTGAAACAAAAAAACATTTCGATGATTTCACACCAATCCTGTTTTTTGTCTATATTCAATGCCACCTTATGAACCTATTTGACTGTAGAGATTTTTTACAATGTTATGAGCAGTTATTTTGTAATATCAATAAAAGTATTGCATACCAACCTAACCTATAACAAAACAATTAAAAACTAACTTTGTCGGTTAATGTTAATTTATCTGGCATAGTATGAGTACAAATTGTAAATTAGTCTTGTCTCCATAAAGCATTTATACACACATATTACACATAAACCAACGATCTTAAAAGCTAAACCACTTATGGTCTTGAACCACAAGCCCGTGCGAGCATAAAAACATAGATAGCTTTTTTTCGTTACGTATCCGCCATAGTGTCCGATTAAATTTCTATATTTAATTAAATTCAATAATTAGTGTATTTTCACTTGAAAACAGTTTAAAGCTGGGTTCAAAAAAAAAATATGGAGAAGCCTAAGTCTGAAACTAAAATTTTAATACAACGACAAATTTACCAAGACTTTTTTTTCTCTGTAAGGTGTTTATTTTCAACACAAGTTTCTACTAACTGTAACTGATTTCAAGTTGTCAATTTAAAAATTGCAACTTAAAGCACAAAATTTTATGGAATAAGACCTCTAGTTATCTAAGAAAAATTTGAAATTCTCGTTTTCTGATTTAAAAAAATATAGTAAAACTTTAAATGAAGCTTATTAAAATTTTCTTGCTATAATTTAAGCTGTCATATTTACATATGTGTGTGTGTATGTACATTAGGGTCGATCGTTTCGGTATGAAACATAATTTTTTTTCGGTAAATTGAATTCGGCCGCGATTCCAAAGTATTATCGATGTATGAATGAAAGAATTAGATGGGGTATTAGTTGCACTGCGATCTACAGATCTATTGCGCCACCATGCAGAGCTGAATGAGATTGCTAATTCTACACTTCCTCCAATTTTTTCCTCTTGAGGAATTTCAGTATTTGGAGTAGTTTTTAAGAGGGTAATTCACTTTCTTCTATTTGGTGATACTAAAAGTAAAATAATCTGGTAATAAGTACGTTTTAAATAACTGACATTGCGATTCGTATTTGTATTTCAGTAAAAATTTCTGTGTATTTCTTGTTATCGCGGTAGCTATGCCCTTGGTTAATAGTATCTTAAGTTTCATTAATTCAAGTAAGAAGTGATAGTTCAAGTAAGAAGTGATAATCTAAACATTTAAAAATAGAGAAAGGTTTGGAATTAACAACATCAAGAGGGGTTTAGCTATAATATCTTTTTGAACTTCGTTATCAATTGTTGCTGTAAATATGGCATCAAATGTTTCGCAGTCTTTTGACTCCACCTTCTTTGAAATATCGCAAAGGAATCCGAAATTTAGGCTAAGAAATTGATACTGCGCAAAAAGCTTATCGAGAGAATTAAGCGTAACATCAATAACGTAAAAAAAAGAAATCAGCTTTAAACTTTTATTTTAAATCGATTAGGTAGTTCAATAGATTTTTCAGATTGATATCTATGTAGAAAGATATAACAAATGAAGATATTTAATATGCATCTGCAATAATCCTACATAGAACGGACAACAAATAAGAACGAAAAAAGTACAGGGATGTAGTTATCAGGTGCGGCACCGTTCCCATACAATACATATATACATATATGTATTTAATGGTTCTACTAATTTTGTTAAAATTATGCAAACAGTATGTAAACATTATTATTATTTATTGTACTATTCATACTAGAATGTCAGTTTATTAGACTTGACCTTTCTTTATTCCGTCAATTTCATTGAATTTTTGAACAACAACAACAACTTAAAGGTGCTACCACCAATTGTTTACGAATTAATTTATAATTCGTTTATTTTGGCTAGAGATACAGCTGTTTCAAGGGGTGCCAAGCCACCTATCATCAGTCTCCTCTTATTAGTAGTGCTGACCTTTAATCCAATTTTATTATGAAAAACTTTCTACATGCCCATCATAGGGATCGAATCCACATATAAGTTGCACAAATAGTATTGCATTACATAATTATACTTTTTATTCACATTTTTCGGTTAAAAATGTATTTCTGTATTTTTTAAACGAATGCTTTATATCTTCAATATTATGCTTAGCAACGTTATAGCCTTGAAGTTCATGCCATCTAGTCGTGCATTTTATTTTATTGTATTTATTTTGTCAGTTTTAAAATATCCAACAACACAACTGAATTCTAATCATAATAAAAATAATCCGCTTTCAGTCTATAAACAGTATGTAGCTTAATATGCTCATACGTATGTCTTTATATTTTATAAAAGCTTAACAAACATTCTCCAATTAAATAACTAATTTTGTTTACGATTTAAAAAATGCTCAAATTAAACAATATCTACTAAAGTTATGGTAGAATAAAAGTAGAGATACCAAATTATTTTATGATTTATTCAATTTGGTTTCTTGAGTCAAACAATCTTATTGAAAAAGCATTAAACCTTAAACTAACGATACAGACTTATGTTCCCATTAAATAGGTATTTCCTAAGCTTCAAATTACCACTTATCACATATTACAACCACCTCAACTAGTCCTTCTGCCTGACGAAATCCCTTAGTATACCAACATAAATCCCTAACCTCACCCAAGAAAATCACAAAAAAAAAAAAAAAAAAAAATAAATCACAAAAAAATCTTCATTGACAAAAATTCATCAAGCACCACCATGCCATGCCACATCAACTTCAATCACACGTCTATTATTTGAAGAGTTACTGTCATCTCTCCTCTTGGGGCTTCCTACACTTCAACGTTCTTCAGCCATATCATCCGTTTTCAACATTTCACCGATTTTACTTTGCTCCGCAGAGTATCTTCTATGCATTGCATAGCATATAGCTTAGCTTAACTATGGCTATGAAAAGAAGCAGCTCACACAGTCAGTCAGTCTTAGTAATGGGCTCTTAAACATTCCCAAACATTTACAATGAAATTTGTTGTAAAAAATGTGTCCGTCCTCTCTTGGTGGGAATCTCTTTTCCGCACCAAGACAGTCCCCTTAAATTTAAGGAAAAAAAAATAAAAAAAAAACGCGCTATATTATATTTTCCCCTCTGCAAAAAAAAAAATGGACTGTTTTTATATGTTCCTTAAAAATACCATTTTTATTTGTATCTCGTAGTTTTTTTGTTCTTTATTTTTTTTTGTAAGGTTCTCAGTGCTGCTATTATGCATGCAATCAAGCAAAGCTCATCCCGAATGGGGCGCATAACAGAAAACAAATGAAGCAAGCTTGCGCGCGTGTACAACGGTGCATTGAGCACAGTTATATTAAAACAGGCAGAAGTAGCAGCAACGGACTTTCTTCTTTCTCTCGCTGTACTGCTTCCATATATTTTATATGCTCGATGTCGGTGTTCTTCCATGGTTCACGTGCGCCGGCCGACGACTTCACAAATACCAACAAGCTCTCAACCAAGGCAAAGCTCCAAAAGGGTGTATCTGTGTGTATGTGAGTCGGTTTTACGACTTTAAACTCCGATGGAATTCCGTGATGGTGATGATGGTATTCCCTATCTGGATAGAACCAAATTCCTCCACACAGTCACAATTTCATCACTATCATCGTAACATCACAGTTCGAGTTGAGTAAGTCCAAGTTGGATGGAATTCAAGTATTTCAGTTGAAACGGAACTTTCGCACAGAACGGTCATGGTCTTGAAATATTATTCTCAAAACTAGAAACTCAAGTAACCAAAATAACACAAAAAAACTAAACTATAAACGGTTCTCACAGTGCCACAGTCTACTGGCGCTGATGATTATGATGATGGGGCATACAGATACAAAGCTTCATGCTCTCTGGAAGTCTCTCACTCTCTCTCGCTCTCTCATAATCATCATCATTCGTGAATAGCAGAAGCCTGCTTGGACTTCATGCCACAAAGTGAGGCTCATTCTCCAACCGACAACGACCACGGGAGGATAGTTCCTACTCCGCGCTTTAAAGTATCTTAGCAACAACAAAAAAAGTATCTTTTGCTTAAATCTCTAATCAGTGTTGTCGGTCTCGGTGTCATTCGGTTGCTTAGTTGCGTACACCGACCTTCGTTCAATAGCCGGAAAGCGGAGTGGAACGAGTGTTCTCGCCTGCTAGAGCTTTAAATTTTCATCGAACAACAACAACAACAACAACAACAAGAAAAAATGTCAAATGGAGAAAGCTTTCTGATAGTATATTCATGTCTGTGTAACCCTGCTTCGGCTGGCAGCGGTAAAAGGTAGCATTGCCAACTAACATTTAGTCGTATGGAATGTATCTGGAGCCAAAGACTTTATTCCTACTCCATCCGGTGTGGCTGACTGAGTCAATAAAGTGTGTGGTTTATTTTTTTGTTCTGTGTTTTTTATAAATTGGTGGCGCTTTCCTGAAGTCGTATTCTATCCCTATTTGTTTTGCTGAGGATTTTGGACTTTGGAGGAGGAGAAATTTGTGTATGTTCGACTCAGTCGCTAAGTGTCACAATTTGTGTTAACAACAACCCAATATTCACCTATCACCTACGAGTACAATTAAAAAAAAAAAAAAAAAAAACTGTGAAACTGTGAACACGTCGTATCTATGACACTATCGGGAAAGAGATACGAACTCACTCTTGTCGCGAACTTTGCACCATGACTTAGTACAGTACAGACTCAAAGTCATAAACTTAGCCTTCCAACCAGTGAACTTATGGCTGGCTTTTGAGTAGTTTTGTTTCTAATTTTAACATTTAAGTGTGAATAAGAAAAAAAATGTGACGTACTTCCTATCTTAATCTTAAGTTATTCATCTCTTTAAACTGCGCAGTTAAAAAAATACAAACTAACTAAAAACCAATTAATTCACTTAGCTCCAAAGGTGAGAAGAAAAGTGTTCAAAGTGCAAAATCCAAATAAGTATCTTTAAAGTTTAATTTCTTTTTTAAAGAGTATCAGTATACATATATAACAAAGGACACCCAGCAACAATCTAAAAACCGTAGATAACATTTTTTTTATTCACGAGAACAATTTTTTTTTAAATAAACAATAAAACGAGAAAAAAATCACTCACATAAAAGATAAGACGACCCACAATCAACCCCCTTACATTGTATCTACGATACAACTCATCATATCACAGTGTATTCGAGTCTAGCCATCAAAGGTTGTCTTCATCGTATCCGAATCCGTCTATGCATATACAAATTCACAAAGTCAAATATCAAGTGTCAAACATAAAGAGGGAAACTCCCTAACTTTATCCGCCAACAGATAAAAGATAAAAGAAAATGAATAACTGAAGTTGGATTAAAAAAAAAAAAAATATATCTAAATAAAATAAACTTTCAAACAAGATATTCTCGAAAATCCGTATGTCTACAGCAGTGGCCTTCTTATCTACTGGCCTTAAATTTGAAAAAAATGTAAGTACTTACATATTCACACACATGATTGATATACCATCTCGCTTAAGCTTTAAAGATAGGTAGGTACTCTATAAAAATATATATATGTATGGACAAAAAAAAAACTTGTAGGATACATTCAATTAATTTAAGAAGCAGCAGCAGTACACTCGAGGGATCCGGCACCTCTCATAGAAAAGATCACAAAAGATGTCGATGACGTCTACAAAATATGGTTGCCACACGATATTAAATCTGCATTCTTAAAATTCCCACAAACCGATGAAAATTCAAATTGTATCTCAATCATATGTTTTAAGAGTTTAATCTTAAATTGAGACATGCAAAACATTCATTTGTAAATTAAACAAGGTTTAAAATTTGTTTACTAGTTTTTGTATATTTTTTTTTATTTTGTTAGCTCACTTTTATCAGGTGCAATTTGTTTCATAAATGTACCTTATTTCCGACTTCTTTTCATTTTGCAACTTTTCAATTTACCTTTGCAAATTTGCATACAAATTATTTTTTTTTTGAAAAATGTCCCTTTTTTAAAATTCGTTCCACGAATTCTTAAATGTTAAAAGAGGAAATTGTTGTTTTGAAATTTTAACAATTATTCTTTCCCTTTGCAAAATGCGTTACACCAATTACGAATTTGCAAAGTAACAAGTATTTTTTTTTACAAGTATTTCGTTTCATCAACTTCAAACTTGCAAAGTAAAAAGTATTCTTTTGCAAAATCCAAAGTTTTGACAATTTGTAAATTTTTCCATTTCACCAATTAAATAAGCTAAAATTGTTCTTGAGTTGTCAAACATTTGATCTTGAGCATTTTGTTCTGAAAAAACCGTTAAAATAATTTAAAAAAATAAAATGAACTGATTCGCAGCAGGGTTTGAAAAAGAAGAGGGTAGGTACGAATAGTGTACTAAAAGAGTTGTAGAATTTAGAACAAATTTTTAATTTGAAAATAATTCTGCGATTGTGATCGAAATCTTCCATTCTTAAGACTGATATATTGAAAATCTTTTGTTTAAAATTTTAAATACTTAGTATGTGCACTACATTCGATTTTTCTAATCGAGCTCAATTCCACCAAAGAGCCTCAATTATGCACGAAATAAGTAAAGCTACAATGTGCAGAGTTGAAAACCAAATTTTAGTTCAACCAAAGAGCTTATGTCACAATTTTAGAAATAAATTTGAAATCCTTCTTAACTTTAAAATACCTCTAAATAGCTGGTAAATACGAAATCGGTATATATAAAATTTAAATTTTTATATTTAAGCAACGTTACTTAAAGGCCTCTTAACTTATCACCTTCGACGACGTTTAAAGGTTACTTAAAGCCATCTTAAATTTAAATTATTAGAAATTAATTTTATTTGTAGCAGATTTGTGAATTTGTCTTGCGTTACGCTACATTACGATATTTGAGTAGCAATATAGCAAATTGATTTTATGTAGGCCATAATAATTTAAGTAACTTTATTTAAAGGCAAATTTAATATTTAAGCAAACTTAACTTATTTTAACCTTTAAAAGAAGTTTTTTTTGAAAATCTAATTGATACGGCGATTACATTTTTAATTTGCAGATTTGTAAAGTGCAAAGTCGTAAGTTGAGTGAGATAGGGTCCTGGGTCCACATTTATTTTTTTTTTCTTTTGTGTTACTCACTTCAAGATTAATAGATACACCAAAAAATCTGTCCAACTATATTTTTTGAACCTAAACCTTATTTCAACTTCAATTCAGGAATTGAAGTCAAAATCAAGATAAAATATCCATTTTAAGAAAACACGCCCAGCAGAGCCATCTATTGAACATTTCTCAAACTACACAATTTTATTTTCAAGTAAAACTTTAAATACCTTAGGTGCAAACGCAAAACTCAGCAGGCAGACTTTCAAATTTCCTGCTTAGATTCAAGAGATTTCAATTACAAAATTTCAAATTTAAGAGATGTCAAATAAAAATATTAGAAAAGTGGGCGTGGTAATAGGCGGACATCCAAGAAAAATTACCTATGTCATTTCAAAAGTTTATGATAGAGTTTAACAACAAATGTTCAGCTTTCTAAATAGGGATCGAATTCAGAAAAAGTGGGCGTGGCAGGTGGCGGAAAAAACAACACAGAGCCTAAAAACCTTCTACATGAAAAAATACAGAAATGTACATACATATATGTGCTTGAATTTTTTGCTTTATTTTGTGTTGTGTTGAAATTTACCCTGTTTCCTGTCATATAAATTTAATTTTGTTCCAAATCAATTTTAACACTTGCCACAATTTATATTTTTTTTGTGAACTTTTAACTTTGCTCCCATTATTATTTTTTCACCTGGCCTAATATTTACGAATAATAATCTCAAAATTGTATTTTTCCTCAACTTTTTGAATTTATAAATCTTAATGAAAATGTGAAAAAAAATTAGTAAAAATCCTTCAACAGATCTACATGTAATGTAGGCCTGATCCTTTACTTTGTGCACAGAATCTCACAAACTGTCAAATTTTGAAGAGCAAGGTTGAAAGTTTCTCCAAAATTTCGAAATTGTGCAATAGTATGGGAACGCTAATTCACACAATTTCACAGTATTCAGTTCCAGACTTTGACTAAAACTGCCAATTGTCACACTTAGGCCCAGTTTTTTTCAATGGTGAGTTAAACCAGAGTTATAGCTAACCCTGTGGGATAATTTATCCTACAATTAACTGAGGAAGTTGTTTTTTTGGTGGAGAATGCATACGGAACGAATTAACATACTCGGTGGATATAATATCAAAAGCATCCGTTCAGTTAATCTTGAGTTAACTCGGGTTTAACTTTAATCTCGTATTTAAAAACTGCAGTTATCAATTTTTGCCAAATCCTGTTTCACAATTTACAAATTGGGTAGTTTTCAGCAGAAAAGAGTGCTCACGAGAGAGTGAAACATTTCCCATTCCTGACAATTTCTGCACCAGAATATTCTAAATTATATTAAATTCAAATAACCATAAAGAAATTCAAATTAAGCTCTTGACTAAGGGTTGCCCTAGTGTTATTTTTATTTTTTATTTTAGTTTTGATAGATGTGGGATTTTGTACTATTTTATCAATCATTTAATTAATTAATTTAGTTTCATAGCATTTATCTTTCGTTTAAGAAAATGTAGCAACAATTCACTATGTTTTTGTAGAATGTAGTGCTTATTGACACAAGAATATATAATTATATATATAATTGAATGTTAAACTATGTACAGAAAATTGTGTTTCGTTTACAATAAATTCTAAACATGAAAATTTGCAAACTTTGTTTGCTTTGGTTATGATTTGTTTTGTATTTTAATAGTGATTTATAATAGATCCGTGGCAACTCTAGTAGATTCTTGTTTTAAAGTTTAAAAAGTGTCACGAGTTATTGGCCACACAACAGTCCGAACTTTTTTCTTCTATTCTTTTAGAGAAATTCATCCCCATTCCTCAAAATTTCCCCATTTCTGCCCAAAAAATGTCTGGAACAAACTAAAAATTTAACTCAACTGGGAATTTTTGTTCAAAGAAATTTCTTCTACAGAAGATCATAAATAGAAAGTGTAAGTCTTTTACTCTCTGAGCCTGAGCGGTCTCCTTTGTAAATATCTGCAACTTTTTTTTAGTACAGCAACGGCTTTGGTCTGACGTTCACACAAATACACAGAAAATCACAGAAATTCAAAGTAAAGGAACAAAGCTCAAGTTTTCTTTTTTCTTCATTTTTCTAAAAAAAAAAATATCAAATGCCAAACAAATAAAATGTTTCAGTTTTTATTACTAAGCTAGTTCATGTTTGAAGGATCTTCGAAATTGTTCTGCGTCACTTTGACGGAGAAGGATTGCAAAAATGATACAAAATCAACAAAATATGACTGTCACAAATGATGATAACCTTACATAGGCAAAATTCGTTTATTGTGAATATCGTTTATCATATTACAAATAAGACTATTCGAGCACTGAGTTCAATTTTTCAGTGAAGTTCTGTTTATAGAGTCAAGTGAAGTGAAATTTTCATACAAAAAATTCCTTTTTTTTCACTGGAGTGAAAATAAGTCAAATTAAATGGAATTAGTTTAGCGACAGTTAAGAATTAATCGATGGACTTATCCTAAACCAGACATGCGACGAAATCTATGTTTTTTTTATAAACTTTTCAATGCTAGTTCTAGCAATATTTCACTTCGATTTCGCATATTTTTTCGCATTGATATATGTATAAACTAGACTAAAGAAGTCAAAACAAATGCCTAAATTATTTTTTCTTAAATACTCCAGCATAGTTAGTTAGTATATTATTATAACTGATTATTTTATATTTTTTGATATTTTATTTCTCATCGGCAGAGTACTTACCTTATACAAAAACTTAAATCCAAATTTTCGACGACAATCAATATGGTTGGTTTAAAATGTGACCTCGTTCTTCTTTATTTTCTAATCTGGGGAAGGTAGAGAAATATTTTGTTAATTAACTGATTTTTTAAATATTTATAAGAAAATAGTAGATATAACAATATAACACGATTTAATGTTCTTACATGGAACACGAAATCAAAAACAAAATTTCCTACCCAATGAAAAATTAAAAACAACAAAAACCTGAATAAACTTTGATTTCCTATACGACGAAAATAATTGAATTACTAATTAAAAAGTAAAGTCTCAGCAAAAGCGAGGAATTTTTCGGAGAAATATTATGCATATTTCCTAAAATACAAGGCGGAGATCTATGGAATTTCAGAAGTAAACCTGAACTGTTTACCTTATACTAAGTTAATCTTGTGATGACTTCGAAAAATACATTTACTCATGGTATTTTAAGAAGCGAACTTTATTCTCTCAAATATGACCCAGCAGCTCTAAGGGAAATTTTTTTTTAAAGCATGAGTTAACACTGTAAAGTTGAACTCATGCCTCAGCCATTGGACTTGAACCTAATAAAAGGCCCAGTACTAGTGGTTTTTTTGTTGGTACGGTTAATCATCAATCAGAGTTCGTCATATTATATTAAGAGCTGATTTTTCAATCATCAGTTAAGCAGTCAGTTAACTATCAGAGGAATTATAAGGAACAAATGTTGGATTTATCTGAAGAATAAGAACTATCTAATGTTTAATTGACTATAATGACAATTGGGCCTAAATCATTAAAAAATGTTTTTAGTAAAGCAACCATATAACCAAATCATAAATAAAGATATAACGGGTGATTCATTAAGACCTGTTTTTTTTTTTTTAATTTTAAATATAAACTTAAAAGAATAATTTTGGACCACTGCTTCCAGCGTTGCGAGCACACTTTATAATATTCTTTCGTTCTGCCTAGTTATAAGCTTTATGGTAACGGCCGACGCGACGCCGACGCAGCATTGCGTTGATGTGTTGAACGGAGGATGTTCCTAAAACTACATGTTCTTCACTCTCTTTAAGGCTTTATTTTATTAATAGCATGGGGAATATAAGGCTCCAAGCACTCTGGATCAATCAAAACGTTTTATTCTTGAGTTTGAAAATACAATACATTGATTCTTATGAGCAATTCAGCGAACACACACTTAACAGGCGAAACGAAACACGTGTTTTTCACATATGTGTTTTTTTTTTTTTTAATTTAATCTGAATTTACACAACTGAAAAATTGTCATAACTTCTGCAATAAAACTGAAAAAAATCAGTTTATATAACGACATACATTTACACGAAATCAAATAATGGCGCTATAATTATACTGGCAATGTCCCAGACAAAAAATGAGAAGCACGTTAATTCTTTCTTTTTTTTTATATAATTTGCACAATATTTTCAGCACAATAGTTACAGAATAATGATAAATAAAATATTAATGATCGTCATCTCATGACGCTGATTAAAATCGACAAATATGCAAGGTCCAACTGTTTTTCTTTTTGCAAGCGTAATTGACATAAATATAATCAAACAATATCGACATATCCATTTTTTTACTGGACAGCTTCACCGCAGATGATGTTTTCAAGGAAAAACTACATTGTCGAACACAACGCTTTAGCAATTTAAATTCGTATTTGCGTTTTCGAACAAAAGATTTTTGAATTTAAGAGCATGTAGGTGATGTTTTCGAAAATGGCCAAAATCGAACGTCAGTTGCACTTGCAAGTTTTTGTGTGATGAAGATACTTACAGATTTTAGACCATTTACACGACAAAGTCATAAATGGTTAGCAAAAAAATGAAAGACATTATGAAAACTTTAAATTCGTTCAAATCTGACATTAGTGAACTTTATGCGGTGAGAGCACAGGTTTCGCCAAGATATCGCTACATTGGAGAAAGATTGACGCAACCTCAAATTAGAAGTCGCTATATTTTCTGAAATTTGGAATACCTACAAGAACCGCTAGAGGCGGCATACAAAATTGTGAAAGTAAAATCTTTTGAAAAAAAAATTGTCTGAAACTAAATTTTGGTTTTATACAAAAAATAAATCAAAAAAATCAACTTATCCCCAAAACTTGTTCTAAGTACAAAATCTATTATATTTGCGTTTTTTTTTTTTTAATTTATCCAATGTGCTCTTAAAAACCTAAAATTTTAAGAGGGAAATAGATCGACTTTTATAAATTTTAATAAATTTTAAATCTTAAGTAGATATTTCTTCATTTCATCCGCAAACCCTTGCCACAAATTTCACAAAGAAAATTGCTAACTTCACTTGTGGAGAATATACAAAAATTACATCAGATTTCCGGATTATCCTCATCCCTGCCTGCTTATTTGCTATTTTCTGTACTTTGTTCTCTAGGTATGCTTTTCAGAATATTGTTTAAGGGAAGTTTAAATGGGAATTATGAAATAAATAAGTGAACAATCATAGAAAGGGGGGAAGGCAGGCAAATAAGATGGGAAGTATGTGAGTAGTTAGGAAAGATGTTGGACCAACTCAAGTGGGACAATTTTTATTGCACAAGGTGGGCCAAAAGTAATGTACCAATGTGAATGTAACATAATTATTGCAAATGACGTTGAATGTCAACGAGTTTTTCTGTTACAAGTTGCTGATTTGGATCCCGAGCATTTTTGGCTCTACAGGGCAGAGCAATCGCTCACACAGTTCGGGCCACAATGGAGATTTTGAAACATCGCTTTTTGAAATATACCTTATGACATTACTATTGCACAACCTTGTATAATTTGGTGGCAGGTTCTGCCCGCTCACTTCAGGGTGCATTCCAATTGTATTGAAGGATTTAAATCAGCCAGCAAAATCATAAAATGAATATCATGTTTCGTACATACAGGGTGTCCCGAAATCATCGCCACAGAAGAAAACCATAATGTTTCTGAGGTCATTTCAAGTCGAAAAACTTAAGAGGTAATTTTCTATTTCTAATTCTAATTCCAATTAAAAAAAAAGGAAATTCAAGAAAATATGAATATTTGAATAAAAACGAATAAAAAACTACGCTGAGCGTTGAATGTTAGCAGGGTGGGATATTTGAACACCTTTTGTAAGAAACTGCAAACAAAGAATTACTTTTATGTAATTTTCTAATATTTCTTGAATTTCTTTTTTTTTTTTTTTTAATTATTTTAAATGTATTTTTAGGTAAAAATATAATGTTTTTTTTTTTTAAGAAAACATGTTGGACTTTCATAATAAAAACAGTAAAATTATACTTAATAACGTGTTTTTTGTGAAAAAAAATCATATCGATGTCAAAAAAGCAACCTAAAAATGCTTAAAAAATGTGTTTGATAATAAATTGCGGAAAAACCGTTATACACACAGAAAAAAGTTGTAGAGTGGATAGAAATTTCTAACTGTCCTTGTTTAAAAAAAAAATAAATAAAAATCGGTTGTAGTTTGGCAAGGTTAGAGCCATTCAAAGGAAAATAGAATAAAAATCATAAAAACCATTATAAGTCGAAAACGAAGCGAAAACGAGAAAATTACGTCTTAAGTTTTTCGACTTGAAATGACCTCAGGAACTTATGGTTTTCTTCTGAGGCGATGATTTCGGGACACCCTGTATATTATATCCTTGCAAACAAATACGTCGATCACCCGCCGTGCCGCCTCTTTTTGTGTGTTAAAGAACTTCCCGTGAAAATTTGGCTTTTGATGAGCTCTTTAATTTTTGACCATTGTGACTGATTTTTAGGGGAAAAAACTGAGTTTTTCATAATGAATTATCGAAACACCATAGCGCTTGTAGTTTTATAGACATGAATTCAATAATTAAACATTTTAAGAATCCACTGTAACTGACAAAAATGTTGAACATTTTGATTTAAAAAAAATCTATAAAAGTTGTGGTCTTTTCATAAAAAATAAAAAAATTGTAGAAAGTGACAGAGAGTGGCAGAAGGAAGTAATGTTATGATTTTTTTGTATTTTTTTTGTTTTATTATTTGTGACGTCTTCTAATTTTTTTTTTAAATAAAACACACCTCAAATGAAACCGGTGGTAAGCGGAATAACAAGCGCCATTGGGGAACAAAAAAAAATGTCTATTTATTCAAATAATTTTTTTTATAAAAACGAAAAATCCTTGCTCCATGAAAAATTAATTATTTTTAAAGTATAATTTGACGCTTATACTCTTCTTCCACTCACCGATTCTATTAAATGTCATCACTTTCTCACATTATTTTAAAAGTAGCATATTTTTAGGATTTCACATGATTAGAAACACTGTAATGCCCATGTTGCGTTGGGCGCCACTTGTAACAGTTTATAGACAACAAATTCTGACACCCCTTTCATACATTTGCGAAATAGAAACCATATCTAAAGGGTGGAAAGCATTTTTTGCCAAGAAAATACTTAAATTCGTTTTTAAATAATTCATTGTTCAAACTATTTAGTAAGAAGAAAAAAATACTCCTTAAGGTAAAACAGTTAAATATTGTACATTTTTGAAATAAAATAACTGAATGATGACTAGACCTTTAATGGGTCGAAAAGCAACCCTTCCCATAAGGGAAGGGTTGAATCATAAATGCTAAAGATTTTCTGCTCATAAAAATCTATCAACTTTCAAAGCTGAAAAATCTACCAAGTCGCATCGCGAATAAAATGGCAACCATGTTACAAATCGAAGACGGCAACGATGAAGAGACATCTAGACGAGAGCAAAATCTGCTCCAAGTAGTAGGTAGGTAGTTTTTTTTATTTTTTTCTCTTTTCATTTAGTGTGTGCTTACATTATTCTCAAAACTTCGTCTCTCTAACTTTTTGCCTCCTATCATACTTCTTGTGCATTGAATTTGTATCTCAATGAAGGCGGCGAAAAAAAAATACTAAAAAATCGAGAAAAAAAAATTCCACTGCTACTGCTGCTTTTGCTGGAGAATATTGCTGTTTGTGGTTGCGTTGCCGCTATATGTTTCCCTCCCACTCACCCAGATACCTCCTCAGATGGTCTCAGAGTTTCTATTTTTGGTAAAATTACGTCAACGTTCTTTTATCTGCACAAAATGTTAGTTAACACAAATTTGTGAGTGATTTATTTTTATATTTAAGTTAAAAAAGAAATTGCCTTCTCCTCGCCTCGCCTCGCCTCACTTGTCCACTCACCTCCCATCCATTCTCTCCATATCCCTTGCTACCGCTCTGCCTCTCTTATCTCACACAATTTGATTTTTAATGTTTTGCAGTAAATTAATTGCAAAACTGACATTGACGATGATTTCATTGAATGTTATTGGTTCTTCTTTTGAGTACATAAGTATATTTATGTAGGGTAGGTGCTCGAAGAAGAGAAGTTAAGTAAGTATGATGAGTTCATAGTATCTACAAAAAAAAAATGATTATCCTTGCTAGGTCATCATAATCCACTTAAATTCTCCAGGGGAAGATACAATTTCCAAGCTTGAATGAACAGCAAAACGAGAACAGATCGTCTTTATTGGGGACAGGGAGAGGGGGGGAGGGGAGGGGAGGGGCGGTGGACTCGCTGTAGGGTATGTTTCATTAATTTCTATATTTCAAGTGAATTCGCTGTGAAAGGACCTCTGGAAATAAGAATGTAATAAATTTCATGTCACAATTTATTTTAAATTTAATTTTAATCAAATTTTGCCAGAATTTCGTCTTTCTTTCTCGAATTTTCTATAATATTAGGTACATAAATGAATTTTATCAGTTAAAGTTTGAAATACAAATAAACGAAAACGATTGAGCGTTCTCACTCGCTCTCTTTCTCAATCTCTCTCTCCCTCTCTCTCTCTTTAAGGCAAATAATATCAAATTATCACGAATTCTGTTTGTTTTGTTGGATTTCAATTTAGGAATATTTTGCAATGAGAATGCAAATTTACTATCTCTGTTTCAATACTTTTTTTTTTTTTTTTTTTTTTGGAAAGTTTACATAAAATTAGATTTCTGTTCAATTTAAATGGAATAATAATGACATGTACATGTTTGAATTTAAAATATAGAGCTGGGTGGATAAATACGTGTATTTTATCGTAATGTTAACAAGAGAGGTAATTGTGGAATGTTAAATAAACTCATTAATTGTAGTTTCATTTTGGCAAATACAATTATAATTGGATTATTTGGATTTAATATTTATTGTTGTTGAAAATTACATTTTTTGAATAAATTTATTTTAAGGTTTATTTTTCATAGGTTTAGTTTATTATCAATCTCGTTTTGTTTCTTTTAAAAAGGAGTATGGCATTTAAGTTTAGCTTTTAGGGTTATTCCAAGATTGTTTTCTTCGTTTGATTTTACACCAAGGTGGGTTAGATATAGGGTGGAGCACGGCAGAAGCATTGGTTTTCAATTAGAATAAGACTCGAATGAATTAAAACAGAACAGTTTTTTTTTTATATTTTTCCATATCGCAAATAGGGCGAATTTGGGTTAACACCAGATTCAGTCGTAAAAATTCGAGCTAGTTACAGAATAAGAAGTCTCCGTCTCACCTGGATCTCCTTCCAGGATACCGAGACGCTTCTTCTTCAAAACACATGAGACGAGAACGTTTTATTAAACTTAAATTTACCGAGAGTCTCGTCTGGTCTCGTTGCCAATCCCAGCAAAAACACATCGCTCTTTTTGGTGTTGAAACTAACTTGACGAAATCTAGGTCTATCTTCGCTGTGCATTGTATTTCTCAATAACGAGGCACGTTTGACCGTTAGTGAATGTATTAACAAACAGAAATAGTGAAACTAAAATCAGGGAGTTTCACCAAAGACTTCTACATTTGAAGAGGGTGACAGTTTTATGACATTAAGGTTAGGGTTCATCGGCCCTTACCCTTTTTGAGGAAAATGATCAAGCGGGTCACAGTGATTTAAGCACATCACCTAACCATGATCCAGAATTTGTTTCTTGCCAGCTATGGAAGAAATGGAGTTGTGGTTCTACTTGAGTCACATCCCTCACCAGCGCTAACGAGGGTTTGCATGGACTTTTTGGCCCAAAGATTTTCCGATCGTTCCCCGCTTCCTGCCCCGCTCATACGGTTAGGTCTTGTGATTTTTCCTGTTCGGCTACCTGAAATCCACTGATTTGAATAATCTTCTTATGAGCCTGAAGCTCTTAAACATATCATCTGGACCAAAATCGACCATTTTCCGGTGACGATGCTCGAAAGAGTCGTTATTTTTTTTATTTACCAAACACTCGCACTGTCAAAATCCTTTTAGTGCGCGCAAAATTATAAAAAAAAGGTCCAGTTTTGAAGAAAAAAACACGACTGGACTAAGAATGCATCCTTGCGGAACATCATGATTCCCTGAACCCATATTTTCTTTAACTTGTTTAACTCGGAGTAATATTTTTTTCAAACAAATAGTTATGTTAGCAACTGAAACAATTGGAAAATTTTGTTTATTTAAACCGAAAATCATTATTTTGGCAAATCTTAAAGAAGTCTTGGGAGGCATCATGAAATGCACTTCAACAAATTTGCATTTTGCCAACGAAATCTCAATTCATTTTGTATTCTAAAAAAAAAACTAATCAAATATTGGGTGAGGTCATTGCTTAAATTGCTCAAAATCAGGCCCTTTTTCGTCCAATATTGGAAGTAGATGCTTCTTAAAATCATTCACAGAAGAAAAATTTGTCTTTAAGATTACTGCAAAATTTCTTTTAACGGCCTTTAGTCCACAAAGTTGGTGTATCATCCTGGGGAGCCTATAAATAACGTACGACTAAGTTTGCAAAAAAGATTAAAAACTACTTAGCATAGGAGGGCTTTGGGGTTAAGAATTTTTGTATAGAGACATTTTTAGAGAATTTTTGGACGAGTGGAAGTCGAAAGATTCATAGGTTCGTTACATAGGTAGATGGTGCGGTGTAACCGGATCGTTATTGATAAGATAGATACGAGGAGGGAGTGGGAAGCGTTCCGGGAATACGTGATCACTTTTGACACTTGGCACCAGGTAGAAAATCTGTCTAGGTCAAGCTGAAGAATGTCGGAATCAATAGGGGAGGATATACATCTGTATATTTTCTTATCGTCGGCATATACAGAGATGGAGGAGTCTTTTGATGACACAATCAACATGCTTAATCGTTAAAATGAAAACCATATGGCCGAGTTGGCTTCCTTGTGGAACACCAGGGGCCTATAACACAATACATAAAGTGTTTGTTGAACAAGTGAAATTCAGCAACTGTTTAAAATTTGTGTAACACGTAACAACAAGTCTCGAGGAACTATAACAATTCTTTTGGCACATTGCAACAAGTGGGAAATTTTACAAATCCGCCATTTTTGTAACTGGAAACAACAAGAATTAAAAAAAGAGAGAATAACCTTGTTGAATAGTTGATAAATTTCAACCGAGGATCGGAAACTTGTTCGAAGTCAAAGAGTTAGAATTTATCAAGTAAAAGGGTCGGGTAGCTTGTTTAAAGTTAATTTATTTAATGTAAAGAAGAAAATTTCAATAGCTTTGCATTGGTTTGGATCTGGATCTTGACTTATAAATCAAATAAGAGATTATCAAACGAATTAAGTTTCCTGTATTTACCAGTTGCTGTAATGTTTTTTGGCGTTATATACTTTGGATTTCACAAATATTTTTGTTTACTTTTTGGAAAATTATATTCTTTCAGTTTATACTTACCATGGCATATGTCTAACAATTTTGCCAAAAAATATCCCTTAAAAAGGTCCAATCTTTTTCATTAGGAACTATGTTCAAACAACAAAATTATCTCCCGCCATTTATCACTTTACTTGGTTTTAGTCAATGACTCAGAGAAAGCACCGAATAGTTACTTTTACTTTTTTTTCTTGTGGAATTTTACGACTCATCATGTAAGACTTCCTTATCCAACTGGTTCAACAAGTCGAGGGAAATTTTCGTTATTGACAATTGTTACAGTTTTTGTTGTGTTACAGAAATGATCTTTACTTGTTGGACAAACATAGTTGAACAAGATATTGTTGACTAGTTTACTTGTTGTTCTGTGTTATAGGCCCCAGAGGTTGCAAAGATTGGGTCAGATTCTGAGTTTCTAAAAGTACCTCGTATTGACGTTCATTTAAATTAGATTGAATCCATGCAATAAAAAAAGGTTGAAAGCCAAGTGTTTTTAGTTTAAAGAGAATTAGATTGTGGGATATTTTATCGAAGGCTTTACTAAGGTCAATAATTGCAATAACATCGATTTCTTTACCACTTTCCATAGCACAAATTGTTCCAGAGGCAAAAATCAAAAAAGTTTGTTGTAGTTGATCTGCCACTTAGGAACCCATGCTGACTGGGGGAAAAAAGTTTACAGTGAAAGAGCATTGTGTCATATACTATGCTTTCAAAAAGCTTGGGGATGCACGAGAGTTTAGCGATGGGCGGTAATTAGAGATTTCTTTCTTGGGGACTTTTTTATTGATCGGGATAATATAAGTGTTTCTAATAGGAGGACAAAATCCCTTGAAGAAATTCAGTTTTGAAGTTGGAAGAGAGCAGTCAGGGGCTTCAGAAGGTATGAAGAGCATTTTTTTTTAAATTATTGAAGGTAAACCATCAGGGCCTCCAGTGTATTTATCTTTAAGTTTATTGATCTTTTCATCAACAAAGGACGAGGGAATGACAATGGAAGATTAAGTAAGTAAGAAAAATAATCTGAGTCCGATTGTGAGGTGTTAACAGAAAAAGAAAAAAGATTTGCTCAAAAATTGGACAAATGAATTAGTAATCATTTTGGAATCGTCTAAGGTTGCGTGTAAATACTTAAGGGTAGAAGGGTAGATATTGGATTTTCTTAAAGCATAAATGAAATTTGTTTTAGCATTCTAACTTGGAATCATCAGTGCGCTAGTTAGGGCCCTTTCTCGAATAAACTTATTCAATAAGAGGAGAATATGAAACCGGATGAAAGAAATATTTTTAAGAGCACGACAACAAAGAGTGAATTTCGACAGAAAAAAAAAATAAAAAAGATTCGCAGTGTAGTTTAGTCGATAAAAACAAGTGCGTTCGTATAAAATTGCTGCCATAAGATTTCAAACAAAAGTGTTCAATTTTAATTATTTTTTTCATTTATATGCATTGAAGCACTAAATACAATATTTAAAAATGTTTCTTATTATAGATTTTGTAACCTTAAATTAGTTTCAAAGTTGATTTAATTAGTTTAAGTGATTCCGTGGCGATATATAGGTATAATAATATTTCACATAATATTGGTAATTTTTATTCTACACATATGTAACTATTTTCTCGTCATGCCAATTTTAAATAACTTATCAATTATACAGTGAGGAACGTACATACCTGTAGATTCTATTGAAAATTGGTTTTTGTATGATAACACAGCTGGGCAAAAAGTTTTTCAAATTAAAATTGAACGTAATAGACTCAGCCACACTAAAAGGAGTCTCATGATCGGCCTGGCAGCAGTGAAATAGCTACAGCTCCAGCCTATAATGACTTGGTGGTAGCACACTCAAGTTGTTGTTGTTTCATTCAAAACCTTCAATTATATGTTATCGTTATGCAGCCAGAAAAATAAAAAAAACTTGTTGTGTTGCTGTACGAACACTAACTGCACAAAATTATCTTTTCAATAGTCATTTGCATTACCTACTTGTATTAATTTTATTTCAGTTTGAAGTTGTATACCTCTATTATAACTATTTGCTTTTTTTCTATTATTGTATTTTATTTATTTTAATTATTGTATTTATTTTATTTATTTTATTTGTTTTATTATTTTATTTAATTTATTTTATTTTATTTTTAGAAATGGTATACCTGCATACAACAGTTTGCAGCTCCCGTTTGATCGATTATTGTTCATTTTGTTTTTTTAATAAATAAGACCTAATAATCTGAACCGGAGTTTAACATTAGAGTTTTTGTATTTGATGGCTATATACCTATACGTATACATATATATCTGAGACCAAAGTTCCATCCATGTTTCGATGAGGACGCGAGCAAATAGCGGTCTTTAGCAGTTTTTAGCTAAATACTTTCTTTTTGAGAAAATTAAGAAGTCAGAACTTTTTTTGATGATGTGTGGAACTATATATTTTAGATGGTTCTGAAATGGTGGCATTTTCAATTTTCTTTTTAGAGAACGTCTCTTCAAATAATTAGCAAGTACCTATACTAGACGCAATGCTAAAAGTTATCTGTCATGCTTTCTTCTTCTGTGACATATTTGATAAAACTTTCCAATTCAATTTATTTTACGAATGCGAAACATACTGGCTAATATCAAAATTTGAATACTTAAGTTTTAAGCTAAATGACGTGTAAAGCTGCTTGAATTTGTCCAACATCTGGACCACTTCAAGAGCTGAGAGAATTGAACTTCAAAAATTCGTATACAAGGTGGGGCAACAGTACATATAAGTTCGTGCTGTCATTCTTTTACCTCTATCGGTGCCCGCGCTGTGCGAGCGGTTGCTCGTCTAGTTCAAGGCAAAGATAATGAAGACCCAATTCAACACCTTGTAGTATTCTCTATATAATCTCGATTGCTATTCTTTTACAGCAAAACATGACATGAAGTACAATTTTTCCAATACTCAGAAAAACTGGTTCTTAAAATGCTTTGTTTGTTTTGTAAATTACAAATATTTGTAGGTATAGTAAAACTAATGACTTTCTTTACAACTAAAGAGTGTTGTTCAAATAACACGATATTTTTTCCATACACGCAATTCTATTCAAGTCTTTAAAAAGTATGTATTTCTCTTTTAAAAATGAACAAAAAAAATTAAACCAAAGAATTCGGTAGCACACAATATGGAACAAATATTAAGCAATAAATAATCATGTTTGTCCAAAGGAGAAAAAAAACTTAATTCGGTTGTATTTCCACCAGCGTATTTCCCCAAAACGAACAAAAAACAACAAACCTCAAAGTAATTCGAATGACTTGTATAAAATTTATGCAAATAACCAAAAAACTTCCCTCCGGCAAATATTGTAAGGAAACAGGCAACCTACAACAAAAAAAAAACAAAAGAACCTACAAATAACTATGTACGTATGTTTGTAGGTATGTTGCCTTGAGGGAAATACTTGCACACGGAAAACTACTTAAGCGTCATGAAAATCATGAAAATTAAATATCTAAATTACGCTAAGAAAAATACCCCCACCACATTGACAAACAAAAGCTTAAACCGATTAAGTATACAACACATAAACCATATCGACTGTATACAGTGTTATATCCACTACTTACTTGTGCCTACCAACATTTACAGTACGTGTTCATCCATCCAACTGATGGCGCCAATGCACACTATGCACAAACACACAGCTTGAATGTTCAAAGGTAGTCACGCTAGAGTAAGTATACGCCCCGTAGACCCGCAGTATATTAATTTTATGCAGAAAAAAAAGCGGAATATCTGAAAATTAACCCATATTTTCTTCAACCAGCCCAACTGATAAGTTTGGTTTTACAAAAATGTGTCGTTTGTCGACAATTAAAATCACGCAGCGAATTAAAATGAATAAACAAAAAATGCAAAAAAAAAAAAAGAGTAATGAGGATGATAATGGCGGTCGTGATGTATAGAATGAAAATCTTCAACCAATACAACAACAAACAATTAAATGGTACGTCGTCGTCCTAATTCTGTCTCAATCTCAAGACATATTTATTATGACTATTGCCGGTTTTATAAAACACACACACACACACATGTATACTATTCTAATTTACAAATAATTATATTAAAAGCGCATTTAGTTGTTCTTTTTCTTGTGATATTAATTTCCATTTAAGGAAAATTGCATTTTCGACAAAAATAATTGTTTTCAAAAATGAAGACAGAAAAGTAGAAAACATTCAACGGGATATCATTATTTATTTGAATTGCTAACGGAAGCCACAGAATAGAAGAAAAAGAGGACAACACTTTGCAATTAATGTTTATATTTTCAAGTGAGGAGTTCGTGTGCGTTTGCGTTTGCGGGAAACGACATTCAGCATAGTAAACGCAACAAAATCTAGGAGTTTGTTTCTATTTCTGTGTGTTTTGTACACAGAGAACCACATCTTATGCCAACAGAAAAAAAAAAAAAACCAACCAGCCAGCTCTCCTGCCTTAATGCAGTGCAATAAAACAAAATGGAAGAAGTCATTTTGATAGAAATGATAATGGATACTACGAATGGGAACAGATGCACAGGGTGACAACGGTAATTTATTTTTTTTTATTTTTAATTCTGTTTAATGGAAGGATGATGTGTACAAATGGTTTTGAAGTACATACGAAGGAAGTACCAAATTTATATTCCAAAATAGTTATAATTGAAAGAGTTTCCTCTAATCGGTTTTGACTGTAAATGCGAAACGGAAGGACCTAGTGGAAAAGTATCAACATTTTCCCGTAGAAATATAAGAACAGAAAAAATCAATTAATTAATCAAATAAAATGAATGATATGGTAAAAAAGGAAAACTGATTTAATTTAATTTGTAAGGAAATACGGCCTTACTGATCATTGAATTTTCCACCAACAAAGAACTTTACATTTAATTAATAAGAGATAGTAGTAGCCGTTGGCGTAATGGTACGTGAGTATGACTGTTATGCCGGAGGTCTTGTTTCGATTGCCAGCGTGCGTCGGCGTCGTTCTCATACAAATCTTTGGAATACATCCAAAAAAAAATTACAAAATTCTAAATTCTTCATATAAATCTGCGAACAAAAATGAAATATCGCCTTTCGTTTTGACATTCGGTAGTTGCCTCAGTTCAGACTTTAGTTTCAAGAAGTCCTGGTAAAGGTTTATCTGCATCAAGGACCTACCTAGTGGCTGAGAAACAAAATTTAAATAATGGCCGAAATTTGTGCCTTCAGAGACCTTTTATATACTAACATAGATTGTGAAATCAGTACTCAAATTCAGTTTTGAACTTAGTCCAAATTTGCTAAACTAAACAAAAACTACTAAGAAAGCCGTGTTATACGGTGGATAAACCATAGCCGCATGTTTCATTTCAAAGAATTCCTTTTTCTGGGCTGGATTAACTAACAGAGTTAAGGTTAATATTTACACACACATGAGATTAAAGTTAAACCCAAGTTAACTCAACAAATCAGGATTAACTAAACAGATGCTTTTGATGTTTTATTCACCGAGTTTGTTTAGTCATGCCGCATGCATTCTCCACCGAAGAACTGCTTCCTCAGTTAACTGTGGTATAATTTAATTCTAGAGTTAGCTAACTATGGTTTAACTCACCACTGAAAAACTGGGTCTAAGAGTGTAACTAACTACAGTGAAACCGTCTTCATAATTTATTATAAAATTGTAACATAAAGTTTCTGGAGGATACCTGACAAAAAACAAAAAATTTAATCTCACAGCGAAATAACTCCCTCATTTCGGGGATTATTTTTTTTTTTTTGAGTTATTTCATTGGGTACCTCTTTCATAGAGCCCCAACAGACTTGCAGAGTGTGAATGTCAATGTGACAGATATTTTGAGTGACGTTTAAACATCCACAGACCACCTCTCTCAGAGGCTCACTTAAAACATTTATCATTGAGTTATGACTTTTCGATTAATAAGAATTTAAAAGCGTTGCCAAAAAGCCGTCAGAAAAAAATGTCTAACTTTTCGCATATTTTATTTTTTTTTTAATTCAAAATCAATGTATCTCTAAAGAATATTTTGCGATGTACTGAAGAAGGTCCTATATTTTCAAATAATTTTTTGCATTTTAAACTGGCCAATTTATTACAACAACATCATGCATTAGCACTGTTTAAACTTTTGATAATGGTATATTCATGATGCTTAAAAAAATGTCAAGAGTGTACAAATTTTTTCGAAAGTGGAAGAGAACAAACTTTCTTGGATTTAAAAGGAATTCAATTCAAAAGAAATTGAAGCAAGAAACTTGGACGCAGGATAGATCTTCAAAAGATTTCCAAGTTTGTGGAAGTCAAGGCTTTATAGAGTCTAAGCTCAAGAAAGAAGGCACATGTTCAAAACTTGAGATGATCAAAAAATTGTAGGTCTATCGACAACGCTGAAAAAAAAAAACACACTATAAAACCCCATTTGCCATTACCTGTGGACATTTTATTCAACAACGTATGGACGACTTCGCATACGGATAAATATATGGATCCTCAAAGCTGCGCTTGGACGAAGTTCGATGTTTACACGAACGCTTAGTCTGTTGTTTTAACGATATACACTGGTATACCACAAGGTAGTCATTTAGGTCCCCTTCAATTTATCTTTATCGAACTGAGAAAACCTACTATCGTCACTGGCCGAAACGCATCTAGAAAATACAGTCACAATAAGCTTTAAATTGAAATCTCCACAGAAACTGTTTTTTTTTGGCAGTTCAAACAGAAAAAACTAACCGGGACGGAAGTAAATTCGAAACAAGTAAAACATAGAAGTAGTAAAAAAGCAAAAGAAATTGTTCGCCGGATCGTTTACCAACGACGAGCTTTTGATGGAGGAGAACCGCTTCTTATAAAAATTCTGCGAAAACTATAGCACTGGTTGGCTAACAAAGCCTAACAATCAGATGTTCCATTGGTTATTCGACACACTTTTAAGGGATATTCACAAGATAAATCGATTTGACTTTTAAAAAACTCTAGCGATATGCTTCTAATGATGAATCTGTAACTTATAAAATTCCTAACGGATCTTCCAGATAAACGGAAGATGAATCAATCCACTTCTATACGGACGGATCAAAAAATGATGACGGGGTTGGTGGGGGTGTGTACTCAGACAGGATGAATTTAAATCTCTCCTTTCGCCTTCCCAATCACTGTAGCGTGTTCCAGGCGGAACTTTTGGCGATAAAAGAAGTACTGTCTTGGCTTAAAGAAAACGTGATATCTAACACAGATATCCGCATCTTCTCGGATAGCCAAGCCGCCATAAAATCCCTGGAATCTGTCTCTTCCAATTCAATAACAGTCCTTAACTGTCGATCATCTCTCATTGAGATGGCACAGCAGTTTAATATTCACCTCTGATGGGTGCCGTTCTATAGGGACATTCCAGGAAATTGCAGGGCTGACGAACTCGCCAGAAGGGGAACAATACTACCTATTTTACCAAATAGGTCAAATATAGGAATACCCATTGCTACGTGTAAACTTAAGCTGAAGCAAGATGCAATAGAGAAAAAAACCTAAGGTGGAACAACATCACCACCTGTGTAGCGACAAAACAGATATGGCTAAAGCTGGACTTGAAGATGCTCGAAGAGTTTATTATCTCTAAGCAGACTGCATATCGGCTCCGTTAGAGGTGTCATTACCTGGCACTGCTTGATAGGCAAGCACGTAACTAGGCTTGGAGTATTCTCAAACGATTTCTGCAGAAGCTGTATGGATTAAGAAGAGGAAGAATCGATTCCTCATCTCCTCTACACTTGTCCTGCTCTATCCCCTCAACGTAAACTCCATCTCGGAGAGTACTACTACAACGATCCTAGTGATCTGGTAAATGTTGACATAATTAATCCCGCGCGCTTCGTAAGGAGCTCTAAGTGGTTCAACGAATAGGAAGGAAAGTTCCTAGATTCTTGTGGTATCACAATGGACCAACTATGGTCTAAGTGTGTCAAGCTTTCTGTTTGGCAGCCACCTTAACCTAACTTTTATTAAAAAAGGTTCAAGATTAATACTCGTATTGACAAAAAACAGTATTCTTGAGTAAGAATTTTTTTTCTTTAAAAGTATTATTGGCTTGAATTCGATCACCGACTTTCTAAATCTAGGACTTTTGCGCGACAGTGAGTTTAATTTGTACTCTCACATATTTTTTTAAATGCTAACTGGACTCTTGGATGTATCAAAAAACTGGTAAAAATAGTTAATGTATTTTCTTGTTTCTAAAAGTCCCTGTAAATGTCAAAATTCTATTCCTTTCTACACTCACTACACTGGTCTGCACAATCTTTTTCTTTTGAACTTAATCTTACTTTTCAGTAGACTTTTAATGTTCTCAATTAAAAAAAAAAAAAAAACACAGAAAGTATAATTTGGTTAGAAAGAACATAAATTCAATTTTGCAGATCAGTGTTATAATGGGTGATTTTTTAAGAGGTTTAGAACTTTAAAAAAAAAAAAAAAACACAAAAAATTCGAAAAAATGAATGAAATATTTATTTGAATCGATAGTTTGAACCTTGCAATTAAATGTTTAAAGATAATTTCATGCAAATGTTGACCGCGACTGCGTCTCAGGTAGCCCATCCGCTGAGTCCAATTTTGGCATACTCTTTCACACATATCGGCCGGTATCTCACGAATGAATGCATGGATGTTGGCTTCCAGTGCGTCAATCGAAGCGGGCTTGTCCCTATAGACATTAGCCTTGACATACCCCCACAAAAAATAATCTAATGGTGTCAAATCGCAATTGACCGGCCCGAAACGTGAAATTAACTGTTCACCAAACTCGCCTCGCAATTGCGCCATTGTTTCGCGTGCTGTGTGGCATGTGGCACCGTCTTGTTGAAACCACATATCATGCAAGTCAAGAACTTCCATTTCGGGCAAAAAAAAGTTTGTTATCATCGCTCGGTAGCGTTCACCATTGACAGTAACGCTGCGATTCGCATCATCTTTGAAGAAATAGGCCCAATAATGCCGCCGGCCCATAAACCGCACCAAACAGTGGCTTTTTCGGGATGCATTGGTAGCTGTTGCAATGCTTCTGGCTGATCTTCACTCCAAATGCGGCAATTTTGCTTATTTACGTACCCATTCAACCAAAAATGAGCCTCATCGCTGAACACAATTTTTCGATAAAAAAGCGGATCCTCGGCCAGCTTTCCAAGAGCCCATTCACCAAAAATTTGGCGTTGTGGTAGGTCGGCTGGCTTTAGTTCTTGCACCAGCTGTATCTTAAAAGGCTTTACGCCCAAATCCTTCCACAAAATTTTCCACGTAGTGCTGTAACAAAGGCCTAACTGCTGGGAACGGCGCCGAATCGACATTTCGCGGTCTTCTGTCACACTAGCTGATACGGCCGCAATATTTTCTTCACTACGCACAGTACGTAAACGTGTTGGTGGTTTAATGTCCAACAAAGTAAATTTGGTGCGAAACTTGGTCACAATCTTCCGAATAGACTGCTCAGAAGGTCGAGAATGCCGATCATAAAATGGAAGCAGCGCGATGAACATTTCGAACCGAGCACGAATTTTGATAGTAAAATTCAATAATTTGCAAGCGTTGTTCATTTGTAAGACGATCCATGGTTAAATTGCAAACCAAACTGAAGCTGTTTGACAGTGACACAAGGTACTAAACACACGTCAGCTGTCAAAACCAGTGTTGCCAAAACCAAACCAGCTAAAAAAATCACCCTTTATATCGCAAGATTTGGCTGTTCATATAGGTATATAGAATGAAAAGTTCTTAATGACCTTTTTTCACTTTACTTTTCATGATCTATTTGAACGACTCTTAGACCTAGCCTCTTCAAGCTTCTTTTACTTTTACTTTTCTCCATCGACTTCCTTACTTCCAGGACATTTCGCATATCTCTAGAATTATGTGTTCTTAAGTTAGTTTGAATTTAGATTTAGTTAATTTTTTTTTAACACTTGAATATCCAAAATCAAAAAAAAAATTAAAAATATGTCCCACGTTGGTTGGGCGCCAATCGGTAAATCTTGAGAAGTATCTTAATCTTGAAAATGCCTGATTTTCAAGGATCCATTGAGAATTTAATTTCTATGATTCCCCATTTTGAGTAGACAAGGGAAATTTCTATATAGACTTAAGTCTTGGCCAAGTTAAGATCTTAACGTTGAAACAGCGTACTTAATTTAAAAACAGGTATATTTTACACTCAATTTCAATGAAATTCAATTAAACTCTATGCTGACACTGACGCATATCTTATCTCTTCTTATCTAATTAATCACAATTTCGTATAACATTTTCTTAAATTTCTTAAAGCTCTATTTGAATTGTGGTTTGTTTTTAATTTTATTCGTATTTGATGGCCTTGTTTTTTTTTTGTTTGGTTCAAACCAAACTTCCATCAAGATCGACTTCAAACAGGTTCCTCGATAGAGGAACAAAACAGACATTTATCGTTATTTAAGTTGGACCCGGTTCCTTTTTGCTTTAATATTTATAGCTTGTTAATTTATTTCTCAAAGTTATTTTTTATTTACAAAACTAATGTCGTTTTTAATTATGCAGTTCCTCAGGTTTCAATGGAACTCCACAGAAGTTTAAAAATGAAACCAGCTATTTTAACTGTCAATTTTCAAAAAATATTATATTGCTACACACAGAGTACACACCCCTTTTTAAAAAAAAAAAAACTTTTTCTCAACTTCGTTATTTCAAATTAAAACAATTTAAATTTAATCCAATCAGACTGGGGTCATAATTGGGTACAACAAGAATTTGTCAAGAAAATCAGACGATATTTTTTCATTGACATCATAAAAATAAATACATTAAAAGGCTTTAAAAATGTATGAGGGGGAAAGTTGTAAAACCAGATCACTTATAAATATCTCCCCTTTTTTTATTTTCCTCATATCATAATCATGCTCACCGCAAATAAGTAGAAAAAAAAATAAAGAACCAACTATATCTTCCTTTAACCAGACATATTCTTAAGGATATAACTATTTCCAATATATGTATTTACGAATAGAAACAACAAAAAAAAACATCGAATTGAATTTACGACGCCATTCAAAGTCAATAACAAATCACTTCATCCTAAAAAAAAAAATAGTTCAATTTAGAGGACGAACACGACAGCAACGAAACAATAAAAAAAAAAAAAAAACTAAATCAACCTTTTACCTTAATAAAAACAACCTTTACATTTTCTTCCAAAACAACACCCGATGTCAAAGGATTCTCATAAAATAAAAATTCACCACAGCCGAGTGGATTTAATGACGCGCACGATATCCGCAAAAACAAAATCACCAAAAGTTTCCTTTTTAGAAATTCAATGAAGCATCTTTTTTGTGTGCCCGTAAATCTTCCACCCTGACGCTCTAGATTGCTATTTCGATAAAATTAAGTATTAAGAGTCCTGCTTTTATATATTTATATTCGTCCTCGTCCTCGTGAACGAACAAAAGCACCAACGATTGCCTGACCCTTAGTTTTTAGTTGGCAAATACCTACATATAACTTTAAGTGTGCGTGTTGCTTTGCTTTGTTGGGTTTCTTTATTTTTATTTTTTTTTTTTTTGATTTTGGGACTTTTGTTTCTATCGGGTCGAAATCATAGACAATTTTATTGGTCATCCTTCCTGTGTACGTGTATCTGTCAAAGTAAACTTATTGAGATTCTAATCTCTTGCAATCAATTAAGTATGTGTGTTTTACTATTCTACTTTGTTTTTTTTTTTTCGGTCCGGAAGAAATAATTTTGTTTTCCTTTTTTTTTGTTTTAGTTTGCGCCATTAGACGCGCATGTTACTTTTTCTTCAAATATAGAAAGAAAAAAAAAAAACAAAACTATCTACTTTTAAGCCAAACAAATTCTAGAGGCGTATGTTGAAAATTACTAGAATCTTTTCAGAACAAACAAAGACTTTAAAAAAAGTAATATCAACAAACTTAGTTTATTTCTTTACCTACTTCTATCCTACATTAGTATTGCAGGTTCGAGAGTTCCTAAACTTCTCTTAAAAACGTTGTTTTATGTTAGCAAAAAGTTTATATCGGGTGTTTTTTTAAGAGGCACAGAACTTCTTTTTTTAAATAAAACACACAAATTTAATGGAATGACCAAAATTTTGGCTTTATAAGCTCAAAAATTTCATGGCATTTAATGTTTAAAAATCATATCTGGCATATGACCTCCGCGACTGCGCCTTATGGACGCAATCCTGGCGGTCCAATTTCGCACTACTTTTTCGATCATACCCCGTCTTATTTCGTCAATAGTGCGTCGAATGTTGGCTTCTAATTGATCAATCGTTGCTGGTTGATCAGCATAGACCAGAGATTTGACGTACCCCCGCAAAAAGTAGTCCAAAGGTGTCAAATCACACACACGAGGTGGCCAATTCACAGGTTCATTTCTTGAGATGATTCGGTCACCGAACGTTTGGCTCAACTAAGTGATGGTTGCACGCGCTGTATGGCATGTTGCGCCATTATGGTGGAACCATTTTTCATACAAATGATTTCCAATGACATGAGGAATATAAAAATCACGAATCATTTGCCTGTAGCATTCGCCATTCACGGTAGTATTGGCACCGGCTTCGGACTTAAAGACAAATGAGTCGATGACGCCTTCGGCATGTAAACCGCACCAAACAGTGATTTTTCGGGGATATAATGGAGTCTCAAGAGTCTCATGAGGATTGTGCTCACTCCAAAAATGACAATTTTGCTCGCTAAGGCAGAAATGAGCCTAATCGCTGAAGATGATTTGACGATAAAAATCTGGTTCAACTTCCAGTTGATTCTCAGCCCATTCACCGAATTTTAGAAATAAATTTCCACGTTTTTTTAAACTTTGTTCTGGTGTAAGTCTTTGCATGGTGATTTGCCAAAATATACTAAACAAAAAGTCAAACATACTTCATTTGTATGACAGTTATCCCTATCGGAAGTTCTAAACCTCTAAAAAAAAAAAAAAACACCCTGTAGAGAGACAATGTCGAGGTTGAGAACAAGAAACAGGACTGGCTTGCGTTAACATATCGAATTCTAAAGCTTAGGGTATCCACTGGCTGGCCAAACCAACTCACTTGCATCATAATTACTAAGTTTTCAAACAACTACAAAATTATAATTCAAAAATACTCAAATGTGTGAAAGAGTGTTTTCGGTTGAGGCGTTTTGCCCCACAGCCAATTGAAACGATGCAATTAGAAAGGGATTGGTAATTATAGAAAAGAGAACTGGGAAGGAGATAAAAATCGGGACGTACTGAGAAAGACTAAAAATTTGTTAAATAAGAAAAACTACACCGTATCAAAAGGTTCTCGAGATGCATGGTAACTTACAAATAATTAACAAAATACGATACCAAAAAGCTGTATGTATATGGTCCATAAGAACAAACAAAAATGAATAAACATAATTTGTATTAATGTACAAAAATTAAGATGAACATTTCAAGAACTAATCTTAAATTCAAAAACCTGTCAGGACTAATTTTTTATAACAACGTTCTACTATATCCACCCATAGCATTGCAGTCTACAAGGGTCCACGATAACCACACTAATGCCCGATTTCATAAAAGACTTTTAAATATTTAAAAGCCCATTTAGAGTTGAAATGGGATTTTTTAGTTTCACCAAGTGCTTTTAAATTTAAAATGCTTTTAAATGCCCTTATAAACTAAAAGCCCATTTTCGTCTCAATAAATTTTAAAAGTGTGATTCGTGAAGTCTAATAATTGTACATGATATTTTGCAGTCACTTTTTTATTTAATTTCTTGCAAATATAAATTGTGAATATGTCGAAACAAAAATATAGTTTGTGTGTAAATAATAACCTTTTAAGGCTCTCCCAAGCCAACGCGAATACTTCCGAACGACGACAAGATTTTCGCCTTTCTCAATTTATTTACATGGGTCATGGAGACAAATGAGAGCACCCACATTGGCGCGATGTGAGTCTTCAAACATTGTTCACTCATCGCATATTCGTTCCGAATGTTTCGCGTTGGTTTCGGAAAGCCTTCATAATTTGTTTGTTTTTAGAATAATTGATTGTTCATCTGTGGATGATGAGCAACATATAGTAAGACGTCCAAGAATGTTGGAATTGGAATCCGTTCTTCAAATATACTTTTTTTCGTAGCATTTTTTTCTACATATAATGCTTTTTCACGTGCATTTCGAATGCAAGAGGGAAACAACCTATTTCCATATCCAGGGATGTGAGGCAAACCCAATTTTAACTAAAATTTCCCTAAAATTTCCTTTTTTTAGATGGTGAAACTGGAAATATTTAAAGTGCTGATAAAATTTAATAGGACTTTAGATAAAGAGGATTTTAGTGTATTTTTATGAAATCGGCTCCTCGAATCACCCTTAATTTAAAATGTAGGTAGCCTGACTTTCAAATGCGCAAGCGAAAGGAACAACAATAATTATGTTTTCAATATCGCTTTCAATGCCGGAATACCGAAAGACTTCATTTATTCCAACCCTTATTTATGAAGGATTATTATTAATAAAAAAAAATTATTAATAGAAAAAAAATTAAATATTACCGAAATTAGTATTAATCAAATAAAATCATTTCTCTGCAGAATGGTCCAATGGCGACTTAGAATTTCAATTAGTCCCGATATACGGGTTCTGGTTACACATTCTGGAACAAACATTAAGCAAATTAGGCTCTTACTTCCAAAAAATTCTGATAAAGGTAAATTTTGGTGGATAACTTTATTATTATGTGTAAAGCATTTCTTAATGAAATACACGACCATGTCGCACAAATGTGCAATCATACTGCGGTTCTGAGGTCTGAAATTAGTTGTGGGAGCTTTTATTATATTTAATCCACCTGCCAAAAACATAGTTTAGTTTAAGGTAGATTTCTGTAAGTATAAAAACATTAAAAATATAGCTCCGTCTTGATCATTACGCATGCTTAGAAATAATAATATTTAAATTGTTTTAAATCAACAAATTTAAAATTATATTGTGTAAATACTTATGAAACTGTTTTGAACCCAACGCGATGTAGGTACACAGTCTGATTTCTTTAATAAACCTTAATTTATGAGAAATCAATTTTGAAAATCGTTAGACATTTTAAAAATAATTATTTTTTTATATTTAAAATTTTGTAAACATTTTTTATAAAATAGTTTAGTACGCTAATTTTATGTATTTATGTATGTGGAGTTAAAAATTGAATTTAAAAAAAAAAAATCATCTACCCGTTTTCGACATTGAATTTTTTTTTAAAATCCAAACATAATTTTTTGAAAATTTTGATATCCAATATTATTTGAACTTATTACAAGCTTCTTTATAAAAAAATTAGTTTAAACCGCATAATCAGATAGTGAGATAGTCGAAAACGATGATGAGAAAAAAAAAACGTTCTATGAGATTTACTGTTAATAATATTAAACTGTAAAATTTTATAATTTTAAATTAGATCGTACTAATTTTAAGATACACAAAAAAAAAATCAAAATCGTAAGAGTGGTTTTTGAGCAAAGAAAAGATTTTCCTTAACGGCTTTTAAACATTTGTATGGGAAGTACCATTATTTTTGGTTATTAGAATATTTTTTGTTTAAAATCTTCTAGATAATGTTAAAAAAATCATGTTTTGCCAAGTTTAATAAAAATCAACCGAGTCGTTTTGAAATACAGATTTCGCAACAAAAAAACCAAACGATTTTTAAAAATCCAAAAAATTATTTTTGAAAATTTTGATAAAATGTATTATTTAAAACATATATATCAATCATTCTTCATAAAAACTCGATCGAAATCAGTTGAACCGTTTTCTAGAAAAATTAAAATACAAAAAATGATGCATAGAGATGTGCCATTAATAACCATTTTTTTGGAAACATTTTGTAACTAAAGGTAACTTATACCTTTTAGAGTTTACTGATTTTTTTTGTTTATCCGTAGAGCGGAATTTGAGAAAAATAAGATTTTTCCTTTTGGCGAGCAAATTTTGAATAACAGGTAGAGTTATTCTTGGTCCAAAAAATGCCAGGTATCAAGTTAAAAGAAAATCGACCAATCTGTTTAGTATGTACCCAAACAGACAGACGAACGTTTTTGCGAGACATACTTTGTTCGCCGTCCTATGTAATATGTCAAGTTTGATCAAAATCTCGATATCGATTTCATACGAATTAGTAACTTGCATTTAGTACGTGTAGGAAGCTTAAATTTGAACCAAAGCTTTGGATTTTGAGTGAAGGCGACAAATTTTAAGTTTTATTTTGTTATTTTCTCGAAAACTATATCAGTTTTATTAATAGAAATTTCACGGCAATATTGAAGATTTGAAAATATTGCACTTATGTTTTCCATATTGGGACTTTAGGACACTTAAGTGTCATTTTCTCTGACTATAAAACTGGGCCTTCATAACAAAAACTTGTATCGTAAAATTTTTTCTCAAAATCTATTGCTTTTACGAAAAAAAATGATAAAAATCGTTTTTTTTGACAAAAACATAAAATTTTGTTAAAGAATTACAAAAACTGAATTGCATACCCTTCCATCAACCCCCTTAGAACTTTAGGTGTGTTTCAAATTTAAGGTACTTTTTTGAAAATGCTTAAAAGTCCCGTCAAAATATACAAACTATGTGAAAACTAAGTCAAAATTCCAGCAAGACTTAAAATTAATACAAACCTTTCTTTTCGTGCAATGAATTATCCATTCATATGACTCAAGCATTAAAAGTAATTCACGACCAGGTGTCGAAAATATTGGGTTTTCGCTTATAGTTTACAAAAGGTGAACGGTATTGAAAATTAGTTCGAGTAAAATTTCCGCATAATACGATTTTCTACAGAAAAAAATAAGACATTTTTTTGTACGGGCATTTAGACATTTTGTGAAGATTGGAAAAGTGGAAAATAAAAACATGCCAGTGTTTTCTTTTTCTCCCTCTGTATGGGAGTAAAAGACATAGAAATAAAGTTTTCCACAGAAATTCAGCTTTGTCGGAATTTTTTTGAAGTTTGATCTTTATTTGTCTAATTCTCTTGGGCTTACTATTGGTATCGTTTTAAACTTTTCAGTTGTCAATTTAATAAACCAGGCTCCTATCTTCTGTGATTTTTCTATTATTTCTAAAAAGTTATTATTATTGAGCTATAAACTATTTATAATCAACTTAGGCGCTTATAAAATGTCATGTTAACGGGCTAAGATAATAGGAGATCATTCATTGTACTTGAAAGTTTCATCAAAATCGGTTGAGTTGTTCAGATTTTATTGAAATAAGCCCGCCTTTCCATACAACCTGAAGAACTTTGGCGTCCAAGCGTCCAATGTAATTCGATTTAAAGAGTGGAGTGATTTGCCAGAGATTTCAGACAAACCCTAATTTTTGCGATTAATTAGAGGATAAATCCGAATTTTTGAGCTCCCTCATCTTAAACGGACAGTTCCCATTTCAAACATTTCAGTTAATTGAAACTTTCTCAAAAACGGCTCTAACGATTTTGATTAAACTTAGTAAGTGTTAGCTTCTACCACCATTACACATTTGTTTTATTTTAGTACCAAGATGTCATCAATTTTGATTTATTTAACTGCTGCGTCTTTTAAAATAGGGTTTCCAATTATGGCTATAACTGTGGCGCCTTACAAAAAAAGTTCCCTTACTTTAGGGAATTATTCAAATAAATGAAAGAAAAATTCTTGCTTTTATCACCCTGTTTTGTAGGTGCGTCATCATCGTCACAAAATCCAAATGAAAATGAGGAGCTTGAAAAAACCAAACTAACGAAGAAAAAAAAAAAACAAATTACGAAAAACCGCATGCTTTAGCACTGAGCTCACATTATCGTATATCTGCTCTGACTGCAAAAATTATCGCACCACACAGGCACACGTATACATAAATATGTATGCAGAAGTATAGTAGATATGCAAACTCCAATATAAACTCCAAAACATTGTCCTGCATATTCATCCTGACGGCGACGACAACGACAACGACTGACGATAGGATAGTTACTCCATGCCAAAAGCTCTACTTAAGTAAGCACCAATCTGTCTACATCTGCTGTTCTAATTTTATTCTGCAATCATTTTAAATGAGAGTGAGCAGGGCAACAACATAAGAACTAAATACACAAAAAAAAAAAACAAGAAACCATTTGAAATTCCACAGTCATGCAAATGCAGGGCATTTAGAATGAAAATAAAGTCAAAAGGAAACAAAAAATGAGAAAAAGTAGAAAAGGTAGAAAAAATCGCGTCTGAAATTGATGACAACGAGGACTTCGACACCATATATATACAGATACACATCCAAATGCTACATCGCTCGTTGTCGTTTGTCGTTCGTGGGTCGTCGGTTGACGGTCGTCCTCGTCGCAACTGTGCCAGAGATATCTCTCTGTGCGTTGTGTTAATTTCATTCATTATTTACGGTTTACCTCAACAATTTGAGAAACACAACTTATACCCATCTACGTGTAGATGCTTTTAGGTATTATATACGTTACCACCTGCCTGATCCGATCCGACGACCCGACGACCCGACCCGACCAACAACAAGGACCTATCTCCCCTCGTCCCCCCGTCGTCGGTCGTTTCCTCTGTATGTACCTTTTCTGCCCTGCCTACATTTTGTCTACCTTTATAATAGGTACATGCGGAATCAGAGTTTTAATTAGCATAAGGTACACACATCCTCTCGCATGTATGGTGTGTCAAAGTTCTAAGGACATTTTAAATTAGTTCCTCCTGTGTGCACAGAAACATACACTCATTCGCACACATACACAGATACACACACACAAAACCAACCATCTCTCTGGCAATAAACACAAAAGGACACATGTCACTGCGATGGAAGCGAGACGAGCGAGCGGGGCCTTCAAACTTAAGGTGCACTATGCTAAAATGAAATTTAAATGTAGCGGCAGCGGACTATGGCTTTAAATTCCAAGCCAACACAATTCAGGACTTATGGTAACAAAAGCAAGGTAAGGCAAGGCAAGGAAATTACTTGTGAATAAGTTTTGTTTGAATTGTCACAGCAGTCGTGCCACAACAAGAGACCGAGCCCAACTTTTGTGTGTTACACAAGAAGATACCCATTCTTTTCCCCTTTCAGCGCCCAGGTTTCGGCACCAAAATGAGTTTCAAATTCAAACCAATGATGGGGTAATATGTATGCTATGACTTTTCTTCAAGTTCTTTTGTATGATACCTATGAAAGTAAGCCCCTTAGAGGTTTTGGTGGTTCTTCCTCGGAGAGCCCTGAAATGGGGGATAGAATAACACTGCACGCCGAAAAACTTTTATCACACAAAAGTCTTAACTTGACTCGACTCGACTCGACTCAATTTCAGCCATTTTGTATGCGCCACACCATGTTACTACATATGTTTGCTTATTCTTCTTGTATGCAGCCCCCATTTTGGTCGGTCATTATTTATGAGAATCTGGCTCCTTGGCGCATTCAAGCAAATGAATGAGGTAAGGACAATGAGGACAACGACGACGGCAAAGGAGAAGAAAAAGACGACGACATAATATAAAACACAACATTGTACTACATTGTTCTCCTCATATGTTCGTTTTATATATTTATTTAGTTCAAGGAATTGTCCTTTTGTACATATCAGCCAACATCTTTTAACAACTTCATTCTCTTCACTGCTCTATACCTCTCTCTCTTTCACTCTGTATCTATAATGGTACATTTGATTTCTTTTTTTTTTTTAATATTGATGAGCTCGGGGACGGGGTTTGCGGTAAGTTCATAGAAGGTTTTCTTAATAGGTTTTTCTTCCAGAATTAATCTTTAGTTGAAATTAATTCAAAAATAAAAGTTTCAGCACCATTTCCGTTCGGCAAATGAAGTTTTCTGTTATAGCAAAAATATTTTTATTTTCATGTGCAAGTTGCATTATCATTAAGGTCGGCGTCTACCTAAAGCTTATAAATATATGTAGGTTCGAACTTGCTTTGTCAATGGAAATTCTTTGAATGGAGAATTCTGTAATGCGGATGTTATTTCGGAAAGTTTTTAACTACCTTTTAAATTGAATGATAAATTACGAGTAAAATATGGAAAGGAGTTAGGTTAATAGGTGGTATGAATAAAAAGGAGCACTTGCTCAGAACTAAACTTTTAAGAGTACGTACTCCATTTGGTATGATTAAAACACTTGAGAAGGTGCTCAAAGATTGAGCATCTACTCGTTTGATGAGCACCTCCTCAAAATAAGCACCTGCTCCATTATAAGGTATGAGTATGAGTAACGCACGTACTCCATTGAGAGGAGCACCTTCTCCTATTTGTGAGTTAGCTCATTTAATTGCTCAACGTTGAAGTAAATGGCTCTTTATATTTTTTTGTTTCCATAAATGGGGAAGTTCATGCTAATTTTAAACCGCAAAGTCAAATTTTATAAAAGAGGAAGAGAAGCATTTTCAAATGATTATCGCGTTCTATAAAGATTCAACAAATAAATCTGGATATCTTGGGAATAGTTCAGAAACAAGTATTGAAAAATGCGAATTTCCCTTTGCTCATAGGTAATCCAGGTTTTCAAACTCGAGTTGGAGATGACATTGGAGTATCCACAAGTCCACGGTCTCTAAAACTGTTTCCCTTGTAAGTGTGGCAATCGGGTGCAGGTACTTTTTTCTAGCACCTTCTCTGATTCTTATGGAGCACCTGCTTTGAGTACGTGCTCCGTTTTATTTATGTTTTGTATTCAATATTATTTAATTTAATTTGCCATAAAATTGATTATTTGAGAAATAGTTTCACTAAAAATGACAGTTTTTAGCTTTAATGGTAAAATGTAGCGGCAATTTGTAGGCTGGCCAATTGGCTTTAGTGGCGAGAAGTCTTCTAGGCCATGCACTCTAGTTCAAAACATTAACAGTAAAGAAATGACGGTGGCCAATCGTCTGCTCAGAGCAAGTCAAAAATAATTTACCCTAAAGCAACTAATGTGGTTTAGGCTTTATGTGCAGGAGTTCCATCCTGTTGAAATACCCATCTTTCTCCATATTGAAAATATTTTGATTTAAGTTTAATACTTTACAAATACTTTGTAAAACTTAATACTTAACAATACTTTGATAAAAAAAAGATGGAAGAATATGTGACACCAAGGCAGAATGATGGTCGCACATTGAACCTTGAAACTAATGTTTTCGCGTGTTTTGATGACATAATCTTAATGGTTAAATGTTTTTCAAAAAAACTTCTTTAACATTAGAATTTTCTCATCCATTAACAAAATATTCCCATGTCCATTAATCGCGTGCCCGTATACAAAAGTCATTTGTTTCCTTCAAGCTTAATGATGTTTTTCAGTCGATATAACCTTTCATGTGAATTTTCTCCAGAATTACATAGCCTGGAAATTGATGTGGTTAAACATATGTACATACATACATATATATTCAATTTTGTTACTTTTGAAGGGAGTTAAGTCAAATAAGTACACTGGTTTTATCACATTTATTCCCTTGCCCTGTCCTCTACTTCAGAAGACTTGTCTTCACTTTTCACATCCTTAAGGAGAGCTTTTACCACAATTTTAATTTCATTAACTTTCTATTCCATATTAATGGATAACCGTCTGAAACTAGACAGGGTTGTATTCTATACTAATTAATGATCATGTTTTGAAATTTTGTTTTTATTTCCAACTGTAGCTTTGAGTTACGCCTGCTTGACATTAGGTAACATAACTTATACCAGGTCGATTTTCTCTAAATATTTTTTTGGAGATCCCCCTTCTTTCTCTTAAGAAATTATTTCAATACAAACAAAATGTCTGTATCTTCAACAAAAATTGCCAGGTTGTTTGATTTTCGAGATTATTATAATCGATTTAAATTAACTTTGGATAATAATGGTTTTTTTTAAACCCAGAACTAACTTCAGACAATTGTATCTGTAATTTTTTATTCAGAAGTATTTGAAATTTTATCCAGATGACATACACAAGATGACATATACAACAACGTTAACAAATTTCCAAAATTATGGTTCTGTGCATCAGACTTATAGAGCTGTCTTATTGAAAAACTCTGTTCAGCGATGAGGCTCATTTTTGACTAAATGGGTATTTAAAAAAAAAGCCAAATTGTCGCATTTGGAGTGAAAATAATGAACATGATTCTATCGAGCCGTTGCATCCCGAAAAGTGCAAAGTTTGGTGGGTGGTGGACTCGTAAACTTGACTCCATTAAGATATTGTTTTGTGATTTGACGCCTCTTATTTCTTCTTTTTTTTTGGGAATACGCATAGCAGCTAGTCTATGATGATAAACCAACAAAAATCGACGCACTGAAAGCATTAATCGTGTTATTGAGGACACACGGACACAAATGCTTGAACGCGGTTCATCAGACCCACCCATTGAAGGCATATGCCCGAAGCTGTGTTCAGAAACTAATTGCAGAATTTATCCCTCGATTGAACAAAAATAAAAGGCTGCTAAATGAAATTTCATGTGTTTTGTTCAAAAAACAAACACCACCCTATAAATAAAAATGGATTTTCATATATTTGAAGTTGATATAGACTTCGACGATTTCGCCATTTGACCAATCACAATAAAAGTTGGCACACATTTGTAATTTTTTAAAGAGAATGGCGCAAAATTTTATACAGTCTTGGTGTTAAGGTGTTAGCATGATACTAGTTAACAATTTACTAAACTTAAAGCTTTTTATTAAAATGTTCTTAGTTTCAAACAATTTGTAACTAGTATCATATTAAGCCTGTTTCCTTAATAAACTAAAACTGAACACACCTAAAACATACATTTCGTGCAAAAAAGTACACAAACAAACCTTTTCACATTTTGTATTGTCAAAATGACATAAATGGAGTTAGTATGATACTAAAAAGATAAAATTGCCATTTAATGATTTAACTTTAGTAAAATGTTAAGAAGATAGTACGATACTAACTCTTTTTAAATTTAAAGGGTCCGCAATCTAACGTTTTTTTTTCAACTAGTGCTTATTTCGTGAATGGTAATACTTAGGTCATGTCTGATTTGACAGATAATTAGTTTTATCCTTCCGCTGAACGAATATGGTTTTGTATACGCTTCGCTAAGTGGGCCTGCGATCGACTTAGAAAAGATGCCGATTTTGCCAAAAAAATCATCTTTTCAGATGAAGCTCATTTTGATCTTGGCGGGTAGTAAACAAGCAAAATTGTCGCATTTGGGGCACAAAAAACCCGCACGCATACATTGGAAAGCCGATACACCCAAAACGAGTCACTGTTTGGTGCGGATTTTGGTCCAGACGCATAATTGGGCCATTTTTTCGAAAATGAGCAAAGAGTGGCCGTTACAGTAAATGGCTATCGTTATCGGGCCATGTTGAACGAATTTTCGTTCACAAAAATTGAAGAGGAGGATATTGGCAACATTTGGTTTCAACAGGACACCGCTACGTGCCACACAGCCGAAGCTACACTCGATGTTTTGAGCCATTTTCAAAAAAAAAAGTTATTTGGCGGACCCTATACTAAAAATAAAAATGCTTTAAGCTTATTTTATTCTGCCCCCTGCTACGCCCACCTTTTGTTTATTTGAATTTTCTTCTTATTCAATGTCTCTAGAAAGCTGAAATTTTGTTATAAAACTCTCTTGAACTTAAAGTATGACATCTAATTTTTTTTTTTGAAAATCCGCCTTCTATCACGCCCACTTTTCATTTATTCGTTTTGTAGCCTTATTTAACATCGCTTAAAGTTGAAATTTTGTAATAAGACATGTACAAAACATGTGCAATTTTTCTCCTACTGCTACACCCCCTTCTCTGTTATATTTGAGTTTTTGAGAATCCCTTTTGAAAGTTGAAATTTCGTTTGTATGCTTTTTTTTAACATCATCATCGTCGGCTCGACAACCGGGGTCCGGTCCTGGCCTCCTTCAACAAGTCTCTCCACCCATCCCGGTCTCGAGCCGCCGACATCCAGTTGCGCACCCCAAGGCTCCGGGCGTTCTGGTCTACGCCATCTCTCCAGCGCAAGCATGGTCTACCACGCTGTCGTCTACCATAGAATTTACCACAAAGAACTTTCCGAGCAGGTTCCTCTTCGCTCATGCGAGCTAGGTGCCCTGCCCACCGGAGTCTACCGAGTTTAATTTTTGTCACGATATCTGCTTCAAGGTAGATTGCGTACAATTCATGATTGTACCGTCTCCGGAATCGTTTTTTTTTTAACATAACATAAACAAATCAAACGACTGCTTACATATGGGAGTCTTTAGAAAGTTGACAACATCTATAATTAACTACGTAGACCAAATGTTGTAAAAATTGCAAAATCGGGTAAAATGAAGCTAAGAAATATTTATATTAAATAAATTCAATTCAATTTGATTTAATTCAATCATAAAGAGATTTTTTTAAGAGCGTAGCAATGGTTGATAGCCGGCGAGTTATTATACAGGATGATTTACGTATTAGATGCGACAAAAAGAGAGAGAGAGAGTTTGATTGAGACAAGAAAAAAATCGATTGGTATCTTACACATCATTAAAGGTTCTTAGATATTTATGACTTTATATTTTTCAATTTCAAGAGATATAGGTGTCGATTTAAGAGTAAAAATATGAAACAAAAAGTAGGTATAGCAACAGACCTGAATTCGTTTTCATTTTTCGGAATTGGTGTGATTTAAGTATTCTTCCAAGCAGTGGGAAACACACGAGTCATAAGATGAGTAATAAATTTCAAGATAAACGGTTAAATAGCCTTCGCGAAAGTCGGATGTATTTGATTGAAACCAACAGAGTTAGATTCAATTGAGATGCAACTTTCAAGAACATCTGTTTCATCGACGGATTCCTTCATAATTTATTTTTTGCGAGCTTGTTGGCATAGAAACGTTTTTTTCTTCACGAATCAAGCATGTACCTCTATTTCGTAGTACACGAAAATTATAACGAAGAATGTCTATACGGAAACGTTTCGCTTGTATCCTAAATCTCGTTGACGGATAAGATCATTTATAACGTTATGGCTGGTTCTTGATCCTAGTTTTTTTGGTGACGATAAGTACGTGAAAATTGAAAAGATTAACAATATTACCCTGAAGAAATGATACTTGGTCATCAACCGAGGACATTTCATAAACTCGATACCATTTCAAGAACTCGATACCATTCAATAGTCTACAACGAAGATAATTGCGAACAAAAAGGATGTTGTAAATTGTTTATCCAATTCCCTTTGCAGTGGACAATTTTTGATCTTTCAACAGGACCCTGCCGCTTCACAGCAAGCCAAAACAACACATGAGTTGGTGAAAGTCTTAAAGACTTTTTGAAAGTCTAGATTTGAATCTTTTAGGCAAGTGTTTGTGGTCAAAACCATAGAGCATAGCTTGCACGACTTGTCACTTGAATTTGGAAAACCCCGTGGCAAATATATCAATGGCAAATATATCAATAAATATGGTGTGTGTCCTTATAGCTCATTAGACACACAGTTTGGATGCCAGTTGGAAAGGCCAAAGCGGCCATTTTGTGTAACTTTATTTTTTATTGAAAAATATATTATGCAACAAAAATATTAAGTAATATTTAGTACGAAAATAGTTAAAAAGATTTTATTTACAAAATTTCAAACTTCTGACAGAGGGATTTCTATAAGAGCAGTATTAGAAAAGTGGGCGTGGTAGTTGGCGGAAAAATTAACACAAGTCCTGGAGAGAGCATAAACAGAGCATAACAGTGGGAGTGGCAGTCGGTGGATCTTACCCATTAACTGAGCCGAAAGCCTTTTTAGCACTCACAGATAACTAAATGTCAAACTAATTTCTATTCAATTTAATGTAAGTGTTTCTTATGATAAAGTGTTAAAGGAAGCAACCTAATAACCATAAAAAGGGAAACAGTCACTTCTCGAATAAAATTTATCCAACAATAAAAAAAAAGAAAAAAAGTTGCCTTAAGTAATTGAGTGTTATTTTAATCAAAAAGCATCTCAACCTCATCTTAACATTGTTTATTATTAGATGGTAAATATGTTAATGAGAATGTTAATGTTGGAATGTTTTCTTTTTTTTTACTAAGTGGTGGTTGACTGGTGTTGTGATATATACCTCAAAAATATTATTATTGTTTTAATCTTCTTGGATTCGATTTGGCTCTATAATTTACGGATGAGGAAGCCAGAAACCACACACGCTTTTGGCGTCAAAAGGGCTAGACTGAGACTGTGCTTCATGTTTTGGTCTTCTCTGCTGGATGAGTTGTTGTTATTTTATGCTTAGCTCCATCTGTGGTATCTTAAGTGGTTTTGGTAGTGCTTGCTTGCACAGGCGAACTTATTTAATTCAGAAAATTAAATCTATATTTCAAATTTTGCCAAAAGGCGAAACAAAGTAGTGTGTGGTGTTGCCAACTATTGACTTGGAAATTACTTTTGTTACTGTGGGAAATAATAAAGTGTGTGTGTATGGGTCTTGATGTAGATTTAAGGGTTGGTAAGTTATGTTTAAGTTGCCAGAAGGAGATTGAATGACAATGATATGGTGAAATGTAAATTGTTTTTTTTTTTGTGAAAATGAAGTCATACATACATATATGAAATAATGTATTTCGGTTGCTGTTTTTTTTTTTAAGGAATGACAAAATGATATATTATTATTACATTTTATGAACAGCACAGTAACGTGTTTATTATACTGTCAAAAAATTGTAAATTATTAACTTACTGCCAATAAACAAGTAGGTCCATATGTATGAATATAGAAGACGATACTGTGGAGGATACTGGCAAGGACGGAGAGGGAAATCTGATCACCGATCCTCAAAGCATACTGGAGCGATGGGAAGTGTACTTCAATGAATTGCTAAATGGTCAGCTCACTGCAGAAGTGGAGGCTCCACTACTTCAAGAAGAGTACCCTATGTTGCCGGCACCAAACATAGAAGAGGTTGAGAAGGCTATAGGCCGGCTAAAGAAAAACAAAGCCCCGGTGGGCCAGCTTTACGTCAAGCAATTCATGAGATTATAGTGCACGTGTGGGAGCATGAAGAAATTCCAGAAGACTGGGGAAAAGGTATAATTTGCCCCATACATAAGAAGGGAGATGTCACAACGTGCAGCAATTATAGAGGTATCACGTTGTTGAGTACCGCCTATAAGATACTCTCCTCTATCCTACAAGACCGGATAACCCCATACGCTAAAACCATCATCGGACAATATCAGTGTGGTTTCATTCCAGGCAAATCAACAACTGATCAGATCTTTACCCTTAGGCAGGCGATGGAAAAATGTCTAGAATTTAACATCCCAACATACCACCTGTTTATAGACTTTAAGGCCGCCTACGATAGCATAACCAGGGTAGAACTTTACAAAGCCATGAGAGAATTCGGCATCCCAAATAAACTGACACGACTATGTAGGTTGATCATGACCAACGTAACAAGCCAAGTAAAAATAGCCGGATTGCTATCCAAACCAATCAATATATTTAATGGACTCCGACAAGGGGATGGTTTGGCCTGCCTCCTCTTCAATCTGGCGTTGGAGAAAGCAATCCGTGACTCTGGCACGGTGACAAGAGGGACCATCGTCAACAGGTCCAGCCAGATACTGGCTTACGCAGACGACATCGACATCATCGGAAGAACCGAGCAAGCTGTACATGATTGCTTCATCCAGATCGAGCAGGCAGCACAAAATCTGGGGCTACACATTAGTGAAGGTAAAACAAAGTACATGGTGGCGTCGAATGCGAGAGAAACAGTTGGTCAAACAATCAAGGTAGCGGAGCACGAATTTGAAGTGGTGCAATCCTTTAAATACCTTGGGTCAATAGTAGCAGCCGATAACAATATAGAAGAAGAAATACGCGGGCGGCTTCTCAAATCCAACAGAGCCTGCTATAGTCTGTCAAAGCTCTTCAAATCCAGAAATCTCACCATAACTTCAAAACTGCTGCTGTACAGGACCATGGTCCTGCCAGTACTCACATATGGATCCGAGACTTGGGTGCTTAGCAAAAGGCACTCCGACCTCTTAGCCGCGTTCGAGAGAAAAGTCTTAAGGAGAATTGTTGGCCCCATATGTGAGGAAGGACGATTCCGGAGACGGTACAATCATGAATTGTACGCAATCTACCTTGAAGCAGATATCGTGACAAAAATTAAGCTCGGTAGACTCCGGTGGGCAGGGCACCTAGCTCGCATGAGCGAAGAGGAACCTTCTCGGAAAGTTCTTTTTGGTACATTCTATGGAGAGATGGCGTAGACCAGGACGCCCGGAGCCTTGGGGTGCGCAACTGGATGTCGGCGGCTCGAGACCGGGATGGGTGGAGAGACTTGTTGAAGGAGGCCAGGACCGGACCGGTTGATGTCCATCATAATGAATACAATTATTATTGAAGATAAATGTTCATTGGATCAAAATCTTAAATCTCTGAAAGTTCTTTAATGATTGTTTTAAAATGTACATTAATTTTTTAAATAACATTACATTCAAATAGGCGGGAATTATTATATGTACAACGCCATCTGTTTGAAGTAAAAGCAATACACTCTATTCTGAGATTTCAGTTTCAGTTAAAGTTTGCTATCAAAAATACTGTGGACAAACATTTTGGATTTAAAATGTACATATGGATTTATAGGGTGAAATGGGGAAAAAGCGAATAAAGTAGTATCCAATAAAAACAAAAATCCTTTCGACTTTGAAAGGCAATACTTAGAAAATGGACTTCCCGGATTGGTTTAAAGCTAGATAATCCTCAAAATTTAGCTGCTTATAGGTAGGGTGCATTGGGTTGACAAAATTAAAAACAGAATATATTATTAAATACTTCTATTGTTCTATTTAAGGATGACTATAGTGCGATATATTTGTCATTGTGTTTAACATTTTAAATTTAGAAAAAGAGCTTCAGGGTTTAATATTTATCAAAAGTAAGCTCGGCCTTCACAATAGCAATTCAAGGTGAATAATAACATATCGTCGGCTAAAAGTGAAAAACTTAGTTTGAAAAAATCCAATCCAGCTAGCTATAGGCACCGAGGTGGCTGGAAAAAGTTGGAATAAATTTACATTTCATTTGGTTTTAAGGAGCAAAATATGTTTGTGATTTGTAAGTTTATGAATACATTTATTTTGATAAAGAAAATTGCCCCAATTATTATCGAATCCGGCTCACAGTGATTGAGTAAACAAAATCTGAACGAAAAGTAACAATTTGGAATTATTTTGTACATCATTTGGATAATGAACGTATAGTGTTGAATATTTCTGAAATTTTGAAAATGTAAAGATTATGGAGCATAGCATTATGAGGTTGATATATTTTTTGTTAAAGGAATTGACTCTACCCATGCCAATTATAACAGTTTCAGTTAAGAGAAGTATTGTTTCAGCAGCTAGCAGCAAGACCGAGCCTGTTAGCGCCCGGTGTGCAAACTTCGGGCACCCAGAGTTATTTCAAGTCGCACGAAGAGCGTTAACTCACATCCACTTTTATTGTCGATAAACTGTTTTTTGTTATAAATTGGATTTTCTCTAGTCTCGTCCGTTTTTTAAATATTGGGTGAATTTTAGAAAAACAAACTAAAATTGAAAAAAAAGCAGAAAAATGTCTTTTCTATGTAAAATGTCAAATATCAGTTTTGCTGTGGCCAAGAAGTGTTAGAACTGTCAAAACTCCAAGATGTCGGTTTCTTTCACTTTAAGTTGAAATTACTGTGCCAATAAATCCTTATCCAACTAATTATTCAAATCATGATTGTTTGGATGTTGAGCGTTTTTGATCAGTTAGGTTATAGCATACTTTTTTTTTTAACGCATAACATCAGGGAAGCGGACGAGTAAATTTTTAAAATCTAAAGAAAAATCGACTTGGGAGTTATTGAAATTGCCTGCCTATAACATAAATACATACATACCTACATATGTAATGCTGTAATATTTTTTATTTTTATTTCTGGGAAGGCCAGCTTGTTGGAAACTAAAAAACAATTGTGTTAGTGCCGGGTTAATATGTATGAACATTAACGTTTGTCCAAGCGCAGTTTTGAGAATCCACATTTGGATCCGTAGGTATGGGGAAGTCGTCCATACGTTGTTGATTACGTACACGGATCCAAAATGGAATAGTTTGCTTGAAGGGGATCTTCAGATTTTTGTCACTGAACGCACCCAATATCCTATTATCTAGATTTTAGTTACGTAACGTGCTACTTATGTACATACATCGTAAAGTGTGACCTCCTAACGTGCGTCGTGTCGCACAAAGGAAAGTCCACGTTTTTATTTCACTCTACCGCCGCGCCGGCACAGATGTTTACACATCAACTATTGTAGCCTGACAGCTCCTCTGAAATTAAAAAATTGTGTGAGTGCCGGGACTCACGGTTAATATGTGCAAACATCAACGTGCGCGGATCCAAAAGGGATTTGTTTTTGCTTGAAGGGGATCTTAACATTTTTTCCACTGAACGCACCCATCCTAGTATGCAGATCGTAACGTTGCACACCGTAACGTTGCACGACGTAACATTGCACACGAACGTTCACGTTTTTTTTTCACTCTACCGCCAGCATAGATGTTTACACATCAAAAATTGTGTGAGTGCCGGGACTCACGGTTAATATGTGCAAACATCAACGTGCGCGGATCCAAAACGGATTTGTTTTTGCTTGAAGGGGATCTTAACATTTTTTTCACTGAACGCACCCATCCTAGTATGCAGATCGTAACGTTGCACGACGTAACATTGCACACGAACGTTCACGTTTTTTTTTCACTCTACCGCCAGCATAGATGTTTACACATCAAAAAGACGTTGCATCAACCATTCAAGCTTTGTCTATCTGCCATTAAAAGATGAAACGTTGCTTTAATACATTTTGTGAGTTTCCTCGTATTTCTAACTAGAACTAATTGTCTGTAAAATATAAGTTAGGCATTTTTATTTACATATTAGACACAATTCAGAAGTCCTATTACAAATAAAAATTACTAATTCTGTCCAGCATACCTTGTTTCGTAATTGTACCCTACCTATAAATATTGTCCTATCTTGAGCGATTGCCTTAAGAGTATTCATTCTTCCCAAGTACTTCCAAATTTGTCCTACCTATATAACCTCTTAAAAATTATTTCAGCGTATTATAAATTTGTTTTTTAATTGTTTGTACTTTATGATGTCCGGGAAATATAAGCAATTTTGCTTTATAAGCTTCCACATCAACACAAATCTCAAGAGACACTCGTGGATTATATTTTTGACATAATTTTACGAGAGTCATGGAAGAATTTTATAGGTATATATAACCATGATTTAAGAGATATTAATTCAAACGTATTCATAAGATACATTTTGTGGACTAATGTATATTGACTTCTAGGGCGTCATTATCATTATTATTATTATCTCAAAAATAATAGATAAGTAAAGAATGAAATTTTTTTTATATTTTTGTATCTTTTATTATTCAAAAATATAGATTTGTGTAATAAATAAGCAGGTATCCTTCCCTTTTATTCCAAAGTTTTTGAAAAGATAATAAATAAATAAATACGAAATTATCTCAAAATCTATAATCTAATTTGTGACAGCCACTACTTTCTACTTCAACTTTCGTCCCCAGCACCGCAAGGATCAATATTTGGTCCTCTTCTCTTCTCGATGTAAATATATGAATGATATGCCTTCGTGCGTTACAGACGGCTTCATTGATATGTATGCCGATGATGCTCAAATGCGGATAAGTTTTTCATTGGATTTGCTTGAAAATGGCATAATAAAGGGTCCGCCATCTAACGTTTTTTTTTTCAACTCGTGCTTATTTCGTGAATGCTAACACTTAGCTCATGTCTGATTTGACAGATAATTAGTTTTATCCTTCCGCTGAACGAATATGGTTGTGTATACGCTTCGCTAAGTGGGCCTGCGATCGACTTAGAGAAGATGCCGATTTTGCCAAAAAAATCATCTTTTCAGATGAAGCTCATTTTGATCTTAGCGGGTAGTAAACAAGCAAAATGGTCGCATTTGGGGCACAGAAACCCCGCACGCATACATTGAAAAGCCGATACACGGATTTTGGTCCAGAGGCATAATTGGGCCATTTTTCGAAAATGAGCAAGGAGTGGCCGTTACAGTCAATGGCGATCGTTATCGGGCCATGTTGTTCACAAAAATTGAAGAGGAGGATATTGGCAACAATTGGTTTCAACAGGACGGCGCTACGTGCCACACAGCCGAAGCTTTAATTTTGTTGTTTTTTTTTATCACTGAATTAACTAGTAACTTAGTTAAATTGTATAAAACTTTGTATATGAATGGCAAGATATTGTATCTTATTGTGAAAGACTATTCTGTGATATATAAAAAGAAATGAAATACAAAATCTTCTAAAAGATTTTCTCTCTAAAGCTTTGCACATGTTTTTACCAAAATGGGAAAATATGACACACCTTGGCGAGAAACTCCTACCATCAAATAAATTTATAAGCTTTATCGGTTGAAACCTTCTTTAAAGGGAAAAATCTCTTCAACTAAAAATAGAATTATTTCTTATCAGTTTCTCACGTACAATTTCTAAAGTCGTTTTCTCCTTTCCACCTTAATATTTATCAGTTGAGCAATTAACAGATTTTTCGTTGATCATTGATAGGTTTTTATGTATCGATTCTCCTGAATGCGTCTTGAAATGTATGTGGAGGATATAATTAGTATCTACTTCTCTGGAAATTAGCTTAGATTTCGAAGGGGGTTTTGTCGAATTCGTTCAAGTAGGTACTACTTTTATGGCCACAATTGGACGAGCAAGCTGTGGAAGCCCACTTTTTGTCCTGCCCTGAACTTCTGAATATCCGTCTATATAGTCCGATAATTATCCATTCTTGTGATTCTAAAGGCCTGCTTCCTTCCTGTTAAACAATGTCGAAGTAAATTTCTATAATTAGTTATCCGATATATAAATACTGACACAACGGTCATAAGTCCACAATCCAGCAAAAATAAATTAAGGATTTCTAACCCATTAAGGAGAGTCAAAAGACAAATGGTAAATTTGCTCCTGTGAACTTATGACCCTGTGCTAATATTTATGGGTCGAATAACTAATCAGAACTTTACTTAGAAATTTGGCGTTTTTCTTTTTTAACTCAGAGCAGATCACGGAACTATCAAAAAAAAAATCTATGTTTTATTTTTTAGCTCAGAGCATAAAAAGTGTGTTTTTTTGCATCGAAATTTAGCTCAGAGCTTGCTCAATTAGTGCAGAATAAAATGACCGAGCAAATCGAGCGAAACCCTGAGCGAAGCCAACTTCACACATAATTAAGAATACAAAATGGATTCCCTATGAAATGACAGTTCAGTGCTCAAGTGAGTTTTGTAATTAAATCTGAGGCCTCTGATCATAATCAGCTCAGAGCTCTGATCTGATCGCTCATTCTCTGCTGAGAGCTTTGCTCAGAGCCAAAAAAGAAAAACGCCAATTGTGAAACAGGCCCTAAGTGTTAATTCTGTTTGTATCACAAGCTGAAATATAACTGATGGCATAATGTATATTCTTTACTGAACACGTTTTGAAAAAAAAAATATATAATTTTATTTCCAACGGATTCTTTAAACTCTAGCTGCTTGACTAGGTATACATATGTCCTCCCAACGAATAAAACCAAAAAAAATATACTTTTCTTTCACGGCTGTTTTTACACTTGGAATCAAGAGTTGACAGTTTACATTAAATGAAATATCTATTTACTGCCCCTCTCCCCTTCTTCAAAACTACTACTGCCGATTACTTTTAGAAACCATTTCCTTGAGAAATAATTTTTTTTTTATGACATCGCAATCTAAACAACCAAGAATGACAATCTTTTTCAATCTTTTTAACTGTATACCAGTTAACATCCCATCATAACTATTTAGATGTCATAAATGTCAAGCGATTCAACTATAGAAATCTCGGAAAAAAATTAAAAATTTTATTCTTCTCATGGACATTAACCAACGAAAATAAAACATCACTTTGTCTCCACTCCACCATAGCCGCATATACGTATGACAGAAAAATTGTGATTTACAATATTCTTCTACATAAATTACCAGTTACATCGCGCCATTAACTGATAATTAAAAATCTCATTTCCACACAATTTGGAATCGTATGAAAACAAATTGTAATCACTGCCCTTTTACTATATCTCGCTTGGTTAAATCGTAAACCCTATCCGACCATAAACAATTCCACAGCACCGCAGACTACATCTAGATACCTACTTTCTATAAAAAAAAATATTCAAAAAAAAAAAAATGTGCTTTAAATTAATTTTAATGTGAGTACACACTTAAAGTGGCCTTTTTTAACGGCACTAAAAATAGATATTCAGTGAAAAAAAAATTTAATTTTCATTAAATTACTTAAAATGAATACAAAAAACAAATCCCATGACCGAATGCAATACTATTTACTCTATATACCTCGAATTAAATCATTCATCAACAATTTAATTTTTATTTGTGTATTTTTTTGTGTATTTTCAGAGCTCTCACTGTTCTCAAAAACATATCACAAAAGCCTCAAGGGACGGAAGGAAGTGAAATAAAAAAAAACAATGCAAATAAAAAATGGTGGAATTCGAATTAATTTATGTGGTGTATAGCCAAGCCTTACAGCATATACACTTTACAAAGTTAACAAGTTACACACACACACAGAAAAGAGGCAGAAACAGAGAAAAAATGGTAGGTTAAATAATAATATTGTTTATTTAATTTTAATTTTCTAGTGGTTGCCTATACCACATACATATATTTATTCATTCATCCTCTTAGCATACGCATTTTAATTCAACTCAAAAAGGGCTTCAGAGAAAGAACAAAAAAAAAAAAAAAAAATGGTTACCATGTTGATTGGTTAAAAACCTTTATCCCTTGAAACTCTCCAACGAGTTGTAGGTATAGGATTTGGATAAAAATTCCATAAAATGGTCCCTCTTTTGCGGAATAAATTTACGTCAAACAATTTGCATACAAAAATAACAACATAATTCTCATCGCTCGGCGCTCAAAGCTCGTCGTTCGTGGCTCCTCGCTCGTCGCCGCCTACTGCAATAAGTCAAGCCACGAAACAGATAAAGCACTCTAATCACTGTGGGCGGGGTATCGCCTGTCAACTTGCCTATTAGAATGCTAAATTTCTAACTGAATACAAAAACTAATATAAAAGGAGTTAGGATCAACTTGAATGCAGTCGAATTTAGAAAGGTCGCTCTCTCTCTCTAGCCACAATGCAAAATCCTGCAGGATGAAAATATATGCATCAAGCAATCTATGTAGGCTTTTATGTAGACTAAGAAGGATCCTACTCAAAACAATCATTCTGTTACAGCAACAGAGCAAGCACGAGTGGCGATGGGAATATACAGTGGTTACTAAGAAAAAACATTCAGACTAAAGTTCTCACTCCTTTTTAATGTTTATAAAATATAAATAAAGGGTTTTCCAATAAGAGGTGTTATTTTGATATTCAAAGAAAAATGGCATTTTTTGAGATAAATGATCGGATGTTTATTTCATTATAAAGAGGAAGGTATGCTGTTTATAATGGAACACAACATCAGCCAAATAGCCGCCACGACCACGCTTACAGGACCATATCCTTTTCATGAAATTTTCCATAACCAAATCGCAAAGTGGCTGCCCTATGTCCTCGATAGCCTCACCAATTCCATCTTTGAGGTCTTGAATCGACGCTGGGCTGTTGGCGTAGACCTTATCTTTCACGTGGCCCCAAAGGAAGAAGTCGCAAGGTGTTAAATCACAAGATCTCGGTGGCCAATTGTGATCACCTCTTCGAGAGATAACACGGTCCGGAAACTTTTCCCGTAAGAGATCGATGGTTTCATTGCTTGTGTGGCACGTAGCGCCGTCTTGTTGAAAGTAAACGTTGTCCAGATCAATATCATCCAATTCCGGCCATAAAAAAATCATTAATCATCTCTCGATAGCGTAATCCATTGACCGTAACTGTTGCTCCAGCCTCATTTTCGAAAAAGTAAGGTCCAATGACCCCGCCGGACCATAAACCGCACCAAACAGTCACGCGTTGAGGATGGAGAGGCTTTTCAACAATAACTCTTGGGTTTTCCGAGCCCCAGATGCGACAGTTTTGCTTGTTGACGTAGCCTCCGAGGTGGAAATGGGCCTCATCAGTCAAGATGATTTTTCGATGAAATTCCGGATCATTTTCATGCATTTCAAGGACCCAATCAGCAAAGACACGACGTTGTTGATGATCAGCCGGCTTGAGTTCTTGTGTTAACTGAACTTTATAAACCTTAAGACCCAAGTCTTTATGCAAAATACGGTGTAATGACGTTTGTGGAATGCCTAATTCCAAAGAACGACGAGGAATGGACAAACCCGGGTTTTCTTCAACACTTTGGGCTACAACAGCAATATTCTCAGTTGTTCTTGAGCGACGTGCACGGGTTTTATTCTTCACATCACTAACTTGTCCCAACAGCTCGAATTTGTCCACCAATTTCTGTATTGCGGTCCGACAAGGTGCTTCACGATGACCCAAAAATGTTTTAGTTTTACGAACCGTCTCTGCCAAATTTTCACCATTTTTATAGTGAATTTTAATAATTTCAATACGTTGTTGAAGCGTGTATCGTTCCATTTTTATAAATTGCGTAGTTTCTACTTGTCAAATGTCAAAAAATGACAGCTTCAAAAGTGACAGCTACTGAAATAGCGGGCTATTCAAAATAACACCTCTTATTGGAAAACCCGTACGAATTGGTCGGACGTACTTGAACTTATAATCAAGTCGAGATGGCAATACAAATATTTTTGTAAAAAAAAGGAAATCGGTACCGCGATATTTTTATATCAAATGCAGGGTTATAAGAGAATCCAATCTTTTGTGAATGCAATATTTAATGACTTTAGTAAAACTATTTCTTCATTGGCTTCACTTTAAGACTTCGACTTCAGACTATGCAATCACCATTCATTTGACATCATCGAAAAGATTGCAATAATTTTATCCCCATTCATTTTATTGCAATCAATTGAATGCAATTTTTCGGGAATTCATGCATTTTTTTGCATTCTTTGCATTGCATCTGTGCGTCCGTACAGATATGATGTGTGTCCACTGTAACTTGTGCTAGAAACTAAACGGTTAAGTCAATTTTCTTCAAATTTAAGAAATACGACTTTCACGGACAAAGACATTCAAACAGAACCCTTGATTTCAATCCAATGGCTATAGTATAGATATCCCCTTAGGATACCTCTGGGCGGCCAACCGTTGCATCCAAATTGATCATGTTTCGGTTTGTATAGATGGTTCGAAGACGGTTGAGGGGGGTAGGGTCAGGCATCTTCTCAGACAATCCACCCTAAATAGATCAATAAGACTTCCAAATTTTTGAACTGTTTTTTAAGCGAAAGTGCCTGTAATTTATGAGGCGGCAAAAAGTTGTAACCAGAAACATCGATATCTTCATTGATAGTCAAGCGGCAATTAAAGCCATTTCTAAACTGGTGGAGTTAAAAGTATTTAGTGCATCAAACACATAATACCTATGTGCACCGTGTCATATATGGAAACGAAATGGGGGATGAATTTGGCCAAATTAGGAGCTTCTCTTGATCTTAGCCAAACTGAATCTTCCATTTGTATGCTACTTGAAAAAGAAAAGAATAGAATTCACCAATGCTTCCTCGAAGCCGCAATCGAAAGATATGGTCAGCAATTGATACTTGTCGGGTCTCGAGGAATATAATATGGTCGTCGAACCTCTCTAAAAAAAAATAGGCTTCCGTCTTATTATTATTTATTGTACTATTCATACTAGAATGTCATAAACAGTTAATTAGACTTGACCATTCTTTATTTCGTCAATTTCATTGAATTTTTGTACAACAACAACAACTTAAAAGTGCTACCACCAATTGTTCTGTCTGTTTCGTTGGAATCCTTTAACTCAATGGGAAAACAAATGAGCAGAATGGGCATCAGCTCATCTGACTTATTTCGATGGTGAGATGAAGAGGGCTCTTATCACTTTCTTCGTGACTGAACTAGCTTGGCAAGAATCAGGAAAAGAGCCCTCGGTGATTAGTTTTTAGTAGGTACTTGAGATCCGAGTGAGATAATGCGGCTTGCCTTAGAAACCTAACCTAACCTAGTACCTATACTTACCATACCTTACCAGTTGTTAACCACAAGGGTTAGTTCTAGCAATTAGGTCGTGCATTTACTTTTTTTTTATGCAAAAGCACACTTCAATGTTCCAAGGGTTTTTGGGACCCTAAATTTGAATCTGACTTATAAAGTTTTCTATCGTGTCAGGTTTTCGATATACCTACATTTTAGAACCTGAAAGTGGAAAAATGCGGTCGTTGACCGTCTGTGGTCAAAAGTAAAAACCCGTAGAGGTGATTTAAAAACAGGACAACGCATAAAAAGATTTATTACTTTATTAATGAAGAAACTATTTTCTTTCAGATTTTTTTGCATTTAAGCCTAGTACGCAGATCGCGCTAAATTTTCGTTTTCATACAAATTTCTCTCCAAAGTTTAGCCAAGCTAAAATTTAGCCAAGCATTTTAGCCGAGTGGTACGCAGCTCCAGCTAAAAAAATCATATTTTTGTTTCATACTGTACATAACTATCTGTCAAAATTTAGCGCATGAAATAATTGTTCGGCACATTAATTTTCGAGCTAAATTTTGAAGGTTTCTTTAACTCTTGAATTTTGTGTGAATTTTGCTTTGTGAAAATAAAAAGCGACGTGGTTAATATTTGGAAACAAATTATTTATCTCAGACAAAGAAAAGAATCCATTTTATTTGGTTGAAATTACTTGGAATAATGAAAAAAAAATTCTTTGAAATTGTTAAATATAAATTTTTTCAGATAACAGCTGTTCTCTTTGACATATTCTCCACAACGCTCTCATGTCAAAATTTAGCTAGGGGTTTAGCTGATGTTTGGAGAGAAAAGTGGAAGCTAAAATTTAGCGCGATCTGCGTACTAGGCTTTAGCTTATAATTTTGAAATATGTGTACTTTATTTTATGTTTTGAATGCAACATCTCTCAAATGGTGATAATTTTGTGAGCTTCGAACTGACGGGAATTTTTCATAACTCTAGTTAGAATTTCTGGTCCCAACACCCTTGCTTCTTCTGGAATATTCACCTTAAGCTATATAGTATTGCTCTTGTCTTATTTGCATACACCCTCAAGACAACTCCAATTGTTATTCTTCCTAAGCATTGTGTCGATTTTGTATTAATTTCATACTTGATAATTGATATCTTAACTTAAAATTTTGAATTATATTTTTCAAAATTTGAGCTCGGAAATTCAGTTTGGAAAAATGTTTTTTTTTTCTTCGATTTTAATAGTAGGTAAGGAAAATATTTTGGTTGTGTCGATACTGTTGTCAGATATGTAGTTGTGTTCACACTTTTGTTGTCATTCAATTTTACATCATTGTCCTATTCCTGAACTGCAATTCAAATAGTCTTGACGCACTATGAGCTATTACTATAAATTCATATACAACTGGGCACTTGAGAGCAGCTTTCCATTTGCCACAATCTCTTGTATACCCGGTCCCGGATCCTCTACGGGGTAGAAATTCATGTGGTCTTCTATTTACTTCAGTGGCAGCCGAATCAAAATCATATCTTATATTTTACGTTACAGTAGCACAATTTTGAAAACTTTCAACTCGATTGTGCGGACGCAATTTGTGTCTCCACTCCAGAAACATGGTGACAAATATTGAAGACGTTCCAACAAATTAAAAAAAAAAGTAACAAACACACACAAAGTTGCCTCACAAATAAAAAAAAAATCATAGAAATGTGTTTTTGATAAAAGATTGTGTGTACCTATCAGTGACGTGTCCTCCAATATAACACGATTACTACCCTTTTAAAATTTCTATACTAAAAAAACATAAAATTGCTACGATTCAAGTTTAAATATTCTGACATGAATAATGTTTTTCATATAAATTAAGCCTAATATTTTCCCGTTATTTTAAGATCTCAATCTTAAAAATCCGATCATCAGAACTAAAGTTACAAAATTTACTGTCGACTTCCCATTCAAAATTATTCAAACCACGCCACTGGTACCTATTAGTCTGACAGCTGACAGCATATTTTAGGTGTGGAAATATAACAAAAAAAATTGAGTACGAGGGTTTGAAGGTGTATGCGTCTTAATATCGACATAAAAAAACTCACAGGTTTTGAATTGAATTAATTTTTTTTTTTTAAATAAGAACTGATGCTCTGTCGTTTTCCCTTAATATAAACACTTTTATCTTGACAATCCGATTAATGGAACTCAAGATATAAGCTTTTCAGCGAACCTCATAGGATTTTTTTTTTTTGGAGAATTTATGCATAGCCAAAAATCAACACCATTTTTCTTTATTTAATCGCACTCAAAGGGTCATGAATATCCTCTAAATGATATTTATTAACACAGTTCAAGCGTTTATTAAGCAAAAAGATGATAGAGTAGGAGCTAAGTGTATACATTTGTCTTGAAATGAAAAGAAGCTGGGTAAGGAATTTCACATTCGTGTAGTGCGGCTTAGGAAAGAAACTCTGTACTTAACTTTAAGTACAAATTGCATTTTAAATTTCGGGCTTAGGAATATTTCAAAAACTTATGTTCTTTTTTTTTGCAGGTATACTTAAAATTTAAAAAATACTATACAGATCCGAAACAGTTACTACAATCAATAATTTTTTTTTAGTTTCAAATTCATAGCACACCACTGTAGTTATTTTTAGTTCTTTACTCTGGCCTGATGACTGCTGCTCTACTACTCGCTATCACTTTGCCTATGTCCTGCTAATGCTATATATGATATGGCCGTAGTCCTATAACTGCTAACGTTGCAGGTGTCCATGAGCCAAGTGTTCTATACGTAATCGGCTCCTCTGTTCTATGTTGTATCCACTTTACTGTTTCGCTGTTTTGGAGTAGATGAAGAAGGACGCACATCGTACAACGAGTGATCCTATAGAAGTATCCGTCTTCTAGCGCTCAAGCCTAGCCCTATCGTTCCCCCACATTTTTATCTTATTCTTCTGCTTTTTTTTATTATGTTTTTATGTTCTTCATCCTTTTCTTTTTTTATTGCTTCTATACTCATTGTCTTGTTCTATTGCATCGTCCTTGTAGATTTTTGAATCAAGAGCCAAGACATGCATATACTACACCGCACCACCACCGTACGGCACGGCACGGCCGGCGTGATATAATAATAGAACAAGTCCAGTGGTAGGTACTACTTCGTGTGCCTACTCTCTGCTACTTGCTTGCTACTCTACTCTATACACACCGTTATAACGTATTCTGATGCCTCCTCTTGCTGGCTGTTTTCATGTCCTGTTTGCGTTGATTCTAATTACAAAGTTGGTACTTCTCCGTCGCATTTTGTGATGCAGTTTTTTTTTTTTTTTTTTATTTATTTTCTATGCCATAGCTACTACTACTAGCAAAGAACTAGCTTACTTTGTGTTGGTTTTGCAAGGATAATGTGCCTATTTCCTTGTTTCCTTGTTATCTCTCTCTCTGCTGCCACTGCCACTGCCACTGTTGGCTGCTTTGCAACGTTGTCGTACTCGTCATCGTGTGCTTTAGCTTTATACAGTGGCGTTTTTTTTTTCATTTTCATTGAGCAAAAAAATATAACACAACAGCAAATAAATATTGTTTACAGTTTGCATTAATTTTAAATTTGTTTTCCTTCGATCGTTAGAGAAGGATATTTTATATATTTTTTTTTTTTGTTTAGGTTGTTGTTGTTGGTGCTTTTTTTTTAATGGAAATGACAAGATTGGAATGGAAAGGACGAAGCTGAGGTGGTGTTATTGCACATTGGGGAGGACGACAAGGAAACAAAAATTGCATTGGATTTATATAAATAGATGTATGTATAGGTATAGAGAAAAGAATGAAAGGATAAGAAACGTATAGTGATTCTAAAGGACTAAAATAACTTTTCTTTATGGGGTTTGGTGCATTGATATTTATTGTGGGGATTTTAACGCTCAAGACGCAAATCTTTAAATGCGATTTGGTGAGCCAGAAAATTGAAGAAGACTCCCTCATTTTTTGTCGCAAATCCAACCAATAACTACTGATTTTGAAAAAAAAAAAAAAAAGAATACAAAATACAAAATACAACATTTTGCCAAGGAAAATGTTGGAGGAGGTTCCATATAAAAAGGAAGGCTTAGTGCATTTGGAGAAATGATACAAGCTAAGTTATACCTATAATTTTAAATAGTTTGAACTATTTGATATATTGGTATAATTTTTGACTTATAGTTAAAAATTAACTGTGTAGCTTCAGATAAATTAAGATGATTTTTTTGAAAATTTCCAACTCATTAAACTGACTCATAGTACATGACATTTTGAAATATGAGCACTAGGTTAACTAAACAAACTAAAAATTAACGAGTTGACCATCAAAATTAAATGAAAATACAAATAACAGAATAAGCTCATTTCTGGCCTAAAGAAAGCGTAACAGAAAATATAGTGGGTGTAAAAGAAAAAGTGTATTAATTAATTGTTCAGATTACACCAAACTCAATTAATTTTGTCTACTAGTTGAAAGTCTTCACAGACCCTAGCAATATTAAAATACAAAATAACTGCTTAAAAAATGCACTCTTTACTCTCTCAAGTCGGACAAATTCTAGCGCTAGCCACGAGACGAGACAAGACGAGACTTTTGTAAGTCGAAGAATTTCAGTATCACCATTCACCTCGGTCTGTTCTGGGGATAGTATCATCTCAGCCATGACTTACCATCCCGATTTTTTTTGGAGATTTTGCATAAAACAAAGGCATTCTCCCACTATTGGTTGATCATATACATGGTGTTTTTCTTAGGCGTGTGGTTTTCAATCTGGCAATACTTTTTCGAAGTTCGTCTTTTTGACAGCTGTCACCTTATTTATTCTCAGTTTGGTTTGCCATTCTATAATGAATAGACTTACTCCTGAACAACGCTTCCAAATTGTGCCCAAATGGGCCCAAAAAAAAGATTGCAATTGGTCCCAATTTTCATAAGCGAATTTTGTTAATCGACGAAGCTCACTTTTGGTTGAATGGATACGCCAATAACCAAAACTGCCGTATTTGGAGGGATGATAATCCTTAAGTGTATGTTGAGACGCCGTTACATCCTCAAAAAGTCACTGTTTGGTGTGCTCATTGATCCATTTTCTTCAAAAATGAAGCCGGCCATAATGTTACAGTCAATGGGGAACGCTATAGAGCCATGAATAATGACTTTTCGTGCCTGAATTGGAGGATGTTCATGTGGACGACCGTTGGTTCCAACAAGACGGCGCTACATGCCATACAGCCAACGAAACAATCAATTAATTGAAGGACACTTTTGGTGAGCGCATTATCTCGCGTCATGGGCCTTTGGCGTTGCCTCCAAGATCGTGCGAATTAACACTGCTGGACTATTTTTCGTGGGGTTATGTGAAGTCGCTTGTCTACGCAGATAAGCCCGAGACGATTGACGCCTTGGAAGAGAATATTTAGTGCGTTATTGATGACATGAGGCCCCAATTGCTGCAAAAAGTGGTCGAAAATTGGGCCTCTCGGCTGGAATTTATTCGAGCCAGCCGCGGCGGCCACTTGCCCGAAATCATTTTTAAAGCAAACCCTTATCTTTATAATAAAGCTAAATTCTTGGTCATTACATTAAATTATATGCATTTTATTTCTTCTTGAAAACCACACGTCTAAAAAAACACCCTTTATGATGGTGTTGGAATTTTTTTATAAAACCGTACGAGCGCTGAAAAAGAATGCGTAAAGCAGCCATGTCGTCTAATGAAATTTTAAACTCTTTCAAAACTATTCAAAACTCCTAAAAATTATTAGAAAAAAAGCCAAATATACTTAGCGCATACAACACCATTCGATTGCATTGATAAAAATGTATTCGCAAAGCTATCAACGTCTAAATATTGAGAGGAGGTCGAATTTTTTTACCAGCTTGCTGAACAATAACTTAGTTTGGTTCGTCTCCAGCAAGGGAGAGAAATAAAATCAAATACAAAAATGCAATTTAAAAATTGCACAAATTCTATTGAACCCAATTACTGGAAATACTTCAAAACCATTTAAGCGCAAACTTAATTTATCTTCTATAGCTATTCAAACCCTAAACTTAAAAGACGTAGGTATTTTGAATCCACAGTAACTCCTAAAAATATCAAAAAAATAAAAAACCAATATGAACACAAATTGGCAAAAAGATAAGAAAAACAAAACAAAAATTTCCCAGGAGTTCAAAAAGAAGCTTTCCAAATAACCCAGCTGTAGAAGATACCATAGTTCACAATAGACAGCTATATTTTCTACTCTCAAAATAAAAATAAAACATATAGAAAAGAAAAAGAACTATTGTCAAGCGTAAAGTCCACATCCAGTTTCACATGCTGTACAGAAGAAGTATAAGACTTAAAAACTTGTAACCTATTTAATCTATAACCCTTCAACAGAGTTGTAGTACAGTACACAGTCCTTTAAGAGTTTATATACTTTTGTTAGTTCCTTACAATCTTCGGACAAAGAACGAATAAATTCAGGCATGTCCACGAGTCCACAGTGTATACACTGCACTTGAAATTGAGGACTATGACAACACAATAAGCCACCTGGAGAGTTTTGTGTACTCTGGTCTGGTCCTGCAATAGATTTTTTTTTTTTTATCTTCTTCCAGGACGAAATGGAATGATTATTTGTTGGTGCATTTGTTCCCTCTGGCTATGAAACCCTGCTTAGCTAGGACGAAAATTACAACAATGGGACCAAAAGGAAATCAACAATACACATACCTGCAGACACACACTTACAAAAAGAAAGAAAATAAATATGCATGCAATTGTTCATTTAATAAAATGTACTTTCTCTATTCATTGTTAAATCGCATGCCAGTTAGAAAACACAATTTTAAAAATGTATGTAGGTAAAAAGCGTTCAAATGCAAAAAAAAAAAGGGTTACCAACACAGCAAGAGATTTTTAAAATAACGAAGAAGGAAAGGACATTTTATAGCCGGGCTTATGTTATTGTTAGGTGAAGGTACATTCTTTTTAACTGTTTGAAGGAATAAGAGAAGTATCCAACGACTTTAAGTATTTTAAGATATTTTTTTAAATAAGTGGAATTTAAGAGAAAACAAAAAAAATCTAAATTTCCAGAAGATACGTTTAATTTTAAGTCTAACCGAAGAAGAAGTGGAAAAGTGTAATTGCTGACATTCAAATATCTAATTTTGTTCTAATATATCTTTCATAGCTCCATTATTTTTTCTTTCTACAATCTTTTTAATCTACAATTAGACAACCAAAAGTAGAGATGCTCAAGAATTACAATAATTGGTTAGTTCGATATAATTGGTTAACTGTGCATCATTCCGTTAGTTTTTCAACTTAAACTTGTAAATGAAGACAATATGTTATGAATTTCAAGAATTCCTAATCATCTTAGAATAGAAGTTGAGCTGAATTTAAGAAGATATCAGTCATGTCATTAATGAAAACTTATATGGAAAAAAGAAGTGGACCAAGATCGCTCCCTTGGGGAACACCTGATGTTACCATAACTGGATTTTAGATTTGCTCAATGGGTACAAATTGTAAACTACCCTTTGCGGTAAGACACTAACCATCCCAACATCTTTGAATGAAGAATGAGAATCCTTTTAATTTTTCTTATCAAAATAAAGTGACTAACTCTATCACAAGTCTTTGCGAAATAGTCATAATTATTAGCAATTTGGTATTCTTTCTCGAAGTTATTCAAACCGAAATAAGGTACCGATAATATCATAAATATGCAAATATTGTTAAGAAATGTCTAATTTTGTGACAAATCGAAAATGGTATTTTTTTTCTCGTTGAATTGGCGAGAGCAAATTAAAAATAAATTGAAACTGACAGAGCTATGCATGTGGTGAAGAATAAGGGGTATAAGCAACTGATAGCGAATTGAGTTACAGCTTGAATCGAGTTTTGGAGAGTTTGAACTTTTAAAAGGGAGTGCGTTCGAGACCAAAGGCTATTATTTCTTTGACAACTTGGACGTAAGGTGGAAACAGAAGTTCGCATAGTTACATATTGAGAAAACTAAAAATAAAAAGAAACCTCTCGGGAACCAGAATTCTTTTCATTTGTTTCTTGAATACTTCTTGATTTTTCTTTCTTCTGTCCAGCAGCTCAGCGTTTTTTTTTTTGATGTTTATCTTTCAATAACACTCAAACTGCTGAACGGATTCTAATATAATTTGGTATAAACTATAAAGTAAATTAAATGATACTTTTAAAAATACCAAAGAGGTTGAGGGGAGGGGTGTCAACGAAGTAGACAGGCAACAACAACCATAAACAGTGAACATTGTATGGATAAATCGTTCTTATCATAAAAAAAAAATTAGGTACGTCACAGCTTCTACCCATTTAACATCGTGAGGAGGAAATCAAATTGGTTGTTTGTTAATGGAAGATAAATACGATTCACAAATTAAGTCAACAACTGGTTGACCAAAAAAATGTGTGTTTCAAATACCCAGGCCAGTACCTTTTGTGAAGAAGTGTGTTCCATCTTCCATTAGAGTATCTCTTGCCATGGAAAATTGCCTTTGATCTGATAAATCAATATAACAAGGCAGCAAATCCCAAGTTGTTATTTAAAGATCAGTGAATAAAAAATTGTATAAAAGCAACTTGGTGTTTCATTAAGCTTATACATGCGGTATAATCACACAGTTTAATGGTTGTGGCTGAACACAATGAAGTAGCTGAAGCTGTCACTATTAGCACTGTCAAAAAGCTGGGCAAAGTGGAGCTACACTGTTGTAGCAAGAAATGTATGAATTAAAAAAATTTAGCAAACTTCAACTTTCGGCTACAGCTACATCTTTCAATTTGATTACAAAAAAAAAAAAAAACTGAATTAAAAATCTGTAGCTTTAAAAAAAAAGGTATAATTTGATAAATATTTAAGAACATTGGCCCTCGCACAGGGGGACATAGACAATACGTTTTTTTCTTGTCCTGACCCAACTTACACGCCCTATCCTTTTGTAGCATCTTTCGCCTGTTTATGCTCTGGCTATCTACGTGTTAGTTGAACTTTACTTATTTCGAAATTGTGAACTATATTTTATCGGAAATGTGATGATTTGTAATTAAGTAAAGAAATATTCAACGAAATTACCTCTTTTGCCTTAATTAAAACAGAGTAAACGATTTGTTGATTTTTCAAACGGTTCTTTACGTGCTGTGCAAAGCGTCAAAATCTTTATATGAAATAAATCAGTAAATACAGGTACAAAAAGTAAATTTTTATTTTAAACTGAATGGGCCTTAGCAATATAAGTAGGTACTTAAAGGGTAAATTCAATCCTGAGGCCGATCTTTTTTAGGTGTACCTAAATTGCTTTTAAAAGTTCCTATAGTAATAAATCGAATTTAACAAAACTTGAATTCATGGCAATGATTGTGAACCAATTTCATAATTTCGCTATTGTGATCTAACACAGATAGCTTTAACATTTATATTTTCTTACCTTGTTTATTGTGTAGAGTTGAAGCATGCTTGAATTACGCTACCAAGCCCAACCATACATGTAGGTATATCTTTGTCAAGTTGAAACAGGTTCGGTTCGACGTAAGTTCGAATGCAAACAATTACTTCAATCAAGAAATAAATTAGAAGTGCAACGAGTAAATAATTGTTCTTTTTTACATACAATTAATATAAAATCTTAATCACGAATAATACTTTCACCACTCTTAATTGTTTTCGGCATAAACTTTAAAGTCCAAAAGAAATGTCGGCACTTTGACCTACTCCCAGAAGAGCTCCTTTATTTGTGGTTCAGCTGCTCAACGGGTTATTTCCTTCGTCTAATTTTCCTTTTTATTTTAATAACAAATTAATACACACTCGAAATTGTTTTAAGTTTACAAATCACTAAATTAAAAGTTAAAAGACAATATTTAGAATGGCAAACGAATTTAATTGACATCGCCTCCACAGTTGAAGACACCAATAACCGGTATTTTGAAATACTGGGAAAATAAGGTGCGTTTAACTGATGTGGCGGCAATGACAGATAAGATTAGATCGGTTCGCGCACCCTGTGAATGTGGACCCTCCGCGTTGCCCAGATTTGATTAATTTCCCGACAATTGCAATGCGAACGAACACATGTTCAATATTTAAATTGAACTTAGATACAGGTGAGGTGAGTACTGGTTACCATTTGTCTTAATAGTTTAGAAGTCACATCGGGTTTATTACTGCGAATTTTCGGATAAATTTGAATTTAGTCTAAATACCAATTTACATTAAAATTTTGTTAAAAAGTAAATATATTTTTACAAATATCTGATTTTTAGGACAGTTTACTTTACAAATGTCAAAGTAGAATTGAAATTTGCCGCCATTTGCAAAAATTGTAGCATCTTCCAATGGGGTGATGGCTTTTGCGCCACCTTTTACAAGAAAACTGTGTATTTTCGTTCCTTTTCGTTTGCATTCGCAGTGTGAATAATTTTGAACCGATTTCATTTGCCAGTTTGACAGGTTGTGGGTTTCTGTTTAAAAACATTAAAGGAACGGATTCACTGAAAATATCCATTGGGAAATACATCAAACAAAAAACAAATAAGCTAGGATTAACCAAAAAAGACATTTCACTTGCTAACCCTGCGAAAATCAACTAAATATTATGGTTGAGGTAATGCAGGTCATCATCAAATTCATATCAGAATATCGAATCAGGTTTAAATGAATCAAATACAGCAAATCGAACTTTCTATACCCGAGGGTAATCGTTTTTTTTAGTAAGAACAATAATTAATTTTTAATCGATAACTTTTGGAATTACAACAAAACAAAAAAAATAAAGAAAAAAAAAACATAACTCGTAAACACTTTTCCATAACTTGTAGGAAATACAAAAGAAAAAAAAAATAGGATATAATTTGTGGTTTGAATATCTGAACACAACAAAATACCCATAATAAAATGTTGCATGCAAATCATCAATTATATTAGGCTTTATGTTTTTTTTGTTGTTGTTGTTGTTGCTGTTGTGTTAAAAGGAAAATCAAGGAGGCAGGTGAAAACTCGTAGTATAATTATGTGAAAAACCGAGGAGAATGATGAACATAGAAAATGGGATTATGTAATTTATTGTGTTTCACAATATTCTTAGAGAAAATTTCGATATAATGGATTTTGTTGGTTAATGTTCAAAGGGGCAATATTTGAACAGTATTTTGATGTATGTAGGTAACGGTACCTATACATATGTACATAGATATTACGGTTTTCAATCACGCACTCGAATCTAGAAGTTTCGGGCTCTTCTGGAGCAATCATTATGAGTTTCGAATTGACAAGTTAGTGACAACAGTGACAGTTTTCTATATGCAATATCTTTCATCTGTCAAATTGCAGTGTGAAGACAAATTGCTGAACAGTTAAAAAAAAAAAAAAAACATTCATTCACAAGCGGTCAAGGGTTTTCCAAGAACTGCTCGTAATTGTTACACAGTTTGACAAAGAATCGGTTAACTATTGGGACGAACAGAAAATAATGAATCTTAGCATACTTTTAGGTGCTCAAATTTGTTATCCGCTTGGTTTTTCGAGATTTTCCCATTAGAAAACTTAAAAAAAACTTTTTTTTCAATTTTTGAGGTTATTTAACAACGCTTTTATCATTTTTAGGTATTGGAAAGATTTAAGAATTTTGAAGAAGATAAGTTCTTTCAGGGAACGTGTTGAAATATGTTGCGTCGTTACATAACCTCAAAAATAGCGAAAAAAAACGTTTTTTTTTTTTATTTAAATTATCTTTTGGGAAAATCTTGAAAACCCAAGCTTATTCCGGAAAAGGAGGACAGGTTTGAGTTAAGCTCCAATAATTATTTTAAGGACCATGTAAACTTGTGCTTTTCCACATATTCATAGTCATATTATAAACTCTAGTCTAACTGAACTGGAGTCTAAGGTAAACACCACACAGCTGCTATTCATAGGAAATTTGGCAGCTCAGTTAATTAGAAACAGGTCTAAGATATATTCTATTACAATTTTACTACGATTTCCTTTGAATTGAAAAAAAACGACTTAAAACAGATGTTGCGTTGTATTAGTTGTTTGACTCATCGTTAATATGTGTAAGCATCAACGTTATAGTTTTTACCTACTGTCTAGCTCCAGTGGAAACCCGAAAATTTGTACATTTGTACTGTCCAGAATTTTGGTACGGCGGATCGAAAAATAGAGTACACCAATCGATATAGGAGGTGGATATTACCTGATGTTATGTCCGAAGTTCTGGGTCCACTAGAATACTTTTAGTTTGACAGGTGTCAGAATGTGCCAAAACTTTTGTTACGGCGGATCGAGAAACGGAGTATGCCAATCGATGCCTTTGGAGGTGGCGAAGCACTCACGAGGACTTTGCTAGCCATTTTCAATGGAACGCATAGAACTAATTTGCCTACAAATCTCAGCTACTCGCCATGAAAGCACGAGTAGTTGGTAGTACTAGATTATCGTTTGGATCTACTCATGAGTACTTTGACACTTCTAAAAGAACACGGCTAATGTCACGCCCAGCTCTCTAGGTCCATTAGAACACCAATTCGAAATTGTGAATTTTATCTTCGCATTCGTGTTTTTTTGTTGACATTTGGCCGACTTAAAAACAACTTAAACAGACGTTCTGCCGTGATTATTTTTAGACTCCAGTTTATGGTTTAAACATGGGTTTAAATTCTTTATGAATAACATAAACTCCAGTTTAGCTTAGCAGAGAGAAAATAAGAATTTATCAGGGTACTATGAATATGGCCCAATATTTCTTAAATTTATCAAAAAACGAAAAATAAAAAAAAGAGTTAATTAGTAAAACATTTACTTGGAAATTTTTCTCAATCTACGAATGGCATTTTAAACCTTTGCAATTGATTAAGTTTTATTTCATTTGAGATCAATTTGAACCTTTTAATGATTGTATAGCTAGACAATCATAGATATCCCCTAGAGGGCCCACAAATTATACCTAAACGTAATAACAAACCTTGTCTGCTCCAAAATCGTTTCTTGCAAGACCAAACAAAACATAAAACTGCCCCAGAGACACAATTTCACACAACACAACCTGTCAGTATGCCATAGAAAACTCTTAAAATATAGGTTCGACTTTATAGACATATATTGGCTTAGGTAACAAATTTAGACCAACAAAAATCCTAACCCCTGAATTTCATGCAATTCAACACGCCAATCGCTTTGTAAAAAAAAAAAAGATCGAATCTATCAGATAAAGATAGCTAGATAGTCCCTGTAGGTATAGTTTAACAGACAGAGTACCGAGACTGAGACAGAACTCCCAATAAATCTAATAAGTGTCTCAAAATCCAAGTTCGAGTAGCTACACAACACCAAAAACAAAAAAAAAAAAAACAAAAAACAATTGGAAAAAGCAATAAAATTCAAGAATTTCCAGAAGGAACAAACAAAAAAAAAACTCAAATAGCCAACAGAGAAAAAAAATACAGCTAAAATAAATATACCCCAATGACATCAGTGCCCGGATGGAGCTCGAAATGTGTAAAAAGTGTATGGTTTAGTGTATTTGTACCCCAATGAAAATGTTCCACACCGTAAAGTCGATGACTTCAGTTTAGTGGAATTCGGCGAAAAGTTGCGTCACCGCCATAGCCATCGCCATCCCAACCGCCACTACCACTTTCTGATCTCAAATATATTTTTTTATTCACAAAAACGAATGCCATTGACTTCATATATGTACCAATATATACAAAGATACTCGAAATTGGATATTGGATACTCTTTGAAGTTGCGAATTTATTTGTTTTTTTTTTTTTTTTTTGAGGGAGAGAGAGAAAGCAATTTTTTGTTGGTGTACCTATAGACGTTTCATATAGTTACATATCTGGATGACTGCAATTGAGTTATTACTCACAGGACGAAGACCCATGTGAGCCATTGGTTTGCATATGTGTTAACCAAAGTTCTCACAGAATAAACGCGATGATAAGGACTATCGAAGGACGAGCAGAACATGTAAATCAAACACTTGGGGTAACTTGATTGAGGTCGGATACTTTAACAATAATTCTTTCCGAGAAATCTTCCTATACCTGTCGGAATTTGTCTACGGAAACAAAAACTTACCTAATAAAAGTGACTAACTTTTCTTCCGAAACAAAACCACTTACTTCGAAGCGGAAGCACTTACATACTTATAGCCCAGTCGGTGACAGAGATAAAAAAGATACATTTTATTTTTGGAATGGGAAGGTTATTTGCACTGAGTACTCGGAAAAAAATGGAGCGACTGCAAGTGGTTTGTTTTAACTGACATTTAAAAAAAAAAAAAGTTTTTACCAATATCTTCATTCATTCAAAAAATTTGTTGACATTTTTTATCGTAAACTTGATTTTCTTTATTTTCTAACTTGGTCATTTTTTGTCACATTTATATTTTTAGATTCAAAGTGTCGAAAAGTTTTATTTGTTTTATCAGTTTTGCCAACATAACTGAAGGGTTTTTTAATTGACGCGGGTTGATTTTGGTGGCATGTGGCGGCCATGTTATTTTGGTGACATCTGTCAAATCTGTTGTTTATTATTCAGTTACTGACGTTCCAACAGAACGGTGCTACGTGCCACTTAGCAAACGCCACAATAGACATTCAGCATAAACAATATGAGGGTAAGGCTAACTCTCGCGGAGGTGAAGTGAATTGGCCACCAAGATCGTGCGATTTGAGCCCGTTAGACTTTTTGTTGTTGCGCGGATAAATCACAATCAACTGATGGCCTTAAGGTGAACATAACGTAAGTCATCGCTCATATTCAGCCGGATCTATGAGGAAGAGTCATTGAAAATTGGACCACTCGGATCCGTGAAACGGTAAGAAGCTGAGGCGGGCTTTTGAACGATGTCATATTATATACACAATGGCATACATGGGCCTTTCCAAAAAAAATTTTGTTAATACCTCGAACACAGCTTGTTTTATTCCATTTCAATATCTACCTGCCCGTTTTGAAAAACCCTTCACAATTAGAGAGTAAAGTGACAACAATTGTAAAATGAAAACAGACCAGCTCCCTTTCATTTTGAAATATAAATCCTAGTTAAAAACATTCTGAACAAAAAGCTATCAAAATGTCTTATACCATGCGTATTTCTCGAAATATTTATTTAAACGCATTTCTCAAAATGACTTGAAGCACAACACTTACATAAATGCTGGATTTACATAACTGACAAATTTGCACTTTTTTTGTTTAGTAAACTGCCAAAAGACATAATATGACATAATACTGCCAAAAATAGGCCTCCAATCGAAACCACTTAACTTATTGTTAGTGAAGAAAACGCGGGAGAGCGAAGTGTATGTCGTTGCCATCACTAAAAATAAAGCACTTCTACTCATTTTATCTTTTTTTTTTGATGTGTAAACATTCATGCCAGAGATAGGGTGAACTTAAAGCGTGGGTTCTACGTGTTAAATATTCCATGTGACATGTTACGTGTAATACGTTACGATACGGTTGTATTATTTTCAGTAACAAAAATCTGACAATTGGACGAACGTTGATGTTTACAGGTTTACACATCTTATCCGTAAGTTCCGGAACTCACATATGTATTTTTTCATCTGAGTTAATAATAATTGTTGTCTAAGATCAAAAGTAAGAGAGTTTTAAGCTATTTTTTTTTTCATTTATTTTTTAAAATTTAAAAATTTTTGAAAGAACATGATGGATTTCTAAAGTTTAAGAAAAAAAAAATAGTAAAATTAATGGCAAAGCTTCTAGTTTAGGATAGATGGACATGGACATATACCTATAGCTAAAAAAATGTGTCAGTGCCGGGACTCACGGTTAATATGTTTAAACACCAACGTTTGTCCAAGCGCCTTATTTGGTTACTGAACGTACTCCAAGGAATCATGGCCATATTGAATAATTAACACTGCATTACCTATCTGTATGCAGTGCTTAAAAGTCTAGTGTTGAAAGACCGGCAGCGAAATACCCATCAGTAGCGGAACCGCATCAAAGGAATTTGACACTCAATGGTTTGACAGATAGGTGATGAATTCAAATATCCACTTAGAACTGTCAACGGCGCTTATGCAACTCTACCTTTCTATCGAGTAAAACTTCCACAAAGTTCAGTCTTAATTTTATACTGAACGAACACCTAATGAATATCACCATGTTTAATCGTCGGTCGTGCTTTCACAAAGTAGGTTTTCGTAACATAACGTTCTACAACGGAACGTGCTACTTCGTAACGTTGCACAGAGGAAAGTCCATGTTTTTATTTCACTCTACCGCCGACATAGATGTTTACACATAAAAAAACGGTTACCTTAAAATTCACGCACTTTCGTCTAATTGTATCACCAGAAGTTTTTGACAGCACCCGTCGCGACCTTGAACATGAATGAAAAATACTTTTTTTGAGGCACGTTTGTTTAGTTTGCATGCATTTGTTGTCTCTCTGCATTTGCAAAACTGAAGAGTCACCTACCCGCCAGAGCAAAACCTATGCTTTTGGATCATGAAATGTGATCCCGATAAAAAGCAGGATCTCGTGATGTTGTTGTAATGCATGTTATTTCATAATCTATATGGATCAACTGTGTTAATAAAAAAAACGTTTTACATTCGAAAATCTCAAAAAACTTGAGCCATTTGAGGAATTCGGAGTTCAGATTCAGAACATCAAAATTCATCCGAAAAATATAATTTTGTTTCCGCAACAAAAAAGGGCTTAATTTAAGAAACCTTATCCAATTTTAATAAAATTCATTAAAATTATTTTCTAAAAATATTTTCGTGTACAAAAATACACGACTTGATCGCACGAACTTGCTCTTGTGGTTAAATACTGTGTGCAACCCCACATTGAAGATACATGATGTATATATTAAAATTATCAAAAATTTTTTTTTTTTGTTAATACAAAAATATTTTTAAATTTTTTTAAATGCATTATTGTTAAGACTATTAAAAGCATCAGATCATTTTCATTTTCGCATATACATAAAGGGTGATTTTTTAGCTGGTTTGGTTTTGGCAACACTGGTTTTGACAGCTGGCGTGTGTTTAGTACCTTGTGTCACTGTCAAACAGCTTCAGTTTGGTTTGCAATTTAACCATGGTCATGGATCGTCTTACAAATGAACAACGCTTGCAAATTATTGAATTTTACTATCAAAATTCGTGCTCGGTTCGAAATGTTCATCGCGCGCTGCTTGTGTTCAGCGATGAGGCTCATTTTTGGTTGAATGGGTACGTAAATAAGCAAAATTGCCGCATTTGGAGTGAAGATCAGCCAGAAGCATTGCAACAGCTACCAATGCATCCCGAAAAAGCCACTGTTTGGTGCGGTTTATGGGCCGGCGGCATTATTGGGCCTATTTCTTCAAAGATGATGCGAATCGCAGCGTTACTGTCAATGGTGAACGCTACCGAGCGATGATAACAAACTTTTTTTTGCCCGAAATGGAAGTTCTTGACTTGCATGATATGTGGTTTCAACAAGACGGTGCCACATGCCACACAGCACGCGAAACAATGGCGCAATTGCGAGGCGAGTTTGGTGAACAGTTAATTTCACGTTTCGGGCCGGTCAATTGGCCGCCTAGATCGTGCGATTTGACACCATTAGATTATTTTTTGTGGGGGTATGTCAAGGCTAATGTCTATAGGGACAAGCCCGCTTCGATTGACGCACTGGAAGCCAACATCCATGCATTCATTCGTGAGATACCGGCCGATATGTGTGAAAGAGTATGCCAAAATTGGACTCAGCGGATGGGCTACCTGAGACGCAGCCGCGGTCAACATTTGCATGAAATTATCTTTAAACATTAAATTGCAAGGTTCAAACTATCGATTCAAATAAATATTTCATTCATTTTTTCGAATTTTTTTTTTAAAAAAAGTTCTAAACCTCTTAAAAAATCACCCATTACATAAGTATTTTTATAAGGTACTTACTTTTTTTTCTATTTCTTTGTTTCAAGGAAATAAGTTTCAAGTCACAAAAGCATCTATAGCCACTATGAATGAATAAAAAAAAAAGTCATATGTATTTAATAACCCGACATGGAGTGTATATAGATATAGATTTACAAAAGAGCAGAACATAACGACTAGAACAGAAAAAAACTTGAATATCTACTTTCCCAAAGGACGGCCGACAGGACCTTAATAGATGAAAAAGAAGCAATTAATCAAAAAGTCCTAAAAAAAAGAAAAAAAAAGTCTCTCTCTCTCTCTCTGTGATGCCATATCCAATATAACTTATGGTTTGGTCCTTTTGTGTGTTAGTTTTTTTTCATCATTTTTTTTTTTTAACTTACATAGCTGCGCCTTGCCCTATTCGAGTAGTTACTCCTTTGTTATATTTCATATCTAGGTACATACATAAATATGTATAAAGAAACTCCTATATATTCGAATAGTTGTCGTTTTTAACTTTTTTTCGTATATTTCCTGCAATTGACATACATAGATATACTTTCGACTTTCACATTCGCTTAGATACTTTTCTCAAGTCAAGACATAGGATTAATCAAACGAAAACGGTTGCCAGAGCCGTTGTTATCAAACGAATGATGCAAATTTCAATTGAACTTTTATTAAAAAAAAACACATATTTTTGACGAAGTTTTAAGTGTGGAAAAATGTTTGTTTAAACTATATAACATAAATAAAGATTTGAAGACTTCTACCATCGTTATAGAGCATTTTTTTAGACCTTACCACATCATTTTGCAATTACTTTTACTGATTTGATCTAAAACGAAAATTATTATCTCCCTGTTTTACATTTTTCATATAAAAAGTTTCAGCTTCTTCGAAGAAAAAAAAAAAGGAGATTTATGACGGTGCCTATGGGGTGGGTCATGATATGGAAAACATTTTGAAATGACTAATCATTTGCATAAATAATAAATAGTATTGCCTTCAGAAAGAAACTTGCAGGGGAGCTTCGACCTAGGGCAGGGCTTTGAACAACTTTTTCGTAAAGTCATATTTAGGAAGAATCCCCTTAGATTTATTTTTAATTTTTCAAAATTTCTTTTAAGCACACATACAACAACGACAACAATTCGCCTCAAGAGCTATGATTTTTTGTCACCATTTTTGATGTAATAAAAATCATCCACAATGCAACGATGTATACTTGTTGTCAAACATCTATAAAAAAAAAAACAAAAAATTATATATTAATCACCCCCATATACAATACAACAACGACAACAAAAAAAAAAAAAAAAAAAAACAACCAGAAAAAGATACTCGAATAAAAATGATGGCGTTGATGATTAAATTAAAATCGCTTGATTAAGTAGAAACTTCCTTATGCTCATTTTTAATAATGTTACTTTGCGAAAGTATACATTATACGATACGAAAGGTTGCTTGCTCCTTTATTGCGATAAGTACTTTATTGTGTGTGCTTTGGGACACAATAATCCAGATTACCGATGTATCTTTGTATATGTAGGTATACATACATAAATATATATACATATTTATCATCGGACATAATTTAAGAGCTTAAATGCGGATTTAACGATTAATCAGGACATGACTCGTGGATATTTTTTTTTTTTTTTTTTTTTTTTTTTTGTTCGATGACGGTAAAAGTAATGATTATGATGTAATATACAGGCAATATAAAGGACATTAAAAAAACACAAGAGAAGAATGAAAGAAATAGGTTTAATCCGTTATAATCAAGGAGGATTTGTTAAACAATCTTAGGCGCAGAAGGTTTTTTTTGGAAAGTTATTTATTAAGATTTAGATAAGAGAGGAGCGTTGGTGTATGTATGTTGGGTATAGTGAGTAATTTCACACAAATCGAGTGAAGTATCGTCATTAAGAAAATAGGACTAAAGTTGGTAGGGGCTGGGAAGCAGCGCCATTTTATGTTATTGTTGCACAAATTAAAAAAAAAAATATTTTAGAAACGTTACCTAGTTTAACATTTACATACACACACATGACGTTTCTATGTGTGGATATGAATGTATGTGTGGCAGATTGATTTGTTTTGTGTATTTAGGACACACAATTACATACGTTTTACCAACATAATTGTCAGTTTATTTACTTAATGAAGCACTAAATGAATCCATGCAAACATTAATGAGTTGTTAGTTGATAACTTTAAACACAGTTAAACTGCAACTTTCTACACTTAACGGTAAAGTAAAAACGTCAATTTTTCACTATTAATCCAGATCAATAATTTTTACCGTCTCTCCTAATTTCAGACTTCTAACCTCACGTTTTAAAAATATAAAAATCAAAAACCACAGAAATTCACTGAAGAAAAAACACTTTGCAAAAATTTTTTTTTTTTTTTAAACTTTAAAGTTTTGTTCCTCGTTCTTTTCTGATTGGAGTTAAAGAGCACAAAATATACATTGAACTGTTAGGTACGAAACTATGGAGTTCAAAAAATGGATTTTTTACAGTTTTCGGGAAAATTGTTTTTTTTTTTAAGATTTTTTTTATTATTTGAGTGTTTAAAATAAGTTGGCCGAGTTCATCTCGGTGCGTAAGCTGATATCTTATATGTGCATCTTTTTTCCATGTTGGAATTTGTACAGTAATGTATAACTATGACGCAGGCTTCTAACAACCGAGATCTGGCCTGTAGGGCTACTTTCGTTGTAGGTTGTTCCGAGCTTCGCCTTCTTGAAGGCATTGATGTAAGAAATGTAAGGTTTAACGAAAGTTATCATGAGCCGAAGCCCTGGTGGATGCTTCTCTAATACTATCTCATTTGCGGCTTTATTTCATTTGCTTAAAGTTCGGACATCCCTGATTATTTCCGGGGTGACAGTCGCAAAGTTTAACACAACTTGAGTGCATTTTTCAGTATTCTGCGGCATGGCTGAATCTTTGGCAGCGAATGGATAGAAGCATGTTATCAGGCCTCATTAATTTGTTCCGTGTGACAACCTGGTGGACATGGGAAGAGATACTCTCGCAGACTTTCCCAGTTCTTTTGGGCGAGATCTAGTAGGTAAAAGAAAGAACGGAAATTTCCACATCTCCAATCTGGCTCCAAGTGTGGTGAAAGGCTTGACCCTTATAAAATCAAGATCATGGTTGGAAATTTGAGAGAGTTTATCTTAAAGCTTATTTGGAGCCGTTCAGAAGTATTGGGGCACGATTTTCTCCAAATCTGTAGCTCTTACTGAAAAAGTATTAGAGTCGTTTTTGTGTAGAATTGTAAAAACTACAATTTTTGCCTTGACATTTATTCCAAACAAAATTAAAATTCTTGAGAAATAGTTACGAATGGTACCGCTTTTACTGGAAAAATCAAAATCCCTAGTCGAAATTTAAGGTATTTTTTTATAAAATGCTCAAGACGTGCTAAATTCAGCTTTGTCAAATTTTTTTTGGAGGCTAACACTTTTTTGCCTTGTTTTTTTTTTTTTTTTTGTGTTTGAGTAAAAATAGTAAAAATACAAAATTTTAACCAAGACAGTTTTTTTCATATTAGCAACAGTAACGTTGTTGTTAGCCAAAACCCAACAAACCATCTTTAAAATTTATTTCTTATAAGAAAAATGTTGTACCTACATGTAATTAAATTCCCTATCAGAGAGATCTATACAAAATTTGATGAGTCGTTCTCGAGATATTGGTAAAAACGCGTTCTTCAAAATGACTGAAGTGACATACACGAGAAGCAGTATGATTTATGATTTATGATTTTATAGAAAAAAACCTCTACCGAGTGGCCTACAATTATGAACAAATACAAAAAGGTACTTTTTTTTTAGAGAGACAGCCCTGATTATTGCTCGTATAGCTCTCTCTCTCAAGAAATAAAATTGATGATTATTGAACAAGCGATTCAGTTATATAACCGCCCCCAAAAACATTATCACGTCTTTGTTATAATCCGCATTGATATATTTAGTTTTCTAAGAAACTTCACTTGAACCCTGCTCCACCCATCGCCACCTCCGTCGCGGCATCATCCGAATGACCAATTCAATTTCCAAACAACCGACCCCTAATTTTATATTTGCCATCATTTTATAAGACTTTCTAGCCGTAAAACTTAGATATAAATGCATATAAACTTTTATGTGTACCTTATTTTTCCCGACATTACGTGTGTTCTGTGTGGGTATGAGTGTGTGGTTGTGTGTGTTTGTTTGGTTTGGGCTCTTTTATTATTTTATTTACAAAGTTTTTTCAGAATGATGCTTAACATTCTGCAGGTATGATATTAGGTATATGTTATTTCCTGCCGTAACGTGCGTCGGTATAGTCGTCGCGTCGTCGCCGCCAAAGGATATCTCATAAAATAATGCTTGAAACTTGCTCCCTGATGGAAAATTTTATTATGACTTCTTAGCTTTTTAATATTGAACGAGTTCTTCGCACCACCACCACTCTCTGACTTCGCGCCGCCATCGACGCCACGCCACGCCTGCCTCCCTCTATGACACCGTATTTTCAAACACATGGTGCATGCATCCAACAACGCTTGACTTTATTCATAGAAATGAATACACTTTTGTAGCTTATGGTTACAAATGCGTCTCAATCAATAAAAATAAAAAAAAACACCAAGTATACCTTCAAACAGAAAAACCCCTCCCCCATTTGCATCATCATCAACGCCTTATTCAAAGCCGGTATAATTGACCCAGAGACGCATTTCGCATTCTCTTTCAAATTGCGTTCACATACAAAGAATAAAAACGCGTTTTATTGCCGACTGCGTATTAATGAAGATGATGCTCCAGAGTTCAGACCAAAAAGACTCAACTGCATTGTCATAAAAAAATAAAAAAAAAAAACAAAAACAAACAACGTCAAACGTTGTCCAAGAGGCTTTTTAACTTTGTATATCTACTACAGTATACAGAAATCCTAGAGAAAAAAAAACCTTACGACTAAAAAAAATGCTTTGAAGTGCAAAAAGTCAGGAGCACCCACTTGTGCCGATACGTATTTTTATATTTAACACGAACGTCATGTGCGTAGCATAGAGAGAACCTTAACACAGTGGGATTGATAATCATGAAATTAAAAAAAAAAGAGGAAACTTCTATAAAATATTCCAAGAGTTTTTTTTTCTAGTTTTTTTTGACTAGTTTGCTGGTACGAAACTTAAATATTTAATTCAATATTAAAAGTTCAAGTTACCTCAACTCCAAGATGCGTTTCGCCCACTTATTCTGTCTAATTTTCTTCCTCTTCAATACTTAAATATTTAAGTTCAACTTAAACACTTATGAGCTACTTTTTCCTTCACTTAAAATGTGCTTATGTTAAATTTAAGTAGGTATTCAAATTTCATTTCAGCAAATACAAACTGCACCGTTGCGTTGTTGTTTTAAAAATAAATTACCTGAGAGTACCTGGTACTCGCGGAGAACCTCAGGGGAACAAAAGAAATACAAAAAGAGTATACGATTTCGTTTCATTTCGTTTCTGTAATATGCGTTGTCCTTGCATTTTCAGTTTCCCCATACAGAGAGTTAAAAAGATTACACATCAAAAATAATACAGCTCTTTGATTAATTTTATTCTTCTTCTTTAAACATTTTCTTGAAACTTCTGTACTATTAAATTTGTTCTAACATTTTATAAGTCCTAGTTCCACTGTTCAATCTATCGCTTCACAGAATGACGCCAAGTTAAAAGGAATTTATTCGCTTGCCGGTGTCATGTGTGAAATGTGTGGGCACATTTAACACAAAAAAATAATGAGTTAAGTGTGCCTGTGCGTGGATGTTTGTGTTACAAAAATGCCTATGCATATGGATATCAAAGATATTTTGCTGGTGTGAGTTTTGAGCTCTAGTAGGTATAGAGTGAGTTTTCTTATTGAAATCGAAAGCTCAATCATTCTAGATCAGGGTTTTAAACTTCTAACTTTTAAAATTTTCGATGTTAGTTTGGTTTTTGTGTGAACGATTTCAATACAAAAAGCCATTATTAATTTCTAGTGGTGACTACTATTGCAAATTTTAATAAAGACACTTTTTTTTCGTTACATAAAAAAAAAAATAATTCAGCGCCCAATATTTAAACTGTCATCTTGTTTACAAAACATTTTTACCTCTATTAATAAACACAAATTAAATATGAATTATTTTTTATCAGTGATTTAAGTGCGAAATCTTATCAATAAAACAAAATTGAAGTTAATTTAGAGTTCTTGTTGATTGTAGTAGATTTTTTCGTCAATATTTGGTACTTTTGCCAGTTATGCTGTTGATGACACAACGAAATCATGAACGAAAAATATCGTCTTGCTTTTTGTTTTGCTGTAAGCTGTTCGACGAGCGAAATTGATAATTGTACCAGATTGTTCGGAGAAGTCTACGTTCTTTTTTCGCACAGAATTTATGGGATTTTTTGTTTTGCATCAGCAAGCAGCGTACTAAGTGACAATTGAGTTTTATTTGTGTTTGTATTTGTTGTTTCTTTCATTATAGCATGACTTTTTCTAAATTTTGTTGTGTTTTTTTTGGTTTTGAAATGGGTGACACTTTTAATAGCTATTAAACATTACGCTGTGATATTAAAGATCACGGAAAAATAACTTTTCGCATCAGCAGCGTTGTCTCAAATATTTTTTGCTTGACAGATAATATTTTTTTGGATTTTAATGGCCATCATTCAAATAATTTTGTTGTGAATTATGGAGTTCCCCAGGGCAACCATTTGGGACCAATTCGTTTTTATATAATTCAAAAATAATTTCCTGTCGATTCTAAAGTACTCAAATTGTCTTATCTGTGTTGATGTAATGTTAAAATATTTAAATTAAACAAATATTTGAGTAATAGCCGTGTTCCTTTGGAGATGGCGAACTAATCATGAGTAGATGCAAACAATAATCTAGTACTACCAACTACTCGTGCTCTCATGGCAAGTAGATGAGCTTTGTAGGGAAAAAAAATGTGTACGTTCCATTCAAAATAGATAGCAAAGTACTCATGAGTACTTCCCCACCTCCACAGCAACACGGCTAATATTGACTGTGAAATGCTTCAAATTGGTCTTATTGTTTTCTTTAGTTGGTGTGAAATTCTTTGCGAAATATCGACAAGTGAACGAGTATACATTTTACAAGAAAAATTTCTGTTTTTTTCTGGAATATAAAGCTTGATAAAAAAAAAAATAATTTGGTGGCACGATAGCTCGTAGAAAGCCAGGACATAGTGACTTACAACACTCAGTCATTCCTGCGTGCGTGTTGTTCGTTCTTGCAGGAGTGGAAGCGACCGAAAATTTTCTGCCGAATCCGAATAGATAAGGTGAGATGCACTTATTCATGAAAAGAGATACTCTTGGAGAATTTGTCAATTCCTCGCAAGAGGCGGTAGCCGGCTTTAAATTTAAATGTTACACTTAAGCTCTTTTGTTGAAATGCAACTTCAGTACTTAAGAACACTTTACTCAAAGGAAGAAGTAGAACATACATAAGCGATTAATTTGAACATAATGACAAATGAGACACGACCTGCCAACTGCAACTGGTCGCGTATTTTGAAATTTCATTCACAGTAGTGGCTGACAACTGAGAACTGTCATCAAACATAAAGAAGTAAAATGAGTGTTTGAGGTTAAACTCGAGCGAATTTTCTATTTGCAAGTTTGTGGAATGCGTCTAGATGTTGTGGATTGCGATTTTTGTTTAAGAGTTCGCAGAAGATAAGTTTTTGGTTGCGTAGAAAACATTAAATTTTCCATTTTAAACTTACTTTGGGCAGTGTTTTCTATTTAAATTTGTTGATTGGATTCTCGAAAAGTGAATACAGAAAAAAATGTGTGTTTGCTCTAGAAATTGATTTAAAAAATTCGTTCGTATTCGCAGGTTGCCGTTCATGTGCAAGGCACTTTAATGTTTCAGTGTCAGCAATGAAAATAAATTTAAAAAAAATCAAGACAGGGCGCTAACGAAACAAGTTTACTCTTTAAGAAAATTGTTTTAAACATTTGCGGACGTGATAAATTGAAATTTAAAAACAAGATTTTACTTTTTTTCTACCAAAATTGTCATTTTTGTGCACCAATACCGTGATCTTGTTAATGGTTTCATTATAATTTACTTCTCAATGATTCAAGGTCTGATATGACGATTCAGGTACCGCTTATGATTTGAATAAAACTATAGCTATCCATTCTTAGAACCAAAACCAACCTTTAGAAATTATTTGATTTTTCTTTCAATTAAATTCCTGTGGTTAAATTAAAGATTGTTTTTTTATATGTATATAGATATACATACATACATACATATTAATTTTTGGAAAAAGTATTTTTTAAGAAATAAATGTCTCATGAGTATAAATTTTTTGTCTTCGTTGTTATTTCATTCATTTAGTTGTTTATAATGTCCGGTGCATATAAAAACCGTTGTTAAAGTGATAAAAATGGCGAACCCTTTCTGAAAGGCAGATATTATGTATGAAATTCTGGCAAAATACCTAAAATACTCCATTATATTTTTAAACCATCGTTATACCAGCAGGTGCGTTATACCATCAGGTGAGGCAAAAATAATGTCATAAAGTAACTTTAACTTTTGCGAATGACGTCAAATATCTACAGACAGAAGCTTTTCAATTCAGCAAGTAGCTGAATTGGGTTGAGAGCATTGTTAGTTCAAGTAGAACATATAGCTGCTTGTTTAAAAATAGAGATTTTGAAACACCAATTTATCATCATTCAGTGCAAAACACTGATTTGAACAGAACCTAAGCAAACCCAGTAAGCTCTGAGTAAAATATGATCAGAACTCTCTGATTAAATTAAGAAACATGTACCTACCTGAGCACTGAATCTGTAAAATTATATAAAGTTAGCGGGACTCTGCTTATTACGTCGTTTGCTAGGTAATTTTATTGTGAGCTCATGGAGCACGCTCCGAGCTATCTCTGAACGAAAAAAAGGAACAAAAATTCAAAGCTGTGAGCGCTCTGAACATAAAATAAAACACAATTTATTTTGACAGTTCAGGCTCTGCTGCCCTGGACTAAGAAGGAAAAACACTTATTACGACATTACTTTTGCCCCATCTTGTATTTCTCTAAAAAAAAAGCGCAGAGACTTGACTAATTTTACGTCCACCCACTAAGTTTTCAAGTTAATGAGGAATTTTTGTATATAGTGTCCCCTGTCGGCCTAATTCACAATATCTTTTTTAAAGAAATTAAATTCCCTTATTTTGATGATCCCGCCACGCAAAGTTCTAATATATTTTCAATTTCAATCAATTTTTTTGCAAAATCTAAATTTGTCCACATTTTCCGGGCCCTATCGGATCCTTCAGGTCTAAATTAATAAATAAATTAATTTTGGGGTTATTGCACTGTGACCTAAGGATCTATTAAGCCCCCACAAATAGAGCTAATTGGGTTTTCTCATCATTTTACAGCTCTTCCAACAAACTTATTTCTCTGAGAAATTTTGGTATTGGAGGTATTTCAGAGAAGATAATTAGCTCTTTTCTACCTGGTAGAATTCCAGGAGGTTTTTTTGTTTTGGTTTGGTGCATAGGTGCATCCCATTTTCCAAGAATGTGGTCCGGTGTTTGCTCATGAATATTACAGAATCTGCATATGGCATAACTATTCACTAAACCAAGAATACTCAAGTGTCTTCAAAGTTTACAGTGGTCAGTGGAGGAAGCCCGTCGTTATGTTGAGGTTTTCCTACCTAAACTGATACAGTTTTGCAAAGCGTTCTTGGTTGCATTTACGAAGCAGAAGTTTGGCCTGCCTCAGCCTGGGGAGTTCTATTGTCAAATATTTTAAAATCATTAGCATAAATTAATGCCATAGAATTTTGTATTATAAAAGGAAGATCATTTTTATAAATAAAACAAACATCAAAGGACCAAGATGACTCCCCTGAGGTACATCAGAATTAACTTTAATTTGATATGAACGTTTTTTCTGACTATAAATCTAACCTTTAGGTATGAAGATATCCACAAAACAAAACAATCGTTAAGTTCAATTTTCGTTAATTTATTTAAAAGTATTTCGTGATTTAATTTATCAACAACTTTACTTAAGTCTGTAAATGTCTCGTCAGTCTTCATTTCTCCTTTTATTTTTCAAAGTTTTCAAATGCAAATCAAACCTAGGAGAAAAAGGCATCCCAGTTATTCCTATACCGCAACAGGGCTCAGGGCCTGTTAATGGCGTTGATGCTCCTATTTCTGCTAAGGAATCTGCCTTTTCAGTACCCTGGACCCCAACGTGGCTAGGTACCCAATGAAGTGTGACATTCTTATGTTTACCAAGTTCATTTACCTTGTCGACACAATCCCACACTATTTTAGAGTTAATAGCGTAGGACATAATGACTTCCGAACCTTGACAGTTGATAACGGTCACATTGTTGAAGCTACATCTGTCAAATTGGCTGTCATTTATTCAATCTGTTTTCCCAAATCACCATAGACGGATCAACAGCGTTCATCAACACATGCAAATGATAAAATTGTTTTATCAAAATGGGTGTTCTCTTCGGGAAACGTTCCGTGCGTTTCGCCCATTTCGCCCACAAATTGTGTGGATTTTGGGCTAGCATGGCGGCGTCATCGGTCCATATTTCATTGAGAACGACGTTGGCCAGACCATCACCGTTAACGGCGAGCGCTATAGGTCGATGATTACCAACTTCTTATGGCCTGAATTGAATGATATGGACATTGTACACCAACGACATGTAGTTTCAACAGGACGGCGCTAAGTGCCACACAGCTCACACCACATTGGAAATTCTGCACGAGCGATTCAAGGGTCATCTGGTCATCTCCAGTACGTATTACGGTTTTTCAGCTGTAAAATGAGATTTTGGGGGTATATGGAGAATTTTACTCATACGGTTTGAAAGGACCTACAACTTGTGCCAGGTTTCGGTTCAAGTGTATTTTCACTGTCGCGCAGTGACAAGGAGAACAATTTTCTGCAACACATTTGTAAGAAATTAGTTTCAGTAAAGAATGTGCCTCGTGATGTTCAACCCTAAGCCAGGGTTGATGCAAGCCATGCTTGATCTTTGTGGTAAGTTCGAACACCATACAAAACGTTAAAACTAAAAAATTAAAAAATTGTTTGCCTTCGTTTTTATTAAAGTCTATGCAATATTTATATCGAAAGGTATCATTTTAAATTTCAATTAAACGAAGTCTTTTCAAAACGTCAATCATCTTTAAAACTTATTTCATTATTTAAGGCGTGTCATGGAACCCAAAAACATATCATTCATTTCTAAGAACTGCCAACAAAACCCAAGTGGTCATAATAAATATACAACAAAGGTAATCTTGTACTTGATGGGTATACCTTCCTATCTACGTATATTATTTAAATAATTGATGACCCTCTTCTATTGAATTCAGATTTATTTACTTTTAAATAAATCAACTATACCTCTATAGCCTACACAACACTCACTACATACACATTATTTCTTCATTTAATTTTCTTTTCTAAACAAATTTTCAATCTGTGTGTTCTTTGAAAGTAGTCCTTATAAGGATCAATCTATTTTGTACCTTCATTGAATATTAAAAAACTTCTTCTTCTTCAATACATAAAGCTTAAAACACTATACATATTATACAGTATAACTGAGATTTTTCATTCTTTTTTTTTTTCTTTCAGGGGAGAAAATACGACTTCCTTAGGAAAGAAAAGAAAATCTTTTTTCTTGGAACCCCCACCAGTTAAGGACCAAAAGGAACGACCAACCGACCGACCGACGAAGAGATGATTTAAGTCTAAAAAGGTACCTACACATCACCTCCATATACCTACATCGAGAATTGCAATCCCATCATTATTCAATTAATTTCCTTACAAAACATTAGCTCACATAATTGAATAATTGAGAGGATACAAATTACTCAGTGGCCTAATGCTACTCTCTGTGTATATCCTTCCGGGATCCTATCTGTATATCTTTATCACCATTTGTGCAATTAAATGATACTTCTACAATTCGGATTCGGTTAGTGGTAGGGATAGATGTACATTTATCTTCGGGTGGCAATGGCGATGGCGATGGGTGAGGGATGAGGGATGAGGGATGAGGGTATAACTCTATCTCTCTCTCATTGGTTCATTTTCTATAAATGAATAAGCCTCTGACGACCGACCGACGCGTGTTGCGGGAAATGTCTGGCTACATAGCCGGAATAGGCTAAAGGACCTCATTCCTCGCTCGGAGGATCGCTCCCTGAATTATGCATTTGTAAGTTTATTATAGGCCAACTGCTCCGACGCAGCTTTATCGTAAAGGGGGAAATTTATATAAAATATATATAGAAAGATAGGTGGATACAGATTGCCTAGGTGTTCAATTAAATTATCGCCCGGACATGCTCTTCGAGAATTCCCAATAAATTTATGCGGTCAACCGATGTTCTGATATGGGAGTGAAATGTATAACCTCCGCAGTACCCTCAGTAGCAGTAGTTTTATATGAGCATGCAATTGCTACCGCAATAGCTACACATACACACACTCTCCCTGCAATCATGTGTGTATAAAGAGTTGTAGATCTACTACGAGTTCTATAGATGAAGCGCAGTCCATTGGAAAACTCAATTTTCTCTCTTCGTTCTGCAGCTTCCTCTTTCATCGACTTCAATCCAGTCCTCACATCATATATATCCTTTTTAACCATATATACATAGCTAGTAGAAAAATATATTTAATTGAAAATAATTTCAACTTTGTTCAAACAGCAAACGATGCGGCGATGGAAAGTTTTTAATCGTTTTTGACGAGCTGCTGCTACTGTATAGAATGTATGTATCGGGAAAAAAGGATGTGTGGCAGGCAAGTTGGTTTTCCCGTCTCATCAGAGGCCAACTATGAAGCGCAGTAAGGATATGGGGCTGCAACATACACAAAAAAAAAAAAAAAAAAACTTTTTAAGTGCAGAGAGACAAACTAGAAAAAATACTAAACCAAAGAAGTAAAATAAAACAAACAAAGTCTCTAATAGGATAATCGATACAAAAGTTAGAGTCCAATTAAATTGGAATCGTTCTTCGTTGGCAGCCCCCTCTGTTCTCCACCACAAATTCTACACATGATGATGAAAATGGCAATGCTACGATGATAGAGGAAGGACTTTTCGGAAAGTTTTCATCTTTTATCAAATATTGAAATAAAAGTAACGCCAAAGTTGTTCTGTGATAATATGGTTGTTACATCAGAAAGAGCTCGAAAAGCCCTGTGATGATGACTTAAGTCAACATTAAATATTTATAAACATCAGAGAGCATTTCGGAATGATTTGTGAATATGAATATTTGATGGTATCGTCGGAAGCAATTGGCAATTTATTTATTTGAATAAAATACAACTCAAAGCTTAGATCAAACTTGGGCATTATGAGGGAGATGAATAACTCTTATCAGAAGGAGGGTTTGATGGCAATTTTGTCAGTTGCCGTAAGTTTTTAGGGGAAGTCATAAATTTCGAAAGGTTACATTTATGTATTTAAAAAAAAAAAAACATATCTTGTTAACCACCAACGCATTAAGTTAAAGTATTGTGTTCGTTCGTACAGGGCCTTTCATTACACGCTTCCTATCTTTAAATTTAAATAAAACAAAGTGTGTTTGAGATATCATCGACTTTTCTTATTTGTTTGAAAGGCTTATCGATGGAATATAACTTCGTTCAAATGTCCGCCGCGGATTTTCTGGATGGAGCGCATCCTAAATGTCAACTTTTCATGACTCTGGGGCATAAATGAGACTGAATTTGACCGATGGCATGGGTAATGTTAGCTTTGAGGCCCGCTGTGGTCTGTGGCTTATTCGCATAGACCTGCGACTTCAGAAAATCCCACAAGACAAAGTCTAACGGACACGATCTCGGTGGCCAGCTCACATCACCTCCACGTGCGAAGACCATGCCCTCGAATAGCTGGTGCAGAATTTACAATGTGGCGTGAGATGTGTGGCACTTAGCGCCGTACTGTTGAAACCACATGTCGTTGGTGTCCATATCATCCAATTCAGGCCAAAAGAAGTTGGTAATCATCGACCTATAGAACACTTTGTGTTCTACGTCAAGTGAACCACATAGCCTGACTTTTATTAGCATTAACTTTTATTTTCCACCTGCTACAAACAAATTTAGAAGAGTGTCTAATGAACTCTGTAAACTATTTAATGCTTCTTGAGGGAGAACACTTGAGGCAAAAAGCGCAGTATCATCTGCAAACATGGCCACTTGGTTTTGAAAATAAGGTAGGTCCAAAATAAAAATATTAAAAAGAATGGGTCCGAGCACAGAACCTTGTGGAACTCCATAACAAATACCGAACCCACTTTGATAAAATAATTATATCATTTGCACGTGTTGTTGAACGCTATATCCGTCCATGGTTATTTGGCAGATCAGACTGAATAAATAACAACCAATTTGACAAATGTAGCTTTAACAATACGGCCGCTATCAACTGTCAAAGTTGGACTTCCCTATTGGACTTCTTCTATTACATCGAAGAATAAGCGTTGATTCTATTCTCAATGACACCAACTTCACGGCGGATATGTTTTTGTCTGAATTTCTCAGGGATTGTTACTTTAAGGGCCAGTTTCACAGTCAGAAAAATGACACTTAAGTTTGGAATGTGAATGATTAATTCCCAATATCACACTGCAGTGTAAGTCTCCGATGTTGGTGACCTAAGTTCCACCTATGCTGGCTATGAAATTTAGCTTAAATTCTTAATATGGGAAACTTAAGTGCCACTGACTCCGTTGTGTCGTCTGTGAAACTGGCCCTAAGCCTTAGACTCAAGTTATCTGCCTCAAAACAAAAGTCGGATGGTTTAAAGTCTGGTGGCCGAGGTAAGTTATATTGGGGAAAATAACCCTCAGCTACTCTATTAAAACTGTAGCTGTGTAGCACGGTTGCCGTAGTGCGATTTTCTTTTGACTTTTTTGATCCTATCTCTAGAAGATTGCATGATTTGGACCAGTTGTGCTTTTTTTTTTTTGTAAACAAAAAAAATCCAATCTTCTATTAGAATGTTGAAATCCCTCCAATAAATACAAAGGACAAAAAAAAACACATTTTTTTTAAATACACCGATAAATCATTTCAAGCAACGAAGTTTCTTAATGCAGAAAAATTACTTAATGCAAATAAATCGGATGATTTATTCCTAGAAAATTGTTGTGCAGCCACATAACTGTTTAAATAATTGAAAAACGTTAAAAATTAAAGAAGAGAAGAATTAAAATTTCGCATCCCAAATCATATTTATATATTTGATTTCACTTTGACGTTTGTCGCAAATCAGAGACAATAATTATTGAATTTTCCTTGTGAAGGGGATGAATTTTCGGATAACATTAAATTCGCATTTAAGCCCCAGTGTGATCCGAATAAAAGCAAGTATGTCGGACTCAGTCGTGGACTTTATAACAGAATGCGAACATTTAAAATTAATTTCTCACAAAAGCACCAATAATACTCTTCGCATTAGATGCAAGATTAAATGACCCATCTGTGTATTTTATTTTAAAGTGAAATTAAATCCATTCACGGAAGCAGCTTTGTGTTTTATTAATATCCTACGAAACTTATAATTTTTTTTTGCTTTGTCTCTCAAAATGAGCAATAATTTAAGCAAGTTAAGTTTAAATATTCATAAATTTTGAAGAAATGATAGATGATGATGATTATGATGGAAATGATGAGAAAGTTTTATATTTTGTTTAGTTTGGATGGATTGAGTTGAGTTGAGTTTGATGCTAATCCAATTGCCTTGATTAAGAAAGGGATAATTTTTGGCAATTATATAAATACCCTTATCGTTGTTTTAGATCAAAGAGCTTTTTTTTTTTAATTTATGATTAATTTTCTAAGCACGTTTTTCATTAAATAAAACATAAGTTTGATTTTATGTTTATATTTCTTTATTTATATTTTGTAGTTCACAGTTGTTGCCTCAAAGGGCATATTATTATGTTTTATGTCTCTAGGCAAGTTTTGGCAAAGACAAATCTACAAGGAGTTTGTGATTCTTTTTCATATGTCACACAGAGAATTTGGGATGATATACTTGATAAAGTAAACAGTATTTGTAGATTTGCTGGTATACATTTGTCAGCACACGTGACTAACAGCTCAGCCACAACCAGGTCTCTTCATATATTTTAGCAGGTTCTTTTGAAAAAAAAATTCTGTTTAAAGTTTTTTTTAGAGGTATATAACTTTGAAATGGAATAAAAAAAAAGATGATTTTTTAAATTGACATGGTTATCGAAAGATAATCTTCCGGCATTATAATTTAAATATGATTTCTGACATATGACCGCTACGGCTGGCTCAGACGTAGTCTAATCTGGAGGTCCAATTAGGCAATAACGGGCCGAATGTCCTCCAAGTGGTCAATCGTTTCGGGCTTATCGGTGTAGACTAGCGACTTCACATAACCCCACAGAAAATAGTCAAGCGGCGTTAAATCTTGGAGGCCAATTCACGGGTCCATAACGTGAAACTATCCGGTTACCAAACGTTTCCTTCAATAAATCAATTGTGGCAGGAGCTGTGTGACATTTTGCGCCGTCTTGTTGAAACCATAGCTCCTGCACATCATGGTTGTTCAATTGATGAACAAAAAAGTCTGTTATCATGGCTCTTTAGCGGTCACCATTGACTGTAACGTTCTGGCCAGCATCGTTTTAAAGAAGTACGGACCGCAATTATTCCACCAAACCATAAACAATCAGTTTTTGTGGATGTAACGGTGTCTCAACATACATTTGAGGATTATCATCACTCCAAATACGGCAGTTTTGTTTATTGACGTATCCATTCAATCAAAAGTGAGCTTCATTGCTAAACAAAATTCGCTTATGAAAATTGGTATCAACGGCAATCTTGTTTTGGCCCCATTTGGGCACAATTTGGAAGCGTTGCTCAGGCGTCAGTCTATTCATGTTGAAATGCCAAAAGCCAAACTAAACTAAAAATAAATCACTTGACAGCTGACAAAATGGCCGTCAGTTAAAAAAGTGCTGCCAACTTAAAGTTCTATGCCCTTTTATAATATATTTGTATTTTGTGCTTCATAATTTGTTGACCATTATTTTTGGACTTTACCCCTTGATTTGAAAATTCTTGATAAAATGATTGCGCAAAGAAAATTAAGAAACTAAAACTTAAGGTTAAGAGTGTGTGAAATCATTAGTTTTAAAAAAATCTCTGTCTTTTTGTTTCTATTTAATTTATTTGTTTTTTTTTCATTGGAAAACTTTTGTACAGGATGGGTGGTTGCATAAGATGCGACAAAAGGCTAGGGCGTGTAGATTGGGTTAAGTTAAGACACACATTGTGTGTGGAAGGGGCAAACAAAAATCGATTTGAAAAAGAAAAAAAAAATCAAAAACAACGGCAACACTTACAATGTCAGAATTCTATTTTTAACTTTTTTTTTAATCAAATTGTTTAAGTGAATAAAACTTAAAAAAATGAGTAGAATAATAAATTGTTTAAACTTATTTACATAGTTTAAAATTTTACATTATTCAGTACCTATTGTTTTTGGTTTTAGTATTCTATGCTTACTAATTTCTAGTAAAACACTTCAAACCAGATTCTTAAGTCTCTTATAGTTTTTGAGAAATCTGAAAATAAATAAATTTATTTTTTTGGAATTAGGATCTTAAGACCTTGAGGGCAACTTCAACAACGGATTGAAGACAAATTAAAAAAATCTTATTTCTTTAACTGTCAGTTTTCTGAAAAACTAGAAATGATTTAAGCAACTGGTTATTAGAATAATAAGAGCATTTAAAATTGAAAACAAAAATACTTAGAAATCCATGGATATTGCAATATGATCAATTTTTAATCGTGGGACGCATTAATACGTCCCACTTTGATCCAAGTATACTGCATATATGCAAGGGATGCAATATTTATCTGTAACTCAGTATTACACTCGAGATCCAATGGGTTCCATGTTCCTTTGGAGAGGTGACGAATGAGTAGATGCAAACAATAATCTAGTATTTCCACCAACTCGTGCTATCATGGCGAGTAGATGTGATTTTTAGGAAAATTAATTATGTGGGTTCCATTGAAAATGGCTAGCAGAGTACTCGCGAGTGTTTCGCCACCTCTAAAGGAACAAGGCTACCGTAACTAGCTCAAATTTTAGACGATTTATTACAATTTCAAGGATTTTTTAGTATGGTGGTAGGTTAAATAGAGGATTTTCCAAATTTTAAACTAGTTTGCATCGTATTATCTTTTTAACATTTATTAAAGTTAAAATCACCAAATGTCGATTTCATCTTTTTACTATCATACTAACTCCCTATGTCACTTTGATAATTACAAATGTGAGAAAGTTATATTTGCTAACGAAATGTTACTATTTAAGGAGTGTTCAGCTGGAAAAATAGGTTGAGTAGAGAACACATTTTAGATTTAAAATTAGAAGTTTGTTAAGTAGTACAGTAGAACACGGATATAAGAAACAATGAAAAATTATTTTTTTATATCCAAGTTTTTCTTATAAACAAAGAAAGCATATATGAAAGAAAATTTCTTTCATGAGAAACACGAATATAGGTATGAAGTTTTTTATATAGAAAGAAGAACAGAGAGAAAACCAAGCAATAAAAAACCAAATTCAAATGTCATCATATTGACAAAGTATTCGAGTGCTTTCCAAATGCCGTTTTAGTTATTCCATTGGAAAATTGGAAGCTCTCAGTTAAGGTGGAAACATATTTATACAAAAAAGTTTTAACAACGCTCAATCACTAAATGTTTAAGTAAATTTCTTATGTTCGTGTACATTTTTAGCCTTGAAATTAATATTTGTACACAAGCAAAAGTTTCTTATAACCGTGGATTTCTTATATGTGATTTTCTTATATACGTTTAATTTTAAAGACAAATTGAAAGAAAAAACCAAGTGTTTTGAACTGCGTTGCTTATAAGCGAGTTTTTCTTATATGAGTGTTTCATATATCCGTATAAAACTGTGTCATACTAATAAATTAACAATATGCTGTTTAAAATTTTGCGCCATTGTCACAGCTTTTTCCTAGGGCTTATGACAGTGTGTCTTTCATAATTACATTTAAATCCGTTTACTGATACCAAAATTAAATATTTAAGTCAAACTTCGACATCTATTCGCCACCTTTTCTTCCTCGTAAACTGTCAAACAATGCTTATGATTAAATTGTTTCAAATGGGCTTAAATCAGTTTAAAATAAACGCCCTTTCGTTTAAATACAAATTTATCATTTAAACGAACACTGAGTTGTTCAAATAAACATCACTACGTTGTGAATGTTAAACGCCAAATAAGCTGGAGACTCCATACATATATTGACAATCTTAAATTAAATTCGCTCTCTTCGTCCTTGTTCATATTTTATTTAAGATCCAAAAAACACACCCCATATCTTCAAAAAAAAAATGTTTTTTTATTGCTGCCACATCTCTACAAATCGTTGCTCCCGCATGGCCAGTGGTTAATTTAAAGTCAATCACTTCGCCCTCTTTGTATTCCTTGGGGATCGCAAAAAACAACAGAGATGGGACATTAATAATGCAAAAGGAAAAGTTGTTGAAATTAGAAATCTAAGAAGAAAAAAAAAATAAATAATCCTACGCCTAAGTGGTCGTAAAATCAAATGTCTTGAAAGCTGAAATAGCGAGGTGAAACGTGAACGTGAGGAGAGGTTAAAACCATGTCGTCAGGCCGTTTTGAATAGCAATTTGTGTTTTAACTTTGGAAAATGTTTGAACGTTAATATGATAAAAAAATATTAAGAATAGCTATTTTGTTATAATGTGTGTTAAGGGTGGGCCATCTGTTGGTTACTTAAACAAAATAAAAACACTGTTTAATATGTGATAAACAAAAAAGAAAACTTCCTTGATGCAATTTCATATAGAATGGTTATTGCCCATTTCTAGGCAGGAGTGTACCCAAACGAGTTTGGTATCAAATGAAAAGTGACATTGAGCTTGTTAAATGATGCAAATATTTTCAGAATCGTTCATAGGAAAGTCGAGATATTTGAGGTTGGCGATTGCAAAATAAAGATTTCAGTTTTTTTTTTTTTTAAATAACTGTTTATAACGTGTCAAATAAATGACGTAGAAAAATTAAATGAAATTGACATCAAATGAAAGATATTTTTTTGTCTTAAAAATAGTACCAAAAATAATATTTTGCTATATTTAATACTTTTTGAGATATTCAGTTTTAGCTTCTTGAAAAGCAACCTTTTTGTGCGGTCTTTGGCACACCGGTATATCAAAAAAATGCAGTGATGGCATTTACTTTTTATGCATTAGTGAAAAGCTTATTTTATAACTTCTAAATAAAGGGTCATTCATTTTTCGGCTTCGAAGAAAGTAAAGCTTAATAAAACACACGCGATACATTTTTGTTGAACATTTTATTTCATTATAAAGTTTGGACTTTGCCATTAAGTTTGAAAAAAAAATATCATTGAAATGACCGCCTTGGAAAGATTCGCATCATGCGATTCTTTTGAGCTAATTTTTAACCACTTTTTCGCACATTTCGGAAGGTATCTCGGCCATAACTTGAGTAATATTGGTTTTTAATCCGTCTAGAGTTCGGGGATTATTCGCGTAAACACGGTCTTTTGCGTAGCCTCACAGAAAAAAATTTAACGGTGCCAAATCGCATGATTTTAGTGGCCAATTAACGTCGCCAAAACGTGAAATTACGCAACCAGGAAACTTCTCAAGCAATAAAGCCATAAATGGTCGTGTTGTGTTGTGTGGCTTGTTGCCCCATCTTGTTTGAACCACATATCTTCCAAGTCATGATCTTCATTTGACCATATCGCTCCGAATTGACTGTAAACGTCTGCCCATCGGCATCTTCAAAGAAATACGGACCAATGACAACTTTCGACCATAGAGCACACCAAACGGTCATTTTGTCTTGACGCAACGGCACTTCTTCGATCACTTGTGGGTTATCTGAGCCCCATATGAGGCAATTTTGTATGTTTACATACCCACCGAGTGAGAAAAGTGCCTCATCGCTAACTAATCGGTGTTTATTGTAGTAATAGCTTAGCTCGTATAGGGTGTAAGTTGTTGTTGCATTTAATATTTGAATTGTTTTTCATCTAACATCCTTTGAAACTGGAAAAACACTTAATTTATATTTCTTTTCTCTCAGAAATGTCCCTCATAACTAAATTCAAATGCTTTTTCGTTTGCAAATTGGAGCAAAACTAAAGAACTTTATTAAAGTTTTATATACTAAATCTGGGATGTTTGGTTTATCCTTGGATTCAACCCGAAAGTGAAACAGATAAAAATTGTAATAAAATACACTTCAACTAGGTATAACACGTTAAGTCTATCCCTGAAGGCAATTTTCCCCATTGGTAAATTGTTAAAGTTCCTTAAATACAAAAACAAATTTCCGAATCCCTTGATTGTCTTTGCAATCTAGACATTCCATAGCACCCTTGATGTAGGACGACAATCCGTCCAAACCAAAGAACTTCCACAAAAATCTTTTTGTTTCTGTTTTGTTTTCATTAAGTACATAGATGATAAATTAATACCAAAGTAAGTATAGAAAGTCCAACAACAACAAAAAAAAAAAAAAAACAAAACAAACAGCTGACATATTGTAGAATTCATTAATATTCTCACGATATCTTCTTTGTGGAAAAGACAGCTCAATATGTTTCCTCTTTAATCGACTTCACGTTATTTACGTTATTTATTAGTATCACCATTTTTACCACACACTCTCACACTTCAGAGGATATACTAGCTCTCAAGTATGTGCCAAGAAACCACTTTTATCAATCATTTAATCAACATCATATAGGCTATGTACGAGAACGTGTGTATGGATTATAATATGTACATCTATTTTCTTAATATCAATATACACTTCCGAGTTCGTGCTTCCAATACCTAATAAAAGCCTACATATCTATATGGATATGTGTATCAGAGATATTTCAAAAAACAAACACAAAAGAAGAGACATAAATTCCTTAATAACTTAGAAGCAAAGTTTCAAACGAGAATGACGAGCGACCGACGACGACGGTGATGGCGACGGTAGGAAAGAACTTCGAATCAAAATCAGAACCACAACCACATCAACCAGAACCGACCTAGTCAGGCTTTAAATATTCACTACAACACACAAGTATATACCTATAAGAACAGGCAGATAAATGTTTGTTTGTCAGATTAAATTCGATGTATTAAAATCTAAAAGCCCTGTAAATTTTAGGATTATCACCCATTCAAGTCTTCTCCCTCACTCTCTCTCTCTCTATAGTATATTTTATGGATATGAGATGGGTATCTTTTTTGTGATGTTGATGGCTGTCTATATATGCACGATAATAATATGTGCGTGTGATACACAAACTTTCGCACAATATTGTTTAACAAGACGAGAAAAGCAAAAGACAAGTTTTCCCATTTAGGGAATATAACCCCTGTACCGGAAAACTTCAGAGAAAATCACATACAAAAACAACCCAACAAACACCCGGATAAGGATATACGGCCCGGCCCCGCAAGGACGATTTTCCTCGGCTCGGCCGGGCCAGATGCGATGTGCTGACTCTCAGCTCAGCTCATCTCATCTCTCTCAATCGACCAAACCGAACCGAACATCCCAAAACATCACTTGACACATGAACTTTATCTATACACACACACACCATATCTATTTGACATGTAAGAGATTGTTTGTTAAGGACCCTGCCACAGATATACGTGTGTCCTTTTTGCCATTATTATGCACAAACTATGCATGAACTGCACCAAATGTGATTTTTTTTGTGTTTTACTTTACGAAATTCGAGCAAATTATTTTTCAAATTCAGCTGCTGTCGCTCGTTGTGATGTGATGTGATGTGTAATGTGTGATGTGGGCAATGTCAAGTCACCTTTTCGATACTACTATCGCTAACGGTGTCTAAAAATACCTCGCACTGAATGATTATAAATTCTCTGATAAGACACGACCCTGTGACAACAAAATTGCTGCTTTTATGTGCTGTATCTCTCTATAGCTGCTGCTACTTCCATACCAACGATGCCGGCAGCGGTGGCACGAGGTAGCGTTTAGTGGCGTCATATAGACGCGACAGCTATAAGCTATGTGCAAATATTCAAAAAACAACCAAAACTAAAACTAAAACAGACTGCTCTCAACAGCGCAGCGCAGCGAGGCACATAGCAATTTGGTGTGAATTTTGAATGCGATGATGATGACTTGTGCCTCCACATCTCGAGTGGCGCCCAACCATATCCATGTCTTTTTGGTCGTCGCGACGTCGTTATCGTCGTCCTCTCATGTCGATGCGAATCAGAAGCTATGTTTCAATTTAAAAGTCAAAAACTTCAAACTTCCTCCTCAGCAGCTTGTCGTACAAAATAGTAAAAATACATACATATACGCGAGGCAATGATATCCTTCGAGCAAAAATGTGTGAGAACTTTTTGTCACGTTTGTCGTCATAGACACCTCGTTTGTCGTGTTGCGTCGCGTCGCACTTTGTCGGTCGTTTTCTCAATGTTGCTTAAATTATCCTCAAAAAAAAGATTGAATTAAAAACAAATATGCACTTAAAACGGTTGCCAACCACAAAAGAATTATTTATCAAAATTCACAAAAAAATAAATATATCCAAATTTAAATCAAAAACCGTGGTTTTCATTAAACCGTGCATTGGTCTGTGCGTGTGTTCATCCGTGCGCCTGTATGACGACCACTGTACATCGAAACTAAATAGGTGGACAGATTTGCTTCAAATTTGGTACAAAACAATTTTTTTAGTTCTCTAAGGTCCATTTTTTCAGTGCGCTATTAAAGTTAAACCCGAGTTAACTCATCAAATTTGGTGAGTTAACTCAGGATTAACTGATGTTTTATCCACCGAGTTATTTAAGTCGTTCCACATGATGCCTTCTCCACCGAAAAACTAATTCCTCAGTTCACTGTTAAGCTAGCTAACTCTGGTTCAACTCACCACTGAAAAACTGGGCCTAAACAGAACCGAAAAACTAATTTCTCAGTTCACTGTTAAGCTAGCTAACTCTGGTTTAACTCAGCACTGAGAAACTGGGTCTAAAGGAGACATTTCAAATTTTGTTTTAGCTCATCTAGAGTGGGTAGCTGACATATATGTATAACTGCTCTTTCAGCATATTATGTCAAACACATTATTTTCAGTTAATTCAGGGTTAACTCACCAATATTTGTAGGTTAACTCCGAATTAACTTGACATTAAAATAAAATGAAAAACAGGTTGCAGGATTAAACTCGAATTTAACCCTGAAACTCGGACATAATCTCGCTCTGAGAAACTGGGCTTTGGCTGTTGAACAATTTTTTAAAATCACTGATTGAAATTTTTTCTTTAAATTTCTTAAATCAAAAAAAATTATACTAAATCTGGGAACCATGTGCACGGTGCACCTATAACCTAAGTTCCTAATGATGATAGAACGTTTTGTGTGTATCGTCGGGCTCTCCTACCATATCACTGAATAATTTTTCAACTGCAATATTTGCACAAATGCATGCAGGGCGTGAGTTGTATAAAAAATATATCTGAAATGCAGCGCACAAAAAAGGATCACATAACCTAAAATAAAAAAAAAAAAAACCAATTCTGTTTTTTTTTTGTTTTGTTGTCGCCCGACAAAATATAAGGCGAAACTTTTGGGAAAATTAACACCCAACACGTCAATTCGGGAAAATATTAACTTTACTTTGTCCTGGCATTTTGTTTGGAGGTTGAAAAGTTTGCACTTGGTCGCATTCCCTCCTCGTCCCCCTTTACCATATGTGTCACTAAGTCATTTTCAATTGAAACAAAAAAAGGAAAATCGGTTTTTCTGAAAGCAAAGTGACTGCGGAAAACGGTTCCTTTAAAGAAACCAAACAAACAAAAAATTCTTTAATTTATGGGCTTGTTGTTGCACATTATTCATCGCACGATTGGGGTACCTATGCAGCATGTATAAGTGTCCTGGCGGTGTCTTGGGCGTCGCATTGAGAAGGCCAAGTGGCCAATAATTTTTTTTTTTTGAATTTCGTAATGGTGAGGATGACTTTTTTATATAATTCTATGTGAAAAGTCATTCACTCCCTTTTGTTTGGACGAGGACGACCCTCTGATGCCGCATTCTGCATGAAATCCTTATTCAATCTTTTTCAATCGCTGACAATGAATGTGACAATAGCCGAGAAGAGAAGCAATATAATAAAAGACGACGAACGAAAATGGTCTTCCTTTTCCTTTTCAGATACATTCATAGGTATCAATTTTTTTTTTTTTGAAAACAATTTTAAACTTTTCCACTTTCTGGTGTCTTTTCTGTCGATGCGATGATTTGGGATGAAAACGGATATTGAATGGAGTTTTACATCCGGGGCTTGAAAACGGGATTGTTGTTTGTGTTTTTTTGTTTAATATTGGAAATATACATACATATAGAATAGAATGGAAATTTGTTTTCATGGCTGTATTTTTTTTTTATTGCTTCTTTCATTTTATCGACAACAACTGTTGCGAGATTTTATTTTCAATTTTTTTTTCGTATATTTATATTGGTAGTTATATATGTATGTATATGAAAATCATTAAAAGTTCAAATTACATTTTTGAACTGTCATGAATGATGATTGCATCAGGCGAGGTAACTGGAGAGAGTTTTCAAATTAATGAATGTTTGATGGAGTTTTTTTTTATATTGTTTTTTTGTTTACTATTGTTTTCGTGGACAATGAATTTTGAAATAAAAAATATATATTCGATAGATGTACATATATGTATGTATGTACATTTATTACCAATACAAAAATTGTAGATTTCGATTTATATCAAATCAGAGATTTTATATGTTGGTATAAAAAAAAACTCCATTGAAATTGTAAGCATAACTGACATATGAAAAAGCTGTGTTGGGAATCACAATGTAATGTAACTGTCAAAAACATTTTTAGGAAAACTAATGTATACATAGGGAATGTCCATTTTGCTATGGAGTCTTTGTCAAGATTGAAGTGTGTACAGGATGAAAGGTGATTAAGAAAGGTGTACAGGGTCATTCATTTCGTGGTTTGAAGTGACACCACCTGTCAAACTCAGCTGTCATTTGAAGTGTCATAATATTAGTTGAATGTTTGCCATTTACGATAATTGATCGCTTAACAATCGAACAACGCGTTAAAATTATTAAAACTTACTACAAAATTGGTGATTCAAACGTAGCCACTTTTCCCGCATTATGCGATAATTATGGTCGTCATAATCGACCGACTACGCAAGCAATCGGTAAAATTGTGAAGAAATTTGAAGAGAGTAGAAGCTTTACTGATGTCTTAAGGGCTGTGCATCGTATTCGTAATGCATGCTCAGTCGAAAATATTTTATATAGATTTCCCGGCGTTCGCAGCAATTGAACGTGTCGTACACCTCACTATGGCGTATTTTGCATTTGTATTTGCATCTCCATCCTTATAAAGTTCAAAGTACGCAACAATTGAAGCCTATCTCTGATGATATTCTAATTAGTAAGTCTGCTCAAAAACGAATTTATTAAATTTAAATTTATCAAAAAATAATCTGCTCAGCATGATTAAAATGTATTTCTTAGAGTTTTGACTCAAATCTGTTTTTTTTTTTTATTTTTATAGAAAAATTACCTACATTACTCAAAAGGCTAAAAAAAATATATTCAAGTTAGTAATTATTTTTTGCATTTCTTCAGCTAAAATGGTTTTTCCACTTTAATCCCATCGGACTACATAATTACATTTCTTTGCATTGCATTGTTCTAATGCTGGATTCTTATTTTATTCATTTTTTGTTTTTGCTATTTTTCCTCAGCTCTTTATGCTAATTTCTCTTGCCTTCTACATTGTAACATTTCTTTTCGTGTTTTTGTATGGTTATCATGCCAAGTAGCGTGAAATAAAGTTACAAAACTTAGTTTGCCACAAAATTTACATTTGAAAAAGAATAATATTCATCATGCAATACACTTAAAGTACCTACATGCAAAACGTATTATTCCGGTAGCATTACACAGTGGGGCAAACTATGTGACACAGCTGGAATATTTTCATTCAAAAATGTATGGAAATAAAAAGGCCCAGTGACTTGAACAGCTCTGTATCATTCCTATGCCCGTGTTTTTAGTTCGCAGGAATGAATGCGACCTACAATTTGCTACCTAATCCGAATGGCTAAGGTGTTAGGGACTCTTTCATCACAAGAGATGCTTTTGGAGGATTTTTCACTCTCTCGCAAGAGGCCAGTACCTGTGAAAAAAAAACATATTTTTTGTTTTTAGGTGGAAAAGGCTTGAAGTCGATTCCTAGACAAATTTGTCTATTTCTTAATGTTTTTGTTCTAACTATTGAACTTTTTTGTCCTACTGTGGGCCACCACTAGGTATTCGTATTAAAACTAATTTAATGAAATAAAAACTTTCACAGCTTGCAGGATGTTTAATATAAATTATATTAAACTAATGAAGTTGGTGAGTACTTAAAACAAGTAGGTGTGTACAGTGTACACTGTATAGTTGGTAGGTACTTAAAAAGCCGATTACATTAAGTCGTTAAACTTTTGTTATGAGAAGGCAGCACATTTTGCTTGGGATTTAAATGATAAAGTTTAATTTGAATTAAAGCCGATTGTGATATGTAGTATGTTGGTCTTCTTCGAGTTGTTTTGTTACCAAAAAAATACTTTCACTCTTGAACCTTTACTCTTTGAAGGTATGAGCAAAGTTCAATTATGTATCTAATTCCATACAATTAAAAGGCTCCCCTAACCCAATTCAGATATTCAAAACCAATGGTATGTTATTCGTTTTAAAATTAGTCTTTACCCCTCAGGAAAAAAAAATATAAAAAGTTAAAAATAATAGGCTCATATAGATAGAATAGTTGCTTTTTTAATGGAAAAAATATTGAATCGAAAGAAAAGTTCATGAAATTGTGAATTTTGTTATTTTATTATATTTTTCAAAAATCCTTTAAAATGTTTAAAAAAATTCTAAAGATTATATTCTTATTTTACTTTCAGATTTAAAAAAACTGCATTGAAGTTGCTACATTTTCAACTCAAAATATACAATTTATATCCTGATGGAAGCTATAATATTCTTCTTTTAACTTAAAAGGTAGGTACATTTAGACATTGAGAAATAAGTATGTACATACTAAACATCCAGCTAACTTGAGAATTTTAAACAAAATTGGGAATCCAGTTTAAAATTTAATTTGGAGGAATTTTAAAAGCAAAAATGTCGATATAATAATGCAACTAACTAATCAAAAATCTTTGTATGTTACACATACGTAGTAGAGTGGCTGCAAAAGCCTTTCGCACCATCATTATGTTAATATTGAAGGTTTGAATGAAACAACAATAACTTGAGTGCTACAGTTAAGTTAATAGGCTGGATTTTTAGCTAAAGCTATTTCCAGGGAATCAACCTGACTATTATACTCAAATGTGCTAAGTACAGTTTTTATCAGATAAATATTTTAATTTTTAATCAAAAAACTTTTTTAGTCACTGATTTCTATCGACTACAGGCCAAGCTCCCTCAGAACCCGATGTCCCTAGCACCGCGTACACATTGTATGAAGTATATGATCATTATTTGAAATGATTTGCATTGTGATTGAAAGTCTTTTTGGTTCTGATGAAGATCCGCTCTTTTGTTCACTTTTGCAAGTTGTTCTACGAAAAGTCTATGGCGAAGTAACTGTTTCTATAATACTCGTACATTTTAAGTCATTCAAATGACAAAAACAGTTTTTTTTTAAATTGTAAAAAGTGTAAGAAATTGAAAGTCTTGATTCACCAGCTTTAGTTTTAGAAACTGCCTCCCCTTATACTATTAAATTTTTTTTAAATACTTCACCCTAAGAACACACTATCCCCCGTTTAAATGAGTTATTGAAGCGAGCTTGCAGCTCTCTTCGACTCTGTATCGAGTTGAAATGGACTTAATTCTGATACCCACATATGTATATAGTCGAAATTTGTGAAGAAAAACCAGCAACACGAAGAAAGGGAAGTGAAAAAAAATTTCACAGGTCCTCACAGGTTCCTTTTTACACTGCATGTATAGTGTGTGTCCAACCAAGAGACTTTATAAGGAAATTACATAAAATCTCTGTCGAATATCCTACCCTAGTTGGACTACCCGAGTTGGACTCTAGCTCTCGACCCTTGACATAAACGGCTTACCTAAACCTTATCAAATAATCAACTTTTAAGTTTTATTTCCTATGGGAGGCTTATTGAGGCCAAGGAAAAAATTGCATTCATCATCCCAATATATTGTATCTTCTACAATTTCACAATACTCTTTAGGGATTAGCTCAAAGATTTCATGTTATTTTCTACTCTGATACATATGTTAGTGATTGAAACTTTATTTACTTAATAAAAATAAAAACAACATTAATTTTAATAAAAACTGCTAACCTCTACTTATCAATCTTAAAGTCAACTTTAATTAAACTTGTACAGACCATTGAAATTATTTCCTCCTTAAAATTATTGATTAAAAAAAAAAACAATTAAATTCAGAATACTGGGACTTTTGTAAGACCTAACAACACTCAAAAAAATTGAAATTTGGTTTCAATTTATTCACTTTTTTTAAATTGTCGTCGCTTGGAAATTAAAGTAACATAAGTAGAAAATTTAAATTTTAATTACAAAGTCACTGAAAAAAAATACAAAAAAAATATTAAATATTTCTGCAGAAGAAAACATTTTTCTTGGAATTTCATTTCATATTTCACATTTTTTAAGATATTTCATCAATAAAACATTGAAAATAATTTGTTGAATTCTTATAAAATTATTTCCCAAGGAAATAAATTCTGGACTTGCTTAATAACGCTTTGCTCTTCAGGTGACGTTGTATGTACATAATGTTCAATATACATAGATCCATAGTGAAAATATAAAAGTTGTCATAAGCACACTCGTTTCTGTACATGGTTTTTAGGAAGAAAGTTCTTTTCAAAATTTTGATTTTGATTTTGAGGAGGAAATAGACCCCCCCCCCCTCTCTTATTCGATTTTTTGTCTTGACCCAACTCCAGGACTTTTGTCTAAACACCCTGCATAATTAGTTGGTTAGTGGAAAATACCCTTCGTACACTGTGGCGTATACGTATTTTTTTATTTTTTATTTTTATTAGATATTAGCACTTGCGTAAACTTTTTGTTGCCTTCCTAGAAAGAAGTGTTACTTATGCAATATATATGTATGTATGTAGGTATGAATATACATATAAGGATATAATATATGTTCTTAACAATTTAAATTTCGTTCATGTAAAGGGTGTTTTTTTAGAGGTATAGAACTTTAAGTTGGCAACACTATTTTAACTGGAGGCCATTTTGCCAAGTGTCAAGTGATTTATTTTTAGTTTAGTTTGGCATTTCAACACGAGTAGAGTGACGCCTGAAAAACGCTTCCAAATTGTGCCCAAATGGGCCCAAAACAAGATTGCCGTTGATCTCATTTTTCTTAAGCGAATTTTGTTAAGCGATGAAGCTCACTTTTGATTGAATGTATACGTCAATAAACAAAACTGCCGTATTTGGAGTGATGATAATCTTCAAGTGTATGTTGAGACACCACTACATCCACAAAAACTTTGTTAAGCGATGAAGCTCACTTTTGATTGAATGTATACGTCAATAAACAAAACTGCCGTATTTGGAGTGATGATAATCTTCAAGTGTATGTTGAGACACCACTACATCCACAAAAACTTCTTTAACGATGCTGGCCAGAACGTTACAGTCAATGGTGACCGCTATAGAACCATGATTACTGACTTTTGCGTTCATCAATTGAGCAACTATGATGTGCAGGAGCTGTGGTTTCAACAAGACCGCGCAAAATGTCACACAGCTCCTGCCACAATTGATTTATTGAAGGAAACGTTTGGTAACCGCATAGTTTCACGTTACGGACCCGTGAATTGGCATCCAAGATCGTGCTATTTAACGCCGGCCGCTTGACTATTTTCTGTGGGGATATGTGAAGTCGCAATAGTCTACGCCGATAAGCCCGACACGATTGACCACTTGAAGGACAACATTCGCCACGTTATTGCCGATATACGGCCACAATTGTTCGAAAAAGTCATAAATTATAATGCCAGAACTTTTGAATTTCATGTAAATTTAAAAAAATCAGCTTTCTTTTATTCCATTTCAAAGTTATATAGCTCTAAAAAAATGACCCTTTACATAGGTCTAAGTATAGAGGTATTTTTCTTATTCTACCTTTACTTATCTAAAATTAAGCATCCAAAGTTTTCCGCGAGAATACTGGATTTTAAATCAAACTGAGCAACACTTAAAAAACATGTATGTACATATGTAAATTTATACGTCTGTGATTAGAATGGCTATTCGACTAATTTCGTTTGGCTTTATACAATTTGAGTTGGGTTGGCACGTAAAAGATTTCTTAAATTGAAAATTTTGATAGTTATACAGCCAGCTTCAAAAAACAAGTTTTTAATATGTATATAAATTAAATTTTCGCATTTGTGTGTCCTTTGACTTTGGTGTTTTTGAATGATTGGCTTTTACACACTTCGAACATTTAATCAATAAATATTCTTTAGAAATGTTTTCTGAAATAATCAAATCCTAAATTAATCCTTTAACAAAACAAAAAAAAAACAGCTTAAGCATTTCAATCAGCATTAATTCTTATGACCCTAACCCGATGTTCCCAAATAGTCATTAAACTAATCGTCCAGCATTTTGCCTTTGGGTGAAAATTTCAATCAGATTCACACGTTAAATTGAAATCCATCTAAAAAATCATCATCTTTTTTTTTTTTTGTTCATTTATCTAAACAAAGTTCTATTCAAATTCACTTCCTCTGCTGTGATGTGTTGTGTGCATCTATTCAATCGGAATTTCAAATTTATGTATATTTTTTTCTAACGCTTGTGAATTCTTTTATTTATTTTCGAATGTTTTTTCGTTTTGTATTTTATTTGTTAAAGTACAGTCATGGAATTTTCTAAATCCGATGTAGCATATTTGTAATCAGTCATGCAAAATGCCCACAACATTCCTGCCAGGCGTTATACGTTCTTCAAACAACAAAAATATTTGTCTAGTCACTCAGTTATTGTGTACTTTTTTTCTAAAACAAATCCTCATATACATAAACGGCGGCTTAGTGGCGGGAATTCAACAAAAAGAAAAACAAACTACTAACAACAAAAAATACTGACCAAAAAAAAAAGGAGAAGCGATGCAGAAATGAGTACACAGCAGACATATAGAAAATGAAATAGGTAGTGGAACATATTGCAAAATGAACCAGAAACAAAAAAATGCCAAAAAAGAAAATCCACATAATAAATAGGCAAAATTCATAATATAAATACATACATATGTACATACATTTGTCCGAATTTAAAGGGGAGATGATTTTTGTATCTTTTAGTACAGATGAGTTTCTGCAAAGATCCTGAAATGAAATAGAAAATGAAGTCATATATTTATGTAAGTATTATAACGCAAAGTTCGAAATATAGAATTGAGGTTAGATTTTCTTGCTTTAATTTTTCAAAGCCAAACATCATTTTTAAAGAGTGTTTAATTTATTGGGGTTACGGTGAACTTGACAGATTAAAAATAGACTTACTAAGTTTTTAGTTATTATAACTCAAAGAAACAATGATGAAAGGGTATTGATTTATATTAAATCTTTCGAATGGTGCGCAAATTCTTGAAACCATTTGCTGATGATTTCGAAGCCTCAGATCGCAAATAAATGTTCGAAAATTCCACAACCCATTTGAACACTCACTCAAATCTTTTTTTTGTCACAAAGAATACAGTTTTCAAAAGATCAATGTCAGTCTCGCAAATCTACAAAAAAAATCACTGATTTTGTACACAAATGCTCTTGCAAACCGTGGGTACCTACAACTCGCAAATAAGCTAAAAAGTGTTCCATCCCATTTGTGAGCACCTTAATCGCTAATTCTGTATTTATTTGCAATTTTTAAGAGGAAATAACAAAAATTATTCATTTTGTACAAATGTTCATACATACCATGGGTATACCTACAACTCGCAAAATAAGCTGACAAAATTTGCTATCCTATTTGTGAGCGCCTTTTTCGCAAATGTTGTATGCACTCGCGAAACAAAAGAAAATTCGAAAATCGTCTGAAAAAACGTCAGCGTCAGCTGCAGCGTCGGTGGTGTACTTGCAGATTTACAAAAACTATCAAATTTATACATTTAAGGGCCAACTTGCGACTTTTTTTTGTGACGTTAGTGCCACAAAATTTTGCAATCGTCTGAATCAAACGTCGGCGTCGGTCGTGTACTTGCAGATTTATAAAAACTGTCAAACGTATACATTTTAGGGCCAACTCGCGACTTTTTTTTGTGACGCAAAAATGTGCAACTATCGCTAAACGTCTGCTCATAGCTTAAGAAGAATAACACGAAAATATTGTTCCTTAAAATCAAAGGAAAACATTTATTTTTGTTCAGTATGAACTATGGAGCTTAAAAACCTCTTCAATTATTTCACACAGAAAATTGAAAGAAGGGTACTTTGAAGATTCCTAACATCCTAACACAGAATAACCACCAGGGGACCCGAACATACTTACTTATGATGGGGATACAGCCCATCAACTCATAAGATGATCCGAATAAAGCTTAAGGCAATCTTGACGAGATTGACTAGATTGTTAAAAGCCTTAAATGGCCTAGTTATGGGAGCGCCCGCTATCTACCTATATCAAGACATTTACCTTTCTTATGGGAATAGATAGACCCCGCACTTTATAAATATAAAGCAGCTTTTTTAATTCCTGCTAACAGAGTACGTCTCTTTCTATGGAAGTTGATAAAATGAGAACAAATATGTGTAAACTGAAAAAAAAAATGTATATCTTTCGCATTTTGTATTTATTTTAGGAAGAAGGTAGACGAATAGACTGGAGTGGACCAGGGCTTTACCCACAAGCTTCTCATAGCCAGCTCGGTGTCCAGCTGTTTCCAGTTTTGCACAGCAAGTTGTTTGGTCTCGGTCTTCCTCTACTGCACCGTTCTTCGGGTTTGGATTCAAAGAATCATCGGGACGGAACTCTGGTGTTCGTTCGGTCTAAGTGACCCAAAGTATAAACTATATTAATTCTTGAGACAATTTGTCATCCCAAATAACTGACATTTCTATATGAAGATTGACGAAATGATCATTGCACCAAGACAAGCGTACCATATCAACAAAAATGTGTCAATAGACACCGAAAAGGAGATGGTTTGGCTCAAATCCCCTCTTTAACCAAAGCCATCCATTATTCGGGACATCAAACAGAGGGACTTCCGTCAACAAGTCCAGACATATACTGGTGTATGCAGACGACAATTGTATGCGAGATTATATCAACAACATAACTACAAAACATCTTTTTTCCCAAGTGTTAGCAAAGACTATAAAAAGGCTATTTAAACGTCGCCAAGATTTAATTTTTGGAACAAAAGCTAGCGCTGATTTGATTAAAATCACTTAACAACTGTTGTCAGAATACGGTCTTGTATATTACATTTAATTTTCGTATTATATTTCACTTGTTTTTAATAGGGAAAAAGTCATCATCATCAACATCATTGAGGATAAAGATGAAGATGAACTTTCAAAAAGTTTATAAAACTTCATCAAAAGAAATCTTTTACTTCGTTAAAATAATTTTTGGCAATTTCCCTTAAACCGGCTAAAATCTAAATTGATTTAAGCTTCACAGTAAAGAGTATATATATATGTATATATATGTAGACTAAAGGATCCCGCATATCGCGTGATCTCTCATACACTATCCAAAAGCCCGCACATTAGCATATCTTAATTTTAATGACTCCATCATCACATCATAAAACTTGCATAAAAGTAGATATATACCTACTATACTCGTACTCCTTCGTATGTACATATCATCATTGGTCCTTGGTCTTTATGAAGAACTTTCTTCTCTAGAATTTAGATTACAATGTAACGAGATGAGGTCTTGGAATATCTTGGTCCTTATATATATCCACACATTGTGAATAAAGGGATTTCACGTCTTCTCTAACAATGAACACAAAGATTGCATAGTGCACGTTAAACAGAGAGTTAAGAGAGGTTTTCTTCTTTTTTTCCGAGCATCATATGTGTGTGTGTGTGTAGGTATGTATGTCTGAAAAGTACAAAGTTTTCTAAAGGATAAAGTAATCCTTTCGCTCCAGAGGATTTTTTTGTCCGTGACTGAGTGTGTGTGTGTGTTTTTTTTTTTCTAACTTTCTTTTTAGCATGAGTCCACAAATGTTTTGCTCTCTAATCGAAAGAAATTACTGAAAACTTTATTTATCTTCCAGTTGATGGCTTAAAGAACGTATTTTTCTACTTCTTCTTCTATTTTTTCCTTTTTTTTTTTTGGTTACTCTTGGGTTGGTGGAAATTTATTTAATTAAACGTTCCCTGATATAATGAACTAAAGTAGAGAGTAGAAAAAAAAATAGTTTTCCATTCCACACTGTCTCAAGTCTTTGATTCTTTTTCCTTATGGCCCGTGAAATATAATTTGGTCGTTTTTTTTTTTTTTTTTTTTTTGCATTCTGTTGATTCTTATATAGAGTGATTATGAACACTCCAATGGAATTTTAGTGGAAAATCTTCTTTTGAAGATACTTTTGGGAGTTTTAGTTTTTTAAATTCTTTGATCTTTTTTGTTAGTTTTAACATCAACGTAAGATATCGTTTTCATTAAGCCAAATATTTATGTTCTTGAATAAAATTAAAAAAAAAAACAAAAAAAAAAAAAAAATATATAGAAAGGTATTGGCAAAGGGTTCAAACATTCAAAGGCTCTCTGATGTGACCTTTTTAATTTAGTCATACCTAAAGATTTTGTTCACTTTTGAGTTGGAATTCAAGTCAAGGAATTGAAATGCACCATACAAGCCAGACAGGATAAAGGACCTCTTAATTTGGAATTCCATATAAGATGAGTTTTAATTTATATTATTTATTTTATAATTATGTAGGTTTTTCACAAAAGGTGATAGTTTAATCCAACATATTTCAGGGATCTTATGGCATATAACAATAGCACTGCATGCTAAGCAAACTTAAAAGAAGTTTACTTACTTTAATAGGTTTGGTTTTGTATTTTTTCTTGTGGCTGTGTATGACCCTAGCCCATAACACAATAGCCCCGTTAAAAAAAAAAAAAACCTTACCTCCATCCTTATACTTTCTATGGATCCAATGCTTCTTTAACCCTTGGATGAATTTGGTGACAAATCACTAACACAATGTTGTTGTTATAAACATAAGTGCTTTAAAATAGGATCTTCTCTTGATCTAAGCCAAACTGAATCCTCCGTTCGTATGCCACTTGAACAAGAAAAAAGGCAAAATTCGCAAATGTTTCTTCGAAGCCGCAAACGATAGATGGTCAGCACTTGATTCAGGTCGGGTCTCGAAGAATCTATGGCCGAACATCTCCAAGAGAAAAACTGACTTCCTTCTCGAACTAAGCAGACCTCAACTATCCCTTTTGGTTGGAATTCAGAATGGGCTCATCTGACTTGTGTAGAGGGAGTCAGGATGAAGAGGCGGTGGAGGGCTCTTATCACTTCCTTTGCGAATGCCCCAGCTAGTAAGAACCAGAAAAATGGCCCTCTGAGATTACTTCTTTACGAATTGAGCGACATCTCGTTTTTGCCACTACGGAACATCCCGAAATTTATTTAAAGTTCGGGTTGGTTCAGGGAGACATCTCATACCTACATTTAAACTCCACTAATTCCTTTCCTCACCCATCCTCATTTTCACCTCAACTATATCCTGGGGACAACAATGGATCTATTGAGATCCGAGTGCGAGTACGGCTCGCCGTATTATCACCCCTTCTAACCTAACACAACCAAAGTGCTTTAAATATTCTGGTTTCATTTTTCAATATCTACCTATAAGTAGGTAGGTAGGTAGAAATGGCGGCCAACGAGCCAACTAATAGCTCGCTGACCCAATTAGCGCAAAAAGCGCCGTTTTGATACCAAAACTCGTTTGAACCTATGGTTTAGGAATGGGTTTGTGGAACAGGAATGTAAAGCCCCGAGTAAGACAGCAGAAAGCCGAATATCGTCTCAGAGCCATTAAGTTTCGTTTAAGAAGGAGATCAAGTCTTTGATCTTCAGTTCGGAAAGTTCATCAAGGTCGTTAAAGAAAGCCTTTCCAAGTGATTGCAACCTAAAACGGGTTAGGGCAGGGCATCTACAGAGGAAGTGAACTAATGTTTCCTTTTCCTGCTGATTCGCACAGCTACGGCAGTGGGTGTTGTAAGAAATACCCAGTTTGGCCGCATGCTCTCCTATTGGCCAGTGCCCGGTGCATGTTGCAACGACCCTGGTAATGTCTTGTCTTGGTCTGGACATTAGATCCTTTGTTCGGGCTTTATTGTGGGCGGGCCACATCTTTCTAGATATGACGCAGTTGCTTAGACTGCTCCACCTACGATTCGATTTGATGAGAAAAAGTGAATAAAGATTGCCCTTCATAACTCCGAGGGGAATGTAAACGCTTTCCGCAAGTGAGCTATGAAGGGCTGATCCTTGCCTAGCTTGTTCGTCCGCCCGCTCATTACCTTCGATGCCACAGTGACCTGGTACCCAGATAAGAGTGACACTAAGATTAGTACTCAGACTTGCAAGCTCATCTCGGCATTGCAGGACCAATTTGGAGGATGATGTGACCGCAGCAATGGCTTTGACAGCCGCCTGACTGTCTGTCAAAATTGCAGTATTTCGAATTTGGTTTGGGTCTTGTTTAAGTATTTTGCATGCTTCCCTTATAGCCAGTAATTCCACCTGGAAAACGCTAGCATAGTCAGGAAGTCGAAGAGATTTGGAGATATTTAATTTATTTCTTTGAGCCGTCAGTGTAGATAGTTGTGTCGAAGTCTCTCGTCACTAAGTCATCATTCCAATCCTCTCTGGATGGAATTTTAACGTTACAAACCCACCCGATACTCAAAGTAGGGGTGCAGTAGTCGGTAGGAGTCGAAAAAATATCATTTGGAATCAAGTTTGCTATATTGCCATGACCATAAGGTTTAGCAAACCAGCAATTTGATTCTTTCAGTCTCAACGCGCTGCAAGTTACCATATATTTAATGTGTAAATCGAGTGGCAAAAGATGCAGAAAAACGCTTAAGGCATCCGTTGGGCAAGATCTTGAGGCCCCTGTGGTTCCAACACTAGCCGTTCTTTGAATCTTTTTAAGCTTGTTGATGTTATATTCCTTGGATTGAGGATGAGGATTGGTCGTACTACTGCTGTGTACGTCCAAAGTATCATTTTTGACTGTAGGCCCCACTTTTCACCAAAGGTTTTGCTACAGGCATAGAAGGCTATACAGCCCTTCTTAACCCGTTCTTCAATATTTAGTTTCCAGTTTAGTTTATGGTCAAGAACAACACCCAGATATCTAGCACTGGATGAAAGCGACAGAGTTTGGTCATTGAGTCTGGGTAGAGTGAAAGGGGGTACTTTAGTTTTGGTGGTAAAAAGCATCAGTTCTGTTTTGCTTTGGTTAACACCTAGGCCACAACTTTTAGCCCAGTTATTAACTTTTCTCAAAGCCATTTCCGTGATTTCACTAATCACGGGCGTAAACTTTCCTGACACCATTATCACCAAATCATCGGCATACGCAACAGCCTTCACTCCACATCTCTTCAGCTTGACGAGAATTTTATTCATGACTAAAAGCCACAGAAGAGGGGATAGGACACCCCCCTGAGGTGTCCCTCTACTAACATATTTAGTGGAATTTGTATTACCTAACAAAGCATGTATCCTTCTATCATTGAGCATGGATATAATCCATTTCCTGATGTAGTCCTCTACACCTATGTCAACGAGTGATTCTAGAATGGATTCAGTTAGGACATTGTTAAAAGCCCCTTCTACATCTAAAAAGGTGGCGAGAGTATATTCTTTGAAATAGATTGTTTTCTCAACTGTACGCACTACCTCATGCAGGGCCGTTTCAGTGGACCTGCCCTTTAGGTATGCGTGTTGAGAGTTATCAAGAGGACATCACACTAGGATATCTCTGATATGGGTATCAAGGATACGTTCGAGAGTTTTGAGCACGAAAAAGGTCAGGCTGATTGGACGGAAATCTTTAGCAGATTCATGCCCCCGCCTACCGACTTTCAGAATAAAAAATACTTTAACGTGTCTCCAGGACTCGGGTACATGGTTGAGGGAGAGACAACCCTTGAAAATCAGCTCAAGCCAAGGAATCACCACATCTTGCTGTTTCTGGAGCATGATAGGCAAAATTCCGTCCAGTCCTGAAGACTTGTACGGCGAGAAAGTGCTAATTGCCCAAGCAATTTTTTCTCTGGTTATTCCGGTATTAATTCGCTCTTCACGAATGAATGAAATGTTGTTAATAGGCTGTTCCGTGTTGTTATTCTCGCAACCCGGAAAATGCGTCGTCATCAGTAACTCCAAGGACTCAGCTGGAGTGCCAGTCCAAGATCCATCTGGCTTCTTCAGGAACGAGGGATTACAATGTTCCTTCGAGAGAACCTTGCTAAGCCTTGCGGAATCCTTAATGCTTTCGATTGACTGACAAAAATCTCTACAGCTTTGTTGCTTGGCTGATGCGATAGCCTTCTTTTAAATTTTAAGGATATCTTTATACGGTTGGTAAAACTTATATTTGTGTCAGATATTGAAGATTGTCCTTGACACTTTTCTAAGATTAGACAAATCTTCATTCCACCATGGGGGAAGTACTTTACGGCTATACCTTACCGGACAAGAGACCTTAAAGGCAGTGCTCATAGCCGCCTCAAAAGATTTAAGCTTTGTCTCTAGGTCCAACACCGAGTCTAGGCTCAGATATCTACCTATAATGGGAAGTTTTTTGTTCGAGATTGAGGTTAGTTCGTAGAGGTCCAAGATTATCTAAAGGAGACCAAGTAACACTCGGATTAAGATATGGAAAGAACTATGAACATTTGACAAGTTTTTTTTTAAATTAATTTCTATTTCCACAAAAACAGGGTTTATAATCTTACAATTTTTTTTCAAAATATATATTCTTAAAAGAATACGGTATTTTATTTTTTTTCAAAACGGAAACTATTTTGACGTCCAAAATGTCACGGGGAAATAATAAAATCGTTTGTTTTTTTCATTAATAATTTACGAAGCTTCATTCGGACATGTCAATGGCTTTTGAAGAAGCTCTTCGGTATTTTGAAATAACAAACATCGTAGAACACATCCATTTTGTAAGTAAGAACCCATCTATGTTACCGAAATTTAAGGTTTAAGTAATTAATACGTTTCAACAGCACCATCTTCATCTGAAATATAACAACACGCGTTGGCGTCTTTTAGCCGTGTTTTTTTTTTTGCAAGACCGGAAGGATTTTGATGAAAAAAAAAGACATTGTGGATAAGCGAATATCGATAACAAGTATGTAACTCACGCCAGTAACACAGTTTTTCTCCGTGCTTAAGTTAAGCCCCGAGAATTTTGTGCACTTAGCTAAGCCCGTTTGGGCTCATGTACATTGAATACAAAGTGTGTGTGTTCGGTGTCTAAGCCTTTAGGTAGATCTAATCATTGGAAGCTGAATTGCATACTTGTTATCGATAGTTTGTATGGAAACTTCATTTTTTTTCTTTGATGGTGTCGCTAATCCGCAAAGTCATTTTTTTACCAACCAAATCCGTACGGGCTTGCGAAAAAACACGGCTAATAATGAAAATTATATTTCTGTATTGATTGCTACAGAAATGGTGAGAAATAAATGCTGAGTACAATACAAAAATTGGAAAAAAAAACACAATTGGTTGTAAAAGCGTTTTGGCAAGAATTAGGTAGTTTAGTTTTTGTAGGAACGAAACTTCGAGTGATCTGAAGAACACGTAGACTATACCATAGACTTTCCAATTGCACTAATCACTTGGTCGTTCTATGTGAGGGAACGATTGAAACTCTTAGTTTCTACCACTGCTGCTGACATATTCAAGGAATTCGTCTTGAAAAGATTTTGCGATAGATGGTCTTTTTCAGACCATCGTGAGATGAGAGAAGTTCATCATTCATTATTGCTATGGCATAGTTTATCACCCTGAAAGGTCGACTTATCAAGAGCTGCACAACGTTTAAATGAATCAGGGAATGTTTAACAATTTGTGATATTTCATTGTCATTTATGTAAAATGAGAAGAGAATTGGTCAACAAATGGATCCCTGTGGCACTCAAGTTAAAACATTGAGAAACATAAAGAAGAGCGTCAGTTTGCACCACGCTTTTTATTCCCTTCCGCTAGGGTTCGAAAGAATCAATATACAGGACTCTAAAGAAAACCAAAAGCAATTTCGGTTTTGGTTTGATTTTGGCTTTTTTTTTAAATACCTATAATTGAATGAGTAACAGTGGCAAAAGCGGTAGAAGTGTAATGTGATCATTGTCTATTGCGGTTCTTATTTTATCAGTAACAAAAAGTCGTAAACCAGACTGAGAGGTAGAAAGTATCGTCAGAATGTGATACATTTTATTAAAGTTTCAGATTTTTTGTGAACTTTCCTGTCCTGAAACCACACGGATCGATCAGGTTGTTGATACCTAGGTTTTATATACGAAGTGTCAGAGATTTATTATTCTGTAATTAGCACAATTCTGAGCATCTCCTTTCTTGTGAATGGGGCACATTATACCATTCAAAATCACATGTACATACATACGTTGGTGTATGCTTCCTTAACCAAGTTGCTTAGCGTTGTTATTAAGCTTTAAACGAGTCTATCTGTTACAGAGGTTATACTAACGAAAGCTCATTATCTGTAATAAAAAACAATAAATGACAAAAATATGTCAGAATTAATGGTATTTTCTCAGTCGCCTATAGATCCAGCACGACTTGGCACTATAATATTTTGCAGCACCCTCTTATTATAAATCAATTAATTAAGTGTACTCGTAAGTAAATCAGATACCTCATGCTGTAGAGACAAAAAATTAAGGTAATTTTAGGTCTGTTAAAGTACTCCCCCTTAATTCCTAACAGTTACAACCATAAACCTTGTAATAAATTTTAATTAAACTTCGTTTCACATGAATAACTTCAATGATGCGTCCTTTCAAAATTTCCGGAATGTGTAAGTAAAGGACACACATTGTCTAATTTATCTGTTTTAAATTAGTTTGTGGTTTTATGCTGGGTATTATATAACTCCTATAAGACACTGAACCATAACAAATCGTACAAATGTGTTACATATATATGTATATGTATATATAGAATTCTAAACTACTTTCAAATGCACACCATTATATGTCAGCAGATGTTATAAAATGTGTAATCCATCATTTTGACTACTGGGGTTAACTCATCGTTTAACGTTTTACACGTCAGTGTAATAATTCACACGCAAAATTCCCAAATGGTTGTTGGAAGCGAAGAAGAACGAACAATACCTCCCCCATTTCTATATCACACTAAAGATCCTTTATTTAATCTCCATCACATTTATATAATATAACATCCTCGTAAATTACGAGAAATTGAGAAAATGTGTGCACCTTACCTACATACATACTACATACCATACACCACAGAAAGAAGGTGTATTATTATAAGAAAACCCCGATTCCCTAGCTTGACTGATTTATTGATTCGATTATAAATTTATGGCAAATAAATTAAATCAACATCCGACGATTTGAAAAATTGCTTCTTACACGAAACACATCCATAAGCATAAGAAAGTCTTTTGTTATCTGTAATTAAGTCATTTGATTTGTCACCCTACACGAAAAGATTGTTAGCAATAAAATGTCTGTAGGTACTCTGTACTCCCACGAACAAAATTAGCATTTTTATACTTCTGAAATGATTTTTTTTTTTTCTTCTTAATACCACACTTTGGGAATTATGTATTCCAGTTCGAATGAGTGAATGACATATTTGCCACGGAAAAAATATGTCGCTGTCAGCATGAATTCAGCAGAATGTGTTTTTTTTTTCGAATCGAAACTTAACATACTGTGCAGAGGATTTTAGGCTTCTTTTTCTACTTTTTCTAACTTCTGTCACATGCAAAATCGTTTGAAGATCATAGGTAGCATCTGGGAACCTATAAATCTCAAGACAAACGCAAAAATTGCTGAGGAAATAGGTTCTTATATGACTATAGAGTGTTTCCAAAATTTGTATTATTTGCTGAATAGAATATGGAGACATGAGGTCATAGGAAAGGTCAGATTTGGATGATAAACTAAACGTGCGTTAAAAGTTAGTCCAATAGCAGAATGCTGAATGATATTAAATCAAGTCATTTCACTTATATTTCATTTAAAGAATGTCCTGCTTCTTCCTCAATGCATAAATGTTCCATGAATGTATTTTTAACATCCTTAAAACATTAGCATTTACATTGAAATTGGAAATATTTTGTACTACACTTGGCCAATTATTCCAGTTCGAAAGAATGACACATGTGTCACGTCGAATGTATGTCTCTGTCAGTTATTCAGCACAAATTCAGCAGAATGTTCTTTTTTTTTGTTCGATTTGAAATGTCACATACAGCAGTGAAATTTCTATAGGCTTCTTCTTTTTCTTCCTTGTTCTTGTGGTTCTTCAGCTTCTTCATGATTATGGTTAATCGAAGCCAAAACCATGTTGGGATCATAGGTGGAAAGCTTGGAGTCTATAAATCTTAAGGCGTTACCATATTGCTTCGACACAAGAAACGAAGGAACACAACGGATCGACTGCTGCTGCTGCTGCTAAGGAAGTGGTAGTGTGTATCGCAATAATGTGACTTCGAAATTTTTATTATTTGCTGAATTGGGATATTATGTGGTTTTGTCGGTCGTAAGATACGGGCCAAGTATGTAGGTACATGTTCTGGTAGGTAGGTACATCACATGGCAAAATATTAGCTTTTGGGTTGGGTTTGTGGAATTTGTGTGCGCCTAGAATGCATAATTGAGTACCATCATGGAGCAAGCAGCGTTAGCGATGCGATATGGAGGGGATTTCAATTCCAGAATTATGCACCAATGAACAGCAGCTTCTTTGGTTTTTTGGTTGTGGAGGGGTTGATGAGGGAGTACATATTATGTTGTAAGGGGGTACAGAGAAGGAAAAGGCTTCTTCCTCCAAACTACAACAACTATTCAGCCAGAAGTTGCCAAATAGAGTTGTCTGTCCTATCCGCATTCATAAAGCAAATATCCATTAAGTACACACATACTATACTCATGTACACCAAGCTATACATCCTTTAAAAACAGATTGTGCAAGAAAGATGAAATGATTTTTGCCGCAAGGATTCTGTTCGTACATATATATATGTACACAGTTAGGTTATATGTATAGTTATGTACATTTTGTCTATGATTTATACCCTTTTGTTTGGAAAACCGTAATAAAAGACATACAAAAAAAGACCTGATGAAGACAAGAAAGCAGCCCAAAAAACAGATCTACAAAAAGCCTGTCCTTGCCTTTTACTCTTCTTCGTGTTGTTTTAGCTTCAACGAACAGGTTTTTTTTTTCTTCTTCCATTTTTTTTTCTATTTTAAGTTTAGCTGTGTGTTAGTTTTTGCTGTGTGTTTGAGTGTGTATAATATTTTGTAAACAACAAGGATCCCCGAGTCCTTATCATTATGAATACCCATTAAGATTGAATGGAGGAGGCGAAGGCATCAGTGATGGTAGTGTTGGCGAAGAGGCAAGGAGTCCAACGGTTGCTGATGGGTGATATGATGGTGGCCCAGGCAGGTCCGTGTTGGATTTCATTGCTGATGCTCCTTCTGAAACCTTATACTTTTATTCCTAAGTCCTGAATAGCAAGAGTGAAGAAACTATCCATGGAATTCAGAATTCATTGAAGTGATGTTTGTTTAGTTAATTTAGCCCAACTATAATCTTCCTCTATAATAGGGTATTGTTTTGTTGATTTACGATTTGCAAGGCTCTGTTGGTTGAAGGACATTTACTATACATCGGGATATTGTGTTGGTGTATCGCTTTTATTTTTTGTCTTGTTGTTGTTTCTTGTGCTCAATTTATTAGAGTTAATATTTTCTGAATGTATTTACTTGGATTGAAATTACTATTCATACAGATTAATCAAAATATTAATAGAAGGGGTTTGGAGAATATTTGTGAGAGGTTAATAAGAATACATTTAATGAGATATGGAAGGTGAGTTGACGATAAGGTTAGAGATCTATTAATCAAATTAAGGATACACCTCTGGCAAGTTGATATTATTATTTTAAACAAATATAGCTTAAACGTGTTTTTATATAACATTGAAGAGTTTTCAATTTAAATACTGGAATTATTTTAGGTGGGCGGGCAGCTCAAATAAATGTTCACGCTTGTCATTGCTAATTTGCCCAATAAAGGATCAATTTGGGGTGTGCTGGAATTTGATCTTCCCTTGGCTTAATTTTGTTCACTACTTTTTGGGCAAATTTTATTCGAATTAGTGCCAAGTTGAAGCATTTTTAGTATGATACTAGGTAAAAAAGAGAATTTTGCAAATATTAAATGAGTTTCGTTTTTTAGATTTTACTAAAGTCAATCACACGTCTCGTTGTCTCAAAAGATTTTAATATTAAAGTTTTATCATTTAGACGTGCTGTTCAACTTGCCATGGTGATTTGGCACCAGTAACTCAATAATAAAAAACAGATTTGACAGATGTCACAAAAACAACATGGCCGCCAAAATCTACCTCCGCAAACTGCAAAACCCTGTGTAATAGATTTTTTATTTGTCGACAGTTTGCAGTGCATTTTTTTTTCGGGAAATTACATTTGTATAAAAAAGCAACTACAAAAACCAAGCGCTAGATTTCTTGCAAATAATAATTTCAGTGGCGTGTAGCTAACACGATTGACAAATTACCATTATTTATTCCTTTGTTTCATAAGAAAAAAAAAAAACAAATAAGTGGAACTGACTTTTAATCTTGACAATGACTATGCTGAGACCATTTTGAAAATTATGACAAAATATAAAAAGAAACAATTCACTCAATCTTTTGTTGACTTCAATAAAATGAATGTGACATTTTACATTATTTTGTGCAATCAAATTAAAATCAAAAATAGAATACAAATTAGGGATTTTTTTGATCCCTAGCAGGAATTTTATTTTTGTGGTATATACTATCACTGCACAATGACTTGATTTGGTCATCGACCGGTCACATCCATAAATCCACAGGAATCCCGTCCATTCAAATCGGAGGAGAAGCTATCGGTTGATTATATGAGGAAGAAGACGATGAACACGAAACAAAGTTGACTTACAAAAGAATTATTATCGAATTTTTATAAAAAATAATTTTATTTTCACAAAAACCAAGCGACAAATCCACATTTTTCCACAATGCCTTTCATTCCCTATGAAGCATTTGTCCAACTTAATGACTATTTGGCTCCGAACTCAACAGACTAAATGTCATTGTGCTATGTTGTAGGTCCAATAAAATCAAAAACCCTTGAAAATGTTGGAAAATACCAACGAAACTTCAGGCATTTAAAAAAAAAAATGGATTAATTGTTTTTAATCGCACAAAAATAATGGATCAATAAGCCCAATCAGCGATAATCAAGAAACTTTGGTTGACGGTGATGAGGAAAATGAAGACAATTAAAATTTTAGGTACTAATTAAACCAGTCATCCCCGAATCCATGTTACTTTATTATTTTGTTAATTTTATTTAAAAAAAATCCATTATTAAAAGTAAACAATGCTACGGAATACGAATTCAAACTGACAAGGAGATGACGACGACATTTAGAAATGTCACTTTACTTTGGCTTGTGTGAAGGTGTGCGGGAAAGTATGTGTAAATCTGGCTCATATCGAGATTTGAAAGATCAATCGAAAAAAGCAGACCCCGAAAAAAATCAATCTTTTTTGTTGTTTGGGAAGCGATCAATAAATGAATGAATATGGTTGGGTATAATTACTTATTTTTAATTAATCATTTTTGGAGCAGGATGAGATAACTCATTCTACAGCTAAAGGGTTTTCCAATAAGAGGTGTTATTTTGATATTCAAAGAAAAATGGCATTTTTTGAGATAAATGATCGGATGTTTATTTCATTATAAAGAGGAAGGTATGCCGTTAATAATGGAACACAACATCAGCCAAATGGCCGCCACGACCACGCTAACAGGACCATATCCTTTTCATGAAATTTTCCATAACCAAATCGCAAAGTGGCTGCCCTATGTCCTCGATAGCCTCACGAGTTCCATCTTTGAGGTCTTGAATCGATGCTGGGCTATTGGCGTAGACCTTATCTTTCAAGTGGCCCCAAAGGAAGAAGTCGCAAGGTGTTAAATCACAAGATCTCGGTGGCCAATTGTGATCACCTCTTCGAGAAATAACACGGTCCGGAAACTTTTCCCGTAAAAGATCGATGGTTTCATTGCTTGTGTGGCACGTAGCGCTGTCTTGTTGAAAGTAAACGTTGTTCAGATCAATACCATCCAATTCCGGCCATAAAAAATCATTAATCATCTCTCGATAGCGCAATCCATTGACCGTAACTGTTGCTCCAGCCTCATTTTCGAAAAAGTAAGGTCCAATGACCCCGCCGGACCATAAACCGCACCAAACAGTCACGCGTTGAGGATGGAGAGGCTTTTCAACAATAACTCTTGGGTTTTCCGAGCCCCAGATGCGACAGTTTTGCTTGTTGACGTAGCCTCCGAGGTGGAAATGGGCCTCATCAGTCAAGATGATTTTTCGATGAAATTCCGGACCATTTTCATGCATTTCAAGGACCCAATCAGCAAAGACACGACGTTGTTGATGATCAGCCGACTTGAGTTCTTGTGTTAACTGAACTTTATAAGCCTTAAGACCCAAGTCTTTATGCAAAATACGTTGTAATGACGTTTGTGGAATGCCTAATTCCAAAGAACGACGAGGATTGGACAAACCTGGGTTTTCTTCAACACTTTGGGCTTCAATAGCAATATTCTCAGTTGTTCTTGAGCGACGTGCACGGGTTTTATTCTTCACATCACTAACTTGTCCCAACAGCTCGAATTTGTCCACCAATTTCTGTATTGCGGTCCGACAAGGTGCTTCACGACGACCCAAAAATGTTTTAGTTTTACGAACCGTGTCTGCCAAATTTTCACCATTTTTATAGTGAATTTTAATAATTTCAATGCGTTGTTGAAGCATGGCGTAGTTTCTACTTGTCAAATGTCAAAAAATGACAGCTTCAAAAGTGACAGCTACCGAAATAGCGGGCTATTCAAAATAACATCTCTTATTGGAAAACCCTTTAGTTTTCCAAATTAGTCCTTTTTAGGAACTCGAGGATTTGGAGAATTTTTAGAGAGGATATAGTTTGCTTTCTTCTATTTGATTTGCCCAGATGCCTGTCTCTTAGGTGCACAAGTACATCACATTTACCCAATATGTAGGCCGGCGCTGCGTCTCTTCATGAGCGTTGCAGAATCTGCAAGTGGCACTGCTTACTAGACCCAGAATGTTTAGGTGCCTGCTAAGCTTGCAGTGACCAGTTAGGAGAACCATTATTATTGCAACAGGATAGAAAGCGTTCCTGATTATAGCTTCCAAGTAGGAATTTAGCTTGTCTCAGCTTTGGGAGTTCATTCATGATTTTTAGTCTTTTTGCCTCGTCTTCTATCTTGATTTTGTTTTTAATCATTTTTTCTCCTATTTCGCAGTAGGGCTCTGGCCCCGTTAGGGATGTTGTTGCCCCTTTTTAAGCTAAAGAGTCTGCCTCTTCATTGAATACCAACGAGGCCAGGTGCCCAATGAAGTGTGACATTATTATTCTTGCCCAATTCGTTAAACCTGCCCGAACACTCCCATGGTATATGAGTTTAGTGCTTTGAGTGCGGCCTGCCTATCTGACATGATGGCAATGTTTTGGTTCTTGTAATATTTTTCGAGATTGCATTCATCACACTTCACAATGGTATTTACTTCTGCCTGAAAGATGCTAGTCCCATCGGCAAGGAGAGTTGGGTTCGAAACTCAAACATTCCTGCCACCACTTAATGGCGTTTGCTTTAAGATTGTAGTTCGTCGTTTTGCCTACCAACTCTTTCTTGTTACTTAACACCGTTTGAAAATTCTTATCGAAGCTATACCTTTTGCATCATTCCATCTCTTGGAATGTTGTTGTGGACCTCTAAATTAAGTCTCATTCCCTAGGAACAATGATTTTGCCCGTCCCTTGGCAAATCTCATGATGGCTCCCTTGGCAGTGCTTTCTATTGCCACGTGTAGTGGGGTTAAGTGGAGGATCACTTCCATAGCTGCTGTGGGGCATGTTCTCATTGCTCCAGTAATGCATATGCATGCTAACCTTTGTAGTGAATTCCTAGTTCTTATGCCATGCAACTGCAAAATAGATAATAATGGGTCTTACCATCATGGCATACATCCACCTGAAGATGTTTGGTTTTCAGCCCCATGTTTTACTTGCAAGTCGTTTGCATATCATTAGGGCTTTTGTTGCTTTTCCAAAAAAGATCAACTTGACCCCCAAAAAAACAAAAAATGGAAAACCACATTAGTTTTTCCCACAAACTGTCACTGTTTTAGGCTCTGTGTTCACTTGGAATTAATTTTATTATTTCTTAAATACCTAATGCTTAAACGGCACTGGCACAATGGAGTGCAGCCTGTGTATGTAGGTACGGACAGCACACACTTTCTTGTGGTTTGGAATGGAATATGGAACATGGACATTGCGAACTTCTGTCATTATTGTTGCATTTAAATTCTATGTTTTATCCGTCAAACCCAAGTTCTGCTTCTCGTGTCACGAGTTGCAGTGACAGTAACATACACACGCCAAATTCCTTATATGTATGAATTTTGGGTATTAGAAGGAAAAGAAGCATTATTTATATTTTTATATCCTGGCTGTTGGGTTTACTGTTCTGTGAAAAAAACGCAAACATTCGTTCAATCTTTCCTTGCGTCATCCAAGTTATTCGGCTAGTTTTTGCATTATTAAAATTAACAAAAGTTTTGTTTGTTTCCCCAAAAACTTACAAAGGTAATAAAATCTGAGTGAAAAGCCCTTCTTGTCATTCGTTCAATATTTTACATGTTTTTTTCTGTTAAAACTATTTAAAACTAAAATCATTCTGCCACATAGTTTAAATAAACATTCTTTCCTTAATTTATTTCAGATTTATCTAAAACTTTTTCCGAAGTTCATCGCTAAATCAATTTTGATGTCACACAAAGAACATGTAAAAGTAAGCTCAGCTGAAACATGACGACGCCTTTCAACCCACAACAACAAAAACAAAAAAATAAAACTCCTAAATTCTAAAAGTGCTTACGTAAACAACACGTCTTCTTGTCCCCTGCCCTGGCTCTATACATACAACAAGCTCAGCAGAACTTGGTTAAATAAATTAAACGATATACAGATGAAACCCTCATGGGATGGACGGGATAACCCACACTTTGTCGCCCATCCACTCAACACAAATCCTCAAAACCACGTGCAAAAGTTAAAAGGTAAATAATTTTCAAATTGAAATTCCGCTCGAAGGACCAATTTACGGATACCCATATAGCTACCTATTAATATAAATGTTTGCATTTGCACTCTCATTGCAAACGACCACACAATTGCCACAAAACAATACTTAATTTGAATTGTATTTCCATTTTAAAATTCAAAATCAGTTCATGCATTCATGCCGGCCACCCGCCGCCGCGCCGAGTGGAAGGATTCGATGAGTGCCTCGATCGCAGGAGCTCTAATACTGCTATTTATATACAGTACTGGTGTATACAAAATGAAAAACCAATGCATCATTTTAATTCAAATAAACCGTTCTTCCTAAACAGTAAACAATAATAATAATATCATCAATGTTCATTGGATCTAGAAGCCATAATTTTCATCCTCCATTTGCTGCTGCTGCAGGAGAGGACGAAATATTTTGCTGTTGGCTGCTTAAGCAGAAGAAACTTTATATATATTCCCATACAATATCCTTGCTTCTGGCTCCTGGATGTGATGTCATAAGCATCACGCACACTCACAATGGATTCCAACTGAATGCACAAAACAGCAGCAAAGTGTGGTTGGAATTTTCACCACCGTTAGAGGCTGAATAGTGCAGTAGTTTCGGACGGAAATACAACAAAAATAAAAAAAAAAAAAAAACTGCTTCTTCTATTTCGGGATCAGAAGTGGGTTTGCAATGTAGCATGGGTGTAATTCAAAAACTCACCCAAGCTATAAATAACATGAAAATACAATAATATGAAATTCTAATACCGGAATTGCTGATTTTATCTCTATATATCAACCCCTGTCTCTCTCTCTCTCTCTCTCTTGGTTTAGCTAGCATTTTTGGCCGAAAGTATATAATTACGAAATGGCTTTATCTCCAACACAACATGCTATAGAAATAGGTACAGGGATGCGCTCCGCAGTAGTGTTACAAAAACATCAGTTTCAATTTCTGGTTTTGTGGTTTTTTCTTTTCGAACAAAAAAAATAAAAAACAAAATGTTGGAAGCCAAAAAAACAACAACGGTAAAGAAAAACTCCACAAAACTGCAATATATCTGAAATTTGGCAGGTTTTTTATGATGATGATATGCACCACTAAAACCAAAAATGTGTTGTATTTTGGCCAGGGCTGTATTTACTATTAACACCTTAAAAGTATTTCATTTATCAGGTGGGTGATTTGATAAGTTTGAATATCAAAAAGGGCTCGTTGAACTGTCAGAAGGCCAACACGTCGCAATTTGTATTTAACAGAGTGTTCTATTGCTTTGTTTGGACAACGAGTATGCATACACTCAATCTGAACTAAGGCTAAGATGAGAGACACTTTATCATAACAAGAGATACTCATTGAGGATTTGTCACTTTCTAACAAGAGCCAGTACCCCTCAAAAAAAAAGAAAAAAAAAAGTTTTAGGTGGACAGCGAATCACACATTGTGTTGGTCTCTAAAAAATACAGTATAACCGCTTACTATAAAACACAACTTTTTTTGAGCACATCGTTGCCCAAAAACGGCAGTTTTTGGAGGTCATGATAATTTAAATTTGGGTGTTACGGTTTTGGGCGAAACGACCAGACCGCAAAAAAAAAAGAACCAAATCGAACAGAATTTTTGGACTGTCAAATGTCAAAATAATAATGTCATATTTTTGCGATCAGTGAAATCACTAAAACGCCCATAAATCGAAAAGTGGGCGTGGCACATGAAAATGTGGTTATGCAGTTTTTTACCTAATGAATTTGCGCCACTTTTTATAAATAAATCAGTGACAGTTCGTGCAAAAACAGGTACGCGAACATATCGTTTTTACATTTGTTTTTGTCAAAGTGACAAATGCAGATAGTATAATAGCCTTTTCACACCAAACCCTACAGCCTCGTCTTTTATTGCCGTCAGAACGACACATCCAAATTCTCTTTCAGTGTCGCATTAAACATATACATCTTTCTATGTTTGCCTCACAATTCCACTTTTTATTGCCTTTTAGTTGCATACAAATATTTGCTTATATTCATTGTTTGTTTCACGTAATCGTAATTATCACATTGAATTTAAAAAAATGTTTTTTTCAGAGTAACACAGAGTAAATAAAACAAGCGAAGAATAATTATAAAAAAAAAAGCACAAGAGATTACGAGAATCAGATGAAAATTTGTCGCACGTTCCTCCCAAGTTGTGTATTTCTCACAATTTTCACCACCTCTGACCACATTTGTTTGTGTCGTAAGCAAAGAACTGAACGTGAAAACCCTGGCTTTTTAATTTAATTCTTAAGCCAACTGATAAGTTTATCAGTTAGGACGCGCGTCCCATCGCGTCTACTGTGTCCAAGGACAGTCAAAATTTAATTCCTCGTGACAGCATCCCGTGTCGGCTTACGTTTTGACGTTTGATTTGTATTGTAATGGACCTGTATGTTATAATAAGCATACATACACTTCTTTATTCCTATGTACAAATATTTATGCCAAATAAAGTTAGTTGAATCTTAGCAACGTAACAGATAAGACGTGTCTTTAAAGAGTCATTAAGAACACTACAGTCATGATTGAGCGTTGAATGTATTGGAAGTTGTGTTTGTTTAGTATTTAGTTCAACTCAGAACTCCAATAGTTTTATCCAACAGGTTTTATCTAAAACTTGTAGTTTACGAAAACTTGTGGTTGACAGAAATATATGGGATAACTTGTGTTTTTGACGTTGGTTTTACGCCAAAAACGATATTTTCACGAAAACTGCGGGTTTGGTGTGAAAAGGCTATATTACCTAATACTAAAAAGAAATAAAATAGGCATCTGGTAATTTTAACTTTAGAAAAAGGTTTACAAGATAGTACTATCTCTATCTCGCTATCTCGTTTGAAATTTGGAAAATTCTCTTCCTTACCTAGCATCACACTGAAAATGCTTTAACATTTAACTAAATCGTCTCAAATTTTGCGCCAATGTTTTTAGCTGCTCACAGTGCCGTGGATAAACTGCTGCGTACTTCTTAAAAAAAAAAAGGGAAAATACAACTGAACGTCCAAGTTGCAATGGAAACTGTACTTTATCATTTTAAACAATCAAGTAGTTAAATAAATTTCTTTTAAAGTAGTAATAAGTTTGTTTTTGTCTTAGTTTTGTAGGTACTCTTTTTTCATGGAATTTACTATTTTTATAGCTATGATTTTTGCAACTTTTAAAGTAGTTTTGGACTCCAGTGCGCCGTTAAAGTCAAATTTTGTGTTAGAATTTCAGTGTTGGCAAAAAAGCTTATTGAATGTATTGCAGGTATGTTGTACATATTTACATATATTTTTTATTTATAAAAAATCATGATTTGAGTAAAACTTTTTATCACCTTATAAAAAGGCCAAAAAATGTGTATCTATCAGTCCGGGTTGACCAATTCCCTTTAAATTCCGGTCACAGCATTTTTATGTTATTCTTTAGACTCTAGAGGAGAAAGTCGAATTTTTGTTTTAGCCCTTTTAGAACGGGTAGCTCCCATACAACGATTTTGTTTTTTTTTTTTTTCAAATTTTCTCAAAAACAGCTTTAACGATTTCAATTAAACTTCATACCTGCACTCTAAAGTCTAAAGTGCGATTGTTATAAAACTGCGTTTCCGTCAAAATTATTGGTGGGTTATTCATGTACCTACCAATATGTATGTGGTTAAACGTTTGACCAGGTATAGTTTAAGAAGCAGAATGCTGATTTCCAAAATTACACAAGTAAATTTTGTTTTAATACACGAGCAAGACATGTGTTGAACCCTTGAACAAAATAAAATTGGCTTGGACGATATATCAGTTCTTATATGAACTTGTGCAGCTTCTGACAAAAAATAAGACTGTCACCGCTTTCATAAAAACCTATAAATGTATAAGTTCTGAGTTTCTGACGTGAAATTCAGATCGAATACGCATCCACTTTAATACGATATCCTTTTTTTACGCATTTTGTAACAATATTTCTATTCTTTTTGGGCTTTTTCGCCTGGGAAAAAGAGCTTGTCAAATCAAAAAGGTATGAGTTAAAACTCAAAAGTTAGCCCATAATTAGTACGGTGGTGAGGTAAATGCATTATATCAAAACTAACTGGTTTCCTCCACGATAATTAAAATTAATACAACTTAATAAATCGGGTACATAAATGACTCCAGTTACAAGTTGATGAAAAAAAACTTTATCATTATTGATCCTCCTTTGTGACAGGGGCTGAATTTGTAGAAGTTTAATACAGTGTTCATAAGGAGGAAGATTGTAGGGATCGGACCACGGTGCGGTGCACCGCTTCTAATCTATTTCTATGGATCTCATAAAAAGGAGTTCATAGATACCTGTGATGTGTATTAAACCGTTTTTATTACACCAATTAACAAATTTGGTAAGATCTTGCAGAAGAACACGATCACTGTCAGATGTAATGCTTTTTAAAATGTTCATATCATCCGCAAAAATTCGAATTTCACTACAACGTATGCAGAGGTGTACATCATTGATAGCTAAGATAAAGAGAAGGGGCCCTAAGTGATTTCCCTGAGGAACTCTCGATTTCCTCAATTTAACTTGGTAGTATCTGTTTTGAAGAAAGAATGAAATCCAAGTGATAAGTCCAGTTAAAAACCCATAAGCTTTTAATTTATACAAAGTTATTTAATAAGAAAGTTTAGATGCAGTCAAGTTCTTTTTCACGTTCTAATGCATTAGCGCACTTATGTTAGTTAATTTGTTACCGTAGATGGCTTTTTCATGAAACCATTTTGTTGTTTGCAAATAATATTTTGCAGTCAAAAGTCAAACCATCACAGTTTAGCAATTGGCCTTTAATAAGATTTGCCAGATTTTCTACCCTTTTTTAAAAATTGGTGTAGTAAAGGATATTTTCCATATACAAGGAAATTTACCTGAGCTTAGGGATAAAGAAAAAGTTTTAGAAGAGGGGAAAAGCTCATATTGTTTTACATTTTTCCAAGATTATTGGAGGGATTCCATCTGGTCCAGATGAGTAAGCATCATGAAGTAAGGACAGATAGCATTGTACCTAGGATAGAGGACCTCTCCGACCATTAAAGCTATATCAAAATCGTATTGAATTTTATTTCAATAAACATAATATTTAGTGACTTACATATTTGATCTTTGCAGTCGATAAAAGTAATCATATACCAGTTTATAATTGTTATATCAGAATTACAGTAAAAATGAACACCCTTTATAACCCAAAAAAGGCTAAAAGTTCTATTAAATTAGACGCCTTTTTGAGGTTTTTTTCTTCAGAAACATAATTTCAAATAATAATTAAAATTTTAAAGTCCACTTTTGCAAAAAAAAAATAAATATTGCCATTTTATGTTCAATTTTTCTTAAAATGTTTCACTTGTCCAATTGTAAATGAGAAATATATATCTAAAACCAATATCCCATAGTTCTTTCATGATATTAGTCATTATGTCATTTTTGGCCCTTTTTCATTCACAAAGAAATCCGCCCTTGTACAAACAAAATAAACAAACAAAAAAAACTCAAAAACAAACCCCGCCAAGCGCACCGCAGTGTATTTGAATTTAATTGAAGAAGTTTGTGCGGTGCAGCATGTACAAGGTATTATTGTTGTGTTATAAAACAAAGCCAGACATTGTGCGGGCACACTCGCATAGCGGAATTGGGAATCCTATGGCGGTGTGTGGAATGTAAAACCGTAACCCAGTAGCATAATTGTGGCTGATGATGCTGCGAATAACGATCTCATTGGGGGCAATGACCTGGTTTATTACGTTAGTCGGGATTATCCACATATAAGCTCATCAATTTTTTCACTCGAGTCGAAATTTTGAATCTCGTTGACCCAGACGTAAATAATCCCTGACCACACTCACCATCAGGCAGATATCTCATATCATTCCTCCCACACACACCCACACACGTCACATCGCACAGGCACAGAAAAGATAGAGCTCCTTAGGGCTGAATGCATGGATGGGTGCATTCAAGGAATAAATTGCTTGTGTACATGCATTTGGAACGTACACATATACTCGTATAGTAGGTAAATGTCGGCGTCTATCAAGGGACCACTAAGGCCGCAACTGGCGCATCCAACAAACGGATGCTGACATGTTGACATGATGAGCAAATGAACTGCTTCTTGCGTTGTGGTTGGCATCCCCATTCACCCCATCAGTCGTCGTCGCCGTAGTCGTAGTCGTCGGACCAACTCAGAGGAGCAGCCTCTTCTATGTGTGAGGTTTAATTTGGGGTAAATTTTCCAGAAATTATCCTTGAGAACTGAGATCGAGAGCCAGAAGAGTCAGAGGATTTAGCACAGAAAGTCGCATACCTGAGCTATTTCGACAAAAGTAGGTATATGTGGAGAGAAATATGGCAAATGCATTTTCTTTTTCGTCCTTTTTGTCTTGTCGTCCATTTTTGTTCTCTATTTTATTATTATTATTATCATCTTCTTTTTCATATGGACTATGGTCCTTTCTGTCGTCTATTTGAGCACTAAGCCATCAGGGTTTGATGGTGACAGCAAAAACAACAACAACAGCAACAGAAAAATTATGGCAAGGACTAGAGCAGTCTGTGTCATGTCATAGAATGGTTCCGCATAGATAGGTACCAACGAAAAGAAATAGATGATAATGGTTTGATGTTTTTTATGAGAACTCATTTTTTGCGATAAGTCGTCTTTTTCTTATGAACATTTTCCCAAGCCTTTGAATGATGAGAAGATGAGATGCAAAGCAATAAAAATAGTGTCCTCTCCGAGTTTCTGGTCTCTTAATATATGTATGTAGGTATACAAAGGGAAGAAAAAACACAAATTTTTTGTCACGGTTTTATTCCCAACGGATGCACCACCATCATCACTATATGTCATACACTCATCTTTTATTGGTAGACGACAACAACAAAAATTTGGTTGAAGTAGAAGAAGTCTCAAGGAATCTTTTGATACTTAAATTCTTACAAATGATCTTCGTCAGCTATATACGATTACTAAAGAAAGACAGATTCATTTTCTTGGGAAAATAAGAAAAAAAAAGAATAAAAGAGTAAAATTAAATATAGGATGTTGCAAGTTTTCTTCTTTTTCTCTTTTTTTTTATTAAAAACCATGAAGTGGATTTACACTTCGTTTGTGATGAATTGCATCTTAATCTTTAGTTTCCCTAAACCGATTTCAATGATGTGACACATTTTTTATTGCTGACGACACGGACGCGACGACCGACGCACGCTGACGGCGAGGTTGCGTTGTCTTGCAGAGAGCTGGTCGAATTTTGGATGTAAATTATTGACCAATGACTTGTTTCTTTTGTATTTTTCCTAAGTTCAAGGGTTTAATGGAAATGAAAAGTAATTGCTCTTTGAGTAAGTTTTTGTGAGTAAAAGAAAAAATAAAAATTAAGTTTTAAGAAACGAATTTCTTTTAACAAAGATGACTAATACATATACGTTGGTGTATAGACAGTCCGGAAGAAATATGTTTTTTTCCTCTCCATTAAAACAGTGTCACTTTGACAATTACAAATGTGAAAAAGGTATGTTTGCTTACTTTTTTGCATGAACTGTCACTGTTTTAGGGGTGTTCAAGTGGAGTTTATTAAGAACATAAGTTTAGTATGATACTAGTTAAACATTTTTTTTAAGACTAAGAATATTCTAGTAATGACACAACATTAGGCTGTTTAAAATTTTTCGCCAGTGTTTTTTATCTTCATTTTACTTCTTTTTGGAATCGAGAAATCAAAGTCAAAGTCGTATTATTCAAAAATCGTTCAAAATATGTTTTTTTAACACTTTATATTTTGCTTGTTGTATAGTGAGCTTAGAGCAAGCTGCAACCTACAGGGATATTTTAATGAAAACGTAATATTTCATAACGGTTCTTATTTCGTATTCGCCATTCTTGAAAACTGGGGCCAAATTCCCGCATTAGTGACTGAAGGAGTGAGTGCTATCAGTGATCGAATGAACGAGTAAAACCTATGGGGATGATGGCTCCGTAACGTGAGCGGTAATGCCAAACTCACATAATTCAGTCACGTATTACTCTATAGCTGATGCGGTAATTCGGCCCCTGGTTTGTTAAGTTTGTATCGGTTCTCTTTCGGGGAGACCGTAGAACTGAAATATGAAGGGCTTATTTGCTAATAATACACTTTGTTTAAAATCGTGTTTACTCAACGTGTTCTATCTCTAAAAATCATACATGAATTATGGCAAGTTTCTTATTGCATTTCAGACAATTCATATTTGGAACGCCACAGCTCAAAAACGCGATTTTTTAGGAGGACTAAACCAAGAAACCCACCCCTATTACGTCAAACAAACAATATGGTGTATTATCTTCATTGGAGACATACAAAACTATAAGTTCTAGCAACTGGTTTATGTTATTTACATAAAAAATATACAATCATCAATTGATAGTTGATAAATATTGAAATTTGATGCACTAAAACTTTATGAAACATAACAAAATTGACATAGCTTTATTAACTGAAACCTGGCTTAAAAATGAAAATAACTTCGCGAATCATGATTATGCATGTTATAGACTTGATAGACATTACTCGAAAGGAGGTGGGGTTGCTATTTTAATAAATAAATCCATTAAACATTTTTCCATTCCCGCTGTTAAATTTGATATAATTGAAGCTATAGGTATTGAAATAGTTTTACAGGATTCAACTAGATTAAGTGTCTTTTCTGTATATTTCCCAGGGGGAAATAGTAGCAATGAGAAGAAAACTAAATTTAAAAGAGATATTTTAAAATTATTTAGAAGAAATGATAATTTTTTGATCGGAGGCGATTTAAACTGTAGACATCAGTCGTGGGTATGTCTGAGAGCAAACTGTTGGGGTAATATTTTCCATGATATTATTGCATTCAACAGTTCTCTTACTTTGTTATACAGTCTCGAGCCAACATACATTCCTAAATGCGCGTCCCAAAATCCTACAACGCTTGACATTTTTGTTTCAAATAATGGATATCGTTTTTCGCAGCCAGTCACACTTAATGCTTTAAGTTCTAATCACTTGCCAGTCTGTACTTCCCTTCAGAGTTCTCTAAGCCTAAATAATCCGATTCCTGTCAGTTATAACTATTCCGCTGCAAACTGGTATCGATACAGTTCATATGTTTCTGAAAATGTAAACCAATATACGTCATCGGTTGACTGTATTACTTCGTCTGTACAGATTGATGGCCTCATAGACTCTTTTATGGCAGTAGTAAATAGAGCGGCTGAATTGTCTATTCCTAAGACCCAATCTTTTCATTCAAACCAACTGATTTTGCCTGAATCTATATTAAGATTGATTAGTTTGCGAAATTCGGAAAGAAGAAAATGGATGCGATTAAGACTAGAGATTTTTAAGAATAATGTTAAGATTTTGAACAAAACAATTAAAAATGAAATAGACATTTTCAAAAATAAGAATTGGAATAACCTCCTATCTAGTTTTGATAAGGGATCTATACCTTTTTGGAAGGTTTCAAAAGTAATCAAGAAAAAAAGCTCAATCATTCCGCCTCTACGAGTTAATGACAAAGTTCTTGTTACTCAAGTGGAAAAGGTTACAGCACTGGCTGACACTTTTTCCCAAAATCATACATTATCATGTCATCTCAGTGATATTGTTACTGAAAATATTGTAAATGACAAACTTATTGAGCTCAATTCTTTACCAACTAACGTAAATAGAAACAATTTTTTTAAAAATAGTTCAGTGAAGGAATTAATTAAACAATTAAAATCAAAAAAATCAACTGGGCTTGATGGTATGAGCAATAGATTACTTAAAGCCTTACCTTCAACGGCGATGAAATTCCTAACAATGGTTTTCAATTATTGTTTGATCCTCTCGTATTTCCCTAATGATTGGAAAATAGGAAAAGTTGTAGCTATCTGCAAACCTGGTAAGGCTAAGGATAATCCTAATAGTTACAGGCCTATCAGTTTATTAAGTTCTATAAGTAAATTGTTTGAAAAACTTATTAAACAACGTCTATTAAACCATATAGATGATGCGTGCATATACCCTAATGAGCAGTTTGGTTTTCGAGCTGGCCACTCCACAAGCCATCAAATCTTAAGAATTAAAAATCACGTGAAAAGTAACCTTAAATCTAAATTATCGACTGGTCTAGTACTTTTAGACATCGAAAAGGCCTTCGACACTGTGTGGCACCAGGGGTTAATTTACAAACTTATTATGTTTAATTTTCCGACATATCTGGTTAAATTAGTACGGAGTTTTTTACTAAATAGAAAGTTTGCTGTATATGCAGGTACTGTAAAGTCTTCACTATATGATATAGTAAGTGGTGTTCCACAGGGTTCTGTGCTGGGACCCATACTTTTCAACGTGTATATGTCTGACATCCCATCTTTGGATGTAAACACTAAATTAGCTATGTTTGCAGATGACACAGCCCTTTTTGCCAAATCTTTTAATACGAATTTTATACCCTTTCATTAATCGTAAATCAGGTCTTAGCACGTATAATAAAATTCTGATGTTCAAAACTATTTTCCAGCCTATACTCACATATGGTGCTCCAGTGTGGTTTGACTGTGCTGAGGCCCATCTAAAAAAGTTGCAAAGAGTGCAAAACAAAATATTAAAGTTAATGCTAAACTTGCCATGGCATTTTTCAACAGTTAGGCTTCATGATAAAGCTAATGTTAAGCAAATTAAGCTTGTACTATATAAATTACAAGACAACTTTTATAGAAGATGTTCTTATTCTGATAATGAGCTAATTCTTAATCTCTTGAATTAGATTTATTTTTTTTTATTTATAAATCGCATTTGGGTTTATGTGCAATTTTAGTTTTTAAGTATTATATAAGGGTTTTTTTTCTTGTAGCTTTTCCCTTGAATCTTTGTCAAAATCTTTAAAATTATATATTCATCTTAGTATTAATAATATTGAAGTTGTAAAGAATTTAATTTTCTATATCTCTTAAATAAACAAACACAAATGTAAGAAATATCAAACTGCAATAAATAAATAAATAAATGATGCACTAAAACTCAATTAATTAAAAGCCTGAACAACTATTCTGTGATAATCATCAATTTTCTTGTAAATTACAACGGTCTTCACCATTCTCAAAACGTTTATCAATTAGGTTAATAACAGGCACGTAGCCAAGAGGCTGAATCCCCGCACCCGAAATGTTGAGATGTTTAGGTGGTGCTTAATTTGGTTGCAGGAAAATATTCGCCTCCGAATGGTTGGTAGCCTTACACTTTTTGACTTACAATGAGATGTGTTCTTAAATGCATCACGGGTAAAAAAAAGTCAGTTGTATATACTTTTTCTCAGACATGCGTATTATGTTAAGGACTTTCATTTCGAAATAAAAATTCACTTTTATACGAAACGTGACATTGCTTGACAGATGGGGAACAAACTTTATTTTGAAGAATATTTCGTTACATAAGTCCCTTTTCAAAAAATAAAATCTCATTTTATTTTGGATTTTTAGAGGTTTTTTAATCGATCGACATCGTAGATATCTTTCAATGAAATTTGACAGTTTATTGCTCGACTTATGTGCAACAAACGGTTTTTTGACGTCTGTAGAATATTTCGTTACAAAAAACACCAGAAAGTTCTAAAATTGTTTTCCCGAAACAAAAAAAAAAATCTCAAAAATTTGGATTTTTAGAGGTTTCTTAATCCATAGACATCGTAGCCATTGTACAATGGAATTTGACAGTTGATGGCTTTACAGATAGGGGACAAATTATTATTTGATCGCATATCAAGAATATTTCGTTTCACATGTCAACCGATTGCCCTGAAAATGCATTTTTCCGGAGCAGAAAATAAAATGGAAAAAAATTCGATTGTAGCCATCGTTCAATGAAATTTGACAGTTGATGGCTTGATAGTCTACATTGACCACGTTTGGTGTCGGAATCACTCTCCTTGTTCTGAAAAGAAGAATGAATCCTTCTGAATTCTATTTGAACCAAAAGCGTTGACACATATGGAATTGATATTCACTGGAAATTAACTATGCCTCGTGAAAGCCAAATGCAGTACCTTCGAACACGCCCGAACACATTTCAAAATATAAAACGAATGTTGGTCTCATGTAAATATATAATTTTCATCAATTGGTGAGGAAGTGGTAATATGATTTATAATTAAAGTAATATATTGTATTATATTGTTTCCTCTTTTGTTTCGTTATCCATCATATCGATTATTAAAGTTTGTTAATTTTATGGTTGTCACTGAGTATTGTTTGTGAAAGATGAAAATTTTATTGAATTTTTGAACAACAACAACAACTTAAAGGTCCTACCACCAATTGTTTACGAATTAATTTATAATTCGTTTATTTTGGCTAGAGATACAGCTGTTTGAAGGGGTGCCAAGCCACCTATCATCAGTCTCCTCTTATTAGTGGTGCTGACCTTTAATCCAATTTTATTATGAAAAACTTTCTACATGCCCATCAAAACCCTTGAAATTGTTTAATTCGTAAACAATTGGTGGTAGGACCTTTAAGTTGTTGTTGTTGTTCAAAAATTCAATGAAATTGACGGAATAAAGAATGGTCAAGTCTAATAAACTGACATTCTAGTATGAATAGTGAAAAATTTATTTTGACATCGAATGTCATTAAATTTGGCACGATTACCAACTTAAAAATAATAAAAGAAAAGTAAATACAAAAGTGACTATTAGCGTTTTATTCATAATTCATTACTGCGCTGGCTATAATTTTCACCAAAACGCTATCATTTCAAATCTATAAAAATAAGGATAAATAGGATAGAGATAGTGGTAGGCAGTGAGGAAGAAAGGAACAGATCTTAACTGACGGGTGTTTGGATTCAGACAGATCGTTTGGAGAAGAGTAGGGCAATCAATGACCTCATTTATTAATTGGTGAACAAAAACAATGTCAGCAGTATCACGGCGTAATTTGAGCGGTTAAAGGTTGAAGTCAATCAAAAAGCATGATGTCAATTCGATAACACTCTATGTCTAATGAAGGTATAGATGTATAAATTATTTATTTTATGTTGTTCCATATAAAGCGAAAAATTGCATGTCCTTCTAACATTTTGTTTTGCTACCATGAATTTATATTTGAATTTTCTTAGTGTGGCTTCCATCCTCGGTCGTTTAAAAATGATATTTTCCATACATTTATAAAATAGAATGTTTCTCTTTTTAAAAAAAATAGAAAAACAACTCTTTTTCTTAAAAGAGTTTTTTTTTTGTATTTAAGCTGATATCTATCGTTTGTGTTCTTTGTCGATGTCATTTTCCTTTGGTGGACGTGGACAGTATTTTTTGCATTTGTTGTTTTTTTTTTTGTTTTTTATTATTTTTTTCTTTGTCCTTACAAAGTGGGTACTTGATAGATGAAAGGAGTGTTGAAAAAGGAATCCACTCAGACTTTACGTCCTCTTTTGAAATTGGAAATTTGCAATGAATGGGACTTTTGTGTCTTCTTTCTGAGATGATTTTTGATTTCTTTGTATTTCATTTTTTTTTTTAACAAATCAATAAGGTTTATTTTTTATTAGGTCAGCAAAAAGGAGTGAACATGGGAAAAAATAGCAAAAGATTAGGTATGTATGTACATTATATACATACAGCTCTTTGGTTTATTTAAGAATACAAAAAAAAAAAAAATAACAAATTCCATTTTTTTAAGAAGCGAGAATTAGGTACGTAATTGTTTTAAAGAAATCTAGTGAAATAGAGGCATTACAGGAGGCTTACAATGTCTTTATTTACAACTGTCTTGTTTGATAAAGAATTATTTATCCTTAAGATTGAACAATTTTGCTATAGAATATTTTACCAAATTGTAAGCTTTTCTCAAAGTAATCGGCAATAATCCACCATCAACTATCGTGGCTAGTGTGGTATGGGCCCAAAGTAACAAGACTATCTTTATCATAAACGTCCCGTCTAATTACCAATTAAGGAAGCTTGGGGCTCCATGAAGGTCATCAAATATCAAGATTGTATTTATTGACAGAAATGTTGATACATTTTAGTATCATTCTTATTACTATTTTCAATCATCAATTGATATTTGATAAACATTGAAAATCGATATAAAACAACCCCAATGGGTAGAAGTTTTAATCATTGATGCAGACTGATGTGAATTAACGAAAAATTGATAATTTTTAACGAACTAGCTGGCCCGCCCGGCTTTGCACGGATAGACAAACCTAGGGCCTTATTATGACTCGCGAGTCACATTAATAAATCGGCGAATGTGACTGTTTGGCATTGCTGTTTGCGAATCGCCAAGTTGAAGTTCGCCTTTAATGTCAAAGTGTTGGCAGTTTTGTCTTCAAATGCGAATTTCGAAGTTCGCTATTCGTAATACCACGGAACTGATAATTCGCCAAATCGTTCGACATGAGTAAATTACAATTAAAAATATAAATACAAGTTAAAAGTTCAATTGAGCTCAACTAGATAAATGCGTTTCTTCCAGGTACGATAATTGGGCTCATCAGTTAGATGGCTATCGTAATTTGTAAAAACATGATCCCCTAAGTCCAACCTTTATTACTTTCTCAACACAGAAAAAATATTTGCAATCAAAAACCACTACATATTTTGTTTTTATCCCATTTCACCCTATAAATGCCAATTTTATGAAAAAAAAATCGCTAAGGCCAAAAAACAACCTATCGGATATTTTTTTTTTCATTTTTACCTCATTTCACCCTACAAATACTATAATTTGAAAAAAAAATATCCCTAAAGCTATTGCCTAGGAAAAAACTTTTTAACAAAAAAAGAATTTCCTAAATCTGATAAAAACTGAACTGAACTGAATTTCTTCAATCGGAATTTTTTTCTGCCCCATTTCAACCTACAAATAACAAAATTTGAAAAATAATATCACTTAAGTCGTTTCCTAAGAAAAACCTTTCAAACAAAAAAAGAATTTCTTAAATCGAACAATTATTTTATTTTGACCCTATTGTACCCTACAAACAATAAAAGTTCAAAAGAATATCCCAAAAGCCATTTCCGGTAATTGAATTGCACTGAAAAACTAAATGTGCACCTAGAGCGCCACTTGTTCAGATTTTTCCGAATTTTATTTTTCCTAAACCATCGCCTAGCAATTACAAACAATCTCGCAGAAGGAATAAGTATCCTATTTGGTGCAGCCGTTTTCAAGTTTTAAGCATCCGAACACACCTCGATCCATTTTAATATACATATTATATACATTTTTAAGCAAATTCATTTTTGATGCACCAAATTTCAATATTTTTCAACTATCAATTGATAATTGAAATTCGCAATAAGGGTGTGAATTTGTGAAATTATGAATTGATATTCGATTTGACATTTTGGTTCTTAAGCTGGAATTTTGTCAGTTAGTTGTGCTTTTGCAATTGACTTACTGTCACAACATGATAAATCCTTGAAGACAGCAGTTTTTGAACATGTTCAAATGTGGAAAGACGATTTTTCATATTCCATTGGAATCAAAAAGGAGTGAAACCTTCCAAAAATTCAATCGAAAAAGGCATTCTGAAAATATCGATCAACTGTGAATTGACTGTTAATTGTTAATTGTTAAGTCTGTTTTTATTTAGGAGAGTATATTATGTAGTACATTCATAGTTATATCTGTTTATAAACAAGATTATTAATATACAACAATACATAGGTTAAAAGTTATTTTTTCTTCGATACTGAAAATATACCTAGGTACTAAAAATAAATCAAGAAAAATAAAACCTTTCACAAAAATGTTTCTTTTGTCCTCAAAATTAAGATATTTTGCAGAAAACAAATAATTCTTGGAAAATTTCCTTTCCTTTTGAGGCGAAACAAAAGTAATACAAATAAAATAATTTTAAGAAGCTCGTTTTTATTTCTTTTGTTTTGCGTAGAAACAGTAATATTCTTAGTAAACATCAAATTCCAGTAATCAACAACTACCTAGTAAAATTTTTCTGGTGTGCTATTTTGTGAAGAAAGAATTGTTTTTTTTTTCTGTTCAGGTTAACTAATTATAAGTATTATTTCGATTTTACACACAAAAAACAAAACAACATTTCTTTCTTTTCATTAAAGCTTGTGCTAATTAGAAAAAAATATTCATTCAAGAATAACATAATACGAGTAACGTAGAGAATTTATCTCTTACTTCTAAAGGAACATACAAAAAAAAATAAATAAATCAAGTGAGTCACTTTTAAAAGCAACTAATTTAAAAAAAAAAAATCATATGTAGCTCTTTGCCGTTTGCCAACTTTAGTGCCTGATTACATGGCTCGTTTAACTGAACTCGTGACTACACGATGAGGAAAAATCCTTTCATTTCAATCAACCTTTTCTTATCTCACATCCTTAAAATGCACATATCGGTTTTTCAATAAGAGAGCTACAAAAGTTTTTTTTTTTAAATAAAACAAAAACGGTTTTGGATATCAATAAAATTCTTTATACCTGTGAAAGTACGTTCGATGCCATTATGTATGGATCTCGATTTATTTTGCATGGCCACCACGGGCACGCTTGCAGAAGTCCAGACGCTGAAGCCAATTTTCGACGGTTTTCAAGCATAAATCGGCCGATACTGCTTCAATTTCACGTTCCATATTCGTACGAAGTTCATCAATCGTCGCTGGCTTGTTGGCATAAACCATAGACTTGACGTAGCCCCACTGGAAATAGTCTAACGGCGTCAAATCAAATCAAATAAATTGATTGTGACATTCGCTGTGTGGCTTGTGGCGCCGTCCTGTTGGAACCACATGTCCTCCAAGTCCATATCATCCCATTGGGGCCAAAAATATTCGGTTATCATTGAACGGTAGCGATCCCCATTCACAGTAACGTGCCGGTCTTGATCATCACGGAAGAAGTACGGCCCAATGACGCCGCCGGCCCATAAACCACACCAAACCGTAATTTTTTCGGGATGCAATGATGACTCATGGAGTACGTGTGGATTGCTGCCTGACAAATTCCGCATATTTTGTTTATTGACGAAGCCATTCAACCAGAAATGAGCCTCATCGCTGAAAATGATTTTTCGATGAAAATCCGAATCATTTTCAAGTTGTTGCTCAGCCCAATTCACGAACATACGACGCTTCTGGTGGTCAAGCGGCTTCAGTTCTTGCGTCAATTTAATCTTGTAAGGATGTAGGCCAAATCTTTTCGCAAAATTCGCCACAACGACGTCACAGCAGCAATATTCTCGACACTAAGGGCACTTCTTTGTCTCACTGGCACGGGAACATTTTGTACTGTGCCTGTGGATTCAAGTTTTTCCACTAGACGCTCAATTGTTGATTTGCTAGGACGATTATGACGACCATAAATTGGACGTAGCGCTTTTAACGTTGAGGCCACTGACTCCGAATTTCGGTAGTAAATTTTAATAATTTCGACTCGTTGTTGGCTCGTATATCTTTCCATCATGAAATGGCAAACCTTACTGAAGAGAAATGTCAAAAGAGCGGCAAGAAATATGGCGTCGTTTGTTGTCCCTGTTGCTCTACTTTTGTAGCGTCCCTGTTGAAAAACCCTTTATATCTCACTCACACAATAACAGGCGTTTCATGCTGAATCCGAAAATATTAAATGAAACTGGCGCATCGGTGGAATTTGGGTGGAATCTTCCCAAATTATCTGAATAAATAATTTGTGAAAAATATAAATTAATTGAAGTTTGAAAAACGGACCTCTAGAATGTGATCGTTGATGTGAGGAGAGTAGAAGGATTTTGACGTTTTCTTGCAAGTTTCTATACTTTTGCGAAATTTTCTCACACTTGTCGTTTTGACAGCTTTTACACATTTCACTGAAAAAAGATACATACCAAACAGACCTAATATTAAAAATATAGAATTTATGTATTTTAAACCATGTCTCAATAAGGAATTTAACCAATCTGTCAAAATCAAAAGTTACAGCCATTAGGTACTTTGATGAATATGACATATCTTAAAGAACTGTTTCCTTGTATTGTAATTGATGTTGAATTTTTATAAAAATTTTATAAAAACATACCTCATACAATGCCAGTATTTGATTTAAAAACAACTAAACAAATGTCAGTTTCATCAAAGTGAAGATTTTGAAGGTTCTGAATGAACGGCGGAGAGAAATATATTGCTACGTGGAAACGTCAAACATTTAACGAAAATTTCAATGCAGTTGACATATGTACAACCTAAGAAAATAATTTGAACAAAATTACCTAGTCCTACCTACAAACAACAATTTTAGTACGGTGGGTGTTCACATTTATTGGTGAGAAAGAGATAGCCAAGTGAGGCAAGATTTTTTTTTTAAGTAAGGTGGATTCAGATAGAACAAGGAGATGTCAAAACGAATCCGTTTAAGACGTCAAAATAGATAGGTACAGTACCCCTCCCTCACAGAGACCAATCGGTAAAAATCCCAATACATATTTCTTGTGCGTTAAAGCGTCTTATGTCCATTCTTCTTGAGCGTCATATTCAAGAATTGGCCGGACAAATGATAAGAATAGAATTTTAGCGATATATGGGTCAGAGAATTCTTTTGATTAGCAGCGTTTAATAAAGCCAAGTGTTGTGTTGGCTTCGTTGATAATTTGTCAATGTGGGAGCGAAAATTAAGTTCATTATCACGATAGAAATTGATTACAGGTAGTATTTGACCATTTAAATAGCAGTTTCGGGGAGGAGGAGGAAGACGTTTACGAGAAAACGTTAAGGTGTGGCATTTACTGACGTTGAGCTCAAGTAGGTTTTTTTTTTTTAGCATCAGAGGGAAAAAGTATCAACTTTATTTTGTAAAGAACAAGAATCAGCAGCTGATGCAGCAAATATTGACAAACCACAATCGAGAACATGAGTAATATCGTTGATTGCTAAAATGAATAACAAGGGACCTAGATGGCTACCTTGTTGTACTCGAGAAGATGCGTTAAAAGGAAGGGAAGGTGATGATCTAAAACGCACGATATATTTTTTATTGGTCAAATATGAATTCAACAATAAAATGAAAATAGTGGGGAAACCCATGATTTTTAGTTTGAAGATAAAAGCCTTGCTAAAGTCTGTAGCAATAACATCGACTTTATCTCCCTGACAATAATAAAGTCAGTGATGTATAGTTTTTAAATTGGATTTGGGGTCCTCTTGTTTTATTTCGCATATGGTTCGTGGTGTCCTTTAGCTCCTCCAAAGAATCTCTGAAGGATGTCATTCCTTTGCCTATTTTACGGTTCCATTTTGCATATTTTTATTTTTGTAGGCCAACAAATTCTCATATCTTGATATATAATGACAGCGCTAGGTAGTTTTAAATGTAACCTAGACCGCACGATAGGTATTATACATACCAGTTAGAAGGACGGGAAATATTCTTGGATAACTTAAGTGCTTTACTTAAATTCTCTTTTATTTTAAAAGTCTCAAGATCAAATTCTACGTTCAAAAATCTTTGTGAAACCAACCAAGCAAATTCATATTTCAAGAAAACTTCACCCCCATTATGTTCATTATGTAGGTACATACATCGAAAGAGAAATGGACAGTAATAGTAATTAATGAAGGCAAAAGAGGGAGGTAAAACTCTTTTAAACAAAATAAACATAATAATCTCTTAATAATGCACAATCCTTCTACCGCACCCAATCAAAAATAGTTATTCCTGTGCTGAAAATATGACTTCGTCGAAACTTTATTAAATGCTCAATTTAAAAGAAGCTAATAAAGTAGGTATATTTCTCTGCGATGTGCCATCTTATACTATGTATGTACATATATACGGGTGCACTTGAACATTTTCATTTTTCCCCTTACCTACCTACCTAACTATATACCTTGGCTATAAAACTTTCGATAAACTGTATAATTACACTAGAATTTCAAGTGGATATAGATAAAGTAAGTAGGTATACCATTAACCGAAAAGTCAGAAAACTTTTACCTATCCGCACCGCATCGCATCGCATTTCGCACACTTTACTATATACCTATTCACTGCTCCACTGCCTAACAACTTAAACAAACAATGAACTTAAAATACACCCTGTGAACGATTTCAAAAATGAATGAAATAAGAAAAAGAAGAAGAAGACAACCATCGGGTTTAAGGATGAAGAAACATCAAGAATGGAAGGAAAATGAAAAGTCGCAACGCCTTCTTCTATCTATTTAAATAAGAAGGACGTCAAAATCCGCGGCGAATCTCAACGTCTTATGGGATTGTTAAGACTTCTTGGGAGTGCGTCTCATCGTACTGTACCTAACTACTGCAGGCGCAAAAGTCCGGATTGGAAGATGAACTACTTCAAGTGTTAACTCTACTTGTGTGCTATAAATAAGTCACGTCCTTCGACGAAAAATTACCCACACTTTGGGAATATCTTGCCATTGTTGTGCGGTGTTGAAAAGTTTTGCCCCATCATTTCAAGCAACTCAAATGGAAAGAAAGTTTTTTTTCTGTTATTGCTTAAGACTGCAGTTGATGCACATTTATTGAAGAAGTAGGTAGATGTTTCTACCAACCTCCCAACCTACCTACCTTTCTATAGTGAAGGAGCCCTTAAAATGGGCCAAAACTTCTCGATACATCTTATTTCTATACACATAACCACCCAAAGCAAGTTTTACGAGAAATTCTCGTGTGTTCCTTCTCTGGTCTCGTTTTTTTTAGTCAAACAACCTCTCTAATCAGCAGCAGCAACAGCAGCAGCAGCAGCAGCAGAGTTAGGTCTACACTAGAGTTTTTGTATTGCACCACTCAAAAGCAATTATACGCAGGATAAATCTCTGAGATTTCTTCTCGGGCGTCTTGAACAGACACTCCTGCCAAGAAGAAATAATATTCGTACAGTAATATGCGAGAAAAAAATTCGTCCTCTTTCTGCACCAAAAATAAAAAAAAAAAAGAAAAACAGACAATGTAACGGTAAAAATAGAGAATGAAGAAAAATAAATATAAGTATACGAAGATTCTTTGTATGCTTAAGGGAGGGTGGGGGGTTTGGTAATAGAAGAAGGACCCGGATTCCGGAACGAAATTGTCTTTGAAAAATTTACAATTGTTATATTGTTGTTGTGCCACGCCAGTCACCTATGCAAGTCACTTCTGCTGCTGCTACTACTAACGCCTATCGAAACGCCCCCTCGACATATACGCCTTAATGTCACAATTCTTGCCCCGGATGTTGTTCAATCTTATTACCACTCCCCAAGAGCATAACCTACTCAAACCGTAACAACCGGCCAATATAATACCACATGGTTCCATTAGTTCGTTCCTTTTTTTTTTTTTTTTTGCTGTAGAATTTCTCTATCAGAAGGACGAGGGTTGATGACGCCACTCTTAGGGGTTAATGGTGGTGGTTATGGTTCCATGGAGCATTTCGGTTTCTTGTAACCATTCCAAGCGAGGATGAGCACAAACATATAAATCTACGTGAGTATTCCTTTCGTTGACTAAATGGCAATGTTGCAGCAGGAGCAGCAGCAGTAGCTCTACGCTAGTCTTTTATTCTTGTCTATAGAAACCTGACCCCCCCACCCCCCCAACCGCCCTCACTCCTCTTCCAACCGCTTAGTGCTTTCCGAATTGTAACTTCAGTTTTATAATACCTACCTCGAACCAGAGCCTCGGGTTTGACTTTTTGGCAAACAAACTGGTGCATTGCGACGAACGCTACAATTTTCCGAATCAAAAGATCGGAATGAAAGAATATGATGTTTTTTTTTCTGTTCGTCCATTCTGAATCGTCCTGAATCTATTTTTCTACAAAGAGATATGGAATAAAAACAGATAGTGTATTCTAGGCGGCATTATTGTTTGTAGGAAAAAGAGAAATTTAAATGTAACCACACACTCTGTTGGGATAGATTGATAGGAATTTTTGTTTTTTTTTTTATCTTTGGAAACAAAGTGCCTGCTACCTACAACTGTACCTAGTGCCGCTACATCAACCTTTTCGGGGACACACCCTGTGCCTGCCTGATGTATGACAGAAAAATATAAGAATTTTGTGCAAATATTGACGCGGACAAGTGAGGGCGTTTGAACATCAATTTCTTTCTTCGCCATTCCCATCCCGAACTCTACAAAAAGTCATTTCGAATAAATTTCTCATAAATACAGCCCGTGTCGTCGCTGCCGCTTCGACCATGCGGAAGAGGATATAGGGAATAACATCTTTGAAAAGTTTCTTCCTTTGAGATTGGGTATACCTTCTTTTGGAGATTTCTTTTCCACGATATATGGCGGGAGATTTGAAAACAAGGTATCTATAATAAAGTAAATAGTAAATCAGCATTCCTTTGACATTAATTACACTTTAGTCCATAAGCACACGCATTCTTCTATATCTAAAGTGGCTGCTTTTTTTGAAACTCAGAAGAGCGTTATTTATTGACACTTTCATGGGAGATTAATAGACTTCCTATCGATTTTTGAGTGTTGCGGATTTGAGGGCTATTGATGGTTGATTTGATTTTAATTGATGATGATGATGCAGATGTAAAGGTACTTATTTGAGGTAAGAGCATGACTGAGTCTAGAAGATGAAGCCAATAACAAAGAAAACAAAAACTTCTTTAGAAGATCAAAAAGTTTGAAATTATAATATTCAAAAAGAAAATGTTAATCAGGGAAAAATAAAGATATTGATGAAAATTAATATAGGGGCTAAGTTTTGTGTAAAAAAATTGATTCCAATCAAGCTTATTCTTGATGGAATGATTGATCCAAAATACGTTATTTTTGTCATATCGTTTTTTTTAGGTTTTTAGTGAAAAGTTTAAATAATGGGGACGTTTTTTCAAGAAAATTGCCTTATTAAAGAGTTATTATCCTGTATAATTCGTTAATGACTTAAAGCGGGGCTTTTAAGTAAACCTTTTTCCTTCTTGGTATTCCGAAATATGCTTTTGACAGCCACACTTGAAGTCTTCTTGGAGGATAGGAAAGCAATTACATCTTATACCATATCTCTCTGTTCTCAGCTCGATACCTTTGCTGTGAGCGCCCGATGACAAATTCTGCGACTCAGCGTCCGTCAAAGCAGTTGATATCCAAGTTTCCAATCGAAGCACTACTTTACTGTTTTCATATGCCTTTCTCAATGTATAGCCAATTCTGCACATCTCTCTGTCTCTATATCTCTCTTTATCTCTCTCTATCTATCTCTATCGATCTCTATCTATCTTTTTCTCCCTATCTCTCTATATCTCTATAGAGCGCTTCCAAGATTTGTCTTTGCCTTTTCTCTTTCTAATTTGACATTTAAAAAAACTAAAACGAAATAGTGCCTGGTTGGAAAATATTTGCATGCTCGCCTTCGTGCGTTTGACATTTGGTTTTGATTTTCAACTAGGGAGTGCTGTCAGATTGTTGTTTTTTTTTTTACAAATTTGACACTGACACTTCTGACATTTGGTGGAAGAGGTCTATCACTCTCTATCTATTTCTCTCTCTCTCTCTCTCTATCTATAACTCTATCCCTCTCTATCTATTTCTCCTTTAGGATCTCTTGTTCTCTCTCACTCGCTCTTGTTCTCTCGCTCTAATGGGTCTTTATGATTTTTTTACGTTTTCACTGGAGACGGAATGAAGTGATATCGCAAATCAAGGAACAAGTGTTTTCATCTTAAATTTCACAATTTCATTTAGCACCTCATTCAGTTTTGAATTGGCCGTAAATCGCCTGTTTTCATCTAAAATTTGACAGATTCATTTAACACCTCATTCAGTTTTGAATTAGCTGTAATTTTTTTGTTTTTATTGGGATAATTTAGAATTTCTGAGAACTCAGAAATATAAAATGGCCTATTGTTTTCTCTTTCTGTTTTTCAAACATCGTGTTTTGACATTTCCATACCCTGCTCTTAAATGATTTCCAATTGGGTGTCTTCGTTATGTTATCACTTCTTTTTGTATTATGTTCCATAATTCAAAATTGTTCCAAGATATTAATCGCATCTCATTTTTAACTATTTGGAGCGATTTATTCCTGTTAGGGAACGGGACGTTTTTTCACCAAGACACTCCTAAATTAAATATTACCAGTATGTTACAAAATTTACCTAGAACCCAGAACTAATTTTTCCGAAGCCTTTTGATGTCTTGAATTGATGTCTTGAATTTCAAAATGAACGTCAAACAAAACTGAAATGGTCTAGTACAAAATCTCTCTTCACAATCGTTCTCTGTGTTAAAAATGTTCAGTTGGCAACCATATAACATCATAATTTCCATCTATTTTTAATAATCTTATTATTTTTTTTTTAATTTCAGTTGTTTGATTAAACTTGGCGAATCAATTCGATACTAAATTTTGCCAACAAATGATGGATGCTAAGCGTTCGTGTTAATGATCATATTGAATAAACAATGGAAGGTTGATAATGATGATTTGGAACTATGGAAGCAACTACATTTATATAACAAGCTATAAAATATGAAATATACTCTGTTAGCAAATTCATTGCAGTTTTATAATTTTTTCTTTTTTATTTCAGGGCACCACGTGATGGATGAACTTATCTATGAGCTAACTTAGTGCAAATACTGATAATAATTATGTTCTATACAATTGAACGATATACATATATGTACATATACATACCTCAACCTGTGCTAATTCTTAAATTTAAATTTGACTGCCTGACAAGCGAAACTGAAATCGTTTTTTGTTGTCAGGTGCTTTTTAATGCGGTTATCACCAGGGGATGGAAATTGGCAGTGTCAGGGCGTTATGAAATATGATGACGATAACCGCAGTAACTTCGCGACGAATTCTAGACTTTAAGTGAACTTCGATTTATTGGATTGGTGCGACCGGATGATGGTTCTCCGCGACCGTTTATTTCACTGGTCGGTGGGACTTTCGTCCGTTTGCAACGCCATTTTTCAACAATATTTTATTACTAAGGAATTTAATTTACATAAGTTAACAACATCTAAATAAAGTTATGAAATAAAAACGTTTGGTTTAATTTAAAATTTTAAAGTAAGTATACATTGTTTATATTTGTATATTTAATAAAAATTAACAAACTTCAAGCACATCAACAAGATTTTGTCTATTAGTTTATATATGCCCGATATGCAATGAAAAATATAAAACATGTGTGAGTAACTGGAACTCAAGCGAACCGTTTAGTAATGTATTACACGTTACGTGCTACACGTAACATGATACACGGAACGTATTACACGTAAGGCTCATGTTTTTATTTTGCCCAGCTCCCGCGCAAGCCGGCATAGATGTGTACACACCAAAAACTTATTAACAACAAATATTTTTGCTATCCTGAACTACTTTCTACTTCTTCTCATTATACAATGGTGAAGGTATATTTGTTTGGAAGGCATGTCTGTTTAGAAGTTTGTCCTTAAAGCTCGCTCAAACGTCTGGACGGATTCTAGTGAAATTTGACATACATAGATTAGGTTGTGGAATAGGTTATATGATATTTTTTATAACGCAAACCAGGCCCAGAGAAACGGGCGGGTACAGTTAGTATTTGAATAAAACCTGTTTGTAATAACGGGTGATTTTTAAGCTGGTTTGGTTTTGGCAACACTGGTTTTGACAGCTGACGTGTGTTTAGTACCTTGTGTCACTGTCAAACAGCTTCAGTTTGGTTTGCAATTTAACCATGGATCGTCTTACAAATGAACAACGCTTGCAAATTATTGAATTTTACTATCAAAATTCGTGCTCGGTTCGAAATGTTCATCGCGCGCTGCTTGTGTTCAGCGATGAGGCTCATTTTTGGTTGAATGGGTACGTAAATAAGCAAAATTGCCGCATTTGGAGTGAAGATCAGCCAGAAGCATTGCAACAGCTACCAATGCATCCCGAAAAAGCCACTGTTTGGTGCGGTTTATGGGCCGGCGGCATTATTGGGCCTATTTCTTCAAAGATGATGCGAATCGCAGCGTTACTGTCAATGGTGAACGCTACCGAGCGATGATAACAAACTTTTTTTTGCCCGAAATGGAAGTTCTTGACTTGCATGATATGTGGTTTCAACAAGACGGTGCCACATGCCACACAGCACGCGAAACAATGGCGCAATTGCAAGGCGAGTTTGGTGAACAGTTAATTTCACGTTTCGGGCCGGTCAATTGGCCGCCTAGATCGTGCGATTTGACACCATTAGATTATTTTTTGTGGGGGTATGTCAAGGCTAATGTCTATAGGGACAAGCCCGCTTCGATTGACGCACTGGAAGCCAACATCCATGCATTCATTCGTGAGATACCGGCCGATATGTGTGAAAGAGTATGCCAAAATTGGACTCAGCGGATGGGCTACCTGAGACGCAGCCGCGGTCAACATTTGCATGAAATCATCTTTAAACATTAAATTGCAAGGTTCAAACTATCGATTCAAATAAATATTTCATTCATTTTTCGAATTTTTTGTTTTTTTTTTTTAAAAAAGTTCTAAACCTCTTAAAAAACCACCCTTTATAAGCCTCCATATGACTCGCTACTCGCAAGAATAGTCAGACGTTAGACATTTCAAAAATAAAAACACCGATTTTGTTTAAAGTAACCAAGAATGACAGATTTACATTGACTGATTTTGACAGGTAATGGCGAACTATCGCAAGAGTTACAGATCTTCATTTCAATTTACCAAATTTTGACATTTCAGGTGAATGTTATCTAGGCGAGTCACGAACAGTATCACCAAATAGTCACAATCACCAAATTTGTATTGCGAGTAGCGAATTATAATAGGCCCTATAAAAAGTAAAGGCAGTTCAAAATCTTAAACATTTTTATTAATGTCGATTTTAAAATAAAAGATGGCTGGAAAAGTTAATTTTGTAGCAACAACATACATACGTATGTATATACTGTACAACATATCGCTTATTAAATTAAGAAGATCGTCATAACTCAAAATATTATGGAGTAAAATCAGTTACGCTTTACTTTTGTAAAACATTATAATTAGATACCTAGGAAAGTGACTCTAGGTCTAGACAGGCCAAATTAAACAGTTTTTGGTACTGTTTATGCGGCCCCGCAGGGCCAGGGCCCTCAGCCGGTGGGCTTACTTCAGGCACCCAGAGTTATTTTTTTTAAGACGCGCGAAGCGCGTTAACGAACATCCACTTTTAATGGCGAAAAACTGGATTTTAACTGTTATAAATTGGCATGTATCTAGTCTCGTCGTTTATTATAACGTGCCTAGTGAGTAAAATCATTTTCGCTTTACTTTTGTAAAACATTATAATTAGATATCTATATAGGAAAGTGACTCTAGGTCTAGACATGCCAATTATAACAGTTTTTGCCCTCCACCGGTGGGCAAACTTCGGGCAACGAGTTTTTTTCGCAAGTTGCGCGAAGTGCGGTAAAGCACGCCTACTTTGAATGGCGATAAACTGTTATAACTGTTCTAAATTGGGATTTCTCTAGTCTCCATCTATGTACATAAAATGTATTTAAAAAGGACTTTATGTAATTAACCTATTATAAATCTTTCTTTGGTTTATAAAAGTACTGGTTATGCGGCCCCGCAGGGCCAGGGCCCTCCGCCGATGGGCATACTTCAGACACTCAGAGTTTTTTTTTCAAGTCGCGCGAAGCGCGTCAACGTACGCCCACTTTTAATGGCGGAATACTGTTATAACTGTTATAAATTGTCATTTCTCGTCCTCTTTCTTTACCCAAAATCACGACATTTTTATAAGTTTTTCGAATTCCGCCTACTTCCACGCCCACTTTTCTTATATCTCAGATTTCTCTTTCTAAAATTTTGTAAATAATGTCTCTTGAACATGAATCATGCCATGTTTTTTTAGACTCCGCCTATTGCCACCCCCGCACTTTTATTATATTTGAGTATTATCCGTATAAACAACTTTTTTTTTGAAAGTTGAAGTTTTGCAGCTTGACAAATGTCCAATAGGTGGCACTGGGAAGCGTGGTAGGGATCAACAAGTTAGTCTATATTTCTTGGTAGTTCTTATTATTGATTTTTCAAAATGTTTTTACAATTAAATAAAACGTTTTTAACCATACAGAATAAGCGAATAATTTCGATCGAATCAAAAAATACTGCTTAGAAAATGCAGGAATGACTCACATGTTCACATGTACCAACTTGTCCTTATGGTCCAAGCCATCAAAATGTTTAACTATTTAAGGCATAAAATATTAATTTGAGGATGATTTTTCTTTATTCTTATTTTTGAAATTAGTAAAATTTTAATTTAAAAAAAATTAACAAATCGAATGAGACATAAGCGAGAAAAACGACAGTAAAAATATTGTCAAATAATATTCTCAACATTATAACATGTTATAGAGACTTACCAATAACTAAATTTACAGATTACCTACATATCTTATGTTCGGTTTCACAAATATTTAACAGGCTTTAAAATTTTTAAATGACGTATTTTGTATGGAAAAAACGTCATTTTAAGATTTAAAAGCCCTCAGACATCCTTGCCTTTAACGCATTAGACATCTAAATAATGAAGTGTCAGCATAAAGCAATGATTCCAACGGCCCATAAAGTGCCCCAAACGGTGACTTTTTCTGGAAGTAATGGTGTTTCGACAGTGGCTTGTGGCCTATCATGGCTCAAAATGAGGCATTTCTGTTTATTTATTGACATAATTGACGTAGCAATTTAAATACAATTGTGCCTTATTATAAGCACCATAAAATGCACGTAATGCCCGATGAGTTTTTCAAAATGAATTTGAACGATTTGCAAACGTTGCTCTGTCGTGAGTCTATTCTTGATTATTTGCCCAACCGCAAACTAACCTCAAAATAGCCGATAACTGTCAATTCGGCAGTTACAGAAAACAGTGTTGCCAATTTGAAGTCTTCCGCTTGTTTTTTTCCAATTTGAGTATTTCTATGCGAAGATACGAAATATCAGCAAGCAACGATATTTTTTTTTAGAATAATTTTTGAGTACATAATTGATTTTTAAATTCGACCCATTCGGGTCAAGGAAAGTTTATTTATACTCATGATCAGCATGTGCAGTGTGCACTATAGGATGGTCTCTGATAATTTTTTTTAAAGGGAATAGTCCATTTCAGGCCCAGAGTGTACACGAACAAGTTGGGTATCAAATGAACGGTCACGTGAATTCCGATACAAAAGTAAAATATTTTCAAAATCGTTCATGGGAAAGTCAAGATATTTGGGCTTGAAGTTGCCGATTGCAAAATAAGGATTTCGGATTTTGCTCCATTTAATTGTCCATAACGGGCGAAATAATTGACGTAGAAAATTATTGGTGTCAAAAAGGTATTTTTTTGTCTTTGAAATAGTAACAAAGTTATTTTGATATGTTTAACACATTTTGAGATATTGAGTTTTAACTTCTAAAAGAGCCTCTTTTTTTGCGCGGGCTTTGCCACAACGATATTTCAAAAAATTCAGTGATGCTATATACTTTTTTAGCTTTAGTGAAAAGCTTATTTTATTACCTTTAATTTAATATAAAATGAAGTGTACTTAATTAAATAAATACCTTATTGTTAACAAAACATTCCTCAAAAGGAACTCAATTATGCTTGAGGTAGCATAAATAATGTATATTTCCCACGAAAATATACCTACATATATACCTATATTATAATCTTACAAGTTGCATTAGCAGATGTATAATGTATTACATTAAATTAAATCTGTTAATTTAATGAAAATATAGTCATACACCCCTATTGCGATTTGCGATTGTTGATTGATAGTTGATAAATATTGATATTTTGGGTTTTTAAACTCAATTTACTGAAAATGTGATCAACTATTCATTGATATTTGTCAATTTTCTTATAATTCACAACGGTCTGCAATATTCCCAATCACCAAAACTTTTTTCGGTTGGGTGGTTTAATATCGAATTTCAATATTTATCAACTATCAATCAACAATCGCAAATAGCAATAGGGGTGATAATTATATAGAAAGCACTACAAATTTTTTTTCTACTCGTATTGCTTTGCTACCAGTCATTTTTACCAGAAGACCGAGACCTAGCTGAAGACAACAGACCAGAGGATTAACAGTGACCCTGGACAGAAAGCTGAGAACCGCAAACCGATCCAGATTAAAACAAAATATTGTTAAGCAAATTAGTTTTAAAGAAAATAAAGGAAGAACCTAATTTAAGCTGAAGTTTCAAAGTACTTTCTTAAGCTCGAACCTTTGACACACCGCTGAGTAGTTTAAACTGGCTGGAAACTCCAAAGTACTGTTACAAATGTTTGGGAAATTAAGCTATTGAAGAAGTTGGCCTTACGCCCCGTCGGGCGACCTCACTTGAACTCTCATCAGTAGTTGACTATATATTTATATAGTGAGGATATTTTACTTGCGATATACATATTTATGTATAGTTTAGGTACGTACATATGAATATGTACTAAAGGTCAAGTAAATAAATACAGGGTGGATCAAGTAAGACCTACCTCCCTATGTAAATGTTAACAGCTCATAAGTAGTCTAAACCTTATTCTGGATCAACAAGATTGAGCTTTCGAAACTGGAATTTTTTTTAAAGTACAGGTGCAGATCTTTCTTTAAAATCGTGCCACGCGGGATAACCAACTGTGTTGAACGTCGTCGTCTAGATCTTTCAGGACCACCTGCAAAACTTTCATGAACGGCCTGGATGTTTTCGGCCCATCGACTATAACGAGGTCTGCCCGTACTTCTCACATATCGCTTTGGTCACCAAACTCAAATTGTTGCAGCTATTGGAACATTTTGAACACCATAAAATGTGTAAATTTGTGAAAATTATTGACCGGCCATTTTCCAAAAATAATAATTCGACAATTTTTGTTCGCTGACCGATCGTATAGTATTTTATGGTTAAATCTTAGAATCTGTATGTCTAAAACATAATAAAAAATAAAAATTTCTATCAATAAAAAGTTATTATTTGTTTGCCCACTTTGTGTATGCATAATTATTACACAATGCAATCTTTGAAATGTCAAGAAACTTTAACCACAAGAGCAAGTTCGTGCGATCCATTTTTGCATTTTATTTTTTTAGGCTTAGATCATCTAACCAAGATTTCATTGAAATCCAATGTCAACTACATACAGCCATGGCCAAAATAATAGCAACACTTCTTACTTTTAAGTAATACTCTATGTTGCACTTTAGATAGGTGGATGAGTGAAAAAATGTCTGCATTATACCAACGGTAATTATATCATCAATCTATTCTACGTATAATCTTCCGAGTAAACAAAAGGCATTAGTCATATTCTGCACTAAGTTGATTGCAACTACAAAATTAGCTGGCCAAAAAAATAGCAACATATTAAAAAAATCTTACAAAAGTTAGCTTGTTGATTGAAAAAGACAAAATTTTGGTGAGATTTTAGTCTTAGAATAGTTTTGAAATTTTTAGTAGTTTTTTTTTTTTTAAATTACACTTCGCAATGGTTAGTGCGAAACACTGAACTGAAGATCAACGTGAAGCCATTTTATCCATGCATAACAGGGGAGAATCTATTAGAAAAATAGAAAACATTAATTGGAAGCTCTGCAAGATTAGTGTTTAATGCTATAAACCCCAGAAAAACCAAAGAAACCAGAGGGCGCTAATCTAAAATGACTGGAAGAGATAGAGTCACTTTGGTAAGAAAAGCTAAGGTGAATCCTTTCATAAAGATCTGCAGCGCGAAATAGAAACGCAAATCAGTGCCAGAACTATTCGTCGTATCGTAAAGGATGTTGATCTTCACGCCTTACAACCATTGAAGGTACCATTGCTAAAAAAAATACGTACCCAGAAGCGGATTTGTTTTTCAAAAATTTACCATTTAAAAAAGATCCCCTTAAGGCCAAGAAACAGTGGAGGAATGTACTTGGAATGATGAAACTTAAGTAAATTTATTCGGAATAGATGGTAAAGAGTTTGCCCACCACCCAAAGTGTGAGACCTGCAATCCGAGGTACACAAAACCAACCGAAGGCATGGAGGTGGCAGCATAATGCTATGGGGTTGTTTTTCTTGGTGGGGCGTTGGTCCAATATTTGTTATAGATGGTGTAATGACAACGGTGTCGTATGTGGACATACTGCAGAATGTTATGCTGCCGTGGGACAATAAATATAAGCCATTTAAATCGCGTTTTCAACAAGACAACAACCCCCAAGCACAGGACAAAGTCAACAAAGCTCTGGTTTCAACGAAACGAAATGGCCGTTATTGAGTGGCCTCCGCAATCTTCGGACCTTAATCCTATTGACAACCTCTGAAATGAGCTAAAAATTGTTATTAGTAAACAAAACCCTTCCAACAAAGCCGATTTCTGGTGAATTGTCCAAAAAATATCGTATTCGATCCCCCAGGAAAAGTTCCAGAAGTTGGTAGGCTCTTTGCCGAATCAAAAACATGCAGTTTTAAAAAATACAAGTTTTTTTAACTAAATATTAAATTTTTTCTGCTAACAAATAAAAAAAAGTGATATTGGTTATCAGAAATTCTTGTTTTTTGTTAAATAAATCAAGTGTTGCTATTTTTATGACCAGCTTGTGAGAAAGATTACTGCAGACGGACTTGGAAATTTTGCAAACCCCTTTAAGTTTTCAAAAAATTTTACATAAACAAAATTAACAAAGTACTTACCACAAATATACAACATAAACATTTTTGAATATTTGCCTAATATAAGTACTACATAAAATATTAATAACAATTAGGGAGTGTTGCTATTATTTTGGCCATGGCTGTACATATACATGTAAATATGTATGGATGTTTGTTGGTATGTACATTGTACATATACAATGTACAATTGTACATACATACATATGTATATCAACAAAAATTAAAATTCCTAATCCTTAAAGCTGGAAAAATTTGGCCAAGGAGAGGCACAATAATTAAAGGATTTTTTATAAAAATCTGTTAAACCGTTCTTTAAAAAATTAGATTTTCTTTCACTGGAAAAATATTGAACGAGAGATTAAAAGCTACAGCTGTAATTTAAGACATGCTTACAAAATTTAAAGGATTACAAGACAAGCTTTAAGGTGCCAGTTACATATATCTAGCTACATAAATATAATTGAAAACTTTGGTACAAAGATGAAGCTTCTTAGTGAAATAATTTGTCTAGCCTGGGCAAAACGCATTTGGACTAGGACAAAAAGTCGGAAAAGACATTCAATCTAATAGATTTCAACTGTTTTCGTTTCTCTTCTCCTTCGTAAGAAATATAACTTTCTTAAAACACAACTTTTACTATTTCATTTATATCAATCTTTTTCAATGATTAGCTGATTTTCGATTCCACAAAGTGGAATACAATCGTCCGCTTCGGGTAGGTTATCCAAGGGATAACAACAACACAAACTTTATCAGATAGCTTTTCAGTTTCTTACAATGATCAATTCAAACCTCAAAGCTGTTTTTTGTTTTGAATGGATAAGCAAACAAGAAAAATCCGTAATGGTTCACTGATTTGTTTGTCAATTATCACTTTATCTGGCTCCTAGCGATAGTATAACTATAGCCATGGCTATTCCGCAAATAGTTCCTTACAAAAAAGTTCAAATGAGAGTGCAGTTGGTCGATTAGGTCCTTATACAGATGTGACAAAAGCTGGAGCATGTGGGTTAGGAGACCGTATGGAAAGTTAAGGCGGGAGGGCAATTTTCTGGAAAAAATTGCAACGACAAAGCCAGTCTTTAATTTCATAGTTGGATTCCAAGCGCTTTAAGAAAACTTCTTTTTTCATAATGTATAAGTATAATTATCCAAAACATACCTCCATACATTTTATCGCAGCCATAAGTCCATAGCGGGAAGTACCAAAATATTTTACTGACAAGCTGACAAATCGATAGTGAACTTACAAGCCCGGCTGCACATATGAGTATTACCGTTAAAATCTGATCATAGGTTCACAACAACAAGTTTGACATTTTAAAAATCGTTGGAATAATATAAAAATATAAAAAAATTCTTATTTTATTTAAATATGTTTTATTTATATCAACAACTCAAAATTCAACAATACAAAATTTCATTGTAATCAGTTCAGCTCTTATTGAGAAAGTTGAAAAAAGAAAAACGTTTCTATATTTGCTGAGAGAAATAATTTTATCAAAATTATTGGAGCTGTTGAGGAGTACCTAATTGTAAAAACTCTGCGATTTTCTGTAAATACAATAATAATAAAGATTGCAATATTAATCATGTGTTATTCAAATATACACAAAAAATACATGCAATTTGAAATTTCCTCCGAGGTCATTCTTTACAGAATGAAAGTTTGTCAGAGAAAAACACTTAGAACTTCCAATCAATTAGGCACATTTTTGCAACGTATTCCACATTTCGTCATAATAAATACTTGAGACTAATAAATAGGTAATTTAAATGTGATCGCAGATCAAAATACATCCGCCCCTCCACCCTCGTTTCTGCTTAGATGCACAGCAACGAACAGAGTATATTTTAGAGTCGAAGATCTCCGACGACCGAATGTCTTCATTAAGGCAAGTTTCTGAATTTACAATGAGGTCATAATCACAAGAGATGACATATTTACAGAGTCTCTTTGTAAAGTGCGTCTCATCTTAGCCGTTAGGATTCGACAGAAAATTATACACTATTTTTTTTTTTTAATAACTTTTTTGTATAAGATCTAAGATGCCGTTAGTTCGAGTCGTAAACTTTGGTTAAGAGTAGTTCAACCTATCTGGTTTTATTTATTTTTTTTTGTTTAAAGCTCTACTGATTTTATTTTATTTCTTAAGTTTAGTTTATTGTTCAATTCTTTTTCTAATTGTATACGTTAGTCAATACATACAAACTTAAATTTTGCCTTCTTGAAATTTGAAAATTAAAAAAAAAACAAGCTCCAAGGATTTTGAGTTTAGTCCCTAAATCCACATTAATTGGAAAAATCAGACGATGGATATAACGTCTATTTTATGACCACATACACTGGAACCAGCTAATTGTCACAAATGAAATCACCATAATTCTGGCGATGATGTTTTCTTGATTCTGTACATCACAACACTAATTAATTTTACATGAAACTCATGATCAAATTGAAGAAACTCCCGCTAACAAACACAAAGAAGTAGACGGCTTTCTTTATAGAATTGCTTGTGTTGCGTAACGAGGTTATTGGCCTAATCCAACCCAACGAACGAGAGATTCGAAAAGAAATATTCTATTGCATGATTATATTTTCATTTCTTTAATAATTTATTAAGTTTTGCATTGCTATTTTATTTTCGGTATTTATGTTGGACCTCCACAATTGATGTATTCCATTTCAGCAGCACTGATTGGTTTCCTCCAGTATCTTGGTGGCAATTCCCAATCTTCGATGGTTGGGCCTCTCGATTGGGCAGCCTAAAACAATTAACTAATCAGCTCATATTCTACTATTCATCTTACACTGATTTGTAAGTGACAAAAATAGGAATGTTATTTAACAAATAAGGAGACATTACCGAGGGTTTTGTGAGTTTTGTACTACTTGCCGATGGACCTGCAGCTTCCGAGGATCCGGGACCCTTTTGACCAGGTAATCCTAATCCACCTTTGCGGAATTTAATCAAAGGAATACGTCTTGTTGTTAATTTGACTAGTGTAAGGAAAACCATTTTATTTTTTGTATTTTATTGAGATTTCCTTTTCACTCATAAACTTTGCCCGAAGAATAAAAAAAATAATCTGAATTTGAAGTCTTGTCAAAAGTTGAAATGTCAAATGCAGACAGCTGGATGAGTTTCTTGTAGATAAGCTACTGAGCACGTTGGAAATAAAATTTGAAAAGTCATACCAGACTTCTTTAATTATATAAATAAATAGAAATAGAAAGTACAGGAAAGCCAAAAAATCCCCTCAAATCGTTGACTGGCGAGATTTCGAAGCAGGACTATTCAGTGCCGATTTTTCACCGTTGGACACTTCACGACCAGATTTTCACCATCAGCCTTTTAGTGTTTGGAATTTTCGTTACCGCGATTCCGCCACTGGGTAGTTCGCTGTCGTTCTTTCAAGACTAGACTTTTTTACACTGCCTGCGGACAGGTAATGTAGTGCTTATTATTTATTACAGCCATTGTTTGAAAGAAAAATGTGGTTAATCACAATAGAATACAGATTTGCTAGTAATAACCGTGTTTTTTGACAACTTTTGCATGGTGCAACATTTTAGAACATTTTTTTCATTGCAATGTAAAGTGAAACCTTGCTAAACAAGCGAATTCTGTATGTTTCAATTTTCAACACAATTTTCAAAGTGCTATTATTTACAATAAATACGAACAAATTGCCTCCAGCCAGTAAAAAATAGTGTTAAAAAACGATTTTCTATTAATTTGAATCATTTATTTCTAATTTTCGTGTTTTATTTTGCAAAAGTAGCTGTTCTGCAAAATTTCCCAAATACAATACAAATGATTAAATAAGCTGATTTGTTATTGGAAACAATATAAATGAACTCTTATTGTGAATTAACCACACGAAAACAAAGTTTCCAGACACGAAAAATCTGACACTTAAGTTGGTATTGAGCATTAAATGGCAGCACTTAAAACCCAACACTAAATCGGCGGTGGTGAAATGTCCGTCTATCAATTTGCGGTCGCCAATGGTACCGTACCGGCGAGATTTAGTTCACTCCCCTTACTTCGTGCTCTGCTCTCCAAAAACTGAAAGGCGGTCTTCTTTCCCCGTCGTAATAGTTTGGCAATAGTTCAGTTACGACGGCAACGATGATACGTTTTTTTTGGGATTCTTCGTAGTACGAATCATTTACGGAAAGAACTGTGAAAGACCGATTTGCAGGAAACTCAGTTTTCTCGTGTGAAAGGGGAATATCTAGTAAAATGTATAATTTCCTTACAATTTTTGAAATAAAAAACAAATCATTAATAAAACCGCCATTTGGGAATGTGATAAGCTGTTTTTTGAAGGAAATAGCCAAGATCCGATCAAGAGAGAAATTTAAGTCATGTCAAGTCTGATTCACAAGTCTCAACATAAAAAACACTACCCTAAAACTTTAAAAACAATATACTGGCATCACTTTTCAAACTTCCACAAATCGCAGTCTTATCTAACTTCACTCTATAAACAAAAAAGATTGTCGAAAATATTTTGAATAGAACACAACTTTCTTTAATTAAAACTTTAGATTTCTTTAAAAATTATTGAATTTCTAGAAGCGAATGAATGTCTAAAATGCCAGTCGACATCAATCGTTTAACTGACGGCTGGTTAGAGTTAGAAAGTGACCCCGGCTTATTCACGCTCTTATTAGAAGACTTCGGCGTCAAAGACGTTCAAGTCGAAGAGGTCTACGATCTGCAGAAACCGATTGAAGGTCCAGTTTATGGTTTCATCTTCCTATTCCGATGGATTGAAGAACGCCGTGCACGAAGGAAAATCGTAGAAACCACTGAGATATTTGTAAAGGACGAGGAAGCTGTTAGCAATATATTCTTTGCCCAACAAGTTGTTCCCAATAGCTGTGCTACACATGCTTTGCTTTCGGTTCTACTCAATTGCAATGATTTGCCATTGGGGGATACACTGAATCGTCTGAAAGTTCACACAAAAGGAATGTGTCCCGAAAACAAGGGCTGGGCCATTGGAAACACTCCAGAACTCGCATGTGCACACAATTCTCATGCAATGCCGCAGGCTAGGAGGCGACTGGATAAGAGCAGTGGTGTGACAACAAGTCGATTCACTGGAGAAGCATTCCATTTTGTCAGTTTTGTTCCCATCAACGGCCATTTGTTCGAACTGGACGGCTTGAAGCCGTTCCCCATGGATCATGGCCCATGGGATGAAAACGAAGACTGGACTGACAAATTCCGTCGTGTGATGGCAGAACGACTCGGCATCTCTACCGGCGAACAGGATATTCGCTTTAATTTAATGGCCGTAGTTCCAGATAGGAGAATTGCTGTGACCCATAAATTAAAGATGCTCCGAACAAATCAGGCAATAGTCTCCGGAACTCTCCAGAAACTCCTCAAAACAAACGACGAAGCTAGCAACGAGGAAAAAAAAGATGCCAATGGCGAGACGCGAAGTACATCTCCATCGCTTCTTGAATCGAATGCATTCACAGCTCGCGATCTTCAGTCCCTGCTCAAGAATCTCGACTCAGAAATTGCCATCAATGAACAACATCTCAATGATGAGAACGACAAGCGATACATGTTCAAGGTAAACACTAATAAAGTCACTCGATAGTGCTCATCATTTTTCATTTTATTTTTAAAGGTTGACGATTGTCGCCGCACGCACAACTACGACGAATTTATTTGTACGTTTCTTTCGATGCTAGCACACCAAGGATTTCTTGGCGAGTTGGTGAGTCAGCATTTGCTGCCTTCGAAGAAGATTACTGGACAGAATGCCGTCAATAGACTTAGCAGGCAGGTGTCGAATAATAAAAAGAATGGCAAATCACCAAAGCCACCTGGCCGCAGGCGAAAAGGCCGCAACAAATGCAAGAAACGAAAGTGAGGTGGTCAAAAAGTAATGTTCTTATAGGACATTTTGTTTACTTAGTTACTTTAGATTAAGAACTATAATATAGTATGTACGCCCTTAAATATGAATAAATTATTTAAATTTATCTAGGTGCTCCAGATTTGGGTTTTAGATTTTCTTTAGACCCATTTCCTTGTAAAGTAGGTATGGTATGGATGGGGGACTGATTTGGATGCGTTTTGAATTTCAGTGTTCACTCTGAGTTTTCTTTTGTTACAATTTGTTCGGGGTCAAACTGAAATCATAAATCTGGAACGATTGACCCTTATTACGTTTTACTCAAACAACATTAAAACGACTCGGCTCTAGAATTGCAACAAAATAACTATAGTTATAATACCGGGAAGGGTGAAGAGCGGTAGGGAAACTGAAGTTTTTGTTTAATTTGATCGTCAAATGTACCTTCCAAAGCCATGTTGTTTTAGTAAAACGACAACCGTAATAAAGGTGATTGATTGAAAATTTATTTTTCAAAACCTATTCACTAGAACAACTTGGTTTAGAAAGAAAGTTCTCTACTCTTTCTATAAACTATATGGGAGGGGGTTCTTTTTTTCTCTGTTCAGCGGGAAAATTAAAATTACATTAAGTGAAACAACGGCAAAACATACAATAATACGCGACATCTTTTTCTTAAACCAGAAATGTATTTTTTTTTATTTTGTTTTTAAATCAAGTTGTTTGAGGCGCCGCGCTAGTTATAGCTTTCATTGAAAATTTGTATTCTTACTTTTTGAGACGTTTGGACACCAAAAATAAATCAAAATAATAACTCATTTTCCTTTCCAAATGCGTCAAAATTTGTAATTGAAATTTTCAATGATGTCTAAGATTTTGAAAATAATGTTCAAACTCAAAATTTAAAAGAAACGAAAATGTATAATGATTTATTTTTCAAATTTGTACCTAAGGGCCCGGTTATAACGATCAAGAAATATGTTTTTTGGATAATTTAAAGTGTTTACTTGGAATTTGAAAAATAAAAAGAATACGAATCTATGAGAAATTACTTGAAAAAAATTTCCTTGGGGCAAATATTTTGTTGTAAAAAAAAAATATTTACATAAGGGGGGTTCACATTAAACGACGTGTCGCTCGACCCAAGTCGTTTTGCTAGCGTTCACACTCAACGAGAGTTTTACCGGCATCATTTTCAAGCACATTTTCAAAGAGAGAACATGTTGCGAATTTCATTATTTTAACCAATAATCAATCAATTCTATTTTTGTGCGCTCTTTTTTTTGTTTACTTCGAGTACAAACACTTTCTTCAAATCTTACATACAAAATAGATAAAAAGATGTAAAATTGAAATCATCGGTCGTACGACTGGAGTTCACATTTACTACAGCGGTCGTCCGACAAAGAAAATTTAGGGGGGTTCACATTAAACGACGTGTCGCTCGACCAGAGTCGTTTTTCTAGCGTTCACATTCAACGACTGTTTTAACCGACATCATTTTCAAGAAAATTTTCAAAGAGAGAACAAGTTGTGAATTTCATTATTTTCACCAATTCTAATGAATCAATTCCATTTTTGTTCGCTATCTTTTTGTTGTTTACTTCGAATGTAAACCATTTTCTTCAAATCTTACATAAAATATAGAAAAAAAGATGTAAAATTGAAATCGTCTGTCGTTCGACTGGAGTTCACATTAACTACAGCGGTCGTCCGACAGAGCAAATTTTCAAAAAAATTGAACTACAGAGTAAGTCGATCGACGGTCGTTCGACTGGTGTTCACACTACAAAAATCTGACATAACGACACGTGTTGATGAACATGTCGTTGAATGTGAACCCCCCTATTAAAAAAAATTGAACTACACAGTAAGTCGATCAACGGTCGTTCGACTGGTGTTCACATTACAAAAATCTAACATAACGACACGTGTTGATGAACATGTCGTTGAATGTGAACCCCCCTATAGGTATATGTATTGTTTTTGAGTAAATTACATTTTTTTTTTTTCTTAGAAAAATTTCACCTCTACACTACACGAGCGGAAACACTCCCTCTCATTTATACATTTTTGTTCTTGTCTAGTCCCAATCTACATGCGTACTTTATCTCACGTTTTGTACATCTCATTATTTTGTCTAAAAATGGGACCGATTTTAATGCCATTCAAACAAGAAACATATAACGACCATACTTACAAACATAAAAAAGAAAAGAACTTTTTTATGCCAATTTATAACAGTTTAGTTTAAAAAAGTGCTGTTTAATGGACGAGACTAGAGATGCCAAGTCATAAGAGTTTTTCGCCATTTCCAGGCAGGTGTGCACCAACGCACTTAGCTCGAAAAATCTAATTGGTCGAAGTACGCCCACCTGCGGAGCGCCTGGCCCTGCGGGACCGCATACACATTTTTTTTAGACACAATTACGTTGACATGACTAGAGTAACTTCCTTAAAAAATACCTCAATAGGTCTGTTTGGTAACGTGAAATTTTCGCAATTTTTCACAATTTTCTGTCAAAACCCATAGGAAAAAAAAGCCTAGTTATGGGAAACTTGGTGAAAATTTTAGTTAGCAAACAGGTATAATATCAAATGTTGAACGCCAAGATTATGCCAAAGTAAATTTTACCGCTTTGAATTAAGAATCGGTTAAAGATAAGTAACATTAGTCTATTTTTATTATCAGAAATGATCGATATAGATTTTCAAAAAAACCATTCATTACAACAAGAGATCTTGCGCTCTATCGAGATCACGTCTCATGAACCAAAAATGAAGGGTTTTTAGTTTTGCAAATGGTAAGGTAGTGTAAACTTTATTAGCCGTATTTTATTATCGCCGATGATCCATATAGATCATCTCATAAAAATAAAACAATTCGGATCTTATTGACAACTGCGTTATTGTATACCTGTCTCTTTTTACCTTACGTTTATTTATTTTCATTTATTGGTTTTCTTTTTTCTTTACACTATACAGTTCATAATTCCTAACCATTTGCAAAGCTGAGAAGCAATAGCAAAAACTAGCTTTTGGTTCATGAAACGTGATCCCGATAGTGAGCAGGAGCTCGTGTTGTTGTTGTAATGCATGTATTTTGATGATCTATATGGATCATCTCTGATAATAAAAAACGGCTAATGAATCTAAAGATGCCCCTCTTTCCCCTACTTAATATGGTGTTTTTGTGTCACAGCTGATTGATAGGATACTGACAGTTTCCAAAATGCGCTCGTTCGTGTAGTTTCCATTTAAACTTGAATGTGTCTTGTGATATTAAGTTTTTTTAAGGAACTAATTGTCGTGCATTTGAATTTAACACAGATGTGACGATGAGTTATTAAATGCATTTAGTTTTTCATCGATGACAAATAATAATAATGCGGCAGCAGCACCTACTTCTCGCTGGCTTCTTCGCAGCAGGTGGAAGTGCCTTTGGCAAATTATCTGGAGGAGAATTTGAGTTATTATACAAATATTCATCATTGCAAAATATTATTCAACCGGTAGCTATATCATTTGATTCGATTTAGTACAAAAGAAAACCAAAAAATATTATTAATTAATTCATTTTGCCTAAATATAGTACCTGATTGTTCTTCAAGTATTGTGTGTGGGTCTTATGATTGTTTGTAATATTCTAAATTGGAGACATTTTCTGAGAGCATTACATTCAACAGAACAAACACTGACGGCAACTGTAATCTCATCTGCAACCAATTACATTTGTTCGGTGAGATAGATTTAAATAGAAGGTACCTATGCCTTTTCTATAGTTTTATTAACGAATTGTTTCTTTCAAGTTTCTTTTTGGAATATTTTTGTTTGGCGAATCGATTTCTATACTATCACTTTTGGGCACAATTTCAATAATAATTGGAATGTGTTTTTTGTATACCTGAACAACCAAAGGAAAAGGAGCACAGTTATGATAAAAGTGATTTGGTCAAGAAACTTCGGAGAATTATTGCAGATGTCACCAATTTTTTGTTTTAGACTGTAAAACTATGAAATGTGGAAATTCTGGAATTTATAAGTAAAACTATTTTTTTTAACAAAAATAGGTCTGTTTTGTTTTCGTAATTCTTTCCAGACTGTTTGTGACCCGCTTCGCACTTTCGCAGGTTCCAAGGATTTGAACTCCCCTTCTGTCTCTTAGGGTAATATTAATAGTCTTCTAAGACAACAGTACCTTGGGTGGCCCGCTTACCAAATGGATAGTATTAAAAGTCCGGAATGAATTATGAAAACAAAACATTTCAGATTTTTACCAATATTGCTGAAAACTCCAGTTTAAACGGTAAATTCTAGAAGCTCTAAATTTCCGGGTTTTACAGTGCCATAAGTTTATAGTTAGTTAGTTAAAATATTAGCCGTGTTTTTTTTGCAATTCCATATGGATTTGTCGAAAAAAAACGACATTGGGACTAATAGTTTTACACGTTAATACAACAACAACTTAAATCCATATAGACTTAGCTAAGTCCAGATAATTATCGGGACTTACGTACTGTAAGTAAGAAGTTCCTAAGTCCCGATGTCGTTTTTTTCGACACATCCATATGGACTTGCAAAAAAACACGCCTACTGTAAATAATGTAGTATAATGAACATAGTATAGTTCATTGGATTTAATTTTAATTAAAAAAAGAAACATCAAAACATACCAATTATCCACACGGAACCATTGTGGGGTGTGTAGCCAGGGTCGAGGTTGAGAAGCAAATCTGTAGGTTATTAAAGTTAAGAATACTCTGGCTGGTGGATTTTATGTGTTTTTGTGGCATTAGAAAATTTCTAGCACCGGCTTTTCCCCTCGAGTAGATTTTTGCCCTGCGGCGACGGTATTTCACTTGTTCATTTTTTATTGTTCGAGTAACTGATGTTTTTTTGTTTAACATAACTGGATGCAGATCTGTGTAAATGCTTTGGCTATGCGGTAAATCGTATAATTCAAGGCAATACTTGTAGCAGGGCAAAATTGATTTGTGAGAAGCCGATATTGTACATTTACTTTTCTAACAAAATTGAACAGTACCTAGACACAGGATATTAAGATACTACATAAATTATTTTGATTTTTTGAGAAATTTAAGAACGTAATGAATTTACCTTTCTTTATCCATTATTGGAATATATTCTTCTTTTATCTTTTGACACCGAATATATTCTTAAGCAATATAGTTATATTACAATATAATATAATGATTATTTAAAAATATTTAATTCATGTTTTGATCTGTTAACTGCTATTTGTTGGAATTTGATAACTAATTTCTTTTCAGTTGGCAGTTTTGAATGAACCCAGTATTTAAACTGACAGCCACATGAGCAAATATTGCTAGTTGTTAAATTACCTAACAGCCACATGAGCAATTTCTTGCAAGCAAAATGGGCGCATTCACTAATGTTAATGTAGTTTCTACGTAGTCCAAATTCAACTAGCTTTGTGAATTCAAAATTGCATTACAAAGCTAGTCAATCCTAAACGGTCATACTAATGACAGATGTAGAGATGTTAAAGAAGAAATATTTGTGTTTTGAGAATTTTTAATAAACTTTTTTACAGTTTAAACTAAACAAAATGTATAAAATGTATATTTTCATATTGCACCATTAATTTCATTTTAACAATAGGCGTGTTTTTTTTTTGTAAGTTCATATGGATTAGTCGAAAAAAACAACATCGTAAATACAACAACAACTTAAATCCATATGGACTTAGCAAAGTCCAGATAATTATCGGGACTTACGTACTGTAAGTAAGGCCTGCCGCCCACTAGGCAACTTAGTTGCCGGCAACTTTAAGTTGCTCGGAGTTGCCGGCAACTCCGAGCAACTAAAGTTGCTTGCCCTCGCCCACTAGGCAACTTCCGAGCAACTTTTGAGAATTAATATTTGTATTTTTTTGTATTTAATTTTCTATAAAAACGTGCTCCACCTAAACCTATCTCAATTTGACCTGTCTAAAATGCAAAATCAATGTAGTATTTCAATGGACAACAAATAAAAACGTTAAATTTTCGAAAATTCCTGAAAGTTGCTCGGAAATTGCTTAGTGGGCGGGGGTCAGCAACTAAAAGTTGCCCGGAGTTGCCGGCAACTAAGTTCCGCGAGCAACTCCGAGCAACTTAAAGTTGCCGGCAACTAAGTTGCCCAGTGGTCGCTCTCCCATATAAGCCAATGTAATTGAACCGGGAGCAACTAAAAGTTACTGGGGTGAGCAACTAAAAGTTGCCTAGTGGGCGGCAGGCCTAAGAAGTTCCTAAGGCCTGCCGCCCACTAGGCAACTTAGTTGCCGGCAACTTTAAGTTGCTTGGTGTTGCCGGCAACTCCGAGCAACTAAAGTTGCTTGCCCTCGCCCACTAGGCAACTTCCGAGCAACTTTTGAGAATTAATATTTGTGTTTTTTTGTATTTAATTTTCTATAAAAACGTGCTCCACCTAAACCTATCTCAATTTGACCTGTCTAAAATGCAAAATCAATGTAATATTTCAATGGACAACAAATAAAATCGTTAAATTTTCGAAAAATCCTAAAAGTTGCTCGGAAATTGCTTAGTGGGCGGGGGTCAGCAACTAAAAGTTGCCCGGAGTTGCCGGCAACTAAGTTCCGCGAGCAAGTCCGAGCAACTTAAAGTTGCCGGCAACTAAGTTGCCCAGTGGGCGCTCTCCCATATAAGCCAATGTAATTGAACCGGGAGCAACTAAAAGTTGCCTAGTGGGCGGCAGGCCTAAGTCCCGACGTCGTTTTTTTCGACAACTCCATATGGACTTATAAAAACACGCCTATAATTGTTGTATCTGTAATTTCTTCCCGCGTCGATGAATAGATGTAAATTGCAACAACAATTTAACCCGGGGTGTGAAGATCCCTACTGTCTATGTGTGAGGTTTTTATACACACATTCTCATTTTTTATTTGATATCTGACAGCTCAAGCTTGTAGGCAAATTAAAATGGCTGCCGGTGGTCTGTTCTTTTTCTAACAATAGTTAACTATTGTTGTTATGTCAAAAAAAAACTGTTGAAATGTCATTGTTAAACATTGTTATTGTGAGATATTGTTGATCTGTCAAGTGAATATTAATGAAAAATAAAAAAAAAATATTAATATTTTCAATTTTATGGCACAAAATCACATTTGTTGCAATGTGAATTCTGCTTTCTCATTTTCAACTGGAAAAAATGCATTTTAATCTTGTTCGTATTTCTTACTTCACAAAAAGCACCAAATATTTTATTTGTTTTGTAAACAAATCGGCTCACATGTGTACTTTGACAGATCAACACTTTCAATTCATATCATGGACATGAGTTGAAAATAGTTACAAAACGTAACTAAACTATTTGACACTGCAAAATGAATTTAGGAACGATGTTAATTTGTCAAATAGTTACAGATCGTAAATATTTTTGATTAAAGGAACGACAATAGTCAACTATTGTTAACAATAGTTAACTATAGTTAGAAAAAGAACGGACCACGGGGATTCTCATCTTCGTGTAGCTAATCTGTGATTTTATGTTTGGCCGAGGTGCAAAGACAACGAACAAACCAAAAACACTCTATATGAAGATACCAATCTTTCATACGTATCATCCTCCAAAACCCATTTGTTTACATTGTTGTTTTTGTAATTTCGATTTGTGTCCATGAATAGATGTGAATTGCAACAACAATTTAACGGGGTGGGATTGTTCTGTTTTCCCAGAACAACCATTTTGTATGTGCAAATAACGCAGCCATCTTTAAAAAAAATTTCAACTAACCAGCTTTTCAACATGAAAATGGCGGATGTTAGGTGGGATATCAGGATGTGTTGAAAAAAACACCAATTTAATGGTGCTAAGTCTGCTATTAGGCCTGCCGCCCACTAGGCAACTTTTAGTTGCTCACCCCAGCAACTTTTAGTTGCTCCCGGTTCAATTACATTGGCTTATATGGGAGAGCGCCCACTGGGCAACTTAGTTGCCGGCAACTTTAAGTTGCTCGGAGTTGCTCGAGGAACTTAGTTGCCGGCAACTCCGGGCAACTTTTAGTTGCTGACCCCCGCCCACTAAGCAATTTCCGAGCAACTTTCAGGAATTTTCGAAAATTTAACGTTTTTATTTGTTGTCCATTGAAGTATTACATTGATTTTGCATTTTAGACAGGTCAAATTGAGATAGGTTTAGGCCTGCCGCCCACTAGGCAACTAAGTTGCCGGCAACTTTAAGTTGCTGGGTGTTGCCGGCAACTCCGAGCAACTAAAGTTGCTTGCCCTCGCCCACTAGGCAACTTCCGAGCAACTTTTGAGAATTTATATCAGTGTTTTTTTGTATTTAGTTTTCTATAAAAACGTGCTACACCCAAACCCATCTCAATTTGACCTTACAAAAATGCAAAATCAATGTAACATTTCAATGGAATACAAATAGAAACGTTAAATTTTCAAATGTTGTTGAAAGTTGCTCGGAAGTTGCTCGGAAATTGCCTAGTGGGCGGGGGTCAGCAACTAAAAGTTGCCCGGAGTTGCCGGCAACTAAGTTCCGCGAGCAACTTAAAGTTGCCGGCAACTAAGTTGCCCAGTGGGCGCTCTCCCATATAAGCCAATGTAATTGAATCGGGAGCAACTAAAAGTTGCTGGGGTGAGCAACTAAAAGTTGCCTAGTGGGCGGTAGGCCTTAGGTGGAGCACGTTTTTATAGAAAATTAAATACAAAAAAACACAAATATTAATTCTCAAAAGTTGCTCGGAAGTTGCCTAGTGGGCGAGGGCAAGCAACTTTAGTTGCTCGGAGTTGCCGGCAACACCAAGCAACTTAAAGTTGCCGGCAACTAAGTTGCCTAGTGGGCGGCAGGCCTTACACTACGAATTTCACGTGATGAAACTTCTTTTAATTTTTCTTTGAAAATTCATCCTTTAAGTAGTTCGCTGTTACACAATGATTTTTAAATCTTTGGCATTTAACAGAAAAGTCTGTAATAAAATAAATAACGTGATAAGTTAGAATTTATACATTGAAATTTCGGTCATCGATAGTTTTCTATTGGTTTCGCATATACATAGCATAAAGGCTGTCCCAAACCAACGCGAAACATTCGCGCGAATATGCGACGACTGAATAATGTTCGAAGATTCGCATCGCGCCAGTGTGGGTACTCCCATTAATCTCCATGTAAATAAATTAAGACAGGCGAAAGTTTCGTCGTCGTTCTGAAGTATTCGCTTTGGTTTTGGAGAGCCTTAATGCTCTTAAAAGCCGTGTTTTTTTTTGCAAGCCCGGAGGGATTTGGTTAAAAAGAAATGATATTGGGGACTATCTATCGACGCCATCACAGAAAACAATGGAGTTTCCATAAAAACTATTGATTAGAAGTACTTATGCAATTCACGCCGTTAGAACAGTTTACCCCCGAAAATTATGTGCTCTTAGCTATGCCTGGAGGGGATTAGTTGTTGCGTTTAACATGTAAATTCCTTAGCCCCGACGCGACATATTTTTTTTTCGATCAATTTCCTCTAGGTTTGCAAAAAGGACGAGACTAGAGACATGCCAATTTATAACAGTTATAACAATTTTTGGCCATTAAAAGAGGGCGTACGTTCACGCGCTTCGCACTACTTAAAAAAAACTTTAGGTGCTTGAATTATGCCCACCGGCGGAGGACCCTGGCTCTGCGGGGCCGCATAAACAGTAATTTTATAAACAAAATCTGTTATAATTGGCATGTCTAGTCACTTCCTGCAAAAAAACACGCCTAAAGTCTTACAACAGTTGCGTTGATTCGCTGATTTCTCATTCGTTTTTTTTTTTTTGTCATGTTCACAGTCTGTTTCAATAATTCGAGAGCGAAATACAATACCAAACAATCGTAGAAAGAAAACAAATAATGACAAAAGACAATCGAATATACTTAAATTGATTATAAATTTTCACGTTCAATTTGTTTCCACAAACTTATCCTTATAAGGTTGGGTTAGCACTTGATAACTCGTTGCTCGTTTTATTATACTTTTTGAACATACCCATTGAAACTCGTAAATAACCGACATTTTGGTGGTGAATGTACGATTACTGCATGTGTGTGCAAATAAAGCGTGGTGGATGTACGCTACTGCATATGTGTGCGTGTTTCTCCTGAATTTCCCCTATATGAGCTTGTAGGCAAACTCGGATGACAGCCGAGATTGGTATCTCCATATAGAGTGTTTTTGGAACAAACCTTATTTCCTTCTTTCTTCTTTGACCCAGTGTTCCCAACATTCCGTCCGAGAATGCTAAATTTAGCTGTCAAAAAAATAAAAGTATTTTCATTTCGAATCTCAAATTTAACAGCACTTTTTTTTGTAACGGATTAAAAAAATACGCATTTCTCGTCGAAAAAAGTTCTTGCTTTGCATCAATGCATCAATGATTTATAAATGTTAAATTTCCCTTAAACGATTAAAAATTAACAATATAATAATTTTGTTTTCAAAATGGATGATTCTCAAGAAGTATATACATCGGATGAAGAGAAGGACATATCCCAAATATCAGAAGGTGTTTTTTTTTTGTTTTTACTTTTAAGTGGATATAATTACGTTCTAAAATTCTTTTAAAACATAAACTATTTTCTTTTTTTTTTTATAACTATTACCTCTTCAGATTTAACTGTTGAAGATTCTTCCGCCTCTGATAACAATGAAAGTTTAGTTCAGAAGCCTAAAACAAAATTTAAGAAACGAGCTGTAATCATATCAGATAGTGAAGACGATGAAGAAGAAGAGCGATTTGAGCGACAAGCACTATCGCCAAGGACTCGAATGAGCATCACTGGTATTAGACCTGCTGACCTATCGAGCAATTCGAGTGAATTCGATGATTCCTCCGAAGATGAGGAAACCGAAAACAGTGACGCTGGTGATGAATCCTACAAAGAAAACCCTTTCTTGCGGGATGTTGAAGTCAAGAACTCATTTCATGAAAGTAACTACAGTGTTAGTGAAAAAGAAGAAACTTCATCTAGCCAATCTGAGACCGAGACACCCACTAAGAACAATCAATCGTTGGTAATCAATCCAAAATCACGTCCTTCCAACGCTAAATATAGTACAATATTTGGAAATTCACTTGAAGACAAATTGTCTTCAACAATGATGGTGCCTGAAAAGGTTAATGAATCTCAATCAATAAATGACAATCTACCCTCAAAACTTAACTCAGAAGAACCTGAAAGTAATAATTCACAAGATTCTGCTGGTATTACAGAGTCAACAAAAGACGAATTGTCAACACTGAATCCAGAAATGAAAACGATTAATGATAGTTCAGGAGGATCAACAAATGTGTCGAATGAAAGTGATCTAGTTGAAATTCAAAAGACTCAAGATATAGTAGATATAAGTTCGGATGACTCGGATGAAGTTGGTTTATCTAATTCCAGACCATTGAAACACGAAATGACAAAAACTGTGCAGCCAAAGATATCTGCCGCTCTTTCTCGAGTTACTCTATCTGACAAAGGATCAAATAAGTAAGTTCGTTTCCACAGTTTTTGTTGTTTTTTTTTTTATATACATACCGATTATGGAATTTGCAGTGCAGTGCATCACGGCCAATTCCATAATCTGCATAATTATTTTAATAGAAATGCCCAGTACCAGGCACTACGATTTACGGGGATTTGAAAATCCGACAAGAGTATATCTTGTCATTAAAAAGTGCCTCTTACCATAGCCGTTCGGATTCTGCAGAAAATGTATTGTCCTCTCCATTCCTAAAGACCACACACACAGGCGTGGTTAATACTTCCCCTCTTGTTGCTACTAAAGAGCGCCTACACAACCCAGAGGTACAGCTCGGGCTTTGCTATTTGAACTTATGAAACCACAGATCAATGGTCGGATCTTTGTCTAAGTGTACAATGTTTTTTTTTTAACTATTTAGAATGAGCTCTTTGATGTGCACAATTTAAGGGGTCTTTGGCATTCGGGCAAACATTTTAAAAATTTCTTGCATATGAACTACACATACAAAATTGAGACTATTTTTTATTGCTTAAGAAGCACATTGGTTCCGAATTTGTCGAGCAGGAAGCTTAACAAAACACGCCTGATATATATGTACATATTTATGTTATGTATGATATATGCACGCCAATGAAAATGATAAGGTTGTATCAATTTTGTCCATCCGGAGGCAAATTGTTTCTCTGTAATTGTAATTCATTTATTAGTTTTAAAAACTCTTAATTCTATTTACAATTAATTCAGTCTTAAATAGCTGTTTTTTAGAAGCATGTTAATTAATGATGGTGATTTAAATATATTTAAATTAGATTAAGCTTTCACATCACTGGGAAGAATATTAAACGGCTGAAGACATTTAAAGAGTAGGTTGTATTGGGTTTGTGTTCTTCTGATTACGGAAGAATTATATAAAGTGTAGTAAAAGCTTTTCAACAACATTCTGGTTATAAAGCTCTTTTTGTATGTTAGTTCTCAATTGTTCCAGAATTTTTGTTTTCTTTTTTGAAATATTAACCTTATCTTCAGTACCAGTTTAGAAATAAGTAATACTATGGACACAATTGTCATCATAAATGTAAACATTTCTTACACGAAGTAAGAAAAACGTCTTCCGAGAAGAGAACGTGTAGTTTTTCTTACTAAAGTGTGAAATAATTTCTCACTCCAATGGGAATTTATTCCTTTCTTTTTATTTTATTCATTTAGTCGATCTGAAACCGAAACGCCCACTAAGAACATCAATCAATCTCTGACAATTAATCATCCACGCTCACGTACTTCTCTCGCTCAATACAGTTCAATATTTGGACATTCACTTGAAGACCAATTGTCTTCAACAGTTATGGTTCCGGAAAAGCTTAATGAATCTGAATCAAAAAATGACAATACATCCTCAATAGTTCGCTCAGAAGAACCTGAATGTAATAACTCACAAGATTATGCCGGTAAAGCAGAGTCAACAAAAGACGATTTGTCTTCAACATTGAATCCAGAAACGAAAACTTATGATGTTAAATCAAAAGAATCAACAAATTTATCGAGTGCAAGCGATCTTTTTGAAATTCAAAAGAGCCAAGGTATTATAGTTGACATAAGTTCAGATGACTCGGATGAAGTTGTTTTTGTTGATTCTAAACCATTGAAACACGGAATTACAAACACTGTCCAGCCAAAGATATCTGCGGCACTATCCCAAGTTCCTCCATCAAAGGAGGACAGAGGATCAAATAAGTAAGTTTATTTCCACAATTTTCGTTCTTCATCAAATACAGTCTATAAAACATAAAATTTCCAATTTATAAATTGTGACATCTGATCTGATGTGGAAAATTTACAATTGTCAGTCAATCTAGTTTGCGTGTTCTCACACGGCGGAACAAAGGGGAGCTACAAAATTTTGAGGCACTTTTTCATGGCGAGATATACTTTTGGAGAATTTGCCACTTTATCGCAAGAGGCAGTACACTCTAAAAAAAATTTTTGTATTTAGGTGGATAGGCTGGGACTAAATCCCTAGGCCGTTGGCGTTACATACTTATATTAATAAAATATAAATATATTCTTGTAATTTATTGAAATGATTCCAATCAATATCAATCACAAGACGAGTTTTGTTTTCTTAAATCCAAAGAACCAAAATTCTATATCGACAAAAATTAAATGTAGAACACTCAAACAATATGGCAAGATCAAGATTATCGATCTTAATAGAAAATCATTAAATTTTTTCTAATTCATAATTCTTTATTATATATTTTGTATTCATGGTATAATTTAATTTAATTTACAGTAAAACCCGAGTATCCAAGGAATACCATGAAAAGGAATTAAAAAAACTTGATGAATTGCGATTAGATCTTGCGAAGGCTGAGAGTTTATTAGAGACGGTTGGACCAAGTTTATTCGATGGTGGTAAACAATTATCGATTCGTGTAGCAAGTCTACAAAATAGTATCAAAAAGAAGGCAGAAGAAATCGTCAATCTAATAGTTGAAGATGATGTTGTAGTTGAAGACAAAAAAAAACCATTTTTCGATAAAGATTTGCCCAACTGGGATGACCTATCTGCAGCTGTTAATGCAATAAAACCAGTCTTTACTGGAAAACAGGGGTTGAATACATTCAATACTCAGAAAGTTCTCACAATGGAGCGCTTGAAGGATATACATGGTTCTTTGGAGACCTGCCCCGGCGATGATGTGCAAGCTGATGATCCTAAAGGATTAAAAATTTCTCTTATGCCACATCAAAAGCACGCATTGGCTTGGATGAATTGGAGGGAGCATCAGAAGCCTCGAGGAGGAATACTTGCCGATGATATGGGGCTGGGTAAGACTCTTTCAATGATATCTCTCGTGCTCGATGTGAAAAATCGAGAAGAGAATGATGAAGAAGACGATGGCGACTCCGAAGAAGAGAATAATGGTTGGTCAACAAAAGGGCGAAGAGATTATCACAACGGGGGGACACTCATTGTTTGTCCAGCTAGTTTAATACGACAGTGGGAATCTGAAGTGAACAGCAGGGTACATCGACATAAGCTAAGTATAAGTGTTCATCACGGCCAGAGTAGAGATACAAAACCGCGACATTTAGCCACTTATGACATAGTCATCACTACCTATCAGATTGTTGCTCGGGAATTCAAAACAAAAGGGGCTCTGTTTTCTATTGCTTGGAAAAGAATTATTTTGGATGAAGCACATGTGGTGCGCAATTACAAAAGCCAATCTTCTCTGGCAGTTTGTGAACTGCGGGCCAAATGTCGCTGGGCACTTACCGGAACACCGATTCAAAATAAGGAAATAGACGTTTATGCACTTCTAAAATTTCTCAAGTGTAGTCCTTTCGATGATCTTGCCCATTGGAAAAAGTGGATTGATAACAAAAGTACTGGAGGCCACCAGCGTTTGAACACTCTAATGAAGTCCTTAATGCTCCGTAGAACGAAAGTTCAGCTACAACAACAGGGAAGCCTTGCGTGTCTTCCAGAACGAGCTCCTTGCAAGATAATCGAAGTGAACTTGGACAAAGACGAAATGAATGTGTATCAAAAAATTATGACATACTCGAAAACTTTGTTTGCACAATTTCTGTATCAACGGGCAGAGAAAAATAATGATATGTACTTCCTTGATCAAGGTTCTCGACCGACTTTTATGCAAACAAAAGATCCCAATGGCGCATACAATAAAATGCATCAGAAATTTTCTAAGCTTCATCATGGTGAAAGAGATATTAAATCACATGAAATACTTGTGCTCCTACTGCGTCTTAGGCAAATATGCTGTCATCCAGGATTAATCGATGCAATGCTGGAAGACGAGGATGAAAGTTTACCCACAGATTCATACTGCAGTGAACCAGAAATCGATTTGTTGGACCAATTGAATAAACTGGCAATTAATGATAATTCAGCTTCAAACTTAACCGATAGTGTAGATGAAAACCAAGAAAACAAAGGCATCTCGAGGGCTTCAGCTAGAGTATTACAAAGATCAAATCCAGTGTTTAATTTATCTAGACCCAGTTCCAAGATGAAAAAAGTCCTTCAAATTGTGGACGAGGAAATCTTAAAAACTTCTGATAAAGCGATAATTGTTTCGCAGTGGACCAGTACGCTTAATATATTAAAAACTCATTTCGCTCAAAAGAATGTGCGTACCCTATCTCTAAATGGGAGTATTCTTGTTAAAAATAGACAAGACATTGTTACAGAATTCAATGATCCAAACTCTTCATCGAGAATTCTTCTTCTGTCTTTGACTGCTGGAGGAGTAGGTTTAAATCTTATTGGGGCTAACCATTTGCTTCTTATTGATCTTCATTGGAATCCTCAGCTTGAATCGCAAGCACAGGATCGTATTTATCGGGTTGGTCAGAAAAAAACGGTTCACATTTATAAGTTCATGTGCAAGGACACTGTGGAAGAACGGATAAAAGCTTTACAAGATCATAAGTTGGAACTAGCTAATGGTATTCTAACAGGTGCTAAAGTTACTGGAGGAAGCAAATTGTCCATTGATGATTTGAAAGGTCTTTTTGGATTGTAGTATTTGCATGTATTGTCGTTTGATAGTTGCATTTAATTTCCGTTGTATGTTCTTAATGGTTTAATAAATTTTATATTTTTATTTATATCAACTAAAATTACTGATGTTATTTTTTTAATTATTGTGCAGCGGAGTTTGTAGGAAATGTTTTGGAGTTTGTTTTTTTTTTTTTTTTTTAATAGACGACCATATTATTCATTCCGGATGTAAATCAGGCAAGTAATTTTTTAAACTTTAAATGGACAGTTTTCACATTTCTTAAAAATGAAAATTTGAACTAATCTGGAGAAAATATCGCCGCGGAATTAGGGGCTTTTCACGAACTCGGAATTCGTTTGACAATGATGTTACGACGGCAGCTGTGATCTTTTTTTCGGGATTCGAAGAACGAATGTTTTGCCTTTAATAATATTAAATATTTACAGCCGTGTTATTGACTTATTTCAACACTAGTTTCATGGCAGAACAAGTTTAATAGATGTTTGGAGGTGCTCAAATCGGTATTATTTAAACATATTTTGACATCTAAAACTCGAATACTAAGAACTAGCTTTGAATAAAGCTCTAGATTCACAAAACCGTGCAAAACTTGAGATTCCAAACTTCTATAAAACTAGTTTTGCTATGAAACTAGTTTTGAAACAAGTCATTAATGTTGCTGTTAGCCTTTCTGAGGTACATAGATATACTATATTCCAAATAAATTAAACTAGTTTCACTCAGTGGCTGAAATTCAACCATTCAAACTTATACAATAAGGGGTGTTTATATGGGCTCGAGAACATGGCCAGGAATCAGAATGAGTTTAAAAAAAAAAATTGAAAACCATACAAGATGGTGTGTCCAGCGGTTATTTCTTGCGTTTAAACACCTATCGTTGTCATGCATGTCGATAGTTAGATAGCCTACCTGACTACCACGGGGTATTGTTAAGTTAAAGCTTATACTATCTCACATAGTACATGTAAACATCTCAAAAGGAAGGATGCCAATTATAACAGTTTTGGTTTACAAAAGTACTGTTTATGCATACTTCATGTACCCATGGTTAACGCGAAGCGCGTTAACACACGCCCAAATTTAATGGAAGAAACTGTTATACATTGGCATGTCGCTTATTTCGTCCATCTCAAAAATGTGGAAACAAAACTTGAAATTTCCCCTTATATGAGACGGAATAAATTAGTTTTAGTTAAGCTGAATTGTGGCCTACAGATCTATAATTGTTCCCCCATATGAATGAGATTGCTCACCCTACGACTCTTCCTCCAAATGTATCAAAGGGGAAATTGAGTATTTTCAAAGAGGGTAACTTTGTCTCTTCTATTTGGTGAAAGGTATATGTATTTGGTGCACAAGTGCATCAAACCTAATATGTGCTGCGGTGTTTCCTCATGAATGTTTTACGTTACGGTGAAACAGTCGAATGTAATTCTCTCCTACTTTCTTTCTCATACCGTTCGGGCGTTGGGGTCGGGGTAGTTCGCGAAAAACCCACCGTGTACCGCCCTGGGGCTACCGCTCAATCACCGTTCGCACGCCAGACCTCACACAAAATGTACACCAATCAATACAGAAAGGTAGCGTTATCATTATGGCTACATTGTTTTATAACTTCCGCCTTACTGTCTCAGGTGGTGGGTCACCGCAAATTTCACCGCAATTTGCAGCATCAAATTCTTTTACTCGCCATTGCTCCGAATATAAGTAGCACGAACGTGATTGTTATCTCAATCAAAAGAGCTTTAAGAGGCCCTCCCTTCAAAATATTATCTCATTCAAAAGGGCTTAAAGAGGCCCTCCCTTCAAAATAATATCATTTGAAAATGTTCAAAGCAGCTGGCCTTTGAAATCATTAAAAATTATAACGCCCTTGTGACACCTACCGAACATGAATTACAATTACACGTCTGGCTAATGTTGTTGTAGTCGGTTTTGTGGCCGATTTTAACTTCTATCTTTGCTTTTCTTTGGGCGACGTTATTTCACGATTTCAAAGTGCTAGTGCTTCGAAAAATTTCAGATTATGCCGGTAGTTTTTCTCGCGCATTACCCACTAACCGTACGAGTATGTACATAAATATTCTCGTTTTTGGAGCTGTCAAATGATAGCTACATATCAAAATCGATCTGTTTACTGATCTGGATTAAAAAAAAAAAATATTTTTACCGATGAAAACCCCAAACCTTGACTCTTATTGATTGAGTCGTCAAGATTAAGGTCTTTACACAGAATTTATAACATACAAAAATATGTTTCTGATGAAAAGAAGTTTCTTTTGAATAAAAACACCGTTAAAAACACAACTTCATAAAACAAATCATTGTTGTTCAAATATTGGTTTGTATTTTGTGTTTCTTCATATGCAGTTATAATGCAGATACATTATGTTTCCATTTGTTGATTTAACAATTTAATGATATTTTAGAAACCCAGCTTCCGAATATGTTTTTAATAAGATAGATAGTAAAATAATTATGCAAAACATTTTTATTTTTGTAATCAAATCTTTTCATTTTTATTATAAACTGAGACATCATTTCATTTTTCTTTAATAAAATAAGATGTAGATGCATGAATATTTGTATGAGCGAGTGCTACCTCATTTTAGTTTTTAATTTTTTTTTAATAATAAAAACAAACAAAAAATAAAAACAATCAACAGTATAATGCTACATACTAGTTTTAACAATAACAAGATCAATTTCTATATTTATTTAAAATTAATGATTATTGTTCTTGTTTTGTAGTTTATTTTTTAATTATGTATTATTTTTCTTTGTAAATGTGATTATTTATATTTTTTATTTTTATAAGTTTTGTGATCTCAATGATTGCTTTTAATGTATTAATCACTAAAAATTAAAACTGGTTTCGGTTTAGAAAAAAGTTTTTTTCTTAGTGACAGTGGCACAAATTTTATACATTTAATGCATGGTCTTAATCAACTTGATGCAAAAGTCGACTCGATTCGAGTCTCGTATTAATTGATTAAGATCAGGTATCTAATATTTAAATTTTGCGCAATTTGGTTTTGTGGTGTTGCAAACAACTGTTATTATAAATGTATTCAGCCATTTATCGAGTTTCGATTTATTTTGTATTTATAATAAAAAAAACGAAAAAAAAAATTGCACTTTAGCGGGTTGGATAAAAGGAAACCGTTGCTATTCCTTTCTTATTTTTCGTTATACGAACTTATTTTATTTTGTTCATTTTATTTCGTAAAAGCACGCGAAAATAATGGCTTATTGTATAAACCTACTTTTTATTTTTTGTAAAAAAAATTCCGATGCGTTTAGGATCATTTTTTTTTGTGGTTATGTTTACACTTCTCAGTTATACCTTATTGATTTAATTTGTTAAAGGATTTGTTGTCTTTAATATTTTTGTTCTTTTCTTTTATGATACGTTTTACAATAACCTAATTGCTATTTTTTTTTTTTTCATTCTAATTTACTGTTTGTGGTGTAGTGATTTTGGTTTTTTGTTAATATTTAGGGTATATAAGTATATATTTTTGTTTAAGAATAGAGTTTGCGAGATGCAAAAAGAAATGTTTCTTTTGTACATCCACACATTTTGTATTCTAACTCTTAGAATAAAATAACTAAGCTTATCTAATTCAACTGTTAACAGTGACATCACTTTGTTGTGGTGGCTTTGGTGTCTCTGGTTGTGACTCGATAGTGTCGTTTTTGGTGGAAACTTTTGTTGCTGCTGCTGCTACTGCTGCTAGATCACCATTAGTTAGCTTCTTTGGTGCTTCAGTCTCATCATCGGTGATTGCAGTTAGTTTCTTTAAAGTTTCTGTTGTCTCATTTGGTTCGCTATCTCTTAAATGCTTTTCGATTTCCGTGCGCACTTTAGCGATGTCTTTTTGACTAAAAAATATTAAACATAAATTATATTGCTAAAACCTTGTTTTATTCATATTTAGTAATGTATTTATTTTTGTGAAGTGATTGAAATGAATTCTGTTGAACAATAATTGTTAAGATTTTTAATAACGAAATTGAAGAAAAATAGGAAAAACTACTTTTGTTTAGGTGGAGTTATTGAATATTATTCAATTAAAAACATCTAACTGATGAGTCTATCAAAGGAACTCCACATAAATTCTCAGACGAAGCCAAATATTTGGGCCTTATCTTAGATAAGAAGTAAAGTTGGAAACCCAATATACAAGAAAGAGTTAAAAAGGCCAATGTGGCACTCTTCTAATGCAAAAATACCGTAGGAAACAAATGGGGTGTTCAATCCAGCATTACTCATTAGCTATAGACCTGGGTTGTCAGGCCGATTCTTACATACGATGTGACAGTAAGGTGGACCGCTTTAGATAAAACGACAAATTTTGAAAAACTAAGCAGGGTCCAACATTCAGCTTCCCGTTGTATGGGCGGAATACTTGGTACTTGGTAGATATTGTGTTCCATTTAGCACCTCTTGATATACATTTATGCTAAACAAACAGCTGCAAGCACAGCCATTCGTCTTAAAGCTTCTTCACAGTGGACTTATAATGACATTGGTAACTCCATCATTCTGATCTCATTCGGAATAATTCTAAGTAAAATTGACTAAACCATCCCAAAGTTACATTTCCATAAAAACTTTCAGGTCACAAAGTATTGTCTTGGTTTAAAGAAAACGTGATATCTCACACAGCCCTTAACTGTCGATCATCTCTCACAGCAGTTTAAACTTATGCTGAAGTAAGATGCAATAGAGGAAAAAACCTAAGTTGGAATATCATCACCACCTAGGTGGCGACAATACAGATAAGGACTGCACATCGGCTCCGTTATAGATGTCATTACCTGGCGCTGCTTGATAGACAAGGCTCGGAGGATTTTCAAATGATTTCTGCAGAAGCTGTATGGATGTAGAAGAGGAAGAATCGATTCCTCATCTCCTCTGTACTTGTCCTGCTCTATCCCAACGACGTAAACTCTATCTCCGAGATTACTACTACAACGATCTTAGTGATCTGGTAAATGTTGACATAATTAATCTGGCACGCTTCGTAAGGAGCTCCAAGTGGTTAAACGAATAGGGAGGAAAGCTCCTAGATTCTATTGTCTAAGTGTGTCAAGCTTTCCTGCTTGGCAGCCACCTTAACCTAACTGATGAGTCCATTTTCGTACTTGGGCGAAATAAATTTTGGTGTTGTCTTATAAAAATAAATTCATATTAAAAACTTACTGTGATATTTGTATTAACAAAGATGACTAACAAGGACCTGGTGTCTATCTGTAGGATTAAATATTAACTTTGCAAAGACGACGACTTAAACATTTGAAGGTTTGAATGAAACAACAACCACTTGAGTCAGCTACCACCAAGTCATTATAGGCTGGAGTTAAAGACTCTAACAGCCAGGTTCTACATTTCACTTTCGCTCGAAATGAAATTGAAGTCAATCTAATTTCAATTGATATCAATTTCATTTCGAGTGAAAGTGAAATGTAGAGCCTGGCTGTAACATTTACCAAGAAAGTGCTTCTGCCACGAATCAAACCCATTTAGTCATACTGCAAAATCTTAAAAACGAAAAGAAATAACCGCCGGGAAAGCCACATGCAATTCAAACTTACTTAAGAGTTAAGAAGCAAATGCTATCAAATGGTACACTGATGGGTCAAGACCATAATTATGAAGTAACTGGTGCAGGAATCTTTGGACCGAGAAAGAAAATTTTTATAGCGATGGATTATTCGACAGTCTACAAGCATTTTCCAGGACAATGAGAACTGTGCAGAACGAAAATACAAAAGAAAATACAGGAATCAAAACATTGCAATTTATGTGAGATAGCGAAGCCGCACTCATACGAATAATAACGGGCTTATTGACTGGACACTGCGAGGTAAGGAGTTTCATGAGGAAACACCGGACCACATATTAAGTTAGTGCGATGTAGTTATGCACTAAGGACAGATACCTGGGACCAATAGATACATAACTATGAATTTGCCTAAATATTCAAGCTTTAATACGCATTACTAGAACATCCTGGGCGTATTACGATTATCGTTAAATATGCACTATCTTTAAGATGCGATTATGTTGGTGCATGATCGTTTTTGTAAAACGATGTTATACAAAGCTTATATCAATAAGTATTCTTTTTTTGTAATAAACACGTTTCAAAAATAAATCGTAAGCTGAATTATAAAAAAAATGAAATGCAAAAAGTGATTCCGTTATAATATTCCAAATTACACGAAATTTAATGAAAATAACATTTAATGTAGGTAAAAAAACTTACCTGATTTGAACAAATAAAATTCCATTAATTGCATTTAGCATATCTAATACAGAACCCATTGTTGGTGGTTGAATGTGAATTGGTGGCAGACCAGTTGTTAGCTTGCCATTGGAGTAGATGTCGTTCATTTTCTTTTGTAGGAAGACGGCTTGTTGTGTTAACAGGCGCAGGCACTGTGATGATTCCTGAGTCTTTTCATGATTTTCACCCAACTAAAAATTTAAATTGCACTCATTTTAATAACACACACACAACAAAAAAAAAAGTGAGATTTTTACCTGTGATTTATAGATACAATATGTTTCTTTTTCATTAGTCAAAGCTGATCGGAAATCACCCATGCAACTTTGCGTTCTAGCAACCAGATGGTAACTCACAGCAACATGCATTGATTTTGCTCCGTAATATTTCAGATTTAAAGATAGAGCATGTTCAATGAATCGAAGGGAAAGCTCATATTCCCCAACTGCGTGCAGGATTAAACTTATATTGCTCTGAAATAAAAAATAAATAATTTATCCATGAAATCATTTTGTTAAATTTTATTTTCAAATTCGACGATGATAATTCAGAATTGCACTGAAAGGCAGTAATGAATTAACTACCCAAATTACTTAATATTAAATAAGGCTAAAAGAATGTGATTTTTAGCTTGCCAATTACTTCTGATAATTTTCTTGGAAGACTTGAAACAGAAATCGACATGAGGCCGCTACGCACTCATCGAAGCTACAATTTCTGTTCCTTCTAATCCAATTTGCCATTAAAGGTTAATAGCAAATATTTAAAGAGATCGAAACCCTCATATCATGTCGACACAGCATGAGAAGTCGACAACTTTAACATCGTGCTTGAAAGAACATTGTAGAAATCTCCCGCAATAATTTTGCACTTTTCTTAGTTTATCATAATTTACCGATTCAGATGTGTCGACATTGGTAAAAGCGTCGTCATCATCTAGGAAACCAACCATAGTACATTATTAATGGTGAAGGGTATTATTCGATAGTTCGGACTAGTGTGTGGAATTCCGTTTTCACGGATTCCTTTGCAATAAGCAAGTTGAGTTGAGGCAAATCTATAGTATAAGTGCTTGGATAACAATCAATCGTCCAAGAGCTTTTAGAAGGCATAGGTCTGAGATCTTTCAGATTTACATGGGAACATTTAACAGCTTTGGGTATAAAACCAACCTTTATATCTTTCCATAACAGAGGAAAGAAAGTAGGTAACTACATACATAAGTTAGTATTTAAATAATACTTACATCAATAAGTGCGATTTCTGGATGATCTTCTCCACAAATCAATAGAAGCAAGTATCTTGCTCTGTAAAGCAACTTCAGTGATGTACTTATTTGTCCATTTGCGAAGCAGTAAAGCGCCAAATGAGTCTAGAAAAAAAAATGTATTCAAGAATAATTTTCAACAAAAAGTTACTAATGACTTACGTATTCTAAAATAGTGTATGGATGATCAATGCCATTGACTCGCTCGCTCATTATCACCGATCGTTGTTGAATGGCCAACGCTTCCTGTGGATCTCCTAATATGTAGCTCAGTCGGGCTAACATCCTAAGACATTGCCCATTCTCAGAGTGCATTGCACCGAAGACATTGTTTAACAAATTCAATGCCTCACTTATTAGTTCATAACCTTCCTTAAAGTAACCCTGTTGAATTTTCGATTGACCGGTTGTATAGAAATTATATGCATCAGTTGCACGTGGATTAATATGCTTGACAATGGGGAACACGTTAACAATATCATCGTCGGTGAAAGTAGGCTTGTTGCGTGACTCAAAGTTATATTCCCTCAGTAAAATTTGAATACCCACTTTCAAACAGAATGCACGAAGAATGCTGATCCTTTGCAACTTGTATGTTTCAATAACCGCTCGCAGATCGTCACATTCTAATTCAAAGTCCCAATAGCTTTTGATTTCGCGCTTAATCTGTTGCCACATGGATTTGGGAGTTATGAGCGCCCATTCGTTGTTGTCATTGCCAAAGAGTGCGTTTTTACCATTCTTACGTTTGTTGCGACGTTTGTTAGTCTTCTGTAGCTCATCCGATCCCAGTGCTGGTGTCGTTACAGGTCCACTAGTAAGGAAACAGTTTAAGAAATGACTTATTGCCGATGATAAGCTCATAACTTCTGTATTTTGCATATAGGTGTAGTAAATGTGTTTAGCTGCACGAACAATCAACTCTTGGACGGCAATGTGATATAGGTATTCAAGTCTTGGAACCTGCCCCAGCAGCTGAGCTACTTTTCCTAAATACCTGCAATTAAAATTAAATTAAATAAAAAAAAAATTCAAAGCAAAAATTAACCCACCTTATATTTATGCCTCGGGCATGTAATGTTTCAGTCAGATTACAGCCATCTATTGCTGCTGACAAATGGTCCATATGTTCCTTGATAAATGCAGGAATCTGCTTCTGCACCAAGAACTCTGCAGCATCTCTTACTAATTGCTTTTGTTTCTTTAGCGAACTAGGCGAGTTGGTGGAGTCTACATGTTTAATTCCCGGTGAGTAAACATCGGGATTAAATCGGAAGTCAAACTCGTATTCCTTTAGCGATCCAACAGCTGTACAAGCTCGTTTTACAACCTCAGCTGCTTGTTTCTCATCGTGAGCGTTGTTCTCGTTTACACTTTCTGTCAATTTTTTGGCTTCCTCTGTTGAGGCATTCGCATTTATCTCTTCGGTGGTGGCTTTTTCGGTTGCATTATCTTGTGGTTTTTCCTCATCTTTGTTCTTATCCTCAATAGCTGGTTGGTTCTTGTTGGCATCTGTTTGAGTTGCTGCTGCTTCAGCTTTCTTTTTGTTGGCATTTAACTGTTGCAAATGCTGGGCTGCATTTCGAATGAAACTAACATACCGATCTTCGATGAATGACTCCAAAAGCTCCTGTCGCAAACAAGATAGCTTATGTTTATGTTCGATGGGGAAGCCCAATGCTTTTAGTTCAGCACTCGGTTCCTCACCTTCGATTTTTAAAAAGTTCACATCTGGTGGGAAGGTACGCAAGAGATCTAAAATATAATGACGTCCATCATTGCCAATGATTCCCTTGCACTCTACGGAGGAGCAAAGCTCGACTTCTTCATTTTCTTCATTGAGAACAGAGTGAGGCAAAATCTTCAAATGCTTGGCAGCCTTACGAAGCAACTCCAAGTACTTTGGGTGGCTCAAGACTGTTTTGCCAAAATCAATCGAACCATAAACAACAGATTGTTCCTGGTCACGTTCGAGAATTCCCGGAATAATCGATTGTGCTGTGATACGATATCCACGATAATCAATTACTACGGTACCAAGTGTGTATAGTCCTTCGACATCAACGGCACTGTACACACGCACACCATGCAAATCGTTTCTAGGAGCTACGAATGCAGCAACGTCCCCACCCAGCTCTTTGTAATGATCGCGCACATCAAAGCCCAAAGAGAAGAAAATATTGTTCCAAATGAACATTTGCATTTTTGGATCTTCACCAGGATTTATAGCCAGAACATTGCCATCAATTACAGCCATAGCACCACGTGTGGCCGCAATGACAAAGTCTCCATGAACTTTGAAGATAGCACGCTCACGCAGCAAACGATCGGGCAGTGTTTTGCGAGGAAGTTCGCGAGTTGTTTGTAATTCCTCGTTCCAGTCTCGGGTCTGGCCAGGAATGTGTTCTTCATAACTGTAAGAAAAAAAATCATCACTTATCATGAGAGTTTAAGATAAATTTTGCAGAAATATACCCTAATTTCGATGAAAAAGCATCCTCTGCTCTTATGGCATCAATGGTGTGCTCTAACTGTGGTGACGACCAAGTATAGACTTGGTAGGGTGTCGCAACCCTTTCGAAAGCGTGTCGGAGAGTGCGTTTTTTTTGCATTTGAGAGAATGCTCTCTTGAAAGAGGGCGAGATCTGTGATAATAAATCAATTAATGAATGTGACAAATGGCTGGGATTGTCCGGTTTGGGATTGAAGACTTCATCGGTCGACTGATTGGTGTAGAAACCCTTTGGACAGGCTGAAATGTGGAAACGTTTATCCTCCATTGTTATAACATACAAATACATAAGATCGCCATGCAGTTTGCGTGGGCCAGGCGGGGGATTCCATGCTGAAGTTGTTAGTACTTTCAACGATTGCGGGCCTTTCGAGCTTCTTGCACCTGGTTGCAGTGGCAACAAAGGACGTTCTTTTGAGCCTGGCATAATGCAGTCTGGTGGTGTACAATCGACACTATCGGGTCGGGATTTCTTCTTCTCCAACAAATCACCCTGAGTAATGGTATGCAAGAAGGACAGCGAATTGCAATCAACTCCATTATAAGCATCAGCCGGGTCCATGGATTTTAACAAATCTCTAACATGGCGCACGTGAATTCGAGCCTCGCGCATTGTGTAGGGTTCCTCGACCACCTTGACAGTCGACCCATGTTTCAAACCTTCGACATTCTTCAATTCGGCAAAGTTATCCAATGTAACACCATCCAGTTGAAGAGAGAAACATGTCCGATGGCATGTATCCTCACGATCCATTAATAACTGATGGATTTCTTGTACCAGCTCCATACTGGACAACTGTATGGAAAGCAATTCTGCGCCAGGACTTTGAATGTGAACTGTTATTCCATTATCATGCAACATATCCAAGTCAATGCTCTCCTCAGAACGATCATCACCGCCGCTATCGTCTTCTTTTTCAGTTTTTTTGTCTGTATTACTGGGCTCATTGGCATTTATTTCTCCCGCTGGTTTATCGTTGTTCGAGTCGGCTGCTGCAGCTACGGCATGACCATTAGTCAGATTATTGTCATTGTTTTTGTTTCCAGTTTTAGAACCTTTACCTAAAAATGATAGAATACACAGTATGTAAAGCTTATTTTTTCCTCCAATGGAAATCTCATCAATAATTAATATTTTTTTTCCATGAATGGGAATACATAATGTGTGTCATACGGTTATCAGTTAATCAAAGTTTCATTTTTCTTACTTTATGAAGCCATATGAGAATACTGTTCTATTAATGGGGTTGAAGAATGAATATATTTTGGTTTGTATGATGTTAAAGCATTCATTTTGTTGAATGGAAAACAGTTTGGCTTCTTTACTCCTAGATATGGGACCAAAACAATTCGTAATAAATATAAACACACATATGTAAATAAATCTAAAACACGTCAAATAATTTTCGAATGCGATATATATAGTCCTATAAACACTCTCATCTCTCTTATAGTCAAGCCAAGAACACCCTAAAGGATTATGATGAATTTTCCATTGATTTTCTCACTTGTAACCACAAGGACGCTTTTTAAGTGTATTAAAAATGAATATTTTGGATATTTTTTGTTTCGAGAATTTATGTAAATAATATTGTTCAACACATATGTACATAGAACATATTTAATATAGGATGACCTGACCACTCCTCACGGAATGCAGCAGGCATGAGGTCAAGACATTTTCTGACATTAAAAAGCATTTTAAACTGTTCATCTATTTCAAAATAGATTTGAATAGCAAGTGCTTTGCACACGGCCAGCGCCGTTTTGCAGAATGCGACCTGACGTTGAGGATTGCGAATTTACGTTTGAAAGTTTGTAGAAGATAAGTTGTTGGTCGCGTTTGGAAATTTCCAATTTAAACTAATTTTACGCAGTTTTTTCTATTTCCATTTTGATTTGATGATTGGATCATTTATTCACTTTGTCGAAAAGTTAAAACAAAATAAAGTTAACAATAATTGCTCTAGAAATTATTTTAAAAGATTTATATGCAGGTCGTACCTCATCTGTAAGGCACTTAATTAAGTTTTAATGATATTATTGTATTTTGTGTGTTTAGGTTTTTCGATTTTTATTTATAAAATTCAACAAAATCGCAATTTCCAGTTTTCGTTTTAGGTCTAGTCATAATTTAAATCTTTTATCAATAAAGATTCCTACCATACAAAGTTTTTATCAGTTTTGATTCGTTTCATTATTTTTTTTTCTTAGTAATATTAACAAATTCTTTATGAATATACATACAGTCACTCAAACTCATATTCGTACGGAAGCTAACTTGCAGTTCTTTTGCAATTATTTCGAAGACCACAACAAAATCCGAGTTTTTTTTTATTTGAAGTTAAAGATCTTATTAACAATTAATATTAAAGGCCCAAAAAAGTAACACCCCTTGCCAAGAAGAGAACATTTATTAACAAAACTCTGAAAACTTAATTGAAAGAAGTCAAACTCGTATTCGTACCCCAAAAGTTTTCTTGGATTTAAACCAAAACCTAACATAATCTCAATATTTTGTTGCATATTCCACATTTTATATCCCATGGTCTAGTCTATTTAGCGCAAATTTTGAAAACTTCTTAGTCATTTCTATTGCAATTTTAACACATTTTCCAACAACTTCTTTTTCAACACTCTTGCATTTATAATGGTATCTTTTCTAAGTCGTTGGGGTAAATGGCCCTATAGATTCTCTTAAGGATTAGTATCTGCTTAATACGGTCGGGTTCGATTTTCTTTTAGATAATTGTAGACATGGAACATGCAAGTCAAAGCGCTTGAGAAATATTCCACTCTTACAAATAACATATTGTTACTCACGAAATGAGAAAAAAACAAAGAATAAGTAAACCAAACTTGGAGAGAAGTTACGTCAGGTAATTAGCAAAAACGTTTGTAAACGTTTCCATATTTAAAAACACAATGGAAGCACAGATATGTAACCTAAGAGTTGCTAATCGTATATTCTATAAACACAGTAAAATAGTTAAACATTGCAAGTGGTCATTAATACCAAAGATTTTGAGTTTTGAAAAAAAGCATTTTCACCCATGAGCCATGAGACAAAATATGAGATCTTTTATTTCAAAGGAGCGGTAATTTATTGGGCGAAAACCAAATACCGAGCTCTTTTCAGAATATGCAATTTACGTAGTAAAGTATGAAGTCGGCTTGGTGATGGTTTTAGGTTGTTTCCCGGCAACCAGCCCTGGTAAGTGGGATAACATTAGAGGCAATTTAGACCACAGAAAATTCATCAACATTTTGTTAGAAAATCTTAAGTGAGTGCACCAAAATTGGGGTTTAAAATCAATTTACTTCTTACAAAAACAATGACCCAAGGCACAAAATTTATAACACTTGCATGTTTCATGTCTACAATTACCGGAAAGAAAATTGGGACCAGACAATATTAAGCAGATATTAACCCTAAAGAGAATCTATAGGGCCATTTACCCCAACGACTTAGAAAAGATACCATTATAAATGCAAGAGTGTTGAAAAAGAAGTTGTTGGAAAATGTGTTAAAATTGCAATAGAAATGACTAAGAAGTTTTCAAAATTTGCGCTAAATAGACTAGACCATGGGATATAAAATGTGGAATATGCAACAAAATATTGAGATTGTGTTAGGTTTTGGTTTAAATCCAAGAAAACTTTTGGGGTACGAATACGAGTTTGACTTCTTTCAATTAAGTTTTCAGAGTTTTGTTAATAAATGTCCTCTTCTTGGCAAGAGGTGTTACTTTTTTGGGCCTTTAATATTAAACGTTAATAAAATCTTTGACTTCAAATCAAATAAAGCTCGGATTTTGTTGTGGTCTGCGAAATAATTGCAAAAGAACTGCATGCTAGCTTCCGTACGAATATGAGTTTGAGTGACTGTATGTATATTCATAAAGATTTTGTTAATATTACTAAGAAAAAAAAATAATGAAACGAATCAATTTTGTTTACATAAAAAATTTAATTTTTTTTTCAAGGACTTTTTTCACAGATTTGACAATTATTTTGGTTATGGAACTAAATACTTTTTGAAGTGAAACTTTTTATCGGGGGTATATTTTGAATCTTGTTAACGAAACTTGGTAACAAAAAGGGGACATTGTATTGTGCGTATGAAAAGTTTCCATGAATAAAAGAAAAGTTCCAGAAGATCAAATTATTTTCTTGTCACTGTCACTCACTCTCAAGTTGTCTGTCGTAAACTTGTTTTCTTTTATCCATGAGGTTGGTCACAATAATGAAAAATCAAGTACTTTTAAAAAGGAAAGGGGGCTTACACATGCATGTTTACACAAATGGCTTACACTAGGTGTTTTCGAAAAAAAGAACTGATGTTATCACGGTGCGTTCAGAATTGTTCGTTTTTTAGACCTGGCGTCCCCCTGAACCCGCCTTAAAATAGACCTAGGTTTTTTATTGTAGCGAGTTGAGTTAGCGAATAAACTGCCGAAGTGACATGAGTTGTTAAGCATTTGTTTTCTTGTGGATTGTGGAAATCTCAACAGCCCTCGGGTTTACTTGATAACCGAAAAACCCACTTTTTTTTTGATAAATCTGGGGTTTGTCAAGAAAACCTGATTCAACCGATTCAAAGTTCGTAAAACAAAGCTAATGACAACTGCCACGCTGTTGGTTTTACTTATGTTGAATAAAGTTCAGATCTCTAGATCTTGGTACCTTTTGAAAATTTTCATCGCATTTTCCGTCAAATGTGATTGAAAATACTCAAATTAGACGTAAAGTCTCCTCCTTAAATTGGTATAATTTTTTTTACACAAAAGGATGCGCTGAGGTTTTAACTCTTTGGATGCTTCTATGATAATCGAAATTTTTGAAGATTTTTTTAAATCTACAAACATTCCCTCAAATGAAACGCAAACGACTAAACTATTTATATTATGTACATACCTGTTTTTTTTTTTTTTAGATTTTATAAATTATTTTATTTTTTGTCAATATTTTAGATATACAATACAAGATACAATATAAAATAAATTTAAATGGGCAATGGCGTTGCCGTCTGCCTGATTGACGCACTAAAAAGTTTAAAATTGAATCAATAAGTAATCTTAAAAATAAGAAGAGAAAACATGACATAGTGTTGTTTTTAAAAAAAAAAATCAGTTAAAATATTATTCCTATAAGAGAGTGCTGTCTCAATGAATTTATGGAGAGCTTCCCAGTTATACCCGTTAAGGATGTTCTTCGTTTGTTCCATTGTTAATGACAACTTTCCGAAGTAAATAAGTCTTTGTACATTGGACATATTGCCAGGAAGTGGAATGTGTCTTTGTTTTGAATGTTTTGTGAATGTTTTTTTGAATGGTGAATCATTCAAATTCAACATATCACATCTTGCTCTGCAAATCAGAGATATCGCTCTTATGCTATAACGGTCAATAAAATAGTTTTTGTCTTTCAAATCATAGTTTAATTCAGGGTATATCAACCTGTTAATTGAAGATGTTGCTTGCTCTTTGAATTCATTTCTCTGGAGAATGTCAGATAACTACTTCCAAGACTTTATAAAGCTGCTATTTTAAAACTATTGGGTTATCATATTGTATACTTAAGCTAGCATCACATTTTGCATCCAGTCCTATCCAATCTTTAACCCATTCTACTCTCTTATTCATACTACAGTTTGCAAGTATAAGTGGAAGTCTATGAACGGGGTATTTGAGCACTTTGAGTACGTAATCAAAGTGTAACTTTAAAGTGAAATTAAAAAGGTTCGATAAACCCGTTTATAGGTTTAGTACATATTTAGGAGTAGTCAGAAGATCGCAGTTTTTTTCAAAAAGAATCGAAGCAGTTTTTCAACTTCTTCGTATTGGTTGTGCCCCCAAGTCTGAGCACTATAGCACATGACACCATGACCTGTGTACATACATTTTCTTTCTTAGGGGTTTAATTTACTTTTTTTCCGTTCGAAATGTGTAAAAATATGTACCTACATAATCAACCTTTTTACGGTTGTCGTTTTACTAAAACGACATGACTCTAGAAGGTCCACTTGGCTATAAAATAAAACTAAAACTTCAGTGTTCTCACCGCTCTTCACCCTTCTCGCTTTTATAACAATAATTTATTTTGGAACGTAAATTGGTGCTTTTAGAGCGGAGTCATTTTACTGTCGTTTTAGAAAAACGACAACCTTAATAAGGTTGAGTATGTATGTGACGAAGTATTATTATCAAAATAACTGCAACAAGCATACAAATTATTAACAGTTTTGCAAAACTCTACTAAAGGGTTTTCCAAAAAGAGGTGTTATATTGATATTCAAAGAAAAATGGCATTTTTTGAGATAAATGATCGGATGTTTATTTCATTATAAAGAGGAAGGTATGCCGTTAATAATGGAACACAACATCAGCCAAATGGCCGGCACGACCATGCTTACAGGACCATATCCTTTTCATGAAATTTTCCATAACCAAATCGCAAAGTGGCTGCCCTATGTCCTCGATAGCCTCACGAATTCCATCTTTGAGGTCTTGAATCGACGCTGGGCTGTTGGCGTAGACCTTATCTTTCACGTGGCCCCAAAGGAAGAAGTCGCAAGGTGTTAAATCACAAGATCTCGGTGGCCAATTGTGATCACCTCTTCGAGAGATAACACGGTCCGGAAACTTTTCCCGTAAAAGATCGATGGTTTCATTGCTTGTGTGGCACGTAGCGCCGTCTTGTTGAAAGTAAACGTTGTCCAGATCAATACCATCCAATTCCGGCCATAAAAAATCATTAATCATCTCTCGATAGCGCAATCCATTGACTGTAACTGTTGCTCCAGCCTCATTTTCGAAAAAGTAAGGTCCAATGACCCCGCCGGACCATAAACCGCACCAAACAGTCCCGCGTTGAGGATGGAGAGGCTTTTCAACAATAACTCTTGGGTTTTCCGAGCCCCAGATGCGACAGTTTTGCTTGTTGACGTAGCCTCCGAGGTGGAAATGGGCCTCATCAGTCAAGATGATTTTTCGATGAAATTCCGGATCATTTTCATGCATTCCAAGGACCCAATCAGCAAAGACACGACGTTGTTGATGATCAGCCGGCTTGAGTTCTTGTGTTAACTGAACTTTATAAGCCTGAAGACCCAAGTCTTTATGCAAAATACGGTGTAATGACGTTTGTGGAATGGACAAACCTGGGTTTTCTTCAACACTTTGGGCTACAACAGCAATAATCTCAGTTGTTCTTGAGCGACGTGCACGGGTTTTATTCTTCACATCACTAACTTGTCCCAACAGCTCGAATTTGTCCACCAATTTCTGTATTGCGGTCCGACAAGGTGCTTCACGACGACCCAAAAATGTTTTAGTTTTACGAACCGTCTCTGCCAAATTTTCGCCATTTTTATAGTGAATTTTAATAATTTCAATGCGTTGTTGAAGCGTGTATCGTTCCATTTTTATTAATGGCGTAGTTTCTACTTGTCAAATGTCAAAAAATGACAGCTTCAAAAGTGACAGCTACCGAAATAGCGGGCTATACAAAAATAACACCTCTTATTGGAAAACCCGATATCTTCGGCCAACGGTTCATTAGAAAATTAATATTGGTATACAAAAAATTAGAAATTTAAATACAAATTCACTTTGTAATTCTTATTTTTTAAAAAAATCCTACACAAAATTGCTGTAGAATCTTACCTTATAATTAACAATGAGACGAGATGCCTTATAATAAATCTCAGCTCAATTTGCAGCACTTTAATTCTTTCGCACACTATTGCTCTCAAAATGCAAGTGCCACTGACGTGACGGCCTTTTGCATAACACACAATTGTATTTTTTAAGCATTTCTAAAATTGCGCCATTCCGCGAAAGAAGACCAAGAATCCGGGGAGAAATTCGGCAGAAAACTGACAACTACAACTCCATCCTCTAGGCTGTCTTTTTTTAGGATTTCATTCATCCCAATGAATACGGGCATTCGATTTGGCCACACGAAATTTTTATTACACTCGGCAATATGTCGATAAATCGAACATTCACGCGAAATTGCGATAAACGAGTTCAATATGATCTAAACAGATCATAAGTCTATGGAACTCAGCGTTTAATCGCGATGCCTTAATGAGACAGACAAGTAAATGCAAACGCGATCTACCAAGGGCATTTTTTTTTCATATCTACTCTTCCTCTTTCGAGGAAGCGAAAAATCCACCAAGTGTATCTCTTTTAATGATAAAGTGCGTTTCATCTTAGTCGTTCATTATTTTTTTTTCTTAGTAATATTAACAAATTCTTTATGAATATACATACAGTCACTCAAACTCATATTCGTACGGAAGCTAACATGCAGTTCTTTTGCAATTATTTCGAAGACCACAACAAAATCCGAGTTTTTTTTATTTGAAGTTAAAGATCTTATTAACAATTAATATTAAAGGCCCAAAAAAGTAACACCCCTTGCCAAGAAGAGAACATTTATTAACAAAACTCTGAAAACTTAATTGAAAGAAGTCAAACTCGTATTCGTACCCCAAAAGTTTTCTTGGATTTAAACCAAAACCTAACATAATCTCAATATTTTGTTGCATATTCCACATTTTATATCCCATGGTCTAGTCTATTTAGCGCAAATTTTGAAAACTTCTTAGTCATTTCTATTGCAATTTTAACACATTTTCCAACAACTTCTTTTTCAACACTCTTGCATTTATAATGGTATCTTTTCTAAGTCGTTGGGGTAAATGGCCCTATAGATTCTCTTAAGGATTAGTATCTGCTTAATACGGTCGGGTTCGATTTTCTTTTAGATAATTGTAGACATGGAACATGCAAGTCAAAGCGCTTGAGAAATATTCCACTCTTACAAATAACATATTGTTACTCACGAAATGAGAAAAAAACAAAGAATAAGTAAACCAAACTTGGAGAGAAGTTACGTCAGGTAATTAGCAAAAACGTTTGTAAACGTTTCCATATTTAAAAACACAATGGAAGCACAGATATGTAACCTAAGAGTTGCTAATCGTATATTCTATAAACACAGTAAAATAGTTAAACATTGCAAGTGGTCATTAATACCAAAGATTTTGAGTTTTGAAAAAAAGCATTTTCACCCATGAGCCATGAGACAAAATATGAGATCTTTTATTTCAAAGGAGCGGTAATTTATTGGGCGAAAACCAAATACCGAGCTCTTTTCAGAATATGCAATTTACGTAGTAAAGTATGAAGTCGGCTTGGTGATGGTTTTAGGTTGTTTCCCGGCAACCAGCCCTGGTAAGTGGGATAACATTAGAGGCAATTTAGACCACAGAAAATTCATCAACATTTTGTTAGAAAATCTTAAGTGAGTGCACCAAAATTGGGGTTTAAAATCAATTTACTTCTTACAAAAACAATGACCCAAGGCACAAAATTTATAACACTTGCATGTTTCATGTCTACAATTACCGGAAAGAAAATTGGGACCAGACAATATTAAGCAGATATTAACCCTAAAGAGAATCTATAGGGCCATTTACCCCAACGACTTAGAAAAGATACCATTATAAATGCAAGAGTGTTGAAAAAGAAGTTGTTGGAAAATGTGTTAAAATTGCAATAGAAATGACTAAGAAGTTTTCAAAATTTGCGCTAAATAGACTAGACCATGGGATATAAAATGTGGAATATGCAACAAAATATTGAGATTGTGTTAGGTTTTGGTTTAAATCCAAGAAAACTTTTGGGGTACGAATACGAGTTTGACTCCTTTCAATTAAGTTTTCAGAGTTTTGTTAATAAATGTCCTCTTCTTGGCAAGAGGTGTTACTTTTTTGGGCCTTTAATATTAAACGTTAATAAAATCTTTGACTTCAAATCAAATAAAGCTCGGATTTTGTTGTGGTCTGCGAAATAATTGCAAAAGAACTGCATGCTAGCTTCCGTACGAATATGAGTTTGAGTGACTGTATGTATATTCATAAAGAATTTGTTAATATTACTAAGAAAAAAAAATAATGAAACGAATCAATTTTGTTTACATAAAAAATTTAATTTTTTTTTCAAGGACTTTTTTCACAGATTTGACAATTATTTTGGTTATGGAACTAAATACTTTTTGAAGTGAAACTTTTTATCGGGGGTATATTTTGAATCTTGTTAACGAAACTTGGTAACAAAAAGGGGACATTGTATTGTGCGTATGAAAAGTTTCCATGAATAAAAGAAAAGTTCCAGAAGATCAAATTATTTTCTTGTCACTGTCACTCACTCTCAAGTTGTCTGTCGTAAACTTGTTTTCTTTTATCCATGAGGTTGGTCACAATAATGAAAAATCAAGTACTTTTAAAAAGGAAAGGGGGCTTACACATGCATGTTTACACAAATGGCTTACACTAGGTGTTTTCGAAAAAAAGAACTGATGTTATCACGGTGCGTTCAGAATTGTTCGTTTTTTAGACCTGGCGTCCCCCTGAACCCGCCTTAAAATAGACCTAGGTTTTTTATTGTAGCGAGTTGAGTTAGCGAATAAACTGCCGAAGTGACATGAGTTGTTAAGCATTTGTTTTCTTGTGGATTGTGGAAATCTCAACAGCCCTCGGGTTTACTTGATAACCGAAAAACCCACTTTTTTTTTGATAAATCTGGGGTTTGTCAAGAAAACCTGATTCAACCGATTCAAAGTTCGTAAAACAAAGCTAATGACAACTGCCACGCTGTTGGTTTTACTTATGTTGAATAAAGTTCAGATCTCTAGATCTTGGTACCTTTTGAAAATTTTCATCGCATTTTCCGTCAAATGTGATTGAAAATACTCAAATTAGACGTAAAGTCTCCTCCTTAAATTGGTATAATTTTTTTTACACAAAAGGATGCGCTGAGGTTTTAACTCTTTGGATGCTTCTATGATAATCGAAATTTTTGAAGATTTTTTTAAATCTACAAACATTCCCTCAAATGAAACGCAAACGACTAAACTATTTATATTATGTACATACCTGTTTTTTTTTTTTTTAGATTTTATAAATTATTTTATTTTTTGTCAATATTTTAGATATACAATACAAGATACAATATAAAATAAATTTAAATGGGCAATGGCGTTGCCGTCTGCCTGATTGACGCACTAAAAAGTTTAAAATTGAATCAATAAGTAATCTTAAAAATAAGAAGAGAAAACATGACATAGTGTTGTTTTTAAAAAAAAAAATCAGTTAAAATATTATTCCTATAAGAGAGTGCTGTCTCAATGAATTTATGGAGAGCTTCCCAGTTATACCCGTTAAGGATGTTCTTCGTTTGTTCCATTGTTAATGACAACTTTCCGAAGTAAATAAGTCTTTGTACATTGGACATATTGCCAGGAAGTGGAATGTGTCTTTGTTTTGAATGTTTTGTGAATGTTTTTTTGAATGGTGAATCATTCAAATTCAACATATCACATCTTGCTCTGCAAATCAGAGATATCGCTCTTATGCTATAACGGTCAATAAAATAGTTTTTGTCTTTCAAATCATAGTTTAATTCAGGGTATATCAACCTGTTAATTGAAGATGTTGCTTGCTCTTTGAATTCATTTCTCTGGAGAATGTCAGATAACTACTTCCAAGACTTTATAAAGCTGCTATTTTAAAACTATTGGGTTATCATATTGTATACTTAAGCTAGCATCACATTTTGCATCCAGTCCTATCCAATCTTTAACCCATTCTACTCTCTTATTCATACTACAGTTTGCAAGTATAAGTGGAAGTCTATGAACGGGGTATTTGAGCACTTTGAGTACGTAATCAAAGTGTAACTTTAAAGTGAAATTAAAAAGGTTCGATAAACCCGTTTATAGGTTTAGTACATATTTAGGAGTAGTCAGAAGATCGCAGTTTTTTTCAAAAAGAATCGAAGCAGTTTTTCAACTTCTTCGTATTGGTTGTGCCCCCAAGTCTGAGCACTATAGCGAATGACACCATGACCTGTGTACATACATTTTCTTTCTTAGGGGTTTAACTTACTTTTTTTCCGTTCGAAATGTGTAAAAATATGTACCTACATAATCAACCTTTTTACGGTTGTCGTTTTACTAAAACGACATGACTCTAGAAGGTCCACTTGGCTATAAAATAAAACTAAAACTTCAGTGTTCTCACCGCTCTTCACCCTTCTCGCTTTTATAACAATAATTTATTTTGGAACGTAAATTGGTGCTTTTAGAGCGGAGTCATTTTACTGTCGTTTTAGAAAAACGACAACCTTAATAAGGTTGAGTATGTATGTGACGAAGTATTATTATCAAAATAACTGCAACAAGCATACAAATTATTAACAGTTTTGCAAAACTCTACTAAAGGGTTTTCCAAAAAGAGGTGTTATATTGATATTCAAAGAAAAATGGCATTTTTTGAGATAAATGATCGGATGTTTATTTCATTATAAAGAGGAAGGTATGCCGTTAATAATGGAACACAACATCAGCCAAATGGCCGGCACGACCATGCTTACAGGACCATATCCTTTTCATGAAATTTTCCATAACCAAATCGCAAAGTGGCTGCCCTATGTCCTCGATAGCCTCACGAATTCCATCTTTGAGGTCTTGAATCGACGCTGGGCTGTTGGCGTAGACCTTATCTTTCACGTGGCCCCAAAGGAAGAAGTCGCAAGGTGTTAAATCACAAGATCTCGGTGGCCAATTGTGATCACCTCTTCGAGAGATAACACGGTCCGGAAACTTTTCCCGTAAAAGATCGATGGTTTCATTGCTTGTGTGGCACGTAGCGCCGTCTTGTTGAAAGTAAACGTTGTCCAGATCAATACCATCCAATTCCGGCCATAAAAAATCATTAATCATCTCTCGATAGCGCAATCCATTGACTGTAACTGTTGCTCCAGCCTCATTTTCGAAAAAGTAAGGTCCAATGACCCCGCCGGACCATAAACCGCACCAAACAGTCCCGCGTTGAGGATGGAGAGGCTTTTCAACAATAACTCTTGGGTTTTCCGAGCCCCAGATGCGACAGTTTTGCTTGTTGACGTAGCCTCCGAGGTGGAAATGGGCCTCATCAGTCAAGATGATTTTTCGATGAAATTCCGGATCATTTTCATGCATTCCAAGGACCCAATCAGCAAAGACACGACGTTGTTGATGATCAGCCGGCTTGAGTTCTTGTGTTAACTGAACTTTATAAGCCTTAAGACCCAAGTCTTTATGCAAAATACGGTGTAATGACGTTTGTGGAATGGACAAACCTGGGTTTTCTTCAACACTTTGGGCTACAACAGCAATAATCTCAGTTGTTCTTGAGCGACGTGCACGGGTTTTATTCTTCACATCACTAACTTGTCCCAACAGCTCGAATTTGTCCACCAATTTCCGTATTGCGGTCCGACAAGGTGCTTCACGACGACCCAAAAATGTTTTAGTTTTACGAACCGTCTCTGCCAAATTTTCGCCATTTTTATAGTGAATTTTAATAATTTCAATGCGTTGTTGAAGCGTGTATCGTTCCATTTTTATTAATGGCGTAGTTTCTACTTGTCAAATGTCAAAAAATGACAGCTTCAAAAGTGACAGCTACCGAAATAGCGGGCTATACAAAAATAACACCTCTTATTGGAAAACCCGATATCTTCGGCCAACGGTTCATTAGAAAATTAATATTGGTATACAAAAAATTAGAAATTTAAATACAAATTCACTTTGTAATTCTTATTTTTTAAAAAAATCCTACACAAAATTGCTGTAGAATCTTACCTTATAATTAACAATGAGACGAGATGCCTTATAATAAATCTCAGCTCAATTTGCAGCACTTTAATTCTTTCGCACACTATTGCTCTCAAAATGCAAGTGCCACTGACGTGACGGCCTTTTGCATAACACACAATTGTATTTTTTAAGCATTTCTAAAATTGCGCCATTCCGCGAAAGAAGACCAAGAATCCGGGGAGAAATTCGGCAGAAAACTGACAACTACAACTCCATCCTCTAGGCTGTCTTTTTTTAGGATTTCATTCATCCCAATGAATACGGGCATTCGATTTGGCCACACGAAATTTTTATTACACTCGGCAATATGTCGATAAATCGAACATTCACGCGAAATTGCGATAAACGAGTTCAATATGATCTAAACAGATCATAAGTCTATGGAACTCAGCGTTTAATCGCGATGCCTTAATGAGACAGACAAGTAAATGCAAACGCGATCTACCAAGGGCATTTTTTTTCATATCTACTCTTCCTCTTTCGAGGAAGCGAAAAATCCACCAAGTGTATCTCTTTTAATGATAAAGTGCGTTTCATCTTAGTCGTTCGGAATCGGCAGACAATTGTAAGCCCTCGTTTCCTGCCCAGTTACAACACGCATACAGAAATGGTAGGGATTGTTCGGTTGTCCACGAGCTGTCGCTTCACTAGTTTATTTTTATTAATTCAGTCAGATTTTGTTCATTCTTTTTTTACATCAAAATATATGAACAAATATTTTCAAAACAGACTAATAAATCTGAATATTTTTTCTTCATTAGATTTCGTAAGATTTCTCGCAATACACAATAACAATCTACAGACGCAAGAGTTTGAGAAAAAGAAAAATACACTTAACAACATAAAATGATCTTTTTTTACATTTGGTCTTCTGTTAGATACCTGCATCGAAATACGTTATGAAGACTAAACTTCTAAACAGATACAACTGTAGCCCCATAGTAAGAAGATACAGCATCTTAAATAAACAACTATACAGCACGCAAAAGATCCAAAACTGTCTTATACATAATATATTTGCAAGACAAATTACTCAGGATTAATTAAAATGTTGTGTCTTATCATAGCTACAAATGTATGTATGTGTGTATGTTATAGTAGCTGAGGCATTTACAATAATCACTTGATAACGCGAAAGAGATATGAAGCAAATTTATTCATTTTGATGTAATGTTTCAATAGGAAAATTCATTTTATTGTTAAGAAAATGCACAGTGCGTGGTCGCTCATTTGAATTGTTTTGAAGTTGCTCCATTTGTAGTTACTTTGTCTCCGGTGAAAACAAAACTCATAATAATTAAAATGTAATTATGTATGTATTAATTTTTGATATTTCTTCATAAATGGCCTAATCGATCTTGATTTTTTTCGAATTCGATTAAGCCTGATGAAAAACATATAAAATGTTTACCGCTTGATCTATTTTATTAAAATTTTAGCCCAGTTCCCGTTCCCAGTTCTGGGAATGCAATTTATATGAACGAGTTTTCATAATATTTTACATACTTTTTCGGTCATAAGTAGGTTTTGGATTTGTATTTATTTATTACGAAATATGCAGATATGCATATCAACTAAGAAAATATGCGATTTAATTATCCAAAAAGTGATGCTGCATAACAAAGGGTTCGGTAGTGCCCAGGCAAGTTCTCAAGAAAGGCACTACACCCATTTTACTGAAACCAACTCCAGCGATTTTTGACACCCCTAATTTCAATACCAATATCTGTTCGTTTGCTCTGTATTCCTTTAGATGATAATCTCTGGGTTCGAAGTTTAATCCTTCTCTCTGACATATTGCTAACTCAACAACCACAATACTGTTTCGGCGTTTCAGTAAAACGACACTTTGTTAGAAGTGGCAATAAGAGTTTTTATTGGTTAGAAGGGTGAAGATAGAAAAGAACGGTAAAGTTTTAGTTTTACTTAAACGCTAATTAACGCTACTGGAGTTTCGTTTTACTGTCGTTTACGTAAAACCCCTTATGGAATAAGGGTGATTGTATCTTACAGTTTTTAAGCAATCACGAATAAATAAATAAATGAAGTCAGAAACTTCGAGTTCGCAATATTTGCTAAGCTGATTAAGCACAGGTGCCTCACCAAATTTTGATTTATTAGCATTAGTGATTCCTGGGAAATAGAACTTACAAAATCGCTTAAACCGTAAATGAGTTGCTGACAGATCATAAAAAATGTTAGCACTTCCCGACACCGTAGAATCTTGTAAATTCGCACAAAGGTAGACCTTGTGGAAAAAAATCAAAGATTTGAGATTTTGCATTTAGGGGCGTAGCATCCACCCAATTAATCGGAATTCTTATCAAAAATATGGAGTATTTGTCAAGTTTTCTTCTTATTAACTTAAAAGGATTTAAATTATTTATTTAGCAACAGACTCATGCGAACCAAATTTAAGTCAGTCATCAATAAATCACAAATTTATTTCACAATTTGGACTTTTTTCAATAAACATACCTTGACTGAAAATACTTGATATTAAATCTCCATAAACTTCTTCATGAGGAAATAATTACTTTTCACGCCTGTATGGTTAGACACTGATTTTTTTGAATATAGGAGAAACCTGTGATCTTTTTACATTCATGTTCTTGGTGTGATATTATATCATAGTTTTTACGACGAAAACAATTAATATCGACTTACAAAATTTACTTAATTGAATAAACAATTAAATAAAGCCGGAAACAGATATGCCTCGTGCGGTATTTTGTACATAACATTACATTATGTACCTGTTATGATTCTTTAAAAAGTTTGCTTTTTTGAGATTTGAAAAGATTTAGATAATTATGCTGTTCGTCTACTTCCGCAACGTTTTACTTCTATGTAATTTCTCGTTTTCCTTTCGATCAAAAAAATCTGTTTTTTTTCAACCTTCAAATCTCATTTTTAAGCAAGATTTAGACGATTTTCACATGGACTTGCAGACATTTTGCAATGTTGTTTACTTTTGATAAGAAGCTGATGATTAGTGGGACAAATTCTTCAAAAGAAAAATGGAAATTAATGAAAACATTTTTAAAAATTCATCATGCACCTCAAATGTCACTACAAATGCACCTTAACTTGAATATACATGTAATTAAAAAAAAAACATGGTTTGAATTATGTTCATGTGAAATACATAACTTCAGCTTCAAGGTTCAATATTTATTAAGTTTGAGTTCACAACTACTCTCTGCAACAAAACCACGTAAACGATAGGTATGGGTCACTACCATGGCACTCGTTATTTTGAATATAATACACTTTTTCACTTTTTCGTGGATCAAACCATTACTTAATAAACTTACTTAATTTTAACTTAAATTTGTTCGGAAAATATTTTGACTGTAAGCGGTTTTGAAAAGTGGAATTAAGAATGAAAATGTCGCTACATGTCATTTTGACTTGAAAAACTGGTGTATGTAGGACAAACATAGCGACATCAAACAACTTTTCAAAATATTTTATTAAATATTGCTGTTACCAAAATATGGGTTTGCTGAAAAATCATCAACTTAGACGCTGTTTAGATTGGGAAGATTGAGTCCGGTATCACGGCAATTTGTAGGCAAGAGAAGTGTTGGGTGAGGGATCTCGTGAGGCAGGAAGAAAACATAAAAACCGGACTCAAGAGTGTCATTTGTTGTTGTTTCAATGTGCGAAATGGTGAAATTGTTTTTGTTTCAATGTATTTTGAGGCGCCTCACAGTTTCTAATGTAAACACGATGAGACTCACCAGTCCGTACTCAATCTTCTCAATCTAAACAGGCTCTTATGTATTTAAATATTTTGTAACAAAACTTCATCATCATGGCAACACTGTTCCTAAGCTAAGCCAACTTAACTCAACAAGAAAAAGCAAATCCCTAAAGTTGTTTTTTTTTTAAAGACAGGTACCAATGAAGTCGTCAGAGTGAGAGGAAATAAAGAAGCTAGACATTTTCATTTTCCGTTCAATTGAAGAAAAAAAAAAGATTTTTACTTCTATCTTTAGATTTCCCGATGAATTGTGATGGGGGGGGGGGAGTAAGCATGTCGACATTTCCAACTAAACTCTCAACTGATAATAAGGGATAGAAACTTTACTCTCACACAAACGCATCTAGGAGTTGCTTCTCGCTTAAAGTAGCGCCGATATGAACTCGATCAGAAGTAATTTTTTACTCTCTCTCTAAAAATTGGAAAGAAATCAAAATAAAATCAAGTCACGTGTGTATGCGCATGTAAAGCCATTCGTCTACTAGCCGAATCAAGACAAAAATGTTAAACCTTCAGGATATCCAATGCACAGGTACCATGCTATGCTTCTACCAATGTAATCGCTATGGCACGTGTTTGGTGCCTTCTTATAGGTTACAAAACGTCATTCCACAAGAACTGCCTAATTTGGGACAAAACTGCTGCAATTCATGTCTGAGAAGTGAGATAAACATTAAAAAAAGACCGGCAGCTCGAATAGAATAAACTTTTCTTTCATAAAAATACACGAGAAAATCAAATTACGTAACGAGTGTTATATGACTGCTCTGGCTCTCCCTGTGGGGCTAGATGTTGAATTTTTCTTCTTTACCTAGAATGTTGATTATTAAGGGAAGTATGTACCTAAATGATGGTGCATTCTTAAAAAAAAAACTTTATAGGAGTAGAATGTGATTTCGATTTTTTTTTAAATGTCTGGGGGAGGTCGCCCAGAACTTTTACCTTTTTTCTTGCCAACATTATCGGAGTTCTCTGCTGCTGCTCCTAACGAGTTACTGGAAGACTTTGCACCGGCAACTTCGTTCTTATCTCCTGTCGTTGGTTTTGGAGGAACATTTTCATCGGTTTCTAATGCCATTATTGTTTTTTAATGAGTTTATTCGATGTAATTGCCTTTTAATTAAAATGACACTTTCAATTGTAAAGCACTCTCACTGAATAGCATAAGAATCTTTGTGAATAGATATAAGAACCGATTAAGATTCCTTCGAGAATCGATTTGATTAGAGTAGAAAAGAATTATGTTTTTTTTCTTTAAAGAATAAAAAATACTATTTGAACAAGTTGAAATTTTTTCTATTGAAGAAAACCTGTGCGGACTTCTTCGCTCGCCCGTATGAGCGATTCGATTCACTAGAAACAACTGAAAAAGGAATAGAGTTGACTGGAATTGTATGAAACTGGGATTTTTAACAGAAAATGTATGAGCTGTCAGCGATGTGTGATTTTTTTAGTGGTTAGTGGATAGGAATTTAAGGGAACGTTGTTTTCGATTTATTTTTTGGACTGTTTCACTATTTTTGGAATTTAATAAATATGAAACTGAGTTTTTGCGTGTAATACTACGTTTTCACCAAGAGGTAATCCGGGATTTAAGGTAGGAGATTTAAAATTAATCTTGAAGTGTTTTCACCACAAAAAAGCAGATTAATTTGACGTTTTAAGTCTGAATTGCTATTCGATTGTCAACTCAATTTGACAAGAGTAAAACAAATATAATCGGCAAACGGAAAAAAACAATTTTTGAGCAATAAAACAATTAATTTTGAATAAACTATTTATTAAAAATGAGTCTAGTAACCTAAATCTATTGTTATCACACCATTTTATTCTTCACAATAACATAAGAGTGAGTAAATTTAATAGGAGAATCCATAAATACAGAAAAAAACACAATTTTTCGGCCCTCTTCAATGAAAAGCTCCCCATCCTCCAGTGTCTAGGTTGAACGTTGTTTTTTGTTTGTTTTGGTTGTTGCATTCTCTGGAATTTGTATTGTTTACCAAAAAATGATTATAAATATATGAAATACATTGTAAATACTTGCATTTTTATTCCTACAGCCAACGCGCAAAAATGTTTTATAATTTTTTTTGATTTCAATGGAAAAACTGACGTTTAAAAGGGTGCGTTCTACAAAATTAGGATTGTTTGATTTGACAATCTCCTTCTTGCAAGAAGATTTCAATGAGATTTATTTTAAATCTTCATTTGAGGAGATTTAAATTTGTATGGTAAATCTTCGAGATTTGAAGAGGATTTATACTAAATCCTCTTAAATCGCGATTTAGTGCTCAGTGAAAACGTAGTATAATATATCCACTTAAAAAATAATTTCCATAAGCACAGTAAAGGCTTAACTACATAAGCCAAAAAGTACTTTTGTACAAAAGTAAAAATATTTTTTTTCCCGCTAGCGCAGTTGTTTTGTGAAAAAGAATATACAAATTTTTTTTTAAACCAAAATTTAAGCTTTCTGCATCATTTTTATAAGTTTTCCAGTGGGAAAAACTATTCCAAAATGAGTTTGAAAATTTTCACTTTTGTACTTTTTCACTTTTTGGGCTTATGTAGTTAAGCCTTAACAATTTATGATGTTGTGTTTTTGGCTTTTTTCCACTTAAGGCTGCCCCAAACCAACGCGAAACATTCCCGCGAATATGCGACGATTGAATAATGTTCGAAGATTCGCATCGCGCCAGTGTGGGTGCTCCCATTAATCTCCAAGTAAATTAATTAAGACAGGCGAAAGTTTCGTCGTCGCTTTGAAATATTCGCGTTGGTTTGGGAAAATCTTTTAATTTATAAGATGAATACAATAATCAGAATATTTCACTTCTGAATTTGAAAAATCAAAATATCAAACGACATACTTTTTTGATTAGAAATATTTTTTTGAAGTATGTACTTTGAACGAATTTTGATTCTCAGATTTACGAAAGTAATTTTAAAGGGGCCTTCATGCAAATGGCCAGCCGAAATATATCTTTTTGTAAAGTGGAATTTTATCTCGTTGAATAACATTACATTTTGCGTTTATTAAGTTCATATCATTACTCAATATTTTGAGAAAAATGAAAAAAAAAATATATTGTCTATAGTTATTAGGGACATCGTTACAGACGAAATATTACATCTCCTCGTTAATTCTCAAAAACTTGCAATTCTATCAATTTAAGTCCAAAGTTCTGTCAAAGTTCATATACAAAAATAATTTGAAATTGGTAAAAATTTGCAGTTAAGAAGAAACGAACATACCTATTTTTGGATTTAAGGCTGTCCCAAACCAACGCGAAACATTCGCGCGAATATGCGACGACTGAATAATGTTCGAAGATTCGCATCGCGCCAGTGTGGGTGCTCCCATTAATCTCCATGTAAATAAATTAAGACAGGCGGAAGTTTCGTCATCGCGCCGAATGTTTCGCGTTGGTTTGGGAGAGCCTTTATTCCACTGTGATTTTATTTCGTGGGACGCACTTATTGATAATTTCATTCCAATTCGGTGTTCATGTTTTATTACCAATTACGGTAAGATGCCATTTTGTAGAAATGGAACATCAGCTGTCAATTGATTTTTGGACATTAAAAGTCAAAAGTTTCTCTATTGTATTTTTTATTCCTTTAAAAAATCATATATTTATTTAATAATAATATGCAAAATCTTATTGAAAAACCCCCAAGGCACAAGAAAGATGAAGATAATGGTGAGGATAAAAAGCAACGGCCCATCATTAAGAGTGCAACTGACCTGCAACGCCTTAAATTGGAAAAACTTATGAAAAATCCTGTGCGTAAATCTAATGTTTTCTTTTAAGTTACTTAATTTTATAGAACCTTTTGTTATGTTTGATAATTACAGGACAAACCGATCATAATACCTGAAAGTCCCAGAGAAAAAGATTACTTGCAAACAGTACCCTCATTTGTTCGTAATGTAATGGGCTCCAGCGCTGGAGCAGGATCTGGAGAATTCCATGTCTATCGGCATCTAAGAAGAAAAGAGTATGCCCGTCAAAAGTGTATCCATGCCAAGAGCATGAGAGAACAACTTGATGAGGAGTACCAATCAAAATTAGAGAAAAACCGACTCGAAGCTGAGGCCAAAACAGCCAAAAAACGTGCTAAGCGCTTGAAGAAGAAGCAACGTGCCAAGAAAACGAAAATTCAAACGAATGATGAGTCGGAGAAACAGAATTCGACCGATGATGATGATGATGATGATGAAGACGAAGATTCAAATTTATCAGAGAAGAATGAGCACGAAAAAATAACTGAAGACACAGATCCAGTAGAAACAAGAGACGTAAATGACGATATTGAGATATGTAAGGATACTGCTGGACCACAACCCAGAGAAGAAATAAGTATTGCTACAAACAAAATAGAACCAAATCAGGATGATATCTCAGAAAAGTGTTCGAAAACCGATGAAAGAAGTAATAATAATACTGAAACAGACAAAATGGAAAACGACAAGGAAAAAGAAATAGAAGAGCTCCCAGAAACGAAAGATATCAGCGATGGCAAACAAGAACCTGTCGATAGGTTATTAACAACAGAGGACCACATAAATGATTCTACGCCTGTACAATCTTGAATAAATTAATTGAACCAAATACTATTTGTTGTTTATTTACATAATTTAATTCTAAAGATTTTCAAATACTTACCTTCAGCATTGTCGTCTTCCTTTCAAAATCCGAATTTTTAGAATGCACAAAATCGATTTAAAAAAACATTAAAATTAAATTCGTAAGTCGGACGAGTTTTTAAATGGACATTTTTTGAAGATTTTAAAGCTATGTATGTATTTGATAGGAGGCAAAATGAACCATGATTTGAAATCTAATTTTGTATCTGAATCTGAAATAAACTTAAATGTAGTGTTTCATAAATACTACGAGATTTTGGAAGACAGTCGACTATATGCTCAATCTATCCTATCTGCCTGCAACAGCGGACGATGTTGATAACCACGGGTAAATAGATAATAAACGTTAAATGTTTTGTGCATCGCTGATTTGTTGATTCCGATGAACAACGCACGTGATGATGATGCAACGGCAAAGCGGTGTTTAGTAAGTCTTAGGAAGTTTGTTTTCAATTGAGGTCTATCTTATCGGGATCGAAGCCCTGACTTATGTAGAGGGTGTCAGGGTGAAGATACGGAGAAGGACTCTTATCACTTTCTTTGTAAATGCCCCAGCCTAGCAAGAACAAGAAAGGCAGCACTAGCCAGATTATTTTTTCGACAAACTGTGTCACGCGACGTATGGTATTGCATCTTATGTGGTTTTCGTTTCGCCCAAAAATTGTTTTTGTTGTTTTTCCTTTCGACCAACAAAATCGAATTTTTGTAGATCTGAAATCGATTTTTCAGATCTCGATTTTAAGGAAGATTTACACAGATTTTCACACGCACTTGCACACACATCAAAGAAAAGTGACATTTATCAGTGTTATTTCAAAAGTGACACACAATTGCAAAACAAACTTAAATCACTCTGATGTATTTCAGTAGTATATAGAATTTGTATTATAAAAACTTTCATATAAAATCACGTTTTCTGTTCTTTTTGCGAGTAAAATTTAAAATCTGACACTGACACCCAAATCGGAAATGGATGAAACGAAAACCACATAAAGCCCGAACCACACTACTCTCGTGTGGTGTGTTGGGGAGTAGTGTGTCGCTCTAATGTATTTCATATGCGTAGAGCCATATTTGTATCGTGTGATGTGTTGTGTCGAAATCTATGAAATACATTGGAATGACAGCGACACACTACTCCACAACACACCACACGGGAGTAGTGTGGTTCGGGCTTAAGAAACATTTTCAAATTCACTGAGAACTAGGATGGTTCAGGGAGGCACACCATCATCCTCATCTCCTCATCTTAATAACTATAACATTTGATAAATCTTAAGATTGCTCTAACAAAATTACAATAGTGATTTTAAGAGAGAATAGTTAGTGACATTGGTATTTCATAAAAATAGAGATAATGCCACTTCATAGTACAAAAATTCAGCGTGGGGTGTACAATATAAGGAAAGTTAAGTTAAAAAATTAAAAAGAATTAAATCAAAATGCATTTTCAAAAGAAACAAGATAAAACAAATTCAAATTCATTGACAGTATTAATTGAATTAAACAATATAGCTCAACAAAACTTCGATTTCATTATGATCGAAATCAAGAAGCCACAGTTTTACTTTTTTCAAAAAGCCGAACAGAGTTGGTAGGTTACGTAGGCTAGCTGGAAAGCGGTTATACAATTTGCAGGAGACAACATGATACGAGTTTCTAAAGCTTGTAGTACGAAAAGAAGGAATGGCAACTAAGGATTGGTAATTTCTGCGTAAGATATAGCCTTCACTTATTGGACTCTGCAAGTACCCGCCTCTAATAAAGAAAATCTTGAGAACCTTGTAATAAAATAACTGTCTGACAGGCAAAATCTTTATACGCCTAAAAAGCTCCATGGAATGAGAGAGACGGGGTGAGTTACACACTTTTCTTATAGCGCATTTTTGCAGCACAATAAGCGGCTTCATTTTGTTCTGGTAAGCACCTCCCCAACAGCTTATACCGTATTGCATTCGAGAATGAAAAATCCCATAGTAAACAGTTTTCATGGTGTTATCAGAACAATACTTTCTAAGGCGATAAAAACAACGGATTGTTGAAAGGAAATATTGTTTAAGCCCTAAAATATGCTCAGACCAGCTCAAATTTCTATCGATAAGAACACCCAAGTATTTAAAACAGTTAACGTTTTCAATTTGAAAGCAGTTGGTATCGCAAGAAACATTAGCATTAAAATAGTGATACGAATTTTGAAAGGAACTCAAGTGTAAATTATACCTTGCACAGTTCGATGAGTGGAACATAACATTAATGTCTGGAGTCACGTTAGAGCTAAGGGAAAAAAACATAAGTTTAGTTTTGTTGCTTACCAAAAGTTTATGTGCATCAAACCAAACTCTCAATAAGTGCACATCATGATTTAAATCAGCCACTAGGTTCAATAAACTAACGGATCTGTATGCAATTGCCAAATCATCTGCAAACGCCCTTACTTCACCAACAAAAGGTAGTTCAAAAATAGAATTAATATATATAAGAAAAAGGATGGGACCAAGAACAGATCCCTGAGGAACTCCAAGATTGATAACCTTGGAGTTACTCAAACAGCTGCCGAGCTTGACCTTTTGTTCCCTGTTTTTCAGATAAGATGCAAACCACTCATATATAAATCCACGGAAGCCCGCATAATATAATTTGTTCAAAAGAATATTGTGGTCTACCATATCAAAGGCTTTCGTAATATCCACAAAAAGTCCACTACAAAACCTTTGATCATCCAGTCCTTTATGAATAAAAGAGCAAAAATCCAACAAAGCATCCTTACTGCATTATGATTCTTTTTGCCTCTATTCTTATATTAGTCTTTTACACAAGCAATTTTTGAGATAATCTATAATAAGATGGACTTAGCCGGTTTTCACTCAGTCCATGATTTATAAAATTCAAATAAACTTTGAGCTTTTACAATCTTCGATATAAGCTCGAGTATTTCTGTGTGTGTTTGGTAAAAATCGGTATAACAGTTTGGCATCAATTGCATTTTGATTGAGATAACAAATATTTCCTTTTGTTAGGCGAACAATATAAAGCAAGAAAAAAATAAATCCCATCGCAAATTTATCAATCAGAATGTCCGTTAGTATGACCCCGTACGAAAATGCAGTTAATTAGGCTTTTTAGTCATGGGTGAATACTTTTCAGTTAAAATTTAGAATTTTTTGCTGTAAAGTGAAACCAAGACATTCTTGACATTTTCCAATGCATTAACCATTTTTGATTTATTTTCAGGCAAAAAGGTTGAAGGTTGACCTTTCCCATTTATGTTTTCGTAAAAATCTCAACCATTGAGAAAAATTTTTAAAAATAAAAAAATAACTCTCAACCGATAACCTAAATTTATTTCTTTTTTAATAAATCTCAAACCAAAATCTTTTTAAAGGAATTTTTAACTGTCAGAGAGAAGCCAATTGAAAATACCGGTTAACACTTATTTTTCTGCATATAACTCAAAAACTGCTGAAGCGACTTCGCTGAAATTTTCTGTTTGTTCCTATTTGGCGCCAATCGGTGGGTTAATATCTTGAACCGAGGCTTCACCACTTTTGTGAAAGGTATTTTTTTAAAGCGAAGTTAGCAAGTTATCGATTTGTTTTAAATTATTTATTTTCGAACAGGCTTAAATTCCTATGTAATTCATAGTCGATTTTTCCAATGCCAATATTTCTTTGTTGTTGTAATCCTATGAGAGCGAATGGAAAAATCGAGTGGAACATGTTGGCTGTAACTCGCAATCTCACACGATCACAACACCAAAGAAAAATCGGCATTGCAAAAATCGCGGTAAATGTCGACATAGACGGAGTACACATTGGACTGTCTTCCCCGTTTTTTTTTAATCTTTCAGTCGGAACGAGATAAAGGTACGGAAAAGTAAAATCAATCGGAGTAGTTAGGCGAATGTGAACACCGTCATAGAATTAACTATTTTTTAACGTAGATTTTTGGATAAAAAAAATTGGCGATTCTGAGGCTCCAGCAAGTCGTTTTGAAATGATGCCCACTTTATATTCTGGAACGGCGATATTTATCTGTAAAAAAAAGGTACACAAACTTTTATCTCCATTTGATAATTATGCTGTTGTTTTTATTTAATACTCGGTAATGATAAAAGACAAATATCTTCATTCGTTTTATATATATATTTTTTTTTTGTTTCTTAGGTATGAAAATAATTAACGTTATGTAGTGTAATTTGGTTTAATAAGGTATAATTTATTATTTTGAAAATGAAAATTGTAAGTTTATTGAAAAAGAAATTGATTAAAATTTTATTCGTATGAATATTGTTTTCCTTATGACTCTTCTTTGAAAGTCATAATTTTGAAATGACTTCTTTTATTAATTTGAAATAATTCTTACTCAAGAACCTTAACAAATTGTATTATACATTATATTGAGTTAGTAATTATTATTTTTGCAGTGTATTTTTTTTGCTTTTGAAAGTGCATCAAATGAAATGAGTAAAATTGTGTTTTTTTTAATAGATTATATATATATTTCGTTTTAATTTATGTGTTTAACGAGTAATTAGTTTAGTTGTTTGCCTTTCTATATAGCAGTAATGTATTTTGTTTGTTAATAAACAAGCTGTTGAGTAGTAGGATTTTCTGTTTTTTTTTTTTTAACATTGGCGTAAGCAATTCCTCCTTTTTGTTTGTTAAATATTTTGTTTAAAACGAAAACACAACATATCTATTATTTGCGAATGTGAATTTACCAACATACTACATAATTATCTAGGTATATCTTTTTTTCAAGCAATTTTAACTAAGTATGTATAGTTAATTAAAATTTTTTTTTAAATTAGAATGCTCTCTGCCATTTACCATCGACAATTATTTTGTTTGTTGAATGGATAAAACATGCTAATATTAAAATATATATAACTATATGTATAGTCATGTTTTAAAGGCATATACAGGCCTTTTTGTATGGAAAAAAAAATTGCACACAATTGAAAGAAGAATAAAGAAGCATAAATGCCTATAATAAAAATTAAATAAATAAAAAAAATCGTGTTTATATAGTTTTATTTTGTTTATTCTTTCCATTTTTTTTTCAAGTTTTAAATAAAGTTTTGTTTTCATTCTGCGGGTTCGTTTTTCGAGATCGACTATGAACTTGTTGAAATGAAATAAATACTTTTCATTTATAATAATAATAAACAAAAAAAACCTACAGTTAAGGACGAAATGTTTCTTAACAAAAGTATTTATGAAAAATAAACATAATTGAAGAATATTATCCTTTCGAACGTTTTTTAAAAATACTATTTGTAGAATAAAAATAATTAAACTTAATTAATTCGTATTGAAGGTTTAATAATATTTATTTGTAAAAAAATTAAAATGTTTTTTTAAATACAATAAATACAAGAAAAATCAGATGTTTTTGTATTGCCTAGTAGTTTTCTAATGTGGTTTCTTACATAAATTCGGCTGCGTATTCGAAGTTGCAAAATTACTATGAGAAGTGTAACAAAACATTCAATATCGGAGAGAATAGAGGAAAGTGACCGTTTTAAGTGTTTTGAAATAGAACAAAAAAGCTCTTAATTCGTGGCATTTCAGAATCGTGTTTTTGCAGAAATGATGCCTCACTTTGAACTTGTATCAAATGATGAGTTAACTCTAAAGAAACCAGAATCAAGAACATTCTCGAGACGTTGTTACTTATGCATCAGGTGTGTTGTGCATCAGACCAAGTATGTAAGCCAACATAAGGCTGGAAGCAAGGAGTCGGAGAACAATAGTTAAAACTCTAAAATCTTGTTTTATTATTGAACTCGATATGTTCTAATTGAGTCCCAAATGAAGAACTTTATGCTATTCATAAAAATGTAAGTTTTCCGCTTTTAATGTACACGATAATTCAAAATCTAGTTAATGGTTTTTGTATAGGCTTTAGATGACCTCATCTTGTAACCCTACTACTTTTTGACATCTCAATGCACCTAAATATTCAGCAAGTTCTGTGGACTTTTTAATGATAGTTTGATTGAAATTGGCGCTGTTGGCGAGTGTCGTTTGTTTATCGATAAACGACTTTTGTGGAAACTACAAAGATCATTTAACATTTAAGATATATTTAGTTGTTGTTGCCATAGATGTCACCAGCTATGTTTTGCGCAAGGGATTACAACAACATAAAGCTATTCAGGTACCTCGACACCAAGTTTTTGATATGGTCTTCTTTGCCGCATCGAAAGTTGAACAACGTAATAAGGAATTTTGAATTCCGATTATGTATTTTTTCCAAAAAAATAGTGTAACTCGCAACAAAAGTAGCGATACCATCGCATGAAAAATTCCCCCAAACTTATAATTCTTCTTCGAAATGTTGATGTGAAAGAGCTACTACGACTATGGAGTAACATCATTGGACATTTCCATTAGGGGTTAACTTCATTTAATTTCATATTGAGCCCCATTTATGCCAAAATGTAATCGAACATTAGAGATCTCCTATGAAAGCTTCCAAACGATCTCAATGATGTTATATTCCACTATAAATGTACATATTCGCATTCCATAATAAAATCTTCATAAAATATACCCGTGGTTTTAATTCAATTAAAAATCCGTACATTGAAAATGAAAAACTGGGGAGCAGGTTCTTTTCAATACGTCCGTCAAAAGCGTCAAAACCAATAGTCCCCTTTTTGAATATTTTTTAAAGTAAAGATTTAATGAAACATGATGTTGTCGCTTGCAGTCTTGAGTTTGTTTGCTAGGACAGGCATCAAGTTTAAATAACCACCTTGACTAACCATGAATGGTACATTTGAGTTTCAATTTGTTTAAAACTTGCTAGCATTTTATTTATTTATCTTTGAAGCTATAAATGCTCGTACATAATTTGGCATCACTTGATTACGACGAGCAGCAAGAAACCGTCACTTTTCTCTCTTTTGGGCATAGAGTACCTATAATACCTAGAGAACCGACCGGTACCCCTCTTGCCTTAAACACCCGCAAATTTTATTTGAGGTGAGTAAGAGAAAACTCTCTTATTGTACTCTTTTTTCCTTATCCGTGTGAATGGTGGATATAAAAACAAATTTGCGGCATTAGTTCAAAAAGGTACGTGTCTACGATTTCAGCGTGCACAAAATGGTGGCATTAGCTCAAAAAGGTGCGTGTCTACGATTTGAACACTTAAATCATAGACACGTACCTTTTTGAGCTAAAAAACTAGAGTGCGCTTCCAATTTTCGATAGGTGTTTTTGTTGTTTTTAACATAAATATTCAAAAATATTATTAAATTTATCACCCGGGAGCAACAATGACAGATATTCTTCATAGTTTATGTTGACAAAGGGTCTAAAAAAAACTTATTTAACTAAAAAATAATTTTATTTCAACTTTTTGAATTTAACGAATTCTGAATTTTAAATATCTGAGCGCAATAATCCACCACGTTTGCACTAAACATATACCCTTTTTGAAAATTGAGCTCCCATTTAAAATACACGGGGACCACTAATACATGCAAGCCAAAAGGGTTTCTCCTCTCAGTACAGCCCTTAAGTCGGTTCTCTAGGTAATATAGGAACTCTATGCTTTTGGGTTTGTTTTTTTTTTGTTACGTGTTTGAAAAAAAAATTGATAAAAAGTTATTTAGGCTTTATCGCTTATTTATTAACGATTAATTTTAGGTATTATACAATTATTTTTTTTAAGATTATTGGGTAATTTTGCAGTTGTCTCCTTTGCTTTTTATTTTTCTTTGTAAATTTTCTTCTAAATTTTATTGAATTGAATTTTAGTTAATTTCATATTTTTTTTTCTCCTGCTATATATTGTTTTGTGTTTTTATTATATGCTTATTATATATATTAAAAGCTACACATTATGATTACAATATAATATATATTAAATTTCTATAAATCCAAAACTGTATGTAATTTGAATTGAGTTTATAACTCAAGGAGTTAAAAAAATCTATGCTGTTTCATAAATAACTGTCACATCCTATTTTTTAAATTCCAGGATAATCATTTTAAAAAAAAATGTGGCCACGTCTTGTAATTAAATATATCACCAGTTGAGTCACAGATGAAGAAATACAGATTACCATTTTGGAGTTAGTGAAGTAATGTTAGGTTTTTCCTTTTTAATTTGGATATTTTTCTCAATAAATAATATCAACAGCTCGTTTTGGCTGTCTGTATATTGACATCATCTGTGATTTTATGTTATAATAAACGAAATCCATCCTGACTTGTTTCATTTTGTTTTGTAAATTTATTTTAACAAATCATCTCGTATTTTTAAATGTGTAAAAAATAATAACATTTAATAAATAATGGAGTAAAAGCCAGAGGCAATCCAAATTTAAACAAATAAAAAATACATTTTCTCCGTATCTAAATAAAAAATATATATATATAAATCATTGAGTGTACTTTTACAATAAATGAATTCCATGATTTGTTGGCTGTGTAAAGCATTGTCTTATTATTTTTTTTTTTTTGTTACTTAAAACTTTCAAAGGTTGGATTTTTCATTATTTTCTTTCATTAAATTCAAACTATTGTGGACGTTCACTCTCATGTTGTAATATAAACTCTTTATATTTGTTGTTTTTTTTTTTCAACAGAAAACAGGTGGCAAGGTTTAATTTTTTTGTATTTTCTTTTTTCGTTTTTTTAATAATTAAATATCTTCTCTAATGGATTCATAATCTTAATGATTTATTGTTTTTTTTTTGTTGTTTTGTTTAATTATAGCATTTTAAGTTAAAATTAAATATTAAATAAAATAAATATATTTAACGACATTCCCATACTTTGACTGTTTGATCCACACTTCCTGAAATAACGTATGGATGTGTTTTGTGGAAATCTGAAAGAAAGAAAGACATTTTTAAACAATGTTACTTTGTAGATGACTTTTATGATGGTTGGTGGAGTTAATGCAGAAACATTTTTATAACCTAAGACACCCATAAAGGGGAGTCCTCTCACCACTTCTCTGGCTTCTTGCCTTGGATGTCATACTGAACAAGCTTAAATACAGTGGGGTCGAAGTAGTAGCTTACGCGGTTCTTACGTTAGGTTCTGCGGCGTTTCTGGTCACAAAGGAATTCCATGTAATGAGAGGGCAGACGAGCTGCCACGAATTGGTCCTACCCAGGCAGAACTTAACATATACGCACCAATCTGCTCCTTCAAACAGGTTGTGGCAAAGAAAATTCTCGAGAAAAGAAATGTAAAATGGACCCTACTCGACTCTTGTGCGAATACCAAAAAAACTTTGGCCGTGTTTTGACAAGGGGAAGACAGACAGGATCTTAACACTTAATAAGAAATCACTGTACTCTCTGGTAGGTACCTTTACCGGACACAACCTGCTGAAGTTCCACAAGAAATTAAAAACCTAGGAAGCTATTTCTTTAATAACTTAGATGAGCTGTCCAACATATCTGGTGTGAAATTATCGCAATACATTAAGGCTTGGCTTGGTAATCCATTAAAACTTATAGGGTCACTTATTAGGAGCGTCCAATCCTCCAGGGAATCACAAGGTATCTATATTGATCTAAGTGTGATAGGCATAAGATCTTCTATCAGCCCAATAACCCAACCTAACAATCGGAAAATGTTGTTCAACATTCACGTTTTTTAGTACCTAACATTTATCAATGTTGCTGGTGCCGAGCATACATCAACTAATCTGTAAAATTTGGTGCGATGAAATTCTGCCCCATTAATCGAACCTTGGCATAGGAAAAGAGATGCTTTGAACTGTGCCAACGACAGAGGAACAAGTCTTCTAAATATCGGATATAGAACCTTTTCGTCTTAACTATGTGAACTTCCAATCTCCAGGCGCTAGTTTAGAATAAGAATGTTAAAAAGTCATTGGAGGTTCAGCTTTGGGTGAGTAGTAAAAAGATGCACGGGCGATCTGCTGACTAGATTTGATTCACAACACGCAATGACATATTTCACCTCATTGGCTAAATTTCATGTAATATTCGCATATTGTAACAATATCCTTCCCTATAATTATAGACTGTTTTTATGTTACAATAGTCAACACGTATTTTATTTATCTCTACCAAAAAAACACAGATAACTAAAGATAACACAGAGACTCTTATCTCAATGTATTATTTACATTGAAATTTAAATTATATGTAATTAACGTTTAATTATAAATGTATAATAATAATATACTGAACAACTAAAACCTTTTGTCGACAACCTGGTGATTGTGCAGTGTGGTTTTAGGTCAGCCAAGTCAACCGTCGCGTCGATCAAATTTTCTTTTTCCGAAAAATGTAGAAATAAAAAATCCATGAATTTCAAATCGATTCACACCACTTGTTTATTGATTTTTAAGTGGTATAATTATCGTCGGCTAAATGCATGAAACTGCTAAGTCCACTTTTGGCCGAAATTGATGGCTATTTTCTTAAGAGACACATTCTGCACAAAATGCCTGTGTCAATTTGTCCAATATAAAAGTAGTTGTTTAAGAATCCTAAAGTAAAAATCAGTTATATGGAGCCTAATATAACATTTGTTTGGTTTTTGTCAATGTGGACTTAGGATTTTTACTCATTTAGCCGACAATAGGATAGCGAAAATAGGAACGAACTATACATGCCATGTGCTATCTCTCGACATCCCCAAACTAGCCCTGTTGTTCAGAAGGGTTGAGCGTAATAGTCATCATCATCGTCGGCTCGACAACCGGGGTCCGGTCCTGGCCTCCTTCAACAAGTCTCTCCACCCATCCCGGTCTCGAGCCGCCGCCATCCAGTTGCGCACCCCAAGGCTCCGGGCGTCCTGGTCTACGCCATCTCTCCAGCGCAAGCATGGTCTACCACGCTGTCGTCTACCATAGAATGTACCACAAAGAACTTTCCGAGCAGGTTCCTCTTCGCTCATGCGAGCTAGGTGCCCTGCCCACCGGAGTCTACCGAGCTTAATTTTTGTCACGATATCTGCTTCAAGGTAGATTGCGTACAATTCATGATTGTACCGTCGCCGGAATCGTCCTTCCTCACATATGGGGCCAACAATTCTCCTTAAGACTTTTCTCTCGAACGCGGCTAAGAGGTCGGAGTGCCTTTTGCTAAGCACCCAAGTCTCGGATCCATATGTGAGTACTGGCAGGACCATGGTCCTGTACAGCAGCAGTTTTGAAGTTATGGTGAGATTTCTGGATTTGAAGAGCTTTGACAGACTATAGTAGGCTCTGTTGGATTTGAGAAGCCGCCCGCGTATTTCTTCTTCTATATTGTTATCGGCTGCTACTATTGACCCAAGGTATTTAAAGGATTGCACCACTTCAAATTCGTGCTCCGCTACCTTGATTGTTTGACCAACTGTTCCTCTCGCATTCGACGCCACCATGTACTTTGTTTTACCTTCACTAATGTGCAGCCCCAGATTTTGTGCCGCCTGCTCGATCTGGATGAAGGAATCATGTACAGCTTGCTCAGTTCTTCCGATGATGTCGATGTCGTCTGCGTAAGCCAGTATCTGGCTGGACCTGTTGACGATGGTCCCTCTTGTTGCCGTGCCAGAGTCACGGATTGCTTTCTCCAACGCCAGGTTGAAGAGGAGGCAGGCCAAACCATCCCCTTGTCGGAGTCCATTAAAGATGTTGATTGGTTTGGATAGCAATCCGGCTATTTTTACTTGGCTTGTTACGTTGGTCATGGTCAACCTACATAGTCGTGTCAATTTATTTGGGATGCCGAATTCTCTCATGGCTTTGTAAAGTTCTACCCTGGCTATGCTATCGTAGGCGGCCTTAAAGTCTATAAACAGGTGGTATGTTGGGATGTTAAATTCTAGACATTTTTCCATCGCCTGCCTAAGGGTAAAGATCTGATCAGTTGTTGATTTGCCTGGAATGAAACCGCACTGATATTGTCCGATGATGGTTTTGGCGTATGGGGTTATCCGGTCTTGTAGGATAGAGGAGAGTATCTTATAGGCGGTACTCAACAACGTGATACCTCTATAATTGCTGCACGTTGTGACATCTCCCTTCTTATGTATGGGGCAAATGATACCTTTTCGCCAGTCTTCTGGAATTTCTTCATGCTCCCACACGTGCACTATAATCTCATGAATTGCTTGACGTAAAGCTGGCCCACCGTGTTGAAATAGTTCGGCTGGTATACCATCGGCTCCCGGGGCTTTGTTTTTCTTTAGCCGGCCTATAGCCTTCTCAACCTCTTCTATGCTTGGCGGCGGCAACATAGGGTACTCTTCTTGAAGTAGTGGAGCCTCCACTTCTGCAGTGAGCTGACCATTTAGCAATTCATTGAAGTACACTTCCCATCGCTCCAGTATGCTTTGAGGATCGGTGATCAGATTTCCCTCTCCGTCCTTGCAGTATGTGCAGCGTGGTGTGTACTGCGTCATGTTTCGGACGGATTGGTAGAACTTCCGCGCCTGGTGCGGACCTCGCTCTCGGCTTTTCTCTATTTCACAGATTATGTTCTTCTCCCAGGCTGATTTTTTCTGTCTGTGAAGCCGTTTTTCAATTCTTCTGAGCTCTTTATATTCGTCTTCGCGTGCCCGCGTTCTATGAGATTGTTGCATTGCTCGGTACGCAACATTCTTACGTTCAGTCGCTAGCTTGCATTCATCATCAAACCAGTCGTTCCGATTTCTACGACTGCTGCCTAAGATGGAGTTGGCAGTACTAATGACAGTATTCTTAAGGCGTGTCCACTTCTCATCTACGCCCAGCAAACTGGCTCCAGGACTTACTCTACCCAGTTCTAGGGCGAGTCCTAACGCATTACCAAAGGTGTTACTGGTGTTTTCATTGCGCAGAGCAGCCGTGTTGATTCGAACCTGATCGGCGGATGCAATACGTCTTCGCAAGGCAATCCGCCCTCGGAAAACCATACCAACAAGATAGTGATCCGAGTCGATATTGGCACCTCGGTACGTTCGTACCGTCATCAAGTTCGAGTAGTGGCGACGGTCTATCAACACGTGGTCAATTTGGTTACGAGTGACTCCATCAGGTGATACCCAGGTGGCTTTGTAGATATCTTTACGCGGGAACCTGGTACTCGCAACGACCATGTTTTTCGATGCTGCCAATTCTAAGACTCGAAGTCCATTGTCATTAGTGTTCTCATGCAAACTATGGGTGCCTGCGTAATGCCTGAATACCGGCTCCCGACCTATTTTTGCATTCAAATCCCCAAGGATGATTTTTACGTCATACCTTGGACAGGCATTGAGGGCCCTCTCGACTTGTTCGTAGTAAGTCTCTTTTTCTTCGTCTGAGGACTCCTCCGTAGGTCCGTGAACGTTAATGAGGCTGATGTTCTTAAATTTGCCTCGCACGCGAAGGGTGCATAGCCTTTCGCTTATAGCGTTAAAGCCGATGATGGCAGACTTCATTTTTTCGCCGACTAGGAAGCCTACCCCGAGCACATGGTGTTTTGTATGACAGCTGTAGTATAAGTCATAATCTTTCTTCTGTAGAACACCATTCCCTGTCCATCTTATTTCTTGAAGTGCTGTTATGTCAGCTTTATATTTTGACAGGGCATCGGCTAGCTGCTGAGCAGCTCGAGCTCTATAGAGCGATCGTACGTTCCATAAGAAAATTCGTAAATCGTTATTCCGTTTTCTTTGCGTGGGTTGTCGTCGTGAGATCAGTCCGTTTCCGAGGCTTGTTGCTGGTCTCGTAATTCTTCTTGTTTTACGGAACAGGGAATTAACCTGTTGCCAACCTGTGGAACCAGCCTGATCATATTAGCCAAACCTTTTTAAAGGCTTGTTTCTAGCGGCCGCCGCGAAGAGGCTATGATCACACTTCCACCAGTCCGAATAGTTACGGCACGTGCATGTTTTCGTATGCTACATGTTATTCCCCCTATTCGGCTGATGGCTGACCGCCTGAGCGTAATAGTAGTCTCCCGAAATCATTCTGATAATTTGTTATGAGTTGTCCTTAAGAAGCCACCGAAAATGCTTGGTTTTCGCAAATTGACATGTTTGGGTTCGGGATTTGCATACTATAATTTAGGCGGCGCATAATAATAACGGCCCCCTCCAAATTTGGTGAGTAAACTAGCGATTAACTTTAATTTCGGACTGAAAATTGGGCCTTAGTGGTTGAAGGGTTAAGTTGATTTCACTTATTTTCGCCTGAATATGGTGTTAGGAAGACATGGCCCGAAGTAGAAATTTGGCAAATAATTGAAATAATGGGAATCAGGTACGAATAATTCGTCGGTAAAGGATTGTTTGAAAAAAGTAGCAAAAAACTTGGTTTTAGTTTGTAGTTCATTTCAAGTTTCGTTATTGAAGGAGAGAGAAGTAGGGTAACCATCGGATTTTATTTTGAAGTTAATAAACTGGAAGAAGAATTAAGCATATTTAATAAGGTACCAAGGTAATTATAATAGTCAATAGGAGATGGAGTGCGAAGGAAGATTACCCAAAACCTGTTTTTCCTGTATCGCAAAGAACGTAGTCTGCATTTATACCAGGATTGGGGAAGAAAAAGAAGTTTTTATGTCGAGAAAATGGAACATGAAGGGAAATTGAATTAAATATTTCTATGTAAAAGACGTCCATTGCATCTTTAACGGCTAGATGAAAAAAAATTATAGTAAGTTAAATATGTTATAGTTAAAATTCAAAGAAGCTCTATTAAGATAATCATTTATTTGAGAGAAATTTGCTTTCTGAAAGTCGTAAGATGATAGTTATGTATGTGGGGGAGAAGTCTGTAGAGGAGAATCATGATAGAATGAGAGAAGAAGAGGAGTATGATAGGTGTCCATAAAAGAAAGATAGAGTGAGACTGAAGAGTTCATGGGTTCTGTTGTGAAAAAAAAGGTCTAGTTGCCAATCCATATAATTAGGGATATCAAGCCCTAATACTATTCTTCAATACCTGGTATATAAAAAATCAAAGTAATGGAAAATAAAATGTGTGCAGCTCATCAAGCTTTTGTGGCCGATGCCTATTCATGTAAACATTTTGGGACTTAACCATTTTTACAATACTACGTAGACAAAAAACAATAAGCTTTTCTATGGCAGGTGCAGATATTTTTAACATTTTTAACTTCCTCTTTATCTTAAGTTAATATACTCGCATTTGATTTGTTACAAACCAAAAGATGGATATTTATGACATTTTTATGAGCAGATTTTATAAAAAAAAATAAATGAATAGGATGTACAAAACTTACCAACAGAAGTGCAAAAATGTTGATGAGCATACAGAGTTTTCATGCATCGCTTATTGCGCAAGTCCCATACACGAATGGTTTTGTCGTCACTAGCAGATACCAAATACTTTCCACCCGGATGGAATGATAGTCCCCTAACCCAATTGTCGTGGCCACTTAAAGTAAATAAGCAAAGGCCGACACTCACGTCCCAGATCTGTACAAAGCAAAATTAATATTTATATGTTCAAGCAAATTCAAGGATAAGCCCGTTACACAATTTTGGAACAAAACAATTGATTTATGCACATATTATGTACATACATATATCAGACTTTCTCGTTTAGATTTTTTAATTCACCAAACTTGAGTACTAGGCTTATAGAAAAACGTCGATAGTACTTACGCGAATTGTTTTATCCCTCGATCCAGAAGCAAGGAACGGCCCTTGATGATGGCCCTTTTTGTTATCAGCACCCGCAGCCTCATTTATTGCGGATGTGGAATTATCGGGTGCCCAAGCAATGCACTCAACTGTGTGATCATGATCTCTCAGTTCAACCTATGATATACGTACATTTTATCGTTTCAATATTATAGTTTTCTTATAATATACTTACTTTACAGTCTTTTGAATTTGTCAACCACACTCGAATTGAGTGATCATTTGAGCACGAGGCAAAGATTCCACCATCGATGTGCACTCTCACCATTCTAACCCATTCTCTGTGACCTGTGTATGTCTTAACGCAGTATCTATTTCATAATTAAAAAAAAAAAATGTTTTTCAAGATTTAAGTTTAAAATAATTTAAATTATATTAACTTACCCTGTGGCAACTTCCCACATTTTAATCGTTTTATCTCTTGAAGCCGATAAAACAAAATCACCAGCTGGAACAAACGCCACCGACGATACATTATGATCGTGTCCATGCATAGTTTTTACACACTCATAACTCTGTTGAAAGTCCCATAATTTAATGGACAAATCAGCACTACAGGATGCTATAAATAATAAAGAAATATTTTTTGTTTTTAACAAATCGATGCAAAAATTAAAGGAATTGCAATGGTGTTTACCCAATAGTTTCCCTTGAGCGTCAAAAGCAATGTCTTGTACTGAATCTGTGTGACCTTTAAGACTTCTTTCATATTCGCCGGTCTCAAAGTCCCAAATTTTTATAGTGGCATCTTCTGATGCGGATACCATTAAACCAAATATCGGATGAAAGACAACCTAGAAAATGAGAAGATAAAACATGCATATTGTTTAATAACTCAAAAGATCTTCAAGATGTGCTGACAAATAGCACCTACATAAGGGACAAATGAGGCCACTTGAATTAAAATCCAAAAAATTAGTTTGTTAATAAATATACTCAGACATTCATTGAACGGCGAAGAATCTTTAAGAGACAAGAAACTGTGTCGCAATCTCTAAAGCATGGCTTTAAATTCACATAAAAATCATAGAGTAATACATTGTTTACTAAAGGTCACTAAAATTACCGAATACCAGTGGCAACGTTTCCAAAAACCCATACAGAAAGGCACAACTAATGTTACTTATGTGGAGTGTTACTACGTAACCTGGTTGAGGAAGAAACACATAGTACACAGGCAGTATGCAAAGCGGCGCTGAGAATATGGAAAAATTCTTTGCACGATGAAGAGCAACATACATGACACGATGAAATGACTAAAATGAGTTACATACATAATTATATGAAAAGTTAATGGCTGAACACAATGGTGTAGCTAAAACTGTAGCACAGTCAAAGTTGAAAGGTACGCAAATAGTATATAGCGCTACAATGTGAAGCTGTAGCTGCACCAACAGTTGAATCAACTTTAGCTTTTGTTGCTCGCTAAACGCTGCATAAACATATAGGATCGTTCTATACTTTTCTCTTATGCCTGTAAGACCTAAGGTCTTTTAACTGCAACCTGAATTGCACGGCACTAGTTAAAAGGAATCGAAGGATAGCAAAGAATGTTTTCTGGCACAATGGACTGAGTAATACGGTATTTATCATCTCATGGGGAATCCCACGGGTGGCGTCCAGTTGTAACTGGAAGAATATATACAAAAATGCTGCCTAGAGTGGGGCTCGATCCCACACCTCTAAGTTAGCAGACAAGCACTACATCCATTGCTGCATTGCCATTGTAGACGTCGTTTGCATTAGTTAGCGATTTGAATAACAGCTTCTAGAGCCATTTTTTAAGCTGTAGCTGCATCGCATTTAAGCCATTTAAGCTTAACAAGCTCGCTGCCACTGATGGCTCAACTGCGAAGCTGTTCAAGCAATAATTTGGTCTGATGAATAGAATCTAAGTACCGGGTGCTGGATATAGATCATATCATAATGCATATGAAAATGAGTCAATAACTTGTTCTTTCAGACGTAAGTATTTTTTTTATGTGAACACTATAATTTATATACATACACCTTGTCCTTTTGCCTTCCTGCTTATCAATATCACTAGGCAGATATATAATAAATTGATAATGTATTACTGAGTGAAGTGCAAAATGCTTTCGTGCCACGCTTATCGCTTACAATTAACAAAATTTGTTTAAATTGAGTAGTTGAGAAGGGTTGGCGTTTAGTGTTCTTGGGGAGAAGATTCAACGATAAACTTCAAGAATCGCACTTCTCAAGAGAATGCGAATTTTCAACGGCTTAGGCCTGTAATGCCAACGGACATAAAGTGACTCCGACTTGTAGTCTTCGAGTCTAACCCGGAGTAGAGGTATACCTATTCTAAACTTCAATGGATCTAACTTTAACATGAGAGGTTTGGTAATTAAGTAAATAAAGACTGAAAGACTACAAAAGGATTTAAAGCTTTTGAGAATGTATTTATTTCCATGCAGAAAATGCATGCAGGATTTAGAAGGTTCCAAAGGCAATTAAAAACATTTTCCTGAAAAATAGTTGGATGAATCCAGAACGATGAGATTCTCTTGGAATTATCCTTACATAATCTAATCCTGTTTAATATTTTCTTAAACCTTAACTGGTAAATAAGAGGAAAATTTACATTAAACTTATTTTAAAAATTTGTTTAAATATTTCAATGCTGTGCAAATAAAAAGCGACTAATCACTATAGCATATTTCGGCGGCCTTCTTATCGAATGAACATGCTTTAAACATTTCACTAGATGTAGGTTAACAAATAAAATATCAAACCGATAGGTGTAAAAGAGGTTATCGACATTCTGCGGAGGTTATTGAAAGATAAGCCCGTATGGCGGCCACTCATAGAATCTAATCAGTTTCACGGTGAACAAATTAGTCTTATTGTCGACTGCTACTTTTTAATAAATTGCTGCCATGAAAGCTTGTTAACGTTCAACAAACTAGATTACTTGTTCTTGGCGGTCATTCGAATGAGTCATAAAAGTTCAAGAATAAATACATTGAAAAGTGCATCCGTATTTTATAGACAGCATTACGGCACAAAATAAAATTCTTTGTAATACAAAATGGTTTAAAGCTACTTAATAATACAGAAACAACTATAACTGAGGAAGTGTTATTTATAAAGCTATAACGAGAAATATGATCAATTTTTAATTGTTTTTTGCGTCTCAGAGAATATTTTCAAATTGACAACTCGAGTCTAAATTAAAATTTACATTTTAGTCGAAGCCTTATCAAAATGTTTGAAAAAAAAACAAGGCGATCGTGAAGAACACTCCAAGGTCGAGCGTGTGAAAATTATTTCTTAAAAATAAAGTCGAAGAATGAATCAATATTAAGCAAAAAATCTGTAACTAGATAACTCCACTTTTTTAAGAAATTTGTTTTTTGATGCAGATTTTATGAGGACCACTTTTTCTAACAGCTGAGCCCCTAAATTAGCCATAACTCTGCGAATGTTGTACTTCAAATGGTCCAATGCCTCAGGACCTGTAGACTATAGAAATCACATATCACTTTAGAAAAAAACAGAGGGGTGGGCTGTGTAGCATGTTGCGCCATTTTGTTGAAACCAAAGCTGTTCCACATTAAGGGCAATTGATTGGGGAATAAAAACTCATTAATCATGAACCCAAAGTGCTCTTTATTGACTTTATTGGCGTGATCTTTGAAGATGATTCCGGGTTGTACATTCACTGCAAATCTGGCGCCTGTTGTTGATGAAGCCGTGCAGCCAAAAATTAGCCTCACATGAATTTGTGGTGAAAATGAGGATCAAGAGAAATATGATTTTCAGAACTGAACCCCGTTTTTTTAAAACAAAATTTTGCACTATTTCTTCAAATGGCAAAACGTACTGAATTGAAATCAGCAATCAATTGTAAAAATGGTTGTCCCTAGAAACAGCGCTGCCAACTTAAAAATCGAACCTCGAAAAAACAGGCAACATTTTATTTTCTGTTTTTAAGGCAGTAATTTTCTTAACATTACGTAAAATTCAGTCATCCGGTTTCTGCACTGGACGATTCAATTTTCACGTATAGACATTTTCAAAAACTTGTTTATAACTAATTGGATTTAATCTTATACAACTATCGCGAAACTAGGAGTTTTTCCCATTTTAGGAAAGTTAGTATCGCGAATTATCTATTGAAATTATACAAATTTGAGTCTGTGAAACTTCAATATTATGAAGTACATTTGAAGCCAGTTCAAAAATATTAAAATAAAATATACACATTTATGTCAGTAAATAACTCACTCTCGTTATACTGGCTCTATGACCGGAAAGTGAAAATTTTTCTGGCGGCCTTGGTATCCATTCGCCGGGACTTCGTTTGGCTTTTGTTGGTGCTCCTTCAATGACTTCTTTTTCAGCCTCTGAAAGCTTAGCTTCTAGTTCCATAACTTTCTTTTGTAAACGTATTACCGATGTCCATTTCTTTTCGAGTAATCCACCAAATTTCTTCTCAGATTCTACATTAATTAGATCCGCTTCTTTGCGAAAAGCCTCTAATGCATCGGAATATCCATTGCTGCCTAAATAATCGGCAATCGCTTGGTTACTATAGTAAAAAAAAAATAATTAACAACGGAAATATTTTTCCAAACGATTATAGAAATCTTACAGCTCCTCGCGCTGCCGTTGCGACAACACCATTTTCATGCTGTTTCAAAATATCCGAGCTTGAGTGAGTAGGTGTTATTAGTTTTGGCTTCTTTTCACTTAACTGAAATGGAAAAATTATTAATTATTACAAACCACAGAAACAAGCAGAAGAGGAAAAAAAATATGTTAATGGTAAACTAACAAAGTCAAGGACCATTATCTTCAATGGAAAAACGACAAACCTTATGTTAATAATTTCTACGTTTGGCCAAACTAAATACACTAATTAACTTGTAAATATTCATAACCCACGAAGAAGACGACCAAGTCGACAGCGATCAATAGCTTAATTTTTCTATACTAATGGAACAAGCTTTGACTATGTATAGTTGGGTATCTATGTCTACCCTTCAAAAGCAAACAAAAAGCGACACACAACAAAATTCAAGAGGGAAATAAATCTTGCAATTTCATGTTTTATGCAAAATAATCGTGTGAAGTTTTGAAAAAGCATTCGTTCGTGTTTATGCAACGAACTTCAATTCAAATTCGAGCCGCAACATGAAGTACGGGGTTATAAAATCTTAAATTTCGGCGATATTTCGTAATTCTATTGCATTAAAACATCGACACCCACGCCACACGCCACCGACGACGAAGCAATAACGTCAAAATCGAAATGTAATCGTCAACATTCACATGACTATGAGTAGTAAGGCTGCGCGAATTAGAAGGAAACAAAAGCTAAAAACTAAATGAAAAAATAACAGACTCATGAGTCATAGTCATAATGGAGCAAGATGACGACCGAGAAAGACGAAATGCAAGAGGAAAACACTAGCTACGAAGTTTGGATGATGGCTGGTGATGATAAGGGGTACTGGCGGGAGGTGAACGACGCGACGTAGTAAACAAAAAACAGCAACTATCGAGGCTGATTGCGCCTGAGTCGTTCATTCAATAGAGAATCTGAGTGTTGGAAAAGGTCATGCTTACAGGCAGGCATCAGTGGATGTGGATAGTTTTGTGTCCGCTCCTTTAATTGATTTTTCTGAATTTTGTTTCCTTCCTTTTTTTTTGAATCCGTCGTCGTCGTCGTCTTCGCTGAAGTCGATTATTTCTTGGCTGGAATTTAATCGAAAAATGAGGGGGTGGACGTAATATTAATATCAATGTTAAGGTTATTATAAATACTTGTTCGTCAATTTTTAAAGCCTTCTTTTTTTTAGTGCCACTACAACTAATAAAGGCAGCAAAAAAAAAAAAAAAAACAAAAAAAAAAGAGAAGAGAAGACAAGCTTTTGATTAAATTCAGTGAAAGGGTATTGCTTGGTTGTGATTTGTTTAAGGAAAAAGTATTTCAACTTTCTCGTTTTCTCAGAAATTTAAAGACTCAAGATAGCCACCAGAAGTTGTGCCTACAGTTTAATGCTAATGAATTTGTAAAGATAAAGAAGAATGTGTAACGATGAATTTTCTCATACATATGCATACATAATAAAATATTAAAGTATTGATTTAAACCGGAGGCAATGTTTTTATAGTATTTTTTTGTTGGCCGTCTCACTACGCCCAGTTTTAAATTAAGTTATCTTTTGGTTGGAGAAATTTTAATTAAATGGTAATTCATAATGAATTTGTTTGAAATTCTTTCATTTCAATGCACCAAACTATTCTAATTTGATTGCTTTTACAGCATCCATACGAGTAAATGCTGTAAAAATCAAAATATGGATGGAATTTTTTTCAATTTAGTTTAATTTGCCCAGCGAACTGAGAATTGTGAATGGTCCCGAATTTCATTTAAATGAGTGGTTGGTGACATCTGCAAATTGTCACATGTAAAATGAGTGTTTTAAGGTTAAATCTTAGAGGATATATAAAGGGGGCACTATTTCACTTTCGCTAAGATAAACTCTTAGAGAACATCGTACCGCTGCTATCAATTTTAAGTCATAATTTGCTTATTTTCTCTCTAAATTGTTCTAATTTGAAGTAATTCTTGAAAAAAATAAGTGTTTGTTTATTATTTTAAATATCAATATCAATATCTTCTTTTTTAGTTTTTTTTCTCCAATGTGCAGAAACTCAGTGTCTTTAACTTTCCGAAACTTGAACAGCAACAACTATGAAAGCTTCGCATTCGAATAAAAACAAGCACTCCATATTATATATCCTCTAAGGGTTAAATTCAAACGAATTTTCTATTCGTCGTTTTTTGTGGAATGCGACCTGATGTTGTGGATTGCGAATTTACGTTCGACAGTTCGCAGAAGATCAGTTGTTGGTCGCGTTAAAAAATATTAAAATCCAAATGTTCCAATTTAAACTAATTTCACGCAGTGTTTTCTATATCAATTTCTTGAAAAGTTACAACAAAAAAAGTTGATATTTTATTTAGAAATCGCATTACGTGCTAAGCACTCAGCACTTTGAAAGTACATTTTATTAGACAATTTGCATTTCATATAACTGTCACATCGACTTCATTCTAGCATTTGTGTGATAGAAGGTCTGTTCGAATACCCACAATTTGTGTAGTTAAATGGCACCTTTATTAAAAACTTGCAAATTTTTCCTACACAAATTTCCATGTGCAATAAGTTTAAGAACTGTCAAAACACCAAGCCGCCAATTTCTTTCGCTTTTAATTTGAAATTGTGGTGTGTCTGATGTGAAAATAAACTATTTGAATAATAAATAACTTGTGAAAAGTATAATTCAATTTGAATTTATGGATTTTTTACGCAGAAGAATCCGAATAGAGCAACATGTGGCTAAAGCTTTTACGGAACTTTGATTGGGTAGTTAGTTAGTTAGAAAATTTTAAACTCTAACTTTCAGACGTCTAAAAAGCAAAGTCTTGTGAAGTATTTTGATGCCAAAATAAAGCTTATGACTATGAAAATTACTTTCACCAAATTATACACACAAAATAACTTTTAATATTTTATTGATAAGTTAAACTATTAATGATCATTGAAATAGTCATTTTGTGTGGACGGTTTGGTCAAAGCTTTATAACATGGTTTTTAATATGGATGAGACTATACATGTCAATTTATAATAATGTATTGGCTTGGAAAAAACACTGGATGCCCGGAATAGGCGTAGGCTCCTGGCAATGCGGCGCTTTATAAAAAGAACTGCACTTCTTTAGTCAATTCCTTTTATATTACTATATTAAGTTCTATACAGCGTTGAAATAAATCAGCCAACTAGAAGTCTTACTACTATTTAATTGGACTTGTTTTAGCAACAAATTGCGTATTGGCCTAATGTTGTCCAAGTTAGATCACCTTGACGATTTAATTACCATTAAAAGCTTTTTTGAAACGATAAAAGTTAATGTGACCTCAAAAAATTACTTATTTCGGTTTTCAAACGTTTCAAAGATAGAAATGCAAATTTTAAATAGTTAGCTACTAGCCCCTTAGTAAAAATAGGGTATTTACAAGGTATCTGACTCTCGACCAATGAGCTAAAGGCAAATATCTAATCCATAAAACTAGGTTTTTCCAAAATTATAACTTGACTCGAGTACTATAAATCATTTCTTCGTCAAGTTCTTACGAGTTAAAAATCGGATTTAGATATCAGTTTGAGATATAACTTCGATTAATTTAAAACCCTAATCTAAGAAATAAGAACTTGATTAACCAACGTTTTCAAGCAGTTTTTTTTTTAAAAAAAACATCACTTGGATTGGTGAAGCGGTACAACAAAATTGATAATTTATTTAAAACTAAATAAATTAATAATTGAAATATTTATAAATATTATGAATAGTGTCATCTGTATAACAAAAACTTTATAACTCCTATAGGTACAATGGTATGAAAAATTAAAGTAGATAGGTAGGAATAAAGTTATTCATTTTCGATATTTTACTTTTGTATTGTAAATTAGTTAAGTGTTAAGCTTATCCGACTGAGACTAGTAAGCGGAAGGTCCCGGGATCAAATCTCAAATAAAAGTTTTTTTTTTGTTTAAATTTTGTTTTGGCAAGTGGTACAAAGTGGTACATATGTACATAAGTGGAGAGTGCCTAGATGTTTTCGATAGAAGCCCTTGCTAGTATCTACATATATGTATGTACATAGTGTATGTTAATCTATCAAGAGCCTCGTTAAAATCTAGATTGTTTTTTATAGGTGGTTTGTCAATAAAAGTCTACCATGAAAATAAGAAAGTATACCTTTTGCACTTCGGTTATCGTTAAACGGAGATCGAAAGCATTCAAAACTCAATAGTGATTTAAGACCGAGTGCAAAAGAAATAATTAGAAGTGAAGAAATGATGGAGTTTTAAATATTTTTAAAACTAAATTCAAAAGATTTTATTTATAACTGAGCTAATTACTAGCTTTTGAAAATACATTTATAGTTTATATATAGTTGTTAAAGAAAGTTAATTTAAATTTACTTGACAAACTTAATGTATAATCAAACAAATTAAAATATTTATCGTTGAATAAATTAAATAATTGAGACACTTTATTTAAAGGAGCAAATCGTTCATAATTAGTCCGATAGTTTGAAATATGTATGCATTCGGGCAAATTCCTCGAGTTTCTTTGGGGAATATTAAAATTAATACGAGACAAAAGATGCAAAGAATCTATTTTTTCATTTATTAATTTAAAAAAGATGACAAAACATAAATAAGAACGTCTGCTCTGAAGACTAGGCATATCGATAAGTTTAAGTCTGTTGTGATAAGAAGGCAGACCAAAGGGATTATTCCATCCTAACCCTCTAAGCGCAAATCTCAGGAATCTTTTTTGCACCTTTTCAAGTCTGGCTATATGACAACCGTAATTTGGTGCCCAAACTTGACAAGCGTATTCGAGAATGGGTCGAACAAATGTTATGAAAAGCTGCTTTGTAAAAAAAAAGGATCAGAAAATTGACTTGACTCTCTCTTTATCCAGCCAAGAATTGAATTTGCTTTGTTAGTTATTGAGTTGATGTGTTGTATGAATTCAAGCTTGCCATCAAATGACACGCCAAGGACAGACATTTCGCTCACACGTGATAAGGATACGCCATTAAACAAATAATAAATTAAAAGAAATTTCTGAAAGCTTCCTTGTAAAACTCATAGTTTTACATTTATCGATGTTAAGAAACAAACAGTTACGAACACACCAGTCAAAAAACGCATTAAGGTCACATTGCAACTCTACACAATCATGAGAATTTTAAATAGTTTTAAACATTGTTACATCATCTGCATAAATGAGACAATTTGAATACTTCAACACAGATGTGTAAGTCATTAATGAATAAAATAAAAAGTATAGGACCTAAATGGCTACCCTGAGGTATTCCGCAGTTGACGTTAAACATTTTAGAAGTAAGACCATTGGAAAGTACAGAATACGATCTATTAAATAAATAAGATTGAAGCCATTTAATGAAGTGGTCGCTGAATCCAATCTTTCTAAGTTTTAATAGCAATATTCGATGCGATAATTTATCGAATGCCTTTCTAAAGTCGGTGAATACACAATCCACTTGACTTCTGTTTTTGAATGAATCAATACAATTTTCAGCAAATTCCATAAGAAAGATGACTGTAGAGCGCCCTTTTGTAAATCCCTGTTGTTTTGGAACAATAATTGATTTAACATAGAAAGAGAGAGTTTCACAAATTAAAGCCTCAAAAAGTTTTGGAATTACGGATAATCTTGAAATATGAAGGTCTATAATTGCTAATTTCATCTTTATTGCCTTTTTTATGCAGAGAGATTATAAATGAATTTTTCCATATATTTAGATGGAAACATTGAAAAGTTAAAAAGAACTGACAAAGGCAACAATAAATGATTTACACAGTTTTTTAAAATAGTAGAAGGTATACCATCAGGGCCTAGTATATAGCTTTCGTCAAGGTTAGATATAAACTTTGCAATGTTGTCCGTATGAATATTAAATTTTATATCAGTCAGAGAAAGATTTCAAAAAGCTGAAGTTATCGCTTTTTTCGTCAAATTCATCACAGTTGTAAATTTCACAGTTTAAGGTATCAAAGTCGTTAGTATCACAGTTAAAGGCACTTTGAAAGAAGTCAGAAAAAAGTTTTGCTATCACATGAGGGTCATGACTAGAAATGTCGTTTAACTTGAGAACAGACGGATAAGGACAAGCCTTTCTTTTACTGTTAATAAATTTCCAAAAATATTTCGGATTCATTTTAAGATCTCTTTGCACCTTTTGAATATATTTCAGATACTTATTATTTGAGGTTCTATTAAAAATATCTCTTGCTTTGCAATAAATCTTAGAGTTCGTTTCATTTGGGGTTAGTTTGTAAGTCGACCATAGTTTGTTTCTTCGATTTTTTAATTGTTTTACTTCACTATCGCACCAATCTGGAACAAATTAATTCGATTTTACAATGGAAAGAGGAACATAATTTAGAAAACAATCAAATAAAATATTATAAAATTCAAAAACCATAGTATTAACATTTAAACAATTATTTAGACTAGACCAGTCTACTTGTGATAGCAAGGCATTTAGTTTTACATAATCTGTCTTTTTAAAATTAAAATTGTAAATATTATCAGAAGGTTCGTTATAAAAAGGATCAGAATCCAAGTGAAGAGAAAAATTTAACGCTGGATGATGGCAGTCTTCTGAAACAAGAGGCTCGGTTGATTTTTCCGAAACAATACCATCATTAATGGTTGTGAACACTAGAGCCAGCAACTTTCCATTAGTATTTAAAACATCATTAAATTGATAAAGTCCCAGGGAAATTAAATCATCAATTAGTTTTGAATCGTCGAATCTAAGGTTACCAGTTGGTAATATAACGTCAGTATCAGGGCAGCGCATCCAAGCTATATTAGTAAGATTGAAGTCGCCTAAGCATATGATTTCATCATGATATTCCATCGGAATAGGCGTAGGCTCCTGGCAATGCGGGGCTTTATAAAAAGAACTGCACTTCTTTAGTCAATTCCTTTTATATTACTATATTAAGTTCTATACAGCGTTGAAATAAATCAGCCAACTAGAAGTCTTACTACTATTTAATTGGACTTGTTTTAGCAACAAATTGCGTATTGGCCTAATGTTGTCCAAGTTAGATCACCTTGACGATTAAATACCATTAAAAGTTTTTTGAAACGATAAAAGTTAATGTGGCCTCAAAAAAATTACTGATTTCGGGTTTCAAACGTTTCAAAGATAGAAATGCAAATTTTAAATAGTTAGCTACTGGCCCCTTAGTAAAAATAGGGTATCTACGAGGTATCTGACTCTCGACAAATGGCCTAAAGGCAAATATCTAATCCATAAAACTGGGTTTTCGAAAATTATAACTTGACTCGAGTACTATAAATCATTTCTCCGTCAAGTTCTTACGAGTTAAAAATCGGATTTAGATATCAGTTTGAGATATAACTTCGATTAATTTAAAACCCTAATCTAAGAAATTAGAACTCAACGTTTTCAAGTCTTCAAAAAAAATTTAAAAAAAAAAAAAAAACATCACTTGGATTGGTGAAGCGGTACAACAAAAATGATAATTTATTTAAAATTAAATAAATTAATAATTGAAGTTTATGCCAAAATAGTTTACCACAAAAACGGAACTGACATAAATATTTATAAATATTATGAATAGTGTCATCTGTATAACAAAAACTTTATAACTCCTATAGGTACAATGGTATGAAAAATTAAAGTAGATAGGTAGGAATAAAGTTATTCATTTTCGATATTTTACTTTTGTATTGTAAATTAGTTAAGTGTTAAGCTTATCCGACTGAGACTAGTAAGCGGAAGGTCCCGGGATCAAATCTCAAATAAACGTTTTTTTTTGTTTAAATTTTGTTTTGGCAAGTGGTACAAAGTGGTACATATGTACATAAGTGGAGAGTGCCTAGATGTTTTCGATAGAAGCCCTTGCTAGTATCTACATATATGTATGTACATAGTGTATGTTAATCTATCAAGAGCCTCGTTAAAATCTAGATTGTTTTTTATAGGTGGTTTGTCAATAAAAGTCTACCATGAAAATAAGAAAGTATACCTTTTGCACTTCGGTTATCGTTAAACGGAGATCGAAAGCATTCAAAACTCAATAGTGATTTAAGACCGAGTGCAAAAGAAATAATTAGAAGTGAAGAAATGATGGAGTTTTAAATATTTTTAAAACTAAATTCAAAAGATTTTATTTATAACTGAGCTAATTACTAGCTTTTGAAAATACATTTATAGTTTATATATAGTTGTTAAAGAAAGTTAATTTAAATTTACTTGACAAACTTAATGTATAATCAAACGTCCAATAAGTAGTAATTACTATCAGTATTATTTTTTGTTGCCATTCTTCTTTGGGTGTGTTGCAAACACTGTACCAAATTTATCTTTTGAATGTGTCGTATAATTTGAAATAATTTACTTTAAACCACAAGTTTAAAGTTAAAACGCACTGAAACATGTTTTACAAAAATAATATATTCCTTGTTTGTAAAACAAAATAATAAAAACCGTAAATTCAATATTTGAGTTAATGTATCCTAATAACAACAATAAATTTATTCTACTGAGGTTCTTAATTCAATTTTTTTTTCAACCTTAACTCTTTACCCAAAAACCGTTCATTTATTAATGATGTGTCTTTTATTTCTTTTATTATTTCGGGTCAACGATTACATTCGGCAACACAAAACAATCTCGTCTTAACGTCGCGACGTGACACATATACATATTATTTACATAAATAATATTAACATACCATTACAAGCACTCTTGAAATCAGTTAATAAATAAATGACAACCGTATCAAAGTCTAATATATTTATTTATTTATAAAAGAATCTTTAGTCAGCGCTTTATGAAAATATTTCTAATCAGAAACAATATAACAAAAAAAAAACAACAACAAAAACAATATAAGAGCAACAAATGAAAACATGTGCCATAGAATAATTTATCATTCAGTTTATTTTTTTCAAAGCAGAAGCAAGAAGTACAAATTTATTTTTGAATAGACAAAACAAAAAAAAAAAAAAAACTCGAGGAGTCGACATCTATTTAAGCCAACAAACTTGGAGTGGCATAATGGTGTTTGGTGTGGTGCTATCTTCCGGTAAAAATTAATAGAATCGATCGATTATATACACACATATGTACATAGAGCAGCGTCACCTTTAGCAAGTAATTCATTTTTTTTTTTTTCAAATACAAGCAAACACAACAACTTGTGACGCAAACTGAATTTTTAATTTTATACCAGTTATTAAAAAGCCATCCATGTATAGTTTAAATTACCTACAGAAAAGCTAAGCTCTCTGAAGATATTGCGTACTTGTAAATAAAGCTATAATTTTGTATTTTAAATAATGAGATGACCTTCAATAAGCAAAAGCTACCGAAGAACTGATGTTTATTTTGATTTGGATAAGGCAATTCTATTAAAAAAGGAACAAAAAACACAAAGCAGCATGCTAATTTGTGTGGAACTGATCGTTCAGTACCCTATTCTCTACTCAGATAGTGCTGTCAAGGCTGTCAGTTTACAACTGAAAATAATTTAGATAATTGTAGTACCATTGTGAGCTTCCAGCCGGGCAGGTTGATCATAACCTAAAGCTTCACACTGAAGTAAATCCTGGATAAGACCAATTAATTTTAAGTCGAGCCTCACCATATTTTTATCTATTTCATAAACGCATTTCGGCATCCGCTAAACTCGGGATACCGGGAAAACTGATCCAGCAGTGTCGTGTTACGTTACAAAATACCTTGTCCTATGTGCAAGCATTTTACACTATTCCAGACATGCATAGGGTCTCGGCTTGACCTATCATGTGATTTCTTCAATCTCGTTCTGGAGCAAATATTTAGTGAGGAGGGCAGGCGTTAAAAGGCTCTAACTTCAACAAATCTGTCTAACTACTAGGCTATGCGGACGATATCAACATCCAAACGCTCTACATGTTAAAGTGTCTTTCACGGAGATTGTAGAACAGTTGAAACTTGTTGGACTTGTAAAGGGTTTTCCAATAAGAGGTGTTATTTTGATATTCAAAGAAAAATTTTTGAGATAAATGATCGGATGTTTATTTCATTATAAAGAGGAAGGTATGCCGTTAATAATGGAACACAACATCAGCCAAATGGCCGCCACGACCACGCTTACAGGACCATATCCTTTTCATGAACTTTTCCATAACCAAATCGCAAAGTGGCTGCCCTATGTCCTCGATAGCCTCACGAATTCCATCTTTGAGGTCTTGAATCGACGCTGGGCTGTTGGCGTAGACCTTATCTTTCACGTGGCCCCAAAGGAAGAAGTCGCAAGGTGTTAAATCACAAGATCTCGGTGGCCAATTGTGATCACCTCTTCGAGAGATAACACGGCCCGGAAACTTTTCCCGTAGGCACGTAGCGCCGTCTTGTTGAAAGTAAACGTTATCCAGATCAATACCATCCAATTCCGGCCATAAAAAATCATTAATCATCTCTCGATAGCGCAATCCATTGACCGTAACTGTTGCTCCAGCCTCATTTTCGAAAAAGTAAGGTCCAATGACCCCGCCGGACCATAAACCGCACCAAACAGTCACGCGTTGGGGATGGAGAGGCTTTACAACAATAACTCTTGGGTTTTCCGAGCCCCAGATGCGACAGTTTTGCTTGTTGACGTAGCCTCCGAGGTGGAAATGGGCCTCATCAGTCAAGATGATTTTTCGATGAAATTCCGGATCATTTTCATGCATTTCAAGGACCCAATCAGCAAAGACACGACGTTGTTGATGATCAGCCGGCTTGAGTTCTTGTGTTAACTGAACTTTATAAGCCTTAAGACCCAAGTCTTTATGCAAAATACGGTGTAATGAAGTTTGTGGAATGCCTAATTCCAAGGAACGATGAGGAATGGACAAACCTGGGTTTTCTTCAACACTTTGGGCTACAACAGCAATATTCTCAGTTGTTCTTGAGCGACGTGCACGGGTTTTATTCTTTACATCACTAACTTGTCCCAACAGCTCGAATTTGTCCACCAATTTCTGTATTGCGGTCCGACAAGGTGCTTCACGACGACCCAAAAATGTTTTAGTTTTACGAACCGTCTCTGCCAAATTTTCACCATTTTTATAGTGAATTTTAATAATTTCAATGCGTTGTTGAAGCGTGTATCGTTCCAATTTTTTTTAATGGCGTAGTTTCTACTTGTCAAGTGTCAAAAAATGACAGCTTCAAAAGTGACAGCTACCGAAATAGCGGGCTATTCGAAATAACACCTCTTATTGGAAAACCCTTTAGTAAACAAGGAAAAAAACAAGTACAAGTTATCAACAAACGTGTGTCCACCGCCTAGGACAAAATTTCACTGTTGAAATAAAATCTCATTGAGCGCTCAGTGTCAGATTGACGTAGGTAATCATTTTTTTGGGACAAGAATCTCCGTAGATACATAAGCTGTCAAATTCCATTGTAGTTCTTGGTGTGCATTTCTTTGAGTTTTCTATCCGAGTTTCTTAATTATGTTAATTTGTTTATGATTGGAAAAAACTATAAAAATGGATAAAAAACAAGAAAACATTTTGCGTCAAACTATTGTACACATATGTAACACTTTCTGTTGGCCACACAACTTAACAAATTTTAAAAGCCACGCTATGAAGTGCCAGACAAATGTCAATGTTTCAAATGTTCTGTTTCGGTGAGAAAGAAAATTGAGAATTGAATCTCAGAAATCTCGGCAAAAAATCTCAGTGCTCAGGTGAGATTTTTTGTCTCACCAAAAAATCTCTGAACGCTCAGAGAGATTTTATTTGATAGTAGACTCCTATCAAATTCAAGAAAAATTGCTCTATGAAACCGCTTTGAATTCGGTTTTGCGAAACAAATTTTTGAAGTGACACCCAATCGGCTAGATATTTGCACTCTGCCAGATGTTGTTAAAACTACCGGGTCTTTCATTAAGCGCTTCCTATCTTTAATTTTAAACAAAATAAAGTGTGTGTTTGAGATATCATCGAAATTTTGTATTCGTTTGAAAGGCCTATCGATGCCATTATGTATGGAATATAACATCGTTCAAATGTCCGCCGCGGCTTCACTGGGTGGCGCGCATCCGAAATGTCCAATTTTCCATGACTCTGGCGCATAAATCAGGCTGAATTTGACTGATGGCATGGGTTATGTTGTCTTTGAGGGCCACTGTGGTTTGTGGCTTATTCGCATAGACCTGCGACTTCAGAAAACACCACAAGAAAAATTCTAACGGTGTCAAATCCCTCGAATCGCTCGTGCAGCATTCCTTATGTGACGTGAGCTGTGTGGCACGTAGCGCCATTCTGTTGAAACCACGTGTCGTTGGTGTCCATCAGCGTTGCCAACCACTTTGAGCAAGATAATGCCTCACTTTTGAAAAAAAGATGTTTTTTTCCAAAAAAAAAAAAGCCTCACCTAATTTTTTTTTTAAATAAATCAAAAATATGATTTAAATAACAAAACAAACCTCTGTTGAAAAAAGAAATTAAAAGAAATCACAATAAACATTTAAAAAGAAACATTAATTAAACCAGTCATTTAAGTTACAAAGGTACTTTTGGAGTAGGTACAAAATATATGGACATTTTTAATCGAGATCGTCCTCTTCCTTAAAATCATACATTTTTTTTGAAACAATGATAAGTGGGTTAGCTTAAATTCAAGATCATAGCAATTTTTATTTTTGAAAAGCGTCTTTGCGTGAAGAATACCACTCAAAGTTTCTGTCTTAACCCTATTTCTTAGCTTTGTTTTATTTAAATTAATGTATAAAAAAATCCTTTTAAGCGTCGTCGCCGAGCAACGCGGCAATCATAGAATATGGTTTATTACTTTTTCAAGAAAAGGAAACATATTGAAATGCCTTTCTCCAAAACTGGGAAATATTTGACAAGTCGGTAGTAAGATTTGAAGTTCTCGAAGATTTGAATTCAATATCAGTAACGTTAAAGTTATTTTCAATAATGACATGCGGAAAATGCAGCGTAGCTAAGTGGTATTCTCGACTGATTCTTAACGAGTTCTGAAGGCAATATAAGATTGCCATTTCCTTCAGCATCAAAAGTGACTCAAAAGGAAATCGCAAATAAATTTGTGTTGCACTTTCGATGAAAAAATTTAGACAGTTTTCGAAAAATAACTTTAAACCGCATGCATTTAATGTTGAAGAGATAACAGCAATGTTTGCAGCCACTTTTCCTCCTAAGTATATGTCTTCTAACGGCAAAAAATGTTCTTTACTATCATATTTTAAAGTAACTACATCATTTTCCCGCACATACTGAAAATCCGTATAGTTTTCCAAAATGTTTTTATAAAAACTGGCCACTTTTTTTAAGATAACATGAATTTTTGTATCCTCACTTTGCATCTCTGTATTTATTGAAATAAATGATGGTAAGATATACGACTCAAATTCCAAGTAAATGAAAGAAAGCCTCAAAGCCTCAGGCAGTGAAAAAAGGCCTAAAAGACATGAAAAAGCCTCAGTTGGCATCGCTGGTATCCATATCATCCAATTCAGGCGAAAAAAAGTTGGTAATCATCGACCTAAAGCGCTCGCCGTTGACGGCCTGACGAATTTCGTTCTCAAAGACCGATGACGCGCCAGCCTAAAATCCACACCAAACAGTGACTTTTTCGGGATGTATTGGACGCTTTTGGATCTCATGTGGATTGGTATCGTTCCAAAGTCGACAATCTTGTTTTTTGACGTACCCATTCATCCAGAAATGGGCTTATCGCCGAAGATGACCGTAAATGGGCAAAGCTCGCGGAAGGTTGACCGAACAGAACACCCATTTTGATAAAACAATCTTATCATTTGCATGTGTTGCTGAACGCTATATCCGTCCATAGTGATTTGGAAAAACAGACTGAATAAATGACAGGCAATTTGACAGATGTAGATTCAACAATATGACAGCTATCCACTGTCAAAGTTGGGAAGTCCCTGTTGAAAGACCCTATAGTATCCACACTCTACCGGCAAGGCAATTAGCAAGAATAGAAATTGTGTTTTTTACATGCTTAGCACTGCCATTGGGATCGAGCGCTGTTGACTGTTGTAATTTACTCAGAGACTACGCTAGAGATAGTATATTACTCAAAAATGTTCAAGTCCTTTTCATGCAACTACATCCGTATTTTTAACACTGATTATATAATAATAGCAATATTTACAGAAATCCAGCTAAAATCTGTATTAAATTCGTATTTTGTGAATCCTGAGTAAGTGGGTGCAATTGCCGCTCCCCCTCCCCTGTATACACGCCTGGTTAAGTTTGCCTAGAAGGAGATTTTACTGGACTATTTGGTATCACTGTAAAATTCTCTTAAATATTTCTCTTTCTTCGTAAAAAACTTCCCAAAAATATCTGATTCAAACCTAATAATGACCAAACCGGGTTTAAAACGTTGAAATGACGATTAATTCATTTATTTATTTATTTCTCATTTTTTTCTAATAGTTTTGCTATAATTTTCAAAAACCAAACACACGTTAATATCTACCCTATGTATTTACTCTCAAATAAAATATAGTAGTTGAGAAAAAAGGTCACAGATGTTTTGTGTTCATAATTAATAACAAACACTATAATGTAACTTGTAACGTGTGCACAGTTCATTATACATAGTTTGTATCTCTTGACCGATTACTAATGACAATACATTCAATCATTAAACACACATCGTCACCATATGGCGGACGATATGGGGGAGGAAGAAAGTAAAGAAACAATATATGTAGTAGAATAAAATAAATGAGTCAATCAATAGTGTGCTCCTCTTGGCCCGAAAGCTAGAACCGGTTCTGTTTTGTTTCTTGTTAAAATCCAACGACACCATTTAGAAGTTTATTTTTGAATATGACTTCGTCGTTCTCTGACTGCATTTTTAACTTCTTTTTTTTTTAATATTAATTTGAAGACTTTGATCTGTAGCGCAATTTAAAGAATATATATAATTAATTTGACTCACCCAGAGACTTGGAAACACTTAATCAGTGTCAGATTAATGAAAGCAACGCATCACAGCATATAACTTCACCAATTCTTCATCAAATATGACTTTTGTTGTCTTTGGTCGATGTGTGGAAGGTAACGCAAAAGATCTATTTGAATTTCCATTTAAGACAAAAAAAAAATAGATAAAATTGTGCAGCACACACACACACACCCATAATAGTGGCCGCAATACTATAAATCAGATAAAAATGCTTTCGACGTCCTCCAAAAATGTTGTGTATATACATATTTATAGGTACCAACTAAAGCAGAAAATAGTTTTTCGTCGACGCTTGGGGAAATAAAGAAGCTCTGCAATGTCACCATTCGGAAACCGACAAGTTTTAGATGAGGACAGTGGAGCAGAATGAGCTAAAGGTTGGTAACATTCTAAGTTTTACAATTAAAATTTTCAAAAGCATATTGTTAGTTTTTTTTTGTCTACATTGTTTTTTTTTTCGTATAACTGAAATTATGATTATAATATACATGACTCATTATTTTAGAGACAACTGTACAGATTTTAATGTTTCATTCTGCTTTTATGATTTTATTTAATATTTTATCCTAAAAATTGTTCTTGGTAATATGTCGGCTCAATTTGCCCTCCCTGTCTGATTATAGGGATTTCTTTGTTGTTTTGCGTCTGTGCGTATAACTTATAAGCCTCAATGCCAAATTTAATATTCTAAACGCACAAGAAATCTACACAACCGAAAAAAGAGAGATGAAATGACACATACTTTGTATCAATTTTCTTCTTTGTTTGATTTAATCCTTCACCTCTAAAAAAGTTTCTTGGGGTTAAAACATCACCCCGATTTCCGAATCCGGTCGCTGAAGTTAGCCTCACTTGTCATATACTCGACCGCATCTATGAACTATCCGCAGTGTTGTGGATCAAAAAATAATAATCCAAATGTCTTAAAACAAGTGTAAAAAATCGCCGACTCAATGGGAATAAAACGTTGCGGATTCCATGATCGGCATAAATATAATTATGTAGTGTCTTTCAAGCTGAGATTTACGATATTGAAAAAGCGGCTGAAATAGTTAGCAAGAAAAAACTGAACAATATTTGCAACACCAACCAAGTCAAACTCAACTGGGTTTCTGGACATAGAAATATAGAAGGGAATGATATAGCAGATGAACAGGCAAGGTAAGGGTAAGTTCCAAATAGAAATAGTAGTAGCCAATTAGAAATGGGACCAGACGTCCCGATCGAAGTGATTTTCATTTTAATAGACCTAATTACGAAAGAGCAAATCAATAACCCTTGGACTTCCAGGAACAACTACGTTATCTCAAGAAGTTTATGGCCTAGAATTAATGAAAAGGAAAATCAGTATATTTTATCACTGCGTAAAAAAATATTAGAATCTTGATAGGTGTACTAACGGGTCATTGCGCCATTGGCCACCGGACTGGGTGTATTCGCACCCGATTTCTGTAGGAGCTGTCAGGATGTCGAAGAAATAGAAACCATTAAACACCTGCTCTGCGATTGTCCAAACCTCCAAACAAATCGCCTCCGTTACTTTGGAAACAGGTTTGGAACTGAACTGGGCGATCTAGCGCAGGTCTCAATGGCAAACAAGAGAAAATTCATAGAAAGCACGGGCTGGTTCGAAAATGCCCCAGTTTATGTGAACCATTAGTTTAATTCTTTTGTTAAGGGGGTGACAATAGGCCCCCGCGTGCTCAAAAGCCTCTGTGCTGTTCACGCCCCTCCTAACCTAACCTTACCTATGTATTTGCGAAAGAGTTCTAAGAACTCACGAATAAATGTATTTTATTTTAAAAAAAATTGTATGTATCTGTGAAACATGGTATTTTTTATTTAATATGATAAACAATTTAAAAAAGAAATAGCCTTTGATTCGCAAAGCGGAATGTCAACAGTTTTGACAAGAGCGTGTTTAATATTCAAACATGAAGTACTCGAGAAAACAGTTCAGTTCCGCTTCCGATATTCTGTGACCAAATTTTTGTTCTATTTTTCCAGGACAATGACCAGATACGAATTAGGGTTTTCACAAAACGGACGGGTTATATCTGCTTCAGCAGATTGCCCTCACTAATGTGATAAAGTCGGTGCCACTACGAATAAAGTGCACCGACTATTAAACATTCGCAGTTGACAGTTTTTTTTTTTGTCGTTCTTCTCGTTGGTCTGATTAGCTCTGCTTTCTGTGTATCTGGCATTTCTGGTTCTGAGAAACTTATTGAGATGATAAAAAAAACCTTCGCGTATCATTATCATGTTTCTTCTTCTAACGCTCATATTACGTCTCGCCAACAAAATTATTAGGAAGCTTATTATTCAATTGGGTAAATTGTTATTTTTTTGAAAAAAAAAAAAAAAAAAAAAAAACAAATATAGTGTGTTAAGTAAGAAGTGGGCCAGTTTGTCCCTTTACTTGGGTCCTATTTTGTGCAATTGTGATTTTCTATGATAAAAAAAAATCAAAGATATTACCGCAAAGGTTTCTTATCATTAGTCATTGGATGGTAAAAATTTCATACACATTTGCATATTATGTATGTTGCTTTCTTTAAATAAAAAAAAAATTAAAAACAGAACCGCCGGCTTTTTTACCTTGCAGACATAAATATGTGCTTTAAAATAGTGCAGTCAATATTTGGAAGGATTATTTGACTATAACGGAAAGCTCACATTAAAAAAAAAACAACTTATTTTTTAACATGTTCTATTTGCAATAATCATAGATTCATGACTATTACGGCTGTTCTAATATACGGCCAAATTTGAAAACGGAAACGAAAATTGAATCCGTGGGTATTAAAAACGATTGTTCTGATTTCCAGTCGGATTTACTTTTATGTTTTACCAACATTTTCGAAATCAGCTGCTATGTATTAATTAATCCGCCAACAAAAAGATAACCGAATTTTAAACGTCAATTTGGCGGATTGTAGATCCGTTCGTTTTGCCGAATCGGCAAAACGTTTTCGAATACCGAATTCGGAACAGCGAAAACGTGACGATATAGAATTCGAATGGAAATTAGAACAGCCGTGTATGTAAAGTTTCTTATTCAGCTCTATCACAAAAACCATCGTAACGAATCTCCGAACGGATTTGAACGCTACGAATCAGGAAATATTGTCTTCGCAGAATCCGAATGGAAAAGAAAAAAGCATTGCCTCATTCACTCAATTTCACTTTTAATTTTGAAATCAGCTGTCTAACCCAGCGGCTCCATTGGTAATATTTAAGGCAGTAAATTGATTCACTCATTGATATTGCCTTCAATATAATAATGCCTGGTAGTTGCAAGGGAATTATCGCTTTCCATCGCTGAGGCAACCAATTTTGACGTTTCACCTTTTTCTCGGCGATTAATCCTTAAATTTTACAAATGTCATGATATTATGATGCAAAGGCAGTTGTTTCGAGTGATTTTATTTTTTATTGTAACTAATATGATGAATCAAATAAATTAATTAACTTTTAGTACAAAATATTAACTAATTTAATTGGAGTTTTAAATTTTATAACAGAATTTATGGCAGTACTTGGTGAACCAGTAGCAGCGATTGAATTCTGGTTGAAAGAAATTTTCAAATATCAGTCGGAAAAGATTAAGGGAACTTTACGAATCTGTTAACGACGGCAGAAGCTATTACTTTAATGAATCTGACATGATATCAACTTTGATAATCAAAAGTGTATGCCCTACAAAAATCAATCCTCTACAACATTTTGACATAAAGCAAATGCCTATTAGGATGAAATGTATCTTTTCAACTCGACTGAAACTATGTATAGGTGTCTTTCATAATAATATGAACAAGTTTGTTCGATTAGCTTAAAGCTAGCTAGTAGGGAAAACTAAATTAAGGAAGAATTTCCACATGGAAGTTTAGTTGTCATCCATAAGAGGCACAGCTTAACATTCTAATTTATAACCTTTTAAGCAAAATTGTATATATTTGAAGTTGATTGTTTATTTTTATATTTACTTTTATTTTTTTGTTTGTAGTTGTGTTTGATTTGTTTTGATGATGTTCGACTAAAATTTGCGTACATTACGTTACGAAACCCACATTAATTAGAAAAATTAAAAGTACAAGGTGGTGCAAAATTAATCATCCAATTTTGTTTTTGAATTACTTTTTTACTAAATAAAAAAATGATTTTGAGTGATGAACACACATGTTTACCAAGCCCCGCTCATTCAATTTCGGCAGTAAGAAGTCTTTTATCATTTCCCTGTAACGTTCGCCAGTAACAGCGACCGCATTGCCGATGGCGTCCTCAAAAAATCACTTCTCCCGCGTGAACGCCCCACCACATAGTGGCTTTGAGTGGTTGTAATGGCTGTTCGTGTATTACACGCAAATTTTCAGAGCCCCAGACACGAAAATTTTGCTTATAGACGTAACCGCTTAAGTGGAAATGCGCCTCGTCGCTCATGATGATTTTCGACAAAAAATCGTCCTCTTCGTTGTTGAGATTGAGGATGGGTTGTCAGCAGACTATAGCGCTATATTGCTTGTCTGTTTGTATACTGCAGATGTCTAGTTCACAAATGTCAAATATGATTGACGTACGACGTCATTTGCAAAAATCATAACATCTTCCGTTGGGGTGATTTATTTTGCGCCACCTTGTATTTAAAACTAATTAGTTAAGCATTATTTTAAATTTTTGTTTATGATCTTAAAAAAAAAATCTAAAAAAACATTATTCTTATAGCGAAATAGTTAAAACACTAACTCAAATCATTCAATCCAATAAAATTTCTTTTTTTTGATTGGTTCAACTTTGTTAAACAGATGGTTCCACTGTGCACCGAATTGACTATCCAAAAAAAACCCACGTTGCATTTTTGAAACATGCGCAATGTCATCGCCCAACGATTGCGAAAAAAAACACTACCAACAACAATCATCAGTATGAGAAGATGTATTTTCCAGATTTTCTTTACAAAATCGATTTACCCACCCACCTCCGTTCGACCTACCGACCGACCGCCGTTCCACCAAAAACATTCTAGCAACATTTTCTATTTTTACTTGGATTTTTGTTCATGTTTAGTTCTATTTCCGAAAAAAAATGTATCACATTCTCAGCGTAAATAAAAGTATTTCGTTTTTATAAAGGTGGGCGGAGGCGTTCGTTTGTAGTAGCTATTAATAAAAAATAAGTTAACACAAAATAAACCTGCGTTCAATATATAGGTCTCACTGTGAATTAAATACATTTTTTTTCTTCTTCTTTTTGAATTAAAATTGATCAACGAGACGACGACGATGATTTGCCAAAGAGGAACTTGTGTGAAAAAAAGACAATAGGTTAGATAGCAGAAATAAATAAAAGGAAAACAAATATCAAAAGGCATTGCACAAGGTTTTTATGTAGCAGAATAAATTTTAATGTTTACAGACCTTGCACTTGAATTGGATTCTTTAGTTTTGCTGTTTTGTAACGCTACAACGATTTTTTTTTGTTCTGTCGTCACTTTGCTTTAAGTTTTAAGAATAAGGGGCTATGCACATCAACGTCAGTTTATTTTTCTTTTTGTTTTATGTCTCATTTAAATATAGCAACACCGCTGACACGAAGACATGTTCCGTTTGGTCTGACGATGCGATTTTGAGGTTTTGTTTCTTTTTTTCTTTTGACTGTGTACTTTGTGAAATTCGTTTCAAGAAAATGTCACGATGAAGAAAAATGTATTATCACTATTGAACGGTGGATACCATACTGGCAGAGCTTTATTGAACTTCTTCACTATTAAAATGTTGGTAGAAGAAATTGTGTCTTCACAACACACAAAACAAAAATGAATTGCAACAGCAACAATGCAAAGTACGCAGGCGTCTGAAGAAGAATAGATAGTTAGATTTTGTTAAAATGCTTTTTCTGGTCAAGAAGAAGAGTTGCCATACTTGCGTGGGCTTCAAAAGATTTGAAAGCTTTTCGCCTAACATTGATGGCTTTGGTAGTTAAATATAATTGAAAACAATTCTGATAGAGAATAGCTTTAGTTTGGCCTGTTTTGTTGGTCTCTAAGGTCTTGCGTTGAGTTGCCCGGGCCAGTCGGATCGCTTTCGAGGGCGGATTTGTATTTCCTAATTTGAAAAGCAATTCTGAAAGTAAGAGTACAAATATCTTGGCTTTATTTGACTTTTCAATGGACAAACTCGACGAATCATTTTCGATCTTGGCACGCCCCAAAAAAAAGCAGGAGGTCTGGTCGAAATATATTTTTATTTTCATGGGTACTGCCACTTGCGAGGATAAATAAGATAAATCCTTCAAGATTATCTCTAATAGTCATGATGAAGTGCCTCTGATCTTAGTCGTTGGTATGCGGCTTAAAATTGTAGGCTTAATCTATTCCTGTCGACTATCAACATGCAAACAGTCACGATTGAGTGTGTTAGCCACTAGGTCCCGCTTATCCAAGATTTTTACTTAAAAAAAACCTTTCAAGAGCTCAAATTTAGATGTTAGTGCAGTGACTATTCGCAGAAGACTTCTAGACAAAGTTCTACACGCACGAAGCCCCCGTAAAGTACCGCTGTTGACAAAGAAACATACTCAAAAGCGGCTTCAGTAGGGGGCTATCGTGAATAAAATATCCCAGGGAATGTTTCCCTCCTTCGAAAATTTGGAACGTGAATAATGGTGGAAAGTATCTATCGGAATCTAATGGCATCGGGAATACATTTTCCAGGTGAATGTGGCTATCATTTCAATAAGCCAAATTTGAGCTTACTAAGCCGAGTTGAAAAGTATTGGCGTTTCAAATTTTCGAAGGTGGGAACATTCCCAGGGAAATTTTATCCACGATAGCCCCCATAAACTGGCCAGTGGAGAAATGGCGTAATATATTGTAGACAGATGAAAGTAAAGAAAGTACGTCAGTCGTCCCCCCAACACCGAATATCAGCCAAAATAAACGACAAAAACTGTCAAAAATAGAAGGCCAAAAATATTGGTTTGGGCATGCTTTTCTTACTATGGCGTAAGGCCAATAGATCTCATTGACTGCATCATGGATCAGCGTGTCTATGTGGATATTTTAGATAGGACTATGTTGTCTTACGCTGAGGATCAAATGCCTTTCAAATGGATCATCCAGCTGGACAATGATCCAAAACATACCAATCGAGCGGGTCAATGGTATTGAGGTTATGGTTTAGACTGCACAATCACTTGACCTTAATCCCATAGAAAATCTATGGTGTTATATTAAGAGGGGTGTAAGGAAGGCTAAACCATCGAATGATCGGTCAATGTTACTCAGTATCTTAATGATGTTGAAAAAAATCTAAAATCGAATGTAAAATTCTTTTGGTCGTATTCTAAAGAACTACGGAAATCTAATAAGTTTCCTAATACAATGCTCTTTGATGATGAAGTTCTTTCGTCAAATGAAAACATAACTGAAGCTTTTACTTCGTATTTTAAACTTAATTATAATCGCAAAGATCTCTCACTTATCAGAAATGTTGATAACAATTGAAATCGACAACTAACAAATATTCCTGTACCAATCATGGCAATAGATAACGTGATTTGTGTTTTAAATAGTCTTGACATAACCAAAAATGCGGGTCCATTTATATAAACTGTCAAGCATCAATTGTAAAACCTTTATGCCTGCTATTCAATAAGTCTTTAAATAGTAAAACATTTCCATCATGTCTTAAACATTCATTTGTAACTCCAATTACCGCCTAGTATCAATTTTAAACGCTGTCTCTAATTTTTGAAAAATGCATATGCAACGCTTTAATATCTAACATCCTTCCGCATCTTAATGATAGTCACCACGGATTTGTGCGAGGTCGATCGACGGTGTTAAACCTAGTCACTTTTCACATTTCGTTGCGGATGCACTAGATAAAGGCACACAAGTCGATGTGGTGTACACGGATTTTTCAAAGTCATGAACTTTTAGTTCTGAAATTGCTTAAATTTGGATTCCACGAAAACCTTGTTACGTGGTTTGAAAATTATCTGGCAGATAGGCAACACAATGTTGTTTTAAATAATGTATCTTCCAGGCCTTTCTATCCTTCATCAGGTGTCCCACAAGGTTCAATTCTGGGTCCCTTATTATTTAACATCTATATTAACGATATAACTAGTAGTATTTTCTCTATGTCTTAAGCTTACGCAGATCATTTGAAAATTGTTAAAGTTAGCAATACTGTTAGGGATTGTGTCTTTCTTCAAAGAGACCTCAATACCTTGTTTGAATGGTGTCTCAAGAATAATTTAGATCTTGACATAAAAAAATGTTCAATTTTGTCTTACTCCAGGAAACTTTACCCCATTGACTTTGAATATAGGATAAATGCAGACAAATTAAAGAGAGTAACGGAGCAAAGAGACCTGGGAATTATACATCATTACGGCTACATTATTAATAAATCGTCAAAAGTCATGGGTTTTATCTTTAAAATTGGCAAGTTTTTATCCAACTATATGTTGTGCCCTAGAGTACGGAGCTGTTGTATGGTCTCCTATCTATAAAACCCATTGTAATGCGATTGAAAGAGTTCAGCACAAATTAACCAGATACTTTCAATATAAAATGTATTCGATTCATAGTGCGTATAATGACAGATTGAAACTTTTTAAAATACTTCCACTATCTCAACGCAGGTTAATATTAACCGAAACCTATTTCAGGCATATAATTACAGGTAGTGTACGATGTTCTTTACTATTGGCTGAAGTATGTATAAGATGGCCATCTCGACCCAACAGGCACTTATTACAACTATTTCAGCCACTTCGAGCACGTACAAATATATTCATGAAATCAACTATCATCCGGATGCAGTTAAATCATAATCATTACTTCCTCTCGTTTGATACCCTCAATTTTGGTATTAATGAAAATAATGTAAAAATACAGTTATTTCGAATTGTACCTAGTCACTCCTCCTCATTGCCATCTTCCTAATTTTAAGTTTGCCTTTGCTATTTTTCCTTTGTTTTAGGATTTCTTTTATCAGCTTTTCTCATTCATCATCATCATCGTCGGCTCGACAACCAGGGTCCGGTCCTGGCCTCCTTCAACAAGTCTCTCCACCCATCCCGGTCTCGAGCCGCCGCCATCCAGTTGCGCACCCCAAGTCTCCGGGCGTCCTGGTCTACGCCATCTCTCCAGCGCAAGCATGGTCTACCACGCTGTCGTCTACCATAGAATGTACCACAAAGAACTTTCCGAGCAGGTTCCTCTTCGCTCATGCGAGCTAGGTGCCCTGCCCACCGGAGTCTACCGAGCTTAATTTTTGTCACGATAGCTGCTTCAAGGTAGATTGCGTACAATTCATGATTGTACCGTCTCCGGAATCGTCCTTCTCATTACTCATTTAAAAAAATTAAATTATAATTTTTTCTAAACTTTATTTTTAATCATTTTTTTCTAAGAAAAATTAGTAACTTTAATCTTTATTTATGGCAGATGAATTTATAATATTATATATGAACTAAATATTTGTTAATTGTAGCTTGTAATTAGTTTTTTGAACTGTTAGCTGCATATTATAATAAAAAAATAAAAAATAACCGCGAACTTTGGAAGGTGGTAAAGGATGCCTCGGAAAACATACCAAGTGAGCGTTGCCAGTGTTTAGTGGACTCCATGCAGCGTCGATGTAAGGCCGTTATTGATAATAAGGAATACCCAACAAAATATTAACCTTAATTTCAATTTCTATTTAAAATATTTTTTTGAAATTTTTTTGACTTTTTTATAATTTTCGTCTAAATCTTTTGAATACAACTATTTTTTTCAACAGTGTATTTCAGAAGTTAATTTAGTTTTAAGCCTGTTTTATTTTTTTTTTTTTGAAATATAAGCAAATATGCACAAAATCAATTTATTTTTTGGTATTCTAAATAGAAAAGTTTATGAGTCGTTTGAGTTTTAGTTTCGCACCGATTAAATACCTGGGGTGGAATCGGCTAAGGTTTTAGTTGGTTATCAAGTTTTTGATTGTCACTTTCACGATAGCTGTCTCCGTCCTATCTATAGGGAAGGATAGAGTGAGCACTCATAAAAACGACAATCACTTTATAAAGTGATCACTTTAGTGTTACGCGATTCGGGCCCTGTTTTGGATCAGATAGCATGCGTTTTTGTGCAACGTCTTAACTTGTATACAGTTCAGGGGTCCAATTGCACATGTGTGAATAACTTTCCGTACACTTTCTATTGCCTATCTCTGTACACTTTATCTGTCAACAACTGTGCACCTCACTCTAGCAAAATTTGAAGTGTAAACGGACTTTTGTGTACACAGAGAAAACACACGCTTGAGGAATTGGGCCCATGGGCCATACAAAAGAAGTACAACGATCCTGTGGTTTCATACGCGGTGCAATTAACGACAGACACAAACGATATGTTTTATAAATAAAGGGTCCGCCAACTAACGTTTTTTTTTCATCTAGTGCTTATTTCGTGAATGGTAACACTTAGCTCATGTCTGATTTGACAGAAAATTAGTTTTATCCTTCCGCTGAACGAATATGGTTGTGTATACGCTTCGCTAAGTGGGCCTGCGATCGACTTAGAGAAGATGCCGATTTTGCCAAAAAAATCATCTTTTCAGATGAAGCTCATTTTGATCTTGGCGGGTAGTAAACAAGCAAAATTGTCGCATTTGGGCACAGAAAACCCGCACGCATACATTGAAAAGCCGATACACCCAAAACGAGTCACTGTTTGGTGCGGATTTTGGTCCAGAGGCATAATTGGGCCATTTTTCGAAAATGAGCAAGGAGTGGCCGTTACAGTCAATGGCGATCGTTATCGGGCCATGTTGAACGAATTTTTGTTCACAAAAATTGAAGAGGAGGATATTGGCAACACTTGGTTTCAACAGGACGGCGCTACGTGCCACACAGCCGAAGCTACACTCGATGTTTTGCGCCATTTTAAACAAAAAGAAAGTTATTTGGCGGACCCTTTAGTATAATAAAGTTTTAGTAATCTAAAAAAAAAGAATCGTCTTGAAAAAGTATTTGTGCTTTAAAAGCAGCACACAATTTGTTTATATTTAAGAAAAACCGATGACAGAAACTTTCTGGCTGACCCAAGAGGCGAACGTATGTTAATTAAACATCTGCAACGAATGTCACTATTCACTGGATTCACATCTTGCAAAACAAAACAAATGATTTACCTATTGATACCAAAACATTAGAATCGTGTATTCACTTAAAATGAGTACTCGTTAGCAAAAACACCAAAAATACACTGAATGCATACACCGAGTATGGTCCATCATCATCTAATAGTGGGAGACGACTTGCACTTCATCAAAGTGAAAATACCAACTCCATTCATTATCATTCCGGTTTACTCGGTGTATTCGGTGTGTTTACAACAACTGTTAGGCTTGTACTTGTTCCATTTGATTCAAGCACTCAAGCTTAGGAGATAAACCAAACAGTGTATTCGATTGGTTTTAAAGGGATCAAATTGTGTGCAGTGTTTGTTTCTTAGAAACTGATATTCACGGGTAGAATGCACTGAAGTAGTGTGCTTGTTCCGAGAAGGCAAATAAATACATTCATGCAGAACTTTAATGTTAATTATTAGTTCAGTTGAATAGAAAAAAAGTAAATTTGTAGCATCCAATGACTTAGCGGAAGTTGAATTTCCTCTTTCATGTCATTCTTTCAGAACTGATGGTTACGGAATTGGTCTCCACTTGATTTCTGAGGCAAACTAGGTAAACTTCGGTCATGGGTACTTTTTAATCAGGTTTTCCATCAACAAGCAGAGTACGAGTATTGGAGTTCATGGACAGACTATTACCCATGTAGATTAGTTTCCTTCCAGTTCTAGTCGACAAGCTGCCTAGGATCATGGCACAACTTAGGTGGTTTTGAGGTGCGAATAGTGAGTGTGAGTGTAGAATAGATCTGTCTCCTGTTGGTTGGAAAATGTCAATCCAATCTTTTCAGCACAAAAAATATGCCTAAATGTATGAATCATTTGATATGTTATCAAAACCTAGCACTCCAGCGGTAATTTTGTCACCAAGCTAGGCCTTTTGTGGCCGCCATAACGTTGCGAAGTTTCAAGTTAAACACTGCTTGGATTAAAGCAGGCAAACTAGAAGAGTGAAAAGTGCATGTTCTAAATATCATGATTTATGGATCATGTGAAGTCTCTTGGAACAAATAAAATGTTGTAATACTTGCTTGACTTCACCACGTCGTAGAAATCGTAAGTATGAACGTCTAAATTAAAACAATCTCTGTAACGTCAATTTTTTCAAAAAAATGTATTTGAACAAATAAATAGACTTTTATTTCCAGTTTTTCAATGCGATATCAAAGTTAACCCCGAGTTAACTCATCAAATTTGGTGAATTAATTCAGGATTAACTGAACAGATGCTTTTGATGTTTTATTCACCGAGTTTGTTTAGTCGTTCCGCATGCATTTTCCACCGAAAAACTGTTTCCTCACTTAATTGTGGATGAATTTAATTCTAGAATTACATATGTAGCTAACTCTGGTTCAACTCAACACTGAAAAACTGGGCCTTAAGAGAACAACAGACAAACAGGAATGTTTTAGAGTTGTAAGTGACTGGACCCTGGATCTCCGCGAGCTGTTTTTAATACATCGAAACTTAAGAGCCAAGGTTTTTGGATTGAACGAAATGGTGTTTTTGAGAAGTGAAGGAAATGTTAGAGGACTTGCAAAGTTATGAATTAGGTATTCTTGTGAATGGAACAGATTCATAAATGCAAACGCGATTCCGTTGTATATCTTCCTGCCCCAAGGCCACGGAGAAATCGATTTTTTTTTATAATATGCGTGCGTGAGTTATGACCTGAACACCGTCGCACTTGGTGCCGCTGAATCGAATAGTTTATAGAGCAGCTGTAGAACCATATCTGTCAGCGACCAATTTTACTGAAAGAAACGGCGTTCTTAATTAAAAAAAAAAACAAAGCTTTACCACCCTTTACACTTCTGCCACAAATTATGAAATATTCCATCTTTGCTATAAAATATTTTTGTTTTGGGTATTTAACTGAGTTGTTATTGTTTATTAGCCTTGCTGTTTATAATTTTATATTTTGTTCGAAGATCACCATCTCCTTGCAAAGACACAATTTTCAAATTACCTATCAAGGGTAGGTAGGTACTTATAACAATAGAGGAGGCTGACCTGTATACAAGGAATATTTGTTTGCTTTTGATATGAATTAGTCCTGTATACAAGGAATATTTGTTTGCTTTTGATATGTATAATACTATAAATACATATTAAAAGTTGCAATTGCATAAAGGAAAACATAGAATTTCCTTATTAAAAAAGTTATATCCGAATTTTATAGCTTTGAGTTGTATGGCAACCCTGTCCAACACAAATCTGAAGTACCTGCTTTTGCATCATATGAATTTCCCATCATACCTGTAACCTATGCATTTCTTTTCTCCACAAAAAGGCCACAGGCCTTACTGCTGCTACTGCAGTGCGATGAAGAAAAATTCCTTAGCTCAGAGAAAAAAAAGGAAAACAACAATTCAACTTTATGTTGTGGTAAGTTGTTTTGTTGGAGAAGATAAAAAAAAACTGGTTCCACCACTGACAATGCAGCGGCAAGTATCCCAGAGACCACTATCTCCAACTACGCGATATATCATTTTATTTTACTGTGAGAACTGTGAATTATGTAAATTTTTCCATGAGAATCATAATGATGGTGTCGATAAAAAGAAAAACAAAAGAAAATTATTTCAAACTCTAGAAATAACAGGAGGATGCTCGTTGACAAATAAAAAATGTCTGTCCAAAGAGCAACCACCCAATGATGAAGACGACAGAGCCCCAGCCATATGGACGACACGCAAAAAATATAGAAAAGAAAAAAACATCAAGCAAAATGAAAAATCGATGCCAAACGATGTGTCATCCAAAAACCAACTAAAGTTTGATTCCGATGGGAAGGCACTCAGCTCATAAAGACTAGGTTTACGATTATTAGCAACGAGCACAGCCAGTAACGGATAGGCAAGACAAAAAATTCCAATTTGCCGAGAACACAAAACAAATAAGAAATTAATGAAAATTCTGAATCCCTTGGACAAAGGCAAAGCTTCCTCCTCTTGAGTCTCTGAACTACAAAATCGCGTATTTTTCACTTTTTTCGTTGAAGAAAACTGTTACGGACTTTGTTCGGCCATCTTGGAAGAAGAATTTGCAAGTGCAATTTTGATACTTTTTAGGGGCGATTTGTGTGGTGATTTTGGGCAAATTTTCACATTATCTTGGTGGAATTTTAATAAAATTGTATTTATTATTACTTACATTGCTGTTCTATTAGTGAATTAAGCAGCAATTATCACTTATTCACACACAAAATTTGTTCACTTTACTACGAGAAAATGATGTGGATTCGCGACACTTCGACGGCACTCAAAGAGAAACAACGGAATACATAAAGGTGCTGCCGTGCTGGTGTGTGCGGTGAGCTGCTGTCAGTTTGCTTTGGTTTTTTCGTAATTTTTTCGACTCTTTAAAGATTGCAGAGACATCTAGGTAGTTGGATAGATTATTAGTAGCAAAAGTTCTGTTTGATTTGCAATTAAAATATCGGCTTTATTCATTCACTTCGAATTTAAAAGGAGCATCAGGGGACGAATCGCCTGAACCCGTTCGGTTGGTTGGTTTGTTCCCTTTCACACGAAGAAACAAGTTGTTGGAGATTGTTTGACGTTTAAATTCTTCTACAACCTCTTGTACCTTTCACACGAAAAAACAAAATCATAAGAGATTTTCTGTAGTTTCCATATAAAATCTATTGTTTGAACGCACACTACTTTAAGGCTGTCCCAAACCAACGCGAAACATTCGCGCGAATATGCGACGACTGGATAATGTTCGAAGATTCGCATCGCGCCAGTGTGGGTGATCCCATTAATCTCCATGTAAATAAATTAAGACAGGCGAAAGTTTCGTCGTCGCTTTGAAATATTCGCGTTGGTTTGGGAGAGCCTTTAATTGTGAGAAGGAATGTCAAAAAAATCTCCTCAATTGTTAACCGGGGAGATTTTTTTCACACCACTTCCGTCGTGCCCTTCTTTCCTACAAAAGTGAAAGTTGCTGGAGACTCAGTTTCCTCGTGTATAAGGGGACTTTTGTTGCGGATACGAATGCTAATAACTAATAGAATGATAATTCATTCAACTGAATACGTGAACGTATAAAGTAATGCCAAATTAACGTATTGTGGCTTTCATTTCAGTTAATGAGTTACACGTTAACGTATGCGGCGATTCGATCCGTGGATTTAATACTAGCCGTGTTTTTTGCAAGCCCCGAGGAAAACGATAGAAAAAAACGACGTCCTGTCCTGCAATTTACATGTTAAATCCAACAACAACTAATCCCCTTTGGGCTTAGCTAAGCGCGGAGAATTCTCGGGGCTTAACTTAAGCACACAGAAAAACTGTGTTACCGGAGTGAATTGCATACTTGTTATCGATAGTTTGTATGGAAACTTCATTTTGTTTCTGTAATAGCGTCGCTAATCCCCGATGTCATTTTTTTCAACCAAATCTCCCCGGGCTTGCAAAAAAACACGGCTAATATTTGTATACTTTAGTTGTTTCTAACTATTAATGTACTTACTATATGAATCCTTAGGCCAGGCGCACACATGCAACTAAACAGTTTGGTTTCGATTTTGAGTGCTCAAAATCGCAACCAAACTGTTTAGTTGCATGTGCATTTTGTTTTATGTGCAACTTTTGAGGATGTTTTTTCTTTTATTTATTAGCTTCGTTCGCTGAACTTTACCCAGGGTTGACCCAGGTTTTCTTGACAACCCCGAGAATTGTCAAAAAAACCTGGGTTTTTCGGTTCTTAAAAAAACGCTCAAGGGCTGTTGACATTTAAAGCAAGAAAAAAAAGTTCTGTGCTTAGATAATTAAAACTTAAAATTTGTTTGAAATATGTTGAAATTAATAAAAACAACTTTTACCGTTTCCATTTTGTATTGCTATTTATTAGCATTTAATTAAATTTGTATATTCTTTCAATTTATTTTCCAAAAATAAACAATAACCTGCAGCAAGTAAATCCACAACAAAACATATCGATGGTTCTACGACAGGACCTCGTGAGAAGAAAAAATTAGATTTTTGAAATTAGGCTCAAGAAATGCACAAAAATCAGAGCCACCTTTTGGCATTTTTGGTTAAATAGGTTTGTTCTAAAAAAATAAAGCAAACTCGAAAAAACAAAACCTCGAATAAAAAATCTTTGCGAAAATATTGACAGTACCTCGTTAGTCTCTCAAAAGTGAGTATAAGTCGGTGTTGTGCGCGAGTTGCTTAGTATTATATTAGTTAAGATTTAATCGAATAATGGTCCACTTAAATATTCAATATTTGTTGGTGAGTATTTATTCTCAGGACAACAAATAAGTTTTATAAGAATCTTTTATAAAAAACAAGTTACAAGTAATTTAAATTAAGGCAAATACTTACGAGGTCTTGCCCGTGTTATTTTTAAATACATTCTTAAGACATACGAGGTCCTTTTTAAAAACAGTTTTTTATCGATTCTGAAAAATACCCCAAAAGTTCTTACGAGGTCCTGTCATATAACCATCGATATGCATAACAACTCATGCCAGTTTGGCAGTTTTTGCTCTACCTCAACTCGCCACAGCAAAATACCCAGTTCTACTTCAGGGCGAGTTCAGGGCGACCCCAGGTCTCAAAAAACACAGAATTTTTTCACCAGGGTGACTTCAGGTTTTTCAAAAAACGCTTTGGGGCGACTCCAGGGTGACTTTAGGGCTCAACGAACAAACCGCCCTATTTAGGTAGTTTGTTTTGTTTTGGTATTTTTTTTATTTATTCAATTGTAATTCACTTTCTGGGTGTGTTTCTTTTTTGTTATTTCTTTATTCGTTCTAGAATTATTGGAATGTGTTCTTTCTGTTCCTAGTCAAGAGGTAAGGCCCTCCCAAACCAACGCGAATATTTCAGAAAGACGACGAAACATTCGCCTGTCTTAATTTGTTTACACGGAGATTAATGGGAGCACCCACACTGGCGCCATGCGAATCTTCCAACACTATTCAGTCGTCGCATATTCGCGCGAATATTTTGCGTTGGTTTGGGACAGCCTGTAGTGTAAATGGAATATTCTCTACTTTGACAGATACATTTCATTTTTTTCATTGGTTACAAGTAGGTATTGTTATTGATGTGTAAACATCTATGCTGGCGGTAGAGTGAACATAAAGGCTCTCCCAAACCAACGCGAAACATTCGGCGCGACAACGAAACTTCCGCCTGTCTTAATTTATTTACATGGAGATTAATGGGAGCACCCACACTGGCGCGATGCGAATCTTCGAACATTATTCAGTCGTCGCATATTCGCGCGAATGTTTCGCGTTGGTTTGGGACAGCCTTAAAACGTGAACGTTCATGTGCAACTTTACGTCGTGCAACGTTACGATGTGCAACGTTACGATCTGCATACTAGGATGGGTGCGTTCAGTGAAATAAATCTTAAGATCCCCTTCAAGCAAAAACAAGTCCGTTTTGGATCCGCGCACGTTGATGTTTATACATATTAACCGTGAGTCCCGGCACTCACACCATTTTTTTTGTCTGCCTCCTGCGTCTGCCATGGATGAAAAGAAATTTAATGAAATGGAAATAGGGGGAGCATATTTTTGTGATAATTATTTTTTTATCTTCATGAAGCTTGTGCGTGCGCGTGAAATTAATTTACAATTAGCAAAACAAATAATTATTTGTTTCTTCTATCAGAAATAATCGCAAAATGATTTTTTGACATGAAAATAAACAGCTGATAGTTGGATATTCTTTCAATTCAGATCTGTTTTCTTATTTATTCGATTGTGGATATTCTGGATAGATATTTTGCCTATTCCATCTTTTCTATTCTTCATCCGGAAAAAATAAAGAAACCACCAAAATCTACTTTCTCTTTTTTACACAAATAAAAATCTACCTGTCTCACCGATGCACTCTTCAGTAAAACGACCCATTTAATCAGGCACTAAGAGACGATAAAGGTCCTGGTGTAACTCTTCTCATTAAAAATTCTATCAAATTTTCTCCAGTAGCACCAACTCGAGAACCTTTTTTTTCGTTTTTGCGGAAATCAAACTAAAAGTCGCTGGTTCCCAAAAAAGAATCTTGATAGCATCTACCTATATTACATAATCCCAGGTAACTGCTCTCGCTCTCTCTTTACTAAAGACATGGATAAAAAAATTTTAACCAATGGCCTTGGCGGTTGTATCATCGGTGGTGACCTCAACGCCAAACATCCTAACTGGGGAGACTCCTCTATAATTAAGTTTGTTCCAGTTTTTTTTGGTCAAAAATGGGCAGTCTGTCAAATTTTGTGGAGTGGGAATGAAATCCTCTCAGCGAGAAGAAAACTACCAAAAAAGTTTGGAACGCTTTGCGGGCAACAATTGTTAACACTTTTTAAACGTCAAAACAAGAATTGACTGGAGTTGCCACGGATATATATAATAAATCACAATCAAGATTTTGAATAAATCATTACCAAAGCAAAAAAGGTTTCCAAATTTTCACGTTTACATTTGATTGTGATAGAAACATAATTTCCTTTAATTCACCATTCAATAATTTATATTCTGGTGTCAAAAAGCTCTTATTTATACAGGAAATTCATGAGTTATATCCAAGTTTTCTTTTTCAGAAAAAAGTTTGCTAAACGAAAGATAAATGCTATAAAAATAAATTGATTTACTAATAGATTGAGAAAAAAAAACAACCTAGCACAACTACCAAAATTAAAATAAATATAAAAGTAACACTTGGCACTCGGGCAACCCTCAGTCAACGGCTATATTTAAATTTTTTTTGGTATTTGAATTTTAACTGACATTTTTTGACAGAACACAAACCTGCCGATTTCTGCCCAAGCCAAAGAAATTTCTTGGGCAGAAATTGTCAGGAAGGAGAAATGTTTTTTTCTCTCGTCAGCGCTCTCTTTTGCCCAAAACTACCCAATTTGTGAAGTGTGGAACAGGATTTGGCAAAAATAGGCAGCAAATTGTGACAATTGGCAGTTTTGGTCAAGGTCTGGAACAAACTTATCCAAAACGGCAGATCCCTCACTTAACAACATGATCAATGATGCAGTTAACACATTCTCTTCTCAACGCCCTAGATATTCAAAAAATATCAACTTTCTCCCAGAATCGTCTATCTCCAGAATCATACAAGACATAGTAAAAATCTGGCTTAGCACACAATTTGGAGACAGATTGTCCCAAATTAAAACTGGCCCACACGTCTTCGAAAAGGCCCATAGACTGGACTCTTAGGTTCCAAAAATACTTCACTGAAGTATATAAAGAGAAAGTCCCCTCCTCAGATTTAATCTTCACAGACAACTCAAACAGCCAAAAACCAACGCCCATCTCACATCTTTATTGTCAGCCCGTCCGCGACACTGCTTATAACCCATCAGCCAGTGAGTTCTTCACCTCTCTTCATGAAGTCCAAAGCTTCATCAATCAAATGAATGGAAAGAAATCATCCGGCCCGGACGAAATTTCCAATTCATTATAAAAAAACTACCCATTCTGGCAATAAAGAACTAAGTGATCATATTCAATAATTGTTTGAACAACGGGTTTTTCAATAAAATATGGAAACTCGCTAGACTGATACCCTTACACAAAAAAATAATTGTAATGATGTAAAGAATCTCAGACCGATCTCGATGCAATCAAACATTGGCAAAATCCTAGAAAGAATTATTCTTCATAAGATCGATTGTTTCGTCGAAGATAACATTAAATTCCTCCCGGGCATCCAACTAGGGTTCCTAAAGGGACACTCTACCGTCCATGCCCTCCTTAAAGCCCATACAGACGTTCTGGTTACTGAAACCTAAAAGAAAAAAAGATGCACTGCAGTATGCTCCCTCGATGTGGAAAAAGCATCCGGATGGTGTTTGGACTTTGGAGAGACGGGCTGATCTATAAAATTCTCCAACTGAATTATCCTAAATAGTCAACATTTTAATAATTTTTTATTTGAAAGAGAATTTTAAATGCAAATACAAAACACAATTTTCGTACCTGGTCTTTTAGTGGCGTCCCTCAAGGTCAATTTTGGCCCTTAGGTTTTATAACCTTTTCATGTAGATACCTATGATTACCCTCATATACCCATTCTTCCCATAACACAGTAGCTATTTTATATGCCGATGACACCTTCTTGTAAATAACCGCCGAGTGCCCTTTTGATGCACTGAAATCTATGAAAAATTGGGCATTAAAATTAATGAATAGAAATCTGAATCCATCTGCATCAGGAACGCAAGCGGAAAAGGCTTACAAGGACCTATATAATAACTGCTTGAAGCAGGCTATAGGTCCTATAGCCTACTTCAACCAGTTTCAATAAAGCCATGTTGGCAATTCCATTACTTATCATAAGCGAGAGCCATTGGTCCGTTCTTTTTCTCTAAAAAGTTTACTATTGTTAACTAATTGTTAACTTTGGTCGTTCCTAAATTCTCAAATCCTAACATTGTGTAACATTCTGGCGTCTTAAAATCGTTCCTAAATTCAATGTTGAGGTGTCAGAATGTTACACTTTGTATCAATTTCCAACTCATCTCGATGATATGAATTGAAATGTTTATCTGTCAAAAGCAGCTGAATTTGGAAATGTTTTCACTATGCGGTTATCTTTTGTTTACTTTTCGTTCTTTAGAGTTGAAACTATTTTAATTTTTGGATTTCCTTTTTCAATTAAATAGATTTTTATTGTCGATTTTGATTTTTGGAAACGTTTTTTGTAATTATGATTAATATTTTTTTTTGATATTTTCTTTCGTTTATATTTTGGTAGATATTTTACAAGGGAATTTGTGTCCATTTTAAATAAAAAGAATTCTTATATTTCGCTGGAAGATTCGTTTTTTTTTTGCAAAAATAAAGTTTATATAATATATAATTTACAAACTGTAAACATTTTTTAAGTATTTTTCTCAAATAAATTTGATGCAATCAAATGATTTCTTTGAATCATTAATTCTAAATGTATTTTAATTTTTTTTTAATCCATTGCGTTTGACACATCAACAATATTTTTAACATTGATCGTTCCTAAATGAAATGTTACACTGTGCATCATTTTTAACAATGGCATTTCAACATCTTTATTTGACACATTAATAATAGTTAACTATTGTATAGAAAAAGAACGCACTAGAATACATTCTATTTTCAATAGATGTCAAATATAACTAGTTCTTTATAAGAATCAATAAATGAATCTGAATTTGAATGTTGCCGCTGGCGCTGGTTCGAAATACTTGATGCTGGTGGCATAGCCATCTCAAGGGAGAGAAAGGAAAAGGACCTAGAAATCTCCTGCTATTGTATACGTCCCCTTGTGAGTTTTAAGATGTGATAACCGCGTAATAGCAGCTACCACTACCACAATGTCTCACCCGCAATAAAGTCAATCGGCCTGAATCCGTTATTTAAGGTGGTGTCGTGAAGGTGTGCGTTTACTTGTTAAAGGTATAAATAGGTATAAATTATGTCGTGCGGAGAAAAATCGCTCATGCGAAAAAAAAGAATAATTTTTACCAAAATAAGCGGAAAATTTGGCGCGTGAGAATATGTAAGTCCGTGTGGTATTTTAAGTTATCGCAGTTATTAAAAATGCATCACTCAAATTCTAAATTTAAAATTTCATAAGAACTACGGAATAATCTAGAGGTCGCAACCCGCTTTCGCTTTAAATTGAGAGAGGGAGATTAATTTATGTTTGTTTACTTTTTTTTAGAAGATAAAGAATGTTATTACTTATTAGTATAAAAGTCTCTTGAGATGTCCTATGCCGCCAGCATCAAGTATTGCGAACCGCAGTCACCAGTTGTAACATTAGAGAAGGAACATGTGAAAGGCGCGATCGAAGAAATAGAGGGATGTCAAAGCAGGAATGGAGTTCAAGCTGGAAAGTCTTACGAAAAGGTTAAAAGCACCTCTCAAGATTATATTTACAAGCTCTAAGACAAAAGTCTGCAAAAACGATCAAGGGAACATCGTATAGTAGAATCGCACTCAATGCTGAGGATATGGAAAAATTACTTCTGCCAACTGTATAACGCCGATGATGAATCAAGCAGATTGCACCATTCAACCTAGGCGACGGCGCGCGTCGCATTGTCAAGTTTGCTGAAGTGCATTTATGTAACTTGCATGGACAATTTTCTGTGAAAATTATTTATAAAAAAATAGTTCATCTTTCCGAGATTCTACTGTACCTAATCCAAAGCTATTCGGATAGGTTTGTGTTGTTGCCATCTGCAAAATAGATAGTCTATCCCACAACCCCCGAACGCAAACCTGATAAACAAATAAAAATTTAGAAAACACCCACAAAACTGTTTTAGAAAGACATCATAATAATAAAAATAAAATTATAAAATTTAGGAAATTGACATACATAAGCTCATTATCAAACAACAAATACAAAAAAATGGTTTTTCCAACTTCTTTAAATTTGCAATCTCTAAAACGCATTCCATTAATCAAATTTCGCTATGGTCCTGGTAAATCCCAAAATTCGATAAAAAGTCAAGATGGAATATTAAACAGTCCAAGAGCGACCGAAAAAAAATGTTCTGTAAAATAATTTTTAAAAAAGAAGGAATTTATGTACATTCATGTAATATTGTGTTTTAATATTTGCAGGGCTCTGCTTCAAAAGAGGGGGTAATTGAGGATTGGGAGCTGCCGTCAAAATATAAAAGAAAACCCTTAGATGATATTGAAATGGAGTTTATCAACAGGGGCGGTCCACCATAGTTAACTATTTATGATTCTTTTCTTTGAAATGTTGAACAAAATTAACATTTTTCTTAAAAAAAAATTAATTTTGAAGAATTTTGTTTTTTTTTCTGGCACAAAGTTAAAGTAAGTTTATCTTTTTTCATTCCACCTGTTCAGGAAAATTTTCCGCCGTGATCGACATTCTTTTTATGAATCTACGATTTTCGGCATAACAGCTGCGTTTGGTTCATTCTTTCAAAAAATCTTCATCACATTATCCACCATCAAGACGGTGTGGTTACATTATACCCAAACTGGAATTAAAAAAAAACGTTAGGTAAACTAGTTTTCTTTCTGGACTAACAAGTGCAATCTGTCAAGTTTGTATGGAAAAAAATGTCTCCGAGAGAATTGAAATTGTCCAAGATGAACACTTTGAAAGAAAAATATCTGTCACTTTTTAGACATCAACAAAAAGTTAACAAAAGACCATTCAGAGACAAATAAATTAAACAAAGCGACAACATTGCGGATTTCTTTTTTAACTACATTTGGTTAAATAAAGGGTTTTCCAATAAGAGGTGGTATTTTGAATAGCCCGCTATTTCGGTAGCTGTCACTTTTGAAGCTGTCATTTTTTGACATTTGACAAGTAGAAACTACGCCATTAAAAAAAATGGAACGATACACGCTTCAACAACGCATTGAAATTATTGAAATTCACTATAAAAATGGTGAAAATTTGGCAGAGACGGTTCGTAAAACTAAAACATTTTTGGGTCGTCGTGAAGCACCTTGTCGGACCGCAATACAGAAATTGGTGGACAAATTCGAGCTGTTGGGACAAGTTAGTGATGTGAAGAATAAAACCCGTGCACGTCGCTCAAGAACAACTGCGAATATTGCTGTTGTAGCCCAAAGTGTTGAAGAAAACCCAGGTTTGTCCATTCCTCGTCGTTCTTTGGAATTAGGCATTCCACAAACGTCATTACACCGTATTTTGCATAAAGACTTGGGTCTCAAGGCTTATAAAGTTCAGTTTACACAAGAACTCAAGCCGGCTGATCATCAACAACGTCGTGTCTTTGCTGATTGGGTCCTTGAAATGCACGAAAATGATCCGGAATTTCATCGAAAAATCATCTTGACTGATGACGCCCATTTCCACCTCGGAGGCTATGTCAACAAGCAAAACTGTCGCATCTGGGGCTCGGAAAACTCAAGAGTAATTGTTGAAAAGCCTCTCCATCCTCAACGCGTGACTGTTTGGTGGGGTTTATGGTCCGGCGGGGTCATTGGACCTTACTTTTTCGAAAATAAGGCTGGAGCAACAGTTACGGTCAATGGATTGCGCTATCGAGAGATGATTAATGATTTTTTATGGCCGGAATTGGATGGTATTGATCTGGACAACGTTTACTTTCAACAAGACGGCGCTTCGTGCCACACAAGCAATGAAACCATCGATCTTTTACGGGAAAAGTTTCCGGACCGTGTTATCTCTCGAAGAGGTGATCACAATTGGCCACCGAGATCTTGTGATTTAACACCTTGCGACTTCTTCCTTTGGGGCCACGTGAAAGATAAGGTCTACGCCAACAGCCCAGCGTCGATGCAAGACCTCAAAGATGGAATTCGTGAGGCTATCGAGGACATAGGGCAGCCACTTTGCGATTTGGTTATGGAAAATTTCATGAAAAGGATATGGTCCTGTAAGCGTGGTCGTGGCGGCCATTTGGCTGATGTTGTGTTTCATTACTAACGGCATACCTTTCTCTTTATAATGAAATAAACATCCGATCATTTATCTCAAAAAATGTCATTTTTCTTTGAATATCAAAATAACACCTCTTATTGGAAAACCCTTATATACTTGCATAAATATTGCTAATCTCTTCAAAAATCCAGCCAGCCTTGTCGGAATTTTTTAGAAGTCAAGGTCTGATTTTATTGGGTTTAAATAGCACTAAATCTTAATCTAATCTAATAGAATTAAATATTTACCGGTGATAATTTTCTAAAACTTTAAAAAACCACCAGATGGTCCACGTGAATTTCTTAATCGAATTGAGCCTTTGTCGACAAATATAGTAATAATGCCAGTGTCAAAATATCATCTAATTTAAAATTAATCTTCACCAGATGGCCCCGCCCACGCTTAGGTATTATCGATTTGGTAACGAAAGGGTAATGTTGATTTTCGTTTTTTTTTTAGAGATATAGAAAAAAAAAAAAAATGACTATCTTATCGGTAAAACATTTTCTTCTTAAGAAACAGTGATTTAATTATAAAATAATAAATAGATGACAATGTGTATTTTTAATAACGAAAATAAATAATTCGAAATGAAAACATTTTGTAATTTTCAAATTGGCTTGGGAGTTGCGACAGAACCAAGATCCATTGTATATATATTTTTATAGTACTAGCCGTGTTTTTTTTGCAAGTCCATATGGATTTGTCGAAAAAAACGACATCGGGACTAGTAGTTTTACACGTAAATACAACAACAACTTAAATCCATATGGACTTAGCTAGGTCCAGATAATTATCGGGACTTACGTACTGTAAGTAAGAAGTTCCTAAGTCCCGATGTCGTTTTTTTCGACAAATCCATATGGACTTGCAAAAAAACACGCCTACTATCATGAAGATGAACGAACGCGACGCCACCTGGGCAACCGCGGCCTAACTAAAATTTGTGCAGACTTAGGTGTCCAGTTTTAAGAGTAGGCAGAGTATCAAATAATTTAATTAAAAGTAGGAGATAAATAAGAGAATTATAATGAAGGCTAAGGGAAAATTGACGACAGAGAAGAACCTATACCAAATGTATGGGAGTTCAAGGGGGACAGGAAAAAAGCTAATTTCTTCTTTTTGCTTTTATCATTTTTTTTATAGAAAATGTTTTTTTTTTTTTTTGTTTTTTTTTGGGTTAAGAAAGAACGAGAATAAAATATTTTTCAAAAGAAGGCTGAATTTTTGTCCTTGCTGTGACGTGTGTTTAAGAATAGAGCAAATATATAATACGCATATAGTTATATGCATGCTGTGACGTATGACGAGAATGCCCACAAATGTATAATATGTATGCAAATTATTCAAACTCGGTTAAAACTGAGAATAATAATTTTAGTATGAATAAATACTTTTTGGCTGTATTGTATAGCGAAGGATGTTAAACGCTTTTGTAGGTAGGTTCTCCGTTGAGATTTAAGTTAAGTAAATAGGTACATCCTATATTAGAATGGCTCTATTTAAGATTTTTTTGTGAAATCAAGTTAAATGCCATAGATTAGTTTTGATTATGTAGGTATTTATTTATATCTATATAGGTAGGTATTGACAGATGATTGTTCGTTATGTTGTAAAATTCAAAAACTATCCATCAGATTGAGCTGAAACTTATGGCGAATTCCTTTCAAAAAAGAAATCGAATTTTTTCTAAACAGAATCGAATTGTTTCTGTCAATTGAAAGGACTTCGTATTTCGTAAAAGAATCGATTTATTTTGTGTGATTGTTTTTGAGTTAAGAAATTATTCACAAAACTATTAAGGTTGTTTGTTTTTGTTGCTAGAGAGAATTAAACTAATAAATAAAAAAAATTAGCCAGCTTATACGGTGCCAACTTGTTGGTGCATTTCATTTGTTTGAACTTCTATTTGCACATATATTTTTAAAGAAAATTGTTATTGAAAAGTTTTCACTTGCAATGAAAGTTTTTAACACGTCTTTCAATCGCGAAAGCTTTTTTTTGTAACAATAAATTATTTGTATAGCTGTATTGACTGAATGTTTTGTTAAATTATGTAGAATTCGTTGCAACCAAAAAATAAACAAATCGTCTTCCAAAAATTGCACGATTTTCAATTTGACATATTAGAAATGTCAAGTCTTCATTGTGTGTGTGGCACTCAGTGTGAAATCTTGCTAAAAACGCAAGATTTGTTTTGACAGAAAAGAATCGATTTTGTTTAGAAAAAATTCGATTCTGTTTAGAAAAAATTCGATTTCTTTGTTGTAAGGAATTCGCCATTAGACAATGCACGTAAATAATTGGAAATTAATTATCAATGTTCTGGAATTTTATTTATAACATATATAGAATCCTCTCAGTCTGCAACGTCAATTTTATTTGACTACAACGCCACCAGCACAACCGAGGCCCAATTAAAAATAGCTGTTCCGTGAGAGTACTATAGAGTTTATATACAAGGCAACATCTAACATATTTCTGCTCAAAGAAATTTTTCGGGCAGAAATTGTCTAGAAGAGGACATAATTTACTATTTTAAGCGCTCTCTTTTGTACAAAACTACATAAAATGTACGCACGCAAACAGGATAGCGCTAAAATTGAGTCCAATCTGAACACCATCCAAAAAAGGAATAAGTAGGCTTACTTACATTTTTTTTTCAACAATGTGAAAAATTTATAAAAAACATAGAAGATGTATTTGACTTCTTGCTGAGAAATCTTGTTTAAATCAACTACTAATACTTACTACTCAGTCAAACAAATGGTGCAACATGTCTGAGCTGTCAAAATTTGATTTTTTATAAATAACTTAAATATTTGTAATTAACAAAAGTGTCCCGCATAGACTGAATACAAAACTGGTCACTATAAGAAACAACAAAAAATATTAGTATTTTGACAAGTGAAGAGGCACTGGATCTGCCATTTTCACAGATGATCAGAACTGACAACTGAACAAAAATGATTATGCTAATGAAACTGGCGCAAAATTTTAGATGATTTAGTACGATTTTAAAGCATTTTTAGTTTGATGCTAGGGTAAAAAAAAGGATTTTCCAAATTTTAAACGATTTTAATTTTAACATCGTACTACCCTTTTAACATTTTATTAAAGTTCGAATCACCAAATGGCTATTTTATCTTTTTAGTATCTGTATCATATTAACTCCATGTGTCACTTTGAAAATGACAAATGTGAAAAAGGTATTTGTTTGCCTGGACACCACAATAAGTGTAATTATATTTACTATAAAACAAGACTTTTTAATTGGTAATGGAAAAGCTTATAGTAAAAAGAATGTAATTTATTCAAAACCTCGCATCATCAAGAAGTTGATAGTTGTTGTTCAAATTACTTTTCCAATATAAACAATGTACCTAAAGATTTCTCAGTTTCTATCGTATCGCTGGCGCTGTTCGAATCGGTTATCGCAACTGCAACATAAAACCCATCACCCTAAGGGCGAAATAGGACAAATTCAAAGGAAGAAGAAGTATGGTATAGAAGTATCCGTTTTTAAGCCTATGGCCCAAAATTTTAGACAATTTAGTAAAATGTTGAATCATTTTTAATATGATACTAGGTTAGAAAGAGGATTTTGCTAATTTTAAACTAATTGCTAATTTTTTAACATGATACTATCTCTTAACATTTTACTTAAGTTAAAATCGCCAGATTGCTGTTTTATTCTTTTAACATATTACTAAATCCATATGTCACTTTGACATAGAAAAACTTTAAAAAGGTATGTTTGCTTACTTTTTTGCACGAAATGTCACTGTTTTAGACGCGTTCAGGTTGAGTTTCGTCAGAAAATAGGTTTAGTATGATACTAGTTAAAAAGTGTTTAAAAATAAGAACATTTTAATTAAGAGCATTAAAGTAAGTAAAGTGTTAACTAGTATCATGCTAAAACCTTAACATAAGGTTGTTTAAAATATTGCGCCTATAAGATTAGAAAAGGCCATAAAGCTGTACATCTATGTACCTTAACGACAAAAAAACCGAAGAGGAGTCGCACTGCATGTCCATTCTGTGACAAGTAGAAATAAAATATGGCTGCCATCGTCACCCGATGGTTAATGCATCTGTGTCGGCATTGCCAGATTTGACAATAAATTAGTAATAACTCTTCCAATATTAAAAATGAACGAGACTAGAACGCCAATTTATAACTGTTATAACAGTATTTCGCCATTAAAAATCGACGTGCGTTAACGAGTCTTGCGCAACTTGAAAAAAACCTCTGGGTGTCCGAAGTATGCCCACTGTTACTTGGTAGAGGGCCCTGACCATGCCAGGCCGAATAAATAGTGCTTGTATACTACCCAATTACCACCTGTCGAATGTGGGTGTTCTTGAATTTAAGATAGAGTGAGGTTCAAGAAAGAGTTGCCTTAAGCTTGAGATATATACCTATAATTAAACAAATGGAAGGCAAAATTAGGTTAACTTTTAGGCAGAGTTATCTTAATAAGCATAAAGTAAAGTGACAAAGATAATATCTACAAAAATATTCTGCTGAGCTGAGTGCGATTTCGGTTTCAACCGGATTGCTTTTTCCATGGATATATTAAAACCAGGTAAGTTTCGTTTCATTCCTAACAATATCTCCACAGGCTTAGTACACCTATCGATTGCTTTATTATTGATTAATTTTGACAGCAACAACTATAGGTACCATAAAACAATATAAACAATTAAAACACTACTGTAAAATACGTTAAATTTTACGACTTTTCACTGCAACGCTATTTACAAAAGTTAATAAAATTAAATATCATTTACTGTCTGTTCGAATGAAAACTAATCTATACGAACGACCGACGACGATTACACTGTAAATTCACGTCATCATCATCTACTGTTACTTCCAAATCATATATAGTGAACCTCAAGGAATATAATAAAAATAAAATGATATTTTTTTCTTATCAATTGGCAATGGTTTTTACTTTCAGTGAAACTTCGAAATATCAGTTAGTACTCGAGTGACTGTCAAAGGCAAACGTAGTTAGTATATAAGATCGTATATCGTTGTGGTTATACATATATGTTCGAACGTTTTCGACGCCTGAATTGAGTTTAAACCCTTTTTCCCGCCAAACGCCATTATAATTCGGCGTATTCAATTGTTTTTAAGAAACGTAATGGTTTTTATCGTACATACAATTCAAATTGCAACTCAAGTACCTACCTACTTACATAGTTATTACACGCACCAGCTTAGATACAAATTATTGGTTTCCTTTTGATAAAGTTTATACCTACAAATAAATAGAGGTTGTACAAGTTAGTGAATGTTTGAGTGCGAGTGTATCGTTTGTGTGAATCTTTCGAAATAAAAAAATGGTTGTGATAAAAATTTTACAAATAACTTATCGTCGAATACATTGATCAAAAAGAGTGTGTCCCGTCAACAGAACAGACTAAAAACAACATAATTTCCGATCTACAAGCATATAAATGCCACAGATGTGTGTTTATCGTTTTGTTGCTTGTTTTTTTATCACCGGTGATAAGAATGAGTGAATTACTAACAAGAATGCAATTGCCATTATTAAACTACTATTGTTCGTTATAATTAAAAAAAAAAAAACAAACATCAACCTTGTGCGAGAACGATAACTCCTTAGAACTTCTTGTGATAGGACGTACCTAGTCCCTACATTATTACCACCTGTTTTCAGTGCGGCTTATCAATATAATTCAATTGCATCCGCTGAAATGTACATTGTAGGGCTACCTACATCTACGCTGTTTTGGTGTGAGCACTCTGTGATTGTGCTATTTATTTTTGTCCATCTATGTAGTTAATTGAGAAATCCAATTGATCGCAGGTTGATTGATGCGATAAGGCTTGCGATAAAAAAAATAATCCCCGCGTAATAAAGTACCAAGTAATAAATCGATAAGTATGCGTTCTGGTATATCCAAGAAAAGATAATGAAAGTGTGAAATTTATAAATTATAATATAACCTACGCTTAAATGTTCTTTGTTTTGATTCACTTGTAATTAATCTTGTTCTTTTAATTGAGAAGATAACACAAGTCGGTCTTTTAGATGTTGAATGTATATAATTTAAGTTTTTCAATTCAATTTTGTTTCTATTTTCAACCTTTGTTTCTGTGCAGAAAATTAATAGACTTTCGTTAATGTTTGATGTTTCAATATAGCGTTTTAGACATATAGCCCATCCATAAGATACAAACAATAGAAAGACCCGTCTAGAATACACCATCACCCCTGCCTAGTAATACAATATGTTAATTTTCTTTTAATCCACAAATGAGCAAAAACGCAGATATAAAGTTAATACAAGAGTTAAAATTACTTATTAATAAAAAAATGCTAGTTCAGGTTTAGTACCAAATATTTAAGAAAATCTATTACATTCATCAACGCTTCTGTTAGAGCCATGTTGCTTTGGAGATGGCGAACTCATGAGTAGATCCAAACGATAATCTAGTACTACCAACTACTCGTGCTTTCATGGCGAGTAGATGAGATTTGCAGACAAATTAATTCTGTGCGTTCCATTGAAAATGCCTAGCAAAGTACTCGTGAGTGCTTCGCCAAAGGAACACGGTTGTTGTCAACAAAAGAAGGCCGCGTTCAGATTTGTATCCAAAGCGATCTGGATAGCTTTGTGTTGTTGTAATCCCTTGTAAGAACACTCAAAAGCCCAAGAAAAGTGCAACGGAAAACTCGTCCGGTGAATTAAGTAATTTAGAGCCGTTTGCTGATATGAAACATAAATATTTATGTTCTACTTAAACACTTATGTTCTAATTTTTCCTCAGCGTAAACTGCCACATAAGAACTTATGTAGAACATAAACTCTTAAGTTTGGTTTTATCAAAAATTACAGAAAAAAGCACCTGAAGAAAAGGGTTTTTTTTAGGCTCGTTGTTCTAGCGGCTGATTTTATAAATGCTTTTAAGGTATTATTTTCCACGTACTTACAATGAGTAGTAAATAAACCACATACTTAAGATACAACTTTAATAAAAATTAAGGGAGCTAGACTGGATTCTAATAGTATTGCGAACCACTTTATTGGTGTTTACATACGATTTAATATCTTATGGCATTTTTGATTGGTCTTATGAACCCTTTAAAAATGACAAAACATTCGGAGTGTGAACAACGTCAATAGAAGAGAAAATACTTCTGGATTTGAATTCAGAATCAAAATCGGGGCCCAATTCAGCAAGCGTGAGTTATGGTCTGAGTATACAAAAATCCGTGCACACATCAAGTTTACCTATTCCGCAAGTGTAAGGTGCAAATTTTTTTGAAAATTTGTAATTAATGCTTCAACGGGCATAGATTTATGCTTTGTTTTCACTATACCTCCTGCTCAACGTCAGAGTGAGTCGAATGTATTCACTTTAGTCTGAATAAAAGAAGTTGGATTGACGTCAAAAACAGGCAGAAGAGTGAGTCCAATATGAACAACATCATTCCAGCATATTTTCAGCGTGAATCGAAAGTGTACACGAAAATTATTCACACATAGTACAAACACGCATACATAACGTAGTTCAAATGTCACAGTCATCGTTGATTTGTTTCAGTTTGTTTTTTTTTGGTAATTTTGTTTATTGGCGAATTCTTTTCCAGATTATTAATCGAAAAGACCTTTAAATTGCTTAACTTAAATTTTTCAGTGCGAGATTAAAGTTAAATTCGAGTGAGTTAATTCAGAGTTAATTGAACAAATGCTTTTGATGTTTTATCCATCGAGTTTGTTTAGTGGCTACTCAGTTAACTGTGGGTTAATTAACTTCTAGAGTTAGTTAACTCTGGTTTAACTCACCACTGAAAAACTGGGCCTTAAAGTTAAGAAATTTTTGTCTTTCTTTAGTTTGTTAATTTCTTCTAAAATATCTCGTGCCTTTCACACGAAGAAACAAAATAGTAAGAGATTTTCTGAAGTTTCCATAAAAAAAAGCTCAATATAATGATGAGAATCCTCCAAAACCCATTTGTTTACAACAACAATTTAACAGGGTGTGCGCAGATCCCTACTGTCAAAGTATGAGATTTTTACACTTCCTTTCTCATTTTTTATCTACAATATTGAGTACCTTTGATTTTTACCTTTTGCCATCCTTAAAAAATGGCTGCCCAAACCACAACAAAAGAAAGAGTATACATAAAGTTCAAAAAGACGTACTTGTGTTGTGGTTGTGACTCGTGCTTTTTTGCGTATACGTGTTCTTATCACTTGCGTTAACTAATCTCTGCGGTTTTGACTCGTTTTTTTTTTCAAATTTGAGTTAAGTAGTCGTTTTTCCAAATTTCTTTACCAAGTTCAGAACTGCAGTTAGTGGGTTTGTTGTCCTTGCAGTTTACTATTGTATATTACTATTTCAAGAAAAAATCTTTTTGGAAAGAAATTCATAAAATTCCATCAAGATTTTGTTGAATTATTAAAACATATTGTAATGTTCTACCTAGGTTCGATAGTAAAACTTATTTCCTTTAAATAATAACATCCACTTATTTACTTAACAAAATAAACACACTTTATTTCACTTCAAATCGTTTTTATTATTCTCCAATCACAATAGTATGCAATTTAAAATTTACTTCCGGATACACTTTTACTTCTTACTTTACACTATCACATTCAAAATTAAACTGTGTCTACTCGCTCGAAAACATCTCCTTATATAGGGAAGTAAATAGTTCTAGTCTTCACTAGTATCCACTGGAGTATTCGCGTATATCTCCTTGTAGAAGTTTCCTTTCCAGTCGCTGAAAGATGGAACATTGGAATTGATACTCGGCTGAATCACAAGATGGCGCTGTGAACGGTTGAAGGTTTGATGTTTAGTTTTTCCCAGAGATGGCGCTGCAAACAGTAAGAGGATTTTCTCTTGTTTCAAATTCAAAGTAGTTGGGTAATTTTTAAATCGTTACAATATTATCTACATTTTTTAATATTTTATTAGAGGAGCGTTGAATAGTGGTTTATTATTTTTGAAAATTCTTCATCATCTTTTCAATTTAAAATACCAAGAATCGAATTGATTTTATAAATTAAATAAATTTGGTGGCACCACAGCTCGAAAAGAGCCAGCGCCTAGCGACCTACAAGTTGTAACAACTCTCAATCATTCCTGTGTGCGTATTGTCTATTTGCAGGAATGGAGTAGACCTACAATTTTCTACCGAATCCTATATAGGAAAGATGTGACAATCGCTTTTTTTCAAAATTCTTAAATATTGTAGACTTATCTACATTTTATTTTTATTTGGGGATTTTTACCTTGTATATTCTGCAATTAAAACTCAAGTCATGAATGACTTTACTGGTTGAAATCAACTACAACTTTAGTGATTTTAAATTTTTTTATATGCTGTGATATATGTATGTATACCAACAAAATTAACGGGGGATTATAGAAACCCTTTCATTTTTTTAGATTTTTTATCTGTAATCATCTATGCCGGCGGTAGAATGAAATAAAAACGAGGACTTTCCTCTTGCCTGATTCACAATGCGACGAGGAAACGGGACGTGACGCTGATTCACAATGCAGCGAGTGTTTTTACGACAAAAATTCGTTTTTGTACAAAAAAATCAATAAAATATAAACAAAATAACTTACAAAACAATAGATTTATCAATTACTTTATTTATTAGACACAATTTGATTACATCTCTTGCGAAAAATCTGTAAACTACTTAGGAAAAATGAAAATCGTTGTCACGTAGCGTCTTTTTTCAATTTTTCGAATTCTTGGCGTTACGTGACGACGAGAAACACCGCATTGTGTATATCCAGGTATGCTTTCATTGTTTGAAATTGGTTTGACAACTACAATGAGTTCTCGTCACGCTCACGTCTCGTTTTCTCGCCGCATTGTGAATCAGGCTTCTGTGATCCGTGTACGTAGTCAACAACGTATGGACGACTTCGCAAATATGGATTCTCAAAACTGCGCTTGAACAAACGTTGATGTTTACACATATTAACCATGAGTCGCGGCACTCACACGATTTTTTTTTCAAGTACCTGCATAATACCTTTATGTGTACAAAAATTCTAATACAATTTAAAGGCGCGTGTAGGGATCTTCTTTTGACAGTAGGTCTCAACATATTTATACCTAATTTTCTGTTACATATCTTATTAGATTGAGATATTGTTTATTATTCTGTATTTGTGTTGTTGCTAACTGTTTCATCTATTTATTGGAGAAGTTAAGAAAATGGTAAAATAGGTACACAAAAAATTTAATGACTTAATCTCAGTCGGTTTTCCTTAAAGTGCGTTTTCACTTGTAAAAAATTGAAAACAAAAAAAGGTTATTTGTATACATAATCGCTTATAGCTTAATCATAAAAATGCACTCTGAGGATTTTTAGTTACGTTACTTATCTGCTCGGATTGACATGACTGACAATTTTAACTGCTATCAGTAGTCATGCTTACAAAACATTTTGTAAGCAAATTTGCTCACCATCAACCATCATTCAGAATGCAAACACTAGATATTAGTCGTCAGTCAATTTTCATCGAAAATGTGTATCATACTTCGTGAGTTGATGTAAACTTTAATCTAGTACTACCAACTTAATTCTGTTCTCATGTGCGAGTAGCCGAGATTAATTGTAGGGATTGGGGAAACTAATTCCATTGAAAAAAGCTAGTAAAGTACTCTTGAGTATATGGATTAAGTTTTTCACTAGTTTTGTTCAATTGCCACTGCCATTCAACTCTTTTTCCAAAGTAATGCCTTACAAATATTTTGCAATGTATTTATTATTCTTGTTTACTTCATCAACGAAAGTTAAATAAATATAAATGACTTGATGTGAATGTTCTGAAGATTTTTTTTTATTATTCCAAGCTTTTATTGATTTATAGAAAGTCCAAAATCAGTCCAATTTATCGATTTTCTTTTATAATCTTAACCAATCATACTTTGTTATATTTAACCTACCAATAAAAGTTTGAAATTAATATATATATAGGTATTACGCATTTAAAAAGATTGTCGATTATCTTAATTAATATAGGATTATCATTAAGAATGTATTTAGTATATACCCACTTATACCTCTGCAATTCTAGATACTGCCATAAAAATACTCAAAACGAATGTTGAAATTAACCATGACATCAGTGTCGGATTAAGTCTAAGTGTCACCCTGGGGTAAAAAACAAAAATGCCCACCCTTTGACAAAGGTAAACAATTTTAGACGATTTAGTACGAAGTTAAAGCATTGTTATAGTATGATACTAGGATAAGAAGGGGATTTTCCAATTTTCAAACGATATTACAAATATTTTGTTTTATAAAGTTGAAATCACCAAATGTCTATATAAATATTTTGTTTTATTAGACGGTGTTCACATTGGACTCACTCCGCGCGACTCATATTGACTTTTCATTGTTTTATCTCACTCCAACTCACGATGAGAAAGAGAGAGTCTAGTGAGGCAGGATTTTTTCAAAAAAATTAAAAATCCTGCCTCACTTTCTCATATAGTTGTGTAGAGTGAGATAAAAGAGAAAGATGTCAAAATGAGTCGCGCGGAGTGAGTCCAATGTGAACACCGTCTTAAGTTAAAATCACGAAATGTCTAGTTTATCTTTTTAGTATCATACGAACTCCATATGTCACTTTGACAATAACAAATGTGAAAAAGGTATGTTTGCTTACTTTTTTACACGAACTGTCACTGTTTTAGGTATGTTAAGCTGTAGTCTATTAAGAAAATTGGATTAGTATGATACTTGTTGAAAATTGTTTAAAACCATAAGAAATATTAGTAAAGATTTTTAGGTATAGTTTTTTAGTGGGAGATTAAACCTGAGTTAACTTACCAAATTTGGTGAGTTAACTCGGGATTAACTGAACAAACGCTTTTGATGTTTTATCCACCGAGTGTGTTTAGTCGTTCCGCATGCATTCTGCTTTCCAAAAACTGTTTCCTCAGTTAACTGTGGGTTAATTTTCTTCTAGAGCTAGCTAACTATAGTTTAACTCAGCACTGGAAAACTGGGCATTCAAGTTAGAAAACTGTTGCGTTTCTATAGTTTGTTAGAACTTGTTCCTATATTCCTCAGAGGGGTTGACTTTATAACTTCGGAAACTTACTTTTTTTAACCTGATAGCCTCACGATAATATTTCTCATTCTGTAAAGGATTAAATCTTTAATCATAGAGGCATGGATTGTAATTTACGTCTCTATATCGAGGAAGCGTAGTCATCAGTTGAAGTTCCTGAAGAAACTGTTTATCTTATCAAAATCCAATTTCTGTGTAAACCCTGCAATGCAATATAACTCGTGCTACAAATAAGCTCTAGACCCCAGAGACTATTACCCAAGAAAAAATCGATAAATGCAGTTAATTTTTTTTGTTAATATTACAAAAGAGGAGGACAAAATGAGTAGCAAAACTATGGTTACTTTTCAGAACGTAGACACTTGAGCTGTAAATTGATATTTATTTTAATTGATCATACCATACAAATGTATTGATCATACAATGAAAAAAAAAACATCAACTAAAAATATTTGTGTATATTTTGTTTCAAATATAATCTAGCGATAATAATGTGACAACAATTATTCTGAAAATGTTAAACCATCTTAAACAATGGAACTCACATTTCCTAGCAGCGATTTCTATAGTATTAATAGTTTCTAATACAATAACAACGTTGGACATCGACCCTATCTACCAAATAACTTTCATTGCATCAACAAATAAAATAGAATTCTCTGTAGGAAATGAAAGCTATAACCTTAAGGAAGTAACATGTAAAAGTATGCAGGGAATCATCTTCAATGGAACCAATACTTGGTAATAAACAATCAACTTTATATAAAGCTTTATCAAAATCTTTAAGAACAAAATTGGTTAATATATGGTTTTTTTTCTACAATTTACTATAGCGAAGGTCTTGATCCATGCACAACATATGGTATAACTCTTGATATGGCTTTAGTTGACAGGGATAATCAAACCAAAAGTGTGGATATGGATGTAACATTTAGTGTTAATACAACATATGCAAGTGCGTTATTTATTTGTATTTAAATATGATTATAATAATTTATTTCCATATGATTATAATATATGGTTATATCAGTTCCTCGTGTTGATGACCTCGAAGCTGAGCCCGATGAATACAACATGTCAATTAAATGGACAACGTTTAATCGATCTTGCGTTTCTATTTTTGAAATAACTGTCAAATCACCAAACAAGGAATACAAAAATGAACTTCAAAATGATAAAGATAGTATTGGGATTGACAGCTTAAATCCATGTCAACTCCATAAAATTCAACTTAAAATAACAGATGTTAATGGAGAGGTTGTTGGTGATCCATATACTACTGAGGCTACAACCGATTATGCTGGTATGTTTATATTTGTATAAAGATTGCAGTGCATAAACTCTCTGTGTTTGATGAATATAACAATAGGTGTGTGACAACAATTAATTCACTCAATTTTTTTAAAATTTAATCTAATGCTTTATATTCTCATTAAAACACCAATTCTTACATACATAGATAGATGCCAATAAATTTAATTCATTTTAGACCCTGGTGATGTGACTAATATAAGATTTGAAAATCTTGAAAAGGATTATGTTAAAGTAACATGGACACCTCCTAAGTACAAAACATGCATTAAGTATTATTTTCTGAAATGGTCAACTCTTGAATGCATTGAAGAATTTAATAAAAAATCAAAAGGCATCTTTCACAATAAAAAGCCAAATAGTACTGATGATGGTAAGGACTTTTCTTATCTAATAAACAAAATAATTTTAGTTATTTTTTTTTTTTTTTTTTTCATTTTAAACAGAATGTAAATGGATCGAGAGTAATATCACAGATGTAAATACAAAAGAATACACTATTAAAAACCTTGATGGTTGCGAGGAATACGGGCTGTTTTTCTTTATTAACGATGTATCAGACCCCAAGTCAGAGTTAAACACTTTTACATCACCTGAACAATGTATAATGTTTTTGATTATTTTCTTATAATCTGGCGGATATAATTTCTCTTCATTGCTGCATTTTCAGTTAAATCTTATTATTTAAAGAAAATGGCATCAAATTTTAAACAAATGCGCGAACAAACCTCAAATGTCACTTTTCCGCAAACAATTATCTAATGTGGTCCAGACAATTTACTAAGTACGAAAAAACAGCGGAGACTTCTACAAATAATCTACTACAATTATCAATTTCCTCTCGAAGAGCGTACCTGCTGCAAAACGAAATGGAGAACGAAATTTTTCGTTTATGATTCCGTTGTGTCATTTATGTATGAACAGCGCACTAGGCTTACCATAAATGCCTTATACCTTTGATTGAAAAGAAGTATTTTTATTGTTATTTTTACTTGCTCTATAGTATGGGGAAAGTATTGGTTTCGTATAAAAAAAATCGTAATCAAAATCAAAACTAACACTACGATAATCGCGAAGTCCGAAAAACTGGATTTTGTCATGCCGTCCATCGGTCTGTGTGTCCACTTCAATTTGAGCTAGCGCATAAACGGATGGGGCGATTTTTTTTTCACATTTGGTACACAGCAATTTTTTTGTGATTCTCTAGAGGGGAAATTCGAATTTTACGCTCATCTAGAACGGGTAGCTGTGTCATACAAACATTTTCGTTTTTTTCACATTTTCTCGTAAACTGTTCTTACGATTTTGGTTAAGCTTCGTACCTGTAATGACCAAAGTGATTGTAAGAAAACTGCGTTTCGAGTTTTTGGCATACAAATTTCCATAACGGAATTTGGCATTCTACGATTTATTTTTTGAAAATCGGATCTTATTTTTCGGTTATTCACTTATATCATCTTCATAATTAGACCGATTTTATTATAATTTTACAATCTGGTGATTCTTAATAGTTTAAACAATATTGCTTTTACAAATTTTGAAAAGCATTAAAGATATCATAAGATTCATGCACCTTCAATGTGTGGCTGTTGACCACAAGAGCAAGTTCTTGCGATCCAGTCTGGCATATTTTTTAAATTAATAATGAATTAGGTTAGTTTTTTTCATCTGAATTGTTATCCAAAGTGTTTCGCTAAGTTAATACAGTTTGACGCAAAAATAATCACCCGGGGCTAAAGTCATCCCTCCGTCGGCAGATACTATAATTTTTGCAAATGGCGGCAAATGTCAATTTTACTTTAACATTTGTGAAGTAAACAGATACAAAAAATTAAGACAAAAGCAGAGCCTAATGGCGAATTCCTTTCAAAAAAGAAATCGAGTTTTTTCTAAACAGAATCGAATTTTTTTCTGTTAATTAAAAGGAATTCGTATTTCGTAAAAGAATCAATTTTTTTGGTGTGATTGTGTTTGTGCTACTTAATAGCTGCAATTGACGCAAAACGTCAAGAAATTATTCACAAAACTATTAAGGTTGTTTGTTTTTGTTGTGAGAAAAATGTTTTACCAATAGAATTAAACTAATAAATAAAAGATATATTAGCCAGCTTATACGGTGCCAATTTGTTATGGTGCATTTTATTTGTTTGAACTTCTATTTACACATATATTTTTAAAGAAAATTGTTATTGAAAAGTTTTTACTTGCACTGAAAGTTTTAACACGTCTTTCAGTCGCGAAAGCTATTTTTTTTTGTCAAATTTGCGTTTGAAAATGAACAACGCACAGTAAATTATTTTTATAGCTGTATTGACTGAATATATTGTTGAATATTTTGTTAAATTATGTAGAATTCGTTGCAACCAAAAAATAAACAACTCGTCTTCCAAAAATTCCGCGACTTTCAAATTGACGTATAGAAATGTCAAGTCTTCATAGTGTGTGCGCAAATCAGTGTGAAATCTTGCTAAAAACGCAAGATTTGTTTTGACAGAAAAGAATCGATTTTGTTTAGAAAAAATTCGATTCTGTTTAGAAAAAATTCGATTTCTTTGTTGAAAAGAATTCGCCATAAGTTTTTCATTCATAAACAAAACTACAGCCAAAGAACATAGGGTGACAATTTTTGACCCGGTGACTATTTTTGAGCCACCTGTTTTAAATGAAGAGAAATTATCCAGTTTATAAAGATTTCATGGCGATGCGTTCGTTAAAGATAGATTGAAAATCAGCAATGAAGAAAATTTAAGATTTTATAAAAAGGACCTTTATTTACCTAATACAAAACTAATGGTTATTTGTAAAAAATTCTACAGTACCCGGACTTATATCCTACGGAAATCATAAAATCAAATCCACTGAAGTCACTGTCGTTTGGAAATTGCCAAATGAAAATAAAAAATGTGTCAACATTTACAAGGTTCAGTTAATAGGACCAATTCAAAAAGATCCCGAATTCTGGGAAACCAATGGAATTGTAACAAAGGAAACAGTAGCAGATTTTATCCATCTTGATCCATGCGGGGAGTATAATATTTCAGTTCAACCCTTTGGTCATAATGGACTTTCTGGAATTCAAATTAATTCAAGTCTCGTTCTTGAAGAAGACAGTAAGATTTTTGTACTTTTTTTTTCGTTCCTAAAAATGTGACTAACATAGCTTCATTGATTTTTTCTTACAGAACCTACACAGATTCGTAATATCAGGACTGATGCAAAGCCAAAAGAACTTTTTTTAATATGGGATCCACCTGAATTTTCCCGGCTATGCTTAGAAGGCTATAGAATTACCGCTTGGGCTGATAATACAAATTCAGTTTTTGACAAGGAAACCAACGAGACGGAAATTGTTATAAACAATCTTGTGTCATGTCAGGTCTATACAGTGCAAATAATTCCATACACAAAATCTAAACAAAACGAAGGTGTTCCAGAGCATATTGAACAGACAACTTTACCAATGGTGGCTGCACCTCCGGATCCTTTTCAATCGACTCTCATACAAAGCCACAGTATTGAATTGAGTGCTAGGGTAAATGATAATGATTATTTGACGAATAATTGTCACACTTTTTTTGCACGTTTTGTGTGTGAGACGTCCAAGAATGTTCCGTATACGGTCAGTAAAGAATACAGAAGCAGATAATCTAGGTAATTTCGTATAAAGGTTTTATGTTTATTTTAGAGTGTAGTTAAATATGTCGAAGGTAGTCTGGTAGATGTCAGTTTCAAAGCCACAATGTCACCGCTGTCGCCATTTACGGATTATGTTTGTAAAGCGGATTTCTACAATAGTGCCGGATGGTCAAATTATACCCCGCGTGTTTTTACCACAGATAAGTATTGTTAGTAATAAGTTAAAATTTAAACATTTTCTTCAATTATTTTGGTATTGAGTTGTATTATATTCGTGGTTCAAATATGCTTCAATATTTAAATAAGAAAATAAAAGTACATATGTATAAGATAAAATGCTTTTAGTCTACTTTATGACAAAAAAAAAACTTTCTTTCAAAATATATTATGTATGTATTTTTCAGATCCAGAGACACCAACCAATGTTAGTGTGAAATCTCTTACCACCAACCTTATACGATTCCAATGGGACATGCCAATTTATCCTAACGGCAACATTAACGTCTACATGTTGTATTTCCGTCAAATGCAACCAGCTTACTACATTCCACCACAATGTAAATTTCAATCATTCGAACCAGCTAATTTAGAAACATCACGTTTGGAAGCCGAATTTTCTGGCCTTCAACCATATTCATACTACAGTGTTCAAATAGCTGCACAAAATGAATACGGAACTGGTCAATTTACTTTGCCAATGATGGAAAGAACATTACCATCGGGTGAGTAACAATTTACAAACATATACTGGGGGCTATCGCGAACAAAATTTGTCTGGAAATGTTTCCCTCCTTCGAAAATTTGGAATGTGAATAATGGTCAAAAGTTTACATCGGAATTTAATGGTATCGGTAATTAATTTACCAGAAGAGTTTGGTTGTCATTTCCATGAGCCAAATTCGAGATTACAAAGTGCAGTGGAAATGTATTAGCGTATCAAATTTTCGAAGTAGGGAAACATTCCCAGGGAAATTTTATTCACGATAACCCCAACTAGTACCGATTCCAATATTTGACGATTTTTTAAAATATTTTACGTTTAAATTTAAAAATCTAGTATCTGATGCTTTGACTAATTTAAAAGTGAATTCCATCAACGGCCCAGATGTCAATTCGACTACTTTTAAGGCAAATGTTTTATTAAGTTGGCAAATGCCTTGTAAATCCAATGGAGAAATTGATGAATTCTTGTTGGAGTTTCATGGCAAACGTGATGGTCATATTCCGGTTGAGTTTATACGCAGAGTCGAGCCTATTTATGATGGAACAGGATGGATGACTTTCAATGAGACAACATTGAAACCGGAATATGATTACAAAGTGTGGATATCGGTCCGAAATAAAGATGTGCTTGAGAAAAGTGAAGGAAAGCTACTGACTTTCCAATCTCCAGCTGGAAGTAAGTTAAACAAAAATTTAATTAATCCTTGAATCCTTTCATAGACTTAAGCCACTTTATTTTTCTACATTCGCTTTCTCGGATTGAAATGTTCGTTAAACATATCCAAAAGTTCACTCAAATTCATTAACTCATTCGAAATTGACAGATTACAGGAATTTTAGTGCAGATATGAGGACATATTTAGACAACTGTTGGACTGTCCAACAACTTGAGACAAAGTTAAGCTGACAATTGTTTAAGAGTGTTTTCAAAAGTCTGATTAATACAACTGTCATTCTTTCAATCAATAATGGCCTTTTCGATTGGTAATCCGGGAGAACGATTTGATACGTGTAAACCCTTCTGGAATGAGTCTGAAAACAAAATCAGAAGCAAATTTCTCTTCTTTTCAGAAGAAGAACTGTCATTCTGACTCCAATCGAAAAGGCCATAAGTGCGTTGTGTTGTGCGTCATGTACAGAACGCTCTGTATACGCTTTTTATGAGGACTACAGTCAAAACCATTAGCGAAGCCATTTTTAGACGATTCAGTATCGTGTTAAAGCATTTTTAATATGATGCTAAGTTTAAAAGATGATTTTCCAAATTTTTAAAATTAAAATCACCAGCTGGAAATTTTATCTTTTTTAGTATCATACTAACTCCATTTGCCATTTTGACAATACAAAATGTGAAAAAGGTATGTTTGCTTACTTTTTTGCACAAACTGTCACTGTTTTAGGTGTGTTCAGCTGGAATTTATTAAGAAAACAGGCTTTAGTATGATACTATTTAAAAATTCTTTAAAACTAAGAACATTTCAGTAAAAAAGTTTTAAAGTTAGTAAATTTTTAACTATAGTATCATATGCTTATACCTTAACATCAGGCTGTTTAAAGTTTTGCACCTATGTTATTATTTATGGTCCGCACTACAGTTCTATGCTAATTTTAATGTACGGCCTTGTTCCTACATTCGTTGTTAAGATTATGAATATGGCTTATGTGCTTATTTATATTTTTGAGTGCCTGACCTTTTGTTTGTTATTTTTTTAAATCAAAATCTGTAACTGGCTGAAAATCTTTTTTTTTATTTCCAGTTCCTGATAAAATTGAAGATATAAGCGCCGCAAAGGTAGATCCTTTTGAAGCGAGTAATCCAACAATTTCTGCAGTTGTTCGTTTCCCTATTGATCTTCTCAATTCTGAATCGGGAACAATTTTGTATGCTGCTCTCCTTTTGTCACAGAAGGTAAGTTCAAAGCGTTCACATCAACTTCATTTAAAAGATTTCCACTTCCAGAATTGTAATTCTGACCCTGAACTACTTATTGGAGCATTGGATAGTAACAATGAATGGCCAGATTCTGCATCTTGGATGGACTCGTCCAGCAGTAACGGTTGCATTCGGCAATATCAAACAACACCAATACGATGGCAACCAAATCAACCAAGATCTGGAAATGTGATTGAGTATACTGTTGGAGCTGAATCTTGTAGTAATGTAAGCAAACGATTTTGTAATGGACCTCTTAAGGCAGATACTGAATATCAAATGGTAATTCGATTGTTTACAAAGTCAAGCTTTAGTGATGCAGGTGTTTTGGAATTTAAAACTGGTAAAGTATATTTCTTTTTTTTTTGGAAATTCATGCCATGAAATTTGAAAGATTATTCATTATACTTATTATACTCGTAGATTCCCTCATTAAGTTGACTTTGATATGGATTTCTATTATAAGTTGCCTTATGGTTGCTTTTATTGCTGGATTTTTATATCTTTATATAACCAAGAAGATTATCTGGCATAGAGAATCGGGTCATGGTATTGAAGATTCGTTTGGCGACATTACGTCGAAGAATTTTGCAATTTTCTACAATGAACTATCAAAAAGGGATAAGCTGCAGAGGGAGTTTAAAGAGTTGACAGTAATTGCAACGGATCTCAGTTTTTCAGCTTCAGAGACAAATGAATACAAAAACCGTTACAGAGACATATTTCCATGTAGGTAAACTGAATTTTCAATTTGTTATAAGAAAGGTCAGTAAGTCAACTCATATATTTGCTCAATATAGTAAGTAGTAATTGATAATGTCGTGTAGAAAAATAATTGAAGTTTTAATCAAACTTATTATTATAAGAAGTTTAAAATAGTATTTTCCGACATTCTGTCCCCAGCCATCGTACACATCGGCCAAATGCATTTACTATTTGTTTGCCTCTTATGAAAAATTATAATTCTTGAGTTGTGTCGGTTTTCTTCCGGACCGACAGACGATATAATATATTTCGTTACTTATGAGTTATGACCATTCTTAATTTAGTGCCATCTATTACAGATGATAAAAATCGTGTTATATTGGATATTGATGCTGATGGAAACGACTACATCAATGCCTCATTTATAAACGTAATTAAAATAAATTAAAAATGTTTAAAAATACAACTAACAGTTAATTACGTATGTTTATAATTTTCAGGGATATCGAAGGAAGAAAGAATACATTGCTACACAAGGCCCAAAACAGGAGAGTGTAGTTGATTTTTGGCGCATGGTCATACAGCACAATGTGAAGATAATTGTTATGGTTACTCAATTCAAAGAAGAAGACATGGTTAGTCAATGTGATAATTTTCTATTTTAATCAGAAGCATTGCTTAGGTTAGGTTAAAGCCAAGGTTTGAAGGGGCTTCCAGTTGGAAAATTAACAAACAAAGAACATTACTATAGCTGAAAATAATGGAGAGAAGCCGAAGCGGAAATAGGAGTTGAATTTGTCTTAACTTCTACTACACCATACAGTTCCTGCTACCCTCACAACTATTTTCGTACCTTTCAACTTTGACACTGCTACACGCTAAGGCTACACTTTTGTGTTCAACCTATCTTGCTCTGTTGTTATAATGAATCTAGGAAACTTCCTTCCTCCTAGGCGTAAAAGCATAGGAGACAATTTTTTCTGTTTTTACTTTAGAACAGAGAATCATTGTGGGATGGTGTACTTTTTACCTTGGAAGTGATCCAAATTAGTTCAGAAAGGCCAATAATAGGCGTTTTTATTTTTTAGTACAGAAAAGACCTCTGAACAGAGTCCGAGTATGTCGAGCATGTTCTGAACGTCCTCTGAACGAAGCGTGTTCTGACTCTGAGCACTCTGAACTATTTTTGAAACACAACTGAACTGTCAAAGCTGTCAAATGCTTGTGTTCAGCATTTAACTCTGTCTGCTCAGTTATTTTATCCTGAGCTCATAGAGCGCACTCTGAACGCCCTCAGAACACGTTAAGAACGAAAAGAGAAATACAAATTTGAAGCTCTGAGTTTTTGTTTGACAGTTCAGGCTCTGCTCTGAACTAAAAAAGAGAAACGACTAATATCGCTCGCAGCTATTTGTTTGCTGAATATATCGAAAGGTGTCAGATGGAACAGAACGTCCAGTGAAGCGGTTTAGTGGTATGAGTCGTGCGAACTGTTCCGCCCATACCACAGGCTAGTTGGACTTTGGTCTTTGCTGAGTTTAACATGATTTATTTTTGTATTCAAAGTGGTTCAGAATACTAGCACACCGATTGTTACAATGGGTCTAATCTCTGAAATGTATTTCCCACGCCTAATCTGGAGTTGAAGGCCATATTAACAGTCTTACTTAAAGTTAAAAAAAAAAACTTTTGCTTTTTTTTTAGATAAAATGTCATCACTACTATCCCTATGAATGGAAAAATATAAAAGTTGAGATACAGAAGGAAGACTCCTTCGATTTATACGACAGAAGAGAAATGATCGTTACACATGTGCAGCAGAATATTCGCCGCAAAATTATTCACTTTTATTTTAAAATGTGGCCAGACCATGGAGTTCCAACGGATCCAATGAGTCTAATAACATTTGTGCGTAAGGTCAAGGCTGAAAAATGCCCAAGTGACTCACCCATAGTAGTCCATTGCAGGTTTGTCGGAAAATCAAAAATATGCCCAACATGTATTTCATTTTTTCTTTTTTTACAAAAAGCGCTGGAGTCGGTCGAACGGGTACATTCATAGGCCTTGATATTATAATGCAACGTGTCAAAAGTGAGAGTAAAATTAATATATTCGAAACTGTAAAAGGTCTCCGTTTTCAACGCATGAAAATGGTGCAATCAATGCAGCAATATTCTTTCCTATACACTTGTGCTTTTGAATTGGTCAAGCACAAACGTGGCAAGTATGTTCATCAAAATAAAAAGAAGGTGAGCTTCGAAAATGATCAAGATACAGATTTGGGAACAATTCCAAAAGTCAGTATTATGGATGCGGATAGTGAAAAAAACTATGAAACAAAAGATTTAGAAAGTGTCATTTGAGAATTAGTTTTCTATAGAATGTAAACAAAGGTGCAATAATTTACCAAAGCTTTGTAAAAATGTAATAAAACGGGGAGCTAAAATGAGTATTATTTAAACAAAAAAGAATTGTTAAATATTTTCATGTTAATAAATGTTTTATATTTTCGTGTATTTATATTTTGTAAAAGCCATTAGTGTTAATTAGTAAAAAAAAAAGAATGTTTGGAAGCACTGGATTTCAAAATCATGACAAAATCAGTTATACGTGCATATCTAAAAATAATACATATTTCTCAAAAAACGTTAAAACCCTGTTACGAATTATTTGGCAAACACCTGCAAGGTAGTTATATGATATTTGTTTCAGACATTTGATAAAAGAAGTTTAATCGAAGTTGTTAAAGCTGTTTCGTCAAAAATTAAAAAAAAAGACCAATATAGTTGTATTGGATAGCTACCCGTTCTAGGAGAGCTAAAACGATTTTCCCTTACTTCCGCGGAATCAGACAAAAACGTCTGTCTACACGTTTTAGACTCTAGCTCAAAATATAGTTTATTGCATAGGAACCACAGACCGACACAAATGGTATAACCAAACCCACTTTTTCCGAATTCTCCATCATCACATATTTAAATTAATAACGAAACCAATACCTATACTTAACTGTTGATGTTTGCCTTATGCCTAATACAGATAACGTGTGGCACACGTGCACGTTACGTTTTGGCTGCTCTACGAGTATGTATATTGGGTTCTATCAATACCAAAGATCTACCACTCGAAAGAACGTTGATATCAGATTTTAGCGGCCAGATTCTTGTCTCTTTAGATTTAAGTGTCTAAATTCTAGCAGTTACATTTAAGCAGCTACAATCTAGATGCTATAGGTTCTATAGCAACTATAATGTAGTGGCTTAATTCTAGCGACTAGACTCTAGTGGCTAGATTCTAGTGGCTTTATTCCAGTGGCTTTGATTCTAGTGGCAGGATTCTAATTTCAGGATTAAGTGGATACGTTTCAATTGTCTAGATTCTAGCGTGTAGAAGAAAAATTCAATACTACCGCTTTGTGTGACACATTTCAAAGAGAAAAAAAAACATCACATAATATTTGAATTTCGAACACTTTTACTTTAATAACATTTTTCAATATTTGTATTAAATATTTCGATCCACTACATTGATTTACCGCAATCAATTTAAGCTTCTTAAAGCTAATCAATATTCCCACGACCGTCAGTTCTTCTCTTTGGTTGAATATTGTTAATTTTGTGTGTTTGGTACACTGTGACGTATGCGTAACTTTAAAGCCTAGTAAGCTGATAACAATCAATGAAGACCTAAATAATTATTACGATTCCTACCAGCCGGAATAAAATGTGCCAACACGAAAAATTTTAATCTGGAAATTATGAACATTCTGAAGTTCTTATGTGAAATTTTTTGTAATAATTATAATTTTCAAAAAGGACATAGAGGGCAAGAAAGTTCCTAAAAATCAGTTTACTTAATCATTACTCGTGTTTGTCTATGGGTTACGGAAACATGACCATGTTTCTGAATTCACAAAAAAATTACTTGGTTGTGCTTTGCAGCAATACATAAACGCAAGAAACTGTTTATTCTTACATAAATTAATTCATATTAACGCTCCGCCATATTTTAAAAAAAAACTATCTTTCAACCGATCTGCAAGAAGTATCAACAACATCATCCCTAAACTTAGCAATTACTTGAACTCCTGAAGTTTATTTTTCATACGTTCTGATTCCCTAAGGAACTCACTCCCAACTTCAATTAAACTAATAATCAACCACACAAGGTTTAAAGCTGCAATCTTCCTTCACTTCTCCTCTCTCTCAATTCAACCATAATTTCCTTCCTTTTCCCTTCTTTTTCATCTCTTGCCTTTCCACTCCAATCTCAATGAATAGTTTCGAGTATTAATTTAAATTATTTTCATGTGAATTTTTTTTTAATTTATAAATTTTTATTTAATGTAAATTTCTAAACATACCACCTAAGTATACTATAAAAGATATTATCTTATTGCACATACCTTTTGCCAAATAAATGAAATATGATAATGTGTGTCAAGTTAGCATTACCACTTCAAAATTTTATAAATCTAATAATTGGATTAATTGTCGTGACAGTCAAGTTAGAATTACCACCTTTCTAAAATGGGTAAAATGAACTCCAAATAAAAAAGTAGTATGCCATTAATTGTCGTGAATTTGTCGTAAGTTAGTAGTAACAGAAAAAAATTTGTCGCTACAGTTTTTTTTTTCTAATCCCAAAAAACTTAATGTGGTTTTCCAGTCAACCATTTCAGATTTGGGGGTCAGATTCCAGATCAATCGTGGTAACTAGAACGAATCGCGATTGATCCTTTTTTTGTAGAGGTGTAGGTGATTTGTCTGTGTTTACTGATGTAAGCAGTGATAGTATATGTAGGGAAAAATTCCTACAAGTATTTTTTTCCTAGGGAACAGTTTTTTCTTTAATACAAAAATATTATATATTTGGCTTTATTTTCTTGATGAAACTGGTGAAAAAATTCTTACAAAACGTTTTTTTTTCAAATTATAAAAGAACATTTTTGTGTTTAAATTGTAATTAATTTCAACTACGCGAATACTTTCACCTGTCTTAATTTATTGAAATGGAGATTAATGAGAGAACCCACACTGGCGCTATGCAAATCTTTGAACATTCTTCAGTCGTCGCATATTCGCGCGAAGGTTTAGCGCCGGTCTGGGACCCTTTATTGATTTGTTTCATAAGAAAAAACTCAAAAGTGGGACTGACTTTTAATCTTGAAATTATTAATATCCTGAGGCCATTTTGAAATTATGACAAAATACAAGAAAGAAAAGATTTACGCATTCTTTTCTTGACTTCATTTAAATGAATGTGATATTGTACATTATTTTGTTCAATCAAATTGAAATCAAAAAATATAATACAAATTAGGGAATTTTTTGTTCCCTAGCAGGAATTTTATTTTGTTGGTATACTATCACTGCTTTATAACGTGATTCGGCCATCGGTCGGATCCATTTATCCACAGGAATCCCGTCCATCCAAAATCCAAATCAAAGGAGAAGCTATCGGTCGATGGTGAGGAAGAAGACAATGAACATGAAACAAGGTCACTACATAAGGATTACTATGGAATTTTAATAAAAATAATTCTATTTTCACAAAAAACAATGGACTAACCCACATTTTTCCACAATGCCTTTCATCCCATATGAAAATATTTATTTTATTAAACAAATGCCTTATCAAAAGTAAACAATGCTAGCGAAAGGCCAAAACGAATTTAAACTGACGAGGAGAGGACGACGTTTAGAAATGTCAATTTGGTTCGTGTGCAAGTGTGTGTGAAAGTATGTGTAAATCTGCCAATAAATCGAGATTTGAAAGATCAATCGAGAAAAAAAACAGACCACGAAAAAAATCAATTTTTTTGGTTGTTAGGAACGTAAAATCTGAAAAAGATCAAGTTGACCCCCATAAAAATCAATTTTTTTGGTTGTTTGGAAAACCACATAAAATTGCATTTTCAGGGAATCCAGAATTACCACAACTGTGTGGTTTTTTGATAGGGAATTTGTTTAAACATTTGTCACTCGATGTCTTCAAATAATTTACGTCAAGTTAGCCAGGGGTTATTTTTTAAGAAAGAGGCGCGAAAATTTTGTTTGATAATATAAATTATTTAGAGACATCGAGCGACAATTGTTTAAACAAATTCCCTATCAAAAAACCACACAGGAAAAAAAAATTGGGATTAAAAAAAAAAAACTGTCGCGACAATTTTTTTTCTGTTACTACTAATTTACGACAAATTCACGACAGTTCATGGCATACTTCTTTTTTATTTGGAGTTCATTTTACCCATTTTAGAGGGGTGGTAATTGCTAACTTGACTGTCAAGTTAGCATTACCAGGGGTTATTTTTAAAAAAACAAGCGCGACAATTTTTTTTCTTTCACGACAAATTTACGACAAATTCACGACAATTAATCCAATTACTAGATTTATAAAATTTTGAAGTGGTAATGCTAACTTGACACACATAATATGATATGGTATGATTTATTGGGAAAGTTGTTCACAGTACAGTAGGATTTCATCCGAGTAACAAATACAAGATCCATAGTAGAGGATAACTGCCAATAAAAGCAGAAGTAGAATCCTATACTGCGGATGGGTTTATAATTTTATATATATTCTGGTATCGAAATAGTCCAGCCACCGAAGGAAAAATAAATACGAAAAATCATTTTCTCTGGGTTATTAATTAAGTGGTAAGGTTGGCCCCCAGGTACACCATACTAAAAGTCCCAAGCCCAGACCCTCGAGCTTTAAGGCTTAACTACATAAGCCAAAGAGTACTTTTATAAAAAGTAAAAATATTTTTTCTCCAGCTAGCGCAGTTGTTTTGTGAAAAAGAATATACACATTTTTTTTTAAACCAAAATTTAATATTTGTGCATCATTTTTATAAGTTTTCCAGTCAGAAAAACTATTCCAAAATGAGTTTGAATATTTTCCCTTTTGTACTTTTTCCCTTTTTGGCTTATGTAGTTAAGCCTTTAGTCAGGAATATTTTGAAAAAACAAGCGTATTAGCGGAAAAGTCCACACAACAAAATGAAAGTAAATTAAATATGCTGCAGAAAACAATTCATTCATATTTTCGCTAGGATCAGTACTAAGGGAGATGGGGCGATGCAGGGGGTAGAAATGTCAACAAATCTGGAAAACCAAGTTATCCTATGTATTAACCACCAATAAAATGTTTATTGATCAATAAACAATAAACAAGCTAATCACCCTGTTTTGTAGACTAAACCGTTCCACTGTCAATCATACCATCCAAATTAATGCTCCTAAGTCCCCTTTCACACGAGGAAACTGAGTTGCCAGCAACATTCAGTTTGTGGGTGAGAAGGGCAAGAAGTAAGAGGGGAAAATGAAATCTCCCCGGGCAACGATTCGAGGAGATTTTTTTGACATTCCTCTTCACACACACAGTAGAGTGCGTTCAACCAAGCTATTTCAAAAGGAAACTACAGAAAGTTTCCACGATTTTGTTTCTTCGTGTGAAAGGTACAGGAGATTATTAAGGAAATTAAAAGTAAACGTCAAAAAATCTCCAGCAACTTGTTTCCTCGTGTGAAAGGGGACTAAAAACAATCGATTTCACAAAATCCATCCAACCGGCAATCCACATCACACAGTAGCAATAGCAAGTTAAGAGTCTCCTATCTCCCTTCATTATCATTTGCATAGTCATCGATTAAGAGAAAACTTTTCTCAAAGCACTTTTCTACACAAACAGAACCAAACTTGTCATACAGATGGAGGTGGATTGTCATGAAAGTTTTTGCAAGTTTGTACAAATCAAAAGCAGTTTAGTTCAAGAAGTGCTTCTCCACGATCAGTTTAAGCAGTTTAAGATTAATTATTATAATGTTTTATAAATAAATGTGCAGTAAACTATAATATTTTATTATTTATAAGTGCTCTCTGTGTTTCTACCCCAAATTTCAAAGAATTTGACAATTGGAAAAGTGTTTTCAAGTTTTTATTTCATTTTAAGCTCGACTCGCTTTTTGTCGGTAGAGGGGAGAGCATCGCGAATCAGATTTAAATTCGATTTAAAAGAAAAGGTTTATGTAATATGTTTTGTTTAAGCTATCAAGAATTGATACCATTCGACGAAAAGACATTTTTTATTGAAAAAATAGAAGGTAAAATTTATTGTGAGAAAAATGAATTGCTTATAACACGACAGTGGGGCTGGCATTTAATTTAACATTATTCGTAACCATACATACTAAATTTCTCACTAAAACACGTCTTTAAAATTTCATGTGTGAAAATTTCTAAATCAATTTTTGTTTTCTTCTAGGATAATCCTTCTATAATTATTTCTCAAAATTGTTTGGTGAGTTGTCTTAGCTTTATTTTCTTATAATCAATAATTTATTCTTATTTGCATGAACTTTTGTTTCTCGAACCCACTTATTTTTTTTTTAATACAAAAACCCAAAAAATCCTGTACGAGCGAGAACTAAAAATATGTCCGTGGAGAAAGTCCACCGTCAAATAATTGCAACTTCCAACATCAGCCGCAAACGTATTTATTTTTTTATGTATATTATTTGTTTTTCCTAGGGATAAATTAGACATTTTCTTTTGTTTTCCTCTTTTCCTTTCCTGTAAAAACAAGAATGAGAAAAGACAAATAAAGTTTCTTGAAAAAATTACAATTTTGTGCCCTATGCAACGCACACGACACCATTGATATACAATTCAATTCCACCGCTAGAAATCATAAAGAGAAAAACTAGTTTTTCTTCAGGCCTAAAGTTTTTTCCTCTTGAAAATCTTAATAAATTCAAAAATCTGTATACTAAACGAACCGCTTGACCAAAAATGATGAACTGTACTTTTTATGTTTTCTAAGACAGCACTTATTCTATAAGGATGGTTTCACTTTTAACAACTAATCGCTTTATATATATTTGATAAGTTCCTTACACACCCCTTAGCCGCGATCTGCGAATGCAAGTAAATCTTTTAAAGAAGTGAATCTACAAATTCAAATGGAAAACACTGCGTTAAATGAGTTTCAATTGGAAAATTTTGTATATCTGATATTTTCTATATTAACAACAACTTTTATCTTCTGCTAACTTCAAACGTAAATTCACAATTCACATCATCAATACGCATTCCAGGGAATAGAAAATTCGTTCGAATTTAACCATAAACTCATTTTACTATGTTTAATGACAATTCACAGTTGTTGTCAGTTACCACTCATGCAGATGAAATCTCAGGATTCGATACCATTCGCAATTCGCTGGCGCGTAACTCAAGCCTCATTCATGATTATGGAATTCGAATATTTAAAAAAATTGGTAGCGTTAGGGCCAGTTTGTTCACAGTTTCCGCGTTCGGGGATCAATCCAAAGCTATCCGGATAGGTTTGTTTTGTTGGAATACCTTGTGAAAAAACTGCTGACACAACAACAACTCAAGGCATCTGAACATTTTTGGATAGGTTGACACCCTCTCGGATAGATTCTCGAACGCAAGGATTGGGTTAAATTTGTAGAAGCAGAACTGTTTACCTACGCCAGTTAACCTCCATCGGTTTACCGCCGCCACTTTACTTTCGCCGGCGTCGGTTAACCACCGCCTGTTAATTGTATAAATATTAATCAGAATTTTGGCAGCACTGTACTTTTCGAGTCTCGTTTATCATACAAATGTCAGACTGACGTTTTGCATACAGTTGACAGCGGCAGGTGATTCTGCTGATTTTATTTGTGTTATCAAACCTTGTTGAAGTGAAACGTTTCCCTAAAATCTTTAATTAATTAATTACATTCTTCCAAAATGTCTGAAAGAAAAGTGTTGAACGTAAGTAATTAATGCAATATTTTTATAAATCATAATTTAAATAAATAATTTATTCCCAATCTAGAAATACTATCCACCAGATTTCGATCCGTCGAAAATACCACGCATGAAATTGGCCAAAAATCGCCAATACACTGTTCGTCTGATGGCACCGTTTAATATGCGTTGCAAGACATGTGGTGAATATATATACAAAGGTAAAAAATTCAATGCCCGCAAAGAAGACGTAGAAAATGAAACCTATCTGGGCATTCGGATATATCGTTTCTATATCAAGTGTACGCGATGCTTACAGGAGATTTCATTTAAAACTGATCCACAGAATACCGATTATGAAATAGAAGCTGGAGCAACACGTAATTTTATGGCTTTGAAGCTAGCCGAAGAACAAGCTCGAAAGGAAGAGGAAGAGTTGCGAGAAGAAGAAGCAAATAATCCAATGAAGTTGCTTGAAAATCGAACGCAACAGTCGAGGAATGAAATTGAACTTTTGGAATCTCTGGAGGAATTGAGAGATTTAAATAGGCGACAACAAAGTGTCGACTATGAGACGATGTTGCAGCAATATAACACAGTCGAAACGGAACAGGAACGTCTAGAACGACAAGAACGAGAAGACGAAGCCTTCATAAAGTAAGTATGTATTTTGATGGATATTCAATTGAAAATGATAATCCACAAAGTGGTCGAATGCTGGGATGTTTTCATAACAAATTAAAAAAAAAAAATGATTTTTCCTGCTTTAGGAGTGTGAAATTCAAAAATAAACAGAACGACGGGAAGAAAATCATTGTAGAAGAAATTATCGAAGATGTAAAGCTAGAAAAGACTGAATTACCTGAGCCAGTTAAAAAGAAGTCCAAACTTGTTATGGGACCACCTGTTGAAGCAAGTTTCGCTGGGAGAAATTCCCTGAAAGGCCTTATCGTCAAACGAAAGCAACCTCTGGTATTAGTTAAACCACGAGAAAAGGAAGGATCAACCATTCCTCCTGCATTTGAACTTGCACAAAATAAGAAAGTTTCAGAATCTTCACCCACGCCTTCAACATCTCCAAAAGCACCTGGCGGTTTGTCTCTTCTGTCCGCCTATTCAGATAGCTCAGAAGAGTCGGAATAACATTTATTAAAAATATTAAAATTTAAAACTACAAATATATGCACACTTATGTTATTGTTCTTTTTTATTTATTCAATTTGCATCGAAGATCGAAACAACCAGTTCCGTTCAATACAGGAAGCCCAACCATAATTCGACTCGATGGTGAATTCAATTCATCCGTTCGTCCGGCTATTGTTGCTGCTTTAAGGAATTGCAAACACGATTCGAAAGACATCTGTAGCAGAGGCGACGAAGAGTTTTCCATACCTCTACGACTCAAAGGCTTATATGTGCCATCGAACGTCATGTAGTCAGCAATAAGAAGTAAATGCCTTGGATCTACTGTGATTCCATAGACCTTAAACACATTCTGGACCTCTTTTACGATTACCTTCGCTGCTGCTTCAATGCCATAGGTATTGGCTATAGCGTGAACGTCATTCGAGAACATCCTATTGATGTTCAGAATTTTATCGTGTTTGAACATTTCAAAAAAGTTGATTCCGTCAGTCTTGAGCAGTAAATCTTCGTTTGATTTATACAAAATAGCACGATTAATTTTTGGCACTTGATGGACCACCGACTTGGCAGCCAGTTCACGAATTATAGTGGAAATATTCGGTTTGCGGTATCTAACTGGCAACTGCAAGTGTATTAATTTTTTTAAATTAACTGTTGTTGAAATTGGTCAAAGAGATGCTTACATCAAAAGTCAGTTTGCACCATAAATGGTTTACTGTATCATACATATAGCCATTGACCATTTCATTACTGAGGACCTTTGCGATTTCATCATCTTCATTTTGTTCTTCATTGGTTGGTTCTTCATCTTGTTCGTCAGGAATCATTTCTTCTTCTACTTTAAAAAATTATGTTATATCTATTTACAAGTGAAATTGTTTCTCTACCAACCATTTGCATCCTCAATCTCCTCCACACCTTCTGGGTCGTCATATTCCGTCTCGTCGTGTTTTCTGTTTTTAAGTTTTATACCAGTGGCGTCATCGTCGTCAGCGTCCTGAATAATGATATTGCAAACGATTATTTTAGTTTTTGAAAATGTGGACCACATGAAACTTACGGCGGCATCATCGTCGGAGTCATCATCTACGATTGTAACTTTGTCATTTTTGGATTTCCTGGTACCCTTATCTTCAGCTTCATCATCATCTTCATCATATTTTTCTGCAAATTTATCTGATTTGGATCCTTTCTTTGGTTTATCATCACAGATATCAATACTAAAAATGGAACGCAAACACGAATTTATAAATTGGTTAGGAACGTTGCGGAAGAAGAGAAGCTTTTATTGGCAAAGTAATGCGTGCGGTAGAATAAAAGGAAGGATTTAAAAGAAGATATGTATGTATGTGTGAAAAAATTATTCAAATTAGGTAAGAAAATGTGTGCGATTTGTATATACGAATAGTTAGAGACAGTAGTTGAGCATTGAAAAGGGGAATTGAGTTACGATAGTTCTTTTCGATCCAAGTACTTTTATACAGTACCTACTTGGTATCGCGACTTAAAGTATCGATGCCAAAAGTACTCCCTATCGAGTATACTTCTATTTTTAAGTACAGATTCATTGGTTAAAGTCAAACCTCGTATAAAGCATTGTAGAGAGAAAACATTATTGCTGCCAATACTCACACTGTATTTTTATCTTTGGACGATTTCATGATAGAACGAAAGAACTGCTTGAAAAATAAATCAGTCATGTGTTGGAGGATCTTCTTCGGTTTCACAATAAAGTCATCTTGATATGCTTCGCGCGGAAGAAATTTAAAACTAATTGTATACTGATTTGCTCGTACGGGCCTCAAGACTAATGATATTTTAACCTTTACAGCTGCAAAAAAAAATCATTAAAGAAAACTTTTCTACACATCTACTTAAATCTACTTACATTCGAGTACATCAGCTAAAGTAACTCGATTCATTTTTATTCTCAACTTATCGGCAGCTTTTTTCTGATCTTTCAGAACGGGAATATCCATGGAAGGAGTTTTTATATTTTGCGATGCCAGCATAAGAATTTCTCTCAATCGGGGAATACCAAGTGTGACGTTCATTTCACCACGACCAGCAAAATGGAAAGTATTCAATGTCATCTGAGTTGAAGGTTCGCCAATAGATTGAGCTGCCAGTAGTCCAACAGGTTCACCAGGTGCTGCTAGGGCTTTCATACTTTTGATATACATAATATCTGTCATTATATCTTTACGCTCGAAACGGAATCGAGTTGCATAGTCGATAATATCTTCCACATTCTCGGAAATTGATCCGTAAAAATTATCTGGCTTATATTTTGATATTATGGGGTCCGGACGACGACCGTATTTCTTCTTATATTTTTCCCTAGCTTCGGTATCTGCTTTCGTCCATAAGGTAATAAGAGCTTCGTCGATCTTAAGACGACCAGTCCTTTTATTACGTTCATTTGGATTATCAATGTCAACTTCATTACGAAGTTCTTTGGAGAAGTGAGTGAAACTTGATAAAAATCGCTTGCTGTAGGGAAAGCGATTCTTATTTTTCCACGTTCGTAATTTCTTTGCATAATTTTCAACTGGAATTAAGGCAACATCATCTTTGATACTTTCCAGTTCGCTGGAACGAAGGATCACCGAAGAATTCATATCCAGTATCCTGGTGCATTTCTTAGAGAAGAAACCTGCCTTCAGAATGTCCATACCATCTTCGCCATAGAGAAATTGTATAACACTGTTGTCGCTGTCACGTACAGTTAAATCATAGTGGACATTAAGACCCTCTAAATGTTTGATTAAACAACGTTGCAGATATCCAGAACGACTTGTTTTAACAGCTGTATCAATGAGACCCTATAAAAAAAAAGATTTAAATAAAAACAAGTATAATATAATTCAACGAAAATGGCCCTACTTCACGTCCAGCCATACAATGGAAGAAGAAATCTTGAGGTTGGATACCCGTCATGAAGCGCCCATCAATAAATCCACCTGATTTCGGTGATGTTTCGTACGATGTAAAACTTGGAAGGGATTTGCCTAGAAACAGAAACAAATATGTTATGGCTCTTTGCTGCGTATTTTAGACTTCACTATCTAACTACCTGATATCATCAACGGTGGACGTTTGCCTTCTAATTCAATTTGTCCCAGAAGACAAGAAATTTGCATAGTGTTGACCGTTGAACCTTTAGCACCAGAAAGTACCATCAATTGCAAGTTATTCTCCGGAAATTGACTGATTAGACCATCTGGCAGGCAAACCCTAAGAATATGTTAAAGAAGATTCAACATAAAACTTGCCACACTTTCGAAAAATATGCCATACTTATTTATTTGGTTTGTGTACTCATCCAACATTGATTTATATTTTCGGTCTAGAATTACACGGAATTTTGTATTTTCTATGTAGGCCTCTTCCATTTTTGCTGCCAATACATCATGTGGTGTATCGGATTCTAAGTCAAGAGCTGCAGCAACGGCATTATTTCCAATTTTTCGACAATCTTTAATGATTTTTCGGCGTTGAGCATCTGCATTTGAGGTAACTAAAATATCTTGAACACCCAAAGTGAAGCCTTCTCGTTGGAGGAAGGTAGTGAATATTTTCGTAAAGGAAGTTAGAAGACGGGTCGATACCTCTCCTCCATAGAGCTAAAATTAATCAATGTATTATTATTTATAAACATATCAGAAAGAAAATAATAAAATTAAATTTACCTCATACATGTTGTGAACAAGACTGTATCGCATAGCTCCGTAGTGTTTTTTGTCGAGAACGCCTGCTAGCAATTCTCCGTGCCGTATAATAACTTGACTTTCTGTCATATCAGCATTAATTAAAGGCGTCCCGCCAGTGTTAAATTTTCGAGTTTCAGCTAACTTCCAACACTGAAAGCACAATACAAAATCAATTTCAATTAACATAAAATTAAAATCGCTAGTTCCGATTTTTAGATAGGATAGGATATGACTTAGCTTAGTTCTCCAAAGTTTGTATGAATCAACACGTTTCAATTACCTTAATATCGATCTTTGCGAACGCTGTCAAATTTATAGCGTCATAGCCTTTAGGTATGATATTGATAAGAATAGTTGACAAGACCTATAAATGGAATGAAGTTAACTGCTCTGTTTCGTTTGCATTTGTTTACTGTGCAATTTAATTACCTGTTTTCCAGACCACAAGACCATTGGTTTCAAAATTGTTGGTGGTAAAAGTTTAATATTCCCTTGCAAATGTGACAAACCTTGGAAAACCAATTGCTGATAGTCCTCTTTGTTAAAAAACCGTCCTCTTATTGATAGCTTCACACCAGAGATAACATGATCTTGAATCAATCCTCCCAAAGGACTCCCATCTTTGGGAACGAGATAATTGCTAGAAACATTGGCTATAACACAAAATGCAGTTAAGTATGTTTGCAAGGGATCAATTTAAAAGCAAACATACCCAAATGATAAGCCTCTGCCCTGGCGACGTGATTCTGTGGTAGATGAGCATTCATTTCGTCACCATCAAAATCGGCGTTGTATGACTTACAGTTGGAATAGTGCAACCGGAATGTCTTCTCGCCACGCAATACTCGAGCTTTGTGTGCCATTATACTAGATTTGTGAAGAGTAGGCTGTCGATTCAACAAGAGCACATCTCCATTCAGAATGTGCCTATGAACGATTTTGGCTGAGTTTTTGGAACCACTGAGAAGAAGCTTGGCCATACTTTCACGTTTGGCTGGATTTTTATGTGGAATCAAAATGGTAGCACCTGTCTCGTCTTGAATGTAGTTAGCTCTAAAAAAATATTAAATTCGCAGTAGAATGCGCAACACTTGGAATAATGACATGAAGTCTAGTGACTCACCCAGGATATTCGTTTGGCCCGTTCATAACCAGTTTACGAAGTTCTGCTACATTCCATGGAGTAACTGGTACTGGAAATGAAAGTTTGCGAGCAAAAATATCAGGAATTCCAAGTTCTTCGACATTGATATTTGGGTCCGGAGTAATGACGGTACGTGCAGCGTAATTAACACGTTTTCCCATCATATGCTTACGGATAAGACCTTCCTTCTTTTCTAGTATCTGTTTTAAGCCTTCTGAATCAACTGTATTCTTATTCAATGTTGAATCTAAAAGAAGATCCACAGATGCCTGTAGAGCTTGCCATGCAAAATACATTTTTTCGAATGGTGATGTTCCTTTTGCACTTTCATAGATTCCCTTAAATACACGTAAAAAACACATATTTAAGCTAAAAACATCAAAAATGCCACTCATAATTATTCTTACCAAGATATTTTCCAATACTTCTCCTTCGTTCTTTATTTTTATCATAATGGCTCTCAGCACAGAATTTCGCTCGACTATCGTTTTATACACAGAGGTTCGACTATGTTCCACCACATGATTATTGACCACATTCGATGGACGTGATTTCGGTGGTGTTACGGGTATAATATTCATAAAAATTAAATCAACTGGGTATTCCCAATCGGAAGCAGACTGAAGAACGGGAAATATAAGTTTTAATAGAGTGGAGTACTGCTTGTAGATGTCCCGTAGATAATGTCGGCATTCGTCAGCAAGTAATGGCTTAGTTGTTGATCTCTTGATCATTTGATCGCCTTGAGAACTGAAAATAAAGAAAATATATTAAGGCACGAAATAAGAATTGCTTGAGCGCCTTATAAAACTACACTGCGTAGAAATCACCCATTTTGGGACTTCTAGCTAAACACCTATATTGTAACCACCGACAATGTTAACACTTTATGTGAAAATGGTTGAACAAATTGTTGTGTGTAAATAGCCATTTGCCTCCTTGTACAAATAACTTATTCAACTCGTCTCAAATCTCCGATAACAAAACGCACATAGCAATTGCAGGGGGTGTAGTTCACTAGGGCCAGGTTTTCCTGCTATAACTGTAACTATTATAAGGCCCGTTTGCTGACACGAAACTTAAATATTTATGTATTAATTAAAGTCCACGACATAAAACAAATATCGCTGTTTAAGGAACAAAATAAAAAGCACTTCTGAATCGCACCAACTTGCTCTTTTAGTTCAGGTTTGTAAAGGGGCCTATTAGACCACATTTGCAAAAAAAAATCTGGGTATCAAAACGGTTTGAGCTATTTTCAATGTAAATAAACTCCTTGTAACGCTTGTATAGTCAGAACCGTTATTTTTGGAACTTCGCCTTTAAGGAGTTACTAAAAAGAGGTATAGACTAGTCGAGGTACAGACATAATTGTGGGCCCTACTTTTTTCCTGTTATCTGTCATCTTAAAGTTAGGTAACATTTTATTTTTGGTTTAGTCACTTAATTATTTTTAATGTTATTAAACAAAAATTACCGTTCTTCCAATTCTTCAACTTTAACATGGACATTCAATTTGCCATTCACAAAACGTACTTTCTTCAACGCACTATGGCAGTGTATACATTTTTTGGCCACTCCGCACTGCAAAGCATTGTGAACCAATGCTGCGCGAATTCCACAAGTTGTTTTGGTGTTATTGCATGTATTCTTTTCACCCTTTGCAAGTAATTCGCGCATTTGGGCAATTCGAGGATGAGTACGCTCGCCGTTTTCGTTTTTAACAAATTCGTCAGTATTCTGGCATACGAATTCGGATTTGTAAATTTCTATTTCTTGAGCTTCAATAACATAACCAGCATCGACTAGTTGAAGTTGAAGCATAACAATTTCCATATGATTACCTGCAAAGGGAAAGATTATTTATTTGATTTTGTTTGTTTATTATGTTGTCTGCACTTACCATTCATTTGTATTGACATGCATTTTAAACAACATATCCTCAAAATATCATAGGCCAACTTTAAAAATATTGGATTAAACACCAAGGCGTTAAGTTCTATGTGTCCCAGATGGCCGGGACAATTTGCATACGACTGGCATGTTGAACATATCTCGATTGTTTTGCCATGAGTGCCCATAGCACTATCATACAATCCTCCAGGAAATGGATGGCCCAATGCATCGTATGTTAGGCCAGTTATTATTTTAACCACACTTATCTTTTTGATTTGATCCCCAGTGAACACTGCAAACTCAAGGTTTGAGGGAATCATATCGATATCGCGATAGTAATTTCTTTTTTGCATTTTGGAGCAATATGGGTATGAACTATATACAGGAGAATTTTATGAATGTTTGTTTGCACAATTTTATAAGATTATTTTGGTAAAATTCAATTAAAATTAAAATAAACGACAACGACATCACATGCGGCCGTCTTAAAAGAAAAATACAAAATACGAATACCCACAAATCAAATTTGACATAAGCACACGTGCTGAACAGCTGATGTGCTGAATGGGAGTATTTGTACAGTTATGCCAAAAATTTCATATGAGTAGATGAAAACCAAATCTCGTCATAATAGTCGTTTTTTTTTTGGGATTTTATAATTATACAAGTCGTAAAATTGTTTTAATAAAACCCATCCGCAGTAGCCTGATTATTATGTTTATGAACAGCTGTCAGAATAATTAAAAAAAAAACATAAAAATAAAAGTTTGCTACAAATGAAAAGCAAAACAAAATAAAACTTGAACCAAAAATTAATTTTGGTTACATAAAATGAACAGTTCCATTCGATACTCGAATAAACGTCACAAAGCCCATTCGGCTTAGGATTCTACTTCTGCTAGACTAGTGGCCTTTTCGATTGGTAATACGGGAGATGGAGAACGATTTGATACGTGTGAACCCTTCTGGAACGATTCTGAAAACAAAATCAGAAGCAAATTTCTCTTCTTTTCAGAAGAAGAACTGTCATTCTGACTCCAATCGAAAAGGCCATAACTCCACTAATGAAAGTCAGAGCAGATATAGACATTTCTTTCACAACTACTTCTACCTTTTTCCTCAATCTTTACCACCACATTCAGCGAGAACCAGGAATAAACTCCCACACATTTGAAACGTCAAATCTCATGCCCAAGCTTTGAAAAGTGGTTATGTATGTCGTCTTCAAAAAGTAGGTTTTCGTCGACATGTTGCTGCACGGACATGGATTATTGTGCCTCTATTGGTATTTTCTAGACATGTTCATAATCCGTTCATGCCCAGTGGCGTCTCGTGTTTTAATTTTTTTTGTTGACTTTACTGTCGGCTGTGAAAAACTAAACAAAAACTACAAATATATAAATTGATAAATAATACCTAAATAATAATAATAAATCTCAACACAATATCTCAACTCAACTTCAAATCGAGGTCTCAACTCTGGAAAAAACCTGGGGCCAAATTACCGCATCAGTGACTGATCGAGTGAGCGCCATCAGTGATCGAATGAACGAGTAAAACCTATAGTGCCTGATTACATGGGTCGTTTTACTGAAGAGCGCATAGCGTGAGACAGGTAGATTTTATGTGCGTGAAAAAAAGAAGGTGGAATCTACCTTCTCTTTTCTATGCACATAAAGTCCACCTGTCTCACGCGATGCGCTCTTCAGTAAAATCGACCCATATAATCAGGCACATAGGGATGATGACTCCATAGTCTGCTATTATACGACGACTTTTGCGTCGTGACTCTTTTCAAACATAATGAGTGTAAAAGAGACGAAAAATGAGACGGAAAACAACTGCCCTATGAGTCGTGGGCCAAATTTCGGCGACTCATTTTTGACATTATTTTATTTCTTGTTTGTTATTTTAGCAAATTGCTTTATTCGTTTTCGTTATTTGTGGAGCGCACATGTTGCTAAGGTGTAGAGCATTAGAGAATTTCTATGCTGGAACAAAATCGTTTCATTTATGTTTGTTGTTTGTTTGGTTGCTACGAGAATTTCATTACCGAAGAAAAATTATAGAGGATTGCCAAATTTGAGTCATGACTGAAAAGTCATGCTGTAATAGCGTACGACTCACAGGAAAAAATTTTAAAGAAGAATTCGAAGAAGAGTCACTACGCAAAAGTCGTCGTATAATAGCAGACATAACGTGAGCGGCAATGCCAAACTCACATAATTCAGTCACGTATTAACCCCGAATCACACTACTCTCGTGTGGTGTGTTGGGGAGTAGTGTGTCGTTGCATTCCAATGTATTTCATAGGTTTCGACACAACACATCACACGATAAAAATATGGCTCTACGCATATGAAATACATTACCCTGAGGCCACACGAGCAAGTACTGGCAAGCAAGTTGGGTTCATACATTGCCTGCCAAATTCGTATCTGTGTACTGGCTGTGACGTAGGTGGCACTCCACTTGCCAAGCAAGTTGCTTGAAAGTAGGTCGTTCTTTTTCTTTCTATAGTAAACAATTTTGGTTGATCTTTCAAACAAAATGGATTGAAAAAATCAAAATACATTTTTAAAGAATATTAAAGAAAAATGCAAAAATGGTTAACAAACTTTAATAATTGAAATTATGGACAACGAAACATAAGAGGGAATAACATATACTCTAACTAAAATTCATGTACCAAAAAAAACTACAGACGTCAAAATACATTTTGTTAGCTATCCGTCTGTTAAGCACAAAACTTTCAAATTCCATTGAAGGTTGTATACGATGTCAATGGATAAAAAAACCTCTAAAAATCCGAATTGTTTTCCATTTTATTTTCCGCTCCGGAAAAATGGATTTTTAGGGCAATCGGTTGACATTTGGAACGAAATATTCTCGATAGGATCAAATATAATTTGTCCCCTATCTGTCAAGCCAGAAACTTTCCAATTCCATTGAAGGATGTCTACGATGTCAATGGATTAAAAAACCTCTGAAAATCCGAATTTTTTTCCATTTTTTTTCTGCTCCGGAAAAATGCATTTTGAGGGCAATCGGTTGACATTTGGAACGAAATATTCACGACAGGATCAAATATAATTTGTCCCCTATCTGTCGAGCCATAGACTTTCAAATTCCATTAAAGGATGTCTACGATGTCAATGGATTAAAAAACCTCTATATATCCGAATAATTTGAAATTTTATTTTTTGAAAAGGGCAATTTTAGAGCTTTTTGGTTTTTTGTAACGAAATATTCGCAAATGTCAAATATTCTGTCAAGCAATGTCAAGTTTCGTATGAAAGTGAATTTTAACATTTTTAAAATGCAATCAAATTCCACACTAAATTTATTTTAACTTATTTTTTTTCACAAAATCTAATTAATTCAGAAATTTAAATAAAAGGAACGATGATTGTTGACTATAGTTAAAAAAATGAACGCCCTACTTGCTTCTCTACTGGCTGCTCAACTGGCTTCGAAAAAGGCAAGCCAGTTGACGAGCAAGTTGCTTGGGTTTATATGAGTTAGTGAAAAAATGTGTATGTATTGCAACTTGCTTGCCAGTACTGGCTCGTGTGGCCTCCGGGTTAGAGCGGTAGCGACACACTACTCCCCAACACAACACACGAGAGTAGTGTGGTTCGGGCCTTACTCGATAACTGATGCTGTAATTCGGCCCCTGGATCGAAAATCGGACCCTAATCCAACTCGAGCTGTAGATCCTGCATATAAACGGGGTATATAACTAAATAGCTCCTTAAAAATTAAACATAAATAAATGAAAAATATAAGTAATTTTTATAGTTTCAATAAATCCTAGCCAAAGAAAGAAACGAATGAAGGCTATAGAATAACCATCCCTGGCTAAAGCTTTCTTAAACAGAAATGCTCAGTAAATACTCGAGACCAGGGTTCGGTTTTCAGAAATCACATTTCGAAGTAAAATTATAATTTTATATTATAAATAATATGATTGAATTTCAATAATTTTTTTCTTAAAGGACAATCGAAAATTTATAAAAATATCGAAATAAATAAAACCTACTAAAATACTAAAAATGTTTAGTAGAGATAGGGAATTAGTTGTTTAATTTAAAAAAAGATTGCCAGCAAAGACTGCTTTTAAACCATGCAATTTCTTCTTGCGATTTTTAAGCACGTGGGCAAGGGACGTATGTGGTGGCCGGGGTAGACGAAATTGCTGAGGTTGAACAAATTGCAGAGTTATCGCTCATTCTTCTTTGTGCTTTTCCTTTTTGTTCGAATGTGTTTTATTTTCATTCGTCGTCCACTCAGATAACTTCGTTTAATCAAGTGGAGTAAAGAGTGCAGTGAGATGATACTTCTTCACTTGCACAAACTAAACCTTTCATTAAAAATCGCTGTCGTGTAAAAGGTATTTGCAATTAGAAGGAAACCAAAGGAGAAACGAAGATTAAAAATCGCTGTAGTGTAAAAGCAGTCAAAGCGCAGTGGTTCAGTAGATTGAACAATGGGCGCGTTCGGGCAACTATCCAAAGCTATCCGGATAGGTTTGTGTTGTTGTAATCGCATAGAAAAATGCAGCTGATAAACCAATCAGCTGTTGTCAGAAACAAATCCCAAGCTATCCTAAAATTTTCGCGATACGAAACTATCCGATGGAAATTTGGGGAACAGCTGATCGCAGCTGATTATACCTACAGCCGACTACTTATTTTGCTTTTTGGTGTCGCGGCTGATTTTGTTTGTTTAAAGAAGAAATTAACAAATAAGGGTTAAAATGTATACCAGTGTGATATTAAATGGTACTGAATACTCAGAAGGGATTTGCAATAAAATTAAAATCAAATCGTCGCTTTAAAAATTCAATAGTTTTCCCTTTAAGTCCCCTTTCACACGAGGAAACTGAGTTGCCAGCAACAATCAGTTTGTTGGTGAGAAGGGCAAGAAGTAAGAGGGGAAAATTAAATCTCCCCGGTCAACGATTCGAGGAGATTTTTTTGACATTCCTCTTCACACACACAGTAGAGTGTGTTCAACCAAGCTATTTTAAAAGGAAAATACAGATAGTTTCCACGATTTTGTTTCTTCGTGTGAAAGGTACAGGAGATTTTAAGGAAATTAAAAGAAAACGTCAAAAAAATCTCCAGCAACTTGTTTCCTCGTGTGAAAGGGGACTAATTAGCTGCCTTGTCTTTTGACAGCAAATATAACCTATCTGGTTTTGGTCGTTCGAAAACATATCGGATACTAAGGTATCTTGGATAGCCTATCGGATTGGCACCCGAACGTGGCCAATTTGTGGAAAAACGTAGCAGATCTACTACTTTCGCAGTAAAGTCCATATCCATACGCTGCTACGAGACTACTGTGCAAAAGTTTCACAAAGCTTTTTCAAATAAACGGTTCTTAAATTTTATTTTATACAAAATTAGCATTATCTGCAAGTTTTTTGCTAATATTTAATAACTGCTCAATTCATATTAATTTGGTTTTTTATTAGTTTTTAAATTTTGTATTTAAGATGTCTGAAGAACCAAAAGATCAAATACCGAGCAGTGCGATCACTAAACCAATGAAAGTTAAAATCCCAGTTATGGTTGATAATGCATTAAAGTCTTTGAACGAGCGTTCGGGTTCTTCTGTTATAGCAATAAAAAAATTCATCTCTGGAACATATTCAATTAATGTGGAAAAGTCGTCTGGGGCGATCAAGAAATACATAAAGGAGAGCGTAGAAAGTGGGAAATTTATCCAAACAAAAGGCAAGACTTTAAGTGGTTCATTTAAATTATCAAAAGCTGCTTTGAAAGCATCCGAACCAAAAGTTAAGAAAAAAAAACCAAAGGAAGGTACTGTTGCAAATGATAAAAAAACTAAAGAAGGCAAACAACCGAAGGCTACAAAAGATGATGCATCTGCATCGAAGAAAAAAGCTGATTCAGCGAGTAAAAAAGAAGTGCAGCCAAAGAAAACGGCACACAAGAAAGTTCCAGGACCAAAATTAACAGCGGAAGCACCAAAGAAAAAAACAACTGAGGGTATCGACGTCCCTAAAATAAAGCCAGCAAAGAAACAGGTATCAGAACCTATGTCCAAAAAGAAGACTCTAACTGGAAAGAAAGCCAAATCCCCAGCGAAAAAGAAGGACAAAGAAAATATTCCCCCGAAGGCGACGAAGAAGAAACCCCAGACTAAGAAGAACGAGGAACCATCATTGTCTTTGTTACCAGTGGTCGATCATGAAGATTCGGAGGAGTTACTCACAGCATCCCCTAGAATAAAAGTCAAGGAAACATTAAGTTTTATTGATTCAGCTAACGATCAAGAGCCTGAGGAACCATTCCATTCTGATGAAGATGATGATGGTGATGGTGATACCGAACCTGAAGAAACCGCGAAGGATCATATAAACGAGTCTGATGGCAGTCTTTCGGCTGAAGAGTCACCTGAGAAACCGAAAAGCAAACCAAAAGGCAAAGTTGGAAGTAAAACTGTGAAAAAACGAAAGTCTATTGCAACTTTGGCCAACCAAGCAAAGCCGAAGATTGCAAAGAAATAATCGATTATGATAATTTTGAGCGATCTGTTAAATTATTAATTTTGTATTATTTCTATTTCGTTAGGTATCTGAGTTCTGTTATTTTTGTATCTTACTTGTCTTTATATTTATTTTTCGAAAAGTTAAGTGCAAACCCTGATTGTTTTATATTTAATTTTAATAGAGAACCAATAAAATCATTTTGAGAAACCAGTTTCAGAAACTCTTGGTATTTATTTTTAATCAACTGTCAATTTTTTTTAAAACACCTTAACATTCAACATTAACCTTTTCCTAGACTAGCACTCTTTTGACTAGGTACTTCACACATCAAAGAATTTTCCGAAGTTAACTTCGTCATCTTGTGGATTTTAGCTATGCGGAAGTTTGTTTTATTTGGTTATAAAACTGTAACTGATGACATTTTTTTTTAAAGATTACCAAAAACAATCAATTCTTCGTATCCCAGGTTGGAATTTGCGCCCTAGACCTTCCCCCTTTTTTGACCTTATTATTATTATTAATTTATTAAACATGCAATAAATTACAGGCTAATAATAGTTTAATGAGCATCTAGCTGCAAAGGCTTACCGCTCTATGATACTTAATTCTAATTAGATATTCGTTTTCACATATTTATAGTTTAATTCCCGTTTGTAGAAAAATTTCGTTTATTTTATCCAAGTTTAGTTTATTTGGGTTTTTTAGTACTTCTATTATATCTTCTCCTTCTAGTATGTTGTTGATGAATGATCTAAGTCGGTTGCAGTCGTAGAGCAGGTGATGGACCTTATATTTTTAAAATCGGAGAAAAAAAAATTTTGTAGCCAAAAACTGTTTAGCTTTTTGAATATTTCATGCCTTTTATCAGACTCTGTATAAAGTTCTCGAAAAAAATAGAGGTCGGTTTTAATGGAGCCGGTTTTAAACACGATCCAGCCATCAAGTAAACAAGTATTCGCTGACTTTTGATAAAATATTTTTACGCAAGAGGTTAGCATTTTGTATTTCTGCTCTGAGCTGTTTTCGAGAGAGCTTTTTCAGGTATGGTATGGTATTTTTTTGGAGATGCCAATTATATCAGTTTTGGTTTACAAAAATACTTTTTTTTCGGCCCCGCAGGGCCAGGCCCCTTCGCCGGTGGACATACTTCAGACACCCAGAGTTTTTTTTTCAAGTCGCGCGAAGCGCGTTAACGCACGCCCACTTTATGAAGAAGTTATAACTGTTATAAATTGGCATGTCTCTAGTCTCGTCCGTTTTTAAATCTTTATTTTTTTCCAGTTTGTTTTGGAACACATTTTACAAAGGCCAAATTCAATTTCTATACTAAATAAAAAAGGATATTTTCAACAATAGTTCATCATTATCATTTGTTTTGAAATAAAATGGACGAATGGATTGCACGAAACTCCTCTTGCGTTTCAAGCGGATTGGAATTTAAAAAAAATATTATTTAATTATATTTAATTATTATTATTATAAAATATGCATAGTGAAGAAAAGAAAATGGTAAAAAGCAGGAAATTCCTTCTTTAAATTGCTAAAATAATTCCTCAAAAAGGTTTAAGCACAAAATAAAATACGATGAATTGTCGCAGTATTGTATGGGAAATAATGTCGAAAAGCAAGGTTCTTTTGATCGACTTTATTTCCATTACAGAAGAGTCAATACATCGAACGAAAGAGTAGCTTTTCGACATTATTTCCAATACATTTTGGAAATGAAGTCGAGCGGCATTATTTCCATCTTCTTTATTTCACGGCACCATATTTTTCGCATGATAGATTTCTCGTATGATACTTTTCACGCATTACATATTTATCGCATGATATATTTCTCGCTTGATATATTTATCTCATGATATATGTCTCACATGATACTTTTCTGTCATGATACTTTTCTATATTTCGATATACACTTGGACACGCCAAACAAACAGACCGATTCGAAAAGTGGTGTGTGATCTATATCAGTTTTGAAGACTTTATCGTTGTAATACTTTATTTTAAATTCCCTCGAATTTGTTTTTACATGAATCCAAAACTTGGCATTAGAAAGAGAATGTGATTTTGTGGATGTTTTAACAATTTTTTTGCCAACTAGAAACGGTGTGGGACCAGAATCAGGACCCACCATGCTTCTTAAATTATAACCTAAAAGTTTTCGGCAGAATAATTACCTCCCCATCAATGGTTTGGTACATCGATGCGATGATGTGCAACAAAGGATATGAGGTGACTTTGGTCAGGAAGTTGCACTTTTGGTAGTCCCAAAACTTAATTTCATCAACTTTACGTGTCCTCCTTCTCTGATGGCAATGGACTTGAACACAACGAGAGTGTTCTTAGAACTTAAGTCATTCTTCTTTGTCGTCGTTGGTCTCAACGGAATAGTTTTACCTGTCGAATAAAACCAGGAATGATTGAGGTAAATAACTTCGAGAGTAGCTGTGTTGCTGGCAGCTATACCGAGCATGTATGTAGCAAGTAGCAACCATGTTGGATGTTAAATGCCTGTTCAAGGGATTGCTTGTTCTAAAGGGCAAGCAGATACTGGCTCTTCATCACTACTTGGCGGTAAATTACTTTAAATTACTTCTGCTTTGTGGGAACTCAAGTAAAGACACATCCACAACCATAGTCCATACCATGCCCGCACTCTCAGCTCTATACTTTCTACCTTCCCTCTCAGCCCATCAAACTTTCCTTTTCGTCGTTCTTTTGAGTTTTCGACCATGAATATACTTGTGTACTTCTCAAAGAATTCTCCAGCACTCTTGGTTCGGCACACAATCTTGTAACTCGTAGTTGGTAAGGATGGTGCTGGCACAATAATAAAGTGGCGAAAATGTGGTGACAGTTTAAGAACATCCACCCTGGCTGCCGTTGGGATTTTCTGATGTTGGATCCCAATCCACACGCAACCACCCCCAAACCACAAGAAACTTCGCAAAATAAAAAAAACCTAAATAACAGAAAGATTTCCAGTTGATATTTGCTTGTTGAAGATTGGTGCGATCCGAAACAAACCACAAAGTTCCAACGAGTAGTTGGTTGAATTGTGGGTTCTTTCTCATTGAAACCGTGTCACAGAGACATGGCTGGACTTAGTAGGATGTGTTCTAAATCAATTTGGTGTTCTCTGTTATTTTTTACCAATTTAAAAAAAAAAAAAAACATGCATTTCCAAATCTAGTTCCTTTGGTTTCAAAAATATATGAAGTTTAAGCTTAAGTTCATAGTACGTTTCCACCGACCAGTAAACAGAGTTTTTACTATAGACTTACACATAACATTCATTTAAATGGTTATAGTAGTTTCTGAGAAACCAAGAAATGATAAAAGTAGGCGTGGTAGTGGGCGGATTGTACTCAAAACAATTTCTTAATTTTTTCTTGCTCACGGAAACAAACTGAAAATTTCAACCAAATTGTTAGAGCCGTTTCAGAGAAACGAAAAAAATTTCTTTAAAATCGTTTTAGTCGTTTCCGAGAAACTAAAAAAATAAAAAAAGTGGGCGTGGCAGAAGGTGGATCTAATTTATGACATTTTTTTATTTTTTTTCTTGCCCTTCAGCACAAGGCAGTTTCCGAGAAACCATGAAATAAAAAAGTGGGTGTGGTAGTGGGGGGATTTTAATTAAAATAACAAACTCCGAAAACTACATCCAAATCATTTGAGTTTTCTCCAAGAAATAGAGCAGTTTCCGAAAAACCATGAAATAAAAAAGTGGGTGTGGCAGTAAGCGGATTGGACTAAACTATTTTTATATTTTTCTATCGTTCATATAAGAGTGTAAAAATTTTATCAAAATCGTTACAGCCGTTTTCGAGAAACCAATTAAATATGTATATCTTTCTATATGATACAAGAATTGCGCGTTTAAAGTAATAAAGATAAGATTTGTTCTAATGCTGAATTCTAAATAAAAGTCTTCATTTAAAAAAAAAGCAAATATTACTCAAAGATGATTGTGACGTCATAAAAATGCCAATATGGAGAGTTGGAGACTTGGTGTATCTAATAAGCATACCTTGTATATGTTTATCGTGGGTAGATACTAATCTACTCCTAACTGTCAAAGTTTATCTGCTTTTTAATCTTTTTAATCTAATTTTTTAAAAATGGTTACTTTAATGCTAAGGAAGCTTCAGTTAATTTTATAGCCAATTCAAATTTGGCTCGGATTTATTTCACAGCACCCTTATGGAGCCCCTTAGCCATGTGAAGGAGGAAGCAGGAGCCCTATATGAAGGTCAAATTAAAATATTTTAAATTAGACCCTGAACAAAGAAGATGTATTGGCCTTTTTCCTGACTTTCATACGTTCACACAGAAGCGCCCGCAAAAGTATAGAGACTAAAGTTTCCATTTTCGCATAGTTAAGTTTTTGCAACCTGTGAAATGAAATTAGTATACCCCATGAAAGGTAGGGTTCACTCAGGAATTTAGCTTTTCTCGTGATGGCGCAGTTGGAAGCTGTAACAAAATGATCAAAAAGTATTGTGATGATGTGTAAGTAAACCAATTATTACATACTAGATGTGTGTGTATAGTGTATGCATAAAGTATGATTGTTGAGCGAAAATTAAGTTATGAGAAAACTTAATTCCGTGCTTTGGTTATATTTAACTTAGTTAATGGCTTTAAGTGTTGTGCTGTGTGAACGAACGTTGCAGAAAATGTCCTAGGTTAAGTTAGTGTTGATGTACTTAAATTGCTGCTGAATGAAGATATGCGGTATTAATTTAATATGTGCATACCCACGCTGAAAGCATTACATAATTTAATCCCTTAAAAATTAACTACCTTGTGTTTAATATATTTAATTAAAAAAAAAATATTAGTGTTTCACAATATTCCTATTTTTACTTGCTCTAGGGTTTCATGTATAAAAACAATTCCGAGGTTTTAATCGTCTTGGTTTGAGCGGACGTCTACTGTACATCGAGCTAGAGCCTAACGGGTGAAACGATTTTCTTTAAAATTTGGTACAAAGCATTTTTATGTTGTTCCCTATAAAATATATGTTTCAAGAAATGTATCTATCGCCAAAATTTCGCTAATTCCAATTCTGACATAAAATCAAATAAATTTGAGTTGTCAAGTACTTTCACTCAGATTGAAAATTAAACCGCAAGTATTGAAAACGAAAAGTATTTCAAAACACCTAAAGTTAGAAAACGAAACTATTTTATAGTCTATCGGAATTCAGAATAGCGGTGTTTATCGATTTTCAGTATCCGAAAATAGCATTCAATTTCTATCTAGAATCTAGAAAAATTTGATAATAATTTACATATGCTGGTTTGCATTTGTGTAGTTGATTCTATTCACATCAGTTCACTATGTAAAGGACTTTATTACAACTGAAGAAAATGAAAAATTAAGTCAACAACTATATATTTTTTCTTATTTGTTTAAATTTTTTAAGTACAAATATATTTCTTATTTATGAAATAAAGTAAATAATAAAATAAATTAAGTAATAAATTTATACTATATTTTAACTCCACAACTAAGCCATTTCATTTTCATATTTAAATAATTTTCCCAAACAGACCTTAAAAAAGTAGGCGTGGAAAAAAATCGGTCGAATTTGAACACGGACACGAAAATTGAATCCGTGCGGATTGAAAACAATTGTTCTGATTTCCAGTCGGATTTACTTTTAAGTTTTACCAACTTGAACTTTAGAAATCAGCTGTTATGTATGCAAGACCTGTCAAAAAGGAAATTGTAATCCGCCAACAATAGGATAACCGAATTTAAAACGTCAATTTGGCGGATTGTGGATCCGTTCGTTTTGCCGAATCCGCAAAACGTTTTCGAATACGGAATTCGGAACAGCGAAAATGTGAGGATATAGAATTCGAATGGAAATTAGAACAGTCGTGTATGTAGAGTTATTGTTAAAATAGCCATTTCTGTCATATTTCTTTTTTCATTTTCTTATGGGGTTTTCCATTGGTAAAATAAATCAATTTTTTTTTTATATAGATCTGTCAAAAAGCCGATTTTGATGAGTTTTGCGTTCCATTGGGCAAAATAAATTGATTTATTTTTCATTTAAAATCAATTTTGCAGATCTAAATTTTTCGACAGATTTACCCCTCCCTGTGTGAATTAATCGCTCATTATGAATGAAAACATTTTAAAATGAATTTGTAACTACATCAAGCCCTTCTTCCTCTTCTAAAAGTAACGAAATTTGTACTGTAATATTTACACCGAAATGAAACTACATAAATAAAATGACAAAAATAAATAAATTTATAATCGTGTTCCATTCACCACGAAAAAAATCAATTGTTAAATTGAAATCTGAATTTACCAATGGAAAACCCTATTAGAAAACGATCGTACAAAAGGATTTACATTAAAAATACCCAAAAATTGTGCGTACGTGATGATTTAAGACGATTTATTACGGTATCAAAGCATTTTTAATATGATGCTAGGTTTTTAACTAAATTCCAAATTTTAAATAAGTTGGCATTGAACTAACTTTTTTACATTTTACTCAAGTTAAAATCATTAAATGCCTATTTTATCTTTTCAATATCATCCTAAATCCATGTGTCACTTTGACAGTTACTAATTTGAATAACTTAGTTTTTTTGCTTATTTTTTTGCACGAATTGTCACTTTTTTACATCAGGCTGTGTAAGATTTTGGCCAATGTTTTTCTCTTAACATTTTTTTATAGCAATTCCTGAAATTAATCCAAAAACCACCATTTGAGCAAATAACGCCCCAAATAGTGGGCGTGACAAAACATTTTGTGTGGAAGAATTGCACTGCGTTACTGTGAAAAAATTACTTTTGAAATGACCTAGCATATAGAATTTGTAGGTATGACTGAGTACATCATATTATGGCACTTGAAAACTTTCATAGAGGGACTAAAATAGTCAAAATTATCACTAATCCAAGTGGATCAAAATTTGATTATGGACTGATTATGGACTGGAAAAAATCAAATTGGTCGAAAAATCACCGGAGTAAGCCTGAAAATATTAAAATAATCGGTTTTTCTTTTTAGACAATAAATTTTTACTAGGTCACTTTAAAAATAATAACACAGTATTATTACAAATCTTATTATCTACAACTTTTTTTATGAATTCAACCAGTATTTCTATCTACTTTGACGATTAAATGAGCTCTTTTACAAAGTGGGCGTGTTAGTAGGCGGAAATTAATTTCCTTAATTGAGTACACTATTTTTTTATTTTAAATCTTCGTAGAACTTTAACCCCTGTAGTTTGTTTTTAAATTTGAACCATAAGAACAAGTTCGTGCGATTCAGGCTTTTCTGAAAAACTTTTAATTTTTCAATCAATCAATTTATCTATATAAAAAAAGTTGCTGACAAGAATGTTGTGCATGGGGAACATTTGTGATATTTTGTTTTCAATCGAATAAATAGCGGGCATTATAAATGTTTACAAAACTTACCATTCCATCAATCAATCAAAGCTAATTGATTGTCAATTCAAAGACTTCTCCACACAGCGTAAGTCATCACCCACTTGTTATCCCATACTCAAAAATGGAAAATAGCTAATACCATTAGAAGATTCTGGAATGCATTTTTCAATTTTTCTTTTCACAAGAGCGGGAGTACAAGGCTTTATCGTGAAATGAAAATAAAAACGCCATGTTTTCATTTTGGTATCACAAGCCGACAAAAAGCTAAACGCAATATTAAATTATTTTTTTTTTTTTACATTTTGTAAATTATTATTTTGTTAAAAAAAAAAACAGATTGTGAATTGTAGTTTTGATTTTAAGTTAAAATCTTAAGCTATCTAAATATTTTTCAGACGATCGAGGCGACTCATCGTAGCAAAGGAAAATTAAACGAAAATGTCAAACTTCCAAAATAATCTGACAATGCTCAATTTTGGTGTCTTAAACCTTTCTTAAAAATATAACTTTAAATTTGGACCACGTCTAAAGTTTTCAGAGGGTGGTGAAAGGGCGTGAAATTTAGGCTTTTGTAAATACATCTCTCTAACAAATGTGAAAGCAAAAATTGTATTTTATTGGAATTGGCAATACTGCTCCGTAAGTTTTTCTCAAAACTTATTTCTCCTATGCAGAAAACCCTCTCACCATGTTTTGTGTGTAAAATCGTAGATTTAACATACAAATTGTAGATATAACCTACAATTTTTATCCTGACATCTTTCCAAAAAAATGATAGTTTCCGAGCATATCACATTAAACTGAATTTTGCCTCACTTAACCAACAAAACATAAGCCTTTTTCTAAATTATGGTAGGTTTTTTAAGGCAAATGCAGAATCCATCCTGAAATCATTTTCTTGACTGTTAAACTCCAGCTAAAAATAGAACAATTAAACAGCCGCCTCTCAAGTATTTCAAGCGCTACATATTAATAAAGTTCAAAATTCAAAGATTTATAACATATTTTATTTATGAAGAAATATGAAAATAAACTTTAATGAATAACAAACAACTTAACAAGAAAATTTAATTGGAAAACTTTAAACAACAGTTTTTCTCCAAAGATTATTTTTTTTTACTTTAACAACTTTGTATAATAATAATAATTAGTAATCTTTCGCCATGCGACCCTATACTATATACAACATAATTATTATTTGAAAACATGATTTTCATCATATGTTCAATTATAATACACATTACTTTGCCTTTTAGATGTGCTTTTTACTTGTGTCCGTTGCATTGGTTCAGACTTGATTGCCGGAGCATTGTTTCAACGATAGCCTCCACTAGTATTTTTCGAAGACTCTTTATAACTGTTTTTAATAGATCGGGAAGCCGATTGTGTTGCTGAAGTTGTAGTTGTAACTTTGTTGGTGACTCTGCCAGTACCATGTACCTCTAGAACTCTAATGGGTTCATAGTAAGATGTTGGTTGTTCAAAGTGATAATATTCAAAAGAATAATTCATGTCACATGACTGCGTTTGTTTTAAAGTAACTTTTTGAGCTGCGGCTGTTGAAGTCCTCGACTGAGCCATGGTTTTTGTGGAGTTTGTTTTACTCGCAAGTGGCTTATAATTATTATAATTTGACTTTTGAACAGGCATTTTTCCAAATAAAAAATATTGATTAAGCCTTTACAAAAAAAGTACGAACTATGTAATTTATTGCACCGGAAAAACTTTAATGGTTTTACTTTGATGTTAAGTTCTACAGATCAGGCGGGAAACTGAAGTGATACGGAACTTTTTTAGTAAAACTGTTCTTCGAAATACCGATAAGACATTTTTAACGAAATTGTTGAAGTAAAAGAAAGAAAGTGATAGATACAGGGCGAATGTATTTTCTGTTGAGCGAGTGAAGCAGGGATATACAAAATGTATTATACCAAATTTGCAAATTATTGGTCGCAAGCTGTAGCTTGTTTTAAGCTCTCTTCGACAAAGATCTGACAGTGTAATAGGTATATAAAAAAAGACCTACTTATGACAATAGCTTGTTCATGTAATTGGGGTTCATAGGTTCCCGTAGAAGGAGACCTTCGTATTTACACGGATAGGGCAATATGCTATTTGTTTAAGAAAAGGACAGGACACTTACATTTTTTTTATTAAATTTTTTGAAGGCCTTTTTGGCTTACATTTACAAATATTTTTTTAATGAAGTCTTAAATTTTAAATTGGAAATTTGTTCATACAAGAAGTTTTCGTGAAATTATTCAATTTATCAATTCTATCAAATCAATGTGGTTTGTGCTTGCACACTTTGCCTCTCTCACCAACAGGAATTAAAGTTGATCGATTTAAAAAATATATTTCAATTCAATTTATTCAGACTTTAAACAACAATTAAATGGAAAGTCAAACCTGTTACCAATTATTGTGATGTTAAAACCTAACTTGGCTGCAGTAATAGTATAGGTATATGCTCGAGCTCGGTGTTTAAAAGTACATAACCAAATAAAACATGTTAAATGTGAGGTATCCTCTTTTTTCTTTGAAAGAATATTTTATGGCATTAAGTATTGAATACAACGTCCGTTAAAAATTCCAGCGCGGCTTTGCTCGGTGGAACATATTCGGCAGGTCCAATTTTTAATAACTTTGTCATGTGGGTGAACCGTGAAGTTAGCACCACCATTTTGGATTTTCAAAAAAAAAAAAAAAAAAATTGTGCTTCGAAAAATCTTGTATTGGCCATAAAAGTTGCAAATATGCGAATTTTTTTATCTTTTTGTTTCTCAGGACGAAAAACTGAGCACAAAACAGCACAACCTTGATTTTTAAGGAAATCGTTATTTTGGAAAAAAAATATATGCGTAAAATTTGCAAAGTTGCGAATTTTGCAAAAATATTTAAGGCACATAACAGCACAAGTGAAACACATTACAGCACAAAATCGAAAATGGCGGTGCTCACTTCTTGACTTGTCGCCTAAATCTGGCTGAATTTTTGGCCTTCGTTATGTAGGCTTTGAGGGCGTATTAATTATGGAAGTGACTCTATAGAAATGCCAATTATAACAGTTTTGGTTTATAAAAGTATTGTTTTTGTGACCCTCTGTGGGCCCCGCCGGTGGGCATACTTCAGGCACCCATAGTTTTTTTTTTAAGTCACGGGAAGTGCGTGTTAGAACTGTTATAAATTGGCATGTCTTCAGTCACGTCAATTAATTATTCTTAGTTTTGAAAAAAATTAGTTTGAGATTTTGTTTTTTTTTTTTTTTTAAACGGGAGAATAGACCCCCCTCCTATATGATTTTTTTCATTTGTCAACCCAACCTCACTCTGTAAAAGGTTAACTTAGACAACGCCACGTTTTTTTTTGTATTAATTTTCACGACAGTATTATTGTTTTTTGAGACACTAATTGCGTTAATTCCTCATCCAGCGTTTACGTTTGAAAATTCAATCAAAATAGGTTAAGTGTTTTAATTTTGTATGGAATTTGTTTCCGTTCTCCCATTCACAAAGTGCAGTACTGTAAGTTGCCACCGGCCCACATTCATCCGTTCGTTGTATTTCGGCGACAAAAAACATTTTCTACTCCAATTCTTCCAAAAAAATAATGAAATTTTTATATCCTTGTATGTATTTGACCAATTTATTATTCCATTCTTCACCCAACGTTTCGAAAGAATTCCTTTCTTCTTCAGAGGTTTTGGTAAATTTAATGATTTGGAAACGCTAAATTTAGTAGTAGGTGCTGCCTATTTGTTAGTAAAGGGTTTTCCAATAAGAGGTGTTATTTTGAATAGCCCGCTATTTCGGTAGCTGTCACTTTTGAAGCTGTCATTTTTTGACATTTGACAAGTAAAAACTACGCCATTAATAAAAATGGAACGATACACGCTTCAACAATTATTAAAATTCACTATAAAAATGGTGAAAATTTGGCAGAGACGGTTCGTAAAACTAAAACATTTTTGGGTCGTCGTGAAGCACCTTGTCGGACCGCAATACAGAAATTGGTGGACAAATTCGAGCTGTTGGGACAAGTTAGTGATGTGAAGAATAAAACCCGTGCACGTCGCTCAAGAACAACTGAGAATATTGCTGTTGTAGCCCAAAGTGTTGAAGAAAACCCAGGTTTGTCCATTCCTCGTCGTTCTTTGGAATTAGGCACTTGGGTCTTAAGGCTTATAAAGTTCAGTTAACACAAGAACTCAAGCCGGCTGATCATCAACAACGTCGTGTCTTTGCTGATTGGGTCCTTGAAATGCATGAAAATGATCCGGAATTTCATCGAAAAATCATCTTGACTGATGAGGCCCATTTCCACCTCGGAGGCTACGTCAACAAGCAAAACTGTCGCATCTGGGGCTCGGAAAACCCAAGAGTTATTGTTGAAAAGCCTCTCCATCCTCAACGCGTGACTGTTTGGTGCGGTTTATGGTCCGGCGGGGTCATTGGACCTTACTTTTTCGAAAATGAGGCTGGAGCAACAGTTACGGTCAATGGATTGCGCTATCGAGAGATGATTAATGATTTTTTATGGCCGGAATTGGATGGTATTGATCTGGACAACGTTTACTTTCAACAAGACGGCGCTACGTACCACACAAGCAATGAAACCATCGATCTTTTACGGGAAAAGTTTCCGGACCGTGTTATCTCTCGAAGAGGTGATCACAATTGGCCACCGAGATCTTGTGATTTAACACCTTGCGACTTCTTCCTTTGGGGCCACGTGAAAGATAAGGTCTACGCCAACAGCCCAGCGTCGATTCAAGACCTCAAAGATGGAATTCGTGAGGCTATCGGGGACATAGGGCAGCCACTTTGCGATTTGGTTATGGAAAATTTCATGAAAAGGATATGGTCCTGTAAGCGTGGTCGTGGCGGCCATTTGGCTGATGTTGTGTTCCATTATTAACGGCATACCTCTTTATAATGAAATAAACATCCGATCATTTATCTCAAAAAATGACATTTTTCTTTGAATATCAAAATAACACCTCTTATTGGAAAACCCTTTATTTGAAATTGAAGTTTCACAATTCACAGGTAATATGGTACGAAATTTCCAATATTAAAAAAAAAACTATTGTTAAATTCAGGAATTTAGTCTAGTTAGGTAATTTATGTTTGAAATGTCTAAAAAATTGGGATTGCAAAGTGCAAAATATTGTGCAATGTATTTTTTGTGCTCTAGAGATTCGATATTCTTTTATTGAAAACGATTTCTATACCAAATCTGACAGAAATTTGACAATATTTTTAAAAATATACATTGACTGAAAGTTTGTCGAATTTCTATCAAACTCGATCAGCTATATTTCATATCCTTGCGCAATATTTCGGACTTGACTAGCTAAATTTGGTACATATTTGCGTTGGAATCACTTTCATATATGAAAGTACTAATTCAAATCCAAATTTTAAAACATTTCAAACATAAATTAGATCCAATTTGTATGACTTTGACAATACTTCTTTTTTGTAAATTTCGACCTTGATTGTGAAGCCCCTATTTAAAAACACGAAACAAATAGACAATATTATAGAATTCAGCCGTTCAAAATCATTAAGAGCTGTTTGCTGATACGATACTTAAATATTTATGTTCAACTTAAGCACTTATGTTTGACTTTTTCCTTAGCTCTTATGTTCAAATTAAAGATTTAAGTTTCGTTTCAGCAAATGGGCCTAAATGTACCAAATTTCATTAGTTTTCGTCATGAATTGGAATGGGAAATGATTTTTGTAGGTTAAATTCACCAAACGGACCACTCTGTGCGGCCACCAGCCTTCAAATCGCTCGAGCAGAGTGCCCATCGTGACATACGCTTTGCTATACCATCCTGTTGGGGCACATCCATTTTTTAGTTATCTACAGCAGTGTTGCAAAACTCCCCAAATTACCACATTTTAACACAAAAAAAAACCTATTTTTTTTTTAAACTTTTTATTTTTATTCACAGCTCATTTTTTAATTTTAAATTAAATTAATTCACAGTAGTTGAGTAGCTGTACAAAAAAAAAAACATTTGATGATTGAAAAATCATAATAAATATACGAGTAATAAATAAAGGTGAAAATTAAAATATAAAGAAATATAAAAAAATTGTTTGAACTTTATTAAAAAAATGTTCTAATGTATTATCGTTATCTGTCTGTCTGTTTGATACATCTTTTCACTTGTGAAAGTTTTCAGGATTTCTTCTGTTGGCGTAAAATTGTGGCAATCAGAATGTATGGAATATCTAACTCGTAGAATACTGTCAGCTGTTCCAATACCGATACAATTCCTCAACTTTTTAGCTCTAAATTAATCTCCCCATAGATTCCCCCCACTTACGATTTAAAAAAATCCTCTAAATCTGGGGGAAAACCACTAAACTGGCAACCCTGATCTGTAGTTTCACTCACAGAACATACAAAAGGTGGGGGCGTGTAGGGAAACTTGGCCATCTTAATCCTACCTTTCATGAAAGCTATAAGTCCACTATAAAGTTACTATAGGTGAGAATAGAAACTTAATCGTGTTTTTATTTAAAGCCATTTTTACATCTTTACTAATTGTCGGAATGCCGTGGAATTTTGACATGTCGTTTGTTTGGAATATTTGTGGTAACTGATAATGGGATGGGCTAGTTTAATTAAAGGCACGATCCATCTGGATTAATAACAAGATTTTTGAACGCATCGATCTTTAAAAAAAAAAAAGAAAAGAAAATTACACTTGCATTCAGCTTTCAGAGCTTCTCCTGAGGTGCAGATTTTGAGGACTATAACACTTTCCACCAAGTGTGCTAAGACCTAAGACTTCCGAAGTAGAATTTCTTTTTCTGATTTTTTTCCTACACGTTCAAATAATTGCCAATTCGCTGTCTTTCATTTCATTTCTATCTTTCGGTTAATTTATTTATTCTTGTTTTAATATCGTTAATATCCAGGATCTCCATTATACCACAACGCAAACCTTTTGACATATGCAGAAACTAATGCGATTTCATTCACGATAAATTTAACATTCTACTATTTTGTCCTGTTGTATTTGTAACTCAATACTGCACCAGCAAAACAAGAACCAAAGATACGAAATGTAATACTTCAAATTTGGAAATCCCCTCCACATTTGCATGCGAGCAGACAAAGAGATTGAATAGGCCAGGACTATCCTAACTTCCAAAACCAACACTCTTTAATTATAATTTTATTGAACCCAAAAAGAAAAGCTTCGCCTTTCAATTACTTAATCTCCTCACATACCTATACTAAACTAATCCATATTCCGAAGTTCTTATTTCTCATCGCCTCGTATCCTTATTGTTCCTGAGACGAGAGCATTTGAAAATTTCAAATCGATTGGGGAGTAGATTGAATTAAAATTGCATCGCTGTGTAATTTCCCACGAAATCGAATCTATTATAAAATCTTCTGGACCGTTGCACAAGGTGCACAGACACGCGTTCATAGTATCTACACCTACCTCGATTCACATTCCCATACGTTGTTAATGGAGAATTCCCATCATCCCCATTCCCAACATCACAAAACACTGACGTCGTTGGCGTCGACGTAAGTTCGATCTCCGTCTACGAAGTACGACTTCTTGGTACTCATCGGGTTGTGAACGTAAACGTATTTACGTATCTATGTTCTATGCTATAAGCAGCAGTAATCGAAGGAATGTTTTCCTCATTCATCTTTGAGACAAGAATGCAGCCATATTACATTATACGATATAGGTACAGGTTAAATATTTGATTCCCCTGTCATTTCTGGTTAACTGGGTTCCATCGGAATCCCATATCGCTATATGCCAAGAAATGTTATTATTAAGTTCCTTTTGATTTCAAGCTCTTCCTTTGCGTTTGTATAATATGAGTGTAAAAAGGTAATCTACTAAGGTAGGTATACTAATTATAATTGGGATGATATGTCCAGCAGAAACCAATTAGTTATTTATGTATATATTGTGTCTCTTCCATGTAAAGGGTGTTTTTTTTAGAGGTATAGAACTTTAAGTTGGCAACACTATTTTAACTGGCTGCCATTTTGTCAGCTGTCAAGTGATTTTTTTTTAGTTTGGTTTGTCATTGTAACATGAATAGACTGACGTCTGAACAACGCTTCCAAATTGTGCCCAAATGGGCCCAAAACAAGATTGCCGTTGATCACAATTTTCATAAGCGAATTTTGTTTAGCGATACGTCAATAAACAAAACTGCGGTATTTGGAGTGATGATAATCGTCAAGTGGATGTTGAGAGACCGTTACATTCACAAAAACTGACTATTTGGTGATGTGCTTTATGGTGTGGTGGAATAATTGGTCCGTACTTCTTTAAAAACGATGCTGGCCCGAACGTTAGAGTCAAACGTGACCGCTATGAAGCTATGATTACTGATTTTTTCGTTCATCAATTGAATAACCATGATGTGCAGGAGCTGTGGTTTCAACAAGACATCGCAACATGTCACACAGCTCGTGCCACAATTGATTTACTGAAGGAAACGTTTGGTAACCACATAGTTTCACGTTACGGACCCGTGAATTGGCCTCCCAGATCGTGCGATTTAACGCCGCTTGACTTTTTTCTGTGGGGATATGTGAAGTCGCTAGTGAACGCCGATAAGCCCAGAACGATTGACCACTTGGAGGACAACACTTGCAGATATACGGCCACAAATGTTGGAAAAGGTCATCGAAAATTGGACCTCCAGATTAGCCTAGGTCCAAGCCAGCTGTAACGGTCATTTGCCAGAAATCATATTTAAATTATAATGCCAGAAAATTATTTTTCGAATAAAGTAAATTTCATGTGAATTTAAAAAAATCATCTTTGTTTTATTCCATTTCAAAGTTCTAATCCTCTAAAAAAACACCCTTTACAAGTCCTTCATATCTATATCACACACCACAACAAACGTTGGCTCAACATAGTTTTCGCCCGCATGTTTTGGAGGTAGATATACCTAATCTGCTTTAGAAAATGATTATTTTCGAGTAAGAGTATAATATCCTCCCATATAGAGCCGTCCGAATCAATCACACAGTAGAATCTTAAAGACACGAGAAACACTGCTTGAAGCTAGAATGAAGTTTGGAAAAGTGTGGATCTACATTAGGCTCCAAGTACTTACTGTACTATACTAAACAGAAATATAAGAAAAAAAAATTCTTATAAGAAAAACATGGATAAGAAAAAGAAGTTTGTTCTTTCTGAAAGAAAACGTTCTTTATTTGAAAAAAAAAGAATTAGAAAATGCCCAGCTAAACTGACATATATGACTTTTCTTCAAGAGTTCAGAAATGCATGTAATGGGTGATTTTTTAAGAGGTTTAGAACTTTTTTTTAAAAAAAAACACAAAAAATTCGAAAAAATGAATGAAATATTTATTTGAATCGATAGTTTGAACCTTGCAATTTAATGTTTAAAGATAATTTCATGCAAATGTTGACCGCGGCTGCGTCTCAGGTAGCCCATCCGCTGAGTCCAATTTTGGCATACTCTTTCACACATATCGGCCGGTATCTCACGAATGAATGCATGGATGTTGGCTTCCAGTGCGTCAATCGAAGCGGGCTTGTCCCTATAGACATTAGCCTTGACATACCCCCACAAAAAATAATCTAATGGTGTCAAATCGCACGATCTAGGCGGCCAATTGACCGGCCCGAAACGTGAAATTAACTGTTCACCAAACTCGCCTCGCAATTGCGCCATTGTTTTGCGTGCTGTGTGGCATGTGGCACCGTCTTGGTGAAACCACATATCATGCAAGTCAAGAACTTCCATTTCGGGCAAAAAAAAGTTTGTTATCATCGCTCGGTAGCGTTCACCATTGACAGTAACGCTGCGATTCGCATCATCTTTAAAGAAATAGGCCCAATAATGCCGCCGGCCCATAAACCGCACCAAACAGTGGCTTTTTCGGGATGCATTGGTAGCTGTTGCATTGCTTCTGGCTGATCTTCACTCCAAATGCGGCAATTTTGCTTATTTACGTACCCATTCAACCAAAAATGAGCCTCATCGCTGAACACAAGCAGCGCGCGATGAACATTTCGAACCGAGCACGAATTTTGATAGTAAAATTCAATAATTTGCAAGCGTTGTTCATTTGTAAGACGATCCATGGTTAAATTGCAAACCAAACTGAAGCTGTTTGACAGTGACACAAGGTACTAAACACACGTCAGCTGTCAAAACCAGTGTTGCCAAAACCAAACCAGCTAAAAAATCACCCGTTATTTCCTAAGGGCGTGTTCGTTCACATTTAAGGAACATTTAGATGGGACTTTTTTGTGTCATATAAGAGTTTCTTATATACACATCATATTTGAGAGGAAAACTGAGAATCGGTGTTGTAAACAAAATTCATTATATCAGTGTTTTTTATTTACAAGCGTGTTTCTTATAAGGTATGTTTTTTACATTGCTGTAAATGTGCTGGAACACGGCGCTTTTGTTCAGGTTTCTTATAAACGTGCTTTTCATTTAAGCGTGTTTCTTATAAGCGTCATTTACTGTACCACATTATGTGGGATATATGAACAAAAGTATTCAATCTAGGGACTAATTTGTCATAAAAGTTCAGTTGGTTTCAAAAATTGATCACCCATAGGTGAGGTGCTAACATCGTGTTATGGATAACCTTCAACAAAACTTTAAAAATTAATTTCTTCCTGAATATCCCACAGGGTGCTAGCGTCCTTTGTAGCTTAGAACAAACTTTCATTAAAAAATCGTCCATAATTCGTTGTGTTGGACATCCCAAATATTGGGTGCTTATATCCCGGAGCCGTCACATTCCACAATTCTACATCAATTTCTTTCTTTGTCAAGAAAAAAACACTTGTGGTGCAGGTAGGGCTAGTCAAATATTTATATTAGGTATAGTGTATTGTGTACTTGTGTATAAAAAGATTACCTTCAAGAGGACAGCACTTTCCGAAATAGGCCAACATAGCTGCTTTGTAATGCAAGCTGCAATTCTGCTCACTACTATTTCTACCTTCGCCCTAAAATTGGACATTGTTGTAACCCTAAACGGTTATGAATGATATAAACCTTAACTCGAACGTTGTGTTCATACATACATATACATATTTGTGAACGGGATACGAGTCAAAGCAAAGTAGATAATCGATAATTTCAATTTATGAAATGAAATTAATCTTATTGAGTGATATAGAAGAACGAATGACAATTCAAAAGATAAGACAATCAATTAAGTTATAATTGGTTATATATTAAAGCTAAAAGGTACGAATGTGAAGCTTTAGTTGTAGCGAGAATTGTATATGGTGTAGCTCAAAGTTAAGCAATAACTTTTCATCCTTCTGTCAGGCACGTAGCCAGGGGGCGGAGGGCTTGAGGGGCTGAAGCCCCTCCCTGTTGTATCCTAACAAATTTAGTAAAACCTAAAGATTTTTAATATCAAATCAATTTTATAAAAATACGAAGACTATCTAGGTATAGTTTATTTGATTTGGGTTCAGTTAAGGACTTTAATTTTTATCTTCGTTTATACTAAGAAGAAGAATCCAAAATATTGCAAAATAAAAATAATCAAAATTATAAGATCTCAGAATGTCAGAATAATAAAAACCACAAATGAATAAAAATAATGACACGGGTGACAGGAAAACGTTTTTGCTGGAAAACAAAAAGATGCTGCTACCCAATTCAAAAGCAATAGCTGATAATAGAGCTGTAATAATACCTATTATTCTGACTATTTTATTTTGTGCAGAACAAGAGGTGACGACGATAGTGGAGCTATACATCTTACACGGCCCACAAAAACAGGTGGAAAACTAAGGGCTCTCCTGCAGTTCAGAATTGAATCTGGGGACAACAATTTAATGAATTACATTTCCAGCTCTAAAAACACAGGCTATTTGAGCTCAGCTATACAAAATAAAATACTGGAGACATGTTCTGATATTGTCTCAACCGAAATATACAATAAACGGGCTATACATTCAAGTAGTTTCACCGTCCTCGCTGACGAAACAATGGATGTTTCTGGCACTGAACAACTTTCCATATGCCTTCGATATGTCGATTGTTTATTGTTTAACAGACCTAATAAGTTCGGTAAGTTTTGTAGGTTTTAATCTCGTTGATGTTCGTGAAGAACTATATCTTGATATATGTATATGAGCAATTGTATTGACCAAGGCAATGACTGAGCCGCCAATACGGCAGGTCACTTAGGCTAGTACAAAGCAGGATTAGAAAACAGTATCCAGACGCGTGGTATGTACACTGTGCAAGCCATCGCTTGCAAGATAACTTTCCAAAATATCATAAAAAAAACCACATCAGAGGGCAAAATAAAATGCAAAAATATCTAACTTACTTTAGAGGTATTAACTTCTTGCCCACGGTTTTGGGCACACTTCCAGTGACAACAGCGTCCTAAAAGAACCATTTTAACGATGAAAACGTTTAAAACAGTGTCTCGAAGCTATATGAACAATGCAAGACTTAACGCACTTTCTATAATATCTGTTCATTCGGATATTGATGTTGATCCAGATGAGGTGATTGATCTCATATACAAAAAATCAAGACTTTTTATGCCGTAAAAAAATGTGCATAAAAAAATAATTTTAATATGTACCTACCTACGTTATGTATGTACCTACTTAACATACATTTTTTATTTAAAAACTAATAAAATTCTATGAATTGGAATATGTTATAGTCTTATATTTTTTGGTTCAAAGAATTGTTTGTAAGACTTGGAAGCAAGCCCACCTCCCCCCCCCCCCGAAACAAAATCCTGGCTACGGCCAAGATACACCGATTTGTTCATGCAAAACATTGGAAACCGCCATAAGGCCAACGCCCATATTCATGACGCCTTATGTCATGACACCCACGGACAGGCCCCGATCTAGGGGGGTGCGCCGGCCATTTGCCCGTTTATTATCAGTTTAAAATATAATGAAGCTTCCCATTGGATTGAAAATATCGTCATGTCAAAACAATAAATACAATGGCGGTTCTTGTTCAGCTTATTAATTAGAAAGTAAAAATAAATCGATATTTCCTGTTGAATCATATTGGTGGCCCTGTTAACGAACACAAAAAATTTGGAAATCTATTTTAATAAACAAATATTCAATTAATTTTCTATTATATAGTTTAACTAACTGACCTGCCCGGCTTGGCCCGGGTAGACAAACCTAAGCTTCGCATAAAAATTACAAAAGAAAATATAAATAAATATTTAAGCTAATTTTTGTAATCGAATACTACTTTATGGGTATTAACCTACTTCACGTTATGAATGGCCAACCTTTATTACTTTCCCGACACAGAAATTTTTTTTTTAAATCAAATGCCACTTTTCGTTTCTATGCCATTTCATCCTATGAATGCTAATATTCTGAAAAAATCGCTCTAAAATTAACCACTAAAAATTAACATTTCAAATTTCCTAAATAATCGGATAATTTTTTTATTTTGACCCCATTTCACCCTGCAAATATCAAAAGCTGACAAAAGAATATACCAAAAGCGATTTCCTAACCGCCTACAGTCCCTCCCTGTTGAACGGTAATTGAATTGAACTGAAAAACGAAATGTGTGCCTACAGCGCCACCTCTTGATAATTTTCCGATTTTTCTTTTCTCCTGAACCCAAGCGTAGTAATTACGAACAAACCCGCAAAAGGAAGTATCCAATTTGGTTCAGCCAATTACTATACAATTAAAATTACAATTACAATTACAATTACAATTACAATTACAATTACAATTACAATTACAATTACAATTACAATTACAATTACAATTACAATTACAATTACAATTACAATTACAATTACAATTACAATTACAATTACAATTACAATTACAATTACAATTACAATTACAATTACAATTACAATTACAATTACAATTACAATTACAATTACAATTACAATTACAATTACAATTACAATTACAATTACAATTACAATTACAATTACAATTACAATTACAATTACAATTACAATTACAATTACAATTACAATTACAATTACAATTACAATTACAATTACAATTACAATTACAATTACAATTACAATTACAATTACAATTACAATTACAATTACAATTACAATTACAATTACAATTACAATTACAATTACAATTACAATTACAATTACAATTACAATTACAATTACAATTACAATTACAAATTACAATTACAATTACAATTACAATTACAATTACAATTACAATTACAATTACAATTACAATTACAATTACAATTACAATTACAATTACAATTACAATTACAATTACAATTACAATTACAATTACAATTACAATTACAATTACAATTACAATTACAATTACAATTACAATTACAATTACAATTACAATTACAATTACAATTACAATTACAATTACAATTACAATTACAATTACAATTACAATTACAATTACAATTACAATTACAATTACAATTACAATTACAATTACAATTACAATTACAATTACAATTATTTTATATATTGAATAAAAAAATTAAATACAGTTTATTTATTTTTTTTTTTTTTCAAGTTCAACGCTTTGTCTTGAAGCTGTATTGTCTTAACATCACCATGTCTGCTATAAAAACATTTTTAGGAGAAGCACTTTATTCATACTGTAGAGTATGTTTTGATGATACTTTATTTTGAAAACCATTCGTTGCATCGCATATTTGCTATATTATAGGTATTCCGCACGTACACTGTGTTTAACGTTGCCATTCAATATCGAATTTAAAACAAATGGTGCAGGAAGACACTTAACAGAAAAAAAGAGTTACGTGCGGTTAACTAACCGAGAGGCACAGGAGAAACACTTTGTGTAATGTTGTCACTTCCGCTAGCCAAATATCACATTCTTTTTAAGTTTCAATTGTTTAATATTTTTAATTTTTAAAACCCAAACGAATTCGTTGATGAATTTTTCCCGACTGTGGACTGAGCCACTGTGCAGTGGAGCGTTGAAAATTAGTTAGTTCCATAGAGTGATTTTAAATATGACACCCGTTGTTTTCTTCAGTTGAGAAAAAAATATCAATATTATTTTATTTATTTTCATAACCTTTTGCCCTCGGTAAACAAATCTTAAAAACTAAAACTTAATCTAAAAGCTATCACACGTCAGTTGGTATTGCCAGTTTCTAATATCCATCTCTTCTGACTGTTTGCGGGGCAGACCACCCACCTTGTCTTCGCGGGGCTTCTTATTTTGCCTCTGATTAGGATCTTGTTGTCTGGCTGGTGAAGTGGTTCTATCTCTTCCTCCAATATTACCTCCATCGGGATCCTCGTGAATACCCCCTTGCTGTTGTTGCTGCAATTGTCTTCGCCAGTTAGAATTCCTTCGAGGCAGTTTTGGTGTTGGCGTTTGGTTTGTCTTCTTCGCCCGACCATCTTTCTGTCTCTGCTCAAAGATGGTCGAGCGAAGAAAAAACCTTTGTCATAAGGACTGCGACGAGAAGCCCGAGCGTTGACGGCGCACCAGGTAGATACAAACTCCGAGCAAAGCTAGGAGAATGCAAACGAGAGTAAGCATGGAGAAGAACGCACGTTTATATCGAACAGCGTCCGCTGAAGCCTCCAAAAGTCGCACTCTTTGGCTTAGAGCTTCGTTTATGGTGAAATTGTATCGATCATGCGGAGGATTAGCTATAGTGGGAAGAAGAACATTCCAAAACGAGTAGACTTTTTTCAAATGATAGAAATAAGTATTATCCTGGTGATTCATGACATAGGAAGCCCTGGTCTGTTGAGAGTCTAGGGCCGAGGGACCCAACTCGTATGGATTGAAGTTATTTCGATTTGGCCGTGAAAGTCCAGTGGTTGATGGTTTCCGAGCGAGTAGCTTTTCAATTTCGGGCAGGTTCTTCTCAAATGGAATTGTTAGAATGTTGCTCCTCAGCGGTTCTGCCTCTGCTTCTCCAATGATTTGGATGAATTTTCTATCAGGAGTGTAGGGAAACCATGCATTGTATATCCTTCCCGGAGTTGGGCTGCCCGTTTTCACAAAATTCATAAAAGCCGTCCGCATCTTTTGGCAAATCTTCTCCTCGGATGAAGTAAACCTCCGCCTGGCAATCTGCTGAAATAAACTAGGGCCAAGGAGGAAGGGCAAATCGGATGAGTGTGAGGCACCACCAAACAAGTTGACCTTGCCTCGCATGTCCATGGAGTTGGTTATCTGAAAAGCATACACATACACATTGGCAGCATTCTTTTGAGTGAAGTTCATTGCCATTGATTTGGATTGTGACGACAATGTCTCAGTCACATGATAGAAGAAGGACTCGTACTTCGCTTCGGATATCATACGTTGCATTGCGTTAAGCAGATAACTGGCACTAGAGCCAATCTGCCCAAAGTACTTCCAGTTAAGGGTGTCCAGCACTTGACTCTTGTCGACCGCAGACGGGAAGTGTATCTCCCGCAAAACCATTGGGATGGTCGTGTGATTAATGTAAGCCCTTAAGGGGCCATAACCCTCTTTGGCCAAGTCCATCCAGTAGTCATGGATGAAGGCACCCTCGTTCGAACAAATCCCAACAATGATGGGACGTTTTGTGTAGTTGCCCAAAGCTAGTGCCTGCAACAGACCCATGGGTATGTATTGTTCACCTTTGGGTCGAAAACTATCCACAACCGGTCCCATTATTGAGGTGTAATTTCCATTGGCATAAACACTCTCGAAAGCTCTCTGTAAGTCACTGGCACTCTTCGACCGGAGGCACTTGACCACCACTTGGTTGAGTGCCTCAAACTGGCAGCCCAGCTTTTCGATTATTCGCTGTGAGGGTTGTTGGTTGCTGGCAACGTTCAAATTAACTACAGCTCCGGACATAAGGATCAGTTGGCTGAACAAATTGTTGCTCCTTGGACTAATCATGTGGATTAGGGCACAAGCAAAACCACTGGTGCCATGGCCGAGCAGAGTCACCTGCTTTGGATTGCCACCAAATTGCTGGATATTCTGTTGGATCCATTGCATGGCTCGCTCTTGGTCATGGATACCGTAGTTTCCTGGCAGCTCTTTGTCATTCAGGCCTATCCAGCCGAAGACGTTGCTTCTGTATTGAATGGTCACGACGACCACCCCTTCGGATGAAAAATCCAGACCAGACGGGCGATTCCTGGACCAATCGAAGGACATCTCTTCGCCAGTGATTATTGCCAGCACTGGTAAGCTACCATATCGAAGGCCCACCTATAAAAGGAATAATCATAATTTCTAATTGTGCAGACCTGCTAAAGACCTCATATGATTCATACCTCTGGAACCCAGATATTCAGGTACAGGCAGTCCTCGTGCATGTCCGGCTCGCGTGCAGGTGTTCCGTCGGGGGTTTCATCGTACACGCTATTGGACATCTGTAGGCATATGGGCTTTGCACTGGTTGCCGAAAATGTCTTGTTTCCCCACCCCCGATGAGGCCTAGGATACTGTTTGCCATTTCCCCCGAAAAAGTAAACGAGTAAAATTTTATTAAAGTTTATTGCATTTGGGATATGAGAATGAGTAATCCTATTTAAACTCGTTCGTACCATGAACCTCAGAGCTCCCACAGGTGGTTCTGCATATGGAATGCCCAGGAAGGTGTACACTGCAGTGCGAGATGATTCCGGAAATACCTTTAACTAAACAAACGGTGTGTCTTTCTAGATAGGATTTGTCGTTATTATATCGAAGGTGTTAGTCATCTTACCCCAACTAGTGGCCCTTGATCGAGAGTTATGAGTGTGTTTTGGGATGATGAAACGCCCACCAACAGGGCCAGACAGAATGTTGTCAATGAAAGATTTAGTGTTGTGTACATATCTGCTGCATCATCCTTCGTAAGGCATTCTTAGATTTGAAAAGGAGTTTTGTTTTTAGATGTTATACCTATTATAATCCTTGTTGATATTTATACTCATATATATGTATGTAGCTACTCGTACGAGTATGTAACTGAAAGTGAAATTTATTGGAAAGAAGTAAGAATTTGATTTGGTATTTTGCATCTGGACCTGCAGACACTCCATGCAAGATGTAACAATGCAAACAAAAATGATATTTAGGGCAAAGGCTTATTAAATAGTAACTAATAATAAATTAAAATTGCAACTTTTAATGATATATCTAATATATACACTTATGACCTACGATTAAATAAAATATTTTTTTTTTGAAAAATCAATATTTTGAAAACGGGTAAATGTTTTGCTTTTAAATAACGTAACCTCTACAACGATTTTTGAAATTTCGTTTGCATAAATTCGTTTTTTTTTTATGAATTCAGGTGGCGTTCTTTATTTTGAGATTCAAACTTCTTAAGAGTTGTTTTAGCGTCTTAGTTTCATGCTTTTTTACAGTTTTCTCTAATTTATTATTTACATGTTTTATAATATAAACTTTTAAAATTCTTAGTTCGTATCGTACGATCCAGTCATGCATTTTATTTCTTCTTCTGAAAAATACCAAAATTTTTTGATCTTAAAAATTTTTGTTTACATTTTTATTGAATGAATAAAAAAAAATATGCACAACTGGGTCGCACGAACTTGCTCTAATGCGCGATCACATTGTGGTTCTAAAGTCTGAAATAAATTAGCTATAGGAGTATATATTTTATCCATTTGCCAAATCTTAGTTTAGTTTCAGGTGGTATTATGTGAGTATACAAAAATTAACAATATAACCTAGTGTTGCACATATGCAATATGCATAAAAGGAAATTATACTATTTAAACTGGTAAATTGTTTTAAATCAACAAAATTAGAAAGAAATTGATTGAAATACTTTGAATCCGTTTTAACCCAACGCGATGTACACCATGTGATTTCTTATATAAATCTTTATTTATGAGAAAAAAAATTTGAAAATCGTAGGAGCGGTTTTAAAAATAATTAATTTTTTATATATAAAATTTCGTTAACATTTTTAAGAAAAATAATTGGTACGCCAATTTAAAGCATTTATTAATGTTGCGTTAAAAATTGAACTTCACAAAAAAATCTGCTAACAGTTTTCGAAATATCGATTTTTTTTTATTTTGATTTTTTTTTAACAAATCCAAAAATCATTTAGTAGAAAATTTTGATACGCACTTTTATTTATATTTGTTACAAGCTTCTGTATAAAAAATCTAATTTTATTCGGTTGATCAGATGTTGAGATAGTCGAAAATCAAAGAAACCGTTCTGTGAGAGGTACTGTTAATAAACGTAAAATATAAACTTTAAAAATTTTAAATGGTAGATCGTACTAATTTTAACACACAAAAAAACTTTTATGAAAATCGTAGGAGTCGTTTTTGAGAAACAAAATATTTTTCTTAACGGTTTTTTTAAAATTTGTATGGGAGGCACCGTTATTTTCGGGTATTAGAATAATTTTTGTCAAAAATCTTCTAGATAAAGTTAAAAAACTGCTATTTACCAAGTTTAATAAAAATCGACCAAGTCGTTTTTGAAATATTGAGTTTTAAAAAAAAAATATTAAAACTTTTTTTAAAAATCTACAAAATATTTTTTGAAAATTTTGGTACACAATATTATTTAAGATGTGTCAATACTTCTTCATAAAAAAATTGATCAGAATCAGTTTAACCGTTTTCGAGAAAAGCGAAAATCAAAAAAATGATTCTTTAGGAGGTACCATTAATAACCATTTTTTTTATTAAACGGCAACTTATAACTATTTAAATTTATTGAGTTCTTAAAAACAAATTCGGTAGCGCTGTATTTGAGAAAAATAAGTTTTTCCTTTTTGGCCAAGAAATTTTGTATGACTGCTACTGTTAATTTTGGTCCTAAAAAAAAAGAGAAAAAAACGGGTGGGGGGAATGTCCAAAAAACGCTAGGTACCAAGTTTAAAGAAAATTGACCATCCGTTTAGGCTCTAGTCGAACCGACAGACAGACAGACAGACGGACGTTTTTGCGAGACCCACTTTTTTTGACTTCTTTATCATCGTAATGTAAAGTTTGATCAAAATCTCGAGTTCGATTTTTTGTACGAATCCATAACTTCCCATATAGTACCTATATCGCAAGTAAAAAAAGAATTTGGAAAGAAAGATGAAGCTGCTTTGTAGGCATTGATCATATTTTTATTTTGATAGTTATCACATGTAATGTCACCCGCTTCATAGGTTGTGACTCTAATGTATCACAATATTATCTTAGCTGAACAACCCAGTATTCGGTCAAGGGTCCCTATGGACATCCAATTGCAATAAACATTTTCGATTTAAAAAAAAAAACAAACTGTTTGTAATGTAAGAAAAATGGAAAAGTTAAAAATTTTATTGAAAAACTACGATTTTCTTAATAACTAAAGTTGTCCTGATTTTTGCTCAGTTTTGCGTTTGAATTTTTAGCCGTTAAAGTAGCAAATACATGCGATTTGTTTTTATTTTGATTGAGCACATTGGAGCATAACTGTTTTTTCGAACATGGAAAATGGCGGTGCTAATTTCATTTAAAAAAAAAAACTAGCCTCTAAAAACCATACGTTTAAAACGATAATTATTTAAATACGGCACATGGACGCACAAGTATTTTTTGTACGAAAATCAAAAATGGCTATGCTTATTTCACGACAAGTTTCATTTTTTATTTTATCTGATGTACCTACCTAACCTATCTAAATTTTTCAAGGACACTAGCACTTGTGAGGAAGCAGCAAGTCTTCCAAGATTTTGTCATAAAAAGTGCCTCTCATCTTAGCCGTTTTGGATTTTGGAGAGCGTTTCAAGCCCCAACCGTCCTCCAAAGTCCAAACTAATAGTATCATCATCATCGTCGGCTCGACAACCGGGGTCCGGTCCTGGCCTCCTTCAACAAGTCTCTCCACCTATCCTGGTCTCGAGCCGCCGCCATCCAGTTGCGCACCCCAAGGCTCCGGGCGTCCTGGTCTACTACATCCCTCCAGCGCAAGCATGGTCTACCACGCTGTCGTCTACCATAGAATTCACCGCAAAGAACTTTCCGAGCAGGTTCATCTTCTGCCCACCGGAGTCTACCGAGCTTAATTTTTGTCACGATATCCGCTTCAAGGTAGATTGCGTACAATTCATGATTGTACCGTCTCCGGAATCGTCCTTCCTTCGGTATTTAAAGGATTGCACCACTTCAAATTCGTGCTCCGCTACCTTGATTGTTTGACCAACTATTTCTCTAGCATTCGACGCCACCATGTACTTTGTTTTACCTTCACTAATGTGCAGCCCCAGATTTTGTGCCGCCTGCTCGATCTGGATGAAGGAATCATGTACAGCTTGCTCAGTTCTTCCGATGATGTCGATGTCGTCTGCGTAAGCCAGTATCTGGCTGGACCTGTTGACGATGGTCCCTCTTGTTGCCGTGCCAGAGTCACGGATTGCTTTCTCCAACGCCAGGTTGAAGAGGAGGCAGGCCAAACCATCCCCTTGTCGGAGTCCATTAAAGATGTTGATTGGTTTGGATAGCAATCCGGCTATTTTTACTTGGCTTGTTACGTTGGCCATGGTCAACCTACATAGTCTTGTCAATTTATTTGGGATGCCGAATTCTCTCATGGCTTTGTAAAGTTCTACCCTGGCTATGCTATCGTAGGCGGCCTTAAAGTCTATAAACAGGTGGTATGTTGGGATGTTAAATTCTAGACATTTTTCCATCGCCTGCCTAAGGGTAAAGATCTGATCAGTTGTTGATTTGCCTGGAATGAAACCACACTGATATTGTCCGATGTTGGTTTTAGCGTATGGGGTTATCCGGTCTTGTAGGATAGAGGAGAGTATCTTATAGGCGGTACTCAACAACGTGATACCTCTATAATTGCTGCACGTTGTGACATCTCCCTTCTTATGTATGGGGCAAATTATACCTTTTCGCCAGTCTTCTGGAATTTCTTCATGCTCCCACACGTGCACTATAATCTCATGAATTGCTTGACGTAAAGCTGGCCCACCGTATTGAAATAGTTCGGCTGGTATACCATCGGCTCCCGGGGCTTTGTTTTTCTTTAGCCGGCCTATAGCCTTCTCAACCTCTTCTATGCTTGGTGGCGGCAACATAGGCAATTGATTGAAGTACACTTCCCATCGCTCCAGTATGCTTTGAGGATCGGTGATCAGATTTCCCTCTCCGTCCTTGCAGTATGTGCAGCGTGGTGTGTACTGCGTCATATTTCGGACGGATTGGTAGAACTTCCGCGCCTGGTGCGGAACTCGCTCTCGGCTTTTCTCTATTTCACAGATAATGTTCTTCTCCCAGGCTGATTTTTTCTGTCTGTGAAGGCGTTTTTCAATTCTTCTGAGCTCTTTATATTTGTCTTCGTGTGCCCGCGTTCTATGAGATTGTTGCATTGCTCGGTACGCAACATTCTTACGTTCAGTCGCTAGCTTGCATTCATCATCAAACCAGTCGTTCCGATTTCTACAAGTGCTGCCTAAGATGGTGTTGGCAGTACTAATGACAGTATTCTTAAGGCGTGTCCACTTCTCATCTACGCCCAGCATACTCGGCTCCAGGACTTACTCTACCCAGTTCTAGGGCGAGTCCTAACGCATTACCAAAGGTGTTACTAGTGTTTTCATTGCGCAGAGCAGCCGTGTTGATTCGAACCTGATCGGCGATAATAGTATAATCGAACCAAATGACTTGGCTAACGCGTTGCAATGGTCAGTTGGGGAGAGAGATAATTCAAGAGAACAAAAATGGTGCGCAAGTGATTTAAAGTATTTATAAATTTTGTTTGCCATTTCGACGCACTTATAATAATAAAAAGGCATCTGTAGCAGTTAAAAATATATGTACATTGATCTATTTAAATAATGATTTTTTGATTTGGAGTTCAGTTTTACGAAAACAATAGAATTGATAGTACGGATATTACGAAGAGGAAAACCAATAGGAGGCCAGGCGCCTAAGATAGTTATTCGAAAAAAATTCGAAAAAGCCATTAGTTTATGTTTGGATAATCCTGTTGGCCACGCAAAATTGAAAACTGAGAACCTTAGGTACTGGAATTTCGGACCGAACAATAAGAAGGATTATTAAAGAATAAAAATTGCATCGCTTCAAAATTTCTTCACAAGCTGGTTTACAAAAATTTCAGCATTTTGGTTTAAACAAACCCATTTCAAAGTCACTGATTTCAGATCGTTTTGATTATATATAAAGCATCTCATTTAAAAAAGGGCCTAACTAAATATGATGAGTCTGGGTTTTGAACGTTTTAAAAAGGAGTTTTGTTATGAAAGTTTTTGAGCTGACTATTTTTTCCGTTTTCTGGGTTGATTGTCCCTTTTTCCTTTTAGGGTCGAAAAATCCCAAAAAACGGAAAAAAATCCCTCAGTCTGGCATCCCTGGTTCGCACACAGGAATGGCTGTTAGTAGATCCTTATTTCACAGAATTACATCACATTCATTGTATTAAAATTTAAGCGACCAAAAAAGCCGACATAGTAAATTACAAATTGGTCGATAAAATTCTGTTGGATATTGTTTTAGTAAAACTGAATTCAATATAAAATTAAGCTCAATAGTTTTCTGAAGGAGTTCCTCCCGCGTGAATCCTGCTCATCGCTTGTGGGTACAAACATACATAGGCACATACATATTAAAATATGATGTTTTTCTCCTCTTGAAAAAATAAATTTATGTAGCAAATAGGTCAGTCACTTCACTGATAATTATTACAGTTTTTTTGTTTTTTTAAAAACGTTCTTTTTTCCACTAACAAAAACAACATACTGTAGTTTTTAACTATCGGATATGTATTAAAGTCTTGGGATTTTAAACATTTTCTGTCGATTTTTTGCTAGCAAATACACATAGAAAATACATTTTAACTTCTTATTATCGTTCGTTCGAATTAATTGAAGCGAAATTTCAGTGGTCAATTCGCCTTCAATGCAATCCGTATACAGCGTACACTATACTATATAAATATCTGATAGAGAATATTTTGAATAACCCGATTATAATCGAAAACAAATTGCACCAAATTATTTTCTCCCCCGCCTCATAAAATTGTAAATTAAATTATCACACAAAATCTTGATCGAATTAGAATACCTGGTTAAAAAATATTTATCCGCAGGCGTAAACTTTACCAACAATTCCCGACAACAACTAAATTGAAATTCAAAAACTCAATTGATGATTTTCCATCACGATCAACATTAAAAGCCGAACCGTTCCACGGAACCCTGAATTCAATGCGTGGATAATTTATTTACTTCGTCCAAATATCTATCGATAGGTTGGCTTTATGGTTGGCATACAAACATACCTTTGTATATAGGTAGTAGCCCAACGGGTGTGATTACCTTTGAGCAATGTACGGTACTGGCGGTGTACTCGATTCCCTGATGCGTACTTCCGGTCGTTCGGTCGTCGTATCCATGCACGGTTAACTGTCCAAAAGTTCTATATATCATATGCATATCTATCCTTCTCTGTCTCTCTCTCGCACTCTCTCCCTTAAGCGAAAGTCAAAAGCGTACATACATGCAGCACATGTTAGAAGAAGTTTTTTTTTTACCATTTCGCGATACTTCCTGTATTGTATTCGAATTCCAAGCCAACAACGTTCATTTCGGTGTCAATTTTCAGCGAAAATTACCCCCAAATTCATAATTTGACATAGCGGGAGATGGAGCGGGAGCGGGCCGCCGAGCTCAGTGAATTGAAGTAAGTCAGGCGGATTGGACATTGGACATGGACATGATGGAGAGATATAAACAGCAGCAGTGTGTGCGATGGCCGTGAAAGAGGGAAATATGGAATCACCAACCCGGTCGGTCGGCGGACGCGCGGCATATGTTGTGCCTGCTGAGAATGGCTGTGGCATCAAAATTTTCCGTAATCATTTATTATTGCTATTAATTATCGCAATCCATGAGAGGTTTTGGGTTTTCCATAGAAAATCCAATTTTGCCGATTTTTTAAAAACAATTTTTCAATTATAAATATTTGACACACAAATTTTTTGATTTAAGTCCGCAACTTGCTGAATTGATATGAAATTCACCACCGCGCCGTTAATGTTTTAAACGGTGCTGTGCATAGTTTTTTTTTGTCAACCAATGTGCTTTTAAAAATATAAATATAAATATAAATATAAATATAAATATAAATATAAATATAAATATAAATATAAATATAAATATAAATATAAATATAAATATAAATATAAATATAAATATAAATATAAATATAAATATAAATATAAATATAAATATAAATATAAATATAAATATAAATATAAATATAAATATAAATATAAATATAAATATAAATATAAATATAAATATAAATATAAATATAAATATAAATATAAATATAAATATAAATATAAATATAAATATAAATATAAATATAAATATAAATATAAATATAAATATAAATATAAATATAAATATAAATATAAATATAAATATAAATATAAATATAAATATAAATATAAATATAAATATAAATATAAATATAAATATAAATATAAATATAAATATAAATATAAATATAAATATAAATATAAATATAAATATAAATATAAATATAAATATAAATATAAATATAAATATAAATATAAATATAAATATAAATATAAATATAAATATAAATATAAATATAAATATAAATATAAATATAAATATAAATATAAATATAAATATAAATATAAATATAAATATAAATATAAATATAAATATAAATATAAATATAAATATAAATATAAATATAAATATAAATATAAATATAAATATAAATATAAATATAAATATAAATATAAATATAAATATAAATATAAATATAAATATAAATATAAATATAAATATAAATATAAATATAAATATAAATATAAATATAAATATAAATATAAATATAAATATAAATATAAATATAAATATAAATATAAATATAAATATAAATATAAATATAAATATAAATATAAATATAAATATAAATATAAATATAAATATAAATATAAATATAAATATAAATATAAATATAAATATAAATATAAATATAAATATAAAATTTTAATCTATATATCCACAGCACTGTACCTCATAAATTGGCCCTTTGCATTATTTTTTATCAATATGACCGCAGGAAGTCGGAAGTGAAATCGCTCGAATAATATGGAATTTGTTAATTCAGAATTTGAATTTCGTATACATATTTATTATCGCCCGAGTATTTTTCGTGGCTGCGTTGAAATATTTGAAGTACTTACCTAAGTTTACCAAAATATAATATTGAAATGTGTTTTCCATTTGGAATCATTAATTAAAATTTTGTTCAATTATGAGGCTGCGATATATGTTTGTGAAATGCTTTATGTGGTTAATGAGAATAATATATCCATCTATAGCAGCATTTAGCATGATGTTTATACTCATTATAGAGAGAGATAGAGAGAGATGCAGAGTACATAAAGTAGCAATATGTATAGAGTGTAGATAAATTAGGCATGTATCTGAATTTGTCTTTGTTCAACTGTGCGATCTGATTTGGAACTAATCAAAATTTGACAAAATTGTACAAATTTAACCCTCATATGTATATATGCAGATATTCGATGATTTAATTAGAGTTGTTTTGTGATGAAATGCATTTAGATGGAGGAGGAAAAAGCAAAGTTATGCTTATTGTTTTAGATTTTATGTTGGAATTTGAATTGGTATAGTTTTAATATCGATTTATTTGTTTTTTTCTTTTGGGTTAAATTATTGATACTGATAGTAAAATTCGATACAGACCATGTAATTTTTATTCAAAATGTTGCTGTTGCAGGAAATTTAATTATTTGCATGAGATGAATGAACATGTAAATTTTGTGTCGGTGAAATTATTTATTTTAATTTAAATATTCGCTTATGTTAACCATTGCATTTGACTATTATACATCAAGGTCTAATACGCTGCCTATTTATAAATGTTTTGTTTTTAGTAGACATAGTTATTTTAAAGCAAATTCGACAGATCTTTTCAAAAAACATACTTAGTTCAAACAGAATTCCAGGTTTTTTTTTTCAAATGGTGGATAGTTTGTATCAATCTACTTTGAAACACGCGACATGAACTAGGAGGTCAGCGAAACATGAAGTCATTCGAGCTCTGTATTCATGTTTGGTGAAAGTTGTGACCGTGCTTGGGTCTTTGGCATCAGGGATTAGCATACAAACTGATGACAACAAATCGTTTGGTCGTGGTTTCATCAACCAATTATCTCGGTTCAGCAATATGTATGTATATTGATACTTTTTATTTGGAAACGGATTCTGAGTAACTTTACGGGTAATAGAGCTAATAGGTGTGTTTTTTAATTCCGTTTAAAAAATAAATATGATGTAAGTGAATATAGAATCAGAATTATAACTGTTATACATTATTGTTATAAACGCTGAAGGGGTTTATTTGTGCATTTTAATTTTAAGCGAATTAATGCCTACAAAAACCTCACCTAATAATGTCATTTTACAAAAATCCTGTATCTGAACCTCATCGTTAGAGTAAATTTTTACACTTCTTTGATATAATTTTCGAGAATTTGGGAACGTAATTCTACTCTATAAATTAAGAGTTTCGAGTATTTCGAACCAATCCAGAAACATCGTCTACTAAAAGCTGAAACCTTATTGAGAGTATCCACATATTCCCTCTGTAGTTTTTTTTGATGGGAGTTAGGCCCGGTGCACACATGCGTTCTTTTAACGCGCGGTGCCGCAGTGGTATCGCTGCGGTGCCGCAATAGTTCAATGCACACATGCGGTTTTTTCTGGCAGAACTCAATCTGCAGTTCACGTTTGGCTTGCAGCAATGGCTTGCATCAATGCCAATTTCTTTTGAATTTAACTAGCGGCAAAATCACACATGTGTGCACTGCTCAATAACAAACAATTTACTGAAAGACGCAACTGCGTGTGCGGTGACGCAGCGATCTCGTAAAAATCTGCGAGTATTTTTACCCGCAAGAATGACGCGCGATGCCGCAGCGTCACCGCAAGTGTGTGTGCACCACTCAATTCGTCGTTTAAAAGACGCATGTGTGCACCGGGCCTTAATGAAATGGTCCATAATAGTACTCAGTCCAAACTCCGAGCCGCAAAATCGTCCAACTTCTTCAGCGATTACAATTTGGTGTCTATTGCATATACGTTCTGTAATTTTATCAATACTAGAGTTATAGAACGTATACACATATTTATCTTGCAAGCAACATATTATCAATATTCTGTTATCGCGCTCGTAAAACATGCACTGCGGTTTGATATCGAAAGTGTCAATTGAGGAACCTGAATTTCTGTAGAAAGGCTCCTCATGACAACGTACATAGGTACTCTTTTTTGGCAAATAATAGTAATGAACTGTAACAGTCTTTACTAAACCGACGATTGGTGTCAATACCTGCGCCCTGAAACCGCAAATATACAACGAACTGTCCAAAAGTGCGCAGCACCAGAAAAAAAAATGTCTGCGCCAGAGCGTGATATAGCTTGATATACGTCCTATAGAGCCCTATAACTGCCAATTTACTGAGAAAAAGTAAAAGAAACATTACCTCTGTTCGTTTGCTTCCCAAAACTGTCAAATTTTATTTTTACTAATTTTAGTCCAAAGTTCAAAAAAAAAAATTAAACAAAAATAGTAGTTTTGTGAAGTAAACGAACAGACCATTTATCTGTTTTTTTTTTGATGAGGATCCAAACCAATTCGGCCAAATGCCAGCATTGAAAATTATCAACAAAAATATAAGAAAGTTGACAGTAGATCTGTTTATTTTTAGTACTCAGGGAAAAATTTCAAAATTTGTTTTCTGTCAAATTTACATTTTGTCGCTTACAAGAAATTGGCGTCTAGCGTTCGATATGTGGAAAGATTTAGACCACACCTCCATCAGTAACAACAGATAGCGTTAAAAGAACCTTTGAAAAGTTGAACAGGATTAAAATTGAAGGTTCATGGGCAGGACAAGACTTAGCGCACTTGCTATGATATCTGTTCACTGGGATATTTACGTGGAAGCGGGCAAGTATTGGTTCCGGGTAAAAAATTGAGCTTTAAATCAAAACTAACACAACGATAATCGAGAAGTCCAAAAAAGTGGGTTTCGTCATGCCGTCCGTCGGTCTGTGCGTCCACTGTAATTTGAGCTAGAGTCTAAACGGGTGGACCGATTTGCTTAAAATTTTGTACAGAGCATTTTTATGTGATTTCCTAGGGGGGAAATTCGAATTTTTTGTTTTAGCTCATCTATAAGGGGTAGCTTTCATACAATTAGTTTGTTTTTTTTCAGTGCGTCCACTGTAATTTGAGCTAGAGTCTAAACGGGTGTAATTTGAGCTAGAGTCTAAACGGGTGGACGACCGATTTGCTTAAAATTTTGTACAGAGCATTTTTATGTAATTTCCTAGGGGGGAAATTCGAATTTTTTGTTTTAGCTCATCTATAAGGAGTAGCTTTCATGCAATTAGTTTGTTTTTTTAAATTTTCTCAAAAATGGCTTTAACGATTTTGATCAAATTTCTTACCTGAAAGAAAACTGGGTTTCAGGTTTTTCTCAAAAAATTCAAATTACGGAATTAGGTATTCCACGTTTTTTTCAGAAAATGGTCTTATTTTTGGGCTATTCGCGTATATCTTTGCCATGGTTAAACTGATTTTGTTATAATCTGATGCTTCTCAATAATGCATTTAAAAATTTTTAAAAATATCTTTTATAAACAAAGAAAACAATGAACCAAAACATCAATTTGTTAGTGCTTTTGAGTCTTAAAAAAAATGTTATCTTTTAATAAAAATATACAATATACATACATCATGTATCTTCAATGTTGGGTTACACACAGTATTTAACCTCAAGAGCATGTTCGTGCAATCAAGTCGTGCATATTTTTTCAATGAGCGATAAATCCTAGAAGAATATCTCTTGTCATGAAAAAATTCCTCTTATATTAGCCCTCTTTATTCGGCACAAAATTGTAGGACCCCTCCATTCATGTCGATTTACAACACGAACACATGATAAGTTGAGAGTTGTAAGACCCTGTAGGCAGGGCTGTCGAGAGGCATCCCGTGTCCAGGACGGAAGAATAAAAATATATACTCGAAAGATTCCCCATTTACCCCCAACCCCTCGCGATGGCGCTGTCTGTAGGCCCTGGTTCTCCACTAGCTGTCTTTCCGTTTCCACCGATCAATGCAATCATTTTTAACATACATATTATGTTTCTATTGCAAATGTATAGCTATAATGTACTGACATATTTTTCTTTGCATAAAGCTATGGTTTACCATAAACTATAACCCAATTAAAAGAAAACCTTTCACGTTCAAAATAAATCTATAAAAAAACTAAAAAAAAGAAAAAAACACACACCACTTGCCATGTACATAGCATCTCTTCAAAGTGAGCCTCCCCATCAAGTAACTCTTATCAGTCTTTACAAATTCACTGATGCCCAAAACGTCATTCACTTACCAGCTTACCATAAAAAAAACCCAAAGTCGACCACATCAGTTACCAAAGAAAAAAAAATCTGCAAAAGAACCTAGCATGAATGCTTCACTACCCCGCCCAGGCATTCAATTTATATACATGCATACGTATACCTATATGTATAACCCCGCAGCAGCTGATTTATATACCTTGTGTATACCTTGACTGGCAATTTAAACCTTCTCGTTTACAATCTCAATCCAACCAACCATACGATAGATATGCGCGGTAAAACCACCATCATTCTCCACCGAAAATCTACTCATATCTACGATTTGGCAGAGTTTCAGGACAGCCAAAGGATGATGATGCACACATTGGTACGTATAGCGAAGCGCAGCAGGCATCCGGGTCCAGAAGCACAAGTAGCTCCAGCTCCAGCTTCGGCAACAGCGCACCATTGCCAATGCTTTTGATTAACCCATCCAAACCATTTCGACGCTCCTATCTGCATAACAAACATTGCAGTCATCAAAAATGCTCAAAAAAACTTGCAGGATATAGAGAAACCTCTCCATCAGCCCGCGCCGTGTCGGCCGGCCTTAACCCGCCACGCCACCGCGCCGTTTCTATTCCTTCCTTTTCTTTATTTCTGCCATTGTTTCGGGAAATAATAAAACAAAAAAAAAAATAGAAATAGAAATCCGATTGCATTCATTCGCGCGATACAAAAGATGGCATATAAATCGTTTGCCATCACACGTAACGTAACTATATGATGGAAGGAGGAGGGTCCCAGCCAGGACAGGCGGTGGACGTGAAAACGAATAACGCGCGTTCTTCTATTGTTTGCCGGATTTTTAATCCGGTAAGCTGCACCTGCACCTGCAACAGTAGACCTACACATGCAGGCAGCAGGGACCTCTATTTCCCCATAAGAGACAAACGGTGACGTTTTTCTCGTCCACAGGTAGGTCTAGGTAGATGGATCACAGGAAGTGCAGAAATGGGGGGAGCTGAACCATGGGAAGCCGAGGCAAACTGTTGGAACTCGAAATGATGGTGGCGGCAATAGGGTAGAAGAATTGGCTATATATATCTACTGCTACTACCTGTTCTAGATGTGTAGCATTTTTCAAATTTATGATTTTCCTCCACTCTATAACCTTTCTCGACGGCTACCTATAGGTACGAACCTATACATATGCAGATTCACGGTGCACTATGTTCAGTCCAGTCTGAACATAACAGCGTTCCTTTGGAGCCACCACTTCTGGCGGCGGGAAAGAGTGTGACGAAATTGGAAAGTACAGATTGCAATGTATTTATCTCGCAGTCATAACAGCAAAACGTTGGCGTTGCTGGAATGCGTACGAGCTGCAATGTCCGTGTACATATAATTTTGAAGCTGTCGTTGTACCTCCGCAGAATGTGACATACGGTAACAAAGAACAATCAGAATCAGTTGCTTTCCCCCTTGTCCCTGTGCAACACCTACATCTACCTACATGTAGGAACCTGATATGCATTAGAAAAGGAATTAAGCCAAATCTCATTTTTGCCCACCGCCAGCGCGCAGCATGGCATCTAAATCAAACAGTTCGATTGTAGTCAGAAAATACCGGAATATTGCTGTTTGTATGGAAAGGACTCTACTTTAACAAACTCGTACGTACCTACAATAGAAACCATAGGTAACCGTGTTAAACTTCCATACTGTACACACAAAAACTTACGTAGGACTACTAGGAACATGCCTAGCACTATCGAATAACTCTTTTTCTGCATTGCCTGCTTCTCTATTACATTTACAGTCGTTGGCTATTCAGGTGTAAAAAATCCAACTGCATCTGTGTACGGGAAGTTTTGATTTTACACCATGTTTAAGCTTCGGGCTATGGGCTGGCGTGTTGATACTTGGTATAGGGACAGTAATGGTGATGGTGAGGGGTGTGTTAATTCGGGTACACATGAATTGCGTCCTGTTTGGGAGCTTATTCTACTTCAACTCTTATGTATAGCTGCTCTGCATGTGACGCGACGGTTAAAGGATTGTTAGATGATGTAAAAATCAACAATATTGTTGGTGATGCGTGTACAACATGTGTTATAGGTATAAGGATTATGGACTGGAACTCAAGGAAATACAACAGTGGGCGATCATATATTATATTCAATTTACGTTTATTTCCTATAAAATACTTGAATGCAAAATTTGATCAAAATGCAGACGTTAAGGTGCTTTAAATTGTTGGTTTCATTAAAGTCCTTGATGATCTACAGCGTGACTGATTGTGAAATAATTGACTGGCCAAATCGCAGTTTTGTTCAGTAGCACAATAATCTCCCCTATTACACAAATCGGCAAATGAGCTAGAGAATCAGTTGGACTCGTAAATTTGCTATTAGTGAAACCGCCAATGGAAAATTCAACGAATGTCGGTAACTTGATCTGCACAACCGACATATTGTTTCAGTTACACATAAATAAAATGGATAATACAGGGTTTTTCAACAGGGACGCTACAAAAGTAGAGCAACAGGGACAGCAAACGACGCCATATTTCTTGCCGCTCATTTGACATTTTTCTTCAGTAAGGTCATTACATGATGGAAAGATATACGAGCCAACAACGAGTCGAAATTATTAAAATTTACTACACAGTACAAAATGTTCCCGTGCCAGTGAGACATAGAAGTGCCCGTAGTGTCGAGAATATTGCTGCCGCTAAGGCTTCAGTTGCAGAAAGCCCAAATGTGTCTCTCACACGTCGTTCTCAAGCGTTGGGCATCTCTGTGACTTCGTGTGGCTAATTTTGAGAAAAGATCTTGGCCTACATCCTTACAAGATTAAATTGACGCAAGAACTGAAGCCGCTTGACCACCAGAAGCGTCGTATGTTCGTGAATTGGGCTGAGCACCAACTTGAAAATGATTCGGATTTTCATCGAAAAATCATCTTCAGCGATGAGGCTCATTTCTGGCTGAATGGCTTCTTCAATAAACAAAATATGCGGTATTGGTCAGGCAGCAATCTACACGCACTCCATGAGTCATCATTGCATCCCGAGCAAAATTACGGTTTGGTGTGGTTTATGGGCCGGCGGCGTCATTGGGCCGTACTTCTTCCGTGATGATCAAGACCGGCACGTTACTGTGAATGGGGATCGCTACCGTTCAATGATAACCGAATATTTTTGGCCCCAATTGGATGATATGGACTTGGAGGACATGTGGTTCTAACAGGACGGCGGCGCCACAAGCCACACAGGGAATGTCAAAATCAATTTATTTGATTTGATTTGACGCCGTTAGACTATTTCCAGTGGGGCTACGTCAAGTCTATGGTCTATGCCAACAAGCCAGCGACGATTGATGAACTTCGTACGAATATCGAACGTGAAATTGCAGCAGTATCGGCCGATTTATGCTTGAAAACCGTCGAAAATTGGGTTCAGCGTCTGGTCTTCTGCAAGCGTGCCCGTGGTGGCCATGCAAAAGAAATCGAGTTCCATACATAATGGCATCGAACGCACTTGATGAAGGAACGGAATTGATGAAGGAGTTTAGGAAAATACGTTTCATTTTTTCTTACAGCTAGGTTCTACATATCAAGGTTTTTATAATACAAATTCTATATACTACTGAAATACATCAGCCAAGTAGAAGACTTAGCACTATTTAATTGGACTTGTTGAATTATTGATTCAAAATAGCTTTTAACGGCCTTTAGTCCATAAAAATTGGCGTTTCGTCCCGGCGATCTCACTTGGACTCATCAGTTGACTAGTGTGTGCCTTGTCAATACGCAATTTTTATTAAGTTCAGTTCAACTTACATGAACTTTTTGATTCTACATTTTGGTTCTACATTTCACTTTCGCTCGAAATGAAATTGAAGTCAAACTAATTTCAATTGATATCAATTTCATTTCGAGTGAAAGTGAAATGTAGAACCTGGCTGTTTAACTCCATCCGGTTTTTCCTGCAATGATGTAATAGCCATTCTCGTTCATATTTAAATTGTTTAAATTTCAACAAATGTCAGCGCCGATAACAAAGTTCGGAATATGGTAATGAAGTTCAAGATTAGATAATACATTTCATTTGGCACATTCAATAATTTATAAATTTAAAAATAATTATAAAAGATACCAAGCTAGTTGAAAAAGCTTAAAAAGCATCCCATAATATTAGACGATATTTATGCAAGGACCCTCATAATAATTCACATGTAACATTAGGTGAAAATACAATTTCAGAAATCAAGAAACAATCCTTTTAAGCGAAAAACTGAAAACAGAAACCGCGTAAAACTACTTGAAAAAAAAAATAAATGAAAATGATAGCAGACTTTTTTTTCTAATTTCTAATTTTGGGAAAAAATCTCCATAGAAATGCACATTTCAAAACATTATATATCGAAACTACAATTAAAAAGCTTTTTATTGAAAAAGGCCACGTTCAGGATTCACTAGAATAGTCTATCTTAAATACTCGAGTATCCATGTATATTTCTGAACGACCAAAACTTGAAAGGTTAAATTAGCTGCTCGAATCAGTTTTGTAATCAGTTGTTCTTGACGTTTCTCGTAGGATAGATGATTATCCCAGATTTTTTAGGACAGCTTGAGATTTCTTTTTTGGCAACAGCTGTTTTATAATCAGATGTATTTATACAAGGGATTGCAACAACACAGAGCTATCCATATCGCTTTGGATACAAATCTGAAAGCGGCCAAAGACAAAAAATTGTTTATTTTAAAAACAGTATCGTCTGTCTTATGTTACCAAAAGCAAGCTAAGGACAATGATAATCTCTACATCGCACTTCCATATAATATTGCAGTGAAAAATTTTTGTGTTCCCAAATTTGAATACTGTGGTCAATACATCCCTAAAGCATGATACCAGGCCGGCAGGTTTGTTTTGGTGGTGATAGTGATGTTGTAATTACAACAACTATCACCATACCTACAGCGGGTGATTTGCATATAAGGTTTGACAAAAAGCTAGAGCGTGTAGATTGGGCCGAAACAAGAAAAAAATCGCATGGAGAGGGTCGGGGAGATATACACCCCCATTGTTTAGACAGGGAGGGTCATTTTCTAAAAAAAATTGACTTAAAAAGAAAAAAACAATATTTAAAAACAACAGTTACACATACAATGACATTATACACCTTTGTGTAAAGCCAAAAATCTCTTCTTTTGTTGTGTTTTTAAATAAAGTTGTTTTAGAGAATATTTTTAGAAAAATTAGTTTTCAAACTCAAAATTTCGAAAAAAAAAATTAAAACATTTTGTTCAAACTAATTTTGTTCAGAATTTTACGTAACTATGTAGTAAAGGGTTTTCCAATAAGAGGTATTATTTTGAATAGCCCGCTATTTCGGTAGCTGTCACTTTTGAAGCTGTCATTTTTTGACATTTGACAAGTAGAAACTACGCCATTAATAAAAATGGAACGATACACGCTTCAACAACGCATTGAAATTATTGAAATTCACTACAAAAATGGTGAAAATTTGGCAGAGACGGTTCGTAAAACTACAACATTTTTGGGTCGTCGTGAAGCACCTTGCCGGACCGCAATACAGAAATTGGTGGACGAATTCGAGCTGTTGGGACAAGTTAGTGATGTGAAGAATAAAACCCGTGCACGTCGCTCAAGAACAACTGAGAAAACCCAGGTTTGTCCATTCCTCGTCGTTCTTTGGAATTAGGCATTCCACAAACGTCATTACACCGTATTTTGCATAAAGACTTGGGTCTTAAGGCTTATAAAGTTCAGTTAACACAAGAACTCAAGCCGGCTGATCATCAACAACGTCGTGTCTTTGCTGATTGGGTCCTTGAAATGCATGAAAATGATCCAGAATTTCATCGAAAATTCATCTTGACTGATGAGGCCCATTTCCACCTTGGAGGCTACGTCAACAAGCAAAACTGTCGCATATTGAGCTCGGAAAACCCAAGAGTTATTGTTGAAAAGCCTCTCCATCCTCAACGCGTGACTGTTTGGTGCGGTTTATGGTCCGGCGGGGTCATTGGACCTTACTTTTTCGAAAATGAGGCTGGAGCAACAGTTACGGTCAATGGATTGCGCTATCGAGAGATGATTAATGATTGATGATGATGATTATTGATCTGGACAACGTTTACTTTCAACAAGACGGCGCTATCGATCTTTTACGGGAAAAGTTTCCGGACCGTGTTATCTCTCGAAGAGGTTATCACAATTGGCCACCGAGATCTTGTGATTTAACACCTTGCGACTTCTTCCTTTGGGGCCACGTGAAAGATAAGGTCTACGCCAACAGCCCAGCGTCGATTCAAGACCTAAAAGATGGAATTCGTGAGGCTATCGAGGACATAGGGCAGCCACTTTGCGATTTGGTTATGGAAAATTTCATGAAAAGGATATGGTCCTGTGAGCGTGGTCGTGGCGGCCATTTGGCTGATGTTGTGTTCCATTATTAACGGCATACCTCTTTATAATGAAATAAACATCCGATCATTTATCTCAAAAAATGCCATTTTTCTTTGAATATCAAAATAACACCTCTTATTGGCAAACCCTTTATGTTTTAATATTCAATGTTCATGTTAATTTTAAGTCAAACTCCAAAAACCGGATGCTAAAATCTCTTCTAGTTCTTTAGAAAATTGAAAGTAATAGAAATAAAATTGCCTCAATTTGACTCCAATCCGTTGCTTAAGTTGCTCTAAAGATCCTATTATTATTTTCAATTTCCTCAAAAAGTTTTCTGTTTTTCTGTTTTTGATTAAAAAAAAAAATAAACGCATTGAATTTTGAAAATAAAATTAGTATTTAATTGCGTAAGATTTTGAAAAAAATTAGTTTGAAATTTTTTTTTTCAAAATTTTAAGTTTGAAAATTTATTTTTCAAAAACTATTCTTTAAAATAATTTTATTTAAAAATATTATAAAAGAAAAGATTTCTGGCTGTACAAAAAGGTGTATCATGTCATTGTATGTGTAACTGTTGTTTTTAATATTTGTTTTGTGTTTTAACTTTTTTTGTTTAGAAAATTGCCCCTCCTGGCTAAAGGGGGTGGAATAGACCTCCCCTCCTATACGATTTTTACTATCTCAACACAACATACACGTTCTAGCTTTTTGTCACACCATATGCGAATCACCCTGTATAAGCAGGATTTTCAATTTTTTTTTTTTGGTTTTCGCCACACTAACATTCTACCACTAAAATTTACTCCCAACGCACCCAAAATGCATCCTTATGGAAAACAAGGCAAAAACTCGTTAATTAAGATTAAGACGGTCTTTGCATATTTCAGATCAACTACTATTCTACGGGCTTAAACCGTATTTTCGCCAGTGAATTTCATCCAGTGACTTGTTCGAAATAACAAATGAACAAATTTTCAAAACTACCAAAATTTCTGAGTCAAATACGCAAATCACTCAATTTTGGACCATGTTCCTTGTGTTTGTAAGGGAGTGCATGAAATCATGTTTTCTTAACAGTAAAAACACAAAGCCAATTCGTTTCTTATCAAAAAAGGCTTATAATATATTTTAAACAAATCAATTTGGACGGATACAATAATAAATACATAATTTAAAACAAACACATACATACATAAATGTCAAATTTAAACACAAACACGAAATATAGAAAAAAGACATAATAATCAACAATAAAATTCCAAAAAAAAAATCATTTCACATAGTTATGAGTCCGATTTTAAGGCCTTTATGGAGCATAGAATGCAAGCTTTTCCAGTTGTTTGTTTTCGGATCGTATTCCTTAACGTGATTGCAAAGCATCCAAATACTATTCTGATCTTCACAAACAATCAATTTATCATTCAAAGCCACACACTCAACAGAAGATCGTCTGGTTTCGCACTGTGCAACAAATGTCCAGCAATTTGTCTTAGCATCATATCGCTCAATGGCAAATGTATCGACTCCATTGTAGCATCCCCCGACAGCATACAAATGTCCATCGACTCCAGCAATACCAAAGTCACTTGATTTTTCAACATTAAATGATTTCTGATTCCATTTCCCTGTGATGGGATTGAAACAATCCATCGATCGGCAGTTATTGCCAACAGCATAGATGAGTCCATTAACAACCGCCACTTTGATGCTTGTCAATGGTGAGGTGAGCGGAGGAAGATCTTGCCAGGCGTTGGTGGAGAAATTTAACATCTCCACTGAATCCAACCATTTTCCATCCTTACAACCACCAATCACGTATAAATGCCCATTTAGTTCGGCCATTCCAGCGGAACTGCGTGCAAAGTTCATCGGAGGCAGGGAACTGAAAACCTTTGTGCGAAGGTCAAAGCATTCGACATTTCTGCTAGCTTCCTCCAGAATTTCCCCTCCTGCTATTATCAGCTTTTCTTTGATCTTAATTACTGACTTCTTAAGGGCGGTAGATTGTTTCGACATAGCTGCCGGAATGTCCCCGTTGAAGACCCAAATCGGCCACTCAGACTCAGGCTCCAAAGTCCGATAGGTCAAATCTTCCTCTATAAAACTGAGTTTCACATGTTTCTGACTTGGACAGACTCTTGGACGAGTTTCCGGTGATATGTGCCATTGCAGCCAGCTGCAGATTAATTCGTAGCACTCAATAGTTTTACACACTAAATGTCTGTTGTCGATGATGAACTTTGGGTCCAATGAATCAAATCGAAGATTTGACAAAAGTTCAAAGAGATACTGCTCCCGTTCTTCACGGTCGAAGTCGATCCATGACACGAGACTTATGAAAACCTTTTCGGTAGAAATATCAGCTCCAAATATAAACTTTTTCAATTGCTCTTTGTTTAGCTGGAAGAATTCATCCTCATTGCAGACTTCATCGAAATTGGTATAAGCGAATATGGCGGCTTCCCTGTGCAGTTCGGTGTAGCCTTCTTCTTCTGCCAACGATAACACACTCAGACAGTTGCTCGCATCTAACTGATCACCCAAAAACTCCCAGCAGGCTGCTATCAATGATTGCATTTGGAAGAGCTCAGCTGCTCGCAAGACTCTTCGAACCGTTGCACTATGAAGCTCTATTGATGCTGTGTAAATAAAGCCAAGTATCGATTCCAAGACAATGCCGTCGATGTCTGTCAGTCGGATCTCTTCAAATCTGGCTTTCTTATATTTTCTCTTTCGGCTTTTTTGAAGCAATGAGAAGAAATAAGAGCTGGATGCTGAGAGAATAATCTTGTGAGCCTTGAATCGAGTTTGATCGTTTTCGGCTATCAAAACCACATCGTCAAATTGTCTGTTGTCATAGTAAGTCTGTAGTTTTGCCCAAATATTATGGGCATGGTCGGAGCATTTGAAAATCTTGCTTTCGGGAGTTTCGTCTGCTTGAATTTTCATCTTCGTGTCGGCGGCGGCGTCGCGGTCGTCGTTCTAAAAAGAAAAACACTATGAATTCTGTGAGTGATTGGATTGCATAAATATATTTATTTTTTATACATACCTAATTCAATATAATTTTAATTAAGATGTTATTTAGTTTTTTTTTTAAGTTGTTAAAAATAGATATTATGTGAAGAAGCTGAATTGTTCACTTTTTATTTGTCAACGTTACCGGTAAAACAGAAACAGATGAAAACAGATAAGATAAGCTTTTGACCTTGCTCCGAAATGACAAAGCTTGCATTGACATTACATAATAAACCGGTTCAAGCGATCTTAAAGGTGAAGCCAGATGTTTAACAATTACTTTCAACGCGTTCGATATTCTAGTGAAAGTCAACTAAGGTCATATGAATACACCTATTAACCTATATAATTATTAAAATGCAAAGACGCCTTTGCTTACGTATTTTTATGATAGGTAGAGGTAGTGTAAATGAGAGTATAAAAGAAGAAAGAGATAAACAAAAGATGAGAATTTTTTTTTTTAAAAACATTAATTCATAAGAAATGGGACACATGTAGGTAGTGTTAATAATTTTTATATTTTTGGTTTTTAAATTAAACGAAGAAGTGGTACATATGAGGCATATGTTGGTGGTAAAAATCTGAGAAATTTGTTTAAATAAGCCAATAGTCAATTCTAAGATTACCAAAATATCCAACAGGAGACATTTTAAAATTATTTTGACGTGACTTCGAGTCCAAATTATAACTATAAATGGTTAACCAGCTTTTGGTTGTATCAAAAATCAAAGCATATCGAAATAAGGATTGGAAAATTATATGCACTAGCGAGCGCGTTGTCGCGTTGCTTCACAAAGCTTTTTATTTTTGTTTTTTTCATTTTTTCAATTCTATAATATACCCCTTAACTATTGCTAAGGTGTTTAATTTGATACTTTGCAACCTCTAAGAGAATTTCTAGGAGATAAAGGAGCTCCGGGATATTCCACAAAAAAAGATTGTTTTCTGAAAGTTCAGTAATTGGTCAAAAAAAGTCAACTAGTTTCAGAAATTGGTCAGCATTAGAACATTTTGAATCAATGGTTAAAGGTTTTTCAAGGTTATCAGCGATTTTAAGCGGTGCAGTGCATTAAGACCCACGGGCCGTAATTCTCAAAATAAAAGGAAACGACACCCGCGGGCTTTTTTTCTTTATTAAAATTATAATAAGACCCATCACAAAAAAGCATTAAGACCAACTGGAGTTATTGCCTTTTTTTTTAATTGGCATTAAGGACCCATAATTATAATTTGCGGAAACTTCGACTAAGACAATTCGACTAATGCAATTCAACTAAACAACAATTCGACAAAAATAAATTAAAACTTAAAATCTTAAAATATATATGTAAAACATAGTCGTTTTAGTTACAACACTTATAACTCAAGAACGGCTGGACCGATTTTAATTATTTTTGATTTGTTGGATTTGTCAATTGAAAATTTCGAAGGTCTTATTGCACTGCACCATTTTTAGCACCTCATTAGTATTCGTAGAAAAGTATGCCATCTAAGGTAAGGTCAGTAGTTGGTCCGGAACAGTCAACTAAAGGGTGTTTTTTTTAGGCGCGTGGTTTCCAATATGGCAATAATTTTTTTCAAAATTGGTCTTTGTGACAGCTGTCACTTGATTTATGCTCAGTTTGGTTTGCCATTCCATAATTAATAGACTTACTCCTGAACAACGTTTGCAAATCGTGCAAATTTATTACCAAAATAATGGTTCGGTTCGCGCGATGCATCGCGCGCTGCGTCCAATATTCGGTCGACATAATCGCCCAGAAGAGTCGGTCATTCGAGCAACCATGGATCGGTTTCACACCACGTTTACTCTAGTGGATAATGCGCATCCTCAGAGACACCGTACAGTGCATACCGAAGACGCTATTGCTGCTGTGGAGCAGACTATCGAAGAAGACCCGAATGAGTCCATCCGCCATCGCGCGCAACAATTGGAGCTCTCCAAAATTGGGCCTCTCGGCTGGAATTTATTCGAGCTAGCTGCGGCGGCCACCGTAATCATACCGTAAACAATGGCAAACCATTCTTGAAAGCCACACGTCTTAAAAAAACACCATTTACTTTCAGAAATTGGTCAGCCATAGGTTTTTTTTGCCGAATTGTTATCCAGGTCGCATAGATCGTGACTTTAAAAATCGTCGAAAATTCACTTATTTCTTAACTTCAACTAAACCTATAAGGAAGAATAATTTAGAAAATATTAATTTGGTGTACAAAATCCGAGGATGTTCCTATATTTTGGTCGCACACTTTACACCGATGACATTTGTTTGACTGCTGTAATCAGCTCCATATAAACAACTAAAATGCTTATGTGTTCTGTCCTGTCTGATCCAACTATGCAAGTCTGTAATTCAAAATAAGACACACGTAGGTTCTCTAGACTGAGAGCTCATAACCTCTATCGTCATGCTGTGTCGCAACATTGTCAATCTCATAAGTACCAACCAGTATGTTGACATAAGCTCATGATTAAATGCTTCATCAGCATACACACAAGCCGTGGTGGCGGGCGGTGCCATGACATCATCATAATCACTATCATCATCGTCTTCATCATCATAACATCAAATTCATTGTCCTGTCTCGTAGTTAAAGGTGATCAATGACATCATGCAATATCCTCTCTGCCGACTGCCAATATGGAATGCAATTCAAATTTTGGCTTTTTTTTATATTTTTCTACTATAAGGAGGAAATTCTAATCCCTTCTGTAGGTATATATACATATCTATCCATTCCATAACCTTACCGTTATATTGTGTATGATGATGTAGTGTGTTGTATAAAGGTGACAGTTGATGTGTGACACAAGATAAAATCCCACTATTCGACTGGAAGCTGGAAATACCTATCATTTTGTAGAAAACTTCATGTTCCGGTATTTTGTGCTATATGCAATCTCTGACAGGCAAAACCTCATTTTCTGCTCTTGCTCTTGCTCTTCTATGGATGTGATTCAGCTGTGACTGTGAATGAACGTACGATTGGAAATGATTGTAACCGGGTGCAGCGCTGCGGGAAGCGACATGGAACCGCAACAAAAATGTCAAAAAATGTCAGTCACATATCCTATGCTGCTGAAATGGGAGTGATGGAGGGGAAGGATTGGATTCCGAATCTGTGGGGGTGTAAGGATTTTCAGAATTTTTTATCTCTTTTCATAGTTTAAATTGAAATGATGTTTCTTGCTTTCTCAGTATAATTTTCAGTCCCGGATTTACACATATACATATAGTATGCAACTGTTTTGGGCCACCAAAACAACATTCTAATTGTGAGAATGCCTCCCTGCTCTGGCATCCACGATGGTCTCTCAACCGAAGGTTCGGTCTTCCTTGTCACCTCTAACCTATGATCCGGGCTAGGGTTCGAAGACTCTCTTGGGTGAAGCATTGTGGTTTATTTACTTGGTGGGGGCTAGCCAATATATTTAGTTGGCGGGTTTTTGCTTTTTGAACTTTTTAACTTCATCCACATTTTTTTACAGCTCATAGAGGTTGTATATTTTCCGCTATTCCCCCTCCTTGTAGATAGAACCAAAAATCTGTCGAAGAATTTTTTGTTCATAATATTTCAGTATAAGCTCTCCCCTTCTGCTTATCGTTCTATACTTGGCGCCGTAAAGCAGGTCCCGGTTTTGTGGAGCGTCCACTTCGTTTTACACGAAAGGAGTTTTAACCTAGGTTTCCTACGGTAATTTTTCTACCACTGTCATTGGTAGCGTTTACTCTTTAGGGTAGATGAAGTTCTTAACTAAAGGGTGTTTTTTTAGACGTGTGGTTTTCAAGAAGAAATAAAACGCATATAATTTAATGTTATGGCCAAGAATTTAGTTTTATTATAAAGATAAGGGGCCATTATGTTTTAAAAATGATTTCGGGCAAATGGCCGCGCGCCGTGGCTGGCTCGAATAAATTCCAGCCGAGAGGACCGATTTTCGACCACTTTTTGCAGCAATTGGGGCCGTATGTCAGCAATAATGCGCCGAATATTCTCTTCCAAGGCGTCAATCGTCACAAAAAATAGTCCATGGGTGTTAAATTGCACGATCTTGGAGGTCAAGCCACAGGCCCACGACGCGAGATAGTTTCCTTCAAAAAGTCATTATTCATGGATGAGCCCAGCTCCAATTGTTGCGCGCAATGGCGGGTGGACTTATTCGGGTCTTCTTCGATACTCTGCTCCACAGCAGCAATAGCGTCTTCGATGCCCACTGTACGCCGTCTCTGAGGATGCGCATTATCCACTAGAGTAAACGTGGTGCGAAACCGATCCATGGTTGCTCGAATTAACGACTCTTCTGGGCGATTATGTCGACCGAATATTGGACGCAGCGCGCGATGCGTCACGCGAACCGAACCATTATTTTGGTAATAAATTTGCACAATTTGCAAACGTTGTTCAGAAGTAAGTCTATCCATTATGAAATGGTAAACCAAAGTGAGCATAAAGTAAGAGCATCAAGTGACAGCTGTTAAAAAGACCAACTCTGAAAAAAGTATTGTCAGATTGAAAACCAAACGTCTAAAAAAAACACCCTGTATTTACTTGCACAAACAATCCGTTGCATGCGTTGCGTTGACGTATACAACTGACATCTCCATTAAATGCACAGGCAATGGGTACGTTCAGAAGACGTAGGGACTTGAAGGCAAGGCAAGTTTCTCGTCTCTGATTGGCCAGCTGTCGCAAAAATTGCCTTCCAATTAAGGCAACTTTTATTGGAAAGTGACTGGAAAGCTAGTCAAGAAATATCTCTCTTAATTTCAAGTCAAGTGCATTTATGTCAAAATATCAGATGATTATATTTTTCCATTAAACATCAAGCTGAACTTCATTGTTCAGTGACTTCTTTTTTCCACGTTTGCTTTATTGATTTGGGTGGAGGAGTTCTTTATAAAATGGATAGAAAAGATTTAATTACAAAATGCATCATTAGTAAGAAGTATTGAAAAATTATAAGTTACAATTCGTAATTGATTTATGTGAGGTGTTTCTCAGATAAAAATATTATTATTAAATATTAATACTATTTGCACTATCAACGGAAGGTAAAGGTTGGAAGTAAAGTTCTAATTTTGGCATTAATGACATCTCAAAAAATAACTAGTTTAGTTTGTAAAATTTGCGTTCAATGAATGCACTTGACTACATATGTAGTCCCTTGTGTCTGCTGAACATACCCAATGGCAATGAGACGCAACGGAAATATAGTTGAAATTTTCACTCTGGCAGATCCGTTAGTTAGTCAGTTATCGAAGGTAATTTGCAATTTTGTGTTTTTTAATTTTTTTTTGCGGTTTTGTGTTGGGGTTTGCCAACAATTTGTTCGTGGCAAACATAAAATGAAATATAAAGGTAGATATAGACATTTATTGGTGAATTTTTACTAATGAAACAAATTCCAATCCGTCAAAAAAAAAAGAATTCATTGGGCCAGCCTTATGCGTCTCATCCGTCCACGTCATCGGATCCGTTGCCGCAACGTATTCGACGGATTCCTATGGGTCAGAGCCTTATCAGCCCCATCCATCCACTTCAACGGAACCATTGCCGCAACGTAATCGACGGATTCTATGGGATGTCAAGTTAAATACAGATTTAAATTGAATAAAGGTGCTCAAAAAGCAAAAACCATTTAAGGCCACATATCATCAAAATGCGGCACCGATCATAATTGGCTTTCCATTGGCTCTATTGCCTGAAACTAGTTTTTCAATACGATTCGCGGCGGCGCGCGGTGACTTTGTGTGTGCGTCACCCTTCACTGGGTGGCTGGTTGACAGTTTTTGACATTCAAATTTTCTCAACTTTCAATGTAAGTGGGTGATTTAAAAGAGGAACAAAATAAAACTGTTATGACAGCAATGGTCCCGAAAAAAGAAACTACATTAGAATAAACGGAAGAAATACCCAACAAAAAAAAGCAAAGGAATAGAATTTCCCATTAAATTGTTTTTTTTTTTATTCGGTTTTAATTGGTTGGTCATTCATTTACAGTATGAAGGAGTTTTTGAATAACTTTTACAAACAAAACTTTCAAGTGCATCCTTATTTCTTTTTACTCTGTTTTTTTTTTTTTTTTTGTTAACCGCAAAAACTCAAAAGCTCTTAAATGTGGTATTGAATTTTGAAGAGCAGAATATGGTTTTTCTGTTTGGATAGCGCTGAATGGGAAAAAAGCTGAATCTGAAGCAGAGTGCCTTATGATGCCTGATTGTGAGTGTAGCAGTTTTTTGTTTATTTTTAATTCAATTTACCTGCGTATTATTGCCTACTTATATAAGTCTTAGCACTAAAGGATAACTCAATAACTTTATCACAATAATAATGAAAAAAAAGGATAAAACACACATTTTTTCCTTTATAATGTTACAGGTTATCTTATTTATACGAACGAACAGTTACCTGTGTTGTTTGTAGTATATTCTCGAGGCACTCACTTCATTTTGTTAAAGGATGATACCTTTTGCAAAAAGAGGTTTCCAAAATTCACGGTTTAATGAACCGCTAAATTAACCGGATTTGTCTGTGATTGGGAACCTAGTGATGCTACTGTGTGTGTAAAGAAAAGGAAATCAATTAATTTTGATAGAAATAAGCTTGGTTTACCTTTAATAAGTCTTAAGGAATGAAGTCGAAGTGGTGATTAGTTTCCTGTGGTCATCGGAATCAAAATGAAAGAGGTACTTTAATTAATACCCGGACTCACCAAGGATAGAATGTTTTGAGAGAATGAAAGTGTCTGCTGTTGAACTTTATCCTTTCTATTAATAAACCAATAAGCAGTAGTTAGCACTCAAACATTTGTAAAATTTGTAATAATTCTTGTTGTTAATAAAATATGTGTAATGGCCTGTGACAAGTAAGATAGCGAGCGGATATCTTTAACTCACTCAATTTGAATGTTTAAGAAACAGATAACTTCCTAACGCACTCATGCGCATACTTATTTATAAAGCCGTTTACAACATAAATCAGTGTTTGTTTCTCACACATGTAAGGGTGTTTGTTTTAGGTATAGATCTTTGAAATGGAATAAAACAAATATGATTTTTTTAAATTGACATGAAGTTTACTTTATTCGAAAAATAATTTTCTGGCATTATAATTTAAATATGATTTCTGGCATATGACCGTTCTGGCTGGCTTGGACCTAGTCTAATCTGGAGGTCCAATTTTCGATGACTTTTTCTAACATTTGTGACCGTATATCGGCAATAACGCGGCGAATGTTGTCCTACAAGTGGTCAATCGTTTTGGCTTATCGGCTGGAGTAGGCTAGCGACTTCACATATCCCCACGAGAAAATAGTCAAGCGGCGCTAAATCGCACGATCTTGGAGGTCAAATTCACGGGTCCGCAACGTAAAACTATATATGCGGTTACCAAACGTTTCCTTCAATAAATCAATTGTGGCACGAGCTGTGTGACATGTGGCGCCGCACAGTGGCCCGTTTAGGCAAAAGTGCTTGCGAAATTCATTTTTACTTGTTTTGAATTAAAAAATGTTTGGAGCTCTAGGAATCGAAAAAATAATTTCATTTGTATGAATGGTTTGACTTGTAGAGCGAGTTAAAGTTGATAAAATTTTATGGTTAGAAAAAACCAATTGTTTTTAATTTTTTTTTTAATTTTGAGTGTTAAAAATAGGAAAAATGTTTAAATAAAACTTTTTTTTGCTATTTTTACTTGATATATGTGTTAATTGCTATAATCAGAAATGAAAAAAAAAATGATAATTTTTTTTAAACTGCTAAATTTAATGTTTTTTTAAACACCCATTTTTGCACGCTTTTTCGTCTTTACACTGAGTAGAAAGAAAAGGTTCAAACATAATCAAGCTAAGCTCAAAGGATAGTAAATCCTTATATATTTCTTCATATAAAACCAAAAACTCAGCTGCATAAAGTTGCATAGAGCTGAGCTAGAGAGATTTGATTTAATGAAGTCAGTAATTTTTTTTGAGTTTTTTTTTTGTCAGGTATGAGTGTTGGTTTGAAATAAAATGGTTTTGTAATTTAGAAGAAAAAACCTACCTAAGTTTTTAAAACGGTTTATGGGCCGGCGGCATTATTGGGCCTATTTCTTCAAAGATGATGCGAATCGCAGCGTTACTGTCAATGGTGAACGCTACCGAGCGATGATAACAACCTTTTTTTTAGCCCGAAATGGAAGTTCTTGACTTGCATGATATGTGGTTTCAACAAGACGGTGCCACATGCCACACAGCACGCGAAACAATGGCGCAATTGCGAGGCGAGTTTGGTGAACAGTTAATTTCACGTTTCGGGCCGGTCAATTGGCCGCCTAGATCGTGCGATTTGACACCATTAGACCATTAGGGACAAGCCCGCTTCGATTGACGCACTGGAAGCCAACATCCATGCATTCATTCGTGAGATACCGGCCGATATGTGTGAAAGAGTATGCCAAAATTGGACTCAGCGGATGGGCTACCTGAGACGCAGCCGCGGTCAACATTTGCATGAAATTATCTTTAAACATTAAATTCCAAGGCTCAAACTATCGATTCAAATAAATATTTCATTCATTTTTTCGAATTTTTTGTGTTTTTTTGTTTTAAAAAAGTTCTAAACCTCTTAAAAAATCACCCATTATAACCAGGATCGAAATAATACTTAATGTTTTTAATAGCAGGGAAGTAGTAAATACAGTTAAATTTGGAGAGTACACCAAAAAATCGGCAGAGTTATTGAAACAAAAGTACCATGAAAATCACCTCACACCTACTCTTCATAAAATTTTGGTTCATAGTCAAAATATCATCGAATACCAATCACTACCATACTAAGCCCAGGAGTCTGACTTCAAGAAGTACAGATATCAAAATACGTGCAAAGTTTCAAGAATTCGACAGAATGAAGACCTATTTAACATGCTAGCAATCTCATCCGATCAACTTATTTCTTCTTTAAGGCATGTAAGAAACCAAAAAGATCTGAAAGCACAATACTCACCGAAAATTATAAGTTTATTACGCATTACCCCGGACTTAGATGATAGTTTCCAAGAAATTTAATGTTTGTCTGTAAATTTTTGTTCCTTTTATTTTGTTTTTCTACTTTTTGAATTCTTATCTATCAATAAAATACTTTATAAATTTACTCTCTTATAAAAAAAAATAAAAAAAAATAAAAAATCAATTAATAAAAAAAAAAACAAAAACTGATTTTCTTCCTCACTGTTTCTCTCAAATTGGTTTGTTTTCTTCTTTCCCCACTGTTTCACTTAAATTACACTCAAATTACTTCATAAATTGACTTTCGACCTTTTTAAAAATAAATACCATTTATGTTAACCACCTTAACAAAAACTTCTTATTTCAGCAGCAGATTCTGAAATACCCTGTAAATATTTTTTCTTAAAATTCACAAGCTTTAAAGCTTTAGAAATTTCCTTCAAAACCAAAAAAAAAAATGTTGTCGATATCTTAATTCGTTTAAGAGATATGATTTTTGCAACCAAAAAAGTCAATACGGGCCACTGTTCGCCGTCTTGTTGAAACCACAGCTCCTGCACATTATGGTTGTTCAATTGATTAACGAAAAAGTCAGCAATCATGGCTCTATAGCGGTCACCATTGACTGTAACGTTCTGGCCAGCATCGTTTTTAAAGAAGTACGGACCAATTATTCCACCGAACCATTAAACACACCAAACAGTCAGTTTTTGTGGATGTACGGACGACGACGGTATTGACGTATCCATTCAACCAAAAGTGAGGTTCATCGCTAAACAAAATTCGCTTATGAAAATTGTGATCAACGGCAATCTTGTTTTGGGCCCATTTGGGGATAATTTGGAAGCGTTGTTCAGGCGTAAGTCTATTCATGTTGAAATGCCAAACCAAACTAAAAATAAATCACTTGACAGCTGACAAAATGGCCGCCAGTTAAAATATAGTGTCGCCAACTTAAAGTTCTATACCTTTAAAAAAAACACAATTAATTAGTTGCTTTTTATAATTTGATGAAGTGCTACCGGCCGTGCTTTAAGTTTTTAAACGGAAAAGTTCTCTTTTCGTATGTCAGTTAATACGTGTGTTAAGGAGTGGATAGTATTTTTTTTTATTAATACGATTGTGAGTGTTTGATTACTTCAATGACAATGGAAAACAAAAAATAAAACAATGTTTTACTATTATTATTAAAAATAAGATTTTAGAACTTTAAATTACCTAAAGGTTTCACTGTCTATACAAAAAGTTAAATGTACGACTGGTCGCACGTACTTGCTCTTATGTATGATCCCACTGTGGCCTTAAAGTACGAGTGTAAACAAATCCATGATATTTTGAAAGAAATATATTTTGTATGGAGCCCATTTCTATACACAACCTATACCAAAAACATAGTTTAATATAAAAAAAATAATAATATGTGAGTTGAGTACACAAAAATATAATATACAGGGTGATTCACATATGGTGTGACCAAAAGACAAGAACAAATCGGTAACAATCACAATGCCATGATGTAGAGCCAGAAATATTTAATTTTATTTTGTTTTAAAAAAAGTTGTTTTAGGAAAAAAGAATTTGTTCAAACTATTTTTTTATAAAATTTTGGGTTATTAAGGGTCTGTGAAACATAAAAGGTGTTCATAACTGAATAATAAGTTCCAAGTTGCTTATGTATAACTTTAATCAGACATTGTGAAACAAGCCCTAAGTAATATTTTTGTTTTTAATATTCAATGCTTTTGTTTATTTTTAGTCAAACGCCGAAAACCGGATGCTAAAATCTCTTCTAGTTCTTTAGAAAATTGAAAATAACCGAAATAAAATTCCCTTAATTTGACTCCAATCCGTTGCTTAAGTTGCTCTTAAAATCCTATATCCACTACGTAGCTAGTAAAGTAGATTTAGTTATTTTGAATTTTCTCAAAAAGTAAAAAACATAAGCATCCAGTTTTTAATTTTTGAAATAACTAAGAGCATTGTATTTTGAAAACAAAATCAGTAGATAATTAAGTAAAATTAAAAAAAAATTTTGTTTGAAATTTAAAAAAATTTTTTTTTATTTTGGTTTGAAAATTAATTTTTCAAAAACTATTGATAAACTCTGAAACAAATTTATTTAAGAACATAATCAAATAAGAGATTTCTGGCTATAGAAAAAGGTATATCATGGCATTGTAAGTATAACCGTTATTTTTAAATAATTTTATTTCTCTTGTAAGTCATATTTTTAGAAAATTGTCCCTTCTAGCTAAACGGGGGGGGGGGGGACCCCTTCCATTATGATTTTTTTCTTGTTTTAACCCAACCTACACGCTCTAGTTTTTTGTCACACATTATGTGAATCACCCATTTTTTTTTTATTCTAAAGGGTGTTTTTTAGACGTGTGGTTTTCAAGAAGCAATACAACGCACATAATTTAATGTTATAGCCAAGAATTTAGCTTTATTATAAAGATAAGGGTTTGCCATTATGTTTTAAAAATGATTTCGGGCAAGTGGCCACCGCGGCTGGCTCGAATAAATTCCAGCCAAGAGGCCCAATGTTCGATTCGACAGCTACAATTGTTGCGCGTGACGGCGGCGAATGACCTCATTCGGGTCTTCTTCGATACTCTGCTCCACAGCAGCAATAGCGTCTTTGGTGCGCAGTGTACGGCGTCTCTGAGGATGCGCATTACCCACTAGAGTAAACGTGGTGTGAAACCGATCCATGGTTGCTCGAATTACCGACTCTTCTGGGCGATTATGTCGACCGAATATTGGACGCAGCGCGCGATGCGTCATGCGAACCGAACCATTATTTTGGTAATAAATTTGCACAATTTGCAAACGTTGTTCAGGAGTAAGTCTATTCATTATAAAATGGCAAACCGAATTGAGCATAAATCAAGTGACAGCTGTCAAAAAGACCAACACCGAAAAAAGTATTGCCAGATTGAAAACCACACGTCTAAAAAGAACAGCCTTTATATGTAATATTATTAAGACTTAAAAGGACCTTCTATATAAAAAATTTGATCGATATCGGTTGAGACGTTTCCGAAACCAATAACCTCTTTATATCATTATAACATGGTAGTTACCGTTATCTTTGCAGCTAAAAACAAAAAAAAACAATTTCCTCCTCTGTAAATAATGCGGAATTGGACCTACAGACCTACGGCATGACAGTCTTACACACTAACCATAACGCCACCGGTTTCTACAATTTTCCCTATAGGGAATAAATAAAAAACTTTAAGTTCAAAACTTCAAGAAAATAGCTTCAGTGGTTAGGCTGTTAGGTAGAGGTACAGAGAGACATATATACATACAGACATGGAGAATTGCAGGACCCAGTTAAAAGATATAAACCCAGGTTTAAATCACCAAACAAATTTCACTTCTGTCATGTAGTAGTCTGAGTATCTAACGCACACTCTTTAAAAACCTTTTTATTCAAATACGATATTTTCTTTAATTAGATTTTTCGAGATTTTATATCTGATTCCTAGTCTTTGATACATGTATGTATGTATATATATTGGGGCCTATCAGGAATCTCAAGAGGAGTTTTGTTTCCACCGGAATATTTTATTCGCCGAAAGTTTTTGCTGGTATGGCGAATCTTTGCGATACGAAAGACCCGATAAAATGACAGCAAATTGCCTTGGAAAATTTATTCCCGACACCAATAACTTCCGAGAGCAACTTTCGACCATCATTCACGTTCCCAGTTTTTGGTAAATATTCCAAGGGAAACATTTTTATTCGCGATAGTCCCATTATGTAAGGAGTTCTGCATCCGGATTAAAATAATATGGTCCGGTGCCTGACGTGACTGAGGAACTTTCACAGCCCCTATGCAAACTGGTTTCTATCAGCACTTGTGAAATATAATATTTTAGCCCTCGATTACTGCGATACATCGGACGTCTTTTTTTCATTTAACTTAATTTTTGTCCCTCACGCTTACACTTTTTTGTTGTTGAATGGCTTTTCAGCTAAACAAAAAAGGATATCTACTGACTTTCCATTTTTAAATAACTTACTGTTGTTTCCCACAGTCTGACTCTCACTTAAAGTCATTAAGGAAACTTGACATTGTTGCTGAGCATAAAGCCCATCAAAAAATTGTTCGACTCATTTGCCTTTGATTATGGATTGGATTTACTCCTTTATTTCTCCCCTCCATTAGGTGACTTTGTGTGGACTTAAAAAAACTTTTCCAAAACTTCCCTATCCCAATTTTAACCATCCATTCCTTTTGCTCTTAGTGTGTGTGTGTATGGGTTCTCGAAACCAAAGTTTTATTGGTCCATCATTCCCATATGCGAGTGGCAATCATCAGAAACATCGTAATCCAAAACTTAATGTAAGGTATTGGTTCCAGGAAGAAAACCTTTATCCCAGTCAAAGGTAGCAATCGATAGGCACATCCTGACCTAATAACTCCATCATCTTCATCTAGTTTTTTTTTTTTTTTTTTTTGTGTTGCCAAAAGCGTTTTATATTTTCCACCTCCGCCTCTCCTCCACCTCGTTGTTCAAACTGAAAACACAGTTTTGTTACACTTCATCAACATAATGGAATTTCGTATATGAATCCCATTGAATCCCGAACGGAGTCAAGTTCGCCATGAGTTTGAGTATATCCGTCCTTTCGCTCGCAGAGGATAGTCATTTTCGTTGGACATTGCAAAACTTTTCAATTTTACCTCGGACCGACCCCGACCCGATGTGCATCCTTTCATCTGGGAATTGATCTGATCTACATTCGATGCGATGGCAATGCATTAAGGCACAAATGGGTTCTTCCACTTCCATCATCATCGCAGGCCTTTCCTCACTTCTGCTGTCTGCCGCGCTGCTGCTGCAAGGTAGTAATAATTCCCCAGATATGGCTAGGCTAGGCTATAAAGGATATAATGCGAAAAGTTTTGCCTAGAGTGCGACAATTTTGGCTTTATATTCGAATCTGGCAGAAATTGCTATCGTTTTTCTTCTTCGGCAGCAGGATCATATCATCATAGTTAAATTTATGAAACAAGGAAAAAAAGGGCATAAGACTACTCGCCTGGTCTTGGTTCTGGTCCTGGTCTTCATGTGCATCACACAGAACAGAAGAAGTAAATTCCTTTCAAAAAATACCTATCCGTTTTTTTTTCTGCGTATATTTTGTGCTTTCGCAATTTTTTCCATACCTCATCACATTAGATATGCAACAGGCGAAAAGTTTTAATGCTCGTTCTCATAACTTGCAGAAGTTGGCTTGTATGGCTAAGGGATGAGGCACGAGCGAGTGGGGAAAAATTGTGTCATTAGAGTGCATCATGATGAAGCAATGACGATGACGCAAGGAGTCAGCAAGCTCATATAATATTTGAGAGGTACGTTGGGCAGCCGGCGCGGCGGGTGGCGTCGCGCCACGGTACTATACAAGGTTTGAATTTTTATTATTTTATAACACGTAATCATCATCAAGAAGAAATCGAAAAATTCCTGCTTTGGCGCCTCGACAAGGAGGGAAAGGGAGATTCTAGTTTAAAATTCTAAAAAAGGCTATTAAACTTTTCTGCTGCTGAAAATTGCTCCCAATGCTTTCAATGTTATGATGAGAGGAGAATTCTTCGTTCTGAAAATTACTATGCAGAGTTGCGAGTTTGTAAATGTTGTCCTTCCTATTTTGATTGGGTTATTCAACTTGTCTGCCAAGAGTCAAAAGTTTTATATGTTATTTTTTTCTTTCAACCACAATGAATTAATTTCGAACATGAGTGTAATAAAGGGTCCGCCATCTAACGTTTTTTTTTTCAACTACTGCTTATTTCGTGAATGTTAACACTTAGCTCATGTCTGATTTGACAAATAATTAGTTCTTTAGTTCTATCCTTCCGCTGAACGAATATGGTTGTGTATACGTTTGAACAACGCTGGGAAATATTGCGACATTACTTTGAAAATCATGGTAATGTTGCAGAATGTGTGCGAAAATTGCGTACGGATTTTGGAAGAAGAGAAGCACCGTCAGCTCCGTATGTTCGTTATCTTGTGAAAAAAGTGAAAGAAACTGGCATCCTCATCGATAAACCAAAGCGTGAAAAGCCAAAAACAGTGCGTACACCCGAGAATATTGCTGCTGTGGAAGAAAGTGTGCGTGAAGCACCATCAACATCAATTCAACGTCGTTCTCAACAATTGAAAACTTCAGAGACATCATTGAGACGAATTTTGCATAAAGACCTTGGTATGGCGCCATACAAAGTCCAATTGGTTCAGGAGTTGAAGCAACTGACCATCCAATGCGTTTTCGCTTCGCTAAGTGGGCCTGCGATCGACTTAGAGAAGGTGCCGATTTCGCCAAAAAAAAAAAACATCTTTTCAGATGAAGCTCATTTTGATCTTGGCGGGTAGTAAACAAGCAAAATTGTCGCATTTGGGCACAGAAAACCCGCACGCATACATTGAAAAGCCGATACACCCAAAACGAGTCACTGTTTGGTGCGGATTTTGGTCCAGAGGCATATTTGGGCCATTTTTCGAAAATGAGCAAGGAGTGGCCGTTACAGTCAATGGCGATCGTTATCGGGTCATGTTGAACGAATTTTTGTTCACAAAAATTGAAGAGGAGGATATTGGTAACATTTGGTTTCAACAGGACGGCGCTACGTGCCACACAGCCACAGCTACACTCGATGTTTTGCGGCCTGTTTTTGAAGATCGCATTATCAGCCGCAGAGCTGATGTCGTTTGGCCACCTCGGAGCTGCGATTTGACACCGTTGGACTATTTTTTGTGGGGTGCCGTAAAAGATAAGTGTTACGCCGACAAGCCAGAGACAATTGACGCTTTAAAGGACAATATTAGTGAAGCCATAGGTGAAATACAGCTGCACATAATCGATAATGTGATTAAAAATTGGACCGATCGTGTAGGCTACTGCATGGCCAGCCGAGGCAGCCATTTGAATGAAATTATTTTCCATTATTAACCGGAAGGATTGTACTTTCAAATAAAAAAAGAAATTTGAGAAAATATTTAGTAGTTTTTTTTTTTATAGCATTTTCAAAAAAAAAGAAAGTTATTTGGCGGACCCTTTACATTCGAAAAAAATACATAAGTACCTACATGCAAAAGTATTGAAAATATATTTGACTTCATTCGATTTGATTTAAAGACGAAAATATCAATCGGACGTAAAAATTATGTATGTGAGCAAAAACAGGGTTTGTTATTAAGCGCTTCCTATCTTTAAATTGAAATAAAACCAGTGGCGGATAAAGAAAGGGGGGGGGGGGTTCGGGGTCGGATCCCCCCATAGAACCAGGAATGTTTACATAAGCTTAATGTTAGTCAACCTATTCTATGATATGATCATTTTTTAACTTCTCGAATTATCTTCGTTAAGCTGTTGCTTTCACTTCACCATATTTATTTAAATTGCAAATTAAAATTAAATAAACTTCCGATAACCTCACTGTCATGAAAAAATTGCAATTGAAAATTAAAAATTAGTCAATTTGAAATTTTTACTCGGTCCCAAAAAGGGTTTCCTCACACCGTCCGTCGGGCCCTAAGTCTTCGTGTAAGCATGTGTCCACTGTGATTTGTGCTAAAACTTTGGTCTGATTTTGTATAAATTTTGTACAGATCATTTTTATTTGATTCTCTAGAGGAGAATTTGGAATTTTTGTTTAACTTATCAACAACCTAAAAGTATTTCAGTTTTCTTAAATTTTTTTTTTCTAAAACTGCTCTAACGATTTTGATGAATCTTCGTACCTTCATACCGAAATAGTTGCAAAAGAATTGTGTTTCAGGTTTTTGCAAAAAAAAAAAAAAACACTTTGGAAATACGAAGATGGCCTTATTTTTCTGCATTTAACTTAACCCAAAAATACTTCTTGAAAGATTTTTAGTCCTAATGAAGTTTTAAAGAAGCGTTAAAAATGGTTTACTCTCAATCAGCGTGGAAGTCTGTGTTTTGTTTTATTTTTTTGATGTGTAAACATCTATGCTGGCGGTAGAGTGAAAAGAAAACGTGAACGTTCGTGTGCAACGTTCCGTCGTGCACTTTACGTTGTAGCACGTTACGTTACGAAATCTGATTTGCCCCGACCAAAACAAATTTATTTTAACGCGAACGACAATAAGATTATACTTTATCGCGACCACTCATTTATATTGTTTTTGCCAACGACGAAAGCAAATTGTTTTTAGGGCGACCGACGATTTTATCATTTTAACACTTATATTTTTATATTTTTTTCTTCAATTTTTAACTATTCCCCGAAGAAAATGGACGCGACACTAGTAATTAAAAAGAAAACAAAATCAAAACAAAAATAATAATAGTCAGCTGTAGGGATTGACAATTGACTGTAGGTATGGTAGATCAATGGCTGTAGGTATGGTAGGATATCGGGTGCGTTCAGTGATACAAATCTGAGCTTAAATTCTACGTTTACATTATACTGCTTTTAAACGATGCAATTTCTTCTTGCAATTTTTAGGCACGTAGGCGAGGGACGTAGGTGGCTGGGTTACAAAATAGCTGAGGTTGAACAAATTGCAGAGTTATCGGCTACCTTTGTACTTGCACGAAGTTAACATTCATTAAAAATCACAGCATCTAATTCCATAGGCGATTGATGGTGTCAATCGATTGAAACTGCGATTTTAGTGATTTCCACTGACAACAACTGCAACTAAATATTCTAAAAACTCAAGATATATAATTCGCCGGCTATCTCATAGTGACATTCATTTGAGGTTCGTTCAGTATAAAATTAAGACTGAACTTTTTGTAAGTTTTACTCGATGGAAAGATGGAGATTCATAAGGGTTGCAAGTTCGTTGACAGTTCTAACTGGATATTTTAATTCGGCCCCTGTCAGTCAAACCATTAAGTTCCTTTGGAATTTGGGTACGGTGTCATTTAATTGAAACCACGATTTTAGTGCTCTCCGCTGACAGTTGTTGTTTGTCGATGCTCAGAGAGTGATTACCATAAACAATAACCATGTGTAATGTGAAGTCATCTTAAAGTTGAGAGTGAACTACGAAGCAGGGTCTTCGGTACCGAACCTTCACCGTTTGTTGGATACTTCACCACCAGCCTTTTAGTGCTTGGAAATCACGTTACAGCGGTTCCCCCACTGGGTATTTCGCTGCCGTTCTTTCAACACTAAGCTTTTTAGGCACTGCCTACATAAAGGTAATGAAGTGTTAATTATTCAATATGTTTCTATTGATGACGTTCAGTAACAAAAATCAGGCACTTGGACAAACGTTGATGTTTACACATATTTAACCGTGAGTCCCGGTACTCACATATTTTTTTTGTGATATGTGTGATATGGATAGGAAAAGCCGATAAAATTTAAAATAAATTCTGATGGAAAAATAAATTTAACTTTTTCTATTGGTGTTGGTTAATTGAGCAGCGTTCCAAAATATACGTTTTTTGTATAAAAAATACATATGTACATATTTAAACATTGTTTTTCTGCAGCGGCAACTTTTTTGAATTTACATTATGTCGTTTTATTTTGTATTTTTTTAATTCTTTAGAATTTTCTATATCGTTATAAGAAACTTAGGTAAATAATTTTTTTAATAAAATTTTTAGACAACTAGATTTCCAACATTTTTATAATTTTTTTTTAATCTCATGCGATATTGGAGTTCAAAGTTAAAACTTTGGAAAATCCACTGCTTGATTTGTCAAAACCGCAAAACCAATTTCGTCGATGTGGGTGTTTTTGGAAAGCTGTCTGCGCCTAGATAATGTTTGACTTTAATAATTTATAATGTAAAACTCAATCCTCTATAAAATAATATAAAGGTTATTGAAGTGGAAAAGGAGCACTTTCTTTTTATTTGTTGTAAGTGAAAACGTGGATCTTGTTGTTTTGGTACCACAATCTTATAGAAATCGATATAAGGGGTTGTAACACAACGTCAAGCACTTTCAATGTGGGGAAAATGAAGACAATGGGCCTTACCAATAACCAAACGCTAAACACGCGTTTTGATAAATTCCAGGTTAAACTTTAAAGACGAGTTAATTTGTGTGTTTACCAATAACCAAATTAAACACACCTTTTACTAATTAGCGCTCTATTACAAAATCTAGTACACTTTTTGTCAAATAGACAGCTGTTGAAATGACATTTGTGTTATTTTGCAAAATAAACAAACAATTTTTCTGCTTCCAAACAGAGATTTAAACTTTTTTCACTTATCAAATTAAAAAATTAGTTCAGGATTTTAATTGATGAAATTAGTATTTTGGAGGATGTGACACAATCTCGCCGAACAAAAATAAATGTATGTAAAAAAGAATAGATAATTTTGAAGAATATGATATAAATTTCATTCGGCACTACAGGTTAGTATTTTTTGTTGCAGTAATAATCATGTTATAAAATAATAATAATTTAAGGTTTTATAAATCCACTGCGAGCTGCATCATCAACGGTCTCCCAAGCTTCAAACTTCGAATTCAATGACTTACCATTTTGATTTCAACTATGTTTGAAAAGGGCTTTACTGGATTCGATTAGCAACTCCTTCATAGCTGGATTCCAATTCAAGGAACGACTTCTTATTGACGATTTTTCAGCCATTCCAAATAATTCAATTTACAATCAATTAAAAAAAATGAATTGATTTAATTGGATATTTTACTTACGTTTTTTCAGTTAAAAGTGCACTAACTCGAGTGAAAATTACATAGACGCGACAGATAAGAAAAAAGATTGACATCAAAGACGAGGTATTTAGACAATTAAACATGAGTTTCTTCACTTTAAATTTAAAGGCTCGTTAAAGGCGTTAAGCTGGCAAATAAATTGATTATTGGCATGGTTAATTTTTAGAGTCCAATTAAATATTTAAGTGATCTCTTAATTTGGTTAAAAATGCTCAAACAATTTTTAGAGAGCTACAGAAGAATCTTAAAAATTTGAGAGTAGCTTAACTTGGCGAGCCTAAGGCTAAACACATAGTGGAGCTGCGAGCATGGCGGTGATGCGAGAGGTGAGCAGAGCGTCGTTAAAAGAGGGAGTTTATCAAAGAATAGGTATCACATACTGAAGCGGTGACAGTCGATTTTGTTGAAACTTCTTTCCTTAAGAATTGGTATTTCTTAAGTAAACAAAACAGAAGCTGCAGTGTTCATTCCTTGAATAAAAGAAGGCATAAATACGGTGAATTTCACCATTCAAATAAAGAATTTCGAAAAAATCCGGCAAGATTTTATGGATATTACCGTATGAATGTGAGTTCTTACGACTACATTCTACAGAAAATAAAGCATAAGGTCTTCAAAAACTGAACGAACTTCAACCCAACTTAATGGAACCCTATCAGCCCCGAGAAACGCCTCTCTGTTACTTTGAGGTAAGTTAAAGATCCCGAATTTCGTTATTATATAATGTGTTTTTATTAATGATTTAAAAAAAAATCTATGTACATTTTTTTTTAAAAGAACTAAGTTTAATATTTATATGAGCTGAAAATGAAGTTTGATTCACATTTGAATAAACTCTTTTAAAATATCCGAGTCACCTGATTGTGAACTGTTTTCGGAAATAACTGAAAATCTTATTACCTGCGGATTATCGTGCGTACATAAAGGACAATCGGCAAAAAATTATAAATCCAAAGTACCGAAAAGTTTCCTTTTTTCAATGTTTGAAACTTTCAAAATGGAAGCTCAAGAACAACATCTATATTCTGCATATCTATAAATAGTTAGGGACGACCCACATATACACATTTCAATCATAAAATTTCATCAGGATAATTTTCCAAAAAAAAAACCTTTCCCGCTGTTACCTCGCCGCTAGACGCCCCAGTATGAGAGCTCTCATAAGAAAACATTTGTTTGTTTTTGCTGCTCTGCTCAACTCTCGCATCAAGGCTCTGCTCGCAGCTCCACTATGTGTTCAGCCTAACACAGACGAGCAGAGCAGTAAAACATCACATTTATACAGAACACATCACCAGGTTCAGCAGTGATTTGATGGTGCAGGGTCATTACTCCACAATTTGATTATCGACTTATGTTCTTCCCATGTGGGACAAAAGACCACATAAGCTCCCCGAAAAGGGAGTTAAAATCCTCGCGTAGTGGGTCACCCAAGGAACTGTTGTCCAAGAAAACGAGTCCGGTGATTTTTTTGAAAAATTACTCTGTATAAATGTTCAAAAAGTAATGATACTCAAGTTGCACCTTTTGGACTTGGGTGGGACATACCTCCATAGTATCAAACTGTGGAATTATGTCTCACTGATGTGGAAAATCCCTATTCTTTCGATCAAAAATGTGATTAATCCAATAAAAGAAGGGCCTGTTTTGACTTAATTATCTGTGTAATTTTCCCAGTCCAATCAAACCACCAAAATATTTAACCCGATTAAATATTTTAAATTTATTTGTATCTCTTTTTCAGATTATGCTGACGCAGTGGCTTAAAATATCTTCACCATTCCCCATGCTCTTTGGCAAATATTCGATTGGCTGCTTTGCAACATGGAACAAATTTTGAGCAACGAATGGTCTAAAACATGTGACCAGCAGGTATGTAGTTTTGTTTTTATTTTTTTTTAAATTGTGTGCGAAAAAAAATTTGAATTTTAAAAATTGCCGAAAGTTTATTTTTCATAAACTAAAAAATCAAAAAATATTTATTAAGTTTTTCCTGCTTTTTTGTTCAATATCCAATTTCATTTGTGTTGCCTACAAAGGAATTTCTTAAAAACAAACATTTCAACCATGCTTATTGTTCATATGTGAAATCCTTAATTTATTCATATGTTTACACCTACCTATACATTTGTAAACTAAAGTAAAAATATGTAGTTCTTTACTTGAACGAAATCACACAATGGCGAAGGGATAACCGGCCGGACTTGTCTACAAAACCAATGAAGGGCTTCTTCTATGTACTCTTTTTTAAAAAAGAAAAAAAAAATGATTGACTTTCTCATCCTATGTTTTTCAAGTGTTTGTGCCACTTATGATGTATGTTACGTTGAAAATTTTTGTATTTTTTGTATATACCTATACATAAATAAGACACATTTACAAAGAGTTGATTGATTTTCGACTGAAATCCACACACACATGGAACACACCATTCCTCAAAATTTAAGTTAAGGTCACAGTTCGATCGAACTTTGAGCTTTAAATCAACCCACATTACATAACGTAAGAGACGACTAGTTGCGCCTAGATAACCCGTCGTCTGTGTGGATTACAAACTTCAAACATATTGCTACTGAGCCTGGTTCAAGTATCCACAAACAAAACCACTCAGCATTCGAGAGGAGTCTGGCTATACAAAGAGTATAACCAACTCTTGTATCGGCAATTCTTTATAAATGTGGGTACTTCACTTCAACCTACCCCATCCCACCACACCCTTCTCAAACTCAAATATTTACTTAACCCAACTTGGCTAACAATTCGCTGAAGGTACTTCCGTCATGCAATCCGACCATCGAAGCAAAAATCGAAATCGAAAAATCAAACAAAATACTTTCGGCAAACAAAGTTTATACACATTTATTTATAACAATTCTATTGCTAAAAGGATATAACAATACCAATCAATAAAACCAACATAGTAGTATAGTGGTCAGGGGTTGATGAATGATGCGTGCTTATAGATGTATGAAAAATAAACAAACAAAAGAAAATGTAGATGCATTGGTTTTGAACAGGGCGCCACTCAAAAAGAAAAAAAAAAAAAACGGCTAAATAAAATAACAAACGCCCGCTGCACTGTCTAACCTTCCTGCACTGATAAATCATTATTCTTGCCACAAATGGCTTCGGTAATTCTACCGACAAAACTAGGTCAACTAACTGCAATTAAAGTAAATTTGGTAAAACACACCGCATCCGCCAACGCCCCACAAATCCCAAAACAACCATCATAGCACACGTTATAGGTGCACTGACAAACAAAAACAATGAAATATGAAGAAACAAAAACAAAAGAATATTTTTTACTAATTGCACTTATTTATTGCACGAAGGGAAGGACTCAAAGGATTTGCCATTAATATTTCGCACCCAGTTACCATGAAACATTGGGAAACAATGAGCGGCGTTGGCACTGGCGCTGGTGTGATGATGAGAAATCTGTTTCATGGTAACTTGTAACTGACAAACGCAATCTTTTCGTCACCATAGCAACCACCTGCAACTGAAACCGAAACTATGCACTGAGAGAATAGTCGGGTAAAACATTTATTTACGGATAATGAAATTTCATTAAAATTTGTGTATGAAAAATTTGATCGAATCCTTGCAGAACAATATTACCATGTACTTTTTTTATACTAAAGCTGTCAATCGGCCACGCAGTGAGCGACAATTTTCTTGAGCAGCTAATTGTGAAAATATCATTTCCTTGTCATGTCCCTCCGGAGATAAAGTACTCTGTCGCTCAGGATTCAATACAAAAATAGAACAGATTTGAAAGTAGAGCTCTGTCTGTTCCTCACATATGCCGCTTGTCGCTCAGGGAAGTAGTGGCCGCTATCATTCAATCAAATATGTTTAATTTTTTTGTCTGTCGCTCAGGATTTGTTCGCTCTGTCGCCTGTTGCTTGCGCAATGTATTAGATTCTAAAAAAAATCAGATTATAAAAACTACTTTTTTAGAAAAATAATTGTTTAGTGTTTATATTTAGTTCATTCAAAATAAACTGTCTTTTTTTAAAAAAAAAAAGTCCACAGCTGGGTAGTGCAAATACTTGGTCGTATGTACAGGGTCATTCATTTCATGGTTTCAAGTTAGTAACGCTGGCATTTGACACCAGCCTGTCAAATTCAGCTGTCATTTAAAGTGTCATAATCTCATAATATTAGTTGAATGTTTGCCTTAACAATCGAACAACGCGTTAAAATTTAGTAAAACTTACTAAACAAAAGTGGTGATTCAAACGTAGCCACTTTTCGCGCTTTACGCAATGATTACGGTCGTCATAATCGGCCGAGGCAAGCAATCGGTAAAGTTGTGAAGAAATTTGAAGAGAGTGGGAGCATAACTGATGTCGTAAGGCCTGTACATCATCGTAATGCTCGCTCAGTCGAAAATATTGCTGCTGCAAGTCCAAGTACAAGTGTTTCTGATGATCCGAATTTATCGATTTCTCGGGGTTCGCAGCAGTTTAACGTGTCGTAACCGTTTTTTTTTTTTGGTCGACGATTGAAGATCATCCTGACTTGGACGACATGTGGTTCCAACAAGACGGGGAAACAATCCACACAACACGAGCAATTATGGCTTTATTGCGTGCAAAGTTTCCTGGTCGAGTAATTTCACGTTTTGGCGACTTCAATTTTCCACCAAAATCATGCAATTTAAAACCATTAGATTTGTTTTATGTGGGGCTACGGAAAATACCGTGTTTACGCGAATAATTCCCGACACATTAAAAACCAACATTACTCAAGTTATGGCCGAGATACCGCCGGAAATTTGCGAACAATTGGTTACAAATTACCTCAAAAGAATCGCATGCTGAGAATTGTGAACTGTGTGTGTTTTATTTAGCTTTACTTTCGAAATCGAAAATTGAATGACCTTTTACGATCACACGGTGATCTTACGCCCTGAATATGAAGCAATTCATCTGATTTTCAAATAAATTAACTAGTTATGGGAGCCTTTGTTTTATGCGACACCCACTATCTCACTCGCAGTGTTTTCTCTGAGTGTAGAAATATATGTGTATGCAACAGACACTCTCTACACTCGTAACTATACTCTGGTACATTATACACCACACAACCAATCTCGACACACAACAATTCAAGGTAATCCTTGATTATTAAAATCCCATTTTCCCAGGTGCTTTTTCTTTCCTTCAACTCAAGTACTTAAAGCTCCAAGTGACAATTTTATAAGCCAGGAAATAAAACTCACTCACTTAAAGTGCAAAATGTGTTTCTGTTTCTGCTTGTATTTGTGTTTATTTTATGTTTGTATCTTTTGTATAATGCGGGCCCCCCCAAATGATGTATGAAAGTAGTTCGTGTCCTGAGTAGCATAAAGCGAGCGTAGGTATTGCGTGTGTGTTTATCATTAATGAAGATAATTAGGAGACATGTCTACGCACTTCAATGTAAATTAAGTAAAAAATATTACCGTCATTGAGGAAGCAAAAATGCAAGGATCTGTTCAACTTTTACTCAGCGTGTGTTAGAAGTGTTAATAATGTCAGTTGAAGTGTTGGAATTTATGAACATATTCATGACATTACGGAATCAGGATCAGGATTATATGGAAATATTTATTTCATGAGGTTTGCTTAAGCGAAACACCTTTGAATATTTTTTTAAGAACAACTATCTACATACATACCAATATTAAATTGGTTATAGATTGCCTTTTTTTCTAACATGGAAAATTTGACCTTGAGGCAAAAGACAGTGTCTGTTATTAGAGTCTTGAAATAAAACATTTTTACATGCGAAGTAGCAAAAACCTTTTTGGAAGTAAAACATGGAAAATTTGGCCTCTAGAATTCATAGATCAAAAAACCATGTGAGAGAATATAACAGGTAGTTAAATCATTCTTTTTGAAAGCAATGCACTGCACTGTAGAAGTGTAGAGGCAGTCCCATAAGGCCCATGCCAAAAAGAAAATGTGCAATTTTCTTTTCGTTGAAAGCATTTTAGATAGAGCTTCGAAGTTATGGAGTGAACGTGCTTAACGTTAACACAGGCTCTGATGTGGGAGTTAACACAAAAAAATCGATGAGACGGAGAAAGTATACTATATTTTAGTGTAGGAAGAGTTTAGAAAAATAAAAATAGTTTCAACAGTTCGAAAGTTTGCGCTGATTCAGCCGAAAATTTAAAATTTAAGAATTTTAATAAACGAAATGATTTTAATATGTAAATACAAAATAAATAAAATAAAATAAAATAAAATAAAATAAAATAAAATAAAATAAAATAAAAAAAAAATAAATAAAATAAATAAAATATTTTAAAATAAATAAACTAAATAAAATAAATAAAATAAAATAAAACTTCTTTATAATGAAATCTTCATTGCGAAATCACGTTCTGTAACCCTACCTTCAAACAAATGGTCTATAAAAATCAGTCTCTGATGTTTAGCGAAGCTTAAACTTCTACAGCCGTATCTATTAGATATTCTTAAAACGCCTCTTAAAGGTTATTTAGCTAAGTTTGCTTAAATATTAAATTTGCCTTTAAACTTCGATACTTAAATTCTTATCTATAATCGATTTTCTATTGGTACTTAACTAAACGATCTTAGTGTCACGTAACGTTAGAAAATTCACAAATTTGCTCATTAACCAAAGGGTTTTCCAATAAGAGGTGTTATTTTGATATTCAAAGAAAAATGGCATTTTTTGAGATAAATGATCGGATGTTTATTTGATTATAAAGAGGAAGGTATGCCATTAATAATGGAACACATCATCAGCCAAATGGCCTCCACGACCACGCTTACAGGACCATATCCTTTTCATGAAATTTTCCATAACCAAATCGCAAAGTGGCTGCCCTATGTCCCCGATAGCCTCACGAATTCCATCTTTGAGGTCTTGAATCGACGCTGGGCTGTTGGCGTAGACCTTATCTTTCACGTGGCCCCAAAGGAAGAAGTCGCAAGGTGTTAAATCACAAGATCTCGGTGGCCAATTGTGATCACCTCTTCGAGAGATAACACGGTCCGGAAACTTTTCCCGTAAAAGATCGATGGTTTCATTGCTTGTGTGGCACGTAGCGCCGTCTTGTTGAAAGTAAACGTTGTCCAGATGAATACCATCCAATTCCGGCCATAAAAAATCATTAATCATCTCTCGATAGCGCAATCCATTGACCGTAACTGTTGCTCCAGCCTCATTTTCGAAAAAGTAAGGTCCAATGACCCCGCCGGACCATAAACCGCACCAAACAGTCACGCGTTGAGGATGGAGAGGCTTTTCAGCAATAACTCTTGGGTTTTCCGAGCCCCAGATGCGACAGTTTTGCTTGTTGACGTAGCCTCCGAGGTGGAAATGGGCCTCATCAGTCAAGATGATTTTTCGATGAAATTCCGGATCATTTTCATGCATTTCAAGGACCCAATCAGCAAAGACACGACGTTGTTGATGATCAGCCGGCTTGAGTTCTTGTGTAAACTGAACTTTATAAGCCTTAAGACCCAAGTCTTTATGCAAAATACGGTGTAATTACGTTTGTGGAATGCCTAATTCCAAAGAACGACGAGGAATGGACAAACCTGGGTTTTCTTCAACACTTTGGGCTACAACAGCAATAATCTCAGTTGTTCTTGAGCGACGTGCACGGGTTTTATTCTTCACATCACACATGTTATTTGTCCCAACAGCTCGTATTTGTCCACCAATTTCTGTATTGCGGTCCGACAAGGTGCTTCACGACGACCCAAAAATGTTTTAGTTTTACGAACCGTCTCTGCCAAATTTTCACCATTTTTATAGTGAATTTTAATAATTTCAATGCGTTGTTGAAGCGTGTATCGTTCCATTTTTATTAATGGCGTAGTTTCTACTTGTCAAATGTCAAAAAATGACAGCTTCAAAAGTGACAACTACCGAAATAGCTGGCTATTCAAAATAACACCTCTTATTGGAAAACCCTTTATAATAAATATTTTTGGTTCGTGAGTAAGCTTAACGCCTAGCCTCTTTAAATGAATATGTCTTTTAATTAAAATAAAAACTAAAAACTCTACCTACATTCTCATTTCTCTAATAAATACAAAGAAAAGCAATGCTTTTCAGATATCAAAATATACTTAAGATGGCTTTAAGTAACCTTTAAACGCAGTGAATGGCGATTAAGTTAAGATGCATTTAAGTAACGTTGCTTAAGGGTGAAAATGGATTATAGATACCGATTTCGCACTTAACAGCTATTTTGAGGTATTTTCAAGTTAAGAAGGTTTTAACATTTCTTTATAGATATGGCTGCTAAAGTCTAGTTTTTTCAGTTAGAAGATTGAAGATAAACCCAAGTTAACTCATCCAATTTAGAGATGTAGCTCTGCATTAACTCAACACCTTCTTTCGATGGTTAATCCTTTGAGTTTGATAAATCATCTGAGAAACTGCTTCTTGAATTAACTGTAGATACAAATTTATTCAGAATTCACTTACTTCAGTTAAACTCAACACTGAAAAACTGGCCCTGAGAGCATTATATCGTATCAAACAATATCCTGTAAAATTTCAGAGACCAAAGATTCAAAAAACGAAATTGCCAGAAAATTTTGAATTCTTTCAGTACATTTTTGAGAATTTTAAAGAATGCTAAGTCTTTTTAGGTCGAAACACATTTTTAAGATATTGGTCATAATTATCTCGTAAATATATAGGTATTACTTTTATTCCCTTTGAAACCAACCAAGCGATTATAGAGTGGTCCACTTGGGCGTATACGCACTTTTTTAATATATTGAATGTGTTTCACAAATTGTTTGTACACGTTAAGTTGGCTTATGTCAAATAATCTCACATAAATCTCATCATTTTAAAAAAAGAGTTGTTCATCTTTTATATATGACCCATATGAATATTCCATGCAAACCAAACAATATACTAAAAGCTGGAGTCCAAGTTAATAATATCTTTTATATCTAAACTGTAAAATATTATTGATGTGGAATCAATTCGAGTTCTTAGTTAATACGGTAGCAGTTCGGAAGCGACAGAAAATTGTAGGTCTTCTCAAATCCTGCAAATTAACAGCACGCACATAGAGTAAACTCATCTTGACTGAAAAACTTGTTTCAGGACTTTATAACTAAACTTGCTCAAAGATGCTTTCAAATACCTACATAGTAGCAGTAAATAGCACCTAAGTAGGTAGGTAGTAATGTCGATTACGAGCAAAACTTAGCTCAGTGACCTAATTAGAGCTTGCGTTCGCTGTTTTGATACCGTAAGTCATTTGACCTGTGGGTGAGAAATTATTTGATCAGAGGGATTTCGGTATGTGACCCCAAATCATCATACTACACTGAGTTTGACAGCAATGTGCAAGGCTAGGCGATTTTTTGACTGGTTCAGATACTTATACGGTTTGATCTCTCAGGAAGATAGCCCATTTTGACATGCTTTGGATGCGACACTCCCAGTAGGCCTTCGAATGCTCTCTCTGCATAACGTGAGTTCTCCAATGAAAGTCGTTATTATCTCATCCTTGGATTATAATCAGTGGATCTACATAGGTAGATCCGATGATGTGAGTTGTTCTTGTGGTTTCGTGTATATTGTAAAATCAGTAATGAAAAGACGGATCATTGGACTCTCACTCAACTGGACAACCATTTATGCCATATCTGGTAGCTTGTTGAATGGTATTTTAGGCGAAAAACAATCCAATCGTGATCTTCTCCGGACACTTTGCACCAGAACACCTACCCTTCAGAAGTCAAGTAGTCCACTTGCTCGTGGTCTTTTGAGCCTGACAAAGGACACGTTACATCAGTAGGTAAGGTTTTAGGGCTGATACAGAGGATCTTATTCCTATCACACTTAGATCAATTTATTTCCTTGTGATACCCTGGAGGATTGGACGCTCATAATAAGTTAACCTATAAGTTTTCATGGTTTATCAAGCCATCTAGAGGCATTAATGAATTTCGACAATTTCACACCAGAAAAGTTGGAGAGCTCTTCTTAGTTATCAAAGAAATAGCTTCCTAAAGGTGTTTATTTCTTAGTTGCGAGAATGCTGGCAAGAACATAAAAAGTGAGAGGAGTCTACCTGAGCTTCTTCACCGCCACAAAATTTACATAAATCATCCGTGCTGAGCCTCAGTTTTTATTGTGGTACTTCAGCAGGTTGTGTCCGGTAACGGTACCTACAAGAGATTACAGTGATTTCTTATTTAGGGTTAAGATCCTTTGTCAAAAAACGGCCAAAGTAGGGTCTATCTTAAATTTGTTTTCTCAAGAATTTTCTTTGCCACAGTCTGTTTGAAGGAGCAGATAGGTGCATATACTTTTAGTTCTGCCTGTGGGAAGGATCAAGTAATGATCCAATTCGTGGCAGTTCGTCTGTTTTCTCATTACCTGGAATTCCTTTATGGCTAGGAATTTCATTTCAAAATAACGTTGTGCTGCGAGCCGAGAATCTTAAGCTCTTTGCGGCAGCCGGAAACGGTACATCAGTAGCCACCGAAGTTCGTCTTAGGGCCATTTCGTTGCTTTAAGAAAAAAAATCAAGTCTTTGAGGTTGTCAAAGAATGCATTCTCAAATGATTGTACTCTCATTCTTGAAAGAGCAGAGGAAACAAACGACTGTTCCCTTTTTCTGCCTGTCCCCACAGCTGATACAATGAGTATATAATGGGGGAGGGATTCCCAGCTTCTCAGTATGCTCCAGTCACAGGTTGCAACAACCTTGGCTATGTCTTGCCTGGGTCTGAATATCAGGTTGCATGTTCGGGGTTTATTGGAGATGGACCAATGGCCAATAAAAACTTGTCTTCTTGTACCAATTATAAAGTTTTTATTTTCAGAAAAGAGAATTCTGAGTGCCAACAGTTGTGTACATTGTCTAATTCTGGCATTTGAATATTTAATGTCATAATATTCGATATTTATAATTGCTTTTTAGCTCGCAAAAAGTTTAATCCTCAAAAGTTATATTATACATCAGCAATAAAGCAGGTATTAGGAAGGCCAATAAATTTAACTAATAGGGATTAGGGTACTTCAAAGTAAATGTTTTTTTTTTGTTCTCTAGCCATGGTTTCATGTTTATACCTAAATTGAAGATATACCTTCCAATTGAACAGTTTTTCTAAGTACGTTGCCTAAAATACTAAGGTTTCATGGGAATTATAAGTACCCCATTAGAAGTAAATAGGTATAGTTAATAGGGTAATTCAAAATAATACGCGTTAATCTACCCTCAAAGTATTTAATTTTTTTCCCATCAACAAAACACCTTAAAATAAATGTACCTATGTATATGTGGGTGTATAAGTATGTATTAGTATAAAATAATGCATACCTATGGACACAAGAATGAACATAATGAAAATATTTACAACATCGAACACAAAACTGTACACACAATTTTAGCCGCAAATGAATAGAATTCATGAATAATTAAGTGATGGGATAAATTATGGGACGTAAGTGGGTATGGGTGTGAGAGGCGACAAAATAGGGCCATTTCGACGTAAGAGGATATAATTTTTTGGCAGCTCCCTCTGTTTGCGGGGTTTTTATTATTATCCCGTTGGTAAATTTAAATTAGACATAATGAATTTATCGGCTTTTCAATTATTAACATGAATGAGCCACCCCTGATCCGGTTGGCTGATTATTGTATATGTGTGTGTGTGTGTGTGTGTTGTGTGTGGTGTTTGCAATTCTAATCGTCTACATTTGCCTGTTTCTGCTATATCAGCTAAAAAGCTAAGGTCTAGGCAGCTCCATAATACTCCAGATGATGATGACGATGATGATAACGATGATGATTCAGATTCACATACATATACAAATTACAGAATAGCCTTGGACTGGCCACAGTTGTCAATTCGACTTTGGTCGTCCTTTTTCTAGGTCTAGGCTGCTCTGCTGCTAGTCCGGGGTGTTGGTTGGAATTTGGTAAAATGGTAAAATACTAAAACGGGGCTTAAGGGTAGACATTGGGGGTGTACTTTTGGACAATGATGATGACCGGCATCTGGCCAAGTACAATTTCCGCATTTGAGTATTTGTTTGTTCGTAATTGGAATTTGGATTGCATGCATGCAGATATGGGGGTCATAAAGAATTTATGTTGTTAACTGGGCAAAGCTGTGTTTTGGGCTGGGACACTTTTGTTTGTTTAAAGTGTTTTCGGTTGTGCCAGGACATTCATCCAGATTTAGTTCGGTATGGGACACAATAGTATTCCACTGCTGTTGCTGCTGATGCTGATGCGGCTGCTGCTGTTGCTAAATTTTAGGGAAATATTTAGTGAAGAAGAAATCAGAGAGCGAGCTGCAAAATGAATTGAATTTAATGAGGTTGGTGCGGTCGATGGCGGAGCGGCTCGGCTGGTTGCGGAAGTATGATGATAGCGATGGGTGGCAAAATGTGCTTAGAATTGTTTATTTAGGCAACTGAAACATGAATTGTTGTTTGCCATTGTAAACGATTTTGTTTTAAGTTTAGTTAGTTTTATTTGGTATCACATTTGGGCACAAATCCCTTTATATACCTATATATTTTTATGTATGTACTACCTACCATGATGAATCTGTATACACATTTGTATATGGACATGCTCCTATATATAATTACTGTAGGGTTCAATTTGAATGGAATAGGGGTAAACCATATGTGTCAGATAAAATCGTTATATCGTTGGAAATTGACACTGTGCTCGTTAAAGTGCTTTTCATTTTTTTATTTTGTTTTTTGCTGCCGCTGCCGCTTTTGTTGTTATTGCCATTGTTAACCGCAGTTCAACTGTCACTAAAATTTACCACCAAAAATTAATTGTCAGTTACGCTTGAGAGCTGCAATATGTGGTTAGTTTTAGATTACACTTTCAATGAAAAACTATTGTTTGTGTACTTAAATCGTTTTTTTTTTAAATCATTTTCAATTTCAGATAGCAATTATTTAAAACAGAGACAGAGAAACGTTGAAGAGTGCTATATTTCATGTACTTGTGCAAATATGAAGGTAGGTAGTTGATTTAATATGTAATTGATTAAATGTTATCAGTTTATTAAGCCCTGTGATAAGGGCAATCGTAAATTGTAAAGTGCTCTTAGTAATTAGTTAAATCTAATTTACTTCATGAAGGACTTTTTAACAAAGCTCATGAATTTTGGTAATAAGGTATAGTCGGTGCCAAACTTGGAAAGTTTGCCGCCCTAGACAAAAATTAATTTTTTGCCGCCTCAAATAAAAAAAGAAGATAACGAAAAAAATAAAACATTTACATATGGTTTTATTTACCAATCAAAGGCTTTCGACAAAAAAACATGTTTGCAAAATTTTGAAACTAAAAGAATATAGGTTTTTATAAGCTTCAGTTTCGAAAACTATCTTCCTCTGATGCAACACTTACACTTTACACTTTCTTTTATTCAAAGACGCCAATACAAAATTCTTCAACGTTGAATTCAACATATGGGATGACCACGAATTCATCTTTCGTTTTTTGGTGCTATTGTTAGCTTATTGTGGTCGGACTCAGTTTAGAAAGTGGCCAAACGAAAGCAATGAAACTCCTTATCATGGACAAGTTGATTTTTGCCCGCTGTAACTCAATGATCGAACGGTCCGGATCTATAACTCTGCCCGTTCATACTCAATTGCAGACCCTTTGAGTTCTAATGCAGCTCGTTCGTGTTCAAATTTTTAACATTCTTTCTCACTTTCTAAAATATCTATTTCAATTTAGTGTTTGCTCACGGACTGTTGCTGGTTTTCTTCAGACAATTTATGTACGGTCAGCAACTGCTCCTTCGTTCGACAAAATTGACTACGTTTTGGTAATTTGTAGTTTTCAACTCATCTACTAGACTTTCAATTTCAACAATCTGAATTTCGGACCATTTCCTCACTGCTTGAAATTGAGTTGGGACTGACAAATTATTTTGTCATGATATTCTAGGGAAATTTTCAAAACTGCAAGTAAGCTAACTTTTAAATTCCAAATTCTAAATTGAGAGTTGCAGTAGTCGTTGCCGATCAAATCTCGAGTTGATACCAACTCCGAAGTTTGCCAACATTGGATTTTCAGCAAGTTGGACAGTAAAAGTAAAAGAATATAGTAATAAGTACATTTTAATAACTGACATTGTAATTCGTATTTGTAGTTAAATACAAATTTCTGTGTATTTCGGGGTCCCATAACATTGATATGCCTGGTACCGCGGTAGCTACGCCCCTGGTTAATAGTATCTTAAATTCCATTAATAATTTTGGATACAATTCAAGTAAGAAGTGATAAGCTAAATAGGGTTTTGAAATTAACAACAGCGGATGTTTGGTTAAATATATTAATTTCATTGGAGAGATCTTCAGCTATAATATCCTCTTGAACTACGTTGTCAATTGTTGCTATTAATATTGCTTCAAGATGTTCGCAATCTTTTAACTCTACCTTCTTTGAATCATCGCAAAAGAATCCGGAATTTTGGCTGAGAAATTGATACTCCGCAGAGCGCTCATCGAGAGAATTAAGTGTAACATCGATATACGTTATCAGCTTTCAATTTCAATTTTGGATCGATTGTTTCAAGAGATAGTTCAGATTGATAACTAGATAGATATAAAAGAGTGAAGATATTTAATACGTATCTGCAATAATCCCACATAGTATGAACAACAAAAAGAACGAAAAAAGGACAGGAAACTAGTTACTGAAGTAGACGCAATGAAATTACTGTACTGATTTTTCCGCCCTAGTTAACGTGCTGCCCTAGGCAATTGCCTCTTTAGCCTACAGTCATCTGTACAGGAGAGTATTTTCTTTTTTTTTAAGTTGTCCGATATTTATGGAGTATAGGCGACTTTTCTTTAGGAACAGCTATGAAAAACATACTTAATAGAGTTGACTAATAATGACTTTATCGAATGGAAATTATAAACGAGATTTTTCAAGTCAAAATCCCATTTTGAATATACTTTTCAGAAGATTTTTAGATAAGAAGTAAATTTGGCAGAGACGGTTCGTAAAACTAAAACATTTTTGGGTCGTCGTGAAGCACCTTGTCGGACCGCAATACAGAAATTGGTGGACAAATACGAGCTGTTGGGACAGGTTAGTGATGTGAAGAATAAAACCCGTGCACGTCGCTCAAGAACAACTGAGATTATTGCTGTTGTAGCCCAAAGTGTTGAAGAAAACCCAGGTTTGTCCATTCCTCGTCGTTCTTTGGAATTAGGCATTCCACAAACGTCATTACACCGTATTTTGCATAAAGACTTGGTCTTAAGGCTTATAAAGTTCAGTTAACACAAGAACTCAAGCCGGCTGATCATCAACAACGTCGTGTCTTTGCTGATTGGGTCCTTGAAATGCATGAAAATGATCCGGAATTTCATCGAAAAATCATCTTGACTGATGAGGCCCATTTCCACCTCGGAGGCTACGTCAACAAGCAAAACTGTCGCATCTGGGGCTCGGAAAACCCAAGAGTTATTGTTGAAAAGCCTCTCCATCCTCAACGCGTGACTGTTTGGTGCGGTTTATGGTCCGGCGGGGTCATTGGACCTTACTTTTTCGAAATTGAGGCTGGAGCAACAGTTACGGTCAATGGATTGCGCTATCGAGAGATGATTAATGATTTTTTATGGCCGGAATTGGATGGTATTGATCTGGACAACGTTTACTTTCAACAAGACGGCACTACGTGCCACACAAGAAATGAAACCATCGACCTTTTACGGGAAAAGTTTCCGGACCGTGTCATCTCTCGAAGAGGTGATCACAATTGGCCACCGAGATCTTGTGATTAAGCACCTTGCGACTTCTTCCTTTGGGGCCACGTGAAAGATAAGGTCTACGCAACAGCCCAGCGTCGATTCAAGACCTCAAAGATGGAATTCGTGAGGCTATCGAGGACATAGGGCAGCCACTTTGCGATTTTGTTATGGAAAATTTCATGAAAAGGATATGGTCCTGTAAGCGTGGTCGTGGCGGCCATTTGGCTGATGTTGTGTTCCATTATTAATGGCATACCTTCCTCTTTATAATGAAATAAACATCCGATCATTTATCTCAAAAAATGCCATTTTTCTTTGAATATCAAAATAACACCTCTTATTGGAAAACCCTTTATAACAGGAAACATTTTGTTTTGATTAAACTAAAAGTTGGCGTTTTTGGCGGGCGATCTCACTTGGGCTCAACAGTTAATTAATACTTGGTTGAAGGGTCTTCCAACAGGCACTTCCAAACTTTGTTAGCGGTCATATTATTCAAGTTACATCTGTCAAATTAGCTGTCATTTATTCAGTCTGTTTTGCCAAATCATCATGGACGGATGTTGCGTTCAAAAACACGTGCAAATGAAAAAATTGTCTTATCAAAATTGGTGTTCGGTTAGGGCAACGTTTCGCGCGCTTTTCATCAAAAAATCATCTTCAGCGATGAGGCCCATTTCTGGATGAATGGGTACGTCAACAAAAAAAATTGTCAAATTTGGGATGATACCAATCCAAATGAGATCGACGAAAGTCCAATGCATCCCGAAAAAGTCACTGTTTTATGTGGATCTTGGGCTGGTGGCATGATCGGTCCATATTTCTTTGACAACGATGTTGGCCAGGCCATCACCGTCAACGGAGAGCGCTATAGGTCGATGATTGCCAACTTCTTTTTGCCTGAATTGTATGATATGGACACCAACGATATGTGGTTTCAGCAGGACGGCGGCGCTTCGTGCCACACAGCTCACGCCACAACGGCAATTCTGCACGAACGATTCGAGGTCATGGTCATCTTACGTGGAGGTGATATGAACTCGCCATCGAGATAGTGAGATTTGACCCAGTTAGCGGCCCTCATAGCCAAATAACCCTTATTATGCGTCCTTATTTATGCGTCAAAGTAATGGAAAATTGGACATTTCGGATGCGCGCCATCCAGAAAAGCTGGCGGAGGATATTTTAACGATATTATATTCCATACATAATGGCATCGATATTCCTTTCAAACGAATAAAAAAAAATTTATTGTAAAAAAAAAACTTCGTAAACAAAATGTTACCAAGTGTTAAAAACTGTTATTTATTTTCCCAACAAATTGTAAAAATGTACTGTGCAAATCATAAATAATAATGTTGAAGCAAGAAAAAAAGAAAAATTTAAATTATCACTCGGGCTGACGGCAACAGTACCATGCACTTAATTATTCCGAAAGAAGCTCTATTGTAGATTCAAATTTAATTTATAAATAAGCTCCTACAAGATATGTAGAAAATTGTATGTGCCTTTATTTTAAACAACGGGTTTTACGAAAAGTTGATATTTTCCGAGTTAAAAGCAACAAACCGTCAACAAATTAATTTCTTTTCTTCATTATATGAATTTTAAGTCGCAAAATTTTGTTGACAAACCTCATATTTGGATTCAGTACACAAACTGACTTTTATTGTAAAACACTTTTGAAACTATTCATCCAACATTCAGACAGTTTCAACAGTTTCTATTTGTTTATTTCTCAACTGGAGACTTATATGTCTAAGTTATTAAAAATGTGTTAAATAATAAGAAAATATAAATATAACTTTAAGATAAAAGAAATAACAACAACATTTTTCGGGTGGGTTAATCTTGGGCAAGAATTTATGTTCAAGTTTATTTTGAGGTTGTGGGCAGAAAAAAATTTGATCCAGATAAAATTTTAAAAATGAAGAGAATGTTGTTCACTTCCCTTCTTTTTTTAAATGTTCAATCTCACAGAAGATAATGAAGGACGTAGGTGGGACATCATACTTAATTACATTTTTACAAGATGGGGCAGGCAATTGCACAGCAAAGATGATATCTGAAATATGAGGATAATTAAATTTCTTATAAAAAATATGTCAAATAATCCAAGGCGGATTGTCGCCATACTTTTCTCATAAAGCCATTATTAGAAATAAATAATTACTTGACGTATAATAATATAAATCCCAAGTCTGCTCGATGAACTAATCTTTCATCAATATAATAGGAAGATAAAATCGGATGTTTCCATCTTGTGTATGAAATCATTTGCATTTATTTTTTAAATTCCATTACATTTGAAGCACATCGTTCAGAGGCTCTGTCTAGCATTGGTGGATCCAGAAGGGGAAGAGGGTGCTGAAGGTCCACCCACAGCCGAGTCCTAAAATGAATTTAATGGTAGAATGCAATCCATAATAAGGTGTAGAGTTTTAAATTCGTGTTCAAATCCAAAATATTTTTAAAGACTTAGATGTTTTAGTGGTAGATAAGTTAAACTAGAGTTAGCTAACTCTTGAAAACAATACCGCCCGGAAGTAACCCATTTGGGGGTGACACCCGAAAGCTACCAAGGAGTACATATGTATGTATATAAATATACTATGGGCCTTATTGATCTTGCAGAGTATTAACAAAAAAAATGTTATCGGCTAGCCTTTGTTTTTTTTTTTCTTTTGTAAATAAAGTCCATCGTCGTGTCGCCCTCAACGATTGACTTACTCGTTTTTTTATTTTTGCTCTATTTGATTGGTTGTGAAGCTCTGTTTTTGTATGGTTTCTATCATCTAGCTACATATAATCAGGGTTGCAAAAGCTTAATTCACTTCTTAGCTTAAGATTGGCTTTAATTCACAAGCTAGTGGCTCACTTATGAATTGAAAAATATTTAATTCATAAGCAGGTTAGTGACTTGAGAATTATCAAAATTTAATTTATAAGCTAGTTGCTCATTTGGAAATTCGTAAGCTTGTTTTTAGTGAATAGCTATAAATGAAGCTTTTGAAGAATTTTGAGTGAATAGCCGCCGCCGTATGTAACCAAATTAAAAAAAAAAAACAATATTTATAAAATTTAAACATTAGATTATGAATTAAATTTGTTTTAATTCCTAAGCCACTAACTAGCAAATGAATTAAAAAAATTTAAATTCACAAGTCACTCAAACTAGCTTATGAATTAAATATTTTTAATTCATAAGTCAGCTACTATAGCTTATGACTTTATGTTTTTTAATTCAAAAACCTGAATATAATATATGGAATGGTGGAATTTTATTTATTTTACTGTTTTTCATCACCATAATTGCCGCTTCGGGTGCCACCCATGCCACCTAAGCCACTGGTTACACGTCGTTGAAAACAAGGTTAGGGCTAGGGAATTAACTTGTTAAAGCTTATCTTAGAGAATTTTATTGACTTAACTCTTAAAACTGTTGAGCCCGAAGGCAATAGGACCAAAAAAACGAGCTCGACGTGGCTAGAGCCCAAAGGGTGTTGAAGAAAAATTGAAGGTTAGGACTAGGCATTTCCATACAATTACTCAAGTAATTTGTATTAAATAAAACCTCGACCTGCGTTATGTCCTACTAAATAGCTGAAAATGTTGACCTTTTATTTTAAATTCGATGAGGAAAAATGGGGATTTTTAACTCCTTCCGGCATTCTTAGATCCTTTGCAAATCACAACGTCTTAACCCAATTTTCTGTCCAACTCCCAAACTGGAGCCTCATCACCCCACATCAAAATCTTAGATCCACTACAACTACTGTCAATATAATTTTGTAAAAACAAGTATCTAATTGGATTTGTGAATGCATACCAAAGCTTCAACTCATCCGAAGAGTTGGATTTTTGAGCAAAGAATGTCCATACAAATATAATTTTTTAAGAGTATAAATAAAAGTGGTCTGATATCACCACCTTGAGGAAGTCCAAAAGTACATTCATTATTTTAGATTGACAGTTTTTATAGTTGATATTTTTTATTTAAATACGGTGTCATTGCTATTTACAGAATTTTTGATAAAAAAATGCGGTATACACTTTACCAACCAAAATTATTGTACCATACTTTGCATATGATATGCTATCCAAAATAAGTTCAAATGCAATAATGAAGCTTAAAAGATTAATCCAAGCGTTGTACTTCTGAAAGCAGGCATTAAACCCGCGTTGAATGATGTGCTCGTTAAAACTTCAATCGATAAAAGTCTCCCTTTCAGTATCATGCTGCACAGGGCTAGCTGGATCTTTTATGAGCCGTTAGTAAATTCGAATCGAATGCAAATCGACTATTTCTGAAAAAAGTCAGTCTGATTGTACAATGTTCATATGTATAAGAGTAAGTACCAATATGTAGATTAATTCCAATATTATAAATGCCACTTAATTCAGTGAGGCAAACTTTGAACTTTGAGATATTACCTAACATGGTGTAAGCTAAAGGTAGTACGTTTCTTATTTATAAAACAAAATTATGAAATTATAATTGAACAATCAAATTGTTAGCTTAGAAGATATAACAAGAAATAGGAAACTAATAAATTATTAATTTGAGAGAAGTCACGTCGTTTTTATGTCTTACCAATAAAGTTACACTAACGTGACAACAGTAAGTCACAATCATCATTTTTTTTTCGTATTTCAACTTTCATGCTAACTTGGTTACGAAATAAACCTGATTTCGCTGATTTATCTTAACAAAATAAAAAGAATCTAACAGCTGCTTCCAGATGGTTGCCTTAATCCTTCTCCCGCAGTACCCCCTTGCCCTTCCCATCACCGTACCAACAATTCCAACCCCAATAATATGTGTCATTAATCCACAAACTAAGAGATACCGATAAAATCGACACATGTTCTTAAGAATAAAACACACACACACACACATATACATACACACAAAATCTTTTTCCGACATCAATATCATAGAGACTCAACAAATTACAAAGAATTGCTCGACCAGCACGCAAGCGAGCACCTGGCGGAATCCCTTTTTCCTTCCCATCATCGTTCCTAAATCTTCTTCACTTCCATTTAAAGTTGTCCTTTCGAATTTTCCAAAAAAAAACGAAAAAAAACGAGAAAAAATCCAATATGAAAACAGGAAGAAATCTACCCCAGAAATCACTTGCGACAACTCTGGTAGAACACAAAGCATGGAATGCTTGATGGGAGAGAGTGTGTAGTAAAACACTTCAAGGATGAGGACAAAACAAAAAAAACTCAAAGCACACGCCTTGATGCACTTAAAGGATCCTTTCGGTACGTTATACCCAACTGGGTCCACGACATCCTACACTCACATACCCTTCAGGATGAATGTTCAACTAAGTAAACGTTTGGTTTATATCCGGGACTGGAGCCGGTCTTGGCGAAAGAGAGAGAGAGAGAGAGAAAATGGGAATGAGTTTCATGTCACAATGTTCCTGAGCAGCAAAATTGCAATGTCTTGAGGAAAGCAGAGGTGAAACCATCAACTTTATATGACGGTGGCCGATGAGATGATGTAAAAGGGCAAAAGTTTTGAATTACTTTGCCGATGCTGGAGAATTGTGCACACTACACAACCTAGTGTCCTTTCTCGTCTTTGTAAATTGGGAGTTTGTTTTAACTTTTGTGGAGCCCTGGGGAGATATACATATATGTATATCTAACCCCCTGCAGAGAATGCATGGTGGGTGTTGGTCTCCTAGAAACACCTGCACGTCGTCGTAGTTAGAACACTATTTGTATTAACATATCTGCTAGAAAGGGTGCCGGTAGCAGCAACGCACACACTTTCTTATATAGTTTGGGGAAAAAGTTAATCCTTTCTGGCTCGACTCGTAAATTTAATGACAGAAAATTCCGGGAATAGTGCTCCACCTCATGAAAGAACTTTCTCTTTCATTGTTTTCGCCACAAACTGCCAGAGGTATGCCATACTACTCGAGGACTCGAGCTAATGCGGTGCTTCTTCATATTTGTATAAAGTCGTTTACATAACTTCAGCGCATGTTTATGAGTGCCTAACCTACCTATTTGGGTTATAGCTTAATGGTGGTGCACTGTCATTGTAATTTTAAAACTCGTATGTACTATGGCAAGCTATACATATCGAATACATATCGAGAGATTCAGTAACTTACATTTATTATCTACAAAAATTCTATAGAGCCATTAAAAACCAAAGTTTGTCAGAAGTTTAAGACATTTGGAACTTAATTGCATAGCAAAAAGTTCATATACCAATTAAATTTTAATAAGGAGGGGTAATCAATGTAAATATAAATAATTATATGCCAGTTATAGTAAATTTTTGATTGCATATGACAAAGTGTTATACATCAGAAAAGGAATTTACTTTTTCAATCGAGTAATTAAGCCAATTTGCGACCGTCAGATAAAAACGCCAGTCTCACACTCTGGTTTGCTAAATGTGGCCTTTATGGTTAGCTTTGATAAAATCAATATGTGCTAATTTACCTCATTCAAGCAGGGCGTACTGTTTCATATTTGCAACAGAAAATTATTTTTTCAAAAAGTAGAGTTTTCTGTTTCTTGCACTGGAGGCACTTTTTCTAAGCGAGGTATACTCTTGGAGGATTTGTCAATTCCTCGCAAGTGACAGTACTCGTTACAAAATTTTTTGTCTTTTTCTTGTGGTGTTTCCTTAAGTCGCAGGTCTATGCCAATAAGTCACAAAGAGTCATCAAAAATTGGTCCTCTCACATGTGCGCAATAAAAAGGCAATTTTGTTTAAAAAAGGACAATTAAAATAGGCCTACTTACAATGTTAACTAGAAGAGAAGGACTTATCGACACTTCAATACTTTCTTACGATTAAAAAATAAGCCAGGCATGGATCTGGGATTTCAATTTAGAGAGGGTCACGTTGCCCGAGGACAGATCACCGACAAAATGATCTAAAATGCATGGGATTCCTGGAGACGAGAAAAGTATCAGTCACTTTTCCCAAACTACGTACCTCCAAAGGATCCAAAGGCGAGATCGTATTTTTTATGGACCTACATTTAGATATCTATAGTATAGTTGACCAAGGAGATGTTGGCAGAAAAGATACAAAATTAAAACTTTGCAATTTTTAATTATAAAATTGATTTTTTCAATGCAGTTTCTAGATTCAAACTCTATATAGTTCAATATTTCATCAAAAATAATAAATACAAAAAAATGCCCAAAGCCCAAGACGATACTGAGACGGAATTAAGTTCTACTAGACCGAGACGACTATGAAATTATAAAGTCACCTGAATGAAAATAACTACTTGTTTGTAAACATTCAGTTCATTTTAGATTCAGCTAAATTTCTTGGGAAGTGTTTAATGTTCCATTTGTTTCTGAGCTAAGAATATTTAAATCCAAGAAGTTATTATTTATATAGGTAAATAAAAGTATTTTTTATTCAGAAGAAAGAAGATACCATCAGACCAGTGGGACTCGTACGAGAAAAAGGTTCTTATTATGATTCCCGAAAAGCCATTCTTATTATTCTCCAATAAACTAACCCATCAGAGATAAGGGGTCTCTTATTAAATCGTCACGCGACTTTTATTTACTGGATTCGTCCTCGATTCTATCAGTTTCAGCTGTGATGCGACCAGATCCGCCCGTGATCTTACTAACCGATCCGATTTACGGAACCATACTGTAATAACGAGAATTGGGAGATCGCACAAGACCGTCACCCGTTCGTAATCCAGAGAAACCAGATAACATACAAATCTACTTAAAATAATAAAGTTGTAAATTAAACAATGTTTTGATTTGAATAAACCCAGCGAGCAAAACCTCAGCCTTTGATAAAAATTACATCAAGTCCCCCTAGATGAACAAAATAAGATACTTTGCGTTTGTATCCATCTGCCTACAGCCTTAAGGATGTGTGGATTTTGGTACGGAGACATTTTTTTCGGAATATTTCGGACTACAGCCTATAAACCTAATTTTAAGTGTGTCTAACTTTAGTCAGCTGCCTTATTTCAAAACCTTTCTTTATAAATATTTGGCATCGACTGTCTAACTTAGGCACTGGAATTGGATGTCCAAACCTATTTTAAAATGAGTATACGTGCAATACCAAATGTAAGTCTAGTAACGAATTGAAAAATTATCTTGAAACGAATGAAAAGTTCATTGAACGTATCCAAAAGTCCACGAAATTGACAGATTAAATGGATGTTAGTATATCAATAAGAGGATATAATTATGTAGACAACTGTTAAAATACGTTTATAAATAAGGAGTTGTCCAACTATTTGGACAATTACTAGTTGTCCACGAGTATTCTAGGGAAATATAATAAATACGACTGTTTATCTTTTGCTCTAGCCTTCTGGGGGGGGAGGGGGTCATGACCCCTATGGCCGCGGCTAATACTAAATTTAAGCTACCCTTTTTCACTCCTATCATCAGCTTAAACTTTAGCTCAATTTTGAAATAGAAGCTTAGAATAGAATACATAATGTATGTCTCAGAAAACAGCTGTTAAGAAGAAATAAATATGTATTTAAACATTTCAAAGAATTTGTTTTCATTATTTCAAATTAATTTAATCGAATAATTAGATTATTTTCTATGGCTCTAAATATTCCTCCATTCCGATTTTTATTTTCACAAAGCAAAATTAATACAAAATTCAAGAATAATAGAAACTGTCAAAATTCACTTCGAAAATTAATGAAAAAGACAGATAAGTGATGTACAGTAAGAAAAAAAAAAATTTAACTGGATTTGCGTACTACTCGGTTAAAATGCTTGGTCAAATTTTAGTTTGAGTAAATTTTTGAAAAAATTTTGTATGGAACCTTAAATTTAGCGCCATCTGCGTATAAAGTAAAAGTTTTGCAATTTCGTATCTCTCTGCATATAATACCCATAATAAACATCTGAAACGAATGTCTTGGAACTACTTTTAAAAAAACTCTATTTTTTTTGCAAATATACACCATTCACTCCATTCAAATCTTGCAAAATAAATCAAACGAATAAGCTGTTGATACCAAAACACCATAATCGTTTATTCAAAAAAAAAAATGAGTACTCGTTAGCAAACACACCAAATACACCGAATATACCGAGTAAAACGTGTTTGATCCATCGCCAACCATTTTCTATTAGTTGGACACAACTTGCTCTTCATTAAAGCGAGCGACAAAATGAAAATACCCACTCCATTCATTCATATCCTACCGCTTTCCTCGGCCGGCCGACGTAGGTATTCGGTGTTTTTAAAACTGATACGCTTGTAGGTACATACTTGTTCCCAGAGTCAGTTTTAGCACTATTAGCGCACTGGGCGAGATTTTTCCGGGGCCCCCTTGTCAACAATCCCAACCCATGCGAAAAAAAGTAATAATGAATATTTATTGATAATTACATTCGTACATACAAACATTTTTCCGCAATTTCAATTGACAAAGTTGCCAAGTTTGTCAATCATGATTGAGACATTGTCGATCACAGATATATTGTTATCATTTTAAGCCTATTACGCTGCTGAAAAATGACAGAACGAAATTATAAACGAAAAATTTCAACAGAGTACTAGGCTTTAAGCTTAAAAAAAAACTCCTTTCTCCACTAGCAACCGTTACAGGTATTTGTTTCGCTTGTATGAGCGGACAGAAATTAAGGATCGCCTCTTTATAAAAGGTTTTCCAATAAGAGGTGTTATTTTGAATAGCCCGCTATTTCGGTAGCTGTCACTTTTGAAGCTGTCATTTTTTAAAATTTGACAAGTAGAAACTACGCCATTAATAAAAATGGAACGATACACGCTTCAACAACGCATTGAAATTATTAAAATTCACTTAAAAATGGTGAAAATTTGGCAGAGACGGTTCGTAAAACTAAAACATTTTTGGGTCGTCGTGAAGCACCTTGTCGGACCGCAATACAGAAATTGGTGGACAAATTCGAGCTGTTGGGACAAGTTAGTGATGTGAAGAATAAAACCCGTGCACGTCGCTCAAGAACAACTGAGAATATTGCTGTTGTAGCCCAAAGTGTTGAAGAAAACCCAGGTTTGTCCATTCCTCGTCGTTCTTTGGAATTAGGCATTCCACAAACGTCATTACACCGTATTTTGCATAAAGACTTGGGTCTTAAGGCTTATAAAGTTCAGTTAACACAAGAACTCAAGCCGGATGATCATCAACAACGTCGTGTCTTTGCTGATTGGGTCCTTGAAATGCATGAAAATGATCCGGAATTTCATCGAAAACTGTCGCATCTGGGGCTCGGAAAACCCAAGAGTTATTGTTGAAAAGCCTCTCCATCCTCAACGCGTGACTGTTTTGTGCGGTTTATGGTCCGGCGGGGTCATTGGACTTTACTTTTTCGAAAATGAGGCTGGAGCAACAGTTACGGTCAATGGAATGCGCTATCGAGAGATGATTAATGATTGATGATGATGATTATTGATCTGGACAACGTTTACTTTCAACAAGACGGCGCTATCGATCTTTTACGGGAAAAGTTTCCGGACCGTGTTATCTCTCGAAGAGGTGATCACAATTGGCCACCGAGATCTTGTGATTTAACACCTTGCGACTTCTTCCTTTGGGGCCACGTGAAAGATAAGGTCTACGCCAACAACCCAGCGTCGATTCAAGACCTCAAAGATGGAATTCGTGAGGCTATCGAGGGCATAGAGCAGCCACTTTGCGATTTGGTTATGGAAAATTTCATGAAAAGGATATGGTCCTGTAAGCGTGGTCGTGGCGGCCATTTGGCTGATGTTGTGTTCCAACGGCATACCTTCCTCTTTATAATGAAATAAACATCCGATCATTTATCTCAAAAAATGCCATTTTTCTTTGAATATCAAAATAACACCTCTTATTGGAAAACCCTTTATTTGGTGCCCTAGGCCTTGGCTCAACCGAGCCCTACCCTAAAGCTGATACTTGCTGAGCCGAACAGACAGACAAACGGACGTTTGTGCGAGACCCACTTTCTCTTCCCTATCATCGTAATGTCCATGAGATCAAAATCTCGAGTTCGATTTTTTTAACGAGTCCGTAACTTGCCATATAGTACATACATATTTATGTACATTTATTTGTACAGAATATAAACAAATACTTTTTAATTTTAATTGACAATTTCTTCAAAGATATTCAAAGAGAATGGTCTCCAATTCTTACAATTATTTGTAAAACAGATGCATTTCGCTCCCATTTAAGGCCTTAATTCGCCATCCCGGCCAGATGCCCCAGTTTGCCCTCAAAGATCAAGGTCTGGTTTGTATGTATTTACATAATTTAATTAATTTTTTAATTTACATAATTTAACTAAGGGGTAATCGTAGGAATAGGTATAATTTAATGCATACTATAGCTTAATCCTTTTCTTTATTTTGTAAATAAATCTGTTTTACTTTACATTTCTTGCTCTCGAGGTTCCTATTTTTATTAGACAACGATGCGCTCAATACCTGTCAGGTTATACGTTTTTTAAAACAATTTAATCCACCTTGGCACAGAAGGAAATGCATTTCGTTCACATCGTTTTTAAACAGCGATTTTCGCAAGCACCTATAATACTACCTCTATAACATAATACTATTTTTGATTCAAACCCTAATCATCTTGTTGAGAAGCCAGTACAATTCTTTATACCCTCTAGCACAAAAACCTTTTGTACTTTTAGTTGTTGATATTTGAATTCAGATTAAGAACAGAAAGTTGTAATATTTAAAGTCATATTCATGAATAGAAAGGAAAATGTAGGACAAAGAATTTCCCTTCGCGTATTTTAATATTTTTTTTTTTTATTGGTTTGTGAAACTTCCCTATAATCCACTCAATTTTCGTTAGAAACCTCATTACTTTCAAGTACTTACCTACCCCTTCTATTTATCGTCCGTCTATAATATCCTAAATTCTTCTCAGAATTCGCTTAAATAAAAACAAAATTTCATCGACTGGTAGTGAATAACTGACAGCAAGTTCATTTAAAACTTTTTTTTATCAACTAATGACACATGAACAGGTTGTGTGTATTTGCTCGAATTGAAAGTTAAACTTAATATAAATAATTATTTAGTGAACGAAAATAAACAAACCTGAGCTTTTTTTTTTGTTATAACGGGTCATTCATTTCGTGGTTTCAAATTGGTAGCGCTGGCATTTGACACCTGTCAAACTCAGCTGTCACTTGAAGTGTCATAATATTATTTGAATGTTTGCCATTTAGGATAATGGATCGCTTAACAATTGAACAACGCGTTAAAATTATTAAAACTTACTATACAAAAGTGGTGATTCAAATGTAGCCACTTTTCGCGCATTCGGCGATGATTATGGTCGTCATAATCGACAGACTACGAAAGCAATCGGTAAAATTGTAAAGAAATTTGAAGAGAGTGGAAGCGTTACTGAGGTTGTAAGGCCTGTGCATAATCGTAATGCACGCTCAGTCGAAAATATTGCTGCTGCAAGTGCAAGTGTTGCTGATGATCTCAATTTTTGGCCGGCGATTGAAGATCATGACTTGGACGATATGTGGTTCCAAAATGACGGGGAAACAAGCCACACAACACGACCAATTATGGTTTTATTGAGTGAGAAGTTTCCTGGTCGCGTAATTTCACGTTTTGACGATGTCAATTCGCCACCAATATCATACGATTTGAAACCGCTCGATTTTTTTCTGTGAGGCTAAGCAAAAGATCGTGTTTACGCTTATAATCCCCGAAAGTTAGATGCATTAAAAACATTACTCAAGTTGTGGCCGAGATACTGCCCGAAATGTGCAAAAAAGTGGTTAAAAATTATCTCAAAAGAATCGCATGCTGCGAATCTTCCCGAGGCGGCCATTTGAATAATATTGTTTTTCACACTTAATGGCAAATTCCAAACTTTTAAATGAAACAAAATTGTCATTAAAAATGTTTCGCTGAGTGTGTTTTATTAAGCCTTACTTTCGATACCGAAAAATTAATGACCTTAGGCCTTATTCATTTGGACTTTGTTGATGATTTGTACATATCTATACGTTTCCTGGCAAGTAACAGCTATAGCGGTCTTGACGGTTTATGTCAGCCGCTGCAAGTGAATGGAAAGACGATCATCGGTTTATCGAAAATCTGTAAACTGCCGCAGCCAGGGTTAAAAGACTAGATGACTGTGATTAAAAAAAGACAAAGCAAAAGTTACTGTTTTTTTTTTAATTATACTTTTATCTTAAAATTATTTATATTGCCAAACCAAAATTTAAGCAATTTGTTAAAATGACTGATTTCTGAATTTTGAAAAAAATACCTTCATAAAAGTTGTTAAAGAAGTTTTCTCTTCAATATCGAATACATCGATATTTTTTGAAATAAAATGAAAATTTAACAAGCTAAAAGCACCACTAGCCTTCACATGTGAGTATAGTTTCTTTATTGGTTATATTCTTGATAGATTTATAGTGAAACAAAACAGCCTTTCAGAAATAACATTTTATTCGAGTAAAAAACTAAACTAGGAAAAATCTGATTGTTGATAAGTGATACATATGATTACAGTTCTTATATTAAAGCTAAGTGATAAGAATGATATATTTAACACTCCTTCTCATTCATCTGAAGTCCACAATTTATTCTTAGTTGTTGCATCCGAATTGGTTGGGCAATAATGACACTTCACAATATTCTTATCGACATAGTCCTTCACAAAGAAAAATTTAGTATCGATGTGTTTCGATCTATTGCTGAGTTTTTCCTGACAAATAAGTTTGAGATAACTTTGATTATCCTCGTAAATAGGAGTGGGTGTGTTATGGATGTGTTATGGGTGTCTTATGGGTGTATTATAGGTGTTTTATAGGTCGTTTAAAAAATTCCTCAGCCATATTGCTTCCTTACATGCTTCATAGAGATACGCAAGTGTTTTTTCTTCAAGACCAACTTACGGCTCCTCCGTTCATGAAAAATATATATCCTGAGTTCGACTTGCGGTTATTTCTATATGCTGCCCAATTTGCATCAGCATATCCATTAGTTCGTCTTCTGCTAGGTGGTTCTTGCTGAGATACAATTGTAAATTCGATGTTTCTTTCAGGCATTTAAGAACGCGCTTTAGTTCAATCCAGTCAACGTGACTTGGTAGTGCTGTCTTTGTTACCAAGATTGAAACACATGCTGCTTTGTCCGGTCATGTATTTACTGCTATAAATGTATAATAAACTTCCGATTAGTCTTTGGTAATCCTTGGTATGAAATAATGTTTCTTCTGCAATGGTTGACTTGTCGTAATCAGGTTCTAATGTTACCTTTGAGTTCCTTGCATTATGAAGTCTAAAATCTTGTATAAGTCTATCAATATATTGTTTTTGCCTTATACTGTAATTTGATTGACTTTCTTTGAAACTTCAATGCCTTAGTAATGACGAGCTTCTCCTAAATTGTTCATTTCGAAGTGACGCGTTAGCAAGTTTTCTGTTTTCTTGATGAGAGATTCATCCGTACTAGCCACTACAATATCATCTACGTATACTAACACGTAACAAGCTTCACGTTTAGTTGAGCCGCTTTATAGACACACCTTCACCTTCCAAGAGAACTTTATGAATAACTTCATTCCATACGTGTGCTGCCTACTTCAAACTGTGAAGACTTTTCCTTAGTCGAAATACAAAGCCCTGTTCACCGACTCCAAATCCAGGTGGTTGACTCATATTAATCTTTTCCTTGAGTTCTTCGTTAAGAAAAGCTGCTTTCGAATCCATGTGCTGAACTTGCATTTTGCTTCAGAAAGAAGAACTCTAAAAGTTGTCTGCCTTACCACTGGTGCAAAAGTTTGATAATAGTCTTGTCCGAATTCCTAGCTGTACCCCTGCGTGACAAGTTGAGCTTTGAACCTCTGAACACTTCCGTTTACATCGCGTTTTACCTTATAGGTCCACCTGCATCCGACTATATGTTCGCATCAATTGGTGGACGTACCAATTTCCATGTTTAATTTTTCTTAAGACCTTCACATTCTTCTTCCATTGTACACGGTATTTACAAGTAATGTTTTCTTTATAAGTCCTAGGCTCCTTTATTTCATCTTTCTGTACCATGTTTGCTCCGCTGATGAATCGTTCTGGTGGTTTTCCTTTATTTGGTCTGATTTACTGTCTTGGAAGGATATCTTCTGTTAACTGTTAATCCTCCTCGACACTTGAATCGTCAGTTTTGATTCAAAATACAATTCATGGCTTCTTATTGAATATTTAAATTTAGAATCTCCTCTTTTGGGGTTGTCATATGTCTTTATATGTACGGGATTATCCAGTCTTATCAAGAAATTTCACGCCTTGGCTGATTGTAATCTTCTTGGTTGTCTTGTCAACTAAACGATAGGCCTTTGAATTTGTGTTGTAGCTAACTAAAATCCTTAGCTTAGATCTGTCATCTTACTTTCTGTGGGTTTTTTGAGGAATATAAACAAATAGCCTCTGTTCCAAACACACGAAGATGACTTATATTAGGCTTCATACCAGTCCATCTTTCATAGGGTGTTGTTGGAATAACGCTAGACGGTATTCTGTTTTGCAAATAGTTTTGATTCTCTTCAAACTGCATACACCTAGCCATTTCAACCAAACACCTATTTTTGCTGTCGTTTGAATAAATTCTCGAGTACGATTTTTTGTGACCCTTATATGAGTAGTTCCTTACTAGCTTACGTACATATACACATATTCTATGAATCAAAAAAAAGTAAAAATTACAAAAAAACGAACAACATTTTTCAAACCAACCAAACGAAGACGAGACTTCAGTGTTAAAGGATCAATGTGAGGTTAGAGTTCATTTGGCTTCATCGCAACAGAGTTGGTAGGTGGTGTGGCTCACGTTGGGTATGGGCTATGGGGGGATTACCTGAGGGTGAATCGCCTTTGGTTCTGATATAGAGTCGATATACTTCCAGCTCAACCCGCGACCAGTCCTATCCTAGGTCATATACGCTCGATTACGAACTTTTGTTGAAAATGGTTGGAATTTAAATTTTTGGAAAAATACACCAAACCCGAAAAGTCCTACCTCCCAGCTCGAACTCGCCAACACACACGTTATACAGTACCCAACAGTTGGAGCAGTTTATTTTTTCGGATTTCATAGTTAGTTGCTGGTGTGAGCTGTGTGAAGTTCAGTGCATGCACGCTAATGCTCGAGGATGGAAATTACAGCGTAAAATGAAGCCGGCGAAATCGCTGTATTCAGGTCCCATTCTCTAGAAAACAAAGACAACAAAAAGTTTTGGTTGGACTGGGAAAAATAAGAAAAAAAAAAAATAGTATCGAGGACGTCGGCGGTGGGCGATGGACGAATTTTTACGGAGGTGCATAAAGGACTCCTATAAAATGGTGTTGTGTCGTCCATTTAGCTTAGAGTGGTCCGTTTCTGTTTTGTTCACTCACTTCCATTTTTTGTTTGCTTTTCGTCCAATGTGTGTGGATATTTGCATTTTTCCGCTTACACACCCTAAAGCGGTAGGATAAATTTAAATACCCAAAAATGTTCGCGACTCCATTTTGTGGGGGTGGCTCAAAGGGGGTGGTGCGGGCTGAATAGCGATAGACTATAAGGACACATGAAGTAGTAGGTAGATGCAGCAGAGTATAGCAACAACAAAAAAAATAGTGCGAGGGAATTCATAAAGTGCAGATGCTGGAAAATGGCTAGTGGCCATTTACCTCTTTTATCCATTCGAGCTCTGGCAAAAGAACTGAAGTGTTGGATGCAGAGCACTATGGAGTTTCTTGATGATATAGGGAATGGCACATCATATACGGGGGAAATATAAGAGAGAGAGAGAAACTCATAAAAAAGAACAATTTTACACGCTGCTGTCATAGTTGTACATGGAAGTTTACATATGGTAAAAGGGCATTAGACTGAATCTGCTCGTTTTACTTGATGCTCTGCCTGCTGGCTGGGGATGATGATGCTGATGCTGATGCTAATGCTTATGCTGAGTGCACAGAAGAAGTTTTTCCCAGAAACGAGTGTAATATTTTAAATGCGCTTATCTAGGGGTTCAATCCTCTATCGGAGGGTTATTGATAGTTTTCGTGCTGCCGGTTGATGATGCGTGCAATGATGTTCGGCTTGTTTGCTTTACACTACCTTAAGTATAAGGATGGAGGTAGAGTAACGAGAGATGAAAGTACCTATATTTTAAGGGCTCCTCTTTAAAATGGCGAGAGTGTGAGTTTTTGCAGATTTAAATTGGCATTAAATGGTTGGGAACACTCAACGGTAAAAAGTTGTGATATTTAATCGCTTGAAATTGTTATATAAATAGTATGTATGTTTTGTATGTATGTATGGGTACTTTAAAAAATGTCCGTAATACTTAATACAAATTTTTAAGTTTGGAGAACTTGTCAGGTGAAGAAAAAAGAATTAGCAAAATTCGTTCTTTTTGTACGGTAAAAGCGGGTATTATCGTGTTTTTTATCTGACCTCATTTCTTCATATACAAAAGTATGTATATATTTTACCACCAGCGATGACAGCTGTCTTGAAGTGTACCAGTGTTGCCATACAAATATTTTAAGAAAACTGTAATAATGGCAACAAAATCTGCAATGCGGATTTCAATAAGGAAAATATCAGACTTCATAAATATTTTTTTCATTTTAACAAAATTACAGAATATTATTTGTAGGTTCAAAAAACTGAAATTTGATTGTTTTGTTGACCAGTGATCATGTATGGCCCTACGAACTAACTCCCAAAAGAGTTAAATACAAATGAACTAACTCCTACGAAAAATATGACACTTGATGGTTCATATGAAGGAAGTCCCAGTTTTTTTTTAGGCACTAAAACCTACCGTAAAACGCCGTTAGTCCCAAAATGAAAATTAACTAATTCCCAACTGCACAAAATCTCAAATTTATATGAACTAAGTCCCACTGACAAATTTTGTGAGAGCTAGTTAATTTAGGCTTGTGGGAGTTAGCTCTTGTTTTCAAAAGGCCGAGTGTACAAATGATTTTGCTTGGCGAACGAACGAACATTTTAGTATGAGTGCAAACAAAATCTGCCGTGCAGATTTAAGATTTTGAAAATTTGGAGCTGAGTGGACTCTCTGCTAAATGGAGACAATTCTGCACTTATCAATCCAATTCAATTATTTAAAACATTTTTTTTAAGACATTTTAAATTCTGCACCTTTGGCAATACTGTGTGTAGTGTTAAATATTGGCTTGATTTAATATGTCAAAAAGGGCGATATGGAGACGTTTTTTGGTTGTGAGGTTGCGCATTACACAGAACGCTTTCCAGCTTTGGTTTATTGTGTCCCCATACCACCTTACCTCTAGATTTTTTATTTGAAATTATTATGTTTAGACTATTTGTAAAAATTGGCTAATTATGCATTTAACGGGTGATTTTTTAAGAGGTTTATAACTTTTTTAAAAAAAAAAACACACAAAATTCGAAAAAATGAATGAAATATTTATTTGAATCGATATTTTGAACCTTGCAATTTAATGTTTAAAGATAATTTCATGCAAATGTTGACCGCGGCTGCGTCTCAGGTAGCCCATCCGCTGAGTCCAATTTTGGCATACTCTTTCACACATATCGGCCGGTATCTCACGAATGAATGCATGGATGTTGGCTTCCAGTGCGTCAATCGAAGCGGGCTTGTCCCTATAGACATTAGCTTTGACATACCCCCACAAAAAATAATCTAATGGTGTCAAATCGCACGATCTAGGCGGCCAATTGACCGGCCCGAAACGTGAAATTAACTGTTCACCAAACTCGCCTCGCAATTGCGCCATTGTTTCGCGTGCTGTGTGGCATGTGGCACCGTCTTGTTGAAACCACATATCATGCAAGTCAAGAACTTCCATTTCGGGCAAAAAAAAGTTTGTTATCATCGCTCGGTAGCGTTCACCATTGACAGTAACGCTGCGATTCGCATCATCTTTGAAGAAATAGGCCCAATAATGCCGCCGGTCCATAAACCGCACCAAACAGTGGCTTTTTTCGGGATGCATTGGTAGCTGTTGCAATGCTTCTGGTTGATCTTCACTCCAAATGCGGCAATTTTGCTTATTTACGTACCCATTCAACCAAAAATGAGCCTCATCGCTGAACACAAGCAGCGCGCGATGAACATTTCGAACCGAGCACGAATTTTGATAGTAAAATTCAATAATTTGCAAGCGTTGTTCATTTGTAAGACGATCCATGGTTAAATTGCAAACCAAACTGAAGCTGTTTGACAGTAACACAAGGTACTTAACACACGTCAGCTGTCAAAACCAGTGTTGCCAAAACCAAACCAGCTTAAAAATCACCCTTTATTTGTGATTTTCTTCAATTAGATCCATTTCACTTGTTAGTTCAAAAGCGTTTGATAGAATTTGGCAACATGCCGCTATCCTTGAGCGGTACTTGCATTGAAGAAACCAAACAGCTTTCAGTTCTCGGTATGTGCATCACAGACCACCTCTTGTGGAACGACCACATACTAAACGTCGCCAAAAATGCTGCTAAATGTTCAGGTTTTCTTCGGCGATGCAATTTTTCTCCCCTTCTGATCTGGCTGTAATCTACAAAGCCTTTATCCGTCCAAAGCTTGAGTACAACTCTCACATTTGGACAAATGCTCCTTCAACTCATCTGAATCTCTTGGATAAAATTCAAAAAAGAGCTTTAAAAATGATAGGTGATATAAGTATAACAGAAACAATTACCACTCTGGAACACCGCCGTAATGTTTCATGTCTCTCTCTATTTTATAGCTACTTGCACAAACAGTGTTCTAGTGAAATAGCCAGCTGCATTCCTCCCCTAAAACAATTCAACCGTAATACTCACGCTTTTACGAGTGCTCATCAGTTTACCCTTGAGCCCAACTTCGGACGTACCGTCAAGTATAGAGATTCATTCTTTAGCCGCACTACAAGAATGTGGAATGCTTTGCCTGGCTCTATTTTTACCTACCATTTTGATATTCAGAAATTCAAAACCAATGTGCATCGGTATCTCCATTCAATCCTTCCCTATTTTCCTAACGCTCGCACAGTGTTAAAACATGTTAAGGGTAATCAAAATCCCTTTAGTGCGCGCTGATTAAAAAAAAAAAAGCAGTCTTATCGAAAATGCGTGCATTAAGTATCGATGAATTTCTTCTTTTTGGATTAGGAATAATCTTTTGGAGCGATCAAGACAAGTTGTATTGAAAGGTTTCAAGTTTGAAATTTTTAAAATAAATGTTAGTGTACCTCAGGGTTCAAGTTTTTCTCCGATTGTCTTCCTTATAACCATAAATAAATGTCTGCTGACGATAGTAACCTCAGCTTTTCATAGTCGGTTCTAGATTCACATCCATGTCCTTTCGGATGTTGAACTACTAGACGGCACCGTAATATGAACTCGTATACTTCTGAGAATGGTCATCACTTTTTCCAGAGTTGCCAGAAACTCCGATATTTTGTATTTATCCCGACTTTTATAACTATTTCTCTTTAGTTGATTTTTAATATTAATATGGCATTTTCTCCCGATTTTAAATTCCTATTCAATATATTTTCTAAATTTTCCTCCCGCTGACACTCAGTGAATTGATTTTATGTTGTTTGTTCAATCAAAAGAGGCAGTATAAGTTAAGCATTTCGATTGATGGCTTAATTTATTGCACAGTTACTTTAACTTAACCAAATTCTTTAGCCAATGATGAGTTAACTTGATGCTCAGATAAACTTTAACAAAACATAGTAAATGGACTTAAACATTTATGTTAACACTTTGCATTTAATTTTTAAAAGACTATTTGGGGCTAGTTTTTCAGTGGTTAGTTAAACCAGAGTTAGCTAACTCTAGAAGTTAATTACCCCATAGTGAACTGAGGAAGCAGTTTTTCGGTGGAGAATGCATGCGGAATGACTAAACAAAATTGTTGGATAAGACACTAAAACATCACATTTGATGAGTTAACTCGGGTTTAACTTTTATCTTGAACTGGACCTTAATAGCTAAGAAAAATTAAACTTTCATTTCGAAAAAATTTCGATAAAGCTGAATTTTGTTGAAGAGCTTTATTTTTATATCTTAAGCAATTCCTGAAAAGTACGCTAAACTTGGACAGAGGTTAAAGTTTGAAGAGGCTTTGTTTTGTAGAATTCATAGATTTGGACAAAATAAACGTGCATAAACGTTATGATGAAGTAAGTTTAGTCAAGAAATTCTATATTTTTTTTTATAATTTCTATGATTAAAAAAAAAAACTTAAAATTTTTGGAGAAATTAAAAAAAAATTGCACTTCACCCTCTTCCACCCCCTAGAATTTTATTTGTATGTAAATATCTTGATTAATATAACTTATTTTTTGAAACAAGTGTAACCATAAAAATTGTATCTTATACGATTCTGCACAAGACTTTCATTCGACAAAGCAATAGATGTTGAGAAAAACTTGAGCAAACCTTTAAATATTAGTTTTCTGTGTTTTAATGCATTTTCCAAAAAAAAAACCGAGACTTCAACCAATTTACAAAAACACCTTAAAATAAAACAAAGGTCTTTAACAAAATTCTATTTTTTCTGAATTTTTTCGATGTTAAAGTCTATTTTTCCTACGATATACATACCTACCTCCGTTTTCTTCTTCTCCAAAAAAAAAAGCAAATACTTCATATCTCAATTAGTTTTTTAACTAAACACCGATTTCTGATGTGACGATAACAGTTTTCTGTTTAAAATATAAATAATTACGAGTGAAAAAATTTGATAAGCCCGCAAACATTATGAAAACCGTTGCGCGTGGAAAATATTGACATTATAATTGATTTTCGAAATTTATTTAAGCAAATCAAATTTTAATGGTTAAGAAATAAACTATGTGAAAATTTCATCTCCACAAAGCTCAAATTTTATCTCAATATATATTAATTACATCAGGCAATATGTGAAACGTCAAGAACTATTCGCCTAAATTAAAAGTTATCACAAAAATAAAACAATTATGTAACATACATACAACGTGGATAGAAAAGACCACAACAGTAAATTTCAATTTGAATATTATTATATCAAATTATTTTCCATAATCAAACCAAATTATTCAAATGTTTCAGAAAACCAATGTTTAACGGCGTAAATAAGCCACACACTGGCATAAACATATTTTTCTTTATAATTTATTTTAATTTTAATTTCAATATAATCTAAAACCCAAACCTCTGAATCGATTTTGTTACAATTTCACCATCCTTTAATGACACTAATAAAGAGTGAGTTTTCAATTTCTGAAAATAGCTTTAATGGTGATAAAATGAAAATGTTATTAAAAAGGATCAAATATTCTTTATGTGGGCTACCGATAAATAAATAATATAATTACCTTCAGCCTACGTAATTAAAAAAAAAAACTAATCCATACAGTAAAATATGATAGTTTAACAAAGTTCTGGAGGGAAAGAAAAACATTCAGTATATAACACTTACGAGTATAGCCTCCACAGACTACAAGTACGTTGGCCATCATCAAAGGGAGACGCATTTTTGTTTATATTTATATTTTTATGACTGTTTTATTATACTGGATTTACAAAAAGTCTTACAAATCGTCATATTCTCTGCCATTATGCAGCTATTGATATCGGGTTGGTTACGTTTTCCCGACAAACGTTTTCCCGCCGCACGTTTGCCCGAGTAACGTTTTCCCGACTAACTATTGCCCGACAAATCCTACTTTTCTTGATACTTAGCGACAGCGCACTATCGTATTTTTTTCGCACTGCACAGAAGACCACCCTGACGAGAATGAATAAAAACGACGAAAACAAATTCGCCGTCCAAAAAAAGTATTTAAGCAGGTGTAAGTTCGAAATTATTTTCAGTTCTTATTAAAAATCAGTGCAGATAGGTTCTCCACCACGATAAAAAATTTTAAAATAATATTTTGGAATTTTAGTTATTGGGTTTGGTTGGTAGGTGGGGATGGCTAGCTTGGATGGTGGGTGGGTGGCTGCGTTGGCAGGTGGCACTCCCTAGATCAGAAATATGTAATTTTTAATTCTCTTAGATGGCTAGTTTAACCATAAATCACGTTTGAAGATGTCAACTTTGGGGGGTCTAGGAAGCTCCGTTTAGCCGCAAATCGCGTTTAAAGATAGAAATAGTTTTTTCTTATAATATATGTTGTCAATTGGTGTGGTTGCAGTTTATGTTTAATAAACAGTACTTTGGGTGGCCCGCTCCGCGGGTCTTAAGGATTTCAACTCCCTTTTTCGGAGAAAAACACCCGCTCACGCGACTCCGTCGCTCCGCTAAGGGTATGTTAAGTCGCCTGGCAGGCGCCAATGTTAACAGTATTTTTGATTAAAAGTACCTTGGGTGGCCCGCTGCGAGGGACTTAAGGATTTTAACTCCCTTTTTCGGGGACACACCCGCTCACGCGACTCCGTCGCTCCGCTTAGGGTATGTTCAGTCGCCAGGCAGGCGCATACACCAACAGTTTTCTTGTTAAACAGTACCTTGGGTGGCCCGCTCCGCGGGTCTTAAGGATTTTAATTCCCTTTTTCGGGGACACACCCGCTCACGCGACTCCGTCGCTCCGCTTAGGGTATGTTCAGTCGCCAGGCAGGCGCCTATACCAACAGTTTTCTTGTTTAACAGTACCTTGGGTGGCCCGCTCCGCGGGTCTTAAGGATTTTAACTCCCTTTTTCGGGGACACACCCGCTCACGCGACTCCTTCGCTCCGCTTAGGGTATGTTCAGTCGCCAGGCAGGCGCCTATACCAACAGTTTTCTTGTTTAACAGTACCTTGGGTGGCCCGCTCCGCGGGTCTTAAGGATTTTAACTCCCTTTTTCGGGGACACACCCGCTCACTCGACTCCGTCGCTCCGCTTAGGGTATGTTCAGTCGCCAGGCAGGCGCCTATACCAACAGTTTTCTTCATTAAAATACCCATTATTGAAAGTTTCATATCTCCAAACAATCAAATTGTTAGCCCTTAAAAGAACCTTTTATAGCTTTAAATTGCTTCAGTAGTATTTGTAAATGATGGGCAGAAAAATGCTTGATCCATTTTACATATTTTAACTTTCATCGGCACTGAAATTCGCTTTTGCCATCATCGCCAGCTGCTCACCGCTTCATTTTCAATACAAAAACACATTTTGTAGAACTCACACTTAATCATGAGAATAATGAGAACGAACATTCGCCGTCCAAATCAAGTAATAATTAAAAAAAAAATGTACTTATGGTATGTTCGGCAGGTGGGCTCCAACAAGCAAATTATTATTTTGAAGTAGTAAATAATAACAAAAAAAAAAAAACAGAATAAAAGTTGAGGAAAAAAGTTTTTTTTTTAATTTTTCAAAAAAAAGTAAGTTTTTTAAATTTAAAAAAAAATGTACTTATGGTATGTTCGGCAGGTGGGCTCCAACAAGCAAATTATTATTTTGAAGTAATAAATAATAACAAAAAAAAACAGAATAAAAGTTGAGGAAAAAAGTTTTTTTTTTAGTTTTTCAAAAAAAAAGTTAGTTTTTTAAATATAAAAAAAAATCGTCTTCGTCCAAACCCACCTTTGTCCAGATCCAGACCCACCTATAGCTAAACTATCATACCCCCAACTACCCACCTAGCCCACTATATCCATCGTACCTTCCACCAACTAACCCCACCTAACTGTCAGCCCGCTTAGCTGTCAACCGATCCAACCAACCACAACCCACCTAACCTAACCTCCAACCCAACTACCTAAAATGAAATTCGTTAAATATCTCTTATCAACGAGGTGTTACCTCCACAGACTTCTGACAAGAACTGAAGTTCCCTGGCTTCCAACTCCTGGTTAAATACTTTTCGTCGAACAATATATATAATATTTTTTCCAAAATATCAAATAATACCTTAAAAAGTATTAATAAAAGTATTGGCAATCCCGCCGTCGAAAAAAGTAGTAGCTCATCATCGGCGGGCAAACGTTACTCGGGATACTGATTGTCGGGAAAACCACTCGATCCCATTGATATCATAATATGGCTAGCATATTTTAGTAATAATGAGATATCTCCCAAAAGCGTAATCAAAACTTCAATCAGGTGTGGGGGGGGGGGGGTAAACCTACTCACAACCTAGAACACTTCACATTAGCGTTGTCGTTGAAAAAAATTAACGTGCCATATTTTCTAAAATACCGTGCCATTTCAAGGCCACGTATGAGAAACATAAGTTTTTCAATTGTTTTCAAAAATAAACTATTATTCAATATTATAATAGTGAGTAATACAAACAAAAAAACGAAAAAAAACAATCACTTCATCTCTTCCTATATTAACTATTGAATTGCCTTTGAAAGCACGATATTATGCCACATCAGTAAAAGCGATATAACACTGTCATATACATATATGTCCAATTATGCCATATAAAATATGACACAATATTTGATGTATGACGGAGTAGTATTAGTCTCCATGTATTTTTTGTCATATAAATTTCACTATCAAACTTATATGAGACTTTTGAAGCATATTTATTTGGTAAACTTGCCATATTTACATGATAACTAGCTGACCCGCGCCGGCTTCGCACGGGAAAACATACCTAAGCTTCGCATACAAATATCAAAAGAAAATATGAATAAATATTTAAGCTACTTTTTGTAATCGAATGCTAATTTCTGGGTTATAACCTACTTCACGTTATGAACGGTTAAATTTGCAAAAATATGATACTCTAGGTACAACCTTTATTACCTTCCCAACACAAAAAGAATTTTTGTTTCTAAACCCTCTACAAATAGTCGCCTTTCATTTTAAAAAAAATTACAAAAATCCACCTAGCCGGATTCTAGATATAAGGTCACATACAGTAGTGAAACTCATTTTTATATAATAGAAGAATAAGATGCAATACTGCCTTAACGCTTCTTCAAATATTGAAATTAATAATTTCCCGAAATTTCTATAACAAATTACTGGAGGCCCAATAGTCCTTGAATTTTTTCGTTGGACGCAGTATAGTTACCAATTAAAGTGTGTTTAAAGTAGGTACATATTAAACATAACCAAAAAGAAAAAAAGGAGTAAATATTAAAAGTGCGCATACGCCCAAGTGTACCTATAATACAAAAATATGGACAAACGAAATATAAACTCACGAACTTGCTCTTGCGGTTAACAACTGTATTTAACCACACATTGAAGATGCATGATGTACCTATATATAACGAGAAAATGTTAAAAGAGTCAAAAGCACCCACTAAAAAATAGATTTTTTGTTTGATTTTTGTCTGTTTATAAAACAAAGTTTTACAAGATTTTTTAATGAAATTTTTTTAAACTTGCAAAGTGCAGATTGCAAAATTATAACCAATTCGGCCCAACCATCCAAGAAACATCAAAAATATGCACGACTGGGTCGCACGAACTTGCTCTTATGCGCGATCACATTGTGGTTCTAGTCTGTAATAAATTAGCTATGGTAGTCTATATTTTATCCATTTGCCAAAACTAAGTTTAGTTGCAGGTGGTATTATGTGAGAATGCAAAAATTAACAATATAGCCTAGTGTTGCACATATGCAATCTGTTTTAACCCAACGCGATGTACACCAGCTGATTTCTTATATAAATCTTAATTTACGAAGAAAAAAAATGGTACCTACGCCAATTTTAAGTATTTGTTAATGTTAAGTTAAAAATTGAACTTTACAAAAAAATCTACTACCCTTTTTGGAAATATCGAATTTTCAAAAAATAATTTTGAATTGTTTTTTTTTAAATCCAAAAATTATTTTTTAGAAAATATTGCTACGCACTTTTATTTATATTTGTTACAAGCTTCTGTATATAAAATCTAATTTTATTCGGTTGATCAGATATTGAGATAGTCGAAAATCAAAGAAACCGTTCTAGGAGAGGTACTGTTAATAAATGTAAAATATAAACTTCAAAAATTTTAAATGGTAGATCGTACTAATTTGAACACACAAAAAAACTTTTATGAAAATCGTAGGAGTCGTTTTTGAGAAACAAAATATTTTTCCTAACGGTTTTTTAACATTTGTATGGGAGGCGCCGTTATTTGTGGGTATTAGAATAATTTTTGTCAAAAATCTTCTAGATAAAGTTAAAAAAACTGCTATTTACCAAGTTTAATAAAAATCGACAAAGTCATTTTTGAAATATTGAGTTTTGAAAAAAAAATAAAAATTTAGAAACGAATTATAAATTAATTAGTAAACAATTGGTGGTAGCACCTTTAAGTTGTTGTTGTTGTTCAAAAATTCAATGAAATTGACGGAATAAAGAATGATCAAGTCTAATAAACTGACATTCTAGTATGAATAGTACAATAAATAATAATAATAAAAATTAAAACTTTTTTTAAAAATCCAAAAAATATTTTTTTGAAAATTTTGGTACATAATATTATTAAAAATGTGTCAATAATTCTTCATACAAAAATTGATCAGAATCATCTGCACAGTTTTCGAGAAAAGCGAAAATAAAAAAAATGGTTCTTTGGGAGGTAAAATTAATAACCATTTTTCGGAACCAATTTTTTTATTAAACGGCAACTTCTAACTATTTAAATTTATTGAGTTCTTAAAAACAATTTCTGTAGCGCTGGTTTTGAGAAAAATAAGTTTTTCCTTTTTGGCCAAGAAATTTTGTGTGACAGCTACTGTCAGTTTTGGTCCCAAAAAAAAGAGAAAAAAACGGGTGGGGGGAATGTCCAAAAAAGGCTAGGTACCAAGTTTACAGAAAATCGACCCATCCGTTTAGGCTGTAGTCGAAACGACAGACAGACAGACAGACGGACGTTCTTGCGAGACCCACTTTTTTCGTCTTCGCTATCATCGTAATGTCAAGTTTGATCAAAATCTCGATTTCGATTTTTTGTACGAATTCATAACTTGCCATATAGTACCTATGTATATTCGCAAGTAAAAATGGTACAGAACAAATTTTATTAATATGGCACCTCCCAAAGTACCATTCATTGATTTTCACTTTCCTCGAAAATGGTTCAACTTATTTTGATCAATTTTTGTTTTATGAAGAATGATTAATTAATTTTAAATAATACTGTGTGCCAAAATTTTGAAAGAAAAATTTTTTGGATTTTTGAAAAAAGTTTTTTTTTGAAAACTTGATATTTCGAAAAAGACTTCGTCGATTTTGAATTTTGAAACGTGACAAAAAGCATTATTTTAACATTATCTAAAAGAATTTAGACAAAAATTATTCTTATATAACCAAAAACAACGGTACCTCCCACATAAGTATTTAAAAACCTTTAAGGAAAAACTTAAATTTTCTTTGTGTATCAAAGTTAGTAAGGTCTACCATAGTAACAGTACCTATCATTTAACGGTTTATTTGATTTTCGACTATCTCATTATCTGACTTACCGATTAAAACTAACTTTTTTAAAGAGAAGCTTCCAATAAGTTTAAATAACATTGCATATCAAAGCTTAAAAAAAAATTATTTTTGGATTTTTAAAAAAAATATTTCAACATTTTTTTTTGGAAATTCGATATTTTAAAAATGATTTTCTTTTAAAATTAAATTTTATCGCCACATTAATAAATACATAAAATTGGCGTACCAAATTTTGTTTCTTAAAAATGTTAACGAAATTGTATATATAAAAAATTAATTATTTATAAAACTTTTAATTTTTTTTCTGTCATAAATTGAGATTTATATAAGAAATCAGATAGTGTACCCAACGAGATGGGTTCAAAACAGTTTCAGAAATTTTTTAATCAATTTCTTTCTAATTTTGTTGATTTAAAATAATTTTCTTGCAACACGGGGCTACACTGTTAATTTGAGCAAACTCACAAAAAAACTGCCTGCAACCTGCAACTTAATTAAGTTTTGGCAAATGAATAAAATAAAAGCTCCCATAACTTATTTATTTCAAACTTTAGAACCATAGTGTGATCGCACATAAGAGCAAGTTCGTGTGACCCAGTCGTGCATATTTTATTCTTTTTTAACCATTTTTAAAGGGTTTCCACAGCATCCATATATTTTTATCGTCAATGTCTATAATTGAGTGTATGTAAGATTTTGATTTTAGTGGATGGGCCAGAACATGGTTCAAGGAATCAATTGGATGTGATTGATTTTAGTGACATCCCAATCAACCACTGTGATCTTCCTATTCATTTACTCGCATCCTCATCTGCATGTCTCGCTTCATGTTCGGTACCTAGTTTAATTGAGCCAATCAGTTCTGAACCTGAGGGACGATTCTTCTGATTTTGAACCCACAAAATTCTTAATCCGTCACTAGCCCCACAGTCTCGTTAGTCCTTGTTGTCGAAAAGATATTTTGAGGAAATTCTATGTACCCAAAGTCAAAGGACATTATTTGTGTTGGCCTGTTTCCAATCCATAAATATTTGTATTTGAATTTTGTTGTCGAGACTTTTGAGGAAGCTACGCGACGAGGACGACGAAGACGACGCCCCAAAAGAGTTGAGTGCCGATACGACCGACTGTTCGAATATAAACTCCAAATTCTTAGATAGGTTAACTTTTATAGCAAAGGATCGAAAATAGAGAACGAAAACCAACTTTACAATAGGACGTTGACATACTGCTACGGATCTCTAGGGAAAAATATAAAACTATACATCAAAAGCACAGCATGTGCCTTCCCAAAAGTTCCTTAAATATTTAGGGACAAATGAAGGTTCGTTCCCTCACAGCTGGCTGCTGTTAGTTGTTATTGGTCCTGGTGCCAGTTTGCAGTTGAAGAGAGCTAACTTTGCATATTGTATTCGTCGTAGGTGCTTGCTGCACAGCACGACCAGCACCACTTTTCTGTGGAAAGAGGAAAGCTAAATTAAATCTTTTCTTTTCGAGCAGCAATTTGCATGTGAAGTTGTAGGTAGGGGTTACCTTTTACTTTGTTACCCAGAACTTTACTGCATGTAGGTACTTCTCGTTCTGAGTCTTCAAAATTGAGCTCATATATTTTTTTAACGAAAACTTTATTTGCATTTTGCAATATTTAATGCAAAATGTCATCCGGAAGATTGAGAATCTAAAGGGCACAACTGAAAAAGAATGAATGTCAGTGATAGAGCTGTTTGTTGTACATAAGTGCTTCGGTCTGTTTTTGAGATGCACGTGCACAAGGTGGATGGACAATAAAAAGAGGTGTTCTGTCTTTTGTTGTTATTGAAATTTCAGGGAACTAGATATAATGTTTATTCATAAAAACAATACGTTTATGTAAGTATAAAATTTTGAGAATAGTTTTTACCGACATTTTTGAATTTTAGAGAACTTTTGAATTTTTGAAGTATCTCTTGATTCTGCTCTGGAAGTGATTATTTGATTTAGATGATAATTCACACAATAGCTATAGGTGGGAGTTAATTAACTTAGATTTTGAATGCTAGTTATTGGTTCTGGTACCTGTAGTAAGGTAGTTTAACTTAGAAGCAAGCAATCAGCAGTTCGCACTAATATTATGACTGAGCAAGTAAGTTACCTCCAGTACTTCTAAACTGGTTTAAGTCTTAATGTTGGAACTTTTTTTTAATGCGAGGTATAACTTTGAGTCAGTTTGTATTCTATTTGCAGTTGATTAACTATCAGTTTTTTTTGGCTTATTTTGACTCTTTAGACTTATTTTAATCAGGGACGCTACAAAAGTAGAGCAACAGGGACAGCAAACGACGCCATATTTCTTGCCGCTCTTTCGACATTTCTCTTCGATAAGGTTTGACATTTCATGATTGAAAGATATTCGAGCCAACAACGAGTCGAAATTGTTAAAATTTACTACCGAAATTCGGAGTCAGTGGCCTCAACGTTAAGAGCGCTACGTCATCTTCAGCGATGAGGCTCATTTCTGGCTGAATGGCTTCGTCAATAAACAAAATATGCGGTATTGGTCAGACAGCAATCCACACGTACTCCATGAGTCATCATTGCATCCCGACAAAATTACGGTTTGGTGTGGTTTATGGGCCGGCGCGCGGCGTCATTGGGCCGTACTACTTCTGTGATGACCAAGACCGGCACGTTACTGTGAATGGGGATCGCTACCGTTCAATGATAACCGAATATTTTTGGCCCCAATTGGATGATATGGGCTTGGAGGACATGTGGTTCCAACAGGACGGCGCCACAGGCCACACAGCGAATGTCACAATCAACTTATTGGAAACCAAGTTTGGAGAACGTTTTATCTCACGAAATGGTCCAGTCGCTTTGCCGCCTCGGTCGTGCGATTTGTCACCGTTAGACTATTTCCTGTGGGGCTACGTCAAGTCTATGGTCTATGCCATACAAGCCAGCGACGATTGATGAACTTCGTTCGAATATCGAAAGTGAAATTCCAGCAGTCTCGGCTGATTTATGCTTGAAAACCGTCGAAAATTGGGTTCAGCGTCTGGACTTCTGCAAGCGTGCCCGTGGTGGCCATGCAAAAGAAATCGAGATCCATACATAATGGCATCAAACGTACCTTCACAGGAATAAAGAATTTCATTGATATCCAAAACTTTTGTAGCGCTCTTATTGAAAAACCCGATATAATCTTTCAGAAAAATAATAATAGTCAACATATATTTTGCATGATTTAATTGACATGATATGCATTTGATATTAGGCATTAGACATATTACAAAGTCACATGATGAAAGTGTTGCATGTTACGTGACGCATGCTGCATATACATGCACTAAGCAAATGCCCCAACATAAAATGCGGAACGTCTCTTCATCCGTGACCGTAGAATAACGATCCCAATGGGTGTTATAAATTGAATTCTATTATAAGGCGTGTTCCTTTGTAGGTGGCAAAGCACTCACGAGTACTTTGCTACCCATTTTCAATATAACGCACAGAATTAATTTGCCTACATACATAAATCTCATCTACTCGCCATGAAAGCACGAGTAGTTGGTAGTACTTGATTATCGTTTGGATCTACTCATGAGTAGTTTGCCACCTTCAAAGGAACACGGGTATAGACAACTAGCACTGGCAGACACTTCTCTTGAAGAAATACTGCTACTGAAAATGTACTCCTGTAAATTTTATATATTAAAGGTTCTTTTATGTACATAAACAAATAGTATTTTTATAGAATCTAATTGTTTCAATGTATTTTTTGTAATTTATTTCTATTAGGCCCAGTTTTTCAGCGGTGAGTTAAACCAGAGTTAGTCAGCTCTAGAAGTAAATTAACCCACAGTTAACTGAGGGAGGAGTTTTTGTTGGTAGATAATGCATGCAGAACGACTAAACAAACTCGGTGGATAAAACATAAAAAGCATCTGTTAAGTTGATCCTGAGTTAACTCACCAAATTGTATGGGTTAACTCGGATTTAATTTTAATCTCCCACTGAAAAACCGGACCGTAGTATTTTATTTGATTTACTTAGAAATGATTTGCATATTAATAAATGGCAAACAACGGAGTTTTAGAACTTATACACCTGTTAACTTAATATTCATATAAATAATAAATGTGAAATGACCTGTGACATATGATAGCGAGCGGATAACTTTAACTCGACACATTTGGCGTTTAAGAGATGAATAAACACAAGCAGAACTCTATACTAAAACCATCATAGTTTTCATAAATCAGTGCATGTATCTGACACACGTATTGGAATGGTGTTACAAGTGTTGCCCTGCTTCCAGTTATAAACACTGCAAAGATATCAAAAAGCATAAATATGTTTATTAATACGAGAAGTTATCAAGCAGCCAAGTTCTCTTTCCGGGTGCCAGCTAACACGTGTGTTAAGGATAAGATAGGCTTTTTTTTGTGTTAATAAGGCTGTATAATATGTATTTTAGATTGGACAGATTTTTGTATGAATGAAATTTTATATTTGTTATATTTTGACATAGACAATGAAATATAATATGTAAAGTTATCAAAGAAAAGAATATATACATATTTTGGTTGTGTTAAAAAAAATGCCAAATTGGGCTTGTAAAATTTCAGATGCATTTTCTAACATGCAACAAACAACATGAAACATGCTAAAAAAAAACTTGAAAAAAAAGTTAGAAGCGTCATAGAAACTATAATGGTGCAAAATTTATTTATTATCGTATTAAAGCATTTAGTATGATGCCTAGTTAAAAAGGCGATTTTCTATGAAGCTGAAGATCGAGACATCATCGAAAGTAAAAATTTCGTTTGTTAGTGAATCTGAAGGTATTTTGAGATGATTTTTCAAAAATTTAAAAAGCATTGTATTAGGCGTAAATTTTTCTAAACGTGATGTCTTTTTTTTTTGATGTGTAAACATCTATGCTGGCGGTAGAGTGAAAAAAAACGTGAACGTTCGTGTGCAAAGTTACGTCGTGCAACGTTACGGTGTGCAACGTTACGATCTGCATACTAGGATAGGTGCGTTCAGTGAAAAAAATCTTAAGATCCCCTTCAAGCAAAAACAATTCCGTTTTGGATCCGCGCACGTTGATGTTTACACATCAACCGTGAGTCCTGGCACTCACACAATTTTTTTTTTAATTTAAGTGTTTAATTTTTTTTTTGCTAAAAATTTTTAAAAATCATAATTTTTTTTTGTTGGAGGATCTACGTCACACCAATTGGTGTTTCAAGAAAATGAAATATGTCATAAATAGAATGACTAAATCTACAGACGTGATTTTTTTTTTGTTTTTTTTACTGTGAATTTTTTTTTACTATGATATCTGGAAAAATTTCAACAAAACTTTGTACCCTTAAAACTTAGAGCTGTGAAATGATAGGTTTAAAAGAAAAACATTGCTGTATCGGGATTTTGAAACTCTAAAAGTGATTAATTTTATTTTTTTTTATTTACGATTTCAGGACATTTTTTTTTTAACTAAAACAAGAAATTATAAAAAAAAAAATATTGTAGGCAAAATAATTTGGAAGATGTTGGCTTTTGTATGAAAAATTAAGTCTTCTTATATATATTACATTATATTTAATACTTAGGGAGTCTCTAGTCCATCGAAATTATGCAGTGGTGTTCAACAACAACGAATTAAAATACGAACTATAAAAAAAAGCGTACAGATCTCACTGTAAATTGCTTCGGAAATTATTATTTTCGTTTTTTTTTAGTATATAATATTGTTAATATTTTTTATAAGAGTCATAGATTTTGGGAGGAATTTTTCGTATATACATAACCTTTCTTCATTTACACATTCACGCTTTCTTTATTTACTACTTACACAATACGCATTGTACTATCTTTTTAGTATCAAACTAAATCCATGTGTCATTTTGACAATACAAAATGTGAAACAGGTATGTTTGATTACTTTTTTGCATGAACTTTCACTGTTTAAGATGTGTTCATGTGGTTATAAATTGTTTAAATTTAAAAACATTTTAGTAAAGAGCTTTAAAGTTAGTAAATTGATAACTAGTATCATGCTAACACATTCAGCCCTATCGTCGTATTCGTTCGGAGAATTCTTCGATCGGGGAAAAGAACGGAAACACTTGCATTATGGTAACCGAATTGTAAATGAAATATTTTCAAATAAGTCGCGAAGTACCGCGCAATGTCTGCTTTTTCGGTCAAAAATTCAACCAACCGGTCGTATTGCAATTGGTTTATTTTTTGTTTCTTAAAGAAAGAAACATACGTGTTTAACAAATGAAAATACGCTTACTTATGAATCTTTTTGTTGCTGAGCTTCCATTTCAGTCTTTGATTTTGTTTCGGGAAGTTTTCCACTTCTAATTTTCTGTCGGGGAAATCGGAATGCAAATATCTTCATACATCGCATGAATTTGGGATGCGTTGCTGCCATTTTGAAATTTGATATTTTCAACAAACATTAAATTTTTTTTCGTAGATCTGTTCGATTGGCCTATCGGCACGGCTACATTAAAACCAAATTCGTATACATTTCGTAGAAATTTTTTTTCGATCCTATACGATGATAAGGCTGATTAAAATCAGGCTGTTTAAAATTTTATTCAAACTATGTAATTGTACTCAAAATTTTACGTTATTAAGTAGTATTTTTGTTTCATAGTATTAAATGCTCTTATTATTTTTTTATTCAATTTGACTCCAAACCGTTGCTTAAATTGTTATAAAGATCCTATTTCAACTATGTATGTATAGTAAGGTATATTTAGTTATTTTCAATTTTAAGCATCCGGTTTTATGTTTTTTAACTTAAAAATTAATGAGAGCATTGAATTTTGAAAACAAAAATAGTACTCAAATACGTAAATTTTTGAAAAAAATATTTTGAATTTTTATTTAATTTTTTTTTCCAAAATTTTGAGTTTGATAATTAATTATTAAAATCACTTAAGCCACTTTAGAGAAAATAAAATAAGAGATTTTTGGCTTTACAAAAAAGTATAGCACAGTATTTTAAGTGATATACAATTTTTTTTTTTTTAAATTAGATTTCTGTGTTGTCAATTTAAAAAAAAAATGCCCCATCTGGCTAGCCTAAATGGGGGGATAGATCCCCACTCCTATACGTTTTTTCCTTGCCTCGACCCAAACTATCTAGCTCTAACTTTTTATCACAACTTATGCCGCAACAGTTGAGATTCAAATTATTGACAGATAATAATCTTTACAGGACACAAGTTAGAACGTTAAAGTTTATTTAAACATACATGTACCTATGTAAGTTTGAGCGTGAATGAGAAAATAAATCACACCAGATACATACACAGCTACCCACTTTAAACTTGAATATTCTTTTGTATTTTCACATTTTTTGAATGAAAAATAAAATCTTGCAAATAACAAACTGAACAACTTTTTAATTCCAAGTACATCTAATAGTTGGCAGACGTGAAAATCAATTGTTGATAGCAAAATAGTTTACTTTATCGGGAACTTGTAGAGAAATTGGAATTAAACCGAAAAATTTCTTTTCCATGAAAAATTTTTGTTCTATCGTAAAACTCCTCGGGAATAAATTTGACCTGAAGAAAAATCCAATGATATGCCATCGATCCATCTGTAAACTTTAGTCACGAGGAACATTCTAGTATCATTAAAATTTTCAAAAGTGGGAAACAGTGACATTTTACATAAAACAACTTACCACCATTATTTAGTATTATGTGCAGTGCATGCCAAAACACAAAAACGATATGCCACAAAATATTATCTGGGTGCTTATGTTTCTTACTAAAGCAAAACGATATGAAAGTTGACTTTGAAAACGGCTTTTCTGCGATGCATGTCAGAAAAGTCGACCAATCCGCTATAACGTATCTACATAAGTCTAAAGTTCGCATTTCGATCTGATTGCCGATGCCGACACACGCACTTTAATTTATTTTTGAAACAACGAATGCGAAACGGTCCGTTTCACAACCAATTGCCGAGTAATTAAAAACGAAACGATAAAGGCAAACAAAAAATGTCTTCCCTTTTAAGGGTGGCATTATAGCCATTTTACACACAGCGCTAAATTGTCATTGCATGGCAGATTGCACTGCTTGTTTAAAGCATCGGTGGTAGTTTATGTATTTTTGAAATCCAAAAATAGTGAAACAAAAACGAATGGCAGTCAACGCACACCCACAGATTACTATTTAATTTATTTTTTATATACGTACCTAGGTACATTAATAAAAATATAATAATTTGGTGTTGACGAAGCAATATGCCTTTTTACGTCACTAGGAGGGAAGTTTAGTTTGGTGGAAAATCGTGTTTAAAAAGGCGAAAATTGCGTTAAATCAGGCGAAAAAGTATATTTTTTGTCAAAAAAATATTTTGCTATTTTTATTGTGCGATACTGATAAGGTAGTAACTCCCGGATCTCGAATATGCTATATTAATATTTCTAGAGCTATTACTTCAGCCGCTTGTTAAATAAACAGATTCCACGTTTCCTCCAAAAGTTGTTTTTTTTGGGGTCTTTTGATACCTAGATTCAAGGGTGGCAGCGTCTTGGTCAGCTTGGTTCAGCTGAAAATAATTTGAAGAGTTAAAAAGACGATTTTCAAGTCGGCTTTTTGTACCTACTATTTCTTTATTAATTAATTTACTATACATACCTATACACCTAGGGTGATATGAATTTAACGGAGCATGTTCTCAGAGAATGTGCTCCATAAGAATCAGGGAAGGTGCTAAAAAAAAAGGTACCTTCTCCCGTTTCGTATGAATAAAATTATACTCCAACCAATGAGCACCCCTTCCTTCACACGGAGTAGGTGCTCTCATACCCCAAGTCAAATTCAATTGTTGTTTTTTGTATTTGAAACTCATTTCTACGATTTAGTCAGCAGTCACATACCAAATTTTGAGATATCGAATTTTCGAAAAAAAAAATGTGTATTAAATTATTTTTTTTAATTTTGACATACAATATAATTTGACCTTTTTGGAAGTTTCTATAAATAATTTAATTAAATTGCATTCAGCCAATAATGAAAAAAAAAACAAAAATAAAGTTCTGTGGGAGGTATTGTCAATAGTTGTCCAGCGTATGGATATTTTATATTTAAGAGAAGACCGTACTTATCTACTTATTTAAGCACACAGAAATTTTTTTGGAAGTTTTTGGATAAAAAGTAAGGTTCATAGAATGATAAAATAGTATTCGTTCTCTCGTGAAAAATTCAATTTATTTTTGATTCGATCGCGAATCTTATTTTTTGGTTCCTTTAAAATAAAATTCATTTTCACGATCGAACGAATTTATCATGCGAAAACTATTGAAGATCCATTCACGAACCGTTAGAATAAGAAAGAAAAATGTAATTTTACAAAAGGAAAAAAGTTTCGAAAAGCCAAAGTTTTTTTTTTGTTTTGCTTTACCTCAATTCGACACAGCAAAATATCTAGTTCAACTTAGGGCGACCCCAGATCTAAAAAAACACAGAATTTTTTCTCCAGGGTGACTTCAGGTATTTCAAAAAACGCTTTGGGGTGACCCCAGGGTGACTTCATGGCTCAACGAACAAACCTTCTGTCTTTTGTTCATTTTTAGACGTCAAACTCATGAGTTTGGCTCTTATTATTATGACATTAAACTCCCATTTGTTTTTTATTTTGGAGGCATATATGTGCACTCCACTTCAAGTGAATAAGCACACACATTTTCAAAGGTAGTTGGTCCATTTCAACCGTTGTGCATTGTCCTTGATAATATTTTCAGATACATTTTTATTTTCTTCACAGCTTCTTTATGAAGTTAATGGTTTGCCCCACCTCCCCCCCCCCCTGGCATTACCAAGCAACTTACATATTTTTACATTTTTTACTACGAATTTTAACCATTAACCATAAACCATTAACTTCATAAAGAAGCTGTGAAGAAAATCTCCATATTTTCCAACAATGTCGAAAATAAGGGCATTTTCAGATATAAAGGGTCCGCCAAATAACTTTTTTTTTTTTTTAAATGGCGCAAAACATCGAGTGTAGCTTCAGCTGTGTGGCACGTAGCGCCGTCCTGTTGAAACCAAATGTTGCCAATATCCTCCTCTTCAATTTTTGTGAACGAAAATTCGTTCAACATGGCCCGATAATGATCGCCATTCACTGTAACGGCCACTCCTTGCTCATTTTCGAAGAAAAATGGCCCAATTATGCCTCTGGACCAAAATCCGCACCAAACAGTAACTCGTTTTTTGTGTATCGGCTTTTCAATGTATGCGTGCGGGTTTTCTGTGCCCCAAATGCGACAATTTTGCTTGTTTACTACCCGCCAAGATCAAAATGAGCTTCATCTGAAAAGATGATTTTTTTTTGGCAAAATCGGCATCGTCTCTAAGTCGATGGCAGGCCCACTTAGCGAAGCGTATACACAACCATATTCGTTCAGCGGAAGGATAAAACTAATTATCTGTCAAATCAGACATGACCTAAGGGTTACCATTCACGAAAAAAGCAATAGTTGAAAAAAAAACGTTAGATGGCGGACCCTTTATTTGTCATGGTCCAGAGCCAGGGTGGGGCAAATGATGGAGTGGAAAACAAGTATTTGTTAAAATTCATAGCAAAAAATTAAAAAATGTATAGTTGTGTAGTATTGTCCAGAGCCAGGGGGGGGGGGGGGCAAGTGCGGGCATCTCCGGGCGCTTATGATCGCACTATGTTGTATTTGTATTCGAAGTGAATTCCAAGTTAGAAAAAAAATAATTGATTGTAAATCTTGGTTAGCCTTTTTTTCAGTCTTAATGTGTGTCCTTCATTTTGATCTTAATTATGGTAAATGTCGATATTGTGGGTTAATATTTGTAAATAAATACAAAACTGAAGTGTCGTTGTTTGGCACTGACTGTTGCTGAATAAGATTTGACTTTTAAATAAAATATGTCCCACAACTATTTGTATTGTATCTTTCTCAGTGATAATTTTATTTTTTTGAATTTACGAAAAAAATAATTAATTTTTGTTTTATTGATTTCGACAATAATATATGTAAATGTGCATCACAGAGGGATGGAACTTTTAAAGGAGATATCAGTAATTATTTATTAATGCATATTTTCGTTTCTTTTGTGTATTGCGATAGGATGTACAATTGTATACATACATAAATATAATATGTCCTTTTTATAAATTGTGAAATATGTTCATTTTTTTTTTTTTTTTTATTGTGGGATGAGAATTATTTGACGTTTGATATCAGCAAAAGATGAGTGAGAGATATAAAAGGACATTATTTTTTGTGGCATTAATTTATATTTATTTTCATATTGAATATCATCAACAAAAACGACACATTTTTGGGAATGGGTTGTTTTTTAATTACAATATTGTTTTTCGTGTATTTTGTTTTTTAAATCTGCAGATAGTTGATACACTGAAAAAGATTAAATTAATCGAATAAAAGATTATCAGTGTTTCAAAATTTTGTGATTTTGATTATCTTTTTTTATGTAAATAAAATCTTTACTCTCTCAGTGACTGTCCCCAAATCACGCAAATCCTTTTTTGTAAATATGTACTGTACATAAACTTTTATATGTATGTACTCTACATAATGTTCTTTTAAATTATTTTCAACGGTCTTAATGGGAGGTATTTCATAAGAATGTGATAACAAGAAGATACTTCCATGGACGGAGAGCAGAAATACTTTCTGTTTCATTCTGTAACTCTTGCATGGATAAAATTGGTCGAAAAACGTTGAAAGATGGAACAAAACTAAAATGTTTCACGACTAATTTAACAAGATTTACCTTTTCAGATTTTTACTTTGAAAATTTAGCAATCTAACTGAAAGCTGAATAATTGGAGGAGTCGTTAAATATTAGTTTGCAATAAGTCTTAACGAAACGCATTTCTTGGTTACCACACAACGCGTTAAAATTATTTAATTGTTCGGATAGTTCTGTACGAACTTGGAACTATTTCTCGGAATTTAAGGAAAATGATCGTCTAACTAATCGTCATAGTGGATCAAATAATTCATAACTGAGTGAACCAAAATGAAGGGACGGGCAACATCATTGGTATAGGAATATGGGATATCGTTCAAGAGCGGACAAAAAACATGTTATTGAAGGCTACGGGATCTTCTGCACCCTGTGTGTGGGATGTTCGAAAATTGGTCTAAAAATTTCAAATAGTTTTAGAAAAAAATATTTTTTCTTTTAAAATTTTTTCAAGGTCGTAGATATTTTAAGAACCTAATTTGTGGGATAATCGCAAAAAAACGGATATTTTACAGGTCACAAACTTGAAAAATCTTTAAAATTTCGTTAGAAATATCTATGGCTGGACAATTTCTTAAACAAGTTGATCTTTTTTTTTTTTTTTTTTTTTTGAATATCCCACAAACGAGGTGCTACAAATCTCTACGACCTTAAAAAATTAAATAAATTAATCCTAAAGCTGACTAAATTCTGTAACTAATTGGCCTTTTTTGACAAATGATTCACCTTTTAGATAGCATACCTTTTTTTTGCGAATATTCCACTAAGGTGCAGTTTTTCAGTGTGAGCTTAAACTTAAACCCGAGTTAACTCATCAAAGGGAATGCCCATTTAACTATAGAGTGTACACGAACGAGTTTGGATACATCAGTAAAATATTTTCAAAATCGTTCATGGGAAAGTCGAGCTATTTGGGCTTGAAGTTGACGATTGCAAAATAAGGATTTCATATTTTGTTCCAAATAATTGTGCATAACGGGCGAAATAATTGACGTAGAAAAATGATGTTATAATTTTTCACGCTTCACGTCACCTTTAATTTGATACCAAACTCGTTCGTGTACACTCTTGGCTAGAAATGGGCAATTCCCTTTGGTGATTTAACTCAGGATTAACTGAGCAGATACTTTTGATGTTTTATCACCCAAAAAAATATTCGGTGTAAATTTTACAAAATTTAACACAAAATGCGCTCACTCACATACACATTGACATTTAATTTCAAGTCTAACAGCGTCTGCTTCCATTTCACGATAAATTGTAAAAATGATCAAAATGGCTTGTTGCAAATTTGATAGTGGGTTCTCAATTTTGGTTGTTAAATGTACAAATATGAATTAGTAAATTGACAGTGCGAAATTAATTACAGCAGGTTGTAGAAACTAGAGAAAGTTTACATTCATTGTAGTAGCTGTAAACTATACTTTGTGTTTCTATTGTAGCTGTACATTGTGATAGACATCAGTGGCGTAATGAATAGTGCAGAGGAATGTCATGCTGGAGGTCTGAGTTCGATTACCGGCCTCATGCACCTAATTAAAAAAATAAACAGCTACTTCCTCTTGCGACAAACTGACAAATCCTCCAAGAATGTCTCTTGTCATGAATAAATGCTTCTCATCTTAGCCTCAGGCCCTCCATGAGCTGAGCAATCGCACCACCAATTTTTTTTTTGTTTCTGTACATTCAACAATGAATGCTGTTTTATCGACAAATCGACTGTTAAATTTACAACAGATGCTGTAATTTTAACAATTCGGCTTTAGAATCCGCAACCATGTCTCTGTCAAAAGGGAAACCAGTGTTCGACTATGACAATTAATGCAGTAGAATGAACAGCGTTTTTCAACGCTTCTAAAACAATTTTTTTTGGTTGGTCCACCGAGTTGTTTAGTTCTTCCGCATGCACTCTCCACTGAAAAAAGGCTTGCCCAGTTCACTGTGGGTTACCTAACTTCTAGAGTTAGCTAACTCCGGTTTAACTCACCACTGAAAAACTGCGCCTAAGATGCCTGAGCCGTTATTGAATGTTAAGTATTTAGGTTTGCGGTATTGCAGTTTTAAAAGTACCAAATCAAGAATTTTTCTTTTAGTCCAGTCGAAGAAGGAGAAATGAATGCAAAAAATCATGTAGTCTGGGTTATTGTTTAAAGGGTAGGGGTGACTCCCAGGTATATCATACCAAAAGTCCACAGCCCAGGCCCGCGAGCTTAAGCTAGGAGAGGGGGGTAAAGATCCCCTTTTATATTTAGTATCTCGCAAATATTTTTAAAACCAAGCGTATTAGCGGAAAAGTGTCCACAACAAAATGAAAGTAAATTAAATTTTCTACAGAAAAAGTTTTATTCATATTTTCGCTAAGAGCAATTTTAAGAGAGATGTGATGGGCTAGAAATGTCAATAAATCTGAAAAACCATGATATTGCGTTACAAATTTAATGTTTATTGATCAATCGACCCAGAAGTATTAGAAAAAATAAATGCATGTTCGTAAAAGAAGGTGGTGGGGGTTAAAATATTTGTATTAAATTTATTTGAAACAGTCTTTGTTGTAAAATGAAAAACACTGTATTTTCAAAGGTAAGAACCGTACAGGTTATTTCCAAGTTATTGGGCAATACTATGTGAAATGATCACAAAAGAAAGGGAGGCCTATTTTCCCCTTTTTATAGGGGGGAGATCATTTTCTAAAACATTGGTTTAAAGTGTACAAGCAACCATTTAAAAACAACGAAAGCAATTACAATACTATACTATAGCTTTTCAATACTATACTATAGCTTTTTGAAAACCCAAAAACCTTTTCTATTATTTTATTGCTAAACCAAGTTATGAACTTTAGCCGAGCTGCGGGGTGAAGAAGAGTAAATTTGTTGGGTTATTTCCGATTTTTTAACACGTCTTCACCCCGCATCTCCATAAGTATCGCTTCTATCGAAAATATGAGTGAAACTTTTTATGTAGACATTTTAATTTCCTTTCATTTTGTTGTAGACACTTTTCCGCAAATACGCTTGGTCTTAAAAATATTTGCGAGATACTATAAAATGGGACCTTTACCCCCCTCTCCTGTTTTAAGCTCGCGGTCCTGGGCTGGGGACTTTTTGTATGTAAAACAATTAGCCAGACTACATGATTTGTTTGCAATTATTTTATGATTTGTGGTCTTCGTTGACTGGACTATTTATAAAATCTATCTCACTTCGAAAAATTTCATTTTTCAAAGTTGATAAATCAAAATTAGGGTTGGGGTCAAAATTCTGTATGGATCATAGTTCTGTTTATTTTTTTAATTCTGGTTGAAAAAAATTGTGAAAAACCTAAATTTTGTATTTAAAAATTATGTTTCCAAAATTCTGTTTTTATAATACTTTAAATATGTTGGAAAAGAAAAATCGTTTTGATAATGTAAAAAAGTACGAACTTGTGTTTTTTTTCGTTATTTAAGTTTAAAGAAGTTTTAAAAAAATTAACTTTTAATTTTTTTGTTGGTAAAAATAAATGTATGCTTCATTTTTATCATACACTATACCAACTATTGCAATTCATTATACCTACATGCAATATTCATGTAAACAAAATCACCTTTCGAGACTCAAATCTCCAAGGCTTCGGCACCGGAATAAACCAATGTATGCCTATTCAAATTTTGATTTTCGTGCGGTGTAAAAATAAAAAAACTCCAATCCAAAATTTCATTTTCCTAATTTGGAGTCAAAGTACATAGATGGGTTTTTTATTAAACTGATGAGGAATTTCATTCTTTTAAGTTCTGTATCAAAAAACAAATTTGGTCAAATAATGGAATAAGGTGTTCGTTGGTTTCGTTGCTTCCATTCTACTGTAACACTAGCTCGCGTATGCATAAGAAGATATATGTTTGTAAATTTAAACGCATCCAAAACCCAGCTTTGTTTAAAAAGGTTAATTTAAACAATTTTCTTCATAATTTTAAAAAAATTGGTTGGCAACAGGACAATAATAAATAACAAAAGAAAAGTGACACGAAAAAAGAATGCTCTACAAACATCAGTCAACTTGAAAGCCCGATGATGAAATTTAGTTCCGAAACGTGTTGCCAAATACAAAAATTTTAAAGTTGAATAAAATGTTTATTTAAAGTTATACCTAATAAATAACATAACCTAATAATAAATAAACAATGTTGCTCTTAGGAGACGAAAACTAACAATAAGTATGGTTGGCAACATTGCAACCGCCACAACCCTGCCAGACTGTCATTTCCTACTCAACTCGATCCAAATTAAGTATAGGTATAGCGTATAGCGTATAGCGTATAGCATATAGCGTATAGCGTATAGGTACACACAGTTTTATACTTGTGTGGCTTTTGTATTGGATTATTCTAAGTGGCTACTACTTCTTCTATGCTTGCTCTTACTCATTATTTGTGCTCTATATTTTAAAATGGAAAAATGGATACAAAGAATCATTTTAGCAATATTTTTTGATTAAACGATCGTCTAAACCCAAAAAAAGTATACACTACTAAGTCGCACGAACTTGCTATTATGTGCGATAACAATGTGGTTCTAAAGTCTGAATCAAATTGCGTTTGGGAACGTGTATTGTATTCGTTTGCCAAAAATAGTTTAGTTAAAGCTTGTATTATGAGAGTATACAAAACTGAACATAATAGCAACGTGTTGCACATGCATATGAATTAAGATCCTAGGAGCGTTTTTAAAAATATTTAATTTTGTACATATTTAATTTGGAGAAAAAATTGGTAGAGCGGACGCTCATAAAATTAGAACTTTCTGATATTTGGATCTTCCAGAAATTCGAACCTGAGTTTTGAATGCATTGAATGCTCTAAAATTAGAACTTGAGGTTCTAATTTCAATGATGATCAAAATCTGTCATCAGCTATATAAAATCTACATAATATATAAATTCTACATTGTTAATTGTTAATTAATATAAGAGATTTGGGTGAAAATAATAAATTTTGGAGGCAGGTTCACTCTTTTTTTTTACTTGTTAAAAGTATCCAAGAAGGAAGTGACTCCAGACATGCCAATTATAACAGTTTTGGTTTATAAAAGTACTGTTAATGCGGCCCCGCAGGGCCAGGGCCCTCTGCCGGTGGGTATACTTTAGACACCCAGAGTTTTTTTCAAGTCGCGCGAAGCGCGTTAACGCACGCCCACTTTTAATGGCGAATAACTGTTATAAATTGGCATGTCTCTAGTCTCGTCCATCTAAAAAACGTCCAGAAATTAAAACATTTCGAAAATTAGAATCACCCCAGGAACAAATTGGTTCTAATTTTTGAGCGTTCGCTGTATTAAGTATTTATTAATGAGAAGTTAAAAGTAGAATTTTCAAGAATAATTTTGAATTTTTTTTTAAATCCAAAAATATTTTTTTTTTTTAATTTGGATATGCAATATTTTCTAAACTTATTACAATCTTCTGCATTAAAAATGTAGTTGTGTTCGGTTAATCAGATAAAGCCGATAATAAAAAAAACCCTTTCATGAGAGGTACCTACTGTAAATAATAGTATAATATAAAATTTAAAAATTTTAAATGGTACTAATTTCGATACACAAAATTTTTTTATCCAAATCGTAGGATTCATTTTTGAGCAAAAAAAGATTTTATACTTACCGGTTTTTAAACATTTAAATGAGAGATATCGTTATTTTTGGTTATAAGAATAATTTTTTTGAAATCTTCGAGACAATGTTAAAAAACTGCTTTTTTCCAAGTTCAATTGAGTTGTTTTTGATATATTCAAACTTTTTTTTAAAATCCAAAAAAATATTTTTTTGAAAACGATGGTACACAATATTTTTAAGAATGTATCAATCATTCTTCACAAAAAAAATTACCAAAATCAGTTTACCTTTTTTCGAAGAAAACGAAAATAAACAAATGGTTCTTTGGGAGGTACCATTAGTATTCATTTTTTAGAACCATTTTTGTACTGAAGGGCAGCTTATTTCTCTTTGAATTTATTGAACTATTTAAAAAAAAAATGTGTGGAGCTGATTTTTAGAAATATTATAGAATTTCTTTTTTTTTTGACAGGTGCCGTTATTTTTGGTCCAAAAGAAAAAAAATTGTCTGTAGAATGTCCAAAAAACGCTAGATACCATGTTTGAAGGAAATCGAACCATCCGTTTATGCTGTAGCCGAACAGACAGACAGACGTTTTAGCGTGACCCACTTTTTTCGTCTTTCCTATCTTTGCAATGTCAAGTTTCTTCAGAATCTCGAGTTTGATTTTTTTTTACGAATTCATAACTTCCCATATAGAATACAACATAATATATCGCAAGTAAAAATTATATGTGGATACCCAAGGCCGTAGCCAGACAATTTTTTTTTTTGGGGGGGGGGGGGGTAATTTTGTTTTAAACATTTGTGCATGTAGGTGTATGCATATATATATCTGTACATATGTATATATCCTGCAGTTCCGTTGAATAGGTACCTACGTAAGCAAACAAATTTACGGCAAGTTAATATTTATATAAAAGATAATCGTACAGTTCCAATTTAAGTTATTATTTATTATTTAGGTACATAACATCAATATTAAATAGTATCACTACAAAAGTATTATTTATACTAGTATCGCCTGAGTCCTGTGAAGTTAGCAAAAGAATTGTTTAAAATTTAATAAAAAATGGGAGTTCCCGGTAGCAAACAAAGAGTTCTAGAGTTCCTCATACTTTTTTTCAATAGTTCTGGCGAATTAAGTGTTAAAATTCGAAAACAAAGTTTTTTTTGCTAACTTCACGCAGCAAGGACTTTTTTGAGAAAAAGAGTTCTGATCATGTTTTTCAACTTAAAATCAAGAGTTCTAGAGTTCCTGATGGGTTTGAGAAAGAGTTCTGCAAAATTGAAATAGTTAGGGCTATTTAAGGTGCCCATTGACTTAGAACCAAACATTTTCAAAATCCAAAAACATCAAAAAAAAGGAGCTCTGATTAGAGTTCCCGATAGCAAACAAAGAGTTCTGAACATTTTCCTAATAACTTTTTTTTCTAAAACTAATTGTTCAAAAGTTATTCGCAAATTGAGGTGCCCATTGACTTAGAACCAAAAATTTTCAAAATTTTGATGTGTAGCGAACACAAAAAACAGAAAGAACAGAAAGTGCTATAGTACCCAGCACTACGATGGTATTTTAAAAGTGCGTTTTATTCAAAGTTATGAAATTAAGTACTGAATTGGCTTTAATTATTTCATGCATGATGTCCCTATAAATTCTTAATCGAACACTGAAATCTAGATGGTTTTATGTCTTCTAGTTTATAAGCAAATTGAAACCTACCCAAACTACTTTTTTATTCAATTTTTATTTGTTTTTGTATTTAAGTCGTTTTTTTCGAAAATAAAATTAGAATATCCAAAAAACGCTAGTCACCGAGTTTAAAAAAAATAAACAGGCGGTTGTTTTTGCGAGACCCACTTTTTGACCAAAATCTCGAATTCGATTTTTTGTACGAATCCATAACTTGCCATATAGTACCTACCTATAAATCGCAATTAATTTGCGAATACCTTTTGAAAAATTTGTTTTAGAAAAAAAAGTTATTAGGAAAATGTTCAGGACTCTTTGTTTGCTATCGGGAACTCTAATCAGAACTCCTTTTTTTTGATTTTTTTGGATTTTGAAAATTTTTGGTTCTAAGTCAATGGGCACCTCAATTTGCGAATAACTTTTGAACAATTAGTTTTAGAAAAAAAAGTTATTAGGAAAATGTTCAGAACTCTTTGTTTGCTATCGGGAACTCTAATCAGAACTCCTTTTTTTTGATTTTTTTTGAACAATTAGTTTTAGAAAAAAAAGTTACTAGGAAAATGTTCAGAACTCTTTGTTTGCTATCGGGAACTCTAATCAGAACTCCTTTTTTTGATTTTTTTTTGGATTTTGAAAATTTTTGGTTCTAAGTCAATGGGCACCTTAAATAGCCCTAACTATTTCAATTTTGCAGAACTCTTTCTCAAACTCATCAGGAACTCTAGAACTCTTGATTTTAAGTTGAAAAACATGATCAGAACTCTTTTTCTCAAAAAACTCCTTGCTGCGTGAAGTTAGCAAAAAAAACTTTGTTTTCGAATTTTAACACTTAATTCGCCAGAACTATTGAAAAAAGTATGAGGAACTCTAGAACTCCTTGTTTGCTAGCGGGAACTCTCATTTTTTATTAAATTTTAAACAATTCTTTTGATAACTTCACAGGACTAATCGCCTGTGGTCGAAATTCAACCATCTGTATTTATATATTAATATATATATTTTTTGGCAGCTTTTGGTGTTGCATAGAGTATCCCTCCCCACTCATTGCAAGTAGGTGTAGAGTACATCATTCGGAACGAAATCATTCGGAACGAAACAACAAATATTGCGTCTAAGCTTCATGAAACACGTTGGAAGTGAACTTTTGGTACACTACGCTGGGGTGTTGACAAACAGCCGTGTGTTTCGTGAATTTGTTTTTTTTTTTTTTAGACTTTTTGTATGGGGAATCCATTATTTACCATTTTTACATGTAAGTACTCACATAATCTCTTCTGATGGCACTTCTAATTAAAATCAATTTTTTATTATCGGGCGTTCGGTTAAAGTATATTAAAAAGGGAGTACAAAAAAAATTGTTAACGTATTAATATATAGATATTTTTACAAAACAAAATATTTAGTCTTCTGGCCTTCTAAGCTGCAATTCATCGATAACTTCCTCAATGTCAATCTGAATTTGTCGACGAACTGACATTAACCCCTGCGATCTCCCCTGGCTACGGCCTTGTGGTTACCTACATACATAGTTCAAAAATGTTTTTGAAACTTTTCTAAAACGGTAGAAATCTGTTTTGATATTTTAATTACAGAGATACATTCCAAACAAATGTATTCATAAAAACAAATTGAGGGCGCGAAAACTCTTGGTAAACGCGGCCCTTATGAATATCAACCATTACTGTGTTATTGGCAGGAATGGAAGGTAATTACAATTGTCAAGGCAGTACCCGTGAACAAAAAACTTTTCTGTTTCTAAGTGACAGAGGCTGAGATTCGAACACTCAGGTCTACGGCGGATCAGTCTTACGCACTTACTATTTATTTCGCTAAAGGGCATTTTTCCATACTGCGTTATTAATTGTTTTGAATATCTTCTTTCCGTGTATATTTAAAAAAAAAAACATTTTCTATAGCAGAAAGGTCATCTTTTAACGATAATATAGATACTATATTTATATTTATGTGTTGTATGTGGACGACGATTAAATGATGATGATGATGACCTGTTAAATACCAGGGATTGCCTATCTGCTTATTAATTTATGAATTCATTTTTTTTCGTGTTATGTTTTTCTTGTTCGAATTAATGTTATTTAATGTGAAATTAATGTTTATGATTTATTGCCAAACGCATGCGGGGTATGGTATGCCGGCAAAAGGGAGCATGTATAATTTTCCAAGTTTATGAGTATGGAATTAAGGCAAATAAAATAAATGTTGGATTTTCGGAACTTCAATATGGTGCATGTTTGGGTTTTTGGGAATATTTTTGTATAGGCTATATGTATATAAATATAAAGGGAGTGAAAGTTATGGGTTAGGTTTAATCGTAATGCAGCATATTGTTTGTGTGGTGGCACGTGAATTCGATTAGAAAACCATAAATGTCATACCAGAGATGAAAAGATTAAATTAAGTCTTCGATTATTATTATTTTCTTTTTAATTATATGATTTATGAAAGGAAGAGCAGAAAAAGGGCTACATATACATGCTGTGGGAATAATGTGTACCTATATGGTCTTTAGAATTATAAGAAGAAAATTGAGGACATGCAGAAATAATGCACTGTACCTACTGTATGGAGGGTAAGGTCAAAATTGGGAGCAGTTGGAAGAAGCTTACGCCAGGAATCACATATACTGTTTGTTGACTCTCAACATAAATACTTATAATTAATAAACTTATAAAAAACAAAACATAGGTAACGAAGATAAAATGTTGTTTTTTCAGAAAATATTTATCATTAAAAAAAAAAATATTCAACTGTAAAATTTCATTAAAAATAAAATAAATACCTACATATATCATTTGTAACGTTCATACAAATTTTGCATCAGCTTCATCTAAGCACCTTTACTATAATTTCTGGGTCTCGCTTAGTGCTGGAACACTGTTTCTTTCTTGCGTTAGTTAAGTTGATCGAGATTTAATTCCCTTTAGGGGAAGTATAAAGTTGAAGTTGCCCATCTACCCTTTATATTGTTTGCTGCTTTGAGGTTATAGTGTCATATGCAACATTTAATTTCACATCCATATAAGACAATAGGATGAAACTTCGAGTGACTTGAAGAACACGGAGACTACCATAGACTCCTCCAATTGCAGTAATTAGTAGTTACATATATGTGAAGGAAGGATATTGCAAATTAACCCAAGTTTTCAGTGGTTTCGTCTTTAAGTTTCAATATACTAAAGACCAATATAGCAAAGATTTTCCGTTAAATGGTTAAATGAAAGGAAGATCTTCAACCTTTAATGCAACGGCATTATTCTTCACCTTAAAAGGTCGACTTATCAAGAACTGCACATTGTTTTCTCGTTTTAGTAAATTATGAGGAGAATTGGTCCGAGGATAGATCCCTGTGGCACTCTAGTTAAAACATAGAGAGACCACGACGCATTGTTGACTTTCGCTAAGCTATACGAAAGTCTAATCTAAAGAAAACCCAAAGCAATTTCGCAGTTTTTTCACGTATGGAATTGAATGTGAATGTGATAAGCCTTTGAAAAGTCTAAGAGCGTTACTAGTGTAATGTGATCCACTGTCCATTGAGGTTGTTATTTCATAAGTAACAACAAAAAAGTAAAGTGAATTTGCAGCTGAACTTTGGTCATAAACCAGACTGACAGGTAGTTAACGTTGATCGATAGTTATTTTTGTATCTACTTCATAATGTTTTTTATTTCTAGCCCTTTTGAAACAAACGGGAGAATGGCGATTGGCCGGAACTCAGTAGCAAAACCCATTTTCATTTTGGGGACAGGAATAATTTTAGCATTCTTCCATTCTGAAGGAAACTCGGATTTGGTTAATTTGCTTTTGAATATGTGAGTTTTCAAACGCAATATGCCCTTCACAAGGAGCAACAATTTCTCGAACTTAGGATTCATTAAGTCGAGATCAGTACGTCGCATACGAGTAGTCTGCAATAAAATTTGTGGAAGAACTTCCATTGACTGTAGGCGGCATCTGTTTGCAGTATCAGAGCAGAGATGTCTCTATTCAGCCAAAGTGGAGCCGTATCCTCAGCAGGAACACCCACACAGAAATAGTTGAGAGAGTTTAAGGTTACAATAGGCCCCACCGTACGTAGTTCTTCTAAAAATAAAATACTTAACGAAGTTTCTACCACTAGGATTAGCAGAGCAATTTTTGTTAACATCGGTCAGGGTACACCAAAAGTAAGCTTTTCTTAAATGCACGTTAAATGATGTTAAAATTAGAGATAGACCTTTACTGTAACACGATTTTTTTCCTAGAATATACCCAAGAACCACACCCTAAAATACTTCACACCAGGTCGAAATAGGTACAAACAGAGCTCCTCCTGGAAATCTTATGAAAAAAAGCAATTTAATTAACATTTTAAATTAAATTGTAAATTGAATCAGTTTGCTTCTGCAAAATATCTATCTACAACAAAAACAAAGCAATTCGTCACAAACGTCAACACTCAGAAACATTCTTTTCAAAATTACCTTTTTCTGTCAGCAGCTTTATTATCTACAAGACCTGTACTATATATTAGGATTTCCCCTGTCTTCACTCTTCACAATAATTCACTCATCATCAATGCCAGAGTAAATTATTTGTCCCTCCAACTGAACATCTCGGACAAAGCCCTCTGAGTTCTATATATCTGTGTCTGCGGAGACTTCCTTATTACCTATGGCGAACAAAAAAAAAAAAAAAAAAAAATATCGAAGACACACTTCTTGTATAGCAACATGATAGATTCGTTTTCTGATTGAAGGAATTTCATTTGACTTAATGAATTCAACATTTATATTGGCTATCATCTATCTCTGATGGCATTTCGTTTATTTTTTTGAGTAGGTAAGACATATAGAAATAGATATAATTGTTGTCACGTCTCAAATCGCATCCTAAGTGTCCTTGCCCATCGGATAGGAACGGATACTTAAGGATGTGTAGAGATGTCACACACTACTTGAATGAGTGATGATCCTTATGATTTGAACATAGCATCATAGAGCACAACCCACATAAGGTTTAAGATGTACATACCTAGAAGATGTACATACCTAGAAATAATTGTGCCATTTTCTCTCAAATACCTCTCCTCGGAAGTTGGAAGGATCAACAATTTATAAAGAGAAAAGAATTAAACTTCTTCAACTTGTTCAAATTCAATTATTTTCGTTGCAATAGGAAAACTTAATTCGAGTTTCGAGGCCATTGCATAAAGATGTCACGCTTTATCCAATTTTAAGTTTAATTTGCAAAACTATGAACTACCTAAACCATCCATCCCCTCCCCATCCCCATCCCCATCCCCATCCTGCTATCCACCCACCCTATAATTATACGAAAAATGATTTGCTATGGGAACCCCACTGAAACTGCCTCGCCTCGCCATCGCCATTCGCTAAAGAGCTTGAGTACGACAAATCAAATCAAATAAAATAAAATAATTCGTAGAGGTCCTGTGAAAATATTTTCAGTTTGCTGGCACTCACGGCAGGACAGGACAGGATAAATATTGAGGACGATGATCGTCATCATCAATGTTGTTGGTGGTGGGAAATGTGTCCTATGAGCCAACATTTTCATGGGGATGCCATGCCCGCAGCTATATACCCGTACCAAAACCAAAATAATTAGCGATATTAGATTGGGCATACTTCTGCGGAATTTCATATGCAAAATAAAATAAATGCTGGAATTGGAATATATAGCCAGAACGTTTCGACTTTGGGTTGACAAATTAGAAAACAGCATAAATATTTTTATTTAAAATACTGTTCTAAAATTTTCAGATTGTCAATCAGTTTATGTTTGTTTTAGACGCTGATGGTAGATATGTTTGCGTTTGAAAAAAAAAGAACATGTGTGTGTTGACAGAAGACTTACCTATAATGATAAATTTGTTAAAATGTTTTTGTTTGTTTTATGCGGTTCAGTTGGTTTTAAAATATTAATTATGAACATGCTATACATATAGATATACTTACATATATCTCTTATGGTTCTTGTTCATTATTTTAAATATATAGGTACATACATATGTATGTACATATGTATATTAAATAGCAAAAAATGTTTTATGTACATATACATACATAACTAAACATACCAGGGGCAGATGCTAGTAATTTGAAAAATTTATCAGATTGTCAAGGGTGGGCCATCTATTGGTTACTTTTCAAAATAGATTATACAAAAAACACACTGTTAAATATTTTTCAACGATTGTTGCTCGATTGAAAAGAGTAGATACATTTTCCGATTAATTATGAAATATTATTTAATTAATGGCTCAAAAATGAAGTGACCACAACTCCAAAATGGGTTTCGCACAGGTACGAAAGTTGGCTCATCAATTAGATGGGAAACAAATTTTGGAATTGAGGTCAATTGAACTTTTAATTAAATAAGGTGCCAGTTATAGCTTTAATTAGAAACCATCTTGAAAATTTGTATTGTTTAATTTGAGACATTAAGAAAGTAAAATCAATAAATATTATGATGCAAATATAAAGGTGTTGACTTAATTATTATTTCTCGCAAGTAAAAATTTCATTTTGGCCCAGCCGTTCACATGAAATTACTTTTATTAGTTCAATGATTGAACTGGTTACCATACCAATGATCATTGAAAAATTAAACGTAGTTTTATGGTGAAGTTTGGGTTCGAAAACAAATGGGTACTCATTTTACTTTCTAATCGTATCAATAGTCATTGAAATATTCAGTGATGGTTTTCAATGAAAACTATAACTGGTACCTACTATATACAGTGGGCTCTCGTTAAATTGAACATACAATAACTTTAAACTTACCAATAACATATTGAACAAATAATTTTTCCCTTTATGCATTCAACAACTTGAACAGACCATTTCTATTACTCGATACCTTGAATTTTTCCCTTAAGTATTCTAGAAGAAGTTGAACAGATAAATTTTTTTCAAACTCTGTAACTTAGTTTGATGTTTCAATTTTTGTAAGGTACCCAGGATGTTTGTACAAAATGCAAACGGTTTTTGTATTTCGAAATCCTTGGAAATTTATTTAGTATTTCTTTAAAAGGCTTTATTCTCCAGAATTCCCGAGAATCTGGTTTCCAAAATGTGCTGCGCAAGGCTAACCAGTGTAAAATAACGTTTTTTTTCCAAGTCGACTTAAAAACTTTTTACATTACATTTTAAAATCATTAAATTGAATTATCTATGATTAAAAAAAAAAACAACAATGTTTTATCTTCATCCAGTAACTTCTGCAAGCCTAAAGCTTGAAAACCCCTAGTTTCGTACGTGTTCAAGTTAACGAGCGTCCACTGTATTTTCTATATCACTCCACTTCAGAAGTGATTATTATTTCTAAATTTTTTCATCTTCGTTGTCATGCCATCGTGCTTACCCAATTTCGAAATACATTTTTTGTGGTTTTGGCACATATTTCACAAATGGCTTGACCAATATTGTTCTTAAGTGCCCAAATCGTCTATGAATTGTTCGCTTAGCATCGATTTTTATTGATATTGTTGACATACGTTGTACTCAAAATTAAAACAACCGACACCGTTCAATTTGTAAATTAGACTCATCGATCGTTTATGTTTCCGTTCGATACTTAGCTTCTGCTATCCAAATTGCTCACTCCGCATTTCAAGGTTGTTTCCTTCTTGGCCCAATTTCAAAGGTGAAACATTATTGATGAGTAAGATTATGCCAAGCAATAATGTTTCGACACAGTGCAATGGGCTGAATGGGTTCAACTCAGGTTATGCACAGTGAACTAAATGTAGGGCGCAACAATATTCCTCAAATATCAATGGAATGACGGATTACCCATGATTATTGAACTCAGTGTGTAATAAAAAGATTGTCGGACGGCTTGTATGGCACGTAGCCCCATCTTGCTGGAATCATCGCCCAAGTTCAAAGCCTTCTCTTTTGGTCATACACAAATTGGTTATCCCATGCTTCGGAAGCACTCTCCATTGGCTGTAACGTTTCTTCAATCGGTGTGTGTTGCTGCATTATTTCGACAACATCTGTAATATTCTCCGATGAGCGCATAAAAGATGAGCACGCATCAGAACCAGAAACTCAGTTTGTCGAACTTTCTTTACAAACTTGCGTACATCAGCTGAAGTTGATGCATTATTTCCACACATACACACACATACATCAAGATCAAGAACAAGAACAAGGTCTATTAAAGCCCTTTCCAACCCTAAAAAGATCGAAATAATCTGAAAGTTAGGTATGGTTCTCGAAATATTTCAATTCAAAATGATCAAATGCTTTTTTTCTACAATAATCACCCAAATACCTAAAAAAGCTTTTGGATGCGCATATTTCCGTAACCAAGTAGTTTGCGATGCTTTCCATGAATATTATTTATTTTTTAAGATTTACGAGAAAAAAATTGTTTTTTTTTCAAAATATTATTTCTAAACGAGCCGAGATTACGGCGGAAATTTCTTTTCAAAATGTCCACTAATTCGGCATCAACTTTGGAATTAACTTTGCAATATTTTTCAAATTTGTTGTACTGAGTTACTGTCAATTTTGTTGAGTGCGTAAGACTGTCGGTGTCAAAATAACTTGATTCAAAAAGCAACTTAACAGATGGCCCATTCGATACACAGCCCAACTAGTTCCTTTATTTCTTAATATTTTTATTTGATTTTTTGAAGCTTTGCACGGGTAGACAAAAATAAAGATAAATATTTGTGCTACTTTTTGTAATTGAATACTACTTTCTGGGTTTTAACCCACTTCACGTTATGAATGGCGAAATTCGTAAAAATATGATCATCTAAATCCAACTTATTATTTTCTCAACACAGACAAATTTTTTGTAATCAAAAACCTTTTTTTTGTGTTTATCAAATTTCAATTTTTTTAAAAATAACCTTTCCAACACAAACAGAATTTTTAAAATCGGATATCCGTTATTTTGTCTTTTTCCTAAATTCGTTTTTTTTTTTTTTAATTCCTAAAGCCATCGCCTAAAAAATCCTTTGATGTACCAACAAAAGAGAATTTTTGAAATCAAATACAACCTTTCATTTTTACCCCATTTCACCATATTTTACAAATTTAAAAAAAAAAACAAATAATCCTTAAGCCATTGTCTAAAAATGATTTTTCCAACACCAAAAGAATTTCTTAAATCGGAAATTTTTTGCTGAAAAACGCCAACAGCGCCACATCCCACATGTTGAGAATTTTCTGACTTCTCTTTTTTCCAAAATCTTCGCGTAGCAATTACGAACAAACCCGCAACAGGAAGTATCCGATTTGGTCCATTCGTTTTCAAGTTTTAAGCATCCGAAAAAACCACGATCCATTTTTATATAATAGATATATACAGATATAGTACAGTTAATCATGAAGAAGAGGGTGGGGGGGGGATGGCGTCGTGTCACATCACAATAAATCGTAACACCCTGAAACTTCTATTTATTAAATCGATCAATTTAAATTCCATTGATGATGGGAGAGAGAATTTTTGATAGGGAATAATATTCAGCTTGAAATTTTGAACTCTTGCTGTTTTCGGTCTGACTTTCTGAAGTTAGTGCCCAAAATAGTTAGGCATTGACAAATTTTTAAAAATACAAATTCTTCATGTTTTGACCTCATAGAGTTTTTTGGGCGAATATGGAATTGACTATACGCGTGTTTTATTGAGAAATGTATCGCTAGCTATAATACTTTCCAATAAAACACGTTCTCAGTTTGTTGCACTCACCAGGTTTTTCCGTCAAAAGCCAACCATCGCATCCGGTTAACCAGCAGACAATAACTTACAAACGTCCGTCTGTCTGTCTGTTTGGATACAGCCTAAGTGGAAGGGTCGATTTTCTTTAAACTTGGTACCTAGGGTTTTTTGGACATTCCCCCGATACAGTTTTTTCATTTATTTTTTAAGACAACAAACAACGGTACTTGTCATACACAATAGTCTTCATAGATTAAAACAAATGTGTCCAATTTAATACTTATTAGGCTGCCTTTCAGTGAAAAAAAATGGTACCGAAAAATGATTACTAATGTCACCTCCAATAGTAAAATTTTTTATATTTTCGTTTTTCTCGAAAATGATTACACTGATTTTGATCAATTTATTATGAAGAATAATTAATACAATTTGAAAAATATTGCGTACAATTTTTTTCAAAAAATGTTTCTTAGATTTTTTAAAAAAGTTTGAAATTTTGTTTTCGGAAAACTCAATATTTCAAAAAAAAATTATCATATCATATCGCTCTTTAAAATAAATAACTCAAAATATGACGGTTTTGACTTGTGTAGAATCTTTTTCGCTTTATTTTTGAAAATCATTATAAAGGGTTTTCCAATAAGAGGTGTTATTTTGAATAGCCCGCTATTTCGTTAGCTGTCACTTTTGAAGCTGTCATTTTTTGGCATTTGACAAGTAGAAACTACGCCATTAAGAAAAATGGAACGATACACGCTTCAACAACGCATTGAAATTATTAAAATTCACTATAAAAATGGTGAAAATTTGGCAGAGACGGTTCGTAAAACTAAAACATTTTTAGGTCGTCGTGAAGCACCTTGTCGGACCGCAATACAGAAATTGGTGGACAAATTCGAGCTGTTGGGACAAGTTAGTGATGTGAAGAATAAAACCCGTGCACGTCGCTCAAGAACAACTGAGAATATTGCTGTTGTAGCCCAAAGTGTTGAAGAAAACCCAGGTTTGTCCATTCCTCGTCGTTCTTTGGAATTATGCATTCCACAAACGTCATTACACCGTATTTTGCATAAAGACTTGGGTCTTAAGGCTTATAAAGTTCAGTTAACACCAGAACTCAAGCCGGCTGATCATCAACAACGTCGTGTCTTTGCTGATTGGGTCCTTGAAATGCATGAAAATGATCCGGAATTTCATCGAAAAATCATCTTGACCTAAGGGGCCCATTTCCACCTCGGAGGCTACGTCAACAAGCAAAACTGTCGCATCTGGGGCTCGGAAAACCCAAGAGTTATTGTTGAAAAGCCTCTCCATCCTCAACGCGTGACTGTTTGGTGCAGTTTATGGTCCGGCGGGGTCATTGGACCTTACTTTTTCGAAAATGAGGCTGGAGCAACAGTTACGGTCAATGGATTGCGCTATCGAGAGATGATTTATGATTTTTTATGGCCGGAATTGGATGGTATTGATCTGGACAACGTTTACTTTCAACAAGACGGCGCTACGTGCCACACAAGCAATGAAACCATCGATCTTTTACGGGAAAAGTTTCCGGACCGTGTTATCTCTCGAAGAGGTGATCACAATTGGCCACCGAGATCTTGTGATTTAACACCTTGCGACTTCTTCCTTTGGGACCACGTGAAAGATAAGGTCTACGCCAACAGCCCAGCGTCGATTCAAGACCTCAAAGATGGAATTCGTGAGGCTATCGAGGACATAGGGCAGCCTCTTTATAATGAAATAAACATCCGATCATTTATCTCAAAAAATGCCATTTTTCTTTGAATATCAAAATAACACCTCTTATTGGAAAACCCTTTACATATGTAGGTATCTCTTCTAAAGGACCATAAGCAAAATTATATGGACTCTGGGCCCTTATGGAAAGGACTTTATTACATTATATGGCAGCTATTTGCTATTTTATTTTATTTATAAATCAACTTATTTCAATAAATGATTTTCGAAAAAATTACTTTCAAACTCAAAAATGGTAAAAAAAAAAAATTAAATAGAATACTGATATTTTTCACAATTTCAAAAATTAGGTTCCAATTTAGCTTCAAGCATTCACTACATCTATTAACTGTTGATTGAATACGAAATAAAAGAGAATTAAAAATTGCAAAATTTTATATATTTGTACAAAATTAATACTTTTTAAAACTGCTTTTTGGAATTTTAAATTTCTTTTCTCATAAATTAAGATTTATTATAGAAATCAGACGGTGTACCGCGTAGGGTTAGCCCTACAAGTTTCAGAAATATTTTAATCAATTATTTTTTAAAGTGTATATTGATATATTTATATGTATATTGTTCATTTTTGGCAAATGCATAAGCTATAGACTAATTTATTTCAGGATTTAGAACCATAGTGTGATTGCAGTTAAGAATCACTAAGTCGTTCTAGAGTATTTTTTTTAGGTAAAATTATTGTGAATTATAATTATTATTGTATATTCTTAGTTTTAACTTAATTTTATTAAATTTGATTTACTTTAACACAACATTAAATTTCATTTCAGGAACATGAAGCCGGAGTTCGTCAACATTTGGTCAACTACAAAGATATCTATAAGCGGAATCAGAATTGGTGATAAGCTGCAAATATTCTTGTTGAAATCCCATTGGAAACTGGACAAACAAAAATTAACGATGGACAATAAGCTACAGACTTGTACTTGGAAGACGACGCTTCTATTCAAGCTAATCATCAATCGAAAATCTTTATAGGGGACGTGGTCCTAGAGTTCTAGTAAATAATAAGCTTTTATATTCCAAATTTGAAGCTTACAGTTTTACGCTCAGATGCATAGGCGCTCGACTACGCGAAAACGATGGAAAATATGACGAAAGCCGATTTTTGGACTTCTCGCAATCATGCTAATCTAAATACAAACGTTTTTGTACAGAACAAAAAAACTTGCCTGCCTTCGACGAAATTCTGAATAAGCTCTTGTTTCGAATACCAATCGGCAAATTAATATGAACACTGTTTAAGGACCAATATGCTGCATGTAAGCGTATGGCTTTGGAAAAATAAAATTCATACAAATAAAACCCACAATTAATTTTGTTTAAAAGGTTTTATTTTCAATTTTTTTCTTAGTTTTTTTTTTTTAATTTTTCTCTTCTTAGTTTTTTTTTATTAAATATATTTACAAACAATGGGAGAATATTTTTTGTGTGCTTGCATAGGTATAATACATACATCTCATTCATTATAATATTAGTTTTGTATCTTTTTTTTTAGCAAATTACAGTGATTTTTTTTTGTTTTGTCTAAGTTGTATGATATAAACATTTTTATTTTTTTTCATTTTTTTGTTTGAATAGATCCTTTTATTTTATTATAATTTAATTTTTGATTTTGATTTCCAAGATTTATTTTTGTTTTAGATTAAAAAAAAAATCAAATAATTTGTTTTGTATAATTTTGTTCATATTCAAAATGAGGTTTATTATATTTTCATATTTCATATTTGTTTTCTTCTTTTTTTTTTCAAGCATAAAAATTTGCATTAAACAATTTGTATACAACGAAAAAAATAATTTTGATTGAATTTTAGCAAAGAAAATAATTGATATTGATTTATATTTTGTTTGTTTTTTCTTTCTTTTTTTAACTTTGGCAGTCGATATGTATTTAGTTGCATTTATTGCTTAAATTTATTTTTGATTAAATAAAATAATATGTTTTGTTTGCTTTTTTGTTTTAATGGTTTGAGTAGAGTGTGAGAAGTGAGATGGCGGTAAATTCATCAAAGGATCTAGAATATAACGAGGTTTAATTATTATTCATAAAATATGGCAAAGTAACAGAAAAATGAATAAGTTTTCATGCGATTTAAAGTTCAAAAGGACCTGTTTTTAAAACCAAAATTTGAAGCTTAACCAGCATGGTCTGGTCACCTGGTGCCTCACAGACGATTTGAATGAAAACTTAAATGCGAAAAAATAATAATTTTTCATACGAAATTCTTTTTGAACGAACAGGCGATCATGCTGAGGAGCAGGTTCCTGCCGAACTAATTTCCCTCAAACGTCCATCAAAGAAAACAGAACAAAACAAAAAATCGTGCATTGGGCGTGGCAGTTTTCGTTTTCTGTTTAGAACTCCATATTCTTTGAATTTCGGGAAGCAAAATAGAAGAAGAAGAATATAACTACTTATGAGCATGGTCCCCTGGTGCTACACAGAGGATTTTGTACGAAAAATTCACAATTTGCCGACAAAAATATTTCTTTTTCATACGAAATTCTTTTTGAAGCAACAGGCGATCAGGCTGCGAAGCAGGTTTATTCTTTTCGATATAATTTTATTTAAACTTCCCTACAAATTTACACACAATACTAACATAAGAAAACAAAGTAAACCACGCACTGGTAGTGGTAGTTTTCGTTTTCTCTTTTGAGTTCCATCTTCTCTGAAAATAGAAAGTCTCTTTCTGACTCTACTCATAAAGCAAGAGTTAAAACCTACATAAAAGTTGAGAAGGAGGAAGACATGGAAAAGAAAGTGAGGTCCACTGCCGACTCATTTATTCATTTTGTTTTGTTTAGCGATGGGCAACAATGCATAATTTTAAAAACATAACTTAAAGCAAAATAGAAGAAGAATATACCTGTTTTGCAGCATGGTCACCTGGTAAAAGGATTTTGAATATTCACAATATCCCGAAAATTATATGAATTTTTCGTACAATTCTTTCTGAGGCAACAGGCGATCATGCTCAGAAGCAGGTTCCCGCCGAACTAATTTCCATCAATATTTCCCTCTCTACCAATACAAAATATGTGATCATATCAAAATGTGTACCTTACAAAGAAATCAAAGAAAAAAACACAAAACAAAAAATCGTCCACTGGGCGTTTTCGTTTTCTGCTTTGACATCCATCTTCTTTGAATTTTGAGAACCAAAATAAAAGAAGACCCCTGTTGCCACACAAAGCATTTGAATTGCCGAAAAATATGAATTTTTCATACAAAATTCTTTCTGGGCGAACAGGCGACCATGCTGAGAAGCAGGATTAATCCTTTCGATTTTATTTGCTTCAAAATTCCACACCAATACTATGTGATCAAACATCAAACCACCTTCAAAGAAAACAAAACAAAACTCAAAAAATCGAAAATCTCTTTCTCACTCTAAACAGTTTTTATAAAGCAAGAGTAAGAAACTACATGTTGTGAAGGAAGAAATGGAAAAAGGAGAAGGTCCATTGCCGACTCATTTTGTTTTGCCAAGCGATGGGCAACAATTACACATTTTTAAAAACGTAAGCTTCCAAAATAAAAGAAGAAATACCTGCTTTGACATTATGGTCGCTTGGTGAAGCGGAGGATTTTGTATGAAAAATTAAAATTTGCCGAAAAAAATATGTACGAAATTCTTTTTGACAACAGGCGATCATGCTGAGAAGCAGGTTCCTTCCAAACTTATTAACTTCAAGCTTGAACTTGAACACCAATACTCATACACAATGTGTGATAGCAACGAAAACAAGACAAACAGCTCAGTGAGTGGCAATTATTTTCATTTTCTGTTTTGAAATCAATCTACATACTCATTTGAGAATGTTAAGAAAGAGGAAGAAATGAAAACAAACCTAGGTTGTCCTCGCCAACTCATTTATTCATTTTGTTTTATTTAGCGATGGGCAAAAATGCACTTTTATAAACGAAACTTGATGCAAAACAGTAGAAACCTGCTTTTCAACATGATCACCTGGTTCATCACTTAAACAAAACAAAAAATCGTGCACTGGGCGTGGCAGTCCTCGTTTTCTGTTTTGTACTCCATCTTCTTTAAAATTCAATAAGCAAAATAGAAGAAGAAAGAACAATATAGCTGCTTTTGAGTATGGTTTCCTGGTGCATCACATAGGATTTCCTATAAAAAATTCTCAATTTGCCGACAAAATAGTAATTTATCCTACAAAATTTGTTCGGAACCAGTAAGAGATCATGCTAAGAAGAAGGTTCCTTCCGTACTAAAACTAATTAGCTTCAAATTTCACTTTTAATACTCATAGACATTGAGTGATCCTTGAAAGAAAACAAAACAAAAATAATCTCGTTCTCTTTTCCATTCTACTCATTATTTTATAAAGAAAGAGTTAAATTGAGAAGGAGGAAGAAATGAAAAACTGAGGTGATCCAATGCCGACTCAATTATATTCATTTTGCTTTGTTTAGCGATGGGCAAGAATGCACAATTTTAAAAACGAAAATTGAAGCAAAATAGAAGAAGAACATAGCTACCTGCTTTGCCATTATGGTCGCTTGGTGCATCACAGAGGATTTTGCATAGTTTTCCGAAAAATATTATTTTTTCCTACAAAATTCTCTCTCGACGAACAGGCGATCATACTGAGAAGCAGGTTCCTTTCAAACTGACTTCAAGTTTGAACACCAATACTCACACACAATGTGTGATAGCAACGAAAACAAAATAAATAGCGCACTGGGAGTGTCAATTATTTTCATTTTCTGTTTTGAACTCCATCTTCTCTGAAAATCGGAAGTCTCTTTCTCACTCGACTCATTTGTTTATAAATCAAGACTTAAGATTTAAGAAACTACATACATATGTACATAAATGATGAGAATGGAGGAAGAAATTGAAATAAACTGAGGTAGTCTATATATAGATAATATATAATATTTTCAATGAAAAATTCACAATTTGTCGAAAATAGTATGAATTTTCTTACAAAATTCTTATTGAAGCAACAGGCGATCATGCTGAGAAGCAGGTTTATTCCTTTCGATTTAATTTGCTTCAAAATTCCACACCATACCAATACTATGTACAATGAGTGATCAAACCACATTCAAAGAAAACAAAACAAAACTCCGAAAATCAAAAATCTCTTTCTCACTCTAATCAGGTTTTTATAAAGGAGCTAACAATACATACATGTTGTGGAGGAAGAAATGGAAAAAAGAAGCGATCCCACTGCCCACTCATTTATTCATTTTGTTAACGAAACTTGAAGCAAAACAGAAGAATATACCTGCTTTGGAACATGATCACCTGGTTCATCACGGAGGATTTTGTATGAAGTAAACTAGATTTTTCTATGAAAAATTCACATATTTTTAGGCATTCTCTGTGAGGCACAAGCGACCAGATGAAGATGACTAACAAAACATAACAACAAATAAATATCGCAATTTCCTTTTCTATTTTGCACTCCATCTTCTTTGAAATTAGAGAAGAAGAACATAACTACTTATGAGCATGGTCGCCTGGTACATCACAGAGGATTTTGTAAAGAAATATGTCTTTGATATGTGGTTATCCCCTCCAAAATTCTTTCTGGGCGCACAGGCGATCATGCTGAAAAGCAGGCTTATTTCTTCCAATTTAATTTGCTTCAAAGTTCCCCACCAATTTACAAAATGTGTGATCACAAATTACACAAACAAAACAAAATAAACCCTGCACTGGGAGTGGTAGTTTTCGTTTTCTGTTTTGTACTACATCTTCTCTGAAAATCGAAAGTCTTTTTCCCACTCAACTCAAGCAAGAGTTAAGAAGCTATGTTCAGTAGAGAATGAAAAAAAAAAACATGAAGTGGTCAAGTGGTCGACTGCCGTCTCCTTTATTCGTTTTACTTTGTTTAGCGATGGGCAAGAATGCACATTTTTAAAAATGTATTTCAAAGCAAAATAGAAGAAGAATTTACCTGCTATGCGAGTATGGTCGCCTGGTGCGTCGCAGAGGAATTTTTTGAAAATTTGCGGAAAAAAATAGAAATTTCTCGGTTTTTGAGCCAACAGGTATTTGCAGTTCAATTTTAAGGCTAATTAGGTAAGGTTAACTTTTTTTTTGAATATCTTGAAAGTTGGATAAGGTATCAAGTAAGCCATGAGTGAATGATCACTTAATCAGTTTCATGAAGTGAGATTTTAGTTAGATCCAATTTTTTGTCATTAAACTTATGGTTTTCTTCAGCAAAAAAAATGAATGTAAATACCCTATCTAGGGTTAGGTAAGGTAGAAGTTGCAATACCATATGGATCTTATAACCTATCTAATTCGATGAAAAAAATTAAATAATTATTTATTTAATTACTAGTATTTTGAATTGTTACATTTAGAATGATCAATTAATATTTTATTTAAATGTCTAATAAATAAAAAAGTATGGCACAATTATGAAGGTATATTGCAGTCTCAGATTAACATTTCACTATTTAATTATTTTTCTTTAACCACTCCCCCCCCTCCCAGCTTATTTAGCGTACTCTTCAAGAAACAATTTTTATTAACAATGCTCAGTTAAATATGTTTTTTTCATAAAAAGTACATGGATAGAGGGTACACATTAGTCCCTGGTGGTTCGTTCTTCCTTAAAATAATTGAAACTCATTTTCTAATAAACCAAGTCCCTATTTTGTTGGGAATTATAACTAGTTCATTCGAAGTTAACTACTTTCGGAATGAATGTTCCTAGGGACCGATTTTAAACTTGGAAACGACACTTATATTTGTTTAGCGAATTTTAATAAAAAAATAGAAGAATATTAAAGGACATCTATATTAAAACTGACAATCTCTTATCTTGGACAAATATTTTTTAAAATTTAGTTTGTTCCAAGGATAAAGATTTTATTTTTTAAATCTACTACATATTTCTCTTAATGACGAAGTAAATGCCACTGTACGGTAGTACCTGCTGCACAAAATCTTTAACCAAATGACTATAATTGTACAATATACAAGTTTTCTAACAAGTATGATGAAATAAAAAGACCTTTAACATCGCTTCAAAAGTTATTCGATCTAAACTATGTTAGCAATTTGCAACGCAAACTCCCAGACTATTATAATTACTATAATGTTATTCTCTAATGGGGTAACTATTTCTTTATCTACAAAAGGGACAAAATAATGATGCAAAACACGTGACAGGACAGACAACGTACATTAATGCTCAAGGTAGGGGAGTTTGGTAGAAATTGTGCAGCATACTACCTAGGTATATAAAAGCCAACAAACTTCTTAATATTATGTACAAAAATATTCTCTTCCTCTGAACATTATAAAATTTGTTTACTAATGACGTTGAACAGGTTGTCATGTAATTGGAAGCGATTAGTTGAGCAACATGATTTCCTACACACAGCCATCAGCCAAGAAATATAACAAGCAAGTTCGTTACGGAATTTACATACTCCATAGAAAATATCTACAACATTATAATATGGACTCTAACCTCTACTTCCTTCGTGTAGAGGATTCCAGTAAATCTAAATGCACATGTCGGCAAGTGCACTATCTGACTAAGACTTATAATATATGTGGAATATAATCTACTTCATATAGTATTGTCCATGTCCAGGCAAAATGCATAAGAAAATGTCAATTGTATTTCGAAAACATTATATTCACTTCAAAGAACTGTCAGGATTTGTGAAATATACAATAAGAGAATGTTTTAGATTACAAAACATTGTCAAGGATGTGGAATATTTTTCTTTGCGAAAAAGGAGGATGAACATATGTATATGGGAACAAAATGGGGTGTGTGGAAAATTGTATTTATGCATAATAATAACGATGCATCGAAAAGTTTTGGTAGTGTATAAAATTTAACAATCAATATTACGTGATATCGAAAATGCAGAAGGAGTATAAGGATGGCATTAAGGATTCGAATAAATTGTTATTTTATATATTTTTTTCCCTATCATTATGCAAAATAATTCAGATAACAGTCTGTGTAAATCTTAATGCATTCGGCTCACGGAATGCCAGCTAAGGAGAAAGATTCGAATCAAAGTTAATCTCAATGTTAGTTAAGACAGACTGAAAAGTAAAGAAATGATTCTAACAGTGGTCCTTATACTTAAAAACCTTATATCGACTTATAGCGTAATACCATCGTTTTAAGAGCTTACAATTTTTTTTTCAACTGCTGGATATCAAATTCGTCTTTAACCCCAACGATGAAGTATACATTTCCACTGTAATTTTTTTCTTTTGCTTTTAAACTCAATCAAAAAGTGTGACACACATTAATCTGCTAAATGTTCATCAAAACCGATGTTATTTACTTTTTTTGTGGAACGAACTATTCCGAGTTTTGACAGATTTCTCAGTCCTATTTCATCGTAAAAATTCTACTACAAAACGATAAAGTTAAAAAGAATGTCACATAAAAAAATTTCTGAAAAAAAGTTGTAGGAGTTAACTTGGGTTTAACTCAAAACTAGGATGATCTTGAACTGAAAAAAAGAAAGAAATTCACATTACAAGTGGAGGTATTTGCTTTTTCACCCCTAACAATTTCAAATGATATGACAGTTTTCACAGTTTTGTTTCTCATTTTTAAGCTGGTATTGAAGGTAAACTTTTAGGTAAATGCCTATTTGAAAACGAATAAGGCAAACAGCTAGGTTCCACATTTCAGTTTCAATCGAATAAAAATTGATCAAAAATGTTATCGATTTGGATTTAAATTTGTTCGTAATCGAGTCAAAGTTAAATTGTTGTTCTCCATCATTCAATTTCATCGATTTCATTTAAATGATTTATTTTTGTTTCAAAAAGTGGTTAAGTAAAGAAGCAATATTTGTTTTCAAAATTAAAATTTTAAATCATAAAAAGAATTATAAAAAAGAGAACTTGGTGCAAATGAGCGCATCATAATGGATTTTTTTTTCTCTAAAAACTTAATTACAAACGAACAAGAAAACAACACCCAATGTTCAGACAGTAAAATGAGATTAATATTTTATTTCTCTATTCGTGCAATTCGCTTTTCTATCATAGGGATTCATCATGAGAGGGACTTTTTGTTTAAGGGACCACTAAGAAACAATATATTATGTGAAGAAACAAGCACAACGATGGAAAATCGAGATGTGAAAGTTGGAAACTTTCTATTCTTTGCCAGGCGGATTTACCAAATGGATAAGGCGTCAGTATTTGTGGATTTGCGGATCTCTTGAAGGCGAAAATACTTAAGGTTTAAAAATAAAACTCTACACCAAAATTCATCTACATATGTTGGAATTTTTCCGAAGTTTGGCCTTTATTTGTCTAATTTTCCTGGGCTCATTTCATCATTTCTTTTTCTACGGATTTCGACAAACAAGCATTATTGCGTTCATCAACTCAATATTTGCCAAAAATATTTATTGTTTAAATAACATCCAATTCATATTTTCTCAACCACAACTCCGACACTAAATGTCATTTAAAGATCAAACTCATTCACGCCACCTACCGGAAATGCACAACAACGTCTACATAAATACATGCAAAACAGATTTTGAAGTTTCGGTTTATTCTTTCGATGAATAAAACACCGAAATCTCCACCGAAATAATCATCGAAATGGGCATAATGGAATCCTTAACATTTTACTCCCAGGGAGTAAGGGACTTTTCGAATTTTTTTCAAGACACTTGTGTATTAAATTATTGTATTGATTGAATACAGAGCGAATGGTCATTGAATTCGCGTATTCTGAAGTCGATTATATGGTGAGAGTGATTTTAACTCCCACAATCGGGAGTAATTTTTTAAAACCACACATGAATTGATAAAGCGAATCCACTCCTGGTTTCGACCCTGTAAAATTAATAGTTACTGTTGCGCGTTGCTGGTGCGACAGCCTTAACAAGTGCTTGATGAATTTGTCACCATCCCGGGAACAGAGCTACGATTTGATAAATGACTTTTTTTCTATCTCATACATCGGTCCTCCAATTCCTTTATTTTTTTTTTGTTGTTGTTTTTGTTTATTGTTTAGTACATTTTCTATCAGGGTGAAGAGTGCTTTGTTTCAAGGAGGGTAGGGGGTGTGGGTTGATTGCAATCTCTAGAAATCTCTCTAACACAGGTGAATAGAACATATTTTTTCCTTCATCCTAGATCCTTGATTGGGGTGAGAGGTGCGTTTTTTTTTTTGTTTGTTTAAAGCAAAATGGCAACTGAATTGTATTGTGATTGTAAATGACAAGGATAATACGAGTAGTAAAGTTATAACTATTTTTAATAGTAGTACATATGTGTGATTGTGAAAGACTTAGCACATACATACATACATTTTTTTTTTTCATATTTACACATAATATTCATTTATACGAGTATTTATATAAATTACAAATTTATTCGTCCTAATTGAAATCAAATATAATTTTTTTTTTCTCTATATAACAATGTTTTCCTATAATTATATCAACTTTCTTTTGCTTTATAATAATAATTAATTTATTATATTAGGCAATTATGATTATTTTTTTTACAGTCAATTTTGCAGCTTGGAATAACGTGAATGTAAAGCGCTGTCCCGTTAGCTATTATAATTTTATTTTTATTATTTTATTAAATTTATTTTGTCTTCATTAACTAAGCATAAAATTTACAAAAATTGTGTATAAAATATTCTTTTTACATAATTGTTTTCTTTTTTTTTTTTAATTTTTTTAATTTTATTTTTCTTGTCTGCTATTTTTTTTTTTCTGATGTTGAGTGTATAATTATTTAAATATAGTTTTGGTTTTTATATCTATATATTATTATGTTCATCTTAATGTTTAAATAAAAATTAGGTATACAAAATAATTGTGTGTGTGTGTATGCTTAATGATCTAAAAAACAGAAAATATTAAAAAAAACTTACACAAAATAAAACATACAAACAAAAAAAAAATTAACAAAATAAAATTGTAAAAATAACTAGGAATTTGTTTATTTTTTTTTTTGTTGTTTTAATTTTCTTGCTTTTGACGTTTTAGAAAGAAATTTGTTTCGAAATTAGGATTAAACTTATCTGTAGGTGGTGTAAATGAATCGCTAGCTGCCCACAAGTTCGATTTGGCGATACTTTTTTCTTAGATTGGATACCGGATCCCGATAGAGCATTGGATCGAGACGGAGATTGGAACGTAATAGGGGCATGTAACTGAAAATAGAAATAGAAATGCAAATTTTAAGATCACTCAATTTTTATTTTTAGGTAGTTAAAAAAAATCGGGCTAAAAAGTAGGCACTAATTGAATTTGTTTTGTTTTTTTGGGAGAAGCATACAAAATTCAATAGTTAATGAGGTGCAGAAAAACAATTCCCGGGAACTAAATGTCTTTGAATTCCGCAAAAGAATACAAATGATTGCAAAAGATTGGAAAGAATGCATTTATTCTCAAGAGATTGCATTCAATTGATTGCTGTAAAGTGAATGGGGGAGAAAAATGATAGCAGATTTTGTTTGATATAAAATGTCGTATGATGATTGCATAATTTGAGACTCCGAGTATAGTTCACGTATGCAATCTTTTTATTTTATTCAATGAATGATTTTTAAAGAGTGCATTCACAGAAGATTGCATTCTTTTACAAACCTGCTCTATTTTAACTTCGATTTAAATTATGGTTTTAGTGCAGTGTGTAACATTTCCCGTGTTTTCTTTGGCTTTTCAGACTTTTCACAATGAATGTGGAGCATACCAGTAGAAAACGGAGGAAAATCATAAAGTGATCATAGAGTATTTTATGTCAAAATGACGTAACTGATTAAGATCTTCGTGAAAACAAAGGAGCAAAAAAAGATGAATGGTATCGTGCTACTTATTATACTTGGGCACAATTTACCCGAAGTACAGCGATTAGAAAAGTTGCCATGTATAACACATATGTATATGAACTAGCTTCGAGGCGAGGCGTTAGTGGAATTGAGACAAACTTGTCTGAACTCATGCAGGGTTGTAAAAGAATGCAATCTTTTGCCGTCTTTAAAAATCATTCATTGAATTCAGTTAAAAGATTGAATTCCTTGTCTTCATTTTGAGACAATAAATCATTCATTTGACATCAAAAAGACCGCAAACATTTTATCCCCCCATTCATTTTACAGCAATGAATTGAATGCAATCTTTTGGGGATTCACGTATTCTTTGAATTCTTTTGCATCCTTTTGAATTCTTTGCACGTTTTCACTTGGTGACATCAAATAGTTTGTAATAAGAGCACATTCCATAGAAAAACAGTTATAATTATCACTGAGCCTTCTATACATTTCTGCAACATGTTCCTCGTCGTCGTTCAACGTTCGATGCGATAAAAGTCGATAAAATTAAAAACTCGGAGCCATTAAAATTTGTATCCAAAACTATCTAGATATCTTTATGATGTTGTAATTAATCCCTGGTGAAAACTTAGCTGATGAACATTTATCTTAAATGTTCGATGATCGACTTTCGATTTATGTAAGTCGCGTTTATCGATAAACAAACGAAAAGACACTCGAAACATTTTCGTTTGCAAAAAAAATATTTGTTTGTAGGTAGATAGAAAAATTTCTTACCCAAAAACAGCGGCAAATGTATTCAAACAACTTTGTCGCTGTATAAAATGATCAGGATCATTCCAAGGTGATCGTCCGCCTTCACGATCCTTATAGCCCTTACGTTGTGTAACTTTAATCGGCGGTTTTCTGGTAACATGCGATACCAGAAGATTCATTAGGATATCTTCGCAATTGGAAGATTGCTGTACAGTCTTTAAAAGTAGCAGCGACAACCAATTCGTGTATAAATAGTTGTAGTAGCGATGGTAAAAAGCTGCACCAGTCAATACTATAGAATAGTAATTCGTCCATTTGGACGTATAGCCCCAGGCGTTCTGTAACACAAAAACAAAAAGAAACGAAATTATGTTAAATGATTGGGCAAGTTCCTTTGGGGAAACTCACTTTTGAATCATCCCAGAAGTGAGCTCGCGCTGGATAGCCCACTATCCGGTCGGGAAAGTTCCTCCACACTGTGTATGCAAAGTCCAACTCGTCCGTATTCAATATGGCATCTTCGTCCAGCGACAGAACTGCATCTGTCTCCACCTCTGGGTATGGATAAAATCTTTGGGATATGTTTGGGCGTTCGTCCGTTGTTGGCGAAGCTGAACCGGCCGCTAAGGCTGCAGCTGCCGCCGCTGTGCTACTGCCCAGTGGTATCACATGGAACGATATATGATTTAAGCTGGGCCAGCGCTTTCTCGATGGGATAGGTCGATCAGCTGCCCATAATACAATTATCTGAAAGAAGAGACGAGTTCCGAAAAAAACGAAGCTTTCGACAAACTTTAAGTAGAAGTACTTACCCTATCTACAAATTGACTTTTAGTGATGCTCTTGACTAGTTTATAGAGGGCCGTGTTGGGGGTCAACACCGTCCCTATTTGCACATAAATCACCGCTGTGTAATTGTGTCGGGGCTCACTGCCAAGGGAGTCCAATAAAAATGGCATAAATCTGCAAGAAAAGATGCAAGCTTCAATGACGTCTATAAAATAGCAAAAGCAAAACACCTACCTAGAGGAATCTGTGAATGTAGGAAGCGTAAGAAGAGCACCTGGCGATGTATTCCAAATGAGACTATTTCGAACCGGATAGTCAGGAAGTCGTTCGCGAATAATCTGCAAGGAGACAAAGAAAAATTCATTTGGTTATTTTAATGGAAATGGAATCAATAACTTTGCTTTTGAAATAAATTCTTTTCAGTTGCACTTTCAAGAAAAGCCAGCACACAAAGTTTTTGGCATTAAATTTAACAAAAAAAAATAAAGTAACAAAAAAAGCTACAAAATCAAATGAACTCCTTTTGTTATCCTGTCTTGTCAGTCGTTCAGCGTTTTAGCAGAGAATAGAAGACTTTTTGTTTTTTTTTTTTTTGCCAAAGCGCGACAACATGACGATGACTCGATGTGGCGAAACGAGACGGACGAAACAACTAACGGTCTTTCGCGCATAGCGATAGCAATAAAAATTAAATGGAATTCCAAGATTGAGGAATCGAAGGAAAAGCAAGAACCGAATCATCTCAGAATCAGGAATCAATGAAAGTTTTAATGTCCACCTCCAGTCATGTGGAATTTTCAATAAAATTCATGCCAAAATGACGAAGCCAAGGAATGGATGGTGTTGCTGTGGGGTGAGATGGGGTGGTAGGTGGAAGAGTTAGGGAGTATTCAAGATATAAAAACACACCCATTTGTTCGATTCGCTCGTTAAAGTATGCATTTCTTGGATTTATCGTTTTGAAAGAGCTGGCTGGAGATTTTTGGTTATTTTTTTTTTTTTGTGTTTTGGTTGAGAAAAGCTATTGAATTTTTGCTTCTAAGTGGAAAAGTCATTGCATTAAAAGGTTTTTTTTTTTTTTTTTGAGAGCAAAAAGGAGATTTTTTTGGATGATGTTGTAATAAATCTAAGCCTGCACGTGGGTTTAATGATCGTGCCATATACCATGTACAACAGCCAAGGACTATAACACTGGTGCTTCTGTAACCATCGAATTGTATTTTCTATTGTTCTATATAATGACAAAAAAGATTGATTACTTGGATGTGAAAGGAATTCAAAGTTGAGGAGTGTTTTCAATATCGGAACACAGGTGAGATTTTGTATACCTAGATTGATGACCTACAATTCTGTATTGAAGGCCATAAGTGGTGAATGGAATTTCTTTTAGGGAAAAGTATATACCTATATACAAGGTTATTTGCTATGGTTTTCGCATTTTGTTTTCAGACCTACCAACATATATGTGTTGAGATGTTTATTTCTTATAATTAATTGTTGCCTTTGGTTAAGTTTATATTTCCTTTTTTTGTGACCTTTAAAATAAACTTTCACGCCTTGAATTTATTTCATTATTAAGATTAATATAGATAGATACTAAAAATGCTAAAAATCGATTAGGCAGGTTAGGTTAGAATGAGTGATGCTACAGCAAGCGGCATCATCTCTTTCGGATCTCAGTGGATCCATTGCAATTCCCGGGATGTAAGGTATAGGTGTGAGGATGGCCAGTGAACCATCCTGAATTCTAGATGAATTTCAGGATGCTCCCTAGTGGCAAGGTTGAGATGTCGCACAGTTTATCTAAAAAAGTATTCTCCGAGGGCAGTTTCCCTATTTCGGGTTAGGCTGGGGCATTCACAAAGGAAGTGCTATGAGTCCTCTTCCGCCTTCTTGAACTCTTTAAATCGATTAGGAGTTGCCTTTGATAAAAAAAAAAACAATCGATACCCAGAAAGTAATCGAATGTATACAACATCCAGCCTGAGTGTAGTTAATAAAAAGTGTTAGTTGATTCAAAAGCAATTGTCAAACAATAAAACCTACATTGAGTTGGACCTGATCACGTGACTTCGGTAGCGCAATACGTAGTACAATTGGCTCCGAAGACGCTTGGTCTATGTTCAACTCCCAGCTGGAGAAAATATTTTTTTTTTTTTTAAATTGAACGTAATAGATTAAGCTCCACTAAAAGGAGTCCGATGATCGACCTGGCAGCTGTGAAATAGCTATAACTCCAGCCTTTAATGACTTTGTAGCAGCTCACTGAAGTGGTTGTTGTTTCATTTACAACCTTCAATCGATACCAAGTTTAAATCAATGTTTTTCGGATTGCAATAAATTGAAGGTTCTGCTGCTTGCATTTGATTGATATTTCAAACAAATTAATGAAGGTAAAAGTACCTACATCATAAGACTATACCTACTTTGTAGGAATTTGAAATGCAAAACAAAAACTAAAAATAAAAAATTTCAATTGAAATGAACATACTAGACTAACAGTCAATTACTTAAAATTTCTAGTGCTAAGTACTGGTACCAATCTTTAAGTTGGTACTGAAATAGGCATAAAGACATTTTTTTCAACAAAAGTTCTAGGCCCTAGTTTTGTCAATTTGTTACCGAGTATTAGTTAGGACTTTGCTAGAACCTTGAATTCGATAGTCTAGCAGGATAAACAGATAACTTTATTTCATCCCTTTAAGAAATACAGGCTTTTTTATAAGTGTCAATCAATATCGGAATTAGACCAGTTTTACACGTATTAAGTTCCTAGTACCGGGTGGCCAGTGATGAAATGGACACGTACCTACTAGCTTTTTGTAAGGACCGCGTACCAGAGCTAGTCTAGCTATACTAGGTACTAGAATGGTTTAATACTTAGGTAAGTTTTGACACTAAGGACTCTTAAAGGTAAAGGAGTCTGATGATTGCCTTGACACCCGTGAAATAGTTATAACTCCAGCGGTAGCGTCCCCCGAGTTGGTGTTGTTTCATTCAAATAAAGGATTTATAAAATTATTAAGTGCAGAATTTTGGAATACGAATAGCTACAGAATTTTTGATTATATAGCTCAGAAAGAAAAATAAGGCCAAACTTAGAAACAAAATCCACAAATCTGATTTTTGGTGGAGAGTTTTATTTGTATGTTCTAAGCATTTTCTAAAAAGTATCATAAATTTAGACTATGGCTAACATTACGGAGTGGATAAAAGGGTTGGAAATTCAGTCTATACTATTATATATTTTTTTGAAAAAAAATGTAGACATCAAATGTAGTAGCTTGTGCAATTCTTTACAAAAATAATTGCATCAATTTTTTCGTAGAAGCAACAGATTTCGGGAAAATTTTGCCATGTTTGCTTCAATTTACTTTTTTTTTTTTAAATCACCGCGGTATATGGTACTTGGCGAGTTTGCTAACCTTTTTTTCTCAAAACGTAATGCTCTTTGGAACAAAATCGTAAAAATTGTGTTTTTGTATTTAGATTCTTTTAACATTTTTGAAAATCGAATTTAAGTTTTCTTTTTTTTTTTCAAGTTCACATCGTTGTCAAATATCTGTATATCTACGTACGAAAAAAAACAAAACATGAAAATTGCATGTTGAAAACGTGCCTCACAACCAATTTGACGATTTTACATGTGATTTTGAGACATCTTGTCAACATGCAATTTTATTTTTCTTTCCTTTATTTATAGATCCTTTGACAAGAATCGAGTGTGACTCACATAAAATGAACAAGAACAAAAACCACGCAAATAATATTGACGAACAAATTCATTGACTGGACGAATAAATCATTAATCATCGGATGCGTTATATGAAATTAATTATCTAACTCAATGAAAAATATCGTTAATGAACTAAAAAAAAACTACGCTTAGGCAACTGTGCGCTGTCTCAAGGTAAGGAGTTGGTTCAGACTATTGCTATTTAAAATCCCCAGCCCAGGGCTGCGATCTTTAGGGAAAAGGAGAAGATTCTGAATTTTGATTTTTCTTAAATATGTATAAATATAAGCATTTTATCGAAAAAAGTGAATATGACAAAAAATAAAAGTAAATTTCATTTCCTACAAAAAAAAGTTTGAATTATTTTTTTTAAGAGCAGTACTATAAGGATGATGCAGGGGTTGGAAATGTCACAAATCTGACAGACCATCTAATCAAAGAATACAAATTTAATAGTTATTGATTAATCTACCAAAAAATAACGAACAAAGTAAATATACATTGAGCGACGGGGTGATTTTAATAAAACTGAGCACGTGCTCAGAGCAGGTGCTCAAAATAAATAGCTGAGCTAGTCCTATAAAAATGCTAGTATTCAAAAATGTTATTCATAAAAAATTTAGAACATGTTACGAAAAGTGGAGTTTTGAGCAAATGATCCATTTTTATTGATACAACCCACGGTAATTCCAACGATAGAGGGCGGCAAAGTTATCAAAAATATTTTTTTATATTTTCACCTCAAGAATATATGCATCTATATTTAAACCAGTGAATTATAAATGTTAAGTTCTAAATTTCAAACAAAATATATTCATAGAGCACAGGGAACGTAACCATCTCCAACTCCCTACACTCTCACAAAACTGACCATCACCATCTCTCAGCATACAGGGTCTTTTGCATAAGATTCGAAAGGAGAATAGGGCCTGTTGGTTGGGTCAAGACAAGAAAACAATCTAACGGACTGGGGGTCTAGTGGGAGGGACACTTACAATGTCATGTTTTATATTTTTTGAAAGCCTGAAATCCATTAAATTAAATTAAATTAATTTTCAAACTAAAAAAATTGAAAGCAAAAATTAAAAAATCGTGTTCAAACTATGTAATTCAGTTCAAAATTCTACGTTAATGAGTAGACTTTTTTGTTTTATTTTTGTACAACATACATGCACCAATTTATGAAAATTATATAATTGTGGTCAATCAACCATCTTTAATGGACTCCGACAAGGGGATGGTTTGGCCTGCCTCCTCTTCAACCTGGCGTTGGAGAAAGCAATCCTTGACTCTGGCACGGCAACAAGAGGGACCATCGTCAACAGGTCCAGCCAGATACTGGCTTACGCAGACGACATCGACAACAACGGAAGAACCGAGCAAACTGTACATGATTCATTCATCCAGATCGAGCAGGCGGCACAAAATCTGGGGCTGCACATTAGTGAAGGTAAAACAAAGTACATGGTGGCGTCGAATGCGAGAGGAACAGTTGGTCAAACAATCCAGGTAGCGGAGCACGAATTTGAAGTAATGCAATCCTTTCAATAAATACCTTGGGTCAATAGTAGCAGCCGATAACAATATAGAAGAAGAAATACGCGGGCGGAATCTCAAATCCAACATAGCCTATTATAGTCTTTCAAAGCTCTTCAAATCCAGAAATCTCACCATAACTTCAAAACTGCTGCTGTACAGGACCATGATCCTGCCAGTAATCACATATGGATCCGAGACTTGGGTGCTTAGCAAAAGGCACTCCGACCTTTTAGCCGCGTTCGAGAGAAAAGTCTTAAGGAGAATTGTTGGCCCCATATGTGAGGAAGGACGATTCCGGAGACGGTACAATCATGAATTGTTCGCAATCTACCTTGAAGCGGATATCGTGACAAAAATTAAACTCGGTAGACTCCGGTGGGCATGAGCGAAGAGGAACCTGCTCAGAAAGTTCTTTGTGGTACATTCTATTTTTTTTTTTTTTTTTTTTATAATTTAGCGCGCACTAAAGGGGTTGTGACTACCCTTAAAATGATATACACAACACGAGCGATTAGGTAGATTGGAGGGGATTGGAATGGAGATACCGATGTACATTGGTTTTAAATATCTGAAGATAATAATGAGAGGGGAAAACAGGGCTGGGTAGAGCATTCCACATTCGTGCAGTGCGACTAAGGAAAGAATCCCTGTACTTAACAATACGTCCGAAGTTGGGCTCAAGGGTAAGCTGATGAGCATTCCTAGAAGCGCGAGTATTACGGTTGAATTGTTTAAAGGGAGGAATGCAACTGGCTGTTTCAATAGAACACTGTTTATAGAAATAGCGGTAAAATATAGTAGAAGACAGCGTGGTAGACCATGCTTGCGCTGGAGAGATGGCGTAGACCAGGACGCCCGGTGCCTTGGGGTGCGCAACTGGATGGCGGCGGTTCGAGACCGGGATGGGTGGAGAGACTTGTTGAAGGAGGCCAGGACCGGACCCCGGTTGTCGAGCCGATGATGATGATGATATAATTGTAGTAGTAAACTGTTCAATGAACTGTATTCATGTGTGTGTGTTAAGAGAAATTACCTGTTTCTCAAATGCCGCGCCGCCACCACTAGTCACAGACCATTAGAAATTTATAAACAAAAATTCAAAGTTAACATAAGAGCAAGTTCTATCTTACCGTTGTTTGTCGTTTATTAATAAGGATGAGAATTTTAATCCACAATGGATAATATACAAGTGTGGAAGATTTCATGGTAAAATGTCAAAATAAAATGAATGAATGAACCATCTGCCAGCTGTCAAATTAACTGTCATTAGAAACAGTGTTGCCAATTTCAGAAACTTGGTTTTTGCTAAGCATTGCAGTAATAAATTTTGTTGGAAGTCTTGTATAACATTTTCTCTTTTATTCGTCTCCACCACTTACAACAGGTATGCGGGTATACCTACTCTATGGTCATTACTTTTTACTATCTGGTCAGCGTTAGTATATGTATATGTACATAAAGTACGTTTCGCAATAAGTATCTTGCCTAGTTTATTTATAGTTTCGCATAAAAACTTTCATCGAATTCGCCTTTAGCAACACATTGGTATCCCATTTCCATTAAATTTATATACCTTTAACTTGCATATTGGTTTATGAACACTAATTTCCATAAACCAGCCCATTATACTGACTGCTATTTTTATTTTATATTTTGAACCCAAATTTTGATTGAATTCCACTCTCCACAAAGGCCCTTTTCAAATATACCATAACTCACTTCATACAAAAATTCCATCATTGACTCCAGAATCATAAATATTTATTGGGATTAAATAACTCGAAAATTCGGTTTGAAGTACAGTTGTTAAAAAAAAAAAATAAACATAAATATACAGATGGACCTCTTGAGCTTAAGGTATCATTTCATAAATCCTAAATAATTTATGTTCATGAATATCTCAAAAAAAAAATAAAAAAACAAAGAAAATAATCAAAACATTAAAATATATTTTCGTACCAATTTATCTTAATGTCCAGACAATCTGGAGTCTTATGTTTATAAATATTTAATGAGAATAGTACATATACTTTTTAAAGCACCTAGGATCCAACTCCCTGTATATGCCTTTTTACTTCCTCTTATTTATCCTAATCGAATGCAAAATGTTTTTTTTTTTTTTTTTTTTTTGTATTGAATGTTCCGAGTATCTGCGCTTCTTAAAATTTTTTAAGCAGCTAAACAAAATGTATTCAAATTTAAACAACCAAACAAAGAAAATTCTAGCATTTTACCTAAATCCTCTCTTCAAAGCCATCGTAGCCATTGTTTTTACATTTTAATCGTTACGATTTAAAATTCATTATAGAAAACATCGTTAGTTGGGGTTTAAAGTTGTTGCTGTTTGCAAGAAGCAGTACCAGTAGTAGCAGTGCCTCTAGAACAGCTGTTTGGTAGATACGAAGGTACTCTATTTTCCATTTGGCAAGTCTTTTCTAATCTCCTAGTGAACAATAATAATCTCCGGACTTCGAAGCAGCATAGCGTTTTCTTTATCCTCTGTGTGTAGTACAAATATAATAAAACATAAAGAAAAACAAGAGGCCTTGTATAGCAAAAGACGGTCGATAGGGGGCGTGTACCTTATACCTATGCCTGTGCAGCAAGGAGCACCCTTCATTCCAAATTTAAATTCGAAACATAGGGTGGCGGTTGAAATTGATGTCGCGTCGCGCCTCATGATTTCCTTATTTATGCACAAGACAATGGAAAATCCACTCTTAGAAAGGCTCAGAGGCGCTCGCACTCACTAACATTTCGCTAGCGTTTTAAGCACTCCCACAATCGTCGCTGTCGTTCCATAGTGCCATAGTCATCGTCTCCTTCGTATAAAGAAAAGAAAAATAATGAATTGAAATCCTTGACTTGTGATGCCGACAATTGAATGCTAACCAAAGAGGGTAACCAACGAACAGAGTCGCCCCCATCTTCTATAAGATGACGCCACCATTGCCATTTGCCAACACCACCACCGCTTAATAAACAGCCAACGACATGCATGCGACACTAAAGCGACTCGACAATGAGAGAAGAACAACGATTCCAGAGAAAGGATATATTATTTTAGAAGAAGAAATGCACAGGAAAAAAAAAAAACGAAAGTTGCACACCTCCTGCCTCCGCCTCTTCATTTGTCCAATCCCGGGGCACAAAAAAAGAGTGAAGCAATCAAGCAAAAAACCCAAGGAAACAAGAACAATCTTTTAACTAGAATCAAATAGCAGCATCGCAGAGAAGAAGGATTCAGCAAGGGACAAGGAGCATTCTCTAGGACGAACAACTACGTACATTTACGTAGCTCAATGCGGATGTCATGGAGATTGGGAGGATCAGGACCAGGAGTGTTGTTTTGTAATGATGATGAAGAAAAAGAAGAAGAAGATGAATACCATGTTCGATTGTGTTTTGCTAATTTGAAATTTGTGCCAGTAACTGTTGTACTTGGTAATGAACAGAACATCACATACTTATACATACCTACCTAACCTCTACTCTTCCTTGTGTTGACTAACTTTTATTTCAGATTCAGACCATTTGCAAAGTTCAGGATGCAGGATGTATACATATATAAATGTATGTGTAATGTGTATAAACAGAGAAAGAAGTAGCGCTGACGACGACGTAACGATAACGAAATTTGCGTGTAATTATGTTGTGCGAGAGCTTACAGTAGGTATAGAGAAGCAGCTCTTTTCCTCTTGCCATGCCAAATCCATTAAGATCAAGACATAAACGACTCGATGGAACGATGGAAACAGCTACTAAATTCAACCAACGAACACCGCTGTCGAGTTCTCCTGCGACAGGAAGAAGAATCTAATGATAAACAATTCAGTGTGATATCTTATCTCATGGAATTACATGCTTTGCACTTGGAGCTACCATCAGCTACATGTACCAACTTACATACATATATACCTTTAACGACAGAGAAACAATGATTTCACAGAATTTTATACTTTTGTACCCAAGATGTGGTTGGTAGGTTAGGTATAGTTAGAGCTGCTTCTTCTGCTTTTCATCATCATTCCCAGGCTTGTTAACCGCAATGGCAAATTTCATATGATGACGAACGACACCTTTACTCTGGTATATCAAGAAGCTGAACCGTCAAAACCACGTATATGAAAATTTCCATTTCGAAAACAACTCAGTTGCTTTTTTTTTTGAAGACTTGGAACTATCGAGGAATTCTAACAGAAATGTGCTAAAAAGGAATAAGTACGGTATCTATCAACTATAAAGCTGCTAAGAAAAAGTTAAGGAAAATCTTAATTTTCTCAAAACCGGCTTATACGACTTAGCTAAAATTTTGCAAGTGGAAAGTATAGACATTTTTTTTCAGATTAACCGTTATAAGACTATTCCTTTAAAAAATATTGATGTGGTAAAAAGTTATATTATTTATATCATCTTCGACGCCCTTTTCCAGGTCCGGACCTTATAAGTTTCTATCAACATTAGGGCTGGCCAAGAGACTTTTCATGATTTGTATTTTGTATTATTTTCTGACGAGACGAACTAGACCACCGAGACTTCGTAAATTTCAGTCCAAAACAAGGTCGTGTCTAAGATGCTTTGGAGGTAGTTTCAGCGGCTCCGGAAACTGAGAACCTGATATGTGGGATATTCACGAGAAAAGGTCAGGAATTGGTAAAAAAAAGGTCAACTTCTTTCAGAAATTGGTCAGACATAGGTTTTGTTTAAAGATTTTTTTAAAGTTTTTTCAAGGTTGTAGAATTTTTGAGAACCTAATTTGTGGGATATTGGTAAAAAGGTTTGCATCTAAATGGTCTAAGTGACCTCATTAAAAGTCAATAAGTTTCAGTAATTGGCCAATTCCGAATTTCCCACATATAGGGTCCTAAAATCCCAGAGGCAGTACCGTCATTCCAAAACCAAACCGAGACTTCTCTCGCCTTTAGAAGGCTTTTTTATGTCAAAGGGCTCTTTTCTTCACTATTGAATGACGAACTTATATATTTTTAGCTTAAACTAAACAGAGCAGATAAACGGTTTTGACTGTGGTGAACGAAGATATTTCAACCAATCCTCCTACCGCAACCTCTGCCATCATCCTATTTCATCGTTATGCAAGTGAGTTATTGTAATTTTGTAAACCAGGCAGGATTCCACGTTTAATATTCCTACGATTCCCATACTAAGGAGGATCCATATCGACCGCATGGAGAGATGGTGCGGTTAAGTAGGTTTGTAGGCAGCGGTATAGTGGTGCTCGAGTCGTTGTCGTATTTTATCCCAGATCTGAGGCAGAGGGAAGAATTATATAGATATATGTATATGGGTTAGTACGATGCATAGAGAGAGAGCAGCTTTGCAAGAGCACCACACCCCTAATTAGTCTGATTGCGAACTTCCGTGCAATTTTCTCGCTTATTTTTTTTTTCTTTTCCAGCTTGCTGCTCAAAACCGTCTTAACTCTCGTTACTATACTTTAATTTTCTCTTTTTGCCTTCATTTATCTAAATGCACACATATATTAGTTGAGTTAAGGCACTCACACACACACCAGCAGATGTGCACTGTTTTAGATAATTTTTAGTAGTTAAGGGTGACGGCTGAAGCCGAAGATGTGAAGCGCAAGGGGGAGACTAGTGCGAGGGTGGTTGATTGGGTGGTACCAGAGAGAGCTTGAAGATTATGCAGGTTGATTATAGAAGCAATTTGTCATTTTGCGGTGTGGTCTTTATTAATCGTCAACATTGTTTGAGAGGAGGTAGTTTTGCCTGTGTAAAAGAGGGGTGGCATATGAAGGGGTTAATGTTAGAATTTATAACATTCCTTGAAATTTAAGTTTTGTTTTTTTTTTTGTTTTTTCATTTTTGTTGTCCCGCTAACTATGTTGCTGCATAGCGACGACGTTTTGTGAGTTTCAGAGACGGCAAGAGAATTATTATTGTGGGTAACCTCTTTATAGTCGAAATTGTTTTAAGTTATGGAGGTGAATTAATCATAGAAGAAAAGGCTAAATGCTTGATATAATGAGGTACTGCCGAGATTTTTGACCTTAAAGTTGGCTGGCTGTGCTATGACGAAAGATTAAGTAAAAATAATATATAAATTGTGGAATTTAGTTTCAAGTTTAGCAGAATGAGATTTGTGGAATAACTCAACAGGGGTCGAGTATAGTTTGGGATAAGGTGCTTGAGAAAGAAAAACAAATGTTTTGAAAATAGAAGGTTATTTAAGATTTACAATTTGTACAGGAAACCTGACTTCTGAACCATAGGTAGAGGTATAACTGTTGTGTAACGAAAAATGTTTACAAATATTGGTTCTACAAGGCTATGAATGGCGATATTTCCGACATTTGTTTAGGAAATATCACCGTCCAAGGACTTTTTTAGGTAGTTGGGTGAGTATTGTGAGAAATCACTATCAGATCACTTTTGATTAAAATATTTCGAGAACCGGAGCTCACAGATGCTTTTGGTTTTCACGGTTGGAAAGGGCTTGAACAGAGGGCTTGTCTTTGCAACCGCTCTATTGCAACGTTTTCGCGACTGCGACGCGATAAAGTGTTTAATGTGCTATATCTTTGTTAAAAAGACCCCTTCCCCCTCTCTGATGATGTGAATTCAATTGCTGAAACGCGTCAAAACCTTAATATAAAATAAACGAAGTCAACCGGCGCGGCGGATATATAAAAGGTAACTTTAAACTTGAACAGACCTTTCTCTAGATGTACCTATATCTGGATGGTTTCGAAATCATTTTTAAAATAATCTTTATATTTTGGTTTTCATGATTTTTGCCTCCTTACAAAAAATGTTGGTTTGGTCTTTCTCTTTTCAGCACCGAAAACTGCAACCTTGCTTGAGGTTTCGAAATATTTTACTTTTCCTAAATTTAAGATTTTCTATCGATTTTCACAAAAGTGTTCGAAAAGTAGGCTTTGGGATCTTAGCACCTCAATTCAATTCAATTCAATTCAATTTTCAAATGATTTTATTTCATAATTTTCGAAGGTTTTGGTTTTCATTCATTACAAGACATGGCATAGGCCGTCTGCCAGATAAAAGTGAATTTAATTTTAAAAAGCTCTTCGAAAATACGTTTCCTATAGCTAAGTGCTATCTTAATAAATTGATACAAACTGTCCCAATCAGTCCCACCGTTAAGAATATTAACAATTTCAGCATCGCTTAGGTAACTCTATCCCAGAGTACCTCTTATAGTTTCCACAGGAATAGAACACCTTCCCAAAAAGTGGAACACTTCTTCCTTCTCTCTCAGATTACACAGCTCGCACATCTCTCGTACATGGCTTCTGTGTGGTGTATACATAGTTCAGGGGAAGTTTTCTTTCGAATTACAAGCATTGTTATCTGTTTTGCTAAACGACTGTCGTCCAATTCGATTGTTCTTAAAATTTAGTCAATCTGTATTTTAAGGGTTGAAATGAACAAAGGCGGAAGGCCAGTCTCCAGCATAAAAATGTGCTTGTACGATTTGGTAGCCTCAAAGTTCGTTTTAAGAAGTATCTCAAAAGCTGCTCTACTTCATCAAACTCCTTGTGTCCCCAAACTTGTGCTGCATAACACGTGACCGCTTTCGCTGTTGTTTTGAAAACGCGATATTTTGCTACATATTCAACATCTTTGCTTTGCATAATAGCTCTCCAGGTTGCATTTAAAGCACTTTTGGATTTCGCTAATTTGTCTACCATATGGTTTTTTAAGTTTAAATTTCTAGAAATCCGTACCCCTAGGTAGTTATACCTCGATATTTTGCTCTCCAAATTTCCACGTTTCGTTGCGACAATTACGGCCTCCAGCATGGCGAAAGATCAATATTTTTGACTTGCTGAGATTTACCTGGAGCCTCCATTTGTTGCAGTACCTGAACAATCTGTTGATCATCAACTGGAGACTTCCAGGCGACTCAGCCAACAATTATATCATCTGCGAACATTAGAGATCAGCTGAAATTCGTGGTCCAACTTGTAAAATCTCTTCAATGTCATCTATGAACAAAGCGAAGTGTAGATGACTTAAGCTGCAACCTTGCCTGAATCCTGTTTCTATTCCAAATTGTTCACAAAATTTCGTTCCCAAGGACAACGGCAGAAGTTGTTGAATCATTATAAAAGTTCTAAAGTGTTTCCAAACTTTGTCGAGACTCCTTTGTTGTACAGCTTCAGTACAGCACCTCATATGTGGGATATTCGCAAAAAAAGTTTACCATCTGATGACCTCACGATACATCAATTAGGTTCAGTAATTGGTCAGGTTATTGCTAGTGAATTTTCAAAAATTTCTTCAAGGTCGTATAGATTGAAAATTCGTAAAAAAAATCTATGGCTGACCAATTACTCTTTTTTGAAGATTTAGTGACCTTTTAGATGGCATATTTTTTATGCTCATATATCACAAATGAGTTGCTACAATACTCTACAACCCTGAAAGAACTTAAACTAGGAACTAGTTGAACTTTTCCTTAACCAATAACTGACCTTTTTGATGGCTTACTTTTGTAGCGAATATCCCACATATGGGGTTCTAAGATCCCGGAGCCCGAAAAGTAGTGTTTGTTTCTCTTATTCTGTTGTTGATCAAAATCATGTTAAAACTGCGTACGAGCTGTTTTTGGAAATTAAGTGAGTCCAGTGTTTCTGTAGGACATTATTGTCTTTAATTTCAAAACTGCAGCAAGAAAATAAAAAGTCTATTGATGTTGTAGCTGCCGTTACAAAACTCTATAAAAATGTTGCCTAAGGCCTACATCTGCCATATCATGACCCACTTATCGTGTTAATTTAAAAAAAAAAAAAAACGAAACCAACAAAATTTAAATCTGAGAAAATAAATATTCTAATTGTCCTTAATCCTTTCCAAATAAGCGGTTCTAATTCAGCACCAATTCCTACCGCAATTACATGCAAAACGTTAAATTAAAGAGCCACACTCACTTATTATATTAAGCCTCTTTTCTTGAATAATTGCCTTCAACTTCACACATCAAGTTGATTGATGATGAGCGTATGTGGTGGAGTGGTAATCCACTTTCAATTAGTTCTAGTGCTTGGGGTTTCTTATATTCCGTATATGTTGAATGGAATTGGATTTAAGAGGACCCCGAACCCAAGTGTTGCGCAAAAAAAAATACATATATTTGCCTTTTCGCACCATTACCAGCAAGCGCAATATATTATGTACAACTTACGACTACGATTAAATATATATATTTATGTATTTAGGAAAATAAAGCGAAATTCTTTTATCCAGGGAGGAAAAATTATTGCAAAGCTTAAGAGTGTTACTATACATAAATAAGGACAAAGCATTAATTATTATGTCCTTTTCCCTTTTCTTATCTCTACATTTTTCTGGTTTGCAGAGTTCGAGTTGAGATTTCTTACCGCAGATAATTTTTCTTAAAGGGTCTAAACTTTTTTAATAGATTACTTTGGAAGTATGAATAAATTGTTTTCTAGGCTTAGGTATATGAATAGATGCGTTTGAGTTGAGTGCAATAAAGATTCAAGCGATACTTTATTATCGACTGAAGTTGCAGCAGAACTTTGCCTTAAGTTTAAGTAGTTTTTGAGCACGTCCGTAGTTGCAATGAGGGGGGTAAGGTGGGATGTTAGTTTCATTACTAGGTGGACACATTGCCAGTGATGGTTAGGTGTTTGGGACAAGAACTAACAATAATTGTTGCAATCAATGTGGACGATGGAGAACAGAAATTCGACCATAAATCAGAGGTAATTATAGCTAAGGAAATCCGGCTTAATTGGACTGAAATGGAATTTGTTTGATTGGGTTAATTTCTTACAGGCGAATATATTGTTGGGAAAATATGTTTTTAATTAATCGAGATATGTTGAAGGAGCTTTCACTAATTATGAAAATTGTATGAATGGAAAAACTTAAACAGGAATTTTGTTAACGTCTCTTTTAGGAAAAAGTGATATAATAATATGAGGTTAATGCTGCAGTGATCAACCGATATGAAATGGGATGTTACGAAATCCCGCAACTCATAATTCCGCTGCACGAAATCCCGCAGATAACAAATAAAACAAAATTCCGCAGGAAAGTACGCTGCGGGATTTTCAATACTTTAAAATAAAAAAATACAATTGGAAGAATGTTGGTGATTTCAAATATAGTATTTTTCACCTCGACATAGATGGACATTTTTTTTGAAAAAAAATTATTAAAAAATAATAAACTTTTTTTTTTTGGAAAAATTAAAAAAAAACTACTTTCTTCCTTAACTTTTTTTTGTTTTTTTTTTGGGAAAAAAAATTAAAAAAAAGAGTGAAAAAATTGTGTTTTTTTGAAAAAAATTAAAAAGAGTTTCTTTTTAGTGGAAAACTGTTGACATTGGCGCCTGCCAGGCGACTGAACAGTGAATATACCCTAAACGGAGGAACATAGTTATGTACATATGTGAGCGGTTTAGAGAACCGAAAAAGGAGTTAAAAAAGCATTCTTTTTTAATTTGTAAAATAAAGTTTTTGAAAAATGTTTTGTTTCCAAGAAAAATAATTTGTCCTTTGTCAAAGTTCCAGACCGACCTCCAGAACTTTTGTCCTGGTTCCAGATCCACCTCCAGAACCTTGTTTCAAAAAAAATTTGTCCATTATCCAAGTTCCAGAGTCACCTCCAGAACTTTTGTCCCGGAGGGACAAAGAGTCATCGTGGAGTAGGGGACTTATTATCTATATTTATGATTGTTTATGTTTTTGCTTAAAATATCTTCATACAAAAAGTTAAATTTCTTACAAAAAAGAATCAAATGGGTAATTTCTTATACTTAATTGTCGAACTTGCCAAGTTGTAGAAGCTAAGAAGATCCAATGATTCTCGAGAAAAATTGGTTTTCCTGAAGTCAAACGGCACTCATCAGCTTCCCTCTCACTTTCAATCTATTTTATGCCCATTTTCATCTCTTCCTGACCAGATAAAGGTAATTTATCGTTTTTCGTTGGAACCAAGTGAATACACTTTGACGTCGACGCGACGTCATTATAATTACAAACAAATATTTAAAACTGAAATAGATTTTGTTTCTTAGTTTGAATCTGTTTTTTTTTTTAGTTTTATTTATGTATTTTTTTTTGTATTATTTAAATAGTCATGAAGAAGTACGTAAGCATGTTTGAAACGTAGGCTATTTTAATATAATAATTAGAATTACATATCAAGAAAGACCTTAAGCCCAATTAGGATAACTACATTTTCAATTTTAACAAACGTCACGACAAAGGAATAATTATTATCTGTAGTAGAGGGACTATGAACCATCTCCTAATTTTGACTCAGTTCAGTGGGGGCAGGATGGTGAAGCACGGCCCTGAGGAAAGTAAATTTCTTCGAAACCTAAGTTCAGTGGTGGAAAAATTGAGAAAAAGCATATTCACCTTCTGGGACCTTTTATAGTGTCATATGGAGAAGGCTACGAGGACTCTGATGTCTGTTGATAAACAAGGGGTCAAGTGAAATTTGCAGCGAGATGCGAAATTTAAATGAGCTATTTCATTTTCAGCCTAGTACTACGTCCAGACCAGCGGCGACTCCATGTCCAAGCGGCTAAGGCATGTAGAAGACGCCTTAGCGGCATTTTTACGATCTAAACAACATTACATTTAAAAGATGCTCTCAGAAATAAAATCGTAGTTGGAGTTATCGATCGAAGCGACAGAGACGGATCGACAAAACTCTCGGCCAGTTTCTTTATTTTGATAAGGGTTAACCCAGGTCCACCTTCGATCAGAAGTGATGACGTTTGGCATCAAGGGCATGTCAAAATCATCGCTTGTGATGATTTATTTAAGCTGGTTGGAAGTATGACACACAAACGAAACGCTAACGACATACAAAGCCCTAATGCATGAAAATTCTCCAGTTAAACCAGCTATAAAATCCATTCCTTCCTACTCAGAACTGAAAAGTCGCAAAACTGGAGGAGCAAAATGCCTTCATCGAAGTAAAATTATTGTAATCACTTAAGAATTTCTTGCTCAATTGGCAGACTAAAACTGTGATTACGATATGCTTTAGGACATACCTTTCAGGGTTTACAAAAAAGATGACGTTGAAGTACAACTTGCGCACCTCCACACTCTCAAGACTGCAACAAATTTCCTATTTTTGGAGGAATATGCATCCTGGATATCTTGAATTGCACTCAAGTCTTTTTCCAACGTGGAAAGTGTATCGTCACGGAAACTGCAAGCTACCCAAATAATGTTCTTTTGATTCAAGAAAAACACTGAACTTTATTCTACTGATTTAGAAAACCCTTATCTTACCATGGTGGATGCTGACCTACCTCAATAACTTTCAACACTCTATTAATCTTCAGGCTCTCTTCTTCTTCCTTAATCAAGTAACGAGGAATATTTCATTCTGAATGGTGAACTTCCTATCACCCGATAAGCTGGAGTGTTCAGGCGATACTTCTTAGCGATTTTAAGTTAAACATTTATTTGGTCTAACTTGGTCAAATAATCTTGGAAATCAGTCCAAATCGTATACCTTTATCTTGATGCATAAGACAGTCCAAGATGCATGAGTACAAGTGAGATCGCCGGGACGAAACGCCAATTTGTATGGACTAAAAGCCGTTAAAAGCTATTTTGAATCAATTATTCAACAAGTCCAATTAAATAGTGCTAAGTCTTCAACTTGGCTGATGTATTTCAGTAGTATATAGAATTTGTATTATAAAAACCTTCATACATATACATTAAATCACAAAGCTTCAAGATATTACTAATATGGATTGGTAGGTATATGTTATATGATATAGGAATTATTCTAATCACGAAACCAATTAGGAGAGATCTTTGATAATATAATGCCATTGACCATCATTAAATCCAATTTTCGCATTAAATTAATAGTTTAAGCCTATACATATAGAATTGGCCTGAACTAAACCGCACACTAACCTCCTTTAAGTGATTTACACACCACCATTATAACCATGCATTGTGACATTTCTAACCCAACCCTCAATTATGATTATCTTAGGTATATAAAACCATATACTGTTTAACGAACTAATTGTTTATAATGATGTCGACTATAAGAACTTTTGTCAATCTAAAATTCCAATTAACCCAGAAAACACAACACGGAAAGAAAGAGCAAACCCTCAACCTCAGCAATGTTGATTTCAACATCCAATTGCACAACAGAATTTTCTCTTTAAAATCACGACTGAATTTTATTTGACTAAATTTATAAATGACAAACAAATTTCAGTGGTTGTGCATTCTATAATATTGTATTTTCCCATAACCTAGCATTCTCACATAACTATAAGCACATTATACCCTCAACCCTCATACTTAACTAAATAACGTTCCATTGTTAAGGGGTATTTTTGATTATGCCCGTTCATGTTTGTTGTACAATAACTTCTACTCTTCGAATACCAAACCAGTGCATCGCACGCAAAACCAACTAAGCCACCAAACCGAAGCGACTGACCAACTGACCAATAGACCAACAGACGACGAAGACGACAAGGACCCAGAGGACAATTAAATGTCCAAGTCCCTTGAAAACAGCTAACGCGGTCACTTGCTCAATAATAGAGTTGAGCGAGGTTGGACAAAAGGCCATCCAGGACATCCACCCCACCCCACCCCACCTCCACCTCTCCCACCACCACCACCGACGATGCCACCGATACCACCAACAACCATAACAATGATTTGTACTCGCCCAACACACAATATTGCCATTCAGAGCTGAGCTCGCACAAACTGAAGAACAATTATTATATAGAGCTAGCTGAAACATCGAAAAGTCGTGCATCACTTAACTCTTTGTGTCCTCGTCCTGATCTGCACCTTGTGTGTGTCGTGTTGGCTGGCCCGCCTTTTATCCACATTATTGCATGCTAATTTGGCATTTACGAGCAGGCATACGACCAAAATTATTCATAGCGTATTTTGCTGTGTAAACAGTGGACACATCACGCCCTCCTCTTTTCATACCCCACCACCGAAATATAATTCCAGACAAAACGCCCACCCTTCGCCCACCAACACCCCTAACCGACAAAAGAAGACCTTGTACAAATTATATTTGCTACACAGCGCGAGTAAATATCGGTGAAATGCAAACCAACAGCCCAATCCAAGTCCTCCCGTGGAATGACTGAGGCTTTTATAGGTCATTTGCTTAAATTTGCACTCTAAAATTAGGGCCTGGGTCAGAAGTACGAATAATTTTATTGAATTTCAGTTCCGCACACCTGTATTGTACACCTGGAGTGTTGAAAAAAAGGTCCAAAGTATAAAAAGCTAAACCCAACAGAAAATGTCGTCGAAAAATAGAATTTCCATTTTTATGATACCGCAGCAGGTTTGACCATCAGCAAGTCAATGTTCTTAGTGCATGCCGTACCGCTTGAGCTGGGGGTGGTATGTAGGTATAGTTTAGCTTGCGATCAATACTAAACCAATTGGCAATGCGGTTTCTAATTTAATGTGGGTTTTAGTAGTATTCCTGTGCTGATGGCGGTTATGGTAGATGATTGAATGTTGCTGCCGGAATTTGGCAAGGCTTTGATGTTAGACGATATAATATGTGAAAGTATTCTTGAGAAAGCAATCATTTTTAATACACATTCTTAGCAGAAGTATAGATTTCGGTGTTTCAAACCTTCTATCTTATATTTAAGGGTTATTTTGGGAGATTTTTTTTAAAAACATTTTTAGATAAAATGTGAGGAATTTGAGGGCGATATACACATCTTTTTCATCGACTTGAATGTATGCAAAGGGATTAATTATTCAGATTCATTTGTCGGCATATCTGTCAAATTTCTTAGCTTGTGTAAGATCGCGGTGGAGAAATTTAGTTGCGCCGTCGAAGTCGGGAAGAAGACCACCGAACATGTCCAAAAACGTCTAAGTCAAAGTGATGACGCATTTTCATCCAACCTCCTTAACATCGATCTTGAATTAGTTGTGGATGATCGAGCGAACTGTCCGAAGCCCGGAGGCGGCAAAAAGCACTTTGGCTGTAAAAAAAAACACAAGACGATGACAGAGCTTGACATGACTTGTTATCGAGATATGTATTTCCACCTTGTCGACTCTAACAACACATCACGAAGTTATAGAGGGCTATGTCTTCCTGGTGGAGACACAGGGCCTAGTGAAAGAAATAACAATCCCGTAGTAAAAGGTGTTTTTTTAGACGTGTGGTTTTCGGTTTTCAAGAAGAAATAAAATGTTAATGTTATGGCTTTAATGTTATAGCTTTATTATAAAGATAAGGGTTTTCCATTATTTTTTAAACATTATTTCGGGCAAGTTGCCGCCGCGGCTGGCTCGAATAAATTCAAGCCGAAAGGCCCAATTTCGGACAGCTCCAATTGTTGCGCGCGATGGCGGATGGACTCATTCGGGTCTTCTTCGATACTCTGCTTCACAGCAGCATTAGCGTCTTCGGTGCGCACTGTACGGTGTCTCTGAGGATGCGCATTATCCACTAGAGTAAACATGGTGCGAAACCGATCCATGGTAGCTCGAATTTATGCGATTTTTTGATTATGTCGACCGAATATTGGACGCAGCGCGTCCCGAACCATTATTTTGGTAATAAATTTGCATGATTTGCAAACTTTGTTCAGGAGTAAGTCTATTAATTATAAAATGGCAAACTAAACTGAGCATAAATCAAGTGACAGCTGTCAAAAAGAACTACTCCGAAAAAAGTATTGCCAGATTGAAAACCACACGTCTAAAAAAACCACTTTTTACTTCCTAAGAGACATTCAGGCTAAAATGTTATCTCATGATTGAAGTGCTAGCAAAATGAAATAAAAAAAGGAGACATTGCTTCAAGAGACAATCACTCAGTCTTTGTTCCAACGTAAAATCACGTTTCGATTTAGAATGTCGATAGTCTAGTTTAGTCGTGGTTGGGCATTGTTCCGGGTAAACTGTAGCGACGCACGTCAAAAATACGATGTTCCGTCGTTCACACCATATTGTTGAGACTTTTTCAAAAAAAAAAAAAACAGCTTTTCTTAAGAACCCAGCGAATCCACTCCAAATACTTCCTATTAAAAAACTTTTCTACTTCACTGAATGACCTTGTAGACTAAATTTGATTTAAAACCTGGCAACAGGGTTTGGAAGCTTTTTTGTTCCTGATGCTTAATATTTATTTTTTTTGCACAAATGCGTTACTTAAGTGCATTGATTTGAAAGGGTTGATGGAAGCCTTCAGTTCTTAATACTGTTGTAGACTCATCTTCCGCAAGCTCCACTGCACACTTTTTGCTGTAAACTTTTGATTATAAACTCTCTGTCTGCTTTTCTTAATTTAATTGTATATTGCTGGCTCTTAAAATTCTCCATTGAAAAGTAACAGACAGAATTAAAAAAAAAACCTAATTTTACAACAGAAACAGTTTCGACCTCACAAATACTTGGCGTTATTTCCACTAAATCGGAATAACGGATTCCCTTACGCTTAAGTTGTTGGCATTTATGACGTTAGCTGATTTGAATTTGCTACAGGATTTCCTCAACAATAAAGCTAAGCACACAGTTTAAAAAAAAAATAACAAACAGAACTATTTCAAGGCCGCATGGCGGGACTACGTACGTAACGAAACTATATTGACGTTTACTCACACAGTGCAGTGAACATCCAAGGTAAAGCTATTATCTACCTATACAACCACCCACGGCCTTCCACCCATCTTCTTTTTCGCGACGTTAGAAGGCTTCGCCAACTAAACACTTGAGCACGCAGGATGCGGATTAAAATTCATATTATTCCAATTATTTTTTATGAATCACCTGCAGCAGGTTTCAGGTAGAGGGCGGATCCGCCGTTTCGTCTCGCCGGCCGTCATTCCAGTTCCGACAAAGGTCATTGCTGCGGGCTATTTCGCATTCTGATTTATTCACTGAGCGGGTCAGGGTGGATAGTGGCGGTTTTTTCGACTCGTAAAAGCGTATCCCCTAACTCTCATCACCCACTCACACATTCCACTACCCTAAAATCTCCCTCAAACCACCTCAAACCATGGAATATTCTACAACAAAAACGAAAAATGCCTAAGGGCTGTACATACACTACATTGGAACTCTCTTCTGCCTTGACGACTTAACTGGTTGGTTCGTTGGCTGTTGGACGATAAACGTTGTTGGGGGATTATGTCGTCGTCGTCATCGTCAGCGTCGTCGTTGTAGTTCTGAGATGGTGTGGCAGATCTGGGTGGCAAGATTCCCAAAGAGGGCTTCATCTCGCTTCGTCGTCTGGAGTTAGAGGGATGTTTGTTTTTCCTAAGTCAATTTTCGGCTTGGACGAGCTTATAGAGGAGTTTATTTTTTTGTGCTTTAGTTCGTTTATGGAGCTTATTTGCTGGTTAACCTTTTTTCCAGTCTTTGGGTTTAGCAAACGCATTTAAATGGAAGAGTTGCTGTTTAGACGACGACACCCGCACCCATACCACTCATCCCTCCCTCACTATCATCAACATTACCATCATCATAATCTCGAAGGGACTTAAAGGCACATAGTAAGTTAGGTTGGATGCTTCCCTGATGGTATACAGGACGGACGAATTCATTGGCAAAGCGGAATTTATTGGTCTACCAGAGGAATGTTGATCATTTTTATATTTTTTGATGGCCCAGATAAAAATCTATGAAGGGTGCTAGCTTTTTTCTGGTTCCTGCTTTTTTTTTTTCTTCTTTCTCTTTTTGATTTTATTTTATTGGATTGTTATTGTGTTGACGTAATTTACGGGAAATTAAATTATTGAAATTGTTATTACAATCCCTATTTAGGATAAATGTATGTATATGGTAGGTTATTTTTTTTTTTGTTGTCGCCCTGAAGCCTGTTACAGCAGCAGATGGGGATGATGATGAAAGGCAAATTGTTATAAGTCAGAGAAAATGCTGTTTACATGACAAGATTTTGTGACCACCTAAACAGGAAACGTAAAGGTTTTGTTTGTCAGGAAGTTAAGTGGCAAGAGAAGATTTATGAGGTAGAAGGAAAGCAAATTCCTTAGTGTGTAAGAAGGCGTAGCCATATAAATTTGTTTAAGGTGGATTTATATTATAAGTCTTGAAAGTTATAATGGAAGTCAAACTGTGGTACACATTAAATAGGTATACATATAGGCATGCAAAAAACAAATGCCTCAGCTGAATGGGGTTGGAATTATGCAGCAGGCTTATATTCCATGAAGTATAAAGTATGCTATATGGCAAGGGAGGGTAGGTATTGAGAAAACTAAACTAAAGGTGCGTTGAGTGCTTGGCTGAAAGGATTTTCATTACTCAATTTTTGTTAATGTTTACAAAGCTAAGAGAACCGCACTTTTCTTTGTCGTTAATGGCTTCTTACGAGACATGTTTTTGCGGTCTGTTGATATTTGCGATTACCATGATCACAAAAAGTCAATAAGGCTTGCTCTAATAAATTTTAAATATTCAAGTTCAACAAACAACCTTTTTTGGGGCACTAAGTGGAATCAATACCATTTTACCTGCTAAGATTTCTTTGTGGTGTCGTCTGTGGATGTTTGAAGACTTCATTTATGAGAAGATACAAAAATGAATGTATGTATGTACACATATTTAATTTATTTACTGTTATTTAATAGCATTAGTCTGAGAATCAACATCAAATTTGAGAGTACATATATGGGTAAGTATAATCATCGTGATATCTAAACCAAAAGTCAAGCAGGTTTTTGTTCTCCAGTTCGTGGTTGGGGTGGGAAATTCAAAATATGTACATAGATATACAGGGTGATTCGCATAAGATGTTACAAAAATCTAGAGCGTGTAGGTTGGGTCCAGATAAGAAAAAAATTTGTATGGGAGGGGGGTCTATTCCTGCCCTTTAGTAGGGAGGGGAAATTTTCTAAAAAGTTACTTGAAACAGAAAAAAAATATTAAAAAAGAACGGTTAAACTTACAATAGGTCATGTTATACCTTTTTCTAATGCCAGAAGTCTCTACTTTTATTTTCTTTTTAATTAAAGTTGTTTTAGTGAAAAGTTTTTGAAAAATTAATTTTCAAATTCAAAATTTTGAAAAAAAAATTAAAAAAATTTTGAAAAAAACTTTACGTTATTAAATGTAATATTTTTGTTTTTAAAATTAAATGCTCTTTTTAATTTGTAGTCAAACACCAAAAAGCAGATGCTTTAATCTTTTCCAATTCTTTCGAAAAATGAAAATAACAAAAATAAAATGCACTTAATTTGACTCCAAGATCCTCTTTGCACTACGTAGTAATCAAAGTAGATTTAGTTATTTTCAATCTTCTCGAAAAGTACAAAATACAAGAAGTACAAAAATTTAAAAAAATCTTTGAATTTTGAAAATAAAAATAGTACTTAATTATGTAAAATTTTGAACTAAATAAGTTTGAAATATTTATTTTTTTTTTTTTTCAAAATTTTGAATTTGAAGATTAACTTTTCAGTATAATAGATAGACCCCCCTACCATACGATTTTTTCTTGTCTCCATCCAACCCACACGCTCTAGCTTATTTTCACACATTTTGCGAATCACCCTTTATATTATATAGTCTCCGATTTTCATGACTATTCATCTAAATAAAAAAACAAACTATGCTCTTTTATTTTTTTCCAATTCTAAAGACCTAGGCGCAAATTTTTAAACAGTCCTCGTTTAAGGAATAAAACCAACTCTAGTTAACACAGTCGTTTAGTTGCGGGACCTTGTCTAACCTTTTCTTAATTTTAAACACTTTAAACAACTCTTCTAACTAATGAAGTGTTTTTAGGGCATTTGTAGGGTTTTAACATTCGACTGCAGATCGAGAGGTCCCCGGTTCAAATCCGGGTTCCCTTTGAAAATTAAATTTGTTTGTAATTTTTTTTTTCTTTTTGTAACTCCGCTATAGCTATTTCACCTTTCCAGCTAAGATGACGGGAGATTTTGTGAGCAGAAAATGATTTGCCACGATATGGTAGTCCAACACTATGTACCACATGTTTTTTTGTTTTTGTTGGGGCGGTCGACCGAATACAAGTATTTATAAAGGGTTTTCCAATAAGAGGTGTTATTTTGATATTCAAAGAAAAATGGCATTTTTTGATATAAATGATCGGATGTTTATTTCATTATAAAGAGGAAGGTATGCCGTGAAATTTTCCATAACCAAATCGCAAAGTGGCTGCCCTATGTCCTCGATAGCCTCACGAATTCCATCTTTGAGGTCTTGAATCGACGCTGGGCTGTTGGCGTAGACCTTATCTTTCACGTGGCCCCAAAGGAAGAAGTCGCAAGGTGTTAAATCACAAGATCTCGGTGGCCAATTGTGATCACCTCTTCGAGAGATAACACGGTCCGGAAACTTTTCCCGTAAAAGATCGATGGTTTCATTGCTTGTGTGGCACGTAGCGCCGTCTTGTTGAAAGTAAACGTTGTCCAATTCAATACCATCCAATTCCGGCCATAAAAAATCATTAATCATCTCTCGATAGCGCAACCCATTGACCGTAACTGTTGCTCCAGCCTTATTTTCGAAAAAGTAAGGTCCAATGACCCCGCCGGACCATAAACCGCACCAAACAGTCACGCGTTGAGGATGGAGAGGCTTTTCAACATTTACTCTTGAGTTTTCCGAGCCGATAGTTTTGCTTGTTGACATAGCCTCCGAGGTGGAAATGGGCCTCATCAGTCAAGATGATTTTTCGATGAAATTCCGGATCATTTTCGTGCATTTCAAGGACCCAATCAGCAAAGACACGACGTTGTTGATAATCAGCCGGCTTGAGTTCTTGTGTTAACTGAACTTTATAAGCCTTAAGACCCAAGTCTTTATGCAAAATACGGTGTAATGACGTTTGTGGAATGCCTAATTCCAAAGAACGACGAGGAATGGACAAATCTGGGTTTTCTTCAACACTTTGGGCTACAACAGCAATATTCTCAGTTGTTTTTGAGCGACGTGCACGGGTTTTATTCTTCACATCACTAACTTGTCCCAACACCTCGAATTTGTCCACCAATTTCTGTATTGCGGTCCGACAAGGTGCTTCACGACGACCCAAAAATGTTGTAGTTTTACGAACCGTCTCTGCCAAATTTTCACCATTTTTATAGTGAATTTTAATAATTTCAATGTGTTGTTGAAGCGTGTATCGTTCCATTTTTATTAATGGCGTAGTTTCTACTTGTCAAATGTCAAAAAATGACAGCTTCAAAAGTGACAGCTACCGAAATAGCGGGCTATTCAAAATAAAACCTCTTATTGGAAAACCCTTTATATTGTTTGGTGTCGTAGTCTATTGAATCGGGGGGTGGAGATGGTGTTGTTTTGTCGTGGTAATAGCTACTGGGTGCATGCACCACAAATTAAAGCTAAGACAGTTTTCGTGATTGTTGATTTATATCCTTAAAATCTTCATCAAACATTTTTCTTTAAATTTTTGTTATGAAGTTACAAACGTTGAATGGATAAAGTATACTTTAAAAAAGATAGAGAAGCATTTTGCTGCTTTTAAAGTAAGACGAGTGCTTTAGCGTTAAAGTATACTTTATATCGTTTAAAATTAACAAAGCGTCGACTCTCATTCTAAAACTCATTTTTAGAGTCGACGTCGAATTTAAAAATGATTTAGAGTAGGTTTTAAATGTTTAAAATTTTGCGCCCTAATCTTTAAGATCCGATTAATAGAACTCAAAATATACATTGTAGATAAGCTTTTTAAGCAAAGAAGTCGAAGACTTTTAAAGTGAAATTTTGCTGAGCACATTGAGCTTTTTGGGTGGAATTTTTGTGTAACAATTTTAGTGTAAGGGAGTCAAAGTACCCACTAAAAAATTGATTTTTTGTTTTTGTTTATAAAACTATGTTTTTTTTTTTAATTTCTAAGTGCAATATTGTTTAAACTATTGAGGAGCACCATATTGAAAAATTTTAACGAAATCGGTAGAACCATCAAAAAGATATACTTGAATAACCCAAAAATACGATCATTTTCTCGAAAAACGAGGAATACCTAATTCCGTTATGTGAATTTTTGAAGAAAAACCTGAAACGCAGTTTTCTTACAATTGACTTGGTTATTACAGGTACGAAGTTTAATCAAAATCGTTAAAGCCATTTTCGAGAAAATTTGAAGAAACTGAAATATTTGTATGGCAGCTTACCCGTAGATAAGGGCTAATGTGCACTAATGTTTACCCTCTGTCTATGTACTATTTAGGAACGTACGGTAAATAAGCTGGGAGGGGGGAGTAGTTACAGAAAAATAATAAAATAGAGAAATATTAATTAAAAACTGCAATATACCTACAAACATAATTGTGCCATACTTTTTTATTAAGTAAATATTTAAATAAAATATTAATTGATCATTCTAAATGTAACAATTAAAAATACAAGTAAGAAAATAAATAAATTATTTAATTTTTTCCATCGAATTAGATAGGTAACCTATTATTCAAATTAATTTTGTTTTGCTGAAGAAAACCATGTTTACTGAAAAAAAACATGGATCTAAAGGCAAACTTCATGAAAATGATTTAGTGATCATGGACTGATGGCTTATTTGATATCTTATCCAACTTTCAAGATATGCAAATAAAAAACTTAACTTTACGTAAGGCGTGTTTTTTTGCAAGTCCATATGGATTTGTCGAAAAAAACGACATCGGGACTTAGGCACTTCTTACTTACAGTACGTAAGTCCCGATAATTATCTGGACTTAGCTAAGTCCATAAGGATTTAAGTTGTTGTTGTATTTACGTGTAAAACTATTAGTCCCGATGTCGTTTTTTTCGACAAATCTATATGGACTTGCAAAAAAACGTGTTTTTTTGCAAGTCCATATGGATTTGTCGAAAAAAACGACATCGGGACTTAGGCACTTCTTACTTACAGTACGTAAGTCCCGATAATTATCTGGACTTAGCTAAGTCCATAAGGATTTAAGTTGTTGTTGTATTTACGTGTAAAACTATTAGTCCCGATGTCGTTTTTTTCGACAAATCTATATGGACTTGCAAAAAAAACACGGCTGTAATTAGCCTAAAAATTGAACTGAAAATCCTTACCTGTTGGCTATCCTTACCTATGCCTATTTTTTCCCGCCAAATTTTAAAACAATTCCTATGTGATGCACCAGGCGACCATACTGGCAAAGCAAGTATAATTCTTCTTCTATTTTGCTTTAAAATAGTTTTTTAAAAAATGTGCATTCTTGCCCATCGCTAAACAAAGCAAAATGAATAAATGAGTCGGTAGTCGACCACTTGACCACTGAATTTTTGTTTTCATTCCCTACTCCAACACTTACGTAGCTTCATAACTCTTGCTTGAGTAGAGTGAGAAAAAGACCTCCGATTTTCAGAGGAGAGATGGAGCACAAAACAGAAAACAAAAACGAAAACTAAATACAACTACCAATGCAGGATTCATTTTGTTTTGTTAAGTTAGTAATGTGATATCAGATCACATATTTTGTAAAAGGAATGAACCTGCTTCTCATCCTGATCGCCTGTTAGCTTCAAGAGAATTTTGTATGAAAAATTCATATTTTTCCATAATTTTTTGTTTTGTTTCTTTCAAGGTATGATCTCACTTCTCACATTTGTTGTATTGGTGGAGAGGGGAAGTTTGAAGGAAATTAGTTCGGCGGTAACCTGCTTCTCAGCATAATCGCCTATTGCAGAAAACGAAAACTACCACGCTCAGTGGACGATTTTTTGTTTTGCTTTGTTTATGTTGCAGGTAGGATCACACATGGGTGGAGAGGGGAAGTTCGAAGGAAATAAGTTTGGAAGGAACCTGCTTCTCAGCCTGATCGCCTGTTCGCCCAGAAAGAATTTTGTAGGAAAAATCATATTTTTTACAAAATCCTACCAGGCAACCATGCTCCTTAGTAGTTATGTTCTTCTATTTTAATTTCCTAATTTCAAAGAAGATGGAGTGCAAAATAGAAAAGGAAATTGCGATATTTATTTGTTGTTATGTTTTGTTAGTCATCTTCATCTGGTTGCTTGTGCCTCACAGAGAATGCCGAAAAATATGTGAATTTTTCGTAGAAAAATCTAATTTACTTCATACAAAATCCTCCGTGATGAACCAGGTGATCATGTTCCAAAGCAGGTATATTCTTCTGTTTTGCTTCAAGTTTCGTTAACAAAATGAATAAATGAGTCGGCAGTGGAACCGCCGCCTTTTTTCCATTTCTTCCTCCACAACATTTATGTAGTTTGTTAGCTCTTCCTTTATAAAAACCTGATTAGAGTGAGAAAGAGATTTTTGATTTTCGGAGTTTTGTTTTGTTTTCTTTGAATGTGGTTTGGTCACTCATTGTACATAGTATTGGTATGGTGTGGAATTTTGAAGCAAATTAAATCGAAAGGAATAAACCTGCTTCTCAGCATGATCGCCTGTTGCTTCAATAAGAATTTTGTAAGAAAATTCATACTATTTTCGACAAATTGTGAATTTTTCATTGAAAATCTATTTTGATGCACCAGGTGAGCATGCTGCGAAGCAGGTATTCTTCTTCTATTTTGCCAAATTACTTACGTTTTTAAAAATGTCCATTCTTTCTTGCCCATCACTCAACAAAGCAAAATGGAAATAGACCGCCTCAGTTTATTTCAATTTCTTCCTCCACTCTCATCATTTAGGTACATTTGTATGTAGTTTCTTAAATCTTAAGTCTTGATTTATAAACAAATGAGTCGAGTGAGAAAGAGAGAGTTCAAAACAGAAAATGAAAATAATTGGCACTCCCAGTGCGCTATTTATTTTGTTTTCGTTGCTATCACACATTGTGTATGAGTATTGGTGTTCAAACTTGAAGTCAGTTTTTAAGGTACCTGCTTCTCAGTATGATCGCCTGTTCGTCGAGAGAGAATTTTGTAGGAAAAAATAATATTTTTCGGAAAACTATGCAAAATCCTCTGTGATGCACCAAGCGACCATAATGGCAAAGCAGGTAGCTATGTTCTTCTATTTTGCTTCAATTTTCGTTTTTAAAATTGTGCATTCTTGCCCATCGCTAAACACAGCAAAATGAATATAATTGAGTCGGCATTGGATCACCTCAGTTTTTCATTTCTTCCTCCTCAATTTAACTCTTTCTTTATAAAACAATGAGTAGAATGGAAAAGCGAACGAGATTATTATTGTTTTGTTTTGTTTTCTTTCAAGGATCACTCAATGTCTATGAGTATTAAAAGTGAAATTTGAAGCTTAATAGTTTTAGTACGGAAGGAACCTTCTTCTTAGCATGATTTCTTACTGGCTCCGAACAAATTTTGTACGATAAATTACTATTTTGTCGGCAAATTGAGAATTTTTTATAGGAAATCCTATGTGATGCACCAGGAAACCATACTCAAAAGCAGCTATATTGTTCTTTCTTCTTCTATTTTGCTTATTGAATTTTAAAGAAGATGGAGTACAAAACAGAAAACGAAGACTGCCACGCCCAGTGCACGATTTTTTGTTTTGTTTAAGTGATGAACCAGGTGATCATGTTGAAAAGCAGGTTTCTACTGTTTTGCATCAAGTTTCGTTTATAAAAGTGCATTTTTGCCCATCGCTAAATAAAACAAAATGAATAAATGAGTTGGCGAGGACAACCTCGGTTTGTTTTCATTTCTTCCTCTTTCTTAACATTCTCAAATGAGTATGTAGATTGATTTCAAAACAGAAAATGAAAATAATTGCCACTCACTGAGCTGTTTGTCTTGTTTTCGTTGCTATCACACATTGTGTATGAGTATTGGTGTTCAAGTTCAAGCTTGAAGTTAATAAGTTTGGAAGGAACCTGCTTCTCATCATGATCGCCTGTTGGGTCAAAAAGAATTTCGTACGAAAAGTTAATATTTTTTTCGGCAAATTTTAATTTTTCATACAAAATCCCCCGCTTCACCAAGCGACCATAATGTCAAAGCAGGTATTTCTTCTTTTATTTTGGAAGCTTACGTTTTTAAAAATGTGTATTTGTTGCCCATCGCTTGGCAAAACAAAATGAGTCGGCAATGGACCTTGTCCTTTTTCCATTTCTTCCTCCACAACATGTAGTTTCTTACTCTTGCTTTATAAAAACCTGTTTAGAGTGAGAAAGAGATTTTCGATTTTTTGAGTTTTGTTTTGTTTTCTTTGAAGGTGGTTTGATGTTTGATCACATAGTATTGGTGTGGAATTTTGAAGCAAATAAAATCGAAAGGAATAATCCTGCTTCTCAGCATGGTCGCCTGTTCGCCCAGAAAGAATTTTGTATGAAAAATTCATATTTTTCGGCAATTCAGATGCTTTGTGTTGCTTCTCAAAATTCAAAGAAAATGGATGTCAAAGCAGAAAACGAAAACGCCCAGTGGACGATTTTTTGTTTTGTATTGTTTTCTTTGAAGGTATGTAAGGTACACATTTTGATATGATCACATATTTTGTATTGGTGGAGAGGGGAAGTTTGAAAAAAATTAATTCGGTGGGTACCTGCTTCTCAGCATGATCGCCTGTTCGCTCAAAAACAATTTCGTTAGAAAAATAAATATTTTTGTGGGGTACTTGTGAATTTTTCATACAAAATCCTCTGTGGCACCAGGGGACCATGCTCATAAGTAGTTATATTCTTCTTCTCTATTTCGCTTCTCGAAATTCAAGGAAGATGGAGTTCAAAACAGAAAGCGCTCAGTGCACGATTTTATTTTTTTGTTTTCTTTGAAGGTAGGTTCACACATTTTGTATTGGTAGAGAGGGAAAGATTGATGGAAATTAGTTCGGCGGGAACCTGCTTCTCAGCATGATCGCCTGTTGCTTCAATATGAATTTTGTAAGAAAAATTCATAATATTTTCGACAAATTGTGAATTTTTCATTCAAAATCCACCAGGTGAGCATGCTGCAAAGCAGGTATTCTTATTCTATTTTGCCAAATTACTTCGTTTTTAAAAATTTCCATTCTTTCTTGCCCATCGCTTAGCAAAGCAAAATTAATAAATGAGTCGGCTGTTGTCTTGTTGACCACCTAAGTTTTTTTTTCCATTTTTTCCTCCTTCTCAACATGAGTAAAGTGAGAAAGATAACGAGATTTTCGATTTTCAGAGAAGATGGAGTAAGAAATAAAAAACTTCCAGTGCGCTATTTATTTTTATTTGTTTTGTTTTCTTTGAAGGACATCAGGGTTCGGATTTCCGATTTGAAATTTCGTAGCAAATGTGGAAAAAAGCGAAGTAAATCTAAAATTTCTGAAGTAGATTTAGGAATTAAAAAAAAACACAGTTTTACTTTTAAACGATTTTTATTAAATTTTTATTAAATTCATTTTCGAAAACTTCCTCTCTGCTGCGGCGCTGCTTACATATCATCTGTAAAATTTTTTAACACAAATTCTTCCATATTATTTGTTGTTTTTATTATAGATTACCAAAATTTAGGCAAATCTCGAATCGAAATGACCTCCCCTCATCACTGAAGATGTCAATGGAGCTTTTGTAAAATGGAAATGCCTGGACCAATTTTAAAATGGAAGTTCAAATGCGAATCATGATTTTGACAGTCAGAGTTTTTTGAAAGCAACAGTGATGTATCTTAAAAAAGATGTAGTGCGTGGTGATCAGTGCTGTCTTTTCATTTATTGAGTGAGAATTTTTTTTCAATTGAAAAATAGAAGTAGATTTTTAAAAAGCGAAGTAGGGAAATACATTCAATTTTTTTTGTGAAATCCGAAGTAAATCTACTTCGATTGAAGTGAAGTACGAACCCTGTCACACATTGTCTATGAGTTAAGTATTGATGTTGAAATATGAAGCTTATTAGTCCGAATTTTGTACGAAAAATTATTATTTTGTCGGCAATTTGAGAATTTTCATACAAAATCCTATGTGATGCACCAGGCGACCATGATCAAAAGGACTTATATTCTTCATTCTTCTTCTATTTTGCTTTTTGAAAATTACACACAAAATAAACGAAACTCCAAAAAAATCTGATAGAGCTGAGTTTTGGTGAAAAGCTTTATTTTTATGTGTAAATCAATCAAGTTTTTAGGAGTTTTTTTTTGCTTATTTCTGGAAAACAATCAGTTTTTTTTTTTTTGTAAAAAGTAAGGGTTGAATTAAGTTGTAGCTTCAAGCTTCAACATCGAACAGATTGTAACACTTTGTTTCGTATAGTCAATAGTTTTTGAGAAAACGAAAAATGACAGAAAAAACTTAAATGATAAGCAAAAACAAAATTTCATTTTTCAGTTTGAGGTGATTATTTAATTAGATTTTTGTAAAATTTAAAGGGGTCATTCTAATTTGTTTGTACGACTATTAATTCACTATCGCAGAATGGACCTTTTTTAATTTTGAAAAATCTGATTAAATAAACGTGGGTTTGAGGTTTTTTTTTTTTAAAGTTTTGGAGTTTTTTTTTTTCTTTGATTTAGGTCAATTTTTCAATTTATTAGTTTTGGGGCAGTTTTTCATTATGAAAAATTACCTTATATTCGCGGTGATTTTTCATTTATTGTTTAAGATTAAGATGAAAGGACCATTTTTCATAATGAAATTTTACCTCAAAATTGCAAATGAAAATGACCCCAAAAACATGAAAAATCACCGAAATTCACAAAATTTAACCTTTTTTTGGTTGTTGTTGCTTTTCATATAAATTTTTGCTGGCCATTTTAATTTTTTTATTTTGGGCTATTGTTCATTGGGGCCGAATTTCATGTAGCTATAATAAGAAGTGCTGGTAATTGCCTAGGTCTTGATTATTATTGCGCAATCAATCCCACACCAAAATTAAAACTAAATGAGTTAGAAAAACTTACAAAAACTATAGATTAGGAATCTGGTTTTTGTTTTTTTAATGTACCTACTATTTTCTAAAAGTATCGCTTCAGCGGTGTCGCCTGTAGGTCGAGTTACAGACAGTCGGATCAAGGGCCCCACATTTTTCGTGTTTTCGGTAATGTCAGGTTTGACTAAAATCTCGAATTCTACAAATCCACAACTTGCCCTTTAACAAGACTCATACCGCAACTGCAACAATTTAAGGGATGTAAAGTGGAAATTGAGCGCTGGGGTAACCCTTTTCCATTCCCTTCCTTAAATAGACCATTATGTTCGAATACTTCACTAAGCTTTTTTCATTGTAGGTAAGTGGTATTTTGGACCACGGAAATTCCTTCTCATTGTTGGGGATTCCAAAAGCTTTCCTGTAGGTATTAAAACTTTATTAAATTATTCTTAACATATTTTATTCTTTTGCTCTAAAGTAGACAATCCTAACACCTGCCAAACGTCAAACAAAAGTTTGACAAAATGTTTTTGCGCAACAAATTATATGTCATCGGCCACTGGGACATTTTTAAGTGTCTTAAAAATTCGATAACTTAAAGAAACAATTTAATTTTCGTATCATCTCTGGAAAAAAAAGTTTTAAATCAATTGATTTAGCTGCCCCACACAAATTCCATGCCTCTCTGTACAAAAAAAGGCTGAGCTTTAATTGAATTGTTCCTTAATTGGGGCAGCTGAGTTTGCAATATAAATGTGCGTGTTTTTTGACAATAAAAAACTCCTTAATAGGGTGTGTCGACCAAATGGTCACTTGGCTGATGTTATTTAATTTTAAACTTTCTATAGGTAGGTGTACCTCTAATACAATTTGAAGTTTGACACTGTATACGAAATTTGATATTGAATTTAGGGTATAAGTGTGCTTTAAGAATGTTGTTTGTGTTTTTTTTTATTGAATCAGTCCGTATTTGAACCCAATTATGTTTATATTTCCATAGGGAGGGAACTTTTAAAGAGATACCCTTGAGTTGACACGATTTGTTTTTTTTTTTTTTTTTCTGTTTCTCGGGGTTATTTGAAAAATAGGAACTTTATTCTGAGTATTGTACTGCATTTCACAGTCATATTTATATCGGAAGATCTCGTCTTGTTCCCAGCTTCATTTTCAAAGAAGAATGGTCCAATGATGCCACCACTCAACAATCCGCACCAAACTGTCACTCTCTGTGGATGCATTGACTTCTCGACAATAACGTGCCGGTTTTCCAAGCCCCAGATGCGGCAATTTCGTTTGTTAACGTAGCCACCGAGATGAAATGTGCCTCGGCAGAAAAGATGATTTTTTGCCTTTTCAAAAAACGCCCTTTAGTGACTACACAGCACTCTTTTTGGAAATAAGTTTTCAATATTTCCCAACGTTTTGCGGAGGTACGATACTGACTTTCTGTCAAGATTGCGACCGAGAAATAGCTGTCAGTATCAAAATAACCTATGATTTAAAAACAAACCACTATAGATGGCCTACCCGTTATAGTCAAGTGATTCTTAGAAATTTGTGTTGCGTAAGAGTAGTTTTACTAGAATATATACTTGTCTAAAGAAGAAAGTTTGTGCAATTCTTAAAGAAAACTACCAAAAAACGAAGCAGGACTATTCAGTGCCGAACTTTCACCGTTGATGGACACTTCATCAACGGCCTTTTAGTGCTTGGAATTTTCGTTACAGCGGTTCCGCCACTAGGTAGTTAGCTGTTGTTCTTTCAACACTAGACCTTTTTACACTGCATATACCGACAGGTAATGTAGTGCTAATTATTCATTATGGCCAATGTTTCTTTTGAAAGAAAAATGTGGTTTGTCACAATAGAATACAGATTTACCAGTAATACCCGTATTTTTTTGACAACTTTTGCATAGTGCAACATTTTAGAACATTTTATTCATTGCAATGTATAGTGAAATCTTGCTAAACAAGCGAATTCTGTATGTTTCAATTTTTGACGCAAATTTCAATTTGCTATTATTGACAATAAATTATGAAAAAAAATACCTCCCGCCAGTAAAAATAGTGGTAATAAATGATTTTCTATTAATTTGCATCATTTATTTCTAATGTTCGTGTCTTATTTTGCAAAAGTCGGTGTTCTGCAAAATTTCCCAAATTTAATGCAAATGATTAAATAAGCTTAAAAAGGACACGATTTGTTATTGATAACAATATAAAGGAACTCTTTTTGTGAATTAATCATTTCTAATAAAATCTACACTACTTTGCCAACAAGAAAACAAAATATGCAGTCACGAAAAATCTGACACTTAAATGGGTGGCACTCAAATATTGAGCACTAAATGGCTGCACTTAAAGATCCAACACTCAATCGGCGCGCGGTGGTGAAATGTCCGTCTATCAATTTGCGGTGGCCAATGGTACCGTACCGACCAAAAAACGTCCTTACTATTCCTCGAGTTTTGAGTTAAAATATCTTACAAATTCGCTCTTTCAAAAATAGAGCAAATGAATTCAATTTTTCTCCTTGGTATTTGAAAGCAAGGTAGTAGCCGATGGCGTAGTGTTCAGTTCGTAGGACTGTCATGTCAGAGCTGCGGGTTCGATTCCCAACCTCGTCTGCCTTATAAATAAAAAAAAGCTTGTGCCTGTTGCGAGAAAGTGACATCCTCCTAGATTATTGTCATGAATAAATGCCTCCCACTTTGCCGTTTGGATTCGGCAGAAAATTGTAGGTCACCTCGATTCATGCAAAAACAAAAAAAAAACACGCACGTAGATTTTCCGTTTCTAACACTTTTCTAACAAAAATTATGAATTTTGTTTAATTAGATCGATTTTCGCTCAAATTAGAAAAAAAATTCATAATTTTTGTTAGAAAAGTGTTAGAAACGGAAATTTTCGGATTATATTGTAAACGCATTAGATCTATGTCTGTAGATGGATGAAGACATTGAGACTTTTATATTTGCAAAATTGAGTTGTTTTTTAATGAAAAATATTTTTTTGGTTTTATTTTTTTTCAATGGCCGAATATAACGGAACTATTTTTTTAAGGTATGAGGAACTCTTAAGGCATGTTCCTTACGTCTGAAAAAAAATATTTTCATTTTAGATTTCAACAATTGATATGCTACGAGAAGTTAGCATCTCATTTTTTAAAATCCATTTTTTCGGTCTAATCGAACAGAACAATTTTTGAAAAGTATCAGGAACTATAGAACTATGGTGCATGCGATTAGAACTCCAAAAAAAAAAAATTGATATGCTCATACTTGATATGCTAACTTCACACACACGGAATTCTCTTCATATTTATGAGACTGTGGAAATTTCTGAGATCTCAGAACTTAGTGAAAATCTATTGTTGATAAGACAAACACAACTTTGAGCACTTGTGAATTCAAGTTGTTATTTCAAAGTTAATTGATGGCAAATACTTTGCAACCTTAATTGAACGATTGCAAAAAGTCCTGCATTCTAAGTTTATTTTTTAAGATCTGGTTACTAATTTTTTTTAAATAAAAATAATTGTTCATATGAAAACTTCTTTTCAAACTCAAAACACACACTAATGACGATTAAGGCACCTGCCATCATAAATTCCATTGAATGGACTTGAAAATATATACCCAAACCCATACCTTGCTGCTGGCAGTGATGCAAACTTTTCCAAGAGATTTAACCCCAAATGAAATGCTATCGTTTTAAGTCAAAGGATTTAGCTTACACATCAAAGCACATTTCGCGCACCAATTTCAGTGAATAGAATTTCATGTAAAACCAGCATTATAAAGCTGGCAAAGAAAAAAATAACTGCATTTCCATTGCCTAATGTTGTACGTAGGTATACCAGAGGTATAGATTCTAATAGCAAATAAAATTATAAAAAAAAAAAACTTCACTAAACAACCATGCCCAGGCTCAAACGAGAACGACACACAGGACAAAGTTCGATTCAATTAAAGTATTTCGAACTTTCTCAAAAATTTAAAAACCTGCAGTTGTCACTGTTTTGAAATTTTCGTTGGTTTCGTATATACCCAGAAAACTCATTTAATTGAAATCTATTATAGCTAACCTAGTTTTTGAGATGTTGTTGGGATAAACTAAATGTCACGAGTTATTTAGTTCGAAAATAATGGAAAATTTAGTATCGCTATAAGCTTAACCGAATAGATATATGTATATGTAGTCCGCCCTCTGACTCTCGATGGAAACTTCCTCTGTGATGGTTAAGCCTGTGAGTTTGTGTATATTGAATGTCGGTTTACATTTTTGAATTTTAATAACCAAAATATTTAACTTCTTTCCTCTCCTGTTGGTATTTTCATATTTTCCTTGTCAACACATCAGGGCCGTTTTGAACTTTGATAGAGCCTGGAACTCTTTTATCCACTCACGCAGTAAAAAGAGTTGGCTAAATAAATCAACGTTTGGTGTAATTTGGCTACTTAGTATAGTTAACATAACCTGAGTTTGTGCCTAATTGGTTAATAAAAAGGGAAGTGTCACATACGTAACAAAAATATTTAAGGTTTTATTCTTACAAACAATTTGTATCATTGTGATAAAGTGGAGAAATTAGAATAATCTATTTTGATCTACCATCAGATGAAATTGCATTGAATTTGAAAATTATATTACGAATTGTGTCACAACCGTAACAGGGTTTTATTCAAAAACTTAATGACTTTATTTTCAACTTATTTTAAGTTTTGTTAAAAGGAATTTATGGTTTAGAGAAATAATTCGACACATGGGAACTGAATCCACTTTAAGTGTGTATTTTTTTTCAATTTAAAGTGAGGAAGACGTCACTTTTTAAGGGTTGGCATTTTCGACTACTTGGAATGACAAGAATTTCGTTTAATATAATTTCTACATAGGTGAAAAATCATATTAAGTCAAAGCCGTGATAATTGATGATATGCATAAAACAAAGTAAATGCTTTTACTAGAGAATTTATAAGTTTAAGCTATTTATGATATGCATTAAAATGCAGTAAAAGCTTAAAAAACAGTCTTTACGTTACACCATATAACTTAGATTTGGATGAATTTGTTAAGTGAAAATTTTGTCTGCATGTATAAAAACTATTAGACAAGTACATTTTTTCTGTAGGAATTGCTTTATTTTTTCAAAGTTACTTAATAGAAACTTGAAAATTTCTTAGTGGTAAATACTAATGTTTTCTAAGCCCACAATGAATTAGCCGTGAAACCTTATATCAGTTTTGAGTCTTAATTCGAAGCAATCAGGTCACTGCATTTGTTGAAATTTGGTTGCTGTTAATTCTATCCGTAGTGTCCAAATTTACACGTATTAACTTTTGATAAAAAATGCGTTTAAATTTCTACAGGTGATTTTTTCAACAACGCAATAAAGCATATTAAGTCGACGTAACACTTTATTTCTTAGCTGTGTACAGCCAGAACAGCCAACTCAAAATTTTCAGGGTTGTAAAGGGTTTTCCAATAAGAGGTGTTATTTTGATATTCAAAGAAAAATGGCATTTTTTGAGATAAATGATCGGATGTTTATTTCATTATAAAGAGGAAGGTATGTCGTTAATAATGGAACACAACATCAGCCAAATGGCCGCCACGACCACGTTGACAGGACCATATCCTTTTCATGAAATTTTCCATAACCAAATCGCAAAGTGGCTGCCCTATGTCCTCGATAGCCTCACGAATTCCATCTTTGAGGTCTTGAATCGACGCTGGGCTGTTGGCGTAGACCTTATCTTTCACGTGGCCCCAAAGGAAGAAGTCGCAAGGTGTTAAATCACAAGATCTCGGTGGCCAATTGTGATCACCTCTTCGAGAGATAACACGGTCCGGAAACTTTTCCCGTAAAAGATCGATGGTTTCATTGCTTGTGTGGCACGTAGCGCCGTCTTGTTGAAAGTAAACGTTGTCCAGATCAATACCATCCAATTCCGGCCATAAAAAATCATTAATCATCTCTCGATAGCGCAATCCATTGACCGTAACTGTTGCTCCAGCCTCATTTTCGAAAAAGTAAGGTCCAATGACCCCGCCGGACCATAAACCGCACCAAACAGTCACGCGTTGAGGATGGAGAGGCTTTTCAACAATAGCTCTTGGGTTTTCCGAGCCCCAGATGCGACAGTTTTGCTTGTTGACGTAGCCTCCGAGGTGGAAATGGGCCTCATCCAGTCAAGATGATTTTTCGATGAAATTCCGGATCATTTTCATGCATTTCAAGGACCCAATCAGCAAAGACACGACGTTGTTGATGATCAGCCGGCTTGAGTTCTTGTGTTAACTGAACTTTATAAGCCTTAAGACCCAAGTCTTTATGCAAAATACGGTGTAATGACGTTTGTGGAATGCCTAATTCCAAAGAACGACGAGGAATGGACAAACCTGGGATTTCTTCAACAGCAATATTCTCAGTTGTTCTTGAGCGACGTGCACGGGTTTTATTCTTCACATCACTAACTTGTCCCAACAGCTCGAATTTGTCCACCAATTTCTGTATTGCAGTCCGACAAGGTGCTTCACGACGACCCAAAAATGTTTTAGTTTTACGAACCGTCTCTGCCAAATTTTCACCATTTTTATAGTGAATTTTAATAATTTCAATGCGTTGTTGAAGCGTGTATCGTTCCATTTTTATTAATGGCGTAGTTTCTACTTGTCAAATGTCAAAAAATGACAGCTTCAAAAGTGACAGCTACCGAAATAGCGGGTTATTCAAAATAACACCTCTTATTGGAAAACCCTTTATGTATATCAGTCTAGTCAAAAAATTCTTTGTCTACCTTCAGGTAAAAAGATATTAAGCTTTTTTATATAGAAACACCTCCAAAAACACACAAATTCGTCTAACGCTCACAATTGATAACATATTATGAGGATGGGACAGAGTGTGTTCGTTTGTCCACTGCTCGATTATGATTATCCACCAAAAACAAATTCGTGAAAGTGCCGGAATTCACGGTTAATATTGTATATACATAAACGTAACGTTTGTCCAAGCGCAATTTAAAGGATCCATATTTGGATCCGTATGCGGTAGAATTCGGTAAAAAGTTGGTACAATTTCTTTAGTGTCATGCGTGAATGTTATTCGCCTAATTTTCCATTAGGTATTCCGTTTCCTATCCTTACCTACCTCACTTGCGTCCTTGGGAACCAGTGGGTCGATTGAGTTCCGCCTTCTCACCACCTCTTCTAACCTAATCTAAACATTTATCTGAAAATTTCTGTTTCCCCATACGACTATGGATCGAACCATATTGCTAAACATTTTTCATCACATTCATTTAAAAAAAAAAGAAATACTTAAAGTCGTCCCTAAAATCAAATTTGGCTTCACTTCTAGGTGAAAAACTTTGTTAGAAATCTTACCAAAGCTTTATAATTATTGTTGGTTGGGTTTCTAGGAGACTATCGCCTTTTTGCATTTAAGGGCGATGAGGACCTGTGATTCTGGTGAAATAACCGACGAGCAGCCGGAACTCAACACAAGAGCCTCATTATTTAATTTCTTTGGCTATATATTTCAACCGCCGTGCCGTAGAACAAAATAACGTTCATTGCTCGCTGCATATTCTGTTCTGTTTGAATATGGCGACTCTGCTCGGACTTTTGCTAAAACAAATGGAAATTATGCTGTCCGTTCGAGTGTCTAATGGCGGCCGCTGATATGAGTTTTAACATGACTTCACTTCCTGCATTAATGAGCAACAACTGTTCTCGGCTGCGCTAAAGTTATTGCCCATGAATGCAGAGTCGGAGACAGAGATGGGGTAGGGCGGAGTGTGTCAGTGGTAATAATTATTATGGCTACAGGCTAGAGGCGTTAAATGGACATGGAAAAGTCTTTCATAGATGATTTGGCGCTCGGCCATCCATTCCAACATCATCGCTCATAGCTGTCTATACAACTTCTAAAACCGAAATGAGTCATTTCCTGTTTTATGTGTTTTATGTTTTTTTCATTTTGTTTTGTTTTACCCTTTGCCCCATGCATTTGGTTTGTTTTAGTAGGTCTTGCATCCTTTTTCCTGGTTTTTGAACAGTTTTCTGGTTTAGGTTTTGAGAAAAGTTTAAAAATTATATGAATGTGTGTGTGTGTGTGTGTGTGTATGTTTAAGTACTAAAGATAATGCAGCAGGAGCAGCAGAGAACATGTGGTACCCGGAGCTGTCTGACATTATCACAGAGGTTAGAGCGAGCAATACAGCAGAAGGAGAAGAAGAAGAAAGATAACCCAATCGGTTGATGCACCCGGAAGCCTACATACGCCTCTCTGGGTTATGCGACTGACTATACGTGGGTGGTGCTTGCTGCTGTGACAAGGAGGGGATAGAGAGGCAGAATAAGCAGCTGTTATGTATATGTGCTGTTCCCTGTTCCTTGTCGAGAGAGATGTATGTTAAAAACTTTTGCTGAAAACCCACCAAAGCCGTGACAAGTCCTACACACATCCAGTCCATGAGGACACAACACACCACACATTTCATATACCTATGTACATACCTACTCGTATCTACTACTACTTGATCCCTACTTTCGTCGTGTCAGAGGACACATTATACATTTTTCCATCCTTGGGATTGTTTTTTAGGGGAAAAAGTTCTTCTTCTTCTACTTCCAAAGGCAAACATTGGGCGGCGCGTACTTAGCATACCTATATGCAATGGCACGGCAAGCAACTCAGGAAGAACAACAGCAGCAGTATAGCTCTAGCTGCTAGCTCCTTGAAGCTGAATGAAAATTCCGCTTGGAATCCCAGCATATATACCAGAAACCAGATTAAATGCCGCAGGACCGACTGCGACCGACATTCACAAAACATCACCGCTGTACTTAAAATACACTCCAGGCCAAAAGTTGTCATACACTATAGGTTATAAGGTCCTTTACTGGAATTTTGAATAAAAAAAAAAAAAAAACATTAAAAATTGCAAAACCCTTTGAAGTGCTTTTCGGGAAATGTTATCTTCGTGTTTGATGTAGAATAGCCCGCGAAACCGGACGGAAAGCTTGGTGAGGCTTTGATGTTGAAGGATTTTTACAATTTTCTTCTTTATTTACTTTGCGGTTTGGTGGTAGGTCATTTTTCGTAATAAGCTTCTGGGGAAAGTTGAATTAAAAAAACGTTTTTTTTTTCTATAGAAAAAGGGTGAAGAAAAAAAGTACCTAAATAAATTCAAAGGGGTTATGGTGAGAATGAACATTACAGCTTGAGTGATTAAAAATATTATTTTTTTCAGCTGGAAACAAAGATTATACGTAAAGTAAGTGTTCAACGAATATAGAGACTAATACATGTAAGGTCATAAAAACGGGTACATAAACACAACTTTGGATACTTTTCTAAAAAAAAACTAAATTCACAATAAATGCACGCGTATCCACAAACATTTCAAGAATACGCACAGCGAATGCCTGTTAATATATAGATTTTGAATGGCTGCCTGCATTTTCGAAAACAATATACAAGGTGGCGCAAAATTAATCACCCTATCGGAAGATGTTACAATTTTTACAAATGTCGTCGTACGGCAATAATATTCGACATTTGTGAACTAGACAGCTGCAGTATACAAACAGACAAGTAATGGAGGGCTATACTCCGCAAGAGCGTGGAATAATTGTGTTGATTTATTTGGCCAATAACCGGTCGGTGGTGTTAGCGCAGCGTGAATTTCGACAACGATTTCCTAATTGTGTCGCGCCAACTGGGCAAACATTCCGGCGCTTAGCTACTCGACTCGAACAGACTGGAACCACAGGAGACCTTGCGTGCCACCAGACTGGTCGTTGGGCCGAGAGAACGAAGAAACATCAACCAGACGATGGGCCAAGCAATTGGGCATCACCAGACGAACCTTACAGCTAATTTTAGTAAAAGACTTACACATGTTCCCGTATGAAGTGCAAACAGTACATCAGTTAATGCTTTCTGACCTACAGTGGTGTGAATTACTGTCAAGCTATCTTCAATCTCAACAACGAAGAGGACGATATTGTGTCGAAAATCATCATGAGCGACAAGGGGCATTTCCACTCAAGCGGTTACGTTAATAAGCAAAATCTTCGTTTCTGGGGCACTGAAAATCCACGTGTGATTCACGAAGAGCCATTACGTCCACTCAAAGCCACTGTGTGGTGCGGCGTTCACGCGGGGAGAGTGATTGGAGAAGGAAGCGTTTTCTGGTCGCGTAATCTCCCGATTTGGCATGGCCAGCAAGATCGCCAGATTTAACCATCCCATATCTCTTTCTTTTGGGATACATGTAGTCGCGGGTTTATGCCAACAAGCCTCAGACAATCACAGCCCTTAAGCAGAATATTCGACAGGAATGCGAACAGTTATCACCGAAAATCTTGCCGGAAAGTCATGGAAAATGCGATAAAATGTGCGCAAATGTGTATCAACACTGGCGGTAGCCACTTGACGGATATCATCATTTCCACTTAACAGAAAAAATTGTAAGGTCCAAATTTCCATCACTCAAAATCATTTTTTTTATTAAGTAAAAAGTAATTCTAAAACAAAATTGGATGATTAATTTTTCGCCAATTTGTAGTTATGCAAATTATACCGAGGGACAACAATTTTTTATATTCAGTATCTCGTATTTCGAACATATGCCAAAATTGGTAATCTCTTCTTCTAATATTTTCCGTCCATACTTTACAGAGTGCGCGTATAATTGAAGAGAAAAAGTATTTTCCTCGAAATATTAGGGGAAAAAAAGTAGGCTGTGAGTTTAGTTTTTTTTTTTGTTGAGACAATGACATTTAAGTTTCGTAACAACTGGCTTTTTGAATGGTTGGTAATATTAATAAATTGGGCACGTTTGAAGTTACTTTTTAAAGCATTTTTTACAGGCAAACACGAACTTTCCTCAAAACCACCAGAAGTTCTTTGCATTCAAGATATTGGCTTGTGAAAAAAGTATGAAGTAATTCAAAAACCTCCCTGGTTCGAATTAGGGTAGGTTTCTAAAAGATCGAATTATAATGCAAGACTGTATTTCGAAAACCTGTATTTTTTTTTAATCAGAAGGTACCTAGGAACTTTATTTCAGGTAAGGTATTGGGCGTGTTTTTGCACGTTATTCCTGGCGTTTGTTGAAATCTGAGTTTTTCAGTATTTTGGCCTAGCTTAACCCCAAAATATCAAAAACTCTGGTCCAAATGTAGGGCTTTCCAACAAAATACGGTTTAATCGGAATTATTTCGAATTGAAAGTCTAATTTTAATTTCAATATAATCCAGAAAGAAAAGTAGATAAAATTAGTTAATGTCTGAAATTCTGCATGGATGTTAATGTTAGTAATGTGACTCTTAATAAACGGAGAGGGTTCCTTTTCGATCCGATGACCACTAGGTCAGTAACAAGGGGTCAAAGGTCATGAAAATTCGACGGTATAATTTCGAGAAAATTTTTGTTCTGCAACCTAGTAGCAGATATAATTTTCCACAGAAATGATTCTAAGAATTTTGTTTATAACATTTACTCTTTAAAAGTTACAGCCAACTAGGGATACCACATAAAAAAGTTGGTTTGCAAGAAAGTAGACAAATAGTTTTTTTTTTTACTAAGGCCTTAATCTAATACCAAATAGTATTTTTAATTCTTGCAGTCATTTATTCAAAAGGGTGTTCCAAAGCCGCGCGACTGTCAAAGGATTAAAAAAGCACAAATTTATCGCACATAAACTTCAGCTATTTAGAAGCACCGGATTGCAAAATAATAACAAAATTGGTTTTGTCATTACAAAGATAAATGTAGGCTTTTGAAAAACTTCAAAACCCATTTCTGTCAACCTTAAATATCTCCAAATCTTTTCGACTTCTTGACCATAGTGTTTTTCAGTCAGAATTACTGGCTATTAGAGAAGCATTTAAAATACTAAACAAAACCTAAACCAAAATCGAAATACTGCAATTCTGACAGACAGTCAGGCGGCTGTTAAGGCAATTGCTGCGGCTACATCATCCTCAAAATTGGTCCAGCAATGCCGAGATGAGCTTGCAAGTCTGAGCGAAAATCTTAGTGTCACTCTTATCTGGGTACCGGTTCACTGCGGCATTGAGGGAAATGAGCGGGCAGACGAACCAGCTAGGATCAGCCCTTCATAGCTCACTTGCGGAAAGAGTTTACATTCCACTCGGAGTTATGGAGGGCAATATACTTTCAATTTTCACCAAATCCAATCGTAGGTGGAGCAGTCTAAGCAACTGTGTTATATCTAGAAAGATGTGGTCCGCCTACAATTAAGCCCGAACAAAAGATCTAAGTTGTAGACTTAGGCAAGACATTGCCAGGGTCTTTGCAACATGCACCGGTCACTGGCCAATAGAAGAGCTTGTGGCGAAACTGGGTATTTCGTACAACACCCACTGTCGTTGCTGTGCCAACCAGCAGGAAAAGGAAGCATTAGTTCACTTCATATGTAAATGCCCTGCTCTACCCCGTTTTAGGATACAATTACTTGGAAAGGCTGTCTTTGAAAACCTTGACGAACTTTCCGAACTGAAGATTAAAGACTTGATCTCTTTCTAAAACGCGACGAAATGGCTCCAAAACGAAACTTGGGTTTTTGCTGTCTTACTCGGGGCTTTATATTGTTGTTCCACAAACCCATTCCTCAACCATAGGTTTAAGCGAGTTTTTGTATCAAAACGGTGCTTTTTTCCCTAATTGGCTCAGCGAGCAAGTCGGCTCGTCTGTCACCCAAATGCATCAATTGCTTCCGGCAATATTTATATATACGCCCCGAAGTTTAATCAAAATCGATAAAACTGTATTCGAGAAAATTTGAAAAAAAAAAAACGAAGTCGTTGTTGCAGATATCCGTGCAGATATCAGTTTATCAGTGTGAGGTCAAAGTTAAACCTGACTTAACTGACTAAATTTTGGGAGTTAATTTCGAATTTACTGCACAGAAGGTTTTGATGTTCTATATTCTCCGAGTTTGTCATGTCGATCCGCATGAATTTTTTACTGCTTCTTGAGCTAACTGTAATTTACTTTATGTCTCGAGTTAACTAACTCTGGTTTAACTCACCACTGAAAAACTTTGTTTTAGTTCATATTTTTTATAAAAAGAAATTAATCCTTAGGTACTGGATTGATAAATTAATTCGCTTTTAGTGAGAAAGGCTACAATTTCCAACTGTCGGTATTTTCTACTTCGTTTTGAGAAAATGATAACATTTACGATGAAAATAATTTCCATTGCAATTTCGTTTATTATATTTTGTTAGTGCGTACTGCGTACTGCGTGTACAATCATAGCCATCACTTGTCGTAGCCGTAACAATTTCCAAAAAAAAAAAAACAAATTCTCAAGGTTTTCAGTTTTGTTTTGCTGATTTCTTAACTGTTCCTGAATATAAACTTTCGGGTACCTAACCTATATATAAATCACAAGAAATGAGACATAGTCTTCATGTAATCGCGGTTAAAAAAAAAAGTATCATAGCTGCCATCATAACTGAAGTATTGCCAGACCAATTCCAAATTCGTCAGGAGTGATATCAAAAACCCGCAATTTCGTGGCAATACTTTTCTTATGACGGGAGCTATGATACTTCTTTTTTGAGATTCTTAGCACGAATCTATTACGACGGGGCCTGTAATAAGGCCGAATATCTTACAGCCCATGAACAGTAAATGACTCATTCAGAAATCACTAATTTTCTTAAGTCACTTTAAAAACGCAGCCAAAATGGATCCTGTAACTATAAAAAAAAAGTATTTTTTTTTAAATTGATAATAAGTAGATACTAATTTTTATTTAAAGGAAACCACCTGTGTTCCATATATATTACTCAAGTTTGATTAAGTTAATGTAGACTTTTGTTTATGAAATCATGAGTATCAATGTCGCAATTTAGTTATAGTACCTGCAAATATGACTAAACAGCATGAAAAAATGCTGCCTCCCTCCGATGATAAACCTCAAATGCAACAACACACCTGAGACCTGACTATAATATCCTTGACAATCCTTCTCTCTTTATTTTCATTCAACACCGCACAAGAGTCATATATTGACATTTTAAATGTAATTATAAAAAATCGGTTCGGTAAAAGCTGTCAATATAATAATCCGTCTAAATTGTTCTTTTAACCTATCACGCGATAAAAAAAAAATGAAAACTTGTACAATATAAATTTTTTTCAAAAAAAAAAAAATTAGTATTAGATATAGGCACTATACCTATACTTAAACCAAATCCAATATCCTTTAATGCAACACAGATTTTTGAAACTCATTTCTATCAGCACGCGATACTTAATTTCCCAGTTCAATTTATTTTTTACTTTGAAAAATACAAGAACAAAAAAAAAAACACACACACACTCACACACATCTTGTGAGTGACACAATAGCTATTCTGATGTTAAATTGAAGTTTCTATTATTTTTTTCAAAATAAAAAACCATTATCCTTTATTGGTGTTTGTACAACAAAAAAAAATAGAAAACAATTTCGCAATAATTATCATTTATATCCCTTAAAGCCATACACAAACACAAGTTAAAGGTTACGAAATTCATTTGAAAAAATAGTTCACATGAAAATCGATTAGGGATTCATTGGTTTCGAAGAATTTCGCGAATGTTGTTCTTCTGTGTTTTTTTGTTTATTTTGTTGAAAGTTGTTTTTGAATTATTTTTTTTTTTTTTTGTATACAAGAGAGAAAAGGAAACGAAAATTATTGCAGAGGAGAGAGAAAATGTGTTTGTGTTTTTATTAGAGACTTTTTTTTTTAAACATACATTCGCTCAAATTGAGTAAGAGATTTCATAAAATATCTACTATTTTTTTTTAGGGCTTAATTGAGTATACAGCTAAATATGCAAGAAATAAAATTTCAAATTTGTATGTTTTGAGCCATTTGGTTTGACGCAAGTGACATGACTTTCGACATTTTAGTCAAATATTGTTCATTCCTACGTGTATCACAGAATCTATTTTAATCGAAAATATTCTACGAGTGGATCTATCGCCAACTCCATGGCACATCGTAGTGGAAAATCTCCTACGGATTTCGAAATTCATGGAGTTTCATATCACTGTACCCGAAAATATGTCATCCTTTTGCATGACAAGTTAACCCATCGTAGTCAGAGTGGGATTGGTTATTTGCACAGAAAAGTAAGTATTTTTCAAGAACTTAAAATTAAAATAAAAAAATATTTTCATAAAGTTGTTAATATGATAGTTCAAACTCCTATTCGAGCTACACCAAACATTATTTGTAAACTGGTTAATGTACTCTTTAAATTATGCGAGTCACCCTGTGCTCATTATATATTACAATCAATTGATTTAAAGGACTATTAGGACCATAGCTTGACCTACTAAAAATTTGGCTCAAAGGTTGCCGTAATCTTTGTTTGGCTAAAATTCAAATTCAGTCTGCAAAGATTTGACGAATTTGAAATTTTTCCATTTATTAAACCAACAATGAAATGCTGAATTGGATATTTTCGATGGTTTTAAAGTGAAGGAAGATTTATCAAAACCAACCTATGCGATTGAAAGGTAAGTTCTGATTCCTGAGACCGAGGAAGAAAACGGAGACAGAATTGCAAAAACCCGCGTTGAATTGCTTTAAGCCTCGATTTGTGAATAGAGTAGTGAGGTGCCCAGACCACACAGCCGTACTCAAGAATGGTTCTCACAAGCGAAATAAAAAGAAGCTTGGATCTTTAAAGTCACGTGAGAATCGTATAATAAATACTTTTTTAATAATGTGATCCAAGTGAACATTAAAGGTCGATTTTGAATCTAAAATAATTCCTAGATCTGGGAACACTGAAACTTTGTTTTGTTTGTTGTTTTTTTTTTTTTTTGGAATAAAACGTAATCCCTCATAGGGTCCGATTTAAATGAGTAATTATACGTGAAGGGCCTATTAAAGCTCATAAACTTACACCTGTCAACCGTTAGGATAAGTCTGTTTTTATTCCAATCCCTGAACCTTAATAGATCGTCTTGTATCTAATGGTAAACAGCCTGTTTCTTTCTAATAATACAATGGTTTCGAAAAATGATTATTAATGCCACCTCCCAAAGTATCATTTTCTTGCTTTTTTTCGAAAACGGTTTGACTGATTTTAATCAATAATTTTTTATGAAAAATGAATAATTTAATTTAAATAATATTGCGTATTCAAATTTTCAAAAAAATATTTTTTTGGATTTTTAAAAAACAGTTTGAATTTTTTTTTTGAAAACTCAATATTTCAATAATGACTAGATCGATTTTTATTAAAACCTGAAATCAATTAAGTGTTACAATAACACAACGAAACTGACTTCACTTGTATAGGTAGTGCTTCGTCGCGCAGTGGTTATTTTGTAACTAGTGTCACACCGACAATGTGGATCTAAGCCCAGCCCCTTCCATAACTCTAGAAGTTGTGACACAACGAATTGTGATTTTTATTTAATAACTCGCTTTTATATGTTTCTGGCTCTTGGTCCACAATATCAGAATAATTCTGAATCCAATTGAATCAGCGCCACCGACCTATTTAACATCATAAATCCACACGTATAGACAAATTAGACAACATTCACTGCATATACAGAAAGGCATCTACGATCCGAAGTCATCACTCAAAATAAATCAAATTTATTTACCAACCTTTAAATTCACATAGGGGCATATTCATAGTCACTTTTAAACTCCAGTTTATCTTAGACTGGGGTTTATTCAATGTTATTTAGATAGGATAAACCCAGGTCTAAGACAAACTGGAGTTTAAAAGTGACTTTGAATATGCCCCATAGTCTTTAAGAAAATGTGACAAGTCAACGTGCCGCCAGACAATTTACGAACTCCAAGCCAAACAACGGGACTTAAATACGACCAATAACAACTACCAAATGGTAAGGAGCGATCTTCAATGTACCCATAAATTGAACAAAAATATTTTTCAAATAATGTTGGTTCAATAAAGCTTTCCAGCAGCTTTCCAACTGGAAATCATCTTTCTACATGTCAACTTGTCAATTGGAATATTGATAATCCTAAATCGTCACAAAGTCAAAACTGGTTTATCGGTGCCGCAGCGAGTTGAGAGTGATCAGCAAAAGAAATGCATCCACCCCTGGATAGGTCACAGGACACGGTGATGACATTCACCGGAAACTAAATGGCGATGAACTGACCAGCAACGGTTGCAGTTGATCACCTGAACCGAGCTGAACACTATCTTGCGTATACCTACCTATGCCGCTGATGAAACAAGAAAAGGGTAGAATTCACCAGAGTTTCCTCAAAACCGCAAATGATAAATGGTCAACAATTGACACTTGAGCGTTTTGTGAATCTATAGCCGAACAACGGACTTGCAAAGTGTGTCAAGATGAAGCAGCGGATGAAAAGTTGAATCACTCCTTTTGTGAATGCCTCATCCTAGCCCAGACTCGGAGAATTCTTTTTCGTTTAACAGGGTGACGCCTCGATTAAGCCACTAAGGAATATCCTGAAATTCCTTCAGAACTCAGGAGTAATTTTACTTAAAAACGAATAAAAGTATTTTTTTTTAGCTAACATGGCAGAGGGTAAGCCGCTAGGCCTTTGTTCTGTACGAGCTGTCCCAGCACCGATTTATGTATTTTGCAAGTTCAAACTTCAAGTCAAAGTTAACACTAAAGTAAGTCTGAAATTGATTTGAATTGGAAAAAGTTATTTAGAACAAATAGGTTTGGTCAATAACGGTAAGGATTCTCAAAGGTATTTAAACTATGCTTCCGTTATTGGTCACTTCTGCGACTTTTCAATCTTTCTGTCTTAGAAATATGCTTGAATGCCTTTGTTCATATTTAAACGGAAAACCATTTTGAATACATTTCAATTAAGCATGTTTTGTTAAAATATTCCGAAGAAAAGTTGTGTCGTCTTTTTGCGCTTACAACAATATGAACTTCCTACTTGACATCCAAAATGCTTGAATCTTATATTTATGTATTTATTCCCAAGAAACAATTTAAAAAGTTAATGCATTTCAGTGTAGACTCAAACACTCCAACCCCACCAGCCACGACCACCGCAATTAAAATCAAAAATTCCCTGAAAATCATTCAGAGCATCAAGAGAAATTTCCCTGTAGGGGGACCTAAAAACGAAATTGAATTTCTTCTAACGATGACGATCACAGCCTTCGTTATATTGTCATTGGGATGGCAAAATAAACTTCCTGTTTGAAAATTCACACCAAAAAGCTCAGAATATCAAAATGTCAGTGGCATCATTTTTTTTTTGCTTCGTTTTACACTTGCACGCCTCTAAGTTGTCAAGTTAATATTTAATTTTCCTAAAAAGCTTATATAAAACTTTGCCTTTTAACCATAGGGTCGCACCATAGTGACAACTGCATGTTGAAAGCAAAGACGAAGTCAAAGCAAACATTTCTGGGAGTAAATCAGGGCCGCAACAACGGCGACGCGACTACGACTACAACGACGACGCTGCGGATGACGATGATGATCGCAAGTTATTAGAAAATCTGTCGATAAGTTAATTTTCCGCTTTGAATTCAACACCAAAGCAATGCACATTGCACGACCTACAAGAGAGCTGCTATGGTTTTTTAAAACTTTTTGTTTGCTTAATAAAATGAAAAAAAAAAATTAGAGAGTGAAAAAACAGAACAAGCGTTCAAAGGCTGCATCTGCACCCGCATTGGCACATCGGAGTGAGGGTACCTACGTCTACGAATAGCTCTAAAATTCTACTGCGAATTCAAGTGGCAGCAGCACTCTTTCGAGGAATTTTCAATTCCAATTTTCAAACAAACGCAAATTAATTTGCTTTGCTACTCGATTCCTTTCCAACAACAATCATCCGCAGCTTCCGTTGTCGTCCTCGTTCTCGTCCTCATCATCATCATCATCATCATCATCATCATTATCGCCAGCACCATGAGTTCTTGTCAGGAGCAGAAGCAGAAGAAGGAGCGAGAATTGGTTGGAGGTTCTCGAATAAAATTTTTATCAGGCGAGGACGACGAATTTCAAAAAAAAAAAGAAAGGTTTATTCAGGATGTAGGGAACATTTTTTTTCACAAACTCTACAGTTCCGAGGAAACCAGAGCTATATAAGGATGCAGGAAAAGGTCCTCTTGAAATATAATATAATTATTAAATGTTCGTTTCGCTTTCTCTTATAAATATGAACGTGACTAGTACGCGATTTATCGGATCTGATGATGCACAGCACACCCCAGATGCAAATGCCACAATTATTATTATTAAAGCTGGCGCAAGTACATGAAGCCCTTCCATTCCCAGAAACAGCACCCGAAAATCCTTCCTGATTTTGTTGTTTTTTTTTTTTTGCCCTCCACTCAAACTATATAGGTATCAAGTGGATGACAAGATGCAGCAGTGACGGCAACAACACATCTCTTGGAGAGATACTCCACGATGCAATGTCATAACTCATTTGTTGACGTAACATCTGATTTGTTGCTTCAGGGGGTCGAAACCGTTTATTTTCATCCTCCATAGTTACAAAATTTAAATTGTTGTGTCTGCGGGCGACAAGCTCAAGTCGCGCCGCATATATAGCTAAGAGTCTAGAGGGTGTTATAACGGCAACGCTGACGTATGAAAGATTTTATGACATGCTCCAGGGCATGATGGAGCACATGCATATATGTAGCACGCTGCAATGGGAAGAATAAAGCTTGCAAGTCTTGAAATTTAAAGAAATCCATTCGAGGACGAAAAAACTAATTCAAGTAACACATCACTCTAGAGCTCAAAGGGGCACCAAAATAGGTTGCTCGTGTGCGCCGTTTTCCGCATACAATTTATAGAAATGACGTTTATGAAAATTAAAAAAAAATTATAGCAACAGAAACGACTTGCTATTTCCAGACAAAAATGGAACATTTCACTCGTCTAAAATTGACGTGGCCAAATTGAATGGAATGCTCGAGGAATTGATCCGTTAATCTGGGCTTTGTACACGCACGTACAAAATCGACTTAAAAAAAAAGGAATATTTAAGACCAAGGTCTACTTTCATAAAAAGAATTGTCAACACTAATTCTCCCAGAAAGAACGATGTTTCACTCAAACTGCTGCATTCATTTCAAAAGAACCAAAATCACAAAGTCAAGGAAGGAACTCTTTTTCATTATAAAATTCGTCTATTGAGTAGCAAAAATCTTCAAACAACCTACAAAGTTTAAATTTTTCAAAAAGCACGAAGCAAAGTTTTAGTAAAATCTTACATTAAAAAAAACTCACGTATACATACATATATTTGTGATGCTTGCGGACATTGCCTTGCGAAGGATCAAAAAATCGTTAACAAATTCAAAGCTTTGGTTCGAATTTCTTTGAACTTCGTATTTATTTAATAGCGTCCCTGTTCAGCTCTTATCAGCTCATGGGTTCCTTCATAAGTGTACCTTTCTATAGGAGATGCATTTTCCAACTATGTAGTTCTAAAGGGTGTTTTTTTTTTAGACGTGTGCTTTTCAAGAAGAAATAAAACGCATATAATTTAATGTTATAGGCAAGAATTTAGCTTTATTATAAAGATAAGGGTTTACCATTATGTTTTAAAAATGATTTCGGGCAAGTGGCCGCGCGGCTGGCTCGTATAAATTCCAACCGAGAGGCCCAATTTCCGACAGCTACAATTGTTGCGCGCGATGGCGGATGGACTCATTCGGGTCTTCTTCGATACTCTGCTCCACAGCAGCAAAAGTGCCTTCGGTGCGCATTATCCACTAGAGTAAACGCTTTGCAAAACCGATCCATGGTTGCTCGGATCTATGCGATTATGTCGACCGAATATTGGACGCAGCGCGCGATGCGTCGCGCGAACCGAACCATTATTTTGGTAATAAATTTGCACGATTTGCAAACGTTGTTCAGGAGTTGTGTATCTATTAATTATTAAATGGCAAACCAAACTGAGCATAAATCAAGTGACAGCTGTCAAAAAGACCAACTCCGAAAAAAGTATTGCCAGATTGAAAACCACACGTCTAAAAAAAACACCCAATAGTAAGTTGTGTGTGTGTCATTTTTGCATTATTACTTTTTGGAAAATTGCATTCCGTGTCACCGATCCACAGTGGACGAAATTTTGTAACTTTTCACCGAAACAGGTTTACATCTCAATCTGAATCCCTGTATTTATAGATGAAAAAGAAGATGGTACTTTTTTTCCATCCTTATAGTCGGGTGTATCAGGCACTGCCTAAAGGACGATGGCTTCCATCAGTGCTTAGATAGACCACTGCTCCTTCATGAACCTACCATCAAGCAGCATCAACCGACCAACTTCGGTATATATATGCGGCTGGCATATTAAGTAGGTAAGGTACACACAAGGGTTCAGAACTTTTTAATGTTCAAAGTTGTCTTTAAACGGACAGACGAACGGACGATGCCGACCGACGGTTAAGAACGAGCGTAGGGGTTTTGTTGATGTTGTTGGTTTAGGAAAAATATGGGGAGCGAATTTAAATGCAGCGCATAGTTATGCAGGAAGTGCACACAAGATGAAGAACGGATGATGAACTGACTCCTTCCAACTCAATTTGCATAAATCACCTCCCATATAATTACGGAACGATATCAATCGGAAGGGAGAGTTTCGCACAGGAAGGCAGCACGGCTTTCAGTATCGGAGTTATGTACTGGGCAACTATATAGATGTTTAGGGCATCATTTTTTAAGGGGGCGCTTCAGAAAAAGTTGGGATGTTTAAAAGAAAATGTTGACATTTCCAAAATTTTGCAATTTTTTTTAATAGGTACTAAAATAGCGGTACAGTTTTTGATTGAATTCTTGATTCTTAGCTGAGGGAACTAAGCAACCCATATGTGGGATATTCGCAAAAAAGTATGCAATCTGAAAGGTCACTTAGTCCTCATGAAAGGTCAACTAGTTTCAGTAACTTGTTTTAATGACATTTTTTAATGACATTTTTTTTTTAATTAGATTAAAATCCTTTTTTGCGAATATCCCACATATGCGAGGTGCTGAAAATTTATCCGATATTGAAAAACTCTTTGAGAATTCATAAGTAAAAAAGATATGGCTAACCAATTATTAAAAAAAAAATTATCTTTTATGAGGATTTAGTGACCTTTTAGATGGGATATTGCGAATATCCCACAAATGAGGTGCCAAAAATCGCTGAGGACCTTGAAACACTTTAACAATTGATATAATTTTTTCTAGAGCTAACCAATTTCTAAAACTAGTTGTCTTTTTTTCAAACAATTACTGACGTTTTAGGTGGCACACTTTTTTGCGAATATCTCACATAAATGGGGTCCTAAGATCCCGGAGGCATGATTCTTCCTAATTTTTGAAGAAGAACTTCTTAAGGCACTACGCTATTTTTCGAAATAATTTAATTTGCATAGGAATAAATTAGACCTATACTAACTATATGGTTTGCTTGAAACTAAAAGCTTTTAGCTAGTGCGGCGGCGGCGGCATCAAGACAACCTTAGTCCAGTTATGGTCTTTATCATTGACCACAGGTTGATTTATTTTAATTTTCTTTTTCAGTTATCGCAGTTAGCACCATTCATCACAGTTGGTCGGCTCTTGGTTCCCGGTTGGTCTTGTGTACTTAGCCTAATGATACACAACTCCTAACAACGTGACTCGCAAAAGGCAAAACGGTAATAAATCATAATCCTCAGAGGGGGGGCATTAGCCTTGGCTGATGATTGCTTAGTAAAAAGTAAATGGCAGTTGACTAACTACCAACGCCACCGATACCAAACGACGACAACGACGGCGACAGGACTTCGAGCAATGATAATGGTCACAGTCGATTATCCTTTGGTTGATTGACATCGACCGCATTGATCTAACCAACATTATATTAGCACCAAATCATCAACGAGTTGAGCGGATGATTACTGTAACGGATGGAAGGATTGCGCTCTGGAATGAACCGGGGATATTAAATACATAATCATGAGCGCCTTCGCTGATTGTTCGTTAATTTCACATTACACATAAATGCCAAATGACACGGAAAGTCAGGCGCACCACCATCGCACCGCCTTCCTTCAACTATACAAGGACATCATCACCGTCGTCGTCGTCATCGTCGTCGCAGTCGACAGTCAATTTTATACGACTGGGAGAGAGATAATGAAGGAATTGTTATGATTACAGCTTATTTTTTGTATGTCTCGCTTTTGTTCCGGACGGGGGGAGCAAAAGGAGGAGGGGAAGGAGGAGCAGAAGCTCTTTTTATAACCCTCAGCTGAAATTGTTTTCGAACGACAATGATATGATGACACGAAAGTGAATACTGGTGTAACTATATAATAAGGATTGCTGCAGCGTAAATGTAGTAGTAGCAACCACCAACGTCAGGACCCTGATGGAGCATCAGTATATTATGAAGATGGAGGCAGGAAGCAGGGATTTGATATCCATTAAGCGATTGGCATCAGCAAACATTCTTATCTGGACGTTTTAATGTGGTCCAAAGAGTTATGGTCGGGATTTAGCCGAAGACAATTTGGATCGAAGTAAAATCGAAAGGGTGTTACAATAATACCGTCCGTCGTCATCGGTAGGTATCGGTCGACACCCGCAAACATAATGCCGTAGCCAGTCGCCTGTCACCGTCTTATCAGACATTGAAGTGCATCATCAGTTCGATAGAGATATATAGGAGTAGGTGTATCGGGGATGGTTGCGACTGCGATTGCGGTTGGGGGTGTCTCTCTTGACACTTAAAGAGGAATTTATTGGCGGACGAGATGGTTTAGCTTGGAAGATATTGAAGAATAGTCACGGGGGGAAGATGTCAATTTGGAACTAAATGGGATCTAAGGAAAAAAGCTATAAAATTGAGGAATAAATACAATAAATATGTATATATATAGCCTGATTTTACTTTCGCAATCTCAATCTTTTAAGTGTTCACTAAATTGTTCAAGAATCACTAAAAAGTTAATACGGTTCTTAAATCATCAATTTTTTTACTCCCCATATATATGTAATATTATTTGCTATATGAAGGGCTGCTAGACTCTTAAAACTTGAACTCTGGGTTCTATTCAAACACTATAGCGATTCTAAAGAAACCAAAAAGATGGTCCTTGAGAAATATTCGTCTGTTAATATAATAATACATATGTCAAAACAGTTACAGCAATAACGATTTTTGCTTCCTCTAAGGGGCAGGTATTGGTTAGGTGTATGCAAAAGCTTCAAGCTATTAACCAAACATTGTCTTACGATGAAGAAGAAGTGCAAGAAAGTGGATTTCGGTAGCAAGATTCCAGTGCGGCAGACGAATTGGTTTTGAATTGGAAATTCAGTAAAATTGAATGAGATTTTTTTTTGCTTATATAGTCGGTATTGAAAAACTTTTGGAATTAAGGTTTAAATAGTTTTGAATAACAAGTTGGTCAAATAGCCGTAGCCTTTTTTTCGCAGTTTTCGTGCACTTTTTGGAGCATTGTAAATTAAGTGGTGGGAATTTTGGTCCCGATGTTATCTGTAAGAACCTTCACAGGTCCTGGGGCGGTTAGGAAAACCAATGGATTGTAAAAATTGTTGACTCAAGAAAACGTCTCGGAATTCCAAGAACACCAGCTTGTTTCCGAACAGACCCGACCGCCTGGTAAACTACTCAATGGTAGCTCGGAATCGCTCGATGTTTTCTGGACTTGCGACGGTCCTTTACGATCCCAAATTTCATGTTTATCAGTCAACCTTAAGTTTTTGGACAAATTCAAGGACTTAGATTAGCACATTCAACAAAACTCACTAGAGTTAAAGTGGGTAAGTTGTCACATCGGGGGGGATCAAGAACTTTTAATACCTCGTACATTTATTATTTAAATTATTTTTTACTTCGATTGGTCATTTCAAATTGAAGTATCCGCACTTAGCCAATGTACATCTTAATTTGTGTGATACAAATAAGAAAAAACAAATGTACAATTCGATTCTAAGGTAGAAATTTTTGTTTGAGAAACTCGTTTGCTCCTTTTACTTTGCTGTTTTTTGAGAGTCCATGAGTCCTTTGATGAATTGGATACATCAGTAGACAAAGAAAAGTATGTTTACGATATAACCTATGAAAGTGTCACCTGTTTTTTTTTGTTTTGATGGGTTCAATTACAATGGAATATGGTAAAAAAGGCAAATTATTGTTCGAGGGTGAAGTAAACTTTTTTTATTTGCTGTACTGTACCTTCCATCTCACATTTTTATCTAGCCAAATCTGCCTTCGTCACTATAATCAAAGATAACCAATTTTATTTCTTATTCTCTTTGAAAGAAGTATTTTTTTTCAATTTTTTTTAACTTTTACACCTGATAATTTTATTAAATATTTTTATTAATTTTGCTTATTCAAATAATATTTGTAAAAATTTAAAATTTTAACATTACATAGAAAATTCAATAATAAATTAATAAATAAATTCAATTTTTGTCGCAGATATTGCTAGAACAAGTTATGGGAGCCTACTAGCTCTATTTATTTAACACAGCTAATTACAAGCTTAAAATGTTTCACATTCACATTGTGTAATTGAAAAAAAAGGTAATTTAGATTTACTTGACAAAATGTACAGCTTGGTCACACTAATTATTATTATTATTGATCTATTATTTTAAAACATTCAACAATTGAAACATTTTATATAGAGGAGGAAATTGTTCATAATTATTTCGATATTTGGTGAATATTAAAGATAATGCGAGACAGAAGGTGCAAAGAAGAGTCTATGATTCCGTTTGAAAGTTTCACAGTGAAGTCTTTCAAGACTAGGCATGTCATTCAGTTTTAGGCTGATTTTTGTAAGGAGGGAGTTTTTTACCACAAACATCATAAAGCACATTTTTTGCACTTGTTCCAATCTGGGTTTACGACAATCAAAATGGGGTGACCAAACCTGATAACCAGCATTTTCAACAATGGGTCGAACAAATAAATATAATAAAGTAATACAAATAATATAATAAAAAATCATTTGATCGGATCGGATGGGGAAATTATTCTGATTCCTTCTCAATCCAACAAAGAATTGAATTGTATGGCGTTGGTGTGTGATATGAACTCAAGTTTTTGATCACATAGGACACCAAGGATAATCATATCGCTTATATCGTGAAAATAGTAGAAAATTGAACTAATAGTTGACGAAACTAATAGTTTTAAATTTATGGATATTAAGAATCAATCAATTCACAAAATGTCGGCCAAAGAAACGAACTAAGGTCAGACTGCAATTTTTCACAATCGTAAGCATTTAAAATAGTTTTGAAGATTGTGACATCGCCCAACACAGGCGTTAATGTATTCAGAAATTGAATAAAAAGTACAGGGACGTGAAGGCAACCCTGTGTATATTCTACAATTCGATTCGCAATCGTTGAAAAATAAGATCTATCGCATAAATAACCCAATCAATTGTTTTGCATGCAAATAAAATTATTTAGAAATAAATTCTGAAAGTATTGGTGTTTTGTACGTTGCAAGCACACGTGAGTAGGTTACATGTAGCAAATCAAATTTCGGTGGAATTTTAATGAATTCATGGATTTTTGCATACCATTTTATTTTTCGTATGGGAACTGTTAACTAGGATTTAAATAGCAAAATGTGATCCGCGTGTTTTTCCTAACTGAGATCTGTAAAGACACAATCGGCAGCCAAAAAGTACGATTTCTATTTATTGAACAGCTAATTTTAAAAAGTGTTTGCAGTGCGCTTGCAAGCACACCCCTAAGTTTCAATTTTCAGATAATTCTAAAAAAGGTTGGAAACGCGGTTGAATCTCTTTTTTTTCACTTTTATCTTAAAGATACACGTGAAATCCAAAAATTGGAATGATTCATTGTTGGATACGGCACATGGTTCACTGCAAGAGTTTATTCTAAGAAATGTGACTCAGTTCAAATTTTTTTCAAAATAAAATGGTTGAATGTTAAAAAGGTCATTATACGTAGATTTTAACATTAACTATTCAAAAATCAGGAGGAATTAAACTCTAAGATATTTTGCAAATTAAAATATGTAGGTAACTATGTGCATGTGTAGTTTGAATGGAGGTACGTTTGAAGCAAACGTGATATCTGTTTATTCGATTTGATGCAGAACAAACAGCTTTAGAAATTAAAAAAAAAAACAGCGTATTTTTGATCTGGAAGAAAATTACTTTTTCTCCTATTTAAACACGATTTGGCACCAAACTTCCCAGAAACGTAAAATGGTATATTGATTTATGAATATTCAATTGCCATATTTTTATCAATGTACAGATTAATAAAAAAATACCAACGCTTTTAAAGTGTCGGACAGTAACAAAAAGCAACCTGAAAATCGATTTTTTAACCTCTTTAGAGGCAATTTTCAGCTGAACCAAGTGTGCAGAGCTATATGATCTAAAGGGTCCGCCAAATAATTTCTTTTTTTTTTGAAAATGGCGCAAAACATCGAGTGTAGCTTCGGCTGTGTGGCACGTAGCGCCGTCTTGTTGAAACCAAATGTTGACAATATCCTTCTCTTCAATTTTTGTGAAAAAAAATTCGTTCAACATGGCCCGATAACTATCGCCATTGACTGTAACGGCCACTCCTTGCTCATTTTCGAAAAATGGCCCAATTATGCCTCTGGACCAAAATCCGCACCAAACAGTGACTCGCTTTGGGTGTATCGGCTTTTCAATGTATGCGTGCGGGTTTTCTGTGCCCCAAATGCGACAATTTTGCTTGTTTACTACCCGCCAAGATCAAAATGAGCTTCATCTGAAAAGATGATTTTTTTGGCAAAATCGGCATCTTCTCTAAATCGATCGCAGGCCCACTCAGCAAAGCTTGTACACAACCATATTCGTTCAGCGGAAGGATAAAACTAATTATCTGTCAAATCAGACATGAGCTAAGTGTTACCATTCACGTTGAAAAAAAACGTTAGATGGCGGACCCTTTAGAAGCTGACACCTATTTATCAAGGTATCAAAAGACCCAAAAAATCCGATTTTCGCATGAACGTAAAGAAGTTGTACGTCCATTTTAATGAATCGAAATACATACTTAATTTATTTTAAATCCTTGAAATAGTTGTTGCAGAAATTAAAAATTTTGGGGTTTTTGAGGAAAAACATGTTTAATGTTATGTGGCAAAAAGGGAATAAATTTGAAATTATGGTATTCCATAAAATAAGATTTAGATTTATTTAATAACGATTTGTCTTCAAAACAGTTGGTTTTTTTTAGGAAGAAGTCGCTTAATATTATTAATTTTAATAGCAATCGAAGGAGAGCAAAACAAGTTGAATCTAAGCATGTTTCCCGTTGAATATCTGTTGACCAAGCATCAACCACACTCGACTTTGTTCAAACGTATCGGCGTTTTTTTTTTCTCAGTTTTTTTGACACTTGTTCAAACAATGCCATCTTCCTATATACTTGCTGATAGGGTCCTTAAAACTGTTTCTAATTTTATCAAATATTCTTGAACTTAAGTACTTTTACGTTAAATAAAATACAAAATAATAATGCATGCTTGAATTCCTTTTCAGACCGTTCAACTTAGCTCTCTATATTCTATTTTATCTCAGAATCTTTAAATTTAAAAAAAAGACAAAGTCAATAAAAAAAAACAAAATCAGTATTCGCGACCTGTGATTTCTGCAAACTTAAAACCATTTCTCACTAACAAGATAGAAATGCATGCTGCCATCCTAATCGGGGGTGTACATTGTACAGTTCATCCTCCGCGCTTCGCCCATCACATCAGAGCCTACAGATCCTTCCTTTAGAGAAACAGACGGAAATCAATTTAAATTCCCAGCCCTCGAAACACAACCTCGCATCATATTGGGTTGGGTAAGTGCATTTTTTGCCACACAGTTTCTGCAACGCCCATCCAAGCCAGATCACCACATAGGTTCAGTGCATAAAAAAGAGGACTCCCCCCCCCCTCTCCCCGTTTGCAGACAAGCAGCTTTGGTGTTACCATAGCCACACGGAACTGCATTTGAATTTCCAATCTCAATACTGGATAGATGGATTCAAGGAACCGTTATCCTCACTTCTCTCTCAGTTCGTCTCTGCTATGACGAGAATTACGAGATGATGATGATGGAGGAAAAATTGTAAATAAACACCAGAAACCACTATATACACACGCAGCCACCACCAATACACCACCAACTCACACACACATTATCATTACACCGCTCCAACAAAAAAAAAAAAAAAAACGATAGACAAACTTGAATAAATCTTCTTTTTTTCTTTCTTTTTCGATGTCCTATCCCGTGTTATACAGTTATACGTATGGCATTACATAAGGATAACAACATGCATCGCTGTCGTCCTCGTCATCCTTGCCGTTAGTAGGTAGGTAGTGGGTATGTGGTTGCTTATTGGCATGATGGTAAAAAGAATCCACTGTGCAAGGACCTTAAACTTTCCAACAACCATATTTGTTGTTGTTATGATAACCACGAAGGAAAAAAAAAATCAAGAAATGGGTTTTTGAAAAATTAAAAAAAAAAAAAAAACGAAACGAAAGCGTTCATCAATAACACACAGAACATATAGTTATATTAGATTACACACACTCATACACTCACCTCAAAGGTTGTGAAAACAATTTTCTCGATCGATCCAAAGTACCGTTCCCATAGTATTTGAGTTTGCTGTCTGAGGGCCAGAATACGGTTGACGGGTATGGACCGCACCACTTCAGGAACCTGTCAAACGATACAAGATAAATTTTTTGTTTAGCAGTATTCAAGGGGAAGCCATATAAAGAGTTAAATTTCTTGAATGAGCTGGAAAATTGTGCTCAAAGAGGATATTCACACATATAAAATTGGTCCTTAAGCGCTTTAGATTTTTGTTGCATCTTGTATGTGAATCACCTGTATATGGGCGCAGGTAAGCATGAGGAACCCATGCGGGTACTTAATTCTTTTTTAATTTTCTTAAATTTATTATTTTTAATTAAACAGTATCTGACCCAAAGTCACAAGGCGAAATCTCAAAGGATTCAATGTTAGTTTAGCCAACAACATCGAGCTATATCACCGGTGTTTATTTGAATACCTGAACAAATTGTTTTATAGAAGTTTCGCTTAAAATTCCAGACAGGATCTTTAACTTTGCTTCCAGATCGTTCCGGCGCAAGGAAGCTCCTCGCTTGAGCGATGACAGAGTAGGTATACCTGAACCTATATCAACCTAAGCGCAATTCCCCAATGAACAATAGCGATACATTAATAATTATTTTGGAACACAAACACAATCCACTCAGGAGCTTATAACAATGAGAGCGATGGCGACGGTGACGGTGACGGAGACAGTGAAGCTGGCACCGACGAGAGCAATTTGGATCATAAATTTAAGTTCCACTGGGAGGGCAGGCAAGGGAGTTTTGCCAATTGCGAAATTAAATAGGATTAGCTCGACGAATTCCCAATCAAGGGAGTGGGGAAGTTATCTAATTTAATTCCATGCTGGAAGACGACTTCATTAAGTTGAATCGTTTAAGTGTGCTATGAGCTTTGTATATTAAAACAAAACACTATAGGGATGATATCAGTTGGTAGGTCAGGGTGATTGGATGGTATTACTAATGCGGTGTTCGCAGGAAGCACTCCAATCCAATTCCAACAACAAACGGATGGCATACAAATATTATATTTCATTTTGCACTTGGTACTTCATCATCATTATGTCGCCAGGTGGCAGGTGCCTACTACCTAGAGCATGCGGATATGACAATAACACATCCTGTGGGAAACGTCAAATAGTCGAGTTGGCTATATGTGTGCGTCAATGTCAAATTGCAAAGGAATAGATATGGATGGTGGTACGAGTATGTCGGCCAATCTAAATTCAGAGGTTTTGACACGATGTCATCAATAAATGTTCCCCCGGGAGCCACATAATCCTGGATATTGATTGTTGGGATTTTGTGGTTATATGTTCGTAGACACCAACTTAACGCGCATCAGGTGGTGTTAATTTTTGTACCTAGAGGGGGATAATAAAATGATTATATGTATGTAGATATAACAGACTTAGAGCGGATAAATTCGAGGGCATTGAATTTATTTATTTAGATGACTCGCTAATGGAGTCGCAGCGAGTAGAACAATTCAAGAATTTCGAATTTGTGTATTTTTGTTTATTGTTAGGCTCATGGTGCGGCTCACTCAGAGAGGAATAAAGAATTTGAAGTTTATAAACTTCAATAAAAGCAACAAAAGTCTGTCCGACCCCTATAGATTCATAAAGAAGGCAGCCATAGCTTTCATTTGATACCCCATTCAGAGAAATTCCTTATGGAATAGTTACAGATATACAGGGTGTTTTTTTTAGACGTGTGGTTTTCAATCTGGCAGTACTTTATTCGGAGTTGGTCTTTTTGACAGCTGTCACTTGATTAATGTTCAGTTTGCTTTGCCATTTCATAATGAAAAGACTTAATATTCTGAATGGGCCCAAAACGAGATGGCCACCGATCCCGATTTTCACATGAAAATTTTATTCAGCGATGAAGCTCATTTTTGGTTGAATGGGTACGTTAATAAGCAAAATTGTCGTATTTGGAGTGATCATAATCCACAAGCCATTGCATGTTGAGACGCCAGCCGTTACATCCTCAAAAAGTCACTGTTTGGTGTGCTCTATGGGAAGAGGGAATCATTGGTCCATATTTCTTCAAAAATGAAGCCGGCCATATTGTTAGAGTCCATGGGGGACGCTATAGAGTCATGATTAATGACGTTTTCGTGCCTGAATTGGTGGATGTTGATGTGGACGACCTTTGGTTCGAACAAAACGGCGCGCTATGTAAGGAAGGAAACTTTTGGTGAGCGTATTATCTCGCGTCTCGTGGGCCTGTGGCGTAGCCTCCAAGATCGAGTGATTTAACACCGCTGGAGTTTTTCTTGTGGGGTTATGTGAAGTTGCTTGCTTACGGAGATAATCCCGAGACGATTGACGCCTTGGAAGAGAATATTCGGGGCGTTATAGCTGACATACGGCCCCAATTGTTGCAAACAGTGGTCGAAAATTGAGCCTCTCGGCTGTATGTATGTATGGACGCTGACAAGTATAACAATTCGTTAGTAAACAGTTTTTTATATTAAAGTAGCCATAAGCTTATGGGTGTTCCAATACATAATATAGGGACTTCCGTACTTTGACAGTTGATAGCGGCCACATTATTGAAGCTACATCTGTCAAATTAGTCATCATTTATTCGGTCTGTTTAGCCAAATCACTATGGACGGATAAAGCGCTTGACAACATGTGCAAATGATAGAATTATTTTTTTATCAAAATGGGTGTTCTGTTCGGGCAACGTTCCGCTCGCTTTGCCCATTTACGGCCATCTTCAGCGATGACACCCATTTCTGGATGAATGGGTAGGTCAAAAAACAAAATTTTCGAATTTGGGACGATAATAATCCAAAAAGTCACTTTTGGTGTGGATTTTTGACTGACGACTTCAACGTTCCATATTTCTTTGAGAACGACGTTGGCTAGGCCATCACCGTCAACGGCGAGCGCTATAGGTCGATGATTACCAACTACTTTTGGTTTGAATTGGATGATGTGGACACCAACGACATGTGGTTTCAATAGGACGGCGCTACGTGCCACATAGCTCACAACACATTGGAAATTCTGCACGAGTAATGGGAGGGCATGGTCATCTCAACTGGAGTTGATGTGAACAGGCCACCGAGATCGTACGATTTGACCCCTTTAGACTTTTTCTTAAGTCACAGGTCTATGCGAATGAGCCACAAACCACAACGGCGCTCAAAGTCGACATAAGACCGATGCCAACGGTCAAATTCGGCCTGATTTATACGCCAGAGTCTCATTGAAAATTGGACATTTCGGATGCACGCCACCCAGAGAAGCCACGGCGGACATTTAAACGATGTTTTATTCCATGCATAATGGCTTCGATAGCATTTTTAAACTAATACAATATGTCGATGATATCTCACACACACTTTGTTTTATTTAAATTTAAAGATAGAAAGCGTTTAATGAAAGACCCTGTATAAGAGGAAGAAGGGGAGTCACTCCCTGAAATTTGCACTAAATTTTCAAATTTATCAAAATCTTGAAATTTAAAAGAATAATAGATAAGCGATTTTTTTTAATATCGGGGGCAATTTTTATCTACGAGCTACGGAAACGGAACCACTTCCCCAATCAATTTAAGCAAAAAGACATTATTTAACATTTATGACCCATAGAGTGGAGAGCTAAAATTTAGTTTATTTAGTTAGTTTTTTTACTTTGGCATAAGTTATTAAATTAATCAGAATTTAAATTCTTGCAATCTTTAATTTCATTAAATTCATTTCTCACTTCTCAATTAGGTGCTACATGAAGAAAAAGCGACATTTTCTATTGCATACATATATCATTCAGTGAAATTCCCTTTTCAGATGATTCAATTTCGTTGAATATACAGTGCATTGCATATACAATTTAAATTAATCTTTACGACACTGTATCACTTTAATTGCTTCACTATACACCGAAATGGTGCTGCAATACAATCTCTCCATTCACGCTGTATAACACTCCGACAAGCTATGCAAACTATGTGTATATACGTATGCCTAAGCTTTGCATTTCAAATGTCTGCAACACACAACAAACAAACAAAAAAAAAAGGTCCTTTGAATCTTGCAATGCAAATTGCAGACATTCTACACTTCAAACCATCTCTAATGAGGAGGTACATTATATAAACCTACTCTGGTTCTGGCAGTAGCACCGCACCTATCGCACGAGAGGACGACGAAAAGGTGTAAGGTTTAATTCACAGGAAGCAAGTTAATTACTTATTTTTCTTATACATATGTATATCTCTGCTTCCAAACCAAATCCTGCACTTAAATACCAACATATACATACATATATAGTTATGCATAAGGAGCTGAAGTAATGCATCTTTCTATGCGCTGCGAAAATTCCTGTTTTTTTTTTTTGCACAAATTAATCTTCTTCTTGCATCTGTATATTTACCTTCGAATTAAATTCGTGAAAATGTGTTACTATTTTAAAATCCACGAGAGGTAGGATGGAATTCATTGAATAAAACGAAGAAGCCTTTTCATAATGTGTCTATATCGCCATGTCTAAAGGAGCCATTCAAAAACTTGGCTATTGCGGAGGAAAAGAAAATGAAGAGCAGCCAAGAATGTTGAGAACGTTGTAAGAAAAACATTGTAAAAAGTCCTTATTTTCCTTTGCTAACTACTTTACGTGAATCACGAAAAAAGACAAAAAATTGTTGCAAAAAAAAAAGTTGTGTAATTAAAATTAGAAATGCGCAAGGCAACGTCAAGAAAGTCGACGTCGAGTATAAATTGCAATGAATACACCGCGCGGTATAGCCACCATTGTTCGTTCAACTTGAATTCCCTATAGGAAAGCGAATCCTATACATTCTCTATACATTCTAAAGCGCGGACCGAGGAGCCTTAAGAAATTTCAATTTGTTCGTTTGGTTGTTAAATTGAGAATGGAGATGGTAGGTTTTTCGTCCTTTTTGCTTTTCTATGTCTTTGGGTATGGTAGGTATATGTACATAGGTCTAAATGGGCTTGTCCTAGCGCGCTAGACAAAAGTATAACGAACATCGAAGACCAAACCAAATTAATTTGTCATTTGAACACTGGGCAACGCACACGCAAAGTCATACATACATACATACAGGGTAGATATAGTCGTTTTCTTTCTGGGTCACCATAGGAATAAGAGCCTCAAAAATCCTCCTACTTGCAAGTTTGAAATTGAACTAAATACACTATATGTACACACTTACCTGCAACAAAAGCCGCTCGTCCGCCCAAATAGCCGCCTGCTTCCAATCGATTTTTGACTCAAATGGCAGCACCCATGCATTCGACAATAGCACCGGAATACAACCCGCTTGAAGAGCTTCCAAAAACCTTTTAATAAAGAGAATTGAACAAAAGAGAAAATAGAATAAACGAGATTAGAGGAAGAACTTAATTTCTCAAATTCTCAGCGAGGAGGATATAACAGAATCAAATTCCTCGGCGCATTCATTGCATACCTAAACGATCCCAATCGCCTGCCACGTGGAACTAAGCAGAATGTGGAGTTCTGGAGTAGTGTTTCATAGTCGTACCTGCAACGAAAAAAAAAAAATAAAATAAAATAAAATAATTATAAACATTTAACTTTTGAATTGAAAACTTTATCCTAACGTCCGCGTTCGAACCACCTTAACCCTAGCCTGCCCTACCCTACCTATACCTCCACTTATTATTATACTTTTCATTGCGTTATTAACAGAGGACGCAGGGCAAATTCAGGAATCGGGATTTTCATTTTGTTTTATATTTATTTTACGGCAGTCGGAGTCTTAACAAAAGGCAGAAATGAATAATCACAAATATGTCGGTGATGGCGGGATGGCAGAAAAAAAAAGGTAAAGAGCACTTTATATTCGTATATGAAAAATGAGATCGAATACAAAATGGAAACTTTTTGCCCTATTTTTTCTATTTTAGCTCGTTTTGCGTGAGCTTGTTCGCCAATCTTTGTAGTATAAATTTCATATGTGTGTAAACCTATTTTCTTTGTAATATAAGTGCAAGATATAAGGGTCTGTTACGGAGTCATAAGAGCTGGATCATATCAAATCTAAAATGGGAACTTGGAATGAAATGGCATCTTCCAGTCCCGGACGAGTACAAAAGATGCACAGCAGCCAAAAGGAATGGGCTCTTGAAAGCACCGCACCTATGGTCATGGGTCTATCTTGCAAAGCTATGACACAATGGCCAGACTCGAACTTCTCTATTTTTATACTCGAAAGGCATGGATGGGAACCCAAATCACTAATCAGTGATCAGGGTATCCCCTTTTACACTGATGGGTCAAAAATGGAGGAAGGAACAGGTGCTGGGGTGTTCTGTGAAGCTTTTAATATTAGAGAACCATATAAACTCCCAGATGAGTGTAGTGTCTTTCAGGCTGAGGTCTACGCTATTGAAAAAGCGGCCGAAGTGGTTCACAAGAAAAAACTGAGCTCGTCGCAGATCACATTTTTCATGGACAGCCAAGCTGCTATCAAAGCAATAGCCAGTGATACTATAAGATCCAAAGTAGTAGCAAAATGCCGAGGCATACTTAATAATAATATTTTCAACACCAACCAAGTCAAACTCTGCTGGGTTCCTGGACATAGCAATATAGAAGAGAATGATATAGCCGATATACTGGCAAGGAAAGGCTCAGTATCAAATAGAGACAGTAGCAGCCAATAAGATATGATACCAGACGTTCCTATTGGCGTGATTTAAAGGAAGATGACATATTCACGAAAGAGCAAATCAATAACTCTTGGACGTCTAGGAACGACTGCGTCTCTAGAAGTTTTTGGCCTAGAATTAATGAAAAGGAAACTCAGTTTATTTAATCGCTGAGTAAAAAGAATATTAGAATCTTGATAAATGGTAATTGCGCCATTGACACAATGACCACTAAATTGGGTGTATTAGGAACCGATTTCTGTAGGAGCTGTCAGGATGTCGAAGAAATAGAAACCATATTAAACACCTGCTCTGATGCGATTGTCCAAACATTCAAACAAATCGCTTCCGATATTTTGGAAACAGATTTGTTAGAGAACTGGACGATCTAGCGTACGTCTCAATGGGAAATATGAGAAAATATATAGAAAGCATGGGCTTAACCTTTACTTTTTTAGTATATCATTTCTGCCTTCTTTTCTTAAGGGGATCACAAATGACCAATAGGTCCCTGTGTACGCAACAGCCTCTGAGCTGTGCACGCCTCTTTTAAACTTACACCTAAAATAACAACGCATCTTGAAAAATTTTAATTCCAAAATTTTAACATTTCTTATAGCAAACTTATGATAAATTTTAAAACCTCAAAAACTACACCTATTGTTACGTTGCCTGAGCCCATTAGCGCCAAAGCTTAAACAGATTTATTTGTAAAAATGGTGGTATTGACTGGCCTCTAAGATCACTCGTCTAATCGCCTTCACATTTCTTCCTATGGGTTGACCTTATGATGTTCAAAATGTATGTCAGCAAGCCACAGAGCCTGGAAGGCCTGAAAGTCAGTATACGCACGGATATGGCCCCTATTCAGTCCGAAACACTTTGAAAAGTGATGGAAAATGGCAAAAACTAGCACATAGCATCATTTGCTCTGGCAGATCATCGTCTTATCAACGACATCATCTTACTGACGAAGATGAAGCCATCTAACGAGCGATTTTTTTAAATTTAACAACTAGTTTTGATTGAAGGATAATAAGAAATGGGATTGTAAACATACGGGATTAAAAGAAATGAGGTGATAAAGAAACGGTTTTATAAAAAAACAGGATTACAAAAAGTGGAAAATCGTATACGATCTACCCAACCCAAATCGTGCCGAGATTTAGGTATTTTAGCGAGTGAAGTGAGATGACTCGCCTTACTCGCTGACTCATCCCACTAACTCGCTGCGATTTTGAATAAGCTTGATCTCTTCATAGGTTAAATTGAATCTGTCTCTATCTATTACAAAATTTTAGTGCAGGGAAGATAGGATATTTGATTTTCACTCTGACTGTAATTGATTTCAATAAGTTTTCGCTACTTTGAAGCTCTTTTATAGAGTTACCGTATTGGGCATTATTAATTGTCAGAAATATGTGACAAATATCAGTAGGGTTAACACCTATTCATTAAGATTTTATTGTCAAACTAATTTCGACCGAAATATGTATATGAAATTGAATTTAATTAAATTAAGTGGGATCGCCGGGACGAAACGCCAATTTTTATTTACTAAAGGGGGCTAAAAGCTATTTTGAATTAAATTGAATTCGAAGAATTTAACGACTTACAAAAAAAAAAAAAAAACACAGTACAGAGATCTGATGTACGGAACATTCTTGTATTAATTGGAAGATCCAACAAATTTTAAAACCGTATTGAAATAAGAAGATTCCCAATCAAAATCTGTCAAACTTTGAGGAGTATGGGGATGAAATTCTGTTAGAGATAAAAGAAACTGTCCAAAAGTACACGCGAATAGTTATAAAAAGAAGCCCATTACAAAATTATTTTTTTATCTAGGAGTACGACTTGTCTTGGAAAAGTGCCTCTTGTTTTAGCACATCCGGTTCAGCGGAAATTGTGAGTCTCCTGCAATTCTGAAAATTGGCAATACACACACATGAATGGTTGAAGGTAACTAGGTTGTGGTTCTCCACGAGTTGTGGCAGGGTTGGGTACGAAATCCCGAAAGCCAAAATCCCAAATCGACACAATCCAGATTGGCTAAAATCTCGATTACCCGTTGTGGCAACACCATTTTTTTTAACTGTTAATTATTTCTTAAAAGGGGACCTAGCGCTTGAGACCGAAGGGTTCGCCAAGGATATAAAAATTCTAAAACAAAATTTGTAGGCAATTTTAGTAACCTACTTTCATTGTATGAAGGAGCTTATACAACAGGGTAATTCGCATAAGGCCGGAATCACACTTCTCTCGTGTGGTGTGTTGGGGAGTATAATTAGTATGTCGCTGTCATTCCAATGTATTTCATAGATTTCAACAAAACACATCACAATAGCTCTACGCATATGAAATACATTAGAGCTCTATCGACTCCACAAAACACCACACGAGACATATCTGGTCCCGGGTTAAGATGTGACAAACAGCTAGGACGCGTAGTTTGGTTCGAGACAAGAAAAAATCGAAAGAATCGTACGGAAGGGTGAGTCTATTTCCCTCGTTTAGCCGCGTGGGGCAATTTTCGAAAAAAAAAAAACTGACTTCAAACTGAAAAAAATTATTGAAAAGCAACGGTAACACTTATTTTCTTTTAAAATAAAGTATTCTACAACTTAAAATTTCTCGTTCCTTAGAAAATTGAAAATAACAGAAATATAATTCACTTAATTTGAAATCCACTACGTAGATTTAGTTATTTTCAATTTTCTCAAAAAGTGCAGGACATTTAGGCATCCGGTTTTCTGTTTTTGACTAAAAATTTATAAAAGCATTGAATTTTAAAAACAAAAATAGTACTTTATTAAGTAAAATTTTGAAAAAAAAAAATATGTAGTTTGAATTTTTTTTCAAAATTTTGAGTTTGTTAGTAAATTTTTTCAAAAAATATTCACTAAAACTACTTTATTTACAAATAAAATAAAAAAAGAGATTTCTGGCTTTACAAAAAGGTATAGCATGGCATTGTAGGTAAGTGTTGTTATTAATTTATTTTCTGTTTTAACTTTTTTTTTTTAAAAATTGTCCCTCCCGGCTAAACAGGGGAGAATAGGGGAATCACGTATATATCTACTTAAAATTCGGAGAGAAAATATTTGCCAAATAGGTGTAAGAATATTTTCCAATTTACTAATATTTATTTTGATATTTGAATTCTTAATTTTTTCTCAAAATTTCAAGTCACATTTGCATCCGCTAAAATAGCTATTACATACGACGCATTCGTTCACTTTAGTTTTGCTTGTTTTATTTTATTCTTTCTACATGAGCACATGTATGAATTGGCTTTTTTATTTTTCCCAGTGCGAAAATTTAAAATGAGCAAACTACAAGAGCACCCGGTGCTACACCCATCCACCTTCATCCAATGGCTGCCCGATCCACCCTCTCGCTGTTGTTCAACTAACATGGATGACGGTGAAACTTTAAGAGTTAAGTTGTGTGGAAAATTGCATTCAGGAGCTCCTGGATTTGTTTTTTTTTTTAAATTCTGTTTTGTTTTCCAGGAGACGGCGGCGATGATGATGATGGGGCGGAGGGCCGGACGGTGGCGGCAGGGGAGGAACAAATTCTATGGAGCGGACACACCGGAAACGAGAAACCAGCCCGGATGCTTAAAAATTGCACATTCAACACCAGGTTGCTGCTACTTCTGCTGCTACCTCCTGCTCCTGCTCGTGCTACTGATGGTGGATGGTGTTAGTTGGCCAGTTGTCGACTATATATCTACCTATATGGGGTATGTTCTTTGGGGTGTTGGACGAGACAAGGACATGAGTCGATTCTAAAGTGAGAGCAAACGCGTTCTCTAGTGATTTTGGGGAAGCAGTGTACTTTTACGAGTCTCTTATTTTTATTTCGTCTTGCTTTTGGTTTAAACTTCGTTTGGACAAAAGGAGCTGGGTACCTGCTATATCTATATAGTGTTATTGTTATGCAAGAAGTGCTGATGGCAGGGCTATATGGTCCGTTGGGTTGGTACAGCAAAACAAATACCACAAAATTATCCTGGTTTAAGATTTTGACAGCTCTTTAACAATAAATAGGAGTTAGCGATGTATAAGAGAAATTATTTTGTGTGTGCATTTTTTTTGGCCCTATACCTTACCTACTTCCATACATGCAAAGAAGCAAGCAGTGGATTGTGTTTTTTTTTTTGATAATTTTTTTTGTTTCTTCGATTGTTGCACCCCCGACAGAGAGAATGGACAATAAATCCTTAAAAAAAGCAAAATAACAAAAATATGAAATAGTATGCTTCGCGGAATGTAAAAGAAGCTGACGTTTTCTGATATTTTTTTTTTGTTCTCCTTCTTCCCAAAGCTGGAAAATGGAGAAGACTGTGTAGTGAGAGTAACTAGGTACATATTTTGTATTCTTTTATCATATTTTTTTGTTGATTTATTAACGCAACAGCATATATACGACCACCACGTGCTTGAAATTTTTAATTTAAACTCTTAAATCAAATTGGAATATGAAATTTTGTTTTCTTAACAAAAGATGGTGAGAGGTGAAATTTGTCATTGAGATCGAGGAAACATTTAATTAAAATCTTAAGTTTTCGTTTATAAAAATTAATTTCGTCTAAAAATATGGTAAGTGCATTGAAAATTAGCTCTTGTGTTATTTGATTCAATGGATTTTTAATTTTAGGTAGGTATAAGTATAGTCTAAATTGTTATTGCATTTCGGGGGGCAAATGCCGACTTTGACCATTTTCTTTTGCGGCCAAATTCGCAGCTCGACCGTCGATCAAAGAGAAATTGAGAACCAGATCAGAGTTTCGAGTTTGGAAGCTTTAGCACATCTGGGAGTTGCCAGAGTTTACAGAGAGCACCTGAGAGAGAAGCTCTCTGCTGTGCATTCACCTTACACAGACGTCAAGAAGCAGTGGTCCCAGTACCCGTAGGCCACCTCAAAGAAAGAATCCGAGGTATTATGATGATACGTGCACCGTATCACATGCGAAAATATTGTAGCGTCAAACGAGAGCAGCGAGTGAAGAGTATCGACCTAGGAGAAGGGAGGAAAAGGAGATCTTGCGTAGAAAGAAAAGGGAAACTGGAAGGCTGATGCCTAACCCTTCCAGTTAAAGGAGATAGAAGAGTTTTGCGGTCGAAACGACAATAGCAAGTATTATGCAAAAATGCCAAGGAACTGGGTGCTGGTTTTATGACTGGGCCGTAGGCTTTTCGAAACAGCAAAGGTAGCTCAGTTAAGAAAACGAGATGTTCTCATGCAGCATTTCTGTCAGCTAAAAAATGAGTATCATGTATACAACGAGTGTTAGATAAAGAAGAGAACCCATTTCAAAATTAATGTAGACCCAGTTCCATCACCCAGTTCCATCACCTAGTTCAGAAGAGGTAAACTTAGCCATACAAAAAACTTAAGCACAACAACGCATGCATCAAATCACCATGAGAGGAAGGAAGCATGCCCCATACCTGAACTATCGGCTCCATATTGGCCGCTTATAAGATCATATTCAAAGCACTGTGTGAACGTCTTAAGCCTTTAATAAGCAAAGTATCAAACTGGTATCCAGCCTGGCAGATTCTAGTTGAAATGAAGCAATTGGATGAGATTAGGGACAATTAGGAAGGAATCTGGAAGGGTTTCAAGGAGACAAACAAAAAACATGCCACCACACGTATAGGTACATCAAACTTTAGGAATACTGCGGATGATGGAGCAGTGCGGCCTTTTGTCCCACCATCTGGAATTCGATCGGCCATGTTTTCGAATCCCCCTAAGCGCAAAGATTAAATTGATAAAATATACCTTAGTCACCGAATGACCTAAGCCGGGCCCGGCCTTACCGCACCCCTCTGAAAACAGACCAAATCTTCACATTGAAGAAAAGACTAACAAATTTCAAGTTGAGACCCACCATCTTTTCATAGACTTCAAAGCCGCATATGGTAGCACTTATTGTCAGGCGGGAGGTCTATATATGTCAAAGGCAAAGCTCGGGACCTTTGGAAAACCGGGAAAGATGTGTCGGTGACCTTACAAAACACATGGTGGAATGTACTGTTGGACAGAGAAATGCACTATCATGAGCTATATAGTTTTAGGGCCCAATTCCACAAGCGTGAGTTTTCACTGTGTTCCTACATAAAATTTTGGATTCCACATGAATGATGTGCAAATTGTTGACTTGTACACAGATAGGTAAATTTATTCACTAATATTTTGACCGGTAGGAGAAAGTGTACACGAATTTTTTTTTTCAAAATTTCGGAACTAGGCCTCTGGAACTTAGTCTATTTCAGGGGCCTAGTTCCGAAATTCGAATAATTTTTCGTGTAGATTTTAAAACAGGAGGCACTGTCTTCAACAAAATCGAAATCATTGGCTCCTTCACAAACTTATTGGTTTTGAAGAAAACAAGGTCAAGTAGGTACTTCCCACCTAAGTACAATCGAACAAGCATTTGGCCACCGCCTTGGACAAAACGTCACTATTAACAGCAGCAACTTGGAGCTAGTTAAAGAGTTCATCTAATTATGGAGTCAACATCAACCCAAGTGGAAGAATTACCCTAGAAAATCACTACTACTTCGGTTTGCCACGAAGAAAATTCGTTCATAACTTCTTGCGAAGTGCAGGCCCTACAAAACCCATATACTGCCAGTCTAGCTATATTATGCATCGAGTGCTGAACGAAAAAATTCTCGGACACATATTTCGTCATGTGTGCGAGGAGATCGAATGGAGGAGAAGATACAAGACAACCACGAACTCTATGAGTTGTACAAAGATGTAGATCTAGTCCAAAAAATCAAAAACACATCAATTTTACATTGGACAACGATGCCTCAGCCAAGAAAGGCTTCGAATTCCAGCCCCCATAGGTTCGAAGCGAGAAGGAAGACCGAACTTTCGGTAAGAGAGAATCGGATGGCAAAGCGCTTCGTCTGGATGACTGGAAGAAGCGTGCCCAGTCTCGAAGAGCATGGAAAGCTGCCGCGTATCAAGCCGAGTCTCTTCACGGGTCTTGAGCCCGTTAAGTCAGTGCAATTTCTTTGAATAAATTAATTTTTAAAGTTTGTAGATTATTTACGATTTTCAAGGCAGGAGTGAATAAGAAATAAAACCATTACTCCTCTATTAATAAACGGCGAGCAAAGGTATGATAGAACTTACACGTCTATTAACTTGTTATTCATATTAATAAATGTGCAATAGTCTGTGGCATGTGACAGCGTGTGGATAACATTAACTCACCAAATTTCGCGATTGAGAGACGGATAACTTCTTAGCACACACATGCATAGTTTTCATAAATCAGTGTTAGTATAAGTGACACACGGATTGGAATGTTGCTACATTTTGATGAAGTGTTGCCCAACTTCCACTTATAAAGAGTGGATAGGACTTTTATAATCAACTTATTTGGAAAAAATTATCAAAACGCACATTACCAATACCTATTGGGAGCTACTGGATGATTTTGTAATGCCTTAAAAAAAAAGTTAAATTTGTAACCTATTAATAAGTCAATCACACTTGATATTTCTGCGTTACAATTTTCAAGCTTCACAATATTATTCAAAATTAAAACCAAGCAATCTGTCCTTGAGAATCAATCTAAAAAAAAAGATTAGATATATTTCAATAACATCATCGGGAGCTTTAAAAAAAAAAAAACGACGAAATTGCTGACACAATCCTAGACCTTTAGCACATCTTTAGAAGATTGATATATGTTTCTTGTTTCCTTTCCTTTTGGCAATAAATACAGGAAACGTCTCATAAATCTCAATCCTATTGGCGGAAACAAGACAATATCTCCACACGTGTGCTCCGCGTCGTCGTGCAATCCGGTTTAATATCATCACACGAAAAAAAAAAATAATATTTATAAAAAAAAAAAAACAACCAGGATTATTTCATGATTGCCTTTGCCTGAAAATCATTTATTTCAACTAAAAGCTGAAAAGTCTGTGGAAAAATTTCTCACCGCCTCGTTTTCTGCCAACACACCCACCCAACCAACAAAAACAAAATCGAAGATAATCTGTGAAGTTCTGCTTCAAAACTGCGGTGGATGAGTTGAGAGTGATACGGAGCGTAGGTGTAGTCTCCTTCGCATTTTACTGATGTGTGATTGCTACGCTACATCAGAAATAAGATTTATTATTGGAATTCGCAAGACACATTTCTTCAAGCTCAACACATGTGGCGGCTTCAGGTCCTAGCCTCAAAATTATCATCCTGTTCAAATGCTTTAACCCTCCTCCTTGTGATGGGTCTTCCGAGAGTCTTGACAAGCTGTCAAATCAATCTTTCAAATCTTTTCAACACACCCATTATACATTCCTTCCTATGAGAGACTTTCTCATGAACGTCAACTAAAACATTTCGTATCGAGTTTCATTTGGGTGATTCTGGGATACTGTATATACATACATTCAAACCGGATTGACATTGAAAAAGCTGGAGTTATTGTGTCATCAGCCGAAAAGCAACATGATATCAACTGCTTCTATAGGAAGCTGCGATGACAGGCATCAATGTCGCAGGTTTATCAGATCATTATGTCCTTGTGTTTCTTCTGCCTTTTTGGAAGAGGAAGTGTGCGCCTCCGGAGTCGGAAGATCGAAAATTGCAGCCCAAATCGACAAGGCTACAAAATTAACCTCAAAATACCAAATGACAAAATGTTATGTCCTGCTTATTAGGTAAGGTATACGGAGGATAATGTGGTTGGTAACACGTTGCAATTGTTCTCTAGAAAACACAAAACGACACATTCAGCAGCAGGAGAAACATCCGAACAAGCAGAATCATTTAATTATTCGCATCAGCAACAGCATCAGCAATACCCAGAGACAAAGAATACCAAAAGGTACACTGACCTGACCCCACATTTGCCTTCTTCCTCGTTGTGTTCCCTGTCGTAGTCTTCGCCGTAGTTGTAGTCGTCGTCGTCGTCGTCGTCCTCGTCCAAAACAATTCAGAATTCTAGTTGTGACAGTGCAGCGACCTATCCAGATTGTTGCTTCATATTCATGCATGCAATTAGTTGGTACTTATACCACAGCAGAGCAGAGCCCCCTTCACAAGAAACACAGAAACACACGAATGTGCGGTGGCAGGATGGCATTCTACAATCGGAGCCGGGAGGCACATAATGAAGAATGAACGTATAAGTTGTTACCTGTGCACGTAGATTGTAGATCCTTGCCAGAATATATTCACAATCACACATGCAGAAGAGCCTCCTCAGAAGGCATTGCTATAACAGTTGGAAGGAGGCTCTGCCGCTGTGTCGCGATCTGTAGCAGACAAGTGGGCAGACGTGACCTTTTCCAACAACTTTCGGTTATCAATTGTGTACACCTACCAGAGCTGAAGGTATATATATATACATACTTAGATAGGGTTGAGCCAAACACTGCTGTTTGGTGCAGTTCTAGTTCCAGGACCAAGACCAGGCAAATGTGCCTAACCGATGAGATGATGATACGGTTCACATTCAGTGTTGGTTTGTGTTGTCTACATCACGCATTAATTACAAGCTTCTCATGAAAGGGGCTTAGCAGGGGGGCGAGGCAGCCGCAGCCGCAGTCGGAGCATCCAGCATGAAGAGAATATAGGATCATTGTATCTTTCAGTGGTCTTTGCTGTGATAGCTTTATTGTTTACGAAACACAACTCGTACCTAATTAAGGTGAATTTTACTGCTGTCACAATGTTCTGATTCTGAGTAGATAGACGGCAAGAAGGTTTTCGGAACGAAGTGGGAATCTCTGGAGGAGACATTTTGATAGCTTTTTTTATATTGCGCCTTCAATGAAATAATGACACCAAAGTGGTCATAAAAAAAACGAATAGAATAGATTTGTTTTATGAGCGAAACGTTGGCTTTTTACACAGCGGAAGTTGAATTCAGAACAAAAACTATATGCCATCATAGTTATTTTAATTTTTGTTACAGCAAGGGTCGGAAGTTTTGATTACAAAATTAACCAAGAGAAGTGCTGTTAAATTTTTTTTTTAAATTTTGTATAACCTTTGATGTTGTAAGTGGTTTTTCTCTTTTTTTTTAATAATAAGTACAGGAATTATTGTTTGTTGCACTGCACTCTACTGTCGATTTTTAATAGCTTTTTTGCGAAAATGAAGTTTTTAATCGCATCATCTCGTGTACTTAACTTCTCATAAAGTTAAGGAGAGCGAAATTTTCAATTTTTTTTATAAATTTTTGGAGTTAATGGAATACAGTTCGAGGTGATGTTATGCAGTCCACCCAGTTTCTCACATTTAAGACAGTATGGAATCCCCAAAAAGTGAAATTTAGGAAAAGTTAACGAGTTTTTATTGAACATTATCAACATTGAAAATTTAAATGGTTGTGTAACGAAGCGTTACTACTCCTACATGCACCCTAATCGTATATCTATACCATCTCATATAAAGCATATTGCATAACTGTGCAAATATCAACTGACATTTACCTCGAACAAAACTAGATGTTATACAATTTCATACAATTTTGTTATTTATAGCTCGGCCAAATTCGTTCCTATAAGCTTGGTGCTAGGGACAGGGGTTTATAAAAGGATTCCTGACCGTTTGATTTCTTCAAGAAGTACATTGGACAAGGTTCTCTTTCGAAAGTTCCGACCGCTTCGTTCTATAGGTTGCTTACTGAGGACATGGGGTTTCCGATACGGATCCTCGACCTCGTTTCTTACCTCTGAGCTCCTCATCAAGTAGCTCCTCCGAGAGCTCGGTCCGTTTTGTTAAGCTTGTGTGCTAGGGACACGGGTTTCTTTTAAGGATTTTTGACCGTTTGGTTAATTTGAATTACTCTTCAAGGAGCTCATTGGACAAGGTTCTCCTTCGATAGTTGTACCCGGTTTGTTTCTTAGCATGTGTGCTAAGGACCTACGTTTAAGCCAAAAAGATTGGATTATATGAAATACCCTGTCATTCATCTTAAAAGAACGAAAATTGGGAATATTGATGGAAAACTATTGTCAACTGTTGTTAGAAATTTAGGTGGAAAATCATTAATTAATTTTTTTTAACAGCTGCCGGTTTTCTCAAGTAAAGGGTCCGCCAAATAACTTTTTTTTTTGAAAATGGCGCAAAATATCGAGTGTAGCTTCGGCTGTGTGGCACGTAGCAACGTCCTGTTGAAACCAAATGTTGCCAATATCCTCCTCTTCAATTTTTGTGAACAAAAATTCGTTCAACATGGCCCGAAAACGATCGCCATTGACTGTAACGGCCACTCCTTGCCTATTTCGAAAAATGGCCCAATTATGCCTCTGGACCAAAATCCGCACCAAACAGTGACTCGTTTTGGGTGTATCGGCTTTTCAATGTATGCGTGCGGGTTTTCTGTGCCCTAAATGCGACAATTTTGCTTGTTTACTACCCGCCAAGATCAAAATGAGCTTCATCTGAAAAGATGATTTTTTTGGCAAAATCGGCATCTTCTCTAAGTCGATAGCAGGCCCACTTAGCGAAGCGAATACACAACCATATTCGTTCAGCGGAAGGATAAAACTTATTATCTTTCAAATAAGGCAAGAGCTAAGTGTTACCATTCCCGAAATAAGCACTTGTTGAAAAAAAAACGTTAGATGGCGGACCCTTTAGGTATCATAACATGTATGGGTTTTTGGGCAAACTTATGCTTGGCATAGGCAAGAAAATAATAAAAATTGAATATCTGAAGACTCAAACAAGTTTATATTTAAATTTTGTTTTCTAAGTAAAAAGTTTCAAAAGAAGTCTCTACCATTATTATTAACAGAGCGATTTTCGTTAACATGGGTCAGGGATCACCAAAGTAAGCCTTTCCTTTAAACCCCGATAAATAATGTCAACATTTGGGAATAGTCCTTTTCCTATAATACAAACAAGAATCATTTACCAAACTATCCTTGGCGATTTAGGGGACACCCTACATAAAAACAAATATATTTATAACAAATCAAATTATTAAAATTGGAACTGTAGGTTACCCAACATGTAGCAATGGGTAGCACCTACTTTAAAAGGTCGATGTTTTATCGGGTACTTCCGCTTTATTGACTCGACTTATGATTTTGTTATAAGTATCTACTTAAATAAAGTCTCGAGTTTGATTTAATTTTATAAACCTTAATAAAAGAAAAATCCTTATGGAAAAGTGTCGTTAAAATATTTTTAAATATACTGCTCCTATCATATCATACCTTTATTACAGCCGCACATTTTTACTACCCCTATAAAAAGTTTTAAACAAGTAATTAAAATCTCAACGACCTTAAACCTATATCAGAAGTAAGAATAACCCTCATCCTTTCAATGGATACCTTGATTTTTGTTGGATCATTCCGAATATAAAAAAAAAATATTCTTGTCTTGTTAAATATAATTTGACGTATCTATATGCGGGCATCATTATTCTTATTTATTTTTTTTTTTCGACAATGACATATCTAACCCAATAATCAAATTAACTGTCAAACTTTTTAGAAAGGCAAAAAGCCATTAAATATTAAATTTGAATTTCATCGCAACTCTTTTTGAATTCCGAGCTCATTTATTCAAAACCTCAATTAATATCATACCTATGTATAACTATACTCTTCTCCTTAAACAGAAGTTCCTTGCTGTTTTATACTATAGTATATGTACCTAACCTTCGAGGAGAGTATGTGTGAGTTCTTGTTACCTTTATTTACTTTCGACATCCCCGTACTTAACCTTCATCACGGTTATTTAGACAGCAAAAGTAAACAGTGTGCGGTTTTTGCCAACAAACAGTACAAATTCAATGCGCCCACTTTACTTTTATTGTTTACACATTAAGGCTTTCAAAAACAACTCTACTACCTATAATAACAATTGTTATGTTCTACCACCATTCTTGTAACACCACCACCACCACCACCACCACCCTATAACCAACCCCTATATAACTTTTAACATCGGATTACTTTCGGCTATGCCCATAAGGCAATGAAGTTTTGGCATCATGAATTCACGATGAGGCAAGAGCCGTGAAGCATGAACCAGAGTTGTAGCAGATACATGTTAAATATCCTTCAAAGCTGTTTTCATATCATTCCTTTCAATGCTTTTGTCTGAAACAATACGAACAGAAAGAAATTCGCTCGCTCGAAATGTAAATCCCTAATTCGGAAATTTCAAAATCCTTTTCATTTTTTTGGCTTTTGCTTGGCTTGCCTCTGGTTCCGCTTGTCTTTCATCGCGTAGCAAAAAATCCTTTTTGAATAATTTGATTAACTAGAGGTGGATCTGAATTTCATGGGCGATTCGTTCCCTTTTAAGAGTATATAGATATAAGCTTATGTAAAATGGTTGAAGTATTTCCATATTCTCCTATTCGGACTGTGATCTATTTTTGTTTCGTTTCTTTTGGTTGTAAAGCATGAATAGTCAAAACGAAAGGAAAAATAATGAACGAATTAAATTTTGTTGAAAAGAAGTTCATAAAATCGGAATAGTAGGTATAGTCGGCTCGTCTTGGAAAAGAGTTTGAATCTAAACGCAAATGAAGCGCATTCAAATGAAATGAAAAGAAAGCCACTTAGATAATTTTGAATAAAAAAAAGAACAGCAAAAAAGTATTAGTTAATTTTTTTTGTTTATAAATGAGGCAGCACTTTATTTATGATTCTAATTTTTCCCATATCTAACCTAGTGGTAGAAGGTAAATCAGTGATAAGCAAGTGGAAAACAACTTTTGAAGAATCAACAATATGCCCCTATAATAATTCTCTGTTGTAAGGACTAAACAAAAAAAGGACGAGGCAAGAGATATGCCAAATTTTAACAGTTATAACAGTTTTTTCGCCATTAAAAGTGGGCGTGCGTTAACGCGCTTAGCTCTGGGTGCCGTATACACATTACCTACTTTTACAAACTAAAACTGTTATAATTGGAATGTCTGGAGTAACATTTCCCAACGGTGCAACGAAACCGTAGTTAGTACGGTGGTGAGGTGGGCGGAAGAGTGTAACGGATCTGATGTTACGTGTGTTTTTATATATCGGTATCCCAAGGTCTTGAATGGAACAAACAATGGGAATGCCTTCATTACAAAAGTAATAAGTTTTGGGGAGTGAGGTTAACCGTTTACGGGAAAAGGTTATAGATAAACATTTAGCAACGTTGAGCTCTAAGAAATTATTATCGCACCAAGATTGGAACAAGTTTAGGTAGTTTTGGAGTAAGCGAAGGTTAGTGGGGGTAGAAATGATCTAAATGATTTTCATATCATCATCTCCGTAAATAGACAGATATGAGTCACTAATTATATTTTCAACTTCGGTTATTGTTAGAACAAATATAAGAGGACCCGAGTCCATGGGTGAAACATATCTTTTTGGCAGCTGTCACTAGATTTATACTCAGTTTGGTTTGCCATTTCATAATAATAGAATAGACTTACTCCTGAACAACGTTTGAAAATCGTGGCCAATCCGGCGAAAAACGAGATGGCCATCTATCCCGATTTTCACAAGAAAATTTTGTTCAGCGATGAAGCTCATTTTTGGTTGAATGGGTACGTTAATTAGTAAAATTGTAGTATTTGGAGTGATCATAATCCACAAGCCATTGTTGAGACGGCGCGCGCCGTCACATCCTCAAAAAGTCACTGTTTGGTGTGCTCTAATGGGCAGAAGGAATCATTGGTTTATATTTCTTCAAAAATGAAGCCGGTCATTAAATGTGGAACGCTATAGAGCCATGATTAATAACTTTTTCGTGCCTGAATTGGCGGATGTTGATGTGGACGACTTTTGGTTCGAACGAAACGGCGCTACATGCAATAAAGCCAACGAAACAATCAATCAACAAGAGCATTATCTCGCGTCTTGGGCTTGTGGCGTGGCCTCCAAGATCGCGCGATTTAACACTGCTGGACTATTTTTTGTGGGATTATGTGAATCACTTGTCTACGCAGATAAGCCCGAGACGATTGACGTCTTGGAAGAGAATATTCGGCGCGTTATTGCTGATATACGGCCTCAACTGCTGCAAAAAGTGGTCGAAAATGTGAGCCCTCGGCTGGACTTTATTCGAGCCAGCCGCGGCGGCCACTTGCCCAAAATCATTTTTAGAACATAATGGGCTAACCCTTATCTTTATAATAAAGCTAAATTCTTGGCCATGACATTAAATTATATGCGTTTTATTTCTTCTTGAAAACCACACGTCTAAAAAAAAAAACAAACCTTATAAACTTTTCACTTCATACGAAATATATTTTGCAAGTTTCAGCTCAGTCGAATAGTTTTTTTTTTTTTATACCCAATAACAACATTTTAAAATATTTTTAAATCAAACTTTTTTGGTTATTTGTATCTTATAGATTAACCACTTTATTTGAATTGATGATTTATGTTTTTTTTTTTTTCAATGACAAGTATGAAAAGTTTTATGCTACATAATCTTCTCATCTTTTCTCACTTTCAAAACTTAATCCTCTTTAGAATTTGCGACCATTAAGAGCAACTTAACAACCACTATATATCCTTTCCATCTCAATAAAGAAGTATAAAAGCCAAACCACATATCTTCTGTACAATTTAATTTCGAATTACAACTTTTCCTTTCTCCTCTTGATTTTAATGCAAAAACACTAAAAAGCTTTTTAACTTTTCTTCTCTTTTTCACTAACTTCAAACAATGATCACTTAAGCAAAACAGTGTATAAGAAGGAGTATAAGGAATAAAGTAAAAAACAAAAAAAAAAAAACAACTTTAAAACGAAAAATTATGTTTTCTAAGACACTAATGCCAGATTAAAGACTCCTCACCATTTGTTTCATCCTTTGCAAGAGGATAACCGATGAACAATTGAACCAAACTTCCATCTCTTCTTATATATCCCCAAAAAGACTTAAACTAAAAACACATAACAAAAAAAAAAAGAAAACTATTTGCAAAGAATTCCCATTGAACAAGGACAACATTAGACAAAAGGCAAACTTGCCTGCGTTCTCCCGGGACTCTATCCACTCCACTACACTTCCACATTCTTCCTTCATCTTCTTGCACATTTTGTGTTTGAGTCGTGTAATAATCCGACAAAGCCGATTTCCCGCACTACAGAAGTGTGTAAATTTTTTAGGGGAAAACTTTTGCCACTCTTGTTTCTCTCTCTCTCTAACTCTCCTTCCCATCATACATGTTAAAATCCTTTTGTCTTACAATTGATTCATCAAGGATAACAATGGAGAATGTACCTACTATCAGTATCGTATAGTTGAGGCAGGTTGGTGTATTCCGTTATTCCGTGTGTATACACTACCTATGTATGTACTCTTTAAACACAAACGTCACTTGAAGACAAGTCCTTTGAAAAATATATTAACCTCTTATTTGCGACAAGCAGAGAGTCTCTTGTGTTTTCTATTCTTCTGCTATGCTGCTTGCTGCCCCCTTCCCGGTGTTACCTTAATGAACACAGGATCCGGCTTCCTGCTCAAACAATAGTTGATGTTGTTACTTCCGTCGTTGTCTTCATCGTCTACTACGACATTGTCTTCGTCGGCATCGTCTTATATGTAGGTGGTGTAGACTTTCGGAATCTTAATACCTATCCAGGGTTGAAATAAAATTGCAGGATGCCTTGAAGGAAATTTTTGCTGACTGAGTTCAAAGTTAATACCCCAAGTAATATTGCACCGTTTTTTTTTTTTTTAAGGATTTGAGCTACTTGAAAGTTTAAGACTTGCGCTTATATCCTTGTGGAGTTCAAGAGGTTTAAATCACTATTTAAGTGGCTAAATTGGTTTGGAAGTCCAAATTATTGGAACACTGAAATCAGAAATATGCTTTAATTTCCAAGCACTGGGCTACTTTGGGCTAATTTCAACGATTTGATTTGAGCTACTTGAAAGTTTAAGACTTTCGCTTATATCCTTTTGGGGTTCAAGAGGTTTAAATCACTATTTAAGTGGCTAAATTGGTTTGGAAGTCCAAATTATTGGAACACTGAAACCAGAAATATGCTTTAATTGTCAAACACTGGGCTACTTTGAGCTAATTTCAACGTCATTGTATCTACTGACCACATTATCATCGTTTTTAGTTAATTAAATTGGCATTTCGCCATTTATGTAACTTTGAACATCATTATTACTTGCACCTTTAATCAATCCACGAGAGTGTGTATCAAGAATTAATTAATTAATTAATGTGTTTTGGGTTTTGCAAAAGATTGCAGAAAGGCAAGGGTTAGACTTATCGATATACATGTGTAACAGTATAAACACAAAAATAGTAAAACTTGTACATATGGAATTAAATCAATTTCTAGAAAGTAGGTATAAAATAAAATATTTCTTAATTATTTTGGGCTAATTTGAGCAATTTCAAGCTTTGTGGGCGTTTTTTTAACCGTTTTAATGTAGCTTCGAAACATGTTTACAACCACTTAACTGGTTAAACGTTTGCTTTCGATTAACTACCATTTAAATGTGCGAACAGTAACAGTAAGCTTCGAAAAATTTTTACCACCAATTAACTGGCGTTAAAAATATTAAATTTTTGAAACACAATGCAACTTTAAACTTTAAGCTAATTTATTCTAAAATTTGGAAAAAAAAATGTTTTAGGTGTATGTTTATGTTCACTTTACTAGCGCTTAAATTTACTAAAAAGGTTGTTAATTCAATGCAACTTTGAGCTTATTTGAGCTAAAAATATAAACAAATCTATTTTGCTAGTAAAGCTTCGAAAAATGTTCACTATCAGTTATCTCCCATTTCATGATGAGAAAAGTTTGGGAATTTAATGTAACTTTGAGCTATTTTGAGCTAAACGCATATACAGAACCAATTTCAGCAAAATATAGGTACCAGATTTTTTTTTTAAACGCCACAAACGCAGTGAAGGATGCAAAGTTATAAGATTTATTAAATGTTACTCAAAAATGCAAGCTATTGCCAAAAAAAAACAGGGCTATTTTGACTGATAAAACTTTTTTCAAAATACGGACCTGATTTACCTCTCAAAAAACCTCACCACCTCTCTCTTTCTCACACCTCTCTGCTCTGGGTTTCAATTTCAATTGGTTTTGCTGACGTGCTAGTACTTGGTGCACCTCGCAGCATCTGTTCCAGGACTCGTTTTTGCTTTTCACTTAAGTGCCATGTTAAACCTCTAAACATAGTAGAGTGTGGCAGGGGCAAAGATACATTCGTTTGTATAAAATGCACCACTAGTCGAGTTTTTGGTTGGCAGGGAAGAAGAACAAGCCTCAGCAGAAATGGAGCACTGGAATGAAACCATTAAGCAGCCCAGCTCGTAATTCGTGTCTGAATGTCTCTGAACTTCGGTCCAAAGTACCATTCTATTACCTCTCTTTCTCATATACGAACTTTATATGCAATTCTTTGGAGAGGGATGTATTTTTTTTGTGTTAGTGTTGTTCTTGTTGTTGTTGTTATTCAGTTGATGGCTTTTTTTTTATATTCTTAAGTTCCCTTGACGTCATCGTAGTTGTCCCTGTGGAGAGAGAAAAAGGAGTCCTAGCTTTCTTCATTAATTTATCTCAAATTTTCAGGACACTTTGTGTGTCTCTAGCTTTCTCTGTTGCTCTCTATCTCTCGGGGGGAATATGAAACGAGTGGTGTACTCATTTTTTTGTTGAATTCTTCCGATTCTTATGATGCCATTACACCCTCTGCTACCTCAAAAAGAACCCAGAATGATATTGTTAAGCATAAAAAGATTAAAGAACGTAAATGGTGAAAAATAGTGGTTAAAACGCTTCGCCTTAGGAGCTCTGTCTTCGAGCAAAAGAAGAATAAGAAGACGTGGCTAATAAATTTTTTCCGAATTAAAAGCGACGGTTTTTTGCTTGCCATTCAACTCGACTCGAGATTCCCACATACACTTCTTCTCCCACAGAACAAACACACACGCTCACAGAATAAGGACACAGTATAGAAAGTCCCTTTTACACTTGACGTGATTTATGCGAACAAATGAAAATGAAAATTGCTCTCATTGCGAACGAGCGCAATGCTCGCAGTCATTCATAGAGGTGCAGGTGGAATGAGCTTTTAATTTTACCGCCGTCGCCCGTCGCCAGGGGAAAGTTATTCCTTTTTAAAATATTTTTATTTTTGATGTTCATGCATTTTTATATTTTATGTTTTTTTTTTCTTAAAAAATGACCAAATTATTTATGATTGTGCGGAAATACTTTGCTTCTCGCTGCCGCTGCAGTCGTGTGGAACACAGAGCAGTCTCGGGGTTTGAGCCCTCCCACTTGATTTAAGGCAGATTTTCGAATATTTTTATGTAGAAATATGTAAAAAGGTTGTGGGTGTGGGGGTGATCCTTGGAGCAAAATTGTAAATTGGTTCACTGAGCATTTTCGTTATGTGCATCAACTATCTTCGGGGTCTCTGGAGCGATGCCAAAAGGGATGATTTTTCAAAAGAATTTATGTTTATCGTTGGCGAATATGTGCGATGAGATTATGGAATGAATGAGGGCGGAGGAATGTTTAAAAAAAATTGGTTCAATCAATAATAACGAATACACCCATACTACCTACTTTCCACAGTTAAAATGCCCTTTGTATAATTTATGTAATATGGACTATAAGGCTCAGTTTTTTTTTTTAAGAACAGGATCATCCCAGTTTCGGGGTTAAAATCGAGTCAACACCTGGAACATGTTTTCTTCGTTGATTTTCAATCTTCAGTTAACTCTGCGTTTTAATAAAATAGGGGCCTTACTGACTTACAACTGTCAACCATTCCTGAACGTGCGTTGGGAGACAGCAGGAATTGAGAGGATCTACAATTTTCTGCTGACTCCGAACGACTTAGATAAGTTGCAAATTTTCATGACGAAAGAAATTCTTGGAGCATTTTTACCTCCGTGAAAAAAAAATAACACTTTTGTCTTAAGGTATAAAATAGGAAAAAACTTTTATCACTTTTAATAAAATATCTACCAAAATCTAGTTTGTCCCCATCTGGGGCTTTGTTCCATAGTGAATTTTATTGTACAAAAAATCATTTTCGATTCAAAAATGCAACTTTCTTTATTTAGGTATGTTATTTTTTGGGAGGTTCAGCAAGACGTAGATATTTAGTTTTTGGAATTTTTTTTTAATTTTTGGTGGGGGCAAATACCCCCATTTGTTCAACTTAATAGGATCTAATTTTATATAACTTAGAAACAAAGAACTTAAAGTAACTTACAATAAACAATTGGGATGAGTTAGGGGTGTGATTGAGAAGATGGAGTCTTAGGCAGGGTGAACTGAGGTTAATTAATCCTCCTCAGTATACGAGTAATAGGTATAGATAGAAAGGGCTAGGTTTCCTTAGATACGGGGGTGAGTGTTAAAAGAGATAGAGTTGCAAAAAGTTGTGCAGTCAATGGAACTAGACAGAAGTCGATGAATGAAGAGGATGCCAGTTATTTTTCTGCTTTTTTTTCCAGCGAATTTAAGTAACATAGTTAGTTTGACGGTCTTGATAGGGAGGTAGGATCAAAGGATCATTCCAGGAGAGACCATGAAGGGAAAATCGTAGGAAACGACGGACGTTGAATGCCCTCAATTCTTGAGATGTGTGTATGTTGATATAGGGACCACACTTGATAGGCGTATTCGAAGAGTAGGCGCACAAAGGCTATGTAGAGGGATTGCGTCACGTAGAGGTCCGAAATTTTTTTGGACCAACGTTTCACAAAGTCAAGTGCTGAGCTGGCTTTAAGAATTATGTCGTCCATAAGTGTTAGAAAGTTAAGCTCTCCGTCACATAAGATACCAAGGTCGCGAATAGTAAAAGATAGGGGCGTTTACGTGAAAAAATGATTGATTGAAATTTGGCAATATTTATCTTCAAGCAATTTTTAAGGCACCAGACTCAGAAACTTTCGATATTTTGCTGAATAAGAGTGGAATCATGTGTCGAAGAAATAGTCCTGTAAAACTTAGCATCGTCTGCGTAGATTGATATATGGGAATGTTTAATAACCATGTCAATGTCATTAATATGGTAAGAATAAAAAGAAGAGGGCCTAAGTGGCTGCCTTGGGGGACCTCGGAGGTAGCGAAGAAGGGACTGGAGAGGACTGATCTGAAACGAACACTTTAATAACGGTTATCCAGGTAGGATTAAATCCAATTCAAAAATATAAGTTCAAAGCCTAGGTTGGATAGATTAAAAAATATTAGTTTGTGTGAAATTTAATCAAAGCCTTTGCTAAAGTCGGTTGAGACAACATCAACTTCCTTTCCGTTCTCTAGGGTTAAGAGGGTAAAGTATATACATTCAACAAGGTTGCCTTGCAAATGAAATTTCGCACTATTTTTAAACCGCAAACATTCGGCGCGGTTTAACTATTCGGTTTTGCCTAAAACGGCTCTTTTCAAATGTAGAGACTTTTCAATGCGGACCACACTCAAACCGTTCTTTGGCACTATTATTAGGTTGTCCCTAATTTGCAAAAATAATAATTTGAGAAATGATATTTGGGTATTTTCTTAGAAAAAATACTTCTACAATAAGGGTCGATCTCCAATAAAGTCTTATTTTGGTGTACATTGTGGAAAAACCCATATATTTTATTATACATATACGGGGAAACCTGCAGCAGGTAAAAAAAAATAATTTATGATTTTTGAACTCCTTTCCAACAACAGTTGACAATAAGAGAATGGTTTTCCAAGAATAAATAGTGAGCAATATTTTTTTTTTAATTTAAATTTTTCTTAAATTACAGCCTACTGGCCTTATGGATACCACCTCTATTAAGTGGTGTTGAAGAAAGTGCACAATTCAGTTCATTTTGTCTCAGCTGCCAGGTTGCAGAAAATAACTGTCTCTACAACATTTCGTTTTTGAGATACCTATACGTATATTTTACATTTTCATGACGTTTGACCTCTTCTAACAAACTTTTCGTTTATCGGATCGATGAGGAACCCTCTGAACTAAATTCAACACCAATAGAAAATACAATTGTGAAAGAGAAAAATTACCGATAAGACCCCATTGCGAGAGTTTATCCGGAAAAAAATCGATCAAAAATTTTTGATGGAATAGATTTTTTTATCAAATAGAAAAATATTAACGAATATAGACTTCTGATATAACAATAGTAGACTTTAAATGTATTTTCTAAGATTATTTTGTGAAATGAGTCCGAATTTTAAAATTAAAATTAAAATAGAGTCAGAAAAGCTCTCTCAACAAAGCAAACAAATTCGTTTGCGATGGCGATTAGGGGTCTAATGAGTTAGGTTAGGTTAGGATAAGGTGGCTGCCAAGCAGGGAAGCTTGACATACTTAGACCATAGTCGGTCCATTGAGCTACCACAAGATTTTAGAACTATCCTCCCTAATCGTTGAACCACTTATATTTGCCCTCTTTGGCAACTTATGTATTGCTGTTTTACTTCTGGCGAGTTCGTCAGCCCTACAATTTCCTGCAATATCCCTATGGCCCGGCCCCAGCAGAGATGAATATTAAACTGCTGTGCCATCTCAATGAGAGATGATCGAAAGATAAGGGCTATTATAGAGTTGGTAGAGACAGATTAGAGGGATTTTATGGCGGATATCTGTGTTAGATATCACTTTTTCTTTGAGCCAAGACAGTGCATACTTCTTTTATCGTAAAAAGCTTCGCCTGGAATACGCGGTAATGCTGAGTTTAAAACCCCATTTATATCCTACGGCTTTTTTGCATGAGAAGAGTGCCACAGTGGCCTTTTTGACTCTTTCTTGTATATTGGGTTTCCAACATAATTTCATATCTGAGATTAGGCCCAAATATTTGGCTTCGTCTGAGAATTTAAGCGGAATTTCTTTGATAGACGGACGGTGGGGGATTTATTATTTCTTTGAGAAGAGGACTAGATCTGTCTTATGAGGGTTAACGCCCAGTCCACATCGATTTGAACAGTTTATTAACTCGTTTAAGGTGTTTTGTAAGAGCTCTTTTAAGGTGTTGAGATGCTTTCCTGCCACGGCAATATCAACATCGCCCGCATAAGCAATCACTCTAATAGCTCTCCGCTTCCAGGCTTGTCAGCAGCTAATTCACTAACAAATTCTAAAGGTGATATAGAATACCGCCTTGCGGCGTACCTCTACTGGCAGAACTTCGTGCAGAAAAGCGGTTGAAAAAACGGTAATTTTAGAAATGTTTATGAACTTGTACCTTTTCTGTTAAATTTCGCACCATATATTGTTTCTCACAATAACCAACCATATTGCACTCGAATGATTTAACTGTGCATTGTCAACGATAGATCCCAGATGAAACAAGCTTTTTGTATAGCAACTATTATAATAATCGATACTATAGGTACCTTTAACCAACAATGTTCATCAATTCCAATTCCATATTCCTATCAGTTTTTACACCCTGCTTAAACAATTCAAATACGTACTGCTTCGCAGATAAATGACTAACTGATCTAGGTTTACCAACACACATAATTGTAATAAATAATTTTACACCTTTATTTTGCGCTATTTGTTCACTATAACACAGAATACTCGTCAAAACTTCATCCCAATCATAATGACTATAACCCTAACTCTTCTTTTCTGAAAATGAAAATGAACCAATTTCGATTTCCTTTCTTTTCCTTCAGAAAAAAAAAAACACACACACAGGTGGTTATATTGTTTCCATGACGATGCAATTTCAGGCTTTCAGCATCCTTATCATCACACGTCACTGCGATTGAATCAAACACATTGAAACTTAACAAGGACGTAAAACGAACGGCAATGGCAAAAAAGTTGATCGGTATACCTAGGTACACACATTCCACTCCGGAGAAAGGACGAACAAATATCAGAAGGCTCAAAAAAGCATTCTTTTAAAACCTCAAGGGAAGGTATAAGCGTCCCCTGACACGTCTTATTAAATGTTCGTGCCAAATCGCCAATTTTTTTGCTCGCTGATGTGTTGCCATATTTTTAACCTCACAAAAAACTAGTCCTCACGTAGCAGCTAAGTAAGAAAACATCTTCTTCAACTTCAGTTTCAATGACGATGACGGCTACGCTCGACTCATCCTATGCTCATGAAGACGTAATTCCGAGAGCAGCTTTTGCTGCCTCCTGTCAATCATTCTTTGCATACGCAAACAAGAAATTTTCTGCTTCTTCTTCCTGTTAGGATTTCCAATCTTAAAAAAAAAAAAAAAAAAAAACACAAAAGAAGGACGAAAAATTCGGGCAAAATGTCGCACATATGCCATCAAGTTTACAAAAGTTTGTTTTTCAAACAAAAATTTAGAAGAAAAAATGTCATAACTTCCATACCCTACCCAACCCAGTAGGTATATCCAGCCCGACCTTTCACAAAAAAGCTGGCAACTAGCTCACACGCTTTAGGTGGCACAATTCATATGCTCAAGCTTGGGAAGTTTAATGTTTGTTTTTTTTTTTTTTTTGTTTTTTGTCTTTGGCTCCATTTTCATTTTTTTTTGTTTGCAACAAGGCACAGCCATACAAAGAAACAACTTATACCAAATGTACACAATGTGCCCTCGAGGAGTTTCATTTGTTTTGCCACTTCCTTCGATATAAAATAATTTTCCATCGTCATCGTCTTTTTGTCCTTGGAAAACTTTCATCATATACATATGGAGCAAACACTCACCCACTCGCGCTAGCAGTTTAAACCTCACTTTTCACTCCAAAGGACCTCTTTTTCGCCCTCCTCCTTCTGGGAGAATATTGGGAAGCACTATTCCACTCTTCCACCAAAGGAATTACACAAAATCTAGTTACAATCGCAGAACACATATGAGGCAGCGGCAACATCAGTGCGATGATGGTGGGCGCACTTCAGGAGGCATTTGTTGCCCAAGGACTTTTTGCACTCATATATTGTTATTGTTTCGCGGGCAAAGGCGAGAAAAAACAAACAAAAAAAAGTAAATACCTGACTGAGTCGCAGGTTCTGGCTTTTTACAGAGAAAAATATCTTCGGGGCATTTAGAAATTTATTTAAATTGGGTGACAAGGCGACAAAATATATACAAAAAAAAAATCATTGAAATCCTTATAAGCCCTTCTTTCAAGTGTTCAAGATAAAGATTTTTCTCCATTTTTATGGATTTAATTTAAGGTTTGCGAAATTTAAATTCCGTTCGCGTACTTTTGTAATTTTTTACACGAAAGAGCGCTCACGAGTCTAAGATATAATTTTTTTGGCAAAACTATGAATTGTGCAATAAGTTCTTGGATTTATATATTCTGTACTCAGAAACTAAATGGACTGATTTTGATCAAACTCTCACCCGTATGTTTTCATAGACTGGACTATTCACCGGTCCTTTAGTCGTAAACACACAAAATTAGTTTAGGTTTTACCAAATTGTCTGTCGTTGGCACTCAACAGCAAACAGTTTAAACATAGTCTGACAAGTAGAAGACAGGAGCTGGTTTAAGAAAGCATTCCACGACCAATACATATCGTCGTTTGAAAAGCAATGAAATTAGACGAAAGATTTGTTTTGGTTTAGTAAAGTAATTAAAAAGGAAACTGTTTGCCATACACAAATATTACTTAAAATCGATCCATTGAAAATGCCCCTTTTTGAACTCACTAACACTTAACAAAAAGCATTAGACGGAAACGATACGGCTTAAGCTGCCTTCTTAGACATAGAGGGAGCCTTAAACAACACATCACATGAGGCCTTTCGCAAAGCTATGACGGATAAAGAAAATGCTAAGCACTAGCAGGATTAAATGTACCTATGCAGAGAATCATCACTACTAGATTCTGTCCACATGGAGGGCTACTATCACCCTTACCGTGGAGTCTTGTTGTGGATCAACTATGGTAGAGTATGTATCTTACTTCCTAAGGTATGCGCTGTCTTGGGGAAGTTCGAAGAAACTCTTTTTGATATTATCCAAAAGGACTAACAATAAATACGAAGTGGTGTATATCTGCAGGATTATTTGGAATAAACACGTAGAGATAACGGTCGGGAAAGCCGCAAAGGTCCTTATGATGGATGTTTGGATGGCAAGACCTATTATTAACGATGGGTCTTGGTAACAACTAGGAAAGCGCTAGATAAAATACAAATGCTCGCATGTATATGTGTTACTGGAGAGTCGAGAACTTGCCCTACAGCAACTATGAAGGCCATCATACATCTGTCCCCTCTACATGAGTTCAGGGGGTTTGCAGGGGAGCAGCATGCCTCCCCATACCTACCACACTGTTCATATGCCGTAAGCTTTTGGTATGTTTTTCAAAATTATTCAAATACGAAATAATCCCGGACGGGCCTTATTTCATAGCAGTAATTGAAATAAAACCACATATCCACTTAAAAATGGAGATAAGGACACATAAGGCATTATTTTGTAGTATGTTATTTCACGTCAACGTTCGTTTCTTTACAATTTTTGGGTAGCTCAATTGCAATACCTGATTCACTCAAACATTTTTCAGTTATTTCTTAAAGCGTTTTGAAAGAATTGTCAGCATTCTTACGATCTTCTTCAAAATGCGTGTTCAAAAAAAAAATCTGATTTTTTACACTTAATTAATTCTGGTCAAATCGCTGTAAATTATTTACGACTGACTGGTTCAAGTACCGAAGAGTAAAATTCCATTATGAACAAGCGGACTTAAAAAGTCGAATTCGAACACGTGTAATAAAGTTGAAGGGCTCGTTGTTTTTGTAACAAGGTTTCCCTCGTCCCCCAGTTTTTGCAGTGCTTCTATTACAACGACTATGTCTTTCCTGAATACTCGTAGACTTCTGTATTTTGCTGTCCATCTTGTTTCATAGAACAGGGAGATGCTGGGAATATTTTCATCGCAAAGAATTGTTCCGGGGTAAGATAATTATTTCTTTTATCGTCCCAACAGCATTTTTGTTCTCGGACACTTCGTTTATATCTTTTATCATTAAATTTGATTTAAGTGCCTTTGGATACAAATCTTGTATTCTTTTCCTTACCCCACTCAATTTCCAATGTTTTTTTCGTATGACTTAATCGATTAGAGTTAAAAAGATATGTGAAAAATTTTTCAACATGAAATGAAAAATTAAATCCATTTTTATGATCGCAGGTGGGAAAGTTTAGCCAACGGCGTCATATTAGAAAGATAAATATCGAACAACTTACCTGATATTTAAGCCTAGGCGAGACATAGTCAGGGTTGTTGCGACATGTTCTGGTCACTGGACAGTAGGAGAACATGCGGCGAAGCTGGGCAATACTTTTTGTCGTAGTTGTGGGGACCATCAGGAGAAGGAAACAGTAGTTCACTTCCTCTGTAAATACCCTGCTCTGGCCAGATTGAGAGCGAAGTCATTTGGAAAGGCTTTTCTTGAAGACCTACACGAACTTTCTGTGATAAAGATCAAAGATTTGTTCGCTTTTCTCAACGCGACGATGATCTTCGACCTTAATTCCTTCACCACATCCGTTGGACTTAAGGTAAGCGCGTAAGCTGAATAAAACGTTTAAGCACCTGTATGAGGGTATTTGTGCAAACTGCTCCAATAAAACCACTGTCAACCAACAGGTCAATACGAGTTATGGTATCAAAACGGCGCGCTCCAGCGCTAATTGGGTCACGGAGCGAGATTGCTCTGGGCCGCCATCTCTACCTACCTACCATGATCCAATAAACGATTTTCATTGTCTTCAAGGGGGGGCGGCGGAAAAACGATAGAACTAAGGGATTTATTCAACCAAGATCTATAGCCAGAGGAGGACAATCTATGGAATTTGACGAAAATAGTGACAGAAATGACAAATTAGTAAAAATTCTCTATTAAGAACCGATAAAATGTTGGTAGTCACCACACTATAATTCCTGAAACTTAATTTTAATTTAATTTTTTTCAGTCGTTCGCTTTACCACAACTTAAAAAGTAATTTTATTCAGTGTATTGATGGTGTATTATTTTTCAAACATCTCTTCTCAGATTTTTAAAGTGGTTTTCCTTAATATTTTTTTTATAATATCAGTTTTTTTTCCTACATCAGAGCGGCGTAAGGTACTGGACGCGTTTACCTCCATGTTTTTTTTATAAAAATCTGTTGGCCTTACCAAAATAATATTACATACATTTTTTTTAGTATTTTTTAAGCTACAATTTACAAAGCACACTAAGGCCCAGTTTTTCAGTGGAGAGTTTAACTAGAGTTAGTTAACTCAAGAATTTAATTAACCCATAAATAAACTGAGGAAGCAGTTTATGGTGGAGAATGCATGCGAAACGACTAAACAAACTCGGTTGATAAAACATTAAAAGCATCTGTTCAGTTAAGTCTGAGTTAATTCACCAAATTTGATGAGTTAACTAGGGTTTAACTTTAATCTCGCACTGAAAAACTGGGCCTAAATTTTGTCCACAAAATAAAAAGCCCTGGTCTAAAATTAAGGTATTTTTTTTTTTGGAAATGCTTAACACACACAAATAAAGCTGTCGAAAAATGTCGGAATTTTTTTGGAGGCAAAAGAAAAAAGACGAAAACAGAACATTTTAGATGTGATGAACTTTCGGTAAGGTTTAAGCAATGTCATTAAGAGAAACCTATAGCTAAAAATCTATCATTTTCATTGGAACCAATAGCCAGGCAAGGAATGTTCCAAGCTATTTTCCTGGCGAAGTTATATAAGTGTGATCAAAACAACGATTTTTTCAATTGGAAGCACAAAGCCTCACAGTAATTCTGATTGGTTTCAAACCGTTCAAAATTCTTCTGGAGTCAGTAAATGCCTTTACAAAATTTCTAGATATTATTTTGGGTTTAACTTTGGAAAATAGTATATTTTTTTTAAATATTTTGTTTTTTTTTTTCCACAAAGCCAATACTTGCCTTAAAGAGTTGGTAACAGAAAAAACGTTAAGGACAAACTTTTTTAAAAATTTTCTATCAAAAAAATGAAAAGTTTTTCCTTTTTCGAGCATAAATATAAGAACAAAAAGTTGAAAGTGTGTTTCTCCTTGGAGTGGCAAAAATGGACGACACATAACGTCAGGTCCTTCGAGTCGGATTAAGTTTAAAGGTTTGCAGGTTGGCATAAGGGGTTTGGCATACTGGCAGCGACGCGACGGTCGTCGACGGGCGGCTCGGCGTTAGCATATCAAAAACTGAACTAAATGAAAAACCACGTTTGTTCGTTTTTACCTTGATGGAAATTATTCCCTACAACTTATATACGTATAGAACGAACGAACCACCTATATGTATTCAACCAAATAACAAAAGGTCCTGTGTGCCGCTAGTCATTTGAATGAGATTAATGAACAATTAAGAGGGCCACCAATCTAAATGGCTGCAGTTAAACGATGGCAACATAAATCACACACTTGTTTCACCCATGCCCGTTCGAAGTCGGCCCGATTTTGGCCCGACACTGAACGGCACCCCTTCAGGTCATGATAAGTTGGATAATGGGGTTGGGCAGAGGAGGGGAGGGTAGGGGAGGGGAACGAGCAAAGTTCGTTGGATTCGGTTATGCAAACACAAATTAAAGCGACAGGCAATGGTCGATAGAGTCGACTCTTGGCTCTGCCAGGCTCCACTCCATTTGCAAGTACTCCACTCGGATAAGGTTATTGAGTTGAGGCCGTAGGGGGAGTCGCAAGTTAAGAGTCAGCAGCAGCAGTAGCAGCAGCAACACCACCAGCCAACACTTAAAGTAGAGAGTTCAAAGAGTTTAATTAAATTTGTGTGCCATTGACTCGATTTGTGCCGTTTTTCGTGTATGGAAAGGTTAGATAGGGGTTTGGGGGCCTTGCTGGCTGACTGGATGGCTTCGTTGGCCATTTTGTGTAAAAATCAATTTTGTTTTCCTTCCTTTTGTGCCAAGTTTAGAAGCAGAGACGGATTCGAGTAGAGAAGAATGGGAAGTGTTAGAAAACATGACTCTTGGGTTTTTATTGTCAAGAAAAGCAGCAAAAAGGGGTAAGGTGGACGTGGACGTATCCTTTTGAAAAGGTCGTGTGACACGGTCAGATAATATCGAAGACTGTATGGCGTACGCTATACTGATGGTTATGTGGCTGTGGGTTTGGGTGAATTGGTTGTAAATTTATCGGAAATTGAATACCTGACAAATGAGGGCTAGATGGGTTCAAAATGATATACCTACACATGCCTACCTAGTTAGAGCATTGTATTTGATGTCACAGCCAAGAGGAGCTTATTAAGGCGTGAGTTTAATGTAATTTTGTAAACTTATTATGAGGGTATATAGGAACCTATGTAGGTCTATGTGATGGTGCAGGGGTATAGGGGGAAGAGGGGTATTAAGTTTTGATTGAGAATATCGAAGAGTCTTGATCAGACTTTGTGCTTTAAATATGTAAGTAAGTTTGGTGGTGAGGAAAACACTTTGAAAGCAATTAAAGTTTTCAAGTTATCTTGATAACTTGATAAAATTATGTATGACTTGAGGCAAATAAGTATGGGAGGTTTTAAAAATTGTTAAAAGCATTTTGTCTACAGAAAATGTGAAGGACGTTATCAAATTAAGAGTATATTTAGAGTGCCCTTTGATGAGATTAATTGATATTTATGCTAACGACAGACAAACTGTTATAAGACTTTGAGCAAAGAAAGTCTATTCAATCGTGAATCAATTTTAATAAGCATAACCAACCTTAATTTTTGTATTTAATTACTTTTTAATTGCACACTTTATTACATCCTATATTTATGATTCATTAACAAGGAATAGAACAAGATTAAAGATAAATCTGTTTGTCTTTAGTGGTGGGAGTGTTGCAATCATCAAAGGTTTCTGGAAGTGCAAAGACAAAACTCCTGATGCGATATAAGGTGTGTTTTTTTCAAAGTTTGTCCGAAGGAATAACATAATGTTGCCCAGCGGGGAAATTAATTTTTAGGGAGGTTCCGTCATGGTGTGAGTAGCAATTTCTATGTACGGAAAAGCTGAGCTGTGCATTGTGTAAGGATCGGTGAACTCCAGTTATTACATCAGCAACAGTCTGGAGGAATATGTGGTTCCATTCGCACCATTTATTGCTGATGCAGGACAATGCTAGACCACACTTTGCTAGGTGCGTTACCAACTACTTGCAAGAAGTGGAAATCCAAGTGATGGCTTGGCCTGAAGCACTCAGTGGGCTGAGATCTGCTCTGATCGAGGAATAGGATAATTTGAACGACACCATTGTAACAAACCTTAGCTAAGGTATGCCCAGGCGAATTTAAGATTTACTAGATGTTAGGGGCGGCAATACCCACTATTGAAGGAACAAGAGGACTCCGTGAAAAAAATTCTAATAATGCAGATGTTAAATGTGAAGTTATGAAGTTTTTGCCCATTTTTCTTAATTTATGTTTCATTTCTAAGTTCTTCCTATTTATACTAGCTCTATAGGATAGGGCAAGTATTGGTTTCGTGTAAACAAAAAATTGAGGTCGTAATCAAAACAAACACAACGATAATCGAGAAGTCCAAAAGAGCATTTTTTTGTGATTCTCTAAAGGAGAAATTCAAATTTTTGTTTTAGCTCATCTAGAACGGGTAGCTGCCATACAAACATTTTGGTTTTATCAAATTTTCTCGAAAACGGCTCTACTGATTTTGATTAAATTCCATACCTGTAATAGCCAAATCAATTTTAAGAAAAGCGCGTTCCAGGTTTTTCTCAAAAAATTCACATTACGGAATTAGGTATTCAACGTTCTTTGAGAAATTGGTCCTATTTTTGTGTTATTCGCGTATTTGTCTTTGCCATACCTAGACTGATTTTGTTATCATTTTGCATTTAAAATTTTTTTAAAAACATTTCCTTATAAACAAAAAAAAATCAAACAAACAATCAATTTCTTAGTGGTTTTTATACATATTTTTATGTTATAAACAAAACAGTATTAAAAACGGCTTTTTTGGAAATTACTTGAAAATATTTGAATATTTTAACGGGCGCCACTTTTTTGTAACTCAGTGTAGAAACGACGGAAAATGCAGGCGAACATATTGTATGCTTGTGAAAGTCATTAAATCATCGTGTTAACACACAAGATAAGAATAATTTCACCATCAGAACAAAAATGTTAACACGTCAGTTGAAAACAAATTTTTGAATTTTCGGAATTAAACACGTAGATACGATTTTTAAGAAATTGAAAAAAGGCGACGTACAGTGGAGCGGAATGCTCTAAAAAGAGGAATAAACTTCAAAATCAAAAATCTAAAATTCTAACAAAAAAGGAGTTTTTTTACAATTTTCGATGTTCTCAATTACTAGAAGTTGTAACACCGTCTAGTTATTAGCGTTCGAATAAAAAATTCTTTTGGACTTTTGCAAACTTCCTTTGTTTTTTTTTTATAAATCACTTATTAAGATTTTCCCAAGTCTTGAATCTATAGCTTGATAATCTCTTTCGCGATAAGTGATCCCATTTTTCCAAATGCCTAGTTCTTGAGTTCTATTTAAAGAAAGGAAACCAGCTTCTTTATGCTAAAAGTATAAGTAGGTGCAATTTTATATCAAATATCCTTATTCTTTTTGTAAGTTTTCCTTACAAAATATTTTTATTATTTCTATTTCTCGAAGAGCCTCATCTTTATGCAAACCATTTATATAAGTTACTTTTTTTTTGAAAATAAAAAATATAAAAAAATTGAATTTCTTTTTTAAGGACCTGCAGCTATTAGGTTCCTTGAAAATCTTCCACATGACGAAAAAAGAAAGTATATCCTCATTTCCTCATGCAATTTGTGTGTGTGTGTTGGGTAAATGTCTAGCGAACTCGTTTTCTTCATATCCAGATGAAACCATACACATACCTCCCTACATATTTTATTCGCATACAAAAAAACTTAAAAAAAAAAAATAAACATTGAATGGAAGAATAAACTTCTAATAAAGAAATGCATAAAATGCAAATTGTATAAAATTCTCGTCATCTATACCATCAGCATCAGCTCCTTTGCATGTACATATATATTGTAGTATACATACGAAGTTTTATACGCGCGTCCTTAATAAGCTTCTGTTGATAAGCACGCTTTTCATATGCTAACAAGCTTTTGTTTCAGTCCTCCCCTCCTCCCATCCACCCCTCTCCACTCCACTCCACTCATCGTTATCATCATCATCATGCAAGAGCGCATCAAGTGCTCTCTATGCAAACCATCGCCTTCGAGGGTATTCGAATAAATATCCTTTTGTCCTGTCGATTTACAATAATATTCTTTTATCGCAAAAGTTTGGTCCCTCTGGGTGTGCTATTATGAAGGGGGGGAAACACATCACATTCAATGCTGGGGAATAAAAGCTTTATATGTATAAATTCTTTTTTCATAGCATCATGACAGTTTGTTGAGATTGCGAGACTTATACCTGTCGAGTAATGTTGCCAGCTCAAGTTTAAAATATAAATTGGATTTCTGCTAAATTTTGGTTTGTTTCGTTTGACTTCTTGTTAAAAAATATCCCCGACTGGGTTGCACGAACTTGGTCTTATAAGCTATAGCACTATGGTTCTAAAGTATATCTACATTTTGAACCCAACGCAATGTATACCATCTTATTTCTTTAATAAATGTTACTTAGTAAGTGGCAAAACAAAATTTTGAAAATCGTTGGAGTGGTATTAAAATTAATAAATTTTTATTATAAAATTTTGTAAATATTTTTAGGAAAACAAAATTGGTACTCCAATTTTAATTACTTAATAACGTGGAGTTCAAAGTTGAATCTTACAAAAAACATCATTCACACGTTTTTAAAATATCGAATTTTCAAATAATAATTTTTAATCCAAAAATCCTTTTTTTTGAAAATTTTTATAAGATAGATTTTGATGAGATAGTCGAAAATCAAAATAAAATTTTTTTATCAAAATCGTAGAAGTCGTTTTTGTGCAAAATAATATTTGCCTCAACGATTTTTAAACATTTGTACAGGGGCTACCGTTTTTTTTCGGTTATAAGAATAATAATTCATAAAAATATTGATCAAATCGTTTAAAACGTTTTCGAGAAAAGCGAAAATAAAAAAAAAATGGTACTTTTGGAGGTGCTATTAATGACCATTTTTCTCGGAACCAATTTTTTTTTACTAAAAGGCAGGCTATAGGTATCACTAACGATTTTATTTTTTTTTTAATCCGTGGAGGAGATTTTGAAAAAAATAAGATTTTTCATTTTTAGCCCAAATATTTTGTTTGATAGGTACCTACCGTTATTTTTGGTCCTAAACAAAAATTATTAAAAAAAAAAAGTGCTGGAGAATTGTAAACGCTATTTACAAGGTTTAAAGAAAATCGACCCATCCGTTATGGCTGAAGTCGAACAGACAGACATATAGACGGCCGTTTTTTCGTGAACCACTTTTTTCGTCTTCCCTATCATCGTAAACGTAATGTCCAGTTTGATCAAAACCGCGAGTTCGATTTGTTAACGAATCCATAACTTGCCATATACAAGGTGTTCTGTTAATAATGGATAACCTTGTAGCTGGGTAAAGATGGCCTTAAGACTACATTATGGTGTGTTTTTCAACAAAATTTAAAGGATTACGACCTTTCTCAAATATCTGAACACTGCGATTACGAGTGAATGATTCTTATTGTTTTTATTTTTATAATATTCTAGAACATCTGCTCTAATGAAGGGTTTTCCAATAAGAGGTATTATTTTGATATTCAAAGAAAAATGGCACTTTTTGAGATAAATGATCGGATGTTTATTTCATTATAAAGAGGAAGGTATGCCGTTAATAATGGAACACAACATAAGCCAAATGGCCGCCACGACCACGCTTACAGGACCATATCCTTTTCATGAAATTTTCCATAACCAAATCGCAAAGTGGCTGCCCTATTTCCTCGATAGCCTCACGAATTCCATCTTTGAGGTCTTGAATCGACGCTGGGCTGTTGGCGTAGACCTTATCTTTCACGTGGCCCCAAAGGAAGAAGTCGCAAGGTGTTAAATCACAAGATCTCGGTGGCCAATTTTGATCACGTCTTCGAGAGATAACACGGTCCGGAAACTTTTCCCGTAAAAGATCGATGGTTTCATTGCTTGTGTGGCACGTAGCGCCGTCTTGTTGAAAGTAAACGTTGTCCAGATCAATACCATCCAATTCCGGCCATAAAAAATCATTAATCATCTCTCGATAGCGCAATCCATTGACCGTAACTGTTGCTCCAGCCTCATTTTCGAAAAAGTAAGGTCCAATGACCCCGCCGGACCATAAACCGCACCAAACAGTCACGCGTTATGGAGAGGCTTTTCAACAATAACTCTTGGGTTTTCCGAGCTCAAGATGCGACAGTTTTGCTTGTTGACGTAGCCTCCGAGGTGGAAATGGGCCTCATCCAGTCAAGATGATTTTTCGATGAAATTCCGGATCATTTTCATGCATTTCAAGGACCCAATCAGCAAAGACACGACGTTGTTGATGATCAGCCGGCTTGAGTTCTTGTGTTAACTGAACTTTATAAGCCTTAATACCCAAGTCTTTATGCAAAATACGGTGTAATGACGTTTGTGGAATGCCTAATTCCAAAGAACGACGAGGAATGGACAAACCTGGGTTTTCTTCAACACTTTGGGCTACAACAGCAATATTCTCAGTTGTTCTTGAGCGACGTGCACGGGTTTTATTCTTCACATCACTAACTTGTCCCAACAGCTCGAATTTGTCCACCAATTTCTGCATTGCAGTCCGACAAGGTGCTTCACGACGACCCAATGCGTTGTTGAAGCGTATATCGTTCCATTTTTATTAATGGCGTAGTTTTTACTTGTCAAATGTCAAAAAATGACAGCTTCAAAAGTGACAGCTACCGAAATAGCGGGCTATTCAAAATAACACCTCTTATTGGAAAACCCTTTATATAGGCGGTCAAATTTGCATTTTTTTAATTTTAATTTTTAAAATTAGTGTTAAAATATTTATTTTCACTGCAGTTTGACCATCTCTAAGTAAACAAAAAATGTAAAAGAGCATAAGTACATAAATGTCAAATTAATTTTAAAAAGTTTCCTATTTAATGTTCTTTCCAACATGGTACAACATATGTTTGTGTTCTAAGTAATCAGCCCTCTAACACAGAATTCATCGTAACAAATCTCCGAACGGACTTCTACACTACGAATCACGAAAAATAGTCTTCACAGTATCCGAATAAAATCGAAACAGACATTGCTTCATTCATCGTACTCACTATCGATTTCGAATACAGGGGATAAAATACCGCTTCAGTGACTGATTGAGTGAGTGTCATCAGTGATCGAATGAACGAAAAAAAAAAAAAAATAAAAACAATACTTCTTTAATTTTTCCTTCAGAATTCGCATCCATTACACACTGTCAGTCGGCTGTCCATGTTTCGAATGAAATTCTAGTCGAATACTTACTGCTGATAAGAAAATGTCAAATTATGGCACTCGATTGCTATATAACGTGAGCGGTAATGCCAAACTCACATAATTCAGTCACGTATTACTCGAAAACTGATCCCGTTATTCGGTCCCAGCTGTCTTACGTCAAATCCTGGCAAGTAGTAAAAAAAACAGTGACGGTATACATCAAATGAAAAAAATTACCTCCGCCATTTGGAAAAATCCCAATTTTTTTCCTACACTAACAAAATGAAGACACGTTAGTCTATAAAATGTTTGATAATAATTTGTGGATTAAATTTTCGTAGGTATATATATAAGTTGGTTATAGCCTAATAGCGATCAGGAAAAAAAAATGTCTGTTCGATAATTTAATGTGCTGCTAATGTGAGATCTATATTATAGTTATAATTAGTTATTATTAAATACAGATATAAATGAATATGAGCATACAATATTTTTTATTTTTTAAGTGAAATCTGTGTGTGCATAAACCAGCTTACAAATATGTTTGGAAGAGCTGCAATAGGAGTTTGAACTATCAAATCATCAACTTTATCAAATTATTTATTTATTTTAAGTGAAAATCCTTGAAAAATACTTTCTTTCCGGTGTTAATAAACAATTCCACTCTGACTACGAAAGGAAAAAGGCACTTATGAAAAATTTTTCTTAAACCAGCCCCAAAACTTCGATAATTCTTTCTTGATCTTCAAAAATGAGACAGAGACAGAAACAGTGTGACAGCTCATGATGGCGACCTAGGGCCTAGTTTGCGATTAGGTTGGATCGAAGCAAGAAAATAGTCGTACAAAAAAGGCGTCTATTTCACACCGTTTAGGCAGGAGGTGCAATTAAAAAAAAAAATTAACACTAAACATAACAAATAATATTAAAAAACCACGCAAACACTTACAAGGCCTTGCTATAGCTTTTTTAAAGCCAAAAATTCATTATTTGTTTTTTTATAATCAAGTTGTTTTTTTGGTAAATAAATTATAAAAAACTTAATTTTTGAAAAATATAAATTAAAAATAAATTTTTCGAACCGATTTTCCTTTTTAAATTTGTGTTGCTGTAGTTTTTTAATATTGGTATCTGTTTTAAGAAAATTCCTACTCCTGTTTCAACACCCTGTGTAATACAGGAACTCACAAACATGAACTGAAAATATTCAATTAAATTACTAAACTGAAGGAAATATAATTTCGAAGACTTAAAAGGCAGATACCGATTGAACGAAATCGATTTATGAAATGTCAAAGAAGAAATAGTGAAGTTCAATCAATTTCCAAGCCAATTTCCGGTTGTATTTTTTCCAAAAACAACATCGAATGTCGCGCAGTTGGCAGTAATGGATGTGTTTGCTTCTGGGAATCTTACTGTTTTTGTTTAGCAGTGATAATGACGACGCTGGCGAAGAGTACTCAGACAATATTAGAAGCACTTTTTGTGCACGCTTAAGCTTCAGAGACCCAGCACAACATCACCCGCTTCACTACATACATATGCGTGGTTGCTTTTATTAAAAGGTATACTATTGTATGCCAGTCCTTCAGGTTTAACTTTCTTCGGTGAATATCCATCTCAATCTCCATCTCCATCGTCGTCGTTGTCATTATACGATGGGCTGGTAGTAATCACCATAGTCGTCAGCGACGCTGACGATGAAGACGTCTAAAGTCATTCGAATAAAAAAGAAATCCCCAAAATGAAGTAAAAACTGCGTTATTGAAGCAACGAAAAAATATCGCACATCCAGGCCTTGGCATTTGCATATATATGCATGTACATATATCAGGGATCTTGAATTGCCTGGGTGGATTTTGTACATTCTCGCACCTCCAGAGATATTGAGAGTACTTACTAAACCCCCCAACCGAAAGAAGGCTATGGTGCAGGTAGATTTTCCGGTAGCCGGATTCAAGTATGGGGGCACCCCTCCATGCCATTCGTTGGGGAGAGAACGAAGTAAGCTGGAATAAGTCCTCTCATATAGGTAAGGGATGTCTATTAATAATAAAATAAAAAAAAAGGTTCTTGTTCGTTTCCACTTTCCTGCTTAAGAATGGAGAAATGACTGCCGCCCACCACCCAGCACCGTACGCGCGGACTAACTCTGCTTCTTCGTCGTCACCTGTCTTCGTATACTCGTACTCCTACTCGTATTCATCCTCGTCAGCGTCCTCGTCGCTGTTCCGTGTGCATTGAAATCTGAAACTGTGCTTCGTAAATTTGAATTTAAGGAGCAATTTAGTAAGTCATAGCTTCGAATACCGTGGGTTTTGAGTTACCTTGTCTTTCAGGTTGTTGTATTCAGTCATCGTCAACAGAGACCAAAGTGGAGGACATGGAAATGGGGCAAGGGATATAGGGATGATAAGTGCTGCTGCGGAAGTTGATGGGAGAGGGCGAGGGGTAGTCTTTAGGGGGGCGGTTAAGTCATAGGCTTAAAAGTGACACGAGACATGGGTCGCGAGGCACACTGACTTCAGTTTGAATAATTCTATCCAATTAAGGTGATGAATTTATCAGAGGTGAAGCTTATGCTGTGCTGGGTGTTTTGTTGTCACCCATTTTGCAACCATAAGGGTTGGAGTTGGGGCGCGATGGCTGAAGATGGAAATAATGTTGTTGTGGCATTGTGTTCGTGTTTACATGGCAATCCAGGCTGAAATGTTATAGCAGATTGTTTATGATTGCTTTCTGATGGGCGCTAGATTAATGCCTAAGTAAACACGAAGGTATTTTAAAAATGCTTCCCAGCCATGCGGATAAGATATAAATACAAAAGTACATATTATACAAATTCCTTTGCAACCCTAAAGTACATTATATACAGTATACAGTCCATCAGTAAGGGTTGAAATGAGCTTTTCGTTAAACATGCCTACCTATATACAAGAATAAAATACAAAATATTTTTATGAAGGATTATTCTGATAAGAGTTAAACTAATTACTGCATTTGCTTATCTTATTTCTACTAATGATGATGTTACCGACAAAAATTATTCTTGGCACGTTTTTATTCAGTCAGTCAAACTACAATTTATCCAGACACGACCTTAATGAGGAAAGATATTTTAAACGTGATCTATAGACGGTAGGGTGAGGAATCTGTCAGGTAGATTGTAAATTATTTCATCATAAAATCATATTGCTGCTGCTGTACGTATAATGTAAGCCACGTCAGAGTTGAATTATTTGCTGTTGGTATATATATATGGGATATGTGGTATATTTGATTAAATTTTGAAGTATTTGCAAAGAGACGAGAAAAAAAACATTTACATGGTGAAGTCCTGGTGGCAAGATAAAAAGGCAAAATCTTAATATTTAGGCGCGTTAATGGTTTCTATAAAATCAATCATGATATGATAATTCAAGATTTTGACTTTTAGGTAGGTATACTTAGTTTTCGAGAAATACAAATAATTAATAAAAAAAAAAAAATCAAAAAGCTCTAATTCGTGATATATCATTGCAGAAAGTTGCAGAAGTCATTGATTTAGGTACTATATTAACCTAAGCAAATTAAGTTACTAACAGAGATCACATCTTACAGACTGGAATCGCTTATACCAATTATAGAAAAAGTTTTCAAAAAATCCATCCATGAAAAAGCTTAGAAATAAAAAACGAAGAAGAAACTCCAATCATTGGTTTGGATTTCGAAATTAAAATTCAATGAAAGAGCAAGTGCATCGAATAATGGAAGTTGCGGAAGATGAACTTGAAGAAAAACAAGTAGGTATAGCTACCTACATATTTTCGGTCCGATTTTTAGATTTGTTGCTTTAGACTTTGACAAGGTTTGGCTTTTCGAATTTGAGTTGGAACTGCATGAGGATCTTCCCAGGCAGTACCTTCTTTGAGCAGAGTGTAATTCTCTAGACTATTATATGCTTGTGAATTTAATAATCCGTAATACAAAAGTATATTGTTGTCTTTTAAATTCAACGAGGTAATACGCTTAAAAATAGAATAAACTTTGGCTACCTTGATATTGAAATCAATTATTATTATAGACCATATTTAAAAATTACGGAACGAGCAAGAATATTCGGAACCTAAAAAAAATCGAAGCTGGATTACAACAAGGAAGTGTTTTAGGGCCAACCCTGTATTTGTCTCATATAAGGAATATTCTAGTGAACAATAATGCTTTTAAGGCCGGTTTTGCAGACCATATTGTGATATTGGTGCCAGATAACATAATGCAATGTGGTCACACTAGACAAATCATACAAAAAGTAAGTCGACAAAAGGGTACCCAAAAACGGTGTATCAAACTCAATGAAAAAAAAATCAAGGGTCCGCCATCTAAGGTTTTTTTTGCTTATTTCGTGAATGGTAACACTTAGCTCATGTCTGATTTGACAGATAATTAGTTTTATCCTTCCGCTGTACGAATATGGTTGTGTATACGCTTCGCTAAGTGGGCCTGCGATCGACTTAGAGAAGATGCCGATTTTGCCAAAAAAATCATCTTTGCAGATGAAGCTCATTTTGATCTTGGCGGGTAGTAAACAAGCAAAATTGTCGCATTTGGGGCACAGAAAACCCGCACGCATACATTGAAAAGCCGATACACCCAAAACGAGTCACTGTTTGGTGCGGATTTTGGTCCAGAGGCATAATTGGGCCATTTTTCGAAAATGAGCAAGGAGTGGCCGTTAAAATCAATGGCGATCGTTCACAACATTTGAAGAGGAGGATATTGGCAACATTTGGTTTCAACAAGAAAGCGCTACGTGCCACACAGCCGAAGCTACACTCGATGTTTTGCGCCATTTTCAAAAAAAAAGCTATTTGGCGGACCCTTTATAAATCTTTTGAAATTAAAGGTCGAACAATTTAAAAATGTGTATCAACAGCCAAGCGAAACCCTAGGCGAATACCTAATGGCTACTACCAAATACCTTGGCATAACTTCAATGACTACAATGGAAAGAGCATGTATATGTAAACGAACCTCTGTCTATAAGCTCCTACTTTCAACTCTGCATGGTGAAGATCGGGTGTCTTGTTTCTCTACTGGATATGTTTTTTATCAATGTGGAAGGTTGTTGGTGACAGTAAAAGACAAAGATTTAAAATTGATGCACTTCTTCTTACATCCAAGCGCCAGAAAAAGAATTTTCCAGATGCAATCAGTGGTGGTGTTTATAGTTCCAGTCAGGATGGGCTGCTGAGTGGACACCTTATATATGGGCTTCTTCTACATGTATTCGGAGTTCAGGTCTATAAGGAACGGTTTATCCTTTAAATAATACTAAGAGCCTGGTCCAGTTTGTTGGGGGGGTTGTGCCATGGGGGTAACTTTTCGCCACGTTAAGTTATATAAATAGTTGCTAAGTAACAACAAGTATCGGATACGGACGGATTTACTGATGACGAACCAAGCCAATGAAATAAGAACAACAAACTACAGATCTGTGCGTGGAATTTAAAAGGTCTTTTAATAGAACACGTGCCTCCGAACTATTAGCGAAGGCCCTAGGCTGTTGCATAGCAGATATCATGCCATCCAATAAATGCGATATAGAATGGGCCAGGCAAAACGCAAAGAAAATTAAAAAAAAAATTCGATACTACGGCAACTGTTACCAAGAATAAAATTAGAATCTATTTGGGTGTGGATTTTTCGTTGGAAGTAGGGAAAAAGTCTTGAGAAGCTGAATTGGCTAACAAAAGCCTGATAGGCGCACATCTCGGGAGGAGACAAATAATTACACTATGAGCTGCTGGACAAGACATAATGAGCAGTGGCCTAGCTATGACGTTCGAATTTGCCCTAGGCCATTTTGATACCAAGCCAAGAAGAGAGTCACATCTTTGGTGGTGCAGCCTGCACGACACCCACCTCCAATTCACGATTCAGGCTTAACAACTTCGCCCTGGATCGATACATAGGAGATCAAACAACCGTCGATCAGATTGACCACATTGACCACAAGTTACTATTGACCATCAACATTGACTCAGGCACATCAGGCCGCTACAATCCTTCCAACCAAGGTTCGGCTTTTTGTTCCTACTCAGAAGTTGGTATTCTTCTCTCCTTCTCTGAACATAGACCACGGCAAAAACAGGGAAATACTGAGAGGAAGTTCGACGCGGGACGGCTGCTATAAAAAAGACCTTATTATCTCCTGCGTCGGTCATTAATAAAATCTAGAGGAGTCTAAAGCTACCAGAAATTGGTATTGATAGTGTCAACAATGCCGCTAGAAACCATCAATGGTGCCGACCGCCTCTGGCGTGCTGGAAGCAGGAATGACAACGTATACCGACAATTCCGTCCACCCGATCTTGACCAATTGAAGATACATAGTTTTATCCAAACTTAAGTCCAATGGAGCTGATTATTAACTGGTTCGGTATTTTCATTAGTTTATCTGCAAAATATGGTCAGAAGGAAGCATGTCCGATGAATGGAACCTCATCATAATTATTTGCCCGATACTCAAGAAAAGAGACCCTCAGAGACATCAGATGCATTAGTCTCCTTAATATTGCCTACAAGATCTATTCCGTCATACTATGTGAATGCCTGAAGACTTTCGTGAAAAAATCATATCAGTAATGACCACATCAGTGTGGCTTAATGTATAAGGAAAGTCCACCATTGAAAAAAACACATCATATATGTACTTCAATACGACACTCGACATGATGTGAGATGAGCTTTTTAAGAGCAATAGGTATCTAGTTTTCGCATCCCTGCTGGCGAACTCATCGGTTTTTGTGTAGGACGAGGTCAAGGTCAAAATTCGGTGGCAAGGACTCCAATAATACCTTTGATGTCAAAAAAAGATCTAGAAAAGCCACACCCAAGAAACTTCTTTAACATGGTTCTTAAAAATATAATTCAAAACGCTCACGCCAACAATTAGGTCTACCCAGACTCCACTTTAAACTAAGACAACGATACCAGCGCTGAAGATTAAAGGAAATATACTTGCATAAATATTGCTAGTCTCTTCAAAAATCCAGCCAGCCTTGTCGGAATTGTTTAGAAATCAAGGTCTGATTTTATTGGGTTTAAATAGCACTAAATCTAAATCTAATCTAATAGAACTAAAAAACTTTAAAAAACCCACCCAAGTAACATCGTTGGAGCTATTAGAATCAAAACTGTTCTTCTACAGCTCCTAGATAGTGAAATCCAAAGCTACAGCTCTGTTGGAGATTATTTCACAGCTCCCTACATTAAATTTTAAAATAATGTTCTATATTCGAAGTTTTAGAACACATTTAGCTCTATTAACTTTACAACGCTTCCATATTTAAATATATGCTCTCTAACATAGTTCATGATATCTTGCAACGAGCAAACTCAAAATATCAGCATACATAGAGGCATTGTAGAGCTGCTAACAACACATGCGCAAAATACTAACGCATAATCTGTTAAAATATCAAAAAATTGCTTTTACAGAGCTACACTGAAAGCGGCTGTAGAGTTGGATTACTAATATTCTCACACAAAATTTGGTGTCAAAATAATTCATCAATAGAGCTACAATAATGCACATATAAAGCTGAATAAATACTAATCCTCTTTCAAGACAATTCTCCCAATCATATTATAGATTTATAGGGTGTTATAAACTAGAACAAAAATTATTTCAACTGGAAAACTTGAAACAGTGGAAAATAAATTAATTAATTTCACTTTATAAGGGAAATCTTAAGATTAAAATTAGACACGGACTTCACAATTTTTTATTAAAATAAATTAACTATGCAGTTTCCTAAAAAAATTAAAAAGTACTTGCTCCTGTAATTTAAGGTGCTTATAAAACTTTATACACTTCAATGGAAAGTAGGTACCTAGTCTTCGAATTAAAAATTATTTCTACAATTTAAAATTACTTTCAATTGTCAAAACACCCTATTTTCTAAAAAGCCCTGAACGACGAACTGACACATTGCTCTCAGAGCGATATTGCAGCTCTATTAAAGAGACATTTTGTCCATAAAAACAAAAATGGCGACACAAATGAAAATTATTTGAAATATTTGTTTCCATTCATTTAAAAACATTTAAAATCTTCACTTTAAATAGAAAACACAATATGTAATGCAATGTAAAAAGCTTTTTATTTCATGCTTCGATAAATTTATTTGCCCAATTTTTATATTGTTCAACTTAATGTTTTTCACATTTCATTGCTTAATATACACAATTTGGAAGGCGCGTTATAATTTTGCGAAGTACCTTCAAAACATTTATGAAAAAACTAAGCGCGCACTTAAAATTCACTGGCATTAACTCGAAAAATATTGATTAGATACATTATTTTCTCTAGGAATAAATAATAACTAGCTTTTTGACATCAAAATAAATGAAGTTTACGCTTCCTACCATTACACACATGAATTATAGTGTGCTACTATTATATTTATTTATCATTTGGATTTCACAAACTAATACAAACAAAAATCTGTCAAAAGTGCTCCTTTTAGGATATCATATGATTATATTAAAGAGCTTCAAAGTCACTAGTCACTGATAACAAGCTGATAACGAGCAAAAATGTGCTCTCAAACTCAATGAATTAGCTGTGAGAAAGCTCTACAATTGCTCTAAGGGTGCATCTAGAGCTCTTTCTTAAATAAACGAGCTTTAAGATTAGCTCTGGAAGCGCCTTTAAAGCATTTAAGCAGCTAAAAATGTTTCTTGGGCACCAAATGGTCCACCAGAATTTCTTAATCGAATTGAGGCTTTGTCGACAAATATAGTAATAATGCCAGTGTCAAAATATCATCTAATTTAAAATTAATCTTCACGAGATGACCCCGCCCACGCTTAGGTATTATCGATTTGGTAACGAAAGGGTAATGTTGATTTTCGTTTTATTTTTTAGAGATAAAGAAAAAAAAAATGACTATCTTATCGGTAAAACAATAATTTGCGGCGGAGGGTAGTTTCCTTCTTTTATCTTAATGGTACAATAGACCTACATTTTCAGGATAAATCAAAGAAAACCTTCGTGGGGTTGAAAATAAATATAAAAACAAAGAAAAAAACGGACTGAATTCATTTGAAAAAATAGTGCAGGCGCTGCACTATTGAGAAGAAGTTTTTTAGGTATAGGAAATTGCATGGCCTCTAGATGGACAAACGTTACCTATACCCAACTTATCTGAGATGATTTATTGATTACTCCATATACGTTTCAAACTCTTCATTAAAAAATATTATGATAAGAGATTGAAGAAACCGACGCTTTTTTGTCTTACTCTACTGCCACGATGAAATTTTTTTCTAAGGACATTAAAGGATTTTCCAGTTATTTAAATATTTAATTCGGTTCTCATGATTTATATTAAGTTACCACAGTTCCTCGCCAATGAGGAAAACCCAAGCAAATTATCAGACTATAAATTGGGACAGTTTACAACATTTTTAATTTATTATTTTTTTTTTTTGCTAAACCAAGTGTATCCGTCATAATGGTTTCCGTCAATGTATAAAGGGTTGTTTAATTTTTTTTTGTATATTGTTTTTATGATTTCATGACAAATGTCAAAGACCAATAGACAGACACAATAAATAAAAATATTTTTTTTTTTGTTTAAATGTCTGTCTTGTTTTTAGGACCCAAACACAACATCAATTACTCAAACTGGACACAGTTTTGTAAACTCATTCTAACCAGCAAATAAATTAATTGCATCCGTGACAACACTAGAAAAAAAAATCCATATTACATTAAACCATGTGTGACAGAAAAAAACAAAAAAAAAATCTATATAATAACCTTGACACGTAAATAGCTTTTTTTTCTCTCTCTCTGAGCGTACATATGTGATTTTTATTTTTATTTCAATTTTAGCCCAACAAACAATATTGTTATTAGATCCATTAAAGTGTGTGTGGAAACATTGTATATGTTTTGTCCTTTGAAAATAAAAATAGTGAAAATGCCATAGATATTTAATCTTAAGAGTTTGTCCAATTATCACATTCATTTTAATTGGATTGTCTGGCTATACGAATATCATCCTAAAATCATGTTTTTTTTTTCAAAAGTACCTAATTGAAAAATTGATTAAACAATTTTGTCATTCAATTAAATTCTTTTTATTAAAAAATAACACTTGGTAAAATAGGTAATTCATTCAGTTAACTAACAGACGAATAAATAAGAACAAATTGTTGCTTTATCTGAAGAATAATTGCTATCTGATGTTTAACTGAATATTACAAAATTGGCACAAACTAATATATTAATACAAACATATCTACCTACCTACTCAAATTTACATTTTAATAAAAAAAGTTTATTTTTTATAGGAAATTGAATGGTAGTCTAGCAAGAATATGATGTAAACTGGTAAAAGTGTTAATCAGGTTTTGAACTAAAACAAACAACAACAAAACCCGAAAGCTCTGTGACAAAACCCACTGACAGTGCTGGGGGGCATTTTGAAGAGAATTTCCTTCAGATAGACGGAAAATTCCCCTTTGCCCCACAAATCTTTTCTTGTTTCTTTTTTTATTTAATATATAGCATAAGAGAAGAAATTTTCATTGAGTACCAATTAAATAAAGGGTTTTTCAACAGGGACGCTACAAAAGTAGAGCAACAGGGACAGCAAACGACGCCATATTTCTTGCCGCTCTTTTGACATTTCTCTTCAGTAAGGTTTGCCATTTCATGATGGAAAGATATACGAGTCAACAACGAGTCGAAATTATTAAAATTTATTACCGAAATTCGGAGTCAGTGGCCTCAATGTTAAGAGCGCTACGTCCAATTTATGGTCGTCGTAATCGTCCTAGCAGATCAACAATTGAGCGTCTAGTGGAAAAATTTGAATTCACAGGCTCAGTACAAAATGTTCCCGTGCCAGTGAGATAAAGAAGTGCCCGTAGTGTCGAGAATATTGCTGCCGCTGAGGCTTCAGTTGCAGAAAGCCCAAATGTGTCTTTCACACGTCGTTCTTAAGTGTTGGGCATCTCTGTGACGTCGTTGTCGCGAATTTTTCGAAAAGATCTTGGCCTATATCCTTACAAGATTAAATTGACGCAAGAACTGAAGCCGCTTGACCACCAGAAGCGTCGTATGTTCGTGAATTGGGCTGAGCAACAACTTGAAGATGATTCGGATTTTCATCGAAAAATCATCTTCAGCGATGAGGCTCATTTCTGGCTGAATGGCTTCGTCAATAAACAAAATATGCGGTATTGGTCAGGCAGCAATCCAAACGTACTCCATGAGTCATCATTGCATCCCGAAAAAAATTACGGTTTGGTGTGGTTTATGGGCCGGCGGCGTCATGGGGCCCTACTTCTTCCGTGATGATCAAGACCGGCGCGTTACTGTCAATGGGGATCGCCAACAAGCCAGCGACTATTGATGAACTTCGTACGAATATCGAACGTGAAATTGAAGCAGTATTGGCCGATTTATGCTTGAAAACCGTAGAATATTGGGTTCAGCGTCTGGACTTCTGCAAGCGTTCCCGTGGTGGCTATGCAAAAGAAATCGAGTTCCATACATAATGGCATCGAACGTAATTTCACAGGAATAAAGAATCCAAAACAGTTTTTGTTTTATTTAAAAAAAAAACTTTTGTAGCGCTCTTATTGAAAAACCCGATATTAAAATTTTTTGAGTAAATTAAATTCCTTGATAAAAAATAAACAGGATTCAATTTTATCCTAGAAGTCTTCTATGATATAGAAGGATTTTAGGATAAAGAAGGGATTTTTTTCATTTCAGTATCATTAAAAAAGACGGAAGAGGTTAAAAAAGAAATAACTTTGAAAAATTTCTAAATATTTTTTTTTTTTATAATTAAGCTTATGCTATTTTATTCTTAAAATTGAATTACAGACTTCTTGATTTATCTTTGAAAGGTAATCCATTTTTTTTAAATGTCGATAAAAACTTTTTAATAAAAATGAGTAAAATTTGATAAAAAAAGAATTCCCACAAATTGAGTCGGTTTTCTCCCTTGAGAGGTCAAAATTCTCCGAGAAAGGGATTTTTGCCATGATCCCCCAGCACTGCCCACATGCTTTCACCTGGTATGATAACACTGTTTTCATGTGTTTAATTTTCAAAAAATCAAAACACAGAGAAGAGCGAGGGAGAGCAGATAGATTAGTCAGTCGTGATAGAATATATGAATTCCATTATATTCCATACATAATGGCATACGTAAAAAAGGGTACTCGGGAATTCTACAGGATTCAGCTTTGCTTTCCTTTTTAATCATTATTTTTTTTCCATTCATTTTTGGATGCTATTTGATCACAACATTTTTATTAAACGTCTACTTTAATTGACGCAAGACTCTAAGGCCATAACAGAGCAGATTGTAATCGGTTTCACTAATCCCATACGGTCTTGGAATAAAAAGAACACATTTTCCAGCTTCGGTGAAATGAAAATACTGGAAATACTTTTAACAATTTTCCATTATGTCATAATTTGGGTCTCAACAAGGTATGGATTTATATACCTAGGTTAAACTGTTTATATATATTTTTGATTTGTTTTTTTTTTTTTTTTAAATAAAAGTAAATTTTCACATTCAAAAGTGTTTCTATTCAGTCGAACTGGAAACTTATAATTAACAAAAAAATTTAACCGGGCAACAATTTCTCAACAACCATTATAAGGGCTCCCATTTAAGTTTCTCTTCTAGAAAACCCTTCAAACCAATCCCAAAACATAATTGTTTAAATGCCTACTTAAGTTGTAAGAGTTAATCACCGAAATCTGACAGCCCATCGACAACATCAGCAATAACAATTAAAACAAAAATCTAACTCAACTTTCTCCAAATGGTCAGTAGGTATAGTCAAGTCATTCTGTTTTTTTGTATCCATTTTCCGGGATGTGGAAGAGTGGATATATGGAAAGAGGCAATTTCCCTGTCTTTCAACAATAGCGTGTCAAAGTCTAATTATACAGAGTAACTTTTATACTTTATACAAATACACAAATGTATGTGTTTTGTTTTTTTGTAAATCAAGGAATCCCTTTTAATTGTTGTGTGAAGGAAATGCCAAATGAAAGTCACATTTGGTTATAATTAAAGAAGTAAAACGATTTTAGCAAAACCATTCAAATTGTAATTATATTCTCTGGACTGGCTGATGGGAGGGAGGAGGAAGGAAGTGACTAGTATTTTTTTTTTTTTTTGTATTGGATTTACTCAAATGTATAGGAAATGGGAGGATGAAGCGAGCGTGCAAGGTTCAGGGAAAGTTATTATATAGGAGAAGAATTTTGATATGGAAAGCGTGCAATATTTCAGTGTCAGGACTTAATATTGAAATTAATGGGAAATTTTAAAAATTAATTTCAGCACCAGGACCAAGGAAGAACCTCTTTTTTTTATGGAAGGCGAGGCCTCAGCGGCGGAAGTAAAATTCAAAGAATTGAATGGCAATGTTTATTTGTAAGCTTCTGTTTTTCGATTAATTAAGTAAATGTACCTTTTTATGTAGATAAGTCAAAATCAGACCGAGTGGAAAGGAAAGAAATTCGTATTAAATTAACGCTTCATATCCCGTTTGATTGGGCAGTGCATAGTATATTTTACGTGACCACGGTCTGTTACTGCGAATAAATCTTTTAAAACAATTTCTTCAGGAAATATGCGCTAACTTTTATTTAAATTTTTCAAGGAAGTGAATATATGATTAACTTTACACATTTAAATGGAATACAGTGACATACAACACGCTTTAGACACAACATTTTCAGTTTCAACGAAAGCTTCTAAATTAAATAATTTTGCAGCGCAAGGTTTTGTCATTGAATTTATTTTGGAATGCTATACAAATCATAAATTATATAGTCTAAGTTAAGACTGCATATTTATGTGAAATTAATAGTGGCAGGTAAGGAATTCCATAGTCGTGTGGTGCGTTCAAAGAATGAATATCTGTACTTGACAGTAGTTCCAACACTTTTTTTTTTATAATTAGCGCGCACTAAGGGAATTTTGACTGCCCTCAAAACAGTGCAAGCGTTAGGAAAATAAGGAAGGATTTAATAGGAGATACCGATGAACATAAGTTTTGAAGTTCTGAATATCAAAATGGAAGGTAAAAATAGAGCCAGACAAAGCATTCTACATTCTTGTAGTGCGGCTATAAAAAGAATCTCTATACTTGACGTTACGTTAGAAGTGGCGCTCAAGGGTAAACTGATAGGCATTCGTAAAAGCGCGAGTATAATGGTTGAATTGTTTCAGGGAAGGAATGCGGTAGGCATTGTTTAGCTCGGTATGCACGGAAAGGGCACGAATAAACAATAAGTTATCAGTATTTACGAAGTCTATTTTAGAGTCATATCGATATGAATTTAGTTTAAGTTTGAGTTTTGCAAAGTCCGTATCAGCTTAAGCTATTTCTATTACTTCTCAATGTTTCTTAAAGAAGCTCCATAACCGCTTAGCTGACCGAGTTCATTTTGAAGATGTGTCTGATAAAGAGGTTAATGCGACAGTTTTCGGCAAACGTATTTGATAACATATCCGACAATATCATTCTTTCCAAACTCGAAAACCTTGTTCATTTTCTTGAATCCAGCCTTGGTAAGTTGACCGTCAGTACTGAATTCTTTTCAAACAATGTGTCCCCATCCATATACAGATATTGCCTGATGTTCCTCACAGAAGCCATCTAAGACTTCTTATTTTTGTTTTGAATATTAATGATATTCTGATATGGAATTGATGATTTCGAAACTAATTTCTTCTTCGGAATATGTGCTCTGGCTCCAATAGATTTGAATAGGTTTTTGCATTTAACTTGGTACCATTCTCCAGCAAATTGTGTACTGAAGTTTACCGAGAGTCTCGTGGTACTACAGTTTTTGTTAAAATTTGAAAAAATACTAACAAGTTTGAGAATAGGTTCCTGTAGGCAGCAGGTCAATCTATCAATGTCGTTAGAAATTTATTTTAAAACGGATGTTTTTTTTTAGAGGTATAGAACTTTAAGTTGGCAACACTATTTTAACTGGCGGCCATTTTGTCAGCTGTCAAGTGATTTATTTTTAGTTTGGTTTGCCATATCAACATGAATAGACTGACGCCTGAACAACACTTCCAAATTGTACCCAAATGGGCCCAAAACAAGATTTGATTCAAATTTTCATAAGCGAATTTTGTTTAGCGATGAAGCTCACTTTTGGTTGAATGGATACGTGAATAAACAAAATTGCTGTATTTGGAGTGATGATAATCCTCAAGTGTATGTTGAGACACCGTTACATCCTCAAAAACTGACTGTTTGGTGTGCTTTATGGTTTGGTGGACTAATTGATCCGTACTTCTTTAAAAACGATGCTGACCACAACGTTACAGTCAATGGTGACCGCTATAGAGCCATGATTAGGATTACTGACTTTTTCGTTAATCAATTGAACAACCATGATGTGCAGGAGCTGTGGTTTCAACAAGACGGCGCCACATGTCACACAGCTCGTGCCACAATTGATTTATTGAAGGAAACGTTTGGTAACGTTACGGACCCGTGAATTTGACCTCCAAGATCGTGCGATTTAACGCCGCTTGACTATTTTCTGTGGGGATATGTGAAGTCGCTAGTCTACGCCGATAAGCCCGAAACGATTGACCACTTGGAGGACAACATTCGCCGCGTTATTGCCGATATACGGCCACAAATATTGGAAAAAATAAAGCGAAAGTTGGAACACCGGTTAGACTACATCCGAGCCAACCGTGGCTGTCATATACCAGAAATCAAATTTAAATTATAATGCCAGAAGATTATCTTCGGAATAAAGTAAATTTCATGTCAATTTAAAAACAAAATCATCTTTGTTTTATTCCATTTCAATGTTCTATACATCTAAAAAAAACACCCTTCATATTTTCGCACACAACTCGGGCTTTTAATAAATTAGTGTGGGGAATAGATTCACAATATATTCTTCGAATTTTAACACGCTCAGTTCGCCGAGACAATAGTTTGCGATGTTCATACTGACAGAGTCAGATTTTTGGGAAGAAACACAAGGTAGATTTTTCGAAAATATTTTTAAATGAAATCTTTTCCGAGCCGAAACTACAAAAAGCCAGAAAAAAAAATATCTACTTATAATTAGAAAATTTTCTAAGGTTGAAAAGAGGAACATCAACCTTGAATGCGAAACAAATAAATGGCATTGATACCTTACTACAGGTCACAATCTCATCATTAAGGGACACGGTTCTAATTCCCTGTTTGAATTAAAAGTTGCCTTTGTTTCAAAAGAAATGATGACATTTAAAATAAATTATTATACTATAATGAAGAAGAACGAAAACAAATTTGGCCACCAAACTTTGGATAATCGACTTGGAAGGACAACCGTAAAATGGGAGCAACGCATACATATCGTTGCCCAAAAAGATTTTGATATTAAAGTTTTTTGATTTGGACGTTCAATCGAGTACCTTGCCATCAGTAACTGAATAATAAACAACACATTTCACAGATGTCACCAAAAAAACATGGCCGCCAGAGGCTCAATTGAAAAACCCTTTATATTAAGCAGCATTGACATGCTAAAATCTTGGGTCTTAGAAGGGTACGACAACATCTAACTGATGAGTCCCCCTGTCGAGCCTGGGCGAAATGCATTTTGACTAAAGGTCGCAGGAAACTTTCAATTAAATTATTATACTCTTAACATCATTTAACTCTGTATTTGACTCTCTTCGAACTTTGTTTCAAATTAAAATGATTTAAATATTTTGAAATTTTCTCAAGACCTGCACCGCAATATATGTAGCTAATAATTTCCATATGCATATGAATTCTCTTTTCATACTAAGTATATTGTTTTTCAAAAGTCCGAACCTGTTTTGACATTTATTCGAATACAATTGAGAAACCAATTCAAGAACAATCTCAAAATATTTATTCATTGTTCGTTCAAGAACAAACTTTTCTTCATACACAGGAACAGGAACACACACATAAAACATATAAAATAAGGAAGGTTTTATGTCCTGAATCACTTTAACAAGCCCAAGCCAAAGAAAATGCCCAAGGATATATATGTTTCTTCGTCCTCTGTACCCTGTCCATGTCCACCCGCATATATGGGGAAAATGTTCATGAAACTTCTTCTATATTATATCTGTGTATGTCTTGCTTGATAGCCTTTTAAACGATAAAATAAATCATTTTTTTGATTTTAAACTTTTCTTTCGTTTGAAACCAATTTTCATTTTGTTGAAAGATGATGCATACTTTTTCTTGTATTTTTTCTTCTTCTTGTATTATTTATAGATTTTGTTTTATTAAAAAAAAAAAGAAGAAAAATATCTAAACAAAAAACATTTGAAGCTTATACAGTTTTGATGTTAAGAATTTTAAATCTTCAGAAAAAATGATAATTTTTGGAAACCAGCTCAAGATGCGACGCACGTGATGCAAATTTTTAAATATTTACTGTGATGGGTGGTTAGGGACTTTTGAAAGATTCATATCAAGAATCTGTTAATGTTTTCGTTTACTTTTGTTGGTAATATTGAAGAAACACTTACTAAAGCAGTAGAACAGCTGTGTTCACGTTGGATAGAAGAGTATGGATGCCTAGAAAAAAGTGAATAATTTGCTTTCATAAAACTGAGGTTTAATTGTCTTTAACTATGGCATATGACATATGTATTTCGAAGTACAGTTAACCACCTCGTATCTAAGGTGGATTTCAAAAAAGTCAACAGCTTTGGAAAAAACGAAATGTATACATATCTTGCCAAACGCTGGCTAAGTCCCAATCTATGGGTGATTTTTTATGAGCTGGCTAAGTCCCAATCTATGGGTGATTTTTTAAGAGGTTTAGAACTTTTTTTAAAAAAAAAACACAAAAAATTCGAAAAAATGAATGAAATATTTATTTGAATCGATAGTTTGAACCTTGCAATTTAATGTTTAAAGATAATTTCATGCAAATGTTGACCGCGGCTGCGTCTCAGGTAGCCCATCCGCTGAGTCCAATTTTGGCATACTCTTTCACACATATCGGCCGGTATCTCACGAATGAATGCATGGATGTTGGCTTCCAGTGCGTCAATCGAAGCGGGCTTGTCCCTATAGACATTAGCCTTGACATACCCCCACAAAAAATAATCTAATGGTGTCAAATCGCACGATCTAGGCGGCCAATTGACCGGCCCGAAACGTGAAATTAACTGTTCACTAAACTCGCCTCGCAATTGCGCCATTGTTTCGCGTGCTGTGTGGCATGTGGCACCGTCTTGTTGAAACCACATATCATGCAAGTCAAGAACTTCATCATCGCTCGGTAGCGTTCACCATTGACAGTAACGCTGCGATTCGCATCATCTTTGAAGAAATATGGCCCAATAATGCCGCCGGCCCATAAACCGCACCAAACAGTGGCTTTTTCGGGATGCATTGGTAGCTGTTGCAATGCTTCTGGCTGATCTTCACTCCAAATGCGGCAATTTTGCTTATTTACGTACCCATTCAACCAAAAATGAGCCTCATCGCTGAACACAATTTTTCGATAAAAAAGCGGATCCTCGGCCAGCTTTCCAAGAGCCCATTCACCAAAAATTCGGCGTTGTGGTAGGTCGGCTGGCTTTAGTTCTTGCACCAGCTGTATCTTAAAAGGCTTTACGCCCAAATCCTTCCGCAAAATTTTCCAAGTAGTGCTGTAACAAAGGCCTAACTGCTGGGAACGGCGCCGAATCGACATTTCGCGGTCTTCTGTCACACTAGCTGATACGGCCGCAATATTTTCTTCACTACGCACAGTACGTAAACGTGTTGGTGGTTTAATGTCCAACAAAGTAAATTTGGTGCGAAATTTGGTCACAATCTTCCGAATAGACTGCTCAGAAGGTCGAGAATGCCGATCATAAAATGGAAGCAGCGCGCGATGAACATTTCGAACCGAGCACGAATTTCGATAGTAAAATTCAATAATTTGCAAGCGTTGTTCATTTGTAAGACGATCCATGGTTAAATTGCAAACCAAACTGAAGCTGTTTGACAGTGACACAAGGTACTAAACACACGTCAGCTGTCAAAACCAGTGTTGCCAAAACCAAAACAGCTAAAAAAAGCATTTACTCTCCATTAAGTTGAATTTCGCCATTAAAAATCGAAAATTTATCGCTTTTATAAAACTTCATTTATTCAACCGCATTTAGAAATTTTACTTTATTTAAAACCTGTTTTATGTAAAACAACAAAATACTCCTGCTTATGAGTAATTTTTTTTTGTAATAATTGAGGTTTTAGGATGAGTTTTTTTATTTATTCACTCTCAATCTTTGACACTAAGGTGCTTAGTCTATTACGTTCAATTTTAGTTAAAAAAAAAAAACGTGAACATTGACCAAGTGTCTTCAGTGCCATTGGACTACGCATTGTCACGTGATCAGGTTGAAGGTTCAACCCAATGTAGGTTTTATTGTTTGACAATTGCATTTGAATCAACTAGCATGTTTTGGCTCTGAAGACACTTGGTCTATGTTCAAGTCCCAGCTGAGCAAAAAGTATTTCAAATTAAAATTGAACGTAACAGACTAGTAGGTAGTGTTTAATGCCTCTCTCTATTTTATCGCTGTTTCAACAAACAATGTTCTAGTGAAATAGCCAGCTGCATTCCAACCCTAAGGCAGTTCAACCGTAATACTCACGCTTTTACTAATGCTCATCAGTTTACCCTTGAGCGCCACTTCGAACGTAACGTCAAGTATAGAGATTCTTTCTTAAGCCGCACTACAAGAATGTGGAATGATTTGCCAGGCTCTATTTTTACCTTCCATTTTGATATTCAGAACTTCAAAACCAATGTGCATCGGTATACTTCCTTGATTACATATTAATATATTTAATAAAAACCCATAACATTTGAATGATAAATCACAATTCAAAATACAACACCATCCTAACTTCTATCTCTTCTCTCGGACTAAAAAGTTAGTGAATTATTCAAATTTCTTTAATCTTATGCTTGAATTCATTTTTTTGGAATCTCAATTTGAAATATTCATGTGAAGTCCTTCGTGTCCTTCTCATTATTCAGGATAACTTATCCTATGTTTCAAAGGATTTTCTCCAACTAAGTCTTTCTGGCTCGTAAAAGTACCTAACTACATAGAAACTTAACAAAAAAAAAAAAAAAAAAAACAGAATTCCAAAATTCTTACGCAACGCTATTAAAAAATAAAAGGAAAGGCACAGGGCACAGGGCACAGGGCACACTATATCCTGTGTTCTATATCCCTTTCTACTCAAAAAGTCATGTAATCTTTATCAATTGCGTTCTTTCTACTTTATCCAACCTCTATAGGTACCTATACCTATACATCGAGCGTCTTAGGTACGGAGGGACGGATGGACGCCGGACGGTCCGTTACACTTAATCTTGACAAATCATTCTCTTTTTTGCGAAGAAAATAAAAAGTAAACTCTATAAATGCATTAGATACTTCTTATACTACTGAACTTACCTATCGTACTCGCGATTGTCTTCGTCGCATCTGGCATCCTGAAGCTCCCTCCAGCTTTTGCCATGACGGCACGTTGTTACCAAAACTAGGTCTCGTCCGTTATGCAAATGAAATAGTGAATTCCGTGTCTCTGAACCTATCCCGTGGACATATCTAAAAAAAAATAAAAAAAACGACAGAAATGAAGTTAAAAAAAAAAGAAAATGAGAATTGCAATGAAATTAGCGATAGTTTTTTACTTTTTTTTGTTTTTGCTAAAGTAAAAGTATCTATTCGAGAAAGGAATAACAACGACTATCTACAAGTTTTATTAATCCTTGAATGATCCCAGGAGAGTTTTGAGATGAAAAAAAAAAAAAAATAAAAAACCCGTTAGCTGAGCAAATAAAAAGAATAACAAGAAACTTTTCCTTCCAACAAAGAGAGCAAAATAAATATAGAACTTTTGTAAAATACTCCTGTGCCAACACAACTTGGAGGGTTCGATGGGTGGCTGTTTTATAGGAAAGTCCTCATGATGGTGAAGCTTTGTGGTAGATTCTCAACTATCAACACAGGCATTCTCTATGCTATGATGAAGCCTGGCAATAACCGGACCTGTATATCACAGTTTGAATGGGCCACTAAGCGGAATAAAACTTTTCCTTGAGCTATACCACAGCCATCGATATGGAAGCCAATACCACCTACTGCTATCTATCCATACTCTCCTTAAGGATATGGCCTCATTCGTCCAATTGTATCTGTTACTTTTTTTTGTTGTTGTAGGTTGTATAAGGTTTGGTATGCCTTTTTCGGTGTGCAGCCCATTGTGTATATTATTTGTTTCTATATGGCCCATGCTGGAGCTCCTGGTGGTGCTTGATCGCCTTCGCAATTGCCATAATAACTAAAACTTAATCAGACAATGGGCCCGATAGGAGTCATCCTTTCTGTTTTTTTTTTTATTATTATTTTCCTTGAAAAGCAGAGATTCAAGGAGAGTATAAAGTATCTATCTAGCGATAGGAAACATTCAATTGAATCAGGTCGGTACTTAGATTGATTTTTGCAGATTGCATGCAGTTGCCTGGTCGAGTTTTATAGGGTGTTCTTGTGGTTCTTGACAAGGATTGATCTCTGGTAATGTGGATTTATAAGGATTAGTTCTGTTTTTTTTTTTTAACAGTGATGTGCATAAAAGGAATCCTTTACGAAGACAACTTTGCTTAAATATTTTTAAAGACAACCGCGGTAATTGATGTGTGTGGTCCTAAAGCAATTCTGGAACCATTTACATATGCAACAGATCATGGATTAAGTACGATCAAGTCAAATGTATGATAAGATCCCAAGGCGCAGTCCCGTGGGGAATTCCTAATCGATATTGGGGTACACCAGGGAAGCGTCTTGAGTCCTTTACTATTTATTACAGTCCTTTACCTCAAGGTAAATTGACCGACCTGAAAGTAAATGAGTAATAAGTGCGGAGATCTTACGTCCTTTCAACGAGCACTAGACATATTAGGGCGATTAAAATATTTAAGGTGTTCGTTTTCTGATCCACAAGGTCCTATTACCGAAATTAATTTAAATGGAATAGTTTTTTCCAAAGTACGAATAGTTTAAATATTTTGTATCTCTAATAATGAATTCTCTTGGTTGGAATTCTAACAGGTTATAACTCAATCGGAACCCACATGAGTAGAATGAGCATCAGCACATCAAAGAGATAATAGAGATGTCTAGATGAAGAGCCTCCTAACACTTTCATTGAAAATTCTCCACCCTAGAAAGAACCAGACAGGTAGCCCTAGACGATTATTTTGTCGATATACCCTATACCCACCCACTTCACTATAACTTCTTTCTCTACCATACCATGATCATGGGGAGCACATGGACACTGCGGAAATTCGTGGACAAAAGGGCGGCGCTCTTATTTATATCTATTAATGAATCACTTAAAGAGGTTCAGCAACTGTTCGAAGTTGATAGTCGTATCCGTTTTTTACCCACCGTAACCAACACAAATTATTTAAAATTCAATTCAGGAAGTTTCTTTCAGTAAAAATAGACATTCACTTCGAAAAGAAATTTTTTGTGAATTGTTTGAAAATTATGAGGTTTTTAGAAAAAAAAAATTCAAGGCGAATATTTTTGCCCATGAAATTCTACACAAAAAAGATACAAATATTTTTTTTCGTAAAAGCAACAGTTTTTGAGAAAAAAGTACGCAAAAAAGCTCAGTATCAAAAACTGATATTGCAACTTGTATTTTTTTCTCAAAATCTTTTTTGGTACTAAAAAAACAAAGTGTTATGTACGACTATAATCATTTTTGTGTATTATTTCATAGAATTCAATTTTGTTCTTACATTTCTTACTGTTAGGTTTCCAGCAATTTTTCAAAAAAAAAAAAACTGACATTTCCCATTTTCACCCCACAAAATTAAACCAGGTCCGTCAAGCTGGGTCCGCCTCAACAGAAATTCAAAATTCTAGTGATGCAGGAATTTAGTTCCATTTTAGTGCTAATTTAGTACCGCAATCCCGATCTACGATCTGGAACTAAAATCCCCTCTAGCTCAAACCTATGGCGGACCCAGCTTGACATCAAGCTAGGACCGCCACACCTGCAAACACAAAAATTCAAAAAACTAATGATTAGAGAATTTAGTTCCGATTTTAGTGCTCCTAATTGGCAGAACTCCCAATTAAATACTCCACGATTTGACCTTGAAATTAAGTGTTGAAAATACTATACCGTGGAGACTTTCCATACTTGACCTAAAAAAATTTTAAAAAAACTAATTACCGAAAAATTCCCATTCGAATACACGACCCTTTCATAATTAAGGAAATTTATTCAATTGAATACACCATCTGATACCATAGCCGTGTTTTATTGGTAATTTTATAGCCAGCGCAGTAAAATTTCCCTTGGCAAACAAAAACAAAAACAATGAGTGTCGATAAATTAGCCAGTAAAAGAGTGGATATAAAAGTGGATATACATAGTTAGAACTTTGAAGATGAAGATGGCGCTCTTGAAAAGTATTCATGACTTGAACCTTAATGTTGTTTTTCACTCACAAAATGGATCTGATCTATGATATTTGTAGTTTGGTGTGGACAAAATGGATGTGATCTATGATATTTGTAGCGAACACAGCCAAAAGTTGCTAAAGCGTTTTATTAACACAGCCAAAGCGTTTTATTGGTACTTGATTATTGCGCTAGCTATAAATTACCAATAAAACACAGCTCATATAATTTTAGAAAATGAATTTCCTTAATTATGAAAGGTTTGTGTAATCGGTTTTTTCATAGTAATTAATTTATTTTTATTTTTTAAGGTCAAGTATGGAAAGTCTCCACGATATTGTAAAGGGTTTTCCAATAAGAGGTGTTATTTTGATATTCAAAGAAAAATGGCATTTTTTGAGATAAATGATCGGATGTTTATTTCATTATAAAGAGGAAGGTATGCCGTTAATAATGGAATAATTAACAACATCAGGCAAATGGCCGCCACGACCACGCTTACAGGACCATATCCTTTTCATGATATTTTCCATAACCAAATCGCAAAGTGGCTGCCCTATGTCCTCGATAGCCTCACGAATTCCATCTTTGAGTTCTTGAATCGACGCTGGGCTGTTGGCGTAGACCTTATCTTTCACGTGGCCCCAAAGGAAGAAGTCGCAAGGTGTTAAATCACAAGATCTCGGTGGCCAATTGTGATCACCTCTTCGAGAGATAACACGGTCCGGAAACTTTTCCCGTAAAAGATCGATGGTTTCACTGCTTGTGTGGCACGTAGCGCCGTCTTGTTGAAAGTAAACGTTGTCCAGATCAATACCATCCAATTCCGGCCATAAAAATTCATTAATCATCTCTCGATAGCGCAATCCATTGACCGTAACTGTTGCTCCAGCCTCATTTTCGAAAAAGTAAGGTCCAATGACCCCGCCGGACCATAAACCGCCCCAAACAGTCACGCGTTGAGGATGGAGAGGCTTTTCAACAATAACTCTTGGGTTTTCCGAGCCCCAGATGCCACAGTTTTGCTTGTTGACGTAGCCTCCGAGGTGGAAATGGGCCTCATCAGTCAAGATGATTTTTCGATGAAATTCCGGATCATTTTCATGCATTTCAAGGACCCAATCAGCAAAGACACGACGTTGTTGATGATCAGCCGGCTTGAGTTCTTTTTAAGCCTTAAGACCCAAGTCTTTATGCAAAATACGGTGTAATGACGTTTGTGGAATGCCTTATTCCAAAGAACGACGAGGAATGGACAAACCTGGGTTTTCTTCAACACTTTGGGCTACAACAGCAATATTCTCAGTTGTTCTTGAGCGACGTGCACGGGTTTTATTCTTCACATCACTAACTTGTCCCAACAGCTCGAATTTGTCTACCAATTTCTGTATTGCGGTCCGACAAGGTGCTTCACGACGACCCAAAAATGTTTTAGTTTTACGAACCGTCTCTGCCAAATTTTCACCATTTTTATAGTGAATTTTAATAATTTCAATGCGTTGTTGAAGCGTGTTCCATTTTTATTAATGGCGTAGTTTCTACTTGTCAAATGTCAAAAAATGACAGCTTCAAAAGTGACAGCTACCGAAATAGCGGGCTATTCAAAATAACACCTCTTATTGAAAAACCCTTTAATTTTTAACACTTAATTTCAAGGTAAAATCGTGGAGTATTTAACTTGGAGTTCCGGAAGTTAGGAGCACTAAAATCGGAACTAAATTCCTTCATCATTAGGTTTTTGAAATTCTGTTGTGGCGGTCCTAGCTTGACGTCAAGCTGGGTCCGCCACAATGAGAGGGGTTAGTGTAGGAGTCATAAAAAACTAAACCAGTGGGAGTAGAAAAGCCAAACTGGTTATTTTTTCTAATTAACTCATTTATCATCTAATCCATATTTTTATTTTTTTTTTTTAAAGTCGGGTATAGAAAGTCTCCACGAGTTTTTATGTTTGGCATTTAATTTCAAGGTCAAATCGTGGAGAATTTAATTTGGAGTTTCGTAAAGAAGGAGCACTAAAATCGGAACTTAATTCCCTCATCATTAGTTTTTTTGTAATTTTGTGTTTGGAGTTGTGTCCTAGCTTGACGTCCACAACAGGTGTGAGATAGAGGGGATTTTAGTTCCAGATCGGGATTGCGGTACTAAATTAGCACCTCGATGGAACTAAATTTCTGCATCATTAGAATTTTGTATTTCTGTTGTGGCGGACCCAGCTTGACGGACCTAAACCAGTGGTTGAAATTTATGGTCCTTTTTAGGAAATGCTTAAGACATAATGATATGGAAATATAGGTCTCAACAAAAACTCAGTTCTTTTCGGAATTTGGTTTACCTGGGCTAAAAGGAAGAAAAATTTCCTCAATAACAACTGCATCTGGGCGTCCTGTAGGATTTTCATTTGTTTTATTCAAGATTGGGATGTATTTTAAGAATTTTCAATATTTTAAATGAAATATTAGAAAAACTTGTAATATCATTGTGTAATAGATTACGTCACCTGGTTCAAAAAGTACCGCCCACAAATTATGAAGACTCCATAGGTACCTAAGTCAATTTAGTAAAAAATGGTCTTCAAGCTACCATTAATAACACAATTGATGACGAATTTTGATTCATAAACTCGCACAGCATTGTATACTATTTGACCTCTGAGGGATTGCTCCTTTTCATTATAAGATTTTTATCAAAAGTTAAAACAGTAAACACACAAAAAAAACAACAACAAATTAACAATAAACATAGAAAAAAAGAAAACAAAAAAATAAGGCCAACGTTACTGTTTTAAAGGGTTCAATTCAGATGAGAGGTTCGCATTGGACTTTTTGTTTTAAGGACGAAAAGAATCATTACGGCTACGGGTAGAAATAATTTGAAAACCCAGGGAAAATAAATTGGAACTGGAAAGGCTTGGCCTTGCAATAACTATAGACAAAAAAATTACCTCAATATCATGAAGAGGTTGTACACGAGAACAAAAATAGAGAAAGAAAAAGGGGAAGACGGAATTGAAACAAGGAACGGAACTATAATCACAAGGCCGAACACAAGCACGACGACGACGATGCGACGACGGAGACGGACAGAATCTCTTGACCGATATTGGATTATATTTTTCTAGAGCATCCTTCGAATAGCCAAAGAAGTTCCTTCGACCATTTCAACTGCTGGAATATTCTTTAAGTCTTTTTTTTTTCTGCAACTCTCCACTCCCTTGTTGATGTCGTCGTTGTTATGACCCGCGGCAATGTCTTTCTAAAGTGGCAAGATACTTGGGATTTTTAACTACATTTAGGCAAATTGATTTCAATTTAATCAGTATTTTTTTTTTTGTTTTAGTGAATTTAATGCGATTAGCTATGGAATTTATTTTAGAAAGGAAAATTCCATTCTTTTCTTCTTTATTGACGCAGATATTTTCGCGTGCCATTTTTAAGATTTTATCGAAGAAATTATTTTTTTTTTTTTTTTTTTTTTTTTTTAGTTTAAGGACATTTTTGATAAGGACACTGTTATAATTTCTTCCTCTTTTTTGTTCGCTTTAATTTGCTTTTTTGTTATTATGTCTCTTAAGGGGATAAAAGCTTTAATGTCATGAAGATAAAAGATGATTTTCAAAGTTATTGATTGGCTTTTTTCTTGCTTCTGCGGGAATGACAATTTTTATGAATGTCCTTCTTTTGCTCCTGTCATTTGCTTGGCTTGTCTACAATCTGTAAAAAAAATAATAAAAAAAGGAGAATATGCGGGAAGCCATCAAAGTGTTATGACTTCAAATAAAAATAAAATTTCTAAGGATAATCTAAAGTTAAAAAAAAAAGAAGAAAAACCCCAAGAAAAGATGAAAAGCAATCGGTGGTGGTTTAGAATCTCTGCAGACAAAAGTTATTTATTCATCATAAATTGTGTTTGTGTGCGCGAAGGCAACCGCCTCATCCTTCACAAAATTATTCAATCGTGTGTCCTGCGATGATTTTAATATATTTAGAATAACTTTGATTTAATTAATTCATTTGAGTTAAAAATGATTTGAAGGTATGAATCTGTATATAGATTGATGGTATTTTTTTTTCTAATTAACACAGTATAATTGAGTTTTTGTTGGGTTCTGCTGGACTTGACCTTTTTTTATTCTTTTAATAAATTGGTTGCTTTTGGTTAGTCTTTGTCTTTATTGACAGAGAACTAATTTGGGGGCCTGGCTTTTTTTAGGGGTTTTAATTGATGTGGCATTGATTGAAAAGCTTTAAAGATGCGTGAAATTGGGAAAAATGTTATTTTACTTTTGAACACAATTGTTATGTAAGGATTCGAAATTTTTGAAGATCTCAATTTGCCGGAAAGATGAATGATTTAAGGTAAATTCAGTACACATGTCGCAGCATTTTTGTTCTTAATTTGGTTGATAATAATGAGAAACGCCAACATGGAAGGTATTGCAAGATGTTGTTTATGGAAGCCAAAAAAGCCGAAATAGTAGTGGGCAGGGCATATCATGTGAAAGAATGCACATTGGACACTTTAAGTGCTACCAGGCGAATCAGGCGCCAACCAAAAAGATGGACAGATGAGCTTCATGCTTGCGGCAAATTATGGTTTCGCCGAAAAAACACACAGCAGGAACGAATGGAGAACAATGGGGGAGGTTCTGCCCGTGCATAGTATATTCTTTTTTTAATAATTTGTTTAAAAAATCTGATTTGATGTAGATATAGATATTAATAAATTTAAAATGTTATTTAGTTTTAAGACAGATTAGATACCTACAGCTAATCTTAATATTTAAAATAAAATCGATTCAGTTACACCATTTATAACTCAAGAACGGCTGAACCGATTTTAATGACCTCTGATATCTTGGATTCGTCTCTGCCCCGAATAGCAGAATAACTATTTAAATATCGGAAAAATTGTAGGGTGAAATGGGGTAAAATAAAACAAAACATATCCGACTGAACAAAAAACTCTACCTGCGTTCAAAAGGATATTCTAAGGAAATCGCTTCAAGGATATTTTTTTAATTTTGCTATTTGTAGGGTGAAATGGGGTTAAAATATAAAAATGTCTGATCTAAGATTCATGACGTGTAGGGTGTTAAAACTCAGTAAGTAGCATTCAATTACAAAAAGCAGCTTTAATATTTAATTATATTTTCTTTTGCTATTTTAATGCGAAGCTTAGGTTTGTCCAACCGTGCGAAGCCGGGCGGGTCAGCTTGTAAATAATTATAAAAATTATATGAAAATTAAACTTCTCAGTTACAAATTTGGACTTTTATATTTACTCATGGCCAATACTCTCGTTGCATATAACATTATTCTATAGGAAATTATTTTCCCTGCTCTATTTCCGTAACATAGACATTAGGGTGGAGCGAATTTTTTATTTTTGTAAATCCAAAAACATACCTCCCGCAAAAGATATAGGTATAATGTACATTTATATATGGTTCAAGAATGCATTTTAAGAGTTTTTTTTTTTTTATTTTCACCGGTAAATGTCATTTTCGTCATTTCGTTTTTCAGACACCGAATTTGTCGTCTCAAGGCCATCCGAGAAAAAGTGGTTAGAAAAGGTCGCTCAATATAACTTAAACCAAAAATCTCGCTTTACGTTGGGAAGTTGGCAGACAGATTCAGGATATGTGATAGCGCAACTGCAACAATCGTTACAGCAGCTTTAACAGATTATGGTGTTATTAATTAGATGGATCAGTCCAATATTCCTGATAGAAACAAAACTTTGAGAGAGAGATCGAAATCAAGGACGCAATTGTGTTAAATATCTAACTGGGATCCACTGGGGATCAGGACTTAACGGTCGAAAGGACTTAACAAAAACGGCCACTAGTAATGCTATTGAAGAGCATGGAAAAGCAGAAATGGTTACAAGAGCAATTATCCAGTTTTTTTTTCAACAATCTGGTATCTCAGTGGATATTAATTAACTTATTTGGAGCGACGGAACTACTGTTAATATCAGACTAAGAGGTGGAATTGTTCGACATATTAAAACAACAATTCAGCGACCTTTGCAATGCAAATGATTAACACCTATTCGAGGAGCTTTACGCAAAAATATCAGGTGCAAACGAATAGTCTGGTGATATTGGAAAAGATCTTAAGAACTATAAAAATGTATATCTACGTTGCTCAATATCAGGCAGTTCAAATAAATTTACATGACCTTCTATAGCCTTGTCTTAGCTCTGATCAAAAATATATATTTATGAAATATGCCAAAAATAAGCAATGGTATCTGAGATGGATTAATTTTGAGAAGAATTCCGGAACTCACAGTTGTGTCCGAGCTTTCAATAGCGAATGACGTGTTACAGCCTATATAATATCAAGTTTTTCCATTTTCATTCTCCAAGATAGATAAACGTGCGCGATCCCCTTTTGCCGAGGACAACCTCGCGTCCTCGGGAAAGAAGCACAAAACTTCAATGTTTCAAATGACAAACAATAGTATAAACAATTTCAAATCCCCTGGATATTGGAGCCCATTGCAGTGTGTGGCAGATGCTGGCAATGAAAGTGAAGACATGGATGATGAGCAACCTACATCAAAACAATCCACTTCGAAAACAAAAGTGCCCCCAATAAAATTATTGCAAAAGTCATGTGATTACGTGCATAAAATGATGAAAACTGTGAATGTCACTGATTATTGTATCAAAATTATTTCCATCGGGATAAAAATTATGTGTGAATCTATGGATTCTTACAACAAAGTGCTAGATAAACTTAAAACAGAAAACTGTCAGTACTTCTCACATGACCTAAAAAGTGATAAAGCTTTCAAGGTTATACTGTATGGCCTGAGCTTAGTTGATACTAGTGCATTAAAATCAGAATTGATAAGAATTGGTCTTAAATGTATTAACATTAAAAGTGTAACAAAAAACTATGAACATTATTCCGAAACTTTTTATGTTTGCTTCCTTGAAAGTGGTTCAATTAAAATGATCGACTTAAAAAAGAATTTCCGATCGGTGTTCCATACACAAATAAATTGGAACTATCAACGAAGCCATAAAAATAAAATAACACAGTGTAGAAACTGTCAAATGTTCGGCCACGGTGAAAAGAATTGCCATGTTAAAACATATTGTTCACTATGTGCTGGCTCACACAAGACTGAAGAATGTGTCAACAAAGACAAATTGAAGTGCGCTAACTGCAATGAGAGCCACAAATCAACAGATTCCGTCTGTCGAAGCAGAAATAAGTACCTGGAAATAAGAGCTAAAGTTGCGAGCAAAACAAAGCGTTCTCTCCAACCAAAGCCTACAAACCCAAATGTAATATCACATCTCTCAATGACCGATTTCCCCTCCTTACCTACCCGACCAACAAATAAACGTGTAGAGAATAATTTCAATACTCGGGCATCAAATGCATGGGTACATACTCAACAATCACCATCATCATCGTCACCAGCAGCAGCAGCAGCAGCAGCATCGAACACTCACCGACACATCAATGCCCCAACAAGTAACGCAAATATCACCAACTGCGGTGAGTTGTTCTCCATGGAAGAACTGAATTCTCTCGTAATGGAAATGATTACGAAACTAAGTATATGTAAATCCAAAAATGAACAATTTTATGCTATCGCTCAGTTAGCTACTAAGTTTTTGTATAACAATGTCATATAAATATAAGTCATTAAAAATAGTTACATGGAATGCCAGAGGTATCCGAAATAAATATATAGAACTTTTGAACTTTTTAAATGCAAAAAAGATTGATATTGCATTAATTACAGAGACATGGCTAGACTTAGAAGTTAAAATTTCAACTCCTGGTTTCTATTGCTATCGCGTTGATAGAATAGATGAAAGGGGTGGGGGCGTTGCAATATTGGTAAGCAAATCAATTCAACATTCTGCTTTATTACCTGTTCGCACCTTTTGCATAGAAAACGTTGGAATTGAAGTTAGATTAGATAACAATAGAACTATTGACATAATTTGTGCTTATTTTCGGGGTGGCTCTTCAGCTCCATTAAAAAAACAATACTTTAAAGCTGATCTAAGAAAGCTTTTAATAAAAAACAAAAATTATATTGTAGGAGGCGATTTAAACTGCAAACACAGGGACTGGAGTTGTAGCAGAGCTAATTCTTGGGGCAACATACTGTCGGATCTAACAAATATTTTTCCCTTTTCCATATTGTTTCCATCAGCTCCTACTTATATTCCAGCTGGTTCAAGAGGAAGTCCTTCAATTTTAGACCTGTTTGTTACTAATACTGTTAATACTGTATCTCAGCCCATAGTTTTTGATGAACTTCCCTCTGATCATAACCCTGTGTTATTGCAATTTCTTCATCCTTCTCAAATGAAGGAAGAATATTATTTTGATTTAAAGCATACCAATTGGTCAATTTTTAAATCGAATTTAAAATCGCAACTTAGAAATGTGCCTATGGAAATAGAAAACATAACTACAAAAGAAGGTGTTGACTTACTTGTTTCAAGTTTTTCTGACAAAGTCCTGAGCTCGGTAGATTCTTCTGTACCGAAGCTTCCCAAAAAATATCACATTAACATAATTCCAGACTATATTCTTGCTTATATTCGCGTTAGAAATAGCATCAAAAGACAATGGCAACGATATCGCTTACCGGTACATCGCCAAAAGTTAAAATATTACAATATACTTATTTCCACGGAAATTCAGAAAATCCGAAATACTCGATGGAATCAAACACTAAGCCAGCTAGGAAAAAATGATAAACCTTTTTGGAATATTGCTAAAATTACAAAAAATAAAACCAAATTGATCCCCACACTAAAAAGTTCTAACGATGTGCTTTACACTGATAGTGAAAAAGCTAATGCTTTTGCTACAGAGTTTAGGAAGAACCATGAAGTATCCCAACAGCTAAGTGATCCTGACACAATTAATTTGGTAGACGCTGCCTCTCATAGAATTTTATTTTCTTTAACCGAAACATCACTAGATGAATACGTTTCTGTTGATGATATAACCGCTATAATTAAGGATTTGCGAGTGAGGAAAACTGATGGGCTTGATAAGATAAAGAATCTTTATCTCAAACATTTGCCCAAATCAGGAAAAAAGTACTTGACATTTCTTATCAACGTCTGTTTGAAGAACCAATACTTCCCAAAGATCTGGAAAATGGCAAAGGTCATACCAATATTAAAAGCCGGCAAAGATAGGGAAAATCCTGGTAGCTATAGGCCGATAAGTCTTCTTAGTAGTTTAAGTAAGATATACGAAAAAGTATTAAAGAAAAAGCTTAGCTATGTAATTGAGGAAAAACATATTTTTCCTGACCAGCAGTTTGGATTTAGGAGTCACCATAGTACTTCACATCAAGTTCTTAGAATATCTAATATAATTAGAACTAATCGGACTGAAGGTAGATCTACAGGTATGGTCTTATTAGATATCGAAAAGGCTTTTGACACTGTTTGGCATAATGCTCTTATTTATAAAATGGAACAATTCGGGATTCCCATTTTTCTCATAAAAATACTTCAAAGTTTTTTATCTGAAAGATGTTTTAAGGTGTTCATTAATAAAAGCAAATCCGTTTTAGTAAACGTTGAGTATGGTGTCCCTCAAGGTTCAGTCCTTGGTCCTGTTTTATACAATGTCTACACGTCTGATTTTCCACAGCTCCCATGTTGTGAAACAGGAATATATGCAGATGACACCTGCGTACTTTCATCGCATGAGTTTGGTCTCAACATTGAGACCAATCTTCAAAATGCTCTTGAAATATTAATGAGATATTTTCACAGATGGAAAATAAAACTAAATGCTGGGAAAATAAAATCAATCTTTTTCACAAGAAAAAGAAAGCAATTTTTTCTACCCAGTAACGAGCTGGAAGTCAATGGAACTCTTATAAAATGGGAGTCCAATGTGCAATATTTGGGAATAAACCTTGATAAGCGGCTTATTTTTAAAGAGCACATTAATAAAACAATTAAAAAAGTCAACATCGCAATTAAAATGCTCTATCCGCTTATAAATAGAAAATCTCTTTTGAGTATTGAAAACAAAATTATTATACACAAGGTTGTATTCCAATCAATTCTGTTATATGCATGTCAGGTATGGGGGAACTGTGCAACTTGTCATATTAAAAAACTCCAAGTTAGCCAAAACAAGATATTAAAAATGATGCTTAATTTGCCTTGGCATCATTCAACTAATGACCTTCATAAGCAAACAGGTGTTGAATTGATTTGCAGAAGAATTCAAAAATTAAGTGATAATTTTTTAATAAACTGTGATATTTCTGATAACCCTTTGGTAGTGCAATTACATTTATAAAAATAATTTATTTAAACATTTTGCTTTCTGTTGTTCTGTTATTTATTGATATATTTATCCACACACGTGGTATATGTTACTTATTTATTAAAAATTTAATTTATTTGCTTATACATATATCTATCTATCTATATATTTATTTATTTATTTATTTACTTATTTAATTTTTTATTGTTATTTTTTATTTATTTATTTATTTATATTCTTTTTGTCTATTATTTATTTGTTTATTTAATCAATTATTTATTTATTTATTTATTTATTTATTTATTTATTTATTTATTTATGCGTCAGTCTATTTATTCTCTCTATACTGACTATATCTATGTTTTCATTTGTTTATTTATTAACCTATTTATTTATTTATATTATGTACTTATTAATTAATTTATTTGTATTTCATCATTTATTTATTATATTATTTTTAATTTATTCCTTCAGTTTTGTAATAAAATACATGCTTATTAACTTTTCATTTTAACTCTTTGTCGTATTACCTTACTTTTTTATTTATTTTAATTCAATCTATTTCATAATTGAATTAATTGTTATGCCTTAACAATTTATTGTAGTTATATTTATTATTATTTTCTTTTTTTTTTCTCTCCATAAATTGAAGGTTTTTGTCATACTTTCCTTCAGAATGTACTTATATTCTTTGTAAATTTAAAATCATAATTTTGTATAAATAACTTATTCAGTAGAAAGATGTGTTTTAAATATCAAATCTCTGTGTAAACTGAGCGGTAACAACCAAATACTATTTGAAGAACGAAATAAAATATCTATCTATAAATAAGTGGTTAGATATCACATGAATTCCGGAACAATGGTTCATTCATTAAACTTAAAAGAAAATACAAATATTATATTTTCTTATTGAAGATAAACTACATAGTTGAATAATCTACTAAATATGGCTTATTTAAAGGGTATAAAGCCATTTAAACACTTGTGTGTCCCTTTTTGTTTCGAAATAATATGTACAGGGTGTTTTTTTAGACGTGTGGTTTTCAATCTGGCAATACTTTTTGCGGAGTTAATTTTTTTGACAGCTGTCACTTGATTTATCCTCAGTTTGGTTTGCCATTTAATAATGAATAGACTTACTTCTGAGCAACGTTTGCAAATCTTACCCAATCGGGCCCAAAACGAGATGGCCACCGATCCCGATTTTCACAAGAAAATTTTGTTCAGCGATGAAGCCCACTTTTGGTTAAATGTCGTATGTGGAGTGATCAAAATCCACAAGCCATTGTTGAGACGCCGTCACATCCGCAAAAAGTCGCTGTTTGGTGTGCTCTTAGGGCAGAGGGAATCATTGGTCCATATTTCTTCAAAATGAAGCCGGCCATTATGTTACAGTCAATTTAGAACGCTATAGAGCCATGGTTAATGACTTTTTCGTGTCTGAATTGGAGGATGTTGAAGTGGACGACCTTTAATTCCAACAACATGGCGCTACATGCCATACAGCCAAAGAAACAATCAATTTATTGAAGGAAACTTTTGGTGAGCGCATTATCTCGCGTCGTGGGCCTGTGGCGAGGTCTCCAAGATTATGCGATTTAACACCACTGGTTTTTTTTTTTGTGGGGTTATGTGAAGTCGCTTGTCTACGCAGATAAGCCCGAGACGATTGACACCTTGGAAGAGAATATTCGGCGCGTTATTGCAGACATACTTCCCCAATTATTGCAAAAAGTGGTCGAAAATTGGGCTTCTCGGCTGGAATTTATTCGAGCCAGCCGCGGCAGCCACTTGCCCGAAATTATTTTTAAAACAGAATGGCAAACCCTTATCTTTATAATTAAGCCAAATTCTTAGTCATAGCATTAAATTATATGCGTTTTATTTCTTCTTGAAAACCACACGTCTAAAAAAAATACCCTTTATTACAATGCGTAGGAAAAACTTTATATTTTCCAGATTCTTCCTCGATTGTTTTTAGTTTTAAATAGCTATGCGCGCCCCCCAGCGGTCATTTTAAAAATAAAAACAAAAATCTTTAAATTATTAAAAAGACCAAATGAAACTTTTGCAGGGGTATGTTTTTTATATTGCCATTTATTTGTTTCCCATACAAGAGCGCTCCGCCCTAATACACATACTTATGTATATAGATGAACATAAACTATGTTAACTATACCGTCCTATGAATTTACTCATTTAAGGATGAATGCAAAGCTAAAAAGCGCATCGTTTTCCCTTCATTGCAAAATGGTTTTATTTTAATAAGAATAAAGGAGAAAAAAAAAGAGAAAGAGAAAAGAGAAAAAAATTCTTCAAGTTGTATAAAGAGAACTGGCAATTTTTTACAGAACATAATGTTTGAGGCTCATTCATTCATTCATACTGAGTTGGTGGTATGTATCTATAAGAATTTCAGCTTTTGAAATTAACACACAAAAAATATCAAAAGGACTTAAAATAAGTAGGTAGGTACCACCTACTCGAGAATTTTGTAAAAAAAGAAGTTTCCGTAGCATCCAGTGCTGCATTATCCATTTAAATATACAATCAATTTCTAATAGGCCCGTAGTGTCCAAGGAATCATCGGTAACCGGGTAAACCTTTTTGCTGCCTTGTCTAGTCTATATCTATATAGTATACCTTGTACATTTGTGGGATCATTTTTCAAACACAATCTCTCATATATGTACAACGTATATTGCTTAAATTACTACACTCAGAGAAACTATGAGGTAAAATTAACTAGAAATTAGCAAGTTTTTGATTGTTAATTTTCATCACGATTGATCGATCATATTGATAAAAAATATTATACCTATGTACATACATATGTTGGTATAATGCGTTGAGCCGTACCTGACAAACTCTATTGGTATTTTTGCACCTATTTAGTTCAACTTAGTTTTAATTACCATGGAATGGAAACTTGCCAAATTAAGAACTATAATGCCGATGACCCAAGCAAAAATGCACGAGATTTAAAAATTGGAAAAATGTCCAAATTAATTGCGGAACTCTCGAAAAGGCCGTCATTGATTTGCTGCATTCCGATTTTATAGATTTTATCAACTATAGAGCAAAAGTTAGCTAAACTTTAAAATAATTGCAGAAGTAGAAAAGTAAGATGTCAATGATGTTTCTATGATTTTTTGCACTAAATCTTGCTAAATGTCAAATTTTGACAAATCCTGAAAGTTGGTTTTTGTTGCATTAAGGCTGCAAAGCTTACGCAGCATCAAATTAATATTGAAGGTTTGAATGAAACAACAACCACTTGAGTGAGCTACCACCAAGTTTTTATAGGCTTGAGTTAGAGTCTGATTCAGCACGTAGTGGTGCTTTGTCTATAACGTTCAATTTTAATTTAAAAAAAAAAAAACTTTTTTCCCAGCTGTCATCTGGCATACATCAACTTGACATATGACAAGCAGCTAGAAATAGCCGAAAGAAATTTCTTAGACTAAAATTGGTAAGGAGGGGAAATGTTTTACTTTCACTTTAACGCTCTCTTTAGCAAGATGTACCTAGAACATTTTTTGATATGTGCAACAGGTTTGTACTAAAAATGACTAAATCTCACGGCCTGAAACTGTGTTAACGCTTTTTGAAACTAACTGCGGAACAAAGCTAATATAAGTTTTGCTTTAAATACATCACAAAAGCATTTCGTATCGGCACTTTGCAGTACCCTTAGTCCTAACGTATTATAACTCCTAACGAAAGAACTTCTAATGCAGGGATTCCTAACAATTCATGCAAATAAAAAAAAGAAATTAAGTCTTAAATAAAGATTAAACAACTTCTTAACTGAAAATGAAATGAATCCTTACATTTAGGAATTGATAAATAATAAAAAAAAATCCGAAAAAATAGAAGATGAAAAAAGTCCTGAGTAGTGTGTATTAGCTGATAACACTCCAAGTAGGCCAGTCGGTATTGTAGTGCTGTGGAGCTTTAATTAATATGTAAAACCATTGGTGATTCCAACACAAATAGAGCTACGGAGTGTGAAGCTGTCGGTGGGGTATTGGTGGCTGTGGAGCTATACTTAGGGTCTGTTTCACAATTTATATATAAGTAAAGTTCTAATTAGTTACTCGACAAATAAGTATTGGCACAGGGTCATAAGTCCACAAGAGAAAAAATCAAAGTTGTCTCGGACTCAGCTGAATAGGTTATAAATTAAAAAAAAATGTTATAGATCATATTTCTATAGGAACGGTTTGAGAATCTATAGAAATATGATCTATAATAGTATTACTGAAATAGATCATATTTTAATCAAACATCGTTAAAAACATTATTAAAACAGATCTCAAAACAAAGAAAGCTCCGGGTTACGATAAGATATCTAACCAAGTATTAAAAAATCTGCCTGAAAATTGTTTTTTGTTTTTATGTTACCTTTTCCATAACTGTTTCTTACTGGGTTATTTCCCGAAAAGATGGAAAAATGCAAAGATTGTGCCAATACCGAAACCTACTAAGCCACTCGCAGAAATATCTTCTTACCGCCCTATAAGTTTACTTAGCTGCTTAGGAAAGCTATTCGAAAAAATCATCTGTCTAGAAATGACAGAAATCGTTTCAACCAAAAATATTCTTCCGCCAGAGCAATTTGGCTTTAGAAAAGGATATTCTTCTACACATCAGGTTATGCGATTAACCAAATACATTAAAAAAGCAATTAAAAACAAAAAATCCGTTGGAATGGTATCCTTTGACATTGAAAAGGCTTTTGATTGTGTCTGGCATGACGGAATCGTTCATAAGCTCCTAGTAAATGGGTTTCCCACTTATCTTGTAAAATTAATTCAAAGTTTTTTGCATGAAAAAAAGTTTTTTGTTGAAATTTCATTTAGTAAATCTCCATTGTACTCTTTAAAGGCTGGCGTTCCCCAAGGATCGATACTCTGCTATATAATATCTATGTGTCTGACTTTCCGGTTCTCAACTTTTGTAAAAGATCATTTTTTGCAGACGATACATGCATCTATACTATCTCAGAAAACTGCCACCAAATTTTATTTAACCTTCAAAAGGCACTCGAGAGCATTAAGCTCTACTTTTATTGCTGGAAAATTAAAATAAACCCTGCAAAGACACAAGCTTGTTTCTTTACAAAGAAAAGAAAACAATGTTATCTACCACAAACAAATCTTCTCGTCTGCAATGCTCCTGTACAATGGGAAAAATCTATAAAATATTTGGGTGTTACTCTGGATAAAAGCTTGACTTTTTCTAACCAAGTTTCAGAAAGTATTAAAAAAGCTAAATTCTTAATTAAAATTTTATATCCACTTTTAAATAGAAACTCTCATCTTAGCCTTGAAAATAAATTACTAATTTATAAAGTAGTTTTTCTCCCTGCTATGCTCTATGCTTCACCGTGTTGGTATACTTGTGCTGATTGTCATTACAAAAAAATACAAATTTGTCAAAACAAAATCCTTAAAACTATTTTAAACCTTCCTTGGCATTTCTCAACCATTGGGCTTCATGAAATTGCTAATATTCCAACGGTAAAAGATAGATGTTCCATAATACATAAGAAATTTGTAAACAAATGCATACCTACTCAATGAAAACCAAATACTAAAAAATATTGCCAAATAATTATGTAGAATTGTTTTATGTTAGTTTTAAGATTTTAATAAAATGTCTAATGAGTTTTTCTTTAAAATCCTTTCTCATAATATATATCATTTTTTCTAATTTTTTCTCCATTTTGTCATATTTATAGTTGCTAAGAATTAATATTATTCTCATCTCTATGCTAAAAATATCTTAAAAGTAATGTATTATGTATATATACTGAATTAATAAAAATTAAAGAAGTAAAGAATTGTGAACTTATGACCCCGTACCTACATATATTTATGTGTCAAGTCAATCTAAAGAGCTTTACTCAGACATTGTGAAACGGGAACTTAACATGTAAAATCATGATTTCGTTATTAAAAACCAACGCCACCGATTTGGGGGGTTAATTTTGCATGGTAACCAATAAAATTGGTACCGTGATGACTCCGGGTGACTTTAGCGTACTTTGGAATTTGAAGCAACTCTATTTAAAAATTTTGTTTAATCATGAAGAAGTTGTCTAATCTGTTTCAAACTTCTTTGTTAATATGTGCAATTCAATGCCATATTTACCATACCAGATTTATTGGAATAAGTGCATAGTGCCTTTCCTATCCGTCTCTTTGGGTCTAAGGCCGGCCCTGTCAGCACCTCATATTTTTTCTGTCTCTTCAAAACAAAATGAAATGAAAATACGTACCTACCAATGCTATGGATGCTAGATATATTTTGAACTAAAAATATGATCTACCTAAATTAAGCAACTTTAAAGGACCATCTATCTGAAATTAAGTTGTTGTAAATAGTTTGAATTTGTGGAAAAGTATATCAAGCAGCTATAAAAATATTTGAAAATGATAACATTGTAAATTACATCCTACATATTAAGATTTATTATGAATAGAAGAGATGGAATATTTTGTTGAGTGAACTATTTGTGGGTTTATTAAAAAAAAGAAAACAAGCAATCCTTTTGTATGGATTCTATCCAACTTTGATTTATTCATCATCATGTCTGAGATTGGCATGGAAACTATATAGTATTCAGTTTTCATTTAAATCGTCTCTTTCATTTTCAAATCACAAAAATTACCACACTTATGAGGTTTGTGAAAAAGATTAAATAAAGGATGCTTACTTATTATTTTGTTAATTTTGCTCAATTAATTTCGCTGATGATTTTTGATAATTGTGAAATATTTACCAAAATACCTACTTAAATTGTATTCAGATAGATTTGAAAGGAATTTAATTTCTTTGAGTCATATTGAAATAGTCCTTTTAGTAAACTAGTATACAAAATTCTATTCAATTTATGTAGTAGCTTTGTATATTTTATATGTAAATGATTTTTCAACTGGCACGGGTATAAACTTTGGCGGCCATGTTGTTTTGGTGACATCTGGCAAATCTGTTGTAAAGGGTGTTTTTTTTAGACGTGTGGTTTTCAAGAAGAAATAAAACGCATATCGTTTAATGTTATGGCCAAGAATTTAGCTTTATTATAAAGATAAGGGTTTGCCATTCTGTTTTAAAAATAATTTCGGGCAAGTGGCTGCCGCGGCTGGCTCGAATAAATTCCAGCCGAGAGCGCCAATTTTCGACCACTTTTTGCAGAAATTGGGGCCGTATGTCAGCAATAACGCGCCGAATATTCTCTTCCAAGGCGCCAATCGTCTCGGGCTTATCTGCGTAGACAAGCGACTTCACATAACCCCACATAAAATAGTCCAGCGGTGTTAAATCACACGATCTTGGAGGCCTCGTCACAGGCCCACGACGCGAGATAATGCGCTCACCAAAAGTTTCCTTCAATAAATTGATTGTTTCGTTGGCTGTATGGCATGTACCGCCATCTTGTTGGAAGTGAAGGTCGTCCACATCAACATCCTTCAATTCAGGCACGAAAAAGTCATTAACCACGCTCTATAGCGTTCCTAATTGACTGTAACATTATGGCCGGCTTCATTTTTGAAGAAATATGGACCAATGATTCCCTCTGCCCATAGCGGACACCAAACAGTGACTTTTTTGCGGATGTAACGGCGTCTCAACAATGGCCTGTGGATGGCAGCGCGCGATGTGTCGCGAGAACCGAACCATTATGTTGGTGATTTGCACGACTTGCAAACGTTGTTCAGGAGTAAATCTATTACAAGTGTTGACCTTTCATGGCCACGATTTTCGCGTATATAAAATCATGCAATGGAATGAAGCTAGTGCCATTTTACATGGTGATTCAGGATACGGACTTATTCCCTGACTTTTAACTACGTATGTACCTTAATATTAAAATCCAGATACTCCTGAGAACAATATAAGTGCCTAACTCACAAACGAGTTATAATTGAACGATGTTTTGCATAAGTCAAGCAACGTTTTCCCATCCTTCACAATAAAATGCGAGTCAAAACAGAAAAAAAATCGACGCATACACTCCAAATTCTTAAAAAAAAAACTGATATAAAACTCTACGTAGGCTTTTTTTGATAAATCGTAGAAATGAGTTTCAAATACAAAAAAAAAAAACAATTGAATTTGACTTGAGGTATGAGAGCACCTACTCCATGTGAAGGAGGAGGTGCTCACTGGTTGGAGTAAAATTTAATTTATACGAAACGGTTGCAGGTACTTCTTCTTTTAGCACCTTCAATGATTCTTATCGAGCACCTACTCTGAGTAGATGCTCCGTTTTTATTCATATCACTTAATGTCTTTCGAGATTTTTTTTGGAGATTTCGTGGTAGACCCGATAATATGACTTTTTTGTGAACCAGTATAAAAAAAATTAAAATGAGAAATAAAATGAGAAATTCTCGTCTTCTAGTTTATTAACTGGCTAACTTAGCCCGAAAAGTTTAAATCTTTTTTTTATTAAAGATTACCATTTAAATTATCACTTTCGACCACTCATTAAATTTTTTTGACAAAACACGATGATATAAAATGAACACCCTTACTTTAAATGATTTTATAATAATTGGTATCAAATTAAGAAAGATAATAACTTGTTGAAGTTAAGCCTCAAACAAGTTTCGATTGAAACTTTTTCTAAGAAATCTACTTTGGGTCTTATTGAAACTCACGTCTCTACATTTCGTAACTTTTCCTAAGTTTGTATAATTGGTTAAATATTCTTAGGAAAATTGAAGCCCTAAAATAACACTTAGAAAAAACTCAAGACATTGAACACTTAATGTTTAACCCAACACTCTTGCTGATTTTCTCATTCCTAACTCGTATAATCTCAATTTCGCATCAAGTAGGTTATCTTCATCAATCGCTGACTACAAAAAAAAAACATTTCACTCAAAAAAAAAAAAAAAAAAAACATTCTTATCTATTAAATTCAAAAATAATCACCACCCTTCCATTCGAATCAATCAGTGATGCCTTTACGTAATTCGAATTAAAAAAAAAAAAACACTTTCAAAGTATCCTCGAGGTAACAGTGAGACTGCTCTACTGCATAAATCCTTATCCTACCTTCTATAACAAGGATAATATTAACTTACCGGTTGTTTCAAAGGAAAGTTATTTGAGATACTTCAACATTTTTCCCATCGCTAATATTCATTCTTACTTTCCTCTTTTTTTTTACACATTTTGAAGCCAGATCCAATGTCTTTTCGAAAAAGCAATCCCCAACCATAAATTGTCTTTCTAAATAGGGACGGAAATAAAAAACCGAAAATAATAAATAAATATTCAGCAACATAATTCGTTCTTTACCCGCGCTGCTACTGCCACTGCTACTGCCGCTACCGCTCTCGCGCATTTATACCCACACTTTCTGACATCAATCATTTGGATTTTGATTTATATTTAAGGATCCAATTTATTATTCAATATTGGAGTTCCTTTTTTTTGTAATTCTGATGATTGATGAATGGGGCCTTTTTGGTAAGAGAGATACCTTAATTTTTATTTGTATTTGATTCATATTCAGTTAGGTGCGCTGGAACTCATCGGGTCTATCGTTATCGCAACCCTAAGAAGGTTAAACTGCGGCTTTTTCGATTCACTCATTGGATAAATAGTAAGTTCACTTGAGGGGAACATTTTATCATGCCACCTTAACTTTAAAAAGAAAACAATTTTTGGTTTCAAACAACATCATCCTTCCAACTCAAGAAGAAGAATTGCAGAGGAGTGACTTCATTTGTAAGGGAGTGATAGGTACCTATAAATTTGATTTATTTTTGTTACAGAACCAATTATGATTAAATTCTAATCATTATAACTTTAGATCTTAGATTTGCTATGATATGTTTTGCACCTTTAAAGAAAGGCTTCTAAGGACGAAAACGGTATTGAGTAGTGCCATATTTTTTACAGGGTGTCATTTCATAGCTTGAAATTAAAAGAATGCTTTGCCCGAAATTGTTTTGCCTGAGGGCAGGCAAAACAAATATATAAAATCGTATTAGTTTGAAAGTGCCCCACATATTAGTCGTTTGGACAAGAAAATTGTAGGTCTCCTCTATTTCCGCCGGCTAAGAACAAGTCCACAGAAATGGTTTGGAGTTGCAAGTCACTAGGACATCGTTTTCCACGAACTGTCACTACACCATTTTTTTTTAATTATTAAGAAATAATAATATAAAATTATTTAAAAAAAAAATCAGTTTTGGAAACAAACATTTTTAAAAGTTAGGAATCAACGATCAGCGAAATTATCCCAGTTTCAAGGTTAAGAATGTTAAGGTGTCGGGAGACCTGTTAGTATTCTGAGTTTGTATCTACTTAAGCTGACGTCGGATCGAAAGCGCTCCTGATTGTAGCTTTCAAGTAGGAGTTTGGCTTGTCTCAACTTTGGGAGTTCATTTGAGATTTCGATGACATTGTTATTCTTTACCAGTTCGTTAATCCTGCCAACACACTCCCATACCAGTCACACAAAGTCGCAGATAATCAACCTTACTTTGTGAATTAACACCGGATCAGCTACAAATAATATATGTTTGACTATAAAAAAAGATAAACAAAAATCAATTTTGTTTCACTTATTCTTGCTCCACCTTTTTTTGGTGATAGTTAGACATTTCAAACCATTTTAACAAAAACAAACCATAGGACAAACATTTTCGCTTTCCAAATAAAAGAAATACCTCGTCGTGTTTAACAACTGTCAGAATTTTAAGATTTAAATACACAAACCAGAAAAAAAACAACATTTTCAAAACTATTATTTAAAACTTTTTCGAATTATTGAGTCATTGACTTAAAATTTGGTTGGCAACTTTAAAGTGTCAAAATTGTCAAGTTTCTATAAGAATCGACCAGCTTTTGTCTAAAAATCATATTCAATACTAGAATATAATATAAAAAAATAATTCTAATCCCATAGAAACACTATAGAACAATTTGGACTAAATTTGGTACATCTGCACTGGAATCACATCCACATGAAAATACACATTCAAACATTTTATTTAACCTTTTTTTTTAATTTTACAAAATTACTGACGTGTGTCATATTCTGATGTAAATTAAGTAGCTATACGTCCCTAAATCATTAAGCGCACTAAATTTTATTAAATTTCGACAAAAATTGGAAATGATTTTTGTTGCCAAAATTTAAAAAATGGACCACTGTGCAACGGTGTTTCAAATTTAATATGAATTAAATTGCTTAAATTGCATGTCAACGAAACTGCCTACCTCATTCCAGTTCATTGCATCTATGCGACGCCGAAAATTGTCAAAGCAAATTGAAAAAAATGTAGATGTTATGACACTTTGTTTTGTTACGATTGTGACACACTCATGGTTTACAAATTATTCATAGAATATTCTAAATTAATTAAATCAAACTTAAACAAATCGTGTATAGAACGCATGATGTCATTTAAATAAATTAATAAACTGAGTATAAAAAATACTTTGTGTAGCTAAAAGATCTTATTTAAGTTTTGTTACGGGAGTGACTTAAGAAAATATTAAAATATTGACCTAAAAGTTAATATTCATTACCAATTTAGTAATGAAAAACAAAATTGTGAAAAAGTGTCGAAAATTATAAATCAAAATTGTTACGGGTGTGACAAGTTAAGGATACTTGTGTGTCTTTGTACTATTTTAACACATTAACAGAACGTAATAAAGTAAATCTTTAAAGGATATTATTGCCATATTATTGAATAAAAGTCTTTTTCACTTTAGTGTCAAGTGTCAAACATACCCACTGGAATCGGACTTAGTGCTCATAGGGAGTAGATTTCTATGGAATTATTTTTATGAAACAAACATTTCATATACAATTATACACATAAATAAAAGTTTAAATTATTCAAACAACAGAATTATTACATTTATGAATGCAACCCTGTTACGTGTGTGACACAATCAATAAACATTAACCTCTGACTCAGTACCATTTTCAAATAAACTGAAATTTGTCTAACGATAGAATACAATACTTTTCTTGCTACACCAAATTGTTGCAGTAGTAAAATATCACATATTTTTGTTACGTATGTGACACTTAAAACTTTTTAATAAACTGGGCGTAGGCTCAGTTCGCATTTACTACTGATTAGCCACATTATACCAAAACGTCGGTTATGACAATGAATGTATTTAGTTAACGTCCCCTAACACATAATAAAATTTCAAATACAGGGCTGCCAACTGGTTCAATTATTCTCAGAATTGTCGGAGATTTCAATAATCTGAACATAATCTACTCCATATGACAGCTAAAGGCTAGGTATGAAATTTCTTTAACAAGCCGGATTTTATTCAACAGTTGTATTAAGCAATTGCTTTCAAAGCTTTCACTTTGTCATGACTGTTTACTTGAATCAATTGCCCAGGTTTATCAATATGAAATATTGAGTAAATAGCTTCTCGACGTTATGGAGCAAAATCATCGAAAACTAATAAAAATTGATTTTTTATATTAATACCTTAAGTGATATAAAGATTAGTACTTTTTTAGTTTTTGCAAGGATATGCTCACGAATATTCTCGAACTAATATACAAAAATATTAATATTAAAAAGTAAAACGAAGTATCTCAAAGCTTTACCAACATAATCCATGAACCATAACTATGAATATGAGAACCCATTTTGCATACCCACCTACCCTGTTCATCAAACTTAAGTTGTCTAGTTTAGTGGTGGAAAACTTAGGAAATTCAATATGCCTGCTGATTTGGTTTCTTCTATTTTACTCCCTATATATACCTATACGTTACGTCAAACCAGCACAATTGGCCATTCCGTTCCTGTGGTTCTATTTGCTTTCCATCATGATTAATAATAATTGGAACGGACTATTGTTCGTTCGAACATAATGAAATACTAATAATAATTTAAAGCAGGGCACAGGAAGACATATTGACACAAGCCCGCATAATATCAGATATCCAACAGAACACACTGAACAGAGAACAGGCAAACACACAAAGAAACAGCGCGCAAAAGTTGTTGGCTTGCAGGCAGCAGAGGGCAGAGCGAGAAGGGTGCAAACAGACTCCCTGCATAGAATAGAGGGAGTAAGTCGAAGCACCCCGCAGTGGTGCCGCATAGTCAGATGCCAGCTTTGATATCCCACCAACGTTACTTCTTTCTAAATATGTGGAAACTAAGAAGCCAGAAGCAACTGGTGGCAATGAAGGCAGTAGATTGGGAAGGAAGTGTGTTTGCATGTTGTGCACACGGAGTGGTATATTATGATCTGGTCCTACTTGTTGGTAGGAAGAAGCACAGTAAAAGCGTCGGTTACCAATCTCTTTCCAGTTTAATCAGCACACAGAATAAAGTAATCAAATTTACACGAGCGTCTTTCTGAGGAAGTTCTTTAATGCTGCCTCAAAAATATAACAATCAAGCATGAAAATATTGTTGGAGTCATCAGCTCTATAGACGTGAGCTCGTGCAGCCGAATAATGTCCGTTTTGAATTCAGACAGAGCCACAATGTTGATCAGCTTCTGGCTGACTTATCAGACAACAAGGGTTGTTGGTTGCACTACGAAGTATCGTAGCACCTATACATACATAGTTAAATGGCTTAGCGTAAATTCTGTTCTATTGATGTCGAATGCTTGATTCATTTTCAAATCCCTTGCCTGCACTCCACTCCGCTCCCTGACAATGATGAATGCATTTAAGTGAACACATGAGATATAGAAATGGTTTGATTGGATCCAATGCAGGTTGCACATTTCCATCAGCATCACCATCGATACGGAATGCTGCTTGCCTCAAATCGAATACCATAATTCCAAATCTTGCAGGCAAACCGCTTTGTACAAACTGGTCCAAAGGCTGTTTTCATATAGGTACCTAACGTCCGTATGTTGGTATAGCGGGTGGAATAGATTCTAACTCCGTCATATTCTCTCCTACATACATATCTGTAGGTATCTGGGAAAGTAAAGTGTCATGGCAGGCACATTCATGATGTGAAATTACTGAGTGACATGCTCACTGGGAGCTGGAGTGTCCTGTACTTAAAAAAAAAGTCCCATTTCAATTAGAAAATGGTTGCTTTTGCTGCAACTGCAGCTGCTGCTGCGTTGGTAGAAAAGGTGACTTTGCTGGCTTTGACGTTGTCCCATCGTTTGACATAACTCCAATGAAACGCACATATATGCAATGTTCTGCACGTTCGTTCGAGTGAACATCATTATAATCCTTATCATGATCATCGTCGTCATCATCATCATTTCTAATGTCATAATCATAATGAGTGCTTCAATTATATGGCCTCATTTCTTCCCTTACCTTGCCTTTATGTTATATATACTTTCCTATCCGTATACCCTGCCTGCCTGCCTAGTGCCTACGATTTCCCCACAGCCAGCGCAGCGCAAGAGACAAGGTGCATTTTTGGCAGCCTTTATGCATCAAACAGGATTCATTGATGATCCTTTAGACAGAGTGTCCCTACACATACACATACATATTCCCGTATAATTGCAGATATAAAGTGATAAGGCCCAGTAGTCCTTCTGGTTAGATGGATTCCTCTTTTGATGGGTAAACACAGGGGAATTTGAGAGCATCAGTCACTGCGAGAATTGGAATGGACGGTTTCGTTTTGTTTCGTTTTTTTTTTTTTTTGCATTTTGAAAAAAGTAGAGCGTTTAATATTTTTGTGTGCAGAAATAGATTTTCAGACACAATTCATGACGATGTGTTAAACAAAAAAAAAGGTAAAAGAGTTATGGGACCAAAAGTAGGTGCAATGGCCCCATGACACATATATTATTTCCGGTCTTCAGATAAAATAGAGAAATTTGAACAATATGGGTCGTATTCTTAGTCATTTCTAAGCTGTTGCTAAGCCTATAGTGAGTTTTCATTTTTATTCTGAGATTTATTTTAATTTTGTTTCTATGCTTCGTCATGCCAATATTTGAAGTAGAAAAAATCATAGCATCAGTAATAAAGGGTGTTTTTTTTTAGAGGCATAGAACTTTAAGTTGGCAACGTTATTTTAACTGGCGGCAATTTTGTCAAGTGATTTATTTTTAGTTTGGTTTGGCATTTCACCATGAATAGACTGACGCCTGAACAACGCTTCCAAATTGTGCCCGAATGGGCCCAAAACAAGATTGCCGTTGATCCCAATTTTCATAAGCGAATTTTGTTAAGCGATGAAGCTCACTTTTGGTTGAATGGATACGTCAATAAACAAAACTGCCGTATTTGGAGTGATGATAATCCTCTAGTGTATGTTGAGACATCGTTAAAGCCACAAAAACTGACTGTTTGGTGTGCTTTATGGTTTGATGGAATAATTGGTCCGTAACTCTCTAAAAACGATGCTAGCCAGAACGTTACAATTGATGGTGACCGCTAAAGAGCCATGATTACTGACTTTTTCGTTCATCAATTGAACAACCATGATCTGTAGGAGCTGCTTTGTTTCAACAAGTTCTTCGCAACTGTGTTTAAAGGATATCTTACAAGTACCTACTTTTCAAACGGCAGATCTTAAAATTTGAGATAGATACATATTTCGAAATTATTATTTTTTGTTTCAGATAAAAGGCTTGAAAGATTTAGCATGGAGCACGAACACACAGCGAACAAAAATTGAAAGATTTTTTTTTTTGAAAATGGCCAATCAAAAACTTGTACTAAAAAATGTTCCAACATCACCCAGATCGACCCAGAAAAACGTCTGGAGTACTCCAGAACTGTTTTAAATATCGCCGAGAATGACAAAGAATTTTTGGAAAATTTTATGATGACCGAAGAGGCTCATTTTCATCTGAGCTGGTTAGCAAAATTGCAGATTTTGGGGAAGACAGAATACCAAAAATCTCCATTAACGTCCCTTGCAGTGAGTGCTGTGTTACTGTTGGGTGTGGATAAACCTCGCGTACGATTTATGGGCCATATTTTTTTTGGAAAATGATGCGGGTGCCAGATAACTCGGCTGAACATCCTCCGATTTGCATGGGGATTTTTTTGTTGGATTTGTATTGAACCCGGTAAACACAATAAGGAGCCCAAAATTTAAAATGTCGAACGAAAAATGCGGAAAACCGAAATTTGCATACTTTCAGGATGGAGAAAAATTTGATTCTACGGAGTGACAAATACTATGGAATTGAAAATCATCATATTTTGACCCATACGGAAATCGGATAGCCAAGAGATGGCGTTACGCACTCAGACTCAAGTTCGAGAGCTGAGTTTTATCGTTATTCGATCTCACAACTTTGACTATTGATACGAAACGGTTATGCTTCGATAGAGTGCGCAAATGATTGCTGTTTTTCCCTTTTAAGTCGACAAAATTATATTGTGTTCTTTGTGTGATAAAAATATATTTACTCAGTGAAAAGTGTTGAATTGTATTGTTTTTTCCAGAACATTGTAATTTTCTAAAGTGAGGTTATCGGTACATTGAGTCTGAAGTTCCATCAACATAAATTCCCTTTATTCATCCACTGTTTTTTTCTGCGATTTGATAATTTAAATTATTCATACATTTAGTGGAGCACGGATTTTAATTAATAAGGTTCTTATTTTTATTTGGTAATTAATTGAAATTAAAAGAAAACATCAAATAATTTCCAGGAACTATACTCTGTCCAACAAAAATTGGCAGTGTAGGCAAGATAGGACGTTTGCCTCTCATCTGATTGCATAAATCTGTGCTTCATGAAAGCTTTTACAGGGATGTCGTAGTATACACGATAACACTCATCATTAAAAGCTTTTTCTTAAAGCTCGAAAATCAAAAGCACCTTAACAGAAACTCAAGGAAAAAAAGCTGAACGAATTACCAAATGGACAAGGGTAACTATGAATATAAATCAAGCAGCAGCCAATCGCCATTGGCCACAGCAATTCAGTGCACACTCAGATGTGCCTTGAATAGGACGTTGGGTCTGTGTCAGATGCTATTGGAAATTCACGGGCGGGCAAACACTTTTTGTGGAGGAGTTATTTCAATTTAATATGGTGCAAAAATATCGCACGCTACTGATTTTGAAAAAGCTTTCCCATAAGACGTGTACTGCATATTTTTGTTGGACAAAGGATAGGGTCTGAAAGGTACTTTACTGGGTTCAACAAAAATTGTCAGTACAGAGCTTATGGGAGAGCTTTTTCTAAAACAGTGGCGCCTGATGCACGCTCACTACACTCAATTGGGAAAAATGCCAATAAAAATATTAGGAAGCCACTGACTTCGAATAGGCATGAACTGTTGTTGTAATTCTCCGCAAATAGTCGTACACTCCACCACGACCGTTATATCCCACTGCTGATCGTGTCGTGCGCTCGCCGTCTTCATCTACGATGTGTGTATTGAAATTGTGCTCATCTAAACAGAGTTACCTTTGCCAATAGTAGGCAAATGAAGAGGTTTTTCAGTGGATTTATAAAGGAGCTTTTGGGATTTGAAGCTTTCGAGAACAAATTTATGAAGTTGAGTATGCAAAGTGTTGTCAATTTGCTTTTCCGCTTTTTGATTATTTTTTTCTGGAGAATACGAATGCAGTTAAAATTTGTTGGCCTTTAAGTCTTTTAGAAGAAAAAGTAATTTGTGCGAGGCTTTGAAACATTCACAATGCACAGTGCAGGTGTTTTGAAGTAATATTGCTTGGATATTGTTTTCTATAAATATAGTGAAGTAATATTTTTTTATAAAGATATCACACACAATTGTGTTTATGGATCGGTAATTGTTTTGATTTTGATTTTTTATTTCGGTGTCGGAGATATTATGATCTCGAACTCGAGGTCTGTCTTACTATCGTGATTCGTTTATATAGTAATTATTATTGTTTTTAATTAAAAGTGAGTGATATTGTTTTAAAATAATAGTAATAATGAATATTTATGGAGTTTTTGTCTTTTTTTCAAGTTTGTATGTTTTGTTTGTTTTTTTTTTCGATTTTTTTTAAAACAAACTTTAAAGGGATTAACCTAACGGGGACACCATTTAAAAAAAAAAAATACATCTATTATCTTTCCGCTTGGTGGTGTGGAAAAATATAAATCGAAATTTATTTGAATTTTTTTATTTATAAATCAGCAGACGGCTTAAGCTACGGAAACCCTGTGAGAGGTTTAAAACGGGACAGGTTTGTGCAAGCCAATGCAACCAGACTGAGAGGCAAACGTCATATTTTCCCTCTACTGACAATTTTTGTTGAACAGAAGCCTGATTTACAATACGACGAGGAAACGCGACGTGAGCGTAACGAGAAACGCTGCCATCTGCATAGCAAAAAATCTGTATAAACAAAAATCTCCTAAATAAAAGCCGATAAGGTTCGCTTAAAGAGCTTTTATCTTGACTTCTATTAATCGGATCGTCAAGAAAAAAAACTTGTGTTTATCATTTCTTATTTAAAAAAAAATTAATTCAATTGATAATTCTTCTGAAAAAAAATTATAAAAATCGCTATTTTCTAACCCTCACCCCCACCACCGACGCCAAAAAAAAACCTACCAGACTTTTGTTTTCGATATCACGACGCCTACAAACCCTCGTACTCAATTTTTGGTTATATTTCCAACCCAAAAATATGCCGTCAGCCCTTAGACCTTTAGAGTAGGGGTAGATACTGAACTAAAATACGAGTTTTGCAAAATTTTGAAGAAAGTTAAATTTGTCGAAATGCTGTAAACGTTGGTTGAAACTTCTATTTTTGGAAAGTACCTACCTACTTTAAGAAATGATAGGGAAAGGGTTTTCGCCGCCGCGGCGGTAATGGCATATTTCGGGCAGCTAGAGTTATTGTCTAAAATCACGCGAAACTCACTGGATTCCACCGAGAAACTGTTATAGAACTGTTATAATTTAACATTTTTCTAGTCTTGTTATAACATTCCAATATACATATAAAAGTAAAAAACAATTAATTAGAGAACGAATTTGAATGCATAACTCAAAAACCCATACCTCAAACGAACAAGTTCGTAAAATGAATGAATTTCTCTTTCATTCTAACGGACTTTTCACTTTGATGTTTAAAAATGGCTTTATTGAATCTATGATTAAAATTCTTTTATAAATTAATTACGAAGAAAAAAAATAAAAAAAAAAAAAGTGCGCCGTGTGTCGCTCGGTCGTCCATGGTACCATAGTCCACGTGGTACGTCCTTCGGGCAATATCAATTAAAAATCGATTTATTATCGTGAAATTAAAAAACAAGGAAACTACACTAAATGAAAAAATTAAAAAGAAAAAAAAAAAAAATCCCATCACAGCATGTTTGAGTTTTTTAAAAGATTTTCAAGTACCGATGCACACACCTGCCCTTAAGCCAAATTGAGTTTATTCGAGTGAAGGCAAACTGAAATTCGCAGAATTCCTTTGAGTTTGTGCATTGCACACACCAACACACGAACTATAATTTTTTTTATTTTTCTACTTTCTCTGATGCTCATTGAAAAGCATAATCATTTTTTCCGTCCACAAGTATTCGAATTTTCATATTTTTCTTTTTTTTTTTGATTTATCGTGAAATCGTAGGTAACATACATTTCGGTGCTTATGAGTGCGTCCAGTGGAAACAAAAAATGGAAAATTTAATTAAGTACGCTATCGCAGCGTCGCGTCGTCGTCCCTCCCCAGAAATTCAATAAACCAAGCACAAGCAGAACACACATCCATCCATCGTCTTTTTTCTGTTCGTTCTCTGTTGGAGCGAAATCCTTTCGTCCTGCCTTCATTTTCCCCGGGAAAAAAAACCTAATAGGCTAATTGTGTTAAAAGCCTATCGTTGGCTGTGCCTATATACGCTTGCAGCATGTGTCGCAAATTAAAGCGACCGAAAAACGAAATACCCAACAGTTTTATGTAGGTACACAGGGTACCTTGCTATAGCAAGGAAATTATGGGCTGAGCAGTCCGATTTGTTTTTTTTTTTTTTTTGTAAATTAATAGGTACCAGCAGCGTGGGTGCAATGGGTGTGTGCGCCGTAAAAGCAAGGAATAAATTCCCCAGGATAAAAGAAGTATAAAATAATAATCCTTCAGAAACTGTCATTCTGAATTGAAATTAATTTTGCAAACGAGAAAAGAGGTTCTTGGACAGAAAAATATGTAAGTACCTAAATACATACATATACATTTACGAATGGTGCCATGACAATTTCCCAATTGAAACCGAAATTATAGTGAAGTACATCGGCGGTATATGTGCGCCAAAACCCTCCAGGGCCGGTTGGTTCATGAAGGCTTGATAAACGAATTGTAGTAGAGGTGACATGGACAAGCCAGGGCTCGTGTCAAAAAGGTGATTTGGCAAATTTACCGCGTCCATCAGTGCGCGGTTTCTCACACGCTATATAGTTCAAACAAGACCTAATTAGAATTGATTGAAAAATGTTCCTTCATAAATATCCACAATGCAAACTGACAGCGATGTCATTTGAATTTTCCCCCGCACACAAACAAAATAGTAGAAAATATGGAAAAATCACAGATTTTCATTTCGAGAGCGTATAATCATTCGTGTATTTGCTAGAATTGATTTTAAAATTTTTTTGAATTTAAAAAGGTTTTTTCCTTGCTTAAGTCAAGTATTGGTTTCGTGTTAAAAAAAATTCGATTTTTTAATCAAATCGTCTATATTCTGATCTGGAGGCTAAACGAATGAGGGTTTATTTTTTTTTTAATTTGGTACAGAACACTTTTTTTGTGACTCTCAATTTTATGTTTTTTCAATTTTTTTTTCGAAAACGACTTTAACGATTTTGATTAAACTTCGAACACCTACGTCCTTTAATTATTAGATTTCCTTAAAACACTTTTGGACAGTTTTGTAACAAGCTATTGTCGTAATAGTAAGACAACTCTTTATTTATAAATGCATTCCAAAATTAGTTTTTAATATGTCCAGTTAAATTATTGCATTTAAAGATTTTACTTTTTTTTTTTTTAAATAAAAAATAAAAAACAAAACTATTTGGGTCAAGTATTTGCAGATCAGCAGGATAGACGAAAAATTGTACGTATTTCCGATAGTGTATGAAATCGTACAAGTAATAGTTTGGTTTAATGATTTGGTCTGATTTCTTACGGTTTTAACGTCGTTTCAATATAAAGGGCCCGCCAAATAACTTCTTTTTTTTTTGAAAATGGCGCAAAACATCGAGTGTAGCTTCGGCTGTGTGGCACGTAGCGCCGTCCTGTTGAAACTAAATGTTGCCAATATCCTCCTCTTCAATTTTTGTGCACAAATATTCGTTCAACATGGCCCGATAACGATCGCCATTGACTGTAACGGCCACTCCTTGCTCATTTTCGAAGAAAAATGGCCCAATTATGCCTCTGGACCAAAATCCGCACCAAACAGTGACTCGTTTTGGGTGTATCGGCTTTTCAATGTATGCGTGCGGGTTTTCTGTGCCCCAAATGCGCCAATTATGCTTGTTTACTACCCGCCAAGATCAAAATGAGCTTGATCTGAAAAGATGATTTTTTTGGCAAAATCGGCATCTTCTCTAAGTCGATCGCAGGCCCACTTAGCGAAGCGTACACACAACCATATTCGTTCAGCGGAAGGATAAAACTAATTTTCTGTCAAATCAGACATGAACTAATTGTTACCATTCACGAAATAGGCCCCTTTAAATTATTCCCTCTGATTTGCCTGTTTGCTTTTTAGAAAGATTTTAGTCTACGAGCCTTGAAAAACTGATCTGACTATGTAGAAAATGTCAAGCAAGGAGGCAAGATTTTCATCTCCAGAGAAGTTAGATGAGGTTTTTATTAAAACGTCATAAAAATTCAGCTTCTTTGATATTTTTTTTTTACGAGTTAATATTTTACATATTTTTTTTATTTCGTTCTTAATAAGATGAATAAATGTTGAAGTATGAAATCTTATTTCAGAATAATTCATAAGATTAGGTGGTTAGTCGACAGACGTGACGTTTTTTTTTTAATGTAATAGGTAAGTGGGTTGATCCTGGAAATACATATACAGGAAATGATGTTGGGCGTCAGTCGCCATTTAAAAAAAAAAACACTTTTGCCACTTTTTATAGGATTTATACTTTCCAAGCTAAAGCTCCTAAAAGTATACTTTTTGATGCCCTATATGTCTTTAACGGTTGTCATTATAAAAAAAAAAAACTCTAGAGCAAAGTTTTAGAGCATGAAATTATCTACAATTGTTGTATGTACATAATTTTCGTGCTACTAAGTTTCGTTTACTAGTTATTTTTCTCTAAAGACGGAATTTAAGCACGCAGACTTGATTCATTTCCACACCGCCTAAGAGGTACATTCAACGAATCCTTTTTTTGTTGATGGTTTGTTTCTCCAGTGCACAATATTTAGTTCAAACAAATTATTATCCTTCAACTTTCCTTTTTCTGATGGTCACGAAAAGTTTTAAATCTTTTCAGATCAGCACTGCGTCTTAATAAAGAAAATCTGCATTATTAATGGGATCAAAGTCTAAATATGGTTTAACTTCGTAGTGCCAATAAAAAGTCAGATATTGATGTTGAAGAGTTCTTAGAGCAATTATTAAGCTTGGTAGTGGACGAATTTTTTAGCAACGACTTCTCCCTTCTGATCTTATTCACAAACTCTGAAAATTTCAGCGAAATCGGTTTTGTAGTTTTTGAGTTTGAATTTTTTGTTCGTTAATGTCTAAAAGATTCGAAAACGAAAATTCCTATATTTTCTGTCCTTGTTTTGACACCTTTTATCACATCTTATGCAAGTTACTCAGTATATGCTATGAATGCATATAAACAAGGATATATAGACAAGCCAACCAAGCTGCCTGCCTAATTTTGTCCAGATTTCTGAGAAAATTCTCTTCTTCACTATCCTGTTTTAAAAATGCTGTCGAAAAAAGAGACTTTTCAATATGTTTTTTTTTTTAACTTCCGCTACATTTTCTTCACTACAAAGCTCTTCCACATAGCAAGAAAACCATGGGTGACATTCTGTATCTAAAAAGCGATCAAACGTTTTCGTTTGCGCGAAAGATTTGTCGCAAATCTTTATGCAAGTCCTTCGCACAAACGAAAACGTTTGATAGCTTTTTAGATACAGAATGTCACCCCAGACTGTACCATAGAACATGCGACCAGAAAAAAAAAACTGTTAGGAATGGTTCTAGTCTCCACTAGTATCCACTAGCATATTCGAGTATCTCCTTCTAGTAGTTTCCATTCCATTTTTTGCCATGGAATTGATATTTAGCTGAATCACAAGATGGCACTGTAAACAGTTGAAGGGTTGGTGTATTAGTTTTTCAGAAAGATGGCGCTGTAAACAGTTTCGAATTCAAAGTAGTTGGATAATTATTAGATCGTTACAATATATGTATATAATATATTAGGCAAACACTGAAGAAAAGAAACATACTTATAGGCTCTCTAACTCTGAAAGTATACATCCTACAGCATTTAGAGATAAACAATTGATTTTTTGAAAATAATAAAGATAATTTTTTGTAGCACAAGCCTTTCTCGAGATATTGATTTAAACACGTTATTCAAAATGGTGGCTGACGCAGAACACTTTCAGTCGCGTCATTTTTTGTTTATACACAGGAATTTCTCATCTACTGATTCCATCATTGAATTTTATTGATAGCCTAAGGGCCAGTTTCACAGTCAGAAAAGTGACACTTAAGTGGGGAATGTGAAAGATTAATTCCCAATATCAATAAGTAGCACTTAAGTCTCCGATGTTGGTGACTAAAGTTCCACTTACGCTAGCTATGAAATCTAGCTTAAATTCCTAATATGGGAAACTTAAGTGCCACTTATTTCTGTAAGGGCCAGTTTCACAGTCGACACTTACCGAAATAAGTGGCACTTAGGTTTCCCATATTAGGAATTTAAGCTAAAATTCATAGCTAGCGTAAGTGGAACTTAAGCCACCAACATCGGAGACTTAAGTGTCACTTATTCAGGTAACAGAGAACGGTGATATTGGGAATTAATCTTTCAAATTCTCCACATAAGTTACGCTTTTCTGACTGTGAAACTGGCCCTAAGTGTCGACTGTGAAACTGGCCCTAAGTCTCTTGAAAAGCTGATAATTTAAACCATTTGTGTCGTTGTTTGTAAGTCGCATTCTCCTTACAAATGATGAATTTTTCAACCTTTCAATTTGACCTGAGAAAACGTATGCAAAGATCTTAGCTGAATCAAAACCAAGTCCAAGTTTGCAGAAAACTTTATTTAAGAGACCTCGCCGTTAGAAGCAGTCAAATATATTTTTGAGGCGCCAAATATGCTAGGGACGATGCTGGACTACAATGCAAACACACATGTGTCAGAAAGGACAAAAAGGACGCGCCTTACAATTGAAATTTGTTTTTGTCATCATATTTTCGGTTTTTTTTTTTTGCGATTTTCCTGCTTGGCTTTCCCAAGAGGTATTTTCAGCAACGAAGGACTCTTCTAGTAGGTATAGGTATGTATGCTATAGCGTGTTTATCTGAGTAGGTTTAAGCATTGTATTCCCCTTGGGGGCTCATAATAAAATACAAATTAAGTTATAAACATGTACGGTACATGCGGCATTAAGGAAACGTATCGCTGTTATTATCACAATTTTGTTGTTCGATTTATTGTGCAATTGGTTTGGTTGTGCCGACTTGGTTCTCGCAGGGGCGATCATCTACAACAACAACAAAAAAAAAAAGAAAAACGCTCAAGGAGGAACAGGTGGAGACTTTTTCAAGCTGACGGATAAAATTGTTGAAATAAAATTCATTACCATTATATTATGTAGGTACCTTTGTATGTATGTATGTGAGTTGTGCGAGATGTGGCATTTAAAATACGATTTTTATTATGTTATTTTTTTTTTGTTGTTGTTGGGTAGGGTATGTGCTGTGGTGTTTAACGTGTCAAAAAAACAGACGAGATACCGGCATTAAATTAAATTCCTTCTTTTTTTTTTGTTGAATGCGTCTTACTTGGCGCCATATATGAATTGGAACTTCAGACTGAATTGATTAAATTCAATGGGAAGTTCAATCGCGAAATAAACATTCAATTAAAATTAACTACTTATGTGTTAAATGAGGCATTTCGATTATTATATTAGTGCGTATCTTACTACTTACATACCTTCAAGCTATAGGGCGTTTGAGAAATTGACGAACTTGTAGGTGGTGAGGGTCCATTTAAATATAAAAATTTGTTGAAATAAAGTTATTGGCTCTACAAAATGAAGCCGCAAAAAATAAAATAATAATACAAAGTAAGAGAAAAACTAGTAAATCGAACTTACAATATTTTTCATCATGAATCTTCCCAAATTAAAACAGTCTCAGGAACTATGACATTTTAGTCAAAGACTTTTAGCACCCTTTTGGAGGGATTTCCATCATCGGATATCATGATCCGATGAACCGTGTATGTGGATACACTATACACGAATTTAAGAACACCCTGTATAAGTAAGTATGAATTGATTATATTAACATACCTACATATTTACGTTTAAGTGGAGAGAGTAATTGGATATTTGCGTTTCATTAACGAGTTCACTTTACGTATATCAACGTTTTATATTGAAAAAGGTGTGTTTCGAAAATAGTGTGTCACGCGATATGTGTTTGGGTGGAAAATTAATTTCAAAAGATATATCTATGTATGTACTTATACATACATATATAATTACAAACAATAGTTACAAAGAAAAAAAATTCACCCAGTTTTGTAATTTATTGATTTTAATTTAATTTTTTTACGAAATTAATATAAGCGAGTCTATGGATGTAAGTAAGATAACTTTTTTGTATATGAGAGCAAAATAATTTAATTTTAAATTGGGATTCTCTGCCAAAAGTGGAAGACTTAATTTAAATGAATTTTATTGCACATATTTGCTACTTTTCTGAAGTTCATTAGTCTATAGGACTATAAGGTTTCGTGTCAAAATAAGTGCAAAGTTTTAATCAAATACAACAAACATTTCGATACATAGGTAATGGTGAAGTGCAAAAAGGTTTTCGTCATATCGTCCGTCAAATTGTGGAACACAGTGGTATACTTTTTATGGAAAACCAACCAAAACTGCGTACATACTCCCGTTTTTTTTTCTCTTTTTTTTAGGACCAAAACTAACAGTAGCTGTCATACAAAATTTCTTGGCCAAAAAGGAAAAACATTTTTCTCAAATTCAGCGCTACGGATATTTTTTTAAGACCTCAATAAATTTAAATAGTTATAAGTTGCCGTTTAGTAAAAAAAATGGTAATTAATGGTACCTCCCAAGGAACCATTTTTTTGATTTTCGCTTTTCTCGAAAACTGTTCAAAAGATTTTGATGAATTTTTTTTTATGAAGAAGAACTAATACATTTGAAATAAAATTGTGTATCGAAATTCTCAAAAAAATATTTTTTGGATTTTTAAAAAAAAGTTTTAAAAGTTTTCTTTTAAAACTTAATATTTTGAAAACAACTTAGTCGACTTTTACTAAACTTGGTAAAAAGAAGTTTTTTAACTTTATATAGACGACAGAAATTATTCTAATACTCAAAATTAACGGCACCTCCCATACAAATGTTTAAAAATCATTAAGAAAGGTATTTTTTTTCTCAAAAACGACTCCTACGATTTTGACAACATTTTGTTTGTGTATTAAAATTAGTACGGTCTACCGTTTAAAATTTTTAAATTTTTTATTTTACGTTTATTAACAGTGCCACGCATAGAACGGTTTCTTTGATTTTCGACTACCTATCTCAATATCTGATTAATTGAATATAACTAGATTTTTCTTACAGAAGCTTGTAACAAATATCAGAGTTGTAAAGACTGCAGTCTTTTCCGTACTGCAGTTAATTGAATAAAAAAACTTTTTTCTTTAAGTCTTTTAACTTGCCAAAAGAATTTAACTGTAATACAATAGTCAGCAGTCAGTACTAACATTCCGACTGTGCAGTTAAAAAAAAAGTTAATTAACTTTAAGTTTATTAACTGCAGTACTTTTGACTTGATTTTAGTCTTTTAGTCAGTTGAAAGTCATTTGTACTGCGATGGTTCATATTTTAGTCAGTAAGTCTTTTAACTGCAGTTAATTAACTGTAAGTCTTTCAACTAAAATACTATAGATTTATACTTATAACACAACAGGATACAATGAAAATACATTAAAATGTTTGCATTATTTATTTGGCATTATGTGCGTACGGCGTGATGTACAAGTGTGAAATATTTTTGGTAAAAAACAAAAAACAAAGTTTAAAGACTTACAGTTAATTAACTGCAGTTAAAAGACTTACTGACTAAAAGATGAACCATCGCAGTACAAATGACTTTCAACTGACTAAAAGACTAAAATCAAGTCAAAAGTACTGCAGTTAATTAACTTAAAGTTAATTAACTTTTTTTTAACTGCACAGTCCGAATGTTAGTACTGACTGCTGACTGTTTGCTTTGCAGTTAAAGTACTTACTCGCAGTATTAACTTGCATTCAAAAGTTAAGTTAATTAACTGGGACTGTATTAACTGCAGTACTGAAAAGACTGCAGTCTTTACAACTCTGACAAATATAAATAAAAGTGCATATCAAAATTTTCTAAAAAATGATTTTTGGATTTTTAAAAAAGAATTAACAATTATTTTTTGAAAATTCGATATAACTAGGAAACCTGCGACCCTGTCATGCATATTTTTTTTTCTATTACGAGCTATCGAACAATAATGTTCATTTTAAAAAATTGGTCATTGAAAGTTATTTCTACGTCTACTTTTTGGGCATTTTTTTGAAACATTCTTTTAAACTTATTCGTGTGGCTATTCGAAAAATTTGACCCAACTACATATTCCAATGTTACTAAAATTTTCAATCACTATAAAAAAAATAGTAGCCCACTTTGTCTTAAAGTTCATCTATCATCTAACCTAATTTTGTATAGAAATTTCCTTAACGCTAAAAAAAATCGTATTCAATAAATTGTATTCATTCCTTAAAGATATGGGAAATTGGGAAATTATGCTCACGTAGAATTTCTATTAGGGTAAAAGCGGGAGAGATGGCATACCTTTTTTGTTATTCCAATACTATCGAAAATAAACAATTTTTTAATCTTTGTATTTTATTAACATACTAGCTTGCCCGACCGGCTTTGTACGGGTAGACAAACCTAAGCTTCGCGTAAAAATTACAAAAGAAAATATAAATAAATATTTAAGCTAATTTTTGTAATCGAAATCTACTTAATGGGTTTTAACCTACTTCACGTTTTGAATGGCTAAGGGCCAGTTTCACAGTCATAAAAGTGACACTTAAGTGGGGAATGTGAATGATTAATTCCCAATATCACCGTTCACTGTTACCTGAATAAGTGACACTTAGGTCTCCGATGTTGGTCACTTAAGTTCCACTTACGCTAGCTATGAAATTTAGCTTAAATTCCTAATATGGGAAACTTAAGTGCCATTTATTTCGGTAAGTGTCGACTGTGAAACTGGCCCTAAATATGTAAAAACATGATCCCTCAAGTCCAACCATTAACAATTTCCAAACACAGAAAGAATTTTTGTAATCAAAGAACACTTTTTGGTTTTAATCTTGTTTCACTCTATAAATATCAATTTCTTAAATCCGAAATTTTTTATTTTTACTCCATTTCACCCTACAAATAACAAAATTTGAAAAAGGAATATCCCAAAAGCCATTTCCTAACCTGGTTGAACGGTAATTGAATTGAGCTGAAAAACGAAATGTGTGCCTACAGCGACACCTATTGAAAATTTTCCGACTTTTCTTTTTTCTTAAACCTTCGCGTTGCTATTACGAACAAACCCGCAAAAGGAAGTATCCAATTTGGTCCAGTCGTTTTCAAGTTTTAAGCATCCGAACACACCAAAAAAATTATTTTTTCCTACTGTACATCATTTATCTAGCAAAATTTTGCAAATAAAATAAATTATTTAATAAATTTAAATGGATGAGAAAAAAATTCAAAACTCTTGGTTTGTCTTTGAAAATTCATTTTATTTATGGCAGGTAAAGAATAAAGGAACATTTTTTTAGGAAATGTTGTAATTTGTTTATAAATTACTAGCTGCCTCGATTCAGATTTGCACAGATTAAAAAATAATTTAAAATGAAAAATTTACAAAATAAAATGTCACACTGTAGTAGGTACTTTTGGCTCTTTTAATATTTACCCGTTAAATATATCACAACATCGTTTGTCTTCAATGTGTGGTTACATACAGTTCTAACCAAAAGATAGCAAGTTCGCGCGATCCAGTCGTGCATATTTTTTGATGTGTAAACATCTATGCTGGCGGTAGAGTGAAAAAAAAAAACGTGAACGTTCGTGTGCAACGTTACGTCGTGCAACGTTACGGTGTGCAACGTTACGATCTGCATACTAGGATGGGTGCGTTCAGTGAAAAAAATCTTAAGATCCCCTTCAAGCAAAAACAAGTCCGTTTTGGATCCGCGCACGTTGATGTTTACACATATTAACCGTGAGTCCCGGCACTCACACCATTTTTTTGGATTGGATTTCTATTATTTGTTTAATTAATTATTTTATCAAACAAATTTTATTAAAAAAAAATTATTTAAAATACAAAAATTAAAATTGTTAAAAGAACTTTAAATAAGGACAAAACTGAAATATCAAAGAGCAGACGGACTTTCAAAAAATTGCTAAGGTTACAGAGATCTTAGGAACACATTTTTAGCTATAATTAAACAGTCGACGAATATGAAGAAAAACCAAACATAAGAAAAGTGGCCGCAATTTCTAATGAAATTTTATTTTCATGATTATAGTTATAAGATTGTCTGGTTGAGGCCAAGTATAGTCATTCAGCGAAAAGCGGCATTTCTGAGCGACAAAACGACGCGACGTCGTGTCGGTCGCTCTGCTTTCAAATATATCTTGGAAGCGATTACAATGAGAATTTTAGTTCAACTTGAACTTGTCGCTCTCTCGATTCTGGTTCACTGCGTGGCCGAGTACTTAGATGGAAAGGTGGAATTTTCTATAAATAACCAGTGTGCCATTTATAGGTCGCTAAAACGTCGCATATATGTACCTTCCAAATAGTTTTAAGAGAGTTACAAATTTTCTAGATCAGATCCATTTCCGTATTGCCCGATATATCGAAAAAGTTGTTTTTTTTGTATCGTTCGATATATTGGAGGAATGATAAGAACTAGACGTTCTAACAGGTGAAAAAGACAGGTTTTGATGTGTAAACATCTATGCTGGCGGTAGAGTTGAAAAAAAAACGTGAACTTTCCTGTGCGAAGTTACGCCATAGCACGTTGCGTTGTAGCACGTTACGTTACGAAATCTGTTTTGCCCCGACCGAAACAAATTGTTTTTAACGCGACCGACAATTTTATATATTATTCTTTAATTTTTAATTATTGCCCGAACAAAATGGACGCGGCACTAGAAACGTAAAAGAAAACAAAATCAAAACTAAAATAATAATAGTCCGCTGTAGGGATTGACAAAAAAATGACTGTAGGTATGGTAGGTCAATGGCTGTAGGTATGGTAGGATATCGGGTGCGTTCAGTGATAAAAATCTGAACTTTAATTCTACTGCTTTTAAACGATGCAATTTTTTCTGGCAATTTTTTAGCACGCTGGCGAGGGACGTAGATGGCTGGGATACAAAAAATAGCTGAGGTTGAACAAATTGCAGAATTATCGGCTACTTATGCACTTGCACAAAGTTAACATTCATTAAAAATCACAACGTCTAATTCCATAGGCGATTGGCTGTGGCGTCAATCTATTGAAACTGCGATTTTAATGATTTCCACTGACAACTGCAACTAAATATTTGGAATTTGGCTACGGTGTCATTTAATTGAAACCACGATTTTAGTACTTTCCGCTGACGGTTGTTGTTTGTCGATGCTCAGAGAGTGATGATGATGACCATAAACAATAACCATGTGTAATATGTAGTCATCTTAAAGTTGAGAGTGAACTACGAAGCAGGAATTTTCAGTAGCGAACCTTCACCGTTCGTTGGACACTTTCCCCACCAGCCTTTTAGTGCTTGGAAATTTCGTTACAGCGGCTCCGCCACTGGGTATTTCGCTGCCGTTCTTTCAGCAGTAGACTTTTTAAGCACTGCCTGCAGATAGGTAATGCAGTGTTAATTATTCCATATGTTTCTTTTGAGTACGTTCAGTAACAAAAATTAGGCGCTTGGACAAACGTTGATGTTAACACATATCTAACCGCGAGTCCCGGCACTCACATTTTTTTTCTCATAGCGCGAAAAAGTTTTTTTTTTTTTTTAAATACTGTCTTTCTTACATGTCTGTCAAGTTAGCATTACCACTTCAAAATTTTAAGGATCCAATAATTGGATTGATTTTCGTGAATTTGTCGTGGAAGAGAAAAAATTGATGAGATTGTTTCTTTTTTTTTAAAAGAAGATAACACTTAAAAAAAGGGTAAAATGAGCAAAAAAAAAAAGAAGTATGCCATTCAATAAATTGAACTTCAAGTTTACAATACCGCGGGTATTTTTTTTTTTCATAGCTAACCCAATTACATATTGCATCCTTAAACCTTTAAAGTGGTAATGTTTACTTGACAGACATCTCTCTTACCGTAAGAGACCTCTGAATATTGGCAAACATTTTCTATTACTTAAAGTGTAGTGAAACACTATTGAAACAAAATCATGTATTTTGACACTAAACAAAACATTGCCCTTTATTTAATTAAATATAAGGTACATGGTCTATAAAAATCGTTAAAAATACATATATGTTTGTATGTTTATGTAAAAATTTATATTTCCCAAACACATGTTGTCAACATTACGCAATTCACTACAGAGAATAATGCGCAAAAAATAAACAACTTTACTGCGGCACGTAAAACACTAATAATACTCCTAACATATATGTGATGCCATAAACTTCATTCAACATCATTTGCTCCTTGTCCAACCAAACCAAAGCAAACCGAACTAAACCGCGCCACACTGCGAGCTCGAAGTAGTACATATATGAAATGGCCAGTCATATTGCCAGAGTCTATTATCCCATCAAAAAAGTCCTAAAGCTGCTTTTATTTCGATTGCCCTGTTGGCGTTGTCATATTAAAAAAAAAAATAAATAATAACAAACTATAAATGGGACAAAATGCCATTAAATCTGAGTTGCTGCATGAATTCAGTCCAATCAGTAACTGAACCGTAAGTTTATCCATAAGCCGTATACCATTTTATTTATTTTTAACCTAAATAAGCAAAAAAAATAATAGAAAACCTTTTTTTCGATTAGGCAAAAGAAAATGAATTCCAATCGCAACAGCTGTCCACGTTCCAACCTCAATTCCAATAAAAATTTAAAATTTAATTCCTAAAATAATAACAAATAAAAAAAAACACACACACACAGAATCTCCACATAAGCCCGATTCACTTCGAATTCATATCCAGTGAGGGGTGGAAGCACTTCAGACCCCAATCCAATTCTATAAAATAACGAGAAGCAGGTGCGAGAGCTTAAACCACCCACAAATCTACAAACGCAACCCCTGTGCCAATCAAACAAAAAAGGCAGTACCAGGCTTTTGTGGATAGCCGACTGGATTAAAGTTTTAGTTGTATAAATTTGTATATATATACTCCGAGTAAATTGATTGAATCAATTTGTATTAAAAATAGTTTTTTTTTATTGTGAAACAGGTATGCACCTATATGAAAGGGTTTTCCAATAAGACGGATCAATGCTACATGTGAATGAGGCTTAAACGTCAAAGGATTTTTGTCGTCTGTATTCTGATTTGTGAAGCTGAGTTTTGTTTGCAAATTTAACCATTTTATTGAAGCTTACAAAAAATAATCAAAGAAAATACTTTTCGCGAGTTTCTTATCAACAAAAATTCTAATAAATGTGGAAATAAAAAAAAATTGATACGCGCGATGAAAAGGCTGAAAATCAAGCCACTTCAATTAGATGACTTTCGGGTTAGCGAAGCAACATACGCCGATCGAAAAATAGTAAGGTGGATAATTTTCCGTGAATAAGTTGTGATAATTTTCGAATAAGTATTTTCTATGTTTTTTTTTTTGCTGCTTTGCTTAATGAGCGAAGCACCTCCTCCAAAAAGGTAGAAACAAATTATTATAGAATAGTTTATTTCTATTGCCGTTCATTAGTCGTGGGGGGTTGTTTCGATAGATTCAGTTTTATCGTTCGATGTTTTTTTCTGCTGAATTGGTAAATTGATATCAAGTTAGTGAACCACTCCATCGAAAAGTGGTTAAAACTTGATAAATGTACATTCAATAATTTATTGCTTGATAATTTGCCATTTATAAGCCGTGAATTAGTTGTGATAGTTATAATTTTGTCGTATGATGTTTTCTATTTTGTTGGAATTCATGAATTTAATAAAAAAGCAAAACAAAACACGGAAACAGATTTTTCGTTAGATATGAATTTAGCAAAAAAAAAATAATAATTTCCGAAAAAAAAACATAGAAAACAATACACGAAAAAAATTAAATTGGGATTCATAAATTTAACAAAATTAAACGAAATTGAACATTGAAATGGGGTTTAGAAATGAATTAAGCTAAACAAAAAAACATAGAAAACATCGCACGAGAAAATTGGAATCATCAAGGCATGTAAGTCAAATTCTTAAGTAATAAATCATAAAAATATAGCACATTTACACCCCATTTCGAAGTGGAGTTTCGATAACTTGATATCAATCAACAAAACAAAGCAGCAAATAAAACAAAGAAAAAATTGAACAAATAATTCGAAATTATCACAACTAATAAACGACATATGCATTACCAACCTTACCACTTTTTGATTGGCAAATGTTTCTCCACTTACTTCACATTCATCTACATTTATGTATGAAGACCTGAATCCAATGACACAGAGTGTATTTGGTAAGTTAACTTGGCACATTCAAAGGCTGACCGCATGGAATGGAAAAGCCTCATGCGGACACCTTTAATACGAAGCGGTAAGGGAGTCATAAAGTTGTTGTATTAAAGTGGCGGTTGGCATTGCCATGCCCAGTAGAGGGTATGAAGATGAGGCGAGATAGGTTCATACCTATATACTCTTAAAAAGTATGGTAAAGGTTGACAACATTTTGTAATCCCCTCTCGCAAAAAACGCAAGTAGGGTTTATCGCTTATGTTATATTCTTTATAGGGTGGGTTTATAATCAATTCTCTATTTTATGCCTCACGCACCTATACCTACCTACCTACAGCTGCAGCAGGTGTGAGTTAAAAACTTTTGCGAGAAGTCTGTTACCATAACAAGCAAAAATGAAATCCTTTAATACCCAATACAATTTTGGAGCCTTTTGAATGGGGTCTTAATCTCTCTCAACCCAACCATAAGCACTTTGGTCGTCGTATCTGCGTGTGAATTTCAGCTCCCCCATCACATATTTTATAGATACATTCATTTATATAGAGAGATCAAGGCCAAGGGGCTAGGGTATAATTGATGGTTGAATTAAAAATAGCTCCCGGCAATGCCATGCTGGTGGTTTAGTATAGCCCTCGCGACGCGACGTAACGTACATATTTACAGAGGGTTCCTTTTCGAATAAAAGTTAAACAATTGCTTCCGGTTGTGTTATTGTGTTTATTACTTAGCATCGCAAACAGAATTTTATTTGCACAAACGGGGTGAAAAATGGGAGACTTTGTGTGTGGTTTTTTTTTTTTGTGTTCTTGTTTGTTTAATTTCATCTCATTCTGTCGGTCTTTTAATTTAATTCTGTGTATTTTGGTCGTAACAAGATTTGAATTGTTATTCATTAAGTGAGGCAGTATTCAAAAAAAAAGAAATGCAAGGGAGTTTAGTACCTATAGTAGGTACAATGGAAATGTTTTTTTTTTTTTTTTTTAAGCGCCATGGCATTGGTTTGTTTGGGTTTTGAATTAAATTGAGTCTATTATGAGCACTACAGGTCCAGAGGAGCTATGCTTTAATTTTTGTTTGTTAAGGGCTGTTGCTTTGGGGTAATTTGTAGGAAGATAGTGATGGGAGGATGAATAAAGCTGCATCTTTTAGTTGAAGTGTCTTTAAATGCAACCTTCAGTACTTGAACTTTTTAAAAATTAAATTTATTTTATTTTGATATCTGACTTTTAACTTCAGAAAATATAAATGTTTATTTTGTGAGTTTAAATTTTGAAAGAAATGTTTTTTTACAATTGTCCAACAATTTAAAGGAGTAAAACATTTTAAAAAATATGTTGAGTGTTTTTTTGAAGACATGCGAATGCAGCGTGTGGCACTAAATCTCTAGCATTGATTGAAGTTAAGGCACGGTCCGGAGTTTTGGATTAAATCCCTAGACCTGACGGAAGAGGGTGCGATTAAATTCCTAGTCTTGACTGAAGCTTATGGAAAGGGGAGATTGGGATTAGATATCTAGCTTCAGTCTACTTCACGACAAGGTCAGAAGGTGGGATAATTTCCCTAGCCCCAATTGACTCTAAAGCAAAAAGGGAGATTGAGATCAAATCACTAGCCTAAGCGAAATGAAAGCGCGGTTTAAGTTTTGGGATTATCTCTTAAATACATAAATTTAATAGCGCGAGAGTTCGTGGAGAGCCAGGGCCTAGTGACTTACAACTCTCAATCATTCCTGTGTGCGTGTCGATTGTTTACATGAATGGGGGAGGGGACCTACAATTCTATGCCGAATCCGAGCGGCTATGGTGAGAGTGAGATGCACTTTTTCATGACAAGAGATTCTGTTGGAAGAATTGTCACTTCCTCGCTAGAGGCGCAGTAGCCGTTTTTTTTTTTTTTTAGGTGGAAGAGGCTGGCAATCAAACCAAAACGTCCGGCGGCGGACAGTTCTACGCACTAATCTTTACCCCGACGGCTACTACAAGGCCGTAAAACTATGTGCTGTAGTACAATGTTAAGGCAAAATAAGGAAGAATGGAATTTACGGCAGCGAACCGTTCAGAAAACGGTTCAGAAGCTTCTCACAGGTGCACTACGTACCCATTAGCTTCCTTATCGGTGCTTTAAGTAATCAATTTAATGACCACACGGCAGAATATCCTAATTTTATGGGTACGAAGTTTAATCAAAATCGTTAGAGCTGTTTTCGAGAAATTCTAAAAAAAACTTAAATCATTGTATGGCAGCTTCCCGTTCTAAATGAGCTAAAGGGTGTTTTTTTTAGACGTGTGGTTTTCAATCTGGCAATACTTTTTTCGGAGTTGGTCTTTTTGACAACTGTCACTTGATATATGCTTAGTTTGGTTTCCCATTTCATAATTAATAGACTTACTCCTGAACAACGTGTTTTGCAAATGGTGCAAATTTATTACCAATATAATGGTTCGGTTCGCGCGACGCATCGAGAGCTGCGTCCAATATTCGGTCGACATAATCGCAAAATCGGATAAATTCGAGCAACCATGGATCGGTTTCGCACCACGTTAACTCTAGTGCATAAGACGCCGTACAGTGCGCACCGAAGACGCTATCGCTGCTGTAGAGTAGAGTATCGAAGATGACCCGAATGAGTAAATCCGCCATCGCGCGCAACAATTGGAGCTGTCGAAAATTGGGCCTCTCGGCTGGAATTTATTCGAGCCAACCGCGGCGGCCACTTGCCCGAAATCATTTTTAAAACATAATGGCAAACCCTTATCTTTATAATAAAGCTAAATTCTTGGCCATCACATTAAATTATATGCGTTTTATTTCTTCTTAAAAACCACACGTCTAAAAAAAAAAACACCATTTACAAATAAAATATGAGTTCTACTCTACTACTACTTTTTCAAACTTCTAGATCATCATTATATCAGTTTTGATAAGCCCTTAACCGGACTCGTGGGCCCATCAGTGGACATACACATATTCAATCTTTGAACGTGTGTACAAAACACTATGGTCGCCGCTTCTAGCCACTTTCCTTATCTAAGCTCAAGTGTTCCTCAAAGATATATCTAATTAACCTGATTTCAAATGAATATATCTTCAATCTAAATCTTAAATTTCATCAAATGAAAATAATGTTTCTTCACAGAATTACTTACATATCCGCCCTATTCTTTCTGTGCTTTGCGTAATGTTGATTTATCAAAGTCCACAATTATGAAACATTATAAATTATGATATCAATAAATGTGTCAATTTCCAAATACAAATATCCGTTTTACCACTTTATTTCATATCTCTTCTGGCTTAAATATTGAAAACTACTTACCATCACTATATTCAGCACTCACACACATACACAAGTTCTTCTTGAAAAAAATCATGTGTTTCAGCTTTCAGCTCTGAAGATTTCCCACCACCACAGAAAGTTTAATAGATTCTTATATATGCACATTTTGATTTCTCAAAGCAATAAAATGTGCTACGTGGTTACTATCTATAACTCAACTCTCTGAAATGTGCTTTTAACGAGCACTCAAGCGCTGAGCGAATAAACTAAAGCCATTACGATCATAAACCAGTCACTTAAAATCTTCATTACCCAAATACCTCTCCACAGTATCTGGAGTCGTATTTTATAAGTTTCACGGAATATACCTTACAAACCACAGGTGTTTTAATAATCTATATGGAATAGTGTGAAGAAGAGTTCATATTTTTATTGGAAATTCCCTGACGGATACTTAAAATACTTATATTTAAATATTTAATTTTAGTGTAGGTACCTAGTTTTTTTTAGTATCACTTAAAAAAATATTTTCTGCTAGAAGCGTAATTTGAGCTATAAAAATTAAAAACTTATAAATGATTGGAAAATTTGTTAAGTCTCCAGATAAGTACGGGAGAGATATTGAAGCACATATTTAAAGCCGTACTTTTTGAACTCTTCAAATAATAATTATATATGTAGGTACGTGAACAAATAAATATTAAAAATCAGATATAATTTATTGCAGATATTTTGATGGAAAAGTAATTTAAATATGCGTTGCTGGAACAAATTGAAGCATATTATGCGTTATTTTTATATTCAGGGACATTCATTTGACACCTGTCAAATTCAGCTGTCATTTGCCTTAACAATCGAACAACGCATTCAAATTATTAAAACTTACTACAACAGTGGTTGTTCAAACGTATAGCCACTTTTCGCGCATTACGCGATGATTATGGCCATCATCATCCACCGACTACGCCGAGCAATCGGTAAAATTGTGAAGAAATTTGCAGTGAGTGGAAACGTTACTGACGTCGTAAGGCTTGTGCATCATCGTAATGCACGCTCAGTCGAAAATATTGCTGCTGCAAGTGCAAGTATTGCTGATGGTCCGAATTTACGGTTACAGTCAATTCGGAGCGATATGGTCGAATGATTACGGATTTTTTTTTTGACCGGCGATTCAAGATCATTACTTGAACGATATGTGGTTCCACCAAGACGGGCCCACACGCCACACAACACGACCAATTATGGCGTGAAAAGTTTCCTGGTCGCGTAATTTCACGTTTTGGCAACGTCAACTGGCCACCAATATCATGCGATTTGACACTGTTAGATTTTTTCTGTGGGGCTACGCAAAAGACTGTGTTTACGCTTATAATCTCCAAGCTCTGGACGCATAAGAAACCAACATTACTCGAGTTATGGCCGAGATACCGCCCGAAATGTGCGAAAAAGTGGTTAAAAATTACTTCAAAACAATCGCATGCTGCGAACCTTCCCTAGGCGGCCATTTGAATCAAATTGTTTTTCACACTTAATGGCAAAGTTCAAAAATGGCGTAGAGTAGATAACTACAAAAGATACGAAAAATTCTGTATTACGAAATTTTTGTAAAATCTACGAAAAAATTTTCGTAAATTTTTTGTTGCACGAATTTTAGTGATACCACATTTGGTTTTTTTCAAAAAAAATTATGTTAGTACAACAGAACTTAATAAAAATTGAGTTTTGACAAAGCCCTCACTAGTCAACTTATGAGTCCAAGTGAGATCACCAGAACGAAACGCCAATTTATATGGATCAAGGCCGTTAAAAGCTATTTTGAAACTTTTAAATTATTTCACTTAGAAGACCCTTAATGTTCATCATACTTTAATATTCCAAAACATTCCACAATTTTTCAAATGAAATAAAAATGTTTAAAAGTCAATTTCGTAGAATAAAAAAAACTATTACAAAATATTTCGTAGATATATTTTTCAAAATGTTGCTTCCAATAAAATGGAAGAAATACGAAACTTACGTAATATTTACCAATGCGCATTCGTGACTATAGATGATTTTGAATACAAACATTTCGTAGAATGCACAAACTATAATCAGAAAACATTTCGAACAATCTACTTAATTTTCTTTCTAATATTTTGCAAATATACGAAAGTTTCGTAGTTTTAACGAATGCATTTGTTTTTTGAGTACAATAACAATAGGTACAATTTACGAAATATATTCGTGCTTTTGCATCTCGAAAGTTACGTAAATTAAACAAAATTTTAAGTTATACACACCAACGGTTTTAGGACATTCACGGGCTGACATATTTTTTTTAAGGACGAAAAAATGATTTCACTTTAAAAAGGCTATAAATAGGATTGATGAAACGATTCTCGCGTGACTCTCGGGATCTTTACGTTCTGAAGATCTTTTATGTATCTTTTGTGCAACCAACTCACGAAGACGCGTGTGTTGTATGGGCGGCTTCTCACACTAAGCTTTATATCTGGAACATTAAATGGACTTTAACATTTCCATCAGTTAACTGCAAGATAAACTATAATTTTAATCGAACAAGTAAATATAAAGGGTGTTTTTTTTAGAAGAAGAAATAAAACGCATATAATTTAATCTGATGGCCAAGAATTTAGCTTTATTATAGAGGTAAAGGTTTGCCATTATATTCACAAAATGATTTCGGGCAAATGGCGGCCGCGGCTGGCTCGAATAAATTCCAGCCGAGAGGCCTAATTTTCGACAGCTTCAATTGTTTGCGCACGATAGCGGATGGACTCGTTCGGGTCTTCTTCGATACTCTGCTCCACAGCAGCAATAGCGTCTTCGGTGCGCACTGTACGGCGTCTCTGAGGATGCGCATTATACACTAGAGTATAAACTAGAGTAAACGTGATTGCTCGAATTTATGCGATTTTGCGATTATGTCGACCGAATACGATGCGTCGTGCGAACCGAACCATTATATTGGTAATAAATTTGCACCATTTGCAAAACACGTTGTTCAGGAGTAAGTCTATTAATTATGAAATGGCAAACCAAACTAAGCATATATCAAGTGACAGCTGTCAAAAACACCAACGCCGAAAAAAGTATTCCCAGATTTAAAACCACACGTCTAAAAAAAACACCCTTTAGCAACACCCCCCAAAAAACAAAAACTAGCCTACTGCCCCTGAGTGTGTACGTTTTTACACTGCTTGTTTATGACTGTCTAGCAAAAAAAAAAATCGCTTGCCAACCCTTAGTTATGAAAATATTCAAAATTTTATTTTTATAGCAACCACCCTCACAATTCAAAAAGTCGACTAGTGCCCCAATTGAATTCTTAGATGGATGGGGCTAGGTTTATTCTTTTGTGTCCACCGTTTGTTTATAATTTCCCAGCATAAAAATCGTTTCCCCACCCTTAGTTATAAAAAATATTCAACATTTCTTTTTTATAGCATCAAAAAACTAAAAAGTCCTCTACCTTCCTCAATTCATTACTTAGAAGGATCGGACCAAGTGGGTTCTTTTATCCACCGCTCATTTATGATTATCCACTAAAAAAAATTGTAAGTATGTCTACCCACAGAATTTTGAAATACAAAATAAAGGATTTAGAGAGTTTTGAAAAACAGGATTTTAATAAGCGATTTTTTTCGAAATATTAATAATTTCTTCTGTTTATTTTTTAAAATAAATAATTTAATTTGAATCTTTTTTCTATTCAACCTTGTACTGTTGTTAAAATAAACCTTTATAACTTTGTTCTTTATAACCCATTATTTAAATTAAACACCCTGGCCACACTTGATGTCCGAAAATAATACAATTTCAATATTAATTGCAGAAAATTTTCAGAATTGCATTTAATCAAGCCCTTCCACTTGAAACAACAACTCAGATAATTAACTGATGCCTCTGTAATATATCATTCCCTTCCGTAATAACCAGGCACCTATTTATCCTAACACATACAACTCACATACTCACATATCTACGAAAAAAAAAAAAAAACATCTAACAGTACATTAGAGATCCATTATATTAACAAACAGGCGACGACGAAGACGACGACCATACGATAAGTAAGTTGCGGCATCATTTATTAAGGGTATTTCTTCTTTTGACCTCTCTAGCGCGTCCATCGTCGACTAAAGTATCATCAGCTAGCACTCTAGAGGTCAGCAATAGCGGTGGGGTTGATGGTGTTTGCGTTAGCAATGTCGGAGGAACTCGAACTATTGGACAAGGTTATAACTTCCGCCTCAGTAAATACCTCAGCGCGGGGAGCTAACAGAGCAGCTTTTCCACTCGGGAACGGCTATAAAACTTACTTTCATTTCTCCCAAGATATCTTTCCGCATTGATACATAGCCTCACCATATCATGCACCTAATGCTTCTTCGGTTCCGTAATTTTTTTTTTTTTTGCTTTCTTCTCCTATATTGCTCGACCGATTCGTCCTTCGCCGCCCGAACATTCTTCTTCAGCTGACCATCGAGCTATAGTAGTTATTGCCTTTTTTCTTCACTTCCTTCAGTTACCATTAATCTCTTCCACTTTTCAAAGCTTATTGTTATTGGGAATGAGGAGAGAATCCTAGTGTGGCCCAGATATCGGATGCGTCTCGTCACACCCCCACAAGCACACATGTATCACATTATCACATTCTTACAGTGTATATATGGTCCCCACTTACCAACCCCCAAAACCGCCACACAATCTACTTCATCTTCTTTCTAAATGATGACGACAAAGACGACGACGACGACGACGATGAGGACAACGGAATGGAACGGAATGGAAACGACTGCGACGGATGGACGGACAGACGAACGGGACAAGGAAGTCCATTACCCATTTTTGGTCTTTAATATAACCGAGAAGCCCTATGAAAATGTGTGAAGAAATGACGATGGAACGTGCATGATGAGAGATGCCCTGGTTTTGATTCCAGAGATATGTATGTACTTTGGTTTGAAAAATGGGAATGGGGATGGGGGATGTAGGATGAGTGTGGATGTCCTGTCAATAGATGTTGAATTAATATGAAATTAATGACTTTAGATGATTTTTTCGAAAGCAATTGCGATACGGATGGACGATGATGATGGCAGATTGAAACATGATTTCCTACACAACAAACTTTTAAACCATATACATACATCACATTACTCATACACCCATCTATAGAACTATTGTATGTATACGTATATATTTATCGCTTTTCATCACATACTCCTTTGATCCTGAAAATAATTTCACTCTCGTGCATCAACTAATCTGGTTTTTATTTTCCACTTCAATCAGCAACATTTGGTAGCTAATTTATTTTGACGTTTGACGTGATGTGATATACAGAGAGACTTTTGCACTGTATCACCTTTTTTCTCTCGTGACTGCCTGCTTTTAGGACATCATTTTTTGACAAATATGTAAAATACTTATACCTAGTAAGAGCTGATAGCAAATTTTGGGGGTGGAAATACATATAACCAAAAATTGAGTGCGAGGGTTTGTCGGTGTATGCATCGTTATATGGAAAACAAAATTTCGGGCAGGTTTTTTTTCTTGGCGCCAGTGTTGGGGGTGGGGTGTTAAAAATTGAGATTTTAAATTTTTTTTTCAAAAGTATTATCACTTAAATTTCGATTTGAGTAATAGAACTTACGATATAAATTTTTTAAGCGAACCTTATCGGCTTAATCAGTGCAGTCATAGAAATTCACCACACTGTAAGCCTAAAAACAACAATAGCCGTGTTTTATTGGTAATTTTATAGCCAGCGCAGTAAAATTTCCCTTGACAAACAAAAACAAAGAGTGTCGATAATTTAGCCAGTAAAAGAGTGGATATAAAAGTGGATATCTATAGTTAGAACTTTGAAGATGAAGATGGCGCTCTTGAAAAGTATTCATGACTTGAACCTTAATGTTGTTTTTCACTCACAAAATGGATGTGATCTATGATATTTGTAGTTTGGTGGAGACAAAATGGATGTGATCTACGATATTTGTAGCGAACACAGCCAAAACTTACTAAAGCGTTTTATTAACACAGCCAAAGCGTTTTATTGGTACTTGATTATTGCGCTAGCTATAAATTACCAATAAAACACAGCTAATGATAACAACTAAGTGTGGTAGATGTGGTAAGAAAGTAGACGAAAAGAAGAAAGAACTCAACTGAAGGCAGTAGCTGGACGACAATCAAGAACCTCGATGGTGAATTTCCATTCTTGAAAGAAAACGAGATCCATCATCCTTTTGCCGCTCACCCTCCCGCGATCGACAGCGTGAATGGTGAAATTTCTTATGCTGATAAAGAGTAAGATATATCGTCCCTTGCCACCCCCTTCCATAACCACGGGGGCAATCGAAATTCGGCACAGAAGATGATGTTCCAGAACACCGACGCACGGTGAGCTATAAAATTCATAGCAAACGAGTCCATAGAGATGTGTACTTTACTGCCATACAGCTCACATTTAATTTGGCTGTGGAATAGGATAAGAGGCGGCCATACTAAGGACAAAATTATAGTTTTTTACAAGGATAAAAAGAAGCTATCATACTATAGTGGGTCACATAAAAGACAAAGGTTCTTAGTAAACCCAAAAATGCCAACACGACTTAAAAACTGCCCCCCACCAGAGGCAAGGGGGATTTTACCAAGTTCGGCGGCGATTGGACTAAGCAATTTCGCAAGATTTAAGAAGTTACTTCAACCGCTGATTAATTATCGAGAGTATCCCATTGATGAACTAACTCGAGCTGTAACTAAGAGAACCAGGAAGAAAGTCATTAGAAATAAATAAGTCTTATCGTCTGCCCAATACCTCCAGCGTATTTTAAGCTGAGGTACTAGCCATTAAAGAAGCAATCAAAGCACTGGCTATTGGCCAGTAGGAGAACATGCGGCTAAGCTACGCATACCTGTTAATAGTTTCTGTCGTATAGCTGCAAGAACCATCTAGAGATATAAACCATCGAACACTTTCTCTGTAACTGCCCAGCCCTGGCCAGGTCACGCTTCCTGGCATTTTGAAGCCCTTTTCTCGATAACCTAAACGTGATGTCGAACAAAAGGATAAACGATTTTATCTTTTTCCTAGACAGCACCAGATGGATCTAAAAGACCAAACAATATCTCCACTTCAACTCTTGCATTGCAAGTGTAAGGACTTGCAATGGTCTACCGAGGTTCAGTGGCTATTGACTCCGGCTTCGGACCGATTCTCGATGGACTTTTGTTGGCCTCAAAAGTTTAGGTAATATCACTTCAAATATAAAATTCATATACAAAAATCGTCACTAACTTTTCGGACAATACTTTGATCACACTTACACTTGATCTATAACTAGTAAAAGGCTTAAAGCTTTGCCAAAACCTAGGTAGGTTTGCCTTGACTTTGAAAAAGCCCAACCACAAGTAGATCTAGTGATAGGATATACGGCCGGTTCTCAACCCCAATGGAATTTCCTAGCACACAGTGTGAGCTTAAAATTCCCTTGACGTTGCGGGCAAAAACCAAAACCTAGTCCCTAACAGCGCTAATTGGGTTCTTCGGAAACAGGTGTTCTTTGAACCGCCATTTTACTTACCTACCTACGGAAATTGTTTGTTAGACAAGATTTGGATTTTAATAAAAAGAAATAAATCGAATCAAATCGAAATCGAAATTGAACCCAGCTAAAATCGCAGTTACCTAATACTGCTAAATATCGCAGCAGAAACTGGTAAAATCGCCGTTATTACTGGTAAATATCTGCTTAAGCCACTAAGAACTCTGATTTAGCCATAAAAACTCTAGCTTCGGTCCAAATTTAGGATAGTGTTTTGGAAAATGCTTTACACATGAACATAAAGCTCGCTTCACCTAAATTCAGTACTATCGGATTTTTTTTGGAGTGAAAGTCTTATTTTAATTGGCTTTTCTGCGGTAAACTACCTAATTAATTTAATAAACACGAAACATGACTAGACTAGTTCACCCTCTTTGACATTTCGCTATGTTGTTTCAATCAGTTTTCCAAGAAACTGATTTAACGTTTGGGTTTTTGTTTTGAAGATGCTGGGTAAAATTCTTTGAAATTTGTTCGATTCTCATATGTACACGCCCTTAAACTGAATGATTAATTTCGACGAGCTTTTAAGAGTATTATGTATTTTAAATATCTTCATTCTGTGAAATTTTGCACCCATATTCTAGCATGTAAATAGTATATCGACATCTCTGAGTAGTCTGTAGCTAGATATGTACATACTTTTCCCTCAATAATCTTATGTTGTTTCCATGGCATAGGCTTCTACCCAGACCCATCAGACTGAGTTAACATTTTGTTTTGCAATTTAAAACAATGGTATTACTTTAAGCCTTGTTATCTCCTCCTCAACTCATTGACTCCTGTGTTTGTGTTATACGAGATGTTGCTTCTGATTTTTCAAAACAATCTTTTAGGTGTTTTTCAATCCAGCACCGAATCTATATATCCGAATCTTTTGTTTGTTGTTGATCTTCTATTTTTTTTTTTTTTTTTACCTCCTTAATACCAATATTTTCATTAATATATTCTCGCTCTTTTAAAAGTGTTTTGTGTGTAAGATGTTGGAAGTTTCAAAATAAATTCCATGAATCGGTAATATTCCTATTATGCAATGTAATCTCCTTGAATACGTACTTCGTAACGAAAAATAAATTTCGTTTTAGCTAAAAAAAACCCCATTAAGCTAGCAAACATTGGTATTCAAAGAGGGGGGGGGGGGGGAAGAGAAATGATTTTTGTTTGTAATCGATAGGTTTAAGAAATATAAGAAAATTATATAAGAAATATATGTACATGTAGAGTAAGTGCTGCAAATATGGCCCATGTTGGTAATATGGCCCACCGTAATATTTCAATATTTCGCTACTGGAAGAGCGAAGGTTACCCGCTGGGCATTTATTTCGAAGATAATCTTAGTGGTTTTGATATATTAAAAAGTGGAGACTTAGGACCAGGAAATGTGCGCGGAATTTGAAGTTTGAATTTTTTTACATTGGCTATATGATTTTTTGGTAAATTTTTGTAAGTGTTTTTATAATAAATTTTTCGCAAATATTTTGATATTTTTTTGAGACTTTGTTGTGCTTAGATTTATATTTCACTAGCTGACCCGCCCGGCTTCGCACGGGTACACAAACCTAAGCTACGCATTAAATTATAGATGTTGTAATTGAATACTACATAATGAGTTTTGACCCACTTCACGTTATGAATGGCGAAATTCGTTAAAATATGATCATCTACGTCCAACCTTTATTTATTTTCCCAGCGCAGAAAGAATTTTTGTAATCAAAACCATTTTTTTTTGTGTTTATTCCATTTCACTCTATAAACATAAAATTTTTAAAAATAACCTTTCAAACACAAACAGAATCAGATGAAACTTTTCATTTCTACCCTATAAATTGTGGAAAAATCCCTGAGGCCATCCACTAATAAAAAAAACCTTTCAATTACAAATTAAACCCGATTTTATATTATTTTTACTCTCTAAGCAAAATTTAAAAAAAAGAATATCCCTAAAGCTATTTACTTAGAAAAACCCTTTACAAAAAAAGAATTTCCTAAATCTTACAATTTTTTGATTTTTACCCCATTTCATCCTACAAATAATAAAATTTGAAAAAAATATCCCTCAAACCATTTCCTAAGAAAAACTCTTCAAATAAAAACGAATTTATTCAATCGGACACTTTTTATGTTTACCCAATTTCACCCTATAAATAAAAAAAAATTAAAAAAAAAATATCCCTTAAGCCATTTCCTAAGAAAAACCTTTCAAACACAAAAAGAATTTTTGAAATCGAACAATTATTTTAGTTTTACCCCATTTCACCCTACAAATAACAAAAGTTGAAGAAAAATATCATAAAAGCTATTTCCTAACCGCCTACAGCGCCATTTGTTGAACGGTAATTGAATAACCACGGACCCACTTGTACATATATTGTGAGAAAGAGAGCTCACCATACTCAGTGAAAGCCTATTCTATATCTGTCAAACCGGTTCGGTAAGAAATCCCGCAGCACAAAATCCCGCAGGATCTACTACAATGCGACAGGACATACAATTTTCTTTCCATAATAGGAATTGATGCCTCGATTGTATGAGGATCACGAAGAACGAAGTTTCCTACTATTTTCTCTGGACCGCAGCAACGCCGACGGTGGGTCTGACGGAGGAGGTTCTGGAGGTGGGTCTGGAAGTCGGTCATATGTAGGTTCTGGCCCTGGACCTGGGAAATAGGTTCTGGCCTTGGGTCTGGAACTGGGACGGAATTTCTGGATCTGCGACAGAGGTTCTGGAGGTGGATCTGGAACCGGCACAAAAGTTCTGGAGATGTCCAGAGCCAAAGACAAGGACACATTTTTTTTTTTTTGGAAACAACTATTTTACAAATAAAAAAAAAAATTCTGGAAGTGGGTAACTTGGACAAAGGATAAGTTTTTTTTTTTTTTGGAAACAAAACATTTTTCATGAACTTTATTTAACAAATAAAAAAATGATTTTTTAACTCCGTTTTTCGTTTCTCTAAACTACTCTCGGAACTCCGGGTACTAGGGATTTTAAGTCCCTTTTTCGGGTGATCATCCTGCTCATGCAACTCCGTTGCTCCGCTTAGGGTACATTCAGTCGCCGGGAAGGCGCCAATGTCAACATTTTTCAACCAAAAATTATCTCTTTTTTAATTTTTTTTTTCAAAAAAAAAAAAAACAAAATACATACTAAAAAAAAAAAGTTTAGGAAAGTTGTTAGGCGCTTGAACAAACGTTGATGTTTACACTTATTAACCGTGAGTCCCACATTTTTTTTTTTTGATCCGATCAATAGGAATCGATTTAAATAAGAGAGGAAAAGGTTGATGTTCGATAAATTTGATTTAAGCTTCCTCTGTGGCACCGTAACCAAATCAAACAAAACATTTCTTACCCAATGAAGTGTCAAGAACAAAAAAAAAAATTACATTACACTATCACGTGTTTACAAAAAAAAAAAAAAAAAAAATGAAATCGGTCTTGTGCTGGCGATTTTATCATACCAATAGACAATATTTACAACCTCGTTGCGGAAATTCTAAGATATTTGTTTACACAGTACGAGTATACCTATAGCTACGGTGAAGTGTTATGTGTGTGTTCGTTCTCAAGAAATCGGAAAAATAGTAGAAAAAACGAATTAGTGGAATAACCCTTGTTAAACTTTGAACATTCCAAAATATAAAGAATTCGTTTTCATTCATCAACGGCATTCCTTTCTTTATCTGGTATAAGTATTTTTTTGTTTTTTAAACTTCATCTTGCGCTCTGGTAGGATTGCTAGGAATTCGAATTGCAAAAAGTATGGTTTGCTTCGCATCCATCCAATATATACTATATTTGTTGCTATCATCCGGAATGGGTTTAATTAAGTTTGAGGTAAATCCCATCTGAGAGATTCTCCCACAAAACACTCTGTTGTGATCCCTTGTTTTGCTGACTTGCCTCTGGCATTGATGGCAGGAGTCTCTGGAGGGTCCATTTAAATTCATTGCATTCACCCTTATAAAGGTCGATGAGAATAATTTTTATTACAACTGAGAATAAAGTTCTGTCGCACCTAAACGTGCGTGGCATACTGAATTAGTATAGCATGTGAAGGGGGATTTGTGCGTTAGGGTAGGTGAGCGATAGAGAAGAAATATATATGTATGTAGTTATGTCGTTCGGAAAGATTTGCGTGACAAATTGTCGTATATGTTAGGTAATATCCGAAGTTTGACTTGTGATACCTGCTCAGCTCATTCCTCGTCTCCCCTTCTCTATATAACGCTCGTGCTTCTTTCTCTATGTCGCGAGTGGAAAAAGGCTCGTTTTGAATGACTACACACAAATTCTTAAAATGAAAAAGCTTATGAAGGTTGTTTATGTGCACAAAGGTAAAAAATCTCTTTCAACAAGCATTTCAACTCACATAAAAATGCCAGATAAAAATAAAAACAACAAAAAATAAAATTGGAATAAACACGAAAACAAAATGCTTTTCCTCTGGCTGTTTAGCTTAGTTTACCTAAATCTTTGAAATTTAAAAGGTTATGGTATATAGAGCTTATAAGAGGGTTAGGGTACATATAGATGTTTAGGGGATTTAGGTAAGGGTAACATCAAGGTACATAGTATAGAGTCTGCGGTGTGTGAGTGGTGGTGGTTAATTTGTTGCTGTTGCCGCTTGTATTTTATTTGTTTTGGCTAAGCAAATTTTGTGTAAGCTTCAAGTTAGTAGGTATTGAGAATTTTGGGTATAATAGAAAAAATAAACAAGAAGTCGTAAAACCATTACCCGATGACACGGCACAGTGGTCACAATACAGTCACTAAGCAAATTAAAATTAATTTACTGTCGAGTGTTTACACGTGTAATCGTTAAATTTCGTGCGAACGTTTTAAATTGAAGAGCGCGGCGGCCGGCGGCGTCTGTAATTCTGTTGATATCTTTTTGATACCTATTATATGATTTGTTTACGACATCTATTGAGAAATTTAACTTCATTAAAAATTTAAGGGTCACAATGAGGTTTTGAAAATGTAAGCCATAAGGCTTTCAAAGAAGTAATAGTTAGGATAAAGAAGGATGAAGCAAACAGAGGAGTACTTTTGCGATTGGTTATTAAAAAAGAAAAGTAATGTGCATAGTTAAAAAATAACACTTTTCTACTCGAAATAGAATATAAGAAAATACACGGCTGGGTCGCAGGAACTTGCTCTTCTGTAATTTTAAATTCTGAATGTTGACTTTGCCGTATGCTTGGGGTCGTCTAGCTGGAAACGCCCTTTAAGTGGCATAGTTTCGTCAGCCCACGACAGCTCACATATACGACTTCTTTGTCATTATGTCATCTGTTATAAATATTAGACCAACGCAACGCACCACCGCAACGCCCCACCAAGAAGAACAACCCCATAAAATTATTCTGCTGCCTCCATGCTTCACGGTTGGTTTTGTGTACAGCGGATTGTATGCTTCGTACTTTGGGCGACGAACCAACTGTTTTCCATCCATTCCGAATAAATTTATTTTCGTTTTGTCGTTGCAAAGCACATTACTCCACTGCTTCTTGGCCTGAAGCGGATCGTCTCTCATGTGGTGCATTTTGGCATAACAGATCCGCGTTTGGGTGTGTATTTTTTTTTTTTTTTTAGTAAGGGCACCTTCCTTGGATATCGTGCGTGAAGGTCAGTATCCTGCCAGACACGACGAACAGTTCTAGAACTGACTGGCGTCTTTATTTTCACTGCAGTTATTTTGAGGAGCTAAAAGGATTATAAATCGAGTACGGAGAAAAGAGAAAGAAACCGAATGTATACAATAACAAGCCTGTGTGTAGCTAATAAAAATGCTAGTTGATTCAAATGCAATGGTCAACAATAAAACCTACATTGGGTTGGTTGGACCTGATCACGTAACTTCCGTATTGGCTCTGAAGACGCTTGATTTATGTTCAACTCCCACCTGGGCAAAAAGTTTTTCAAATTAAAATTGAACGTAATAGACTAAGCACCACTAAAAGCAATCTGATGATCGGCCTGGCAGCCATGAAATAGCTTTAACTCTAGCCTATGATGACTTGGTGGCAGCTTACTCAAGTTGTTCAAACCTTCAACGATAAAAGTACTCGTTTAAGCTTTTCTTATGAACGTAGCTTTATCTCTGGCAGTCATTTAAGATGGAAGCCCTCTTGTTTCTTCCGCTTTTTTTTTTGGAGTTTATAGCTTTGAACACCATTTTTGCAGAGCCTCGAATGACTGTTGCGATCTTTCTCCATGGATCCACTGTTGTTATGCAGAGCTAAATGGCTTAGCGTTGGTGGTCTTTAGTGCATTGCTTTGCTCTACCCATTGCTATGTGCCATATTAAATACAAATGTGCTTAAAAGTTTAAAATTATTCTCAGATTAAAAATCTCACAAAAATCTTGACTCTTTCAAGCTAATAACAATTTGTATTTTGAGCTTTTATTCAAATGTTGCTACTGACAACTACCTACCTTTTTTCACTCCCAAGATCATACGTTGAACAGATTGACAATAAAACTACCGTTGCTATAACACAGCCACAGAAGAAGTACTGAACAACGCTTAACTGAGGCTCTGCGCAAGACAAGAGATACGAGATCAAAAGCTTCAAAGACACGCAAACGGCGTACACAAGAACATTTTCACTGTTGAACAGAAATTTAACTGCCAAAAATGACAAGATCTACCCCCACAATTCTAAGGAAGCCGCTGAAAAGGTTAGGAAAGTCAAAAGAGTCCATCATCCAGCTTCAGTGATGGTTTGGTGGGGCGTGTCGTATGATGGTGTTACTAGCCTGCATTTATGTGAACAACGAGTTAAAAGACGTGCCACAAACCATCAAAGTGACGTTTTGGAGAAAATTGTGAAGCCCTTAAAACACCTTATTTGCGGGAAAGCACTGGATTTTAAAACAGGATTCTGCGCCGCGCCGCACCGGCCCACAAGGCAAAGACCAGTCAACTTTGGCTTAGGGAAAATTTCCCGGAGTTTATCGTCGCTCTCAGGGAGCTGATTTGGTGAAGTTAGCATCTTCGTTACCGCTGGAAGTCATGAGTGAGGCGATAGACGAGTGGCCGGATCGTTTGAAGAAGTGTGTAAAGGCTAGGGGTGGATATTTTGAATAATTTTAATCAATTCTATGGAAAATAAAAAACATAAATGGATTTTTGATTGTTGATTTATTATTTGAATAAGACATGATTTTTTTATGAGACGGAACTTATGGCAGGTCTATGTAAATTAGGGCCTGCAATCAAATGAAAGAAAATAAACGATAGGGCAAAGTTGATATAAAGGGTGTTTTTTTTTTAGACGTGTGGTTTTCAATCTGGCAATACTTTTTTCGGAGTTGGTCAGCTGTCACTTGATTTATGTTCAGTTTGGTTTATAAGTAAAAATATTGTCTGTTTTTCGATTGCTTGAGGAGTTGCTCATGATGTTTGCGCTAATCGTTCAACGAGGGATTAAACTATTTAGTTGCAAAGAAATTCCATATATGCGCACCTAGCCTTATTAAAATTCAAGTAATAGGCTTTTCGAAAAAGAATCGTATTGACTTAATTCGATCAGTTTGCACAAAATAACGGGGTTTCCACTAAATCGACTTTGGTAAATGACCATACAAATGCTTTTATTTTATTTTGATTGATTTTGGTAGACGTAGATGTGACGTCTCTTTTTTTAAGATACTTCCGTGCTGATCGATTGTTTGTATTAAATTCCCATCCCATCCCATAAGTAAAAGTACTTTTAAATTGACTTAATTTTTAAGTGCAGACGAAATCTCCCGCTTAAAAATTTCCAAAGTAAGTATCCAAATAAATCTTATCAGTTTCGATTTCAGACAAATTATGTCACGACCCAGTTAATCCAAAAGACCTGAGTTAAAAAGTCAAGAGTTGTTTATTTTGTTGCTCTGAAAATTAACAAAATGTCCTCGCTAATTGAAAAATCAGATCAGTAGTTGTCTGCCATCTTCCCATCCGAATATACCTACTCCGAAAAAAATGTTCTTTATATCCCATTAGCACCTCTTTAAGAAATGCATTTTGAATGTTAAATATTTCTCTTCACAAAAACAAAAACAAAGATTAACTTAACTTGCCACTATTTTCACAAACAAACAAAAAAATATAGAAAGAAAGAAAGAAAAATATAACTAAATTAAAAGGAAAGTATCCTTCTTAGTAGCAGCGCTGACCTTCCTCTGAGCACGAAAAATGTTTTCAATTTTTTTTTTTTTTTTGAAAACGGAAATCAAAAGAAAGTAAAAAAAAATCGTACAACTTTAAATAAATAAATTTAAATATAACAAAAATAGAAAAAAATATAAAGAATTCCACCGAGGAACCGAGGACCGAAGGATTCATCCCATCCCATCCCATCCCATTTTTTTTTTTTTTTTTTCATTCTCGTTTTGATTCTTTGGCAGTGCTCTCTGCTCTTCTGTGTGTGTATGTGTGTAATGGCTAGTGAAGTGTGCTTAATGAACTTCCGCCCTAAGGAAATTTTATAACAAATTTTTGCGCTAAAAAAAAAAGAAGAGAACATGATTTTATAAATTAAACAAACGCCATAACCAAAATACAAAGGCAACAAAAAAATAAAAGAAAAAAAAATTGAGGAAAACCGAAAAGAAAAGAAAACCACGAAGTTTAATTATTAGCGTTGCTCTTGCGATGACATTTATATGACCGCACATCGAAGGACAAAAAGGATGAGAATGGTTGAGGAGAATTCGCATGGTTTTTTTTTTTGTGTATTCCTGCTAGGAAATTACAACGCTTTGTTGACATGTTTAAAGGGAACCTCTCCCGGATATAGGTTTCGGTATCCTTGTTGTTGCCGTCGTCGCAAGGCGTCGCGTCGTCGCCCGCCAGGACCCAATGTGTCTAGAATAGAAATTATTTCCTCAAACGATTGCATTTAACGACAGGAGTCGTTTTATTTTAAATTACTTAAATGTAGGTATGTATATGTAAATGTAGACGATGCGGTTAAGTACCTTTGTGGTAATATGGTTGGTCATGTGCAGGTGCGGACTCAAAAGTTGAACTTATATGAAGGGAGGGGACATAGCCCAGGAAAAACTCTCTCTTTGCGACAACTCTGAATTTCGGTGGAAATCTTAACTTTTGTGTGTTGTATACCCAAAATTTGGGCCAGGGCAAAAGCACTGAGAGGGGGCAATATGGGTTAGAATTCAGTTGTTTATAAATATTTCGTATACAAACTTTATCACTGGGGTGCGTTTGTTGGGTGCACAAAAATGATACTTTTTGGTGGACGATAGTAAATGAGCGGTGGACAAACGAACTCACATGGCTTTATGCTCCTAAGGCTACAATTGGGGGCAGTAGAGGACTTTTTTGTTTTGTAAAAGTTCTTTTAAAATAAAAAAGTTGAAGATTTTTTGAACAAAGGGTGGACAAACGATTATTGTACCTAGACAAACGTGGACAAAAGATGGGCAAGCGAACCTGTTCCCTCCCAAAAAAATTTCTGGCTTCACAACCCAATTGAGATTGATTTAAATTTTCCTTTTTTTATATCTCCATTTTGTGAACTATATCCAAAACAATGTTCTTGTATATTACTGACATCATACTTCATACATATTGAATTGATAGAGAAAAATAAGTAAAAATTTCCATCACTAACCCTTTTTGAGCCGCGCTAGTTTATATAGGTATATGCAAATAGAAAAGACCTTGTGTTGGGATCAGAGTTCAGAGTAGGAACAGGTACATTTGACAGAATGATGTTGGTGTGTTCTTTAATTTTGCGGGAGATTTTAATTAGTAGATTACATTCAGTCGGTTTATTACCATGAGTGTACCTATAGAGTTTTATATGTTGACTTACATCTATACAACACATAGAGCAATGCAATATAGAGTTCAAATTGCTTGTATACCTACATACATACCTAGGTACTACAAACGTTGTAATTTTGCTTTGGAATTTTCAACGGATGCTTAAGTCAAAACACGAAGTGTAAATTGCCTTTTTTAAATTGTATTTCAAAGGATGAAAGAGCAACGAGGTAACTACAAGTATTCTGAGTTGAATGAAATTTATACCAAGTTAATAAAAGAGGATATTTGAGCTTTTGTTTGGAATTTCAACTAACCTTTATAAAACATTTTTACAGTAGGTAGGTATGTACATATTAATGAAAGATATAGTTTTAATAATTTTGTATATTAAATATGCATTTCTTTTTATAAATAAGACACCTCAAATGTCTACTAAATTTATGCCACGAAAACTGTAGGAAATACAAATTCGGTCATATATGTGCGGGTAGCTACCGCTCGTGATTTACCATACCTAATCCCTTTGAAAACATAATCTTCAGGGCTATAGATATGATGGAAGAATGATAGATATGTATAAGAATGCAATTTTTTGTAAATTAAAAGTGACTTCAATAAAAACACTGACTTCACTATCAGAATTCGACTACAAATTATGCAATCACCATTCATTTGACATGAAAAAGATTGCAATGATTTGTCTTCCCATTCATTTTTCAGCAATCAATTGAATGCAATCTTTTGGGAATCTATGCATTCTTTGAATTATTTTGCATATGGTCATAGGATTTGGAATACAAGGCATAGGTGAAATGTTGTCATATAACTGGGGAACAAATTTAATGGGGCCAGGGCATGAAAGTTTCATGGAGGGCAAAGGCAATTCCAAAAAAAAAGCACGACTGGATGGCACAAACTTGATATTGTGGTTAAAAACTTGCAACGAAGCGTGCCATGCTATACGTTCCTCCACCGACCTCAACTCAACAGCAGAACGTTAATCAAACGAAAATTGTATTTCACACTGACACAATTTACGATCAACCAAAACACGTGACGTCACACAAATTGTTATTTTCATTCATTACTATGGAGTTCACACTCACTGGTACCACAAAAATAACATATGAGGACCTGCTCGAATAGAAGAAATGTTCCACCATTTTGTTGTTCAGGCATAAACCACCCCCCTCTGTTGAGGGGTCTTAAGTTCGAAGCTTAGAACTTTCTGATTGCCACCAGGGGCTTTGGTAAATGTTGATATATCAAGCCTTAGCTTCATTTATTATTTCCACCAGCGGCTTCGGTACCTGCTGATCTGTGAAGCTTTATCTTATAAGAGCTTCAAATACTACTAATCTAGCAGTACGAAAGCCTGTCGTGCCGTAAGCCACCAGGGGCGTAGTACCTGCCGATACAAAGCTACTAGGGGCGTTAATTCTACTGATCTACCAGTGCAAAAGCCTGCTGTTCTGAAAGCGCCACCAGGGGCGTAGTATTTGCTGATCTAAAGCGACTAGGGGCTTAGTTGATACTTATCAACTCAAATTTTTTTCAATTTTTTTTTTTCGAAATTTTGAGTTTGAAAATTAATTTTTCAAAAACTATTCTCTAAAACAACATTGTTTAAAAACACAATAAAAAAGAGATTTCTGGATTGTCAAAAAGGTGTATCATGGCATTGTATGTGTAACTGTTGTTTTTTAATATTTTTTTCTGTTTTAAGTCATTTTTTTTTTAGAAAATTGCCCCTCCTGGCTAAACGGGGGGAAATGCCCCCCCCCCCCCCCTCCTATTCAATTTTTTTTTTTTTACTCAACCCAACCTACACGCTCTAGCTTTTTGTCACACCGTATGCGAATCACCCTGTATAATATTAAAATGTTGTTTGAAAAAAGGTTTTGTTATAAGGTTATGAGACCTTTGCCTACAGAAGTTTCGTGTTTGGCTTCAGAATGACCGACTCTGGTAAAGCCGGCGAGAAAAAACTCGGCTGGAAAGCAAAATGTACATCACAAACTGCTTTAAGTATGCCAAAGCAAATTTAAATAGAAAAAATAATCAAACCATTAAAAGTGTTAAAAAAAACAAAAAACATGTTTCATCCATATTTTTGTTTGTCTAACTAAAGTGTAACAAGTCACAAATAGAAAACCTTAACGGCACTTTAATATCTATTCAATTTGAGTGCGAACATGATATTAAATTCCCAAACTAATGTGTATAAAAGCAATTAAACCTAACAATTTCAGCCAGCAGCAATGTGCTTGTGCATACCTAAACTACGTACATATTTTAACATATTACAAATTATCACCATTAATTTAATAAAATACTTTACAATATTGGCATGTTGTGTGCAAATATTTTCAAAGAATAAAAACACGCGTCACTACTACTTATATGTGTGCATGCATACACGGCTGGTGATGCTTGCCGTTGCTGCTCCCCCTACAAAATTACTCCCTTGAGATGCACTTAATTTCACAGTAATTTCCATTTACCCAGGTTATCGTGTGGGTATATATGATGTTCCAATTCGCAGGCTTGCTATACCTACTCCATGCTTCTCTGGCATTATTTAATTTTTTTTTTCTCTACGCAAGCGCCCGCTCCCGCGCCCGCCCCAGGACTCGACGACGCCTTCGTGTGTTCTTTCAAGTACGTCATATCCACATATCAACATATCCGCCTAATGTGTGTCATTTGCCACACTCTTTTTTGCAACATGCCACAATAAAGTGTACAATTTTATATATTAACACCACCAGATGTCATTATCAGATACAAATTAGAAAAACAGCAGACAAACTTCATAGCAATTCCACATAAATACATGGAATTGTTTTTGGGCTTTTTATTTCGTATATGTATAGGTACCTATAGGTTTTACTGTTACTCAGATAAGGGTCGAATTCCGACACTAACATGGCTCCTTTTTCTCGTTTGTCATTTCCATTTAACCAAAAGTTTTCCAAACAATAATTTCTCATTTAAATTAAAAAAAAAAAAAACTGTCGTTTCTTTTATCCTACAACAGTCAAGAAGTAGTGTAGCCATTTAAGCTTAGTAAATGGGTTTTCCTTGATGAGTTTTTTCACAACAAAATCGAAGAGAAGAGGAAGTGTTGTGGTGGGTGTTTAGACAAAACTGAAAGGGTCAACAACTATTAACTGCCAAAATTCCACAATTCACTGATATAAATTAGCTTTTAGTGACTTTGCGAAATTTATTTCTCCCATTCAAACCACACCCATCCGCTTCGACGACACAGTTGTTTCTAGCATCAAAAGAAGAAGAAGTGACAGTTCATTATACTTGTCCATGGAAAATGTTTTGCATTTTTGTTTTTTTTTTGCAATTTTTCGAGCAGAAAATTCCATCAGAACAAAGAGGAAAAATTCCCACTCACAATATTTGCATTCAAATGAAAAAAAGCCCAGAAGACACATGTTCCCCATCATGCACAGGCACACTGATGTACGTGAGTATACCTATACCTACCAAAGTCTCAAGTCATGTGAAGAACGATGACACATTCGATTTTTTGTTGTTGTTTTATTACATATTTTGAAGTGACTCTCTAGAGGACTTTCATCCCTTTTTTACACAAACCAAACGAAAACATGGACATGAGCGGTTATATCATTTTTCAAAAATTAGAAGTCAAAACGGAAACAACGCATAACACACCTGTTTCAACAGGAAGGGAAACTTTTAGCCATCCTATCAGTATACTCTTGCTCAATAGGTATTTGGAAAGAAACCCCCAAAGGAACAGACCCAAAGACCTCTGACCATGAACAGAAATACAAACCAATTTTGAAATTCATAAAACACTATCGAAAGTTTGCATCAGGTCCGTAGGTACATCAAATGGCATGTTCAAGAGGGGTGCTGTGTTAAACAACATTTTAGAACGAATGCATGAGTGCAAGACTTGGTGTTCTAGCGTCCTTAAGGTCAGTTGTGCCCCAATCAGGGTAACGGTAACTGACTTTATCAAGGTATATTAATATAGCTGAAATCATGCTTTGTTTGATCGGGCTTATCTCAGAAACCACTTATCCGATTTCGAAAAATCCTATTGTGTTTGAAGGGTTATTTTTAGAGGATGGCTTTAAAGTTTTTTTTTCAAAATTGTGAAATTTATAGGGTGAAATGGGAGAAAAAATAAAAGTACCCATGTAGATAGTATTGGATTAAAAAAAAATTGTTTTTGTGAAAAGTAAGAAAAGTTGGAAGAAGGTTTCGACGATCGATGGCAGCATTTATTCTCAGTTGGACTCTCTTTGAAATTATTATTGATAATAATTTTTAATTGTAATGTGGATTTGTGATACTTGTTTTGTCTGATGAAGAACGTATACAAGTTCGAAACGTTGCAATAACATAACATACCAATAACCCGCTTCTAAAACTATTGGGAAAGGTCACGTAATAAGTTAATAAGAATTTTAAATGAAAGTTGGACTTCAATTAAGCTATTTATAGGGTGAAATGGGGTAAACAAACAAACGGAATATGTGACTTACAAAAACTACGTTTTTGTGCTTAAAAAGGTTATTTTTAAGGGAATGGTATAAGGGATTTTTTTTTTTAAATAATTAACACGCTCTCAAGAAGATTATGACTACCCTTTTAATGTTATTTTTAAAACAGTGCGAGCGTTTAGAAAATATAGGAGATAGAGGGGGAATTAAATAGGAGCAAACGATGTACACTCGTCTTCAATGTCTGTAGGTATGTATATTGAAATGGGAAGGAAAAGCAGAGTGTGGTAAGGAATTCCACATTCCTGTCGTTCGGCTAAAGAAAGAGAATCTCTGTACTTAACGGTAGGTCCAAGATTACGCTCAAGGGTGTACTGATGAGCATTCCTGGCAGAACGAGTATTGCGGGGAAATTGTTTAAGGGGAGGAATACAGCTGGTTATTTCACTAGAATATTGTTAAAAGAACCAACGATAAAACAGAGATTAGGAATACCCCTTTCGACGATGTTCCAACGAAACAAAAATGTTTCGGACATTAATCTGTCACCTATCAGCTTTAAAGCTCTATGCTGGATTCGATTCAGTAGGTTCAGTGATGTTTTAGAGGCACCAGACCAGATATGAGAGTTAGACTCTATAACTTTGGTCGGATATATGCCTTATAAATTGTAGCCAGATCAGAAGGGAAAAAAGCATCTCCCTGCATTTTTAGCTACATATGGTCATTTCACAAAATGTAATCGGTAATGCACATACCAAGAATAGAAAGATTTTCAGTTTCATCGATGCAAGTACCGTTCATAAATCATAGCTTAGGGTGATGTGGGGTAAAAATAAAAAAGTGATATCCGATTGAAAATTCTTTCTGTATGCACAAAAATTAAAGGTTGAAATTCGAGGAGCAGGAAAGGTTTATTTAATTTTGAAAATTTAGCTATACATAGGAGAAAGTGGGGTAAAAACTAAAAAGTCATATTGAAGAAGTGAGCTTGATGAGTTTGCTCATTTTACAGCACTTCCTCCAAATTTTATTCTTTGAGAAACTTTAGTATTTGTAGTAATTTATAAATAATATAATATTTGTAATAATTCGCTGTCTGCTATGTGGTGACATCCCAGATATCTGTGTCATTGGTGCACAAGTGCTTCTAGCTTACGTCAGTGACCAGGGAAAAGACCGCTTATCATTCTTAAGTGGATTCTACCTAAGCCAATACTGGATGTGAAACGTTAATGATTGTAATTGCCATCACGTATAGTAAATTGGCCTGTCTCAACTTTGGGAATTCATTCCAGAGTTTAAACATTTTGATTTTGGTCTTAATCATATATTCTCCTATTTTGTAATGAATAAGCTTTAAACCCGATAAGGGTGTTCTTGCTCCTATTGTAATCAGATTGTAGACGAACGGCTTCAGGCTCGAATTGAGTTTATTTTTTTTTTAAATCAAAATGACATAAACTCAGTATTATATTACAAAAATGCTGTGGTGCCGAAACAGTGCGAATTTTGAATACAAATTTCGGAAACAAATATACCAACTGCAGCTGTTATACGCAAGTTTGTTAAGAAAGTCCGTGAGATTGTTTCGTTAATTGATAACCAAACATTTTACCGTGTCCATCCTTGGCGTTCAACGGAAAATATTGCAGCTGGTTGGGATTCATTCATTTTTTTCCAAGACGACGATGCAAGAAACGTTACAGTCAACGGAGAGCGCTATACGGAGGCAAGATTACCGATTTGGTATATACGGCTAAAAATTGAGGATTGGAGCTTAGTAGAGCAATCGTTTCAGGAATAGGAGGCTACGTGTCACAAAAGCAATCGACCAATCAATTTATTGCACATTAACTTCTATAATCATGTGATTGGTCGTTTTGGTATGATGTTGTTTAGCTACTTTTGAGCTGAGATTTTTGACACAGTTGTAAAGATCGATGCTATGCGAACAATTCACCGACGATTCAGGCACAAGAACAATACTGATTACTTTATTCGTGAAATAGGTGCCGAAACCACCGAAAATATATTTAAAAATTGGATTAACAGGGTGGCCTACTGAGCGAAATAATATTCCAGAATTAATCGGAAGGTTAATTATTTTCAATAAAGCAACATTCGTTGGAAAATATTGAACAGTATTTTCTGTACAGTCTACTACACAGAAATCAATAGATGGCCTACCATTTACGAGAATAAGCAACTATTTCATGGAATATTCAAACATCCCCCAGCACCCTTCATTGCATTCGGACCTGGTTTGTTCTGTGTTTTCTTCAAAAAACGTCATGTCTCTAGATATCTTCAGCAGCGCCACCTGTGCTATGTATATGATGTTGACTTACACCCTCGGTTATAGTTATGCAGAAAATACTGTTTCCTTGTCCTTTTCTTTTTCAGAATTTTACGGAAATAAAATAAGAAAATGTCACCACATGCGTCATTTTAAATTTATGATTTTTTTAGATTTAGGGCGATTTAAAAAAAAAAAGAAATTGAACTCTTGTATAATGAATTTCCCCAAAAATGGAAAAACGGTAAAGAAAAGGGAGAGGTAGTTTAGTAAAATACATGAATGCCTATATACTCGGTTAAGTCGCATGATGATGGTTAAACTTCACAACCACCAGACAGTCAGAGAGAGAGACAGACAGACAGGAAGAAAGAAAGGCAGTCGAGGTTAGACGATTTAGTTGGTAAAGAATTCGAACTCTCTCATTTGGTATGCAAAACAGTTTTCAGAATCTGTATGCTTTTTTGCATTTTGATTTTTATTTTGTGTAGCTACCTTCGTTCTATCAATTTTTATTATCATTTTTATGATTTTTTTCTGTCATTCTGTTCATTTTTTTTGTATGCTCAACTCTGTGATGGTGACCGATAAAAAGACAAAAAAAATAGAGAAACGATGCCACTAATGATACGCCAGTGAATTTCCTGATTTAAATGCACTCAAGGGGGAGAGTTCATCGCCATTTTTTTTTTTTTTTTTTTAAGTCTCGTATTCACTATTTTGTGTCGGGGGATGTTTTTATTTGGTGGTTTCGGTGGAAATTAGTCTATTGCTTTTTTTTTTCAATTTTGTCGCATAAAAGCTGGGTAATTTACATTAGACAATAGGAGAAGAAAGGTTTTGACAGATGACTGTGTAAGTTGTTCTTGTAGAACACTGATCTTTTTTAAAACCAACATTTTTGTGAGGTTAAGTTCAACATATTTTAAAAAATTGTGGTACCTACATAATTATATGCACTGAAGTGTTGCCACCCCTGCAAATTAATACAATATTAGATATTTGAAATTTGTACGTTTAAGATGATTCAAATTGGATGAAAACTTTGAGCAGCATTCATTTGTCGTGGTCTCTCAACAGAAGCCAACTTTCCCAAGAACAATATCCTGACTGGACTTCAACCGGCTGGACATCGAACTTTTCCAAAGGAAAATCGAGGAGACAAGTGTTGCCGGATACTACAAAAAACTTCATCTTCGACGAGCAGAAAAATCAAAGACTTCGAGATACAGATACCAGCAGCTTCCAGAACGGATGGTTTGGGTATATGATCATCTACAGCGATTGCAGAAACAACTATATAGGGATTGGAACGGCATCTACCAAATGGTGAGTAGGTAGTGAACGAAAATGTACGTACTCAAATCATGTCAAGGAACGCCTCTCTTACAAGCAACTTCTCAGAGCCATTATCAAGTACTGCTTTCCTGCCTTGTTTACTGTGTTAACTATATCGAAAACTAGCATGAAGAAGCTTGGAGTATTCGAGAGGCCTGCGGATTTGTACCGGACTTCACTTTGAACAACAACGACGGAAGTACGTCAGCAACAACAGACTCTACAAAGCATAAGGCGTCATACCACTGTTCAAATTCATGATCCCTGCGGCAAAAAAAAACTGACAAGCAACCATCCGAACAAACTGGTGGAAACAATCCTCAGCGAACAGAGACATCCCGAACTATGACACATATGTGGCAGACGAAGAAATGATTCTGCTCAACGCTCAACGACGCACAGTGGTTCGGTTTGTATGGGAGAGCGGAAAAAAGTCTGTTTTATCTGAACGGTTCAACGGATTTAAATGAAATTTGGCAAAAATGTTTATATTAGTTTTATACATATTTGGTCGAGGCAATACATTTCTACGAGGACGCAGCGTCAATTTGCCATCGTGGCTAGTAGATACCGCTTCACAACATCACAGCACAATGACATCCGGATTTGAACAACCCCAGAGAACCCATTAATTATTATGTAAATAGTAGGTAAGTTAAATAATTACAATTTTTATTAAAAAAAACAAACTCAGACAGCGGCGGCGTTCTTCATTTCGATATCAAAACATTCTTAAGAGCTGTTTTAGCTATTTTAAGAACGAGTTTCATGCTTCTTTTACGACTTTCCATATGAATAAATATGAAGTAGTTATAATTATTAATATTAATTAAATATATATGCATAAAATTATATTATCCCATCTTTGAAATTCCAAGAAACTTGAACCACAAGAGCTAGTTCGTGCAATCCATTAGTTGTGTATTTTATTTTTTTTTTTTATTGAAATCGGTTAAGCCGTTAACGAGAAAGTCGAAAAAAAAAACATTTCTATGACAAGTACCGCTAATAACAGATTTTGGTGAATTTTTTTAGAAAAATTAATACAATAGTGCACACAATTTTTTTTTTTATCAAAATCATTAAAGCCGTTTCTAAGATAAATTACTTTTTTTACTTAACATAATCGGTTGTGTTCCACGTTCTTACTGTTGTTTTTGGTGCTAAAAACACTTGAATTTCACATCTAGAAAATGCCACCTTTCCATCTAAGAATATCACAACGCACAAACTTGCAAAAAATTCAAATTTTTGGGTTCGTAGAGTGAAATTTGAAATCTGACCTTTTGTTGGTCGGTGTGACAGTGCGCCTAGTGTAATTTGAGCTTGAAACTAAATGGGATGACCAATTTGCTTCAAATCAAATGTACGGAGCATTTTGATGTGATTCCCCTATTAGCGCGGGGAAATTCGAATTCTTGTTTTAGGACGTCTAGAAGAGGTTGTTGCCATTAGCTCTAACGGTTTTGATAAAACTTCTTATGTATTTGTAATGTCTTCAGTAATTAAAATATAACTACATTTTAGATTTTTCAACAAAGTTAGAATTATTCGCAAATAGCTTTTAAAATGCTGACGATTGGCTTAATTGGTTTCATTGCTCAGTACAAAAACTTACGATAAATTGGCTGTGGCTCAATATGTTACAAATTATTTTTTAATTTATTCCAAAGGTGCCATACATATGCTATCCCACTTTGTGTCTGGTTTAATTCATTACGATATGTATATTAATAAAGGGTTTTCCAATAAGAGGTGTTATTTTGATATTCAAAGAAAAATGGCATTTTTTGAGATAAATGATCGGATGTTTATTTCATTATAAAGAGGAAAGTATGCCGTTAGTAATGGAACACAACATCAGCCAAATGGCCGCCACGACCACGCTTACAGGACCATATCCTTTTCATGAAATTTTCCATAACCAAATCGCAAAGTGGCTGCCCTATGTCCTCGATAGCCTCACGAATTCCATCTTTGAGGTCTTGAATCGACGCTGGGCTGTTGGCGTAGACCTTATCTTTCACGCGGCCCCAAAGGAAGAAGTCGCAAGGTGTTAAATCACAAGATCTCGGTGGCCAATTGTGATCACCTCTTCGAGAGATAACACGGTCCGGAAACTTTTCCCGTAAAAGATCGATGGTTTCATTGCTTGTGTGGCACGTAGCGCCGTCTTGTTGAAAGTAAACGTTGTCCAGATCAATACCATCCAATTCCGGCCATAAAAATCATTAATCATCTCTCGATAGCGCAATCCATTGACTGTAACTGTTGCTCCAGCCTCATTTTCGAAAAAGTAAGGTCCAATGAACCCGCCGGACCATAAACCGCACTAAACAGTCACGCGTTGAGGATGGAGAGGCTTTTCAACAATAACTCTTGGGTTTTCCGAGCCCCAGATGCGACAGTTTTGCTTGTTGACGTAGCCTCCGAGGTGGAAATGGGCCTCATCAGTCAAGATGATTTTTCGATGAAATTCCGGATCATTTTCATGCATTTCAAGGACCCAATCAGCAAAGACACGACGTTGTTGATGATCAGCCGGCTTGAGTTCTTGTGTTAACTAAACTTTATAAGCCTTAAGACCCAAGTCTTTATGCAAAATACCGTGTAATGACGTTTGTGGAATGCCTAATTCCAAAGAACGACGAGGAATGGACAAACCTGGGTTTTCTTCAACACTTTGGGCTACAACAGCAATATTCTCAGTTGTTCTTGAGCGACGTGCACGGGTTTTATTCTTCACATCACTAACATGTCCCAACAGCTCGAATTTGTCCACCAATTTCTGTATTGCTGTCCGACAAGGTGCTTCACGACGACCCAAAAATGTTTTAGTTTTACGAACCGTCTCTGCCAAATTTTCACCATTTTTATAGTGAATTTTAATAATTTCAATGCGTTGTTGAAGCGTGTATCGTTCCATTTTTATTAATGGCGTAGTTTCTTCTTGTCAAATGTCAAAAAATGACAGCTTCAAAAGTGACAGCTACCGAAATAGCGGGCTATTCAAAATAACACCTCTTATTGGAAAACCCTTTATTTGCATAAACATAATTCATAAAAAATAATAAAATTATATATTTTGCCTGGCGCGGCGCCCCAAAGTGAGAAAGATACACTTCCTACAAATAATCACGTCTCGTCATAAAGACTCCAAAAAAAGACCTGCAAACACGATAACGTGTGAATTTAATTAGTTTCTCTATAAAAATATTCAAAACATAATCTGTTTAAAATTCTTACGATAGCAAACTTTTGCTGTTTGATTTTTTGCCATTATTAACTTTTTTTTCCAATATCCCAATGTGTAAATGAAAACGTAATCAAAACTAATTAAACACAATTTAAAAATTCATTTTAAATGAATGGAAATGGAAAAAGATTACATTTGAATACGAACATTCACTTTCATTTTGTTGCTACAAGTGGACAACTTATCGCTCAACACCCAAAGGGGTTAGATGACCCCTGAGATAGCTTACCACACAATCAATCGAACATGCAATTAAATGACTGCTGAAGACTGCGAGTACAAAAAAGAAATAGAACAAACTATATCAGTTAGGTTGAGAGGGGTGGGGGTGTGGGGGAGGGTTTGACTTGTCTCAGGCAAGATAGTGATAAATTCGAGTTTCATAAAGTGCTTGTATTTTTTTTGTCTTCATATGCATGCATGCTTGCTTGCACAATGATATACCATGACGTCAATCAAGCTCCTCCAATAACTCTGCATTCCCATATCCATTTATTCCCAATCCAATTCCCGAGCAATTGAGTGCGAGAAAAAGAAGAAGGAGAAGACACAGCTGGTTGTGTCATGTGTGTCATGGAATGGGGTTGGTACCTCTATACTTTGCAAACCCTGTTCTGTTTATCTCCTCACACCATACCACTAGCTGCTGCGCTACTATCACAATGAATGCAAACAAATCAATCAAAGCAAATATAAACACAATATAAAGATACAATATACATAAAGAGCGACACACTCAGAGAAAAACATTGTACATACTTATGCAAAAAGGCACATGTTAGTGTTTTCAGTTAAACGACCTGCAAATCGCGTGCATCTTTTTTATTTTTTTAAAGTTTTATAAGTCAAAACCTCGAGGAATGTTGGAGCGAGATTCTACTCGAAATCCCGTGACTTAGACAGCTGCTATAGACTCCCTGACAACAGCAGCGTCTTCAAAGCTGAGGTTTTGGCAGTAACCAAGGCTGCTGAATGGGTGTCAATGTTGGCGATACCACTAACTGTTATTACCTTCTTCATTGACCGCCAAGCAGCCATAAGAGCAATCTCTGCCATCGAAATAAATTCCAAGCTTGTTTCCTGCTGCCGCGAAGAGCTCAAGGTTCTTGGCTTGCAGCATAATGTTAGGCTCTACTGGGTTCCTGGGCATATAGGAATTTCAGGTTATGAGAAAGCAGACGAACTGGCACGAATTGGATCGTCAATTGATCCTAACCAGGCAGAACTAAACATGTACGCACCAATCGGCTCCTTCAAACAGACTGTGGCAAAGAAAGTTCTTGAGAAAACAAAAGGTAAGATGGACCCTACTCGACTCTTGTACGAATACCAAAAAACTTTGGGCGTGTTTTGACAAGAGGAAGGCAGATAGGATCTTAACACTAAATAAGAAATTACTATGTACTGTCTTGTATAGGTACCGTTAACGGACACAACCAGCTGATGATTTATGTAGAGGTTGTGGCGATGAAGAAGCGCACATGAAGACTCTTCTCACTATTTATGTCACTGCCCAGCACTCTCGCAACTAAGAAATATGTAAACACCTAGTAAGCTCTTTCTTTAATAACTTAGAAGAGCTCTCCAACTTATCTGGAGTGAAATTGTCGAAATTCATTAAGGCCTCAAGATGGCTTGATAATTCATGAAAACTTATGGGTAAACTTATTAGGAGCCTCCCATCCTCCAAGGTATCACAAGGGATCTACATTGATCTAAGTGTGATAGGAAAAAGATCTTCTATCAGCGCTATATCCTAACTTAACCTTACCTACTTGTACAGGGGCTTTTCTTAAGTAAAGACTTACTTTGGCTTTGAACTTTATTTATTTTATTTTTGACCACAGCATATGCTCACCATGACTAGATCGAAAGACGATCGTACGTCCTCATTAACACGAATAATATTGGCATCGATTGTTGTTGTTTTGTGAGCGTAAACTAGCGAATTTAAGTATCCCCCAAAGAAAATAATCAAGAGACGTCAAAACACAAGATTTTGGAGGACATTCCCACTGAGCCAAAAATTAAACTCATGGCTGAACACAATTTTTCAATAAAACAACGGACCCAATTCCAGTTAATTTTGGCATTTATAACATTATTTTTGAAATCAATTTTCTATAGTTTGGTAACGTTATTGAAGCGTGCACGCCATCATGATAAAATTTCAAAACACTAATGAATAAAAATGACACTGACAGTTTGCAATTTGACAGTTGGTTTGACAGATGCAACTACTGTCTAAATTTTGTACCTACTGGATTAAAAAAACATCCAATTTAAAACACTTGAAGCACTTGAAAAAAAAATGTATACGTACTGAATTTAACAACCAATTAAATAAGAAACATGATCCATTTCATTTGCTCTACGCATGTGCCCTAAGGAAACTTATGATTTGCGAATGTGACATGTTCTCGCTGCGTCAAATATCGTATGAAGACTGTGTCTATAGTGCTTTTTCAATTATTTACTTGATCTTCAGTATCAGGAGAGAAATTACACACAAACTGTAAGCAAAAAATCTATCTAAAAGTTAAGAGTGAAATTGTTACGAGTGTGACAAGTTTATGTTACGGGTGTGACAAAGAATGATATATACGCATTAACAGAATATAATAAACGAAATTATTATGCAAAATCACTTTCATCATGAATATGTAATCATTTCTTAGATGAAGTGGGATATACTTCCCCTTGGAAGTTAATTTTGCTCACTTCAAAGTGAAATAATTTGTGACCCCAATGGTAATTTAATTAATTAAAGATTTACTTCCTATAAGTGTATTAAATTCTCATATTCTCATATCATTCAGACTAAATTTTGAATTGCCTTGTTACGGTTGTGACACACTCTTCAGACTCTTAACTCAGCTTCTTTTCCACTTTAAATTTTGTTTGACGGTAGATCCAAAAAATTTGTCTTACTTCCTTAAATTATCAGATTGAAAATTGGTTTTTATGGCAAAAAAATAAATTAGGTACATATTTTTGTAACGGGTGTGACACTTACTAATTTATGAAGAAATAGCTCATTAAATCAGTTTGTATTTACTACTAAATGCCCAACTTACGCCGAAACGTTCCCTGATTTAAGATAGTAGAAAACAGTTAATTTTTTGTAACGGCTCTAAAATCCAGGAAAAAGTCGGACTTGGGCTAATAAAAAATAACTTCTGTAAAATAGAATGTCAAGTGACTCAGGCTGCGAAATAGGTAATGAAAAATAAGATAATTGACAGTTCCCCTTTGCATTGACAGTGAAAGGCTACAAAAGTCACAATTTTTAAATAGTTTTTTTTTTTTCAGTGTAGATGTACTTGTCCCTACAGCATATTAATAATGGAAATAGGAAAATACAAAAAGAAAACATAAGGACGATTGGGAGCGGAGTATAGGGGAGGAGAGAAGTGGGAAAGTTCATTGTGAGATAATATGAAATAAAACAAAGAACACAAGAAATCATTGAAACAATTTCTGTGTTGACATTTATTCCCCAATGGCCTCCAAGCAAAGCAACAAAACCAGCCATCCGACCACACGGCCAATCGGAACTTCCATCTGCTTCCTTTTATTTCCGACTTTCCAAAGTCTATCACACAGCCATCGATGGTGGGTTCCATCGTTGTCCATCGTTCTCCTTTGTCCATCTCTAGCCTCCCAATCACAAAGCAACAACCCAACACTATATAGGCATCACCACGACATTATTTCGATTTGAGTGAGAGCGAGATGTGGCTAAGCTCTGGTGTTGGAACACTGGATCTGTAGTTCTGTATTATGTATGTGTGTATATACCTATAGCTGACCTTATTGTGAATGATCCCTATTTCTCAAACGCTTATACTCTCTTCTCGCCTCTTCTCATCTCTTATACTCATAGTCTATACAGCTCTCTATATAGGAACTGCGAAACAGAGCTTGCGAGTTCGACGTATAGTCGCTCGTTATACTATAGAGTGACTTTCGATGCTCTTTGGCAATTTTTAATTAAAAGATATTTTCAACTGAAGAACCGTAATTGGAGGGCTTGAGGGGAAAGGGGAGGGGGGGAGGTAGGTTTTTTGAGTGGAAATTAATGGGGGTGGGGTGTTTTGGTGGTAGGTCATTATTTTCCTAATGCCTGCTTTCTTTCTTCCGCACTTTCTCCGAAAAGTACTCTCTGTACTGTATACCTCCAGTGCAGATACAGCAGAGGATGGGTATCTTCTTTCGAAAATTGGGACCGATGCCAGAGGTCATGTTATGAAGAAGAATGGAAAACGATTAATCCAATGGTTTCAATAGAATCGGGGGCGAGGGATATCGCTATAGCAATAGGGACTCGTTCTGTTATAAATGTCTTGAGAAATTCAGTAGATAACACTTAAGAAAGTGAATTATCATCGATTCCTCGTAATTAAAATGTGAACCTTGGAGCTCACAGCTCGGAGCTCTGGGTGCTCAAACCTCATCTTAAACACATGGCATTCCATTTGGTACTTGTTATCTGGTGATTAGCCTGTTATCAGGTCTCTTTTTTCACTCTACTTCGTCGAATCTTCTTCCAAGCAAATGTTCTTCTATTACTTCCCTTCATTGGTTTTGATTTTTATCGCTTGGGTTTGAATGTCAAAGTTCATTCGAGTGACAGATGAGCTTTTTATTTATTGGGTTTTAAACGAATTTGTTAAGGTGTACGAAGTAAAATTAGGAATTTCAAGTGTCCAATAAGTGCTGTGGGGTGGAATGGAGAGGTGGAGGGTTGGATTAAAAAATAATCTGATTAGCCCTCTGTGTAAAAGAATTTATAATTTAATAGAATCTCTCCCATCGAGGTATAGTAGTAATGCGGGGAAGAAGTTTAAGTGGGTATTTAAGTAATCATTTGATTTTATCTGCGACACAATCAGTGTCAAGATGAATGAAGATCTTTTCTTATGACAAGTTGACCTTTTCTTTTGACAGGTTACTTGTCGTCTGATTTTCTCTCTTGCAAAGGTAGACAATGAAACTTTGGTCTGAAGCAATTGTTTGATGAACTTTCTGTTGTGTTTCTAGATGAAGCTCAAATATAGGAGAGAACATTTTTGCAGCATTGCGGTACTGTTGTGTTGCATGACATGTGGTATCATAGGACGACACATGTCCAGTACAGTGCACACATATGGTTTTTGCAACTAGGAAAACAAACAAATAATATCCTTGCTTGCATGTCTTGTGGTTTTAATCCTTGGAGAGTTTTTTTTTTAGATGTTTTCATTTTGTTTGTTTTTTAGGTTGCATTGCTTTATTTCTTTCTGTTATTCGTATCATATTCGGAGGGCATAGATGAAAGTGCGGTGCGTGACTAGAAACAGCTGGGATAAGAATCTAGGCGCTTCATTACTTTAGCATGGGTCACGTGAATTGTGCCTGCATGACGTGTTTTTGTTTAACCTTGTTGTGCAATATTTATTATAATTATAAAAAGTGTGTGTTTTAGTGTCAGTGGGTTTTAAACATTTTATATAGATAGATACACTATATTCCTTCCGGTTAAGGAAGTTGGGATAGGTATGGCATTATGGCCTGGGGAGATGCTGTTGCAAGTGAATAGTCAGTGATTTTTCAACCCATCATAGATAGATATCTATTATTTACTACACTCAAAAAAAAAATCTATTCTCACAATGCGAAAAACCATTGCCACAAGCGTTAAAAGGGACCAAACTCTAAAATACCTTACTATAAACTGATTTAGAGCTTCTGTGGTAGCTGCTTTATATTTTAGTTGCAAGTTATATTAAAGATGATTTTTAAAAGAAATGTGTTTTACAACACACAGTATTCTACATCCGGATAAAAATAAATTTTGATGCCCTCAAGTTCGAATATTGCTTAATGCACATGTGTTAAACGTCAAGTCGTACCTACCAAATCGTTTGAATCAACCTCCTTATGTAGTATATAAGGGTTAAATCCTAACAGTTTTGTTGATACGACACAAAGATTAACAAAATAAACGCCATAGTGAATATCGTTTGTCACAAAAAGAGATACGGTTTATCTGAAAAGATATACTTTTAAAGAGAAGTGCTTTCACCAGTTAACACTAACTCTTCAGTTTATTCGGGATAATTAAAAAAGCGTTTGTGACAAACTCCAAAGAAGATTGACTCCAATGGCAATATTGTTTACACCAAACGATTTTATAGATGAGATTCAAAGATTAACTACATAATAACTACATTTGTTGACCTGAACAGATTTATTATTTTACAGAAATACTTTTATTTCAATAAGCCTTAACTCTAAAGAAGGTTCATTTTAAAGGCAATATCGTGTATCACCATAAACAAAGCTTTGACTCCAAACGATCTTGTATAAGAGATTCAAAGTTTAACTACATGATCATAGTAGTGATCTCCTTTTGTCATGAAAATTATAATTGCTAGTCTGAATCAGATTTATTATTGGTCAGAAATACTTATTTCAATCAACACAAACTCTTAAAAATATTAACCTCATTGGCAATATCGTTTATCACAATTAATAAAGCGTTTACTGCAAACGGTCTTATAGATGAAATTCAAAGTTTAACTCCATGACTATTGTAGTGATCTCCTTTTGTCATGAAAATTATAATTGCTTCTCTCAAGCAGATTAATTATTTAACAGAAATACTCACTTCAATCAACACAATCTATTTAAAATATCAGCCTCATTGGCAATATCGTTTATCACACTTAATAAAGCGTTTACTGCAAACGGTATTATAGATGAAATTCAAAGTTTAACTCCATGACTATTGTAGTGATCTCCTTTTGTCATGAAAATTATAATTGCTTCTCTCAAGCAGATTAATTATTTAACAGAAATACTCACTTCAATCAACACAATCTATTTAAAATATCAGCCTCATTGGCAATATCGTTTATCACACTTAATAAAGCGTTTACTGCAAACGGTATTATAGATGAAATTCAAAGTTTAACTCCATGACTATTGTAGTGATCTCCTTTTGTCATGAAAACTATAATTGCTTCTCTCAAGCAGATTTATTATTTATCAGAAATACTTACTTCAATCAACACAATCTATTAAAAATATCAGCCTCATTGGCAATATCGTTTATCACACTTAATAAAGCGTTTACTGCAAACGGTATTATAGATGAAATTCAAAGTTTAACTCCATGACTATTGTAGTGATCTCCTTTTGTCATGAAAACTATAATTGCTTCTCTCAAGCAGATTTATTATTTAACAGAAATACTTACTTCAATCAACACAATCTATTAAAAATATCAGCCTCATTGGCAATATCGTTTATCACACTTAATAAAGCGTTTACTGCAAACGGTATTATAGATGAAATTCAAAGTTTAACTCCATGACTATTGTAGTGATCTGCTTTTGTCATGAAAACTATAATTGCTTCTCTCAAGCAGATTTATTATTTATCAGAAATACTTACTTCAATCAACACAATCTATTAAAAATATCAGCCTCATTGGCAATATCGTTTATCACACTTAATAAAGCGTTTACTGCAAACGGTATTATAGATGAAATTCAAAGTTTAACTCCATGACTATTGTAGTGATCTCCTTTTGTCATGAAAACTATAATTGCTTCTCTCAAGCAGATTTATTATTTATCAGAAATACTTACTTCAATCAACACAATCTCTTAAAAATATCAGCCTCATTGGCAATATCGTTTATCACACTTAATAAAGCGTTTACTGCAAACGGTATTATAGATGAAATTCAAAGTTTAACTCCATGACTATTGTAGTGATCTCCTTTTGTCATGAAAACTATAATTGCTTCTCTCAAGCAGATTTATTATTTATCAGAAATACTTACTTCAATCAACACAATCTCTTAAAAATATCATCCTCATTGGCAATATAGTTTATCGCCCTTAATAAAGCGTTTACTCCAAACGATTTTATAGATGAAATTCAAAGTTTTACTCCATGACCATTGTAGTGATCTCCTTTTGTCATGAAAATTGTTATTTTTACTCTACGCAGATTTAGTATTTAACAGAAATACTTATTTCACTAAACCCTAACTCTCATGAAGGTTAACTTTAATGGCAATATCGTTTATCACCGTTAATAATGCGTTTACTCGAAACTGTTTTGTAGATGAGATTCAAAGTTTAGCTAAATAAACAAGGCTGTGAATCTTTGCTTGCCATGATAAAATATTTTATTAATTATTTAATTCTTTAGTTGTTGCAGTTAACCTTATAGTAACTCGAACATACAACTATATAGCTCGAATTTTACGTGAACTGACTAAATAAAGAAAACAATTAATAAGATACCTTATCATCACAGTCGATATCCAAAAACAATGCGCTCCAAGAAGTAAAATATTTTTCCTTTGTTTCAAGCGATGTAGCTTAAAAAAAAAACAATTTCATTACATTTGCATATTTGTATGTATTTATAATTATATAAAGTTAGTACTTAGACTTATTTTTGGAAAGAATACAAACTAATTTTTTGAAATATACAAAATATTTTTTTTAAACATACAGAACATTTTTTTATGGAAAGAATATAAACTAATTTTTTGAAAGATTTTTTTTTTAAACTTACATTATAATGGTTTTCCATGGATATAGTTTGTTAAAATCTTTTATAATAATAATTATATTATTTTATTTTTTATAAAAAAAACAAATTATATTTAAGACAGAAAAAATTGCAAACTAACATCTGACATAAATAATTAACTTTCATAAAAAATATAATACATAAAAGCATAAAAGGACAGCCAAATAATTAATATTTTAAATTTCTGGTTATATTACATAATTTATGTTTATGTTTTTTTTGGTATTAATGGGAATATTTTCATAACTTTTAGTTTTTCTTTTCAATAAATTTTACTTTAAACAAAAATTGACACTGCCGGTCGTCATTTGCAGCATTAAGATTTTATAAAGCCAACATTGAAGACATCGAAACCCCTCTACATGCAGATGAAATTTAAAATCTAGTCTATGCGATTAAAGCTCTAGCGCCACTGTTGGAATAGAAAATCAAAAGAAATCACTAACTATATTTACATAATTTGTTTAATAGAACTTTGTCGCAAGAGCTTAATACATGCTACTTTTTACGACCGAAATGGCTCGTCATCTAGAGAATATTTAAGACCATACTTCCTTTCCAAAACATCACATTTTGTTTAATGGAAAACAACAAAAGAGGACAGTAGTTAAAAACAGCTTTTCATCAACATTTACATAAATTTATTCCATTATCAGAACGGTGTCGCATAATCGCAATACAAGCTGCAAGTAACGAGCAAGAAAGTTCATTATCAAGTGCTGTGTTATGTAACTGTGGAAAGGGTTTAAACGCGGTGTTTAGTGCTGACTAGCTATTCAAAATTTATGACTTTGGATAAGTGAGAAAAATATTTGATTTCTAGCGGCCAAAGCGTCTTTCCTAAGCCTAAGGCCGTTTGCTTCAAAAGCTTTAAGCAATTTGTTTCAAAGAAAATACAAATAAGTGGGAAAGTGTTTCTACAATTTGTGAGTATCTGTTTGAACATAGTTAATTTCAATAATAAAGTTTGAGGAGATGATACTCATAAATTGTAAAAACACTTTTCCACTTATTTGTGATCTCTTTGAAATTAATTGCTAAAATCTTTGGAGGAAACTGTTTCAAGCTTAGAAAAGTAATTTTGGCCACTACAAATTAAAAACATTTCGATAGATTAAGGACTTTTTCATAAGTGAGAAAAGTATTTGATTTCTATCAACCAAAGTGTCTTTCCTAAGCTTAAAGCCGTTTGCTTCAAAAGATTTAAGCAATTTTTTTCAAAGAAAACACAAATAAGTGGAAAAGTGTTTCTACAAATTGTGAGTATCTGTTTGAACATTTACCTCAAACTTTATTATTGATAATAACTATGTTCAAACAGATACTCACAAATTGTAGAAACACTTTTCCACTGATTTGTCTTCTCTTTGAACCTAATTTCTATAGTCTTTTGTAGCAAACGGCGTTAAGCTTAAAAAAGATGCTTTGGCTGCTCGAAATGAAATATGTATACCTCACCCCTATCTTAAAGTTCTAAATCTACAATATTCATCAATTATATGGTTTGAGGTTAATGTTTAAAGAGTTATTCATAAATTATCCATATACAATTGCATTGATTAGTTTTCGATTTTACAATAATTGTTATAGTCTTTTGTAGCAAACGACATTAAGCTTCGAAAAGATGATTTTCCCGCTCGAAATCAAATATCTCTCACGCTTATCTAAAACTCCTTAATCTAGAATAGTAATCAATTTTATGGTTTTAGGTAAACGTTTAAAGAGTTATTCATTAAGTGTACAGACGCTATTCCATCATCTTGTGCTGTAATGTAAATGTGGAAAGGGTTTAAGCGCGGTGAGTTGTGTTTAAGTCCAAAAGCTAGTGCATTTGGATACGAAATAAAAACGAGTGAAGATTTTTGTTTTCTATTTAATAGTAATTATGATATCATAATTATAATGGATTTTTGAAAAACGTATTAAAAGCGCGTGGGAAATGTAAAAATTCAAAAAAGAAGAAATTTACTAAAAGTATAATATCAACTTATCAATGACAACACCAGGTCTTTAAAAACTTAGATAAATCATATAGTAGTTATTTATTAAAAAAAAAACGTTTATTTGTACGAAATATTTTTTTAGGAATTATAATTAAAAAAGAGTTGACATTTTTGAAAAACGTTTAAAAAGCGCAATTTGAGTATGAAATAAACCATTCTTTACATATTATTTTTAAACGTGTTTGATAAATCTAACCGTTTTTTCATTTGTTGTCTTCAGAAAGAAGCCACTATTTTTTCAATTCCGAGCTTTTGCTTTTTGAGGTGAGCTTCAACAGAATTCTTTCCAAAATAGCAGGACCTTTTGATGAAATCGTAAAGTCAACTATACAACTATAAAGCCTTTATGACCGAAGTTTTTATTATTTGTAAATTTACTAAAGGTAATCTCAAATTATCAATGACAACAACAGGTCTTTAAAAACTTAATAAATCATATAGGTAGTAGTTTATTTGAAAAAAAAAAATGTTTTTAATAGGAATTATTTTTTTAAGGATTTATAATTAGGAAAGAGTTGATAAATGGTTTTTGAAAAACCTTTAAAAAACCGCCTTTTGTCCACATTTACATTAATTTGTTCCACTATCAGGACTGTGTCGCATAAGCTTAATACAAGCTACAAGTAACGAGCAAGAAAGTTCATCATCTAGTGTTGTGTTATGTAAATGTGGAAAGGATTATGCGCGGTGTGTTGTGTTAAAGTCCAAAAGCTAGTGCATTTGGATACGAAATAAAAACGTGTGACGATTTTTGCATTCTATTTTATAGTAATTATGATATCATAATTATAATGGATTTTTGAAAAACGTATTAAAAAGTGTGGGAAATTTAAAAATTCAGAAATGAAGAATTTTACTAAAAGTATAATATCAAATTATCAATGACTACAACAAGTCTTTAAAAACTTGATAAATCATAGAGGTAGTAGTTTATTTAAAAAAAACATGTTTTTTTTGTAGGAAATGTTTTTAGGAATTATTATTAAAAAAGAGTTGATAAATGGTTTTTGAAAAATGTTTTTAATTTTCGTAAACTATTTTATAGTAATTATAGTATCATAATTATATTGGATTTAAAAAAAATTTAAGATTTGTATGAGTATTTAAGTGTTTTCTGTTTATAAAAAGTTCTCGAATGTATTTCCAAATTCAAAACAACAAATTGAGAGAGCTCCCATTTTGAGAAAGGCAACCAAAATCGACCTCTATACAGCGTTATCTGTTTGATAGTCTTTATTTTTCATTCGATTAAAATATATCTTGAAACCTCAATTTTTCTTTCTTGTGTTAGATAGAGTTGGTTCGTAGTCTGTTGTATTAAAACCCAAAAACTACTGAAAACATTTAGTATTCCACATCTAATGCAAAAAATTGGCGAAGCAATATTGAAAACCTTTCTTGAAATCCTTAAATTCAAATCGCTTTTCCTCAATGTTAACAATTGTAATTAAGTTATTCACCTCTTTTTCTTGTCCAATCAGATGAATTCTTGGCGTATTGATCGTATTTTGCTGATGAAATTCATGAGTATATTTCATAATTACAATGGATTTTTGAAAATGTATAAAGAGCGCGAGAAACATAAAAATTCAAAAAATGAAGAAATTTACTAAAAGTTATCTCAAATTATCAATGACAACAACAAGTCTTTAAAAACTTGATAAATCATACAGGTAGTAGTTTATTTAAAAAAAACATGTTTTTTCGTAGGAAATATTTTAAGGAATTATAATTAAAAAAGAGTTGATAAATGGTTTTTGAAAAACGTTTAAAAACCCGCCTTTTGTCCACATTTACATAAATTTGTTCCACTATCAGAACTGTGTCGCATAAGCTTAATACAAGCTGGAAGTAACGCACAAGAAAGCATTTGAATATGAAATAAATAGGAATGACGATTTTTATATTCTATTTTATAGTAATAATGATATGATTACAATGAAAAACGTATAAAAATCGTTTTTTTATCTACATTAATATAAATGGAGAAGTTTAGAAATAAAGTAAATTGGTTAAAGTTATCTCAATTCACCAAAGATATTTCAAAGTTTTTAAAAACATATATTAAGTTTATAAGTTTATTTAAAACCAGAAAATGCTTTTTTGTGATATATAGTACACATAAAGTCATAGTTGAAAATTTATTTAAAAACAAAAAAAAAACACATGATTTTTCATGTGTGGCTATGTATGTGATTATTGGGGTTTTAGATGTGGAACTAAAATATAAAATTTCGACCTATCTTATTCATCCAATGTATTGGTGTTTTCGTACTTTCTTAAAATGGTAGCTATATGCGTTCCAAAATTGATTTCTAAGCATTTACCCAGAAGAATCTATCTTTTTATCTACAGTCACTATTGCGATCGAAAATCTCAAGGAGTAACCAAAGTGAACCCAATTAGCTGAACTGTACCAACAGTCTTAACCTCCCGACGAGACGCTATATTGAGGTTTCGTTTGAAACATTGAGATTTCAAAAGGCCAATACTGATGACGTTGAGAACCCCTGCATGCAAAATTCTATAACATGTTAAACCTTATAGATATATACAAGTGGTACACCCAAAGTTCTTAAAAACTGAGATACATACATATACCTATATATGTAGTTTATTTTTCATTTATTTTTTTTGTAATATTTTATAGTTATTATAATTTTAAAATAAACCGCTTTTTATCCCTATATAACTGTAAAAAAAAAATGTTTTTTTTGGAGGAAATATTTTGATATTGATTTTTGAAATGTTTAAAAACCGTTTTTATCTACATTTACATAAATTTTTCCACTATCAGAACTGTGTCGCATAAGCTTAATACAAGCTATAAATAACGAGAAAAAAGCTCATCATCTAGTGCTGTGTTATGTTAATGTATGAATATATTTATTAAAAGTAATCTCAATTTATCAATGATGAAACAATAAGATAAACGATATAATTTAGTCAAGAGCAAAGTTTTTTTTTTTGTTATAATTAAAATATATATGATAATAAAGGACAATTCATTTTTGAAATGCGGTTTATCTAAATTTTTTTAAATCTCTGTGTATATATTTTTGTAATAATTGTATAGTATATATGTATGTATATAGTTTTAAGTTAAAAATGAATACTTTTGGCATAAAACGCATTTTTGATAAATCGTATGTATGTATGAGTAAAAATTTAAAAGTTCAAAAATTTCCAGTTCACGAACAAGTCACCACTTGAAATTTTTGTGATTTTTGATGTATATTCTAGAGAAATTTCATCAATATTAAATACACGAAATGCATCTAAAACTTTTACTTTAAAGGCTTGATAATGTTTAATGAAACCACATGTTTCAACCAATTGGCACACAAAATAAAATTCTTCTAAGTCTGTGCAGAGCATGGTTTTTATAATTGCAAATTGAATGATTTCGTCATTAAATGAAGATGTTTCTATTACGCAATCATCTTCTAAAATAGTTCCATTAGATTTTAAGGACCTGATTTTATACATTATTCCAATTTCTTTTTTAATAGATAATCCAAATTTTTTATGTAAGTGAAACTTGCTTATTTCATTTAACTTTTCATATTTCAAGCCTGTATAAACATTATTTTGCATTAAGAAATATGCTGTCTTGAGTTGCATCTTGATAGAAATTGTTTTGATTAAATTTCTACGATTTTTTGTGGATCTTGAAATATTTTTCAATGTTTGATGTTTTGATTCAAATCTCATTGCCCACTTATTTTTAAGGGGCCCAATGTTTGACATAATTGTAGGATAATGAAGGAGAATATGGGCCTTAAACTTTAAAATTTCCCCAAACAATTTTATGAATAGTTTGTGATGTTCCATTATTAAGTTTTTAAGCAAAGATGGTGTGTAATAAACATATTGTTCTAGAATAACAACACTTAAAATTTTTTTTAACAGAAGTATTAGCTGCCACTCTTGTGAGTTTGTGGGTATAATATCACCAATAATGAGAGGTAGATTCAGAATAAAATTTAACATTTCTGCTGCTGTAAATTTAATTTTTTTACATTCTAACATTGTTTCTGTAATGATGTCTGGTCTATTCTTAACACCAAAGTCAAATTTTTTAATTCTAAAATTTAGGGTTTCCAAAGACAATACTTTGTTTTTAATTAATTTATCTAATACTTTGCATGCATCTTCATGCGCAACACCTTCCAAAATGTCATGCATTATATCAACGCTTATATTTTCTGTAACGTGAAAAAATTGAAGACTGTTCCATACACATTTTGCTTTAATGCCAGTTTTGGACAAATCATTCATATTAAGATCTTCTTCATAATTACATCTGTTTCGAATAGGAAACCTAGTATCTGTACAGTATTTAAGAGAGTTTTTATCAATTTTACAAATTCGGCATGGATAATTGCAAATAAAGCATTCAGAAAAACCTGTAATTGCATGTATTCCCAAATTATCACCTAGCAAACTTACGAATACAAATTTGACTTTCTTATATGTCGCATGTTTTATCTCAATGCCTTCATTTTGAAGATAATTCAGCTCTCTTATTACGAATTCGAACATAGTTTCGTTACCATATTTAGTACGATCATTAGAAAATAATAATGAACCGACAAATATAAAATCTAAGTTAGACTGCAAACATGGGGGCAAACAATCAATTTTGACATAAAAAGCTCCTATTTTATAAGCTCCAGCATGTGCACCTAACGCATTTTGTGGTTCAAAGTCATCAAAATATCCATCTAATGGAAGATACAAAACAGAAGGATTTTTTTCAAAAGTTTGTAACTTCTTTTCCCAAAATGGAGAACCCATAACGTTCACAACTACACCTTGTGATTTTAACTCTTTTATTTCGCTTACGTATTTAAGTACTGTGTCCAAGAAATTGATATCAACTAACAAAGCTTTAAAGATTTTTCGTAAAGGAAATACCATCAATGAGAACTTCATCAACTTAGTTTGAAGTAACTCATTTTTGTTTTGAACCTCTAATCGCTTTTCAACAATGTTTTCTTCTGGAGGAAAGTATAGACTTAGATCTTCTAAAAGACTTAAAAGTTTGTATTCACTGCAAATAAAGCCTTTATGACCGAAATTTTTTATTTTTTCTAAATTTTCAAAAAAATCTTGATTTTCTTCCCTGGGGACAGTGGCTTCGAGATAGTCAAAAATTAATATATTTTGGTTATAGATTTGAAGCAGTAGCTCTTTGGATTTTTTTCTGGATATATTCTCGTCAGAATATATAGAAAGAATAAACTTCATAAAATGTTCGCGATAGTGACATAAAAATCTATTCGGATTTATTACATCCTTGACATTATTTCTAAGATCACAACATATCGCATAGCTATTAATTTCATTCAATTCTTTTTCATTGTGAATCTGTGAAATATTTGATTCTTTTTCTAAATACTGCTGTCCGCATGACTTTAAATGTGTTTTTATATGCTTAATTAAGGCTTTAGATGTGGAAAAAAACGTAAGACATAAAACACATTTAAAAGTTTTAAGATTTGTATGAGTATTTAAGTGTTTTCTGTATAGAAAAAGGTTCTCGAATGTATTTCCACATTCAAAACAACAAATTGAGAGAGCTTCCATTTCGAGAAAAGCAACCAAAATCGTCCTCTAAGGCGTTATCTGTTGGAGGGTCTCTATTTGTCCATTCGTTTAAAATTTCTTTTCTTAATGAAATATTTCTTGAAACCTCAATTTTTCTATCTTGTGTTAGATAGAGTTGGTACGCAGTCTGTTGTATTAAAACCCAAAAGCTACTGGAAACATTTGGATATTCTACATCTAATGCAAAAAAACTGGCAAAGCAAAATTGAAAACCTTTCTTGAAATCTTTAAATACAAATCGCTTGTCTTCAATGTTTACAATTGCAATTAAGTTATTCACCTCTTTTTCTTGTCCAATCAGATGAATTCTTGGCGTATTGATCGTATTTTGCTGATGAAATTCATGAGCTTCTTGCTCAGTAGCAAACATAGGTAAAAAATTAGCTGCTGCGACTGCTTTTGTTGACCTCTTCGGTGTTATCGAACCTTTCTTAGACTTTAAAGGCTTCACAGGGAAAAAATATGGCAGTGCTCGAAGACCAAATATAGTGCATAATTCTAGTATTAAATAAAGCATCATTTAAATATTATTTTTAAAAATGTTCGGTAAATCTAACCTTTATTCCCCTTGTTCTCTTCAGAAGAAAACCACCATTTTTTCAATTCCAAGCTTTTGCTTTTTGAGGCGAGCGTCAACAAAATTTCTGCCAAAATATCAAGCCTTTTTGATGAAATCGTAAAGTCAACTCTTGTCTTGTTTTTGTTATTTTCCGAAAAATAATAACTGGCGTCTGAAAGTAGCTGAAAAAATAAAGTTTAATAAGCGAGATACAAAGGTGTACATTGTCATTCAATTATTTTTTTTTAAACAAAATTAAATTTAAAATAGAATTACAAAATACCAATTGAATTGTAATATCCCCCTTTAAATATTTGTAACGTTGAAAATATGCATCAACTCCATTTTCGCAAACAAATTTTCTTCGGCAACAGTAGGACGCAGCCCACAAATCCAAAAAGTCTTTTTCTTCAACCGAACTGAGAAGCAAGTTCCTATCAGCTTCTTCGGCTGATAAAGTGTTCAAAATATCTAAGGATGAACAAAAAAATACTCACAATTATTTTTACAATTAAATAATAACAGTGATTATTTTTATTTGGCCGCAATATTGAATAATGCACACAATTAATGAACTTAAGGAAGTTACTTTTGTTTTTATCATTCACATTCACGGTTGTTGTTTCTGCTAACGATCTCCGGTCTATCAATCCACATGCCTTAAGTGCTGTTCTTGCGTTCATTAAAGCACATAAAAGCTTTCCACCTGCTTTAATTTTTCCTATAGCGACCGAATAAAATGTTTCTTTCTCTTCAGTGGGGAAAATTTGACAGAGCAGCGTAGAAAGGTGAATATATTCGTGCTTTTGTAGCCTGAATTGCAATTTTAATTTTAATTTTAATTTTACAAAAAAATGTATGTACTATTTACAGTCTGTCGAATTTATCCAATAAAAGCGTATTGATTATGACTTTTGCTATTTTCGATCTGTCTGATTCGTCCAATGTTTGAGTGTTTTCGTACTTTTTCAAAATGATAAGAGATTCCAAATTGATTTCTAAGCAGTCGCTCAGAAGAATCTATGTTAAATTGAAATAAATTAAAACCTTTAGATGGAGAAATAAAATAAAATAAATAATAATTTAAATAAGTTAAACCAGAGAAAATTCAGCAGCAGATTAAATTTTTTTGAACAAAGCATGTTATTAACTTTTATTTTGATGATTTGTAAGAGATACATTGTTTTATTTCTAGTTTTATTCTTTTCAAAATTAATAAATCTGCAGCAGAACACCCATCAAAAATAATATTTAAACTTTATGGATACCGTACTTACATTCATTCACATCAACTACTGCAGCCAGGGGCGTATTTCATAAAACTACAAGACTAATGTTCGGTTTCACAAATATTTAAGACTTCTAAATTTTTTATATGACGTATTTTGTAAGGAACAAACGTCATTTAAACATTTAAAATCCTGTTCAACAGTTAAAAGGGCTTTATGAAACCGGCCATAGTGATTATTATTCACGTGTAGAAGACTTCTGTTCATAAAGAAATCTAACAGCCTCATAACAACAATTATCCCAGACTTGTAGCTATACAAGTAAATTTAGAAAATAGACAATAGATAAATCCTTTAATCATGCTTCTTCGTTTGTTCTTATTCTTCTCTTTCATAATACTGTACATATTGTATGTCCCAATACTTTTTCAAACAAAGTTCACCTTTTTCTTTTTTCCTATATTAAAAAATCCTCAAATTGAACATTCGACCATTAGCAATCAAGTTAAAGGCTTTTAAAAATAGAAACATCAATTTTTTTTATAATATTGAGACTCTCGCTGCTGCTCCAACAAAATCAAATATTTATTTAATTTCATAACGTAGTAACGGACTTGTAGACTTGTAGTTTTGTAGCAGCTGAATCAATTCTTAATAGTTTAAATTGGCCCAGCTACAAGTGTAAAAAAATCAACTCAAAAAAGTACAACTCCATACCTTTTTCATGCTTGTAGCTACAATTCTACAACTACAAGACTAATAATTTTATGAAATAGGCCCCAACTGTAGTCCAAGGGCAACTCCCTAGCAATAACTTAATCAGCAATATTGATTTAATTTATTGATTTAACTACATTTATGAAAAACAAATGGATTGCTTTTAAACATAGAAACCACTAGCGTGCGATTCGTTTGATTGAATTTTTTCAACATCAGAAATTTTGTCTAACCTTGCCATTAAATTGCGTTTCTGTCTTAAAAAATCAAATAAACGGGTGAAAACCAAACGAATCCCACGCAAAAATCTGTGTTTAAAAGCATTCATACTGTAGTAAAATTAAAAAAAATTATTATACAAACAAGTAAGGTACACATAAAAAAGGTTACAAAAAATTAACAATATAAATAAAAACTAAAAACTAACTAACCTCTTTCGTAAAAAAAAATTTAGTTTCAGTCGACAAACTAAACGATAAAAAATTTGAATCGACAGACACGGAACTTGAAGACGCCATTATTAAATTTTGACCTTTATAAAAAATAGCAAATATATATTAAATTAATTTATTTGAAATATTAAATAATGGTACAAACTAAAGGTCTGCATGAATTTATTCATATGCCTCTTTTAAATGAGTACACTACTTCAATGTATTCTATCCATGTTTATTAATTTCTAATAGGGCCCATAGACACAACACTTGTGTGGACCCCAATCGATACACCGACACCAAAAATCAAACATTTTTCAATTTTGTGTCGACGTACCCATTGGTGTGATGTGTATGGGGAAGTGTCATGACACCGGTGTGCACACAAGTGTTGTGCGTATGGGCTCTATTAGAAACGAAGACTGCACACCATTTCATCCCTTTAAAACGAATCGAATACACTGTTTGGTTTCTCTCGTGCTTGAATCAAAAGGAACAAGTGCAAGCCTAACAGTTGTAAACACACCGAATACACCGAGTAATCCGGACACATATATTCATTTTTATCTATCTTTGATAAAGAAAAAGTTCTCTCCCACTAATAGATTATGGTTAGGGATGGACCAAACTGGTTTTACTCGGCGTATGCATAGGTGTATTCGGTGCATTTGCTGAATACACGATTCTAATGTTTTGGTTTCAATAGGTTTGTTATGTTTTTCAAGATATGAAGGGTGTGTTTGAAAATATTAAGAGTGCTTTGAAAGTAGTTTCGAGACATTCGTTGCAGATGTTTAGTAAGAACTAGTAAGTCAATCAACAAATTTCATGCCACTTGACAGACATAAGTGAACACTTCAGTTTATTTGTGACAAACTATAGTTGAAACGATATTCATCTTACAAAAATCTACGCTCATTTTGAAAAAACCATTTTTGAGATCGAAAATCTCAAGAAGTCACCTATTCAATAAGTAGGGGTCGATTCTGGTTCTGTGAAAAAGTGAAAAGAAAAAATTCTAATTCTGCGGAAATGTGAACCCAAACATTACAAAAATTTTAAAGAAAAACAAACTAAGTAACTATCAATTATTATTTACCACATTAACTTGTGAAAATAATCTTCCCGGCAAAAAATAAAGAAGGATAATGAAATGCAATTTTAAATGTGTTCAACGAAAAACCACAAGGCGAACAAAATTGTGCTGTGCCTAAAACATTTCTACTGTTAGAAAAGCGTAAAAGCAAAGTATCACACAAATCAACACATGCTAAAATATTCACACCTTAACTCTTAACAGCTGTGTTTTATTATCTTCTATCGGGATGCGGATCTGGATTTACTTTTAACACGTAATACAAAAACAAAATAGGTAACATAAACTTTTCAAAATTCAGATCCGGTTCCCGTTAGAAAATGATAAAAAAACGATAGAAGATAATAAGAAACACCTAATATATGCTATAATTTATATAAATATGAAAAATTTTGTTAGCAAAATGAAAAAAGTAAAAAATATATAAAAGACAAATTAAGATGGTTACCTATGTACACACAGGGGGGATTGTTTCCAATTTTCCAAAAGTAATCCTTTATTTTAAAGTTTTCAATTTGTTTTTTTAATTAATTTATTTGTTTTATTACTTTCAGTTTGTAATTTTTTTTATTTTTCGTAAATCGATGTCGACGGCCGGCACCAAAACCAAAGAAAGAATGATTTGCAATAAAACAAAACACGTAATACAAAAACAAAATAAAGAACAATTTTCAAAATTGTTTTAGTACCACGTCTTAAAAGCAAATTCAGATCCAGATCCCGATAGAAGATAATAAAAAACGATTGAAGATAATGAAAAACACCTTTCTATGATATAATTTACTTTCCTATCAATAGTTTTGCTAGCAAAACGAAAAGAGTGAAAGATAAAGAAAAGACAAATCAAAATTGTTACCTATGTACACACAGGGGGGGTTGTTTCCAATTTCCCAAAAATAATCCTTTATTTTAAGGTTTTAATCTGTTTTATTAATTAATTTCTTTGTTTGTTTAACTAATTTATTAGTTTTACTAATTTATTTATTTGTTTTATTGATATCACTTTGTAAATTTTTTATTTTGTGCAAATGGCAACGTTTCAAAGCGCGTTCGCAGCTGTCAAAGATAAAATAGAAAACATCTAATGCAAAAACAGATTGGCACAGCAACTTCAGCAGCAACTTTGAGAGCAACGAAAACTTTGATATTAAAAGCCATTTGAAGTAGATGTGTTAATGTATTCACAGCCATTTAAGACCACTAGCTCTAAAATGAGTGATGCGGTTGTCAAAGTTGCTGTTGAAATTGCTGTGCCAATCCGTTTCTCGCATAATTAAAGTGAATACAATGGAGACGCAGCCGCGAACGTGACTCTGAGCTTAATAGTTTTAATAATCATGCGCGTGGGACGCACGTTCCAACGCGCGTCTATTTTGTTCAGCCAGTAAAAAAGAGTGGAAAAAGGAGTAGCTGCGAACAACCACTCGAAAACGACATTAATTTTCATGAAAGCAAAGTATCAAACAAACCTTAACAACTCTTAATAGCTGTGGTTTTTATCTTCTCTTAATAGCTGTGGTTTTTATCTTCTATCGGGATCCGGATCTGAATCTGGATTTACTTTTATTACGTAATACAAAAAATGAAATAGTGGAAAATGTTCAACATTGTTTTTGTAGCACGTATTAAGAGCTAATTCAGATCCAGATCCGGATCCCGACAGAACATAATAAAACACAGCTAATATGTTTAAATTTATATCACTATCAATAATTTAGCTAGCCACAAAAATGAAAAATATATGTATATGAAAAATTAATAAAGATGGTTACCTTTCGCAAACATGGGCGATGTTTCCAATTTCCCCAAAAGTTATTTTTATTTTATAGTTTTTGATTTGTTTTATTAATAATTTTTTTAGTTTTTTTAATTCATTTATTGTTTAATTATTTTCACTTTTTTTTTTTTTATTTGCCAATAATATTAGTTGACGGCCCAGGTAAAAGAATTCAAATTGCATCATAAGTGAATTCTTTTCCGGTCAGGTTCTTCAATTTTGTGATTCATTTATGATTCAATTTTTAATTAAAATGTTTGCTGGGACGTAATACGAAAACGAAATAAAAGAAAATTTTCAAAATTGTTTTTGTACCACGTCTTAAAAGTAAATTCAGATCCAGATCCGGATCCCGATAGCAGATAGTAAAAAACGATTGAAGATAATGAAAAACACCTATCATATCGTCGTCGTTCAATGAAAACTCCCTTAGTCCATGTCTTGAAAAAGCTGTTTTAAACTAAATACCGAAATGAAAAGTTCTGCAAGACTTCCCTTGTCCTACATTAATATTATTTATAAATTTAAAAATCTTAAACTCAAAAATTATTAAATTCTTGTCTGTAAGAATATCCACTAAAAACTTCAAAAGTCCGAACAAAATAGAAATGGACTTAGGGAGTTTTCATTGATCGACGACGATATGATATAATTTACTTTCCTATGAATAATTTTGCAAGCAAAACGAAATGAGAGAAAGATAAAGAAAAGACAAATCAAAATTGTTACCTATTTACACACAGGGGGGGTTGTTTCCAATTTCCCAAAAATAATCCTTTATTTTTAGGTTTTAATCTGTTTTATTAATTAATTTCTTTGTTTGTGTAACTAAGTTATTAGTTTTACTAATTTATTTATTTGTTTTATTAATATTACTTTGTAAATTTTTTAGTTTTTGCAAATGGCTGTCGACGACCGGCACCAAAACCAATGAAAGAATGATTTGCAATAATACAAAAACACGTAATACAAAAACAAAATAATAGAAAATGTTCAAAATTGTTTTTGTACCACGTCTTAAAAGTAAATTCAGATCCAGATCCGGATCCCGATAGCAGATAGTAAAAAACGATTGAAGATAATGAAAAACACCTATCATATCGTCGTCGTTCAATGAAAACTCCCTTAGTCCATGTCTTGAAAAAGCTGTTTTAAACTAAATACCGAAATGAAAAGTTCTGCAAGAACTTATAATATTATTTATAAATTTAAAAATCTTAAACTCAAAAATTATTAAATTCTTGTCTGTAAGAATATCCACTAAAAACTTCAAAAGTCCGAACAAAATAGAAATGGACTTAGGGAGTTTTCATTGATCGACGACGATATGATATAATTTACTTTCCTATGAATAATTTTGCAAGCAAAACGAAATGAGAGAAAGATAAAGAAAAGACAAATCAAAATTGTTACCTATTTACACACAGGGGGGGTTGTTTCCAATTTCCCAAAAATAATCCTTTATTTTTAGGTTTTAATCTGTTTTATTAATTAATTTCTTTGTTTGTGTAACTAAGTTATTAGTTTTACTAATTTATTTATTTGTTTTATTAATATTACTTTGTAAATTTTTTAGTTTTTGCAAATGGCTGTCGACGACCGGCACCAAAACCAATGAAAGAATGATTTGCAATAATACAAAAACACGTAATACAAAAACAAAATAATAGAAAATGTTCAAAATTGTTTTTGTACCACGTCTTAAAAGTAAATTCAGATCCAGATCCGGATCCCGATAGCAGATAGTAAAAAACGATTGAAGATAATGAAAAACACCTATCATATCGTCGTCGTTCAATGAAAACTCCCTTAGTCCATGTCTTGAAAAAGCTGTTTTAAACTAAATACCGAAATGAAAAGTTCTGCAAGACTTCCCTAGTCCTACATTAATATTATTTATAAATTTAAAAATCTTAAACTCAAAAATTATTAAATTCTTGTCTGTAAAAATATCCACTAAAAAATGCAAAACTCCGAACAAAATAGAAATGGACTTAGGGCGTTTTCATTGATCGACGACGATATGATATAATTTACTTTCCTATGAATAATATTGCTAGCAAAACGAAATGAGAGAAAGATAAAGAAAAGACAAATCAAAATTGTTATCTTGTACGCACAGGGGGGTTGTTTCCAATTTCCCAAAAGTAATCCTTTATTTTAAAGTTTTCAATTTGTTTTATTAATTAATTTATTTGTTTTATTACTTTGGCTTTGTAATTTTTATTTATTTTTCGCAAATGGCTGTCGACCAAGACCAAAGAAAGAATGATTTGGAATAAAAAAATGACATTATTTTCTTTCGTGAATTCCTTAATTTGAAAACACAACATTATTATTTAATATTGCAGAATTTTACTGTTTTTCTCTCGCTCAGAAAATAAAGTAAGGTAGTTATTAATATTTAAATGTTTTCCAAAAAAAACACATACAAAAATGAATGAAAATACTTGTAGAGCAAAAAACTTTTGTGAAAGGTGAAGAAGAGTCTTTTAGGTAAACTAGGCTAAGAATAATGGTTGTGTTTTCTTGTAGGCCATATGGGCTTTACTCATATATAATAACCGCTTGGCAAGTATGTAATGGTGTGTTAAACGAAAAACCCACATGGCGAACAAAATTGTCTTTTGCATTCAACAAGTGGGCTAGAAATTTTCTACTGTAAGAAAAGCGTAAAAGAAAAGTATCAAACAAATCAACAACTTCTAAAATATTCACACCTTAAGAGCCATTTCACACATACCCGGCAACCGGCTACCGGCACCGGGCAAACAGCATTTGGCAAAGTAAACCTTATGGGACTTTTCACACATGCCGAACGGTGCCGATGCTGGCAGCCAGCAGCCGATCGCCAGACCAGGCAATGCTGCAATGAGACCGAAATGTAGAAAACCAAATTTCACTTTCACATATGTGTGGCCCGGTAGTTGTTTTCTTTGCTCCCCTGGTTTTAAGTTGGTATCTCCTGTGTAGGAGATAAGGGTTGTTTTGTCTTTTATGTCAAGTAGACTGGCAAGAGGCGATCGCAGAACTAAACAAATTCACATCGCATACCTACATTGTTGCATGCCGGCTACCCAGTGCCGGGTATGTGTGAAAGTATACTTATATGTTGAAAAAAACGTGTAGTCGGTGCCGGTTCTCGCCGGTGGCTATGTGTGAAATGGCTCTTAGTTTTTAATAGCTGTGTTTTATTATCTTCTATCGGGATACGGATCTTAATTTACTTTTAACACGTAATAGAAAAACACGTAATACAAAAACAAAATAATGGAAAATTTTCAGTTGTTTCTGTAGCACGTGTTAAAAGTAATACGAATCCCGAAAAAAGATAAAAAAAACCATAGAAGATAATAAAAAACAATAGAAGATAATAAAAAACACCTAATATTCATATATTATAATTTATATCACTAGATATGAATGATTCTGCTAATAAAACTAAAATTCTGAAAAATATGTAAAAGACAAATCAAAATGGTTACCTATATACACCCAGGAGGGGACAGTAGTTCCAATTTCCCAAAAATAATCCTTTATTTTAAGGTTTTAATCTGTTTTATTAATTAATTTCTTTGTTTGTTTAACTAATTTATTAGTTTTACTAATTTATTTATTTGTTTTATTGATATCACTTTGTAAATTATTTATTTTTTGCAAATGGCTGTCGACGACCAGCACCAAACCAAAACCAAAGAAAGAATGATTTGTAATAAGAAACATTACATCATCCTCTTTCGTGAAAACCCAAGCCACGCATAAGAGGAACAGTAGGAAACAAGACATTTGATTCCTTACATCGTTTTCAATTGGATTTCCGTTCTTATCGGAAATGGAAAATTTGGAGTAACTTGCTGAACACAATAGAAGCGCGTTTCAAAGCGCTTTCGCAGCTGTCAAAGATAAAATACAAAACATCTAATGCAAAAACAGATTGGCACAGCAACTTCAGCAGCAACTTTGAGAGCAACGAAAACTTTTATATCAAAAGCCATTTGAAGTAGATGTGTTAATGTATTCACAGCCATTTAAGACCACTAGCTCTAAAATGAGTGATGCGGTTGTCAAAGTTGCTGTTGAAATTGCTGTGCCAATCCGTTTCTCGCATAATTAAAGTGAATACAATGGAGACGCAGCCGCGAACGTGACTCTGAGCTTAATAGTTTTAATAATCATGCGCGTGGGACGCACGTTCCAACGCGCGTCTATTTTGTTCAGCCAGTAAAAAAGAGTGGAAAAAGGAACAACCACTCGAAAACGACATTAATTTTCATGAAAGCAAAGTATCAAACAAACCTTAACAACTCTTAATAGCTGTGGTTTTTATCTTCTATCGGGATCCGGATCTGAATCTGGATTTACTTTTATTACGTAATACAAAAAATGAAATAGTGGAAAATGTTCAACATTGTTTTTGTAGCACGTATTAAGAGCTAATTCAGATCCAGATCCAGATCCGGATCCCGACAGAATATAATAAAACACAGCTAATATGTTTAAATGTATATCACTATCAATAATTTTGGTAGCCACAAAAATGAAAAATATATGTATATGAAAAATTAATAAAGATGGTTACCTTTCACACACATGGGCGTTGTTTCCAATTTCCCCAAAAGTTATTTTTATGTTTTAGTTTTTGATTTGTTTTATTAATAATTTTTTTAGTTTTTTCAATTCATTTATTGTTTAGTTATTTTCACTTTTTTTTTTTTTTTTGCCAATGATGGTAGTCGACGGCCGGCACCAAAACCAAAGAATGAATGATGGGGAATAAAAATGAAATAACATCATCCTCCTTCGTTAATAGCCACGCTTGAGAGGAACGATAGGAAACGAGACACTTGATACCTTAAGCTGAAAACACATTATTATTTAAGATTGCAGAATTTTATTGATTTTCTCTCCCTCATAAAAATAAAGTTAGTTAGTTAGTTATATTTACATGTATTCCAAAAAACACTTTAAAAAATGAAAAAAAGTTACTCAGAGTGACTCTCTAGAGCAAAAACCTTTTGTGAAAGGTGAAGAAGGGTATTTTTTTAAGTAAACTGGGCCAAATGGGCTTAATTCATGTATATATATCTACTACAACAAATTATTTCTTGAAAAAAATGTTGTTGTGACATTGCTAGGCCTCAATGAACTTGAGTCAAAGGGGTTGTACAAAATTTTCCGAAATTTGAAAGTAGAGAACGATTTCTTTTAAAAAAGGAATAATTTTTTATTTTTGAGAAAATTTGCGATGTCGCAGCATAAACTGTCAGAATAGGCAGTTTGTAAGAAATAAATAGTCCGCTTTTTCGAATCTTTTTAGTGAAACTAACAAGTAGATGTCTAATATATCGAGAATTGTCACTGAACTATCCTTATCCTTGTCACACCAGACTCAATTTGCATACAATTTTTCGCAACCATGTGTCGTTAGCGTATATTTGTATTTATAACTTTTGTCCCTCTTTTGTGCAAAAAATTTGGATTGTAATTAAGCCCTAAAACGATAAAATAATCTGGTTTTCCTTTGGACCAAAAAAATCAACTTTTTTATTTTTTGACCTTAGATCAACTTTTGCTTTCCATTCGATTTTTTTCAAATCTCAGATTTTAACAAGATTTACACGCACTTGCACACACGCCAAAATATTAGGTTGCATTTGGCATTTCGCAGTGTTGTTTACTTTCGATAAGAAGGTGGTGTTTGTTGGAAAAATTTACCTATCAACACAAAAATAATTACCCACACAATTACAAAAACAAATGAAATCTCATTTTGTGTTCTTTTTGCCACTAAAGATTTATGATCTGACCACAAAATCTAAAATGGTAGAATGGAAAACCACATTAAATAATAATGTTGTGTCGTCACCTTAAGAATCAAGTGTCTCGTTTCCTTTCGTTCGCCTTATGCCTATGCGTGGCTATTGGGAAGTTTGCCCAGATGTCAGTTGAAACACGCAAAGAAAAAAAAGCAAAGCTAGTCAGAGGTAAAACAAATTTCAATGGCGTAAATAGTAACAAAGTGATTTGTAAATTCTACATTGACTCAAAATATTATTTAAAAAAAAAGTTTTCTGTTTAAACTATTGCTTATAACAACTAAAAGCTCAAAGTTTTTCTACTACGAATGTTAAAAACATGTAAACACTTTAAAAGTTTAGTTATTTTATTAAATTTGTTCTTGTGAACCTCTCCACTTCGGAAAACTTTTCGTACAAATCATATCTTTTTTCTAAAATTTTACATCCTAACTTTTACTTTTGATAAAACTAAAACACCAGTTCACATACGAATATAATTTTAGAAACTAAGAAGTAGATGTCTCATATATTGAGAATAATTGTCACTGAACTAACCTTATTCTTGTCACGCCAGACTCAATTTTCATACGATTTTTCGCAACCATGTGTCGTTAGCTTATATTTGTATTTTTAACTTTTGTCTCTCCTTTGAGCAAACATTTTTGAATGTAGTTAAGTCCTAAAACGATAAAATTCTGCAAAATAATGTGGTTTTCCTTTTGACCAAAAAGATCAACTTCTTTATTTTTTGACCTGAGATCAACCTTTGCTTTCCATTCGATTTTTCAAATCTAAAATTTTAACAAGATTTAACACGCACCAAAATAAAGTGACATTAATCTGAACGTATTAGGTTGCATTTGGCATTTCGCAGTGTTGTTTACTTTCGATAAGAAGGTGGTGTTTGTTCGAAAAATTTATCAACAAAAAACTAATTACCTACACAATTACAAAAACAAATTAAATCTCATTTTGTGTTGTATTTGCAACTAAAGATTTATGATCTGACCACAAAACCAAAAATGGTAGAATGGAAAACCACATTAAATAATAATATTGTGTCGGCACCTTAAGAATCAAATGTCTCGTTTCCTTTCGTTTGCCTTATGCCTATGCGTGGCTACTGCGAAGCTTGCCCAGATATTAGTTGAAACACGAAACCAAAAAAAAGCAATTTCCCGAAATGCCCAATTCACGAAAGAGAATGATGTAATTCTTAATATTGAACAAAATTAAAATCATCTTTTGTACTGGCCGTCGAGTATTCCTTTTAAAGTAAAGGCTCTCCCAAACCAACGCGAAACATTCGCTCACGACAGTTTTTTTGTTGTTTTTAGCATTGTGTATCTGACAAAATACGACAGATACACAATGCTAAAAACAACAAAAAACTGTCGTCAGCGAATGTTTCGCGTTGGTTTGGGAGAGCCTTAAATCTTAATTAATTACTTGATTGATTTTCTTATAATTTTTTTATATTTTTACTTAAAAAATAAATTATAAGATGTTAAACGGAAAACCCACATGGCGAACAAAATTGTTCTATGCATTCAACAATGGCCTAGAACAAGCAACGAATCAACAAATGCTAAAATATTCACACCCTAACTCTTAATAGCTGTGTTTAAATATCTTCTATCGGGATCTGGATTTACTTTTAACAAGTAATACAAGAACAAAATAATGCAACATTTTCAGAATTGTTTTTGTAGCAAGTGTTGAAAGTTAATTCAGATCCAGATAGAAGATAATAAAACAGAACTCATAGATGTTAAAATTCATTTTACAATGAATAATTCTGCTAGCAGAACGCAAAAAGTGAAAAAACCAAAGAAAGAGTGATTTGCGGGAACTAATCTTTGTTATCAATAATCTAGTTAGATATAAATGTTCAAACAGATACTCATAAATTGTAGAAACACTTTTCCACTTATTTTGGGCGCTTAAATTAAAAGCATTCCAAAAGATGAAGGACTTTTTCATAAGTGAGAAAAGTATTTGATTTCTATCAACCAAAGTGTCCCTCCTAAGCTTAAAGCCGTTTGCTTCAAAAGATTTAAGCAATTGTTTTCAAAGAAAACACAAATAAGTGGAGAAGTGTTTATACAATTTGTGAGTATCTGTTTGAATATTTTCTTCACACTTTATTATTGATAAATATTCCTGATTGCTTTGAGAAACTATGCGAACTGCACTCATCTTGAACATGAATGCTTGTACTATGATATTTTTATTTGGAAAAGAAAGCTTTACAACATTGTTGTTAAAAATTAATATTTAACTGCCCTAAAAATTGGATGTTACTTTTTGCATCCCTTGCATTGATTGTCTGATAGACCTTTCCTTGTCCCGATCGATCGAGCAACACTCCACAACCACAATGCACAAAATCTCCGAATTGAATCGCTTCTTGTAGTTGCGAATTTCACGAGTGTTACTTGAGGCACTATGCGACATTGGGCTCACATTGACGTTCACGTGACTGTCGATGCTTGACTAAGTAAAGCTGGAAAGATATGCCTCGTGTGGTGTGTTGTGGAGTCATGTATCGCTATCGCTCTAATGTATTTCATATGCGTAGAGCCATATTTTTATCATGTGATGAGTTGTGTCGAAACCTTTGAAATACATTGGAATGAAAGCGACACACTACTCCACGACGCACCACACGATTGTAGTGTGGTGTCGGCTTAAGTTCAGCAGAACGCTACTCGTTCGAGTTCTTAGAGAATCCAAGCCACTACTGTCTACGCTTCGGTTCCTTTTCATGATTAGAGTTCGATCACCAGCTTTGATCATCATCGGATGCTGGGGGCAGTGCACGATTGTGTGGATCACAAATACCATTAGAAGCCGGAGGACTGGTGGTATTCTCTGAGGCAGGTCCAAGGCCAAGAGGTTTAGGTGGATCATTTGCCAGCAATGTACCATCGGGGCGGTCATGTTCATTCGGTGCCAGGTTCACTATCCGAATCACTGCTATCAATTGGATGCACATGATGATTATTCACAACAGGAGGAGCTGGTGCTGGTTTCTATTGTTGTGCCGATGAAGTTGATGATGTTACCGAAGTCCATGATTGATGTTTATTTCTTGGCGGTGATTCGGGTTGATATTGCTGAGAATTTATTTAATTGTGCAGCAACATGCCGAATCCTCAGCTCTCCTCGGTGAATTATCTTTTGCATGTGCCGGCCGTCGAGTTTTCTTTTTAAATTACATAAGTCATAATTAATTACTTGATTGATTTCTTTTATACAATTTTATAATATTTTTACTTTAAAGAAAAATCAAGAAAAACTCGATGGCCGGCAAAAAAAGAAACTATTTGCGCCAAATGTAAATGACAATGACAAATGACATCTAAAATTCCACATCATCCTCTTTCGTGAATGCGTGGAACGATAGGAAATGAGACATTTCAATCGTTAAGCTCAAAACACATGAATCAAAGAATACAAGATTGCGCCACTTCTACGTCATAGGATCTAAAACAACAAAAAAATGTCACAGCAAGGAAAATTTCAGTGAATATGGCTTTTCGTGGGGCCATAATTCAATGATTTAAAAAACTTTTCGTTTTTAAAGTAATAAAATATCACCGAAAATTGTTTTTAAATTTAGTTTAAATTGTTTTAAAAAATATAAATCACCAAAAAAAAAAACAAAAAAGCAGAGTGGTGTGGTGTGGAAAAAGGAAAATATCAGTCATATTTCCTTCACATTTTATTATTTTTTCATACGATTTTTTGCAACGTGTCGTTAGCGTATGTTTGTATGTTTAACTTTCGTCTCTTCTTTGTGCAAACATTTTTTAATGTAGTTAAGTCTTAAAACGAAAAACATTCTGCAATCTAATGTTATTAGGTGTGTTCCTTTGGGCTCCAGTATCTAATGCCAATTACTGTTGGCTGCAGTCAACTACTTCTACTCTGTGGTCGAAATAGTTCAAAGTAGTTCATTAATCTAGCAACAGAATGTTTCCAAACAAGAAAAAGACATCACCAATCAAAAGAAATTACGTAATAGATTATTGTTGTTGACATTTTTCTAATTTTAAAGTAAAATAAGAAAACAAACAACCGAAATTAAATTGATATTGAGGTTAGATTTTACTTTTGGCAAAATGAATGCATTCCATTCATCATCTACTCGGCAGTACTAAAAATTACTTTGCAAGGCCCAACCAAAAAAATCAACCTTGATCAACTTTTGCTTTCCATTCGATTTTTCCAAATCTCAAATTTTAACAATCTGAACGTATTAGGTTGCATTTGGCATTTCGCAGTGTTGTTTACTTTCGATAAGAAGGTGGTGTTTGTTCGAAAAATTTATCAACAAAAAACTAATTACCTGCACAATTACAAAAACAAATTAAATCTCATTTTGTGTTCTATTTGCAACTAAAGATTTATGATCTGACCACAAAACCAAAAATGGTAGAATGGAAACCCACATTAAATAATAATGTTGTGTCGGCACCTTAAGAATCAAATGTTTCGTTTTCTTTCGTTCGCCTTATGCCTGTGCGTGGCTACTACGAAGCTTGCCCAGATATTAGTTGAAACACGAAACCAAAAAAAAGCAATTTCCCGAAATGCCCAATTTACGAAAGAGAATGATGTAATTCTTAATATTGAACAAAATTAAAATCATCTTTTGTCCGGGCCGTCGAGTATTCCTTTTAAAGTAAATCTTAATTAATTACTTCATTGATTTTCTTATAATTTTTTTATATTTATACTTAACAAATAGATTTCAAGATGTTAAACGGAAAACCCACATGGCGAACAAAATTGTCCTATGCATTCAACAATGGCCTAGAACAAGCAACGAATCAACAAATGCTAAAATATTCACACCCTAACTCTTAATAGCTGTGTTTTAATATCTTCTATCGGGATCGGGATTTACTTTTAACAAGTAATACAAGAACAAAATAATGGAACATTTCCAGAATTGTTTTTGTAGCACGTGTTGAAAGTTAATTCAGATCCAGATAGAAGATAATAAAACAGAACTCAGATGTTAAAATTCATTTTACTATGAATAATTTTGCAAGCAAAACGCAAAAGGTGAAAAATATATAAAACAAACTATAAAAGACAAATCAAGATGATTGCCTTTGTACACACAGGGGGGTTGTTTCCAATTTCCCAAAAATATTCCTTTATTTTAAATTGTTTTTTGTTAATTAATATAATAGTTTTATTAATTTCAATTTGTAAAAATTGCGTTTTATTTTTGGCAACTCGTTTGTCGACGGCCGGCACCAAAACGAAAGAATGAATGATTTGCGTCATTTAATTTGTGCTACCAATAATCTAGTTAGAGATAAATGTTCAAATAGATACTCAAAAATTGTAGAAGCACTTTTCCACTTATTTGCGTTCTCTTTAAAAATAATTGCTATAGTCTTTTGTGGCAAACCGCTTTTACCTTAGAAAAGACGGTTTGGCCGCTAGAAATCAAATGCTTTTCTCACTTACCCAAAAGTCGTAAATCTACAATAATAATCAATAATATCGCTTGAGGTAAATGATTGAAGACATATTCAGAAATGGGAGAAACACTTTCCCACTTATTTGCATTCTCTTTAAAAATAATTGTTATCGTCTTTTGTAGCAAACGGCTTTTAGCTCAGAGAAGACGGTTTGGCCGCTAGAAATCAAATGCTTTTCTCACTTACCCAAAACTCCTAAATCTTCAATAATAAACAATAATATCGCTTGAGGTAAACGAGTTACGACATATTTACAATTATTTAAAACACTTTTCTACTTATTTGCATTCTCTTTTAAAATAATTGTTATCGTCATTTGTAGCAAACGGCTTTTAGCTTAGAGAAGACGGTTTGGCCGCTAGAAATCAAATGCTTTTCTCACTTACCCAAAAGTCCTAAATCTTCAATAATAATCAATAATATCGCTTGAGGTAAACGAGTTACGACATATTTACAATTAGTAGAAACACTTTTCTACTTATTTGCATTCTCTTTTAAAATAATTGTTATCGTCTTTTGTAGCAAACTTCAAAACGGAGTTAAGTAACAAGGAAAAGTGGGTAGGCGAAACAGTGAACTACACACTCAAAGCAAATACCATCAAGTGGTACACTGATGGTTCAAGAACGACTGAAGGGACTGGGGCAGGAATTTTTGGGCCTAGAACTAAACTTTCCATACCGATGGGACAGTCTACTAGCATTTTCCAGGCGGAAGTACACGCCATAGCGAAATGTGCAGATCGTAATCTTGAAAGGAAATACCGCAACCAAAATATTGCCATCTTGTCAGATAGCCAAGCCGCACTCAAAGCACTAAGCTCGTACGCCATCAGCTCAAAGATAGTGTGGGAATGTGTGCACAGGCTAAACGAACTTGGCAAATACAACAATGTCTCACTCTATTGGGTACCTGGCCATATCGGGGTCCAGGGCAATGAGGAGGCAGGCTCCCTAGCAAAAACAGGTGCAACAACCCCCCTAGTGGGACCTGAGCCCTATTGTGGAATAGGAGAAAATGTGATTAAAAACAAAATCAAAAAAGAGGAGGAGGTCAAAAGATCCAAAAATTGGAAGGAACTTCCTAAGCTTAGGCAGGCAAAACTGTTACTTGGGAACTATAACCAAGAACGTTTCAAGAACTGCATCAGCTTAAGTAGAAACAACCTCAGAATAATCACGGGTCTCCTCAGTGGCCACTGCAGACTCAGAAGACACCTAAATGTCATTGGTCTAGAAAGCAGCCCCACCTGCAGATTCTGCAGTACTCATGAGGAAACACCGGACCACATTCTAGGTAGATGTGATGCTCTCATGCATCAGAGGAAAAAACACCTGGGACATTACCAGGTAGAAGAGGGCGAATTTCCCTCTCTGAAAGTTCGCCAGATAATCAAATTCATTAGAGGTGTTAAGCTGGAGGAAGAGCTATAAAATGAGCAAGATCATCTAGCTCCGGATGGGGGCACAATAGACCTATAGGTCGCAGTGAAATCACCCCCAATTATTATTCATTCATTCATTCACTTACCCAAAACTCCTAAATCTTCAATAATAATCAATAATATCGCTTGAGGTAAACGAGTTACGACATATTTACAATTAGTAGAAACACTTTTCTACTTATTTGCATTCTCTTTTAAAATAATTGTTATCGGCATTTGTAGCAAACGGCTTTTAGCTTAGAGAAGACGGTTTGGCCGCTAGAAATCAAATGCTTTTCTCACTTACCCAAAACTCCTAAATCTTCAATAATAATCAATAATATCGCTTGAGGTAAACGAGTTAAGACATATTTACAATTAGAAGAAACACTTTTCCGCTTATTTGCATTCTCTTTTAAAATAATTGTTATCGTCTTTTGTAGCAAACGGCTTTTAGCTTAGAGAAGACGGTTTGGCCGCTAGAAATCAAATGCTTTTCTCACTTACCCAAAACTCCTAAATCTTCAATAATAAGCAATAATATCGCTTGAGGTAAACGAGTTACGACATATTTACAATTAGTAGAAACACTTTTCTACTTATTTGCATTCTCTTTTAAAATAATTGTTATAGTCTTTTGTAGCAAACGGCTTTTAGCTTAGAGAAGACGGTTTGGCCGCTAGAAATCAAATGCTTTTCTCACTTACCCAAAACTCCTAAATCTTCAATAATAATCAATAATATCGCTTGAGGTAAACGAGTTACGACATATTTACAATTAGTAGAAACACTTTTCTACTTATTTGCATTCTCTTTTAAAATAATTGTTATAGTCTTTTGTAGCAAACGGCTTTTAGCTTAGAGAAGACGGTTTGGCCGCTAGAAATCAAATGCTTTTCTCACTTACCCAAATGTCTTAAATCTTCAATCATAATCGATAATATCACTTGAGGTAAATGATTAAAGACATATTCACAATTGAAAGAACTCTTTTCCACTTATTTGTGTTCCCTTTGAAAGTAATTGCTATAGTCTTTTGTAGCAAACGGCTTTTAGCTCAGAGAAGACGGTTTGGCCGCTAGAAATCAAATGCTTTTCTCACTTACCCAAATGTCTTAAATCTTCAATCATAATCGATAATATCACTTGAGGTAAATGATTAAAGACATATTCACAATTGAAAGAACTCTTTTCCACTTTTTTGTGTTCCCTTTGAAAGTAATTGCTATAGTCTTTTGTAGCAAACGGCTTTTAGCTCAGAGAAGACGGTTTGGCCGCTAGAAATCAAAAGCTTTTCTCACTTACCCAAAAGTCCTTAATCTACAATAATAATCAATAATATCGCTTGAGGTAAACGAGTTACGACATATTTACAATTAGTAGAAACACTTTTCTACTTATTTGCATTCTCTTTTAAATTAATTGTTATAGTCTTTTGTAGCAAACGGCTTTTAGCTTAGAGAAGACGGTTTGGCCGCTAGAAATCAAATGCTTTTCTCACTTACCCAAAACTCCTAAATCTTCAATAATAAGCAATAATATCGCTTGAGGTAAACGAGTTACGACATATTTACAATTAGTAGAAACACTTTTCTACTTATTTGCATTCTCTTTTAAAATAATTGTTATAGTCTTTTGTAGCAAACGGCTTTTAGCTTAGAGAAGACGGTTTGGCCGCTAGAAATCAAATGCTTTTCTCACTTACCCAAAACTCCTAAATCTTCAATAATAATCAATAATATCGCTTGAGGTAAACGAGTTACGACATATTTACAATTAGTAGAAACACTTTTCTACTTATTTGCATTCTCTTTTAAAATAATTGTTATCGGCATTTGTAGCAAACGGCTTTTAGCTTAGAGAAGACGGTTTGGCCGCTAGAAATCAAATGCTTTTCTCTCTTACCTAAAAGTCCTAAGTCTACAATAATAATCAAGAATACCGCTTGAGGTAAATGATTTAAGACATTCACAATTGGAAGAAACACTTTTTCACTTATTTGTGATCTCTTTGAAAATAATTGCTATAGTCTTTTTTAGCAAACGGCTTTTAGCTTAGAGAAGATGGTTTGGCCGCTAGAAATCAAAAGCTTTTCTCACTTACCCAAAAGTCCTTAATCTACAATAATAATCAATAATATCGCTTGAGGTAAACGAGTTACGACATATTTACAATTAGTAGAAACACTTTTCTACTTATTTGCATTCTCTTTTAAAATAATTGTTATCGGCATTTGTAGCAAACGGCTTTTAGCTTAGAGAAGACGGTTTGGCCGCTAGAAATCAAATGCTTTTCTCACTTACCCAAAACTCCTAAATCTTCAATAATAAGCAATAATATCGCTTGAGGTAAACGAGTTACGACATATTTACAATTAGTAGAAACACTTTTCTACTTATTTGCATTCTCTTTTAAAATAATTGTTATAGTCTTTTGTAGCAAACGGCTTTTAGCTTAGAGAAGACGGTTTGGCCGCTAGAAATCAAATGCTTTTCTCACTTACCCAAAACTCCTAAATCTTCAATAATAATCAATAATATCGCTTGAGGTAAACGAGTTACGACATATTTACAATTAGTAGAAACACTTTTCTACTTATTTGCATTCTCTTTTATAATAATTGTTATCGGCATTTGTAGCAAACGGCTTTTAGCTTAGAGAAGACGGTTTGGCCGCTAGAAATCAAATGCTTTTCTCACTTACCCAAAAGTCTTAAATCTACAATAATAATCAAGAATATCGCTTGAGGTAAATGATTTAAGACATATTCACAATTGGAAGAAACACTTTTCCACTTATTTGTGATCTCTTTGAAATTAATTGCTAAAATCTTTGGAGGAAACTGTTTCAAGCTTAGAAAAGTAATTTTGGCCACTACAAATTAAAAACATTTCGATAGATTAAGGACTTTTTCATAAGTGAGAAAAGTATTTGATTTCTATCAACCAAAGTGTCTTTCCTAAGCTTAAAGCCGTTTGCTTCAAAAGATTTAAGCAATTTTTTTCAAAGAAAACACAAATAAGTGGAAAAGTGTTTCTACAAATTGTGAGTATCTGTTTGAACATTTACCTCAAACTTTATTATTGATAATAACTATGTTCAAACAGATACTCACAAATTGTAGAAACACTTTTCCACTGATTTGTCTTCTCTTTGAACCTAATTTCTATAGTCTTTTGTAGCAAACGGCGTTAAGCTTAAAAAAGACGCTTTGGCTGCTCGAAATGAAATATGTATACCTCACCCCTATCTTAAAGTTCTAAATCTACAATATTCATCAATTATATGGTTTGAGGTTAATGTTTAAAGAGTTATTCATAAATTATCCATATACAATTGCATTGATTAGTTTTCGATTTTACAATAATTGTTATAGTCTTTTGTAGCAAACGACATTAAGCTTCGAAAAGATGATTTTCCCGCTCGAAATCAAATATCTCTCACGCTTATCTAAAACTCCTTAATCTAGAATAGTAATCAATTTTATGTTTTTAGGTAAACGTTTAAAGAGTTATTCATTAAGTGTACAGACGCTATTGCACTAATTTGGATTTTCTTTTAAAATTATTGATTTTACCTTTCGTGGTAAACTCTAACAGCTTCTGAAAATCGCTTTTAGCGTTTGCAGTCAAATACATTTAACCCTAATCAACAAGACTTAAAACTATGAATGTATTAAGTAATACCGTTTACAGTAAATGTTTTTAGAGGTGTTCATTACATTCTGAAGAAGTATTCCTCTGATTGACTTTCTCTATGATTATAAGTATGTTTATCATGCATAGCGATCAGTTTTCTCGGTAGACATTATTGATATTAAGCATTGCTTTATAATGAAATGTAGTTAGTGGTTACTAAACTATTATCTTATCACCATAGGAAGATGTTTATGCTTATCGGTTTAAGTAATATTTTTAAACGATATTTTTCTGAATTTCCTCTAAAATGATAAAGAAATGAAAACAAACAGCTAATCGTTCACGGTTAGGGATTACTGTTTAAAACAACCGGTAAAAGCTTAGATTAAGAGTTCCTTATATCGTACTGCTTGCAACGATAGATTTTTTTTTTGAGTGTAGATACAATACTGAGGCACGGAGTGACCATCTTGCAATATTGTTTTTTTTTTTTCGAAGTATCTCAGCCATTAACAGTTCTATAAATATCTTTGTATTATTATTGTAATTTTTATAAACTTTTGTGGGTCAATAGTTTTGCTGCATTTAATTACTTAATTCGAAAATCCCCAACTAAGGTTCTACAAAAGGACGAATAGAACAATTTGTTTACTTCAAACTCAATTCAATCGACAAGCTTATCAAATACCGAAGAATAATCCTAATAATTGAACGGCTAACACGAGATTTGTGGTACAATTTACAAAGTCTACAAAAAGCAGAGGGGCATGAATTATATATCGTTGAAAAGATTTTCCTACAGAAGTGCAGAATGCATATATTTATGGAATTATTTTAACATAATTACTTTAAAATAAATAGAAATATAATTGAGTAATAAAAACAAGCGAGAGAGAATATTTGGTTTATAAATTCACGCCATTGACCAATTTTTCAGCGCTGAATAGAAAGATCGTGTGAAGATGCAAGGAACATGAAAAGTCAGATGGCACTCAGCAAATAATTTTAAGAGAACAAACGCAATGGAAATTAAAGGCGAACACACAAGGCGTAGGCGTACACAATTGTGTACATTCTGACTGATGAAAAATCTGAATTCAAAAATTTCTTTTTACACAGGAGTAAAATAAAAAGTAGGTATGTCTGTCCGCGTACAGGTCAAAGCTCGTTCTTTGGAGGATTTTGGACAAAAATTCCAAGAAATTCGCAGCTTTGGGCAGTACGAGACATAGTGCTAGTTAACTGGGTTTTAATGCTATGTTCGAGTTGGTTGTTCTTGTCTGCGGGCTCGCTTGAGTAACAATTTGTTGCTCCCCTCAAACCAAAAGGGCTTTGAGGTGGGGCTACCTGTTTGTCGTACCAAGTTCGATTGCATGCGAAGCGGCTTAAACGAACATGTCAGTTTAGTTTTAAATTAAAATTTTAATTTAAAAAAACAAAAAAGAATAATGCCGCAATTATATTAATATTTGAAAAAAAGTCGGTTAAGTTACACCATTTGTAACTCAAGAACGGCTGCACCGATTTTATTAATCTCTGATTTGCTGGATTTGTCTCCGCCCGAATGGCAGAATAACTATTAAAATATTAAAAAAAAAATCACTTTGTAGTGCGAAATAGGGTAAAATGAAGATGACGTATCCGATTGGTTATTCTAAGGAAATATCTCCAAGGATTTTTTTTTAAATATAGGTATGTACCTACTTGTAGGGTGAAATGGGGTAAAAATTAAAAAAAAAATCCGATGAAAGGAATTCTTTTTTTGTTTGAAAGGTTTTTCTTAGTAAATGGCTACAGGGATATTCTTTTTCAAATTTTGTCATTTTTGGGGTAAAATAGGGTTAAAATATAAAAATGTCCGATTTAAGAAATTCATTTTGTGTTTGAAAGCTTATTTTGAATGGATGGCTCAAGGAATTAATTTAATTGGTATTTATAGGGTGAAAGGGCGGGGTAAACACGAAAAGTGGTATCTGATTTCAAAATTCTGTTTGTGTTTGAAAGGTTATTAAAAAAAAAAAAAGAAGACATTTATTGAGTGAAGTGGGATAAAAATAAAACAGTGGTTTTCGAAAATTCTTTCTGTCTTGGGAAAGCAATAAAGGTTGGACTTAGAGGATCATATTTTTTTCAAATTTAGCGTTTCATAAAGTGAAGTGGGTTAAAACCCAGAAAGTAGTATTCGATTACGAAAAGTCAAAAAATAATATTTTCATTTGTAATTTTTATTCGAAGCTTTGGTATGTCTATCCGTGCGAACCCGGGTGGGCCAACAAGTTAAGGAATAACAGTTTATGTAAGTTGAACTGAACTTAATAAAAATTGCGTATTGACTAGTCAACTGATGAGCCTGAGTAATATCGCCGGAACGGACCGCCAATTTTTGCGGACTTAAGGCCGTTAAAAGCTAAGGAATAAATATAAAAATAATTGTTCACCGATTTACGAATCAACAAGTGAAAATGACATAATTGTCAACTTATAACGAAGTTCGGGTAATTTGGTCTCACCTTGATTTGACTGTTTTCTTAGTTTAATCTTACCAAGTTTACTTGCACCACTTTCGAGTATTTACAGAGCCTTTAAAATGACATGGAACTCATTCAGTGATCATCAAATTTATCGATACAAAATATGAAAAAGAGCTGTCCAACGAAATCATTTTTTTTTTTTTTGAATTTTTTTTTTCAAATACAGAATATTTTCTAGAAGTTGTCGTCAATAACTCCATGATAATTAAATGGAACTCGAATTTCGAGGGCTGGGTATTGCTAGTTATTTCTAATGTAAAATTTTTACCTTATATAGTGTTTTATTTTGCTTTAATAGAGATGGAAACATACCTGAAAGTAGAAGAAAAAAATTCATTAGAAACATGTAGGTATGTACACAAATGACGTTAAGCTAAAAAATTTAAAAAAGAAAAACAACAATGACGGAAGCCACATCTTTGGATTTCGCCATAGACTGAGAGCTCTACGACATAAAAAAGGCATTTGATAACAATAAATAGTACCTATTTGAGGGAATGTAGAATATACAGCTTGACTGCCTGCTTGTACTCGTGACCAACAGTTGTAACATTTGACGTAAATGTGTGACAAAAATCAGAGAAATCAAATCATTTGTCATGAACCCTAACTTGAATTGGTCTGCGTGAAATTTGTTCGAACAACAATCGTTACAGGGTGTTCCCACAAGTGTCAATGTATGAAGGCACATCAAACTTATAATCAAATTATCCTACTCAAAATATAACGGTTATAATCCTAATATCTAGATTAAGTGTACAAAAATTAATAGTACGAAAAAAAAACTTTCATGACCAAAGTTGTAGATAATTAAATATTGAACAATTTTTGTTAAGTGCATTTTTACTCAAAAGTTTCAAATAAACGAGCAAATTACTGAAAACAATTGTTTGTTTTTTTTTTTAAATTCAAGGTAGCGACCAATACGATGTGAAGAAAAAAACCTTATTGAATATTTTTCATTTCAAATATGCATTCCGTAATGTACAGCTGTTCGCTTTTTTTAAACAAATAATCGATCGCTGTTTTAATGACATTATTGATACACCTTAATCTTTAAGATGGGTATAGAATTTTGTAAGCTATAGGAACAAATTTGATAGTAAATCATATCGTTTGATAATAAAGGGTCCGCCAAATAACTTCTTTTTTTTTTTGAAAATGGCGCAAAACATCGAGTGTAGCTTCGGCTGTGTGGCACGTAGCGCCGTCCTGTTGAAACCAAATGTTGCCAATATCTTCCTCTTCAATTTTTGTGAACAAAAATTCGTGCAACATTGCCCGATAACGATCGCCATTGACTGTAACTGCCACTCCTTGCTCATTTTCGAAAAATGGCCCAATTATGCCTCTGGACCAAAATCCGCACCAAACAGTGACTCGTTTTGGGTGTATCGGCTTTTCAATGTATGCGTGCGGGTTTTCTGTGCCCCAAATACGACAATTTTGCTTGTTTACTACCCGCCAAGATCAAAATGAGCTTCATCTGAAAAGATGATTTTTTTGGCAAAATCGGCATCTTCTCTAAGTCGATTGCAGGCCCACTTAGCGAAGCGTATACACAACCATATTCGTTCAGCGGAAGGATAAAACTAATTATCTGTCAAATCAAACATGAACTAAGTGTTACCATTCACGAAATAAGCACTAGTTAAAAAAAAAACGTTAGATGGCGGACCCTTTATATGGCAAGATATGGATTCCTACAAAAAATCAAAATCGAAATTTTGAGCAGACTTATATTGACATTTCGATGAAAAAAGTGTGTCTCGCAAAAACGTCCGTGTGTCTGCCTGTCTGGTCAGCTACTGCCTAAACGGATGGGTCGATTTTCTTTAAACTGGTACCTAGCGTTTTTTATGCATCCCCCCACATACACCAATTTTTCATTTATTTTAAGGCCAAAAATAACGGTACCTGTCATACAAAATTTTTCGGCCAAAAAGGAAAATCATATTTTTCTCAGAATCAGCTCCACAGATTAAAAAAGTCAGTTTTTATTAAACTTGGCAAAAAGCAGTTTTTTAGCTTTATCTAATATAAGATGTAAAACAAAAATTATTCATATAACCAAAAATAACGGTACGTACATATACCTACCATACAAATGTTTAAGGCCCAGTAAGGAAAACTAACTAAGTTTTGCCAAATGAATAAAATAAAGGCTTTTATTACTAATTTATTTCAGACTTTAGAACCACATCGTGATCGCACATAAAAGCAAGTTTGCGCGACCCAGTCGTGCATATTTTTTTTAATGTTTTTGAATTATGCCTTAATTATCTATTATTTAAGGATTGGGACAGTAATTTTTTAGATTACATACAATTTTAAAAATTCCGAAATTCATAAACTTGCATTTCAAAAAAAACGAAAATCATAAAAAGACTTTCACTTTGATAGTCCAGCAAAGCGAATGTCAAATTTTTCGAATCTTCAAAAACCGCTGATCATGTCAGGTAATAAGTCCCCTGATAATAGCCTGTGTGTTGTCGACCACTCGCAAATGACAATTTCGACCCATTTTTATGCATACTATTGCTCAACTCACTTCGGTAATTTATTCATTGCCATTGTAAACGTACACTCACATTGACAGTCAAATTAAAACCTACCACAACCATGGATCATCATCAATATCCATTATACACCTGTACCAAATGGAGAAGGCGTGCAATAATATATCAACATTATTTGAATTCCATTTCGCGATGAGTTCGAATTTTCAACTCGTTATGGGTTACTTTACAAATTCCACATTCTTTAAGTCTTAATATTTTCTTCAATTAAATATCCCTTTGTCTTCAATAAATAAAAAAAAAAAAATAATAATAATAATCATCCACAAACAAAAGGATAACAATTTCTCTTCATTATACTCAACCAATATTTATCAACATCAACATTAATAAAAATGGAATAATTTATTCATTTCATCAAGAATATAATTTCCACATGCTGCTGCTGGCTGTCAAGCAGTCATTCGTCCTATAACGGCAACAATTTCTACCCAAGTTTCTTTGCGAAGAGCCATAATAAATTATATATTTGCATACGTAAATGTAAATGTATATGAAAAGTGTACGCAAATAACTGTGGTATAGCAGCGCACAGTTACGAGCGGTTCGGTTCCATTCATACAAATTGAATGGCAACCGACGACGACGACGACGATGACGAACGCCGACGCCGACAACAGCAACAACGACGGTAGCTATTTCTTGGAACGGAATAATAATTTAAAGAAGGTTTTCAAACCCGCCCAACTGGTATTGAACCTGCAATCATTTGGATCAAGCAAAAATAAGTATAGGAAAACAAAAACCAATATAGGGGGATAGTGTGACCATCTGTCTTTAAATTTGAAGGACAATTATTATTCTTAGCTGAAGTTTTTTAGGATGGAAAGCTCGCTTACAGAAGATTTTAAGCATAATTTCATTTTCATGTGACAAAATGGCGGCCAATTATCTGCACATCTGTTACATCAAAATCTTTGGGTTTTTTTTTGGAATAAAATCTTGTGTTGTTAAGGTGCAAGGCAGGAACAGCTATTTTTATATAAACATTTATGTAGGTATTTTGATCGTTCCGAAATAGAGGACAAATCTACTGACAATAATCTCGAAATTGCGGTCTGCGTACTTTGAGATATAGTATGTGTATATGGTCACCATACAAATAACATACCGCATTATCATCCTTCTGTACTCAAAGGGTTAATTATCCTGTTTTGGACACAAAGCACAAAGAGTGTAGTAAACATGCAAAAGGTTATACACAAACTGATTTAGTAGTTTGATTACAATTTCTGTTGATGCATATTGGACATTTATTTATTATTGTGTTTGTGAATAACCGTAATTAAAATTAGAAATTAGAAATCACAATTATTAATATACGTATGTACCTACTATAGTTTACCACGTGTCGTCCTTTGCCTTAATTCTACTGAACAAATCAAAAAGAACCAAGACTTGATGTGTTTGAAGTACAATTCTAATTTACCTTAACCTAATTGTCGGTCGGTCGGTCGGTTGGTGCGGGTCGACAGTCGAAACTCGTCATCAGGTAAAGGAAACGAAATTAACACAATCGCACGGATATATGTATACCTAAAGCGAGAGACAGAGAGAAATACCAAACACATCCTTTGAGGTGATTAAGAAAATATAGGCTAGGATTGCTAGATAGACACAGATATACATAGATAAACCCGGAGAAAGGAGGCAAATGTTTAACCTACTTGTGCCTGAGGAATTTCACATTTCACTGCAAATTACATACAAAATTTAAGTAGGCTACATTTACATTCTAATGGCGCTCAATTCTTGCCTTTTTTCCTGCAATTTAGCAAAGACTCTCGAGAATTTAAAATCACAGAGAAAAGAATGAACAAAAAAAAGAAAGAAATATTACACCCTCACTTCAATCCTCCAAAGGAGCCTTACTTAATTAGGAACCATAGGAAAAGTCCTTTGTTTTAAAAAAAAATCTAATTTACACGAACAGGGCTGTGGATAATAAATCTGAGAAAATATTTTTGAAAAATTTAAATGAGTTTGATACATGGCCGCTGGATAACCGTTGGGGAAATGCTTAATTTTCTCAAAAACTATTAAAAAGGATTTTGATTAGATTGTGTCACTGGGTGTTTCTATTGTTACGAGTGTGACACTGATAGGTACATACGGTTATATAATTTACACAATATTCTAAGTTAGTCAATACTCTTAATTAGTTAAATCAACGCATGACGTCGTTTAAATAAAGATTTTGTCAATGGGTGTTTTCATGTTACGTGTGTGACACTGACTCAAATCCTAAAATAATTTACAAGATATTCTTAATTTGTCTATATTTTTAATGAGTTAAATTAGCGCATTATGAGTATTAAAGACAATTTATTTAATTCTAGGATCCAATTTTTGTGAACTATAATAAAACTGGTGATTTGAAGTAAATATCAAATGTTCATTTGGTGTATGATATTGCTTAAAGACTCCGTCTCTTCCTGTTTCAAATATTTTCCTCGATACATTATTCTCAGTACCCGTTCAGGCATGAGAAACAGCATTGCCAAGAAGTGTATAACTTCTAACATATAATTTTTAAATTGTTACGTATATGACAGTAAATTTAAGTTACGGATGTGACTTAGTATGATATGCACGATTTCATAGAACGCAATAAAAGAAATTTAAATGGGAAACTATTGTCATCGTAAGTGTAATCATTTCTCACACGAAGTATAGAAAATACATTTAAAACATTTAATCACTCCAATGATATTTTGTTCCTTTTTTAAAATTTAATATGAAGAACATATGTGTAGAGTCATTTTCCTGGATCATTAATAACAAAACTAAACATTTAATGAAAAACAGAATGATTAGCTTTGTAAATGCAATCCTGTGACGGGTGTGACACACCCTTTAACCTTTAAATTTGGGCAAAGTATAGTTTTAAAATTCAGGAAATTTTGTCTGACAGTAGGCCAGAGCATTTATTCTTACTACCCTAGTTTATTAATTTAATAAAAATGTGACAGTTTTTTGTTACGTATGTGACGCTGGCCACTTTATAAGACAACTGCTAATAAACTCTTATTCTATTTTCTGGTGATCCATAACCGAATTACACCAACATGTGCTTTGGAAAATAGTTTACGGCTTTTAAATCAAGATACCAATGAAACTGCAAAAAAAAGGTTTTCAACTATTGGTTTTAAAAAATACTTCTTGATCAATAACCTGCTCACCGGTTCCGAATGCGAAAAACTTATTATTAATAGAACGTAATTGATTCAATCTGTTTTAAGGAAAGTTAGCGAAGCAACATAACATAATTTGTCGTTAATTAGTAGACAAATTCAATTTTGGCGTGCGATGTTTTCTATGTTTTTCTTTAGGGTGTTTGTTTCTTAATTCAGGCTTTCTATGTTTTTTTTTTGCTAAATTTATAAGAATTTGCAAACAAAAACGAAAACAACATAGAAAATATTAAAATTTAGCAACACACAAAACATAGAAAACATTGCACCACTAAATTGAAGGAAAATTACTAAGCAATTATTAATTCAATGTAACCAGGGTTGCGAATTTTTGAATTAAAGAAACATAAAGTCATAAGCTAGCAGCTGACTTATGAATTGAAAAATATTTAATTCATAAGCTAGTGAGTGACTTAGGAATTAAAAAAAAATCTAATATTTAGATTTTATAAATATTGGTTTTTATTTAATTTGGTTATATACGGCGATTCACTCAAAATTCTTCAAAAGCACTAAAAACAAGCTTTCGAATTTCCAAATGAGGAACTAGCTTATGAATTAAATTTTGTTAATTCACCAGTCACTAACTAGCTAATGAATTAGATTTTTTTAATTCTAAAGTCACTTACCTGCTTATGAATTAAATATTTTTCAATTCATAAGTCATTTACTATCTCATGAATTAATTTTTTTTTTAATTCATAAGTGAGCCACTAGCTTGTGAATTAAAGCCAAGCTTCAGCTAAGAAGTGAATTAAGCTTTTGCAACCCTGAATTGTAACTACCTAGCTTTTGCATCTTTTCGCTATCCTGATATAAATTAAGCAAAGCAGCAAAAAAAAAAAAACATAGAAAATATTGAACGACAAATTCGAAATTATCACAACCTGGTGGCGCGACAGCTCCTGCCAGGACCTAAGTGACTCACAACTCCCAACTAATGTGAGAGGCACTTTTTCATGACTAGAGATTTGTCACTTCCTAGCTAGAGTTAGTAGCCAGTTTTTTTTACTTATGTTCACGATGTTAGTAATCGAACCCATATTCGGAATGATAGTCCTATACGCGCTAACCATTACCCCACTGGCTACTATTTACAAGCTGTGAGTAGCTAAGTTCAATCTGAGGTTAAAAAACAAGAGAAGTATTTTCTAAAAGACAACACTGCACAGTTCTGTAATCGTTTGTATAAATTACACGCATAAAGTCAAGAGTGCGAAAGAAAGAATAATTATGTGACAAAGTAAACGTTGATTAATTCCAGTGTGTTTGGTTTATGCCTACAACAAGCTGACTTCCTCGTCCAAATGCGTGACATTTTCGCCCCGAGTAACTCTATTGACTTAAGGAAAACACTTCCTTCTTTTCTCTTTCTGCAACAGAGGATAATGTTAACGGGACGCTTGACACACATCGTCTCCTCCCTCCCATCGAGCAATGAACCCTTTATTATACATATATATCTTCTGTTTTTTTTTTAAAGGTATAACATCTCACTCAATATAATATACGAGTATAGCCAAAGTTATGGCATTCGCCCGAGGATTAATTATCCTGAAATCACGATGACAATAAGGACGTAATAAATGGTGAATTAAAACGATGACAAGGAACCAATCTGCAACGTTTAACATTGCTCGACGAAGAACAAGGACGACAACTACATCAGTGACATAGGCAACATCACCGGCAACAGCAACGGCACCGTCTACAGCGACGACGACGGTTTTAACAAAAATGACTGTAAATCCCCAAAAAGGTTTCAGGAATCCACCCGCACATACATAACTTTGGTAAGCCACAGCCAGCCAGAGCCACAAAACCGTAGCCGTAGAACCTCATCAATCATGTGGCAAGGAAGGCAGCTCCTCCAACATCAGAAAAAGCAAAAGCAGAAGCAGCAGCTGATTTGTCTTTCGGCTTTCAGTGTTCCTGTCATGTAACACAAGAAGAACTCGGCCTAGTTTTTCGTCTTCTTCCAACACAAGTATGAAGGATATTTTTGGTTTTCATTTTTTTTTTTCTGTCGTCGTCGAAGCAAGTCTTTTTCTTGTTCGTTGTGTCGACATAAATTTTAAAATATCACCTCATCACCGCCATCAGCCCTCCATTGCGCTGCGCCACACCGCGCCGCGCCGCCGGTGATGTCCCTTCCGTTATCCTGCGAAAAATGACATGGGCGGAACCTCCGGTGTAGTAATTTTAATAACATGCTGCCGACCATGTGATGTGAAGTGACCTGCAAAATCATCTGGATCTGGATGGCGCGAGTGTCAGTTTTTTTTTTTCTGCTGTTTTTTTTTTTCGTTGGATGTAAAAGAGACAAGAGATATGAGTGCGTTGTTGCGTGTGACAGTTATAGTTGCCAGATTTCGAAGCATTTTTTTGCGAAAATTTATTTTCGAGGAATAGATGTTGTGCACACTTTGCTTACTTATCATAATTGCTTTTCTATAAAAACATAACAAGGGAAAGGCCGGCCCGCCGAACCGAGCCGTTATAGTACAAAAAAAGCAACATGGAACACTTTTGTTTGCTTTTAATTATTATTTTGATTATTTTGCGGAGCGAAACTGGACTGGAAAATGTGAATTCAGATTCTTTTTCCCAGAATGAAATATATTAAAATTTTCAATGCACGCGGCGCCGTTTTGCCACAGGTGTAATATTTAAAACCCTTTTGCTTTTGAATTGTTATAAAATGTTTAATCATCGAAGTTTTTGGTTTGAATCTTTTAAATACCTTTTTGTGGATATATCGGTTATTGTTTTTTAGGTCAATAATTTTAATGAGGCAGAGTCAACTCAATTAGCAAAGGGAAAAATATTAATTAACTCAGAAACTTCTTTAATTTTCATGAAATGTGTATTTCGATACCCGCTATCCTTTGCATTCCTAAATTACAAGCAACTAGGCTTTCTAAAAAAACACGTTAAAAGATAAAGGGTGCTTTTTTTTTTAGACGTGTGGTTTTCAAGAAGAAATAAAACGCAAACAATTTATTGTTATGGCCAAGAATTTATCTTTATTATAAAGATAAGGGTTTACCATTATGTTTTAAAAATGATTTCGGGCAAGTGGCCACCGCGGCTGGCTCAAATAAATTCCAGCCGAGAGGCACAACTTGCGACAGCTCCAATTGTTGCGCGCGATGGTGGATAAACTCATTCGGGTCTTCTTCGATACTTTGCCCTAGCTTCCTCGGTGCGCACTGTACGGCGTCTCTGAGGATGCGCTTTATCCACTAGAGTAAGTTTGGTGCGAAACCGATCCATGGTTGGTCGAATTACCGACTGTGCTGGGCGATTATGTCGACCGAATATTCGACGCAGCGCGCGAACCGAACCAAAATAATCCAGTAATAAATTTGCACGATTTGCAAACGTCGTCCAGGTGTAAGTCTATTCATTATGAAATGGCAAACCAAACTAAGCATATATCAAGTGACAGCTGTCAAAAAGACCAACTCCGAAAAAAGTAATGCCAGAATGAAAATCACACATCTAAAAAAAAAACACCCTTTAGGTAGAATTCGTAGACAGGTTAATAGCGGCTTGGGTCCTGTTTCATAATAATTGACAAGTGACAGGTGATGGTTTATTAAATGACAAGTTGATAATTATTTCCAAATGTCTGAACTATAAATAATTTTAAAATTTTTTAGAATTGTCGAAAAATATGCTACACTCTTGTCAAGTTTTCGGATGATTGAAAGAAAATTATCAAGAATTTTCCGAGAATTGTCATGAATTCTCTGATACATTTGTATACTGACGGTTTTTGTATGAGACAGAAAAAATTTAAAAAAAAATTAAATATTTGTCAATACCTATTTAGTTTTGACAATTAGATGACAGCCAATTTGGTATAGGTCAAGCTATGGCAGTCAAGTGACAAGTTAACGCAATTTAAATGTTAATTAATATTTTTTCAAGTGATTCTCAGGTGAAACTTGATGTAATGCGAACTCTCGACACTTAAAAAGAATAAAGAAAACAAAATATTGATTTCAATGCATTGAGTGATTTCGAATTCAAAGACAAATTTTTGGTCGAAAAACAGCCGCCGGCGCCGAATATACTTTACATCGAAAACTGATGGACATTTACAGAATTCCATAAAAAGGAAGTGAAGCGTTCAGATGAAGAAGAAGGCAAGTGAGTGACAATTCAGATTCTTTTGGTTTGTTTTTACCAATGAAGAGGCTACAGGAAAAAATTAAATTTGCGTATGTTTGACGTCCTTCTGGAATTTTGTTTAGCAATTGAGCTCTACAAGAAATCGTATAAAAAAAAGCATATACAACACAAAAGTTATAAAGGGTTTTCCAATAAGAGGTGTTATTTTGAATAGCCCGCTATTTCGGTAGCTGTCACTTTTGAAGCTGTCATTTTTTGACATTTGACAAGTAGAAACTACGCCACGCTTCAACTACGATACACGCTTCAACAACGCATTGAAATTATTAAAATTCACTATAAAAATGGTGAAAATTTGGCAGAGACGGTTCGTAAAACTAAAACATTTTTGGGTCGTCGTGAAGCATCTTGTCGGACCGCAATACAGAATTTGGTGGACAAATTTGAGCTGTTGGGACAAGTAAGTGATGTGAAGAATAAAACCCGTGCACGTCGCTCAAGAACAACTGAGAATATTTCTGTTGTAGCCCAAAGTGTTGAAGAAAACCCAGGTTTGTCCATTACTCGTCGTTCTTTGGAATTAGGCATTCCACAAACGTCATTACACCGTATTTTGCATAAAGACTTGGGTCTTAAGGCTTATAAAGTTCAGTTAACACAAGAACTCAAGCCGGCTGATCATCAACAACGTCGCACAGTGGTGCGAGAGCGGAAAAAAGTCTTTTGAAAAAGTCATGTCTATCGTTTTAAACTTTATGTTTAAGTACTCTTAGATAACCCGAGCGTATGATTTAAAAGTATTTTTTAACATATATATTGTATGTTCTGATTTACAAGCCCTCAAAGTTGAAAAATAATTTTACTCAAATCGCGAACTGTATTTTCAACAAATTTTGAGATGTTTTTTTCCGAAGTTCCTGTAGATAAATTCTCTAGCTTCTTAAATAATTTAATTGGTCTATTTTCAATTATCTAAAAATAAAAAAAAATATTGATTATTTATAAAAGATACCTTCTATAAGTAGCCTGAAGCTTAAATACTAAGAAAAAATGCTTTTTTTTTAAACTTTTTGATTTAAAAAAACAGCTCCAAAAGATACCAAGAAAGAAAGTATGCCACCATATGCTCCATACACTCATGTTAAAGCACAGAAAAAATCAGCTGCAGATACGTGCAGATGTGGAAGTTATGCTCAAAAATGTTTCACTAAATCGGAATTCAAAAAACTCCGTCTTGACGGTGGTGTTTACCAAAAAGTTTTATTTCTTCGGTATTAATTGTCAGAATGAACTGATTAAGCCCATTTTTTTAAGAAAAAATGTCAAACTTTATTTTAAAAATAAAACAAAATTAATACATTGACCCAGGTCTGAGAATTTCGATTTTTGCGAAACCATTTATTTCTGCCTGGAAAATTTTTCAACTTTCAACTCAATTTTCTTGAAAACAACACACGAAAAATAATATAGTTTTATGATATTTTGAATTATATGATAGAGCTTAATACATAATAAAGAAAAAGATTAGGGATAATCCTTTATTTTTTTTTTGTTTTTCGCTAAAAGTAGGGCAGGTAAAAATTAAAAAGGTGTTTTTTTTTTAAGTTTTATTGCTTTGTTTTTGTTGTGTATTGCGTAATTTTTTATTACCTGTAAGGATTAGTAATGGCTTATTAGAATAAAATCTCTAACTTAAATCTATATATATAAAGGATTAAAAAAAAAAGTCAGTATTGAGTTATTGAGCATTTGTGCAAGGTGTGTAAGAAAAATTTTTACTCTTAGATCAACCAATAAGTGAAAGTGAAGTTAAATATAATAACAAACATATAAAGTGAATTCAATACATTAAAATATACATAGTTAATAATAATATTTTGTTCAAAATAAAAAGTTAAGATTTTACTAAAAAAAAAATTATTTAAATATAACATCAAATCCCTCAAATTTTATAAAAATGTCAAAAACTTTTTTTCTAATAATTTTTTCTTGAGCAAATTTTGACCAAGCATGTATAAGACTAATCTTAACATGTGTGTCAAATTTAATTAAAATTCGTTTAATAGTTCAGATTTTACAGACTTTTTTCCGTTCTCCCATAGAAACATCAAAACCCTCAAATTTTAGAAAAATGTCAATTACTTTGTTTCTAATTATTTTTTTTCAACCAAATTTTGACCAAATGTGTATAAGACTAATTTTAAATTGCGAATCAAATTTCATCTTAATCCGTTAAGCAGTTCAGATGTTACAGATTTTTTTTCCGCTCTCCCATAGAAACATCAAAACCCTCAAATTTTAGAAAAATGTCAATAACTTTGTTTCTAATTATTTTTTTTCAACCAAATTTTGACCAAACATGTATAAGACTAATCTAAACATGTTTGCCAAATTTCATTTAAATCCGTTGAACCGTTCAGATAAAACAGACTTTTTTCCGCTCTCCCATACAAACCGAACCACTGTGCGTCGTGTCTTTGCTGATTGGGTCCTTGAAATGCATGAAAATGATCCGGAATTTCATCGAAAAATCATCTTGACTGATGAGCTCCATTTCCACCTCGGAGGCTACGTCAACAAGCAAAACTGTAGCATCTGGGGCTCGGAAAACCCAAGAGTTATTGTTGAAAAGCCTCTCCATACTCAACGCGTGACTGTTTGGACCTTACTTTTTCGAAAATGAGGCTGGAGCAACAGTTACGGTCAATGGATTGAGCTATCGAGAGATGATTAATGATTTTTTATGGCCGGAATTGGATGGTATTGATCTGGACAACGTTTACTTTCAACAAGACGGCGCTACGTGCCACACAAGCAATGAAACCATCGATCTTTTACGGGAAAAGTTTCCGGACCGTGTTATCTCTCGAAGAGGTGATCACAATTGGCCACCGAGATCTTGTGATTTAACACCTTGCGACTTCTTCCTTTGGGGCCACGTGAAAGATAGGGTCTACGCCAACAGCCCAGCGTCGATTCAAGACCTGAAAGATGGAATTCGTGAGGCTATCGAGGACATAGGGCAGCCACTTTGCGATTTGGTTATGGAAAATTTCATGAAAAGGATATGGTCCTGTAAGCGTGGTCGTGGCGGCCATTTGGCTGATGTTGTGTTCCATTATTAACGGCATACCTTCCTCTTTATAATGAAATAAGCATCCGATAATTTATCTCAAAAAATGCCATTTTTCTTTGAATATCAAAATAACACCTCTTATTGTAAAACCCTTTAGTAAAAGGACTTTGAACTCTTATATCTCAAAATTATACAAACGTCACTCAACCCCTTCTACATCTGAACGCTTCAATGATGCTTTTTGCATTACACTGACTTGGAAGTGGAGCTTAGTATCATGTAGTTGACCGATAAAAATTGTGTGTTCAAGAAGTTCGATTCGACCGTTGCATCAGAAGTTTATGCAATCTGATGGTATTTAGAACACCTCGTTCGAGAAGAAAGTCGTTGACTAATAAAATTTCCATAAAACAGCGTATCAGTCGTTATGCTATAATTTTGATGACCATCAAAATTCTTAAAACTGGATTAATATATTAATTATAATAATACATAATTATAGTATGTATATGAGTGGAATGTCGGAAATGGAAAGGATTATTATTGGAGAGCATTATTGAGGGCGGTTTTTGAACAACTTAAATTAAAAATAGTTGAAATATCGAGAAACATTCATGTGATTGGTTTATTTTGGACATAATCTGTTAGGTAACACGGTATCCAGAAGAGCGGTATTGATCCAAGACAACGATGATTTGTATTCCAGTAAACATTGCGAAGTAAGTCTACGTATCGTCAATACCTCCAGTTAATAACTGCGGTGTAAAAAAAGTATGTCACCATTATCGCGACATTTACTTAATATTTGTAGTTATATTTATCCGCTTATCGGCTTCAATACGTTGAATGTGAGCATGGTAAATAGGGTGACCAGACCTGAGAGGCATATTCACACAGATGCCTTACAAAAGTAACATAAATGTATGGGATTTTGTGACGTAGGAATTGGATAATTCCTTGGACGAAATAAAATATAATTATTTAAAATATTTCAACAAAATATTAAAAGGAAAAAAATTGTGATTAAAACTATTAAATTAAACCATTTCAATTAAATTAGCATGATCTCTGAAATTAAACTGAGTGCCACAAATTTCCGTAAAACAACAATTAACTAATATTTTTCAATGTTATTCGTTTAACCCACTTTTTGTTCGTCTATACTTCTGCCATATTTAACCTTTACTTGATGGGACACATATTAAAATTGTGGGTTCATCATTAAAAAAAAATCAAAATAAATGTAAAAAATTTAAGACAAAAGCAAAACTCATGTTTTTTTTTGAAAATCTTCCAACTAAACTTTAGAGAATTTTTTCAGGGAAATGTAGTTGATTTTTCCTCGGAAAACAGATTCTCGATGTCTACTATTTTCCTTGGAATTTCGATCCTTTTTTCGAAAATTGTTTGATTGGAGAGTACTTATTATACGGAGGAAAATTTTTTCCCGATAAAGTTGAATGACGCTGAAAACAATAATGGCATTTCCGAGAATAAGTTATGGCTTGACACTTACTATACTCTGTCCAACAAAAATTGGCAGTGTAGGCAAGATAGGACGTTTGCCTCTCACCTTGCTACAATGGATTGCATGAATCTGTCCTCCATTAAAGCTTTCACAGGGTTGTCGTAGTGTACACGTTAACACGCATCATTAAAAGCTTTTTCTTAAAGCTCGAAAATCAAAAGCACCTGAACAGAAACTCTAGGAAAAAAAGCTGAAGGAATTACCAAATGGACACGGGTAACTCTGAATGTACATCAAGCAGCAGCCAGTCGCAATTTTCCACAGCAATTCAGTGCACACTCAGATGTGCCTTGAATAGGACGTTAGGTCTGTGTCAGATGCTATTGGAAATTCACGGGCGGGCAAACACTTTTTGTGGAGTAGTTATTTCAATTTAATATGGTGCAAAAATATGGCACGCTACTGATTTTGAAAAAGCTTTCCCATTAGACGTGTACTGCTACTGCCTATTTTTGTTGGACAGAGTATAACGTTAAGCTCAAGAAAATTATGTCGGCACCAAGTAAAGAAAATATTTAATTCCGATTGTTTTTAGTAATTGAGAATCTTCCGTGCATGTAATCTGTTTAGAAATACTCAAGTTGTCAGCATAAATCTCGATGTCAGATCCTACTAAGTGAGCTCAACATCGTCGTTAACACATAAAAAAGAAGAGCAGAGGGCCAAGGTGACTTAAATGCGGGATGCCTTATGTTGAGCATATAGGGTTGGAAGTGCCATCTCCTAAACAAAAATGTATATAAACGAATAAGAGTGGTCCTTATTGTTCCACTTTGTTTAAAAATAAAATAAAAGAATGCAATAAGCTAGAGTATAAAATATTTGTATGCGTAGCATATACAATATACAGTAAATGACGCTTATAAGAAAAACACTGATATAATGAATTTTTTTTGCAACACCGATTCTCAGTTTTTCTCTGAAATATGATGTGTATACGAAACTTTTGTATGACACAAAAAAAGTCCCGTCTAAATGTTCTACTACAATAATTCTTTTATCAAAACTTGGAAATGGGCCATATAGTCACTTTAATCTTGACTATCCGATTAATAGAACTTAAGATATACATACGTTTTCTAAGTAAAGCTTATCCGCTAATTTTAGATTTATTTTTGTTGATTTTAAAGAATTTGGACTAAGGAATAATCATTTATGAATTTTTAAAAATGAAATAAATTACATAAATGAACTAAACACTGAGAAAAAAAAACGGCAAAATTATAAAATCGATATGACGCTGCATACTGCATAAACCTTATACATCCATTTCAAAATATTACTGTCGGCTTTCAGATTATTAGTATTAAGATTCAGCCTTGAAAATTATATTTAATTCATGTAGGTACCGCTTCGATTATACCAAACTGAAAATTCGATTTAAAATCCCTCATATTCTCTGCCACTCAAAACAATATTTAACAACTGGGACACGACATTAAAATATGCATGTTGGTAAGTGTGTATAGAAATATAAATATAAATATCGAATAGAAAATTCTATTTGATTTAAATTTGGACTTTAGAATCTTTCAAAAAAAAAAAAAAAGTTTTAAACAATACCTACCTATAGTGCCTACCTGGCAACTATGGATCCAGTGTGCATCTGCAGGGGTGTGGTATTGCATTTATGTGATTTTAGAACAATCATGTGGCTTTTTTTACATTTTTACTATGTACCTATGTACCTATGGATATGGATATTTTCGTTTCCTGCGGCAACATAAAGGGTTCATCCATCCAGCAGTCAGTCCATCCATCTATATCCAGCCATTCATTGATGCCCGCGGTGTGTGTTATACACAAGGACGAATGTGGGCTTCAAAATGCATTGTTTATAAGAGAAAATGACCTAAACCACACCCGGGAGTATGGGGCAGTATGTGTTCGGGTTGAGAGTGATAAAATTACCACCTCTCGATTATTGTTTTCGAATTCGAAAACATTCAACAACTTGGGTGTTTTTTTTTTTTTTGTTCTCAGTTTTCTGTTGTTTAAAGCTGCATTAGCACTTGAAACCTATTTTCACCGATGTGTGACATTTTTCTGAATGGTAAGGACTTTTTTCTATTTTTTTTTTTATTTCTATTCACTTGAAACACTCAGAGAGTAGTTGTGTAGCCTTTTGTTCTGGTTTTATGGAGTAAAATGTTTGGCATTTATTTGTTGGCTTTGTTCGAAAAACCGCTGACATTACTATCAGCTTTTTCGAATGGCATTGGGGGTCAGTGGATTTCGGTGGCACTGGAATTTTATACCAGAGCGAGAATATAGCGTAAGGATTGTGTACGATACGATGTGGATTGAAATTTCAATTTGGGGGATTTTCGATGCAATTGTGTTGAGACTGTTGGAAGTTTTGTTCTTTTATTTTTTTTTGGCCTGAAAAACGGAAGGAAGCAGAGTAGGTACCTATGAACTGGGTGGTAGGGGGAGTGGGTTTGAGAATTGTATTGTTACGATATTTTTTCTGATAAAAGATGAAAGGAGGTTGAAACCAAAAAAAATAAAGGATTTTTAGTTGTTTTTTTTTTTTCTTTTTTTTTTTGTTGTATTGCGCTTAGGGATTGTGGTAAAATCACACTTATGATCCAGAATAGATTTGCTCTTGGATACAGTCATAGCAATTGGAGATTATTATTTTTTTTTTATTTTTTTCGGAATAACAAACACGTGCCAATACAATCGGATACGTGTGTAGTTAATTTATTTGTTGCCATTCCAGAGAAATAGGAAAAATAAAAACAGAATATTGTTTTGGGTTTATAGAGGGCTGGAAGTACTATAGGTGCCTTATAGGAGTATACATATATAATATATTGGTATTGATATTCGTGAACTGAACATGCCATTAGGGAAAATGGTATTACTGTTTCTTTCTCACATATAGGGAAGTCTATATGTAGGTACTTGGCACAGTAATGTCATATGCATTATCTAGGACAGCGAGGGAAGAATGAAAACGGAGTTCTTTTCATGATGATAATGCTGAAAAAGGGATGTATATTTCAGTAGGTATAATTATTTTGGCTTTTTTTTTGTTGTCGATAAAATGAAAGTTCAGTGACGGGTTTTATAGGGGGTGGGATCTTATATGCAAGACGGAATCGAAACATTTTTAAAGGAATTTTATAAGTAATTCTAGCTGAACTTATTTTGTATGAAATGTCTGTTAAAATCAACTGCAAAGTTAGGAATTATACTTTAATATCCAGTTTTTCAGTGGGAGATTAAGTTAAACCCGAGTAAACTCATCAAAATTTGGTCAGTTAACTCAGGATTAATTGAACAGATGTTTCTGGTATTTTATCCAGCGAGTTTGCTTAGTCGTCCCGCATGTATTCTTCACCGAAAACTGCTTCCTCAGTCAACTGTGGGTTAATTGACTTCTAGAAAACAGCTTACTCACCTCTGAAAAGCTGGAAATGCAAAAACTACGAACAAGAAATTTGAGTAAAGGTTTAGTAGAACTCATATCTATATTTTCAAACATTATACAAATTGGATTTTACGAGTGGACTTGGATTTAATTTTTGGATTTAAATTACTTTAAATAATGATTTTTTAATAATATGGTCGTAAATGTCGTAGTTGTTTTTGTAATAATTATTTTTTAATCAGTTTTTTTTTTTAAACCTGTCCTTCCGTTTAAGCGGGCGCCAAAAAGACCCCTACGTTTACAACTTTTTTCTTAACTTATGAGCTCTACTTTTTTGTCCAACCTATAACAACAGGAAACTGACCTTGATTATCATTCTCTTTTTTTGTAATGCAAATTGTTTTCGTGTACGTATACGTTTTGGCAACCTCAAGTACTGATAAGTATTGTTTTCTATGGATTGAAATTAATTGATACTTAACATTTTTACTATAGTCCCATTTCGCTGCACAAAAGTTTTAGTCTTGGACAAGGAAGTGGTTTTGTCATTATATCAGCTACTTGTTTTTCCGTTGATACTTGTTGTATTTCAATTTTTCCTTCAGTGCCTTTCTCTCGGATGAAGAAAACGAATGCACATATTAACATTTTAGTAAGTTCGATAACCTTTGTAAATATAGACAGTTTGTACCTGTTCTGTAGACATATATTTCATAGACCAAAATATAAAAGGTGTTTTTTTTGCCATTATGTTTTAAAAATGATTCCGGGCAAGTGGCCGCCGCGGCTGGCTCGAATAAATTCCAGCCGAGAGGCCCAGTTTTCGACCACTTTTTGTAGCAATTGGGGCCGTATATCAACAATAACGCGCCAAATATTCTCTTCCAAGGCGTCAATCGTCGCGGGAGTATCTGCGTCGACAAGCGATTGCACATAACCCCACAAAAAATAGTCCAGCGGTGTTAAATCGCACGATCTTGGAGGCCACGCCACAGGTACACCACGCGAGCTAATGCGCCCACCGATTGTTTCGTTGGCTGTATGGCATGTAGCGCCGTCTTGTGGGATCTAAAGGTCGTCCACATCAACATCCTACAATTCAGGCACGAAAAAGTCATTAATCATGGCTCTTCAGCGTTCTCCATTGACTGTAACATTATGGCCGGCTTCATTTTTGAAGATATATGGAGCAATGATTCCCTCTGCCCATATAGCACACCAAACAGTTACTTTTTGAGGATTTAACGGCGCGCGTCTCAGCAATAGCTTGAGGATTATCTACACTCCAAATGCGGTAGTTTTGCTTATTGACGTAACCATTTGTCCAAAAATTAGCTTCATCGCTACAAAAAAATTTTTTGTGAAAATCGGGATCAACAACGATCTCGTTTCGAGCCAATTTTGCACAATTTGCATGCGTTGTTCAGGAGTAAGTCAATTCATTATGAAATGGCAAACCAAACTGAGCATAAATCAAGTGACAGCTGTCAAAAAGATCAACTCCGAAAAAATTATTGCCACCCGTTACAATAATTCGCATTAGACACAGCCGTTTTTTGATGTGATGCATACTTGGAAAACTAAGCTTATTATACCAGATGTACATACATCGTCGATATTTGAAACACCTCTGCACTGTTTCAATGGGAAATTAGTCAGTCATTTTCAATTAACTTATTCAACCAATTTATTTTCTCATTTGCAAAAAAAGGAAGAAACTCCAAAAAGTTCAAATGATATATGTATACACATATGTACCTGGGTATTCAGGAATTCTACCTTCAATATTCTTTTACCATTTTTATTAATATTTACCATGATGGAGGACACGTTTAACTATTCAAATTCCATCTGTTCCATGCTGTTACGCCAGAGAGAAGAAATTTCTGTTCACACAGAACGCCAATTTTAATTCATCAATTTTTCGAACTATAAATCAATACTAGCGTTACTCGTTTGTGGTGTTTTTTTCTCTTTTATAAAAAAATCCCCACATCCTGAACGAGAAAATAAATATGTACATACATGTTTTGTTTTTTTTAATTTATTTATTCAGAAGTAATCAGACATAATGTTTGTATTCCACGCAAGTTATCAATTCATAATATTTTATTTACAGACACATTCGAAAAAGAAAATATCATCATTTATAAACAAAAAGTATTCACTCTACAAATACAAATTATAACAACTTGACACAAATGTGTCTCCTCAATGATTAGGTGAATGAGACAGAGACTCTAAAAGTTGGCATCATAAATTTAGTTTAAAATATAAGTTTTAGGTACCAACTTGTCCTTAATTGAAATGGGTAAAGTTTCAAAAGTAAAAAAACCAACACGAGTAATCGGTGTTCTTCCTGAATGGATGCAATTCTGGTATTGCTTTGTTCATAAATTCAGAATTTTGTATATCAAAATTCTGTAAAACGAAAATTTTGAATTAAAACTCTGGAAAATTGTAGGTAACTTTAACTCCGGGATCTATGAACCCCATACGTGGGATATTTGAAAGAAAAGTATATCACCAGAAAGGTTTAAGTGACTAGGTCAACTAGTATTAGAAATTGATCAACCGTAGGTTTTTTGTCGAATTTTTTTTTTTAAGTTTTTTTCAATGTCATATAGATTTTGACCTTGAAAAAAAATTTATTAAAAAAAAACCGATGGCTGACCAATTTCTGAAACTAGTTAACCTTTTATGATCAATTACTGACCTTATAGATGGTATAACTTGTTCGAATATTTCACAGGTGCTATGATACCTATATAATTTTGCACATGGTCGTTGTGTATGGTCGTTTTTCCCTCAGTTCCTGGGTCCAGTGTTCCCAGGTTGAGGGGAAAAGCACTATTTTTTTTCGATTATACAAAGCAAAAGGGAAAAATATGGACAACCCTAAAAAAGCGGACAAAATGAAAATGAAATCTATTGCTATTCTAGAAAACCGAAGCGTATCAATTTCAATTATTTTATTTAATGCTGTAAATACCAAAATTGGGAGAACAAACGTGATGAATTTTTTTTTTAATCTGCGACTTGTTTATTTCTTTTTGATTAACATTCCCTTTGAACTTTGAAGATTTAAATATTTACATTAACTAAAGAAGATCCTCTACAGTTTCGCTTCACAGTAAAATTAGTATAATATTATTATTATTTAAAGTAAAAAAAACTCGTTGTCAAGAAAAGCGCTGCATTGTGAATTTGGGAATAATTTTATAACGAGAAAAAGCTGACAGCGTTTCTCGTCACGGTGATATCTCGTTTTGCCTTCGCGTTGTGAAACAGGCTTTAAAATACTTTTAAAATTCTATATCAACTGTTTTTTTCTTGGGTTTCAATCAGTTATGTTATGTAGTTGATATACCTTATATAAGTATTTATACACATATTTATATGGATGTTATAAAATGTATTAAAGAATTTGATTTAAATATGTATTTTCTTAGGGAAAAATAGGGATTTTTTTTGGAAAATTAGGAGGAAAAAATCATATTGGTGCAAAAGAAGGGAAACATGTTTTGGGAACCTGGGGAGTCTATATGGGTCAGTTAGATTTTGTACGGATCTAGGCCAAGTTCCGGTCGTATCAAATTTCGCTACGAAACCTTAAATATATGAATAGGAAGGACTACCATCTAAACTGTAAAATAGTCGCAACGCACGCAACGTTGCCACAAGAGGTTTTGATTAAATTTTATCAGTTGGACGTGTAATCTCAAGCTATAACTGGTTATAGTGAATTGGCTTTGGCGTCTGAAAAATATAAAACAGGAAAATCTAAAACAGCTAAAACAACATGGTCGCCATGAACTGTCAAATGGTGGTAATTCAATTCAACTTTCTTTCGAAAGTTAGAGCAATGTGATAAAGGAGCATGTTTTAGCAACTTTGACATAAACATCTCTTCAAATTATTATAATTCTTCATTATATTATTCAACATTATAAAGAATTTGTTAGATTTTGACCAAATTGTCAACAGAAACTTGTTAAAAGATGATAAATTTTAGATAATATAACAATGACTGTCTGTGACAAAATTGCAATAACGCCAGAATGTCTTGTATTTAACTAAAAATTATGACACCTGACAATATTTTATAAACTGAAAGCTTGTCACGACAATTTTGTATGAAATAGTAGATGCCTGCCAATTAGACACTACAATTATAAATGTTTCTTCAAAACTTCCTTAGTGTAATGTCCAAAGTGATTGTTAAAAAAATTGAGATTCACGTTTTTGGAGAAGATTGTCTTATTTTTCGGTTATTCCCGTTTATATCGTTAATGGCTTAATCCATTTGTTTCCAATTTAGTCAACAAACAGGTAAAAGGTTCAAGGTAAGAACCAAAATTCGTTTTCACTACTCCCTATAGATTATACTTTTATTTGGAGGCGGCTTCTGCTCTTGCTGACCGTTTGAAAATCGAAAAGTAATAACAAGCGATAAACCGAGGATTCAGTTTTCTCAAAAAACTAGAACGAATTTAACTACAATGCCACCCGAGCCAGTACTGGCTGGCCAGTTGGGTTCATACATTTCCTGTAAAATTGGTATCTGTGTACTGGTTGTGACGTAGGCAGCACTCTACTTGCCAAGATAGTAGCTTCAAAGTGGGTCGCTCTATTTCTCTCCTATAGTTAACTACGGTTGATCTTTCAATTAAAATGGGTTAAAAAAAAAATTAAAATACATTTCGAATGGATGTTCAAGAAAAATGGTTGCTTCAATTTATTGCAAAAAATATTATTAATAGGTAGGTACTTTAAGAATGCAAACTAAATTTCTTTTAAATTATTTTTTGCACAAAATCGAATCACTTGAGAAATTTGAATAAAAAGGAACAATGAAAGTTGACTATTGTTAAAAACTTAAAGCGCTCCTGGCTGCTCAACTGATGGTTTCAAAAAGGCAAGCCAGTTGATGAGTAAGTCGCTTAGTTTTGTGTGTATTAGTAAAAAGATTTTAGTGTTTTGTGACTGGCTACTGGCTCGCGTGGCCTCCGGGTAAGTATCTGGTTTTTAGTAAAGGGTTTTCCAATAAGAGGTGTTATTTTGAATAGCCCGCTATTTCGGTAGCTGTCACTTTTGAAGCTGTCATTTTTTGACATTTGACAAATAGAAACTACGCCATTAATAAAAATGGAACGATACACGCTTCAACAACGCATTGAAATTATTAAAATTCACTATAAAAATGGTGAAAATTTGGCAGAGACGGTTCGTAAAACTAAAACATTTTTGGGTCGTCGTGAAGCACCTTGTCGGACCGCAATACAGAAATTGGTGGACAAATTCGAGCTGTTGGGACAAGTTAGTGATGTGAAGAATAAAACCCGTGCACGTCGCTCAAGAACAACTGAGAATATTGCTGTTGTAGCCCAAAGTGTTGAAGAAAACCCAGGTTTGTCCATTCCTCGTCGTTCTTTGGAATTAGGCATTCCACAAACGTCATTACACCGTATTTTGCATAAAGACTTGGGTCTCAAGGCTTATAAAGTTCAGTTAACACAAGAACTCAAGCCGGCTGATCATCAACAACGTCGTGTCTTTGCTGATTGGGTCCTTGAAATGCATGGAAATGATCCGGAATTTCATCGAAAAATCATCTTGACTGATGAGGCCCATTTCCACCTCGGAGGCTACGTCAACAAGCAAAACTGTCGCATCTGGGGCTCGGAAAACCCAAGAGTTATTGTTGAAAAGCCTCTCCATCCTCAACGCGTGACTGTTTGGACCTTACTTTTTCGAAAATGAGGCTGGAGCAACAGTTACGGTCAATAGATTGAGCCATCGAGAGATGATTAATGATTTTTTATGGCCGGAATTGGATGGTATTGATCTGGACAACGTTTACTTTCAACAAGACGGCGCTACGTGCCACACAAGCAATGAAACCATCGATCTTTTACGGGAAAAGTTTCCGGACCGTGTTATCTCTCGAAGAGGTGATCACAATTGGCCACCGAGATCTTGTGATTTAACACCTTGCGACTTCTTCCTTTGGGGTCACGTGAAAGATAAGGTCTACGCCAACAGCCCAGCGTCGATTCAAGACCTCAAAGATGGAATTCGTGAGGCTATCGAGGACATAGGGCAGCCACTTTGCGATTTGGTTATGGAAAATTTCATGAAAAGGATATGGTCCTGTAAGCGTGGTCGTGGCGGCCATTTGGCTGAATACCAAAATAACACCTCTCATTGGAAAACCCTTTATTTGGTTTAAAAGTTGTAAGAGCTTTGAATTCAAAAAAGAAAAATACTAGGTAATTAAAACCTACTGCCTTAATGGGGGAAAACAATCTTTTCATAAGATTTTTTGACTTAATCCAACTTATACACCATAAATTTTCCGAATTTAATGCGATTAAAACTGTTGTTTTTTTTTTTCAAACGGCTTAGCAGAGTAAAAGGGGAGTATTATCAAGGGAGAGGTAAAAAAGAATGTCAGTTCATAAAGTAATAATCTCTAAAGTTGATTTTTCAGGGTGTTCATTATACTATTATTACTCATACCAAAAAGCCGCGACCAGGAACTGCAAGACTTTGATTTCTGTCATAAGCTTTAACACAGCTTTCCGATCATATTCTTATTTGTTGGTAAATTTTCACACCCAAAAAGACTAATATCGTTTATCTAACTATAAACTAGGATATTTCAAATTTAATAACGTATATTTTTTTAATAAACCCTACTCCCGAATTTATTAACTTTTTTTCTCTGTTTTGGTTTGACTATGCACACAAAATGCCCCACTGTGTGCCGATAACCTGAGGGAATGCGGAGAACCTGGCTGCATTCTATACCTACCTGTTCTTTTTCCAATAATTTTATTTTACTTTTAACTAAATTAAAATATTGAATACCTCCTCAAAACTAAACATTAAATTTATTAGTGAACACAAATATTATCATGATATATAGCTATTTTTTGTTTGCTAAATTATCCTTTCGTGTGAATTTTCCATACCAAAAAAAAAATAAATAACATCACCAAATGAAAATATTTTATATAATTTATTTTTTTTCCTGGAGAGATTTAGGATGAATAATAAAGCCTTCAAACAAGCAACCAAAAGAGCTGTCGAGAAAAAGTTGATTATATTTTTGTTTGGGCAAAAAATAATAATGAAAAACAAAAACACATTTTCCCATGTAAACAATGTTCTGACAATGTCCTTTTTTTCTGTATAAAGTACGTGATGGGAATACCTTTTTGTGTAATCCTCTTTCTGCCATATAAAAGGTATCCCTACTACCAATACCTATATACAGAATTTTGTAGCTCGGCCAAAAACTTTTTCGAAGGTCTATTAATTTTGTTTGACATAAAATTCCATTAAATGAAATGATGTCTAATGCGAGGGTTATTTGGAGTAAGTAAGCGCAAGAGTTTTGAATTTTCTCTATTAGTGCGTTCTGAAAATAGTCCTTTGTGTCATAATATTAAAAAAAAAAAAAAATAGACAAAATAAAGTACCTCAAACCTTTCTAGTTGGGTTTGCAAAAAATAGTCTTCTGCCATCATTATATGTATAGATATGTGTTGTGTCCAGAATGTTTCATAAGCAGGAGAGATGACCTTAATAGTGTTTTATGGATGCCACCCACAATTATTCAACATCATCTTCCTACAGGAATATTATTATAGGTAGGGTATCTATACCTACCGGGCGACCGACTGACATCGTTAGGAAATTTCAATGGAACAAAGTTAGATAATTGAAAGTTATGAGCAAGGGGATCAAATTGTCAATGGGGAAGGATTTTGTAAGAATTTTTATTTTTTTATAAAAGATGTTGGCTCATTAGTTGGACGCACATAAAAAAGAAATATGTGAAGAAAGTAAGCGGGCACGATTTTTATAATAATAAAATCAAAGTATGTAAATGTTTCAAGCGATTTTTTATGATTCCAGCCACCATAGGATGGTACATACACAAATAACTACAGTTTTATGGATTTTTTTTTTAACAAAATGATTTACTGATGCCAGGCTTATGACACCGACGCGTTGCTTAAGATGTTATAAGCATCTGGTTTTTAATGTTGGACTTAAAAATTGATAAGAGTTTTGAATATTAAAAACAAAAATAGAATGGAAATAATGTACAATTTCGAAAAAAAATTACTTTGAACAATTTGTTTAAGTCAGTTTTTTTTTTTGGAAAATTTCCCTTCCTAACTAAAGGGAAGGGGGAGACTCTTCTTACGATACGATTCATTTCTTTGGCTTCAAATTACGCAATCATTATTCTATTCACATCAAAAGATTACAATCATTTGTTACCCCAATCATTTTACAGGAATCAATTGAGTGCAATCTTTTTGAAATGCATGCATTCGTTTGTATTGTTCTTGCCCTCCACAAACCTTACGTGCTCTAGCTTCATTAAACTTTTCCTCCAGTTACATGACAACAGCTCATCTACGCCTAGTATTCCAACCTTAATGAAACATATGTATAAAAGAATGCAAATGGATTCCCAAAAGATTGCATTCAATTGATTGCTCCAAAATGAATGGGGGACAAAAATAATAGCAATTTGTTTGATGTCAAATAAATGGTCATTGCATAAATTTGAAGTCGAAGTCTCAAAGTGAAGTCACTGAATGCAATCATTTAATTGAATTCAATGAATTATTTTTAAAGAGTGTATTCACAAGATATTGCATTCTCTTGCAACCCTGATCCAAAACATATTTACTACCCATACAATGACTACAATACGATATTCGTTTTACACGATTGTTAGCCAAACAAATTGATTTTTTTTTTATAATGTTTTGATGTCAGATGAAGCGCATTTCCATTTAATTGGTTATGTCAACAAGCTTTGACAGATTTTGGGGCTCTGAAAATCCGAGGGCAACAAACCAGCATCACTGACACCAATCTAGATGAACTGTTTGGTGCGGTGTTATAGCCGAAAAAAGTTATCTGCCCATATTTTTTCGCGAATGGGAATTAAACGCCAGAAACAATTTCTCGGCTTCTTATGGAACAATGGAGTTTTTGCGGCCAATAGCAGACCAGCATTCTAATTTGTGGCTCCAACAATAAGGAACGCCTGCTTAAAATGCTAGGCAAACTATGGACTTTCTGCGTGATTGTCAAACGTTTGATTTCAAACAAAATTCTGATTCAGGCGCGTATATGTTTATACATAAACCAGAGATTATTAGACAGCTCAATCAGAATATTCGACACGAAATACGGAGTCTGCAACCAGAAACATTACGTGGTATAATGTAAAACGCGCTAAAAATATCCCAGTGTCTGTATCGAGCATACATTAATTAGTTTATTTAAAAAAAAAAAAAACATCATCGCCATATCACTCTTTCATTATCAAAGCAATTTTCCAGAATCAGCTTTCATTTATCATCACATTTGATTTTCCTCGCACTTCTTCATCTCTTCAACAAAAACTGAATAAATTATTTAAAATTCAAAATGGTACATTTGAAATGCTTTCCTTGGCTCATTTTTGGAATCGGGAATGTGTAAGTGTATGTGTAATGTTGGCTCAACAATTAAAATTGTCTTTGATATGAAACCTACCCGACTTCCCCTTTCCTCTTCAATAACCAATCAATAAGTACACTTAAGCAAACATACATATAACTTGATTTTATGGTAATAACAAAATAATGTATTCACTTTGAAGATGACAATTATATACAACAACATAATATGCTGATGATTATCGAATTTAAAAAAAGGGGGAAATCCCAATACATGCACATCATTTTAGCTGGCTTATTCTTTTCACTTGATAAATATTATTTGAAAACAAAGTTGTCTGTTGTCTTTCTGTCGGTTTCTTTCGGAAAATTATTTAACCCCATAAATGCAAGGGACATTTCCATTAACAGCAAAGGAAATTATTAACTGGAACCAGGAAGAGCGTTAATTGCTCCAGTGACTTTTGTCATCTAACCGCACATGAGATTTAATGAAAATCCAACTAACCAACCATCAGACAATGGAGCTAAAGTGTAGACAGCACCAGCACCAGCAGCAGGACGAACTTGGTTGATGGCAATGGACAAAAGGACAATAATAGTTCCTGAACGCACGCAATTCAGAATCATCAACTACCACAGGCAGAGAGGGTGCCAACTACCACACCAGCCCCTTTTTGTTACGACGAAGCACACCAACATAAGTGTCAGCAAATTCTCGTCATCATGTACATTTCTTCGTTTTGTATGTATATAGTGGCGAATTGTTAATGGGGGTTGTTGTTGTTGTTGCACACACGTTCCTACTCACAAACACAGTTTATATCCATAGCATAGCCATTACCTGTCTGTCAAAATGACGTTTGAATTTACCGTACGGTACATCTTTCTCTTATAATATAAATTAAACTGCTGTGCAAAAAAAATCTAGCAAAACAAATTTTCTCAAATTTGGAAATGAGCACACCTCAGAATTGCATGTTACTGATGTTCTTTTATGATCGAAAATTCTTCATTTTTGTCATGTTATTAAAGCTAAGTTCGATGCAATTTAATCAAGAGACAATTGGCAAGATAGGGGCCGAAACTTCCAACTTAAAAAAAATAAGAGAAACGACTCCCGCATTATGTATAATCTGAGACATGGAACTATCCGAGATCACGAGTCCTATCCACTATTCATGCAATCACAAGCTAAATTTCGATTTCATAGTCACTTTTAAGCTCAAAGAACTGCAGGTAGTTTGCTGGGTATGATTATAAATGGTTGGCCATATGTTGGCTTCTTTTTAAAAAGGCTAAAAACGCAAACGTTGTTCAATATTTTTCAACGATTGTTGCTTTACTGAAAAGAGAATTATATTATTATGTAATATTTTTTGATTGAAATGACTAGCTTCGCAGTAGGCTAGGCCTGTGTCAATCAGGAACGATTCGATTTTTTTGATCCGATCATCGAAAAGTATTGATGATTGAATCGATCCCAATCTCAATCATTTCGATGATTCTCAATTTTCAATCCCAATCTCAATCATTTCAATGAATCTCGATTTTCGATATCAATATCTTTTGAATTATTAATATATTTTATCGGAGAAAAGAAATATGGGTCAGAATGGGGTCGATCAAATCGGTACAGTATTCGTTAACTTCGGAGATTGAATTTCATCGAAACCGAAATAAAAAAAAAACGGCCGACGTCCTGGGACCACTAGAACACTTAGTTTGACAAGTGTCAAAATATACCAAAATTTTTGTTAGGGCGGATCGAAAAACGGAGTACGCCAATCGATTTAGGAGGTGGGTTTGTGGATTGATAGCATCGAACTTTAATGACAAACTTGACGTCAACTTAGCAGGACATCCAATTTGTCGGAATCCGAAAGTTCGATTATTTTCTTTTTGCGTAGTAAATAAGCAATTAGCTATCAGCTAATAACTTTATATTTTTTAGTCTTAATTCTCGAAAATGTCTTGATAACTTTATAAACCTGTCCAACTGCGGCAAATTGCAGATCTATGGCGGCCAAGGAACATCACCAAACCGACTGATTACACGATTATTGAACTTAGTTCGAGCTCAATTTTTGGACGCCTTGTGTGGCATTAAGTCTCATCCTCCTCGAACTAATACTCCTTTTAGTCAAAATTCTCAATTTAATATGGCTATAAAAAACAATCAATTATAATGCCTCCGCAGCTCTCCCTATTGACTTAAGTTTCTTTCCAAGTCGTTGTCGAAGAAACACGGGTAAATAATGCCGCCATTCCAAAAATCACACCATTTGCTATATTCTCCGTTAAGCGCACACATTGAACACGCGAATTATTTTCGATTTTCAACCAGCAAAATAGTCTAATGGTCTTTCCGAAATTCTATTCAATATTAATCGTGTCGGCAACACTGCATCAACTTTGGAAGTAATCGATTCATTTCTTCACGCGGAGTTATAGATGTGAGTTTCTGTCAATTTTTTGAGCACACAATAGTTGTCAGTGTCATAATATCATAGGATTCGAAAAGAAACCAATAGATGGCCAACACTGCCGACAAATCAATGTAAGCCGTCAAAATATATATAACGGGTGATTTTTTAGCTGGTTTGGTTTTGGCAACACTGGTTTTGACAGCTGACGTGTGTTTAGTACCTTGTGTCACTGTCAAACAGCTTCAGTTTGGTTTGCAATTTAACCATGGATCGTCTTACAAATGAACAACGCTTGCAAATTATTGAATTTTACTATCAAAATTCGTGCTCGGTTCGAAATGTTCATCGCGCGCTGCTTGTGTTCAGCGATGAGGCTCATTTTTGGTTGAATGGGTACGTAAATAAGCAAAATTGCCGCATTTGGAGTGAAGATCAGCCAGAAGCATTGCAACAGCTACCAATGCATCCCGAAAAAGCCACTGTTTGGTGCGGTTTATGGGCCGGCGGCATTATTGGGCCTATTTCTTCAAAGATGATGCGAGTCGCAGCGTTACTGTCAATGGTGAACGCTACCGAGCGATGATAACAAACTTTTTTTTGCCCGAAATGGAAGTTCTTGACTTGCATGATATGTGGTTTCAACAAGACGGTGCCACATGCCACACAGCACGCGAAACAATGGCGCAATTGCGAGGCGAGTTTGGTGAACAGTTAATTTCACGTTTCGGGCCGGTCAATTGGCCGCCTAGATCGTGCGATTTGACACCATTAGATTATTTTTTGTGGGGGTATGTCAAGGCTAATGTCTATAGGGACAAGCCCGCTTCGATTGACGCACTGGAAGCCAACATCCATGCATTCATTCGTGAGATACCGGCCGATATGTGTGAAAGAGTATGCCAAAATTGGACTCAGCGGATGGGCTACCTGAGACGCGGTCAACATTTGCATGAAATTATCTTTAAACATTAAATTGCAAGGTTCAAACTATCGATTCAAATAAATATTTCATTCATTTTTTCGAATTTTTTGTTTTTTTTTTTAAAAAGTTCTAAACCTCTTAAAAAATCACCCGTTATTTACCGAAATGCCGTCCAAACAAAGTAGTTAACCTTCTTCTTCTAAAACAACAAAATTTGAACTAGCTTCAAACCTTCAAAAAAAAAAACAAAATTGTTAAACATTTCTTTGCACATCACTGTATTAGGCTGTGTATAAATATCTTAGAGTAAGTGTGTGATGTCTTTCATGCTAATTGCATGCAATTTAAGCAATTCCTCTGAAATTTCTTCAAATGAACACTATGTTCATTAAGTCGTCCGATCTAACTCTATCTGCAGTGTACAAGTAGGTACATCCATACAATCATACAAAGAAACCAACAATAACAATAAAAAGAAAATGTATCTCCCTCTATATACTGAGATATACCTAGTAGACTAAGATTAATAAAAATGCATAAAAGAGAAAAATTTATTAGCAAATTTATAGCTGGAATGCACTTGAATCACTGGCAGCAATAACGACAAACCATGGATACATACATACATAGAAAACAGATATTATTGGGTCTTGGGGGCATGCATCAGCTATGGTAACGGTTGATATTGTACAATGGACCAAAATACCTTTCAAAGTTGGTAAAATATTAAAAAAAAAAAAAAAGGAAATTTAGCTAGATTAAAAAGACACAAAGCATAGGGAAAATCAAGGGAGCACATTCATCCCAACTAACGAATCCGGCAGCAGGAGTCAAGCTCACATTTGTGCTATTCACGTCTTCGGAATATGTGAATACAAGAACCATTCGCCCTGCATACCAATAATTTTCTTTGATATCCGCACTAAAAGTGAGTTCGATCAAAAACAATAAAATTAATTCGTACGCTGGAGTAAAATGTTGCGGCAACTCTCGAATCAGTTTGCTCATGAGGTTAGAGATTTTAATATTACTTATTTAATGGATCTAGTCTAGATACCTAAGATTAACAAAATGGACATGGGTAGCCTCTTACCTAGCAAATTCTGCTCGCATGTGGTTCTAAAAGGGGTAATTTCTTGTAAGGGTTTTGGACCATAACTAACTTAATTCAAGTTTAAGGTCAAAACCAAACTTAAATTGAAGAGCCAACCGAGATATGTAAGTCGAAAAATATAAGGTTTCTAAGTTTAAAATGTTCACTGGCTATGGTCTATTTGAACAGAGGCCGATTTTCAACCCAAAATAAAAATGTATGCTAAATGAAAGATAAAATTGAACTGAAAACAAACATATAGAGTTGCCACTTTTAAAATATTCATATGGTATGGTAACCCTATTGAACACACTATTTTTCGATCATGACGTAGCTCATTGGGTTCAAATGAATTAAGTACTAAATGAAAGATACAATTGTATTGAAAATAAAAACATAGGGTTGCCACTTTTAAAATGGTCGCATGCACTTGGAGAACCCAGTTGAGCGAAGTTCGTCGAAGAACACTTATTAATTTACGCCAAGTTTGGCGGTGTTTACAAAACTAAGGGAAACCATACGATCTGTACAATATTAACAATTACGCCTCCGCTTAAAAGGGCGCAAACGCGAGAACCCTAATTTAATGCACAAATACACCAAAAACACTACCTTTTGAGCTTAAGTGTATAAAATTTCATCAGGTTCAAGTTTAAAAAATTAACCACCCATCTGTTGATTTGAATATTTTTATCTCAAAAAATATGTAGGTCGATCGCTCTTAAGCAGACGCATAAGCGTTGGTAACCCTGATTTAATAGAAGCAAAAAAACACTACATTTTGAGCTAAGGAGTATGAGCTTTAAACTTACACTTAATTGTTGCCTTGAAAATATTCTTTCTAAAAAAATTAAGATTGGCGGCTCTTAAACGGGTTCATTAGCGTATGGGAACCCTGATTTTGCAAACACTTTCAAAAATACTCCTTTTTAGCTAAAATGTATAAAATTTTAACAGTTTCAAGCTTAAAATCTACACTCAACTGTTGTCTTGAATTACTTTTACCAAAAAAAAAAAAAATATGGATTGCCTGATCTTAAGCGGAAGGATATGTATGGCAACCCTGACTTAATGCAAAAATATATCTAAAATACAACTCTTTTCTATTGTTTTAATGTGAATATTTCTATCACTAATATTTTTTACAATTTTAATTCAAAATTTATTTTATATAATATTTTTCTTTCATTTCATATTTTTGCATCCAAAAAAGTTTAAATAATCTACATTGTGTCGCAACTCAATTTTGTATCAACCTTGACGATTAGATGAATTTTTTTTTATTATGCAGCTGACGGAGATTAATTGAGATTATCTTTTATGATGCATAAAAATTTCACCAAAGTCAATGGAGTGGTTCGATTTTATTAGTTTACGACTGCCTTTCCTAACAACTTGAACCACTGTGTAGCGAGGCGGCCGGCGGTGAGCGGTGGCATAAAATGGCCACATAATAATTGAGTGGGGTTATGTTTAATATGAAAAAAGGCTTCATCAGAAGACGTAACGAGGTCACGCTGTGAAAAGAAAATCTGGAGGCCTCTTCTGTATGCTTCTTTCTTTATGTACCCACTCGTATGCTATCCACAACAGGACGGCCAGTGCGCGGCGCGCGGTACCAAGCTATCGGTCCGTCTGTTTGCCAGATGAAAGTATCTATATCTACGTCGGAACATCTATCTAGCACCAGATGATGTTTATTTAACTGATGCATGTGTGAGGTTTGGAACAACATTTTTGTGCAGAGCAAAACAATTAATATCTATACTGCAAACTATTCGAGCGGATTAGAAAGAGATTTAGAAGCTGCTAGTTTTTTTTTTTATTTTATTTTCGTTCTCATCTAGAACCTCATTATACGAAAATTAGATCGAATTAGTATTATTCAAGAATATTTCTTGGAAGTCAAAATAATGAACATTCATAACAGGAACAGATAGAACGATACAAACGGAATGTGTAAGATATTTTATCTTGTGTGAAATCGTTTTTTTGGAAATTAAGGTCTATGCATAAATAATAATGGAAGTTCTTGGAGATTCTCTTTCTCTCTTCATTCCTTCTGTTGGAGGTATACGTAGATGAAACCATTATTTTGTTGATGGCTTCAGGGGGTCAGATATGCATGACGATGATATTGTGAATGTATAACCTCATACACATAGCTATACGTATAGAATAGAGAATCTAGTTACCCGGAATTAGATTAGAATATGTTAAACACATTTTGAAGATTTTAAGTAAATTCGATTTGGAAAATTACATAAATTTATGATTATGACAAAGACTATATTCAAATCATATACTCAAAATTTCTTGTTACATAATCAATTCGTATTTTGTTGGTATGGGTATATGGGTAAGTGAAATCTGTATAAATCAAAGAAAATGTCAAATTATTCGAACAAATTAAATTCAATTTTAATAAGTACCGAGCTGTATCTATCTGGATGTACATATTCAAATATTGACGCAACGAAATAATTGTCCAACTTCGATATAATTTTATGAATTTAAAGGGCAGTTGGGTATACTACGAACCGAATTTAAACATATATAATTTTTGGCCGATTTCTTTAGCAGATGCTTAGAATTGGTGAAGATAAAGAGATTGCTATTTGGATTACTTTAAGTTGTACCTATTATGAGTCCCGACTTAGGGAAGCAATATTCAACGATCGAAAGATGTTTACGTGGATAATTTGTCATTAATTAGTCGTTAATTATTTATGATAATTTCGAATTTGTCGTTCGATGTTTTTTTTTTTTTTTGCTGCTTTGCTATGGATTAACAACTTAGCGATGAACTCTCTCAAAAAGAGATTTGAATGGTTTAGATACTACTTAATAATTAGCAATTGGGTAGTTTTCAACTATTTCTGACAATTTTAATTTGTTTTTGCGATGTTTTAATTTTGTTAATTTATATAAATTTAGCGAAGCACTTTCTCAAAAACGATAAAAAAAACTTCTTGTATTGAATGGTTATATTGAGTTGCTTAATAATTTACCGTTCATCAATCGTGAATTAGTTGTGACAATTTCAATTATTTGTGCGATGTTTTCTATGTCTTTTTTAGTTTTTGGTAAATTCAAGTGAATTAAGCAAAAATTAACCCAAAACTGATAGAAAACTTTATTCATGCACAAAAAAAAAAAAACATCGCACAACAAAATCGTCACAACTAATTCACGATTGATAAACGGCAAATTAATAAGCAATAAATCAACTTTTTTGGGACGTGCTTTTCTAAACTCACATGAATTTAGCAAATTTGCAAAAGAAACATAGAAAACATCGCACGACGAAATTGAAATTGTCAGAACTTATTTAAAACTACCGAATTGCAAATTATTAAGAGTAGTAAATTCAATTAAAAAAGTTTTTACCCCTTTTTAAGAGTGTGTTTCGATAAGTTGATATCAACTTAGCAAAGCAGTAAAAAGACATAGAAAACATAAAACGATAAATTCGAAATTATCATAAATAATTAACGACTAATCATCGGAAAATTATCCACCTAACCACTTTTCGATCGGTGACAGTCATTGCAATTCTGTTTTCAGTTTTTATTATAACGGTATATGTGTATTTAGTTTTCGAAAAAGTGGACAATTTGAACGTTCCAAATTTTCGAAATTTACAATAATTACGAACATATCGTAAGCATAATTGAAGCTGTTAATGCCAAAGTTTTGTAACCAATGATTACAAACGTACGGAGAAAAAAGAAAGAAACCGAATGCAAAGGCTGTTTTTTTTTTTAGACGTGTGGTTTTCAAGAAGAAATAAAACGCATATAATTTAATGTTATGGCAAAGAATTTAGCATTATTATAAAGATAAGGGTTTGCCATTTATGATGATTTCGGGCAAGTGGACCAATTTTCGACAGCTCCAATTGTTGCGCGCTATGGCGAATGGACTCATTCGGGTCTTCTTCGATACTCTGTTCCACAGCAGCAAATAGTGTCTTCGGTGCGCACTGTGCGGCATCTCTGAGGATGCGCATTATCCACTAGAGTAAACGTGGTCCAAAACCGATCAATGGTTGCTCGAATTTATGCGATTTGCGATTATATCGACCGAATATTGGAGGCAGCGCGCGATGTGTCGCGCGAACCGAACCCATATTTTGGTTATAAATTTGAACGATTTGCAAACGTTGTTCAGAAGTAAGATCTATTAATTATGAAATGGCAAACCAAACTGATCATAAATCAAGTCACAGCTGTCAAAAAGACCAACTCCGAAAAAGTATTGCCAGATTGAAAACCACACGTCTAAAAAAAAAACACCATTTAGATACAACAACCAGCCTGTGTGTAGCTAATAAAAATGCAAGTTGATTCAAATGCAATCGTCAAACAATAATACCTACAATTGGGTTGGACCTAATCACGTAACTTTACAATGTGTAGTGCAATGACCCTGAAGACGCTTGTTCTGTGTTCAATTCCCAGCTGGGCAAAAGTTTTTCAAATTAATATTGAACGTAATATAGACTAAGAACCACTAAAAGGAGCCTGATGATTGTCCTGGCAGCCGTGAAATAGCTATAACTCCAGCTTATAATGATTTGGTTTAAGCTCACTCAGGTAACTGTTGTTTTATTCAAACCTTTAATTTTAATATGATGGTGCGTATAAGCTTTGCTAAACTGCGAGTGTGTTATCAAAAAAAAAAAAAACAATTTTCAATGATTCCAATCGTTTTGTTGTCAAATGAATAGTGATTGCATAATCATAATTTGAAGTCAATATAAAGTCATTGAATGCAATCTTTTTTTTTGAAGATTGCATTCACAAAAGATTGCATTCTCTTACAATTCTGTTAATTGGTAAATATGAAAACTATTAATATTTCGTCGTTGTCAGTAAAAACTGTTATAACGGATAACTTATTGATGTAATAAGGTTCTGTTGAAAAAAAAAAAAACTCCAAAAGCCATATCCGAAATTTTATCAATTTATTTTTGCTATTCACCCCTGATGTTTATGAATATGACTGTCAATTCTGACTATGAATTAAATACACAAACAAAATGATAATATTGAAAAGAATCTATACATACATATATGTACCTACATAATTATGTATAAAATATCATTCAAAGGCATAAAGTTCTTTTTTGTGAAGAATCATGTAAATCATTTGAAGCTTAAAAGAATAGGCCTGCATATATTCTTTTCCTGATGGCATTAAATAATGATATCCTTTCAGAAAAAAAACGCTGCCGATAAAAGCCATATATAAATTCTTTCCTTTTGTTCAAAGTAAATGAAATTGCGAGCACACAAATTTTTAAAAGGCACTTACTTAAAATAACATCACGCTTGCTATAAAGCGTTTCGTTATAGGGCTTTATGGATATCCTCTCCACTCTTTCTTTCTTTTGTTTTCGCTCTGTGTCTCTCGCTCAACAACTTGCTTTCGCACTTTTCTGCCTGCATAGGGAAGTACTTGTATAAATACAGAAATACAGACACAAATATATAGGTATATGTACATAGGTATAGTTAGGTACCCACATATAAGGTGGAATCTATATGTTTCAAATTCATAATTCAAGACTCTGACATGTGCTTTGTCGACAGTGAGTCACCACTTCATTGTTTGCATTACAGTTCAGCCAGGATAATAATGTTGTGTACATTATTCAAAGAAATACGAGTTTCAAGTCTTGTATGTAATGTGTGACTGAATAGGATCTCGTGCGTATAACAAAAGAAAATCATAAACCTACCTATAACAAAAAAAAAAAAAAAATATCATCATGAAGAGTACAAAAAAAATGTAAATATAAAATTATATCACAGATGTGGATGCTAAAGGAGATGGAATTCTGCCATTAACAATTAAACTTTGAATTTGAAAACTCAGAAAACGTTTAAATAACATTTTATGACCAACCAAATGAAAATGATTACCTACACTTCTATACAGAAACAGGGTGTTACAGCTTCAAGTAAATTCTACTGTCCTAAGGCCCAGTTTTTCAGTGCGAGATTAAGTTAAACCCGAGATAACCTACTTAATTTGATGAGTTAACTCTGAATTAATTGAACGATTTCTTTTGTTGTTTTATCATCCGAGTTGTTTAGGTCCTTAGGCATGCATCCTTCCAAATGAAAAAAAAATGCCTATTGTACTAACTGTAGAAACATTTATTTGCAGAATTAGCTTACTCTGGTTTAACTCACCACTGAAAAACTGGGCCTAAGAGTCTCCTAGACTTGATTGAGAAAATCGTTAAAATGCCTACAAAAATATTCAAAGATTTGTTTTAAATTTCAAATTAACATTGCTCTGAACGATTCGCAAGTAAATAATCTACTCTACAATAGTGAGCCCAAGATCTTTAATCAGTTTTGTTGTGGTACATAGTTCTACTTTATTGTATTGTAAAGGGTTTTCCAATAAGAGGTGTTATTTTGATATTCAAAGAAAAATGGCATTTTTTGAGATAAATGATCGGATGTTTATTTCATTATAAAGAGGAAAGTATGCCGTTAGTAATGGAACACAACATCAGCCAAATGGCCGCCACGACCACGCTTACAGGACCATATCCTTTTCATGAAATTTTCCATAACCAAATCGCAAAGTGGCTGCCCTATGTCCTCGATAGCCTCACGAATTCCATCTTTGAGGTCTTGAATCGACGCTGGGCTGTTGGCGTAGACCTTATCTTTCACGCGGCCCCAAAGGAAGAAGTCGCAAGGTGTTAAATCACAAGATCTCGGTGGCCAATTGTGATCACCTCTTCGAGAGATAACACGGTCCGGAAACTTTTCCCGTAAAAGATCGATGGTTTCATTGCTTGTGTGGCACGTAGCGCAGTCTTGTTGAAAGTAAACGTTGTCCAGATCAATACCATCCAATTCCAGCCATAAAAAATCATTAATCGTCTCTCGATAGCGCAATCCATTGACCGTAACTGTTGCTCCAGCCTCATTTTCGAAAAAGTAAGGTCCAATGACCCCGCCGGACCATAAACCGCACCAAACAGTCACGCGTTGAGGATGGAGAGGCTTTTCAACAATAACTCTTGGGTTTTCCGAGCCCCAGATGCGACAGTTTTGCTTGTTGACGTAGCCTCCGAGGTGGAAATTGGCCTCATCAGTCAAGATGATTTTTTTGATGAAATTCCGGATCTTTTTCATGCAATTCAAGGACCCAATCAGCAAAGACACGACGTTGTTGATGATCAGCCGGCTTGAGTTCTTGTGTTAACTGAACTTTATAAGCCTTAAGACCCAAGTCTTTATGCAAAATACGGTGTAATGACGTTTGTGGAATGCCTAATTCCAAAGAACGACGAGGAATGGACAAACCTGGGTTTTCTTCAACACTTTGGGCTACAACAGCAATATTCTCAGTTGTTCTTGAGCGACGTGCACGGGTTTTATTCTTCACATCACTAACTTGTCCCAATAGCTCGAATTTGTCCACCAATTTCTGTATTGCGATCCGACAAGGTGCTTCGACATTGCGACTTAGTAACGCCATCACAGAAAAACCACCACTACCACAAAAAGCTATATGACTATCACTTCCGCTGTGTGGTAAGAGCGGAAAAAAACGCAAAAAAAAAAAAAAAACAATTAACAAAAAAGAAATTTCGATAGAAAATTTTTCCGAATAATAACTAGAACAACAAAAAAGCATTCTCAAATTAAAATACAAAATTTAATTCCTAAAACACTGATCTGTCATATTTTATGTCTTTTTCAATTAAATCATTGCAGATTTGGGGGTCAGATCTCAAATCTCTTTAGTGGCAATTGGAACACAAATAATATTTGATTTATTCTTGTCTGTGACTAATTTTTTGAGTGTATAGGTATGTGTCTAACTTAGCACAAACTTCTTATCTTAAGAAAACAACGCAAACTAATGGCCTTTCCGAATAATGGTAACCCACAAGAATGACGTGTGAACATTTCTGACTGTTTTCGATTCTGAAATCAAATCCAGAATGGGGGTAGAAAAACCGAACAGTTTAAACCCGTACCATACTATTGGCCACCGCAAATTGATAGGCGGACACTTAACCACCGCCGATTGAGTGTTGGATCTTCAAGTCTCTGGCATTTGAGTGCTCAATATTTGAATGCCGCCAGTGTCAGATTTTTCGTGTCTGGATTTTTTATTTTCGTGTTGTCAAAGTAGTGTAGATTATATTAGAAATGGTTAATTCACAATAAGAATTCTATTATATTGTTTTCAATCACAAGTCGTGTTCTTTTTTTTTTGTTATTCATTTGCATTTTATTTAGGAAATTTTGCTATATTCTATTGTGAATAATCAGATTTTTATTCCAAAAGAAAGAATGGCCATATTGAATAATTGACACTACATTACTTGTCTGTAGGCAGTGTTTAAAAGTCTAGTGTTTAAAGAACGACAGCGAACTACCCAGTGGCGGAACCGCTGTAACGAATATTCCAAGTACCACAAGGCTGGTGGTGAAAATCTGGTGGTGAAGTGAAGCTGAATAGTCCTGCTTCGGTTTAAACCGAAAGTTGTATTTTTCCTAAATGAAGGAAAAATCGTTTAAACAGCAAAACAAATTAGACAAAAATGAAAATTTCTTCGTACAACAGTTTACGTTCTCTTACACGAAGTGTACGTTTGTGTGAGAAGTTTGTCACCACTTCTAACTTTTCTATAGACCTCAGCTGTTAGCTATTTGATATGAGGCCCAGATTGTTCACAGCTTACCATCTTTAAGGAAGAATAAGTGCAACTGGTAAATCAGCGAATGATCAGGTTAATCAAAATGTTTACCAAGGACTCCATAATTTGAATTGGTAAACATTAAAATCGCTAATCAGCCGATTTTGGTTGAACAGCGCAATTTAATTAGAACCTCTCGAAGTCATGGTTCAGCGATTTAAACCACTGGGAACAAAGTGGCCCTGGGGGAAGTAAAATTTTAAAATAATGGTTAAGTTAGAAGTTGGTAAAACATACATTTGCTTAACAATATACAAAATTTTCACTAGTGCTTATTCACGAGGAAGATTACCGGCCAAACTAAATGGGATGGAATGTACCTGTATAGGTGCTGACTTAATTCTATGTACTTACATACAGCTTAATATTTTACCTAAATAAAAAGAAATTGACCTTTCAGATCTGACCATTACAATTAAGTCTAGATAATTTTTTAGATAGATAACTGGGCCGCCCCGCTTCGTACGGGTAGTTAAACCAAAGCTTCGCATAAAAATTACAAAAGAAAATAAAAACAAACATTTAAGCTACCTCCAATAATATTTTCTGGGTTTTAACCTACTTCATGATATGAATGGCTTAATTTCTACGAACATGATCCTCTAATTCCAACCTTTATTACTTTCCCAAAACAGAAAGAATGTTTGTGATCAGAACCCACTTTTTTGTTTTTATCCCATTTCACTCTATAAATAACAATTTTCTGAAAAAAAATCCCTGAAGCCATCCACTAAAAAACAATTTCAAACACCAAAAGAATTTCTTAAATAGGACTATTTTTTTATTTTTACCCCATTTCACTCTACAAATATTAAAATTTTGAAATAGAATATCAAAACAAAATAGAATTAAATAGGATTTCAAACAAAAAACGAATTTCTTAAATCAGAATTCTTGTTATTTTTACCGCATTTCACCCTACAAATAACAAAAGTTGAAAAAGACTATTAAAAAAGCCATTCCCTAACTGCTTTCAACGCCACCTGTTGAGAATCTTCAGACTTCTCTTTTTTTTTAAACCTTTGCGTAGCAATTTCGAACAAACCCGCAGAAGCAAGTATCCTATTTGGTTCAGTCGTTTTCAGGTTTTAAGCATCCGAACACACCACGATCAATTTGTATACAGATTTTAAAAGAGGCTTACTTATGTTGCGGTTGAAGGCATTTAAGTTGTTGGCCTTGCGTTGCATTCGAGTCAAAGGTTTGTTTAGGCCATAATCGGTAAGTTCGTAGGCAGTGAGGAAGAAAGGTACAGATCTTAACTGACGGGGGTTCGGATTCAGAGAGATCTTTTAGAGCAGATTAGGGCAATCAATGGCGCAATTTAATAAATTGGTGAACAAAAACGATGTCGGCAGTATCACGGCGTAATTTGAAGGGTTGAAGGTTATAAATTTTAAGACGGTCTGCATAAGAAGGAAGGTTATAGGGATAATCCCGGCCAAGACCCCGCAAAGCGAAGCGTAAAAATCTGGCCGGGACGGCTTCCATACGTTCTATGTGAACTTGATGGTATGCGGTGGCCAGACTTGGGAGGTGTAACGAAAGTCATATAAAGGGATTTGATCACATATGGACAAGAACATTTCTTTGACAAGCGTTTTACGAACCCGAGAGTTGAATTGGCTTTGCTAATAATGCTGTCGTAGTGGGAGCCAAAATTGAGTTGAGTGTCACAAATGACTCCCATAGGTCGCGAATGGAGGTTACAGTAATAACAGGCACTCCATTAATCGAGTATTATCTCTGGGAAAAGGGAGAACCCTTTCGAGTGAATATTATGGTTTGGCATTTCTAAGTACGCAGTCAGTAGTGAAAATTTGTTTGGAAATCCTCATATCGTCAGCGCGTTAATTTCCAAGTCAGATTGAGATAAAATCAGCTCAACATCATATTTAGTCAAAACAAAAATAAGTGGCCTCATATGGCTTCCCTGGGGTACTCCAGATAATGCATGAATAGGTTTGGTGACACTCGCTCTGAAAAGTACTCGATACTGACGAAGAAGTGAACAAAAATGAAGCAAACCAAGCTTTTTTCTAGTTAAAAAGAATGCAATGGCATCAACTTCTTAACCTACTTCCAAGGCAGACAGAGTTTTTGAAACGAATTCAGTCAGTTCAGTTGTTGTGGATCTCCGATTTACCTGTGTCAATTCCTTGGCAGCGCGTCTGCCCGCTCGTTTCATTCAATGCCACAATGACCAGGAATCTAGATAAGAGTGACCCTGAGGTTAGCGTTAAGGCTTGAGAGATCATACCGACGTTGCTGAACCAATTTAGAGGATGATATAGCCGACTGCCTGGAAGGATAGCGGTATTTCGGTTTTGGTTAGGGTCTGGTTTGAGTATCTTGCATGCGTTTCCCTAATTGCTTGTAATTCAGCTTGAAATTTTCCTTACTCACCCGGGTTTAATGAGGGTCAAAATAAAACTCTCCTTAAACCCCTGTTATACCTAAAATAAATTAGAAAGCTATCTTCTATAACACATGAAGAAAATTATCCCCCCAATACATGCAATTTTATCTAATTACATTATACACCCTGTAAAAGTATTTTCCTTCGATATAAATATATAAATCACACAAGAAAAAGTCCCTCCAGCATGCGAAATTACTTTCAAGGACCTGATGATAGTCTCTCCGTATCATGCTTAACCTTCCTTAATGAGGTGAGCGCCATTTAAAACGCTTATCTACTCTGTGGCGCGGCGGCGGCGGCGCACAGTGGTTCGGTTTGTATGGGAGAGCGGAAAAAAGTCTGTTTTATCTGAACGGTTCAACAGATTTCAATGAAATTTGGCAAACATGTTTATATTAGTCTTATACATATTTGGTCAAAATTTGGTTGAAAAAAAATAATTACAAACAAAGTTATTGACATTTTTCTAAAATTTGAGGGATTTGATGTTTGTATGGGAGAGCGGAAAAGTAATCTGTAACATCTGAACTGTTTAACGGATTAAGATCAAATTTGATTCGCATTTTTAAATTAGTCTTATACACATTTTGTCAAAATTTGGCTAAGAAAAAATCATTAGTAAAAAAGTTATTGACTTTTTTTCTAAAATTTGAGTGTTTTGATGTTTGTATGGGAGAGCGGAAAAAAGTCTGTAAAATCTGAACTATTAAACGAATTTTAATGAAATTTGACAAACATGTTAAGATTAGTCTTATACATGCTTGGTCAAAATTTGGTCAAGAAAAAATTGTTAGAAAAAAAGTTATTGACATTTTTATAAAATTTGAGGGTTTTGATGTTATATTTAAATAAAAGTTTTTTTTAGTAAAACCTGAACTTTTTATTTTGAATAAAATATTATTATTAACTATGTATATTTTAATGTATTGAATTCACTATATATGTTTGTTTTTATATTTCACTTCACGTTCACTTATTGGTTGATCAAAGAGTAAAAATTTGTCTTACACACCTTGCACAAATGCTCAATAACTCAATACTGACTTTTTTTCATTAATCCTTTATATATATAGATTTAAGTAAGAGATTTTAATCTAATAAGCCATTACTAATCCTTACAGGTAATACAAAATTACGCAATACACAACAAAAACAAAGCAATAAAACTTAAAAAAAACACCTTTTTTTATTTTTACCTGCCCTACTTTTAGCGAAAAATTAAAAAAAAATAAAAGATTATCCCTAATCCTTTTCTTTATTTTGTATTAAGCTCTATCATATAATTCAAAATATCATAAAACTATATTATTTTTCGTGTGTTGCTTTCAATAAAATTTAGTTGAAAGTTGAAAAATTTTCCAGGCAGAAATAAATGGTTTCGCAAAAATCGAAATTCTCAGCCCTGGGTCAATGTATTAATTTTGTTTTATTTTTAAAATAAAGTTTGACATTTTTTCTTAAAATAATAGGCTTAACCAGTTCATTCTGACAATTAATACCGAAGTAATCAAACTTTTTGGTAAACACCACCGTCAAGACGGAGTTTTTTGAAATCCGATTGAGTGAAACATTTTTGAGCATAACTTCCACATCTGCACGTATCTGCAGCTGATTTTTTCTGTGCTTTAACATGAATGTATGGAGCATATGGTGGCATACTTACTTTCTTGGTATCTTTTGGAGCTGTTTTTTTAAATCAAAAAGTTTTAAAAAAAAGCATTTTTTCTTAGTACTAAAGCTTCAGGCTACTTATAGAAGGTATCTTTTATAAATAATCAATATTTTTTTTTATTTTTAGATAATCGAAAATAGACCAATTAAATTATTTAAGAAGCTAGCGAATTTATCTACAGGAACTTCGGAAAAAAACATCTCAAAATTTGTTGAAAATACGGTTCGCGATTTGAGTAAAATTATTTTTCAACTTTGAGGGCTTGTAAATCAGAACATACAATATATATGTTAAAAAATACTTTTAAATCATACGATCGGGTTATCTAAGAGTACTTAAACATAAATTTTAAAACGATAGACATGACTTTTTCAAAAGACTTTTTTCCGCTCTCGCACCACTGTGCGGCGCACAGTGGTTCGGTTTGTATGGGAGAGCGGAAAAAAGTCTGTTTTATCTGAACGGTTCAACAGATTTAAATGAAATTTGGCAAGCATGTTTATATTAGTCTTATACATATTTGGTCAAAATTTGGTTGAAAAAAAATAATTAGAAACAAAGTTATTGACATTTTTCTAAAATTTGAGGGATTTGATGTTTGTATGGCAGAGCGGAAAAAAAATCTGTAACATCTGAACTGTTTAACGGATTAAGATGAAATTTGATTCGCATTTTTAAATTAGTCTTATACACATTTTATCAAAATTTGGTTAAGAAAAAATCATTAGTAAAAAAGTTATTGGCTTTTTTTTCTAAAATTTGAGTGTTTTGATGTTTGTATGGGAGAGCGGAAAAAAGTCTGTAAAATCTGAACTATTAAACGAATTTTAATGAAATTTGACAAACATGTTAAAATTAGTCTTATACATGCTTGGTCAAAATTTGATCAAGAAAAAATTGTTAGAAAAAAAGTTATTGACATTTTTATAAAATTTGAGGGTTTTAATGTTATATTTAAATAAAAGTTTTTTTTAGTAAAATCTTAACTTTTTATTTTGAATATATATATATATTATAAAATTAAATTTATAATCGATCGTTGTTCCACACAATAATATCCCTGTTTTCCTCCATAGTCATTTGAATTGGTACCAAAGATGTCATAAACGTCCGAAGTTTCTTCATTGTCAAATGTTTGACTGTATTGTGGTTGTCCAGAGGCACCATCGCATCCCCATTTAGTGTACAGTGTTAAAGACTGTCCTACAATTCTGGTTATCTCCTCTGATGTCTTTCCTTCTAATAACCTTGTTACAGTGTGGTCTAACAATTTTTGTAGTTGCACACTTGCTGAGCTTTCCGTAATGTTTATATCTAAAGGATAGCACTTTTTCTTTGCTTCCAGTAATTTAATATAAGGTGGAAAAACATCATGTCCTTCGTCTTTTAGTGCATGTCTCAATACTTCATATTGGCGTTTCGACAATTCTGCTTGTATAAATAATGCAAGAGCCTTATCCGGATCAAATTGTGAACAGGAAAAGCTCTCTGATGTTGCTGCATAGTTTATCTCTTCTCGAGGAAATATATTTCTAATTTCGTCCCTCTTATACCTTTTAGCTCGATCACAGCATTCGTCAAAACTCTTTCGTGGTCTTCCCATATTAGTTGACGTTTCGGGCAATACACTTTGGGTTAGGTCTACTTGGAAAACTCCTTCGAGCCAATAAGTGTATTTTTTTTTTAAAATGACTTTTTTTTCTATGAACTGCGTTCCATCGACTTAAAAAATGAGAAATAAAACGTTTCTTTAATTCTGATAGCACAGTTTCTATTTGCTCAGAAATTAAGTTGGGGTATTTCCTTACAAAATATGGTCGAAGATTTTGAACATCTTACCCATTAGTAATAAGTTCACTACACAACACCGAATAAGGAATTTCGATTGAATCCATTTTAATGTATTGAATTCACTATATATGTTTGTTATTATATTTAACTTCACTTTCACTTATTGCACCTTGCACAAATGCTCAATAACTCAATACTGACTTTTTTTTCATTAATCCTTTATATAAATAGATTTAAGTAAGAGATTTTATTCTAATAAGCCATTACTAATCCTTACAGGTAATAAAAAATTACGCAATACAGAACAAAAACAAAGCAATAAAACTTTAAAAAGAACACTTTTTTTATTTTTACCTGCCCTACTTTTAGCGAAAAATTAAAAAAAAATAAAAGATTATCCCTAATCCCTTTCTTTATTTTGTATTAAGCTCTATCATATAATTCAAAATATCATAAAACTATATTATTTTTCGTGTGTTGCTTTCAAGAATATTGAGTTGAAAGTTGAAAAATTTTCCAGGCAGAAATAAATGGTTTCGCAAAAATCGAAATTCTCAGCCCTGGGTCAATGTATTAATTTTGTTTTATTTTTAAAATAACGTTTGAAATTTTTTTTTAAAATAATGGGCCTAACCAGTTCATTCTGACAATTAATACCGAAGTAATCAAACTTTTTGGTAGACACCACCGTCAAGACGGAGTTTTTTGAAATCCGATTAAGTGAAACATTTTTGAGCATAACTTCCACATCTGCACGTATCTGCAGCTGATTTTTTCTGTGCTTTAACATGAATGTATGGAGCATATGGTGGCATACTTACTTTCTTGGTATCTTTTGGAGCTGTTTTTTTAAATCAAAAAGTTTTAAAAAAAAGCATTTTTTCTTAGTACTAAAGCTTCAGGCTACTTATTGAAGGTATCTTTTATAAATAATCAATATTTTTTTTTATTTTTAGATAATCGAAAATAGACCAATTAAATTATTTAAGAAACTAGAGAATTTATCTGCAGGAACTTCGGAAAAAAACATCTCAAAATTTGTTGAAAATACGGTTCGCGATTTGAGTAAAATTATTTTTCAACTTTGATTGCTTGTAAATCAGAACATACAATATATATGTTAAAAAATACTTTTAAATCATACGCTTTGGTTATCTAAGAGTACTTTAACATAAAGTTTAAAACGATAGACATGACTTTTTCAAAAGACTTTTTTCCGCTCTCGCACCACTGTGCGGCGGTGTAGGCAAATCGTAAACATAAAACGTTTTATTCTTCTCTAACTTTTACGACAAATAAAACCTTAGGGAATGTCTTTAGCGAAAGAAAAAGACTTAGGACGTCATCTATCATCCTGCATCAGGCCTGATGTTCACCAACCTAACAGTACACACACAAAACCCAGTGGCCATTACAATGGTACATGAAAGAAATCTCAAATTGCCGCAATAAAAATGCCTATAAATCCTTGTTAATCCTTTATTACACATGCACATACATACCTACATGAACAAAGGCACTCGACTCAACACACACACACGCACACAAATTCTTTTAGGATTACACTTGTAACGCACCCGTAAACGACAACGACATCCGCGTCGAGGTGACCATACAAATTTCGATTCTCACCATTCACCGAAGCAAAGGTCTTCAAGCTTCGAGCCAATTGATTTAATGCGAGAACGAACTGACATTGTAATCAAGAGCGTTAAGGGAGGTGTGATGAGCGTGTTGCCTCGCATTCGGAATTAGGGGTAGCGCCATCTATATTATAGTCCCGTGAGTTGTGACCCTTCCATATGGCTTATCGATTTAATCGGAAGCACAGATTTTTGGTTGTGGGCCAAAAGTAGTATAACTGGGTTGGGGAGGTCCAATTCTAGAAATCAAATGCCAAATATGCGTGACTTTGAAGCATCATAGCCGAGCCAATTCGGGACCAAGGTAATTTTATTTTATTTTCTTTTTTTTTCTTTTCTGTATCCCTTTTCGCTGTTATCAAAGGCGGCCAAGTGCGGCGGAAAGGACATCCGATGGTTATTGAGTTTTATTGCCAAACACAGAGAAGGGGCTTTGTTGGATGGGCAGCGCCAGGAAATGGTCGAATTCGTTCATTTGGTAGATCGACCCGACCCGACCGTACTCGTTCGCATTGAGAAAAATATTTATTTTGGATATTATTGCGGAGGTTAACATTGAACCCCCTTTTGAAATCGTGAAGCCTATAGAAGTCATGGAGTATGCCATACGACCGGACTAACAAATCAATTATTGCGGTGACGTTTTCTATTATTTTGCGGGCCAACCAGGCTACTATTTTCCGCAGAGCAGAGAAAACAAAACTACCTAACGTCCTTTTTGACCCGATTCAGCACACGTATATTATTTGTTGGTATAAAAGTCGCAATGATTTTTGTTGCCGATTTTGGGATTGCTAGTGTCGAGGCTGGATGGAAATACCTATGTGTTTGTAACTAAAGGTGAATTCTGGAATTCAAAAAATAAAAAAAAAAAAAAAAAAAACAACTCGATGCTGTATAATTGACAAAGCTCCTCGTGTGCAAATAAAGTAGCGGATGTCGAGCATTTAAAGTGTGATGAGATTTTTATTAAAAGTCAGGAAGTTGAAGTTGATTTAAAATGGGATAGACTTATGGGTCCCCCCATAGCTGTCATCAGTGGGTGCATATCGAAAGTGATTGCAGTTAAATTCTATATGATGCCATCAGAGTTCTGTTAGCTTTTTTTCAACAGGGATTGTGACAGAGATTGGCCTAGTTGTTGTTTGACATAGTTTAATAGTTCAAATCGTTTTTAAACTCTGTTTCAGTTTTTTTAAACAAAAAAAAAAAAAAAATATCTATTGAGCATGATAGGTTTTGAGTGAGATTATCAAAACAACTGCCATTTAAGTCAGGTATAAATGGTATTTGTGGTTGTTCAAAAAAGGCAAAACGGCATGTTATAGAAATGAAGCTTCACATTTGCAACAACTGATATGTTTTAAGATCAAACTTCCTGCTCTAACTGTAATGGAATAGGGCGTGACGTGAATGTGAAACTAGTTAATAGCTTTTTTTTCTCAGAAATTGAGTCACAGGGACTGGTTCCAAGGCCGCTGCACGCTGGTAATTAATCGAAATCGATGAATAGGGGCAGCGCACATTGTAGCCCAGAAAAATTAGACTTTCACTTCGATTAAAAATTCCAACAAAGCTGATATTTGGTGTTAAGAATTTCCTTAAAAGTACACAAAATTTGGACGGTAAAAATTTTTGATTTTCTGGACTGAAAAAGGGAAAATTAAGATTTTCAACTTTGCAATAAAATTAAACAGGTCCTGGTTAGGGCGGACCAAGATTGTTTCAGAGGTGAGTAAAATTACTGTATGTCATGTTAATTTGTTCTAATTATCATGTAAGATTAATATGGTCACTGGTTTAATATGGCAAGATGTCAGGTAAACTACACACACATATGTAAGTATCTTAATATTATACAGCTCGATATGTGAATTTATCACATTAGTCAAATTAAATATTGTGTCATGTTAATAACACAGTCCAGTGATATCAGTTTAGTAGTAAACCGAGTTAATTTGCCAAGATTTTCTTATTAATTTAATAATATTATTTGTCGAAAGCATTAGTAGGGCTATAAATATGTCAACTAGGTTTTTTAAGTATCTAACCTATTTTTGTATCTTGTTAAATAGGTAATACCCCCATGGTCAACAATTGTATCTGGTAGCATTAACATGATAAGCATAAATAACAAAAAAATGAATGCAATTTTCTCACAAACGTGAAAATCCAGTTTATATTTTTTTTATGCCAAGAACCTAAAATGCAGTTTTATTTCAAGTAATTTGGCCTCTGCAAAATTAAATCAAAATCGTTATAGCGGTTTTTAGAGAAAATTTGAAAGAAAGTGCTCAACGAATTTTTGTAGACAAGCTGGCCGATTAAATAAATTGTAATTAGGTAAAGAATGATTTTGTTAAATTCATAAAAACTAGGTTAAAAAACAGCCTGATAATAACTAAAAATGTTCTACCTGTAAAGGTCTTTACTAAAGTGCTTACTTTTTAACATTTTTTTTTTTAACTAGTATCACCTAAATCTATTTTATGAATAAACTCTAGGTGAACAATGAAATTTCATGTACAAAAAGTAAACAAACATACCCTTTTCACATGTGTAGTTGTCAAAATGACATATATACATGGAGAATACTCTACCTATAGTTAAGATTTTTGTGCTTTTTTCCTGTAAGTAGATATATCTTATTAAAAATAAGTGGTTATCATATGATATGGTCAATAAGATTGTCTCTATGGTTTTAATAAGACTTTCTTTTTGGATGAAAACCATAGAGAAATCTTATTACTTTTCTTCTATTTTGGTGGTGCTCTGTGTACCTATCTTCAATTTGATTGCCTAATAAGAGGCTTTTATTTAAATTGTATCAATCAATTCAGCTGTCAAAATTAAATCGATGATACAATCAAATTGAAAACGTGAAAAGTCATATCAAAAACTTCCACAAAATCATTAATTATTAAAGAGCGTTATACTACGTCCAAAAATTACTCAATAATGATTTATCGGATTAATTAGAATATATTAAATAAAATATTCGTTGATGGTAAAGAGGGTCTATAACATTCGAAGAGAGAAAATTAAATTTTAATTACATAATTCTTTAAGTTTCTTTCAAAGTTTTGTTCAGTTTTTCCCTTGGCTGTATATATACCTTTTCTTGTTAATATACATACATATATACCTACTCCGCAAAACGTATAGGCACAAATTGTTTCTCTTCCTCAAATATTTTTAATATTGTGTCCGAGTTGGAACATTGTAAAAAAGGTGTTAGTGCGTTAAGTATTAAACATGAGGCCACGATTTTAGTTTACCCTACCGCCGGCATTTTGAAATATTTGTGTTGGGTGCTATGAAATTGAAAAGTTGATTTTTTGTTTTTATTTCTAAGGGTTGAGAAACGATTTTTTTTTTTCTTTGGTGGAGAATCATCAACGAGTGGTGGATGAACGAACTTAATTAGCTCCATCCTTCTGAGTTATCAATTGGGGATCATAGACGTCTTTTTTTTGGATTTGGGGATGTTGCTGTAAAAAAGAAAAGCTTACGCCCAATTTCTTAACAGAAGTTTAAACCAGCCTATAGTACTCAATCTTGCTAGACCAGGCACTGATGGTACTCGTTCCTAACGAAAAGTAAGTACCTGAGCATTTCTTCACATCAGTAGTATCGGATCTAAATACACCTTGCGGTTCTAGGACTTAATACATCTAAAACTGGTCTAATTCAGATTTGTACACTATTTTGGTATTTGAAATATTAATTTGATATATATATTGATTGGGAGATATTTTATTTTATTTTCGAATGGATTATGTCCATTTCAACAAGAAAAAGGACATAACATCCATTTTACGATAACTGTATCTACTGATAGCAGCATCAACTATCAAACTTGTCAGTCAAATGTGCCTTCAATAGGGAATGGGAAGATCCAGAATGGCAATGCAATCCTACCGACATGTACATCAGGATTAATTAGTGATGCTCTGTTCTGAATCAGATTTTTCTAAGCTTTTGTAGCGCTGGCATTTGACACCTGTCAAAATCAGCTGTCATTTGATGTGTCGTTGAATATTTGCCTTTACAATCGAACAACGCATTAAAATTATTAAAACTTACTACAAACGTTGTGATTCAAACGTAGCCACTTTTCGCGCATTACGCGATGATTATGGTCGTCTTAATCGACTGGCTACGCGAAGAAATTTGAAGAGATCGGAAGCGTTACTGATGTTGTAAGGTCTGTGCACGCTCAGTCGAAAATATTGCTGCTGTAAGTGCAAGTGTTGCTGATGACCCGAATTTACGGTTACTGTCAATTCGGATCGATATAGTCGAATGATAACCTATTTTTTTTTTGGCCAGCTATTGAAGATCATGACTTGGACGATATGTGGTTCCAACAAGACGGGGCAACAAGCTACAGAACACGACCAACTATGGCTTTATTGCGTGAGAAGTTTGCTAGTCACGTAATTTCACGTTTTGGCGACTTCGATTGGCCACCAAGATCATGCGATTTGACACCGTTAGATTTTGTTCTGTGGGGCTATGCAAAAGAACGTGTTTACGCGAATAATCCCCGAACTCTAAACGCATTAAAAACCAACATTACTTAAGTTACGGCCGAGATACCGCCCGAAATGTGCGGAAACGTGGTTAAAAATGACCTCAAATGAATCGCATGCTGAGAATCTTCCCGAGGCGGCCATTTCAATGATATTCTTTTTCACACTTAATGGCAAATTCCAAACTTTATAATGAAATAAAATTTTCATCAAAAATGTATTTCTGTGCTTTATTTTCAAATGATGAATGACCCTTTATGAGTGCCGCGACTCACGTTTACAATGTGTAAAAATCAAAATTCGTCGACAATCAGATTCACTCTGGACCACAATTTCACGGTAGTTTAAAAGATTGAATATTTTTTATTGTGCTTCTATAATTAATAGCAAATTTGTATCTAATAAATTTAAAGTTAAAATTCCAGAAGTATCGTTTAATCATGAAGTTAAAGAAGAAAATGCCATCTGGAACAATTAAATAATTCAATTTGGGAATTTAAGCCCTGGCTTTCAACTTACGACTTGGAGCATGCTGTGAACTAGCATCAAACCATCAAATAGACAAGGATACCAACAGATAGAAGATAGGGAATTACCCTCTCAATTTCAATTTCATCAAAGTGATAAATTTGGAGGACGAGTTGTAGAGTGAAGAATCTCATTCAGCTCTAGATGGGACACAAAAGATCTGTAGGTTTCAGTACAACTGAACACGAAGTAATTCATTAATTCAATCATCAAAAAATTTTTTTTTTAACAAAATTACGAAAAAATCTCAATTGATATCAAAGTTACAGACTCTTGACGACTAAATGGATATGAGGTTTGTATGTTGACTGCTAGCAATGAATACTTGCAATTAGGTTTAGAACCATCTTTTCAATATCTACAATTAAACTATGACTATTTATGACTACATATTGCTTCGGGACTACAAGGAAAGAGAAAAAAAAAAACAATCTAATTGCGTACCAAATTAACCAACTAAAACATAAACAAAAAAACAATAGAAAATTGGGCAATTATAATAATTTCACTCTAGTCCATACTTTATTCTTCATTAAGCTCTTTTGCGTGACTTAATTTTCAATATTTCGTGCACTTAATTGTCAATTAATCAGCGACTAACTACCGGCAAATAACAAAACCAGAGAAACAAAAACATCGACACCACTATTGAAAAGCATGAAGTTCATATAGGATAATAGGTTTGAATTATTAAACCATACAAGTTCTCCAATTAACCAATGATATATCATTTAAATAAAACATGTTTATGATCGAATAGGTTGTACTTGCCTGTTTTTAGTGTTTCAAGTTCCAAATTCAACACTTCTTTGTATGCTGATGTATTATATCAAACAATAAAAAAAAAACTATCTTTTCAACACTCGAATGACAAAAGAAAGAAGACGAACTTTTTTGTCATCGATTTCATTTATCATCAGGCATCATCTCGTGTGAACCTCCGGTATGCTCCGCTCCGCTCAGCACGCTCCGAGGCATCAAAGTTCCTGTTGTATGATGTGACATCCGAACAACAATAGGCAACAGCCTCCTCCAAGTACATAATTCAAATCGATATCACTGCTCCAACAGTTCTCTGCCTCATTAGCTATTCACTTGCTCTTACTTGGTCGATCTAGATACAAGACAACAACAATTCAGATTCAGAGTATTTGTGTATAGAATACATATTTATAACAGAGCTATCACATTCACATCGGGCTCGGGCGTCGCGGTCGTCGAGGCATTGTTAGCATGAAGTGTTTTGACACACATGTGTTTTTGGTCGGAGAAGTAATATTCCGCCTCGGAAACGGTCCCGCTCCGGAACTCTGTTTGCAAATAATATTTTTTTGTATTTTTTTTTTTTTTTGTTGTCGTTCTGGCTTTTATTTTTATTGGGCCCCTGAGAGTTTTTACTCTATGTTCACCAATTGTCTGCAATTTTGTCTATCAATTTCATGTTTGCAGTACTTAAACAACGGAAAATAATAGCTTATGACCAGGGACGAACTGTCGGGCTTAGAAAATTGTGGTTAAGAGGCGGCGGGCGCCACCGGAATTTGACAAAAGGTTTTCTCTCGGAATAATTTTTTTGTAGTTTTTTTCAAAGGATATTTCCAATACCTTTGACTTATCGACTTGGTTAATGTTACTGAAGTTTTGCATAAATTCCATTGAGAATAAATCAAAAGTTATATAAAAATCCAACAAAAAGTTTACTTTATTTCAAGTTTTGTACATACTTCTAAGCTACCAGTGTACAAAGCTATAGATTCGAGGCGGCTTGGGACACTGCAACCTCTTAGCTGAATTCTAGAGACAAGGCTTGCAAATTATCTTGAGAAGGGGTCATTCCGTAGGCCCTACAACCTCAAGCGATCGAAATATAATCAAATATAGTGACAACAGTAAAGTTCGTAGCCTCCGTGAGATAATCCTGGAAGCCTTTTAGAGCACATTTTATGGCAGGTGAGATATATTGAGTAAATATCAGCTCAGCAATGAAAAACAGAACTGAGAAGAATGGTCAAAAAATTTTTTTGAAATTGTTACAAGTGTGACAAGTTAAAGTGACGGGTATGACAAGTTAATGTTACGCATGTGATTAAGTATGAATTATACAGATGAACAGAATATATAGGGTTTTCCATTAAGAGGTGTTATTTTGAATAGCCCGCTATTTCGGTAGCTGTCACTTTTGAAGCTGTCATTTTTTGACACTTGACAAGTAGAAACTACGCCACGCTTCAACTACGATACACGCTTCAACAACGCATTGAAATTATTAAAATTCACTATAAAAATGGTGAAAATTTGGCAGAGACGGTTCGTAAAACTAAAACATTTTTGGGTCGTCGTGAAGCACCTTGTCGGACCGCAATACAGAAATTGGTGGACAAATTCGAGCTCTTGGGACAAGTTAGTGATGTGAAGAATAAAACCCGTGCACGTCGCTCAAGAACAACTGAGAATATTGCTGTTGTAGCCCAAAGTGTTGAAGAAAACCCAGGTTTGTCCATTCCTCGTCGTTCTTTGGAATTAGGCATTCCACAAACGTCATTACACCGTATTTTGCATAAAGACTTGGGTCTTAAGGCTTATAAAGTTCAGTTAACACAAGAACTCAAGCCGGCTGATTATCAACAACGTCGTGTCTTTGCTGATTGGGTCCTTGAAATGCTTGAAAATGATCCGGAATTTCATCGAAAAATCATCTTGACTGATGAGGCCCATTTCCACCTCGGAGGCTACGTCAACAAGCAAAACTGTCTCATCTGGGGCTCGGAAAACCCAAGAGTTATTGTTGAAAAGCCTCTCCACGGGAAAAGTTTCCGGACCGTGTTATCTCTCGAAGAGGTAATCACAATTGGCCACCGAGATCTTTTGATTTAACACCTTGCGACTTCTTCCTTTGGGGCCACGTGAAAGATAAGGTCTACGCCAACAGCCCAGCGTCGATTCAAGACCTCAAAGATGGAATTCGTGAGGCTATCGAGGACATAAGGCATCCACTTTGCGATTTGGTTATGGAAAATTTCATGAAAAGGATATGGTCCTGTAAGCGTAGTCGTGGCGGCCATTTGGCTGATGTTGTGTTCCATTATTAACGGCATACCTTCCTCTTTATAATGAAATAAACATCCGATCATTTATCTCAAAAAATGCCATTTTTCTTTGAATATCAAAATAACACCTCTTATTGGAAAACCCTTTATGAATTATACAGATGAACAGAATATATTAATAAGAAATTTAAATTTGAAATGATTACACTCATAAGTGTACTCATTTCTCTTATGAATAAGGAAATACCTACTCACACTAAAGTAACAAAATAATATAGGAAACGCATAAAGCTCTTGAAATAAACTAGTAGGTATGCTAAATTTTAAAAATATGTAGTTTAACTATTCGAGCCATTTCAGTTGCGTTACGGTTGTTTCCTTAGACAACTTATGATTGGCATACCTAAAGTTTTCGTGTTGTAAAACATTGTATATATAAGGACTTTGTCCGATTTTCAATATTTTACCTGAAACTGGGCATTTTATTCCAAAAAGTTAAGAGTGAAATTGTTACGAGTGTGATAGTTTAATGTTACGATTGTGACCATGTATGATTTTTCCGCATCAACAGGCTATAAAAAAAGCGAAAAATAAATCGGAAATGATTATCGTCAGCAGTGCAATCATTTCTCACACTAAATGGCGGAAACTTTTATTTAGAGAGTAAATTATTTTCATTTTATCTTTTGCGTTGAATATATGTAATACACACCGCCAAAGTTTTAATTTCTCAGAGGGATCACTTAAGTTACAAAGATTTACACTGTTAAATTTACAGTGTGTCACGTTTATTCACCATGGTTTCGTGAAAGCGTTACAGGGTTGCTTGGTTAGTTCAACACTAAGGTCCAGTTTTTCAGTGCGAAATTAAAGTTAAACCCGAGTTAAAACTCATAAAATTTGGTGAGTTATCCACTGAGTTTGTTTAGCCGTTCCGCCTGATTTTCCACCGAAAAACTGCTACCTCAGGTCATTGTGGGTTAATATGCTTCTATAGTTAGCAAACTCTGGTTTAACTCACCACTGAAAAACTGGGTCTAAGCAATGACCATGTAATACACAGAAAAGTGATGTCAGTTCAACAGTAAACCAAGTTAATTTAACTATATTGCCATGTTAGTTTAACTTGATTTCTTGTTTAAGGTAGTGTTAAGCTTAAAAGCTGTCATAAAGACTTTTTAACTAATTTGTGTTGATTAAACAAGACGATAAAATCTTATATTAATTATATAATTAATATTTGACATGATCCAACCGTGTTGAAAAAGAAGAACCTGATAACTGGTTAATTTCTGTTTAATTTTCCTGAGTGCAGATAATAAGGTTACCAGATTGAAAATAAGGAAAAGAGGGACATCGCGAGTTTTCTAGGGGGGACACGTGTTCCAAAAACGGGTACAAAACATGTTTTTGAAAAATATAACACCAGAGTAAAAAAAAGTGAAGTGAGATGTAGTTCATTGAGTGGATGCGTTCAGCTTTGAAAGGATTTTCAACTTCAAACGGATATGTTCCCAGAAATATTTAATTAAAATATTTTTACAGTTTTCTATTGAATGTTTTCTCTGTTTTAATTTTTACTTAATAAGGGGGACAGATGTTTGTATAGGTGGGGCAAATAGTTATTTCGTATGAAAAAGGGGGACGTCTGGTAACCCTAAGTGCAGAAGTAAAATGAAAACAAAATGAGAATTGTTGAGCTATAACAAAAACTTAGAGAGCTCTACAGAAAAAATTACTGTAGGTATACTGCCCGTGACGGGTTAAATAATTAAAAGTTTCAATATTTCGCGGACCACAGGCAAATAAAGCCCATTGTCAGTGCCAGATCATTCGAGAGTTTCAAAGTTAAACTAGAGTTAAGCATTCAAATTTGGTGACTTAACTCGATTTATACTTTAATCTCGCACTTTAAAACTGCACCTATGAAACTTAAAGTTTAAAGGGCCTTCTTTGCTTTTTAAATGATCCACCACTGCACTATACAACAGCATACCAGCGTATCATGATAACAAATAACAAAGCCCAAAATACCGCTAAGGAATAACATTCGCAGCTGTGAAACTAAAATCGTTGAAAGATAATGATTTTGCTCGTTGGCGATGGGCCGGCTGGGTTGCGTCGACTTTGTGGTGTAGAATAAAAGATTTTTCATATTCATCGGTCTTGATCCTCATCCTTCATGGTAGGTATGTAAGTACTCGTTTTTTTAATGTTTTTTTTTTTCTATTTTTTTTTAGAATCAATTTTACCCTACAATGCGTCACTAGCATAAATATACGCGGCTTCGGTGCTATATGTAATAATATGCCAGTGAGCAGCGCGTCAGGGAAAAACCGATGGAGTGTAAATTGGTGCAAGCTACAAAACAATAATTGCGTGTGCTTCTCTTCTATAGAACACAACACATCAAGGGTAAAATTTCTATCAGGAACAAAAAAAAACAAAAAAAAAAAAATTAAAAAATAGAAAGCAAAATCGGAAGAAAAAAAAAAGAATATAAAACAGATTGTTGGGGTTATCGATAAAATTTAATTGCTTTGGGGGATTTGTGTTTGTTCTTCGTTTGGGTAAATAGACTCACAGAATAAGATAGACAGAAAAAAGAAGAAAAGCAAACGAAATTTTAAGGTTTTAATTTAATTTTCCATGAAAAAAAAACACAAAATATAGAATAAAAGAAAAATATCAACTGGCCGTTGACCCTTTTTTTGTTTTTTTTTTTTTTTTTTATTCTCTTGTATAAATCTAAATTAATGCCATTAATAGAAAATTTATACAAAAAAAGTACCTACATATATATTCATTCAGATACGAATCTACGATGGGAGAAAGTATATTTGAAAAAAACAGTTAGTTGTAGATACCTATTTACATAGGTACTATCTTAAGGGTGTAATTATGCCGAGTGTTTAAATCGATTAAACGGGAGAAGCCCATATCTCTGCCTCTATAAAACCAAGTTGTTATTCAGTTGCTAATGAGCTTTTTTTGTGCAAGTAAATGTAATTCGCAGTTAGAAAAAGGTTTAATTTAGCACGATCGTTAGGTTTATTTATGGCAGCTGCAGAAAATTTTATTTTTATAGATGAGGACTTGTATACATCAAAACACACACTTTTCAAATTAACATTAATGTTTTTAACCATAATGTCTTTTCTGCAGATGGTGTATTTTGCTATAAAAAATCATATTCACCAAAATTGTAGGTAACAAATTTACGTAAATCCCACTTAAGTTACTCAGACAGATATTTACACTATAAGAGCTTTCAAAAAATTTTACTGGTAAGTAAATGGTGTTTTTTTTAGAGGTATAGAACTTTTAAATGTGATATAACAAAGATAATTTTTTTAAATTGACATGAAATTTACTTTATTCGAAAGATAATCTTCTGGCATTATAATTTAAATTTGATTTCTGGCATATGACAGCCACGGTTGGCTCGGATGTAGTCTAACCGGTGATCCAATTTTCGCTTTATTTTTTCCAATATTTGTGGCCGTATATCGGCAATAACGCGGCGAATGTTGTCCCCCAAGTGGTCAATCGTTTCGGGCTTATCGGCGTAGACTAGCGACTTCACATATCCTCACAGAAAATAGTCAAGTGGCGCTAAATCGCACGATCTTGGAGGTCAAATTCACGGGTCCGTAACTATATATGCAGTTACCAAACGTTTCCTTCAATAAATAAATTGTGGCACGAGCTGTGTGACATGTGGCGCCGTCTTGTTGAAACCACAGCTCCTGCACATCATGGTTGTTCAATTGATGAACGAAAAAGTCAGTAATCATGGCTCTATAGCGGACACCATTGACAGTAACGTTCTGGCCAGCATCGTTTTTAAAGGAGTACGGACCAATTATTCCGACAAACCATAAAGCACACCAAACAGTCAGTTTTTGTGGATGTAAAGCTGTCTCAACATATACTTGAGGATTATCATCACTCCAATTACGGCAGTTTTGTTTATTGACGTATCCATTCAACCAAGCTTCATCGCTAAACAAAATTCGCTTATGAAAATTGGGATCAACGGCAATCTTGTTTTGGGCCCATTTGGACACAATTTGGAAGCGTTATTCAGGTGTCAGTCTATTCGTGTTGAAATGCCAAACCAAACTAAAAATAAATCACTTGACAGCTGACAAAATGGCAGCCAGTTAAAATAGTGTTGCCAACTTAAATTTCTATACCTCTAAAAAAACACCATTTAGTATCACACTTAACCTATTTTCTTTATTACTATAGCTGAACACGCACAGTGACAGTTTAGCCAAAAAAAAATATGCAAACATGACATTAGGAAATTTCTAAAAATTCAGTGGTGAATAACCAGCTATTTCCTTGAGGAAAAGCTGCACCCGCCACTTTTCTCCTATATTCTCTGATGAATTTAGCATGGACATGTCATTGGCGGTAAGCATATGACACTTTCATGATGAAAATTCAACAACGAAATCACTAATTCGTTGGAAGTTGCTTTTTCACCTTCGATGAAAAATGTGATGCATACTAAACAGTGAAATCACTAAATAACTTTAGCATGCTTATTCATCAGCTCATTATTATCGATGAATAATGTGATGAAAATTCAATATTGAAGTCATTACTTGGGTGCGAGTTATTTATTCAGCAGCTCATTTTTCTTCGATGAAAAATGTATGGAATATTCAACAGTGAAATTAATAGGCATAAACGAGTTGGTTATTCAGTACTTTATTTTTCTTAACTGAAATATGTGCAGAATCAAGTTTACTATTGCCATATATGACTTGAGCATGACCCAAAGGGTAATTTTCCTCTATTCGGGTAGGTCCTCATATATTATTTTCCTTGTAAAAGTGAGTGTGAAATCCATTGTGTTGAATACGAGAATCTTGTTTTTTTTTTTTCTTTCGAAAAAATCCCTTATAAAGCAGACGAGTGGATTAAGACAACGAACTGAAGAACTTATGCGCATTACTTTTCGTCAATTGAATCATTGCATAATTTTCTTTCTTAAAATAGCAACTTTCAATTCAGCATTGCACTCAGTTGAATTTTGTGTCCCAATGAACTGATGAAACAATGCATTACTATACAGTAATTTAATTATTGCTTGATGTTTCTCTTACGAAGTGGCAATTGAATTCCATGGTGAATTCAGCTTTATTTTTCCTACTGGGATATCCTTTTCAAACATTTGCGGTTGTCAAAATGACAAATGGAGTTAGTATGATTGTAAAAAAGATAAATAAGGCATTTGGTGAGTTTAACTTTGATGAAATGTTAATAAGATAGTGCGATGCTTATCCGTTTAAAATTTGAAATACAGTGCCTCACCATAAATGCTTATGGAATCTGATTTCAGTCATTTTTTCTTCAAAACGCTCGATTTCACCATCATTTTATGTTGTTGCTTGAAACAGAGGGAAGAAAATTTTGTGATTTGCTGCTGATATCAATTGTGTACTTTTTCTCAGGTAAATTTCAATAAAAGTATACAAAATAAAAGGAAACTAAGAGAGGAAAGTAGTTAAGCGAAAGGTACCTACTTATTAGATGAGTTTTATATGAAAAAGTCCTAAAAACTTGGTTCTCATCAGAAAAAGGGTACCTACTTATGCGATAGACAATTATCCCGGTTTTACTGTATTTTAAACCTGTTATCATACTAAAAACGCTGTAAATCGTCAAAAATTTTGCGCCAATGTTTTTATTTTAAATTTATTTAGACCAATCTGGGCTTATTTGAAGAATAACTTTGCATTGCTGAAATTAAAGATTCCAATGATAGTACTTTGTCGCTCATGATTTCATTAAAACAATAGCATTAAAAACTGAAAGCAACATGCTCCTCTGGTTACAGCAGTTCTGTCATTTAAAACATTCAGAGGGATGCAGGAGGGGGGGAGGGGGCTTGATTAGGTAAGCTTAGTAAAAAAAAAACTTAATAATTAATACCTACACAAATTAAGAGACATTTTTATATTATTTACCACAATTTGTGTTTCCAAAATCTTTTATTTATCATTTTTAATTACCTGAAAATAAAAAGAAAAATTTATTAATAGATAATATAATAGATAATGATTAAAAAACGTCTTAGTCAGAAATTAAAAATCAATACTTGATGTCCAATTTTCAAAATTATTTGAATAACCTTATTAGACTTTTACAAAACTAGTTTCATGGCAGTACCAGTTTATAGATGTTTAGAGGTGCTCAAATCCTTCTTATTCAAAAATATTTTGAAATCTAAAACTCGTAAACTTAAAATAACCTTTGGATAAAACTCTCAATTCATAATACCGTGCAAAACTTGGGACTCGAAACTTCTATACAAAACTAGTTTTGAAACAAGTCAATAATATGGCTTTAAAATGTTAAGTCCTTAAATATTAAATGGAGTTTGGGACGGAGCAATGTTTTTCAATATAATTTTTCTCTTCTATATTATCTCTAGATATTTGAATTATCATACAAAATTGCATGTAAAGGGTGTTTTTTTTTAGACGTGTGGTTTTCATGAAGAAATAAAACCATATTATTTAATGCTATGACCAAGAACTTAGCTTTATTATAAAGATAAGGGTTTGCCATTCTGTTTTAAAAATGATTTCGGGCAAGTGGCCGCCGCGGCTGGCTCGAATAAATTCCAGCCAAGAGGCCCAATTTTCTACCACTTTTTGCAGCAATCGGGGCCGTAATAACGCGCCGAATATTTTCTTCCAAGGCGCCAATCGTCTCGGGCTTATCTGTAGACAAGCGACTTCACATAACCCCACAAAAAATAGTCTAGCGGTGTTAAATCGCACGATCTTGGAGGCCACGCCACAGGCCCACGACGCGAGATAATGCGCTCACCAAAAGTTTCCTTCAATAAATTGATTTTTTGTTGGCTGTATGGCATGTAGCGCCCTCTTGTTGGAACCAAAAGTCGTCCACATCCACATCCTCAATTCAATTCAGGCACGAAAACTCATTAATCATGGCTCTTTAGCGTTCCTCATTAACTGTAACATTATGGCCGGCTTCATTTTTGAAGAAATATGGACCAATGAGTCCCTCTGCCCATAGAGCACACCCAACAGTGACTTTTTGAGCATGTAACGGTGTCTCAACAATGGCTTGTGGATTATGATTTTTGTTTGCACATGTCATGTTGTTGCTGAACTTGTAATTTGACATACATTTTCGTTTTCAAAAACAAAAATTTAACCTGTAAACAGCCTACAATGGAATTACTCTCAAATGGCATTTATTAATAAATATGTCCATACAAAATAAAATTTGTTCGTGAAAGAAAAAAAAATGTCGCCCCTGGTGGTTAAGCTAACATGAAATTTAATTTTAATTAATTTGTTCATTTCTTCATTCTACTCTCTCCAAACTACTCGAAAAACAACTATTTGACTTAACAAATCCACGACCTACCTGTGTACTTTTTTGTATGTGTAAGAATGCACTGGTCGAAGAGAATTTCTCAATTTGTGATTGTGACATTTAAAATTTAAACGTCATAAAATAAACAACTTAAATACACTACTAAAAAAAGCAAAACTGTCAAATGACATGATATTTAAGAAAAGACTAAACATTTTAACAAAAGATACTCTTCGACTTGAAACAATTTCACAAAAAAAAAACAACATTTATTTTCAAAGCATAAAACAATATATTTGTATGTCAAATCAATATACAATGACATTTCTCTCAAAGTCTCAGAAACAGTATTTTCTTGACAAGTGGTTTTAACATAACCCCGACAGAGAGCACAGCTATACGACATTCTTGTCAAAGTTGTCAAAATTGGATTATTTAAACGTACTTTTACATTTTTCTTTCTTCTTGCGAATGATGAAGCTAATCTCATTGTGACAGAAGCCAAATTAGATTGTCAAAAAAAAAAAAAAAAAAAGAAAAAGAAAAACTGGAACAGAGAAGAAAAAAAAAGTATGAATGGAATTCATCATCTGTCACTTTGGATTTATAGAGTTTTTGTAATTTCCAATCAATATTGAGGGAATGTCATACAAAAATGGCAACAACACAAAAATTGAATATGAAATCAGTGTTGGGTTACTTTTAACCATCACAGTAAATTCTGCTTCTATCTCAATAATATTTATATACATAAAGACATAATATATGTATATGACACGACTTTGTAACTATATCAAAATGGATTGGACAACAACGATTGATATCTGCCGTTCCAATCTCACTACTTGTCACTTCCAAGAGTTTCATCTCTCTCGCCTTCAGCGTCACATCCACAAAAGCCAAAAAAGATATCTTTCATCAATCCCAGAAAGGACGGGGAGAGGGAGGGAGGGAGGTAGGCAGTGACTGAGGGTTAGGCAAGCAAATCGTTAAAGATGTATTAAAGGACGTAGGAGTATTTTTTTTTTTTTTCGGAGAGCAACCGCGCCGACTTTGCTCTGTTAGCTTCAGTTAAAAGGGGTGCTGGATCGAGAAACTGGCCTTTCACAAACTACGAGTATGAGTTATTTGTGTGGTTGATGTTGGAAGAAAGGCAGGCAGGCAGCCGGCAGATGGATTTGTGTCATATGAACAATGAAAACATACCGCGCGTCAAGAAGATGTATATCGAGACAATTTTTCAATTTAGAAAGCACGTTCACGAAATTGACTTAAATTGGAGGCAGCTGACTTCAGCATTGCTTAGTTGTCCTTCGCCCCTTTGGATTCATTCGGTCCATTTTGAGACCAGCAACGTATGTATATTTTTGTCGCACAGTGGGACAGCCTTTATGGGACAGTGGAATAAAACATATTTTTGGATTTAAGGGTGGACAAACGAACACACTTGGTCGGGTCCGGTCCGTCTAAGTCTAATGTTTTGTGGTGTTAGAGGACTTTTTTTGTTTTGTGAAAGGAATGTTAAATTATTTTTGAACTAAGGGTGGATAAATATTTATATATTTGTCTTTCTGGACTATCATGGACAAGCGATGGACTTGCAATTGGTCCGATTGTACTAGGTGAGTTTTGAAATTTTTGGGTTGGTTGTTATAAAATTGAAAAGTTGAATATTTGTTGAACTAAGGTTGAACCAAAGATTTTTTTTAATGGACAATCAAAACACAAGAAAACGAGGGGCAGTAGACAATTTTTAAGTTTTTGGGGTTTTTGCTATAAAAATTGAAATCTTTACTTTCTATCTGAGCGTGGACCAAATATTTGTTTGCCTGGACAAACGAACCTGATAAACCTCCCCCCTCCCCCCCCCCCCCCAACACACAAAATTTGAGGTTCTAGCTTCACACAGCTATAGTAACACAAGTTAAATAAAACAAATGATTTTATAACTTGAATGCAGTACTTCTGAAGGATCTTTCAATAGGAACTTCCGAACTTTGACAGTTGATAGCGGGCATATTGTTGAACATAATTGTCGAATTTGGGACAATACCAATCTACATGAGATCCAAGAGCGTCCAATGCATTCCGAAAAAGTCACTGTTTGGTGTGGATTTTGGGCTGGCAGCGTCATCGGTCCATATTTCTTTGAGAACGACGTTGGACAGGCCAGCACCGTCAACGGCGAGCGCTATAGGTCGATGATTACATAATTCTTTTGGCCTGAATTGGATTATATGGACACCAACGGCATGTGGTTTCAACAGGATAGCGCTACGTGCCACTCAGCTCACGTCACATTGGAAATTCTGCACGAGCGATTCAAGGGCATCGTCATCTCACGTGGAGGTGGACATTTGAACGATATTACATTCCATACAAAATGGCATCGAAAGGCCTTTCAAACGAATAAAAAATTTCGATGATATGTCACACTCACTTTGTATTAATTAAATTTTAAAGATAGGAAGCGCTAAATGAAAGACCCTGTGTATAGGGTGAATTACTGCTTTCGAACTCATGGACATCGACTGATTCTTCCTATTTTAAGGCAATTCTGCCCCAATGTACATCGTTCTCTTTAATATCACTATAGCTACCCTCTGAATGTTGGATCGTCTCCAAATTCATTTCAATTTCGCGTTCAAATTTTTTTTTTGCAAGTGATAGAAGGAGGAGACGTATAAACAGTTCATTTTACCGACAACCACCCTCTTCTACTCTACTATTTTTTTTTTAACATTTTTCTTGTTTTGGTTGGCACTCTATTTTATTCATTTCACTTCCTCTTGGTTCTCTTTATTTCACAACTATATCTACTACTTTTCTAGAGGTTCAGGGTGGTTTGGGGTTTGAGGTTAAAAAGGGGAGCAGAACCTGAAATAGAGCCTGATGATGGGCGCACGATATTCTGGAAGTAGAAGGGATGCTTTATTTAATATTTTATTCCTGTTCATATAGATATATCGATGCTGACTCCCGCAGCTAACCAACGGAGAAAAAATCTAATTTAGACACTTCATTAGAATTTCAAATATCATGTTATACACATACATATAGGTATTATATTTTTTTTTCCAAATTACTTGCATTTAAAATGATATTATGGTTTTTATATATACTTTTGTAACAAACAAATAAGCAGCTTTAAGGTTGAATGATGATGATATTTAAATACCACTCTCTCATTCATCACAACACAAACAATTCAAGTGTTAAAAATGTAGTATCCTAATTACAAAAATTTTCTGTCCAAAAGTAAGAAATATTATGTAATACATATGTAGGTATGTATCTAAATGAATATGACAAAAAAAAATAGAAATAACTTTCAAATTTTAGATAAACTTCTCTACGAAAATCCTATAGCCATAGATAAAACTTTCCCTGATTATTATCTAAGATGGTTTTTTTTTGCCGGAACTTATTCCCGACTTAAGGGTAGATGGGGGAGTAAAAATTAATGTTGCAAAGGGAATGGCTGTGTGAAAATAAATAAAATTCTATGGAGCAAGTCGTAAAAATTAAAGAAGGAGCAAAAACAAAAAAAAAACACCAACTTGCTTCTGTCGTCGAGATTGAGCTGAAGAAACATACCTAGCTATATAGGTAGTACTTCAAGCCCAACAGAAAAACATACGCTTGAGCAAATAATTATTACGCGCTAAATATACATAAAGGAATGTTTCTGTTTTGTTTATTCAGCGAGGCTTGAAATGACATAAAAGCTTGCCTGCCAAACATGGGGTGGATCAGGGGTGGGGAGCATCAGAGGGGTTGTTTTATAAGCAGGGATATAGTGTATAGATTGAGATAATCCCTTTTGCTTACTAAATGGAGTAAACAATTTATTTTATCAACAAAATATACATTTATATTCTATTTGATCAATGAAGCAAAATTAATACTTGGGAAAATATGTGGTCACATAAAGGTTGGCATGGAACAGGTATTTTTAAGTAGCAACAGATGTACCTACATATTGTGTATGTCAGCGGTTTAAATGGATTTTGCTTTTGATAAGAATATTCGCCCATACACACAACAAAAATACATTGGCACAGTTTAAATTCAATTTCAATTATTTTTTTTGTTTTTTTTTTTAAGATTTTATATATGTAATTTTTATTGGGACTCATAAAAATGGAATTTATGTTCATATAATAGTGATTGGTGTTGTGTCGTCGTTCTAACATGTGATTAAGGGTATGGAGGAAAAAAAAAAATTCACTTTGATTTGATTTAAAGCCGAACTGCAATCTGTTCATGTTTATTTGTTCTTTAATAAATTCAACACGAATAATTTAAAGAAAAAATTGGCATGATTAATTGGCAGTTTTCACACGTTCTTCGATGCAATGGAAATGTTTTCAACATCCGGGAAAATCTCCGAGTGAAATAATTTTGAATGAAGGATTTCTCTCCTGCGCGTAATCACGGAGTGTGCTTCAAATGTTCATTAGATAGGTATACCTACCTACCCAACAATAAAATTATATGCTACAGTAGGTACTTTTGGTAAAAGTTTAAATAACTTTAATGAAGGTAGCATAGCAATTCCGAAAAATTCTTAAAAGTAGGAAAATTGGGTTCGAGCTTACATTTAGGATTTATTTAAATGCTATAGGAATCAAAAATCAAAAATAATTGTTTTCACAATGAAAATTGAAAAATTTAAATTTAATGTTTTGAAGAGAAGGGCCTTGAAATTTTCATGTGTGTCAAGTTAGCATTACCACTTCAAAATTTTAGAAATCTAATAATTGGATTAATTGTCGTGAATTTGTCGTAAATTTGTCGTGAAAGAAAAAAATTTGTCGCGTTTGTTTTTTTTTTTTAAATAACCCTGGTAATGCTAACTTGACAGTCAAGTTAGCATTACCACCCCTCTAAAATGGGTAAAATGAACTCCAAATAAAAAAGAAGTATGCCATTAATTGTCGTGAATTTGTCGTAAATTAGTAGTAACAATGATTTGATTTGTGTGGTTTTTTGATAGGGAATTTGTTTAAACAATTGTCGCTCGATGTCCTTAAATAAGTTGTAAAGGGTTTTCCAATAAGAGGTGTTATTTTGAATAGCCCGCTATTTCGGTAGCTGTCACTTTTGAAGCTGTCATTTTTTGATATTTGACAAGTAGAAACTAAGCCATTAATAAAAATGGAACGATACACGCTTCAACAACGCATTGAAATTATTAATTATAAAAATGGTGAAAATTTGGCAGAGACGGTTCGTAAAACTAAAACATTTTTGGGTCGTCGTGAAGCACCTTGTCGGACCGCAATACAGAAATTGGTGGACAAATTCGAGCTGTTGGGACAAGTTAGTGATGTGAAGAATAAAACCCGTGCACGTCGCTCAAGAACAACTGAGAATATTGCTGTTGTAGCCCAAAGTGTTGAAGAAAACCCAGGTTTGTCCATTCCTCGTCGTTCTTTGGAATTAGGCATTCCACAAACGTCATTACACCGTATTTTGCATAAAGACTTGGGTCTTAAGGCTTATAAAATTAAGTTAACACAAGAACTCAAGCCGGCTGATCATCAACAACGTCGTGTCTTTGCTGATTGGGTCCTTGAAATGCATGAAAATGATCCGGAATTTCATCGAAAAATCATCTTGACTGATGAGGCCCATTTCCACCTCGGAGGCTACGTCAACAAGCAAAACTGTCGCATCTGGGGCTCGGAAAACCCAAGAGTTATTGTTGAAAAGCCTCTCCATCCTCAGCGCGTGACTGTTTGGTGCGGTTTATGGTCCGGCGGGTTCATTGGACCTTACTTTTTCGAGAATGAGGCTGGAGCAACAGTTACGGTCAATGGATTGCGCTATCGAGAGATGATTAATGATTTTTTATGGCCGGAATTGGATGGTATTGATCTGGACAACGTTTACTTTCAACAAGACGGCGCTACGTGCCACACAAGCAATGAAACCATCGATCTTTTACGGGAAAAGTTTCCGGACCGTGTTATCTCTCGAAGAGGTGATCACAATTGGCCACCGAGATCTTGTGATTTAACACCTTGCGACTTCTTCCTTTGGGGCCACGTGAAAGATAAGGTCTACGCCAACAGCCCAGCGTCGATTCAAGACCTCAAAGATGGAATTCGTGAAGCTATCGAGGACATAGGGCAGCCACTTTGCGATTTGGTTATGGAAAATTTCATGAAAAGGATATGGTCCTGTAAGCGTGGTCTGGCGGCCATTTGGCTGATGTTGTGTTCTATTATTAACGGCATACCTTCTTCTTTATAATGAAATAAACATCCGATCATTTATCTCAAAACATGCCATTTTTCTCTAAATATCAAAATAACAACTCTTATTGGAAAACCCTTTACCATCAATTAATTTATCGCGCCCTTCTTAATAAAAAAAAATCCAATAAATATGAAAATACCTCAAAAGGCATTTTTCAATGAAAAATCAAACCCAAACTTTGATTTGATAATTTTTTTTTCCTGAGTGGATTTTTTATGGGGAATTTGTTTAAACTTGACAGTAAAGTTAGCATTACCAGGGTTATTTTTTAAAAAAGAGGCGCGACAAAATTTTTGATAATATAAATTATTTAAAGACATCGAGCGAAAATTGTTTAAACAAATTCCCTATAAAAATACCACTCAGGAAAAAAAATATAGAAAATCAAAGTTGTAGTAATCCTGGATTCTCTGAAAAATGCAATTTTAAGGTTTTTTGGGTTAAAAAAAAAAGAAACTGTCGCGACAATTTTTTTTCTTTTACTACTAATTTACGAAAAATTCACGACAATTAATGGCATACTTCTTTTTTTTTTGAGTTCATTTTACCCATTTTAGAGGGGTGGTAATGCTAACTTGACTGTCAAGTTAGCATTACCAGGGGATATTTTTAAAAAACAAGCGCGAAAAAATTTTTTTCTTTCACGACAAATTTACGACAATTAATCCAATTATTAGATTTCTAAAATGTTGAAGTGGTAATGCTAACTTGACACACATGAAATTTTCTGCCGAATCCGAACGGCTAAGGTGAGAAGACTTTTTTCATGACGAGAGATACATTTGAAGGATTTGTCACTTCTTCCGTAGCCGGTTTTTTTTAGGCTTCTTCTAGGATCAATTCAACAACAAAAATTCTCTGTTGACCACTCTCAGCTTACTTGTGAGACATATCAATAGAATAACAGTTGAGGGACAACTCCACACACAGCTACAATTTCAATGGAGAATCTGATGAAGGTAATTTTTTCCAATTTATTAATCAACAAGTACAGAGGCATTCCCTGGGCACATCGGTCACTGGACATTACACCGTGTGACTTTTTTATGGGTATACCTTTAAGCAATAGAAGGCATGCTGTAATGAAAGAAACAACAAATGCCACTTTTCGCACACAATTAATGGTCCGGGCAGTTAATTTAGAGCGAAAAAGAGCGGAGACTTCTTCCAATAATCTGCTACAATTATTAATATTTCGCTTATCGAACAGCGTACTGCAAAGTCAGAATTTACATTGCCCGATTTTTCTTTGTAGTTGTAATCGTGTGAGAGAGAATGGAAAAATCGTTTGGAACATGTCAGCTATACCTCAAAATCTCACACGATTACAAAAACAATGAAAAATTGGCATTGGAAAAATCGGGCAACGAAAATGCAGACAATACGAAAAAAAGAACGAATTTTTTTGTTGTGTCATTTTTGAATGGGATGTTACGATTCATATCAGCAGGCTAGGACTAACAGCTGAATTTTGTTAATGCAGCTCTATACATTTTGTAAACAAACATACCTATTTGAAAAAATATTTTGTTGGATTTTAAAATTTTGTTTTTTTTATTTTACTAACGGACAAATTCTTCTACAAGTAAATTGTTTTTTATCAATTTGACATAAGTGCGATTATAACTACAAAATTTTTATTACTTATCTTCCTTTAAAAAAAATTGTTTGTTTACCTGTTGATTGATCGTTATAACCGGAAGCTTTCTCTAGGAATTTGGTAGGTATAGCTTCGCGTCGCTACGGATGTTCTACACAATAAGGTTTCTAGAACAGGGCTTCCGAAATGAGTACTAAGGGAGTATTCGTATTCTTATTCTGTGTAATGCCCTAATGCCCACACTCCAATCAAAAATATCCAAAAGATGCAATCTCCGATTTAATTTATTAGTTTTTCGATAGTCTCTACATTATGTACCTCACAGCAGTGCCAATGCGATGCGGAGACTATTTTTCCATGAAGACAAAATAGAAACTGCTGAGGCATTATTCCGCCCGAATAATAAAAATTATTGAAAAGATCATTCGCTATTGTATGTTTGTATTTTTTTCTTTAACCTCTGACTAGGATCCTATAACTGTAAAAACAAGAAGGAGGAAAGTCCAATCGAAAAAAGTCAAATTATCGCCAACTCTGTTTTCAACAAAAAGCATGCTTTGAAATTTGATCGATTCCCAGGATAGAAATCGATTCGGTCCCAGAATGGAAACCCAAATTAGAATTTTTTGTCTCAAGACAAAAGGGTTTATAACTGGCGAAGGCCTAACTGATTTCTATAGTCACCCTATAGTCCCATTTCCTCTTGTCTGCATCTATTTATGTTTCTAACGCCTAATTCAAAGCTAGATCATTTTTGTTAGGTGGCTTTGATTTAAATACATCGGTGTGATAATTAACTTAGAACAAATTGTCTTTTATGACTTTTAGTCATATATTATTAATAAAAATATTAAAATATTTTATATAAAAACAAAAAACAAAATTTGAGACTTTGACCCAAATTAATAAATTTTGTGTACGTGTTTATCAGCATTTGCAACATATTTTAAATAAGCAAAATCCGAATTGACCGCTAAAATTAAAATAGTATAAGTATGACAGTACACATCTACAAATATATAGACTGTCACGCTTCAAGTAATAATAATAATAATAACAGAGTTTCTGGAACCATCTCAGCTTACGCCAAGAGTACCTATCTCTGCATTGCAGGAGATTAGGCTCTGTTGTGTGCCCTAGAAAACTCAATATATGAGGTCATAAAAACCTTTATAATTAAAACACATATATATTAATAACCACAACTTTTTCTATAACAAATTAGCTTATTTTTAAAAACATTTATTCTCCGCTCATTTTTTAATTCACTTGGAAGCCTATTAAACGAATCTATTCCCACATACATCACAGAGTCCTGAGTGCTGCTTCTGTTACACCTATTTCGTCTTAAATTTTCACAATTCCGTAAATTATAAGGTTGGACATCTCCAACGTTGACAATATTAACTCTTAAATACTCAGGAACCATATTATTTTCCAATTTATATACCAATAACAAAGCACTATATTTTAGCCTCTGTTTCACATTCATCCAATTTAACGCATCTAACATCACTCTTATCGGGGTCAATATCACTCGCATCGCTTTATTCTGCAATAATTGCAGCCGATTTGCTATTTCTTGTTGACATTGCATACAATAGTGTCGAACAATAATTAAAATGGGGTAAGACAATAGCATTATATAGTAGCAAAGTACTCTCAAACGTCAAGTCTCTTCTTATTCTTTTAAGAAAACCAATTTTTTTTGCAATTTTTCCACACACATATCTTCCATGTTCTTTAAAATTTAACTTCTAGTCTAAAACTACTCCGAGATATTTGAAGCTGTCAACACATTCAATAACTTTATGGGTTCATTCACTTTAAGTTTCATACATTTTGTCTTTTTCACGTTTAATTTCATTTTATTCATTTGAAGCCACCTGTTAATGCTTTCCAAGTCCTCATTTAAACATTGTACCAACCATTGAGCATTTTTTCCACTTATATATATTAAGGCATCGTCCGCATACAACATAATTTTGCAAAATTTTAACACACATTTAATATCATTTATGTAGAAAAGGAAAAGTAACACACCTAATACTGATCCCTGAGGGACTCCAAGCTCCACGTCCATCGCATTAGATGTAGTATTGCCAACCTTTGTTCTTTGGGTCCTACCTGTAAGGTATGATTTGAACCAGTTCAATTCATTGCCCCTTATTCCATACATTTCCAACTTTCGCACTAATATATTTCTTTCAATTGTTTCAAACGCACGCTTAAAATCCAAAAACACTGCTATTACTGAATTATAACAGTCAATTTGTTTTTTCCATTCATATATTAACCAATTTAACGCGGTTTCACAAGAGTGACTTTTCCTGAACCCCGATTGCTCTTGTATCAAAATATTATTATTTTCTAAATAGGTTTGTAGTTGATTAGCTACATAACGTTCTAGTGTCTTTTCAAATGTAGTCAGCATATTCACCGGACGAAACTCTTCCCATTTAACTGTGTTTACCACTTTTTCTACCGGTATAACAGTGGATTCTTTCCAATTGCTTGGAAATATCCCACCGCACAATGAATTATTAACAATTTTCATTAGCACAGGACCAATTATTTCGATTGATTTAAAAATAATGTCTCTGTTAACACCACTTAAGTCCTTTTTATTATTTAACTGTTTAATGAGACCACACAACGATTCCACGCTTGAGTAGCGAAAGTTAAAAACACAATTCAGCTGTATATTTGGTGGAATATATTGCTGAAAAGGAATTGAATCACTAATTTTGATCACACTCTGAATAAAATAAGAATTGAACCTATTAGCAATTTGATATTCATCATTCAAAGATTCTTGACCAAACTTAACGTAAGTGATATCTTTACTTTTATTGTTTTTCAAAATTAGAGACTTGATCATTTTCCATGTACCGATTTGATTACGACTATTAGCTTGTTGAAACACAAAAAAGGTCTTTCAATTTGGCCTACTATCAGCTTGGTTAGTTAACGGTAGAAACCTTTGACAAAATGATTTTCGATAAACTTTTGTTTGCAACGAAGTGGTGTGCCACACTTTATTTTTAGAATTTTTGTAGTAATTCTAACACCATACTTATATTATGTACACACAAATATACATACCTGGTTTATTATTAGCAGTTATGACTGATTACATAAGATAAATCGATTAACACATTGTTTAATTTATTAGACAATACATGTCTGCAATGACGTCTGTTTATTATTCAAGATTTTGTTTGGTCTAGTTTATTAAAAGCAAATGACTATATATTTATTATTCGTTTCTATATTATGTGACTCTATTGGAATATACATAAATGCAACTGAGTTCGCTTTTATTTCGCAAACTATTGAAGTTTATATGTATGCCGAATTATACAATAAGCAAAGAGAAGATTTAACATTCTAATTAACAAACATGGATGAATTTATTCTAATCCAACTAAACTGCCTGATTTGTTTTAATTTATAATTTATGTATTATGAGTATTTGTTTGATTATTTGTTGGATTGTTGCTAATTAATACATAGTATGTATATGGTTTTGTCATTAAACCCCAAAACAAAATATTCTAAAAGGAGAAGTTCCGAAAGATAAAATCTTTGATTAATTTAAAAATAAGTCACATAAACGTTTACAAATCTACGGAGTCCCTTGACGACGAGAAAAGGTTCCTATACTTCGAACAAGGCGAAAGGGACTTCAATGTCTGGGGTATGTTTTGAAATCTCTTGGTCGGGTGTCAGTATTCGTACACTAGCGGAAAGTAATAATTTCTCTCAGTCTACTGCAAGTTGCTCTCCATTTAAGAATTGTTTGTCATTTTGATTATTTAAATATTTTATTGACGTTTTACCTCTGGTTATAATAATCTTTCACCACTTTATGTATGAAATTCAAGAAAAAATTACCGGAGTAATGAGCCATATTCGCCATATTTCAGCCATTTTCCAAGAAAATCATTTGTTCGGAACTTTTAGAACGTAAATTTGACAATAGTTTAAAAAAATAAGTGTACAGTAGCCATAAGAAAATTGGGAACGAGTTGCATTGGCAAGTGCAATGAGTGTTGTTTAACGCAGTTACAATATCTATCAGACCAATTGTCAGTTTGCAAACTGTCAGTGTCATTTTTATTCAGTATTGACATACACTCTCAAGTCTCTACAACACTTCCAAAATTATGACCAAAATCTAATAGCATTGCATCTGCCAATTATTGTTTTGAGCGATGAGGTTCATTTTTGGCTCAATGGGTATGTCAATAAGCAAAATTGTCGTATTGTGAGGGAAGGTAATCCACTGGAGACAAACTCCTATGGCTACATACTGAAAAATGCACAGTTTGGTGCGGTTCATCAGCGTGTTATGGTCTATGGTATTCCCTGTACAGCCATGATTAATGATTTTTTTTTATTCCTGATTTAATGGCATGAATTTTAAAGAGGGTGGCGCTACGTGCCATATATCAAACGAAACAATAAATTTATTGAAGTAAACATTCGATGAATACATAATTTCGCGTGACAGACATGTAAATTGGCCTCCAAGATCTTGTGATTTGACACCTCTTCATAATTATAGTAATACTTAAAGTCGCTAGTCTCCACTGCCAAACCAACAATAGCCGTGTTCCATTGGGCCTTGTAAAGTACTTTTTAGTACTTCCCAGTAGAAGAAGAATGGAATGATTTCATTTTGCCAAAAGTAAAATCTTACCTCAATATCAATTTAATTTCGGTTTTGTTTTCTAATTTTACTTCAAAATTAGAAAAATGTCAACAACAATTATCTATAACGTAATTTCTTTTGATTGGTGATGTCTTTTTCTTGTTTGGAAACATTCTGTTACTAGATTAATGAACTACTTTGAACTACTTCGACCACAGACTAGAAGTAGTTGAGTGCAGCCAGAAGTACTTGGCAGTAGATACTGGAGCCCAAAGGAACACACCTAATAATTGACGCATGGGAAGCCAACATTATTCGTATCATTGAGGACATATGTCTCTAGGAAAACATTCATCAGATTCATCTGGGGTGAGCGTTTAAAACCTTTTTACAGATCATATCTCGATTGAACACAAATAAATGGCTTTAACTGGCTTAAGGACTCGTTCCCTTAGCCAATAAAAGTTAATCCGACACCGGGATTAGTAAAGACAATGACCTAAGCTTTCATTTCATACCCCTTTCATCCAAAATACAACCGGAAAAGGGCATTTTCTGACGGAATTGACCTGAAAAAGATTCTTTGGCCGGCTGAGTTGTTACTGTTTTTGATACTAATCAGTATCCTCTTTTTTAACTGCCGCGATGAGATAGGTAATCTTATGGTCGCATCCGGGCTATGTTTATATTAGATCTTAAAAATAAATATATTTCAACTTTGTTATTTATCGATTCTGAACAACACACAAAAGGTCATGTCTAAGCGGAAGAACAATATAAACATAACATGCTAAGTAAAGATGGCGGTATGGCTATTTAGTCCAACTAGGTATGTAATATAATTTTTAAGGGGTTTACCTATCTTCAAATCAACCTGCTGTTGCAGAAAGCTATGCGTGAGTCGGGAAGTCAACAAGAGGGAATAAAGACATCAAGTACGACATCGACATCATCAGAAGATGTAAACAATCTGTACAATCTGTCCTTCATCAGGTGGGTTGCACATAAACTTGGGCCTGGCAATACTAAAGTAGGCTCATAGTGGCGAAAATTGAGATTTAAATCCCGGACATTCTGGTTAAGTATAAAGTAAAAACAAAATTTGCTGGCTCTACAACTCGTAGAAAATCAGGGCTTAGTGACTTACAACCCCCAATCATTCTCGTGTGGGTGTCTGTAGGAATGGATGGGGCTACAACTTGTTTCCGTATCTTAACGGCGAAGGTGAGACGAATTTTTGTATGACAAGAGATAGTCTTGGAAGATTTTTCAGTTCCTTCGAAAGCAAAAGTTATTTTTTTAATTTTTAAATTTCAAACCTTCAATCGATGGTGAACTGATCCGTCACTATGACCTTTGTTGTCCACCTCCTTGAATTCCCATTTCAAATGTGGTTCACAAGGGTGTTTCCAAACCATTTTTAAGTAAAATTATCAATTATCTTTTCATGTTCCGATGACTGCACTACACTTTACAGCTTTAACTTTTTCAACACCCTTGTAATCTATATACAAACAATTTATCTCTCGTATCCGGAGGGATAATATGAATTTTAACTGTTTGGACCACACTCTCTGCTTAAAACTACATCTTTTGAATCAACCTCCCTATCAACCACATCTATGTATATTGCTATGTATTTAGTCGGATGAATGGGGGTTTCGTCCCTAACCAAAGTAAAAGTATTTCAAAATTGTGTAGCATGCACACTTGCTTATTCTATTTCTAGAATACATACATTGAACGCACAAAAAAAACTTACACCTTATAACGCACTTGTGAAGAAGACAGATTCGGTAGAATGGCTTTTTTGTACAAATATTCTTAGTTTTAATCGCTTTTTGTTTTTCTGGCCAAGAGAAATTTTAAATATTTTTCTTATTTAGTTTACTAACGCCTAATTTCTTCACAGAAGTACTTAGCCAGCCTAGTACCTAGTCTAGCTAGACCAGGTACTAGCTCTGGTACCAATTTGAGTAATAATTATAAAACTAATACCGGAATTAGCAGTAAAAGTAACAAATTCAGTGATTAGATAAAAACAATTGTATCCTTAGAAGGAAGCTTGTGTAGAGAGTGACATAATGGTTAACTCAAAAAAAAATCCAAGGTCACCCATAAAGAAATGAGTTTTCTGCAATATTTGGAGAATGACAAGGAAAGTTTCGTTCTCGTTAGTTACACTCATATATCACCCATCCCCACATTGGACGACCTACTTGATTCTCCCAATCGGAACGAACAACAAAATCTTAATTTTTATTTTTGCTCAACAAATGATGATTGCCATCATAAAATATATCCTGCAAACCAACAAAGTGACGTTAAGACTTTCCAATCCAAAGCAAACTTTAACTTGAAAATATATGTATCTCCTAATCCCATGCACTTATCGACAAGCTGGCTAACACTCCTCTTTTGCTCTGTATCTAAATAGCAATAATTCATAGATAAAACAAACAAAATGAAGAAAAAAAGCAGCAAACGCCATTTGGCACTCTTGGACTTCGATATATCTTTGTATCTTTGTCCACTTTTGTAGTGGGGATATTGTGCGTGACAAGTGGTAAATCACGTACCGGGTGGGCTGTGGCTTCAGCTCTGGGTTTTGAGGATCCAGTAGTTAGAGTTAAAAGATTGTTTGGTCAAAGATTACAGAAATGCAAATTTTCGAGGACACTCACCTTTTTCCCTTGAATGCCAGCAAGTACTTCTTGTTGGTCGGAAAGTTATTGCTCTGCACGAAGCCCGTGTTTCCTTTCCTCAATGGAAACTGTTTATGGAATAATGGAATGCTAACGTCGAAGTTGTCACGCATTTGCAGAACACTCATACTCGCCTTGGCCAGTATCGCTTCGCCCGGATCGAAACCCAACGAATTCTCCACGTACTCCGGCCACGTTCCCGAATACAGATTGAATATCAAATGGTTGCGACCGTTATTCCAATGCGACAGACGAGCTAGACGCGACGGAACATTCCGCACATAGTCCTCCGACAGGGAATCCCTGTCCAGAGTGTCAATGCCAAGAACAAAGAGACACGCTTTGTCCGGATCGGCGGTATAGTAACGCGACTCGCGAACCGCCGTCAGGATTTTCTGATAATTCGAGCTTATAGGCGGCGCAGCACCGAGGGAATTTAATGGTTCCGGCGGATAGACATAGACGAGGAACTCATCGAAGCACCGGGTATAATCGAAACAGGTCTCCATTCGGCAGGATTTAGTTCTGGATTCGAAGAGAGATGCCTGTTCGGTGCTGACATCATTACGGTAGTTAGTCAGGTAATCCTGACCATTGCTTAAGTCCACATCGACGAAGCTATTGAGTTTTTCCCGCGACCGTGTGACCGTGGAGGGGCGACGAGCGGCTTTCAGTCGGTAGCCGCCGAAGTAGCAGTAGGCGAGGAAAGCACAAGATACGAAAACTAAGATGTAGCGCTTTTTTGCTTGCATATTTTAAAAAGTTAAACTTCTTCTTCCAATTATTAACTAGATGGCACACATTTTAGGGGAAAAACACAATTTGGAAATTAGAAACACAAAAAAGGGAGTCGACAACGATGGGGATTTGATGTGAATGGCGACGACGACGACGACATTTGGGGCCTGTACTTTTAGAAAATCATTTTTGCTTTATTTATGTGGTAATATTTGTTGTGTTTTCACTGATAATTCACACATTTTAAACAAATTTGCATTAAATTCTTATGGATTTGTTGAAAAACAAAAATATATTGACATTCAAATGTCAAGCTAGATGCACTTGTCAGAATTTGACAACGAACAGCAATCCTCTTTTCTTTTGCTACGAACTGCGATAGGTGAGAAAGAGACGGTAGGTTAAATTTCGCGGCCGCTTTTGCACAAATTTGGTTTTTTTTCTGCTTTGCTTTCACACTTTTTTCTATCCACCCACAATCACGAGAAAGGAAAAACTATTTATTTATCCATCTAGATGTATCCTTTTTTGTTGTTGTTTTATTATTTTGATTAAAAATGATTATTTTCTCTCATTTATTTCATTATTTTCTGTTTGGCAAGCGAACGACGAACTCTCTGTGAGACACAAATATTTCACACACGACGCACACTTCGACAACCGAACTCGTTAACCAGAAAAGTGTTTCTGTTTTCAGTGGAAACTACTTGGACTGGACGGAGCCAGTTTTGCGTTGCCACAAATGTATTCCAGTTTGGATGGATATGGGATAATGAAGCGGAGATAGTTTTCTTTTTATTTTCGTTGTTGGTGGGCTGCTTGAAATGAAAAAGGAAGACCGATATGAACTTTGTTGTTTATTTACGAGAGAGATGTGTAATTTGATACTGGAAGTTTTGAACTGGAAATTGTCATGCGCGTAGCTGGAATGACTGGGAACTGTCACATTTGAGTTGTGAGAAAGCGACATCTGCTTGTGGATTAAGGTGTGGTGAGTTTTGTTAGGTTGAGGTTGGTTTGGGATTGGAGGTTTGATTTAAATTATTTTATGTTGTCGAATTTGATTAAATTAGAAATTTTTTTTGCAAGCCTGGAGGAAATTGGTCTTAAAATGATACCTTGGATTAGCGACGCCATGAGAGAAAACAAAAATCTAGTTTCGATACAAACTATCGATAAAAGTAAATTCACGGTAATACAGTTCTTGTCCGTTCTTAAGTTAAGCCCCGAAAATTCTCTGTGCTTAGCTAAGCCGCAACGGGATAAGTTGTTGTTGCAGTTTACATGTAGATTCGGTGCCATGAAAATGAAATAAAGTCCAAAACAAAATTTTGGACTTTCAACAGTGTAATAAAGTCCACACCCCAGGAAACAACGCTCTCGAAAATAACATTTTTTAACAGTTTTTTCACTTCCATTTTGCAAACATGTGTATAAACAATTTTTTTTACTCACTTTATTGCTAAAAAAATGGATGAAAACTTGATTTTTTTCAATTTTAAATAAATTTATATGACCCAATTGAAATTCTTTTTTATATTTTTAATAGTCAGCTGTTGCAATTATGGCACTACAAAATTCACCTTTGCGGAGGTGAGTTTAGTTGTGAGCTTTCTTGTGATGATTGGGTGAGAATTCCAAAAATGTTATCAAGTCAAAATCACAACAATCCTCACAAGGAATAGTATCAAGAGCTTGTGACTCCTCACAAGGGGAGAATCGGGCTGTTAAGGCTGTCCCAAACCAACGCGAAACATTCGCCCGAATATGCGACGACTGAATAATGTTCGAAGATTCGCATCGCGCCAGTGTGGGTGTTCCCATTAATCTCCATGTAAATAAATTAAGACAGGCGGAAGTTTCGTTGTCGCGCCGAATGTTTCGCGTTGGTTTGGGAGAGCCTTTAATCCTATCACATTTTCACATTGCCTTGTTGGATCATCCCATGGACGGTGTTCACATTGGACTGTCGCCTCCGATTTTTTTTTTTGACGTTTCTGTGCTTCATGGTGAGAAAGAAATGACCAGGGAAAGGCATAATTATTTTTTTTATTAAAAAGTAGCGGATTTTTTATTTAATAAGATTTACATATTGTAAGTGAAAAATTTCAAAATAATCCTTCAAAAGGCACAGATTTTTGTTTTGTTTTAACGACTGCTGAACGTCAAAGTGAGTCCGATGTGCTCACAGTAGTTTGTGTCTAAATAAAACAAGGTTTTGTTCATGTCAACAAAATCGGAGGAGATAGTCCAATGTGAACACCATCCATGAATATAAAACGATACGAATTGACGCTTAATTTATCATTTTTACTAACAGACATCGTGTAAATATTATATTGGAAATTATGACAAAATACAAGAACGAATTAATGCTGGATTTACACGACTGACAAATTGACAGGATTCTGGCAGTTAACAACTGTCAAAAAACTGGCAGAAAAATGGATAAATTCATTCTTTTGGTAGAACTATTAGGTATACTCTGCGCCTCCACTAGCAATTTTTATTTCTATCTTTATTTCAGCAATGATTGCAGACATTTTTATTTCTGCGCTCAGTGGGCAATTTTATGGCATTAAATCTTTTTTTATTCAGGTTGCCGAGCAAACAACACCTATTGTATATACACTCTACAATAAATAAAACTTAATAGAGAGAGACAAAAGAGAGACTCTAATTCAAACTTCTAATCCTATATATAAAGGTGAAAATTGGCCGACTGTCATTTGAACTGATATGCGACGTTAAATTATTTCTTTATCTATTGCCGCGAAGATGGTAAGAAAAAAAAACAGAAATTGATTTCATGAAATTTGTGGTCTGCATTGGAAATTTCCATTGCGTACCCGATTTTTAGTAATGAACTATTGCGTGTGGAGGCGTAGGGTAACAAAAAACTGCCAATTTTCAGTCGAGTAAATCCAGCATAATTTGTTCATTATTTTCTGACACAGTATCATACAGAACGAGTATCAGCCAGAACACCGCATTTTATTATTGCAAATGATCCATATACATAGATCCATCTCTTGAAAATAAAACGATACGGATCTTATGATGAATTCTTTTCAACAAAAGAATCAATTCTGTTCTGAAATTTTTCCAAGCAAAATCGATTTTTTACTGTCAAAAAGAAATCTTGAATTTTTAGCTCGATTTCATACCGATTTGCACACACACTATAAAGATTTCACATTTCTTATACGTCAAATTGAAAGCCGGTGAATTTTGGGAAGGCAGATTGTTTTTTTTTTTTTGTTGCAACGGATTCTACATATATTTAAACAAAATATTGAACAATATTTTCAGTCAATAGTTGTGTTTTATTGGTAATTTATAGCTACCGCAATAATCAAGTACCAATAAAACGCTTTGGCTGTGTTAATAAAACGCTTTAGCAACTTTAGGCTGTGTTCGCTACAAATATCATAGTTCACATCCATTTTGTCTCCACCAAACTACAAATATCATAGATCACATCCATTTTGTGAATAAAAAACAACATTAAGGTTCAAGTCATGAATACTTTTCAAGAGCGCCATCTCCATCTTCAAAGTTCTAACTATGTATATCCACTCTTTTACTGGCTAATTTATCGACACTAGCCGTGTTTTATTGGTAATTTTATAGCCAGCGCAGTAAAATTTCCCTTGCCAAACAAAAACAAAAACAAAAACAAAGAGTGTCGATAAATTAGCCAGTAAAAGAGTGGATATAAAAGTGGATATCTATAGTTAGAACTTTGAAGATGAAGATGGCGCTCTTGAAAAGTATTCATGATTTGAACCTTAATGTTGTTTTTTATTCACAAAATGGATGTGATCTATGATATTTATAGTTTGGTGGAGACAAAATGGATGTGAACTATGATATTTGTAGCGAACACAGCCTAAAGTTGCTAAAGCGTTTTATTAACACAGCCAAAGCGTTTTATTGGTACTTGATTATTGCGCTAGCTATAAATTACCAATAAAACACAGCTATTCTTTGTTTTTGCTTGCCAAGGGAAATTTTACTGCGCTGGCTATAAAATTACCAATAAAACACGGCTAAACTACAAAAATAATAAATTGCAGCGTTTGTTGAACGAGTAAAAAACGCGGGATGAGAATGTTGCATTGAAAATCATAATAAGGGGATTCATGTAAAACACTAGATAAGTTTACCTTTTGGATAAGTTTATCTTTTGGTAAATGAACTGCCAAATTTTGTATGGGAAATGGTTTACGCAAATTGGATAAAATAATCTAAGGATTTTGGTGCGGAAACTTATACAAATTTATTTGGATAAACTTATACAAACGTCATTGTTACTTTTTCCTTCTTTCTGTTTATCTATTGTTAAAAGTTAATTAGAAGGATTTTACTTTTGAAACAGAAAATGCACAAACCATCATTTTTTCCGAATAGTTCTAAAATGAGTAAATCATTAAATGCAATTTTTCCGAATAGTTCTAAAATGAGTAAATCGTTATAGGTAATTTGTTCATATAATTGCAATAAATTCTGTTTAGCTTATTTTTGGCATGTTTTTTTTAAATTTATTCAGGAAATAATTTTTTTGGACATAAATTTTTGACGTTTAACGAACAGCTGATTCAATTACGCAGAATTTATCCAAATTAATAAAAAAGACGTTCACGTTAACTTTTGCGTAAACTTATCTTTTTACACAATTGATGGTAAACTTATCTCGTTGCATGAATACACCCTTAATAAGTTTATAATCAGAGATTTTGTATGTGGGGTGTCTCTCTGCCTATATTTGTGCTCAGGCCCTATAATTGTGTCCGGGGCTATAACATTGGACCGGAATTTAAAACCGTCTTTAAATATGTAACCTCAAATCCTTTTGTTCATCATACCTTTTAATGCAAAGTCCTAAAGCACCCTCTTTTCACAAAAAAATTTATTTATTTCCTCAAATAACAAATATTCTCTTATAGTTTAGGTACAGTTAATGACCTAATTAGAAAATTAATAACAAGAATAAACAACTCTGCCACTTCAATGTTGTCTTTTCCATTTCACATTATACTACACCTTCCTCTTTAAAATGATACCCCGCTGAAACTACCCTCTTTTTAGTTCTAAAATCAAAACACTGTACCACAACGTTCCTTTTGTTTTTATTTGAATTCGGTCTTTACAGATATGTAGTACCTTAGGTAGGTACTTACTAAACTTTTTTTTTATCATTTGCAAAATGTTGGTTGAGCTACCATTTGGAAGCATGTTCATGTACCAAAAGCATTATATTCACCTACTTACCACTAACCAGAAGTTACATACCCCCATACCCTTTCCCGTTCCTAGGTACCCGGCGCGCGTACCCTCTCCCACGCCCCTGGCCCAACAGCTTCACATGTTATCTGAGTTGCATAGTTTGTGTGTGGTGTTCCCTTTTTTTCTGTACCCATTTTATGGTTAGTTATGCGGAGTGAAGGGAAATTTCCGCTTAAGGCAATTAAGTCAAATTGCTTTAAAATTCCATTATAAGCACTTTGTAAACATTGAAGGACTCCTTTCATTGGTTGTTGTCGGTTCGGTACTAGTGTTATTGTTGAAGCGGAGGTGATGGCTGAAAAAGAGGAAACAAATATACATACCTGCCCACACATAACTACCAACAGTTCTCAGTTAATTCGTTGATATTATTTCAAACAATAGAAGTGGGTACACAACACCCCCTACTCGTTTTCTTTAAATATCAAGTTTATAAAAAAAAGGAATACAAAAAGGAAAAAAAAATGCAAACCACATTTACATGGCAGTTGTTGAGCCAGTCCTTACAGGTCCTTGGTGTATTGTGGAGAGATTTGTTTTATTATTACTGGCAAAATTAATTGGGAAAACAAAAAAAAAAAATACCAAAAATAAAGAGAGTAAGGAGATAGTGTTGTTTTATGATCCTACAAACACCAAGTTTACCTCATTACTTTGACATGTAAAGCACAAATTACCTTCAACTCGGAGAACAGAATAAGGATGCGAAAAAGGTCACCAAAGTAGCTTACATTGTGTAATTAAATTGCAAATGAAACAAGTAGGTTGATAATTATATGTGTCTTTGGTAAAGGAAATTTGTCAAGTTTTGGCTTGGTAGCTATTTTTGGGAGTTGGTATTGGTACCTACACAAGTGCGTTGCAGATGGAAAAGTTGTTATACAAATTAAAATAAAAGTTACTCTGCGGGATACAATTAAAGAGTTATTTTAATAACATGATGAACTACGCATTATTATCAATTTGAAAAAAAATAACAGCAAATTTTCATGAAACTTTATCAAATAAAAATTAATTTATTGAAATAAATACATTGCGAATAATACAGGGTCCTTCATTTCATGGTTTCAAGTTGGTAGCGCTGGCATTTGACAACTGTCAAACTCAGCTGTCATTTGATGTGTCAGAATATTAGTTGAATGTTTGCCATTTAATGGCGAATTCCTTTCAAAAAAGAAATCGAATTTTTTCTAAACAGAATCCAATTTTTTCTAAACAGAATCGAATTTTTTCTGTCAATTGAAAGGAATTCGTATTTCGTAAAAGAATCGATTTTGTTGGTGTGTTTGTGTTACTTTATAGCTGCAATTGACGCAAAACATCAAGAAATTATTCACAAAACTATTAAGGTTGTTTGTTTTTGTTGTGAGAAAAATGTTTTACCAATTGAATTAAATTAATAAATATTTCTAAGATATTAGCCAGCTTATACCGTGCCAATTTGTTGGTGCATTTTATTTATTTGAACTTCTATTTCCACATATATTTTTAAAGAAAATTGTTATTGTTATTAAGTTTTCACTTGCACTGAAAGTTTTTAACACGTCTTTCAATCGCGAAAGCTATTTTTTTTTGTCAAATTTGTGTTTGATAATGAACAACGCACAATAAATTATTTGTATAGTTGTATTGACTTAATATATTGTTGAATATTTTGTTAAATTATGTAGAATTCGTTGCAACCAAAAAATAAACAACTGATCTTCCAAAAATTCCGCGACTTTCAATTTGACGTATTAGAAATGTCAAGTCTTCATAGTGTGTGTGCAAATCAGTGTGAAATCTTGCTAAAAACGCAAGATTTGTTCTGACAGAAAACCATCGATTTTGTTTAGAAAAAAATCGATACTGTTTAGAGAAAATTCGATTTCTTTGTTGAAAGGAATTCGCCATAAGATAAAAGATCGCTTAACAATCGAACAACACGTTAATATTAACGGGTGATTTTTTAGCTGGTTTGGTTTTGGTTCTGTCAAACAGCTTCAGTTTGGTTTGCAATTTAACCATGGATCGTCTTACAAATGAACAACGCTTGCAAATTATTGAATTTTACTATCAAAATTCGTGCTCGGTTCGAAATGTTCATCGCGCGCTGCTTGTGTTCAGCGATGAGGCTCATTTTTGGTTGAATGGGTACGTAAATAAGCAAAATCGCCGCATTTGGAGTGAAGATCAGCCAGAAGCATTGCAACAGCTACCAATGCATCCCGAAAAAGCCACTGTTTGGTGCGGTTTATGGGCCGGCGGTATTATTGGGCCTATTTCTTCAAAGATGATGCGAATCGCAGCGTTACTGTCAATGGTGAACGCTACCGAGCGATGATAACAAACTTTTTTTTGCCCGAAATGGCAGTTCTTGACTTGCATGATTTGTGGTTTCAACAAGACGGTGCCACATGCCACACAGCACGCGAAACAATGGCGCAATTGCGAGGCGAGTTTGGTGAACAGTTAATTTCACGTTTCGGGCCGGTCAATTGGCCGCCTAGATCGTGCGATTTGACACCATTAGATTATTTTTTGTGGGGGTATGTCAAGGCTAATGTCTATAGGGACAAGCCCGCTTCGATTGACGCACTGGAAGCCAACATCCATGCATTCATTCGTGAGATACCGGCCGATATGTGTGAAAGAGTATGCCAAAATTGGACTCAGCGGATGGGCTACCTGAGACGCAGCCGCGGTCAACATTTGCATGAATTTATCTTTAAACATTAAATTGCAAGGTTCAAACTATCGATTCAAATAAATATTTCATTCATTTTTTCGAATTTTTTGTGTTTTTTTTTTTAAAAAAGTTCTAAACCTCTTAAAAAATCACCCATTATTAAGACTTTCTACAAAATTGGTGATTCAAACGTAGCCTCTTTTCACGCAATACGCGTTGATTATGGTCGTCATAATCGACCGACTACGCAAGCAATCGGTAAAATTGTGAAGACATTTGAAGAGAGTGGAAGCGTTACTGATGTTGTAAGGCCTGTGCATCATCGTAATGCACGCTCAGTCGAAAATATTGCTGCTGCAAGTGCAAGTGCTGCTGATGATCCGAATTTACGGTTACAGTCAATTTGGAGCGATATGGTCGAATGATAACCGTTTTTTTTTTTGGCCGGCGATTGAAGATCATGACTTTGACTATAAGTGGTTCCAACAACACGGGGCAACGAGCCACAAAACACGACCAATTATGGCTTTAATGCGTGAGAAGCTTTCTGGTCGCGTAATTTCACGTTTTGGCGACATCAATTGGCCACCAAGATCTTGCGATTTTACACCGTTAGATTTGCACCTGTGGCCTGTGGGGCTACGTAAAATACCGTGTTTACACGAATAATCCCCGAACTCTAGACGCATTGAAAATCATAACATTACTCAATTTATGGCCGAGATACCGCCAGAAATGTGCGAAAAAGTGGATACAAATTACCTCAAAAGAATCGCATGTTATTGTTTTTCACACTTAATGGAAAAATCCAAACTTTAGAAAGAAATAAAATTTTCATCAAAAATGTATCGCTGTATGTGTTTTACTTAGCTTTACTTTCGAAACCGAAAAATTAATGACCCTTTATTTATAAATGTTCTTCCAATTTAAAACTAAACTCCAAGAACGTTGATGCTACCAGTATACAAGTTGTTTTTATGAAAACAGAAAACAATCCCAACGAGCTGACAACTCAAGCAATTAACGATCAAGGAATTATAAAAAAAAAACACACAAAACCTGAAGCATATTCCCTTAGGCTTAAGCTATTTATTTCATTACCCCATCATTTTTGTCTTTCTTTTCAGAAGAAAACAACAACATACATATAAGCACATACCTACAAACAACAAGTCGTTCCAATTTGCACTCGTCCAAGTCTTAAGATCCGGCCATTCGGCCTTAGTTTGGTCGTTTTTCATTTTATAACAAGAACGATGAAAAACGGAGCATAGAAAAATCCATTAAGCTTGAAAAGGCAAGAACAAAACAATGCAATGCAACATCATTTTGTCCCATAACATTCCTGATGATTCCACCCATAGAGACAGAGTGAAAAGACCAAGGATATATAGGGCATATCTTCAGATTTTCATTTTCCCCTTTGGTCGGGTCTCTCTGGTCTTTATTGAATAAGGAAAATATTTTCATTTAAACTATTCGTTTTCGTCGCTCTATGGATGGTCTTGGTCTTGGTCCTGGTCCTGCTGCTGCGGCTGATGGGAACATCCTGGTGGCTGTTCTAGCTCTTCGGCGGGACACATCACTTCCTTGATGGGACAATGAGACAATATCTTCCTTTTCTTGGAAGCAAGCAACCAAGCCATCACCATCATTGCTTGACAACGACCAACCAACGACATAACAAATATGATGAAGATGGTAATTCTGGTTGTCCTTTTAAAATCAAAAGATTTCACTTAAAAAAAAAGGATCCTATTTGATGAAAGATTCTAGTTGAATAACGATGATTCTATACATAACATAAGCATACAAATTGTGTGTAGGTATGTATATGCGAATTTGTGATGGGGAAAAAATATATTTTCCTTGAAAAAATATAAGCATTCAGCTTATAAAATAAAAAGGACAACAATTTTCTTATTAATAAGAAAGCGCTAGCGCACTGATTGGGGGAAAATTGCAATTTATTTTATATGCATTGAAGCCCAACACCACCCACGATATAGTCCTTACCTTGCTTTCGTTGTATTATTAAAAGTGATGTGAACAAAGTTCTGACACATTTTATTTATCAGAAACTTTATTAATAAACTCAAATCAAACATTAATTATCTCTAGTCAGTGAGTTAATTTTGAAGTCTTATCAATACAACAAGATTTATTTTAATTAACTTAATTATCATAACGAGGTAGTTTAGGTGGCACGCTATACGCCAGGCAAGTTGCTGTCAATAAGACTTAACAGTTTACATTTTCGTCCATTTAAATTTTTCTTTTAATTTAGTGTGATTTTTAAATTAATTGCGATTCACTCCGAATACGGAATCCGATGAATGAGCGCAATTTTGACACTTCGCTTGTAGTAAAAATTCAAAACTGAGTCTTACTCCCTCCGCAGCTCATTCATGGGATTCTAAAGGGTGGTTTTTTAAGAGGTTTAGAACTTTTTTAAAAAAAAAAACACAAAAAATTCGAAAAAATGAATGAAATATTTATTTGAATCGATAGTTTGAACCTTGCAATTTAATGTTTAAAGATAATTTTATGCAAATGTTGACCGCGGCTGCGTCTCAGGTAGCCCATCCGCTGAGTCCAATTTTGGCATACTCTTTCACACATATCGGGGCCGGTATCTCACGAATGAATGCATGGATGTTGGCTTCCAGTGCGTCAATCGAAGCGGGCTTGTCCCTATAGACATTAGCCTTGACATACCCCCACAAAAAATAATCTAATGGTGTCAAATCGCACGATCTAGGCGGCCAATTGACCGGCCCGAAACGTGAAATTAACTGTTCACCAAACTCGCCTCGCAATTGCGCCATTGTTTCGCGTGCTGTGTGGCATGTGGCACCGTCTTGTTGAAACCACATATCATGCAAGTCAAGAACTTCCATTTCGGGCAAAAAAAAGTTTGTTATCATCGCTCGGTAGCGTTCACCATTGACAGTAACGCTGCGATTCGCATCATCTTTGAAGAAATAGGCCCAATAATGCCGCCGGCCCATAAACCGCACCAAACAGTGGCTTTTTCGGGATGCATTGGTTATAATCGGGGTGATTAAGTTTTTTCATATCGGAAACTGCGCGCGTTTAAAATGATGACTAATAAAAGTTTCAAGAAGCGGAAAAGATATTTTGTGAATTATTCTTTAACAGCACTGTAGATATGTAGTTTATAATATGTACCCCGTATATATATAGTCTTCCTAGTTATTTCCTCTCCCTATTCGAGTGTTTTTTTGTTGTTGTTTTGTTTATCTCCATAACCTATATGATGTCCTAGATTTTATTTTTCCCCATTATCCTCATTTTTATTTAGATCCCTATGGGGGAAGATATAATAAAATGCAGTCCATTGCTCGTTATGGTATTGTTCTCTCATCGTCCTTTTAGACGAATCCCATATAATATAAAAACACGCAACAACAACGTATAGAAAAAATATAAAAAAAACAAATAAAATAAAACAGCAAATTACACAGTGTATACTGTGTTCTATACAGAAAGGATAATAATAATTATAAAAGGAATCCAGTTCGAGCTTTTGTGAGTTCGCAGGGCCAAAAAAAAAAAAGAACCGCACTCTGTTGAGACGGGCTATTTGGCTTTGTGGAGCGCGCAACATAAACCGGATAGGGTAGGTACTGGTTATAGAAAGCATAAAGTGGCCGCTGGAATTCTTTCACTTGGTTTTTTTTTTTTTTTTTTTTTTGATGTTGTTGTTTTGGTTGTAACAGGATGTGTGCCAACAGGATCGCTTTGAATCCCTTATAGCAGTAAGTTCATCTATGTTTGAAGGGTTTTTGTGAGAGGCATATTTATGTATAAAGTGTGATTTTGGAAATTGGGAAAGTATAAAGCCTACGTCCTGGCACACTCATGTGAAAATCAGATTCTCTTTGTTATTTGAATACACACTGGGCTCACTGTAAAGCAAAGTCAAATTCGCCTATTATTCGAGGCCCAATTAGAAGGAAAACCAAAACTAACGTGACCATACGCACTGTTTTAGAGATGACGTTTTTTTTAAGGAATTGTTTTGAATCGAAATAAAATGGCTGACTGGATCGCACGAAATTGCTTTTGTGAGGCTAGTTGATTAGAATTTATAGGATTTTATATGATAAACAAGCATTTGCATACATATTTAATAAATTAGAGAAAATGGTAAAGAAGTATAAAACTCGTTCTTTAAATTGCTAAAACAACAACTAAAAATGGTTTAGTTTCAAAATAAAGAACGCCATCTGAATTGTTGAACAAAAATGAACTGAAAAACATCGAAAATCGTTGGAGCAAAAAATTATTTTGTGTACCTACCTACCTTTATATAAAATGCTTAAAATTTTTTTAATTAAATTAAACGTAATTTAAAAAAAAAAACACTTACCCATTTTCGAAATATTAATTTTTCAAAACAAAATATTTGATTTTTTTTTTAATTCAAAAAATAGTTTTTTTTCGAAAAGTTGTAATTCATTATCAGGCGTGTTTTTTTCCTTAATTTTCTTAATATATATAGTCTTAGAAAAAAGTTCAATTATATAAAACAACAAAAGCTCAACTACGAATATTGAATGTATTCTCTATTGAGTTTATAGGAAATCAAATAATAAAATACCATAGCAACTAAACTATACAGCTTATCGTTAGCCTGGATGTGTATCAGGTCTTATTTTCCTTTCATTTAATTAGATAACACAGAATATCTATTCAAGTTAAGAACATACGCCTTGATAAATGTCCATATTTTTCAACAGGCTAAGGACATAAACCTTGATAGAAATAAAAATCAACAAGTTAACTACAGACTCAGTAAATGATATTTTTTGTAAAATAATTTTTTATAACTGTTTTCTAAGGCTATATAGATTAAGAATAAAAACACGCCTGTTAGAAGGTACTGTTAATTACAGCTTTTAGTTTTGTTTTACTTAAGTGCATACCATATCTAAAATATTGGATATAATTTTTTTTTATCAAATTCGTTAAAGCCGTTTCCGAGATAAAATCATATTTCTTGCATAACGTTTATGTAGCAGGTACTGTTATTTTGGGAGCTAAAGAAAAATTTCACTAAAAACCTCAAGCTCAAAATATCAAGAAAATCGGTACAGTCGTTTAGGCTGTAGGTCGAGGTACAGACATACAAACAGAAAGAATTGCGGAATCCACTAGAGTAAAAGTATTGCCAGATTGAAAACCACACGTCTAAAAAAAACACCCTTTATATGAATTTCAATTGGTATGATTTTGGCTTTCGAAACTCTTGAGTTTTAATTTTTATATTTTTTCATAAATTATATATATGGTCACCTTTATTATAGCCCCAGCGAGAGCGTAGAGGCTTGAAAAGAAAAAAATAAGTTAAATTAAATTCCAGCTATACAAACGCTTTCCAGGCATGAGTAGCTTCTTCTTTCTATCTATTTTCATACATATGTATATGTATTTTTTGTGTAACGTAACGAAACAAGAATTGCAGAAATAAATGAAAACTTTAGTCAGTTCTTGTGCATATTTTATTACCAAAATGAAAACATAAAACATATATCTATAGATTAGATTAGATTCCCTACCCACATTCCCCGAAAATGCTCTCAGATTCCCATACAATATGTATCTTTAAGTTTCTATCTATACGAGCAGTGTGTCCGAAATTCTTCCAGCAATGATGGTAGTATATGGTAGAGCTGCAGTACTAGCCGAAAAACATAGCCAGCATAGATACACTTTGTAATGAAGGATTGAAAGTTGTCGGTGTGTTTGCTTGAATTTCAATTTGAAATTCAATTTCTTCGTGTGATGTTAGAGATACAGATAGAAGTGAATGCCATTGGGGATGATGCAATTTCTCGTATAATATAGTTCACGATCCAAGGAAAGAGTTGTTGTGAGAGTTTAGTTCGAAGAAGATGACTTTTGCATCCGAACCGAACCGAAAGTTTCTTCTCCTTTCGATCTCCTTTACCAATACATATAAATATGTAGGTATATGTAGGTATATGTAGGTTAGGTAGGTACCTACTACTCTCATCTTTATCTTCATCTCATTAAGGTTTGGTTTTCTTGCTTAGATTGCAAATTGTTGATGCGAACGTTTTTTGATGACTGATGCTGCCCTGCATTGTGTGAGATGTGCATCAATGCAATGCAATGCAGAATGCAATGAAAATGTAGTTTGTTCTTATCGTTTGAGCAAGAAGAAGGAGGCAAAGTGTTGATGATGAAAAGGACTATATTTAAAATGGATGTGCCACTATTTCCTAGGCATATACTTACAACTTACAGTGGAATCTCTCTTTCAACGGAATCATCTACTCAAGAATAGAAAATAAAACTTTTAATTAAAAAATAACAAACATCCATTTTTCCGTACCTACGTCTTGGTATGTAAAGAACACTCAAATCTATTTCTTAAGCTATACCAAGTAACTTTTATTTCCAAATAATAACAAAGAAAATAGTATGCCAAAAGCAAAGACCTTGTTCCAAGTGGATTTTTATGAATTATAGGACATTTTTTGTTCTAATTTTAAGTATTTAAAGTAAAAGTTAAAAAATCGTTATATTTAATTGTTACACCCATCACTAGAGAAAAAATTTAACTTAATTTTTTTGAGTTCAATGCGAAACATGATTTATTTACTCAATTAGGATTCATGTTTACAACATTTTTTAAATAACTTTGGTTATCTTATAACATATATAACAATAAAACAATTTAAAAAAAAAATAAAACTGAATTTAAATTAATAGTCTTATACGCAAATTTTTGTATGTGTGTTTTTGACATTGCGGGACAATAAAATCGAAAATCTAGCATGTTACAAATGTTTTTGTATTAATCCCTAAATGAAAGATTGGGCCTTACTAATAATCAAACGCTAATGTCGACTATTAGTTAACCGGAAGGTTAAAACAAAGTGCTAAGCTTTAACAAAACGATACCAATAAACATATTTAACCCTTTCACTTACTAGTGTCCAGACTTTCCTTGAATCTATTACAAAATCTACTACAAATGAGAAAATAAATTGAATGAACTGTCAGAATTTCCACGAAAGCCTGTCAAAGTTCCAACCGGAGGCAACCAACTAATTAAGTCGTTTGCTGAAGGAACAATTAAAACCCAAGTTGGTTTTATATTATTTCTATCAGCACGTCCAGTATTTTAAATTAAAATTAAAAAACAATCACAGCGATATTTTAATATTGCAGTAGGATTTTCTTATTTTTTATTTTGGGGGGTAGGTAAAACAAGCAGGTAGGTACAAATTTTATAAAGAAGGCGAAGTTTTAATTCTCGGGAACGCTCTTGCCAGCTACCGAAAAAAGCATCGTAAGTCCATCGCTCTGATTAGTTGCGTCCTCGCTTGTCGCCGCATTCACACCTCAGATGCCCGCTCTTGCCACAGCTGTAGCAAGTCTTGGTTACTTGGAAATGTGACTGGTTCTGTTGCACTTGTAACACGATAAAATGAAGTTGGACGAGCTTCGGCTATCGTTCATCTGTTCGGGACAGTTGCGGGCAGAGTGGTCAAGTTTGTTGCATTTGTAGCATGTTGGGTTGTCCATTTGGGGGCAGGATTTGGAAATGTGACCAATTCCATTGCAACGACTCCTCGGGGCATGCATGAGTGTAATGCTCTATTTGGTTGCATTTGTAGCATTTCTCCGGGTTCCCTCCACTTCCTCCGCCACCACCATCTCGTCACTTGCGTGAATCCCGGAGCCCGGAATTACCAGTCACGGGTATAATGGCCAGGACGATTGCATTAGTAGTAAGCTGATGATGATGAAATTGTTGATTGATGTTTTTTTTCTTAAGTTTTTTTTGGATAACTTTCTTTTCTGCAACACAGACACACATACCTAAATAAAAAAAAAACAACAAAGCAGGAACTGTCATTATTTGCTCTATTCCTTCAAAGTTAAGTATTGCCGTATTATTTTTTTACAAAAAGTATTAAAGTACCTACTAATAGCACGCAAATTGATTTAAGTGTTGGAGAAATTTGTTTTTTAATTTATAACACCATATTTTTTAACAAGTAAATATATTTCTTATACTTTATTTTAATATTTTTCATTCGAAGAAAATCTTAAACTTAAAATATTTTCAAATAAAAATAAGTAAACTGGCATATTTTGTCTGCGTATTGAATTATTTTTTTTAGGTTTTCTATTGTTAAACAGTAAGGGCCAGGTTTTTCACAGTGTGTTATCTGTAATCCATGATTATTTTCACTTGTATCAAAAATCCATAGCTTGAATTGTCAATCATGGATTACGCCAATCAGCTGATTTCGGTTGATTTACACCATTTAACCAGGATTTCTGAAAATTGTATGAAAAACTTGACCTATTGTGAACAAACTGGCTCTAAGAGTATTCACGCAATATCGATAAGTCGTCGTAAAATTCGTAAAAGTTGTCAAATGCGTCAGTCTATCAAAATTTGTATGGAAAACTTGAAAAATTTACAAAGCTTACGATTGTTTATACTAACGTTTACGATGACTTTTACGCCTTTTTTTTAAATTTAGATTATTATCGAAATTCTGATTTCCACAAGGGCACACTGTATGAAAAAATAAAATAATCAATTTATGTTGCACATAACTACATAAACATACAAACTATAAATAAAGTACTTCTAAATGAAACACTTCTTTTTCGCTTTAAAGAAAAATCTGAAGATTGAAACCAACCCATGAATATACCTATACCTATTGAAATCGACCTGATAACACGTGAGTAGAATTAAGTGTGATATACAAATTTCGGTACCATAAAACAGCAGTAGGGCAACACTTTTCATTTAGTGTTCGACTTAAAACATGGATTTCCGTGTATTAAATTTTGACATATTGCTAACGACTAAACTGGAGATTAAAGTCGTTATTGGTATGCGGATTTTCTAAAATCGGGAGATTTTCTTTTAACCTCAACACTAAATTTGATTATTAGTAAGGCCCATTGTGTCATTTTGACCTATGATCATATTCAATTAAACATTTGAAGTGTTTCCGCTAGAAATTAGTCTTTCTCATTAAGTTCTATCAATTGAAATCTACAACTTTGGGCTTAAACATGGTAGAAAGGTCAGTTTTACTTGACTTGTTGACCAGATATAATAATAGTAATTAATTTAGATGTCGCTTACAGTCCAGGATTGACTACAGCCTCAAACACTTAGCTCTTCTAGCCAGCTCGGTCCCTAGCTATCTGCTTCCACTTATAAGCACACCAAGTTAGTTGAGGTCGAGCTACACTTGTTCGTGCCATCTATATCACTCTTCGGGTAAGTGCGTCGTCGGTGTCCATAGGATTCACGTGTCGCGCCAACCTCAGCCGCTGTATTTGCAGCTTTTTGACTAGGTCGACGTCGTAAGCTGTGAAGCCCCTTACTGCTTGAACACAATAGAATGCTGCAACTGGAACTGGAACTGGAGCTGCAGCTGTAATAGTTGTCGAAAAGTGTCGTACATGATATTTTGTACGTGCCCACAACGCAGCTGTACAGCTTTCTGACATTCTGACTGCAGAAGCACTGATATTTATAACATGAGCAATTGAAAAGAGCAAGAGCTTGAAGCGCATTTCAACCCCTACATAAACACTCATCGAGTTGAAAAGGGCATGTTCGCCCATTTGCTGCACACAAAATTTAAAAAGTTGGTGGACTCTTGCAGCTGCGGCTGCGGTTCCGCGGCAGCTACGTCGCATTGTATTCGCAACATTGAAATTATGTGTATTTAATATTTTGACAGTGGGTCCGACTGCAGCTCCAGTTGCAGCTTCGTCTCCATTGTGTTCAGGCAGTAAAGCTCGTATTTGAATCTTCTCCTCCATACTCCTTCCATACCCCGAAGAATCTTCCATTCAAAATACCCAAGCAAATTTTCATCCATATCCATGCAACAGGCATCCATTCCTTACCAGTCTGGTCCACTTCACCATCTTCTTAAAGCGTTTTGTATGAGTTCTTTGAGGATAAAGAGATACGCCAAAAGCTATGTTATCTGTATATGCAATCATTCCTTGGATTTCCACTTATAGGCGTATAAGCAGCCCGTTTGATACCAAGTTCAAAAGAGATCTTGTTGGCGAAGATCATGAAAACGATTGGTTGTTGGTATCAATGTGTGAGAGATTGAAATGTTTGAAGTAGGAATTGGTTTTCAGCAAAAAAAAAAAATATCCACGAATGATTATGAAATTTTAAATTCCAGAAAAATGTTAGAGGAAGGAAAAAACTCAGGAGCAGATAGGTAGAGTGAAGAACTTTTAAGAATTAAATTTTTTTTAGAGGAATTAAATCAATAATCAATTATCCCATCTTAAAATTCTTCCACTGATGCATCCACTGTACCTGAGCAGTCGTGGGGCTGGTTTTGTTTTTGTGCCTCTGGTGTGTTGTTTTTTTGACTATCATTCCTATCGCTGTCAGTGTTGTACGAAACGTCGTATATTTTAATATAGAAGTAAACTGAGAAAGCAGTTTTTCGGTGGACATTGTATGTGGATCGAATAAACATACTCGGTGGAAAAAAAATTCAAAAGCATTAGTTCAGTAACTCACCAAATTCGATGCGTTAACTCGGGTTTAACTTTAATCTCACACTGAAAAACAGGACCTTAGGATAACATCAACACTTATTTTAGTTTTTCGCGGTAGTTTTGGCAAGTGAACGAAAATACCTAATATTGATAACAATAATCGTAAATAATACACCCACCTCTAATCGATGAGAAAAAAAGCAACTTCTGCACTAAATAGTTAAATACCTAAATAATTGCTTACAATTCCGAAAGACTTTCCTATTTGTGTTTTATGCAAATCAAGATCTATGGTACTATCATAACCTGGAAATTTGACTGTAATGTTGAATCCTAATCCCTTCAATCACTGAATGAAATGTTCTCAATTTTTCATTTCAAAAGATAAATTGTTTTATCGTCTTTGGTAATACGATTGATTTAGGTTATTTAAATGATAGAAGATTATATACTATATAGAGAAAATGGATACACTAAATTCAATTTTAGGGATAATTCTTTTTGGAAAATCAGTGTAGCCAGCATCCCCCGCTCCAATGCTATCGGGATTTAGAGAATGTATATAGATAAATAAATGGATTGTAGGTACTTATAAAATATGAAAAGAGATTTGTTTTGTGTAACTAATTGGTTTAGTCTTTAGAATCTTAATTTGATTTTTTGATATGAAAATTTATCAAATATGAACAATCATCGGTCATTAAAAATCTTTTATCTCATTTTTAGCTCAGGTATATGAAACGTTAAGCAATTTAAAACCGGCCTTGAGCGATAATGAAAATGAATATAAGTTATAACTGATAAGCTAAGAGAGCTTAAGTGAAAAATGAAATGATTGTCAAACTCCTGATAGGAAATAAGAACTTAAGTTCAGTGCTGTTCTAAAGATAAAAGCTTATAACTCCCTGTATTGAATTAAAGCCCATCTTAAGGACACAATCAATGCTGAAGATGAACCAGCTGGTTCCGCCATTGATCATTCTGTGTTGATTTGATCACATCAACACCCTTCGGACCATTATTGAACAGTGCGTTGTTGAATGCTTGAATATTGATTTCAAAATGTCCTCGGACGATTTCAATAGAGAATTTATGGGTCTTGCTTTACACAGGAAGGGCATCACAGATAAATATTAATTGTAAACCACACAACACAATGTACAAAAGATGCAAGCGTCATCTTATGCAAAGAGCAAGGTTTTCAGATGATTTAGAAATTCAAATTGAAGTTAGCGATGCCGATACTTTTTTTAATATTTTTTGATTTAATGCTTGTAGCTTTGACGACAAGAAATAGAAGATTTAGTGGACTTTGATATCACACCTCAAACACCTGAACACCTGATGGGTGAACAACGTTTGCTTTTTTTCTCACCAGGTTCTACGAATCTCCATTCAATGACAACAAGGTTCGAAACAGATGCTGAAATCGTGGAGTTGGCAACAAAAAATAAGGCTCATCTATATAATTAGATATTTTTGGACAATTGCTATTTTTTCAAAATTTTGGGAGTAATGTCTGTATCTACACGCAGAACCGAAATATGAAGAAACAGATTTAAGCTTTAAGGTTTCAAGCCCAAACTCTGGCTGTTCGCCTACAATGATGAATAATGCTGCTATATATGAGTATACCACCACCTTTGAAACATTTACCGGGCCAAACTTATCTCCAATGATAAACTTCATACAAGGAAGGGTCGGGGACTCATAAAATAAAATAAAATAAAATAAAATAAAATAAAATAAAATAAAATAAAATAAAATAAAATAAAATTAAATAAAATAAAATAAAATAAAATAAAATAAAATAAAATAAAATAAAATAAAATAAAATAAAATAAAATAAAATAAAATAAAATAAAATAAAATAAAATAAAAATAAACCAGGACAGTGACTCTCAACATTCCTGTGTTTGTCGTTCCTCGACAAGGATGGAGGAGGCTTACAATTTTCTGTTAAATCTAAATGACTTAGATGGGAGGCACTTTTTCATGACAAGAGATACTCTTTCTTGCACTAATACCCCTTAAGAAATATTTTTGTTTTTAGGTGGAGTAGGTTGGTATTCGATTCCCAAAGCTCCCGTGGCGTGACAATCTAATGCACTTACCATTGAGCTATGGGGTACAACGTCAGCAACCTACAGACGTTATTATTTAAATACGACTCATTTTCTGACGAAAATAAAGGAGTAGCGAAGGCTTTTAATTTTAGTATGAAAAAGAGCTTTCCTTCCCATCACGAACGCGGTCTTAATTCAGTTAATGAAAAATCTATTCAATACCCCGCAAATACTGCACATGCAATTCACTAATTCCGATCCATACACATCTAAAAACTCCAGTGAAAACATTCCGTTTCATTCGAAAAGTCAGGTGCCGATATTTTAATTTAAAAATCCCAAAACCTCCAACCTGCTATAACTGCAGCCAGACAGATAGACCAGATAGAAAGGCATGCAACAATTCCACTATATGCTGGCAGTAGCCATAGGTATTCAACACCTCATTGCTAAAAAATCTGCGAGCAGCTAAAACTCTTAGCCACAACAACTCTTTACTTTTCTGTCTCTGGTGAAAAACAAAACTCAAAACTATAATGCTGAAGCAACGTTAGAATCTATAGTTGATGCTTTCGTGCAATCCAATATACCGAAATCGAAACTAATATCTGTGAAGCATGCACAGAAAATCCATAGCTTTTCGGCACTATGGTATTCGTTTCAACATTTAAACATTGAAGTATGAAATACAAAAAAAAAAAAACAAACACTCTACACTCTACACCACTTGATTGTGTATACTTATTTTCTTACAAGTCCTTTTCGAAGTATTTTTATTTTAGATCTATTTGTTAGCGGGAAATATTTGTTTTGTTTAGAGAGTTTGTCAGAGGTGAGTTAAACCAGAGTTAGCTAACCGTGGCTATAAAATTAATTTACATTTAATCCAACAAGCAGTTTTTCAGTGGAGGATGCATGCAGAAGATATATTAGAGAATGATATAGGTATCATAAGCATCTGTTTAGTAATAAATACAGATTAAACTGACCATTTTGCTCCGATCTAACTTAAATCTCGAACTAAACAAGATACAAAGGGATTTTAAAAATATTGCTGCTCAATCAAGTGAGGTGAAGTTTAGTTTGGTAGAATACTATGTTTATATGTAGAGTACACAATCAACAGAGGCACAGTCAAATAACCCACATGGCAGCTATTTGGCTTGTGTATCGTCAGTACGTGCCTTAAATCCAAATAAAATCAAAGAAATCTAATAATGTGCATTTCACTATAAATGCTCGTACAATAGCGGTCGTCGTGGTAGGAGTTCTAAACACCCCTTTTGCAACCCTTCCTTTTCCTAGGCCCATATCAAGCAAGAATACAAAAGTTAGTCCATTTTACTTATGGTACGGATGCTAAAGGTACTATATATTTGTATAATAATGTAAATGGGAGGCAGTTGGGATTTGTTTCTAAAGTACCGGAAGCTAAAAAGGGATATTTGAAGGAATCCAATTGAGATGTTCAGGCTATATTGACATGCTGCTACATCTTTTAGTGTATAGACGTTTGTAAGGCACGAATTTGCTACTAACCTTTCCGAAGGCATTTCTATATAGGTATGGTTGCCACTCCGGAGAGCAGAACAATTATCCAACAATTTTATTGATTAAATAAATGGCAGGTACTGGAGAAATGCCAATTTATAACAGTTTTGTTTTTATAAGTATCGTTTATGCGGCCCCGCATGGCCAGGGCACACGGCCACGGGATACTTTGGAAACTATATGCTATTTCTGTCAGGTTGCGCCCAGCCCGTTGATGTAAGTATACTTTTAGCGAGTGACTTAATAAATGTTAATAATTTATAACAGTTTTGTTCATAAAGGTTCTGTTTATGATGTCCCGCAGGTTCAGGGTGCACTGCCACGTTAATTGTCAAATTTTGAAAATCAAGAGTTTTTATGGGGATAAACTGTTATCAAATAGTAATATTTTCTTAAAGGACGAGAATAGAGACATGCCAATTATAACAGTTATTACAGTTTTTTTTCATTAAAAGTGGGCGTGCGTTAACGTGCCTCGCGCGACTTGACAAAAAAAAACTCTGGGTGCCTCAAGTATGCCCTGGACCTGCTGGGCCTCATTAAAAGTAATTGTATAAACCAAAACTGTTATAATTGGCATGTCTAGAGACACTTCCTTTCCTAAAATACTGAAGAATTTATTTATTTTTCATGATTTGTTTAGCTTAGGGTCTGTTTCACAATGTCTTAGTAAAATTCTGATTAGTTATCCGACACATAAGTATACTGGCAATTTAGATACAGTTGACATTTCTTGATCAGAAACAAATGGAATTGCCTTTAAATATGCCAATGTATAACACTTTCGTTTTTTTTTTTCAAGTTAAAAATTGGCATTTCTCTAGATTCGTTCAGTGTTGGCGTTTTATTGTTTTGGGTATTTCAGGTTTAAGTTTTTTTTGTTCCAAATGAATATTTAAACCTTCTCGTATGAAATTTGCATTGTCTCAAACTAAAATATAAAAAATTTGATTTGAATTATAAAAAACCTTTCACAACATTATAATAAAAAAAAATAAGTGGTAATCATTCAATTCGTATTCCATAGTTTAACTTTAAGGTGCAAACATACCATGACAGCTGTTGAAGCTTTACCATATTCTCACACAGTAATCAGTAATCACACACTTTTCGCGTGTTTGGGACAGTTTTGTTGTTCATTGCCATTCCGGTTGGACTGATTTTATTTTGATGTTTTACATTTACCCGCATGTCAGTGCCTGTGACTTTTTGATTGTCAGCTCTGCGTTTTGATGACTTCTGCCATATTCATGCCTTTCCAAACAGGCATGGCACCGCGGAATGCTTATTTTCCACCCATGTACATCACATCCGCGTGAATATACTCGTGCGCATCAGTTGCGGTGGTGGCGCCCTCTGTGTCTTGTGTGCAAGGACCATAAGCAGGACACAACATAATTACAAATTCATTAGTGTCTGTGTTAATTTCCTAACCACGTCAAAAATGTTATAAATGTATCTGTCTATGCCATCGTTCACCAAATCGAGTACACAGACAGAGATGGTGATGCTGTTGGATGATGTGAAATGCATATATTAGATGTTTTTGAGCATTCACCTTTTGACCTAACACCAGGACTTCGTTATTTGATGGGGGAAAAAACATACAACGCTCCTGCCTGTTACACTGGTCATACAAAATCTACCCTCCCTCAATGTTTGGATGGTTACGCTCCCAATATAATGTGAGAATCTGATAGCAAATACTTGACTCATGGAATTGAGAGATCCATTGAGTCGGTGTTAATTCAATTTTGAGCTGAAGTTTTTATCGTTGAATGTCATAAAATGATTTGAAAATGTTGACTGCGTGGAGCGGATGTGTACCTGTTATATTATTTAATGAGTAAATAAAAATAACATGGAGGAATCTTTGTTCTTTAGATCCCATGTTTCGGTTCATGTAATTTTTTTTTTCATTTTATGTTTAAAATAACGTCCTGAAACGAGTAACATTTTTTTGTCACTTTGTCACATTGTCGGTTTGTCGTCATGCCACTTGTCCGTTTTGTTGCTTTTCCGCTTTGTTGCTTTGTCGCTTTTCCCACCTTGCCACTTTGTCGGATTGGCCGGTTTTACCAGTTTATCGTTTGGGCGCTTTGCCAATTTGTCGCTTTGCTGCTTTTTCGCTTTGCTTACTTGTCGATTTATCACTTTGTTTTTTTATAGCTTTACCAGTTTGTCACTTTGCCTCTTTGCCGCTTTGTTACTTTTCCCGCTTTACTACTTTTTCGCTTTGCTGCGTTTTCGCTTTCTCGCTTTGCTCCTTTGTCACTTTGCCACTTTGTCTTTTTATCGCTTTGCTGGTTTGTCGCGATTTTACCGATTTTCCACTTTGTCGGAGTATCGCTTTGTCAATTTATCACTTGGGCGCTTGCCAATTTGTCACTTTGCCGGTGCCGCTTTATAGCTTTGCCACTTTGCCATTTTGTCGCTTCTCAATTATTCTTTGCAAAATCTACTTTACTCGCAAAATATTCATCCATAAGTAGTTAACAGATTTCAGTGAATATATTTAATTTCTATGTCGAGAAAGTAATACTAGGGTGAGCTGTTTACTATTTTCTCTTTTGTACTGTGGGTTTGTAAATCTCTTCTATTTTTGTTGTTTCCTTGTTATTATTTAATACTAACTGACCCGCCCGGCTTCGCACGGGTAGACAAACCTTAGTTTCGCATACAAATTGCAAAAGAAAATATAAATTAATATATTTAAACCCATTTTTGTAATCGAATACTACTTTATGGGTTATATCCAACTTTACGTTATGAATGGAGAAATTCATAAAAATATAATCATCTATGTCAAAACCATTTTCCATTTTCTAAGAATAATCTTTCAAACGTAGGTAGAATTTTTTTAATCAGATACGTCTTTTTCATTTTAACCCATTTCACCCTACAATTGGTAGTTTTTAATGCTATTCGGAACGGAGGCGAATCCAACAAATCAAACATCATTAAAATCGGTCAAGTCTTTCTTAGTTATAAGTGTTGTACCTACAACGACTTTGTTTTATATATTAATAAGATGTTCAAAACATTCAATTACCACCTAGTGATTTAAAAAAAAATTAAAAAAGTTTAAGCAATTTGAACTACTACATACATACATGTGTCTTCCAAGTCTCATATATTTCTGTACTCAAACCAGCATCAAAAAACATCCAAAAGATTGTTAAGAAATTAACACTCAACATAATATAAATTTTCATGTGTCAGAGCACACACCCTTGACAAAAAAAAAAAAAAAAAAAACAGCTAAGCTATAGGTACCTACTTTCCCTAATCTCTATTTTGGCTGAGTGATTAAAAACATTGCGAGTAGAGAGTAGGTTAAATAACAAAGAAAGAACAAAAAGCAAAAATATTGCTTTCACCATTAATTTGCAATTACTTTCTTTAGTAAAAAGGATATAGGTATAGGTAGGGTCTATACTTATACACAGTAGCTCTGTAAATCACTTTGTGGTAATTATTCCATCGGGAAAAAGGCGAAATTTTGTTCCTTGGCAATATTCCCATAGCCTGAGAAAATAAAAATAAAAAAGGTCGAAACAAAAAAGAATACATAAAAAGAAAAACACAAAACATGAGTAGAGAACATTTTAAAAGAATGGAAACTTGAATTTTCGCCAAAACACTAGTATTGAAAAAAAAAACAGAAAGAAACGTTGAAGTTCCATTTATATTCGTTTGGTACAATTTTTCATGTCGTTCCTTTTTGTTAGAAATGTGCAAAAAACGCACAAAATATATACAGGGTGTCCTGTAAATAATATATATAATATAACCTTGCAACCGGATAAAGCAGGCCTTAAGACCTTTCAGACAAAAATATAAAAATGTGTTGCGCATGATGGTTTTTCAAAAAAGTGTTAAGAGTGAACGATTCTGATTTTTTTTTTATTTTTATAATATTCTAGAAGAAGGCTACTAATAGATAAGCAGTCAAATATAACACTAACTGGTGCATTTTTTTAATGTAACTTTTTATACTATTTTGTCAATACAAAAATGATGAAATGTTTTTTTTTACCAAAATGAAAAAATACGAGAACATAGGGGGCTAGCTTTCTATTTAAAGTTTTTTTTTTTCCAAAATGGTACAACACATATGTAATACTGTCTACAATAATAAGCAAATCGATCGCTTGATCGAAGCCAATATTTAGTTTGTTTGGTTACGTAAAATTTGTCAAAACTCATGGGAGAAAAACCTAGTGAAAATTTAATTTACCGAACACGCATATTCATTTAACTGCCTGATGCGCAAACAAATGTATACAGGACACCCTGTATACATATACATACATAGATACCAAAATATAAAAGGTTGTTGTATGTAGGTTCAAATGTTGGAGAAGACCCATGCCAAGAAAAGCTATATGTATTACATTTTCAATGATTTTCATTTAATTTTATGTTTTCATGTTTTCTAGATGGGTTTGATGATTCACAGTTTACACAGTATACCTAATCACAGTAGGTTTTAGAAGTTTTGGGACCGCTAAGTCCAGAACATGAAACCAATGGAGGAAATAGTATATCGTCAATGAAATAACCTATGCAAGTTTTCAAAGGTTGAGAAGTTCAGGATAAATAATTTAACTGATACTAGATGCTGCCATTCGTTTTAATTTTATTTCATTTTATTTTATTTTATTTTATTTTATTTTATTTTATTTTATTATATTTTATTATATTTTATTTTATTTTATTTTATTTTATTTTATTTTATTTTATTTTATTTTATTTTATTTTATTTTATTTTATTTTATTTTATTTTATTTTATTTTATTTTATTTTATTTTATTATATTTTATTATATTTTATTTTATTTTATTTACTAGCTGGCCCACCCAGCCTTGCATGGGTAGACAAAAACCTAAGCTTCGCATGAAAATTAAAAGCTAAACTTTCTGTGTCTTAACCCACTTCACGTTATGAATGGCGAAATTAGTAAAAAATATGATCATCTAAGTCCAACCTTTATTACTTTCCCGACACCGAAAAAATTTTTCTAAACAAAAACCACTTTTTTACGTTTATCCCATTTCACTCTATAAATATCAATTTTTTTTTAAAATAACCTTTCAAACACAAAAAGAATTTTTAAAATCGGATATCTCTTTTTTGTTTTTAACTCATTTCACTCTATACATATCATTATTTGACAAAAAAATCCTAAAGCTATTTCCTAGAAAAAACCATTGATATAAATATACGTTTTTGCCCCATTTCACCTAATAAATACCAAATAAAAAAAAATAACCCTACAGCCATCTACTTAAAATGACCTTTCAAACACCAAAAGAAATTTCCCTTAAGCTATTTCCTAATTCCTAAGAAAAAACTATTTCCTAAGAAAAACCTTTTGAAAAAAAGTCTTAAATCAGACATGTTTTTCTACTCCATTTCACCCTACAAACGTTGAAAAAAAAGAGTACCCTATGTACATTATCATGATCCAATGAATCTTTTCACCAAGTTTCTTGATACATATTTGTAATCAGAATTAATAGTCGTAAGTCGTAACTGAGGGCGAGTTTCACAGTGCACATTTACCGCAAGAAGTGGCACTTAATGTTCTCATATTGAGACTTTAGGCTCAGTTTCATAGCCTGAGTATATTCTGTTTTTGCACTTGAAGGTTGTTTGAATTGCGTTGGATTTTATTTTATTTTTAATTTTATTATTTAAATTTAATGAAGAGTGAATAAATTGTGCCTTAGACTTATGTATAATGAATGACAAACTTGTAAGAATTGGTAAGGAAATTCATGAAAATATTGCAAAAAAATAACACACAGCTATCATTCTGTAAACTATAGATGGACGAGACTAGAAATAAATGCCAATTTGTAATAATTATAACAGTTTATCACCATTTAAAGTGAGAATGTGTTACCGCGCTTCGCGTGACTTGAATGAAACCAAAAACTGTTATAATTGGCATGTATAGAGTCACTTCTGTTATAGATGGACGAGACTAGAGACATGCCAATTTAAAACAGTTATAACAGTTTTTCGCCATTAAAAGTGGGCGTGTTACGCCCTTCGCGCTACTTGAAAAAAACTCTTGTGTTTGATTTGAATTATGCCCACTGGTGCAGGGCCCTGGCCCTGCGGGGTCGCACATAAACAGTACTTTTATAAACCAAAACTGTTATAATTGGCATGTCTAGAGTCACTTCCATTATAGATATTATGATATACACACTACAGTAGAAACCTTTTTAAATGTACAATATATGTATGTACATACAAAAAATCCTTTTCTTTTTCTCTCCTTATTGCTGTCCTTTAAATTACTCATCTTTTTCTTATGTCTGTGTCATTGCAATATGACTTCCAAATCATTAAGATTCATTTTTTCATGAGGACATTTTTAAAATTGGAAAGGATTTGTTTGCTTTCACTCAATAAGACCCCAAAGTCTTTATTCTTTTTCTTCCAAATAAGAAATTACCCCCTTTAAACAAATAAAAATGAAAAAAAAAAACAAAAATCTCTTTCGGAACTATACTTTGAATTTCACAACAAATGGCAAACTATATTCCGAAGGCATGACAAGCACATAACAATAAGTTAAGGTCGCCTGACATTAAAGTTGATCTTTGATTCTTGGCACGTTCCACTTATTTCGCTTCATTCACAGAGTCTCCGAGATGTGAGAGCGAGATGCGAAAATGAAATTGTCATACGGGACAGGACACAATGTTTTTTTTTTTTTTATATCTTTTCTTGTTTCTTATTAAGATGCCTCGAGGATATGTCACTGGGATAACAGATATACCTACCTGCTCTATACCCTTTTTGCTGCATGAACACCCCCACGCTGACATTTACCTACCACACCATCCCCATCCTGTTCTTTTGTATCAACGATATTAGACAAAGATACTCCATTTGGATACGATACAAAGCTCCGACAAACTTGATAGATCCTAGAATGCAAAGTAAACGAGACAACAAATGAGCTCTATGCAGCACACACAACATGATGATGATAACACACACAGAACCAGAAATTCAGGATATGGAGGAGTTGAAGAGAGAATAACAACAGCAACAAAAAAATGCACAACGATATCACATTACCTTCGGGCGACGAACAGAAGGATAAGGTCGGATGCATGGTTCTATGTATATGTATGTTAGATATTATATTATGTCCCTGGTATACAATTACTCTATATTATATTCTATTCTTCTGTGGGTTTATTATTTTTTTTTTAAGTTTTTGTTGTAGTTGTTATCCTCGAATGGCATTGACACGATTTTCCCGGTTATATTCCTTGGGCCCTACTGCAGCATCAAAAGATTTTCCATTATCGTGTCCTTAATGATATAAGTTTTCCATGTACATACATAATATCTACCACACACACAATGGCCATCAAATACTATTTGCAGTCATACCAAAAAAAATAATTACCACATCGTGATTGTTCATTTTTGTATTTTGGGTTTTCGACTAGATGTGCGTTGCATTTGAAGAATCAATGTCATGACTCAGGAATTATTAGGAAGGCTTTCATATATTTTTGAACAGAGAGACGCAAAATATAAATGTTTAGAAAAGTAATTTAATAAACTAGTTTTATTAATTTAACGTAACCCATCAGTGCAAAGGATTATTCAAAACATACAAAATTAAATGCACGACGCGGTCACAAGCATGTTTGTTATTGATTTATATGAAATGCGACCTAAATCTAAAATAAATAAATTCCACTTGATTTTGATTCGATCCTTTACAACTTGAACTAGCATTCGACTCAGGCCCAGTTTTTCAGTGCGAGATTATCCTAGTTTCGGGGTTTATTACGAGTTAACTCCTGAAACATATTTTCTCAGTTAATTTAGATCGCGAGTTAACTCTACAAATTTGGTGAGTTAACTCTGGATTATAGTCTAAGAGCTGACAGCAAATTTTTGGTTTGGAAATATAACCAAAAATTGAGTATGAGGGTTTGTAGGTGTATGCGTCGTGATATAGAAAACAAAAGTCTGGCAGTTTTTTTTTGGCGCCGGTGGTGGGGGTGAGGGTTTGAAAATGGCGATTTTTACAATTTTTTATCAGAAGAATTATCACTTAAATTCTTTTTTTTTTAATGACAAATGATGCACTGTCATTTTTCCTAAGTGTAAAGACTTTTATCTTGAAGATCCAATTAATAGAACTCAAGATATAAGCTCTTTAAGCGAACCTTATCACCTTTTTTTTGGAGATTTTTGTTGTTTATTTTTTGTTATGCATAAAATCAACAAAAGTCTCCAAAAAAAAACTGATAAAATTTTAGCAAATTTGTTGCGCCAAAAATAAATTTAAAGTTAAAAAAGTCCATTTCGGGTCAGTTCAAATAAAACGGAAATTGAATTTTTCAAAAATGATTTTTGCAAGAATTTGTAGCGCTCACCCGAGTTTTGTAGCTCTAACGGTTTTTTTTTATATTTAAGTTTTAAGTTAGCTTAAAAGTGAGCTGACAAAATCTAAAAAATTTAGAAAATCCAAAATTTGGTTTGCACGAATTTGAAGTTACATTAAACAAAAATTAAAGTGAAACTCTTAATTTTTTAGGTCGTATAGTTTTTTATTTATAAAAGTTTCCGCTTAAATAAGACGGTACACCCATGTGTAGTGGTCAAAATTTGAAAAAAAAAAAAAAAAAAAAAAACGTAGCGCCGTCTTGTTGAAAGTAAACGTTGTCCAGATCAATACCATCCAATTCCGGCCATAAAAAATCATTAAGCATCTCTCGATAGCGCAATCCATTGACCGTAACTGTTGCTCCAGCCTCATTTTCGAAAAAGTAAGGTCCAATGACCCCGCCGGACCATAAACCGCACCAAACAGTCACGCGTTGAAGATGGAGAGGCTTTTCAACATTAACTCTTGGGTTTTCCGAGCCCCAGATGCGACAGTTTTGCTTGTTGACGTAGCCTCCGAGGTGGAAATGGGCCTCATCAGTCAAGATGATTTTTCGATGAAATTCCGGATCATTTTCATGCATTTCAAGGACCCAATCAGCAAAGACACGACGTTGTTGATGATCAGCCGGCTTGAGTTCTTGTGTTAACTGAACTTTATAAGCCTTAAGACCCAAGTCTTTATGCAAAATATCCAAATGCCTAATTCCAAAGAACGACGAGGAATGGACAAACCTGGGTTTTCTTCAACACTTTGGGCTACAACAGCAATATTCTCAGTTGTTCTTGAGCGACGTGCACGGGTTTTATTCTTCATATCGCTAACTTGTCCCAACAGCTCGAATTTGTCCACCAATTTCTGTATTGCGGTCCGACAAGGTGCTTCACGACGACCCAAAAATGTTTTAGTTTTACGAACTTTAATTAATTAATATTAATTATTAATTATGCACACATATAGACATAATTGCAGAATTCCTTTCTTATCTATCTTTTTTTCTATAATAATAGAAATAAAATCTCCTCAGTCTCAGATTGAGATAGGCAGAATCATTTTATGGGACAAGAATTTCCGTACAAGCATAAGCTGGCAAAAACATATGATGTGAAATGTAATTTTTAGTGTTCGTTCCATTGAGTTTTCTTTCTATCCGAGTTTCTTAATTTAGTTAATTGTCTATGATTTGAAAAATAAGAAAACATTTTGCTTCAAATTATGAGCAGTTCAGTTCCCTTGAAAATAACACATTCTGTTGGCCACATAACTTGACAGATTTAAAAAGCCACGCTATGAAGTGCCCAACAAATGCTGTTTTTGATTTAAATATGGATTTGAATTATTTTTACAAATGCATAACTTGCCACTATATCTATACTATAGACTTTAGGTAAACAAAAAAAAGTACGTATACGCCACCATGCCCGTCAGCTCATCAAAGAATTAAAGTGTGCATAAATGAACAAAGCAGCACTTATGCTGCCACTTTCACCAAACTCTAAAATGGAATGGACATGCAGCTTAACATCAAGCATAGTATTCATGAAATTGGCATGCACTAATGGGGTCTAAAAAAATTCCGGAAGACTTGATAAGAAAAGGTATAATAAGACCCATACACACAATTGAGCAATACTGAGGCTGTCTTAAACCCTACTGAAGTGTCTGATATTGCCCCGGAACGTTGGGTAGAGGGATAAGTCTGCGAATTACCCAAAACAAACTACTCCTCGTAGACTATTGAACTAGTATCGAATATCTAGAATTTCACAGTCCATCATAAATCACCTTTTTATAGGCCACCTAGGATAGCTTTGATAGAACTTTAAAAAGCTATGAGAGAATACGGCAGCCTTAATAAATGCACACTCATATAAAAGTTGACTATGGCCAAAGTAGCATGCCAAGTTGAAATAGCTGAATCACTATCCAGATCATTTTTAATGGACACCAAAATGGAAATGGTCTGACCTGAATTTTTTCAACTTAATATTAGAGAAAGCTATCTGTAATTCTGGCAAGGTAAATAAAAGGGGTTTTTAAAAAATATAAAACAGATTTAGTGGCGCAAAAGTTTGTGGAGAACCAGAGCCTATAGAGATTAACAAAACTCAACCATTCCTGATGTGAGTGCTGTTTAACGGCAATAATTAAGGGGCCAACAATGAGATGAGAGCTTTCTGAGCTATTCCTAAATCGCTATCTTGCACTTCCTTCTTATTATCATTGTCGTTGTCTTGTCAATGCCTTGAAAATGATACTCCAAGTTTACGTCGACCATTTTTTCACTATTTCACAAATGCCTAAATTTGAAACAATTCTCTATTCAAGTGCTTCTGTCATTTTCATTTAATACTCACCATCATCACCAGATGGCATATTACTGACACGAATTTTTAAAAGTTTTGGTTGGCTTTTTAAGCTATTCAAATTCCAGTACATTCTGAACTATGATAGATAGAAAGATTTTTATTTTCGGTCCTTACATTTACATTTGCATAGTTTACATACAGAGATGCTACATAAATGTTGGTTAATCAAAGAATTTTCAGAGTTTTTTAACAATTTTGTAGAAAAATGCCATTGAGTTTATTGATTCTTACAGGAATCATTTCAATCAATCAATCTCACTATACTTGGTATCCATATAAAGAATTGCTTGAAAGATAACTTTATGGATAGGTAATCAATTTACAACTATGTAAAAGAAATAAAACGCATATAATTTAATGTTATGGCCAAGAATTTAGCTTAATTATGAAGATAAGGGTTAGCCATTATGTTCTAAAAATGATTTCGGGCAAGTGGCCGCCGCGGCTGGCTCGAATAATTTCCAGCCGAGAGGCCCAATTTTCGACCACTTTTTGCAGCAATTGGGGCCGTATGACAGCAATAACGCGCCGAATATTCGCTTCCAAGGCGTCAATCGTCTCGGGCTTATATGCGTAGACAAACGACTTTAAATAACTCTACAAAAAATAGTCCAGCGGTGTAAGATCGCACGATATTGGAGGCCAGGGCCGCCACAGGCACACGACACGAGATAATGCGCTCACCAAAAGTTTCCTTCAATAAATTGATTGTTTCGTTGGCTGTATGGCATGAAGCGCCGTCTTGTTGGAACCAAATGTCGTCCACATCAACATTATTAATTCAAGCACGAAAAACACAGGAACACAGCACAGGAATTTATGCAATTTTGCGATTATGTCGTTCGAATATTGGACTCAGCGCGCGATGCGTCGCGCGAACCAAACTATTACTTTGGTAATAAATTCGCACTATTGCAAACGTTGTTAGGGAGTAAAATCTATTAATTATAAAATGGCAAACCAAACTGAGCATAAATCAAGCGACATCTGTCAAAAAGACCGACTCCGAAAAAAGTATTGCTATATTGAAAACCACATGTCTAAAAAAAACACAAAGAAAACCATAATTTTGTGCGAGACCCAGCCGTTTCTGTCACTTAGCTTCATGTTTTAAAGCTTATTTAACAGGCAACATAAATTTATCTTGTCCTAAATAAGACTATCAAACTTTAAACAATGTTTACTTATGCAGCTCACATTACTAATTTCTAATTAAATTTAATATTAACATAAAAAAATAAAAAAAAAATTCCAAAACCAATACTTAATTCCGACACTCGATTATGTGTGTTCCTAGTTTGATTAAAATCCAGAATCAAAGCTTTAAGGGATTCTGTATAATATCCAATCCCGCAGGTATACCTATGCAATTTGCATTATCCCATGCTATACATATACCTACATACATATGAATATTGACAAAGTTGTTTTACCCAAAATCGAATCATTAACAGCATATTTTTGGTTTTAAAATTTGCCTTTTTATTGGCATTGCCAGCGCCCACATGCAGTTTAAACAGCAAATAGTGCGTGTGTGTTTAAGGCAGTAGGTATATACGTACATATTTACAAATAATTTATTTATTTTTTTTAACTTGCCAAGTCAATTATTTTCCACCCACTTACGCACAATGTGATATTCGAGTAATCCATGTAGGTGTCATTTATGTATATGTGTAAACCTACCCCACCATTTACACGCTAGTCGTTTATGCAGTCATTAAAAAGGATCAAAAGTATTATGCTTTCATTTGGATAGGCACACCGCGCTGTCCGCATAAATATCTGACCATGTCCGGTCTTTCGAGGTTCAATTAAAAAAAAAAAGTATAATTAAATGCGTAAAAATAATGCAGGACCTTAATTAACAACGACACCGATGATCCCATCCGGGCTGGATACAAATATCCTATTTTATTTATTATACCGAAGGACCTGTTTTTCGTATATGCATTATAGTATTGGCACACTCCAAATATCACTAACTGGTATGTGATAGGATTTTTATAAATATTCGGAAAGATTTAACTATGTGTGACATTTGTCAAATAAGGCTTTAAGTAATACTACGTTTTCATTAGAGCAAATGAAGTGATTTTTTTGAGTAATTTTAACTGAATCACCAAATTGTTGTCAAGTTCAGATTGCAGAGTGCACTTAATTCCCAAGCGGAAAAGCTGCTCATAACGTATCACTGATAAAATAAAATTGGCGACAGATTATCGCCTGGTTTTACTCCACTTTCGATTTCAAGTTCATTACAAAATCTTCATCCGTGCAATAGGCGGATTTCTCAAAGATGAGGATATAAGTAAGTTTTATTCCAGTCCAGTTTTTCAGTGGATGAGTTAACTCCGAGTTAAATTAGAGTTAACTCAAAAGAAGTTTTTCAGTGGAGAATTAAATTTTACTCCTAGTTGTCAAAAATCTATCGAAATCGAAGTGCGACAAAATAGAAATCAATTTTTCGCTCTCGAATTCGAGATGGCGCCACTTTGAAAATAACCCTTTCCATATAGTGTCGTACCTCGATATGAATAGATTTTTGACACGCATCTTTTAGAAATACCTACATATTCAGCTAATCCAGAGTTAACTAACCAAATTTGTTGTGTTATCTAGCGATCTAAATTGATTGAAAAACATGTTTCAGGAGTTAACTCGAGTTTAACCCCGAAACTATAGGATAATGAAAGTTGCAATAAAAAGAAATTTTGAACAATTTTTAATTAAGTGTGGAAAATCTACTTTTTTCACTAACATGGAGAAAAAGTGAGTTTGTGTTAAGTAAGTTTTGAAATTTTTGGGTTGGGTGTTATACAATTAAAAAGTTGAATATTTGTTTAACTTAGGGTGGACAAACGATTTTTTTTTTGCCTGGACTAATGTGGACAAATAAACTTATATATATATCCCCCCCCCCAAACCCCCAAAATTTTCAGTTCGCGGTTTTGGCTTCAGACAACCTATAAATGTATATCGAATTACAGTTATCTAAAACGATTACTCGCCTAAATACGTAGCAGCTTTTCGTAAAAAAAAAAAAAGTTAGCTAAAATAAGACTTCAGTTAAGCGACGTGGAGTGTAGCATCAATTCCTTTTCAATTAAAGCCAAACTCTCAAAATGAAGGAAGCATTTAAGTATTATTTACAAGTTATATATGTACATACGTTCACTCCAGCCATCAAACTATAGGAGAATAGGCTAATTCTTGATGCGCATCAGAAGTCTTTGAAGTGGATGTGTGTCAGATTGATTGGTAAAGATCACATACATGTACGTGGATGAGCCAAAAGCATGTGATGCAAAGTGCAAAAGAAACTAGGAATCATTGTCGATTAATGGAAGGCCAAAAAAAAAAGACCATTTCATTCCGGGACACTTTTTTCTTCCTCTCTGACGTTATTTCCTTATCAAAACCGAATCCTTGAACGCTTTAAACATATCACAGAGGAAAATCATGAGGAAAATAAACACACGAGACATAGAGCTTATATATGTAGAAGCCTAGCAACAAAAGTTATGTGTACTTTGCATACATCAGAGCAGGGTTTGTTTTTCAAATCTTTTTTTCTTTTTTTTAGCTTATATAGCTTTGTGGAAGAGTCAGTCTTACGAGAGTGCTGGCTGTGTGTACCTATCCTGCGTATATCCTCTAAGGAAAATTTGAATATTTCTGCGAGCCTTTTTTTTTTAATTTCAACAAGCATACTCCTTCATTTTGGTTTTATTTTTGCAATAAACCATTCAACCGTAAGGTGTGTTCTATAAAGCTTCATGCTGGGGCCAGAAAGCCAGGCTGGTTCTGAGGAAACCATTTTCATCACAATGCGATGGGTGGCTTATATGTATGGGAGATGGACATTTTGCATATTATGTCCTTACGAGAGTGTAGGTACAGACTGACGTACAAATCACATCCCTAGTATAGTCTAGATACATAAATCGTCATTTAGATGGATTTGGTAAAGGAACATACACAGCATATCAAAAACGGATTAGCTTTAGATGAAATTTTTGAAGAGACACAATTTTTCGAAAAATATTCAACAAAGATACAAAAAAAAAAAACAAACAAGCAAACACCATTCCATAATCGGAATTCCTATTCCAGACGGGACTCGCATCATTGAAATCAAAGAGAGAGAGACATACCGTACCTATATGTGTACATAGATAGGTATGGTATTTTGTTTATTTTTGACAGTCATAGTCAGGTCAAACTAGACGTTTCATGTACATACACCTTCATTTTGCTCGATTATTTGCAGATGGCGCTGCACTGGTGGCTTGTTGGTTTTTTTTTTTTTTTTTTTTGGAAAATCGAAACCTCGAAAGTCAGGGATTTAATGAAATAGCTTTGGGAATGTGTCTTTAATGGTAGAACATTGGTTTAACGCGTTTAATATTATTTGGCATGCTATGTTGTGTTATCTCGATGTCTTATACGAGGTTATAACAATCAAATAAAACCTGCAAACGACAGTAGATTTTTATTGCTTAAAATCTTAGAAAGAGTTCCATTCCATATACAGAAGTAAAAAGGAGCTGTTGTGTGTGGAAGTCAGGCCAGATCTAAGAATCGTGTTATTACTTTAATCGAAATACATACTCGTCTGATACTGGTGGAATGTTATCACACAAAAATAAAATAAAAAAATACCGCTTATCTAGGAACTGGGTCTGAAGAAAAATATGGGTTTTAAATTGAAATATAAAAATTTGATAGTATCGTAGCTCGTAAGCTATTTTTGGACTTGCCCGACTGTTAAACAGTAGACAAAAATATAATATTTTGTTGTCAGAAACGACGAGTGAGTCGATTGAAGTCTTGAATGAGCCCATAAGAAGGCTGGTGTACGGCGGCGTATGAATTGAATAGAGTGAAACAACGACGTCTTTTAAGGTCTGATAGACACAGATATTAAGTGAGATTCCCTGACATACTTAGAGCTTAGAGGTAAGTAAGTAATTTCAGTCATTGCGTGCTGAAAAAGCGGATTATCTTTTTTTGGGCGAGCGGCATTTCTTAAAGTGGGATTATTCGGCTTATAATGTGCTAAGACAAGGCAAAGGCCAGGATCTCCGTATCTAAAGTAAGTTTCGCCGATTTAACTTTCCCACCACGTTGAACATTCCTGTTATTAGAGAGACACGGCAGGCCTCAACACGGAATGATTATACCATCAAATGGCAACAAAAAGCGGAACGTCAAAAGCTAACGACTTGAGAGAGTATGTAAAGGAGAAGGGATAGCATGCCGTATGATGAAAAGAAAATTTGTTTACATTTTTTACAGCCGCGATAAGAAATTAAACATGTTAGCATCTAGATTTCTCGTAGGGAACAGGCTTAGAAGCAAAGTTATTGACCTTAAGCCAATAAGTGAATGCCTGCCTGCGATCCATATCAAAGTGATCTTCCAAAAGATATGCCTAATTTGTGCACATATCCCTTCATATAAAGCTTAAGAATCTATCGAGGGTGGGTTTTATGACCTCCTGTATGGAGGTCGACGTGAAAAAGTTGAGCTCGGTGACTTGAATGCTAAAGTCGGAGAGGAACACATTTTCGGTAGATAAGTTGGTAAGTACTTACAGCCTCCACGAAACGATAAATCATTATGGAATTTAAGTGATCCACAACTCAACCTTGAGCTCTCCACACTGTCGAACCACCAACCATGTACTAACCGACTCGTAGCCCCAACAAAGTTCAACTCTGACGATTCTTTGTTGAGGAAATTTCAGAACTTGACTGTCGAATGAATAAAAAATACCACCCAGAAGGATACATTCGACGTTTGAAGCCTTAGAACTCTTAGAGTTTCCAGAGTCTACAGAAAATACATACCTGTGCATCACAGACGACAATAATCAGTATTCCCAGCATCGCAACATCATTAAATATAGGTATCAGAAACCAACCTATAGGCTACCAGCCATCTCATTGACAGATCAACAAGATCAGCGAGGGAAGTGTATTGAGCTTGGAGATGTGAAGAAAAGAAGGTTTTGCGTGAAAAGAAGAGGACATGCGCAGCCTCAGGCATAGAAATAGGATACTTGAGGACTCTAACATGATATTTATTTCAACGCAGTTACAAATGCTTGTATTTCTTCTTAAACTAAAAGTTCTAAACGAAGTGTCTACTATTAGTATTAACAGAGCAAATTTCGTTAACATGGGAGAAAGACCCTTACTGTAAAACGATATTTTTCTTCTGCATTTATTAGAATATAAGTACATAACATTGATTTATTCTACTTCAAATATTGGCATAGCAAACTCTACAAAATAAAATTAACCTCTGAACCAGTGCTAGAGGATCATTCGAAAATTTCCTTTCGCTGGAAATTTTGACCTCTAAAGGCAGAAGGGAAAAATCGACGACTCATTTTGTGGAAATTCTTTGTTTATCAAATATTACTCGGAAAAGAGAAGAAAAAAAAACACTGTTATTATTTTTATTAAATAGTTTTTTTTATCAAAATTAAAAAATCGATTTCCTCTCAAAGATAATTCAAGAAGTCCTTATTTCAACTGAAAGAATAAAATTAGCAAAAACTTAAATATAAAAAAATGTATTTTGAATTTTTTTAAAGTTATTTTTTAATGAAAGATATCGAAAAAAAAATAACATCGAAGACTTTTGGGATAAAATTGAATCTTGTTTATTTTTTTAAAAAGAAATTTAACCTACTCAAAAAAGTGCCCTCCACAGCACTGCTCTGAACCTGCATTTAAACTCAATTTTAGCTTAGCAACAGTTCAAAAATTACTGTTAGTTAATACGGCCCAATATGTACTTTACTTTACAAAGTATTCTGGCATATTTATAATGCAAAACATAGAAAAGTCTCAAAAATATTTAAATTACTATATTAATAAACTTCTCTTTAAGTATAAACTTACATAAATATTGATAAGCTCAAGCCACCAGGCTGTAACCAATTCAGCCAATCAAACCTTAAACTTAACCCTCCTAATTCTCTAACACGGCAGTTGCTCCCGCTTCAAATAAACGTTTTTTTTTTTTGTTGCTTGCATCTAGTTTTGGTCACTTTGTCTGTTAAATATTAAAGTTCCTAGCTCAGGATAACGCACATAATTTATTCATGTAAATACTTAATTTGCTATCCTGGGCTGAATTTAAATTACGTGCCATGAATCAGTGTCCAACTTCGTGAAGAAGAGAACCAAGAACCAACAACCGAAGAGACGACACGTCGTCATCCCTTTTGCATTTTAATATGTTTCTCCGCCTGGTTCTAGAGAGCGTGGTGATGATGATAATGATAGCCGTGCCAAAGCTAGAAGCTGTCCGGGAACACCCCGAAAGAGTCAAGTCGAGTCGAGTCGAGTCGGGGGCTCGGGGCTGATGCGAATTAGTGCAACATTGGATAATTACACGCCCAGTGACCATCGCCCGCCCGGGTTGTGAATTCCTGTTATTACCTGAAATTTATGCGGAAAAAAGTAGCACCAAGGACAATAGTGACAACTACTATACAGCGACGATAACTCTGCAACGACGACGTCGGCAACGACGTCGACAAGGACGAATACGTTATTCCGTAATCCTTCCTGTAAGGAAAACGGTGCTTGCTGGGTCTTGGTCTTGTTAGGGTGACTGGGTTTTGATCAGTTCATGTGAACTTTTGCACGGAGAGACTTTTCCTATATACAAAGAAGAAGTGGGAGCTGATGGCATGGATATGGGGGAGGCGAGGGTGTTTGCTGAATGCTGACTGGATAATGGTCGGTTCATATGGATACGGACGTGCTTGGCATTTACAATCATCACGTGAAGGGGCGAAACGATTTCGAACTAGGGCAAGGAGTTATGCATACTCAGATAGAGCTTTGGTGCACCAGTTCATGTGCATATACATACATACAACACAGGCGAATGTTCAGCGGGCTTGAGGTGATGCAGGTCGATATTAGATCTAAGGACGATTAACTATTCAACAGGGTTATGTATTCAGTTGTAATCTGCTTCTATGAATACATCTCGCAGTAACCCTATTGCATGAGTGGACCGGTTTTTTCCATCCTTCTGATGCGGGTGTTCTAATAGACTAGAAATTAACATGTAATTCACAACACACCTCATTGTAAAGTCATCATAAACGTAGTCGATGCGATAGCGGATGAAGATGTAGCAGATGTAGGTACTGGATCGATACAATCGCAATTCCTACTTCAACTTGTGCACACAATTAAGATCATCAAGCCACGAGGGAAACAAACATCAACTTGCTCCTTACATACATGATGTCGAGTCTTTTCCAGTGCTGGATTTTTCATAAACAAAATTACAGGCGACTGACTTTAAAAAAAACTCAAGGAAATAGTTATGTATATGCTTGGTGTCGGTACTAGATGGAACATCAAAATCGGAGGTCAAATTGGTATTCAACAAAAAAAAATTCCAATTGCTTCTATTTTTGATGAAAGGGAAGTTACCGTTCATGAAAAAATATACAGTAATTTTAGGTAAACAAAGGACAGGAAATGTTCAACTCTAGAGCAATTTAGATATTACCGGTGGTTGAGTCGTCTGCTGGCTGGCTGAATAGCAGATATAGCTGGAAAACTTGCTGATGAGACATTTTCGCGCTGTATCCTTTTTGATTTGCAAATAAAATACATAGATGGCGTTGAAATCAAATTAATGTATAGGATGTCCAAAACAAACATTATAATAAGGGTATTCATGCAACGTCGGAAAAGCATCGTAAACATCGTAAACGTCGGAAAGTTAACGGCGTCGTTAACGAACTGTCAACATTTGTATGAGAAATCTTTTCCAACAAATCGTAAACTTTCCGACAAGAATTTTTGTTGTAAACGTCGTAAACGAAAATGGTAAACTTTTTTCAATGGGATTATGACATTTGCTGAATCAGCTGATTGGTTTACCACATCATTTATGCAAAATGTTTTAAGGGGCATTCATGAAACATGTGTCGGAAACTTGACGATTTTACAACGTCGGAAAGTTTCCGACGTTGCATGAATACCCTTAATCTATTTTAGTGAAAAATTTACTGAGAAAGATGAAGTAAACCAAAAAACGAAACAATGTAGGGGAGAAATAGTTACCTTTGAACACAATAGTTGGTTAAAGCCCGAACCACACTACTCTCGTGTGGTGTGTTGTGGAGTAGTGTGTCGCTGTCATTCCAATGTATTTCATAGATTTCGACACAACACATCACACGATACAAATATGGCTCTACGCATATGAAATACATTAGAGCGATAGCGACACACTATTCCCCAACACACTACACGAGAATAGTGTGGTTCGGGCTTAAGAGTCTCCTGGAACTGGAAACCTTGAATTATTGACTTTACAGTTACATATTTATATTTGAGAAATGGAATTAAAGCTCAATTTAAACTAATTTTTGTGTAACTTAAATATAGAGATTGATTATTTATTTTTATTAAAAAAATATTAAAATAAAGGTTCCTCTTATGTGGGCCAGTTCTTTAAAAAGCCGTGGCAGTAAATAAAAAAAGAACAACATGGGCTAAAATTAAAAAAAAACCGCATCAATGGGGGTCATCCTCCTATAAGGCTTTATTTGGGGATGTTTGACAAGTTTATTTGTATGGGTTTGAAAAATTGCTATCTAAATTCAAATTTTGAACATTTTTATACCTACTAGGGATAGAAAACTACTGTTTTCGGTGGAACTAACATGAAAAAACGGCAGGTGATACAAATTCGGTGATTGAAGTTATGGGTTTTAGAAAATAGCTCACAATGAAATTGACAAACTTAAAGACAAGTTGGACAAACAGAGTCAACATGCTGAATGTTTTTTTTTAGTTTGGGAAAGTTGGCACTTAAAGAAACTTATTGTAGCTGGCCCAACATTATGTTGAATTACGAAACACAAGATTCATTGACTTACCAATCTAATTTTTGTAATCCAAAATCTTGTGAACTTTTTTTGCATAATACAAACACAAGCATTTATAAAATCTTAAATAACTATCTATTTTAAAGCAAGACCGATCATATATTCAATACCGCACAATAAAATACAATTTTAGAGAATTAGGTAAATAAAAAAAAAAACAATTGACACAAACTCCTTTTATCATAACACTACCGTACGAAATCGACGAGACGAAAATAACGATAGTCCATCACCGTATGTAAGTATAAACATGAACAAACAAGATCGAATTTCAATTTCACAAATATTTTTGATCAGCGACCGAATCGATATTTTTTTTTAATAATAAACTCCAAGCATATTACATATGTAGAAATATTTTCTTTATATTTTTTATAACAAAACTTCAAAAAATACACTCTAAATTATTTTGTTTTCAGCAATCACTTTAACAAACTGCACTGGCACTGCACTTCTACAATCTACACATAACGATAACGAACTGAACTAACGAAATAAGAAGTAACGTGTGACGAAATTTTTGTCTCATAAGAAAACGAATACCAACAAAGTTTATGTCCGCTGGAGAATATGCAATGCTTTTTACAATTAAGCACATAATTATGTTCTGTTCCATTTGATTGTTATCAGTTAAGGCCACTTTACACGATAACAAAAATCATAATGACCTGTCATTATAGTTTGATTTCTCAAATGAGCTGTTATTCTATTTGTGAAATCAAATCGTTTTGCTTTTCTTTGTTTACACGTCTATGTATCTCTTTCAATTTGATTTTATTAAAAATAACTCCATATTCTCACTTTTTTGGTACTTTCTATTTTTGTTCACACAAGAATACAAAATGTCCATTAATTTCAATTCTGAATTTAACACTTCCCACTAGAAATACAATAATGGCATATTCTAATGTCAAAAAAGTCATATAACTTTTGTTTTGAGAAGTCATGAGTTTCAGACGATGTGATTTGATTTTTTTGACAGATCGTATGAGAAGTTATGCCTATGAATTCCTTTATTGTGTAAAGTGGATTGTTCATTGGATGGTGTTCACATTGGACTGTCTCCTCCAACTTTTTTTTGACGTCTTCGTACTTTATCCCACTCCGACTTTATGGTGAGAAAGAGATGGCGAAGAAAGACAGGGTTTTGTTTTGCGACATCCGTTTCCTCTGTCTTTACTTTATCTTTGGCTTTTGGCACTTAAATCTTATAGAATCCAATTTTTTTCAATTGGAAATATCGAAATATCAATTGGAAAGTCAAAAAAGTGAGTCCAATGTGAACACTGTCTTGGAGTTTGATTGCCAATTAAGTTGTTTCTGGAGTACTGGAAAAAAAACCAGACTTAATAAATTGCTTAGCGTAAATTGCCAATAAATAACATTAACCTCTTTTTAGTTTTGCAGAGAAAAAATGAAAATTAAACTAAATTATAAATGCCCATAACATCTTTTCACTTTCCTTATGAATAAAATATACCTCCCAACTAACAAACTCCCGGAGTTAAGCTCTTCAAATCTGAAAAAAAACTCACATAAGATTCTTTTATATCCTATTGCTATACTTAAGAATGAAACTCAAATTCGTCTCATAACATTTTGTATTGTAAGAGCTAAGCATTTTTTTAAATTTTTGAGTACTTAAATCATATCAAAATCTATTTAAGTCTTATAAGTATCTCGTTATGAAATTAAAACTCTAAACGTCACTTTAAGTCTTTATAATCCCATAATAATACATCAATGAAACTATTCATAAATAAGTTTTTTCAAAGATTCTTATAGGAGCTACGACGCCAGCATTAAATGTCAAACGAACATCGGTTTTAGTTAAATTGAACAGCGCGTTCTTTTTGTTCACAAAACTTGCTTCTGTTCATGTTTCTATCGGATTAGCTATTTGATTGGTGGTGACATTGGCAATTTTAGATTTGGATCAAAAGTTTTATTATTTGCGTGTAGAGCAAATTTCATCGGTCGATTTTTGTTCTCTTTGTCTATGTGCCTAATTTCGGGATTGTGGAACTGGTAATAGTGAATTTCACATCATAAATTTTATTAAAGCATAAACACCAAACTATATCCAATTGACTTTGATTGTGCCTTTATTCTAAAAATTATGAGGTTATAAAAGTTCCATTCTTTCAAATTGTAAATTTTTACTTTCCCATTTAAATTGTTTGTAAAACATCAACAATAGTTGGCAATTGTAATGAAAAGGAACGCCCCACTGATAAATGCGTTTCGTTTGAAAGTTAAATGCCAAATTTAAGTCGCATAAGAGCGTTTGAGCTGCCATAAGAAGAGTCTCTCTGAGTTAATTTATATTACTTTTTGAAGTCCCATAAGAGCATTTTAGTTCCCATAAGAAGTACCTACTATCTCTCAGGGAAAATTTATATTTACTGAGAGCGACACTTCTTACGGGAGCTCAAACGTTCTTATGGGACTAAAATTTGACGTTTAACCTTCAAACGAAACACATTTATTTGTGTTGCTTTCCTTTTCATCATCATCCAAAGATCTCATAGAGATGTTAATACAAGAGTTAAAGTATCAATCAACAGCAGCCATGTTGCAATATGAACAAAATGTTTTCATTATATTTTGAGAGTTAGTTTAAATATATTCTACATAAATTATTTTATTTGGTTTTCCATTCTGACCTATAATTGTAAAAAGTTTTATACGTCGTATTCATTTTGTTTGCCTTTTTTTGTTGTCGACATTAGTTGTATACAAAATGCATTTGTATAACAAATACAGCTACTATGACGGAGAAGAATGACGGAGTACATTCTTTTTTGTGTTATATCATTATTTAAAAAATTGTGGCAGCAGAATATTAACACAACACAAGTAAAATAGCATCATTAAAAATCAGTTGTTTTTGTCAGTTTTTAATGACAAAAATATTGGAAGATTTCAGAAAATCTTAATATTAGAAAAGCGACTGACAACGCGTCATATTTTGTGCTACTTTAGATTCAATTTTTGTTCAAAAGAGCACGATAATGACAGTAATTGAAAACAAATATAGTATGATTGATCGCAGTTTGTGAATTGTATAAAAACAGGCTTAGTGATTTTTTCATCCAAAAAATATATATATGGTAACCCTTTTTAATATTATAATTAAAAACAAAATATTTTAAATATGCATTATTTTTTTATTATTTTCGAAGCAAAATGTCTAAATTAGTAGAAGCCATTTTAATTGCAACATTAATTTAGCCTACATATGCCATGATTTTCACAAATATAATATGTCAATTAACTTGTGAGATAAATACTCGCACCAAAAAAACACATTATTTTTTGACATGAGAGAATCCGAAAACACATAAAAACTATTTTCCTAACTTCTTCTATGAGAAATAAAAAATGCGAAAGATACATATTTTTTTTTAAGTTTACACATACTCGTTCTCTTTTTAACAACTTCTGTGGGAAGAGACGCACTCCCATAGGAAGAGTTCAGAGAGCTTTACTAGATTTACAAAGGGGCGTCTATGTTCGCATAAAAAACATAAAACTCTTGCTATAGGATCAAGAGGCTCCCATAACTAGGCCATTTAAGGCTTTTAACAATCTTATAAGAATCTAGAAAAACTCCTCAGGAGTCTAGTAAGGCTTTCGGAGCATCTTATGAGAGGAAAAATGTTACTTGGGCTATAAGGTGTGTTTTTTCCCACATCAGAGGACACTGGACGATACAAAATTTAGTAACAATTTAAATGCCACTTCTCCTGTAGATAAACCGCGATTTATCGCATATTTATCGATATCGATAGTTTGTATGGAAACGTCATTAGTTTCTGTAATGGCGTCGCCAATTCCCGGTGCATAACCCGATCCGACCCTGAAGTTCTCTTACAAAGAATTTATTTGCTTGCGTTCATTGGTATTATTATGAAAGTAGTGCAGATTGAAGTCTGTTCGATGATTCGATGAGGATGAGGATATTTTCATCTTAACAATGATGGCAGGCATAATCAGGATGAGTAACAGAAATGACTAAAAAAAATGTGGGATAATATGCCACTTAAAGCTCTCACTTTTAATGCAATTTATTGCACAAACACAACGTGGTGCCGCACTACTTGCAGGGTTAAAAATGAAGAATCAACACTCGGTCATATGTATATATGAATATGTAGGTATGAACAGTAAATTTTGCTGGGATAAAATTTAATTTAAATTTTCCAAATTACCACGTAAGCTATACCACGGTGCTATCGTCGTTGGCGTCGTTTCTTCAGGACTTCATACATATGTAGCTCTTTTTTACGAAGCAGCTTTCTTTTGGAATGAACAAGTAGTAGTGATTAATTCATTAATCATTGCCAGGATTAAATGTAGAGCACTTCTCATGCTGGTTGTGGGTGTGGGTAAAGGAACATACTCATTGGTCGTATATGATTTAATATAATAGCTGAGGCTGTTAATAAATTTTGGAAATTTAATTAACTCGTTAGTTAGTTGGTCGGGAATTAAAATGGGTTTAACTTAACTCCTCTGCTATCCAGCAATGTATGGGGGTTTTAAAATGCTTATGAGAACCAAAACCAACATAATAAAACCAATGAATATTTTAATACATTTAGATTGGAGAAATTAATTTGAACTCTATTTAGGTTAAGGCCAAATCGAAAAAGATGAGTTGAGTTTAAATGATACACCCAAAAAAATTTGTTGTAGAAATGTTGAAAAATGTTGTTGATGATTCTACTATATTAATTGTCATAATCGACCCAACAACCACTGTTTTCAATTTAACATAGAGACATGGTTGTGGATTAAAAAACCGAATTGTGAAAATAAAAGCATATGTTGTAAATTTTACAGTCAGGAAATTTATCGATACAACAGCATTCCTTGTTGAATGTAAAGTAAAAATAGTAAATTACAAACTGTTGTAGTATTTTCCAAAATATTTTCTAGATTGACTTTAAATTTTATGTTGTTTCTTCAACCTGTTGTAATTAGTACAGAAAATGTCTGTAGATTTTACAATTATGCGCTGTTGATTTTACAAATTTATATTTGTATGTTTATCAACCAAAATTGATAGCCGACTGTCAATTTTACAACAAATATTAAAACAATTTTATTGTTAAAATCAAAGTAAATGCTGTAAGACTTGCAATTAACCGTATTGTAATTGTAAATTTGACTGCCTTATGATGTAAAATTAACAGCGAAGATTTTTTCAGGGGTACCTTTAAGCTCAATCAAAATGTCAATTTGTAGACGGACATAATGTTTTGGCAAAAGACATATGGAAATATTTTTGTTATTTACCACTTTATGCATACACACACACTCACATATTTGTTTAGGCTTAAGGAATTTCTTAAAATTTGGTTTGGGATGTATTTTAATTTGGGTTTAAATAAAATCTTATTCTCTGTGAATTTTATTTGCATACTCGTATATAAGAAATCTTTGTTTAACACTTAGAAATCGTTCTATTTTAAAGTTAGATTCATAGACATTTTGAAGAGTTTGAATCATTAAAGGTATGTTTGTACTATGAGGAAATCACTTAATATATTTTTCAGTCTTAAAGGATGCCATTTACAATCCTATTGATTTTTTGACACTTTGTTTAAAATTATGGAAATTCCCTAGATATCGCTATCATGTCAAAAAAAAATTCAATGTGGTGTTCAAAGGTTAGATATGTGTATTCAAGAAGTAACGGACATCAACTAGATTTTCCAAACCATCCTGTGTCTATCAACTCCTATACTCTCATCTCCACGCAGTGAACACGAATGCTTATTAGCTCAGATGGAGATTTAATTCCAACTGCTTTGATTCGTGTTCTTGGTGGCAAGAAATGGGAAAGTGGAGAGTATAGTGTTTCCACTTAGTGGAAGAATTTCGTAGATGAAATCGATGCTGGGCTCTATACAGTTCCAGTCAGGCTGAACTAATCAGTGAACTATATGGACTACAACTGTAAGAGAAGTTGTTATAGCTCTAGTCGAGGAGAGACGAAAATTCTCAGAAAAAATCAGAAGAAGCATGAAAAGGGAAATAGATTGATATTTTTGCAGGAATATGCCTAGGTAGAAGAACGTGGGGTAATGTAAAGTGCGTAGAACTGTCACGCCAAAGATTTCGGGATCGAATCCCAGCCATTTCCACCTTGAAACAGAAATGTTTTTTTTTCATGGGCAGGTATACTGCATCTTGTTTGCAATTGAAAAATCCTCAATGAGTTTATTTTATCATGAAAAAGTGGCCTCTTCTTTTCGCACCACTGGGATTTGGCAACAAAAGTGGCCTCTTCTCTCTTCGCACCACTGGGATTCGGCAACAATTTTGGATCCCCTACATTTCTGCCGATAACACACACACACACACATTAATGCTAGAGAGTTGTAAGTCACTAGGACCTGCGGTTCCCCATGATATGTCACGCCGCCAAATTATTATATTTTTTTTTGCAGAAATGAGGTCCAGAAGTTTTGTCAAACAGCGGCTAGACTGCAGAGCCTGAACCTATAGCCTGCAGGGGCGGTTCAAATGCCACCATCGTAAAGTTGATGCTGAGGACAAAGAAGTACCATATCTGCAGACTGCCTAAAAGAGGAAGATGAATCGAACTCTGCTATGTTACGCAGATTGAACTCTTAAAACTGGAAAATTCCGTCTTATTAAATATGAAGACAGCTATACAACTAAACTTAAGCCATATTGAACCAGTCAGAGCTGACGGACTTTGTTAGAAGTATGCATAATCTAGTCTGGATCAATCTTTAACAAAGAAAACTTTCGGACTGCGCCGCGCCGCAACTACAGAGGCATCTGTCTTCTAAACATCATCTTCAAAATATGTTCTTCTGTGTATAGTGTTACTAATCGTTATCAATCTGATAGGATCAGTTCCATCATCACACCACGGAAAGTAAAAGCCTCAAGAACATCAAAGCTGTGTGAATCCAGAACCCTGAACTCAATAGCTTTACGGGGTATATCAGGTTCGTTTTTTCATCGTTTGTTGACATTTAGAAAAAAATTGTTTGTCCACAATCACGTAAAAATATATTAAGCTTAACTTTTTAAAGCAACACACCCAAAAACAAAACAAAAAACTCGTCTGACTATTCAACATACCGTCACCACCAACACAAAAAAGAATTTTTTTGAGTTCGGGGTTCTTTGGCCCACTTCCTCTGTAAATGCCCTGCTCTGGCCAGATCAAGAGCGAAATCTTTTGGAAATGCTTTTCTTGAAGATCTACACGAACTCTCTGAGATAAAGATCAAAGATTTGATTGCTTTTCTCAACGCGACAAAATGGATCTAGGTCAAGCTTCGACGTTAATTCCTTTACCTCACCCTTCGGACTCCCTTAGACAGCGCGTAAGCCGAATAAGGGCTTTTTTAAGGACCCGTAAGAGGGTATATGTGCAAACCCCTCCTATAGTATTTTAAAAAAGAAAAAAGAAAGGGAAAACTAAAAATAAAACCGCTTTTCACCCAACAGGTCAATACGAGTTATGGTTTCAAAACGGCGCACTCTAGCGCTAATTGGGTCACGGATCACCTCGGGGTTCTGCGTTCACACAATTGAACTTCAAATCAATATCCATCAACATTTAATCGATTTTTAGTCCACGTATGCCACCGTATTTATCTAATTGGAAGTTATAAAGACCTAATTCAAACCTTTAAAACCCTGCCAAAATCATATTTTGGTGCAAGATCCCCTTGTGGAAAACAAGCTATACTTCATCAAGTTCCATAAAAGCCTTACATTAAATGGAAGAAATGTTTTATCCAAGTTGACGTACTGTTATGCAACTTCCTTAACATTGTTCTTGAATTAATAGTGCAGAACTCTTGTGCCAACACCAGATGCAAGATTTTGTCAAATATCCATCCGATTATATGTAATTGTATTCGGCAAAGAGTAAAACCGATTATATGCTGTCATAGAGAATGGACACCATTCACCGACGTTTTGGACAGAAGATCATCATAGAAAGCTATAGGCTTGTCGTGTCTATGCTCCTATTTTTCTTCCCAATCAACCAAAAACCTTACTTGTCCAGTATTTTATGGAACAAGAAATAGATAATGTTTTTTAAGAATGTTCAAGTACCTCACTATCGTCACTTTCTCTCTCAGGCATCAGGAACACTATAAGATTTGAAGCACACTTATAGTTAATATTTGTCTTAATTCAATCGACCCCCTTAAACTCGTCCAAACATTCATCAATATACAACCACGAAAATTAAACATTTATCTTGCATATGGCTTGAAGCGAATCCACAAGGAAATTCTAAGAAAACAAAAACCAACCATCATCAATCTTACCATCAACCATCGAGGCCAAAACTACACCAGACCCAAAGTGGATTCCAAACAAGCCCGAGCGCAACAGTTTCTGAGAATTAATTTGGAACCACAAAGATGGATATACCTATACACGTTGAGTAAATAAAAGATCATTGCACTATAGGGACCTTTGGAACGGAACTATACGGAACCCATCCATCCCCCTCAATCTTTCTTACAAGTTACCACTCACAGGCGAAATTGCGAAGCCCTAACCTTCCTCAATGTAAAATCACGTTTCATGGTTTAAAGTTCATTAGCCATAAACATTGCCTATATAGTAAGAGTAAACAAAGTATAGGACAACCGTTTACCCGAGCAACTGATAAAACTGCAAGGCTTTACGTTTCTTTCATTCTTCTTCTATTTTTTGTTTTCTCTTTAAAAAGTATAAAGAAAATGAGAAAGGAAGCATCTCGTCATCCGGCCTTCAGCTTAAGAGAAGAATTTATTCAACCTCCGCAGGAGTCAGGAGTACCTATAGTTCGTCGTCATCATTTTCATCATGAACATAAACATAATGAGAAAAGGCCAAAGGGCAACGCACACGAAGAAGTTAATAAGTAACTCACTTAAACACACTCTGAAGGAGCAAAAGGATAATGTTCTCTAATATACATACCTACCTCGTCTCTTTCTATACGTCTATTAGCGAAACTATACAATTAGCAGAAAACTTTCCAATTTGCTGGATAAGCTGGCCCTTATATAGTTAAAGGGCAGGATGGAAGAAGGGTTAGTATATATAGACACAGAGAATGGCGCGCGATATGATAAATATACGGAAGAAGCATAGAAGCTCTACAGGCCAGGCAGCACCGAAAGAGTTAGGTCCTTACTTAATGTGATAATTGCCTTAATTGTTAATTGGACACGAGCTAGAAGAACGCTTTTCAAAAATCCTTTAAATATTCACTCACCACTTCTTCTGACTTATATACGAGTAGGTATACAGACGTATATGCATAAGCGCCCGAAGAAGAGAGCATGGAAGGACAGTGCAAAATTAAAAATGTAATTTTACTTATAATTGTGAATTATACGATATAGACACAGGTATGTATAGTATAAAAGGCGTGTTATGCCCTCGTAAAAAAAATACCAAATGCAGCGCCGCACTGGCCGAAAACTAGTTTAAACCCTCAGAGAGGAAAAAATATATTGGGTAGATTTAAAATGAATTTACATAAAGAAGAATAGTACCTACATTTTTTTTCAAACAAATAAAAAATTAACTAATTAATAATAATTTCTTACTATAATACAGTTTTGAAATTGAATACAAAGTATTAGAAAAGTTCTCCTAGCCCCATATATTAAAAACGAAAAACGTGGGGCGCATGCAATAGATATATATAATAGTATGAGAGTAGTAAAGGGTTTTTCAACAGGGACGCTACAAAAGTAGACCAACAGGAACAGCAAACGAAGCCATATTTTTTGCCGCTCTTTTGACATTTATCTTCAGTAAGGTTTTCCATTTTATGATGAAAAGATATACGAGCCAACAACGAGTCGAAATTATTAAAATTTACTACCCAAATTCGGAGTCAGTGGCATCAACGTTAAGAGCGCTACGTCCAATTTATGGTCGTCATAATCGTCTTAGCAGATCAACAATTGAGCGTCTAGTGGAAAAATTTGAATCCACAGGCACAGTACAAAATGTTCCCATGCCAGTGAGACGAAGAAGTGCCCGTAGTGTCGAGAATATTGCTGCCGCTGAGGCTTCAGTTGCAGAAAGCCCAAATGTGTCTCTCACACGTCGTTCTCAAGCGTTGGGCATCTCTGTGACGTCGTTGTGGCGAATTTGGCGAAAAGATCTTAGCCTACATCCTTATAAGATTAAATTGACGCAAGAACTGAAGCCGCTTGACCACCAGAAGCGTCGTATGTTCGTGAATTGGGCTGAGCAACAACCTGAAAATGATTCGGATTTTCATCGAAAAATCATCTTCAGCGATGAGGCTCATTTCTGGCTCAATGGTTTCGTTAATAAACAAAATATGCGGTATTGGTCAGGCAGCAATCCACACGTACTCCATGAATCATCATTGCATCCCGAAAAAATTACGGTTTGGTGTGGTTTATGGGCCGGCGGCGACCCTTCTGGTGGTCAAGCGGCTTCAGTTCTTGTGTCAATTTAATCTTGTAAGGATGTAGGCCAAGATCTTTTCGCAAAATTCGCCACAACGTCGTCACAGAGATGCCCAACGCTTGAGGACGACGTGTGAGAGACACATTTGGGTTTTCTGCAACTGAAGCCTCAGCGGCAGCAATATTCTCGACACTACGGACAGGACACTTCTTTGTCTCACTGGTACGGAAACATTTTGTACTGTGTAATTTTTCCACTAGACGCTCAATTTTTGATCTGCTAGGACGATTATGATGACCATAAATTGGACGTAGCGCTCTTAACGTTGATGCCACTGACTCCGAATTTGGGTAGTAAATTTTAATAATTTCGACTCGTTGTTGGCTCGTATATCTTTTCATCATGAAATGGAAAACCTTACTGAAGAGAAATGTCAAAAGAGCGGCAAAAAATATGGCGTCGTTTGCTGTCCCTGTTGCTCTACTTTTGTAGCGTACCTGTTCAAAAACCCTTTACATGTAGATCTATCGAAAATAACAATGATTATTGAGTGGGTTTTAAGATGCATCAAGGCTTTAAATCAAGCTGACTTCGAGCTTCCAAATTCCAGAGATTCAGAGAAGAATGCAATCATTTTAGAACTGCATAGTTATTGGAATGAAAAAAATTATTTTAAAGTAGGTACTCGTACATTTACTTCACTTCGGTACCTCAATTTCAAAACAAAATTCCCATTCAATTTGTATCTAATAATGCAATCATTTTATGCAGTTAAAAGAATAAAAGTTAAAAAAAGGAAATACTAAAGACAGCTTGAATTTTTTGAGGTAATTTTTGGGGTCTTTTGAATGAATTAAAAGTATTGCAGTCGTTTTTGCCTCAAAAAATCTTTTAACTGCAATTCAAAGACGACTTCACGAATGCAAGGAATGTAAAAGATTTATAAAAGACTTCAAAAATTCTATGAACTGCTTAATTCATTGAAGACTTCAAAATTGACTAGACTTGAGGTAAATGCTTGGAGTAAAAATAATTATAGTATTTGGGATTTCAAAGAATGTAGTAGTGCATTCTTCTACAACTCTGCTGAATTCGTTGGAAAACCAACACACCATTTAAACTTTGGTGAAGAAATATGGTCAAGTAAAATGCCAGGATATGTTTGGAGTTTTTCTATATGACAAAAAAACAATCCCTAAGCTATGTTCTAAGCTAAGATAAGATAAGATATAATTTTATTTTCCGTGCGAAAAAGATAGCCTGAAATTTTTCAGCATTCAACTTAATTTTCCATATAAAGGGTTTTCCAATAAGAGGTGTTATTTGAATAGCCCGCTATTTCGGTAGCTGTCACTTTTGAAGCTGTCATTTTTTGACATTTGACAAGTAGAAACTACGCCATTAATAAAAATGGAATGATACACGCTTCAACAACGCATTGAAATTATTAAAATTCACTATAAAAATGGTGAAAATTTGGCAGAGACGGTTCGTAAAACTAAAACATTTTTGGGTCGTCGTGAAGCACCTTGTCGGACCGCAATACAGAAATTGGTGGACAAATTCGAGCTATTGGGACAAGTTAGTGATGTGAAGAATAAAACCCGTGCACGTCGCTCAAGAACAACTGAGAATATTGCTGTTGTAGCCCAAAGTGTTGAAGAAAACCCAGGTTTGTCCGTTCTTTGGAATTAGGCATTCCACAAACGTCATTACACCGTATTTTGCATTAAGACTTGGGTCTTAAGGCTTATAAAGTTCAGTTAACACAAGAACTCAAGCCGGCTGATCATCAACAACGTCGTGTCTTTGCTGATTGGGTCCTTGAAATGCATGAAAATGATCCGGAATTTCATCGAAAAATCATCTTGACTGATGAGGCCCTAATCCACCTCGGAGGCTACGTCAACAAGCAAAACTGTCGCATCTGGGGCTCGGAAAACCCAAGAGTTATTGTTGAAAAGCCTCTCCATCCTCAACGCGTGACTGTTTAGTGCGGTTTATGGTCCGGCGGGGTCATTGGACCTTACTTTTTCGAAAATGAGGCTGGAGCAACAGTTACGGTCAATGGATTGCGCTATCGAGGGATGATTAATGATTTTTTATGGCCGGAATTGGATGGTAATGATCTGGACAACGTTTACTTTCAACAAGACGGCGCTACGTGCCACACAAGCAATGAAACCATCGATCTTTTACGGGAAAAGTTTCCGGGCCGTGTTATCTCTCGAAGAGGTGATCACAATTGGCCACCGAGATCTTGTGATTTAACACCTTGCGACTTCTTCCTTTGGGGCCACGTGAAAGATAAGGTCTACGCCAACAGCCCAGCGTCGATTCAACCCTCAAAGATGGAATTCGTGAGGCTATCGAGGACATAGGGCAGCCACTTTGCGATTTGGTTATGGAAAATTTCATGAAAAGGATATGGTCCTGTAAGCGTGGTCGTGGCGGCCATTTGGCTGCTGTTGTGTTCCATTATTAACGGCATATCTTCCTCTTTATAATGAAATAAACATCCGATCATTTAGCTCAAAAAATGCCATTTTTCTTTGAATATCAAAATAACACCTCTTATTGGAAAACCCTTTATAAATATATATTATAATATTGTCTGATGGAAATATTGTCGTGTGTCATCTTCAAAAATATCTGATTACCTCACATTGTTTTTCAACGTTTATAAATTATGCAAGGATGCGGCCCAATAACGCAGCCTTGAGGGACAACAAAAATTAAACTCACAACCATTTACTCGTTAGTCGACGAAAAACCCCTAATTAATCAATTTTAAAATATTATTTCGATAGGGCAAGTAAACGTCGTGATTTAGTATTATATGCTTCGGAATTTTCGTAGAGCAAATTATTTATACAAATATTTTGTTTTTAATAATATCTCATTAATGGCCACTTAAAACACGATTTTATTTTCCTTACCGTATTTGTACGACCGAAATTAACCGAGAATCTCGTCGACTTGTATTGTATTTTTAAAGTTGAGTTGCTCAATTTTAACATTTAGCAGCTTCTAATCTTAGGCTCGATATTTCGACAAAAACAAAAAAAAACTAAACTAGACTAGACTGAGAGATGATCGAAAAGAGTTTCTTAAAGTTTTTCGTAATGATGAAGCAAGAAAAAACAAACAAGATAGGTACTGTACCTACTGAAATGCAAGAATATTAGTGAATCAGTCAGAAAAGAAAATCATAGGAAAAGATTCACTACTTTAATAATTTTGGAACTTATTTCCTATATCTAGTAAAAAATTTAATTGATATTTTGGTTCAATATACAGAATACGACCCTAGAGATAATGAGTTCCCATTTATCCCTTGCTATGGTGCGCCAATGCGATGTAATGTTTAAGTTCACCTTGCTCTTGCTGATACGCCCTCAAAGCCAACAAGCAGAAATTAGCTCTTATAATATAAATATAAAAGGGCGATTTTAATAAGGCTTCTCTACCTGCACATTAGCTTTTATATACTACCACCAGAAGAAAAAAACATATGTTGACAAAAACGAATAAGTAGGGTTTGAAGTTAGCTGGAACTACGTGTGCCGGCATTAAAATTCACCAAGAGAAATAAGTACATATATGGAGGAAATGTGAGAAATAATAAATCCTTGCAAGAGAACTGATGCATATGATTAGATTCTGTGGAAGTATAAAGAAGGCATCTCTGCCTCCACAGCTCCAACCATCACACTGCGGACAAAGTGTCTGGGCAGGAAGAGCAGGCACTTCTACTAGTCCCCGGTTCGGCAGCAGGAAGCAGTGTTGTGCTCTTACAACACGCAAAACACTCATTAATTAAGGTTGATGTAATTATTAACGCCCACCAACCACCACTCTCTCTCATCAGCAGACCAAGTTGCTGCGCCTTCTTATTTCCCCCCGCTTGGCAGAAGCACGATGGTACTGGGGCTGCCAAAGTCTGTTTCCTTTGAATGCTAAAAAAGCTTAAGCAAAGTGAGTAAACAAGCTTGGGCTTGTGCTTAGAAACACGGGTATGCTGGGAACTTCCATTACAACGACGCGACGAGACGCAGAGTTGATGATGGGGAGAAAGTTTTATGAAATGATTTTTTTTATTTGTACACTCTCGATCCCGAACAACTTTTGCGTTTTGCTTGGGTTCCTTCCATGCGTTTTATTGGAACCCATTTGAGATAAGGAGCCTTATAATATAAGTATGTGTGTATGTAGAGCTGCTAAAGAGTGATATCAGACTTCTTGCACTTTGACTTCACAGCCGTCGATATTTGTTCACATAATCGTGGCGTAGACGTTTGCTTTTCGCAATATAATGATACTGATGTATAGGTACTGGCGGATTCGGATGGTATGTCAACGAGAGAGATTTCGAGCCCTGTTCTTTAAAGGGAACTTTTACATGTGTAAATTCAAGGCAGCAGAAAAACCACTGTCTAGCTTAAAGTAACGGGTGATTTTTTAGCTGGTTTGGTTTTAGCAACACTGGTTTTGACAGCTGACGTGTGTTTAGTACCTTGTGTCACTGTCAAACAGCTTCAGTTTGGTTTGCAATTTAACCATGGATCGTCTTACAAATGAACAACGCTTGCAAATTATTGAATTTTACTATCAAAATTCGTGCTCGGTTCGAAATGTTCATCGCGCGCTGCTTGTGTTCAGCGATGAGGCTCATTTTTGGTTGAATGGGTACGTAAATAAGCAAAATTGCCGTATTTGGAGTGAAGATCAGCCAGAAGCATTGCAACAGCTACCAATGCATCCCGAAAAAGCCACTGTTTGGTGCGGTTTATGGGCCGGCGGCATTATTGGGCCTATTTCTTCAAAGATGATGCGAATCGCAGCGTTACTGTCAATGGTGAACGCTACCGAGCGATGATAACAAACTTTTTTTTGCCCGAAATGGAAGTTCTTGACTTGCATGATATGTGGTTTCAACAAGACGGTGCCACATGCCACACAGCACGCGAAACAATGGCGCAATTGCGAGGCGAGTTTGGTGAACAGTTAATTTCACGTTTCGGGCCGGTCAATTGGCCGCCTAGATCGTGCGATTTGACACCATTAGATTATTTTTTGTGGGGGTATGTCAAGGCTAATGTCTATAGGGACAAGCCCGCTTCGATTGACGCACTGGAAGCCAACATCCATGCATTCATTCGTGAGATACCGGCCGATATGTGTGAAAGAGTATGCCAAAATTGGACTCAGCGGATGGGCTACCTGAGACGCAGCCGCGGTCAACATTTGCATGAAATTATCTTTAAACATTAAATTGCAAGGTTCAAACTATCGATTCAAATAAATATTTCATTCATTTTTTCGAATTTTTTGTGTTTTTTTTTTTTTAAAGTTCTAAATCTCTTAAAAAATCACCCATTATAAGTAACGAAGCCGGATTTGGCTGTAAATAATTTAATATATACCCAAGGGCGCAAATTTGGCTATAGAAAGTCATGGTTGAATTTGTTGATTGTTGGTATTGTCTCAGAGAAAGAAAGCGAGAATTTGGTATTCACAGTGTATATTTTGGACCATAAGAATCCAATATGTTTAATTATATGTTGACCCAACATGTTTTTAATGTGTAAACATCTATGCTGGTGGTAGAGTGAAATAAAAACCTGGACATTCTTCTCTGTGACGTTACGAGGTTACACTTAACGATGTAGCACGTTACTTTACGAAAATCTACATAATAGGATATTGAGTACGTTCAGCGACAAAAATCTGAAGATCCCCTTCAAGCAACCTTGTCCGTTTTGGATCTGTACACGTAGTTAACAACGTATGGACGACTTCACATGCGGATCCAAATATGGATCCTCAAAACTGCGCTTGAACAAACGTTGATGTTTACACATTTTAACCGTGAGTTCCGGAACTTTTTTTTAAATCTAATATCTGGTGAATGTAGTGTGTTTTGCTATGTGCATCTTGGCTGAGTCTTTTTACAAGAGTGAATTCTAACAGAGTCCCTTTATCAGCAGTTACACAAGTGATGTGACATCTATATACATACATATATAAAATTGGATCGTGGTGCGTTAGGATGCTTAAAACTTAAAAAAAAAACGACTTGACCAAATTGAATACTTCCTTCTGCTGGTTTGTTCCTAATTGCTACGCGAAGGTTTAGGAAAAGAAAAAAGTTGGAAAATTCTCAGCAGGTGGCACTGTAAACGCACATTTGATTTTTTCAATTCAATTCAAATTCAAATTGCATGCGGTTACTGCATCCGATTTATGGTTGAAATCGTAAAGAACTTGAACTAATATTGTGGCACTAAATTAGCACCTAAATAGGTCTTAATTCCAGCGTATTTAGATTTTTGAATTTCTTCTGAGGCGGCGCTATCTTCATAAGTTCCACAAGATCCAATGAGGTTCCACAAGCCTGTTTTTACATGAAGGAGTGGGAATAGAAAGTTGATTTGCACCTTTTTGAAGAGGTTTTGGCTATAGCCTTTTAACTTGGTCCTATTGATTTTGTTGTATATTTATTTTTGGGTGAATTATGATTGATTTTTGGCCAAACAGTTGAGGTGCACTTTAAGATCAAATCGTAAAGCACTTGAACTGATATTGCAGCACAAAATTAGCACCTAATTAGGTCTTAATTCCTGCATACTTAGATTTTTAAATTTATTCTTTTTGGCAGCGCGCGCTATCTTGACGGCAAGTTAGCACCGGCAGAAGTTTGAGGGGGAGGGAAATTGAGTGTTCAGCCGAAATTGCAGTATTTAATTAGAACCTAATTATAGGTCCAAATTCCTGCATCATTAGATTTTTGAATTTTGGAAGGGAAGATATCAATCGTTGTTGACCAATCCGTTTGTGGCCGTGCCATCTTGGCAAACCTGCGAAGCCGGGCGGGCATCACTCGTTATAGTTTTCCGGACCCTGAATGAGACAATTTTGACAATTAACAAAGACATCAAGTTGAAAATGAGCTTCATCACTGAAAATTAATTGAATTCGAAAAATTGCTGCCAAAAGGCTTCACTAGTTGTTCTTGCTCTATAGGAAAAGTATTTTTTTTCGTGTAAAAAAAAAATAGTGGGATTTGTCATGCCGTCCGTCGGTCTGTGCGTCGTTGCGTCTGTGCGTCTGTGCATCCACTGTAATTTGACCTAGAGCATAAACGTATGGACTGATTTGCTTCAAATTTGGTACAGAGCATTTTTATGTGATTCCCTAGAGGAGAAACTCGATTTTTTGTTTTAGCTCATCTAGAACGGGTAGCAGCCATACAAATATTTTAGTTTTTGCAAATTATCTCGAAAACTGCTCTAACGATTTTGATTAAACTTCGTACGTGTAATAACTAAGTTAATTATAAGAAAACTGTGTTTCATGTTTTTTGCAAAAAAATCATATAACGGAATTAGGTATTCCCGGTTTTTTAAAGAAAATTGTCTCATTTTTGGGTTATTCAAGTAAAGGGTTTTCCAATAAGAGGTGTTATTTTGAATAGCCCGCTATTTTGGTAGCTCTCACCTTTGAAGCTGTCATTTTTTGACATTTGACAAGTAGAAACTACGCCATTAATAAAAATGGAACGATACACGCTTCAACAACGCATTGAAATTATTAAAATTCACTATAAAAATGGTGAAAATTTGGCAGAGACGGTTCGTAAAACTAAAACATTTTTGGGTCGTCGTGAAGCACCTTGTCGGACCGCAATACAGAAATTGGTGGACAAATTCGAGCTGTTGGGACAAGTTAGTGATGTGAAGAATAAAACCCGTGCACGTCGCTCAAGAACAACTGAGAATGTTGCTGTTGTAGCCCAAAGTGTTGAAGAAAACCCAGGTTTGTCCATTCCTCGTCGTTCTTTGGAATCAGGCATTCCACAAACGTCATTACACCGTATTTTGCATAAAGACTTGGGTCTTAAGACTTATAAAGTTCAGTTAACACAAGAACTCAAGCTGGCTGATCATCAACAACGTCGTGTCTTTGCTGATTGGGTCCTTGAAATGCATGAAAATGATCCGGAATTTCATCGAAAAATCATCTTGACTGATGAGGCCCATTTCCACCTCGGAGGCTACGTCAACAAGCAAAACTGTCGCATCTGGGGCTCGGAAAACCCAAGAGTTATTGTTGAAAAGCCTCTCCATCCTCAACGCGTGACTGTTTGGTGCGGTTTATGGTCCGGCGGGGTCATTGGACTACTTTTTCGAAAATGAGGCTGGAGCAACAGTTACGGTCAATGGATTGAGCTATCGAGAGATGATTAATGATTTTTTATGGCCGGAATTGGATGGTATTGATCTGGACAATGTTTACTTTCAACAAGACGGCGCTACGTGCCACACAAGCAATGAAACCATCTATCTTTTACGGGAAAAGTTTCCGGACCGTGTTATCTCTCGAAGAGGTGATCACAATTGGCCACCGAGATCTTGTGATTTAACACCTTGCGACTTCTTCCTTTGGGGCCACGTGAAAGATAAGGTCTACGCCAACAGCCCAGCGTCGATTCAAGACCTCAAAGATGGAATTCGTGAGGCTATCGAGGACATAGGGCAGCCACTTTGCGATTTGGTTATGGAAAATTTCATGAAAAGGATATGGTCCTGTAAGCGTGGTCGTGGCGGCCATTTGGCTGATGTTGTGTTTCATTATTAACGGCATACCTTCCTCTTTATAATGAAATAAACATCCGATCATTTTTCTCAAAAAATGCCATTTTTCTTTGAATATCAAAATAACACCTCTTATTGGAAAACCCTTTATTATCTTCTTGATGGTTTGACCAATTTTTTTATTATTTTGTAGTCTGGTGCTCCTCAATAGTTTAAACAATATTGTATTTAAAAATTTTGAAAAACATCAATTTTTTAGTGGGTAGGTACTTTTGACTCTTTTAATATTTTCTCGTTAAAACATAAATCATATGCATCTTCAATGTGTGTTTACACAGTGTTATTAGGCTCAAGAGCAAGTACGTGCGATCAAGTCGTGAATATTTTTTAAATATTGATAAAAAATGTATTTTCATTTAGCACTCCATTTCTGATAACCTTCAACTGTCATGCTGTCTTCTTTTTCGTTGGCAACATTTGACCAAACAAATGGCGTGAAATTTAAATCTTGTGTGAATTTCGGGACATCCTTTAGATATCCCTGAAAATTTTAATTGTAAATTTTGAAATCAATAATTATTTTGATTGTATAAATCAAGTAAAATGCAACTACTTCGACTTAGTTAAGGCCTACTACTCAATGTTTGAACCGATCCTGTATCCGTTCATAGAATTTGAACAATATAATCAAAGGATTTGATATTTGAAGCTTGCCTCTTTTTGTTAGCGCAAGTATATAGATAGCCGTAGTGGTTCGTAAGTCCCGACTTTTTGTTTTACCTTTCGCTTTACCCCCTCTCTGTTTCCAGACATCAGCCTCGTCATTGTATAGTCGTCATCATATCAAGTCCCCACAGTATTTCTTTTTTCCATAAAAGTTGATAAAGTATATCTATAGTAACTGACTCTATCTCTCTCTCTCTCTCTCATTTCATGTTGTTTCTGTTTGGATATGAGGATATAGTCCTGTGCCATAATTAAGAACGTTGATTAAATTTTCCCTCATTCATTAACCTTAACTCTATGTATAGTCTACATTTCCTCCAACATATAACTTTGCTGGCCAGAAATTGTTTCCTGTTTACGTATACCATGTTTGGTCAACCAAACACACAAATACACACGCACAAGTCCTCATCATCAGTAAAAGGCATCAGGCAAGTGATGGGAGTGAAAAAAGCCAGAAATGAGGACAAACACAAAACCCTTTTTCTTGGCCTCTTTACGATGAAAGCATCCAGAAAATTCAATCCGCTTATAGAGTATATACATATAGAAAAACTTGAATGACCCCAAAAGTATTATGAACTTAAGCATTTTGTAGTACAACATAGATGAATGAATGAATGAATGGGAAAAGATACAGGGTATAGGTTAGGTATATATATATATATATATATATATATATATATATATATATAGGTATAGGTAGGTTCGTCGGTATCCTGGACCCGAACCTTATAAAGTTCTGACCCAACACATATACTTGTGCAGACACAATGCAAAGTGAAACAACACTGGCATTGTGGTGCCTGTATCGTCATTATACTGCTACTGCTACTGCTACTGCTTCCACTTCTGCGAGGAGACCATATAAAGACAGCAGTACGATGGATGGCAACGGATAGTCGGGGCTTCCTGTTACCAATTCAAGCTAGTAAATTCCATCGAGACTCTTGAAGACATTTCAACCCACCCAAGAATTGGTTGGTTACCAGCAGAGTGTAGGTACTTTTCTAATATTCTTTTGGGTTAATAAAAAAAACAAATTCCAGTAAACCATCATCAGCATGACTAGGCGGGAGGGGGGTGTTGTTGTAAATGGTAGAGAGCAAAAGAAGGATGCAAAGCTTGTTACTCAAAGAATAGAAAAGTTTTTATTTTTTCCTTCGTAATTTTTATCTTTCTTTTTTTCTGTTTGCGATGTTCTGTACTTTTGCAAGTCTTCAGATAGATTCACAAAAAGTACTATCCTCCTTGAAAATATATAGGGATTCTGTTGATTCCTTCTTTTAGGAAAAATATGAAAGTATCCTTGCGATAAATAATCCGGTAATGAAAAATGAAAAAAAAAGAAAAGTTTAAACACAACAAACTTCATAGAATGTATAAGAGAAGGACTTTTTTAAAGCAAAGCAGAAACCTTGATGTGATGAGGAGTAGTAGGTATAGTTGGAGAAGCCCGGTGTCGTTGCTATGTTGTTCAGTTGACTTGCAAATCGACTAATTATAAGCAAAAATAAACTCATCCTGCCACAAAAAAGCGCCTGTAAATTTAATTATAAAGTGAATTGAGCCCCAGTTATGTGCGCCATCCCCAGGAACTAATCCTCACTTTGAGTTGTTTTTAATTAGGAGGTAGTAGCTAGATAGTCGCTATTCTTTTTACATTTTCTATCCCTTATGGGTCAATTGGCTATTGCTATTGCTATGTCTATGTCTATATGGTGATGGAGAAACCACTTGATGATTTTTCATATTAGAAAATAGAATTTTTATGGTTTTGTATGGAAGTAGCTTTATAAATTCATGTATACTTGATAATGCTTTGGGTTATATTTTGAGTAATAAAGGATAAGCCTTAAAATGAGACTTTGAGCTGAGAATAATTTTTTTTTTAATAGGATTGTTTCATTGCTTTAAGAGAGTAGAATTGGATTTTGAATTAATATTTCAAAAAGGATATCAAAAGGCAGTTGAATGTACATATGTATGAATAACTTAGATTATTATTCACTTCAAATGCATAAAGAAAATAACAGATGAAAGGATTTTCTGTATTTTTCAATCGGAAAGCGATGTAAGAGTTTCGCAGTTCAAAAGACCGCTCATACAAAGGAATGAAATAAAAACTTTTTATTTTATTTGCAATTTGCAATTTGTTTTTGTGCGATTTTAATCAGTATGAAAAAGTAAACAAATCCAAAAAGATGATTTTATTAAAAAATACATCTATCTTCTTGGAATCTTTTTTTTTTTGCACTGAGGATCGGTACTTTAATATGCGGTTATCTTAATGCCATGCAGGTTTTGTCAAAATTATCAATAGGGTAATTGCGGGAGAGATGCCGCGCTTTTTTAAATTTCCATTTTACGCTTTGTTATAAACAAAAATCATTTTATTTTTTTTTTATGAAACTTAACAATGGATATGTTATGAACCATAAGAAACGACTTGACTTAAAAAAAAATGATTGTTTAAATAAAAATTATCAAAAAATAAACAATACTGACTTCGGCGTCCCTCCCAAAAGTGAGGGAGAGATGCCGCAGTGTGAGAACACTGTTACGTTCGCAGTCAGTACGAAAGAGAAAGTCAGGATGTGCTACCTGTGGATATAAAAATGGAGAAGTTAATTGATCCATTGTCACAGAACAGTCTGATTACGCGAAAAAGTTTTCAAGAACTGCTTGTGGATTGAAGGGCAAGAATCGCAAGATTCTAGATGTCCCACTGACATCAACAGAAGTTGTTTTCTCGCATGAATTTTCAATTAAAAAAAATTTATATGGATAGTATTTTTAGCAAGCGGCATCTTACCTCGCAAAAAGTACGGCATCTCTTCCCGTAGTAAGGCGAAAATGCTTCGCCGTGCCATACAAGTTATAAAAAAGCATAAGTACAAAAAAATCACTTGAGCCTCTTCAAACAAGACCCCTTGTTCACCTAAAATACTTACTTCCCACAAAAGAGGTTTTTACTTCCTTAGGCATCGATTGCTTTCCATTAACTAAAAAAATTTCTACGCAACAAAAGGGTACGTAAAACAAGACAGAGTGCAATAACTCCCGTTAACTTTTATAAGTAACCAATTTTTTTTGCTATCGTTTGTATTTGAAAACATAATGAACAAAACACAAAACGAACTTTTTGGCACGGATAACTAACGGGTGATTTTTTGGCTGGTTTGGTTTTGGTTTTGACAGCTGACGTGTGTTTAGTACCTTGTGTCACTGTCAAACAGCTTCAGTTTGGTTTGCAATTTAACCATGGATCGTCTTACAAATGAACAACGCTTGCAAATTATTGAATTTTACTATCAAAATTCGTGCTCGGTTCGAAATGTTCATCGCGCGCTGCTTGTGTTCAGCGATGAGGCTCATTTTTGGTTGAATGGGTACGTAAATAAGCAAAATTGCCGCATTTGGAGTGAAGATCAGCCAGAAGCATTGCAACAGCTACCAATGCATCCCGAAAAAGCCACTGTTTGGTGCGGTTTATGGGCCGGCGGCATTATTGGGCCTATTTCTTCAAAGATGATGCGAATCGCAGCGTTACTGTCAATGGTGAACGCTACCGAGCGATGATAACAAGCTTTTTTTTGCCCGAAATGGAAGTTCTTGACTTGCATGATATGTGGTTTCAACAAGACGGTGCCACATGCCACACAGCACGCGAAACAATGGCGCAATTGCGAGGCGAGTTTGGTGAACAGTTAATTTCACGTTTCGGGCCGGTGAATTGGCCGCCTAGATCGTGCGATTTGACACCATTAGATTATTTTTTGTGGGGGTATGTCAAGGCTAATGTCTATAGGGACAAGCCCGCTTCGATTGACGCACTGGAAGCCAACATCCATGCATTCATTCGTGAGATACCGGCCGATATGTGTGAAAGAGTATGCCAAAATTGGACTCAGCGGATGGGCTACCTGAGACGCAGCCGCGGTCAACATTTGCATGAAATTATCTTTAAACATTAAATTGCAAGGTTCAAACTATCGATTCAAATAAATATTTCATTCATTTTTTCGAATTTTTTGTGTTTTTTTATTTTTTTAAAGTTCTAAGCCTCTTAAAAAATCACATGCTTTTGGAGCCATGCGGCATCTCTCCCGACGCCGCATCTCTCCCGCAATTACCCTATACACGCATGTTGTAACATCGGCACGTCCAGGCCCGGCAGAAAAGCTTCAGCCCGAGTGGGTTGTTTGTGTAAGATGTAAAAGCTTAAATTCACTAATAAAAAAAAAGTCATAATATTTTTTCCTTATAAGTTTTTTGCTTATTCTTTTGATGAAACATTAGTTTTTTTTTAATGCGAAAACCAGCGCACTTCGTTTGGAGTGTTTTGAAATAAATTTATTTAATAATTCATCCAAATTTAGATTTTCCGTCTGGTCGGAATAAACATGGGATATAGGAATATTGTTGAGCATTGTTGATCTAAGGTAAGATTTTAAACGACGAAGAACGGAGAAACTTCGTTCATTTGAGCAAGATGATCCTGGGATTCTGATTAGATTAGCAACCGGACGTACCGTACAAACTCGGGAATGATCCCTCGACTCCAGGCGTATTTTTGCAAAAAAAAATCAACTATTTCTTGCTCATTCTGTCTTTTCAAAAGCTGTAGGAATATGTCTATATCGCTAATAAGTCTTTGTTCATCAAGTCATCTTAGGTAGAACTTAACTACATCATCGACATCTACTTTTTGGCCTACAGCGAATCGTTCTAGTAGTTTGAAGAAACGAGAAGAATCATTTATGAAACTTGTCATTTAGTTATGATAATAATTGGTCAAATATTTCAAAAAATGATTTTCTGAAAAAATCTTTCGGTGTTTTGAATTTGTATAATTGTCTTAGGTAGGTACCTTCATCGATACGTTTTGATGCTTTTCGTTGAAGGGGAATTTGGGGTTCTTCAATTTCAAGATCAACAACCGGTATTATGGAATTTTTCCAAATTGCCTAAAATTTACTTTTTGAAGCGATTCCACAACAACACAGAGATCTGACTTCTGCAAATCTTTATTTAAGATTTCAATTCGTTCGAAAATCTCAATCATTTATTTAAATTTCTAAGCTATTCTGTACTGAAATTTCGCGTGGTTAATTTACCCACTCGAAAAATCTCGAGTGGTTGTAGTCCTGTAATTTGGCGGAAAAAAGGGGATTGCTTGGAAAGTTTTGGCATTTTTATAGATTTAACATTATGTTAATAGATACATAGATAGATATGTTGGTACCAGAAATATTTAACGAAAAAAAGGGCACAGCGGTTAGTTGTATGGAGAAGAGGTCTTATAAATTTATAAAATTTGGCGCACTTCACCGAATTTGATGAAATTTTTCGGTATCTACATATCTTGTAAGAGAGTATCACAAATTTTCACATATAATCGCCAAAAGTTGTTTAAGAAGAGGGTTGTGTTTTATAAAAAAAAATTTTTAGGTAACAACTTTTTAAATAATTCCTTATAGAATAGTTTTTGACACGCCTAGTTTTTGGGACGTTTTTGACAAAAATATTGTTTTTTTTCTCGCGCTTTTTGAAGTATAACTTAAGTATAAAAGGTTTCGTATGATCTTTTGATAAATAAACTTATACAATTACCTAAATAATGTAGTTTAAGAGCTAATAGCTAATTTTGGTTTTTAGGTGTATGCTTCGTAATATCGAAGGTTTTTTTTGGCGCCGATGCAGTGGTGGGGGGTTATAGAAATATCGATTTTTACAATTTTATCAGAAGCATTATCACTTAAATTATTTAAAGGGCAAGAATTGGTTAGACCAATTATGTTATAAGTTCGCAATCTATAAAATTGCATTTAAGAATTTTGAAAAAAAAAAATCAAATAAAAAATCCATTTTTGTGTTACTTTTGACTTTTAAACTTTTTGAAGATATGGGTATCATAATATTAGGAATGTTTTGTTTTTGTGTTCCCATGTTCGTTTTAAATAAAAGTGCACAAAAACACGCCATGATGTATACCAAAAAAAAAAATACTTATTATTCTGTTTTTATATGCTCATATAATTCATAAGGTAGACGTTTATCGCCATTAACTAAGCGGAATTGTTGTTGAATTTTACATGGAAATTATTTTTTTAAGCGGATATTCATACACTAAAAAACACACCTATTATTGAACTATTAACATTTATTTCAAAGTCCAATTTAAATACCTCCGATTACAATACTCAAGATAAAAGTTTTTTTTAAGCGAACCTAATCAGTTTTTTTTTGAAGATGATTATGCATAGCAAAAATCAACAACAAAAGCCTCCAAAAAACGGGTTGGGTACGAAATCCCGCATCACAAAATCCCGCAGGAACTACTACAATGCGACAGCGCATACAATTTTTCTTTCCCATTTGTGTCTCGATTGTATGAGGATCACGAAGAACGAAAATTCCTACTATTTTTTCTGGACCCACGCGACGCCGACGGTGGGTCTGACGGGGGAGGTTCTGGAGGTGGGTCTGGAACTCGGACATATGTCGGTTCTGGCCCTGGACCTGGGAAAAAGGTTCTGGCCTTGGGTCTGGAACTGGGACGGAGGTTCTGGATCTGCGACAGAGGTTCTGGAGGTGGATCTGGAACCGGGACAAAAGTTCAGGAGTTGGCTCTGGAACTTGGACAAAGGACAATTTTTTTATTTTTGGAAACAACTTTTTTACAATTTTAATTTAAAATATTTTTCTGGATCTGGAACAGGGACAGAAGTTCTGGAGGTGACTCTGGAACATGGACAAAGGGCAATTTTCTTTTTTGAAACAAGGTTCTGGAGGTGGATCTGGAATGAGGACAAAAGTGCTGGAGATGGGTCTGGAACTTCGACAAAGGACACATTTCTTTTTTAAATAAGGTGGATCTGGAACCAGGACAAAAGTTCTGGAGGTGGGTCTGGAATTTCGACAAAGGACAATTTTTTTTGATTTTGGAAACAACTTTTTTAAAGAAATTAAAAAAATAGTTCTGGAAGTGGGTCTGGAACTTGGACAAAAGAACATTTTTTTTTATGGAAACAAAACATTTTTCATAAACTGTATTTTACAAATTACAAAAAAAAAAATGCTTTTTTAACTCCCTTTTTCGGTTCTCTAAACCGCTCACGTATAACTCCGTTCATGTTTCTTGGGTGGCCCGCTGCGCGGGTTTTAACTTCTAAGGATTTTAATTACCTTTTTCGGGTGTTCATCCCGCTCACGCAACTCCGTTGCTCCGCTTAGGGTATGTTCATTCGCCTGGCAGGTGCCAATGTCAACAGCTTTCCACTAAAATAAATCTATTTTTTCAATTTGTTTCAAAAAACTCAATTTTTTTTGACTGTTTTTTAACTTTTTTGCAAAATAGAAAAAAAAAATCTCACTTTTTTTGCATTATAATATAACGCATTTACCAAATTTGTTAGAAAATAGTCCAGTTAAAATAGACGTATACATGAAAAAAAATAAATAAATGCTGAAATTTGGCATGGATATGAATATTGGTAATGGGTCTCTTTATAAACAGAGGGATAGTTCCTCACCGATCCGATGATCACTAGATCAGTTACAAGGCATAAAATGCTTCTTTTTGATAATATCTCAAAAAATGACGCCATTTGCAAAAATTATTGCACATTCAAATTATGACATTACTTTTGCTCAACCAGGCTCAAGTTAAATACTAAAAGCATTAGCATTTTTAGTTCCTTCGCCAGATATTTTCAAAATGGCGTATACGTGGGATTGATCCCCTTCAAGGATTTTGCTTTCATTTACAAAAACTTCATCAGTATAAATATAAACGATTTAAAAAATAGATAAATGACAGCTTGATGAATGTTACCTAAATTATTTTAAATTACATTAGACTTTTCAATTTAAGGCCTCAATACACAAAATAAGTCGCAAACCAAATACTCTATCAAATTTAGGAATTGATTGAATTGAAAATTTAAGCATTTGGAAAATGTTACCATTGAAATTTCACCTATGATCCGGAACTGGATTCATAAGAAGGTTTTGGATTAAACCTTATGTGCTTAGGCTAAAAAAGATCTAAAGAATTCCTTTAAAGTTAATATTCAATTATATCAAAAACCAATGAGATAAATTACTTCTTTTGTTTCAACGTTAAACTGACCTTGTGTTGAAGAAACAACAATAAAATATTTAATATACTCATGTAAATGTTATAATAAATTCAGGATGCATGATACATTCCCAATAAGGTTAGGTACCAATATAAGCTTCCATACATCTTCTGCATACTTTTACCTATACAGATAGTTGATTACAACTTCAGGTACACAACCAATAACATATCCTGTGGTAGGGTAGAAGGTTAATTTATCTAAAGGTACATTAAAGGAATTTATTGACTTACTGCAACAACCAGGACACCTTTTGCTGAAACACATTTCATCATACCACTTAGGAGAAGGAAAATTAAGAGCAATGTTTCACATCCCTCCCTATCCCTATACCTATATCGACATAAAGATATAAAGCTATTGACCTGGTGAATCTATGTTTAAGTAAAGGGTATAAAAGCTTGGCTAGATCAGATGAAGAAGATAAACAACAACAAAACGGCGCTTTTGCTTTCTGATGAATATAGCCCATCAGGAATTTAATTTCCTTGTGCCATTCAGGATGTGTTGGTTATATTTTTTTTTTTTGTTGTTGACTTCCCTGTCGTTTGTCTTGCATTTTGCATGTTGACACTCCCTTACTCGGATAATTGCTTTCAAATATGTATATGCAAATCTTAAATTACTTTACTTTGTTTCTGGTTTAAATATGTATGTAAGGTTCAAACCAAAACCAACATTTTAACACATATCAGCATACAGCAATTACTGTAATATGTAAATATAAAATCGTTTTCATATGATGATGATGATGATGGTGTCCCTTTGTTGCAAGAGTAAACAATGTAACTGACAGAAGATTTCATCATAATCACGACTATTAATTCCTAGATTTAAATCCTGGATAAGGTAAGAGGGACAACACGACAGAAACGAGACGAATGCATGGCACAGTAATGTGGTTATAAGGACTTCACTCACTCAAAGTCATACTGACACGTCCGCAAATCACAGATGAAATTCTCCAAGCGATAATAGTATACCCACTCAGAAATGCGTCAACAATACTTAAATATTTCAATTTAATTACTAAATGACATGAATGCTGGAGTGAAATCACTGTCAAGTTGGTAATAAAATATAAAATTTTTATCATACATATATACATATAGGATTCATATAGGGAAACGTAATTTTTGTATACCTATATCGATAGTTATTTTTATTTGACTAGCTGAACCCTTCAACGCCGCGCCGCGCCGCTTTGCAGCGCAAACTATTGAAAATTTTTAAAACAACAAAATTTAATTTTTTAAATTAAACTAATTGGAGCATATTCGATAGTCATAGTGGTAGTCGGCGGATTTCCAAAAAAAAAGATGCACATATCATGGTTTTGGCTTATAAGAAAGATTATTCTTATCAGCCTTCTAACGATATTATAATGGGTGATTTTTTAAGAGGTTTAGAACTTTAAAAAAAAAAAAAACACACAAAAAATTCGAAAAAATGAATGAAATATTTATTTGAATCGATAGTTTGAACCTTGCAATTTAATGTTTAAAGATAATTTCATGCAAATGTTGACCGCGGCTGCGTCTCAGGTAGCCCATCCGCTGAGTCCAATTTTGGGATACTCTTTCACACATATCGGCCGGTATCTCACGAATGAATGCATGGATGTTGGCTTCCAGTGCGTCAATCGAAGCGGGCTTGTCCCTATAGACATTAGCCTTGACATACTCCCACAAAAAATAATCTAATGGTGTCAAATCGCACGATCTAGGCGGCCGATTGACCGGCCCGAAACGTGAAATTAACTGTTCACCAAACTCGCCTCGCAATTGCGCCACTGTTTCGCGTGCTGTGTGGCATGTGGCACCGTCTTGTTGAAACCACATATCATGCAAGTCAAGAACTTCCATGTCGGGCAAAAAAAAGTTTGTTACCATCGCTCGGTAGCGATTCGCATCATCTTTGAAGAAATATGGCCCAATAATGCCGCCGGCCCATAAACCGCACCAAACAGTGGCTTTTTCGGGATGCATTGGTAGCTGTTGCAATGCTTCTGGCTGATCTTCACTCCAAATGCTGCAATTTTGCTTATTTACGTACCCATTCAACCAAAAATGAGCCTCATCGCTGAACACAAGCAGCGTGCGATGAACATTTCGAACCGAGCACGAATTTTTATAGTAAAATTCAATAATTTGCAAGCGTTGTTCATTTGTAAGACGATCCATGGTTAAATTGCAAACCAAACTGAAGCTGTTTGACAGTGACACAAAGTACTAAACACACGTCAGCTGTCAAAACCAGTGTTGCCAAAACCAAACCAGCCAAAAAATCACCCGTTATAAGAAAAAAATTCTAAGATAAGTAAAGTAGGCCAGTAGACGTTGTAGCGCAGCCTACGAGACGCCGACGCGAGACAAATAAGCTTGTTTACAAAATTTTAACGTTTTAAGGAGGTTTAATATAAAAATAAATAAATATTTAAGCTATTTTTCGTAATCGAATTCTATTTTCTGGATTTCAACCTTCTTCGCGTTATAAATGGCTCAATTTGTAGAAATATGATCTTCTAACTTCTAAGTCCAACCTTTAACCTTTATTACTTTTCCAACACAGAAAGAATTTTTGTAATCGAAGACCACTTTTTTGTTTTAATCCCATTTCACTCTAATTATCAATTTTGTTTTAATATAATCTTTCACATACAAAAAATTTGTTTCTTTCCATTTCACCCAGTAATAAGGTTCGTAAACGAACGCTCATGAGCGGATCGCAAGAGAAAATACCAGATACGCTCGCCCATGAGCCATCAGGTGTGAGCACGCGCTCGCAAGCGTTAGATTTATAAACGCTAACTTCAAGAGCGCTATCATTATGTGCGATAGCAAAACCGCACGCTCATATGAGCGTGAGACGAGAGCTAGCCAATTAAGCGGCCGCGAGCGAGAATAAAAGAAAAAATCTTAATTTCTTGAAAAATGTCTTACATACCTTCGTTTACAAGCAAATCTAAAGTATGTTTCTATTAAATGGAAATTTAATTTATAGAGAAGCAAAAAAATAAAATGCCTTTGATGGGATTTTACAGTTAATAGCTTGACAGATATTTTGACGTGTGACGTGAGAATACTTCTTTTCAAATGTCAACCGATTGCCCTGAAATCGTATCTTTCTGGAGCAAAAGATAAAAAGCAAACATTTTCGGATTTTTGAGAACTTTTTTTAATAAGTCGTCATCGTAGCCATTCTTCGATAAAATTTGACAGTTGTTGATAAGAGAGAGAATATTTCGATCCATCTATCAACCGATTTCCCTTAAAGCAAAGTTTTCCGGAGCAAAAAATTAAAAGGAAAACCGATTACCTACGCTCACTGTCATCAAGCCTTCTAGAACTTGGCTAAAATACCATTATTGAAGTAAAACTTCTTTACCGGCGTTGGGGGTAAAAATTTTCACATGGAGCTGTCAGTGACATGTCAAACCGACACTTTGTATCTGTCAAAAACCGACAGAATTTTTCGCGACAGATTTTGCCATAGCTCTATATAAAAACTTTTACCCAATAATAATTATTTAAAAAAAAACATCTTTTTATACCGAAAAAGAATGTTTTTTGGCAAAAGAGCCATAAAAACTAACCGGCACAACATTTAAACACATAATTTCATTAAAAAACCACATGAAAATTGTTTTTTTTTTAATTAAACACAGCGAAGAACAGCCACCAGAACATCAGAAAACGATTTTCACTATTAAAAAAAAAAACACAAACAAATATATTTTTCGACCATATTTTTAATTTAAATTATTAAACACTTAATGCTAGATAACACAAATCAGTTTTTTCCAACTTAACTTATAACCTAACTACTTAAAATGAACAAATAAATTTACCTAAAATAAGAAAAACACAAAGTAAACAAAACTATCTTGTTGAATGTTGACAAACGTAGACGAGCATTGCCATATACGAGGAATTCTTAACCCGCTGACAAATCTAAAACAGCATTGCCATATGCATTTGGAATTAGTCCTCGAACACAATGGATGCGATAAGAAAACGAGACGTGAGTGTGACGAGATTTCGTCGTTCTTGTTAAATTAGTTTCAAACTATGACGAGGATATGCATAATAAAGCATTGCACGTCGTCACGTTACGTAAAATTAATTGATTAAGAAATTGTAAATCAGTAAGTTTTAATAGCCGTATTTATTTTAATTTCCCCCAGATCTGATCCGGATTGGATTTGCACACGAAAATACATTTATTACAAAAACAATTCAAGGTCCAGCTTTGCTTTTGGATTTGCAAATTCATTTTTGAACACACACCTTTAGTACTTCCTTGCAAAAATTAGTTTTAACGCTGACGGGTAGATGGCTTTTTGAGTAAAAATGAAGACAGCGAACACCTACAAATAAATACACAAAAGGACAAAAAGAGATGGGTATATAACATTTTTTTCACCGTGATACTGTTTGTTTTATTATCAGATTTGAAGGATAATAAAATGCAGCTAATATTATTATTTTGTTAAATCTCGTCAAAAGTCTCTTGCCATTAAATTGGGAAATGGTTTTATAATTCCAAAATGCTTACAGTGAATAATGTCACGGTCTCGTCTCGTTTTCTTGCGTCTCGTTTCCTTTCTTAAATCTCGTCCCAATTTCGGAGATTTTACTGAGGTGAATCGGTGAGTTGAAATCGGTGAGTTGAAATTGCTAAACCACGGATAAAAATTTGAATCAAAGGAGATCCTCAGTTAACTCGCCGGAATCGGTGGACTAAAATTGCTGAACCACGGATAAAAGTTTGACCGACATCGACGTTTGTACAGCTGGCCCTTACATGCCACCTCTACTGGGCATGAACGATGCTCGGATTATGAACATGTCTAGAAAAAATCCAATGGAGGCACGAAAATCCATGTCTGTGCAGCAACATATCGACGAAAACTACTTTTTCAACACCACACGACCGCTGTTGAATGCTTGGGCATATGAGATTTGATGTTTCATGTGTGTGAGTTTTTTTCTAGTTCTCACTGAATGTGGTGGTAAATGGTGAAGGAAAAAGGTAGAAGTAGTGGGGAAAAGAATTTCTGTATGTTTCCCTTGTGTGTGAAACGACATGACATAATTTGCCCAGCGGTAAAAATTCGCTGATTGGATTGTGGTTGTGATATTGGGCATCTGAATGCCCTGTGGAGTCTGGGTGTAATGGCTAAGCGAAAATCGTCAACTTTAGTTTGATTATCTAACCAATTTGTAAAGAATTCGAAATTTTAAAAAATAATACACCTTAGTTTGAGTTCACAAAATAAAAAGAAATTTTATTAAATTGTATGCATTTCAACAAAATTATTTGTCATCATCAGCAAAACGAAAAAGAACAAAAAACAATGGTCAAGGTGTGACAATGGATAACTAAAAGCTGATTGCAAGTAGATGATGTGTGTGGACCTCATTTCAGATGTTTGAAGAGATCGGTTTCGATGTTACCGTTGTCGGGGTTAATATGATTTACGTCTCGTTGAATGTAATACGTCTCATAGGCATCTAGTTTATTCGGGTCGTTAACTTCTTTTAAAAGTTTAAGGTTGTTTAAAGAAAAGTCGAAATGGCTGTTAAGTCTTTTAAAATTTCTAATTTATCGGAGTTTCACGTTAAAATTTGTTCTTTCTAAAACCCTCAATGTAAAGAATTCATTATAATCTTAAAACAACAATTAATTGTTATGTTGGTTTATACAAAATGTTTGTACGTTTATAAGTAAGAATATGACAGAGGCAAGAGGATTTGTTTGAGAGAAAAGAAGTTTTACTTCTAGCGCGCGTACGTCAGTACACACATATGTTTTTTTTTTTTATATATGTAGTGGCAACTTCATTAATTTCCTAATTTAAAATTTAAAAATATTTTCAGCTCTTTTTATTTAGAAGAGTATACCAACGTTTAAGTATTAACCATGTCATTTAACGAAACCTAACCTATAAGAAATAATTGCGCGCTTTTTGAATCAATATATTTCAAGAACTGTTCCGAGGTACATACATATATCTACACATAATTTATTTTAACATAAACTAACTAAAACTTTCATCTAAAGAAACTTTCCAGTGTATAACAAAAGTCCAGTCAAGGATAAATTCGCTCCAATTCGTTACTTATGAGACAAATGGGTAGAACTTCTTCCTCCTGTTTTACAACCCATTTTTATGCGATACAGTTGACGAGCAATTACTCGGTTTTCAAGATTGCTTGTTCAGGCAGTATATATACCAAGTAAACCAGAGAAATACGGTTTGAAATTTTGGGTTTGTACCTGTGCCGAGACTTCGTACATTTGGGACATTCAACGTTATCTAGGAAAAGAAGCTGTTTTTAGTTGAAGGGTTGAAAGGTCACAACAGCACCATGAAAAACTTTTTTACGGCATACGAATTGGGCCAGAAATAACTCCAAAAGAATTTGACTATGGTTGGCACAGTAAGAAAAAATAAAAGAAGTAGAAGTTGATCTGCTGCTTGTGCAAAAAAAAATGTTTGCAAAACCGAACACAACCGGAATGTGTGTCAAATGTTTTGAAAACGTTTAAGTAATCACAACGACTTCTCATATTAATTTATTTTTAATTGCTCAATTAATTCTAACCATAACTGGAATTTTTTCTGAAGAAATATTCATTTTTGTATTTATTTTCCCGTAAAATATATGAGCGTCGAAAACGACCCACCAATGTAAGCTTAGCCGTTTTTTTTTAACGTAGGTCTACGGTTATAAACTAAAGATTAATTTGTTAAAAGAAAATGTATTGATTAAAGTTAGTTGCTCATTCGTTTTGATAAATATACCAATTGTAAGTAATATTTTTAGATTAAATAATTTAGTACGTAGATACTCATTTGTGAAAATTACAGGAAATAAAATAGAATTATTCCAAGAAGTAAAATTAAGAGTACCTACATAATTTCCATCTGATTACACCTGATCTACACCTTAACTATACATTTTGAAATGTTTTGATTTGATATTTCCACAAATAAAAATACGTGTTTCGGTTTCGCCATGTCTATCCAATTACTTACAAACATAGTTTTGAATTAGAAATAATAAAGGCAAAGAAAATAGCTCCCTTTGTCATTGGCTTTGGCCAAAAGCCCATCAAATCCTTTCTTGATGCACTCTTTTTTCGTATATACATATGCCCAACAATAGCCATTCTTCCATAATTCATAAGGATCTATAAAATCCCTTTCGTCCAATTCTTTTTCGAAACAATCCCAGAATGCAGTTGTCGTGCATATATAGAAGTGACTTTGGTACGAATGATAAATGGGATTTGTAAGATTCTTAAACTGACTTCAGCCGGGAATTTCCAGGATTCGTAAAACTATCCCAATACATCGAGTTTAGCTATAGTCCGTAGTGTATATAATGGGTGATTTTTTAAGAGGTTTAGAACTTTTTTTTTAAAAAAATTCGAAAAAATGAATGAAATATTTATTTGAAACGATAGTTTGAACCTTGCAATTTAATGTTTAAAGATAATTTCATGCAAATGTTGACCGCGGCTGCGTCTCAGGTAGCCCATCCGCTGAGTCCAATTTTGGCATACTCTTTCACACATATCGGCCGGTATCTCACGAATGAATGCATGGATGTTGGCTTCCAGTGCGGCAATCGAAGCGGGCTTGTCCCTATAGACATTAGCCTTGACATACCCCCACAAAAAATAATCTAATGGTGTCAAATCGCACGATCTAGGCGGCCAATTGACCGGCCCGAAACGTGAAATTAACTGTTCACCAAACTCGCCACGCAATTGCGCCATTGTTTCGCGTGCTGTGTGGCATGTGGCACCGTCTTGTTGAAACCACATATCATGCAAGTCAAGAACTTCCATTTCGGGCAAAAAAAAGTTTGTTATCATCGCTCGGTAGCGTTCACCATTGACAGTAACGCTGCGATTCGCATCATCTTTGAAGAAATATGGCCCAATAATGCCGCCGGCCCATAAACCGCACCAAACAGTGGCTTTTTCGGGATGCATTGGTAGCTGTTGCAATGCTTCTGGCTGATCTTCACTCCAAATGCGGCAATTTTGCTTATTTACGTACCCATTCAACCAAAAATGAGCCTCATCGCTGAACACAAGCAGCGCGCGATGAACATTTCGAACCGAGCACGAATTTTGATAGTAAAATTCAATAATTTGCAAGCGTTGTTCATTTGTAAGACGATCCATGGTTAAATTGCAAACCAAACTGAAGCTGTTTGACAGTGACACAAGGTACTAAACACACGTCAGCTGTCAAAACCAGTGTTGCCAAAACCAAACCAGCCAAAAAATCACCCGTTATAAGCCAACGCTGTGTGTTGAATTATATGGACGAACAACAGGCTTTAGATGCCCCATTTCATGCACCAAATCGAATCGATTCAGCAAAGACCATAAAGTATAACACTCAGTGTGTCTGTTGTTGTGTGGTTCAAAAGTTATCCTTTATCCTTGTTAGGAGCCTTGCAGATGCTGCTTCTTCAATTGCAGACACCAAGACTAGAGGAGAAAAACTGATGGGGGGTGGCTGGCGTTAGTCGTTGCCGTTGCGCTGATTGAATGAAGGCCCCTCTTCTATTGCTAAGGGATTTGGCTTCCACAAAATGGATCGAATGGATTTGTATAATATTGTATAAGGATGAGAATCTCTTTTTAAGGGATTTATTTGTACATGCATAATATCCATACGTTATATGCGCTTTAACTATAATAATAGAAGACGAAGGATTTTTTCTATTCGGTGTGTTATTATTATACGTTATTCAGACTCCCTCATAACACACAACTCTACTTTTGGTTTTGTAATAAGTGAGATATGCGTATAAAAGGAGTAAAAAAAAGATACGAATACATAGGTATCTTGTCTTAGGTATTTTTGTTTATGAAATCCCTTAAACGCACGCAGACAAAACAATTTTTAATCGCTTATAATTATTTAATCTTTCCTTGAATGAGAATTTCAACATACCTATACTTATTTATAATTGTCGACAAAAAAGATTTAAGAGCTTCTTTATTTTCTTCCAAACAATGCATTCGGTGAATTTACCTCTTCACCAAAAAGGTGAAAGTCGTAAGTGAATGGTCAAACAATTGAAGAGTATTTTTTTTTTAAACAAAAGCATCATTTCTTGGTAAACAAAACAATAACAATGGCCGCGTTCGGGCAACTATCCAAAGCTATCCGAATAGGTTTGTGTTGTTGTAATCCCTTGTTGAAAAACATCTGATGTCAGCTGATGCAACAAAAACTATCTGAAATTTTTTGGGATAGGTTGATGGATAGCCTATCGGATAGTTGCCCAAACACGGCCAAGAACAATCGAACATTTTAGGAAACTACAAAAGCTACTAAAGGGTCCGCCAAATAACTTCTTTTTTTTTGAAAATAGCGCAAAACATCGAGTGTAGCTTCGGCTGTGTGGCACGTAGCGCCGTCCTGTTGAAACCAAATGTTGCCAATATCCTCCTCTTCAATTTTTGTGAACAAAAATTTGTTCAACATGGCCCGATTACGATCGCCATTGACTGTAACGGCCACTCCTTGCTCATTTTCGAAAAATGGCCCAATTATGCCTCTGGACCAAAATCCGCACCAAACAGTGACTCGTTTTGGGTGTATCGGCTTTTCAATGTATGCGTGCGGGTTTTCTGTGCCCCAAATGCGACAATTTTGCTTGTTTACATACCCGCCAAGATCAAAATGAGCTTCATCTGAAAAGATGATTTTTTTGGCAAAATCGGCATCTTCTCTAAGTCGATCGCAGGCCCACTTAGCGAAGCGTATACACAACCATATTCGCTCGGCGGAAGGATAAAACTAATTATCTGTCAAATCAGACATGAGTTAAGTGTTACCATTCACGAAATAAGCACTAGTTGAAAAAAAAACGTTAGATGGCTGACCCTTTATTAGACGGTCAACGAAAATGGTCAACGCGTTGACTCTCTGACGTCGAAATGACGTCAAATTCCATCCCAAAGTTGTCTTGTCGTGTGATCGTCAACGCAGAATACTGTCCATGCGTTGACGTTTGCATTTGACACCTACGTTGATATTGTTTTTATCTTCAACGCATTGACTTTTTTCGTTGAACGTGTAATCACCCTGAGCAAATGTTAGGACACATTGACGCAAAGCGTTGACCATAATCCCAACGTTGACATGGCATACTTTTCTGCCACGTCAACGTAGTCTGCGTTGACTTCCGTGTGACATTGACGGACTAGCGTCATGCGTGTGATCGTCATTGTGTTATGCGTTGACCTGCTAAACGTTAACGGCCCATTGGGAGTGTGTTGATGACATTTTTGGTGACGTCAGAGAGTCAATGCGTTGACCATTTACATTGACCGTCTAATCATAGCTTAACTGGTTAAATTCCTATTTCTAATTTATTTGTTTGGCAGAATTGAATTTATTCATGATTTAACTTCTTTTTATCCTAATATTGCAAAGAAACCTTATACTATTTGTATTAAAAATTAACCTCGATCACTCCTTGCCCTTGGATGGTTCTCCTCAAAGTCCTGTTTAAATCTGTTCCATACGGCCAAATAGACACAAAAAAATTCTAAAAACCATCTAACAATAAGCCTAAAACCATGCAAATATTTTATATTCATAGACAATTTATGCAACGCAAAAAATCAATAAAAAGTCTAAAAAAGGAGGTTATGTTGACTTGAAAAGGTTATATGAAAAGCCTTTGCTGTCGCATTTAAATATTTTCTTCATGGAATTATGAAATGTTTCTGGAGAATAGAAGACAAACTAAAGAAAACACAGAAATTGTTGGCGATCACACGAATGACGTCAGAGAGTCGATAGGTGGTATTTATTTCCAAGCCCGTAGGATATTGGACGAAAATAAACGAAGTCGGAGCTAACCAACTTACATTATTATGTTAAATGCAATAACAACAAATCCCCTATAGTTAGTTAATTAATTAATATTGTTTTTTTTTTCTGTGATGCCAATGGTAAACCCCGATGCCGCTTTTTTCGTACAATTCTATTCGGTCTTCGGGTTTGCAAAATAACAAGCCTAATGTTGTCTCAAAATGCCTTGTCGCCATGGCTTTCAACACGTCAATTACACAATAGCCGCATTATACGGGTCATTCATTTCGTGGTCTTAAGTTGGTAGCGCTAGCATTTGACACCTGTCAAACTCAGCTGTCATTTGAAGTACCAAAATATTAGTTGAATGTTTTCCATTTACGATAATGGATCGCTTAACAATCGAACAACGCGTTAAAATTATTTAAACTTACTACAAAAGTGGTGATTCAAACGGAGTCGGTAAAATTGTGAAGAAATTTGAAGAGAATGGAAGTGTTACTGATGTCGTAACTCGTAAGGCCTGTGCATCATCGTAATGCACGCTCAGTCGAAGATATTGCTGCTGCAACTGCAAGTGCAATTGTTGCTGATGATACGAATTTATCGATTTCCCGGCGGGCGGCGGCGTTCGCAGCAATTGGTCGAATGATAATCGATTTTTTGTGGCCGGCGATTGAAGATCATGACTTGGACGATATGTGGTTCTCATAAGACGGTGCAACAAGCCACACAACACGACTAATGATGGCTTTATTGCGTGAGAAGTTTCCTGGTCGCAAAAATTCACGTTTTGGCGACGTCAATCGGCCACCAAGATTATGCGATTTGACAGCGTTAGATTATAATTATTAATATTACTCAAGTTATGGCCGAGATACCGCCGGAAATGTGCGAAAACGTGGTTAGAAACTACCTATCTCAAAAGAATCACATGCTGCTAATCTTCCCGAGGCAGCCATTTGAAATGAAATAAAATGTGTGTTTTATTTAGCTGTACTTTCGAAACCGAAAAATTATTGACCCTTTATTATCGCTGATGATCAATATAAATGAAAATAAAACAGTATGGATGTTAGTGACAACTGTGTTGTATATATACCTATCTCTTTTTTCCTTACGTTTGTTTATTTTTTATATATTTGTCGTCTTCTTTCTTTACACTACAGTTTTCACTACACTTCCTAACCATTTGCAAAGTTGGGAAGCAAGTGTAAAATCTAAACTTTTCGTTCATGAAACGTGATCCCGATAGAGAGCAGGATCTCACTTTGTTGTTGTAATGCAAGTTTTTAATTATCTATACGTAGATCATTTCTGATAATAAAAACGGTCGTCGATTACAGGTTTATGTAATTGGCACTCAAGTTTCGAGGGCTAGTCGTAGTAGTGTTAGTAGCCTTAAAACCACAAGAGAAAGTTCATGCGATGAAAATCGTGCATTTTATTGTAGATACTCTGAGATTGGCTCCTTCAACGTTTCCCTCAATCTGGACTGGGATCACATGTTCGTTGTTCTGTTTTAAAATGTTTATACTTTTATTCATTCCTTTGAAACAAAAAAATGTAATCTCCACCACAGCAAACGACCAACATGAGCGAATTGTTCATCTAAGCTTCTTTTGCTGCAACCAGTGTTACCTTTGAGAATTTTTATAAAGTGTCAAAAAAGGTAACCAAGCGGAAAAAAGGTGTCTATTATAAATTTCAATTAAAACACAAGATTAAATTTAAATTTTAATGAACAATAAAGTATTTCAGAAATTGCGTACAAGGTTTTAAAAAAGTCTTAAATTGCATTATATTATTTCTTTAATACAGTTTCTTAAGTTTACTATTTTGAACCAAAACTGTTCTATATTTTTAATTTTAAAATAATTTTCAAAATCAACATCGTTTTATATTGGCTTTTAACTTCCAAGCTTTGCACTCTTTCTCGAGATTATAAATTCATTTTTTAAATTCAGAAACCAAATCAAAATAGTTAGGTTCTTTTCCCAATTTTATAATTTCTGGGTCCAAGAAACGTTACACAGATAATTTCTTAGCTGTGACTTGTGTACATATATTTTGATAATATTTCAAAACATTAGTTTTTATTAAAAGTACTTCATGGTCTTTAATTTGGGGAGTATGAAAGTTGGAACAAGAAAAAGATAATGTGTGGTGTAGGTATTTTTATTTTTTGATTGGCTGATAACGGATTCCGTTCAATTTTTCAAACAAATTGTTTTTTTTTTTTTTAATAGTGTCCAAAGGGTTGCTAGATTTCTAAAAAGTGTCCAAAATCGATGTATTTATAAAACGATATGTCCTGGTGTCCAGGTGCTGAAAAGTTGTCAAAATGACAGTAAAGTGTCCCCAAAGGTAACCCTGGCAACACTTGTGTTTATGGGTTATACATATGTGGGGAGGCCTTCGTCTACAAAGACAAAGGACAAACCAGTCTTCTTTCTGCCATCCTAAATATAGCACATGCACAGCTTGTTCTCCACAATAATGTATTGTGCCTTGTGCGTTTTTATATTTTGTCATTGTTTTTTTTTTTTTTCTTTGCATATTTCACTACTCAAGTCAAAGGATAACATTGAGTTGAGAGCACAGTCAAAAGAAAAATACTCGCCTTGACATTAGACTGCATTATTTTTTGCTCCTTTTGATGTTCGTCTATTTTGTGCTTTTTGAGCCAAAATAAGAATGCGAGAGGCTTTTCCGAAAAATGTATGGAAAATATTTTTCCTCCTCGTTTATATATTTGGGTTGACTTTAACTTTATACATGTAAAAATGCGTTTGTTTACCAAATGTGATGGGCCTTCTGTCTTCTGATGGTCTATCAAAAGCTGTTTGTGTATTTTGAAACATTGCTAACAATAATAATTCATTGTCGTTATATAAGAAAAGAATGACATGTATGACCTGCGGTTTTCAAGCATGATGTGTACATGGTCTTAACCTAGAACAAAACCGCTAAAAGGAAACTGTGCTATGTTGTTAGGAATATTTTTATTTGGAATATTTATTCTTCATTTGCATATTTAAGCTTATATATGTTTGAAAAATAAATGTATACATACAGATTTTTGTTGACGAAATATGTTCTGGATAGAATAGAATTTTGACTTTCGTTCATTGTTACGCATATACTTGGTGTATGAAACTGGAGAAAACAAGAGACGGAGCTGGTTAAATAAAGTTTTTTAGACCTTGTCCACTCTTACCATAGTGCCACGTTAAAAATGTAAGAATGATATGATTTGAGTCGAAATATTGAACTTACTCGAAAGGAGATATGACACGATGAAACTGTTACATCTCACTGTTGTATCAATGGATCTTTGTATTTGAATCTATGTATTTCGATGTCCACGTTATACAAGTAAGAAAGCCAAGGCCGCTGGACGATCAACTGAGGAGAGCTGTTACGAGGTTCTTTCCAAAGAAAAATTCTTCGACGGATATTTGATCCTTGCATGTTCGCAGGGTGAAAGAAGAAAAAGATACAACCGCGTACTCTATAATCTGTACAATAAAAATGTGAATGACGTCAAAATGGCAGAAAACATCAGCTATAAATTGGCATGCGAATGGACAATAATAATCCGGCAAACAGAAACAGAGTCTTCAGAGCCCCAACCCCAGGTTTAAGGCGACAAAAGACCAAGTCGACGAAGAAGCGCTTGGTCTGAATGACTTGAAGACAAGAGGACGGAAAAAATGTGCTAATTGGCCCATAAAGCAAGAACATTTATTGTAAAGGGTGTTTTTTTTAGAGGTATAGAACTTTGAATTGGAATAAAACAAAGATGATTTTTTTAAATTGACATGAAATCTACTTTATTCTAAAGATAATCTTCTGGCATTATAATTTAAATATGATTTCTGGCATATGACTGCCACGGCTGGCTCGGACGTAGTCTAATCTGGAGGTAAAATTTTCGATGGCTTTTTCCAACATTTGTGGCCGTAAATCGGCAATAACGCTGGGAATGTTGTACGCCAAGTGGTCTTATCGGCGTAGACAAGCGACTTCACATATCTCCACAGAAAAGAGTCAAGCAGCTGTAGATCTTGGAGGCCAATTCACGGGTCCGTAACGTGAAACTATGCGGTTACCAAACGCTTCCTTCAATAAATCAACTGTGGCACGAGCTGTGTGACATGTTGCGTCGTTTTGTTGAAACCACAGCTTTTGCACATAATGGTTGTTCAATTGATGACCGAAAAAGTCAGTTATCATGGCTCTATAGCGCTCAGCATTGACTGTAACGTTGTGGCCAGCATCGTTTTTAAAGAAGTACTGACCAGTTATTCCACCAAACCATAAAGTACACCAAAATTTCAGTTTGTGTGGATGTAAAGGTGTTTCAATAAACACTTGAGGATTATCATCACCCCAAATATGGCAGTTTTTGTATTGACGTATCCATTCAACCAAAAGTGAGCTTTATCGCTAAAACAAAATTCTCTTATGAAAATTGGGATCAACGGCAATCTTGTTTTGGGCCCATTTGGGCACAATTTGGAAGCGTTGTTCAAACGTCAGTCTATTCATGTTGAAATGCCCATCCAAACTAAGAATAAATCACTTGACAGCTGACAAAATGGCCGCCAGTTAAAATAGTGTTGCCAACTTAAAGTTAAAGTAGTTAAAAAAAGCACCCGTTTCATATCCCCACAATTTTGAAATATTGTTCTGAATCCTTAGAAAAATCAATTTTTAAGACAAATATAAAAACAAATAAAAAAAATCGTTGATACTGTCGTAGGTCAATAATTTCCCGCTTTTATTTTATTTGCAACCAATGTGAGGAGTTCTAATATTGCAAATAAAATCAATAAGTGAAAAGAATACTAATTTTATTTGTTTATACGATAAAATCAAACACACAAAAGGGTTGTATTTACAAATAAAAGAACTTGGGTGATTTATTTCCGTGGCAACTAGTAACGTACAAAGTAAAAACACATTTTGTATTACATATAAAATTGACTAACATATTAGATAGTTCGTTTGTTCCCCTGAAAATTCCGGATATAACTTGACAGACGACTTTTTGCAGTATATATGTATATACAACAAAATAATATACAAAATAATAAGTATATATAGGTATTAACAAAAAACCGTGTAACAGTACTATCTACCTAGACACAATCTTCGTCTAGAGATAATCTCTTTATTCTTTGATTCAAGAACTTCGTTTTAAAAAATATATACCAAGAATTCTCATAAATAAATTCCTTAACAAAAAAAAAAACTATGGTAAGACCTTTCCATTCAATAAAAAACTCAATGAATCGAAACGCTAAGCGCATTGGATCAATGCAAGCAATGTGCATCAACCACAAAAGAAAATATCCAGCACTCTTCTATATGCCCTATAACAATTTTATTGGAAATTCTTTTCTTCCAGCTGAATTTTTATATAAGAAAATGGATTTTATTGTCCTTCTCGCATCCTGTACTTCTGATTTAAATTCAAGTTTTAGAATAATCACCAACCTTATTTATACACGGGCATATACATATACAGGGTATTTCGCAAAAAGGTAGACTATGCAGATTGGGTGAGGACAATAAAAAAATCGTTGAGGAGGGTTCTATTTCCTCCCGTTTACGCGGGGGAGGGGGGTCAATTTTCAACACCGTCACATCAAATAAAATTATAAAAGAACAACAGCAACATCAACAATCTTTTCAAAATTTTAAATTTGAAAATTCATTTTTTTTTAAATTTTGAATTTTGGGCTTTAAGAAAATTGCTTCTCCCGTCTAAACGGATGGAAGTAGACTCCCCTCTTATACGATCTACCGCTCGAGCTTTTTGTCGCATCTTTTAAGAGAATCACCCTGTATAAAAAAGTCTTTTGAATATATATACATAGGTGCTGGATTAACTCTCTTATGTCCCAGGTGGGATAAAGAGGAGAAAACGTGAGTTCTAGACAGGAAATTTATATAAAACACCAAAAAACATAGAAGGATAATATCTACACTACGAGTAACGAGTAGGTATATACAAGGTAAAGGGTATAACAAGAACGAGTTTGCCAAAGTCCAAAGAGATCAAAAGTGAAAGATTTATTAATTTACGGTTGGCAATTCGGTATCGCTTGAGGGAAATTTAAATTTAATTGAAATATTTTCCGAAATTCATTCCTTCTTTGGTGAGGAGAGGACTACCACTTCCGACATATTATATATATGTATAGGTATATGTATGTAATGTATACTTTGTATATCCTTACGGTTTGATATTATTTGTTGTGTTTGTGTTTGTGTGTACTATATCTACAATTTCTATTCCTCTACAGCTCTAGTTCTAAAAACTTTAACAATTGCAAGCCAAACATTGTCCAACATTTTAATGTGCCAAATGTATAGATGTATACCTTTACCTATATAGAGAATGCACAAGAATTACTTAATTTGAAATTCCTTAGGGCTCGATGTTCCTTTCTCCTGGACCTACCTTAAATTGCTTCTCTTTTTTGTTTTAATTTATTGCAAAGCATATAACTTCCTCCGTTTCTGCTTTACCTATAGAAACAGTCTCTTTAAGCAATCTAATGAAAATTGATATTTATTGCTGTGTGAAATAAAACAAGCGTTTTTAAATCTAAACCCATTTACACCGGAACAAATGTTCTTATATAGAAATATAATTAAATCATTTTATTATCATTTAACATAACCATTTTCTTGTTCACAACCCCGGCATACCCCTTCACCATGTGCATACGAGGGATATCCATATGGGTGTTTTTTTTTAAGACGTGTGGTTTTTATGAAGAAATAAATTGCATATAATTTAATATTATGGCAAAAAATTTAACTTTATTATAAAGATAAGGGTTTGCCATAGTGTTTTAAAAATAATTTCGGTCAAGTGGCCAACGCGGCTGGCTCGAATAAATTCCAGCCGAGAGCGCCAATTTTCGACCACTTTTTGCAGAAATTGGGGCCGTATGTCAGCAATAACGCGCCGAATATTTTCTTCCAAAGCGCCAATCGTCTCGGGCTTATCTGCGTAGACAAGCAACTTCACATAACCCCAAAAAAAATAGTCCAGTAGTGTTAAATCGCACGATCCTTGAGGCCACGCCATCCATAGGCCCACGACGCGAGACAATGCGCTCAATAAAAGTTTCCTTCAATAAATTGATTATGATTTTATTGGCTTTATGGCATGTAGCGCCATCTTTTTGGAACCAATGTTCGTCCACATCAACATCCTCAAATTCAGGCACGAAAAAGTCATTAATCATGGCTCTATAGTGTTCCCCATTGACTGTAACATTATGGCCGGCTTCATTTTTGAAGAAATATAGACCAATGATTCCCTCTGCCCATAGAGCACACCAAACAGTGACTTTTTGAGGATGTAACGGCTTATGATTACTCCAAATACGACAATTTTGCATATTAACGTATCCATTCAACCAAAAATGAGCTTCATCGAAAATTGGACGCAGCGCGCGATGCGTCGCGCGAACCAAACCATTATTTTGGTTGTTCACGAGTAAGTCTATTCATTATAAAATGGCAAACCAAACTGAGTATAAAAAAGACAAACTCCGAAAAAAGTATTGCCAGATTGAAAACGACACGTCTAAAAAAAAACAACCTTTATTAGGCATGTGTTTTGCAAGCAAGGAAATGGGTTTAAAAAAAAGACGACGGTTTTAAGAAATTTTCAACATTTTTCGGCTTAGCTAGGTGCATATAATTATCGGGGCTTAATTTAAGCACGGAGAACAACTGTGTTACCAGCCTGAATTACATACTTGTTATCGATGGTTTGTACGAAAACTTAATTTTTTTTTTGTGATGGCGTCGCTGATCGCCGATGCCATTTTTGTTTAATAAAATCTCTCCAGAATTGGAAGAAACACACCTCTTATTAACATGCCTAACACTCCAAAGTAAAACTTACTCACCCGCACCAATTCAGGTGGGCCATGGTCAGAAATTATTATTTAAAAAGATGAGAAAATTTCGTACGTTTCACCCTCCAGAACCCATTTCTTTACATTGTTGTTTTTGTATTTTAGCTTCGTGTCGATGTATAGATATGAATTTCAAGAACAATTTAACGGGGTGAAATTGTTATGACAGCTCGACGATTTGAAATCTTTAATTGTCTCGATCGATTGTTTATCCTATACTTGAACCGGGTGCATTCACAGTCACAGCTGCAGCTTAAAAAAAGATGTATAGCTTTTGCAGAAGAAATGGAGTCAATATTAGGTCTGTTTGGTTACGTGAAATTTTTCACAAATTTTCGCAATTTTTCACAATTTGCTGTCAGAAACCATGGGAGAAAAAAACCCAAGTTTGGGAAGCTTGGTTTAAATTTCACGTTACCAAATAGGCATTATCATTCATTTGGAACAGCATTACCTCTGTTCGTTTACTTTCCAAACCTGCCACTTTTAGTCCGAAGTTCTGTCAAAGTCAATATAAAAAAAATTAAATTGGATCAAAAATGGTAAAAATGAGTAGTTTCGGACCAGTACGCGAACGAACCTATTGTGTTTCTCCTCTCCGTCGTCATAACGCCTAATACTTGACACTTATCACTTGACATTTGGCACTTGACACTTAGCAAATAACATTTGGCACTTGCCAACTGACACTTGAATCATGACATTTAGCACTTATTACTTGACACTAAGCACTTGTCATTTGACACTTGAAACATATCATCTGACACTTATCACAAAAAAATGGAAACAATTCTTCCGCGTTCCTTAGATACAAAAAAACACCTCAACAAGACATAAATCACTATACTCCTAAAGAACGCGAAATAATTGTTTCGATGTTTCTGCGGAATCATTCGTATGTGGTGTTCCATTTTTTCGCCGGGTGACAACTTATGCATAACCAAAATATGGGAATGAAAGTCTCTGGCAGATTTTTTTTTCAGCCTTTGGAGGGTGAAGGGGGCTAAAAAAAGCGATTTTTTCAAATTTTTCGAAGTGAATTATTAAGCTTTGATTTTGCGTTTAGCTTCACTTCCGTAGGTATGTTTAGAATTTTCTTCCTGATACGTTATGGTGTTTACTTTTGGTCGAGTGTATAATTTGCCTACTTATTCCAATAACCTTTAGTATACTTTTTAGAGACATAAATTGTTTATTTATTTCTATGAAGGATATTTGTTTTACTTCGGTTTAATGAGAAGGTCGAACTTTGGGAATAAAATAGGTACCTACATTACTTATCTCATTATCATTTAGGATATTATGTAGGTGAACAATAAACCCATTTGAAAATAATAGGGCCAAACCGTACAGTACCTACCCTATTATCCATTTTTTACACTATTTCTTCATTTTTTTTTACACCACCTATAACATTTGTTCCACGTGTTTTCTCTTTTGCTGAATGAGGATATCCTTTTTCGTATACACTCTGTGTGTGTATAGCCTGTAAAAAAAAAAACGAAACAAACAATAGCATTGTGCAAAATAGGGTATAGATTTCATTGATTGAAGCATGATATGTGATAGTGCTCCAGAAGTGGGGTCGACCTTTCAATGATTAACATCCCAAATTGTTGGTATATCCTTCATCGTCATCTTCTTTGTCATTGTTGTCTGGGGAATTTTATATTCATGATTAACCTGATATACCTACGTCTACTTGTACTTGAAAGAAATGGCCGTTGTCTACGCAAATATATATAATAATTTTTACAACGAAATTTGTTCTATCCCACCCCATAGTAAAATTTGGAAATACAAAGAAAACAGCACTTGTATAGATGCTTTCAAGGATATTATCTATCATCGCCCTAATAGCAAAAAAAAAATTATATATGTATAAATAAAATAGAAAATTTAAAACACATTCTTTGAAATTAAATATTTCATAACAAACCACACACTTCTGTGGCCCATATACACATAGATATCAAATTGGCAAGGGATTTTCATTTTGCAAAAGCACACTGTGTGACGACGCACATGCTATAGCAACCAATCATGCGTAACCAGTGAAGAAAAAGAAATATTCACAAAATATGCTTTTCGCCCCTTTTTTTTCTTATCCTTAGGGTTTAACACAATGTACAGTGATTCTACTTCTAAAAGTTTGCTGCGATGCCAGGGAGACATATATGTTTGATGTATAAATTTAAATGTTTTTTGAACAGTACTGTGTCAATCATTCTTGTTTTACAAAAGTCAAAGTCGAAACCCTTGTGCATGTAGTGCATGGTTGTAGGTCCATTGAGTACCCTTTATGTAAATTCCGCATAAACATGACAAACAACATGAAAAAGTATAACAGAAACAATTACAACTCTGGAACACCCCCGTAATGTTTCAAGTCTCTCTCTATTTTATCGCTACTTCCACAAAGAGTGTTCTAGTGAAATAGCCAGCTGCATTCCTCCCCTAAAACAATTCAACCGTAATACTCGCGCTTTTAAGAATGCTCAGCAGTTTACCCTTGAGCCCAATTTCGGACCTACCGTCAAGTATAGAGGTTCATTCTTTAGCCGAACTACAAGAATGTGGAATGCTTTGCCTGGCTCTATTTTTACCTCCCATTTTGATATTCAGAAATTCAAAACAAATGTGCATCGGTATCTCCTACTAAATCCTTCCCTATTTTCCTGACTTTCGCACTGTGTTAAAACATTTTAAGGGTAGTCAAAATCCCTTTAGTGCGCGCTGATTAAAAAAAAAAAAAAAAAACTGGGCAACTTTCTTGGATTATTTCCAAGGATTTGTGTAAAATTAAGCACGTGGTTCTGTTCAAGCTGTCTGTGGGCATCGAATCCCATTCTTGTTTTCCCATTGATGGTATTAATACATTTTGTTATAAAGTAACAAATCTACAGGTTGGTCAAATAAGACCTTCCTTTGTCAATGTAAATAGGTCTGAAGTACCTACTTTAAACGATATTCTGGATCACCATCAGAATTGAGCGATTAGAACTTCTGGAATTTGCAGATCTTTCTTCACAATCGTGCGGTATAACCAGCTGTGTTGAACGTCATCATGTTGATGTTTCAGGACCAGAATCAAAACTTTCTTGAACCACCAGGATGTTTTCACCCGATCTTCTAAAACGAGGAGCCTGTACTTCTCACATCTCTAACGTTCCCATATCGCTCAAGTTTAGTCACCACAGGACGAATTGCTATCGCAGCTGTTGGAACAAAAATAGCTGTCCAACAAAAATAGGCAGTACACATCTTATGGGAAAGCTTTTTCAAAATCAGTAGCGTGCCATATTTTTTCAACATATTAAATTGAAATAACTCCTCCACAAAAAGTGTCCGCCTGCCCGTGAATTTCCAATAGCATCGGACACAAACCTAACGTCCTATTCAAGGCACATCCGAGTGTGCACTGAATTGCTGTGGCCAATGGCGATTGGCTGCTGCTTGATGTACATTCAGAGTTACCCGTGTCCATTTGGTAATTCGTTCAGCTTTTTTTCCTTGAGTTTCTGTTAAGGTGCTTTTGATTTGCGAGCTTTTAGAAAAAGTTCTTAATGATGAGTGTTATCGTGTACACTACGACAACCCTGTGAAAGCTTTAATGAAGGACAGATTTTATGCAATCCACTGTAGCCAGAATAATATGCAAACGTCCTATCTTGCCTACACTGCCAACTTTTGTTGGACAGAGTATAGTGTATTATAAAAAGGGGTCTTTTCTAAAAAATATTAGTGGTATTTGTAATAATTTCTCGTTGGTTTTCCAATCAAATTTCTCTGACCTGAGAATAAATTACTTTCAAAATATTAACAATTTCAATTCTAATATACAAACATATATGCTGATAGCCTCTGTTTATCTATTGATGATGTGCTGACAGCTTTATCATCTCTTGATGATAACAGTTTCTCTGTTGCACCTGATAATATTCTGCCACTTCTTTTAAAATTTTGCAAATATAATTCAGCATGCCCACTGTGTCATATGTCTTTACGACAAGGTATATTTTAAGATACCTGGAAACATTCTCAATTCTAGACCTATTGCTAAACTTCAGTTTATCCCTAAAGATAACAGTTTCTCTATTGCAATTGTTTAAAATAAACTTTATAGTTTAGTTTGAAATAATATTTCCCAGCATCAACATGGTTTTATGAGTGGAAGATCGACGGCAGCTAAATTGTCAAAATTTACGTCATGATTGTTTAGAAAATCGCTTGCAAGTCGACGTAATTTATACCGATTTTTCGAATACTTTCGATCGTGTACAAAACAAAATATTGTCATAAAAAACTTGAGCTGCTTGGTTTTCACTCTGCTCCCCTTAATTGGATTAAAAGTTATTGTTAGGACGTAAGCAATATATCAAATTTGGCGATGTACTATCAAAAACAATTAAAAACATTTCTGATGTACCTCAAGACAGCCACCTTGGTCCAATCCTTTTTATTCTTTTTATTAATGATTTTTTTAATTTTTTATTCAAGATGTCTTTTGTATGCCGATGATCTCAAGATTTTTAGCTGTGTAAGATCTCTATTACATGACAGTAAAATTCAACTTTATATTGATTGCATATAGATATATAATATAAATGGGTTATATTTCAAATTTCAATATTAAAAAATGCAGTAATGTAACATTTTCAAAGATATTGATTTCGTTTTGTTTCGATAAAAAATCTTTCATTGGAAAGATTAATGAATCAAAAAGATAGTGGAGTTATTTTTGCTTCAAATTGACCATGAATAATTTCCAAAGCAAACTAGATGCTGGGTTTAATTTCTAGAAGTTCTAAGTCTTTTGAAGATCCATATAAAGGTTTTTCCAATAAGAGGTGTTATTTTGAATAGCCCGCTATTTCGGTAGCTGTCACTTTTGAAGCTGTCATTTTTTGACATTTGACAAGTAGAAACTAAGCCATTAATAAAAATGGAACGATACACGCTTCAACAACGCATTGAAATTATTAAAATTCACTATAAAAATGGTGAAAATTTGGCAGAGACGGTTCGTAAAACTAAAACATTTTTGGGTCGTCGTGAAGCACCTTGTCGGACCGCAATACAGAAATTGGTGGACAAATTCGAGCTGTTGGGACAAGTTAGTGATGTGAAGAATAAAACCCGTGCACGTCGCTCAAGAACAACTGAAAATATTGATGTTGTAGCGCAAAGTGTTGAAGAAAACCCAGGTTTGTCCATTCCTCGTCGTTCTTTGGAATTAGGCATTCCACAAACGTCATTACACCGTATTTTGCATAAAGACTTGGGTCTTAAGGCTTATAAAGTTCAGTTAACACAAGAACTCAAGCCGGCTGATCATCAACAACGTCGTGTCTTTGCTGATTGGGTCCTTGAAATGCATGAAAATGATCCGGAATTTCATCGAAAAATCATCTTGACTGATGAGGCCCATTTCCACCTCGGAGGCTACGTCAACAAGCAAAACTGTCGCATCTGGGGCTCGGAAAACCCAAGAGTTATTGTTGAAAAGCATCTCCATCCTCAACGCGTGACTGTTTGGTGCGGTTTATGGTCCGGCGGGGTCATTGGACCTTACTTTTTCGAAAATGAGGCTGGAGCAACAGTTACGGCCAATTAATTGCGCTATCGAGAGATGATTAATGATTTTTTATGGCCGGAATTGGATGGTATTGATCTGGACAACGTTTACTTTCAACAAGACGGCGCTAAGTGCCACACAAGCAATGAAACCATCGATCTTTTACGGGAAAAGTTTCCGGACCGTGTTATCTCTCGAAGAGGTGATCACAATTGGCCACCGAGATCTTGTGATTTAACACCTTGCGACTTCTTCCTTTGGGGCCACGTGAAAGATAAGGTCTACGCCAACAGCTCAGCGTCGATTCAAGACCTCAAAGATGGAATTCGTGAGGCTATCGAGTACATAGGGCAGCCACTTTGCGATTTGGTTATGGAAAATTTCATGAAAAGGATATGGTCCTGTAAGCGTGGTCGTGGCGGCCATTTGGCTGATGTTGTGTTCCATTATTAACGGCATACCTTCTTCTTTATAATGAAATAAACATCCGATCATTTATCTCAAAAAATGCCATTTTTCTTTGAATATCAAAATAACACCTCTTATTGGAAAACCCTTTACTTTTAAACCCCTTTATCTATCCCTTGTCAGACAATTATGCTTGAGTATTATTGTATTATATAGAATCACTTTGCACAATCTATAGTATTCATAGGATTTAAAAATTCAGAAAAGATTTACGAAATTTGCCTTATGAAAGATTTATAGAAATTCAATTAATTCGTTTTATGAGAACAGGATTGAATTTAATATTTATATTGATTTTAATAACAGTAGGTTAGATATTAAGAGAGATATATGAAAACTGTTGTAAATTTTATTATTTTAAGTTAATTATTTGAAGTTATTATAAATCTTATTTTTTTTTTATTTAAATGTAGTCTCCATAAAGTTATGCAACTTGAAAGACGAAATTAATAAATTAAAAATCTCCCACTTACAAATCCCCGCTTTTCATAATTTCTCAATTACAAAATCCTGCATTTTACACTCGCAAATACAAGAACCCGCAACAAAAAATATTCAAAAAAAAAGTTTGCTTGAACAACGCTATGCTATATTGTTGAAAAAGAGATTTTGTAATGGCGAGTTATTATAAGCAGTATTATTGGGAGATTTAGTTATTCGAGATTTTGATTTGCGGGATATCGTAGTGCTCCCGTGTTCATTCCGACAATCTTTCTATCCACTTTTTTTGTTAATTCCAGTTTTGTCATTTGTTTGTTGCACAGCACTGTTTGCATTTGTTTGATAAAATAAAAGAAAAGAATGACTCTCAAGAGAAGCTGGGTACTCGGGCTGGCTGCTGGCTGACTTTCCAATAACTTGGCTAGGAAACTTCACATTCTAAATTCATTCATTCAATTTCTTGTGTTTTTTGTTCTGTTTATTTTTGTTTTGTTTTTTTTTTTTGTTGTATTCTCGTTCGTCTCTCCTTTTGATTTTTTATGCGCGCCCCTACATTCGGATTACAGGACGATCATTCGAATGGGCGGATATGCTAGGCAGTATAAAAAAAAAGGATATAAAGTGAAATCAACCCGCAAACGACATGATATTGGGGTGGATAAGCCAAAGTGTTCCACATACGCAGTGGATGCCCTTTAAATCGAAGGGTTGTTGGCACAAAGACGGAAAAAAATGTATGTGGTGCTGTATACGTCACTTGAATTGAATTATGCAAATTACACTCAGGATAAATGGCTGTCAGTACCTTTCTAAGGGTGAGTGGATATGTATGTATGTATGTGTGTGTGTGAGTGTGTGCATGTGTGTTTGAGAATGTGTTTTATCCTTGAATGATTCTTGCGCGAGCATTTAGTAGAGTTTATCAATTGATTCCATTCGGCATGCTTCGGTGGTTTTCAATGGAACGAGCGAGGATGATTCCTGCACTACCAAAAGTTCTCTTTCTCTCTATCTGAGTTTCTAGATGTCATGTCTTGTCTTTAGCTTGTACGACGTCTTTCATTTAATTCTTTATCTGAGGTATAGAGGAGTAAAGGTTCCTAACTACATAAAGTATGTTTGGGTATATAGTGTGTAATTGTATGTGGTATACATTTTGTAGAGGCTAGCGAATTTATACAGGAAATTGCATTTATATTGAGCATTTATGGAAGTTTAAAATTCATTGGGAAAGGGTATGCAATTACCTTGCAATCTTTGCACACAAGGAATTTCGAATGTTCTGTTTGAAAATGCAATTAAGTGGAATGCATTCCTTTAGTGATATTAGATTACATTTATACATGGATGTATATGTCTGCATGTAGATGCACCTAAACAGTTCTTGTGACATGAGAATCGTTTATATACACACAAATATGTTGAACGTTGGGCATTTAGTAATTAACATATATATGTACGTTTGCTAGCTTTAATAGTCGATAAAGACATGGTTTAAATGGTTTTGTCATATGTAAGCTATATTTGGATGAATCTTAATACCTTTATTATAGGTTTTCAAAGAGGGGTGAGTTTAATGATGCCTGTCTTCCAAAGGTAAACATTTTCTTATATTCTTGATCGACATGATATGTACCTACCAAAATATTTGTAATTAAGGGCATTTTAAGTATAGATTGGTTCTTCTCTTTAGTTTTGTACCTACAGATTTCTAATGCAAATTCAAAATGGTTTGAATAAACATGGTATGAATATAATGGGTGTTTTTTTTAGACGTGTGGTTTTCAATCTGGCAATAATTTTTTCGGAATTGGTCTTTTTGACAGCTGTCACTTGATTTATGCTCACTTTGGTTTACCATTTCATAATGAATAGACTTACTCCTGAACAACGTTTGCAAATTGTGCAAATTTACTACCAAAATAATGGTTCGGTTCGAGCGACGCATCGCGCGCTGCTTCAAATATTCGGTCGACATAATCACCCACTCTGCTGGGTAATTCGAGCAACCATGGATCGGTTTTCGCACCATGTTTACTCTAGTGGATAATGCGCATCCTCAGAGACGCCGTACAGTGCGCACCAAAGACGCTATTGGTGCTGTCGAGCAGATTATAAAAGAAGACCCGAATGAGTCCATCTGCCATCGCGTGCAACAACTGTAGCTGTCGAAAATTAGGCCTCTCGGCTGGAATTTATTCGAGCCAGCCGCGGCGGCCACTTGCCCGAAATCATTCTTAAAACATAATGGCAAACCTTTATCTTTATAATAAAGCCAAATTCTTGGCCATAACATTAAATTATACGCGTTTTATTTATTTTTTGAAAACCACACGTCTAAAAAAAACACCCTTTATTACGTATACGTTACATATTTTTATATAAATGGCTAACATGAAATTTAAGGTACACTTTTAACTATTTTCTACACATTTCGAAAGGTTTAGACTTTAAGATTTTTGCAATATAGTTACCATAAAAGTTCTTGGATTTACTAACGGTAAAAATGGTCATATAAAACAGAACGTAAATAAAGACAAATATAGAGTCCAAAGAGAGAGAGCGAAAGCGAACGACAGAAATGATAAAGGTACAAATGCAATGGAAAATTGACGGATAGACACGCAAGTTGGTATCAATGCCAGGTGTGGTTCCAAGGGAGACAATCGGCAAGGAAGTACGCAAGAGATAGGGTACATGCATGGAACCTAAGTCCACTTCTACAGTTTTTTTTTTCTTACTGGGTTAGAATTGAAAAAAAAATTTTTTTTTTAACCACATTCGCTTTTTGACCAAGTGTCCAAATGCCTTGACATGTTGTTCCTATTGAATAATTTAAAAAATTAAAGCTAAATGTGAGTTTTAACCCCTATCCCACCTAAACGAAATCGGACATACATTCGTCCACGGCAATAGGTGCAATTTCCCTCAGAAAAGACACCATCATGCTACAGCCAAAAACTAAATTACAAGCTGAAAGTGCCTGCTATTTGTTCAAATTTGTATCTTATCACCGAAACTAATTTTTGTTAATAGTTCGATTGTGATGCTTTGTCATTTTCCCTTAATCTAAAGACTTTAATTTTGACGATCCGATGGCAAATGGCAAATCACAAATATATTTGGCGTTTGATATTTGACATTTGGATTTGAGTTTTGACACTTGTGAAACTTTCATGAATAGAAACAAGGAGTACGATCACTTGTTTAGATACAAATGGGGCGTTCACTATGTAGTTGCTCAAATTGATAAAGTTTTACAAAATTAAAAGTTAACACCATCTTTATGTAGACAATTCATAAGAACACGATTCAACAAGTACAAAACAACCAACCACTTACACAAAATGTACCAACAACAACTCACCGGTATATTTTAAGAAGTAAGGTAACTAACAACAAGCATCAAACGTCAGTCAAATCCCGTGACCACGAAGAGTGAAATTTCTTCGAAACGTCGGGAAGAAGAAATTTATAAATAATTTTTTAAAATTTCTTATAATTAACGCGATAAGTTCCGAAAAGTTAAAAAGTTTTAAATTCATAAGAACTCCAAAACAATTAATTTCTTTCTCAAATTTATTCGTCAGACATTCTGATGTTAAGTTATTTTGATGGAAGGACAACGTCTTGAATAGTTTTTAACTGTTTAGCTGGTGGTGGTGAATAATATATTTTTTTTTGTTTTGGAAAAATGGCAAAGTTGAAGTTTTGTTTTTGAAAACTCAGTATTTCAAAAACCACTCGGTTGATTTTTATTAAACTTCAGAAAAGCTGTTTTTTACCATTATATAGAAGATTTTTAACAAACACTATTCTTATAGCCAAAAATAAGATTTTTCTACTCAAATTCACATGCAGTTCTTGACCTCTGCCAGGGTCAATATAAGACACACAAAATAAATCAATAAAATAGTTCCAAATATCCGACGTTGGATTTCAATGCACTTTGATCTCACTCTGTATTATATTATTAAAAATTAATATCCTGAAAGAACATTCACATTGACATCATCTACCAAAAACTCTTGAAATTCAATTATTTTGTGTCAAATACCTCAACTATAGTCTTTGACAATCTCCTGGCTTGTATAGAGAATCCACAAAATTTCATTATTCCAGTTCAGTTGTATACCTATGAACATTGAATTTCATTTCCATCATCAACCTTGTTCGACAGGTCAGCCGTGTTGATCCTAAAACCACACAACAAACCCCCTTAGAATTTTATATCATACACATGGTAGAGATACCTTCAAGTACACATATGTATGTATGTTTACTAAATTTTGTGAGGTGATAATTTTTAAGGGAAGTCCTTATGACCACAGATAGATCCACCTACACAGACGTCCGAACAAGATATCCCACATTATAACAAGAGGTGCTAATGCCCTAAACTCACTCACTTCCAGCTGTGAGTAAAAGTTTCTGGAATCGAAAACAATCGATAAATCCACTTCCTTCTTCATCCTCTCCCTTACCACTGTGTGAGTCCAGGCTAAAAATCTGTTTAACACAGAGGATTTCCGGTGTGGTGACCAAGTAAGTACCGACTACAGCAAGTACCCTTAACCAAAGGACACGACACAGGTAAGTGTACGAGAGAGAAGTGTGAGGCTCTTTATGGGCTCTGGCAAACTTCTAATTAAAGTTTCCTTTTTTGCGAGCTCGAAAAAGATTTAATTCGGGGGAAGCTGAAGGTCGGTCACCCATAAAGGCAGTAGTAAATAGCTTACAAGGACGTTTGATCGTAAAATCTTTTTCGGCTCATAGTTAAAAAGAACAAAAAGATTGTAAGAATGGTACAGCTTTGTAAACCTATATTCCGGTACCATCGCATCGTGTGATTTAGAGATTAAAAAGTTAGCAGCACGCCCTACTCTTAGTTTTGAGTGCGCTCTTACGCCTGTTGCTTCCATATTGAACCATCAATTTCCCATCGATGACATCTAATTTGCCGAAAAGTTAACAAAAGCTTATAACTTGGCCCGTATCTTTGCCAGCGATTTACACTTCTTTTCCTCTCGGCAACTGCCGCGCGCCGCAGGATTCCGGATTAACCTCTAAATTCGATGAACAAAATTTGCATACTTATTTCACTTTCCCGCAAGGGAGGTACATTTTTGGCCAAAATATACAATAACCCAAGTAATGGGGTACTTCCACGCAACATTTGCATGTGATTTGAAACGAAGGAAACAGCAAGAACCCTGGCAAAGGAGTTTATTTAATTTTTTTTTTCTTCTGTTTATTTTTTCTCAAAAAGGATGTGGAAGGAGAAGTGAAAGTGCTTAAACCGTTTTCCGGTAAATTTGTTTTCAAGATGAAAAGTCTCTTTAAAATGTATAGGTAAGATATACACCACACCCTTGCATCATAGCTTTTGCTCTTGTTAAAGGAGGTTTTCATGATGCTGAATCCTTCTGTTGCTATTTATCGTTGAAGGATTCAAAAAAACGATGGGGCGAGTTGAATGGGTGGAGAGTAGGTGTATGATGTTGAATCCACATACACGACATAGGAGCCGCAGAAGGTGAGGTAGTGTTGATGGTGCCAGTGGCGGTGACGGTGGCAGTTGGAGAGAAAGAGTAAACTTTAAGAGTTTGACATCGAACGAGGTGATAAATCTATCTTATGCTGGTTCGGGAAGGACCCAGTCGGGAGGATATTGGTTTTTATCTTCTATCTATAGAAATGTTCATGGTGTATAGATGGTTTGCCATGAAGTTGATGTGTTCGGTTTATCGCTTACTCATCTCTTCCCACCACTGCATACAAGACCATACATAGACCTACCTACCTTGTATTGGCAAAGAAAGTGAGGAGCATCACATACTCTGTATAAATGGATAGTATAGTTACCTGGGTTTTGGTAATCACTTAAAAAGAGGTTAGGAAATTTAGATATTGTCCCAAAGAGAAAGTATTCAATTCGATTGTGTTGAGATCATTGCAGATTACGGAAGCAAAATAAAGACGGAAGCTTAAAATTTATTTATCGTATCAGGTCTCAGTTGGATTTTTTGTTGTGTTTGCCTATAGGCAACGAATTTTAAAGATTTATTGAATTAAAAGGAAATATGAATCTTCTTTGAGCTTAGTTGTTGAATTTCTGTAGGGCAAGGGGATATGGTGTACACGGTTTACGGATAATTGAATCTACGACAAAATCCAGGTTTCTTAACTTGTGATATTCATACAAAAACTTAAATAATTTGTCCTATTTGCCAAAACTTTGGAGGATTTTATATGTGCCCCAACTCTGCGGTAAGTCTATAAAAGAAATTGATGTTAACACAGGACCGGGGGAAGTATAAACACTTCCCTACTTTTAATATGTTTGTATTAACCCAAAGGCTACACGAACTATTATACTAATTTACAAAAACTTAAGCATTTCGCTCGTCAACTTATACTACCATAATCGCTTCAACTGGATTGCCTTTTTCGATGACAGTTGAGAAGCTACTAACTTAATTCTGGGCAAAAAAAAGAGCGGAGACTTCTCTTAATAGTCTGGTACAATTACCAATTTTTCTCGTCAAACAGCGTGGAACAAATGAAAAGTACAACGAAATTTTTCGCTTATGTTGATTTCTTTGTTTCGTTTTTGTATTGGATTTTTCGTTTCGCATTAGCAGCGAACTAGGACTAAGCTAAGAACTTTTGAAAACTTTAGCCATCCTTAAAAAAAGGATTCAAAGTTCTTGAAGAGTAAAAGCGATATTGGAAAGGTTTAAAATTAATTTTTCAACAAAAATTTGATAAAAACCCTGACTTAGCTAATTTTGTTGAAAAAAATTCCAAAAATGGTAGAAAATGGCAGTACTGGATGGGTGAACGAACAGACTGATTGTATGTTGATTTTTAACATTTTATTTTTTATTTTAATGTCATATCCATCAACTTAGGTGCTGCAAAATTATAACTAGTGCTAGTGCCCTAAACACTACACTATAGTTTTGGCAGGTGGAATAAAATCTGTTTGCCATAACAGTTGCTAGATTTAGTTTGAAGGTATAGTTGATATAATTTTTTCAAGACGAAAAATCCACATGTTTACCTCAAAAGCCTCGACATTTGAATAAATAACCTACTAAATTTCCGAATAAATACATATAACGGGTGATTTTTTAAGAGGTTTAGAACTTTAAAAAAAAAAAAAAACACAAAAAATTCGAAAAAATGAATGAAATATTTATTTGAATCGATAGTTTGAACCTTGCAATTTAATGTTTAAAGATAATTTCATGCAAATGTTGACCGCGGCTGCGTCTCAGGTAGCCCATCCGCTGAGTCCAATTTTGGCATACTCTTTCACACATATCGGCCGGTATCTCACGAATGAATGCATGGATGTTGGCTTCCAGTGCGTCAATCGAAGCGGGCTTGTCCCTATAGACATTAGCCTTGACATACCCCCACAAAAAATAATCTAATGGTGTCAAATCGCACGATCTAGGCGGCCAATTGACCGGCCCGAAACGTGAAATTAACTGTTCACCAAACTCGCCTCGCAATTGCGCCATTGTTTCGCGTGCTGTGTGGCATGTGGCACCGTCTTGTTGAAACCACATATCATGCAAGTCAAGAACTTCCATTTCGGGCAAAAAAAAAGTTTGTTATCATCGCTCGGTAGCGTTCACCATTGACAGTAACGCTGCGATTCGCATCATCTTTGAAGAAATATGGCCCAATAATGCCGCCGGCCCATAAACCGCACCAAACAGTGGCTTTTTCGGGATGCATTGGTAGCTGTTGCAATGCTTCTGGCTGATCTTCACTCCAAATGCGGCAATTTTGCTTATTTACGTACCCATTCAACCAAAAATAAGCCTCATCGCTGAACACAAGCAGCGCGCGATGAACATTTCGAACCGAGCACGAATTTTGATAGTAAAATTCAATAATTTGCAAGCGTTGTTCATTTGTAAGACGATCCATGGTTAAATTGCAAACCAAACTGAAGCTGTTTGACAGTGACACAAGGTACTAAACACACGTCAGCTGTCAAAACCAGTGTTGCCAAAACCAAACCAGTTTAAAAATCACCCTTTATATATCGATAAGGTTATTAGTTATTACCATACGCAGTTATTCAAAGCACTTAAGAAACATATGTGTTTGCTTTATATCCATATCCATACATATACTGTTAAAAAGCGAATCAATTGGATTTATACAAATAAATACTCATGTGTTTTTAAAGTAATGCCTCTTAGCTTTTAATTTCAGAAAAATACTGATTTCGAATTAATCATTTGAGTTGATAATTTCGAATTAGTTCAAATGCATCCGAAAAAGCGGGTTCGAGTGCATTATTAGTGCATTAAATATCTCTATTTTAATTTAACAATAAAGTAGGGATAGTTAAGTGCTAGTTTTTGTTATTATAAGTAGTTAGTGCTTACCCTTAAAATAAAATTGGTTTAATATAACAGTAGCACAGTAGCACACGTTGCATTGGATTAATGATGTTTTCACACCTTTTCACTGGAATCGACCTCTGGCATTTGCTGTAGAGCTTAGCAATGGATTGTTAGCAACCAGCACATATGTAACTTTTTAATATCACACTAAAAGTTTTCAAGAGGGTTGAGACCAAAAGACAGTGCTGGACGTTCCAACACATGAATCCTCTTTTCTGGAAACAGATTTTTTGCTGGTATGCTTTGGGTCATTTTCTTGTTATAGAAAAGTATTCATGACATTTCATCTTCATAAGTATTGTAGCATTATAGGGCCCATAGACACAAGATTTTTGTGCACAGCAATCGAGACACCGACACCAAAAATCAAACATTTTTCATTTTTTAGTGTCGGTGTCGGTGTCGGTGTCAAGTGTGATGTGTATGGGGAAGTGTCATGACACCGGTGTGCACACAAGTGTTGTGTGTATGGGCCCTATTACTGCCTGCATTTTTTAGACATAGAGATGTTGACCCCATGATACCTTCAATTCGGTATAAGGGAACATCACCATTCAAGGGAAAACATGCCCAAACCATTATGCTGGAACTTCCATAATAGATTTTGCACGATATTCAAGCGTGCAGTGCCTGCCTCTACCCATTGCTGTTGAATATTTATCAAAAATTAAAATAAAATCTCTGAAAAACTTAACCTATTCGAAATTTACCGATTCCAAATAATTAAAAAAAAAATTATCACAAAAGCCGATGCACTACTATTATTTCGACCAACAGAAATTCATAGGTTTAATGATTAACGGTTGTGTATTTCACATATTTACAAAGAAACAAAAATTGTATTTTACATGATCGATAAAAAAATATTTTTTTTTCAAAGTCTAACGTTTTTTTTAACTTTTTTATAGCTATACAAAACCGTTAAAACAAGAATAACGCAATGCTTTTATCTGCACTACTTTTATTTTGACCGCAACTGTATGTATCTACAAATTAATGTACCTACATATGTACATATGAATGTATGTATGTATGTACATATATATGTACCTATACAATTTTCACAATAATTTGTTTAATACTTAAAAATAGAGAAGAAATTATGACGATGAAAACCAAGCTTTAAAACGCTTCAAAGAGGAGATTAACAATTTTGCCAAAGAAAAAACAATTTGACAGATTTTGACATTTTCTTAAATTAAAACACATCGATTTTAGAAACAACATTGACTATGAATTAAAATAAATATTTAAACACTTGTTTTAGGAACACACTTTATTCTCTCCACCGAAATAAATTTTATTTCAAATTTGAATTTAACTATATTTTCTAACGGCCATACCGACCACAATATTACCACCACCAACACTAATGTCGTTTTCCATTGGACATCTGGAAGCGTCCGGAATCAAAAAGAACTCTTCTGAAACCATTGCATTAGCAAAATTTCAAATCAGGATTCACTCAAGAAGCACTAATACATTTATGTAGTTTTCCATTGGTTTCACTCAGGGATTAACTCCTTCTAAAATCCAATAGAACAGTGCTAACTTAACTACTTCTACTCAACTTAGAAATTTTGTAACTGTATTGGTAATTCGTAGATTCGGAAGAGTACCTACTTCTCTTTCAGACAAAAATAATGAATCATTGTAGCTGTAGCTGGCAGGGCATTTCACCAATACGACGATTCACCAATCCAATGACAAAGTTTCCAAATTGAGTGGAAGTATTTAGCACTGTTTGTTTTCCATTAGATCTTAGAATGAGTGAATCCCTGAGTGAAACCAATGGAAATTGACATAACACTAACGGCGGGGAGCCCACGAGATTATTACAAAAGTAACTTGTAAGAAAATCTGCTTAACAAATAACATTTTTTGAAAAAATGATCTATACACAAACTAAAGAACAAATATTAGCTGTGTTTTACTATCTTCTATCGGGATCCGGATCAGGATCTGGATTTACTTTTAACACGTATAGGTAATATAAAAACAAAATAATGGGAAATTTTCAAAATTGTTTTCGTAGCACGTGTTCGAAGTTGATCCAGATCCGGATCCAAAAAGAAGATAATAAAACACAGCTACTGATACGACGCACGTGGTGAATTTGGGTGTTCATGATGCACTGGCGAAAAGTATGCTGTGGACTTTCTTTTGATGGCTTTGGTCAGTGGGTGGTGTTCGTGTTGGATGGATCGGTTTCGCATCACGTTTACGCTAGTGGATAATGCGCATCCTTAGAGACGCCGTACAGTGCGCACCGAAGACGCTATTGCTGCTGTGGACCAGACTATATTAATTGCTATTATTAAAGCAACTTATGAAGGTTCCAAATGTCACGTTCTACACGAAGGTAGGTTGTCAGAAGAGTTTGAAGTTCAAAGCGGAGTCAGACAGGGCTGCATACTGTCGCCAATATTGTTTTTGTTGGCGATAAGCGATGTCCTACGCGCAGCCTTGACAGGAAACGGAGGAATTCGATGGACTCTGACATCCTACCTGGAGCATCTTGATTATGCGGACGATGTATGTTTGCTCTCTCATAGGATCATGGATCTCCATCAAATGGCAACAAGGGTGGAGAGAGAAGCAGAAATCGTGGGGCTAAACATCAACATCGGCAAAACAAAAATGATGAGCCTTGGAACCCAGACATCCTCTCTTATAAATATCTCCCAGCAGCCGGTAGAGAAGGTTCAGAACTTCCAATATCTTGGAAGTATCATCTCTTCTGAAGGCGGTACCGAACAAGACATCAGCACAGCCGTATCGGGAAAGCAAAGGCTGCTTTCGGTATGTTAAAAAATATATGGAGGAATAACTCTCTCAGTTTGAGGACCAAGCTACGACTGTTCCGCTCCAATGTAGAATCCGTACTGCTTTATGGATGCAGCACCTGGAAGGTTACAGCAGCTGTCACTAAGAAGCTGCAAACGTTCGTTAATAGATGTCTACGAAACATACTTAGGATTTTCTGGCCCAATCGTATTTCCAACGAAGAGCTCCTTAGGAGAACGGGCCAGGAACCTATCGACTCTATTATACGACGTCGAAAGTGGCAGTGGATTGGACATACGCTTCGAAAAGGCAACGACTGTATTGCAACGCAAGCAATGCAGTGGAATCCGCTCACACAAGAAGGACGAAGAGCTGGGCGGCCGAGAAGCACATGGCGTAGAACAGTCGAGGAGGAATCAGCGCAACTAGGCAAGAGTTGGAGGGAGCTGAAACACATCTCTGGAAACCGCACACGATGGCGCGTAGGCGTAGTCGAGGCCCTATGCCCCACTAGGGGTCCCTCACGGACTTAACAGGTCTGAGGACCTAAGTAAGTAAGTAAGTAGACGTATATCGAAAGATTATTATCTAATTGTCAACCAATTTTGTTTTAGATAATTTTGGTCAAAAATAGATTAGGCGAATTTACGATCTGGTGGAACGAACAGCCCTTCTAAGAATGCGAAATTCAATTTTTTTTTTAGGAGATCATGATTCATTTACACACTTTTTTTTATTAACATTACAACACTATGTACAACAAACTGACACAATTTGTCAAATCAGTAACGGCTGACATTAAGAATGACATTTGACGTGTTACGTAAAATGCGAGTTCAAATTGTACACCATTATATTTTTCTATTGGTGCAATTAGGTTAGGATATATAGTAAAAGTGCAAAAGTCTTGTAAGATTTTGGTAATTATATTTTTATAAAATATACTAAAATATATAAAATTATACTTTCACAAATGATACTAGACCAGTTGCACCAGATCATGAACACCCCTAATTAATTACTTAAAATATATGTTCATACATACATATACATACATACATAATTATGTTATGAGTATATGGACAGACAGCCTGCCCAAAAAAAAAAAACACTGAAGGTGAGTGGGAGTATCACCAAGTGTATATAATAACTGTCCCGTGTTGTCCAGTACACAGTTCAAAGTTTACTTCATTCGTGACATCGTCTATCTTGTCCGGTAGTCTTCTAAACCAATAATCATGTTTCGTTTCGTATTCGTTATTTGCGCTTTGAGTGCTGTATTAGCTGCTGTGAGTCAAATTTAAATATTTAAACACAATTATTACTGTTAATTATTTATTAAAATAACGTAAAAGTGATAAAAAAAAAATTAGTTTGAAAATACATTAGGAACGGGCACATTTTGGCCGTCTAGTTGATTTATCCATAACGCATTTTTCAAAAGGACTACATTTCACATTGCCACAATAGGTTCCAGAGCCACCAGATTTACTAGAGCTACTAGAGTCTATACAAAGATCAAATTACAATTATATTATTACGTAGGTACTTGGTAAAAATGTTCTTAAAACTTACATTTATCATTGTTCGAAAGAACATTTGGTTGAGCACATGAGCGACCATTGCAGAGATTCGGACAGCATTTACCACCTATGCTGCTACATTCACTATCGTGCAAGCACTTTGGAGTGCAGTTTTGAACTTTAGTGTATGATGGACATTCTTAAAAAAAAAAAGTAATTGTTTTAAATTGCATTCATGTAATTAAGAATACATTCGTTTGCCAGTCAATAAATCATTGCAACTAATTTTTTTTTTTTTTTTTGTCAATAGGTGAAATTACAAACAAAATAAAAAGGTATATTTTCACTTGTTTTTAATTACATTCACTTATTCATGTTGCATGTATTGTGACACAGCCTCTGTTTTGTTTTATAAAACTAAAACTTACCTGCTGCTCTTGCAACAGTGACGCAGAAAGTAATTACTGCTAAGCAAATAATAAGTTTCACTGAAATAATTAACATTTAAAACTTTAATAAATTTTCAAAATTATATTCAAGTTTACCCATAATTGTTGCTATATGAATCGTTTCTGTAGGTATACGTCTTATTTCTTGAACTTTATGCCACAGACTGTTATTGTTTTAGCAGTTTGTTTGTTTCCGCTCTGAATGTGATGGTAGACAGTAGACTGATTTGTATTGTTTTGATATGAGCCCCCAACACTAAACCAGATATGTGAAATTACTACCTTTAAATCGCACGACAGTACTGTAACTGAGGATGAGATTCTATTAAGATAATCTAATAGAAAAATCAGTTTTTAGCGCCACCATCGCCACCAATATGATTATTTAACAAAAAATATAAAATTATCCGCAGTCTAGTACCTTTTTTTCAATTTTCTGTTTACAGAAGATTGTCAAGAGGCCAAATGTGCCAGTCTCTAATCTGTTTTGAATCTTTTTTTAAATTACCTACATTATTATTGAAGACACTTCAGAGTTTCCTCTCTTGTATATGTTCACTTACATATAAGTGATAGTGAAGACGTTAATTTAGGGGGATTTTGTTCAGTCTAGTTATAATAAACGGTGACCAGGGACCACAGAAACAGCGATTTGAAGTGTATTCAGAGTCACTACAGCTTAATAATTGCCCGTGCATTTATTATTTCTTGGAAGTACATATAACAATGAACTTACTAATTTCAAAAGATTTATTAATTTATTAATTCTTTCAAAGATGGTTGAGTAAATATTAAAGAATGCAGTTTATTTAATAAACGATGACGAAATAAACAATGCGAATATTTTACTGAATTTCATTTAAAACTGTGTACTTAATTTAAATATTATTTTTTAGGTTATTTTCTGAGAAACTAACCAAACTTCTAGCAAAATTGTATTCATCCAGATCAGATTTAAAGTCGTCATATTCATGGAAAACCCTTGTTCATTAAGGTCATTTACAACAAACCTAAAGTTACCTATAGAAATTAAAATAAGTTGATGGAAAGTTTATGTTATCTTGGCCAAGCTTGCCACGTGTTGTTTTTTCTTATAATTGATTTTTTAATGCTTTTTTTTAATAGTTTCTAAAAGATCAGCGAAATATTTTTTTTTATAAAGCCCTATCTTAGGTGCCAGTTATAGCTATCATTGAAACTCATCATTGAACATTTTAATTCAGTGATTATTTTGATGCCAATATAAAGATGATAAAAATTTCATTTCGGCCTGTGCGCGTGCAACTTAAAATTAAAACTTCCAAAGATGGTTTTCAATGACAGCTTTAACTGGCACCTAAATTATATTATAATAATAACATAAACATCAAACTGAAAAAGAATAGGTAATAAATAATCCAAACCATAATATGAATCTTCTTTAGCCCCAACAGGAACTCAGTAAAGCTGAAGCCAAAGCGGAGCTTGAAAAATACCAGAATGAAAATGCCCATTATTCCTTCGATTCAGCCGTCAGTGATGATATCAACGATCAAGCTCATCATAGGTCAGAAACTCGTGATGGAACTAAAGTAGAAGGCGAATACTCGTACAGTGATGGTTTTGTTCGTCGTACTGTTCACTATGTTGCCGATGAAAATGGTTACAGAATTGTCAAGGAAGACACCGAAGAAATTGGCGAAGGACCAGTCTTCAATGCGAATGGACAAGCTGATGTTTCTGGATCACAAATCGGACAATACTCGATTAAATTAGCTGAATCTGAAAATGAAAAGCACTACAAAGAAATCAGGGCTCAATAAGTATATCTAGTTGATGCCTTAAACGTACAAAATAAAAATATTAGACTGAAGTAGTTTTAGCTGGTAGCTAAACTGTAAGATTTATTATAAAAAAATGTAAAATTTGAACGAAATAAAACTAAATTATGCACAGGTTTAACTGTTAAAAGTTAATTCAATGTGCTCTATGTGACATCAAAAGCGTTGTTGTTTAACTTCTTTCATCAACCTTGCACTTCAACCACCTGAAGGCTTGAGGTCTGGTACATTGTCACGGTGACAGCCATGCAGAAGCCAATTCAATGCTTTCTTAAAGGTTAGTTCTGCTTATGCTCGCGAGTTCGTTAAAATATCTACCAAAACAGGGATAATCTATCTCTAATATAGAAAATTTGTACGGGTTTAAAGAGGCACATACCTACACTGTTCAAATGCATATGAGTAAATTCCAGTGCATACGATCTGTAAGCTGCAACTCTCACATGGATACAATTTGGACGAGAAACGATGACAAATGGAGCAAAAATCATAAGATTTGTTTCAGTTCGCAGTGATTTGGCAATAACTTGCAGTCTGTGCAACTTGAACAAAAAGGAAGATATTGGCCACTTCCTTGGAGTTTGCCCAGTTTTAAGGGAGATAGAAAGAGCAATATTTGGTAAAAGTATTTTGCACGAAAATGAAGTTCTGAGAACCCTAAACGGTGAGAATTGGATGCAGCTGGTGGCGTACTGTAAAGAGGCGATGTCCTACCGATGTAGAATAATTAGCGAAAGCTTCTAAACATCTGGGGGGTCATTCCGTAAAACGATTATCGTCAGACGATAGCGTTTCGGCGATAGTCGCACTTCACGTAAGACGATAATCGTCAAAGTGATATCATCAAAACGATATCATTTACACGATAGCTAAATAGGTATCGTTTGCCATTGAAATCTGTCAATTTAGTAGATAAATAGAAATACAAATGTTTCAGCGCAATTTATTTGTCTTGCAAAGTGAAAATGAAAATTAAGAAAAACTACAATTAATACGATTGCGAAGACAATTAAGAGATAAATCAGATCCTTTATCTCTTCCAACCCATAGGTAAGCACAATGTTTTTATGTTTATGTACTATTGTAGAATATCTTTAATGACACTGGTTGCTAAATAAAATTAAACAAACAAATAATCTTTTTATTATTGTTATAATAATTCAAACCATCTTAGTCTTGTTCAACGTTTTCGGCTATCAAAAGAAGCCTTTGTAAAGGTACTCGAAATAATAAACTTGCCAGACGGCTTTTCAATCCAATCGTCGGCGGCGGCCTCACCAAAACAAAACACGAAGCATACACCAAACAATCTCAAACTGAAAACGATAGACGAGAAATAAGTGGTCGAGTTACGTGAAGCAAATCATTGACGACAGCGTTAGCGATAATCGTTTAGACGATTATCATTTTGAAAATTACGGAATGACCCCCCTATTTTTTTTTTTTAACTAAAAATTTCGAAATTCATAGTTAATTTAAGCGTTCTGCACATTTGTTTTCGTTTTAGCTAAACTGTGTTTCTTTTATAAATTATTTTAATTTTAAATTAAATTTTGTTTTTTATGCGAAAAGTTTTTTTTTTTGAACAAAGTTAACTTAATTTATTTTTGATTTATTTAAAAAAAAAAACAATAATTAGAATTGAGTAATTTGGAAACTAAATTTAAAGCCATTCTAACTAACTTTTCATTATGATTATTATGTATAAAAGAAAATGTGTATATTTTATTTCTAATGAATAAATCTAATCTAAATCATCTCATGCAAATAAAACAATACGGATCTTATGGCGAATGCCTTTCAACAAAAAATTCGAATTTTTTCTAAACAGAATCGAATTTTTTCTAAACAAAATCGATTCTTTTCTGTCAAAACAAATCTTGCGTTTTTAGCAAGATTTCACACTGATTTGCACACACCCTATGAAGACTTGAAATTTCTAATACGTCATAAATTGAATGTCGCGGAATTTTTGGAAGACGAGTTGTTTATTTTTTGGTTGGAACGAATTCTACATAATTTAATAATAAATATTCAACAGTATATTCAGTCAATACAGCTATAAAAATAATTTATTATGCGTTGTTCATTATCAAACACAAATTTGACAAAAAAAAATAGCTTTCGAGAGTGAAAGACGTGTTTAAAACTTTCAGTGCAAGTGAAAACTTTTCAATAACAATTTTCTTTAAAAATATATATGCAAATAGAAGTTCAAACAAATAAAATGCACCAACAAATTGGCTAATATCTTTTATTTATTATTTTAATTCTATTGGTAAAACATTTTTCTCACAACAAAAACAAAAACAAACAACCTTAAGTTTTGTGAATAATTTCTTGACGTTTTGCGTCAATTGCAGCTATAAAGTCACAAACACAATCACACCAAAACAAAATCGATTCTTTTACGAAATACGAATTCCTTTCAATTGACAGAAAAAATTCGATTCTGTTTAGAAAAAATTCGATTTCTTTTTTGAAAGGAATTCGCCATTAGTGACAACTGTGTTTTATACCTATCTCTTTTTTTTTCATACGTTTATTTATTTTTCATTTATTCGTTGTCTTTTTCCTTTTCACTATACAGTTCACAATTACTATCCATTTGCAAAGCTGAGAAGCAGGAGCAAAAATTAAAACTTTTGGTTCATGAATCATGAAACGTGATCCCAATAGAGAGCAGGATCTCGTGTTGATGTATTGCATGTATTTTGATGATCTATATGGATCATCTCTGATAATAAAAAATGGCTAATACTACGTTTTCACCAAGAGATAATCCGGGATTTAAGGTAGGAGATTTAAAATTAATCTTGAAGTGTTTTCACCACAAAAAAGGAGATTAATTTGACGTTTTCAGTCTGAATTGCCATTCAATTGTCAACTCAATTTGACAAGAGTAAAACAAATATAATCGGCAAACGTATAGCAAACGGAAAAAAACAATTTTTGAGCAATAAAACAATTAATTTTGAATAAACTATTTATTAAAAATGAGTCTAGTAATCTAAATCTATTGTTATCACACCATTTTATTCTTCACGATAACATTACAGTGAGTAAATTTAATAGGAGAATCCATACTTTCAGAAAAAAACACAATTTTTCCGCCCATACTCTTCAATGAAAAGCTCCCCATCCACCAGTGTCTAGGTTGTCCGTTGTTTTTTGTTTGTTTTGGTTGTTGCATTATCTGGAATTTGTATTGTTTACGAAAATATTATTATAAATATATGAAATACATTGTAAATACTTGCATTTCTATTCCTACAGCCAACGCGCAAACAAATATTGTATAATTTTTTTTTATTTCAATGGAAAAACTGACGTTTAAAAGGGTGCGTTCTACAAAATTAGGATTGTTTGATTTGACAATCTCCTTCTTGCAAGAAGATTTCAATGAGATTTATTTTAAATCTTCATTTGAGGAGATTTAAATTTGTATGGTAAATCTTCGAGATTTGAAGAGGATTTATGCTAAATCCTCTTAAATCGCGATTTAGTGCTCAGTGAAAACGTAGTATAAGGCTACATTCATTGACCCTGTTTAGATTGGGAAGATTGATTGGGAGGATTGGTGAGTCGCATCATGTTTACATAAGCAACTGTGTAGCGCCTCAAAATACATTCAAATAACAATTTCAACATTTTACACACTGAAACAATAACAATGAGACTCATGTGTCTCATGTTTTTATGTTTTTTTCGTGCCTCGCGAGATCCCTGAAGTGTGCCCTCCAGCGGGCAAAAAAAAATTGGTCTAAACTCAATTGTCAATAAAAAAAAAATCGACACAACCGATGGCGAAATTATTGAAATCGAAAGAAACGAAAACCGAAATAATTGAAAAACTAAATAATAAAAAGCGAAATGAGTTTAAAATGAGCTAAGTAAAAGACTAAATGATTTTTTTTTTTTCGAAATAATTATAAACCAAATAATTGAAAAACATAAAAACGAAACAACCAAAAAACGAGCTGAAAAAGACGAAACAAACCATACCCCTTTGTACCTGAGGGTGGACAAAAGATTTTTTTTCCTTGACAAACGTTGACAAACGAACCCGATTACCCCCCTCCAGAAAAAAATTTGTTGTTCGGGGTTCTGGCTTCACGCAGCTATAAACCCCAGAATTGAGAATATTTATTTGCTGTTAAATATATTTGTGAATTCTGCAAGAAATTCTTTTTGTGTGTCGGTTGACAACATACTTATAAGTTATAACATAAGAACACTTACATTATGAAGGTAAATTTCGGCCACTTCGGCAATCGACAGTTCATGAAGTTCTTCGTTCCCTCGTTAGGCCTAGTTTAGACGACAATGCACTTCACGTTTTTGCTATCGTATTACCTTAGAGGATATATAATATGGAGTGCTTGTTTTTATTCGAATGCGGAGCTTTCATAGGGGTCGCTGTTAAAGTTTCGGAAAGTTAAAGGCACTAAGTTTTCTGAACATTGGAGAAAAAAATCTAAAAAAGAAGATATTGAAATCTTTTAAATAATAAACAAATTAGAACAATTTAGAGAGAAAATAAGCAAATTATGACTTACAATATGATAACAGCTGTAGAATATCTTCTAAGATTTTATCTTAACCGAAAGTGAAATAGCGCCTCCTATTATGGCCCGAGGCACTACAATGTATTAGGGATAGAAACGAGCACTCCATATCATGAATCAAAGAACACAAGATTGCGCCACTTCTACGTCATACGAGCCAAAACAACAACAACAAATGTCACAGCAATGTAAATTGCAGTGAAGATGGCTTTTCGTGTGCGGAAAATTAAATGATTAAAAAGGCTTTGTGTTTTAAAAGTATTAATATATCACCGAAAATTGTTTTAAAATTTATGTTAAATTGTTTTAAAAAATATAAATCACCAAAAAACAACAAAAAAAAACCCAGAGTGGTGTGAAAAAATGAAAATATCAGTCATATTCTTAATGTTTTATTATTTTTATTGTTGTTACTATTAGAAAAACATATATCACAATATTTCAAATACATTATAACTAACAATTTACTTTAGAAACAAATGTAAATAGCTTTAAGTTTTCGCGCCCCTATAAATCTCATACAAATTGAACAAAAAGTGAATCTCTTTTGGCTCGTAATGCGTCACGACCACTGATCTCTATAATACACTGGATAGCGCATTCATACAAACAAAATTACTCCAATTGAAGATTGTTATACGGTGCGCTTGGCAATAGGTTTGTATAACAGTATAACTTTTTTTTTGTCAAAGTGGCTGAACACAATACACGCGAGTCATGGCGTGCGTCCTTATCTAACAATGTAGCCGCAAACGCGATTCTGGGAGTTAAATAGTAGGTCACATTTCTTGCGAATCTGCACAAATTAGCACAAATTGTCAAAAAATCCCTGTTTTTTAACTCAAATTATTTGCAACGAGAGAGCACATCGTGAGAGCAAATAATCCCCCCCCCCCCCATAAATTTATATGTGCAAGAAGAGAAAAGACTGTCAAAACATCCAGCTGTTAGCATCTTTTGCTTTTAATTTGAAATTGTGGTTTGTGGTATGTGACATTTTACTATATAAATAAAAGATAACTTGAAAAATACATACATAATTTAGAAAAATTTTTTTTAATTAAACTCAAATTGTCAACAAAACCAGATTTTTTGCATGTTCGTGTGAGGAGTGAGATTTTAACGTTTTGTAGACAAAAGTGGTTCAATGCGTTTTTTAACTTTCTTGCAAGTTTCCCCATTTTTGAGAAATTCGTTTCACTTTGCTGTTTTGACAGGTTTTACACATTTTACTGAAAAAACCAAACCAAACAGACCAAGTGTCGAAGTCCTTCGCACCAAAAAATCGATTGTTTTAAGAAAAAATCAATTTGTTTAGTGGAAAATATCAATTTTTCTAGACAAATTAAATCTTTCAAATATTCAAATATTATATTATACAATTTCAAATTCAAATAAATAAACAAACATTTGCGTTGTTTGGTTTGCAAAGAATAAAAGATATCAGTTTGGAATCCAATTTTTTAAAGGCGAACATCGTGTCACCGCCGCGCGCCGGTGATTTCTTTGTCGGATATTTAGAAGTTCTTACTTCGAATTTCCGCTTCTTTTCATTACTGAATTGTAATTTTTTGTTGTTTGGATAAACGCACAATTTTTGTTTGTTTTACATCTTTTCACTAAAATAAATTTGTATTTAATCTTATCAAAGGGACATGGTAAATTAAATGCACTCTGAAATATTTGTTGTGAATTTGTAGGAGCATTATTTTTTATGTTCAAATTCCTGTCAAATAGAACTCACATCATCCCATACAAAAATAAGCCATCTGATATGGTTGAAAGAAATGTGAACGCGCGCCCTGCCGCGCGTACTGTGTTCAGCCAATGAACCGAAAAATGTAAGTCAAAAGGTGCGCTTGGCACCAGGATACCTTCAATTGGAGTCAAAACAAACTGTTATACATAAAGGTAATCCACTATCCAGTGTATTATAGAGATCAGTGGTCACGACGCGTAGTCAAAATTACAACAGCAAAGTGAAAAAATAGAAGTGGCGTAATCTTGAATTCTTTGATTCATAACTCCATATTATATATCCTCTAAGCACAACATACGACATACCAATCCACAAAACATCAGACGAAACAAATATGGTTCTATACGCAGATGAAATACATTGGAGCAATAGCAACACATCACTCCACAACAAACCACACGAGAAAAATCCGGTTCCGGCTTAACCGAAGATTTGAACATTTAATTCATTTAAAAAAAAAAAGATTGAATTTCTCGGAGAGTTGAGCCATTGGAAAAAAATTTGAAGAAGATATTAATACTTTCAGGGATTTACGCAAATTTTGTTGAAAAAATACTCTTTTACCCCTCGACATACTAGAATATACGTATCTACTTATGTATATATAGATAAACATTTAAAAAAATAACTTACCAATTTTCTAAATTAATATATTGACAAGGTAAAAATCATTTTCTTCACCAAATAGGCACGCACTTATTTAATTAAACCACTCAAAATTCCTAATGTAGGTATGAAATTTTCACAACACTATTTTAATATTTACTTAAAGAATGTCAAGAAATTATGACGTTGAAAACTAAGCTTCTAAAACTTAAAAGAGGAGATTAACAATTTTAATTCTTTGACCAGAAATTAATTTTAAAATCGAAAGAAAAAGAAAACACTTTCTTAAATTGAAATACCTACATCAATTTGTGAAAACACCTTAACTATAACTAAATTTAAACACTTGATTTAGGAGCACAACATTCTCTCCACACGAATAACTTTTGATTTCGAATTTGAATTTAACTATATTTTCTAACGGCCACACCGAACACAAAATCACCACCATACCAGCGACACCACTAACGGAACTCGCACGGCGACAAACAACCACAGCTTTATTGCATAAATAACTTTTAAGAAAATGTTCTTTTTAGCAAATTAAAATTATATATTTTTGTTTGAAAAATGAGCTACACAAATTAAAAAACTATTATTTCACAAATTTAACACCAAATATTGAACATTTACTGTAAAAAAAAATATATATTTTCATGACACGATCGCGAATCGAGGAAGAAATCTTGTAGGTATGTACTTAACTCTACACACTGATGCGAAAAAGGCACAACACACAATGGTTTGAAAGTGTGTTGCTGGAGTTGAGTTATGGTTGAGACTTGGGAGAGAATGAGACGCTGATATGACGTGGTGAATTGGGGTGGACATGCATTGGCTGTAGCCTGTGGGTGGTGTTAGGTTTTCATTAAAAAAAATTTACTACAAATATGATTGATTCGTTGATAGTTGATCGATGGCTTATTGTAGAATTAAATTGACATTATTAACAAAAGGCAAAGATATCAAAAGATTTGTATCTTATTGTTATCCAATTTTGTATATAAGATAAATCTGGTAAAAAAAAGAATAAGGTTTTTAAAATCCATGGGGCATATTCATAGTCACTTTTAAACTCCAGTTTATCTTAGACCTGGGTTTATCTTATCTAAATAACATTGAATAAACCCCAGTCTAAGATAAACTGGAGTTTAAAAGTGACCTTGAATATTTCCCCATAAATCTACCTATGTAAAGGGTTTTCCAATAAGAGGTGTTATTTTGATATTCAAAGAAAAATGGCATTTTTTGAGATAAATGATCGGATGTTTATTTCATTATAAAGAAGAAGGTATGCCGTTAATAATGGAACACAACATCAGCCAAATGGCCGCCAGACCACGCTTACAGGACCATATCCTTTTCATGAAATTTTCCATAACCAAATCGCAAAGTGGCTGCCCTATGTCCTCGATAGCCTCACGAATTCCATCTTTGAGGTCTTGAATCGACGCTGGGCTGTTGGCGTAGACCTTATCTTTCACGTGGCCCCAAAGGAAGAAGTCGCAAGGTGTTAAATCACAAGATATCGGTGGCCAATTGTGATCACCTCTTCGAGAGATAACACGGTCCGGAAACTTTTCCCGTAAAAGATCGATGGTTTCATTGCTTGTGTGGCACTTAGCGCCGTCTTGTTGAAAGTAAACGTTGTCCAGAACAATACCATCCAATTCCGGCCATAAAAAAATCATTAATCATCTCTCGATAGCGCAATCCATTGACCGTAACTGTTGCTCCAGCCTCATTTTCGAAAAAGTAAGGTCCAATGACCCCGACGCAAAGACACGACGTTGTTGATGATCAGCCGGCTTGAGTTCTTGTGTTAACTGAACTTTATAAGCCTTAAGACCCAAGTCTTTATGCAAAATACGGTGTAATGACGTTTGTGGAATGCCTAATTCCAAAGAACGACGAGGAATGGACAAACCTGGGTTTTCTTCAACACTTTAGGCTACAACAGCAATATTCTCAGTTGTTCTTGAGCGACGTGCACGGGTTTTATTCTTCACATCACTAACTTCTCCCAACAACTCGAATTTTTCCACCAATTTCTGTATTGCGGTCCGACAAGGTGCTTCACGACGACCCAAAAATGTTTTAGTTTTGCGAACCGTCTCTGCCAAATTTTCACCATTTTTATAGTGAATTTTAATAATGCGTTGTTGAAGCGTGTTTCGTTCCATTTTTATTAATGGCGTATGTTTTTACTTGTCAAATGTCAAAAAATGACAGCTTCAAAAGTGACAGCTACCGAAATAGCGGGCTATTCAAAATAACACCTCTTATTGGAAAACCCTTTATATACCGTAAATTAGGAAGAAAATCGACGGAACTGAACAAACCTCATTTTTAAGTAGATTCGAATGACTATTTAAAAAAATTGGGGCATATTCATAGTCACTTTTAAACTCCAGTTTATCTTAGACTGGAGTTTATTCAATGTTAATTAGATAGGATTAATCCAGGTCTAAGATAAACTGGAGTTTAAAAGTGACTATGAATATGCCCCATTATATTTATCTTTTAACTTTTCTTTGTACCCTTATACTTTACTCAATGGAAAACAAGGAATCCATTATTTCAACTTTTCAAAAAAAAATTATGTTTTTTTTAAACGTTTTGATTTTTTCAGGAGTTTTCTAATCCTGGGTATTTCCCTATGATTTACCTGTAAAAATAAAATATCCCATGAGAGGGAATTTGGAAACATTTTTTTTCAAAAATAGTTCATTTAAATAACTTGATGTTTTTTGTTTCTTTCTGTAGAGAAAATGTTCTTTATATTATTTATCATTCTTAAATAGTTTTTCATCGGCTTCAATCGTTATTTTTTTAATGAAGAAGATTCAATAAAACAATATATTTTATTGATTTTTTTTTACAAAAATGAATTTTTGTCGTAAAACGCTCGCTGCATTGTGAATTGGGCGACGATTTTGTAACTAGAAAAAAATGAAAGCGGTTCTCGTCACGTTCACGTCCCGTTTCCTCGTCGCATTGTGAATCAGGCATGATTCACGAGATGATCTATATGGATCATCCGGCTATAATAAAATATGGCTAATGTTGCACAAGCTTTGCCCCGGAAGCAAACAACAACATTGTCCAGCCAACAAAAAGCAACGCTTATGATGTATGTTGCAGCAAGGAATAGAAGGAGGAGAATCTGTTGAGGAATCTAAAACTGCCCAGTTCAGTTCAGTTCACATCTGATAGGTAATTACTTTCACAAACTGCAAACTACAGAAGTTTCTGAAGAAAAAAAAAATAGTTGGAGTGTGGTGGCAGCCGACGAAAGAGAACTTGAAACCGCGCAAGATGCATCAGTTTCTCATAACGTAGGTACAGCCGCAGAAGATAACGAAGCCCATGACGCAGTCTCAACTCCACTCAGCAGGTGGAAAAGCAAACCTTGAAGAAGACTTAGAGCAGATGTCTCAACATCGCCCTCCATTATAACACAAGATCTAAAACGACCAGAGGTAACGTAGCTACCACAAGACCCATAGGATATCGGAGAGGAGGAAGACCAACAACAATTATTGTTTGGCAAGTTTAATTAAAAATGTGTGATTTAACAGTGTCTAGAATGTATTTTTGTTTTATTAATTTAAGAACAGTCTGGAGGTCCCTGTAACGCACCACCCAATATTGGCACCCAGGATCCAGGAAGTCCATTTCGAGGGTTCCAAAATTGACGTGCTCAAAAGGCCCGTCGTACGCGACGTCCAAGTCACATGAACTATGGAAACATGTACCTAAAAAAGATCAATTTTATTATATATCACATTGAGTAAATAAAAAACAAATACTTTGTTATAAGCACTAAGGTACTCTTCTTGCTTCGCCTTTAGGTTTTTTCTGCTTAATTTTTTGTTTCTCTTCTTTCTCTAGAACATTTTTTTCACGCTCGACAGCACATTTGTTTTTGATAAACAATTTTGAATGGTTGTCTTCGCATAGTTTGTTATTTGGTGCTAACTCCAAATAAACAAAGAAAATTTGAAGTGTCTTTAAGTGTTCAAAACAAAAAATTCAATGTAAGACAATTTTTTTTTGTTTGACGGATGATTGACAGTTTTATTTACTTCTCCAACTTCAAAAATTTGCGCTGCGTTTGGCAAGTGTTTGTAGAGATATATTTTAGTTTTTCCTCATCTGCGTACTAGGCTGCGGAGGGAAATATAGACCTCCTTGCCATACACTATACACCCCTAATTTTATGTCTTAAGTTTCAAAGTTCAATTTTTGAAATGGATGAGGTGATTCCTTACGCGGAAACGTCAAAATTTAAACTCGGATTAAATTTTCGTTGGCTTAAGTCTGGCATTCCTCACCGAATTATTGGATGAAGTAAACAAAACAGTATCCCGGTAATAAATGAAAATTTCAATTAAATTTTTATTTTAATCTTTGGATTGAACTTATATGGCGATTTTGATCCAATTCAAACACGGCCTTTAAATATTTCTAATTCTATATCTATATAATTTAAACACCACAGTTAGATTTTCATAGTAATCAATCCCCAATATGTGTTCTTTTTTAATTGTTTTATTACTCCATCTAGCTGTGAGTTTCGTTTTAACTCTTTAAATTCACCTTGCATTTATTATCTCCTCACTCGCCCTTAATTTCTACCACATCACCATATCCAGTGGGTGACGTTGACATTTTACCACCCACTCTCTTCTTTTCCAAAAAGCAACAACAAAACAAACAAAACTGGAAACGTCAACAAAATTTTATATCTGTCAAACAAAAAAAAAAAACAGAAAGAGAGAAAATATAAAAAGCAAAAAAAATCCTCTTTCAAAATTTCAATCTTGTTCTCTGCTCTGCATTCCATAATTCTCTGTTGAAATATAATCCCAGATTCATTCAATATTACACACCAATTCATTATCGGTTCCTGAATCCTGTGTCTTCCAAGTGATTGATTCCTTGTTGTTAACTCTTAACTCATTAGAATCGTGAACAACGTGAAGAAAGCTCTAATAGACCTAATTCACCAATCGCCCCAAAGAAAACACAAATCCACTCCACTCCACATTTTCGTAGTCGTTCTCGTTGTTGTCTTCGCCATTGATAACTGGGAGAGTATAGTGTACACGTCACTAGATTTCTTCTTCCACTTCTACTTTAATCCAACGTACGATTTGTGGTGATTTGATTTGATAGTTTAGTTTCAGTCTTGGATTGATTTCGTAGTGACTAGTGAACGAGCCAAACGCGACGGCAAGATGGCAATTAAACCAGGAATGGGACGTAAGTCTTCCAACAAGAATCCACCAATTCTAAGCCACGAATTCGTTATCCAGAATCATGCAGACATAATTTCCTGCGTGGCAATGGTATTCGTTGTGGGCTTGATGGACGAGGTAAGTGCTTCAGCATCCGGATGCATTTCAAGTACTATTTTGCCACGTATCCTCTCTACCATCCATACTAGCCTTAACCTCAATCACAATGATGGACTTCGACGAAAGAAACGCCGAAAACCTTCATTTGGAGGCACCTTCTCTCGTGGTTGTTCATCGATAATAATAATGATGGATTTGGTGAAAGTTGTAATGAGTTGGAATTGGAATGTGGCAGGCTTTTGTTATATTTTTCACTTTTATTGATATTTCTTGTTTTTTTTTTTTCATGAAGACCACGGCCAAATTTGCCAGTCCGTTTGTATCATTGCATCACAATGTGAGCGGCGAGGATCCAAGCCATGAGTTCCCAACGTTAGTTTACAAATTATTTATATCTTCTCATAAAAGTTTTTTAACTAATTTCTTTTTCGTCGTTTTTTTTTTTTCTTCAGAGGAAAGCCATACACTTATGCAGCTGGAGTCAAAGACCAATGTGCTATCTTTTTCTATACTTTGACTTGTATTATTATGCATGCAATTCTTCAAGAATTCGTCCTCGATGTAAGTATAATTTCTTCTACATATTTACTTTTCACAACATGAAAATATCATAATCTCAACAGTCTCCATACTCTTCTTTGAAGGTCACACGCTGATAAGTAGAGAGTTTTATTGCTATATTTTGTTTTTGACGGGGTGCTGTTGTTTACACAGTTGCTTCAGTTTTGTGGGTTTTCTTTCGTCTTATTTATTAGAAAAAATTAGTTTGTGCTCAGGCAAAACCATAGAGCACATTTTATAATAATTAAACGATTAAATAGATAAACCGGAATCGGCGACTATGAGCTATTTAACAGCCCAACACTTGCAATTTTCAAAAAGATTATATGTTGAAGCTTTATCTGGCTTAACCTGTTTCTGCCGAATGAATTAGTATTAAAATAGTTCAATTTATGTTAAAATTTTAGCCTAATTTTACCACAACCTTGAGAATGTTATGCTTAAAAATTCTTTATAACAAATCTTACCATTTTTCATTTGTTTGACATAAGCCAATAACAATAATCAAAACCATGCAATTTGATAACATAAAAGCGCAAAATAGTTTTGAACTTCAAGTAGCAAGCTTCTAATATTAACTACACTAAAAAGAGCATTTTTTGGGGTTTGAAATATAACCATTTTTTAAAACATAAAACTATGCTTTTTTTCATTTTCCCTACTCCTTAACATTTTCCATGTTTTAGGCGAGGCATATCGGCATTTTTTTTTTTTTTTTGATAAAAATCTCAAAAGAAAGCCGATAAGTGTCGCTAAAAAAGCTTTATACAAACATCTTAAAAACTGATCGTCAATATCAAAGGCTGGACAAAGGTAAGATTTGGTATTCGACGTGAATTTACAGTTAATTTTTTAGGGGTACATACTAGTGTCTTAAAATAATCGTTAAAAGTTCCTGACTTCCCGGGAAAACAATGTTGCCAATACTGTAATTGGCATAATATATCCTGAGGCACACCCTGAGGGAGAATGACAGACCATCATTTGAGAGGTTAAATCCTTTTAATCCTTTATTTCTCCAGATCCGATTTATAATGGAAGTAAAGCTTACTAAACATTACATATTTAAAAACTTCTTTTTTATTTAATATGGAAAACCATTAACATAGTGCGATCCGGTGGGGATATGTCCGTTTTCGAACTAATTAGCGAAATGCCTAGCTTAGCACACTAGGTGTCTTCAAGGTACTCATCAAATACCGATTAATTGTCGCCTATCGCTAATAAGGGCAGGCTTAATTTAGTCTAGGTGGCTGCCATTTGTACTTAATAATATTTCTCAGTCATGCGAAAAACTTTTATAACTGTTATAAATTGGCATTTATCTAGTCTCTTCGAAATCATAAAAACATACTATCATTCGAAATACTGCTGTTTGCCTTCGTATTGGTGTGCACATAGTGTGTGCGTTCAACATTTATTCTACGAAACCATTTCAATATACCTTAGAATAATACTCAGAGTCCCATTAAAGAAATGGTCACACAGTGAAAATTTAAATTGAAGCTTTAGTCAAAGCACTTTGTTGGTGTTTATATTTGAGCTTCGATAACCGCTGTTTTTATAATATAATATATTTATTATTTTTGTTTTATTTATTGAACTGCGTCGTTTAATGTTCAGTGATTATCTTTGGTTTCTTTGGCTTGGATGGCAGCTCAAACTTAAACACCTTTAGGCTCAATGATAGGGGCCGACTATGAAATTGAACGGTCGTAAAATCTAATCCGATTTCTTCTTGAATATTAAATTATCCTATAATGGTGGTTTACGTTCAGTAACAGCTCAAAAGTCATTGCCTATTTTTGCCAATAATTAATTTTTATTAAAATCAGTCCACTAAAAAAAAACGTTGACACAAAATTTTAAACAACCTGTGCCTACGTTCTGTAACTCTCGCATGGTTAAAATTGGTCGAGAAACGATGCAAAATAGAACAAAACTCATACGATTTGTTTCAATTTTCATCGTTTCTCGACTGATTTAATCGATGCGAGAGTTACAGAACGTAGATACTGAAGTAAAGGTATTTTCATGATCTACTTAACAATTATTCTTTAAAAAATCCTCGTAGTTCTCAACACTTTTTATCTAGTATCACATTTTTGTATGGGGTTATCCATTGAAAAAAATAAATCTATCCATTTTTGATTTGGATCTGTCAAAATGCCTTTTTTGCGATCCATTGCACCCAATAAATTGCTTTATTTTTAAATTAAAATCTATTTTGCAGATACAAAATTTTTCGGCCGATTAACCCCTCCCTGAATACCAACTAACACCAACATAATTTACGGTTGTAGTTAGGCATTTGGAGATTTTAACTTTAATAATGTCAAAAAGGTTGTACGATGCTCTAAGCTCGTATAAAATTTACAAAATCGTCTTTTTTGTGACCTAGTATTATACTAAAAATGCTTTAACATCATAGGAAATTTTTTCCGTTTTTTTAAAATATTTTTGAAATCTTTCTTTTGGTATGGAGTGTAGACAATCTGAAATATTTTTATTTTGTTTTTCTATGTATACATTTTTACATTTGAAAATATGGACACACAAGAGTAGAGTGCCATGCACATGAGCACAAATAAAATAAATCTTTTAAGGCAATTTTGACAAAGAAAATAAATGATTCAATCGACAAATTAACATTGAAAACACTCCTTATAATTATGTATTTTAAGTTAGAATATTTCAGTATTTTTTACGCGACCGAAAATGTATCTTCTGCGAAGTGTCAATCTTAAATTCCTAATCCACAAAGTAGAACACATTCCACAAACCGGCGAATAGAAAATTCGTTCGAATCTTACCTCAAACACTCATTTAACTTCTTTATGTCTTAGAATTCGAGAATCAGATGGGCTACCTATCCAAAATATTTCAAATAAGTTGGGTTGTTGTTGCAAACCCATCCGGATAGCTTTAGATAGTTCCTCAAATGCGGCCAATGACATACATACAGTCGACTGTCCCTAAGTCGTACTCTCCCTAAGTCGAATTTCTCTCTAACTCGTACTTTTTCGCCATATTTTAACATTCCCTTCAATTTCTCATACAAAAACCATTCCCTTAGTCGAACTCCCCCTAAGTCGACCTCTCTCTAACTCGAACACATTCTCTTGATTACTGGCATTTTTTTCACCCCTTAGGTCGAATGTTCATCATCATCATCGGCTCGACAACCGAGGTCCGGTCCTGGCCTTTTTCAACAAATCTCTCCACCCATCCCGGTCTCGACCCGCCGCCATCCAGTTGCGCACCTCAAGGCTCCGGGCGTCCTGGTCTACGCCATCTCTCCAGCGCAAGCATGGAACTTTCCGAGCAAGTTCCTCTTCGCTCATGCGAGCTAGCTGCGCTGCCCACCGGAGTCCACCGAGCTTAATTTTTGTCACGATATCTGCTTAAGATTTTTCTCTCGAACGCGGCTAAAAGGTCGGAGTGCCTTTTGCTAAGCACCCAAGTCTCGGATCCATATGTGAGTACTGGCAGGACCATGGTCCTGTACAGCAGCAGTTTTGAAGTTATGGTGAGATTTCTGGATTTGAAGAGCTTTGACAGACTATAGTAGGCTCTGTTGGATTTGAGAAGCCCCCCGCGTATTTCTTCTTCTATAGGTCGAATTTTGTTTAGCATTAAACAAAATAAAAAAAATATTACCCCTTCGGAATTCGTCTTTGGATATATGTATATATATATATGTAACTACGAACCACCAAGTACCTACACACTTCAATATCCTTAATATGTATTTGTAGCATCGCGTGTGCCATCATCGTCTGTTTTTTCCTATTCAGAAGATGTTTTTTATTTTATATTTTTGTTTTGTTTCGATGAATTCATGAGTCCTTATTTTATTATTATTTTAACTTTTTGTAAGTATGTATATTAACTTTTTTTTATTAAATAACAAAAAAAAAATCTTTCTATAACTCGAACTTTTCCAAAACTCTCTCTAACTCGAACAAATCTTGATATCCCGTGAAAATTCGACTAAGGGAGAGTCGTCGACTGTATATCAATATCAAATGTGATTGAAATTTCAAAATTCGTGACCTTTCGCAGTTCGCAGGTCGTGTCTCATACGTAAGACACTTAAAAAGAATTATCTTTGATTTTCATAAAATCATCATAGTCATGAACAATCAATTAGGAAACCATCGGTGTTTTGTTTTTGAAAATTTTAATTTGCGATTCGCAAATATTATTGTTTCATTTATCTTTTATTATTATTATTATTTAGGTTAAAATGGCGGTTAGGACTAGTTATTCTTAATCCTGTTGAATTGTTTTCATCAACACGCCCAGCTTTAAATATTTAATCCGAAATTGATATTGAAACATTGCTTGTGTCTTGACCTACCAAGCTTCATGTCTACTGAATAATTAAAAAAAAAGTTACTCTTAACACTTCAAGACGAAGTCTCACCAAAACAATTTGAAAAACAGGTTGTGAGCAAAGACGCTCCAAGGTGGCAGGTGTGTTTTTTTATTTTTTCTAAACTGGTATTTTGAAAGTCAAAAGATGTATCAATCAAAAGCAATTAACTGTTTCTAATTATCGTTTGAGTATTTACTTTGCAAGAAAAAGTAATAAAACTAAAATAGGTTTCAAATGTTGGCCCGAGTGTGGAAGGAAAATTATTTAAATTCGCAATCCTTGCGACTTTAATTTTACTTCTGGCTTCTTTTTCTTATGAAGATTTTTTTAAGAACCCTATGACATCTTGATCCTCTGGTTTGCTGGAATATAAATGAATGTTTTGGGATCCGTATGTTGTTATAAGATCTTTGTTAAGTTCAGCGATTTTATTCCCCCATAAATCTCCCATATTAAAAAATTAAACAAACTACATGTTAACATGGTGTTAAGCTACTTTTTTTCATTTTGAAATAGTTAACTTTCAGAATAAATTATTCAGCAAACCAATTTTACAATACATTTCATTGTATTTATAAGTCAATACAGATTAACTTCGATTAGATCTAACTTAAATTAATTTAAAAATTTTTTCATTATAGAAAATCTCGAAGAAGCTTCACCTCTCTAAATTCAAGCTGTCGCTTTTCAACGAGTCTGGTCAGCTTGTGGTGTTTTACATTCTTTCTTTCTTGTGCGGTGCCGATGTAATTCTTCGCGAAGGATACTTTAGTAAATTCTCTCTTCTGTGGGAGGACTTCCCCAACCATCCAATGATATTCCTCCACAAATTCTTCTTCATTGTCCAAATGGCCTACTACTTGCACATGCTGCCCGAGCTATATTTCCAAAAGGTCAAAAAGGAAGACCAACAACCAAAGATTATTCATGCTATCACTGGATTTTCTATTATCTGTTTGGCTTATACTTTCGGGTAAGTTAAATTTTGGTTCAAGTTTTTCTATTTTAATTTTCGCTTTGAAAAAATGAATCAAATAATATAAAACGTTATTTTTGCCTTTCAGCTTCCAAAGAATTACACTCGTTCTGCTAACTCTTCACTACTTGAGTGAAATCATTGCTCACATCTTCCAACTGATTGGAGTTTTCGACCGTGATGAGAAATTTGCCAGCATTCGCATCGTTAACAGTGTGTTCTTTGTATTGGTTCGCTTCGCCACAATGGTTATTGCTGTGCTTACCCTTTACTATGGTGTCGCTAATACAGAACAGTCTACTCGTGGATTTATGGCTCTAATCGGAGTTATCATTCTCCAGGGATACCTGATCTTCTCCTTCATCACTGAACAATTGCGTGCCAAACGTGAACGTCAACGAGAAGCCAAACAACAATCACAGGCAAAGAAAAACAAGGCTATCAAGGAAAGGATCAAGAAGAAGAAGGAAAGTGATCTCCCAGAGGCTGATCAATCACCTAGCCCATCACACAGTGGCAAAAGTAAAGTTAAATAAATTACCATCTATAGCTAGCTTGCCATTTCCATCTTAATACAACTTCCATGAGTATGCTGAGAATTCTACAAAGAAAAAAAAAAAATATCCAGCGAGATCCCTCTCCACCGTCTTTAAAGTCAAGTTTTATGTGTTGTTGTGCTGGAGTATAACAATTCCGTTTATTATTGTCCATTAAATGGATTGAGTTCTGTTTTTAACTTTTTTCTTTTTTAATTTCCAGAGAGAGGGATCTCGTTTTTTTAAGAATTCTATTTTATTTTTTTCTACTCTTTTTGTTTCATGTATATTTAAGCAACTTACTTCGTCCTTTCTTATAATTTTATCTTCTATAATTACCTACTTTTTCATTTTTTATAAAAAAAAAACAATGATTTATAGAAAATTTTGCGAATGCTTGAGTACTGAAAAAGCTAAGAACGCAACAAGACTTTATAGTGAAAATGCACTTAGAGGGTAATGAAATGATTTTTTTTTCTCCAGAAAATGCAAACTATTTTGTACAAACAAAAATAAATAAGAAACAAGTGAAACTTTTTTATGAAAATTCAAAACAAACAAAAAAAAAACACATACAAAGTTATGATGAAATAAAAACACAGAAAAAAAGTAAAAAAAAAAATTATTGTTTAATTTTTTGAATGCACACGCTCTTTATTTTAAGAAAAATTCTAACTTGTTTAGTGATGGCTATAAGATGTGGCTTTAAACTTTTAAACTGGTAAGCTTCTCAAATTCTTGCTTATTTTTTTTTTCTTTTGATAAACTGCGGTTTGTTATTTAATAATTTTTTTGTTTTATATATAAGTAAACTGGTTTTGTATAACAGAGCCTTCTCTGAATTTGTTTGTAGTTAATAATGTGCTAATATTGAACTGCCTTTGTTTTAACTGTTATTTAATTTTCAATAAATGAAAGGGGATTTTTATTTGTCACAATCAGTGATGAGGTGGATGATTGGTTTCTTTTTTTAAATACAGTCAACACGAAAATCTAAATGCAAATTAATAAAGAATTGATATGTTTATATTAATTGTGCTAAAATGCACGATAATAAGTTAAAAAGATTGTTAATGTTCTCGAAATATGTGGTATTTGCTTTACATATTTTTATTCCTACTTAACTGCTTTATAATTATTTCGATAAATAAACACATTTTTTTGCTGGGGAATACAACTAAATGTTTTACGTCACTTTGACGTAAGTTCTAAAATTATTTAGCTGTACTTTAATAAGCCAATAGATTTGATTTACATGCTATAATCATGTTCTCGTGCTAATAGCAGTAGGTAATGGCTTTTTCATAATGTAACACAATATCGTTTTGAATTGATTGAAAATAACTATGGTCCATAAGTTAAATTGTCTAAATTTTTCTTCAATTTTTGGAATGTTTTGCGCTTCCACAGCACAACTGAAGATAATAGAGTTCTTATATCCTTAGCGACAATATCTGTTATTAAACGATAGCCATTTAGTAAATACATTTTTCAAAGATCGAAAAGAGATAAATTTAACCGAACGACACGATTCACCGCTCAGCTGTGATTTGTTTCATCTTTCTATTTCACATTTATGTACATAGTTATCTTTCAAAAAGAGTCACGACCCAAAACTTTTCAAAACATGAAATTATTTCCCTCGTTTTTAATCTAGTTGCTTCTGCCATTGTGGAATTGATTTTCGTACTAGGTGATGTGGTGTTGGGGATACCCCAAACATAATTCGTTTCGCTTCAACTCCATACTAAGTTCTATTTATTTAAAAATATTGCGTATACGCCATAGTGACAGTGATAAATGGTAAAACCTAACTTCAACCAGTAGCAATTTTAAATAAAATTTAAATTTTAAATTTAGTTAACTCAATTATACTTTCCATATACGAATCTTAAAAGGTGAACAATAAGAATATTTCCTGGAAAAACGTTAACCTTTTTCTATGAACTCCAGCTGAACACACCTAAAACAGTGGAAGTTCGTGCAGTAAAGTTGCACTTAATAAATCGTTAAAACAATTTCCAACCTGCTTCGATACTTGCCTTCCTATTCATTGCCTTATGCATATGCATATATGTACATTATTCAAATAAAATGCATTTCTTCAAAGCATTGTCTTGCCGTAGACGCAGTCACAGTCAATGAATAGCCAAAAGTATCATATTACCTTGATGATGGCACAAACGGCATAAGAATAACAATTGCATAATAAAGTATGAATGAGTTGATGGCGTACGATCAGCGGTCATTTAAGGCTTAACTACATAAGCCCAAAAAGTGAAAAAGTACAAAAGTGAAAATTTTCAAACTCATTTTGGAATAGTTTTTCCCACTGGAAAACTTATAAAAATGATGCAGAAAGCTTAATTTTGGTTTAAAAAAAATTTGTATATTCTTTTTCACAAAACAACTGCGCTAGCGGGAAAAAAAATAATTTTACTTTTGTACAAAAGTACTTTTTGGCTTATGTAGTTAAGCCTTTAGACTAACAAATATGTATATCAACATTATTCGAACGAACTATTGCCACTTGGGATCGCTGGTCGTACCCTGGGCCCGAGTCGTACGAATTATGCTGACTTCGAATATCGATTAATAGGGTCAAGATGCGAAGTGTGGTTACGATTTCGTTAACATTTTTTAGAATATAAATTGTAAGCATTATTGAAATAAATATCACTTCTGGCTTAAAAGCCAAATAAAACTCAAACTTTATTAAATAGCAACTTGCTGGAACTTGTGGTATTTGTTTTAACTCCAGCAACTGGTCCTCTTAAGAGCATTTCTACATTTGCATCAACGTTTAAGGCAACAGGACTGATGAATCAGGGAGTTCACCGTAGGGATCGATGCAACAACTTTAACAAAGCAAGCAAACATACCTCTTTCACAATTTATATTGTCAAAAGCACATTACATGGAGTTATTATGATACTAAAAAGATAAAATTGCCATTAATTTGGTGATTTCAGTTTTAATAAAAAGTTGAAAAGATACTACGACTTTAAATTTGGAAATCGTCTTTTGAACATAACCATCCTAATATAATAATGCTGTAAAACGATACTAATGGGGTTTTCCATTGGTAAAATAAATCTATTTATTTTTGATTTGGATCTGTCAAAAAGCCAATTTTGACAATTTTCGCGTTCCATTGGACAAAGTAAATTAATTTATTTTTGATTTAAAATCAATTTTTTACAGATTTACCTCTCCCTGTACTAACACCAACATAATTTACAGCTGTCAGTTGCTAAATGTGTCTGATTGGATTAATGTAGGTATTTCAGGAATGAAATTTGTGTTAAAAATATGTGAGAAATATTCGATTATAAATTGAAAAGCTTAAAATGAATCGGTAACTTCATTAAGCTCATTTTTCTCTTCTAAAAGGGGACGAAATTTTTATTGAAATATTGGCAGAGAAACGAAACTACACAAATACAATGACAAAAAATAAATCAATTTGAAATCGTGTTCTATTCGCCACGAAAAAAATCAATTTTTAAATTGAAATCTGAATTTACCAATGGAAAACCCCATAAGTCCCATAAAATGTTTCACCAAAATGGCGAATTCATAGTCATCTTTAAACTGTTGCTAAGTTAAATGTAAGTTTAGTTGAATTTTCTATCCCGAATTTTTTACGGCTATGATTTACTTTTCAAAAATAATCTTCACAACTTCATAGTTGAATAATCAAACAAACTTTAATTTTAATCAACACAGGAGGTAATTTGGTTATAAATAATAGTTGTAGGTATTATCGTTGAGCCATTTGATTTTAACTTGTTTTTTTAGTGAAGTATGAGTTTAGCAAACAACTATTAATTCTTTCCTATATGTAAACAGTTTAATCAAAATCGTTAGAATTGTATTTTAGACCATTTCAAAAAAAAAATAAATAAAATAGTTGTATATTGGTATGTCAGCTACACGTTCTAAGGCCCAGTTTTTCAGTTGTGAGTTCAACCAGAAGAAAATTATCCCACAGTTATCTGAAAAAAACAAACTCAAAAACTGGATCTAAATGGCTCAAAAATTCGAATTTTTCCTTAAGGGAAAGGGAAAGACATTCAGCCTTATTGTGAGTTTCACCCGAACAGCATTCCATCCCGAAATTTTGACATTTTACTTTTCACCTATTGTGAGTTTCACGCTAAATCTCATGATCGAAAAATTCCTCTTATTGTGAACATTCATTTACTTTTTTTTTGGAAGCGAACAAAATTTCGTTCGGGCGAAACTCACAATAGCTTTTAAAATTCCGAGCGAACTAAAAAGGCTAATTATGTATGTAAATATGCTCTGCATCGAATTTAAAGGAAATCAATTTATTCATTTAAAGCCTAACTCGATGTACAATGGACGTATGCAGAGGCACAGACATGGCCAACAGCCGGCATGGCAAACCCATTTTTTTACGACTTCATCATCTTGATGTTTTTTTTTTATTATTTTAAGTAAATAGCGTTTTAAAAAGAAGTTAATACGTAATTCAATTATTCTTTTCGATTTCCTTGAAAGAATAACTGCATTCTTTTGACGCCTCTTGATTGCTGGTAATAATAAACAAAATTTGCAACGAATGGCAGGACTAGACAATCACAGTCCTTCATATTTATATGTCAATTGAATTTAAACGCATTGTAGGTATTGTTGCCTTTTACGAAAAAAAAAACAGAAATAAATAAAAAAAAAAAAAAACGTATGGTAAGCAGCAGAATTAAGTAAAAATTCTTTTCTTTCGTTTGCTACAACTTTCAGAATCATCATAATTTCGCTCTTAGCCATTCCACTCAAAGCAAGAATCATGACAACTTATGGGTATAAAAGAGTTACTCATCAATCTGAGAAGGTTAGTTTAAGCCCGAACGTACGTCGTATAGAACCTTTATTGTGAACCTACTACTTGTGTACAGAACCCGATACTTTTCGAATCTAATCTATTTTTAGACCAACCACAATCATGAAAATCACCTGTTTAGTTTTGTGTTTTCTGGGATTAGCTGCTTTAGTTAGTGCAGGTAACATTGAAATATTCATCAGCAACAAATATTTATGTATATAAAAATAGAATCGCGTCACAGTGTTACTTTATTAGATATGTACATTTAATATGTGATTAACAGTTGGATAATTTTTAATAATGATTTGTGTATAAGCTTCGTGATTACTTCTAAGAAAAACTTTTAATAGCATCATAGTGGTCATTTCCGATGCATTCCAACGGATTTAAAGATTAGATCCAATCATCATCGTGAGCCATGTAGAATTGTGTGTGCAAATAATATTATAATGATCGTTCAATGATCTCTCTCCAAGAGGCATGCCGCATGCCTCGAATGAGGAAGTGTCTGACCCTCATTCAACACAACAAAGTATCTTCTTCATTGCAAATGTTTGGTTTGCGATTTACAACAAATGTACGTGTCTTATTAGTCATTCAAGATATTCAATACGCGTTCTGGGAATAACAACCAACTTATCCACCACATCAGGGCAATGTATCTTGCCTTTCTAATGGAACTTTAAGTTCGCGATAATCATCAACATAATGAGTATTTCTATATCGTTGGGAAAGAATCTGGAAGAAGTAGATTTGGGTTAATAAGCGTTGGTTGTCATTTACTTGCCAAAGGAGATCCAGTCATTCAATGGCTTAAATGATGAAAGAATTTCCCCGAAAAACGAGTTCGAACTCAAAGTAATTAAGAACCGGTTTTGCTAATTTTTAAATCTCCGCATCAAGCTTATTCTTATATTCAAATACATTTAGCTACCTTTATTAATTTCTTTCACGTTGATGATGGCAAAAAAATTCTCATCTTCGTTATAATAGCCATGGATGGTTTTAATTAAAAATAATTACTTTGTTTATGTCTATTTCCTGTTAAAAATGTTTACTTTATGACGTCATTTTTGTTTTTTTTAGATGCTGGGTTCTTTGTTCCGAAAGGCTTTTACAAATTAGATGCCGAGGGTCATAAATCAAATGTCCATGAAATCAATCCACACGTATGAGTTCATTAATTTTATTCTCATGAAAACTTATAGAATAATTGTTTTAAATTTATGTATTTTATTTTTGATAAATGATTATAGCAAGCAAATATTTTAAGACGTCTTAGAAGACAAACTTCTGTGTCCAGCAGTGCTAGCAGCAATACATTTACAGGTAATGGAGGCCGTACGTACTATGAAAATTACGGAGAAGTTAAAGCGTCCCCTGGGTGAGTTTGATTTTTTTTTTTTTTTTCAAATTAGATACATATATGTATGTACCTTTGTAACTAAAATATTAAAAATTTTGATTTTCCTTACAGACTTCAAAGCCGTTTTGGTGGTGATGATTATGATGATGTAATCGGACATGCAATACATGCATCAGGTGTAATTCAAAATGGTCGTGTTGTTGCTCATGATGTTAGACACAAACAATTTTAAAACCATTACGAACCATTAAATAAAGGATATACATAAATGTACATTTTAAATGAAACCTTAATTTCTTTTTAATCTTAAGCAAACTACCGAAGTGATACTAAAAACTTTGCCATGTTTCGAAACAATCAGCCCTATCATGCATTCCATCGTAGTCGGAAACTTGTTGCGAATCCCGAAAAAAAGTAAAACAAAATCCATCGTATCGCAAAATCTCATACAAATTCAGAAACATTCCGATTACTGAATGAACTGAAAGCAATATACAACTGCTGTCTTGAAGCTGTTTGTTGGCCTTCTTCAGTGGTTTCCATGCAGTGGGGCATGCCTCACATAGAAGCATGTTTTACTTTGTACTATAAAGTTGAAGCGTGTGGAAACAATTGAAACTAAAAATTGCATCCTTATCAGAGTTTTTTTTTGAGAAATATGCATGCAACGTTAAAAGTCGCATTGACATCTGGATTGCATTAAAACCATTTCTTTTACATAACTAATACTAATAATGTCATAATAATAATAAGTCTATATAAAGGGTTTTTCAACAGGGACGCTACAAAAGTAGAGCAACAGGGACAGCAAACGACGCCATATTTCTTGCCGCTCTTTTGACATTTCTCTTCAGTAAGGTTTGCCATTTTGTGATGGAAAGATATTCGAGCCAACAACGAGTCTAAATTATTAAAATTTACTACCGAAATTCGGAGTCAGTGGCATCAACGTTAAGAGCGCTAAAAATCGAAAAATCATCTTCAGCGATGAGGCTCATTTCTGGCTGAATGGCTTCGTCAATAAACAAAATATGCGGTATTGGTCAGGCAGCAATCCACACGTACTCCATGAGTCATCATTGCATCCCAAAAAAAATACGGTTTGGTGTGGTTTATGGGCCGGCGGCGTCATTGGGCCGTACTTCTTCCGTGAAGATCAATACCGGCACGTTACTGTGAATGGGGATCGCTACCGTTCAATGATAACCGAATATTTTTGGCCCCAATTGGATGATATGGACTTTGAGGACATGTGGTTCCAACAGGATGGCGCCACAAGCCACACAGCGAATGTCACAATCAATTTATTGGAAACCAAGTTTGGAGAACGTGTTATCTCACGAAATGGTAAAGTCGCTTGGCCGCCTCGGTCGTGGGATTTGACGCCGTTAGACTATTTCCTGTGGGGCTACGTCAATTCTATGGTCTATGGTCTATGCCAACAAGCCAGTGACGATTGATGAACTTCGTACAAATATCGAACGTGAAATTGCAGCAGTATCGGCCGATTTATGCTTGAAAACCGTCGAAAATTGGGTTCAGCGTCTGGACTTCTGCCATCAGCGTGCCCGTGGTGGCCATGCAAAATAAATCGAGTTCCATACATAATGGCTTCAAACGTACTTTCACAGGAAAAAAGAATTTCATTGATATCCAAAACCGTTTTTGTTTTATTGAAAAAAACTTTTGTAGCGCTCTTATTGAAAAACCCGATATATATAAAAATGAATCAAGGCGTGTTCGGATGCTTATAACTTGAAAACGAGTGGACTTCTGCGTGCTTTTTCTTAATTGCAACGCGAAGGCATAGGAAAAAAGAAAAGTTGTAAAATTCTCAACAGGTGGCGCTGTAGGTGCACATTTCGTTTTTCAGTAAAAATAATTGTCTGATTTAAGAAATTCTTTTTTTTGAAAGGTTTTTCCGTACACATGGTTTAAGGGATATTCTTTTTAAAAATTTTAACATGTGCAGGGTGAAATGGGGTACAAAAATAAAAAAATTGTCCGATTTAAAAATGTTTAAGAAGTTTTCTCAGGAAATGGCTTTAGGGATATTTTTTTTAAGTTTTGTTATTTGTAAGGTGAAAGGGGTAAAAATGAAAAGTGTAAAATTTAAGAATACTGTTTTTTGTTTGTTATTTGTAGTGTGAAAAGGGTAAAAATAAACAAATTTCCAATTTCAGAAATTCTTTCGGTGTTTGAAAGGTCATTTTTAATGAATGGCTTAGTAAGGTTTTTTTTTCGAAAATTTGGTACTTCAAAGGTTTTTTTTTGTATATCAATGGTTTTTTTTTGTAGGCGATGGCTTTAGGAATTTGTTTTTTTATTTAAATTTATTTTTATAGGATGAAGTGAGGTAAAAACAAAAAGAAATATCCGATTTTAAAATTTTGTTTGGGTTGGAATGATTAATTTTAAAAATTTTATATTTATAGAGTGAAATGGGATAGAAACAAAAAAGTGGTTTTTGATTACAAAAATTCTTTCTGTGTTGAGAAAGTAATAAAGGTTGGACTTAGAATATCGTGAAGTGTGGGTTAAAACCCACAAAGTACTATTCAATTACAAAAAGGAGCTTAAATATTTATCTATATATTTTCTTTTGTAATTTGTATGAAAAGCTTAGGTTTGACTACCCGTGCGAAGCCGCGCGTGCCAGCTAGTATTAAATAAAAGTAAGTTTTTAAAAGTCAATTAAAAAATGGATAGTCAAGAATTTAAATTATATTTTTCGAAATTTGCAATTTTTGTTCCACATGAGATTTTTCAAATTGCTGGGAACCACTGCTCTACTTGAAAACTTAGGAGGTATTCACGCTTTCAATTTTGAATCTTTTAACTGCTATCCATTTTGAAACTTGCGAATATCCTGTAAACGAGTTGAACAAAATTGTTCGCAAAACATTTTTCATCAGGTGTGAGTGTTCAAACCTATCAATCAAACTGAATCAGCAAAAGTTGATAAAAAATTTATTTTAATTTTTACTTCCGCTATAGGGCAAGTATGTATTGGTTTCGTGTAAAAAAAAAAAAATTGAGTTTGTAATCAAAACTAACATTACGATAATCGAGAAGTCCAAAAAAGTGGGTTTCGTCATGCCGTCCGTCGACTCGTTCTGTGCATCTGTGCGTGCACTGTAGTTTGAGCTTGAGTCTAAACGGGTGGACCGATTTGTTTAAAATTTGGTATATAGCAGTTTTTTTTGATTCCTTAGAGGAGAAATTCGAATTTTTGTTTTAGCACATCTAGAACGGGTAGCTGCCATACAAATAGTTTGCTTTGTTTTTACAATTTTTTCTCAAAAACGGCTTTAACGATTTTTATAATACCTACTTCATACCTGTTATAACGAAATCAATTGTAAGAAAACTGCGTTTTAGGTTTTTCTCAAAAAAATCACATAACGGAATTAGGTATTCCAAGTTTTTTTTTGAGAAAGCGGTTTTATTTTTGGGTTATTCGCGTATACCTCTCCTATGGTTAAACCGATTTTGTTATAATTTTGCAATTTGATGCTTCTCAATAGCATAAAGAATAATGCATTTAAAAATTTTTAAACATATGTTTTTATAAACAAAAAAAAAATCAAACTAAAAATCAATTTTTTAGTGCTCTTGACTCTTTTAATGGTTTACCGTTAAATATATTATATCTACATTATGTATCTTCAATGTGGGGTTACACACAGTATTTAACCACAAGAGCAAGTTCGTGCGATCAAGTCGTGCAATTTTTTTAGTTTTCAATAAGAAAGTTATAATAAAAGTTTTTTTTTTCAAAATCGCAACTGAATGTATACAGAAGATTCGTTTGATCAATTATAAGACCTATCAAACACAGTTTTTAAATTACATACATTATGTAGAATTTTTTTTTTTGATTTTTATAATCAATATTTTTATATTCAATTTTTGTGCTATCATTTTTTAAAGGCAGTTCGTGGTTTCTGACTTTTTAACAGCCAAAAGCTGACTCATAAACATATGAGTTTAATGAGGGGCACTTTTTGGCACAATCCGGGTTTGTTCACCAGCAAAACTTGTCAATGGCCAACTTTACCAGACAGTGATTAGTGAGTTCAAGGTCAACCGGATTCATCCAAGAACAAGTGTTTTTTGGTTGGTCGTATAAGAAATTTAAGTACACAGAAATGCGTTTCATACAAAACTAAGCATGTTGTGCATATTTTGGTATAAATGCATGTTTTTGCATATTTCACTTTCTAGAGCGTATCTTTTGGCATATTTCATAATTAAACCGATAAATTGTAAGAGATTGTTGGTATATTTTCTATCAAACATGAAACACAATTACATAGCTATAACTGTCAGTTTTGGTAAACTATTTCCAGCTATCATAAAGTAAAACACAATTTGATAGCAAAATATGCGGAAGTGTTGCATCGGTTGCTAGTACTCTTTCCACTTCTGGTCTTTCCATGTTGCTTTCTATTAAATAAATTCAATAAATACAATAAATTGTGTTAAAGAAAATAACTTGTAAATAATTAACCTCACTGTACCACTCACATCAACGTCAAAATTCACTGCAAATTGTCTGACAATGAAAAAATTGTATTAGGTAGGTTAATATGTTCAGATTCAGAATCATTTATTGAGACTTATAGGGTGAGTTTTACATTTAATATATATTAAATGTAAAACTCATTTCCCATACCTAAATCAAAACCTTTTTGAAAGTGCATACTATTATTTTAGTTAGTGAATTTAGCAGACATAATAGTGACACTGGTATATCTATTGACTTTTCCTTCCAACTCAATTTTTGTTGTCATCAAACATCAAAATAAATATTTAATCATTTTTTTATTAAAAAATTAATTAAAAAAATTATTAAAAAAAAATCCAGCAACTAGTGTTAAATGTTAGTGCCTTTATTTAATAACGGTTATTTTTAAATGCAATAAAAATAAAAATTTATTTCATTCGTCGTAGTAGTGTTTACTTAACTTTGTAACTTAATTTCATCTGATAAAATGTTAAAAAACTACTTTAGTAGATTAAATGCCAATTTTATTGGTCATGGTTGTAGACACAAACATATGTTATACCATTTTGGAAAGTACATTAAACAGGCCAATTTTTATCAAATTTGCCACTTATGTTCTCATACATTTTTTTCTCTTTATTAATTTTCAAACTTTGGTGAAAAAAAATATTGAATTATTTTTGAATAAAAAAATAATTTTAAAAAATTATAACACAAAAAATGCATCAGCTGGTGTTAAAATTTACTACCCATCATTTAGAACTACCCAATATTCAAGAATATTATATAAATACAAAAATAACAAGAATCCTTTATGGGTGGCCGTTGTAATTAGGTATTTTAGGAGACCCTGAATTTTTTAACATTTTTCGAAAATAAATTATACCATGGAGACCACAAGAAAAATATTTTTTTTTATATTTTTTTCTGAGCAGTCATAAGGCCTGCTATCACCAGCTGCAGTATTATCCACTTAATACGGGACACCCTGTATATTGGAAAATACGAAGGTATCTCTATTCTTTGCCATCCAATAGAATGTGACTTGTTTTCGATTTTTTTTTAATTATTGAGTTTGAATAAAGGCAAAATCCAAATATGAGCATAGTTAACTGCGGTTTGGCCGATTATGGCTTTCTGATAAAAGGCAGAAAGATCAATTTCTTCGTTAAGGAGAATGAAAGGAGATATATAGGGTAAGTCATCCAGCCTCAGACTTCTCTGTGAGGTATTAATATGTTTAATTGTGTCATTTTCGTTGAATTTCCTTTTTTCAAATGATTTCATTTTAGGAGCGATGTAGCATATTTAGAAAACGTGACGACTAATTGCATGATGTTAAAAAAAAGTACATCTGACAACTTCTTCATTGTCAGAGACGTCAGACAACGATAAAAATTTATTATTATAAAATACCTTACAATTTATCGTCTTACATATTAACTGTCGGGTATATTTTCTGACAATTAATTCCAAGATAACACGATTGTCAGCTAGCGTACTTACACATGATTATCAAATTTCTTGTAATAAATTGTTACAAAAATTTACTGACAATAAATATTGTAAGACTATAAGGTTGTTAGATATTATATCCATGATTTTCACTGATCCGACAATACTGTCATATCTACCAATCATGTATACACTTAGCTTAAGTAATTTCACCATGTTGCTTTCGGGGTTTGTACACAGTTGCACAAGAGCAACCCTTTTACATTATTTTTTTTAAACATATATAATTATAAAAAATGTTGAAATATACTTGGTTATAGCTTATTCTTATCTGTTTATTTTATTTTGTTCTTTCTAAAACAAATATCTTTTTTAACGATTTTCATTAGGTAAATATGTTTGTATTAATATACGGATCTGGGTCAGGAGCATTTTTTTACACGTACTACAACAATAACTTGGGATCCTGTTCTCTATCTAGATCTATTTAAAAGATCCGAACGTTAGTTTTTACTCTTCGGGATAGATGGCTTCTCAAGGAAAAGTAGGATGAAATTTAGGGTTAAGAAAAAATAAAACTAATTAATAGCTTTTACTTTGTGTACTTCGGCCCAACCTTAAAAAGGGTGTCGATGGCGATATTTCCGCAACGAAGCCTCGAAAGGGGTTGCGGTTTGCAGTGGTGAATAGCAAATTAACAGACCTTTTCAGCAACGTAAAAATTTCGACAAACTTTTTCCAAAATTTTTGTATTGATTTTTAAGAAAAATGATGGACCCCCTTGAATCTTTTTTTTCGGATTTTAAAAAATAATTCCAAAACCCATCAAGCTATACATCAAAAAAGAAAGGTCTTTTCAAACTCTATCCGCACGTCTAAGCCAAAAGTATGTGGAAGGTCCGGTTCTTGAAATATTTTCATCCAAAGTGATTGTTTGATTTTACTGCATTTCCGTCCAAAACATTCAAACGCGTTTGTGTTTGGATAGCGATATTTCGGTAATCGAGCCTCGAAATGGGTTGCGGTTTCAAAAACTATGTATTAAATTTTCAAGAGCCTTCTAAAACTCAAAACCAAATTAATGTTAGAGGTTTGGTTCACGAAATATTCGCATCCAAAGTCAAATTACTGTATTTCGATGCAACCCTAAAAAGGGCTTTGGATTACGATATTTCCGCAACCAAGTCTTGTAAGAGGTTGTAGTTTTCAGTTTCGTATAGAAAATTAACAGGCCTTTCCGCCAATATACATGAAAAAATTTTGCCAGCTTTAGTTCTCGAAATATTCACATCCGAAATGATATAACTTTATGTACTTCGATCCAACCATACAAAAAAGCTGTCGATGGCGATATTTCCGCAACAAAGCCTCGAAAGGGGTTGCGGTTTGTAAAAATTTCGACAAACTTTTTCCAAAAATTTTTTTTTGATTTTTGAAAAAAATGATGGACTAACCCCTTGCAACTTTTTTTCGGCTTTTCAAAAATGTTTCCAAAACCCATCGAGCTATACATCAAAAGAAAGGTCTTGTCAAACTCTATCCGCACATATAAACCAAAAGTGTGTGGAAGGTCCGGTTCTCGAAATATTTTCATCCAAAGTGGTTGTTTGATTTTACTGCATTTCCGTCCAAAACATTCAAACGCGTTTGTGTTTGGATAGCGATATTTCGGTAATCGAGCCTCAAAATGGGTTGCGGTTTCAAAAGCTATGTATTGAATTTTCAAGAGCTTTCTAAAACTCAAAACCAAATTACTGTTAGAGGTTTGGTTCACGAAATATTCGCATCCAAAGTCAAATTACTGTATTTCGATGCAACCCTAAAAAGGGCTTTGGATTACGATATTTCCGCAACCAAGTCTTGTAAGAGGTTGTAGTTTTCAGTTTCGTATAGAAAATTAACAGGCCTTTCCGCCAATATACATCAAAAAATTTTGCCAGGTTTAGTTCTCGAAATATTCACATCCGAAATGATATAACTTTATGTACTTCGATCCAACCATACAAAAAAGCTGTCGATGGCGATATTTCCGCAACAAAGCCTCGAAAGGGGTTGCGGTTTGCAGTGGCGAATAGCAAATTAACAGACCTTTTCAGCAACGTAAAAATTTCGACAAACTTTTTCCAAAAATTTTTTTTTGATTTTTGAAAAAAATGATGGACTAACCCCTTGCAACTTTTTTTCGGCTTTTCAAAAATGTTTCCAAAACCCATCGAGCTATACATCAAAAGAAAGGTCTTGTCAAACTCTATCCGCACATATAAACCAAAAGTGTGTGGAAGGTCCGGTTCTCGAAATATTTTCATCCAAAGTGATTGTTTGATTTTACTGCATTTCGGTCCAAAACATTCAAACGCGTTTGTGTTTGGATAGCGATATTTCGGTAATCGAGCCTCGAAATGGGTTGCGGTTTCAAAAACTATGTATTAAATTTTCAAGAGCTTTCTAAAACTCAAAACCAAATTACTGTTAGAGGTTTGGTTCACGAAATATTCGCATCCAAAGTCAAATTACTGTATATTTCGATGCAACCCTAAAAAGGGCTTTGGATTACGATATTTCCGCAACCAAGTCTTGTAAGAGGTTGTAGTTTTCAGTTTCGTATAGAAAATTAACAGGCCTTTCCGCCAATATACATCAAAAAATTTTGCCAGCTTTAGTTTTTGAAATATTCACATCCGAAATGATATAACTTTATGTACTTCGATCCAACCATACAAAAAAGCTGTCGATGGCGATATTTCCGCAACAAAGCCTCGAAAGGGGTTGCGGTTTGCAGTGGCGAATAGCAAATTAACAGACCTTTTCAGCAACGTAAAAATTTCGACAAACTTTTTCCAAAAATTTTTTTTTGATTTTTGAAAAAAATGATGGACTAATCCCTTGCAACTTTTTTTCGGCTTTTCAAAAATGTTTCCAAAACCCATCGAGCTATACATCAAAAGAAAGGTCTTGTCAAACTCTATCCGCACATATAAACCAAAAGTGTGTGGAAGGTCTGGTTCTCGAAATATTTTCATCCAAAGTGATTGTTTGATTTTACTGCATTTCCGTCCAAAACATTCAAACGCGTTTGTGTTTGGATAGCGATATTTCGGTAATCGAGCCTCGAAATGGGTTGCGGTTTCAAAAACTATGTATTAAATTTTCAAGAGCTTTCTAAAACTCAAAACCAAATCACTGTTAGAGGTTTGGTTCACGAAATATTCGCATCCAAAGTCAAATTACTGTATTTCGATGCAACCCTAAAAAGGGCTTTGGATTACGATATTTCCGCAACCAAGTCGTGTAAGAGGTTGTAGTTTTCAGTTTCGTATAGAAAATTAACAGGCCTTTCCGCCAATATACATGAAAAAATTTTGCCAGCTTTAGTTCTCGAAATATTCACATCCGAAATGATATAACTTTATGTACTTCGATCCAACCATACAAAAAAGCAGTCGATGGCGATATTTCCGCAACAAAGCCTCGAAAGGGGTTGCGGTTTGCAGTGGCGAATAGCAAATTAACAGACCTTTTCAGCAACGTAAAAATTCCTTGCAACTTTTTTTCGGCTTTTCAAAAATGTTTCCAAAACCCATCGAGCTATACATCAAAAGAAAGGTCTTGTCAAACTCTATCCGCACATATAAACCAAAAGTGTGTGGAAGGTCCGGTTCTCGAAATATTTTCATCCAAAGTGATTGTTTGATTTTACTGCATTTCCGTCCAAAACATTCAAACGCGTTTGTGTTTGGATAGCGATATTTCGGTAATCGAGCCTCGAAATGGGTTGCGGTTTCAAAAACTATGTATTAAATTTTCAAGAGCTTTCTAAAACTCAAAACCAAATTACTGTTAGAGGTTTGGTTCACGAAATATTCGCATCCAAAGTCAAATTACTGTATTTCGATGCAACCCTAAAAAGGGCTTTGGATTACGATATTTCCGCAACCAAGTCGTGTAAGAGGTTGTAGTTTTCAGTTTCGTATAGAAAATTAACAGGCCTTTCCGCCAATATACATGAAAAAATTTTGCCAGCTTTAGTTCTCGAAATATTCACATCCGAAATGATATAACTTTATGTACTTCGATCCAACCATACAAAAAAGCTGTCGATGGCGATATTTCCGCAACAAAGCCTCGAAAGGGGTTGCGGTTTGCAGTGGCGAATAGCAAATTAACAGACCTTTTCAGCAACGTAAAAATTCCTTGCAACTTTTTTTCGGCTTTTCAAAAATGTTTCCAAAACCCATCGAGCTATACATCAAAAGAAAGGTCTTGTCAAACTCTATCCGCACATATAAACCAAAAGTGTGTGGAAGGTCCGGTTCTCGAAATATTTTCATCCAAAGTGATTGTTTGATTTTACTGCATTTCCGTCCAAAACATTCAAACGCGTTTGTGTTTGGATAGCGATATTTCGGTAATCGAGCCTCGAAATGGGTTGCGGTTTCAAAAACTATGTATTAAATTTTCAAGAGCTTTCTAAAACTCAAAACCAAATTACTGTTAGAGGTTTGGTTCACGAAATATTCGCATCCAAAGTCAAATTACTGTATTTCGATGCAACCCTAAAAAGGGCTTTGGATTACGATATTTCCGCAACCAAGTCTTGTAAGAGGTTGTAGTTTTCAGTTTCGTATAGAAAATTAACAGGCCTTTCCGCCAATATACATGAAAAAATTTTGCCAGCTTTAGTTCTCGAAATATTCACATTCGAAATGATATAACTTTATGTACTTCGATCCAACCATAAAAAAAAGCTGTCGATGGCTATATTTCCGCAACAAAGCCTCGAAAGGCGTTGCGGTTTGCAGTGGCGAATAGCAAATTAACAGACCTTTTCAGCAACGTAAAAATTTCGACAAACTTTTTCCAAAAATTTTTTTTTGATTTTTGAAAAAAATGATGGGCTAACCCCTTGCAACTTTTTTTCGGCTTTTCAAAAATGTTTCCAAAACCCATCGAGCTATACATCAAAAGAAAGGTCTTGTCAAACTCTATCCGCACATATAAACCAAAAGTGTGTGGAAGGTCCGGTTCTCGAAATATTTTCATCCAAAGTGATTGTTTGATTTTACTGCATTTCCGTCCAAAACATTCACACGCGTTTGTGTTTGGATAGCGATATTTCGGTAATCGAGCCTCGAAATGGGTTGCGGTTTCAAAAACTATGTATTAAATTTTCAAGAGCTTTCTAAAACTCAAAACCAAATTACTGTTAGAGGTTTGTTTCACGAAATATTCGCATCCAAAGTCAAATTACTGTATTTCGATGCAACCCTAAAAAGGGCTTTGGATTACGATATTTCCGCAACCAAGTCTTGTAAGAGGTTGTAGTTTTCAGTTTCGTATAGAAAATTAACAGGGCTTTCCGCCAATATACATCAAAAAATTTTGCCAGCTTTAGTTCTCGAAATATTCACATCCGAAATGATATAACTTTATGTACTTCGATCCAACCATACAAAAAAGCTGTCGATGGCGATATTTCCGCAACAAAGCCTCGAAAGGGGTTGCAGTTTGCAGTGGCGAATAGCAAATTAACAGACCTTTTCAGCAACGTAAAAATTTCGACAAACTTTTTCCAAAAAATTTTTTTTGATTTTTGAAAAAAATGATGGACCCTTGCAACTTTTTTTCGGCTTTTCAAAAATGTTTCCAAAACCCATCGAGCTATACATCAAAAGAAAGGTCTTGTCAAACTCTATCCGCACATATAAAGCAAAAGTGTGTGGAAGGTCCGGTTCTCGAAATATTTTCATCCAAAGTGATTGTTTGATTTTACTGCATTTCCGTCCAAAACATTCACACGCGTTTGTGTTTGGATAGCGATATTTCGGTAATCGAGCCTCGAAATGGGTTGCGGTTTCAAAAACTATGTATTAAATTTTCAAGAGCTTTCTAAAACTCAAAACCAAATTACTGTTAGAGGTTTGTTTCACGAAATATTTGCATCCAAAGTCAAATTACTGTATTTCGATGCAACCCTAAAAAGGGCTTTGGATTACGATATTTCCGCAACCAAGTCTTGTAAGAGGTTGTAGTTTTCAGTTTCGTATAGAAAATTAACAGGCCTTTCCGCCAATATACATCAAAAAATTTTGCCAGCTTTAGTTCTCGAAATATTCACATCCGAAATGATATAACTTTATGTACTTCGATCCAACCATACAAAAAAGCTGTCGATGGCGATATTTCCGCAACAAAGCCTCGAAAGGGGTTGCAGTTTGCAGTGGCGAATAGCAAATTAACAGACCTTTTCAGCAACGTAAAAATTTCGACAAACTTTTTCCAAAATTTTTTTTTTGATTTTTGAAAAAAATGATGGACGCTTTTCAAAAATGTTTCCAAAACCCATCGAGCTATACATCAAAAGAAAGGCCTTGTCAAACTCTATCCGCACATATAAACCCTAAAAAGGGCTTTGGATTACGATATTTCCGCAACCAAGTCTTGTAAGAGGTTGTAGTTTTCAGTTTCGTATAGAAAATTAACAGGCCTTTCCGCCAATATACATCAAAAAATTTTGCCAGCTTTAGTTTTTGAAATATTCACATCCGAAATGATATAACTTTATGTACTTCGATCCAACCATACAAAAAAGCTGTCGATGGCGATATTTCCGCAACAAAGCCTCGAAAGGGGTTGCGGTTTGCAGTGGCGAATAGCAAATTAACAGACCTTTTCAGCAACGTAAAAATTTCGACAAACTTTTTCCAAAAATTTTTTTTTGATTTTTGAAAAAAATGATGGACTAATCCCTTGCAACTTTTTTTCGGCTTTTCAAAAATGTTTCCAAAACCCATCGAGCTATACATCAAAAGAAAGGTCTTGTCAAACTCTATCCGCACATATAAACCAAAAGTGTGTGGAAGGTCTGGTTCTCGAAATATTTTCATCCAAAGTGATTGTTTGATTTTACTGCATTTCCGTCCAAAACATTCAAACGCGTTTGTGTTTGGATAGCGATATTTCGGTAATCGAGCCTCGAAATGGGTTGCGGTTTCAAAAACTATGTATTAAATTTTCAAGAGCTTTCTAAAACTCAAAACCAAATCACTGTTAGAGGTTTGGTTCACGAAATATTCGCATCGAAAGTCAAATTACTGTATTTCGATGCAACCCTAAAAAGGGCTTTGGATTACGATATTTCCGCAACCAAGTCTTGTAAGAGGTTGTAGTTTTCAGTTTCGTATAGAAAATTAACAGGCCTTTCCGCCAATATACATCAAAAAATTTTGCCAGCTTTAGTTTTTGAAATATTCACATCCGAAATGATATAACTTTATGTACTTCGATCCAACCATACAAAAAAGCTGTCGATGGCGATATTTCCGCAACAAAGCCTCGAAAGGGGTTGCGGTTTGCAGTGGCGAATAGCAAATTAACAGACCTTTTCAGCAACGTAAAAATTTCGACAAACTTTTTCCAAAAATTTTTTTTTGATTTTTGAAAAAAATGATGGACTAACCCCTTGCAACTTTTTTTCGGCTTTTCAAAAATGTTTCCAAAACCCATCGAGCTATACATCAAAAGAAAGGTCTTGTCAAACTCTATCCGCACATATAAACCAAAAGTGTGTGGAAGGTCTGGTTCTCGAAATATTTTCATCCAAAGTGATTGTTTGATTTTACTGCATTTCCGTCCAAAACATTCAAACGCGTTTGTGTTTGGATAGCGATATTTCGGTAATCGAGCCTCGAAATGGGTTGCGGTTTCAAAAACTATGTATTAAATTTTCAAGAGCTTTCTAAAACTCAAAACCAAATTACTGTTAGAGGTTTGTTTCACGAAATATTCGCATCCAAAGTCAAATTACTGTATTTCGATGCAACCCTAAAAAGGGCTTTGGATTACGATATTTCCGCAACCAAGTCTTGTAAGAGGTTGTAGTTTTCAGTTTCGTATAGAAAATTAACAGGCCTTTCCGCCAATATACATGAAAAAATTTTGCCAGCTTTAGTTCTCGAAATTTTCACATCCGAAATGATATAACTTTATGTACTTCGATCCAACCATACAAAAAAGCTGTCGATGGCGATATTTCCGCAACAAAGCCTCGAAAGGGGTTGCGGTTTGCAGTGGCGAATAGCAAATTAACAGACCTTTTCAGCAACGTAAAAATTTCGACAAACTTTTTCCAAAATTTTTTTTTTGATTTTTGAAAAAAACTTTTTTTCGGCTTTTCAAAAATGTTTCCAAAACCCATCGAGCTATACATCAAAAGAAAGGTCTTGTCAAACTCTATCCGCACATATAAACCAAAAGTGTGTGGAAGGTCTGGTTCTCGAAATATTTTCATCCAAAGTGATTGTTTGATTTTACTGCATTTCCGTCCAAAACATTCAAACGCGTTTGTGTTTGGATAGCGATATTTCGGTAATCGAGCCTCGAAATGGGTTGCGGTTTCAAAAACTATGTATTAAATTTTCAAGAGCTTTCTAAAACTCAAAACCAAATTACTGTTAGAGGTTTGGTTCACGAAATATTCGCATCCAAAGTCAAATTACTGTATTTCGATGCAACCCTAAAAAGGGCTTTGGATTACGATATTTCCGCAACCAAGTCTTGTAAGAGGTTGTAGTTTTCAGTTTCGTATAGAAAATTAACAGGCCTTTCCGCCAATATACATCAAAAAGTTTTGCCAGCTTTAGTTCTCGAAATATTCACATCCGAAATGATATAACTTTATGTACTTCGATCCAACCATACAAAAAAGCTGTCGATGGCGATATTTCCGCAACAAAGCCTCGAAAGGGGTTGCGGTTTGCAGTGGCGAATAGCAAATTAACAGACCTTTTCAGCAACGTAAAAATTTCGACAAACTTTTTCCAAAAATTTTTTTTTGATTTTTGAAAAAAATAATGGACTAACCCCTTGCAACTTTTTTTCGGCTTTTCAAAAATGTTTCCAAAACCCATCGAGCTATACATCAAAAGAAAGGTCTTGTCAAACTCTATCCGCACATATAAACCAAAAGTGTGTGGAAGGTTCGGTTCTCGAAATATTTTCATCCAAAGTGATTGTTTGATTTTACTGCATTTCCGTCCAAAACATTCAAACGCGTTTGTGTTTGGATAGCGATATTTCGGTAATCGAGCCTCGAAATGGGTTGCGGTTTCAAAAACTATGTATTAAATTTTCAAGAGCTTTCTAAAACTCAAAACCAAATCACTGTTAGAGGTTTGGTTCACGAAATATTCGCATCGAAAGTCAAATTACTGTATTTCGATGCAACCCTAAAAAGGGCTTTGGATTACGATATTTCCGCAACCAAGTCTTGTAAGAGGTTGTAGTTTTCAGTTTCGTATAGAAAATTAACAGGCCTTTCCGCCAATATACATGAAAAAATTTTGCCAGCTTTAGTTCTCGAAATATTCACATCCGAAATGATATAACTTTATGTACTTCGATCCAACCATACAAAAAAGCTGTCGATGGAGATATTTCCGCAACAAAGCCTCGAAAGGGGTTGCGGTTTGCAGTGGCGAATAGCAAATTAACAGACCTTTTCAGCAACGTAAAAATTTCGACAAACTTTTTCCAAAAATTTTTTTTTGATTTTTGAAAAAAATGATGGACTAACCCCTTGCAACTTTTTTTCGGCTTTTCAAAAATGTTTCCAAAACCCATCGAGCTATACATCAAAAGAAAGGTCTTGTCAAACTCTATCCGCACATATAAACCAATGGTGTGTGGAAGGTTCGGTTCTCGAAATATTTTCATCCAAAGTGATTGTTTGATTTTACTGCATTTCCGTCCAAAACATTCAAACGCGTTTGTGTTTGGATAGCGATATTTCGGTAATCGAGCCTCGAAATGGGTTGCGGTTTCAAAAACTATGTATTAAATTTTCAAGAGCTTTCTTAAACTCAAAACCAAATTACTGTTAGAGGTTTGGTTCACGAAATATTCGCATCCAAAGTCGAATTACTGTATTTCGATGCAACCCTAAAAAGGGCTTTGGATTACGATATTTCCGCAACCAAGTCTTGTAAGAGGTTGTAGTTTTCAGTTTCGTATAGAAAATTAACAGGCCTTTCCGCCAATATACATCAAAAAATTTTGCCAGCTTTAGTTCTCGAAATATTCACATCCGAAATGAAATGATATAACTTTATGTACTTCGATCCGACCATACAAAAAAGCTGTCGATGGCGATATTTCCGCAACAAAGCCTCGAAAGGGGTTGCGGTTTGCAGTGGCGAATAGCAAATTAACATACCTTTTCAGCGACGTAAAAATTTCGACAAACTTTTTCCAAAAATTTTTTTTTGATTTTTGAAAAAAATGATTCCACACAAAAGTGTGTGGAAGGTCTGGTTCTCGAAATATTTTCATCCAAAGTGATTGTTTGATTTTACTGCATTTCCGTCCAAAACAATCAAACGCGTTTGTGTTTGGATAGCGATATTTCGGTAATCGAGCCCCGAAATGGGTTGCGGTTTCAAAATCTTTTTGTTAAATTTTCAAGAGCTTTCTAAAACTCAAAACCAAATTACTGTTAGAGGTTTGGTTCACGAAATATTCGCATCCAAAGTCAAATTACTGTATTTCGATGCAACCCTAAAAAGGGCTTTGGATTACGATATTTCCGCAACCAAGTCTTGTAAGAGGTTGTAGTTTTCAGTTTCGTATAGAAAATTAACAGGCCTTTCCGCCAATATACATCAAAAAATTTTGCCAGCTTTAGTTCTCGAAATATTCAGATCCGAAATGATATAACTTTATGTACTTCGATCCAACCATACAAAAAAGCTGTCGATGGCGATATTTCCGCAACAAAGCCTCGAAAGGGGTTGCGGTTTGCAGTGGCGAATAGCAAATTAACAGACCTTTTCAGCAACGTAAAAATTTCGACAAACTTTTTCCAAAAATTTTTTTTTGATTTTTGAAAAAAATGATGGACTAACCCCTTGCAACTTTTTTTCGGCTTTTCAAAAATGTTTCCAAAACCCATCGAGCTATACATCAAAAGAAAGGTCTTGTCAAACTCTATCCGCACATATAAACCAAAAGTGTGTGGAAGGTCTGGTTCTCGAAATATTTTCATCCAAAGTGATTGTTTGATTTTACTGCATTTCCGTCCAAAACATTCAAACGCGTTTGTGTTTGGATAGCGATATTTCGGTAATCGAGCCTCGAAATGGGTTGCGGTTTCAAAAACTATGTATTAAATTTTCAAGAGCTTTCTAAAACTCAAAACCAAATCACTGTTAGAGGTTTGGTTCACGAAATATTCGCATCGAAAGTCAAATTACTGTATTTCGATGCAACCCTAAAAAGGGCTTTGGATTACGATATTTCCGCAACCAAGTCTTGTAAGAGGTTGTAGTTTTCAGTTTCGTATAGAAAATTAACAGGCCTTTCCGCCAATATACATGAAAAAATTTTGCCAGCTTTAGTTCTCGAAATTTTCACATCCGAAATGATATAACTTTATGTACTTCGATCCAACCATACAAAAAAGCTGTCGATGGCGATATTTCCGCAACAAAGCCTCGAAAGGGGTTGCGGTTTGCAGTGGCGAATAGCAAATTAACAGACCTTTTCAGCAACGTAAAAATTTCGACAAACTTTTTCCAAAATTTTTTTTTTGATTTTTGAAAAAAACTTTTTTTCGGCTTTTCAAAAATGTTTCCAAAACCCATCGAGCTATACATCAAAAGAAAGGTCTTGTCAAACTCTATCCGCACATATAAACCAAAAGTGTGTGGAAGGTCTGGTTCTCGAAATATTTTCATCCAAAGTGATTGTTTGATTTTACTGCATTTCCGTCCAAAACATTCAAACGCGTTTGTGTTTGGATAGCGATATTTCGGTAATCGAGCCTCGAAATGGGTTGCGGTTTCAAAAACTATGTATTAAATTTTCAAGAGCTTTCTAAAACTCAAAACCAAATTACTGTTAGAGGTTTGGTTCACGAAATATTCGCATCGAAAGTCAAATTACTGTATTTCGATGCAACCCTAAAAAGGGCTTTGGATTACGATATTTCCGCAACCAAGTCTTGTAAGAGGTTGTAGTTTTCAGTTTCGTATAGAAAATTAACAGGCCTTTCCGCCAATATACATCAAAAAATTTTGCCAGCTTTAGTTTTTGAAATATTCACATCCGAAATGATATAACTTTATGTACTTCGATCCAACCATACAAAAAAGCTGTCGATGGCGATATTTCCGCAACAAAGCCTCGAAAGGGGTTGCGGTTTGCAGTGGCGAATAGCAAATTAACAGACCTTTTCAGCAACGTAAAAATTTCGACAAACTTTTTCCAAAAATTTTTTTTTGATTTTTGAAAAAAATGATGGACTAACCCCTTGCAACTTTTTTTCGGCTTTTCAAAAATGTTTCCAAAACCCATCGAGCTATACATCAAAAGAAAGGTCTTGTCAAACTCTATCCGCACATATAAACCAAAAGTGTGTGGAAGGTCTGGTTCTCGAAATATTTTCATCCAAAGTGATTGTTTGATTTTACTGCATTTCCGTCCAAAACATTCAAACGCGTTTGTGTTTGGATAGCGATATTTCGGTAATCGAGCCTCGAAATGGGTTGCGGTTTCAAAAACTATGTATTAAATTTTCAAGAGCTTTCTAAAACTCAAAACCAAATCACTGTTAGAGGTTTGGTTCACGAAATATTCGCATCGAAAGTCAAATTACTGTATTTCGATGCAACCCTAAAAAGGGCTTTGGATTACGATATTTCCGCAACCAAGTCTTGTAAGAGGTTGTAGTTTTCAGTTTCGTATAGAAAATTAACAGGCCTTTCCGCCAATATACATCAAAAAATTTTGCCAGCTTTAGTTCTCGAAATATTCACATCCGAAATGATATAACTTTATGTAGTTCGATCCAACCATACAAAAGAGCTGTCGATGGCGATATTTCCGCAACAAAGCCTCGAAAGGGGTTGCGGTTTGCAGTGGCGAATAGCAAATTAACAGACCTTTTCAGCAACGTAAAAATTTCGACAAACTTTTTCCAAAATTTTTTTTTTGATTTTTGAAAAAAACTTTTTTTCGGCTTTTCAAAAATGTTTCCAAAACCCATCGAGCTATACATCAAAAGAAAGGTCTTGTCAAACTCTATCCGCACATATAAACCAAAAGTGTGTGGAAGGTCTGGTTCTCGAAATATTTTCATCCAAAGTGATTGTTTGATTTTACTGCATTTCCGTCCAAAACATTCAAACGCGTTTGTGTTTGGATAGCGATATTTCGGTAATCGAGCCTCGAAATGGGTTGCGGTTTCAAAAACTATGTATTAAATTTTCAAGAGCTTTCTAAAACTCAAAACCAAATTACTGTTAGAGGTTTGGTTCACGAAATATTCGCATCCAAAGTCAAATTACTGTATTTCGATGCAACCCTAAAAAGGGCTTTGGATTACGATATTTCCGCAACCAAGTCTTGTAAGAGGTTGTAGTTTTCAGTTTCGTATAGAAAATTAACAGGCCTTTCCGCCAATATACATCAAAAAGTTTTGCCAGCTTTAGTTCTCGAAATATTCACATCCGAAATGATATAACTTTATGTACTTCGATCCAACCATACAAAAAAGCTGTCGATGGCGATATTTCCGCAACAAAGCCTCGAAAGGGGTTGCGGTTTGCAGTGGCGAATAGCAAATTAACAGACCTTTTCAGCAACGTAAAAATTTCGACAAACTTTTTCCAAAAATTTTTTTTTGATTTTTGAAAAAAATAATGGACTAACCCCTTGCAACTTTTTTTCGGCTTTTCAAAAATGTTTCCAAAACCCATCGAGCTATACATCAAAAGAAAGGTCTTGTCAAACTCTATCCGCACATATAAACCAAAAGTGTGTGGAAGGTTCGGTTCTCGAAATATTTTCATCCAAAGTGATTGTTTGATTTTACTGCATTTCCGTCCAAAACATTCAAACGCGTTTGTGTTTGGATAGCGATATTTCGGTAATCGAGCCTCGAAATGGGTTGCGGTTTCAAAAACTATGTATTAAATTTTCAAGAGCTTTCTAAAACTCAAAACCAAATCACTGTTAGAGGTTTGGTTCACGAAATATTCGCATCGAAAGTCAAATTACTGTATTTCGATGCAACCCTAAAAAGGGCTTTGGATTACGATATTTCCGCAACCAAGTCTTGTAAGAGGTTGTAGTTTTCAGTTTCGTATAGAAAATTAACAGGCCTTTCCGCCAATATACATGAAAAAATTTTGCCAGCTTTAGTTCTCGAAATATTCACATCCGAAATGATATAACTTTATGTACTTCGATCCAACCATACAAAAAAGCTGTCGATGGAGATATTTCCGCAACAAAGCCTCGAAAGGGGTTGCGGTTTGCAGTGGCGAATAGCAAATTAACAGACCTTTTCAGCAACGTAAAAATTTCGACAAACTTTTTCCAAAAATTTTTTTTTGATTTTTGAAAAAAATGATGGACTAACCCCTTGCAACTTTTTTTCGGCTTTTCAAAAATGTTTCCAAAACCCATCGAGCTATACATCAAAAGAAAGGTCTTGTCAAACTCTATCCGCACATATAAACCAATGGTGTGTGGAAGGTTCGGTTCTCGAAATATTTTCATCCAAAGTGATTGTTTGATTTTACTGCATTTCCGTCCAAAACATTCAAACGCGTTTGTGTTTGGATAGCGATATTTCGGTAATCGAGCCTCGAAATGGGTTGCGGTTTCAAAAACTATGTATTAAATTTTCAAGAGCTTTCTTAAACTCAAAACCAAATTACTGTTAGAGGTTTGGTTCACGAAATATTCGCATCCAAAGTCGAATTACTGTATTTCGATGCAACCCTAAAAAGGGCTTTGGATTACGATATTTCCGCAACCAAGTCTTGTAAGAGGTTGTAGTTTTCAGTTTCGTATAGAAAATTAACAGGCCTTTCCGCCAATATACATCAAAAAATTTTGCCAGCTTTAGTTCTCGAAATATTCACATCCGAAATGATATAACTTTATGTACTTCGATCCAACCATACAAAAAAGCTGTCGATGGCGATATTTCCGCAACAAAGCCTCGAAAGGGGTTGCGGTTTGCAGTGGCGAATAGCAAATTAACATACCTTTTCAGCGACGTAAAAATTTCGACAAACTTTTTCCAAAAATTTTTTTTTGATTTTTGAAAAAAATGATTCCACACAAAAGTGTGTGGAAGGTCTGGTTCTCGAAATATTTTCATCCAAAGTGATTGTTTGATTTTACTGCATTTCCGTCCAAAACAATCAAACGCGTTTGTGTTTGGATAGCGATATTTCGGTAATCGAGCCCCGAAATGGGTTGCGGTTTCAAAATCTTTTTGTTAAATTTTCAAGAGCTTTCTAAAACTCAAAACCAAATTACTGTTAGAGGTTTGGTTCACGAAATATTCGCATCCAAAGTCAAATTACTGTATTTCGATGCAACCCTAAAAAGGGCTTTGGATTACGATATTTCCGCAACCAAGTCTTGTAAGAGGTTGTAGTTTTCAGTTTCGTATAGAAAATTAACAGGCCTTTCCGCCAATATACATCAAAAAATTTTGCCAGCTTTAGTTCTCGAAATATTCAGATCCGAAATGATATAACTTTATGTACTTCGATCCAACCATACAAAAAAGCTGTCGATGGCGATATTTCCGCAACAAAGCCTCGAAAGGGGTTGCGGTTTGCAGTGGCGAATAGCAAATTAACAGACCTTTTCAGCAACGTAAAAATTTCGACAAACTTTTTCCAAAAATTTTTTTTTGATTTTTGAAAAAAATAATGGACTAACCCCTTGCAACTTTTTTTCGGCTTTTCAAAAATGTTTCCAAAACCCATCGAGCTATACATCAAAAGAAAGGTCTTGTCAAACTCTATCCGCACATATAAACCAAAAGTGTGTGGAAGGTTCGGTTCTCGAAATATTTTCATCCAAAGTGATTGTTTGATTTTACTGCATTTCCGTCCAAAACATTCAAACGCGTTTGTGTTTGGATAGCGATATTTCGGTAATCGAGCCTCGAAATGGGTTGCGGTTTCAAAAACTATGTATTAAATTTTCAAGAGCTTTCTAAAACTCAAAACCAAATCACTGTTAGAGGTTTGGTTCACGAAATATTCGCATCGAAAGTCAAATTACTGTATTTCGATGCAACCCTAAAAAGGGCTTTGGATTACGATATTTCCGCAACCAAGTCTTGTAAGAGGTTGTAGTTTTCAGTTTCGTATAGAAAATTAACAGGCCTTTCCGCCAATATACATGAAAAAATTTTGCCAGCTTTAGTTCTCGAAATATTCACATCCGAAATGATATAACTTTATGTACTTCGATCCAACCATACAAAAAAGCTGTCGATGGAGATATTTCCGCAACAAAGCCTCGAAAGGGGTTGCGGTTTGCAGTGGCGAATAGCAAATTAACAGACCTTTTCAGCAACGTAAAAATTTCGACAAACTTTTTCCAAAAATTTTTTTTTGATTTTTGAAAAAAATGATGGACTAACCCCTTGCAACTTTTTTTCGGCTTTTCAAAAATGTTTCCAAAACCCATCGAGCTATACATCAAAAGAAAGGTCTTGTCAAACTCTATCCGCACATATAAACCAATGGTGTGTGGAAGGTTCGGTTCTCGAAATATTTTCATCCAAAGTGATTGTTTGATTTTACTGCATTTCCGTCCAAAACATTCAAACGCGTTTGTGTTTGGATAGCGATATTTCGGTAATCGAGCCTCGAAATGGGTTGCGGTTTCAAAAACTATGTATTAAATTTTCAAGAGCTTTCTTAAACTCAAAACCAAATTACTGTTAGAGGTTTGGTTCACGAAATATTCGCATCCAAAGTCGAATTACTGTATTTCGATGCAACCCTAAAAAGGGCTTTGGATTACGATATTTCCGCAACCAAGTCTTGTAAGAGGTTGTAGTTTTCAGTTTCGTATAGAAAATTAACAGGCCTTTCCGCCAATATACATCAAAAAATTTTGCCAGCTTTAGTTCTCGAAATATTCACATCCGAAATGAAATGATATAACTTTATGTACTTCGATCCAACCATACAAAAAAGCTGTCGATGGCGATATTTCCGCAACAAAGCCTCGAAAGGGGTTGCGGTTTGCAGTGGCGAATAGCAAATTAACATACCTTTTCAGCGACGTAAAAATTTCGACAAACTTTTTCCAAAAATTTTTTTTTGATTTTTGAAAAAAATGATTCCACACAAAAGTGTGTGGAAGGTCTGGTTCTCGAAATATTTTCATCCAAAGTGATTGTTTGATTTTACTGCATTTCCGTCCAAAACAATCAAACGCGTTTGTGTTTGGATAGCGATATTTCGGTAATCGAGCCCCGAAATGGGTTGCGGTTTCAAAATCTTTTTGTTAAATTTTCAAGAGCTTTCTAAAACTCAAAACCAAATTACTGTTAGAGGTTTGGTTCACGAAATATTCGCATCCAAAGTCAAATTACTGTATTTCGATGCAACCCTAAAAAGGGCTTTGGATTACGATATTTCCGCAACCAAGTCTTGTAAGAGGTTGTAGTTTTCAGTTTCGTATAGAAAATTAACAGGCCTTTCCGCCAATATACATCAAAAAATTTTGCCAGCTTTAGTTCTCGAAATATTCAGATCCGAAATGATATAACTTTATGTACTTCGATCCAACCATACAAAAAAGCTGTCGATGGCGATATTTCCGCAACAAAGCCTCGAAAGGGGTTGCGGTTTGCAGTGGCGAATAGCAAATTAACAGACCTTTTCAGCAACGTAAAAATTTCGACAAACTTTTTCCAAAAATTTTTTTTTGATTTTTGAAAAAAATGATGGACTAACCCCTTGCAACTTTTTTTCGGCTTTTCAAAAATGTTTCCAAAACCCATCGAGCTATACATCAAAAGAAAGGTCTTGTCAAACTCTATCCGCACATATAAACCAAAAGTGTGTGGAAGGTCTGGTTCTCGAAATATTTTCATCCAAAGTGATTGTTTGATTTTACTGCATTTCCGTCCAAAACATTCAAACGCGTTTGTGTTTGGATAGCGATATTTCGGTAATCGAGCCTCGAAATGGGTTGCGGTTTCAAAAACTATGTATTAAATTTTCAAGAGCTTTCTAAAACTCAAAACCAAATCACTGTTAGAGGTTTGGTTCACGAAATATTCGCATCGAAAGTCAAATTACTGTATTTCGATGCAACCCTAAAAAGGGCTTTGGATTACGATATTTCCGCAACCAAGTCTTGTAAGAGGTTGTAGTTTTCAGTTTCGTATAGAAAATTAACAGGCCTTTCCGCCAATATACATGAAAAAATTTTGCCAGCTTTAGTTCTCGAAATATTCACATCCGAAATGATATAACTTTATGTACTTCGATCCAACCATACAAAAAAGCTGTCGATGGCGATATTTCCGCAACAAAGCCTCGAAAGGGGTTGCGGTTTGCAGTGGCGAATAGCAAATTAACAGACCTTTTCAGCAACGTAAAAATTTCGACAAACTTTTTCCAAAAATTTTTTTTTGATTTTTGAAAAAAAATGATGGACTAATCCCTTGCAACTTTTTTTCGGCTTTTCAAAAATGTTTCCAAAACCCATCGAGCTATACATCAAAAGAAAGGTCTTGTCAAACTCTATCCGCACATATAAACCAAAAGTGTGTGGAAGGTTCGGTTCTCGAAATATTTTCATCCAAAGTGATTGTTTGATTTTACTGCATTTCCGTCCAAAACATTCAAACGCGTTTGTGTTTAGATAGCGATATTTCGGTAATCGAGCCTCGAAATGGGTTGCGGTTTCAAAAGCTATGTATTGAATTTTCAAGAGCTTTCTAAAACTCAAAACCAAATTACTGTTAGAGGTTTGGTTCACGAAATATTCGCATCCAAAGTCGAATTACTGTATTTCGATGCAACCCTAAAAAGGGCTTTGGATTACGATATTTCCGCAACCAAGTCTTGTAAGAGGTTGTAGTTTTCAGTTTCGTATAGAAAATTAACAGGCCTTTCCGCCAATATACATCAAAAAATTTTGCCAGCTTTAGTTCTCGAAATATTCACATCCGAAATGATATAACTTTGTGTACTTCGATCCAACCATACAAAAAAGCTGTCGATGGCGATATTTCCGCAACAAAGCCTCGAAAGGGGTTGCGGTTTGCAGTGGCGAATAGCAAATTAACAGACCTTTTCAGCAACGTAAAAATTTCGACAAACTTTTTCCAAAAATTTTTTTTTGATTTTTGAAAAAAATGATGGACTAACCCCTTGCAACTTTTTTTCGGCTTTTCAAAAATGTTTCCAAAACCCATCGAGCTATACATCAAAAGAAAGGTCTTGTCAAACTCTATCCGCACATATAAGCCAAAAGTGTGTGGAAGGTCTGGTTCTCGAAATATTTTCATCCAAAGTGATTGTTTGATTTTACTGCATTTCCGTCCAAAACAATCAAACGCGTTTGTGTTTGGATAGCGATATTTCGGTAATCGAGCCTCGAAATGGGTTGCGGTTTCAAAAGCTATGTATTGAATTTTCAAGAGCTTTCTAAAACTCAAAACCAAATTACTGTTAGAGGTTTGGTTCACGAAATATTCGCATCCAAAGTCGAATTACTGTATTTCGATGCAACCCTAAAAAGGGCTTTGGATTACGATATTTCCGCAACCAAGTCTTGTAAGAGGTTGTAGTTTTCAGTTTCGTATAGAAAACTAACAGGCCTTTCCGCCAATATACATGAAAAAATTTTGCCAGCTTTAGTTCTCGAAATATTCACATCCGAAATGATATAACTTTATGTACCTCGATCCAACCATACAAAAAAGCTGTCGATGGCGATATTTCCGCAACAAAGCCTCGAAAGGGGTTGCGGTTTGCAGTGGCGAATAGCAAATTAACAGACCTTTTCAGCAACCCAAAAATTTCGACAAACTTTTTCCAAAAATTTTTTTTTGATTTTTGAAAAAAATGATGGACTAACCCCTTGCAACTTTTTTTCGGCTTTTCAAAAATGTTTCCAAAACCCATCGAGCTATACATCAAAAGAAAGGTCTTGTCAAACTCTATCCGCACATATAAACCAAAAGTGTGTGGAAGGTCTGGTTCTCGAAATATTTTCATCCAAAGTGATTGTTTGATTTTACTGCATTTCCGTCCAAAACATTCAAACGCGTTTGTGTTTGGATAGCGACATTTCCGTAATCGAGCCTCGAAATGGGTTGCGGTTTCAAAATCTTTTTGTTAAATTTTCAAGAGCTTTCTAAAACTCAAAACCAAATCACTGTTAGAGGTTTGGTTCACGAAATATTCGCATCGAAAGTCAAATTACTGTATTTCGATGCAACCCTAAAAAGGGCTTTGGATTACGATATTTCCGCAACCAAGTCTTGTAAGAGGTTGTAGTTTTCAGTTTCGTATAGAAAATTAACAGGCCTTTCCGCCAATATACATGAAAAAATTTTGCCAGCTTTAGTTCTCGAAATATTCACATCCGAAATGATATAACTTTATGTACTTCGATCCAACCATACAAAAAAGCTGTCGATGGCGATATTTCCGCAACAAAGCCTCGAAAGGGGTTGCGGTTTGCAGTGGCGAATAGCAAATTAACAGATCTTTTCAGCAACGTAAAAATTTCGACAAACTTTTTCCAAAAATTTTTTTTTGATTTTTGAAAAAAATGATGGACTAACCCCTTGCAACTTTTTTTCGGCTTTTCAAAAATGTTTCCAAAACCCATCGAGCTATACATCAAAAGAAAGGTCTTGTCAAACTCTATCCGCACATATAAACCAAAAGTGTGTGGAAGGTCCGGTTCTCGAAATATTTTCATCCAAAGTGATTGTTTGATTTTACTGCATTTCCGTCCAAAACATTCAAACGCGTTTGTGTTTGGATAGCGATATTTCGGTAATCGAGCCTCGAAATGGGTTGCGGTTTCAAAAACTATGTATTAAATTTTCAAGAGCTTTCTAAAACTCAAAACCAAATTACTGTAAGACGACACTAAGTCACGGACAGATAGTACGGACAGACGAACTAAGGACGAGCCGAACTCGAGGACAGCTCAAAGGAAGGTGAAAGGGAAAGGAAAGGATGGCCTCTTGCCCCCGCCTAGCCCTCATCCAACCGCGAGCGGTTCCAAAAGAGCTAGGCACGACGACACAACGTCACCAGCTGTTCCCTCACCAGGGAACAAGAAGAAGAAAGCCAAATTCTCCCGGGTGACCATGGAGGGCCAACAAACTGCGATAGCAGACTTTGGCAACCCTTCAAGGAAACTGACGGATGATCAATGGCAATTGATGGAACTCCGAATTCTGGACGGGGTAAATGAGGCTATCGTCAAAAACAGGCCTCCGCCGATATTCGGTAACCTCAGCACTGTCCATGGATTCAAGGTGATGACATGTGAAGATGGCAACACTCTCACATGGCTCCGAGAGTTCATCGAGAAGACCGAAGCTCCTTGGCCAAACGCTGACCTTCGTCTGATCAGCAAGAAGGAAATCAGCGAACTTAGTAGGCCAAAAGCAGTGCTGACACTGAGAGGACCCGTGATACCAAGAGACAGGATAGAGCGGTACCTCAAGTCCCTCAACACCGACCAACTCAGCCAGAATTGGGAGGTTGTTAAGGTTGGCGAACCCACCAAAGATGGCACCGAAGTAATCGTGAGTTTAAGCCACAAATCGATGCCACTTCTTCGGAAAATTGGCTACAAAGTACGCGTCGGTATAAACCGATGCAAGCTCAGGATGATAGCCAATAAGAAAAAACAGGTAAATAAGGGGGTGGTAGTTAAAAACTTATAATGAAATTTGTACAAATAAATCTTCATCACAGTAAAGCTGCCAGCGCCAACCTGGTCTACCTCATGGAGAGTAGACAAATAGACATTGCCCTAGTTCAAGAACCCTGGGTATCAGGCGGCAAAATTAGGGGGCTCCACTCAAAGGGACTTACTTTGTTTAAATCCTCTTTTGCAGGTACAATTAGTAATCATAGAGCATGTATTGTAGCTAGAAAACAGATTAATCTCTTTCTTTTATCTACATACAGTAACCTAGACCAAACTGCGATAAAGTTGGAGCGCGATGGGCTTCCACCGCTTATCTTGGCATCATGCTATATGCCTTACGATGGAACGGAGGGACCACCTGCAAATATCACGTCCCAACTTTTTGAACGCGCAGCTGTGGAGAAATGGGACCTTGTGATAGGATGTGATTCTAATGCACATCATACTCAATGGGGGAGCACCGACATCAACGATCGAGGTGAGTCTCTTTTTGAATTTATCATAGGAAATAACATACTAGTAGCGAATAGAGGTAATGAACCAACATTTGTGACTAAGAACCGCGAGGAAGTACTCGATATCACCCTTGTGAGCAACTCGAATACCGTCTCAATAGAACAGTGGAAAGTACTTAAGGAAGAATCTTTTTCCGATCATAGGTTAATTGAATTCTTTATACTTAACACAACAAATTCTCAAAAACCTTTTAGAAATTTTAGGAAAACTAACTGGTATATTTTTAATGGGGAAGTAGAGAATAGAATCACATTGCTTAATACCAATGAAATTGATAATCCTGATAACTTAGACAAAGCTGCCGAGAAATTCACAGAAATACTCAGCAATGCTTTTGTCAAAGGATGTCCTTTAAAATCAGGTAGTAAAGGCAACAAAAAACCACCTTGGTGGACAAAAGAACTGGGCGATATTAGGAAAGAAACTAGGCGACTTTTCAATATCGCCAAACACACTAGATTAGACATAGACTGGGAGAACTACAAATCCAGTCAAAGAAAATTCAAAGCTGAAACACAGCGAGCCAAACGAAGCTCGTGGAGAACCTTCTGCGATGAAGTAGAAGGCACCAATGAATCAGCTAGACTAAGGAAAATTCTCTCTAAAGAGCCAACTACCTTGGGTTCCCTAAAAGAACCAAATGGTCGTTGGACAGAATCATGCAGTGAAACTCTTAAACTCTTAGTTAATGCTCATTTTCCCGGGTGTAACTCTAACCCGAGCTATAACCAGGTGAGTGAGATCCATACAGAGCACAGAGCACCGTCGGATATTGTAACGGAAGACAAGATTAAATGGGCAATAAACTCTTTCTCCCCTTATAAATCCCCGGGACTAGATGGCATCTTTCCAATGATGTTACAAAAAAGTGAAAACCTCATTACTCCGCACCTAAAAAACATATTCTCAAGCAGCCTCAGATGGGGATATGTACCTAAAGTATGGCGTGAAGTCAAGGTTGTTTTCATCCCGAAGGCTGGTAAACCTAGTCACACGGAAGCTAAAGACTATAGACCAATCAGTCTCACGTCGTTTACTCTTAAAACCTTCGAAAGACTGTTGGACATCTATATTCACAGCACACTGAACCCGGAGGTAATTTCTCCAATGCAGCATGCCTATACAAAAGGCAAAAGCGTAGAAACAGCACTTCACTGTGTTGTTAATACAATTGAAAAAACTCTCAAAGACAAGGAATACACTCTCGCTGCCTTTCTGGATATTGAAGGAGCATTCAATAATGTGGAAAGTGATGCAGTTAAGAGAACCCTTGTAGAGCTGAATATAGAAAGTTCAATTATAAATTGGACTATGTGCATGTTAAGAAACAGGCATATAAACACAGAACTTGGAGAATCACGTTTAAAAGTATCCACATCTAGAGGAACACCCCAGGGAGGGGTACTCTCTCCACTTCTTTGGATACTAGTTATGAACGAAATTCTTGTAAAATTAAAATATAGTGGAGTCAAAGTAGTAGCCTATGCGGACGACCTAGCACTACTTGCGACAGGAAAATTCCCATCCACTATAAGTGAACAGATCGAGTTTGCCCTGTCAAAGCTCAACAACTGGACAAAGAAATGTGGTCTAATGGTTAATCCATTGAAAACAGAATTGGTTCTCTTCACTAACAGAAGGAAAATACCAATGTTTAGACTACCATCAATAGAAGGGACACCACTCAAAATCTCAGATCAGGCCAGATACCTTGGTGTGATCCTTGATTAGAAACTGAACTGGTGTCTCAACACCAAAGAAAGAGCAAAGAAAGCTATGGTCGCATTCTATTCCTGCAACAGGATTTTCGGAAAATCCTGGGGACCAAACCCAAAAATTATCAGGTGGATGTACACGGCAATAGTTAGACCGATACTAACCTACGGTAATCTAGTTTGGTGGAACGCGACAGAGAAAACAACAAACCTGAAAATCTTAACAAAAGTTCAAAGATTAGCATGCGTAGGTATTACAGGGGCGTTGAAAACCACCCCCACAGCGGGGCTGGAAGCGATACTCAACCTGAAACCCTTAGATCTATTCGTGCAAGAATCAGCAGCATACAGTGCCTTGCGACTAAGCCAGACTAACTGCTGGAAGCAAAGCACAACGGGTCATACTCAGATTCTTCAGAGATATGTGGGAATTAATGTTTGCACAGACTACATAACACCCCATTTAAACTTCGACAGACCATTCACTACCTCTTTTCCTAATAGAGAGGAGTGGAAAAACAACCAACCTCTCAGTAACGAATCTACGATAACCGTCTTCACTGATGGTTCTAAGATGGACACTGGAGTTGGTGCAGGAATCTTCTCGGAAACTCTGGGACTAGCTAGCTCCTTCAGACTTCCAGACTTTTGCAGCGTCTTCCAAGCTGAGGTCTTGGCAGTGACCAAAGCAGCTACGCAAATATCAATGATGGCGATACCACGAGCTGACATCACCCTCTTTATTGATAGCCAAGCAGCAATTAAAGCAATTTCCGCCACCGAAATACATTCGAAGCTTGTAAATTGCTGTCGCGAAGAGCTTAGGGTTCTTGGCATGCAGCATAACATTAGACTCTGCTGGGTTCCTGGTCACAGCAATGTACAAGGAAACGAAAGAGCTGATGAACTGGCGAGAACGGGATCGTCACTTGATTCAAGTCAAGCCGAACGACATATTAAAGTACCGAACTGTAACATCAAACAGGATATTGGTAACAAAATATCAGAAAAAAACAATGAAAGATGGAACCTGCTTGAAACATGCGCCACAACTAGAAAATTGTGGCCCAATTTCAATAAGCAGAGGACAGACAAAATTATGCAAATGAACAAAAAACATCTTCGTTCCCTTGTCAGCATAATCACCGGACACAACCTACTGGGATACCACAGAAAGAAAATGAGGCTCAGTACTGACGACCTTTGCAGAGGCTGCAGCGATGAAGAAGCACATGAGGACACCTTACACTTCCTTTGTCACTGCCCAGCACTCTGTCACTTAAGAAAGAAACACTTAGGTAATCATTTCTTTGATGATTTAGAGGATCTTTCTAGAACTTCGGCGAACAGTCTTCTGAACTTCGTCAATGCCTCTAATTGGCTTGATTGCTAACAGAACACATAGGTTTTTACATTAAGTGGGATACAACTTCCTAGGGTATCACAACGGATCTACATAGATCTAAGTGTGACGGTAACAAGATCAACTGTCAGCCCTTCTACCTAACCTAACCTAAGAGGTTTGGTTCACGAAATATTCGCATCCAAAGTCGAATTACTGTATTTCGATGCAACCCTAAAAAGGGCTTTGGATTACGATATTTCCGCAACCAAGTCTTGTAAGAGGTTGTAGTTTTCAGTTTCGTATAGAAAATTAACAGGCCTTTCCGCCAATATACATTAATAAATTTTGCCAGCTTTAGTTCTCGAAATATTCACATCCGAAATGATATAACTTTATGTACTTCGATCCAACCATACAAAAAAGCTGTCGATGGCGATATTTCCGCAACAAAGCCTCGAAAGGGGTTGCGGTTTGCAGTGGCGAATAGCAAATTAACAGACCTTTTCAGCAACGTAAAAATTTCGACAAACTTTTTCCAAAAATTTTTTTTTGATTTTTGAAAAAAATGATGGACTAACCCCTTGCAACTTTTTTTCGGCTTTTCAAAAATGTTTCCAAAACCCATCGAGCTATACATCAAAAGAAAGGTCTTGTCAAACTCTATCCGCACATATAAACCAAAAGTGTGTGGAAGGTCTGGTTCTCGAAATATTTTCATCCAAAGTGATTGTTTGATTTTACTGCATTTCCGTCCAAAACATTCAAACGCGTTTGTGTTTGGATAGCGACATTTCCGTAATCGAGCCCCGAAATGGGTTGCGGTTTCAAAATCTTTTTGTTAAATTTTCAAGAGCTTTCTAAAACTCAAAACCAAATTACTGTTAGAGGTTTGGTTCACGAAATATTCGCATCCAAAGTCAAATTACTGTATTTCGATGCAACCCTAAAAAGGGCTTTGGATTACGATATTTCCGCAACCAAGTCTTGTAAGAGGTTGTAGTTTTCAGTTTCGTATAGAAAATTAACAGGCCTTTCCGCCAATATACATGAAAAAATTTTGCCAGCTTTAGTTCTCAAAATATTCACATCCGAAATGATATAACTTTATGTATTTCGATCCAACCATACAAAAAAGCTGTCGATGGCGATATTTCCGCAACAAAGCCTCGAAAGGGGTTGCGGTTTGCAGTGGCGAATAGCAAATTAACAGACCTTTTCAGCAACGTAAAAATTTCGACAAACTTTTTCCAAAAATTTTTTTTTGATTTTTGAAAAAAATGATGGACTAACCCCTTGCAACTTTTTTTCGGCTTTTCAAAAATGTTTCCAAAACCCATCGAGCTATACATCAAAAGAAAGGTCTTGTCAAACTCTATCCGCACATATAAACCAAAAGTGTGTGGAAGGTCTGGTTCTCGAAATATTTTCATCCAAAGTGATTGTTTGATTTTACTGCATTTCCGTCCAAAACATTCAAACGCGTTTGTGTTTGGATAGCGACATTTCCGTAATCGAGCCCCGAAATGGGTTGCGGTTTCAAAATCTTTTTGTTAAATTTTCAAGAGCTTTCTAAAACTCAAAACCAAATTACTGTTAGAGGTTTGGTTCACGAAATATTCGCATCCAAAGTCGAATTACTGTATTTCGATGCAACCCTAAAAAGGGCTTTGGATTACGATATTTCCGCAACCAAGTCTTGTAAGAGGTTGTAGTTTTCAGTTTCATATAGAAAATTAACAGGCCTTTCCGCCAATGTACATGAAAAAATTTTGCCAGCTTTAGTTCTCAAAATATTCACATCCGAAATGATATAACTTTATGTACCTCGATCCAACCATACAAAAAAGCTGTCGATGGCGATATTTCCGCAACAAAGCCTCGAAAGGGGTTGCGGTTTGCAGTGGCGAATAGCAAATTAACAGACCTTTTCAGCAACGTAAAAATTTCGACAAACTTTTTCCAAAATTTTTTTTTTGATTTTTGAAAAAAATGATGGACTAACCCCTTGCAACTTTTTTTCGGCTTTTCAAAAATGTTTCCAAAACCCATCGAGCTATACATCAAAAGAAAGGTCTTGTCAAACTCTATCCGCACATATAAACCAAAAGTGTGTGGAAGGTCTGGTTCTCGAAATATTTTCATCCAAAGTGATTGTTTGATTTTACTGCATTTCCGTCCAAAACATTCAAACGCGTTTGTGTTTGGATAGCGACATTTCCGTAATCGAGCCCCGAAATGGGTTGCGGTTTCAAAATCTTTTTGTTAAATTTTCAAGAGCTTTCTAAAACTCAAAACCAAATTACTGTTAGAGGTTTGGTTCACGAAATATTCGCATCGAAAGTCAAATTACTGTATTTCGATGCAACCCTAAAAAGGGCTTTGGATTACGATATTTCCGCAACCAAGTCTTGTAAGAGGTTGTAGTTTTCAGTTTCGTATAGAAAATTAACAGGCCTTTCCGCCAATATACATCAAAAAATTTTGCCAGCTTTAGTTCTCGAAATATTCACATCCGAAATGATATAACTTTATGTACTTCGATCCAACCATACAAAAAAGCTGTCGATGGCGATATTTCCGCAACAAAGCCTCGAAAGGGGTTGCGGTTTGCAGTGGCGAATAGCAAATTAACAGACCTTTTCAGCAACGTAAAAATTTCGACAAACTTTTTCCAAAAATTTTTTTTTGATTTTTGAAAAAAATGATGGACTAACCCCTTGCAACTTTTTTTCGGCTTTTCAAAAATGTTTCCAAAACCCATCGAGCTATACATCAAAAGAAAGGTCTTGTCAAACTCTATCCGCACATATAAACCAAAAGTGTGTGGAAGGTCTGGTTCTCGAAATATTTTCATCCAAAGTGATTGTTTGATTTTACTGCATTTCCGTCCAAAACATTCAAACGCGTTTGTGTTTGGATAGCGATATTTCGGTAATCGAGCCTCGAAATGGGTTGCGGTTTCAAAATCTTTTTGTTAAATTTTCAAGAGCTTTCTAAAACTCAAAACCAAATTACTGTTAGAGGTTTGGTTCACGAAATATTCGCATCGAAAGTCAAATTACTGTATTTCGATGCAACCCTAAAAAGGGCTTTGGATTACGATATTTCCGCAACCAAGTCTTGTAAGAGGTTGTAGTTTTCAGTTTCGTATAGAAAATTAACAGGCCTTTCCGCCAATATACATCAAAAAATTTTGCCAGCTTTAGTTCTCGAAATATTCACATCCGAAATGATATAACTTTATGTACTTCGATCCAACCATACAAAAAAGCTGTCGATGGCGATATTTCCGCAACAAAGCCTCGAAAGGGGTTGCGGTTTGCAGTGGTGAATAGCAAATTAACAGACCTTTTCAGCAACGTAAAAATTTCGACAAACTTTTTCCAAAAATTTTTTTTTGATTTTTGAAAAAAATGATGGATTGCAACTTTTTTTCGGCTTTTCAAAAATGTTTCCAAAACCCATCGAGCTATACATCAAAAGAAAGGTCTTGTCAAACTCTATCCGCACATATAAACCAAAAGTGTGTGGAAGTTCCGGTTCTCGAAATATTTTCATCCAAAGTGATTGTTTGATTTTACTGCATTTCCGTCCAAAACATTCAAACGCGTTTGTGTTTGGATAGCGATATTTCGGTAATCGAGCCTCGAAATGGGTTGCGGTTTCAAAATCTATTTGTTAAATTTTCAAGAGCTTTCTAAAACTCAAAACCAAATTACTGTTAGAGGTTTGGTTCACGAAATATTCGCATCGAAAGTCAAATTACTGTATTTCGATGCAACCCTAAAAAGGGCTTTGGATTACGATATTTCCGCAACCAAGTCTTGTAAGAGGTTGTAGTTTTCAGTTTCGTATAGAAAATTAACAGGCCTTTCCGCCAATATACATCAAAAAATTTTGCCAGCTTTAGTTCTCGAAATATTCACATCCGAAATGATATAACTTTATGTACTTCGATCCAACCATACAAAAAAGCTGTCGATGGCGATATTTCCGCAACAAAGCCTCGAAAGGGGTTGCGGTTTGCAGTGGCGAATAGCAAATTAACAGACCTTTTCAGCAACGTAAAAATTTCGACAAACTTTTTCCAAAAATTTTTTTTTGATTTTTGAAAAAAATGATGGACTAACCCCTTGCAACTTTTTTTCGGCTTTTCAAAAATGTTTCCAAAACCCATCGAGCTATACATCAAAAGAAAGGTCTTGTCAAACTCTATCCGCACATATAAACCAAAAGTGTGTGGAAGGTCTGGTTCTCGAAATATTTTCATCCAAAGTGATTGTTTGATTTTACTGCATTTCCGTCCAAAACATTCAAACGCGTTTGTGTTTGGATAGCGATATTTCGGTAATCGAGCCTCGAAATGGGTTGCGGTTTCAAAATCTATTTGTTAAATTTTCAAGAGCTTTCTAAAACTCAAAACCAAATTACTGTTAGAGGTTTGGTTCACGAAATATTCGCATCCAAAGTCAAATTACTGTATTTCGATGCAACCCTAAAAAGGGCTTTGGATTACGATATTTCCGCAACCAAGTCTTGTAAGAGGTTGTAGTTTTCAGTTTCGTATAGAAAATTAACAGGCCTTTCCGCCAATATACATCAAAAAATTTTGCCAGCTTTAGTTCTCGAAATATTCACATCCGAAATGATATAACTTTATGTACTTCGATCCAACCATACAAAAAAGCTGTCGATGGCGATATTTCAGCAACAAAGCCTCGAAAGGGGTTGCGGTTTGCAGTGGCGAATAGCAAATTAACAGACCTTTTCAGCAACGTAAAAATTTCGACAAACTTTTTCCAAAAATTTTTTTTTGATTTTTGAAAAAAATGATGGACTAACCCCTTGCAACTTTTTTTCGGCTTTTCAAAAATGTTTCCAAAACCCATCGAGCTATACATCAAAAGAAAGGTCTTGTCAAACTCTATCCGCACATATAAACCAAAAGTGTGTGGAAGGTCTGGTTCTCGAAATATTTTCATCCAAAGTGATTGTTTGATTTTACTGCATTTCCGTCCAAAACATTCAAACGCGTTTGTGTTTGGATAGCGATATTTCGGTAATCGAGCCTCGAAATGGGTTGCGGTTTCAAAATCTATTTGTTAAATTTTCAAGAGCTTTCTAAAACTCAAAACCAAATTACTGTTAGAGGTTTGGTTCACGAAATATTCGCATCGAAAGTCAAATTACTGTATTTCGATGCAACCCTAAAAAGGGCTTTGGATTACGATATTTCCGCAACCAAGTCTTGTAAGAGGTTGAAGTTTTCAGTTTCGTATAGAAAATTAACAGGCCTTTCCGCCAATATACATCAAAAAATTTTGCCAGCTTTAGTTCTCGAAATATTCACATCCGAAATGATATAACTTTATGTACTTCGATCCAACCATACAAAAAAGCTGTCGATGGCGATATTTCCGCAACAAAGCCTCGAAAGGGGTTGAGGTTTGCAGTGGCGAATAGCAAATTAACAGACCTTTTCAGCAACGTAAAAATTTCGACAAACTTTTTCCAAAAATTTTTTTTTGATTTTTGAAAAAAATGATGGACTAACCCCTTGCAACTTTTTTTCGGCTTTTCAAAAATGTTTCCACAACCCATCGAGCTATACATCAAAAGAAAGGTCTTGTCAAACTCTATCCGCACATATAAACCAAAAGTGTGTGGAAGTTCCGGTTCTCGAAATATTTTCATCCAAAGTGATTGTTTGATTTTACTGCATTTCCGTCCAAAACATTCAAACGCGTTTGTGTTTGGATAGCGATATTTCGGTAATCGAGCCTCGAAATGGGTTGCGGTTTCAAAATCTATTTGTTAAATTTTCAAGAGCTTTCTAAAACTCAAAACCAAATTACTGTTAGAGGTTTGGTTCACGAAATATTCGCATCGAAAGTCAAATTACTGTATTTCGATGCAACCCTAAAAAGGGCTTTGGATTACGATATTTCCGCAACCAAGTCTTGTAAGAGGTTGTAGTTTTCAGTTTCGTATAGAAAATTAACAGGCCTTTCCGCCAATATACATCAAAAAATTTTGCCAGCTTTAGTTCTCGAAATATTCACATCCGAAATGATATAACTTTATGTACTTCGATCCAACCATACAAAAAAGCTGTCGATGGCGATATTTCCGCAACAAAGCCTCGAAAGGGGTTGCGGTTTGCAGTGGCGAATAGCAAATTAACAGACCTTTTCAGCAACGTAAAAATTTCGACAAACTTTTTCCAAAAATTTTTTTTTGATTTTTGAAAAAAATGATGGACTAACCCCTTGCAACTTTTTTTCGGCTTTTCAAAAATGTTTCCAAAACCCATCGAGCTATACATCAAAAGAAAGGTCTTGTCAAACTCTATCCGCACATATAAACCAAAAGTGTGTGGAAGTTCCGGTTCTCGAAATATTTTCATCCAAAGTGATTGTTTGATTTTACTGCATTTCCGTCCAAAACATTCAAACGCGTTTGTGTTTGGATAGCGATATTTCGGTAATCGAGCCTCGAAATGGGTTGCGGTTTCAAAATCTTTTTGTTAAATTTTCAAGAGCTTTCTAAAACTCAAAACCAAATTACTGTTAGAGGTTTGGTTCACGAAATATTCGCATCGAAAGTCAAATTACTGTATTTCGATGCAACCCTAAAAAGGGCTTTGGATTACGATATTTCCGCAACCAAGTCTTGTAAGAGGTTGTAGTTTTCAGTTTCGTATAGAAAATTAACAGGCCTTTCCGCCAATATACATGAAAAAATTTTGCCAGCTTTAGTTCTCGAAATATTCACATCCGAAATGATATAACTTTATGTACTTCGATCCAACCATACAAAAAAGCTGTCGATGGCGATATTTCCGCAACAAAGCCTCGAAAGGGGTTGCGGTTTGCAGTGGCGAATAGCAAATTAACAGACCTTTTCAGCAACGTAAAAATTTCGACAAACTTTTTCCAAAAATTTTTTTTTGATTTTTGAAAAAAATGATGGACTAACCCCTTGCAACTTTTTTTCGGCTTTTCAAAAATGTTTCCAAAACCCATCGAGCTATACATCAAAAGAAAGGTCTTGTCAAACTCTATCCGCACATATAAACCAAAAGTGTGTGGAAGGTCTGGTTCTCGAAATATTTTCATCCAAAGTGATTGTTTGATTTTACTGCATTTCCGTCCAAAACATTCAAACGCGTTTGTGTTTGGATAGCGATATTTCGGTAATCGAGCCTCGAAATGGGTTGCGGTTTCAAAATCTTTTTGTTAAATTTTCAAGAGCTTTCTAAAACTCAAAACCAAATTACTGTTAGAGGTTTGGTTCACGAAATATTCGCATCGAAAGTCAAATTACTGTATTTCGATGCAACCCTAAAAAGGGCTTTGGATTACGATATTTCCGCAACCAAGTCTTGTAAGAGGTTGTAGTTTTCAGTTTCGTATAGAAAATTAACAGGCCTTTCCGCCAATATACATCAAAAAATTTTGCCAGCTTTAGTTCTCGAAATATTCACATCCGAAATGATATAACTTTATGTACTTCGATCCAACCATACAAAAAAGCTGTCGATGGCGATATTTCCGCAACAAAGCCTCGAAAGGGGTTGCGGTTTGCAGTGGCGAATAGCAAATTAACAGACCTTTTCAGCAACGTAAAAATTTCGACAAACTTTTTCCAAAAATTTTTTTTTGATTTTTGAAAAAAATGATGGACTAACCCCTTGCAACTTTTTTTCGGCTTTTCAAAAATGTTTCCAAAACCCATCGAGCTATACATCAAAAGAAAGGTCTTGTCAAACTCTATCCGCACATATAAACCAAAAGTGTGTGGAAGTTCCGGTTCTCGAAATATTTTCATCCAAAGTGATTGTTTGATTTTACTGCATTTCCGTCCAAAACATTCAAACGCGTTTGTGTTTGGATAGCGATATTTCGGTAATCGAGCCTCGAAATGGGTTGCGGTTTCAAAATCTTTTTGTTAAATTTTCAAGAGCTTTCTAAAACTCAAAACCAAATTACTGTTAGAGGTTTGGTTCACGAAATATTCGCATCGAAAGTCAAATTACTGTATTTCGATGCAACCCTAAAAAGGGCTTTGGATTACGATATTTCCGCAACCAAGTCTTGTAAGAGGTTGTAGTTTTCAGTTTCGTATAGAAAATTAACAGGCCTTTCCGCCAATATACATCAAAAAATTTTGCCAGCTTTAGTTCTCGAAATATTCACATCCGAAATGATATAACTTTATGTACTTCGATCCAACCATACAAAAAAGCTGTCGATGGCGATATTTCCGCAACAAAGCCTCGAAAGGGGTTGCGGTTTGCAGTGGCGAATAGCAAATTAACAGACCTTTTCAGCAACGTAAAAATTTCGACAAACTTTTTCCAAAAATTTTTTTTTGATTTTTGAAAAAAATGATAGACTAACCCCTTGCAACTTTTTTTCGGCTTTTCAAAAATGTTTCCAAAACCCATCGAGCTATACATCAAAAGAAAGGTCTTGTCAAACTCTATCCGCACATATAAACCAAAAGTGTGTGGAAGGTCTGGTTCTCGAAATATTTTCATCCAAAGTGATTGTTTGATTTTACTGCATTTCCGTCCAAAACATTCAAACGCGTTTGTGTTTGGATAGCGATATTTCGGTAATCGAGCCTCGAAATGGGTTGCGGTTTCAAAAACTATGTATTCAATTTTCAAGAGCTTTCTAAAACTCAAAACCAAATTACTGTTAGAGGTTTGGTTCACGAAATATTCGCATCGAAAGTCAAATTACTGTATTTCGATGCAACCCTAAAAAGGGCTTTGGATTACGATATTTCCGCAACCAAGTCTTGTAAGAGGTTGTAGTTTTCAGTTTCGTATAGAAAATTAACAGGCCTTTCCGCCAATATACATCAAAAAATTTTGCCAGCTTTAGTTCTCGAAATATTCACATCCGAAATGATATAACTTTATGTACTTCGATCCAACCATACAAAAAAGCTGTCGATGGCGATATTTCCGCAACAAAGCCTCGAAAGGGGTTGCGGTTTGCAGTGGCGAATAGCAAATTAACAGACCTTTTCAGCAACGTAAAAATTTCGACAAACTTTTTCCAAAAATTTTTTTTTGATTTTTGAAAAAAATGATGGACTAACCCCTTGCAACTTTTTTTCGGCTTTTCAAAAATGTTTCCAAAACCCATCGAGCTATACATCAAAAGAAAGGTCTTGTCAAACTCTATCCGCACATATAAACCAAAAGTGTGTGGAAGGTCTGGTTCTCGAAATATTTTCATCCAAAGTGATTGTTTGATTTTACTGCATTTCCGTCCAAAACATTCAAACGCGTTTGTGTTTGGATAGCGATATTTCGGTAATCGAGCCTCGAAATGGGTTGCGGTTTCAAAATCTTTTTGTTAAATTTTCAAGAGCTTTCTAAAACTCAAAACCAAATTACTGTAAGAGGTTTGGTTCACGAAATATTCGCATCCAAAGTCGAATTACTGTATTTCGATGCAACCCTAAAAAGGGCTTTGGATTACGATATTTCCGCAACCAAGTCTTGTAAGAGGTTGTAGTTTTCAGTTTCGTATAGAAAATTAACAGGCCTTTCCGCCAATATACATTAAAAAATTTTGTCAGCTTTAGTTCTCGAAATATTCACATCCGAAATGATATAACTTTATGTACTTCGATCCAACCATACAAAAAAGCTGTCGATGGCGATATTTCCGCAACAAAGCCTTGAAAGGGGTTGCGGTTTGCAGTGGCGAATAGCAAATTAACAGACCTTTTCAGCAACGTAAAAATTTCGACAAACTTTTTCCAAAAATTTTTTTTTGATTTTTGAAAAAAATGATGGACTACCCTTGCAACTTTTTTTCGGCTTTTCAAAAATGTTTCCAAAACCCATCGAGCTATACATCAAAAGAAAGGTCTTGTCAAACTCTATCCGCACATATAAACCAAAAGTGTGTGGAAGGTCTGGTTCTCGAAATATTTTCATCCAAAGTGATTGTTTGATTTTACTGCATTTCCGTCCAAAACATTCAAACGCGTTTGTGTTTGGATAGCGACATTTCCGTAATCGAGCCCCGAAATGGGTTGCGGTTTCAAAATCTTTTTGTTAAATTTTCAAGAGCTTTCTAAAACTCAAAACCAAATTACTGTTAGAGGTTTGGTTCACGAAATATTCGCATCCAAAGTCAAATTACTGTATTTCGATGCAACCCTAAAAAGGGCTTTGGATTACGATATTTCCGCAACCAAGTCTTGTAAGAGGTTGTAGTTTTCAGTTTCGTATAGAAAATTAACAGGCCTTTCCGCCAATATACATGAAAAAATTTTGCCAGCTTTAGTTCTCGAAATATTCACATCCGAAATGATATAACTTTATGTACTTCGATCCAACCATACAAAAAAGCTGTCGATGGCGATATTTCCGCAACAAAGCCTCGAAAGGGGTTGCGGTTTGCAGTGGCGAATAGCAAATTAACAGACCTTTTCAGCAACGTAAAAATTTCGACAAACTTTTTCCAAAAATTTTTTTTTGATTTTTGAAAAAAATGATGGACTAACCCCTTGCAACTTTTTTTCGGCTTTTCAAAAATGTTTCCAAAACCCATCGAGCTATACATCAAAAGAAAGGTCTTGTCAAACTCTATCCGCACATATAAACCAAAAGTGTGTGGAAGGTCTGGTTCTCGAAATATTTTCATCCAAAGTGATTGTTTGATTTTACTGCATTTCCGTCCAAAACATTCAAACGCGTTTGTGTTTGGATAGCGACATTTCCGTAATCGAGCCTCGAAATGGGTTGCGGTTTCAAAATCTTTTTGTTAAATTTTCAAGAGCTTTCTAAAACTCAAAACCAAATTACTGTAAGAGGTTTGGTTCACGAAATATTCGCATCCAAAGTCGAATTACTGTATTTCGATGCAACCCTAAAAAGGGCTTTGGATTACGATATTTCCGCAACCAAGTCTTGTAAGAGGTTGTAGTTTTCAGTTACGTATAGAAAATTAACAGGCCTTTCCGCCAATATACATTAAAAAATTTTGTCAGCTTTAGTTCTCGAAATATTCACATCCGAAATGATATAACTTTATGTACTTCGATCCAACCATACAAAAAAGCTGTCGATGGCGATATTTCCGCAACAAAGCCTCGAAAGGGGTTGCGGTTTGCAGTGGCGAATAGCAAATTAACAGACCTTTTCAGCAACGTAAAAATTTCGACAAACTTTTTCCAAAAATTTTTTTTTGATTTTTGAAAAAAATGATGGACTAACCCCTTGCAACTTTTTTTCGGCTTTTCAAAAATGTTTCCAAAACCCATCGAGCTATACATCAAAAGAAAGGTCTTGTCAAACTCTATCCGCACATATAAACCAAAAGTGTGTGGAAGTTCCGGTTCTCGAAATATTTTCATCCAAAGTGATTGTTTGATTTTACTGCATTTCCGTCCAAAACATTCAAACGCGTTTGTGTTTGGATAGCGATATTTCGGTAATCGAGCCTCGAAATGGGTTGCGGTTTCAAAATCTATGTGTTAAATTTTCAAGAGCTTTCTAAAACTCAAAACCAAATTACTGTTAGAGGTTTGGTTCACGAAATATTCGCATCCAAAGTCGAATTACTGTATTTCGATGCAACCCTAAAAAGGGCTTTGGATTACGATATTTCCACAACCAAGTCTTGTAAGAGGTTGTAGTTTTCAGTTTCGTATAGAAAATTAACAGGCCTTTCCGCCAATATACATCAAAAAATTTTGCCAGCTTTAGTTCTCGAAATATTCACATCCGAAATGATATAACTTTATGTACTTCGATCCAACCATACAAAAAAGCTGTCGATGGCGATATTTCCGCAACAAAGCCTCGAAAGGGGTTGCGGTTTGCAGTGGCGAATAGCAAATTAACAGACCTTTTCAGCAACGTAAAAATTTCGACAAACTTTTTCCAAAAATTTTTTTTTGATTTTTGAAAAAAATGATGGACTAACCCCTTGCAACTTTTTTTCGGCTTTTCAAAAATGTTTCCAAAACCCATCGAGCTATACATCAAAAGAAAGGTCTTGTCAAACTCTATCCGCACATATAAACCAAAAGTGTGTGGAAGGTCCGGTTCTCGAAATATTTTCATCCAAAGTGATTGTTTGATTTTACTGCATTTCCGTCCAAAACATTCAAACGCGTTTGTGTTTGGATAGCGATATTTCGGTAATCGAGCCTCGAAATGGGTTGCGGTTTCAAAAACTATGTATTGAATTTTCAAGAGCTTTCTAAAACTCAAAACCAAATTACTGTTAGAGGTTTGGTTCACGAAATATTCGCATCGAAAGTCAAATTACTGTATTTCGATGCAACCCTAAAAAGGGCTTTGGATTACGATATTTCCGCAACCAAGTCTTGTAAGAGGTTGTAGTTTTCAGTTTCGTATAGAAAATTAACAGGCCTTTCCGCCAATATACATCAAAAAATTTTGCCAGCTTTAGTTCTCGAAATATTCACATCCGAAATGATATAACTTTATGTACTTCGATCCAACCATACAAAAAAGCTGTCGATGGCGATATTTCCGCAACAAAGCCTCGAAAGGGGTTGCGGTTTGCAGTGGCGAATAGCAAATTAACAGACCTTTTCAGCAACGTAAAAATTTCGACAAACTTTTTCCAAAAATTTTTTTTTGATTTTTGAAAAAAATGATGGACTAACCCCTTGCAACTTTTTTTCGGCTTTTCAAAAATGTTTCCAAAACCCATCGAGCTATACATCAAAAGAAAGGTCTTGTCAAACTCTATCCGCACATATAAACCAAAAGTGTGTGGAAGGTCTGGTTCTCGAAATATTTTCATCCAAAGTGATTGTTTGATTTTACTGCATTTCCGTCCAAAACATTCAAACGCGTTTGTGTTTGGATAGCGACATTTCCGTAATCGAGCCTCGAAATGGGTTGCGGTTTCAAAATCTTTTTGTTAAATTTTCAAGAGCTTTCTAAAACTCAAAACCAAATTACTGTAAGAGGTTTGGTTCACGAAATATTCGCATCCAAAGTCGAATTACTGTATTTCGATGCAACCCTAAAAAGGGCTTTGGATTACGATATTTCCGCAACCAAGTCTTGTAAGAGGTTGTAGTTTTCAGTTACGTATAGAAAATTAACAGGCCTTTCCGCCAATATACATTAAAAAATTTTGTCAGCTTTAGTTCTCGAAATATTCACATCCGAAATGATATAACTTTATGTACTTCGATCCAACCATACAAAAAAGCTGTCGATGGCGATATTTCCGCAACAAAGCCTCGAAAGGGGTTGCGGTTTGCAGTGGCGAATAGCAAATTAACAGACCTTTTCAGCAACGTAAAAATTTCGACAAACTTTTTCCAAAAATTTTTTTTTGATTTTTGAAAAAAATGATGGACTAACCCCTTGCAACTTTTTTTCGGCTTTTCAAAAATGTTTCCAAAACCCATCGAGCTATACATCAAAAGAAAGGTCTTGTCAAACTCTATCCGCACATATAAACCAAAAGTGTGTGGAAGTTCCGGTTCTCGAAATATTTTCATCCAAAGTGATTGTTTGATTTTACTGCATTTCCGTCCAAAACATTCAAACGCGTTTGTGTTTGGATAGCGATATTTCGGTAATCGAGCCTCGAAATGGGTTGCGGTTTCAAAATCTATGTGTTAAATTTTCAAGAGCTTTCTAAAACTCAAAACCAAATTACTGTTAGAGGTTTGGTTCACGAAATATTCGCATCCAAAGTCGAATTACTGTATTTCGATGCAACCCTAAAAAGGGCTTTGGATTACGATATTTCCACAACCAAGTCTTGTAAGAGGTTGTAGTTTTCAGTTTCGTATAGAAAATTAACAGGCCTTTCCGCCAATATACATCAAAAAATTTTGCCAGCTTTAGTTCTCGAAATATTCACATCCGAAATGATATAACTTTATGTACTTCGATCCAACCATACAAAAAAGCTGTCGATGGCGATATTTCCGCAACAAAGCCTCGAAAGGGGTTGCGGTTTGCAGTGGCGAATAGCAAATTAACAGACCTTTTCAGCAACGTAAAAATTTCGACAAACTTTTTCCAAAAATTTTTTTTTGATTTTTGAAAAAAATGATGGACTAACCCCTTGCAACTTTTTTTCGGCTTTTCAAAAATGTTTCCAAAACCCATCGAGCTATACATCAAAAGAAAGGTCTTGTCAAACTCTATCCGCACATATAAACCAAAAGTGTGTGGAAGGTCCGGTTCTCGAAATATTTTCATCCAAAGTGATTGTTTGATTTTACTGCATTTCCGTCCAAAACATTCAAACGCGTTTGTGTTTGGATAGCGATATTTCGGTAATCGAGCCTCGAAATGGGTTGCGGTTTCAAAAACTATGTATTGAATTTTCAAGAGCTTTCTAAAACTCAAAACCAAATTACTGTTAGAGGTTTGGTTCACGAAATATTCGCATCGAAAGTCAAATTACTGTATTTCGATGCAACCCTAAAAAGGGCTTTGGATTACGATATTTCCGCAACCAAGTCTTGTAAGAGGTTGTAGTTTTCAGTTTCGTATAGAAAATTAACAGGCCTTTCCGCCAATATACATCAAAAAATTTTGCCAGCTTTAGTTCTCGAAATATTCACATCCGAAATGATATAACTTTATGTACTTCGATCCAACCATACAAAAAAGCTGTCGATGGCGATATTTCCGCAACAAAGCCTCGAAAGGGGTTGCGGTTTGCAGTGGCGAATAGCAAATTAACAGACCTTTTCAGCAACGTAAAAATTTCGACAAACTTTTTCCAAAAATTTTTTTTTGATTTTTGAAAAAAATGATGGACTAACCCCTTGCAACTTTTTTTCGGCTTTTCAAAAATGTTTCCACAACCCATCGAGCTATACATCAAAAGAAAGGTCTTGTCAAACTCTATCCGCACATATAAACCAAAAGTGTGTGGAAGTTCCGGTTCTCGAAATATTTTCATCCAAAGTGATTGTTTGATTTTACTGCATTTCCGTCCAAAACATTCAAACGCGTTTGTGTTTGGATAGCGATATTTCGGTAATCGAGCCTCGAAATGGGTTGCGGTTTCAAAATCTATTTGTTAAATTTTCAAGAGCTTTCTAAAACTCAAAACCAAATTACTGTTAGAGGTTTGGTTCACGAAATATTCGCATCCAAAGTCAAATTACTGTATTTCGATGCAACCCTAAAAAGGGCTTTGGATTACGATATTTCCGCAACCAAGTCTTGTAAGAGGTTGTAGTTTTCAGTTTCGTATAGAAAATTAACAGGCCTTTCCGCCAATATACATCAAAAAATTTTGCCAGCTTTAGTTCTCGAAATATTCACATCCGAAATGATATAACTTTATGTACTTCGATCCAACCATACAAAAAAGCTGTCGATGGCGATATTTCCGCAACAAAGCCTCGAAAGGGGTTGCGGTTTGCAGTGGCGAATAGCAAATTAACAGACCTTTTCAGCAACGTAAAAATTTCGACAAACTTTTTCCAAAAATTTTTTTTTGATTTTTGAAAAAAATGATGGACTAACCCCTTGCAACTTTTTTTCGGCTTTTCAAAAATGTTTCCACAACCCATCGAGCTATACATCAAAAGAAAGGTCTTGTCAAACTCTATCCGCACACATAAACCAAAAGTGTGTGGAAGTTCCGGTTCTCGAAATATTTTCATCCAAAGTGATTGTTTGATTTTACTGCATTTCCGTCCAAAACATTCAAACGCGTTTGTGTTTGGATAGCGATATTTCGGTAATCGAGCCTCGAAATGGGTTGCGGTTTCAAAAACTATGTATTCAATTTTCAAGAGCTTTCTAAAACTCAAAACCAAATTACTGTTAGAGGTTTGGTTCACGAAATATTCGCATCGAAAGTCAAATTACTGTATTTCGATGCAACCCTTAAAAGGGCTTTGGATTACGATATTTCCGCAACCAAGTCTTGTAAGAGGTTGTAGTTTTCAGTTTCGTATAGAAAATTAACAGGCCTTTCCGCCAATATACATCAAAAAATTTTGCCAGCTTTAGTTCTCGAAATATTCACATCCGAAATGATATAACTTTATGTACTTCGATCCAACCATACAAAAAAGCTGTCGATGGCGATATTTCCGCAACAAAGCCTCGAAAGGGGTTGCGGTTTGCAGTGGCGAATAGCAAATTAACAGACCTTTTCAGCAATGTAAAAATTTCGACAAACTTTTTCCAAAATTTTTTTTTTGATTTTTGAAAAAAATGATGGACTAACCCCTTGCAACTTTTTTTCGGCTTTTCAAAAATGTTTCCAAAACCCATCGAGCTATACATCAAAAGAAAGGTCTTGTCAAACTCTATCCGCACATATAAACCAAAAGTGTGTGGAAGGTCTGGTTCTCGAAATATTTTCATCCAAAGTGATTGTTTGATTTTACTGCATTTCCGTCCAAAACATTCAAACGCGTTTGTGTTTGGATAGCGACATTTCCGTAATCGAGCCTCGAAATGGGTTGCGGTTTCAAAATCTTTTTGTTAAATTTTCAAGAGCTTTCTAAAACTCAAAACCAAATTACTGTTAGAGGTTTGGTTCACGAAATATTCGCATCGAAAGTCAAATTACTGTATTTCGATGCAACCCTAAAAAGGGCTTTGGATTACGATATTTCCGCAACCAAGTCTTGTAAGAGGTTGTAGTTTTCAGTTTCGTATAGAAAATTAACAGGCCTTTCCGCCAATATACATGAAAAAATTTTGCCAGCTTTAGTTCTCGAAATATTCACATCCGAAATGATATAACTTTATGTACTTCGATCCAACCATACAAAAAAGCTGTCGATGGCGATATTTCCGCAACAAAGCCTCGAAAGGGGTTGCGGTTTGCAGTGGCGAATAGCAAATTAACAGACCTTTTCAGCAACGTAAAAATTTCGACAAACTTTTTCCAAAAATTTTTTTTTGATTTTTGAAAAAAATGATGGACTAACCCCTTGCAACTTTTTTTCGGCTTTTCAAAAATGTTTCCAAAACCCATCGAGCTATACATCAAAAGAAAGGTCTTGTCAAACTCTATCCGCACATATAAACCAAAAGTGTGTGGAAGGTCCGGTTCTCGAAATATTTTCATCCAAAGTGATTGTTTGATTTTACTGCATTTCCGTCCAAAACATTCAAACGCGTTTGTGTTTGGATAGCGATATTTCGGTAATCGAGCCTCGAAATGGGTTGCGGTTTCAAAATCTATTTGTTAAATTTTCAAGAGCTTTCTAAAACTCAAACCCAAATTACTGTTAGAGGTTTGGTTCACGAAATATTCGCATCCAAAGTCGAATTACTGTATTTCGATGCAACCCTAAAAAGGGCTTTGGATTACGATATTTCCGCAACCAAGTCTTGTAAGAGGTTGTAGTTTTCAGTTTCGTATAGAAAATTAACAGGCCTTTCCGCCAATATACATCAAAAAATTTTGCCAGCTTTAGTTCTCGAAATATTCACATCCGAAATGATATAACTTTATGTACTTCGATCCAACCATACAAAAAAGCTGTCGATGGCGATATTTCCGCAACAAAGCCTCGAAAGGGGTTGCGGTTTGCAGTGGCGAATAGCAAATTAACAGACCTTTTCAGCAACGTAAAAATTTCGACAAACTTTTTCCAAAAATTTTTTTTTGATTTTTGAAAAAAAAGATGGACTAACCCCTTGCAACTTTTTTTCGGCTTTTCAAAAATGTTTCCAAAACCCATCGAGCTATACATCAAAAGAAAGGTCTTGTCAAACTCTATCCGCACATATAAACCAAAAGTGTGTGGAAGGTCCGGTTCTCGAAATATTTTCATCCAAAGTGATTGTTTGATTTTACTGCATTTCCGTCCAAAACATTCAAACGCGTTTGTGTTTAGATAGCGATATTTCGGTAATCGAGCCTCGAAATGGGTTGCGGTTTCAAAAGCTATGTATTGAATTTTCAAGAGCTTTCTAAAACTCAAAACCAAATTACTGTTATAGGTTTGGTTCACGAAATATTCGCATCCAAAGTCAAATTACTGTATTTCGATGCAACCCTAAAAAGGGCTTTGGATTACGATATTTCCGCAACCAAGTCTTGTAAGAGGTTGTAGTTTTCAGTTTCGTATAGAAAATTAACAGGCCTTTCCGCCAATATACCAGCCAGCTTTAGTTCTCGAAATATTCACATCCGAAATGATATAACTTTATGTACTTCGATCCAACCATACAAAAAAGCTGTCGATGGCGATATTTCCGCAACAAAGCCTCGAAAGGGGTTGCGGTTTGCAGTGGCGAATAGCAAATTAACAGACCTTTTCAGCAACGTAAAAATTTCGACAAACTTTTTCCAAAAATTTTTTTTTGATTTTTGAAAAAAATGATGGACTAACCCCTTGCAACTTTTTTTCGGCTTTTCAAAAATGTTTCCAAAACCCATCGAGCTATACATCAAAAGAAAGGTCTTGTCAAACTCTATCCGCACATATAAACCAAAAGTGTGTGGAAGGTCCGGTTCTCGAAATATTTTCATCCAAAGTGATTGTTTGATTTTACTGCATTTCCGTCCAAAACATTCAAACGCGTTTGTGTTTGGATAGCGATATTTCGGTAATCGAGCCTCGAAATGGGTTGCGGTTTCAAAATCTATTTGTTAAATTTTTAAGAGCTTTCTAAAACTCAAAACCAAATTACTGTTAGAGGTTTGGTTCACGAAATATTCGCATCCAAAGTCGAATTACTGTATTTCGATGCAACCCTAAAAAGGGCTTTGGATTACGATATTTCCGCAACCAAGTCTTGTAAGAGGTTGTAGTTTTCAGTTTCGTATAGAAAATTAACAGGCCTTTCCGCCAATATACATCAAAAAATTTTGCCAGCTTTAGTTCTCGAAATATTCACATCCGAAATGATATAACTTTATGTACTTCGATCCAACCATACAAAAAAGCTGTCGATGGCGATATTTCCGCAACAAAGCCTCGAAAGGGGTTGCGGTTTGCAGTGGCGAATAGCAAATTAACAGACCTTTTCAGCAACGTAAAAATTTCGACAAACTTTTTCCAAAAATTTTTTTTTGATTTTTGAAAAAAATGATGGACTAACCCCTTGCAACTTTTTTTCGGCTTTTCAAAAATGTTTCCAAAACCCATCGAGCTATACATCAAAAGAAAGGTCTTGTCAAACTCTATCCGCACATATAAACCAAAAGTGTGTGGAAGTTCCGGTTCTCGAAATATTTTCATCCAAAGTGATTGTTTGATTTTACTGCATTTCCGTCCAAAACATTCAAACGCGTTTGTGTTTGGATAGCGATATTTCGGTAATCGAGCCTCGAAATGGGTTGCGGTTTCAAAAACTATGTATTAAATTTTCAAGAGCTTTCTAAAACTCAAAACCAAATTACTGTTAGAGGTTTGGTTCACGAAATATTCGCATCGAAAGTCAAATTACTGTATTTCGATGCAACCCTTAAAAGGGCTTTGGATTACGATATTTCCGCAACCAAGTCTTGTAAGAGGTTGTAGTTTTCAGTTTCGTATAGAAAATTAACAGGCCTTTCCGCCAATATACATCAAAAAATTTTGCCAGCTTTAGTTCTCGAAATATTCACATCCGAAATGATATAACTTTATGTACTTCGATCCAACCATACAAAAAAGCTGTCGATGGCGATATTTCCGCAACAAAGCCTCGAAAGGGGTTGCGGTTTGCAGTGGCGAATAGCAAATTAACAGACCTTTTCAGCAACGTAAAAATTTCGACAAACTTTTTCCAAAAATTTTTTTTTGATTTTTGAAAAAAATGATGGACTAACCCCTTGCAACTTTTTTTCGGCTTTTCAAAAATGTTTCCAAAACCCATCGAGCTATACATCAAAAGAAAGGTCTTGTCAAACTCTATCCGCACATATAAACCAAAAGTGTGTGGAAGGTCCGGTTCTCGAAATATTTTCATCCAAAGTGATTGTTTGATTTTACTGCATTTCCGTCCAAAACATTCAAACGCGTTTGTGTTTGGATAGCGATATTTCGGTAATCGAGCCTCGAAATGGGTTGCGGTTTCAAAATCTATTTGTTAAATTTTCAAGAGCTTTCTAAAACTCAAAACCAAATTACTGTTAGAGGTTTGGTTCACGAAATATTCGCATCCAAAGTCGAATTACTGTATTTCGATGCAACCCTAAAAAGGGCTTTGGATTACGATATTTCCGCAACCAAGTCTTGTAAGAGGTTGTAGTTTTCAGTTTCGTATAGAAAATTAACAGGCCTTTCCGCCAATATACATCAAAAAATTTTGCCAGCTTTAGTTCTCGAAATATTCACATCCGAAATGATATAACTTTATGTACTTCGATCCAACCATACAAAAAAGCTGTCGATGGCGATATTTCCGCAACAAAGCCTCGAAAGGGGTTGCGGTTTGCAGTGGCGAATAGCAAATTAACAGACCTTTTCAGCAACGTAAAAATTTCGACAAACTTTTTCCAAAAATTTTTTTTTGATTTTTGAAAAAAATGATGGACTAACCCCTTGCAACTTTTTTTCGGCTTTTCAAAAATGTTTCCAAAACCCATCGAGCTATACATCAAAAGAAAGGTCTTGTCAAACTCTATCCGCACATATAAACCAAAAGTGTGTGGAAGTTCCGGTTCTCGAAATATTTTCATCCAAAGTGATTGTTTGATTTTACTGCATTTCCGTCCAAAACATTCAAACGCGTTTGTGTTTGGATAGCGATATTTCGGTAATCGAGCCTCGAAATGGGTTGCGGTTTCAAAAACTATGTATTAAATTTTCAAGAGCTTTCTAAAACTCAAAACCAAATTACTGTTAGAGGTTTGGTTCACGAAATATTCGCATCGAAAGTCAAATTACTGTATTTCGATGCAACCCTAAAAAGGGCTTTGGATTACGATATTTCCGCAACCAAGTCTTGTAAGAGGTTGTAGTTTTCAGTTTCGTATAGAAAATTAACAGGCCTTTCCGCCAATATACATGAAAAAATTTTGCCAGCTTTAGTTCTCGAAATATTCACATCCGAAATGATATAACTTTATGTACTTCGATCCAACCATACAAAAAAGCTGTCGATGGCGATATTTCCGCAACAAAGCCTCGAAAGGGGTTGCGGTTTGCAGTGGCGAATAGCAAATTAACAGACCTTTTCAGCAACGTAAAAATTTCGACAAACTTTTTCCAAAAATTTTTTTTTGATTTTTGAAAAAAATGATGGACTAACCCCTTGCAACTTTTTTTCGGCTTTTCAAAAATGTTTCCAAAACCCATCGAGCTATACATCAAAAGAAAGGTCTTGTCAAACTCTATCCGCACATATAAACCAAAAGTGTGTGGAAGGTCCGGTTCTCGAAATATTTTCATCCAAAGTGATTGTTTGATTTTACTGCATTTCCGTCCAAAACATTCAAACGCGTTTGTGTTTGGATAGCGATATTTCGGTAATCGAGCCTCGAAATGGGTTGCGGTTTCAAAAACTATGTATTAAATTTTCAAGAGCTTTCTAAAACTCAAAACCAAATTACTGTTAGAGGTTTGGTTCACGAAATATTCGCATCCAAAGTCGAATTACTGTATTTCGATGCAACCCTAAAAAGGGCTTTGGATTACGATATTTCCGCAACCAAGTCTTGTAAGAGGTTGTAGTTTTCAGTTTCGTATAGAAAATTAACAGGCCTTTCCGCCAATATACATCAAAAAATTTTGCCAGCTTTAGTTCTCGAAATATTCACATCCGAAATGATATAACTTTATGTACTTCGATCCAACCATACAAAAAAGCTGTCGATGGCGATATTTCCGCAACAAAGCCTCGAAAGGGGTTGCGGTTTGCAGTGGCGAATAGCAAATTAACAGACCTTTTCAGCAACGTAAAAATTTCGACAAACTTTTTCCAAAAATTTTTTTTTGATTTTTGAAAAAAATGATGGACTAACCCCTTGCAACTTTTTTTCGGCTTTTCAAAAATGTTTCCAAAACCCATCGAGCTATACATCAAAAGAAAGGTCTTGTCAAACTCTATCCGCACATATAAACCAAAAGTGTGTGGAAGGTCCGGTTCTCGAAATATTTTCATCCAAAGTGATTGTTTGATTTTACTGCATTTCCGTCCAAAACATTCAAACGCGTTTGTGTTTGGATAGCGATATTTCGGTAATCGAGCCTCGAAATGGGTTGCGGTTTCAAAATCTATTTGTTAAATTTTCAAGAGCTTTCTAAAACTCAAAACCAAATTACTGTTAGAGGTTTGGTTCACGAAATATTCGCATCCAAAGTCGAATTACTGTATTTCGATGCAACCCTAAAAAGGGCTTTGGATTACGATATTTCCGCAACCAAGTCTTGTAAGAGGTTGTAGTTTTCAGTTTCGTATAGAAAATTAACAGGCCTTTCCGCCAATATACATCAAAAAATTTTGCCAGCTTTAGTTCTCGAAATATTCACATCCGAAATGATATAACTTTATGTACTTCGATCCAACCATACAAAAAAGCTGTCGATGGCGATATTTCCGCAACAAAGCCTCGAAAGGGGTTGCGGTTTGCAGTGGCGAATAGCAAATTAACAGACCTTTTCAGCAACGTAAAAATTTCGACAAACTTTTTCCAAAAATTTTTTTTTGATTTTTGAAAAAAATGATGGACTAACCCCTTGCAACTTTTTTTCGGCTTTTCAAAAATGTTTCCAAAACCCATCGAGCTATACATCAAAAGAAAGGTCTTGTCAAACTCTATCCGCACATATAAACCAAAAGTGTGTGGAAGTTCCGGTTCTCGAAATATTTTCATCCAAAGTGATTGTTTGATTTTACTGCATTTCCGTCCAAAACATTCAAACGCGTTTGTGTTTGGATAGCGATATTTCGGTAATCGAGCCTCGAAATGGGTTGCGGTTTCAAAAACTATGTATTCAATTTTCAAGAGCTTTCTAAAACTCAAAACCAAATTACTGTTAGAGGTTTGGTTCACGAAATATTCGCATCGAAAGTCAAATTACTGTATTTTGATGCAACCCTAAAAAGGGCTTTGGATTACGATATTTCCGCAACCAAGTCTTGTAAGAGGTTGTAGTTTTCAGTTTCGTATAGAAAATTAACAGGCCTTTCCGCCAATATACATCAAAAAATTTTGCCAGCTTTAGTTCTCGAAATATTCACATCCGAAATGATATAACTTTATGTACTTCGATCCAACCATACAAAAAAGCTGTCGATGGCGATATTTCCGCAACAAAGCCTCGAAAAGGGTTGCGGTTTGCAGTGGCGAATAGCAAATTAACAGACCTTTTCAGCAACGTAAAAATTTCGACAAACTTTTTCCAAAAATTTTTTTTTGATTTTTGAAAAAAATGATGGACTAACCCCTTGCAACTTTTTTTCGGCTTTTCAAAAATGTTTCCAAAACCCATCGAGCTATACATCAAAAGAAAGGTCTTGTCAAACTCTATCCGCACATATAAACCAAAAGTGTGTGGAAGTTCCGGTTCTCGAAATATTTTCATCCAAAGTGATTGTTTGATTTTACTGCATTTCCGTCCAAAACATTCAAACGCGTTTGTGTTTGGATAGCGATATTTCGGTAATCGAGCCTCGAAATGGGTTGCGGTTTCAAAATCTATTTGTTAAATTTTCAAGAGCTTTCTAAAACTCAAAACCAAATTACTGTTAGAGGTTTGGTTCACGAAATATTCGCATCCAAAGTCGAATTACTGTATTTCGATGCAACCCTAAAAAGGGCTTTGGATTACGATATTTCCGCAACCAAGTCTTGTAAGAGGTTGTAGTTTTCAGTTTCGTATAGAAAATTAACAGGCCTTTCCGCCAATATACATCAAAAAATTTTGCCAGCTTTAGTTCTCGAAATATTCACATCCGAAATGATATAACTTTATGTACTTCGATCCAACCATACAAAAAAGCTGTCGATGGCGATATTTCCGCAACAAAGCCTCGAAAGGGGTTGCGGTTTGCAGTGGCGAATAGCAAATTAACAGACCTTTTCAGCAACGTAAAAATTTCGACAAACTTTTTCCAAAATTTTTTTTTTGATTTTTGAAAAAAATGATGGACTAACCCCTTGCAACTTTTTTTCGGCTTTTCAAAAATGTTTCCAAAACCCATCGAGCTATACATCAAAAGAAAGGTCTTGTCAAACTCTATCCGCATATATAAACCAAAAGTGTGTGGAAGGTCCGGTTCTCGAAATATTTTCATCCAAAGTGATTGTTTGATTTTACTGCATTTCCGTCCAAAACATTCAAACGCGTTTGTGTTTGGATAGCGATATTTCGGTAATCGAGCCTCGAAATGGGTTGCGGTTTCAAAATCTATTTGTTAAATTTTCAAGAACTTTCTAAAACTCAAAACCAAATTACTGTTAGAGGTTTGGTTCACGAAATATTCGCATCCAAAGTCGAATTACTGTATTTCGATGCAACCCTAAAAAGGGCTTTGGATTACGATATTTCCGCAACCAAGTCTTGTAAGAGGTTGTAGTTTTCAGTTTCGTATAGAAAATTAACAGGCCTTTCCGCCAATATACATCAAAAAATTTTGCCAGCTTTAGTTCTCGAAATATTCACATCCGAAATGATATAACTTTATGTACTTCGATCCAACCATACAAAAAAGCTGTCGATGGCGATATTTCCGCAACAAAGCCTCGAAAGGGGTTGCGGTTTGCAGTGGCGAATAGCAAATTAACAGACCTTTTCAGCAACGTAAAAATTTCGACAAACTTTTTCCAAAAATTTTTTTTTGATTTTTGAAAAAAATGATGGACTAACCACTTGCAACTTTTTTTCGGCTTTTCAAAAATGTTTCCAAAACCCATCGAGCTATACATCAAAAGAAAGGTCTTGTCAAACTCTATCCGCACATATAAACCAAAAGTGTGTGGAAGTTCCGGTTCTCGAAATATTTTCATCCAAAGTGATTGTTTGATTTTACTGCATTTCCGTCCAAAACATTCAAACGCGTTTGTGTTTGGATAGCGATATTTCGGTAATCGAGCCTCGAAATGGGTTGCGGTTTCAAAAACTATGTATTAAATTTTCAAGAGCTTTCTAAAACTCAAAACCAAATTACTGTTAGAGGTTTGGTTCACGAAATATTCGCATCGAAAGTCAAATTACTGTATTTCGATGCAACCCTAAAAAGGGCTTTGGATTACGATATTTCCGCAACCAAGTCTTGTAAGAGGTTGTAGTTTTCAGTTTCGTATAGAAAATTAACAGGCCTTTCCGCCAATATACATCAAAAAATTTTGCCAGCTTTAGTTCTCGAAATATTCACATCCGAAATGATATAACTTTATGTACTTCAATCCAACCATACAAAAAAGCTGTCGATGGCGATATTTCCGCAACAAAGAATCGAAAGGGGTTGCGGTTTGCAGTGGCGAATAGCAAATTAACAGACCTTTTCAGCAACGTAAAAATTTCGACAAACTTTTTCCAAAAATTTTTTTTTGATTTTTGAAAAAAATGATGGACTAACCCCTTGCAACTTTTTTTCGGCTTTTCAAAAATGTTTCCAAAACCCATCGAGCTATACATCAAAAGAAAGGTCTTGTCAAACTCTATCCGCACATATAAACCAAAAGTGTGTGGAAGGTCCGGTTCTCGAAATATTTTCATCCAAAGTGATTGTTTGATTTTACTGCATTTCCGTCCAAAACATTCAAACGCGTTTGTGTTTGGATAGCGATATTTCGGTAATCGAGCCTCGAATTGGGTTGCGGTTTCAAAAGCTATGTATTAAATTTTCAAGAGCTTTCTAAAACTCAAAACCAAATTACTGTTAGAGGTTTGGTTCACGAAATATTCGCATCGAAAGTCAAATTACTGTATTTCGATGCAACCCTAAAAAGGGCTTTGGATTACGATATTTCCGCAACCAAGTCTTGTAAGAGGTTGTAGTTTTCAGTTTCGTATAGAAAATTAACAGGCCTTTCCGCCAATATACATGAAAAAATTTTGCCAGCTTTAGTTCTCGAAATATTCACATCCGAAATGATATAACTTTATGTACTTCGATCCAACCATACAAAAAAGCTGTCGATGGCGATATTTCCGCAACAAAGCCTCGAAAGGGGTTGCGGTTTGCAGTGGCGAATAGCAAATTAACAGACCTTTTCAGCAACGTAAAAATTTCGACAAACTTTTTCCAAAAATTTTTTTTTGATTTTTGAAAAAAATGATGGACTAACCCCTTGCAACTTTTTTTCGGCTTTTCAAAAATGTTTCCAAAACCCATCGAGCTATACATCAAAAGAAAGGTCTTGTCAAACTCTATCCGCACATATAAACCAAAAGTGTGTGGAAGGTCTGGTTCTCGAAATATTTTCATCCAAAGTGATTGTTTGATTTTACTGCATTTCCGTCCAAAACATTCAAACGCGTTTGTGTTTGGATAGCGATATTTCGGTAATCGAGCCTCGAAATGGGTTGCGGTTTCAAAATCTATTTGTTAAATTTTCAAGAACTTTCTAAAACTCAAAACCAAATTACTGTTAGAGGTTTGGTTCACGAAATATTCGCATCCAAAGTCGAATTACTGTATTTCGATGCAACCCTAAAAAGGGCTTTGGATTACGATATTTCCGCAACCAAGTCTTGTAAGAGGTTGTAGTTTTCAGTTTCGTATAGAAAATTAACAGGCCTTTCCGCCAATATACATCAAAAAATTTTGCCAGCTTTAGTTCTCGAAATATTCACATCCGAAATGATATAACTTTATGTACTTCGATCCAACCATACAAAAAAGCTGTCGATGGCGATATTTCCGCAACAAAGCCTCGAAAGGGGTTGCGGTTTGCAGTGGCGAATAGCAAATTAACAGACCTTTTCAGCAACGTAAAAATTTCGACAAACTTTTTCCAAAAATTTTTTTTTGATTTTTGAAAAAAATGATGGACTAACCACTTGCAACTTTTTTTCGGCTTTTCAAAAATGTTTCCAAAACCCATCGAGCTATACATCAAAAGAAAGGTCTTGTCAAACTCTATCCGCACATATAAACCAAAAGTGTGTGGAAGTTCCGGTTCTCGAAATATTTTCATCCAAAGTGATTGTTTGATTTTACTGCATTTCCGTCCAAAACATTCAAACGCGTTTGTGTTTGGATAGCGATATTTCGGTAATCGAGCCTCGAAATGGGTTGCGGTTTCAAAAACTATGTATTAAATTTTCAAGAGCTTTCTAAAACTCAAAACCAAATTACTGTTAGAGGTTTGGTTCACGAAATATTCGCATCGAAAGTCAAATTACTGTATTTCGATGCAACCCTAAAAAGGGCTTTGGATTACGATATTTCCGCAACCAAGTCTTGTAAGAGGTTGTAGTTTTCAGTTTCGTATAGAAAATTAACAGGCCTTTCCGCCAATATACATCAAAAAATTTTGCCAGCTTTAGTTCTCGAAATATTCACATCCGAAATGATATAACTTTATGTACTTCAATCCAACCATACAAAAAAGCTGTCGATGGCGATATTTCCGCAACAAAGAATCGAAAGGGGTTGCGGTTTGCAGTGGCGAATAGCAAATTAACAGACCTTTTCAGCAACGTAAAAATTTCGACAAACTTTTTCCAAAAATTTTTTTTTGATTTTTGAAAAAAATGATGGACTAACCCCTTGCAACTTTTTTTCGGCTTTTCAAAAATGTTTCCAAAACCCATCGAGCTATACATCAAAAGAAAGGTCTTGTCAAACTCTATCCGCACATATAAACCAAAAGTGTGTGGAAGGTCCGGTTCTCGAAATATTTTCATCCAAAGTGATTGTTTGATTTTACTGCATTTCCGTCCAAAACATTCAAACGCGTTTGTGTTTGGATAGCGATATTTCGGTAATCGAGCCTCGAATTGGGTTGCGGTTTCAAAAGCTATGTATTAAATTTTCAAGAGCTTTCTAAAACTCAAAACCAAATTACTGTTAGAGGTTTGGTTCACGAAATATTCGCATCGAAAGTCAAATTACTGTATTTCGATGCAACCCTAAAAAGGGCTTTGGATTACGATATTTCCGCAACCAAGTCTTGTAAGAGGTTGTAGTTTTCAGTTTCGTATAGAAAATTAACAGGCCTTTCCGCCAATATACATCAAAAAATTTTGCCAGCTTTAGTTCTCGAAATATTCACATCCGAAATGATATAACTTTATGTACTTCGATCCAACCATACAAAAAAGCTGTCGATGGCGATATTTCCGCAACAAAGCCTCGAAAGGGGTTGCGGTTTGCAGTGGCGAATAGCAAATTAACAGACCTTTTCAGCAACGTAAAAATTTCGACAAACTTTTTCCAAAAATTTTTTTTTGATTTTTGAAAAAAATGATGGACTAACCCCTTGCAACTTTTTTTCGGCTTTTCAAAAATGTTTCCAAAACCCATCGAGCTATACATCAAAAGAAAGGTCTTGTCAAACTCTATCCGCACATATAAACCAAAAGTGTGTGGAAGGTCTGGTTCTCGAAATATTTTCATCCAAAGTGATTGTTTGATTTTACTGCATTTCCGTCCAAAACATTCAAACGCGTTTGTGTTTGGATAGCGATATTTCGGTAATCGAGCCTCGAAATGGGTTGCGGTTTCAAAAACTATGTATTCAATTTTCAAGAGCTTTCTAAAACTCAAAACCAAATTACTGTTAGAGGTTTGGTTCACGAAATATTCGCATCGAAAGTCAAATTACTGTATTTTGATGCAACCCTAAAAAGGGCTTTGGATTACGATATTTCCGCAACCAAGTCTTGTAAGAGGTTGTAGTTTTCAGTTTCGTATAGAAAATTAACAGGCCTTTCCGCCAATATACATCAAAAAATTTTGCCAGCTTTAGTTCTCGAAATATTCACATCCGAAATGATATAACTTTATGTACTTCGATCCAACCATACAAAAAAGCTGTCGATGGCGATATTTCCGCAACAAAGCCTCGAAAGGGGTTGCGGTTTGCAGTGGCGAATAGCAAATTAACAGACCTTTTCAGCAACGTAAAAATTTCGACAAACTTTTTCCAAAAATTTTTTTTTGATTTTTGAAAAAAATGATGGACTAACCCCTTGCAACTTTTTTTCGGCTTTTCAAAAATGTTTCCAAAACCCATCGAGCTATACATCAAAAGAAAGGTCTTGTCAAACTCTATCCGCACATATAAACCAAAAGTGTGTGGAAGTTCCGGTTCTCGAAATATTTTCATCCAAAGTGATTGTTTGATTTTACTGCATTTCCGTCCAAAACATTCAAACGCGTTTGTGTTTGGATAGCGATATTTCGGTAATCGAGCCTCGAAATGGGTTGCGGTTTCAAAAACTATGTATTAAATTTTCAAGAGCTTTCTAAAACTCAAAACCAAATTACTGTTAGAGGTTTGGTTCACGAAATATTCGCATCGAAAGTCAAATTACTGTATTTCGATGCAACCCTAAAAAGGGCTTTGGATTACGATATTTCCGCAACCAAGTCTTGTAAGAGGTTGTAGTTTTCAGTTTCGTATAGAAAATTAACAGGCCTTTCCGCCAATATACATCAAAAAATTTTGCCAGCTTTAGTTCTCGAAATATTCACATCCGAAATGATATAACTTTATGTACTTCAATCCAACCATACAAAAAAGCTGTCGATGGCGATATTTCCGCAACAAAGAATCGAAAGGGGTTGCGGTTTGCAGTGGCGAATAGCAAATTAACAGACCTTTTCAGCAACGTAAAAATTTCGACAAACTTTTTCCAAAAATTTTTTTTTGATTTTTGAAAAAAATGATGGACTAACCCCTTGCAACTTTTTTTCGGCTTTTCAAAAATGTTTCCAAAACCCATCGAGCTATACATCAAAAGAAAGGTCTTGTCAAACTCTATCCGCACATATAAACCAAAAGTGTGTGGAAGGTCCGGTTCTCGAAATATTTTCATCCAAAGTGATTGTTTGATTTTACTGCATTTCCGTCCAAAACATTCAAACGCGTTTGTGTTTGGATAGCGATATTTCGGTAATCGAGCCTCGAAATGGGTTGCGGTTTCAAAAGCTATGTATTAAATTTTCAAGAGCTTTCTAAAACTCAAAACCAAATTACTGTTAGAGGTTTGGTTCACGAAATATTCGCATCGAAAGTCAAATTACTGTATTTCGATGCAACCCTAAAAAGGGCTTTGGATTACGATATTTCCGCAACCAAGTCTTGTAAGAGGTTGTAGTTTTCAGTTTCGTATAGAAAATTAACAGGCCTTTCCGCCAATATACATGAAAAAATTTTGCCAGCTTTAGTTCTCGAAATATTCACATCCGAAATGATATAACTTTATGTACTTCGATCCAACCATACAAAAAAGCTGTCGATGGCGATATTTCCGCAACAAAGCCTCGAAAGGGGTTGCGGTTTGCAGTGGCGAATAGCAAATTAACAGACCTTTTCAGCAACGTAAAAATTTCGACAAACTTTTTCCAAAAATTTTTTTTTGATTTTTGAAAAAAATGATGGACTAACCCCTTGCAACTTTTTTTCGGCTTTTCAAAAATGTTTCCAAAACCCATCGAGCTATACATCAAAAGAAAGGTCTTGTCAAACTCTATCCGCACATATAAACCAAAAGTGTGTGGAAGGTCTGGTTCTCGAAATATTTTCATCCAAAGTGATTGTTTGATTTTACTGCATTTCCGTCCAAAACATTCAAACGCGTTTGTGTTTGGATAGCGATATTTCGGTAATCGAGCCTCGAAATGGGTTGCGGTTTCAAAATCTATTTGTTAAATTTTCAAGAACTTTCTAAAACTCAAAACCAAATTACTGTTAGAGGTTTGGTTCACGAAATATTCGCATCCAAAGTCGAATTACTGTATTTCGATGCAACCCTAAAAAGGGCTTTGGATTACGATATTTCCGCAACCAAGTCTTCTAAGAGGTTGTAGTTTTCAGTTTCGTATAGAAAATTAACAGGCCTTTCCGCCAATATACATCAAAAAATTTTGCCAGCTTTAGTTCTCGAAATATTCACATCCGAAATGATATAACTTTATGTACTTCGATCCAACCATACAAAAAAGCTGTCGATGGCGATATTTCCGCAACAAAGCCTCGAAAGGGGTTGCGGTTTGCAGTGGCGAATAGCAAATTAACAGACCTTTTCAGCAACGTAAAAATTTCGACAAACTTTTTCCAAAAATTTTTTTTGATTTTTGAAAAAAATGATGGACTAACCCCTTGCAACTTTTTTTCGGCTTTTCAAAAATGTTTCCAAAACCCATCGAGCTATACATCAAAAGAAAGGTCTTGTCAAACTCTATCCGCAAATATAAACCAAAAGTGTGTGGAAGGTCCGGTTCTCGAAATATTTTCATCCAAAGTGATTGTTTGATTTTACTGCATTTCCGTCCAAAACATTCAAACGCGTTTGTGTTTGGATAGCGATATTTCGGTAATCGAGCCTCGAAATGGGTTGCGGTTTCAAAATCTATTTGTTAAATTTTCAAGAGCTTTCTAAAACTCAAAACCAAATTACTGTTATAGGTTTGGTTCACGAAATATTCGCATCGAAAGTCAAATTACTGTATTTCGATGCAACCTTAAAAAGGGCTTTGGATTACGATATTTCCGCAACCAAGTCTTGTAAGAGGTTGTAGTTTTCAGTTTCGTATAGAAAATTAACAGGCCTTTCCGCCAATATACATCAAAAAATTTTGCCAGCTTTAGTTCTCGAAATATTCACATCCGAAATGATATAACTTTATGTACTTCGATCCAACCATACAAAAAAGCTGTCGATGGCGATATTTCCGCAACAAAGCCTCGAAAGGGGTTGCGGTTTGCAGTGGCGAATAGCAAATTAACAGACCTTTTCAGCAACGTAAAAATTTCGACAAACTTTTTCCAAAAATTTTTTTTTGATTTTTGAAAAAAATGATGGACTAACCCCTTGCAACTTTTTTTCGGCTTTTCAAAAATGTTTCCAAAACCCATCGAGCTATACATCAAAAGAAAGGTCTTGTCAAACTCTATCCGCACATATAAACCAAAAGTGTGTGGAAGGTCCGGTTCTCGAAATATTTTCATCCAAAGTGATTGTTTGATTTTACTGCATTTCCGTCCAAAACATTCAAACGCTTTTGTGTTTGGATAGCGATATTTCGGTAATCGAGCCTCGAAATGGGTTGCGGTTTCAAAAACTATGTATTAAATTTTCAAGAGCTTTCTAAAACTCAAAACCAAATTACTGTTAGAGGTTTGGTTCACGAAATATTCGCATCCAAAGTCGAATTACTGTATTTCGATGCAACCCTAAAAAGGGCTTTGGATTACGATATTTCCGCAACCAAGTCTTGTAAGAGGTTGTAGTTTTCAGTTTCGTATAGAAAATTAACAGGCCTTTCCGCCAATATACATTAAAAATTTTTGACAGCTTTAGTTCTCGAAATATTCACATCCGAAATGATATAACTTTATGTACTTCGATCCAACCATACAAAAAAGCTGTCGATGGCGATATTTCCGCAACAAAGCCTCGAAAGGGGTTGCGGTTTGCAGTGGCGAATAGCAAATTAACAGACCTTTTCAGCAACGTAAAAATTTCGACAAACTTTTTCCAAAATTTTTTTTTTGATTTTTGAAAAAAATGATGGACCCCTTGCAACTTTTTTTCGGCTTTTCAAAAATGTTTCCAAAACCCATCGAGCTATACATCAAAAGAAAGGTCTTGTCAAACTCTATCCGCACATATAAACCAAAAGTGTGTGGAAGTTCCGGTTCTCGAAATATTTTCATCCAAAGTGATTGTTTGATTTTACTGCATTTCCGTCCAAAACATTCAAACGCGTTTGTGTTTGGATAGCGATATTTCGGTAATCGAGCCTCGAAATGGGTTGCGGTTTCAAAAACTATGTATTCAATTTTCAAGAGCTTTCTAAAACTCAAAACCAAATTACTGTTAGAGGTTTGGTTCACGAAATATTCGCATCGAAAGTCAAATTACTGTATTTCGATGCAACCCTAAAAAGGGCTTTGGATTACGATATTTCCGCAACCAAGTCTTCTAAGAGGTTGTAGTTTTCAGTTTCGTATAGAAAATTAACAGGCCTTTCCGCCAATATACATCAAAAAATTTTGCCAGCTTTAGTTCTCGAAATATTCACATCCGAAATGATATAACTTTATGTACTTCGATCCAACCATACAAAAAAGCTGTCGATGGCGATATTTCCGCAACAAAGCCTCGAAAGGGGTTGCGGTTTGCAGTGGCGAATAGCAAATTAACAGACCTTTTCAGCAACGTAAAAATTTCGACAAACTTTTTCCAAAAATTTTTTTTGATTTTTGAAAAAAATGATGGACTAACCCCTTGCAACTTTTTTTCGGCTTTTCAAAAATGTTTCCAAAACCCATCGAGCTATACATCAAAAGAAAGGTCTTGTCAAACTCTATCCGCAAATATAAACCAAAAGTGTGTGGAAGGTCCGGTTCTCGAAATATTTTCATCCAAAGTGATTGTTTGATTTTACTGCATTTCCGTCCAAAACATTCAAACGCGTTTGTGTTTGGATAGCGATATTTCGGTAATCGAGCCTCGAAATGGGTTGCGGTTTCAAAATCTATTTGTTAAATTTTCAAGAGCTTTCTAAAACTCAAAACCAAATTACTGTTATAGGTTTGGTTCACGAAATATTCGCATCGAAAGTCAAATTACTGTATTTCGATGCAACCTTAAAAAGGGCTTTGGATTACGATATTTCCGCAACCAAGTCTTGTAAGAGGTTGTAGTTTTCAGTTTCGTATAGAAAATTAACAGGCCTTTCCGCCAATATACATCAAAAAATTTTGCCAGCTTTAGTTCTCGAAATATTCACATCCGAAATGATATAACTTTATGTACTTCGATCCAACCATACAAAAAAGCTGTCGATGGCGATATTTCCGCAACAAAGCCTCGAAAGGGGTTGCGGTTTGCAGTGGCGAATAGCAAATTAACAGACCTTTTCAGCAACGTAAAAATTTCGACAAACTTTTTCCAAAAATTTTTTTTTGATTTTTGAAAAAAATGATGGACTAACCCCTTGCAACTTTTTTTCGGCTTTTCAAAAATGTTTCCAAAACCCATCGAGCTATACATCAAAAGAAAGGTCTTGTCAAACTCTATCCGCACATATAAACCAAAAGTGTGTGGAAGGTCCGGTTCTCGAAATATTTTCATCCAAAGTGATTGTTTGATTTTACTGCATTTCCGTCCAAAACATTCAAACGCTTTTGTGTTTGGATAGCGATATTTCGGTAATCGAGCCTCGAAATGGGTTGCGGTTTCAAAAACTATGTATTAAATTTTCAAGAGCTTTCTAAAACTCAAAACCAAATTACTGTTAGAGGTTTGGTTCACGAAATATTCGCATCCAAAGTCGAATTACTGTATTTCGATGCAACCCTAAAAAGGGCTTTGGATTACGATATTTCCGCAACCAAGTCTTGTAAGAGGTTGTAGTTTTCAGTTTCGTATAGAAAATTAACAGGCCTTTCCGCCAATATACATTAAAAAATTTTGACAGCTTTAGTTCTCGAAATATTCACATCCGAAATGATATAACTTTATGTACTTCGATCCAACCATACAAAAAAGCTGTCGATGGCGATATTTCCGCAACAAAGCCTCGAAAGGGGTTGCGGTTTGCAGTGGCGAATAGCAAATTAACAGACCTTTTCAGCAACGTAAAAATTTCGACAAACTTTTTCCAAAAATTTTTTTTTGATTTTTGAAAAAAATGATGGACTAACCCCTTGCAACTTTTTTTCGGCTTTTCAAAAATGTTTCCACAACCCATCGAGCTATACATCAAAAGAAAGGTCTTGTCAAACTCTATCCGCACATATAAACCAAAAGTGTGTGGAAGGTCTGGTTCTCGAAATATTTTCATCCAAAGTGATTGTTTGATTTTACTGCATTTCCGTCCAAAACATTCAAACGCGTTTGTGTTTGGATAGCGACATTTCCGTAATCGAGCCTCGAAATGGGTTGCGGTTTCAAAATCTATTTGTTAAATTTTCAAGAGCTTTCTAAAACTCAAAACCAAATTACTGTTAGAGGTTTGGTTCACGAAATATTCGCATCCAAAGTCAAATTACTGTATTTCGATGCAACCCTAAAAAGGGCTTTGGATTACGATATTTCCGCATCCAAGTCTTGTAAGAGGTTGTAGTTTTCAGTTTCGTATAGAAAATTAACAAGCCTTTCCGGCAATATACATGAAAAAATTTTGCCAGCTTTAGTTCTCGAAATATTCACATCCGAAATGATATTACTTTATGTACTTCGATCCAACCATACAAAAAAGCTGTCGATGGCGATATTTCCGCAACAAGGCCTCGAAAGGGGTTGCGGTTTGCAGTGGCGAATAGCAAATTAACAGACCTTTTCAGCAGCGTAAAAATTTCGACAAACTTTTTCCAAACATTTTTTTTTGATTTTTGAAAAAAATGATGGACTAACCCCTTGCAACTTTTTTTCGGCTTTTCAAAAATGTTTCCAAAACCCATCGAGCTATACATCAAAAGAAAGGTCTTGTCAAACTCTATCCGCACATATAAACCAAAAGTGTGTGGAAGGTCCGGTTCTCGAAATATTTTCATCCAAAGTGATTGTTTGATTTTACTGCATTTCCGTCCAAAACATTCAAACGCGTTTGTGTTTAGATAGCGATATTTCGGTAATCGAGCCTCGAAATGGGTTGCGGTTTCAAAAACTATGTATTGAATTTTCAAGAGCTTTCTAAAACTCAAAACCAAATTACTGTTAGAGGTTTGGTTCACGAAATATTCGCATCCAAAGTCAAATTACTGTATTTCGATGCAACCCTAAAAAGGGCTTTGGATTACGATATTTCCGCAACCAAGTCTTGTAAGAGGTTGTAGTTTTCAGTTTCGTATAGAAAATTAACAGGCCTTTCCGCCAATATACATCAAAAAATTTTGCCAGCTTTAGTTCTCGAAATATTCACATCCGAAATGATATAACTTTATGTACTTCGATCCAACCATACAAAAAAGCTGTCGATGGCGATATTTCCGCAACAAAGCCTCGAAAGGGGTTGCGGTTTGCAGTGGCGAATAGCAAATTAACAGACCTTTTCAGCAACGTAAAAATTTCGACAAACTTTTTCCAAAAATTTTTTTTTGATTTTTGAAAAAAATGATGGACTAACCCCTTGCAACTTTTTTTCGGCTTTTCAAAAATGTTTCCAAAACCCATCGAGCTATACATCAAAAGAAAGGTCTTGTCAAACTCTATCCGCACATATAAACCAAAAGTGTGTGGAAGGTCCGGTTCTCGAAATATTTTCATCCAAAGTGATTGTTTGATTTTACTGCATTTCCGTCCAAAACATTCAAACGCGTTTGTGTTTGGATAGCGATATTTCGGTAATCGAGCCTCGAAATGGGTTGCGGTTTCAAAATCTATTTGTTAAATTTTCAAGAGCTTTCTAAAACTCAAAACCAAATTACTGTTAGAGGTTTGGTTCACGAAATATTCGCATCGAAAGTCAAATTACTGTATTTCGATGCAACCCTAAAAAGGGCTTTGGATTACGATATTTCCGCAACCAAGTCTTGTAAGAGGTTGTAGTTTTCAGTTTCGTATAGAAAATTAACAGGCCTTTCCGCCAATATACATCAAAAAATTTTGCCAGCTTTAGTTCTCGAAATATTCACATCCGAAATGATATAACTTTATGTACTTCGATCCAACCATACAAAAAAGCTGTCGATGGCGATATTTCCGCAACAAAGCCTCGAAAGGGGTTGCGGTTTGCAGTGGCGAATGGCAAATTAACAGACTTTTTCAGCAACGTAAAAATTTCGACAAACTTTTTCCAAAAAATTTTTTTTGATTTTTGAAAAAAATGATGGACTAACCCCTTGCAACTTTTTTTCGGCTTTTCAAAAATGTTTCCAAAACCCATCGAGCTATACATCAAAAGAAAGGTCTTGTCAAACTCTATCCGCACATATAAACCAAAAGTGTGTGGAAGGTCCGGTTCTCGAAATATTTTCATCCAAAGTGATTGTTTGATTTTACTGCATTTCCGTCCAAAACATTCAAACGCGTTTGTGTTTGGATAGCGATATTTCGGTAATCGAGCCTCGAAATGGGTTGCGGTTTCAAAAGCTATGTATTAAATTTTCAAGAGTTTTCTAAAACTCAAAACCAAATTACTGTTAGAGGTTTGGTTCACGAAATATTCGCATCCAAAGTCAAATTACTGTATTTCGATGCAACCCTAAAAAGGGCTTTGGATTACGATATTTCCGCAACCAAGTCGTGTAAGAGGTTGTAGTTTTCAGTTTCGTATAGAAAATTAACAGGCCTTTCCGCCAATATACATGAAAAAATTTTGCCAGCTTTAGTTCTCAAAATATTCACATCCGAAATGATATAACTTTATGTACTTCGATCCAACCATACAAAAAAGCTGTCGATGGCGATATTTCCGCAACAAAGCCTCGAAAGGGGTTGCGGTTTGCAGTGGCGAATAGCAAATTAACAGACCTTTTCAGCAACGTAAAAATTTCGACAAACTTTTTCCAAAAATTTTTTTTTGATTTTTGAAAAAAATGATGGACTAACCCTTGCAACTTTTTTTCGGCTTTTCAAAAATGTTTCCAAAACCCATCGAGCTACACATCAAAAGAAAGGTCTTGTCAAACTCTATCCGCACATATAAACCAAAAGTGTGTGGAAGGTCCGGTTCTCGAAATATTTTCATCCAAAGTGATTGTTTGATTTTACTGCATTTCCGTCCAAAACATTCAAACGCGTTTGTGTTTGGATAGCGACATTTCCGTAATCGAGCCTCGAAATGGGTTGCGGTTTCAAAATCTATTTGTTAAATTTTCAAGAGCTTTCTAAAACTCAAAACCAAATTACTGTTAGAGGTTTGGTTCACGAAATATTCGCATCCAAAGTCAAATTACTGTATTTCGATGCAACCCTAAAAAGGGCTTTGGATTACGATATTTCCGCATCCAAGTCTTGTAAGAGGTTGTAGTTTTCAGTTTCGTATAGAAAATTAACAAGCCTTTCCGGCAATATACATGAAAAAATTTTGCCAGCTTTAGTTCTCGAAATATTCACATCCGAAATGATATTACTTTATGTACTTCGATCCAACCATACAAAAAAGCTGTCGATGGCGATATTTCCGCAACAAGGCCTCGAAAGGGGTTGCGGTTTGCAGTGGCGAATGGCAAATTAACAGACTTTTTCAGCAACGTAAAAATTTCGACAAACTTTTTCCAAAAAATTTTTTTTGATTTTTGAAAAAAATGATGGACTAACCCCTTGCAACTTTTTTTCGGCTTTTCAAAAATGTTTCCAAAACCCATCGAGCTATACATCAAAAGAAAGGTCTTGTCAAACTCTATCCGCACATATAAACCAAAAGTGTGTGGAAGGTCCGGTTCTCGAAATATTTTCATCCAAAGTGATTGTTTGATTTTACTGCATTTCCGTCCAAAACATTCAAACGCGTTTGTGTTTGGATAGCGACATTTCCGTAATCGAGCCTCGAAATGGGTTGCGGTTTCAAAATCTATTTGTTAAATTTTCAAGAGCTTTCTAAAACTCAAAACCAAATTACTGTTAGAGGTTTGGTTCACGAAATATTCGCATCCAAAGTCAAATTACTGTATTTCGATGCAACCCTAAAAAGGGCTTTGGATTACGATATTTCCGCAACCAAGTCTTGTAAGAGGTTGTAGTTTTCAGTTTCGTATAGAAAATTAACAAGCCTTTCCGCCAATATACATGAAAAAATTTTGCCAGCTTTAGTTCTCGAAATATTCACATCCGAAATGATATTACTTTATGTACTTCGATCCAACCATACAAAAAAGCTGTCGATGGCGATATTTCCGCAACAAGGCCTCGAAAGGGGTTGCGGTTTGCAGTGGCGAATAGCAAATTAACAGACCTTTTCAGCAACGTAAAAATTTCGACAAACTTTTTCCAAAAATTTTTTTTTGATTTTTGAAAAAAATGATGGACTAACCCCTTGCAACTTTTTTTCGGCTTTTCAAAAATGTTTCCAAAACCCATCGAGCTATACATCAAAAGAAAGGTCTTGTCAAACTCTATCCGCACATATAAACCAAAAGTGTGTGGAAGGTCCGGTTCTCGAAATATTTTCATCCAAAGTGATTGTTTGATTTTACTGCATTTCCGTCCAAAACATTCAAACGCGTTTGTGTTTGGATAGCGATATTTCGGTAATCGAGCCTCGAAATGGGTTGCGGTTTCAAAAGCTATGTATTAAATTTTCAAGAGTTTTCTAAAACTCAAAACCAAATTACTGTTAGAGGTTTGGTTCACGAAATATTCGCATCCAAAGTCAAATTACTGTATTTCGATGCAACCCTAAAAAGGGCTTTGGATTACGATATTTCCGCAACCAAGTCGTGTAAGAGGTTGTAGTTTTCAGTTTCGTATAGAAAATTAACAGGCCTTTCCGCCAATATACATGAAAAAATTTTGCCAGCTTTAGTTCTCAAAATATTCACATCCGAAATGATATAACTTTATGTACTTCGATCCAACCATACAAAAAAGCTGTCGATGGCGATATTTCCGCAACAAAGCCTCGAAAGGGGTTGCGGTTTGCAGTGGCGAATAGCAAATTAACAGACCTTTTCAGCAACGTAAAAATTTCGACAAACTTTTTCCAAAAATTTTTTTTTGATTTTTGAAAAAAATGATGGACTAACCCTTGCAACTTTTTTTCGGCTTTTCAAAAATGTTTCCAAAACCCATCGAGCTACACATCAAAAGAAAGGTCTTGTCAAACTCTATCCGCACATATAAACCAAAAGTGTGTGGAAGGTCCGGTTCTCGAAATATTTTCATCCAAAGTGATTGTTTGATTTTACTGCATTTCCGTCCAAAACATTCAAACGCGTTTGTGTTTGGATAGCGACATTTCCGTAATCGAGCCTCGAAATGGGTTGCGGTTTCAAAATCTATTTGTTAAATTTTCAAGAGCTTTCTAAAACTCAAAACCAAATTACTGTTAGAGGTTTGGTTCACGAAATATTCGCATCCAAAGTCAAATTACTGTATTTCGATGCAACCCTAAATAGGGCTTTGGATTACGATATTTCCGCATCCAAGTCTTGTAAGAGGTTGTAGTTTTCAGTTTCGTATAGAAAATTAACAAGCCTTTCCGGCAATATACATGAAAAAATTTTGCCAGCTTTAGTTCTCGAAATATTCACATCCGAAATGATATTACTTTATGTACTTCGATCCAACCATACAAAAAAGCTGTCGATGGCGATATTTCCGCAACAAGGCCTCGAAAGGGGTTGCGGTTTGCAGTGGCGAATAGCAAATTAACAGACCTTTTCAGCAGCGTAAAAATTTCGACAAACTTTTTCCAAACATTTTTTTTTGATTTTTGAAAAAAATGATGGACTAACCCCTTGCAACTTTTTTTCGGCTTTTCAAAAATGTTTCCAAAACCCATCGAGCTATACATCAAAAGAAAGGTCTTGTCAAACTCTATCCGCACATATAAACCAAAAGTGTGTGGAAGGTCCGGTTCTCGAAATATTTTCATCCAAAGTGATTGTTTGATTTTACTGCATTTCCGTCCAAAACATTCAAACGCGTTTGTGTTTAGATAGCGATATTTCGGTAATCGAGCCTCGAAATGGGTTGCGGTTTCAAAAACTATGTATTGAATTTTCAAGAGCTTTCTAAAACTCAAAACCAAATTACTGTTAGAGGTTTGGTTCACGAAATATTCGCATCCAAAGTCAAATTACTGTATTTCGATGCAACCCTAAAAAGGGCTTTGGATTACGATATTTCCGCAACCAAGTCTTGTAAGAGGTTGTAGTTTTCAGTTTCGTATAGAAAATTAACAGGCCTTTCCGCCAATATACATCAAAAAATTTTGCCAGCTTTAGTTCTCGAAATATTCACATCCGAAATGATATAACTTTATGTACTTCGATCCAACCATACAAAAAAGCTGTCGATGGCGATATTTCCGCAACAAAGCCTCGAAAGGGGTTGCGGTTTGCAGTGGCGAATAGCAAATTAACAGACCTTTTCAGCAACGTAAAAATTTCGACAAACTTTTTCCAAAAATTTTTTTTTGATTTTTGAAAAAAATGATGGACTAACCCCTTGCAACTTTTTTTCGGCTTTTCAAAAATGTTTCCAAAACCCATCGAGCTATACATCAAAAGAAAGGTCTTGTCAAACTCTATCCGCACATATAAACCAAAAGTGTGTGGAAGGTCCGGTTCTCGAAATATTTTCATCCAAAGTGATTGTTTGATTTTACTGCATTTCCGTCCAAAACATTCAAACGCGTTTGTGTTTGGATAGCGATATTTCGGTAATCGAGCCTCGAAATGGGTTGCGGTTTCAAAATCTATTTGTTAAATTTTCAAGAGCTTTCTAAAACTCAAAACCAAATTACTGTTAGAGGTTTGGTTCACGAAATATTCGCATCGAAAGTCAAATTACTGTATTTCGATGCAACCCTAAAAAGGGCTTTGGATTACGATATTTCCGCAACCAAGTCTTGTAAGAGGTTGTAGTTTTCAGTTTCGTATAGAAAATTAACAGGCCTTTCCGCCAATATACATCAAAAAATTTTGCCAGCTTTAGTTCTCGAAATATTCACATCCGAAATGATATAACTTTATGTACTTCGATCCAACCATACAAAAAAGCTGTCGATGGCGATATTTCCGCAACAAAGCCTCGAAAGGGGTTGCGGTTTGCAGTGGCGAATGGCAAATTAACAGACTTTTTCAGCAACGTAAAAATTTCGACAAACTTTTTCCAAAAAATTTTTTTTGATTTTTGAAAAAAATGATGGACTAACCCCTTGCAACTTTTTTTCGGCTTTTCAAAAATGTTTCCAAAACCCATCGAGCTATACATCAAAAGAAAGGTCTTGTCAAACTCTATCCGCACATATAAACCAAAAGTGTGTGGAAGGTCCGGTTCTCGAAATATTTTCATCCAAAGTGATTGTTTGATTTTACTGCATTTCCGTCCAAAACATTCAAACGCGTTTGTGTTTGGATAGCGACATTTCCGTAATCGAGCCTCGAAATGGGTTGCGGTTTCAAAATCTATTTGTTAAATTTTCAAGAGCTTTCTAAAACTCAAAACCAAATTACTGTTAGAGGTTTGGTTCACGAAATATTCGCATCCAAAGTCAAATTACTGTATTTCGATGCAACCCTAAAAAGGGCTTTGGATTACGATATTTCCGCAACCAAGTCTTGTAAGAGGTTGTAGTTTTCAGTTTCGTATAGAAAATTAACAAGCCTTTCCGCCAATATACATGAAAAAATTTTGCCAGCTTTAGTTCTCGAAATATTCACATCCGAAATGATATTACTTTATGTACTTCGATCCAACCATACAAAAAAGCTGTCGATGGCGATATTTCCGCAACAAGGCCTCGAAAGGGGTTGCGGTTTGCAGTGGCGAATAGCAAATTAACAGACCTTTTCAGCTTTAGTTCTCAAAATATTCACATCCGAAATGATATAACTTTATGTACTTCGATCCAACCATACAAAAAAGCTGTCGATGGCGATATTTCCGCAACAAAGCCTCGAAAGGGGTTGCGGTTTGCAGTGGCGAATAGCAAATTAACAGACCTTTTCAGCAACGTAAAAATTTCGACAAACTTTTTCCAAAAATTTTTTTTTGATTTTTGAAAAAAATGATGGACTAACCCTTGCAACTTTTTTTCGGCTTTTCAAAAATGTTTCCAAAACCCATCGAGCTACACATCAAAAGAAAGGTCTTGTCAAACTCTATCCGCACATATAAACCAAAAGTGTGTGGAAGGTCCGGTTCTCGAAATATTTTCATCCAAAGTGATTGTTTGATTTTACTGCATTTCCGTCCAAAACATTCAAACGCGTTTGTGTTTGGATAGCGACATTTCCGTAATCGAGCCTCGAAATGGGTTGCGGTTTCAAAATCTATTTGTTAAATTTTCAAGAGCTTTCTAAAACTCAAAACCAAATTACTGTTAGAGGTTTGGTTCACGAAATATTCGCATCCAAAGTCAAATTACTGTATTTCGATGCAACCCTAAATAGGGCTTTGGATTACGATATTTCCGCATCCAAGTCTTGTAAGAGGTTGTAGTTTTCAGTTTCGTATAGAAAATTAACAAGCCTTTCCGGCAATATACATGAAAAAATTTTGCCAGCTTTAGTTCTCGAAATATTCACATCCGAAATGATATTACTTTATGTACTTCGATCCAACCATACAAAAAAGCTGTCGATGGCGATATTTCCGCAACAAGGCCTCGAAAGGGGTTGCGGTTTGCAGTGGCGAATAGCAAATTAACAGACCTTTTCAGCAGCGTAAAAATTTCGACAAACTTTTTCCAAACATTTTTTTTTGATTTTTGAAAAAAATGATGGACTAACCCCTTGCAACTTTTTTTCGGCTTTTCAAAAATGTTTCCAAAACCCATCGAGCTATACATCAAAAGAAAGGTCTTGTCAAACTCTATCCGCACATATAAACCAAAAGTGTGTGGAAGGTCCGGTTCTCGAAATATTTTCATCCAAAGTGATTGTTTGATTTTACTGCATTTCCGTCCAAAACATTCAAACGCGTTTGTGTTTAGATAGCGATATTTCGGTAATCGAGCCTCGAAATGGGTTGCGGTTTCAAAAACTATGTATTGAATTTTCAAGAGCTTTCTAAAACTCAAAACCAAATTACTGTTAGAGGTTTGGTTCACGAAATATTCGCATCCAAAGTCAAATTACTGTATTTCGATGCAACCCTAAAAAGGGCTTTGGATTACGATATTTCCGCAACCAAGTCTTGTAAGAGGTTGTAGTTTTCAGTTTCGTATAGAAAATTAACAGGCCTTTCCGCCAATATACATCAAAAAATTTTGCCAGCTTTAGTTCTCGAAATATTCACATCCGAAATGATATAACTTTATGTACTTCGATCCAACCATACAAAAAAGCTGTCGATGGCGATATTTCCGCAACAAAGCCTCGAAAGGGGTTGCGGTTTGCAGTGGCGAATAGCAAATTAACAGACCTTTTCAGCAACGTAAAAATTTCGACAAACTTTTTCCAAAAATTTTTTTTTGATTTTTGAAAAAAATGATGGACTAACCCCTTGCAACTTTTTTTCGGCTTTTCAAAAATGTTTCCAAAACCCATCGAGCTATACATCAAAAGAAAGGTCTTGTCAAACTCTATCCGCACATATAAACCAAAAGTGTGTGGAAGGTCCGGTTCTCGAAATATTTTCATCCAAAGTGATTGTTTGATTTTACTGCATTTCCGTCCAAAACATTCAAACGCGTTTGTGTTTGGATAGCGATATTTCGGTAATCGAGCCTCGAAATGGGTTGCGGTTTCAAAATCTATTTGTTAAATTTTCAAGAGCTTTCTAAAACTCAAAACCAAATTACTGTTAGAGGTTTGGTTCACGAAATATTCGCATCGAAAGTCAAATTACTGTATTTCGATGCAACCCTAAAAAGGGCTTTGGATTACGATATTTCCGCAACCAAGTCTTGTAAGAGGTTGTAGTTTTCAGTTTCGTATAGAAAATTAACAGGCCTTTCCGCCAATATACATCAAAAAATTTTGCCAGCTTTAGTTCTCGAAATATTCACATCCGAAATGATATAACTTTATGTACTTCGATCCAACCATACAAAAAAGCTGTCGATGGCGATATTTCCGCAACAAAGCCTCGAAAGGGGTTGCGGTTTGCAGTGGCGAATGGCAAATTAACAGACTTTTTCAGCAACGTAAAAATTTCGACAAACTTTTTCCAAAAAATTTTTTTTGATTTTTGAAAAAAATGATGGACTAACCCCTTGCAACTTTTTTTCGGCTTTTCAAAAATGTTTCCAAAACCCATCGAGCTATACATCAAAAGAAAGGTCTTGTCAAACTCTATCCGCACATATAAACCAAAAGTGTGTGGAAGGTCCGGTTCTCGAAATATTTTCATCCAAAGTGATTGTTTGATTTTACTGCATTTCCGTCCAAAACATTCAAACGCGTTTGTGTTTGGATAGCGACATTTCCGTAATCGAGCCTCGAAATGGGTTGCGGTTTCAAAATCTATTTGTTAAATTTTCAAGAGCTTTCTAAAACTCAAAACCAAATTACTGTTAGAGGTTTGGTTCACGAAATATTCGCATCCAAAGTCAAATTACTGTATTTCGATGCAACCCTAAAAAGGGCTTTGGATTACGATATTTCCGCAACCAAGTCTTGTAAGAGGTTGTAGTTTTCAGTTTCGTATAGAAAATTAACAAGCCTTTCCGCCAATATACATGAAAAAATTTTGCCAGCTTTAGTTCTCGAAATATTCACATCCGAAATGATATTACTTTATGTACTTCGATCCAACCATACAAAAAAGCTGTCGATGGCGATATTTCCGCAACAAGGCCTCGAAAGGGGTTGCGGTTTGCAGTGGCGAATAGCAAATTAACAGACCTTTTCAGCAACGTAAAAATTTCGACAAACTTTTTCCAAAAATTTTTTTTTGATTTTTGAAAAAAATGATGGACTAACCCCTTGCAACTTTTTTTCGGCTTTTCAAAAATGTTTCCAAAACCCATCGAGCTATACATCAAAAGAAAGGTCTTGTCAAACTCTATCCGCACATATAAACCAAAAGTGTGTGGAAGGTCCGGTTCTCGAAATATTTTCATCCAAAGTGATTGTTTGATTTTACTGCATTTCCGTCCAAAACATTCAAACGCGTTTGTGTTTGGATAGCGATATTTCGGTAATCGAGCCTCGAAATGGGTTGCGGTTTCAAAAGCTATGTATTAAATTTTCAAGAGTTTTCTAAAACTCAAAACCAAATTACTGTTAGAGGTTTGGTTCACGAAATATTCGCATCCAAAGTCAAATTACTGTATTTCGATGCAACCCTAAAAAGGGCTTTGGATTACGATATTTCCGCAACCAAGTCGTGTAAGAGGTTGTAGTTTTCAGTTTCGTATAGAAAATTAACAGGCCTTTCCGCCAATATACATGAAAAAATTTTGCCAGCTTTAGTTCTCAAAATATTCACATCCGAAATGATATAACTTTATGTACTTCGATCCAACCATACAAAAAAGCTGTCGATGGCGATATTTCCGCAACAAAGCCTCGAAAGGGGTTGCGGTTTGCAGTGGCGAATAGCAAATTAACAGACCTTTTCAGCAACGTAAAAATTTCGACAAACTTTTTCCAAAAATTTTTTTTTGATTTTTGAAAAAAATGATGGACTAACCCTTGCAACTTTTTTTCGGCTTTTCAAAAATGTTTCCAAAACCCATCGAGCTACACATCAAAAGAAAGGTCTTGTCAAACTCTATCCGCACATATAAACCAAAAGTGTGTGGAAGGTCCGGTTCTCGAAATATTTTCATCCAAAGTGATTGTTTGATTTTACTGCATTTCCGTCCAAAACATTCAAACGCGTTTGTGTTTAGATAGCGATATTTCGGTAATCGAGCCTCGAAATGGGTTGCGGTTTCAAAAGCTATGTATTGAATTTTCAAGAGCTTTCTAAAACTCAAAACCAAATTACTGTTAGAGGTTTGGTTCACGAAATATTCGCATCCAAAGTCAAATTACTGTATTTCGATGCAACCCTAAAAAGGGCTTTGGATTACGATATTTCCGCAACCAAGTCGTGTAAGAGGTTGTAGTTTTCAGTTTCGTATAGAAAATTAACAGGCCTTTCCGCCAATATACATGAAAAAATTTTGCCAGCTTTAGTTCTCAAAATATTCACATCCGAAATGATATAACTTTATGTACTTCGATCCAACCATACAAAAAAGCTGTCGATGGCGATATTTCCGCAACAAAGCCTCGAAAGGGGTTGCGGTTTGCAGTGGCGAATAGCAAATTAACAGACCTTTTCAGCAACGTAAAAATTTCGACAAACTTTTTCCAAAAATTTTTTTTTGATTTTTGAAAAAAATTATGGACTAACCCCTTGCAACTTTTTTTCGGCTTTTCAAAATGTTTCCAAAACCCATCGAGCTATACATCAAAAGAAAGGTCTTGTCAAACTCTATCCGCACATATAAACCAAAAGTGTGTGGAAGGTCCGGTTCTCGAAATATTTTCATCCAAAGTGATTGTTTGATTTTACTGCATTTCCGTCCAAAACATTCAAACGCGTTTGTGTTTGGATGGCGATATTTCGGTAATCGAGCCTCGAAATGGGTTGCGGTTTCAAAAGCTATGTATTAAATTTTCAAGAGCTTTCTAAAACTCAAAACCAAATTACTGTTAGAGGTTTGGTTCACGAAATATTCGCATCCAAAGTCAAATTACTGTATTTCGATGCAACCCTAAAAAGGGCTTTGGATTACGATATTTCCGCAACCAAGTCTTGTAAGAGGTTGTAGTTTTCAGTTTCGTATAGAAAATTAACAGGCCTTTCCGCCAATATACATGAAAAAATTTTGCCAGCTTTAGTTCTCAAAATATTCACATCCGAAATGATATAACTTTATGTACTTCGATCCAACCATACAAAAAAGCTGTCGATGGCGATATTTCCGCAACAAAGCCCCGAAAGGGGTTGCGGTTTGCAGTGGCGAATAGCAAATTAACAGACCTTTTCAGCAACGTAAAAATTTCGACAAACTTTTTCCAAAATTTTTTTTTTGATTTTTGAAAAAAATGATGGACTAACCCCTTGCAACTTTTTTTCGGCTTTTCAAAAATGTTTCCAAAACCCATCGAGCTATACATCAAAAAAAAGGTCTTGTCAAACTCTATCCGCACATATAAACCAAAAGTGTGTGGAAGGTCTGGTTCTCGAAATATTTTCATCCAAAGTGATTGTTTGATTTTACTGCATTTCCGTCCAAAACATTCAAACGCGTTTGTGTTTGGATAGCGATATTTCGGTAATCGAGCCTCGAAATGGGTTGCGGTTTCAAAAGCTATGTATTAAATTTTCAAGAGCTTTCTAAAACTCAAAACCAAATTACTGTTAGAGGTTTGGTTCACGAAATATTCGCATCCAAAGTCAAATTACTGTATTTCGATGCAACCCTAAAAAGGGCTTTGGATTACGATATTTCCGCAACCAAGTCGTGTAAGAGGTTGTAGTTTTCAGTTTCGTATAGAAAATTAACAGGCCTTTCCGCCAATATACATGAAAAAATTTTGCCAGCTTTAGTTCTCAAAATATTCACATCCGAAATGATATATCTTTATGTACTTCGATCCAACCATACAAAAAAGCTGTCGATGGCGATATTTCCGCAACAAAGCCTCGAAAGGGGTTGCGGTTTGCAGTGGCGAATAGCAAATTAACAGACCTTTTCAGCAACGTAAAAATTTCGACAAACTTTTTCCAAAAATTTTTTTTTGATTTTTGAAAAAAATGATGGACTAACCCTTGCAACTTTTTTTCGGCTTTTCAAAAATGTTTCCAAAACCCATCGAGCTACACATCAAAAGAAAGGTCTTGTCAAACTCTATCCGCACATATAAACCAAAAGTGTGTGGAAGGTCCGGTTCTCGAAATATTTTCATCCAAAGTGATTGTTTGATTTTACTGCATTTCCGTCCAAAACATTCAAACGCGTTTGTGTTTAGATAGCGATATTTCGGTAATCGAGCCTCGAAATGGGTTGCGGTTTCAAAAGCTATGTATTGAATTTTCAAGAGCTTTCTAAAACTCAAAACCAAATTACTGTTAGAGGTTTGGTTCACGAAATATTCGCATCCAAAGTCAAATTATTGTATTTCGATGCAACCCTAAAAAGGGCTTTGGATTACGATATTTCCGCAACCAAGTCTTGTAAGAGGTTGTAGTTTTCAGTTTCGTATAGAAAATTAACAGGCCTTTCCGCCAATATACATGAACAAATTTTGCCAGCTTTAGTTCTCAAAATATTCACATCCGAAATGATATAACTTTATGTACTTCGATCCAACCATACAAAAAAGCTGTCGATGGCGATATTTCCGCAACAAAGCCTCGAAAGGGGTTGCGGTTTGCAGTGGCGAATAGCAAATTAACAGACCTTTTCAGCAACGTAAAAATTTCGACAAACTTTTTCCAAAAATTTTTTTTTGATTTTTGAAAAAAATGATGGACTAACCCTTGCAACTTTTTTTCGGCTTTTCAAAAATGTTTCCAAAACCCATCGAGCTACACATCAAAAGAAAGGTCTTGTCAAACTCTATCCGCACATATAAACCAAAAGTGTGTGGAAGGTCCGGTTCTCGAAATATTTTCATCCAAAGTGATTGTTTGATTTTACTGCATTTCCGTCCAAAACATTCAAACGCGTTTGTGTTTGGATAGCGATATTTCGGTAATCGAGCCTCGAAATGGGTTGCGGTTTCAAAAGCTATGTATTGAATTTTCAAGAGCTTTCTAAAACTCAAAACCAAATTACTGTTAGAGGTTTGGTTCACGAAATATTCGCATCCAAAGTCAAATTACTGTATTTCGATGCAACCCTGAAAAGGGCTTTGGATTACGATATTTCCGCAACCAAGTCTTGTAAGAGGTTGTAGTTTTCAGTTTCGTATAGAAAATTAACAGGCCTTTCCGCCAATATACATTAAAAAATTTTGCCAGCTTTAGTTCTCGAAATATTCACATCCGAAATGATATAACTTTATGTACTTCGATCCAACCATACAAAAAAGCTGTCGATGGCGATATTTCCGCAACAAAGCCTCGAAAGGGGTTGCGGTTTGCAGTGGCGAATAGCAAATTAACAGACCTTTTCAGCAACGTAAAAATTTCGACAAACTTTTTCCAAAAATTTTTTTTTGATTTTTGAAAAAAATGATGGACTAACCCCTTGCAACTTTTTTTCGGCTTTTCAAAAATGTTTCCAAAACCCATCGAGCTATACATCAAAAGAAAGGTCTTGTCAAACTCTATCCGCACATATAAACCAAAAGTGTGTGGAAGGTCCGGTTCTCGAAATATTTTCATCCAAAGTGATTGTTTGATTTTACTGCATTTCCGTCCAAAACATTCAAACGCGTTTGTGTTTGGATAGCGATATTTCGGTAATCGAGCCTCGAAATGGGTTGCGGTTTCAAAAGCTATGTATTAAATTTTCAAGAGCTTTCTAAAACTCAAAACCAAATTACTGTTAGAGGTTTGGTTCACGAAATATTCGCATCGAAAGTCAAATTACTGTATTTCGATGCAACCCTAAAAAGGGCTTTGGATTACGATATTTCCGCAACCAAGTCTTGTAAGAGGTTGTAGTTTTCAGTTTCGTATAGAAAATTAACAGGCCTTTCCGCCAATATACATGAAAAAATTTTGCCAGCTTTAGTTCTCAAAATATTCACATCCGAAATGATATAACTTTATGTACTTCGATCCAACCATACAAAAAAGCTGTCGATGGCGATATTTCCGCAACAAAGCCTCGAAAGGGGTTGCGGTTTGCAGTGGCGAATAGCAAATTAACAGACCTTTTCAGCAACGTAAAAATTTCGACAAACTTTTTCCAAACATTTTTTTTTGATTTTTGAAAAAAATGATGGACTACCCTTGCAACTTTTTTTCGGCTTTTCAAAAATGTTTCCAAAACCCATCGAGCTATACATCAAAAGAAAGGTCTTGTCAAACTCTATCCGCACATATAAACCAAAAGTGTGTGGAAGGTCCGGTTCTCGAAATATTTTCATCCAAAGTGATTGTTTGATTTTACTGCATTTCCGTCCAAAACATTCAAACGCGTTTGTGTTTGGATAGCGATATTTCGGTAATCGAGCCTCGAAATGGGTTGCGGTTTCAAAAACTATGTATTAAATTTTCAAGAGCTTTCTAAAACTCAAAACCAAATTACTGTTAGAGGTTTGGTTCACGAAATATTCGCATCGAAAGTCAAATTACTGTATTTCGATGCAACCCTAAAAAGGGCTTTGGATTACGATATTTCCGCAACCAAGTCTTGTAAGAGGTTGTAGTTTTCAGTTTCGTATAGAAAATTAACAGGCCTTTCCGCCAATATACATCAAAAAATTTTGCCAGCTTTAGTTCTCGAAATATTCACATCCGAAATGATATAACTTTATGTACTTCGATCCAACCATACAAAAAAGCTGTCGATGGCGATATTTCCGCAACAAAGCCTCGAAAGGGGTTGCGGTTTGCAGTGGCGAATAGCAAATTAACAGACCTTTTCAGCAACGTAAAAATTTCGACAAACTTTTTCCAAAAATTTTTTTTTGATTTTTGAAAAAAATGATGGACTAACCCCTTGCAACTTTTTTTCGGCTTTTCAAAAATGTTTCCAAAACCCATCTAGCTATACATCAAAAGAAAGGTCTTGTCAAACTCTATCCGCACATATAAACCAAAAGTGTGTGGAAGGTCCGGTTCTCGAAATATTTTCATCCAAAGTGATTGTTTGATTTTACTGCATTTCCGTCCAAAACATTCAAACGCGTTTGTGTTTGGATAGCGATATTTCGGTAATCGAGCCTCGAAATGGGTTGCGGTTTCAAAAACTATGTATTAAATTTTCAAGAGCTTTCTAAAACTCAAAACCAAATTACTGTTAGAGGTTTGGTTCACGAAATATTCGCATCCAAAGTCAAATTACTGTATTTCGATGCAACCCTGAAAAGGGCTTTGGATTACGATATTTCCGCAACCAAGTCGTGTAAGAGGTTGTAGTTTTCAGTTTCGTATAGAAAATTAACAAGCCTTTCCGCCAATATACATTAAAAAATTTTGCCAGCTTTAGTTCTCGAAATATTCACATCCGAAATGATATAACTTTATGTACTTCGATCCAACCATACAAAAAAGCTGTCGATGGCGATATTTCCGCAACAAAGCCTCGAAAGGGGTTGCGGTTTGCAGTGGCGAATAGCAAATTAACAGACCTTTTCAGCAACGTAAAAATTTCGACAAACTTTTTCCAAAATTTTTTTTTTGATTTTTGAAAAAAATGATGGACTAACCCCTTGCAACTTTTTTTCGGCTTTTCAAAAATGTTTCCAAAACCCATCGAGCTATACATCAAAAGAAAGGTCTTGTCAAACTCTATCCGCACATATAAACCAAAAGTGTGTGGAAGGTCCGGTTCTCGAAATATTTTCATCCAAAGTGATTGTTTGATTTTACTGCATTTCCGTCCAAAACATTCAAACGCGTTTGTGTTTGGATAGCGATATTTCGGTAATCGAGCCTCGAAATGGGTTGCGGTTTCAAAATCTATGTATTAAATTTTCAAGAGCTTTCTAAAACTCAAAACCAAATTACTGTTAGAGGTTTGGTTCACGAAATATTCGCATCCAAAGTCAAATTACTGTATTTCGATGCAACCCTAAAAAGGGCTTTGGATTACGATATTTCCGCAACCAAGTCTTGTAAGAGGTTGTAGTTTTCAGTTTCGTATAGAAAATTAACAGGCCTTTCCGCCAATATACATCAAAAAATTTTTCCATCTTTAGTTCTCAAAATATTCACATCCGAAATGATATAACTTTATGTACTTCGATCCAACCATACAAAAAAGCTGTCGATGGCGATATTTCCGCAACAAAGCCTCGAAAGGGGTTGCGGTTTGCAGTGGCGAATAGCAAATTAACAGACCTTTTCAGCAACGTAAAAATTTCGACAAACTTTTTCCAAAAATTTTTTTTTGATTTTTGAAAAAAATGATGGACTTGCAACTTTTTTTCGGCTTTTCAAAAATGTTTCCAAAACCCATCGAGCTATACATCAAAAGAAAGGTCTTGTCAAACTCTATCCGCACATATAAACCAAAAGTGTGTGGAAGGTCCGGTTCTCGAAATATTTTCATCCAAAGTGATTGTTTGATTTCACTGCATTTCCGTCCAAAACATTCAAACGCGTTTGTGTTTGGATAGCGATATTTCGGTAATCGAGCCTCGAAATGGGTTGCGGTTTCAAAAACTATGTATTAAATTTTCAAGAGCTTTCTAAAACTCAAAACCAAATTACTGTTAGAGGTTTGGTTCACGAAATATTCGCATCCAAAGTCAAATTACTGTATTTCGATGCAACCCTAAAAAGGGCTTTGGATTACGATATTTCCGCAACCAAGTCTTGTAAGAGGTTGTAGTTTTCAGTTTCGTATAGAAAATTAACAGGCCTTTCCGCCAATATACATCAAAAAATTTTGCCAGCTTTAGTTCTCGAAATATTCACATCCGAAATGATATAACTTTATGTACTTCGATCCAACCATACAAAAAAGCTGTCGATGGCGATATTTCCGCAACAAAGCCTCGAAAGGGGTTGCGGTTTGCAGTGGCGAATAGCAAATTAACAGACCTTTTCAGCAACGTAAAAATTTCGACAAACTTTTTCCAAAAATTTTTTTTTGATTTTTGAAAAAAATGATGGACCCCTTGCAACTTTTTTCGGCTTTTCAAAAATGTTTCCAAAACCCATCGAGCTATACATCAAAAGAAAGGTCTTGTCAAACTCTATCCGCACATATAAACCAAAAGTGTGTGGAAGGTCTGGTTCTCGAAATATTTTCATCCAAAGTGATTGTTTGATTTAACTGCATTTCCGTCCAAAACATTCAAACGCGTTTGTGTTTGGATAGCGATATTTCGGTAATCGAGCCTCGAAATGGGTTGCGGTTTCAAACACTATTTGTTAAATTTTCAAGAGCTTTCTAAAACTCAAAACCAAATTACTGTTAGAGGTTTGGTTCACGAAATATTCGCATCCAAAGTCAAATTACTGTATTTCGATGCAACCCTAAAAAGGGCTTTGGATTACGATATTTCCGCAACCAAGCCTTGTAAGGGGTTGTAGTTTTCAGTTGCGTATATAAAATTAACAGGCCTTTCTGCCAATAAAAAAAATAAAAAATGAAAACAAACGAATTCTGCGAGTTTTCTTTCTTGAAACTTTTGCATCCAAAATGATAGAAATGTAATTACAAGCATCAATAAAACTAAACATCAAACTTAACATGTAAATATTTTTTTATTTTTTCTTCGAAAACCGAGGTGCTCCAAAGTTCTTTCCCTTGTTAAATTTATTTTTTCCCGATTTGTTGGCAATTTTCACCGTACTTGTCTTCTTCTTTGCATTGAGTTTCGACATTTTCTTATGACGATTCGCCTCCGACCTGAGGAAGAGAAATTTACAAAATTATAATTCATAAAATGTCGCGTTTCAAGTTTTGAATGCTTACCTCAATCTCAATGCTCCACTTCGACTAACATCAGTCAAATCGTTGGTAAACGCCGAATGTGACTTTTTCTTGGGTCTTCTCGGCCCATCACCACCCTTTTGGATACTATCATTGACAGCATTAAGTTTTCCTGGTTTCTTCTTGATTTTAGCCAATTTAGCTCTAACAAGAGAAACCTTCTGCACTTCTCTCATTGATCGCTCCCTTGCCAATTGTTCGGGTGTTTTCTTCTTCTCTTCTTTTTTCTTCTTCTTGACTTGTTTCACTGGTGGACCATCTTCACCATCGCCACCATATTCAGGACGTTTCCTCTTGTTTCCCCCTTTTCCAGGTGGACCACCAGGTTTTCCGGACTTACCCATCTTAGCATCGGCTTCATCTGTAAGTGAAAGTCGAGCCTTCTCTTCCTCCCGTTGCTTCTTACTCTGGAACCACGAACGATTGTCAGCCGGTGTACCAGCCAACCTGCGCTCAGCTTTAGATAACGACTGTTCAGCCTTAGCTAGTTGACGTTCAGTTTGCTCCTCATCGAGGATGTTCTCTATAAAATGAAGATAGATAATTTGAAAACGGCCCTGAATTGTAACGTGGTAAACTTACGAATTTCTGGTTCAAGTGCAATCAATTTCTTTCGATACTTCTCGATTATTTCTGGAGGAATAATCCGATTCTTGACGGAATTTTCTGCATTTTTAATGATATCCTTCACAATCTTACGTTCCTTTTCGCCGGCTAGAGATACTGAGATACCAGCTCGTCCAGCACGAGCAGTACGTCCCACACGATGGATATAGTGCTCAGTTGTGATGGGCATGACAAAGTTGATGACCGTCTTCACACCGACAATATCCAAACCGCGAGCCGCCACATCAGTGGCTATCAGGACATCGATTTGCTCCTCTTTAAATTTCTTAAGCGACTCCAAACGCTGCTGTTGCGTAAGATTACCATGAAGTTCACCCGCCCTAACTCCCAGCAGACCCAGAAGGATGTGCAAACGGTGGGCTTGCTTCTTGGTCTGGACGAAGACCATGCAGTGGTCATGGAATGTACGGCAAATTAAACTGGCCAGAATAGGCTCCCGATCGGCTTCCTTATCCTCACGGATTCGAATGAATTCCTGACGAAGATTGAAGGCCACAGTTTGATTAGTGTTCACAAACACCTTCACTGGTTTGTCGAGAGAGACTGCAGCCAGGTCCTTGACCTGTTCACTCATTGTAGCTGAGAAGAGCATAGTTTGCCGAGTCTTCGAACAAGAGCTGATGATCTCCTTCATCTGTTCGGCGAAATATTCGTCCAACATACGATCGGCTTCATCCAGAATCAAGACCTAGGATAAATAAAATAAATGGATTTTGAGAAGAAGCCTTGGGCAGAGGGAGACTGCAAATGGTTCTTTTACGTCAGACCGCTTCTCTAAACAGAAAAACGTCAGCGATTTGTTGTCCTCTTCTGGCTGTGAAGCCTCAGAGCGCAAGGATTGAATCATCATGTTGTTCCCAGGCACTGAGTACCATGAAAACTAACTCACCTCAATAGAATCCAAACTGAAACTGGGACAGTTCTTGATGTGATCAATCAAACGACCCGGAGTTGCAATAACGATGTCGGGATTCTGCCTAAGCACAAGTTCCTGAGCCTTAACATCCAGACCACCGATAGCAAGGCCGACATCGACGCTGGTAAACTGACTCAGCTGTTTGGTCACTTGGTAGACTTGGGCACCCAATTCACGAGTTGGCACGAGAACCAACACTCTTGTAATTGTCTTATTGTTCATGGGGCGATACAACAGACGTTCCAGAGTGGGCAACATGTAGGCAGCTGTTTTACCCGTACCGGTAGCAGCACAACCACAGATATCTCGACCAAGCAAAGCAATAGGAATTGTTGCGCCTTGAATTGGAGTCGGATATATGTACCCCAGGACTCCGATCGCTCTCATTAGAGGACGCGAAAGATTCATTTGGTAGAAAGAGCTGATTTCTCCCTGAGCTTCGATTTCTTCGAAGTTCATTTTCTCGTCTTCGTTTTCCTTGTCCTCATCTACATCGTCATCGGATTTCTTCTTCTTCTTTTTGATTTTCTTTTCTCGTTGCCGAAGACCGTCGTGTTGGAGTTCATCTTCAGAGAGATCAATCTGGAAAGGAAGAAACATCAATAAATACATTTTGTTTACCAGAAAGGGAAAATGTAATCCTACCTCGTCGTCATCATCATCACTTTTGATTGTCCCGGGTTCACGATTTTGTAGTCTTGCAGCGATCTTATCGTCTGTCTTTGTGCGCGCCTTACGCTTGACATATTTCATTAGATCGTCCCATGTGTCTTGGTTGTATTCTTTGACTGACGATACAAACTCGAACCCCTTTTCAAACTCGGTCACTTTTTTGTGGCGCAGTTTCGTGGGTTGGTACTTTGAGGTGAAGATTTTTATGAATTAATCGAGTTTCCAGGTTATGTTTTTTCTTATTTTTATTTTGTTAACCTACCTCTACTTCAGCATCAGAATCTTCGGAAAGATTTTCTACTTCGGCGTCATCTTCAATTGTTGCGATTAGATCTAGATTAGTTGTGACCATATTTGGTTTGATACCTTTCTTTAAGTTAAAAAAAATTATTTATTGAACTTTAAAAAATATGGATTGAGATTTTGAAATGTTAAAGACCAAGACCGATAAAAAAAGAAATTCGAACACGTGAAACGAGTGTTGGTTCTTGCTTAGAATGAAAAATTAAAAAGGAATACACAAGAACTGTCAAAGAAATGTCAAATGAAAAAAGTATGATGCATTTAATTTGTGGCCCTGCCAGGTATAATATTTTTTATTTCTAATACCACGTTCGCACGATTTTCGCAAAATAATCACCTCAATTACAAGGTGTGTTTGGTATGTCCCCTTCCACACAAGGAATCAAGTTGCTGGAGACTTTTTTGACGTTTTCTTTTAATTTCCCTTAGGCCTGCCGCCCACTAGGCAACTTTTAGTTGCTCACCCCAGCAACTTTTAGTTGCTCCCGGTTCAATTACATTGGCTTATATGGGAGAGCGCCCACTGGGCAACTTAGTTGCTGGCAACTTTAAGTTGCTCGGAGTTGCTCGCGGAACTTAGTTGCCGGCAACTCCGGGCAACTTTTAGTTGCTGACCCCCGCCCACTAAGCAATTTCCGAGCAACTTTCAGGAATTTTTGAAAGTTTAACGTTTTTATTTGTTGTCCATTGAAATATTACATTGATTTTGCATTTTAGACAGGTAAAATTGAGATAGGTTTAGGTGGAGCACGTTTTTATAGAAAATTAAATACAAAAAAACACAAATATTAATTCTCAAAAGTTGCTCGGAAGTTGCCTAGTGGGCGAGGGCAAGCAACTTTAGTTGCTCGGAGTTGCCGGCAACACCCAGCAACTAAAAGTTGCCGGCAACTAAGTTGCCTAGTGGGCGGCAGGCCTTAAAATCTCTTGTACCTTTCAAATGAAGAAATAAAAAACTTGAAACTTTCTGTAGTTTCCTTGTAAAATAGCTTGGTTGAAAAACACACTCTACTTGTGTGTGTGAAGAGGAATGTCAACAAAATTTTCTTGAATCGTTGACAGGGGAGATTTTATTTTCCCCTCTTACTTCTTGCCCTTCTCAACCACTAACTGAAAGTTGCTGGCAACTCAGTTTTTTGACAAATTTTCGCAATTTTTCACAATTCGCTGCCAAAACCCATAGAAAATTTTGGGAAACTTGGTGAAAGTTTTAGTAACAGGCATACAAAATCACATAAATGAGTTGCGGTGGGGAATCAGATTCAATTTTGACATTTCGATAAGATTAAAAAAGAAAAGATCGAGTCAATGTTTACACCGAATGTTTTACAATGTTTCGACCGAAGGTTTATCTCAATTTAGATAAAATAAATCTATGTAGTGCTTCCACCTAAAAAGATTACAAAATAGATTAACTTTGACAGCACCTTTCAAAAGTCAAATGTTGTTTAATTTTTCTGTATAAAGTTGAATGGGGAAGTTCGGCCGGACGTCAGTTAAAACACGCAAACAAAAAAAGCAATGCTTGCCAGAGGTTAAACAAACTCTTTGATTGTGTTAGTGGAATGTGAACATCGTAATGCTTGTGTTTTTCTCACAAAAACGTTTCAAACTATTGAATAAAATGTTATTACACTAAAATTTAAGAGACCAATAATATTAAAAACTTATATTTTTATTAAAAAAACAGCGAATAATAAAAATCACTGAAAAGACCATTCGCTGATGTATGTTTGTATTTGTTTGTTTAACCTCTGACTAGGATAAAAACAAGAAGGAGAAAAGACAAAGATAGTTTCTCAAAAAGCCCAATTGAGACAGAAAGTTTCATGAAGCAAAAAAGTTTGGATTTTCCAATGAATGCGTTTAGTGCGACATAAAATAGTTAAACATTTTAATACAAAACCTTTTAAAAGTTTTTAAAATGGATTCAAATTGGGAGTGTTCGTAAGGTTGGCATGTAATTTCCAACCCAGTTTCCTATAAATTAGATTGAAATGACCTCATTTCAAAATTTGAATTTGTATATAGGTACTCTAAGGAGTAATAATCCCATAGTGCTCAAAATCGAAACCAAATTATTCAGTTGCATGTGCGCGCTTGGCCTAAGGCTAAGCAATTTACATGTTAAATGCAACAGATCAATCACGGAATGTCAGTAATGATGAACATACAAACCAAAAGCAATACGCATTACATTTCACATTAAAATATTAATTTGTCGGTTAATTCTAGCAATATCTCGATTGCGATGAATCCTTTGATCATTGATTAAATTCAAATGTAAGGAGACACTCGGGGAAGACACCACCGAAACGGGCGAGAGCGCTGCTGCCGCCTGAAATAATATGATAAGGAAGTGCGTTTAGTGTAGGTATTCAATTTGATAAATTTCCTTAATTTTGGAAAGAGTCGTGTATTTGAAAGGGATTTCAGTTTTGTTTTTCAATTACTATAGAACTATGGTTTTTGTGTTTCTTTTATGTATGATATTCAGAAATTGTGTATATTTCTATGGAAACGAATGTACCTACATAGTTGTATTTTGTCTAGAATTAAGATTTTTTTTAGAAATAATAACACTATACTCTGTTCAATTTGAATGTGCAGTACAGGGAAGATAGGATATTTGGCTTTCACCCATACTATTATAGATTTTAAAGCTCTCATATGATTGTCGTAGTGAGCATTTAAAATTGCCGCAAATCTCACAAAAATATTGCTATCAAAAGCTCTAAAAAAGCTTAAATTATGAAAGTTACATAGCAAAAACCAAAGAAAATGCCATATGAATTTCCATCAACTACGCAATGGTAACTCTGATTCAACACAATCTCAATAAGGGTTGGTTGCAAATTGGCGATCAGTTTCCTCTTTTCACCCGGGGAGCAGATAGGTCATGGTGTGGGATGTATGTACGTGCGCTCAAAGAAGATTACACAATCAATTTATTTAAATGTAAGCCAGTGATTCTGTTTCTTATTTCAGTGGCAATTTCTTAAGTTAAGGTGCCATGCAAGCAGCAGCAGGCACCAGTGTGTTTGAAAAAGCTTTCATAGCGGTCGCTGTTCAAGTTTCTATAAGTTTAAGGCAGTGACTTTTCTGCACATTGGAGAAAAAAACTAACAACGAACATTTCAATATCTTTTAAATAATAAACGAAGACTAATTAATTTCAAGAATTACTTGAAAGTAGAACAATATGGAGAGAAAATAAGCAAATTATGACTTACAATTGATAGCAGCTGTAGGATATCTTCTAGGACTTTATCTTATGGAAAGTGAAACAGCGCCCCCTATCTAGGCTTCAGGCACTACAATGCATTAGGGATAGAAACGAGCACTCCATATTATATATCCTCTATCTAAGGTTTCTTGACAAAAATAATTCAAACTAACAAATTCAGCCCAATTCTAAATGACAATTCCCCGGGATTTTTGTTCCCTTTTCCCTACTCCCGTATTCTAAACAAAAAATTCCCGGGAATTATTCTCAGGGAATTCGGAATAAGAGTAGGTACTACTTATCCCGAGAGAACACGTCTCCCGGGGAATTAGTTCCCGGAGAGTTATTTTCCCGGGGAATGTTTAGAATTGGGCTGATTATTTTAAGTCTCTAAATTGCCAATTTCCATTCCATTCCATTCCATTCCATTTTTTAAATAAAATACTCAATCAGAATTTTCTCAAATAGTTTTTTTCTATTTTCTAATATGCATACAAAAAAATTTATCACCTAAGGAGAAATTTTCGTGCAAACAAAAATTTAAAAACAACGTATACCGATTAACAAATATGCAAACATTCATACATTTTCTTTCCTCGGTACATCATCGTCATGGATACCAACACACAAATGAATAGTTGAATTTATCAATATTCCTTTGGAAATTGGACGTGACTAGACATTTATAAAAATTTATAACAGTTCTTCGCCATTAAAAGTGCGCGTACGTTAACGCGCTTCGCGCGACTTGAAAAAAAAAACTCGTGTTTGCCTGAAGTATGCCCACCGGTGGAGGGTCCTGGCCCTGCGGGGCCGCAAAAACAGTACTTTTATAAACTTAAACTGTTATAATTGGCATGTCTAGTCACTTCCTTGGAAATAAGTTTGTGTACACAAAATCTACTACTAAATCATCTATTTCGCTGCTCCTTTCCGCCACACATTCCACGAGGTAGCTTTAAGTTGTGCTTTTGTGCAGTGTCCCATTCTATTTGTATTCATTCAATGCTTTGATGTATTGTTATTTATTGGATATGCGTATATTTGAGAATCGTATTATTCGTTGCCCTTTCTGTGATCATATTTGTTAAGATGGGCTTTGCATAACGTTTTTGAAGCAGAATTCAAGGTTATTTCATTTCCCTTTTGAGATATGTAGAATAAAACTCCGAAAAAATTATATTTTTAAAATTAATTTATTCTCCACATCACTTTTGAATTAATTTCCTTATTCATGTTCGGGTTACTTAAGCTCTAATTTATGTTTTATATCATGTACAGCAAATTACGTTTGCATATTTAAAATTCAAAAAAGACAATATTTGTTTATTTATGGTTATATCTTATATTTATCATTTGGAACTCATACAAAATTATAAGACTATTTAAATATTAAAATTAAACATAATTACTCCATGTAGATAGTTCTATAAATATCATTTTGTCCATAAAATTACATATAATTCCGCAAAATGAAACGTTTTAGTGAACTTGTTATTTTATTATTTTTTTTTTATTTAATATTATAGCTTATACATTTGTTATTATGTTTTTTTTTGTTTAAATTTAAATATTTATATCATATCACAGATTTTTCGAAAAAAATTTCATTCATGACATTTTTTTTAACTTTTACATAAATAAATAAAAAAACTAAATAACTTAAAATAATGGTTTTCAAAAAGTTTATTTTCTTTTCCTTAAATTACATTTACATTTGAAGACAATTGAAAGTGTGTGTGTGTACTTTTTACTATACAAACATGCTGTTTTCTATTTTGTTATACATTTAATGTTTTTTTTTTCCATTGGGGGTGTTGTGAACATGAAATATTTCATTTTTTTCAATAGAATACAATAACATTATGTTGTTTCTATATATATTTTGTATATTAAGTGAATTGTATATTATTACATAGATAAACATTTAATTTAGTTAGTCATTTGAATTTCTGTCGTCTAATATCCCGTTTCATAATTCGCTTCATACTATATATCCAAATCACATTTTTTTTAAAGTCCATTTAAATTTCTTTTCTTTCGCTTATTTTATTTTATTTAATTTATTTATTTTGTTTAATTTTTCTTTTAAGTTATTTCTTCCTATATTTTGTTGAAAAAATAAATTATTTTAGTTTAAGCTTTAGTTTATTTTACTTTTAAAATATATAAACATTTAATTTTTAAAAAGTCTTTTCATGAAAATTCGCTTTGCAAATATACGAATTAATTGTTTTAATTTTGTGTCTGTGTGGGTTTGTTTGTTTGGGTTTTGTTTTTTTTTTTTTATAATACAAAGTTGTTAGCTATATTTTTTGTTTTGTTTCAATTAAATACATTTATTTAGTTAAATTTATTTTTAAATATGTTATTTCCAATGAATTTTATATTTAATAATAATTAACATTTACAGAACACAGATTTTTTGTAATTATATATATTTTTTTTTTAATTTATATTTTTGTTCGTTTTATTTAAAAGTATGTGTATTTCAAGAAATAAATGTATGTGGATTTATTTTATTGTTGTATCTTTGATCTTAGGATTAAATCGAAGAAATGATTTTATCCATATAGTTTTTCTGATAGCAAATGTCTGCTAAAATTACTTATATACTGTTGCATTAGTTAATTGTTGTTATTGTTGAATAGATGATGTCATAAGGCTGATTCTTCGCCACTGTTGCGTCTCACATGCTTTTCATCTAAAAAAAAAATTGAAAAAAAAATTACTACTCTGGGAAAAATGTTTAAGTACCTACATTCAAATATCAAGGATTTTTTTGTATTTAAATTTCAATATTTTACAATTTCTCAGAATATACCCCTCTCTCTCAATGAAGTCTTCTTTCAGTTTTTCAGTGCGAGATCATCCTAGTTTCGGGGTTAAACTCGAGGCCACTTCTGAAACCTGTTTTTTCAGTCAATTTCGATCCCGCGAGTTAACTCAAAAAATTTGGTGAAATTCTTCTGGACTATCTGATCAAATATTTCAAAAATCCATCGAAATCGAAGGACGACAGAATGGAAATAACGATTTCCATAGTGGTGCCACCTCGATTTCGATAGTGAATGGACGATTGCGATTCCAATAATTCCGCTCTTTGATTTCAATAGATTTTTGACAGTTAAAAGTACAAAAGTTAATCCTTCACTCAAAAACTACTTTTGAGTAAAAACAGGGTTAATTTATTTGAAGGATATAATAACTCTGATTTAGCTCACAGTTAACTCAGCAATGGAAAACTGTCCTAAAGTTCACAAGCGTCTGATGAAAGTTATACATTTTTGCACTAAATTTGTCACGTTCAGTTTAAAAACAGTTTTTGTCATTTGGAAAAGTGGTTATTTGGCAAAACGCGTTTTAATGAGCTCCTTAATTTGTGGGTATATAATGTGTATATTCAAAAAAGTCTATCCGTTTACTTCCCAAAACTGACAATTTATAAAAATTTTAGGCCTGCCGCCCACTAGGCAACTTTTAGTTGCTCACCCCAGCAACTTTTAGTTGCTCCCGGTTCAATTACATTGGCTTATATGGGAGAGCGCCCACTGGGCAACTTAGTTGCTGGCAACTTTAAGTTGCTCGGAGTTGCTCGCGGAACTTAGTTGCCGGCAACTCCGGGCAACTTTTAGTTGCTGACCCCCGCCCACTAAGCAATTTCCGAGCAACTTTCAGGAATTTTCGAAAATTTAACGATTTTATTTGTTGTCCATTGAAATATTACATTGATTTTGCATTTTAGACAGGTCAAATTGAGATAGGTTTAGGTGGAGCACGTTTTTATAGAAAATTAAATACAAAAAAACACAAATATTAATTTTCAAAAGTTGCTCGGAAGTTGCCTTGTGGGCGAGGGCAAGCAACTTTAGTTGCTCGGAGTTGCCGGCAACACCAAGCAACTTAAAGTTGCCGGCAACTAAGTTGCCTAGTGGGCGGCAGGCCTTAGAATAATTTTTTTTTATATATATAAATTTAGAAGCTTCTTCAGTAATCGGAAGACTTTGGACTGAAATTAGTAAAATTTGGTAGTGTTCTAAAAGTCAAAGAACAGATATAATATTGGACACTACACTAAATGTCAATACTACAACAATAAATTAGTAGAACATTGGCTATTCAGTAACCAAATGTGGCTTAATGTGAACCTAATATACTTAAAAAAAAAAAGCGCCTATGCCTAATATAAAATTAAAACCATAGGTATAGCGTATAGGGCTTAGTACAGACGATTGTCAGATCTGTCAGTTAAAGAATTTTTCCAAATGTCTAACAACCAAATGAACACACAACTTTGTTCGACAATTGTCAGAAATGTCAGTCAGACGATCATCTGACAATCGCCTGAACCCGCCATAGGTCTGTTTGGTAACGTGAAATTTTCCAAAAATTTTCATAATTTTCAGTTAAAACCCATACGAAAAAAGATATATTTTTTTGGAAATTTGGTGTAAGTTTTAGTTGCGAAAAAGGCGGAATTTTTAATATCGTCGCGTTCAGGAAAATTAGATCTCGGACGCTCTGTCAAGCGAATCCAAAATTTTTTTCCCTCAGGGTTTTGACACTAAACTGAAAAAAATTTGCGGAGGAATAATGTTCATGTAACTGAGATTTCTGAGATCTCGGAGATTGTGTGTTTTTTTTTAATCCCGCAGTCATTGTCTGCCTACTGTCAGAAACGTCATTGTCAACTGTTATAATTTGGCATTTCTCTAGTCTCATCAATAACAATAAGCCAAATTATGGCAATTGGAGAGAAGATAACCCACATGAGATTATCGAAACGTGCCAGCCGCATAGTTTAGTGCGGTCTATGGGCTGGTGGTGGTGGAGTCATCAATCATCAAAAATAACATATTTTTGAAATTGAATTTAATGAAATTTCCTATTTTTTGTTCAAAATAAAAGTACCGGCTTAAAAAATTAAATAAGGCCGCCATACAAAACCAATCACGGAATTTTTGCCATCCACCAAGATGGTCGATTGCATTAAATAGTTTTTATTATGTACGTTTACTCAATAGATGTCGCTACATGTTTTATATTGACCGATAGAGCTCATAATGTTGGTTGTAGTTGTAGGTATCAGATACATTGCTGTGTGTGAGGAAGCCTTAAGCCACTTGAATACTTTTTACTGCATTTTATGTAACTTGTTCTAATACTTTTCATTCACACAATCAAGAATATTCCAATCGAGAGATTACCAGTCCGTTAATATCGTTTCAGTCTAAATAGAAATAAAAATAAAAGAAAAATCTGAAAAAAAAAATTAAATAAATGAATGAAACAAAACACAAAATGCAAAATAAAAATACAGATTTGTTTTTAAAAATAATCAAATAACTTTTATTTATGCCTTTAATTGAACTAAAGAAATAATATTATGTTTATAATTCGTTAATTTGTATATTGGTTTTTTCTTACAGCATGAATCTACATTTATGTATATAAGGTGTACGAGGTCAAAATATTAGTTATGTATGTATTTTGTTTTTGTATTATCTTCCATTATATATTTTTTTTTTAAACATACAAATTAAAACAATAATTATTAAAAAATAAAATAATCGGGTTCTTAAAAAATAAAAATTAAGAATGAAACAACTTAACAGTTTACATGGTTATACATAACGCAAGATAAAATAAAAAAGAAGCAATATTTAAACTACGAAGAGAATTAAAACAAAAGTTTTAAGTTGTATTTTTAACTTTTATTATTTAGTAATATATTTTCTATTTAATATAGTGTGTTGCACTAATAATCATTTCGGATTCTTTTGTTTTTCTTTTAGTTAATTCTTAAATAAATTTATTTTTTTCTGTTTTTTTTTTGTATATATATTTGAAATATTTGTTTTTATATATACAAGTAAGAATTTAAAATTAAAAAAAAAAAATAATAATATTCTACGTTATAATATATTCTATTTTTATATTATTAAAAATTATTTTGATTTAAATGAAAAATAAAAACAAAATCTAACTTATAAGGCGCGCATGCGGTGTTTGAATAAAATGTGAGCTAAGTGTTAATGCAAAATTTATATAAATAAATCGTTTTTTTATTTTTTGTTAAAAAAATTATTAAATACATAAATTGATGGTAAGAATTTATTTCGATTCTTTAGTTTGAAGGAAATATTACAACAACAAAAAAAAAAAATTATATCTCGTCCTTAAACATCACAATTTTTTAAGTGGTTACTAACTTGGTTTTTTGTTTTCTTTTATGTTTAACCTAAATTGAAAATATTTGTAATTATTTGTTTTAAATAAAATATAATAAATGAATTTTACAGTAAAAATTATGTATTTAAAATAAAGAAAGGGCGTCATGTCCTAATCTGGGTTTTATATCTTACGAATATTTACAACAACAAATTTTGTATGATTTTGCTCTTTCTCACCGGGACGCTTCGTTTGCGCTTGCGCTGGACACAACCTCCTCTGAGGAGGGAGCAATCGAAATATTTGTGCTGCTACTTACCACCGCCGGGGGGCTTATAGAGCCTCCCGTGGTCGAAGTAACCCCGGTAGCATCACCTGAAGGGGAGATCTTTGACGTGGCCGTCACATCGGAAGGCTTGGGGGAAGTCTGCTCATTGCTGGCAGATGGAGGTGACAATTGCGTGATGCCCTCCAAAACAGTACTGTTAGGGGATGACTTGTTAGTATTACCTGAAGAGGGATTAACACCAGTCGATGCCTGATCATCGGGACTGCGTCGAGCGTCTTCCGGTGAGGAGTTCACAATTGTGGTTGTGGTAGGAGTGGCTGAAATTGGTGTTGGCGGTTTTTGCTTTATGGCGTCATCTATTGGCGAGCTCTTCATGTTATCATTATCTTTATTGGGAGTGCCTCCTCTGCCACTTGTTGGAGCTACATTCACAGCAGTTGCTTCCTTGCTAGACTCCGATGCATCGCTGACCATTGTAGCGGTTGTGGTTGTGGCGGTTCCGTTTAGTTCATGTGAAGGTGGAGTACGGTTGTTCGCGGGAGTTCCAACACTGCTGCCGCCTCCAATACTGGAAGCGTGGTTGGAATTTGAACCCGTGAGATCTAGGGTAGTTGGCTCATTGGCCGACACTGCTGCCGATAAGGGGCCAAGTCCAGATTGTGGTGGTTTCTCTAGCGGATGTCGGGGACTGTTTGATGCTCGGCCGCCATTTTGATTGTGCGTACTCGGTGGCATCGACTGTTGCTGGCCAGCCGATGCAGTTGGTGTGGGTATCTTCATGCCACCTGGCGAGGAAGTGTGGTGATTCATTGCGGCCATGGACATCGAAATTGCAGAAGACTGCTGATGGGCAGCAGATGGCGCTAGTGAGTTGACCGAATGCATAGCTGCATGATGTCCTGGATGATGGGCATAGTACATACTGTTCGGAATGCTTGTTGGCGGCTGGGCATTTATGCTGTGCGACGAGTGAGACTGCATTGCAGACGCCGAGGATGTGATAATTGTGGCTTCGGAGTGCTTTCCAGCGGAGCTCTGAGTAAGATTCAGACTGCCGTGTGGTGAACTGTTAGTAGACACGTGCGAGTGCGGTGTCGAATGCGGTGGCAGCTGATGAGCAGCTGTGATCGGTGGATGATGGGGCGACATGTGTGGATGGGACAAGTTCAGCCCGTGATGGGAGAGACCCAAGGCTGCTGCGGAGAAACTAGGATGAGTAAGTCCAGCACCAGGATGACCCAGCCCAAGACCTGAACTCTGCAAGTGATGTTGCATATTCGGTCCATGTGGTAAATTGGGAACACCAGGCAAGGAAAGACCCAAATTAAGACCCATTGCAGCATGTGGACTTTGACGCTGGTTGCTGGAATGATAGGGTGACATAGAGGGTAGGCCATGCATGCCACCCTGTTGCGGACGCAGACTTAAGCCGATATGCGGTATCATCGGTCCCAGAATATTTCTATTTAAAGTCGAATAAAGGGGATTGTTGTAGTGATGAGAGGCAGATATTAGGCGCTCTCGTTCTCTGGCTTCACGTTCTTTTTCACGCATCTCACGTTCACGTGCCTCTTTTTCTTTTTGCTCCTTTTCACGTTCTCGCTGTTCCTTTTCGCGTTGTTCACGTTCTCGCTGTTCTTTCTCACGTTGTTCCCGTTCCCTCTGTTCGCGGAGCTCACGTTCTTTTTCTCTCTGCAGTTCACGCTCGCGTTCCTCTTCACGGGCGATTCGGGCTCTATGTTCTTCCTCCATTTTCATACGCTCATGCAGGACGGGAACGCTGATGAACGGATACAGATGCGACGAGTACGGTGATGGCAACGGGGCGTACAATGAATGATGAGGATGAGTATAGTGTACACCGCTTCGTAGCAGTTGATGACGTTGCTCCATCAAGAACTGCTCGGAGTATTGTAGACTGGCCGGATTGAAAATGGCACCCGGTGGCATTCCGGGTAGCCCTGCGAATGGAGAATATGCATCTAAGGGAAACGGCCCAGCAGGGTGCATGAGACGTTCATCCGATCGATATGGTTGAAAACCACTGCGGGCCAATAGTTCGGGTTGAAGACCAACCGACTGACCTGAATTCAGGCGAGCTATTTTTTCTGCCGGCTGAGGCGATGGCGCCGAGCGTTTTTTCGCCACAGATCTTTCATCCTGACTGCTTCCCAGACGACTGTCCACTACAAGTCTGGAATCATTTGTTGAAGGCACACGCGATGTGGATGAGTTCTGCACGATGGAAGATGATGACGTCCCATCACGCTGACCACCACCACCACCACCACCACCCCCACCGCCTTGTGTGCCGCCACGATCTCGGACAACAACATCTTCTTCTTCCTTGATGTCAGCCTGCTTGGCTAGATTTCTCAGAGCCGAAGCAAACGGCTGATTAAGACCTCCCGGAACACCGCACACTTGTTGTGACTGTTGCTGTTGTTGGCCTTGCATTGAAGGTGATTGCGCTCCAATGTGATTACTTGCTCCATGATTGCTGAGACCATGGGCGGAATTCTGTTGAACTTGGGGTGGTGCCCCCGATGGTGACTGCAAATGATGCGGCGATGGTATGAGCGGAGCTGGACTCGTTGCAGGACGCTTCTGACCGGCTTTTGGTGGTACTGCAAGTAAATAAGAAAATAAAATCTAAATTAGCATTTTTATATAAATATAGTAGGTTTATACTCAGAAAAATGTAGGTGTGCAACTGATAAAGCAAATAAAACAATCTAAAGTTCAGAGGACATTTTGAGTTAAGTAAGGAACGTTCCGAGACGGCCAGAGTTCCACATTTTCTTTTGTCTCGCTTCTAAGGACAACAAAAGAGAGGGCTTATAGGGATTGGAAGTAAAAAACATGAATTTCATTTCAATACCCCCTTTAGAGCTTCGCTAACAAATGTGTGTATAGCACGGGGCACTGCACTGATCAAAGGTGACTAAAGGTGACCATCACCACATCTATCCCAAACTGGTTCCAATATATGTATAAATGAATTGGGGTTCGAAAGTGTCAAGCTCAAGTTATCTATTATATCTATGCATGTCGGTATACCTATCGATGATTTGGATTTAGCTCGACTGACCATTGTATAAATTTGTATGCAACGATATTTTAAACTTCACATAACAAGTCCGTTTGGGACTTGCTGTGCTATCAGAAAATTCAATTCTCCCATATGTTAGTATTAATGTACGAGTATATATGTATATCTGCAAAGAATTTCAATAAAGGATATTTTTACAGATGTGTGATAAATCAGGAAGAATGAAGTTTGTATTTCATACAAAATTTGAATTTCAATCGAAGTTTCTTTGTGATTTTGATGAGGAGAGCGTAATGTGGTTTTCGTTTTGACCAAAAAAATCGATTTTTCTTTGATTTTTTTGATTTGTGACAAGTTTTTCCTTTCTTTTCGACCAAAAAAATCGAATTTTTGTCGATCTGAAGTCGATTTTGCAGATATCGATTTTTAGCAAGATTTACACAGATTTTCACACGCACTTGCACACACATCGAAGAAAAGTGACTTTTACCCAGTGTCGTTTTAAAAAAGGCACTCATACAATCATAAAACAAAATAAAATCACGTTTTGTGTTCGTTTTGCCAGTAAAATTTAAGATCTGACACTCAAATCTGAATTGGTCGAAACGAAAGCCACATAAAAAACAAATAGGCACTATTCTTCTAAAAAAAAGACACAATTTGAAATATCATCTATGGGAAACAAATTGATTTGGATTTGAATGAGATTGTTATATATTTTTAATTGTCAAAGCGAAATCTATTTAGTTGCGATTTGCTTCACACAATCGAAGGAAAATAAGAAACATCTTTTTGAAATTTCTAAAAATTTTAAATTTTTCGATGAGACCACTGTTCAATTACCTCTAACGTCTTCATTAAAGCATAAAGCAACATGCTTAATTATGCATGCATTCATATGTAGTATGAGCTCTTCTCATTTAGAGTTGAACGTTCTTTTACGTAAATTGCAAATAATAACGGACCTTGAATGGACCCTTAGGGGACTCCGAAAACATTTGGTAGAAAATCTGTAATGTAATTAATAATCGGAGGAGTGAAACCAATTTGAACACCGTCCATGTTCTTTATATCTTCCGAACGTACCTATAGAGAAATTTACGAATTAACGTCAAAAGTGATAGCAATCATTTTTTGGCAACTGACAGATGCAAAATTGTTAAGCGAAAATATGATATGATTTTTATCTTTAAGGCATTACTATTTATTTAAAAAAATGTATCGTGCACAATTGCGAGTATTTAGCTTTCAAAAATTGATAAACAAATGTCAGTTGCCACAAAGTGATGATATTTACGTCTGTGAATAGACGAAAAAGTATTAATAGAAAACTATAATTCGTTTTAGTCAAAACAGATTTGGAAAACAATTGAGTTTTTTTTTTTTGTAAGTTCCCTGAAGGTAACTCCGCAAATATATTTTCTTTAAGTTTAAAACAAATACTTCACTTCCAGAGGATTTAGGTTTGCATTTAAGAAGATTGTTAGATACTTTTCATACAGAATTTTGTACAAATAAACATTTTTACAATAAAAAAAATTATGGCAAAGATAGAACCCATAGTACAGGGTCGCAGGATGAGTATGAATATTGTACATTGTATTTACATATTTGAAAATCAAATAGTTGCAAACGTATCTCAATCGAAGTTAATACCGTCACTTTGCCTTTATACCTACATATATGTTTCCTTGAAGGAAAAAAAAAAAAAAAACAACAACGATTTATGTTTCTTTTTTCATTTTCATCAAAATACACAAACTAAAAAATAACTAAAACCTCTTTCATATCGATCCTTCTCGAAAGAGTAAATAAAATCTGCATTTGCTTTTACATGGCGCAAAGTCCCAGAAGTATAGAAATAGAAACAACTAGAGAAATGCAAACATATATATAGGGGCATCATTTGTAGTGCTCATTCTATTCTCTCCACCATCCGACTACCCCGGCCATCAACTAAATTCTCTGACCCACTAGGTAGGTGGGTAGGTATAAAACAAACCCAGTGTCCTCCTGCTCAGCAAATATCATTTATTTGAAAATACCACTTGTAGTACCGGTGTTAGTCGAACTATAACTCCAACTGTATAAATCTGCCTTTATACAAAGAATATATTGTAAGGGTTTAAGTGTAAGTGAGACAGCGTTACAAAATGTAGATATGTACAGTTTAAAAACAGACAAGTGGCGTAAATACAAAAGACTTTGGCAAAACGGGACACTATAGAACAACAGCTATGCAGCAGCAGTAGCAGCAGTAGCAGCAGTAGCAGCAGTAGCAGCAGTGATGTAGAAAGCATTGAGTTTCTAAAATTCTCTACCCAGCGTTCATAGCAGTCGGTGCAAGTTTTTCAGTAAACAAAACCCAGTCAGGCAACTATAACTACAGCAGAGGGCGCCACATACAATGGTGGTCTGCATAGGGGTGTGAGAAGGAGGAGTGGGAGGAGGGATAGCTGGAGGAACGAGGGCTTATCCTTTATCCTTAACTTTGCATATTTGAGTGGAAGCTATAGAGGGGAACGAAAAAGGATACAACTGTGTTTTTTGTACGATTCTGTGTGTACACTTGCAGTAGGGGGCGCTGCCTATACGTTTATAGAAATAACTGTAGGTAGTCCACCATCATCAGCATCATCGATAAATGTACCGAAGGATTTTTGATTTTTTTTTTTATAAATTCTGTTTCTTGTTCTTGTATATGATGGATGCTCGATGGATGTGTGAGTGCACTCCTGGTCCTGGCTCCATCTGAATTGGGGCAGCCGTATGCATCAGTATCAAAGAAGATGAAGGGAAGTTGGGTTTTTAATTTTACAGTGACAAGGGGAGAGAGGGGTTGTTAAGGAAGAGAAAGTCGGTTGAAAGATTTTTGTGATGATCAGGATCCAATGTAGTTATAGAAGTAGATGTGCTGGTGGTTGGTATATAGCCATGTTCACTGTTCACATTCGATTTTTGGTAGATATGTTCCTTATTACCATCAAAGGTAGTTATGTAGGGTATAGATAGCGAGGATGCGTGTACAAGGACAACATTTTTTAGAGTACCCACTCAAGTATGTTTGGTGCAGTAAGCAGTATACAATACTCACTCTCCGGACCGAGGACTGACTATTGGATTATGTATATATTTTTCGCCTTAAAAAGGATATGTTGTATTGGTTTTTCGAGTTCTAATATGGTATAGATGCGTTCCTTGTTCCATGTATATGGGTTAAACGCATGCTGGATGATATAATAACCATCCATCTCTATTGCTCTATGGCCTCTTTCTCCGGTAGGTATAGGGATATAGGGAATATTTCGCAACAGAAGCCGTAAGCCAAAGGATGTCAGATTTCATTTCAGCTATGTTGGTGGTGCTGGTGGAGGCAATGGTGATAGTGATGGGATGGTAGTTGGTTGCCACTTGAACCTCGTTATTACATTTGCCAATGCACACGCATACACTAAGGATCGGCAAAGAGGTAGGTAACTATAGATTCATTTTTTCCCCTTGTTTGTTTGTTTGAATTTTGGTCCTTCGAGCCGGAAAGTGTTGCACCTAGAAATTCGAGTGCAGGTTGTTGATGGTGGAGCCTACGATATATTTGGCTACTTCTCGGGTGGGTTCTCACACACATGAATGAATGTATAAAATTGATGTCTGATGTTGCTCAAGTATTGGTGGTGGATATACCAGTTATTAAATTAAAATCCAGGAATTACAAAGGCTGAAGGTGCACTCAAGTGGAAAATACCCGTAAGTAAATTTGGAAATTCTGGCTTGAAAACAATTTCTCAATAAAAGGGTGTGGTTATTTCCAAAGCCTATTGTTTTCAAGAAGAAATCAAAACACTGAGTGAGAATGAGACAGAAAGAGAGAGCGAGACAGGCAGAAGATGAGAAAGAGAGATACCAACGAGGATAGAAAAAGATAGAGCTAGAAATAAGAAAATTAGGAAAATCGAAAAACCAAAAGATTATCACGTACCCCTTGTCTAGATTTATTGTGAAATGGTTAACTACATACAACCCAGTGAACCAAAAAGAATCGCATTGTATACGGTACGCACAAGCACATACCTATAAAGACACGATGATGATTCTTATTTGAGAGAGCACCGAGAGGATGTAAGGAAAGAAAAAAATTAATTAAAATTCAGGACAAAATAGTTCAAAATCCCATTCGTTGCTGCTGTATGACATATAAGTAGATATGTGCACCATTCGCTATCGGGATATTTGGTTGCGAGTCAAATTCACAGCATCGTTTCATATGAACGAGTCTCCCCAGTCCCCATACAGCACAGCGCATTGTGCGCATTCTGAATGTGTGGAGCAAACAGAAATACACTGGCAGCAAATAAGGAGTACACAACAAAGAAGAAAAAAAAAAAGGAAAACAGAAACCCATCAACAGACAACCTGCTGTTGCTGCTTTAGTCCTGTGGGTTAACATATCCTTGTAGTATACCTTTAGTTAAGGAATGCAATTTTCAGTGTTTTTTTATTTATTTTTTTTTTCTGCTGCTCCTGCCTTCTCCTTGTTTGCAATGCTTTTATTACCCCAGAAGCACAACCCCAACAAGAGTGTTAAGATTTTTTCCTACCTATAGGTACCTACCTACATAAATCCCAAAGAAAAACAGGAGCAGGAGCAAAAGATATGGTATTTCAAGTGAACTGAAAAAAATACGTGCATTCCAGGCACATATTGATGTTTGCAATGAGAAAAATTTCCAGATACAATGCGAGGAATTTTTTTCCTTTTCATTTCCATTTCAGCAGTTTGTGTTGCGTGTTTATTTTTTTTCAACCATCCACACCGTATACCAATTAAGGACTCATCGATGTGAAATTATTTGTGAAAGTTATTTCGATGGAATTTTCAAAGGGCTGACAAGCGCATTGCTGTTTATTGGGAGAGGTCATGTTGGGATTTTGAAAAAAAATGCGAAATATTGTCTTGGAATTTTTATTCAATTTTGTTAATTAGTTTAAAATTAAATTTTTTTGTATGATTGAAACATGCAGGAGGTTGTCGTTTCGCTTAAACGACAAGACTCTAAGCGACATTTGTCGTTTCAGTAAAACGACTATCGTCAAAATGTTGAGAAGGGTGAAAAGCTGAGAGAACGCTGAAGTTTTAAAGAGTATGCAGTCGTTCAAGGGGTAAGATTGTTCACTATTTTTGGAAATTATCATGTCTCAGAAGACACTTTGAGCAAAAGAAGCGTCTGGAGAAAGAGTTTGCGTTTATGGGGTTGCACACTCTTGCCCATTGACATGAGCACTCTTACCATTGATACGTGTCAAAATTTCTAAAACTGACTGAATTTAAATTTTTGATATAAAATGTTCAACAATAAATAAAGGGCTACTAAATGACAGTTAGTTTAAGTTTGTATAAATGGTCTATTTATTTTTAATATTCAGCCAAAACAGCGTGATTTTTAAATAGTTATAATACTTTTTCTAATAAAAAAGGGAGTTTTTTGAATGATTCACCGTTGAGAAATCAAGATACAGCCTCAAGGTCCAGTTTTTCAGTTCGAGATTAAAGTTAAACCCGAGATGTTTTATCCACCGAGTTTGTTTAGTCGTTCCACATGCATTCTCCACCAAAAATTACTTCCTCAGTTCACTGTGGGTTAATTTATTTCTAGAGTTAGCTAACTCTGGTTTACCTTACCATTGAAAAACTGGGCCTTATTATTAATAAAAACTATCCCAAAGATTTCAAACTAGGCTATAACTAAAAAAAATCCACAAATATTAGATACGTCATTTCAATTTCGTTTTGGTTGGATTTCAGAACTGTTCCATTCCTTTCGAAAATGGAAAATTTGGAGTAAAAGGAGGGAAAAAGGAGTAACTCCAAACGTCCACTCGAAAACGACATAAGTTAACACGGTAAAATAAGGTAGGATTAGCCAACTCTGGTTTGACTCAGAGTTAAGCCTGTCCTAAAAAACTGGGGCTTATAAAGCGTCATTCATTTCGTGGTTTCAAGTTGGTAGCGCTAGCATTTGACACCTGTCAAACTCAGCTGTCATTTGAAGTGATATAATATTATTTGAATCTGTGTCATTTACGATAATGGATGGCTATACAATCGAACAACGCGTTAAAATTATTAAAACTTACTACAAAAGTGGTGTTTCAAACGTAGCCAGTTTTGGCGCATTACGCGATGATTATGGTCGTCATAATCGACCCACTACGCAAGCAACCGGTTAAATTGTGAAGAAATTTGAAGAGATTGGAGGCGTTACTGATGTCGTTAGGTCTGTGCATCATGGTAATCCACCCTCAGTCGAAAATATTGCTGCTGCAAGTGCGAGTGTTGCTGATGATCCGAATTTATCGATTTCCCGGCGTTCGCAGCAATTGAACGTGTCGTACCGATTTTTGTTGGCCGGCGATTAAAGATCATGACTTTGATGATATGTGGTTCAAACAAGACTGGGCAACAAGCCACACAACACGACCAATTATGGCTTTATTGCGTAATAAGTTTCCTAGTCGCGTAATTTCACGTTTCGGCGACGTCAATTGGCCAATCGAAAAAAGATTTAACAGAAGTTTGTATTGTTTGATTGTCATCAGATAAAATGACGTTTAGATGAGTGCGTTCAGCAAAATAATTATCTTTGAGTTAATTAACCACTGATGCTGATTCGTTCAACGAGATTGTAGGGTCAACCACGGGATTTGAAGGAGATTTAGGGTTAATCTCATTATAAATCTCGGTTTAGCGGTATGTAGGTATAAAAATAGGAATTATCGGTGGGCTTGGATAAAATCTTTCAAGAAAAAAAATTAGTGAGTAACAAAAAAGGTTAGCAGAAAACCACTTTTGAGAACCTGAAGTCTTTTACAACCACTTAAATAAATTAAGCAACACCGGATATGAATTTATTTAATTAATTTTAAGTCAAGAAAAATGTAATCAGTTGTTCAGTCTTACATATGTTTGAACGTTTGGGTAGATCAGGTAATCATAAGGAAATTCATCAATTAAGAATCTATGAATTAAGGAGCTTAATTATAGCTACCCATACCCTGTATATCTTTAAATATCATTCAAAATAATTTAAATAACCAATTGAATAGCAAATATGTAGCTAGGTACGTACGATTTTTTAGCTGGTTTGGTTTTGGCAACACTGGTTTCGACAGCTGACGTGTGTTTAGTACCTTGTGTCACTGTCAAACAGCTTCAGTTTGGTTTGCAATTTAACCATGGATCGTCTTACAAATGAACAACGCTTGCAAATTGTTGAATTTTACTATCAAAATTCGTGCTCGGTTCGAAATGTTCATCGCGCGCTGCTTCCATTTTATGATCGGCATTCTCGACCTTCTGAGCAGTCTATTCGGAAGATTGTGACCAAATTTCGCACCAAATTTACTTTGTTGGACATTAAACCACCAACACGTTTACGTACTGTGCGTAGTGAAGAAAATATTGCGGCCGTATCAGCTAGTGTGACAGAAGACCGCGAAATGTCGATTCGGCGCCGTTCCCAGCCGTTAGGCCTTTGTTACAGCACTACATGGAAAATTTTGCGGAAGGATTTGGGCGTAAAGCCTTTTAAGATACAGCTGGTGCAGGAACTAAAGCCAGCCGACCTACCACAACGCCGAATTTTTGGTGAATGGGCTCTTGGAAAGCTGGCCGAGGATCCGCTTTTTTATCGAAAAATTGTGTTCAGCGATGAGGCTCATTTTTGGTTGAATGGGTACGTAAATAAGCAAAATTGCCGCATTTGGAGTGAAGATCAGCCAGAAGCATTGCAACAGCTACCACTGCATCCCGAAAAAGCCACTGTTTGGTGCGGTTTATGGGCCGGCGGCATTATTGGGCCTATTTCTTCAAAGATGATGCGAATCGCAGCGTTACTGTCAATGGTGAACGCTACCGAGCGATGATAACAAACTTTTTTTTGCCCGAAATGGAAGTTCTTGACTTGCATGATATGTGGTTTCAACAAGACGGTGCCACATGCCACACAGCACGCGAAACAATGGCGCAATTGCGAGGCGAGTTTGGTGAACAGTTAATTTCACGTTTCGGGCCGGTCAATTGGCCGCCTAGATCGTGCGATTTGACACCATTAGATTATTTTTTGTGGGGGTATGTCAAGGCTAATGTCTATAGGGACAAGCCCGCTTCGATTGACGCACTGGAAGCCAACATCCATGCATTCATTCGTGAGATACCGGCCGATATGTGTGAAAGAGTATGGCAAAATTGGACTCAGCGGATGGGCTACCTGAGACGCAGCCGCGGTCAACATTTGCATGAAATTATCTTTAAACATTAAATTGCAAGGTTCAAACTATCGATTCAAATAAATATTTCATTCATTTTTTCGAATTTTTTATGTTTTTTTTTTTTTTTTAAAGTTCTAAACCTCTTAAAAAATCACCCTGTAGCAATAACAACCACTTAACCCACTAGCCATTCAATTCATTTTATATATATTAACAACAACTTTCAAATTTCAATGAAATCAACCCCTATAACCAAGAACACCACATACAATAAACAAAATAATAACAATTCATTACATGATTAGAGTCCCTTAATCAATACAATCAGAATTCAGAAGCCACAAATGTATTGTATATGTTTGTATGGTAGGTTAGGTAAACCTGCCTACATAATAACTTATCCAAAAAGCCAATTTCCTACCATTTTCCATTAAGCACAGACATTCCCTAAAGAGTGAACTGCCCACTTCTCGACCTGCAGGGATATACCTACTCCACCAAACAAAAAAGGGACACATATAAATGTAGGTATGTTGTTATTACTCGTATATAATATTTCTCAGTTCCTAATGCATATTTCATTAGCAATTGAAAAAAATGTCAATGGTCAAATGTATAATATTTCAACACCGATTAATTTAATACTTAACCTCCTGAACCGCAACTATACGAGTTTCTTCTCTATTTAATCTCTCCTCTGTTCGTCCTTTATTCAAATAAAATATCCCTTAGGCAACCCACACATAAACACACCCAGACCGACACCGACACTAGGTATAGGTACTTATAAACATGTCAAGGCAAATATTTCTCATTTATTTTGGAACACATTGAGGCAAATATTAATACATACATACATATTATATAGGGAACACCGAACGAAACTTAATTCACAAGCATAACGACCACATAATAATTATTTATAATTTGTCATTAGTGATGTTTTCTGTCCTGGACTAGAGACAGGCTAGACCCAGCCCAGGACGGGATAAGGATATATGTATGTATGTATATAGAGAGAAGTCTCTCTTCCGATATCCCTTGTCCCACATTTTCATTTAGATTCCATCACCATGTACAGTGCAAACATTTTAAACCCCTGTGCATATATGAATGTATTTTAGAGAACATAAAGGAAGTCTAAGCGCCCTAACTATCAATATTTATTGTTAACCCTATATTTTACGGAGGAGACTGTGTGTTCCCTGTGGTGACACACAAATATCGAGCGTTAAGTTACAGGTTACCATATTTGACTATGTCCTGTGTACACAACTTTAACCAAAACAGGGTGTTTTGGAATTTCGGGGTTTTGGAAAATTATCATACCTATAGCAAATAATGGTTTAAGTAAGTTGTAGTATTTGTTAGGTGAATTTACTGAGTTCTTCGGTAAAAAACTGACATTTGTATTTATAAACCTTTTTTAAAGGATTTCTAACTTTAGACATTAATTGGTCTAACTGCAAAACCTTATTAATAAACATATTTTATCGGTTTTTACCACTCCAATTCATCAGTGAGAACTCTTCACCAAATGGCAATATAATACCCTCTCAAACCTCAAAATTATTAGCTTGTGTAAACTGACATTTGCTTATCTATTTTCCAAAGGAAATACTGGAATAAATAGCAACATTATTATAATATAAACTGCACTTTAAATTTTGAAATTGAGCACAAATATGTTTAAAGAAAAAAAAAAACGCCTTACATTTTCGGTTTGCAATTCTACGTCTGTCAGTTTCTACGAAATGATTGCTGTCACTTTTGATTTTGTCTATAAATTATAAATTAAATATAATTTATAAATTATAATACTCATATTAAAATTACGTTTTTATGTATCTTTTTAGAGTTAAAAAAAAAAACTAGTAATAAATCCCTCTCCTATTTATTCACAAACGTCAAAGTATTCACTTTTGTGGAACTGACATTTTTGCTATTTACTATTTTAGAAAGCAAAAATTGGCATTGCATGATGTTCTATAAAAAGACTTAAAAATATGAGGAAACACTTCTCTAAAGATAAAAAAACGCCTTTTGCTTTTAATTACTGGCAATTTTCCATTTGTCAGATTCACCAAAGTAAGGCCTGTCACTTTTGACGTGCGCAGAGTCAGAAATATCCCGAATGACAGATTCCAGGTATGTAAGTGAATATTATGAGGACATATTAAAAAAAAAAACTGTTGAAATACGTTTAAAAATTCGGAGATGATTAAAGTATTTAGACAATGACTAGCAGGACAACTGTTCAAAAGTGTTAAAATGAAATCCAACAACAAATTATCAAATCCAAGTTTTACAGCACAAATATACATAATACCTAATATAAATCCATACAAAACATGTTATGGAGCCAAGTTAATGTTTTTTTTGTTCACTTTCTTGAATTTAGATTAAACCGTCCAAAAACATGTTTTTAATTAGATTTAAGGAAAAAGATTTCATCAGACAATCAAATTAGTTTTCAGTTGTAAATCATTGAAATCGGTAATCAACCAATTTTATTTGATTATCACGTCGCTGTAAATTAACTGCCCGTAAATCTTCTTCAAATCTTAAAGATTAATCGTATATATTTATATTATTAATCTAGAGTAGATTGGAAATGAAACTTGTTTAATTTTCAGAGGACCAATAGTTTTACAAATCGAACTTACCTATCGCGCTGAACGCACGCATTCGAGAATCGAATTTTTATCCATCGTTTGATGACACAAATGAAACTTGCTATCTCACTTCCATTTCAAAAGAAATAAAATGGAAAAGCAATTTTCGTTTTGAAAGGTGTCCTCAAAGTGAATCTACTTGCTAATCTTTTTGTTTGCGATTGAAACACTACAAAGACTTACAGATAAAGTTTAAGTGGAAACAAAGAATAAAGGAGAAGAGTGAAGCGCTGTGAAAACATGGATAATATGTACAACAAAATCAAAACAAATGTACATACATGTAAACAACAGCTGTGGTGCGTTCTTTTTCTAACTAAAGTTAATTTTGGTTGATGTGTCAAAAATGAAAGTTAAAAAAAATCATTGGGTTCACGAAACATATATGTTTGATCTGTCAGAAAAAAAAAATTGATATACATTTGGAATGAATAAATCAACTAAAAGTAGTAATTTTTGCAAATTCAATTTTTGAAAACAACAATTTCAGCTGTGTTTGACAGATCAACCGTTTCCAGTCATATCAGAGTGATGAGTTGGAAGTAGTTACTACAAGTTACTTTCTGACACTTCAACCTTGGGTTTAGGAACAGCTTTGTGACGTCATAAAGTTACTCAATGTTACTTTCCTCAATTAAAGGAACGATGAAAGTTAACTATAGGTTAGTTATAGAAAAAGAGCGCACCAATGACAGTTGAAATTTGCTGTAATTTGGTTTAGTTCTGTTTGTTTAGTTGTTGCAAAATTGGTATAATCTGTCAAAAAAGTGAACTTTAGAGAATTGACGTGATTTTGCGACATCTTTTTGATTTTAATTTCAAAATTATAAACTATTATTAGGATGAAATATATAGGTAATCCACAAGTAAGCCATTTAGGACTATTACTTTTTATAATCGTTGTGTATGATATTCTGACTAAACTGAAGTTCGAAGTTGATTTCGGAACATTTTTTCTTAATGAATTCAGCAATAAAACAATTTGATAATTCATTGTTGCCAACACATTTCAACTTTGACAATTTTAATTTCGTTTTAATTAAAACATGACACCCTGTCATTCTACTTTAACCCTTGCTCTCGCGGTAATAACTTAGATACGCAACAACAACAGCAACAAAAAACGTGTATAAATAATTACAGAGCCTGTCAATATTGGACGATAATAATAATAATTCATGTAATCATTTTTCAAATATCCCATTTGTCCTGAACCCATATTTCTATATCGAATATTCTATACCTACTATACCTTAACTATGCACGCCTTTGCTTGATTAGAGCTTATGCTAACAGTTATCGGTGCCGTTGGTAAGTCGTTATATCGTGTTTGATGGTGCGGAGCGGAGCGGTGGGGTGGGGGGCGCCAGTATGCGAGGGCGAACTGCCCGTAAATACATATAATATTTTTTGTCCCCCCCATAATTTACCATAAATGCTGGGAAATGTTATGTTATGTGTTTTCAGGCACTCTAGGCATGGATAATGATGACAACCACATGCTGGCTGGCGTCCTTTTCAAAAACCAAATCCCACCCTCTAGCTCCAAAAACTGCCCGCAACCCCATAACAAGTAACCTTTTCGTCATTGGCATTCAGTCGTATGTACATACATAAGTGTGTAGTTATACGCTTCAATTCAAAGTTTGTTATTTGGTATACAAGGTGCGGTGAAGGGTATGATAATTGAGGATGGGTTAGAGGGGATATAAGTATTGTGTTGATGATGAAGATGGAGAGATGTGTGTTTGGCTATAATTGGTATCCATTTATATTAATTTTGATTGAATTGTGAAATATTTATTTAATTTATTCACCAAACCGTTTCGGGCCAGGTGGTTAAATTCCCTGATCGTTAACTTATTACTTATGGCGTTGATGTGTGTTTTAAATACAAAATACACACAATAAATATTGATGTTAGAGCACGCCGACCCACGCCGCCACCGCGCCGCGCGCCATCAAGTGGTGGAAAACGAAAACGGTTAAAAGGGAAATAAATAAATTAATGTTTTGTGGTTGAGAATTAAACACATACTTTCGAGTATGCGAGGAGTAGATGCGGTTTTTGTTTCCTGTTCTTTTTTTTTTTTGTGTGATGAGTGTGTGTGTATATCCTGTGAGTGTGTATATAAGGATATGGATGCATTGATATGCAATTGCAAAGAATTTTATGGATAGATGGATGGATATGTCAATATGTGCGGTGATATTAAGCTCAACATGCGGTTTGGCTTTTTCACGTGTCAACAATGACTTGATTTTATTACAGCTTTTCTTTTTAATTGATAGCCTCGCAGTGCAACCGATAAAATTTTGATCTGCTTTAATGCGAAATTATGCTGATGGAATTTTTATGATCAAGTAAGTATGTGTGTAGGGAAAGAGACTAGAGACATGCCAATTTATTACAGTTATAACAGTTTTTCGCCATTTAAAGTGGGACGAGACTAGAGATATGCCAATTTATAACAGTTATAACAGTTTTTCGCCATTAAAAGTGGGGACGAGACTAGAGACATGCCAATTTATAATAGTCATAACAGTTTTTCGCGTTTAAAAGTGGGCGTGCGTTAACGCGCTTCGCGAGACTTGATAAAAAAAAACTCTGGGTGCCTGAAGTATACCCACTGGCGGAGGGCCTTGGCCCTGCGGTGCCGCATAAACAGTTCTTTTATAAACCAAAACTGTTACTTCCTTAAGATATAGTGGCTACGTTTGAATAACCACTTTTGTAGTAAGTTTTAATAATTTTAACGCGCTGTTCGATTGTTAAGCGATCCGTTATCGTAAATGGCAAACATTCAAATAATATTATGACACTTCAAATGACAGCTGAGTTTGACAGGTGTCATATGCTAGCGCTATCAACTTGAAACCACGAAATAAATGACCCTGTATGAATAACTTTAAACTCTGCTCTTAGCACTGTGAAAGGTCTTGCTTTTATTTTTCGTATATTGGATGAGATATCACGACTATATCCTTAGCGCCATCACCTCTTTCTCCTTAATTCAAAAAAAGGCAACAAGAATAAGGAGACGGCCATGTAAAAGTTATAAAGGAAAACTCAGGAATAAAAATATACACCCATGTTCAGTTCAAGATAGGATAAATAAAAATGTCATCTGTTGGCGTTTCCACACCAGAACGTTAACCAGAGACTATTATCTCTATGCCCTGTCATGTTTTTTTTTTTATTGTGCTCTTTCAATTTTTTTCCATTTTCCTTGTCGCCATCATAACCACATTGCATTTTCTTGATGGTGTTGGATGTTTTGTTCACGTTAGTCCTTTTGTTGGCCCTGTTTTTTTTTTTTTTTTGATATTCCAGATCCCGAGCGCGGAGCTCCTTCGAAAGCTCTTTTTACTTTTCGTTATTCGTTTCGCAAATTTTTTCTTCTATTACTTCTTCCTTTTCTATGAATATTGAATGTGATGATAAAAGTCGGAAAAGAGATAGAACGGTAAGAAACACACCGATTTGGATGAAGGAAGGACACATGAGTGGATGGTTCTTCTTCTTCTTCGTTTCCATTAAGATGGCGATGGTGAGGAAAAGGCGTTTCCGCCCAAAAGTCGTATCATTTACCGCGGATCGTTATTTCTTTCTCAAGGAGGATGTTAGCAGAAAACTTCACCCAAGAGGATTTACTTTTACGTCCGTTGCACTAAGTTTTTTTTCTTGTTGTTGAGGTATACAGGTAGGTATAATTCAATAAAAAGAAGACCGGAGAGGGTTTTGATTCTATGATATAGGTACCGATGTATAGGTATAGATAGACACACTGAGATTGTAAAGTGAGGCAGCATAACGACAGCAAAAACAAGAAAAATACAAAGCGGAAAAGATTTATCCTTCTGTCATTTTTAGTAACTTCATTTCCTTTTTGTCTTAGAGGAAGAGAAGACAAAGACAACAAAAATTGAGGATATTTTAGAAGACTTCAAACACGGATACCGCATTTTACACGACATTTCATTTTACTTATTTTTTGTTCTCATTGCTAATATAGACACACTAAGGTGTGTATTTAGTAAGGTACATACACTTATATAGGTACCTAGATACACATATTTGAATCTTGCAGCTTTTGAGCCAAAATGATATTATCCTTGTTGAATATTGTAGAAGCATAAAAAAAAGAGATGCAAATTTAAGTTATTTTTTTTCTTCGAAAGGTGATGGTGAAAAGTCTCACGAGAAATCAAAAGAAAGAAAACAAGAAGAGGTAGAAAAAAAATACATATGTATGTACGTAGTAACACCTATACCCCACAAGGATGCCAAAGAAGAGCAACATAAAAAAAAAAAACAAAATACAAGTAAAAACAAAAATGGCGAGAACTTTTGTGATATTTTACAACCAAAACGGGATTTTTATTACATTTTCTTCTTATGTGGGTGGACGTGGAGTTGTTTTTTTTTTTTGTTTCTACTTTGTTTTAAGTTTGTTTTTATGTTACTTTTCTTTAACTTGTGATTGCAGAAAAAGGACAAAGTGTAAAAACTTATTTACTTCTAGGTGTGCTTTTTATTTTTCTCGCAATTTAAAAATACAAAACATTCAAAGTAACAGGGAAAGAAAGAATAGTTTTGTTCGTGGTTTTTTTTCGCAAGATGGAACGGAAAGAGAGAGAGAGAGAGAGATAGAGAAAGTTTTTATAGTATTGTGTTTGAAACGGTAAAGGAAATGCAAATCGTTTGTATAATTTATTTGAATGGATTAAGCAGTGGTGGGTGGGATTTTTACAAACTTTTAAAGAATGGTGGATTTCTATTGTTGATAAATTTATTAAAAAGGAAATTAAAAAAGACTCGTTCAGTGATAAAATATAAGTAGGTAAACTTAAATATGTACGTACGTAGGGGAACTAGGGGAATATGATGGATGGGGCAGAATGAGTTTTAGCTAATAATTTCTCAGAAACCTTTTAGATATGCATATCAATTCTAGCTAACAACTTAAAATTAAACTTTAGGGGATTCCTGGATGTTCCCGGATGCAGAGTTAAGCTTCAATTCCGTCCGTAGGTATAGTTAGTTCTAAAGCAAAATATACTAGACAAAAGTGAGAAAAAGATGGTACAATCTTGATCAGAAGTCAAAACTAGTCCAAGCAGACACGATTGGATAAGCAAAGTGCACGTTAACGCACACCCACTTTTAATGGCGAAAAACTGTTATAAATTGGCATGTCTCTAGTATCGTCCTTAACTTTATTGAAAAATTTATTGTAACAATGAGCTTTTCATAACCTAACAAAAGGTTTCGCTTAAGTAAATAAATAATCAACAAAAACTTGAAATAAACGAAGCAGACTTTGAAAAAAATAGGTATCTAGATATAAAACATCTCAGACTTCTCATTATCCCTATAGATGCCCTCGTTTCATTTCTTTTATTTTCATCAACATTTTAACCTGTCTTCAACATTGTCCCATTCACAAAAGCCATAGAAAATCAAGAAAAAGAATCAAAACTAAAAACCATCCAAGCATTTGAAGAATTTTTTTTATAAATGTTTGTGGCATCCATATCCACTTTTGGAAAGTCTCCACCGGAGCCGGAAACATGTGTGAATGTGCGGTCGAGAGTTGTGCATTATGCACTACAACTATTGGCTCTCAACTCAAATTCAAAAAGTCGACGTCAAAGGCACCACATAATATAGTACACATAGATGCACACACATACCGAGTTCTTCTGAATCAACTTCAGTTTCACACTCTTGTGTGTAAGTTGAAAAGTTATGTGATTCTACTTGGCCTTATTTTCGACAAAAGGTGGGAAAGTAAGAAATTTTCTAAAACTCTCACACTAACACTGGCTCCTCCATCGTGCATGCTTATGGGATGTGTGGTATTATGTGTGGGTGATTCCATCTCCATCGCGCCTGCCGCCGCCGCCACCCAACCATGATGATGAAGTTATAAATTGCAAAGATGCTACAGAAACTAAAGAACTTTTCAAGAACTCAAGACACCATCTTTCATGTACAACGTTGTACGTTGTGTCGTCCTCGTTTGGCTATTATCATCATCAAAGTCGAGGCAGGGACACTGGCATAGGTAGTTTGCAGTTGCTATTGCCTTAAAATGCCATTCCTTGCGAGGATAGTTTCGCAGTTGAAGTGTATTCTATCCAATTATACTCAGAAATAGTGGGATTTTCTTTTTGTATCCTTTGCAAAAGGGAAAAACAAGCTGTGTGTCAAGAGTGTGGGTGCTTCCAATGGACATAATACTTACAACAACAAAAAAAAGCATAAAACTGCTTCATGCTCCACGTGCGCTGGTGCGCAGAGCAGAGACTGGTGAAATTCTTGAGATGGTGTCTACGCAATAAAAGGACTCCTTGAACATTGCAAAAGAATCTTAAGGATTCAATGTGTATACTATAGTGCATACGTATATTTGCATGAACATCACTCGGGCTGATTTAGTTTTCTTGGTGTATCTCTTCTTTTCGTTGAATGAATTCCATTGTCTGACTGACTCTATAATATATATGACGATGGAATATTAACAATTTGAATTTTTATTCGGTTGGCTTGCACAACATTTAAATTATTATTATTATTGTTATTGTTTTTTTATTCTTTCTTTTTTTTTTCAATGTATTTATGTATATGTATATGGGTATTTATTTTTTGCTGCATCTATTGTGTCCTTTGTGTTTTTTTTGTTGTTGTCTGTCCTTTGAAGCCATATCGGAGGGTAGAGGCAAAAAAAAATGTCGACAGACTTCTACTTTCTACAACACAGAGTAGGTAATTTTTTTGTTCTTTTATTTCCGCATATTTGCATCATAAAGAGCATTTCAATTAGTGGATGATCTGTATGCTGTATCTTTCTGTATACACAATATACATTATCCATTCGCATTCCTTTTCTTGTAGGAGTTTTTTTTTTATTATTTTTTTCTGTTTAAATACATTTTTCTCAAGCTAATTAAATTGAAAAGGAAGGTGAACGTATGCACGTACAGTACATAGGATAAAAGAAACTTTTAGTGCCTGGAATTTTTGTGATGTCCTTTAAAAATTGCAAAAGATGCTAAAAGACGAACAAATTTTAACCTTGCACATTCATACCATAAAGTGGCAAGTGTCACTCCCGTTACAAAAAAATATGTATATGTTTTCTTACTGGGAAAGAAATAAATCGTTATCAAACTGATAATAGTTTGGAGAACTAACCTACACAATTTCATTGAATTTGAAATTTATTCTGAAAGCGAATTTATAGTTTAAAAGTTGTGTCACACCCGTAACACATTGACATTTCAAAACTTTATCTTTATATTTTTTTTTTAAATAATTTTCAGTTTTGCTGTTTCTATGTATGGTACAGGTATATAACTATACGTCAATAAGTTACAAATTATTTCACTTTTAAGTGAGAAAAACTTCACTTTCCCCAGGGGCAGTATTTCCTACATTTTCTACTAAGTAACAGAAATGATGACACTCATGATGACAGTAATTTCTCATAATAATTTTGTTTTATATATTTTATTCATGCGTAGAAGATCAATTTGTTACACTCGTAACAACCTCTTGTCACATCTGTAACGATTTCGAATTAAAACTTTAGAAATTTTTGTTTAATAGATTTTTTTTGGCACAACCGTAACATAACGGAAGTGGATCCCCAAACTGAACCAAATATATATCAATTTAGATTATTGTGTGAATAATTCTTAAAATCATAAGTATCAGTGTCATCCTCGTAACAATTGAAAAATTCATATAAAATAAAGTCAAATTTTAAAAATATATAAAAGGTAAAAAACTTCAAAGTTTTCATAATTTTCCACTGAAAACCAAAAAAGAATTTGAACTGTTGGTCAAGGTACGGCGCGTACGGACGGACAAACGCACTATACCTACACGGCTTAAGGGTCACATTGTACCGTAAGGGTCCTTGTGTCAAATATTTTTCATGTTCTTTAAAAAATATTCATCAATAAACTGTGATATCTAAAATCAAAAAATAAACATTTAAAAAAAGAAACTGAAATCTCCACTCATGTATAACTTGAAAAGAGAAACAAGATTAAAAAAGCCGGTGACTTTACGCGGGGCGACTTTTTCATGTCAAATTATTTCCCACTAGAAATGATGACACTCTCGAAATGCACGAATTTACTAATTTTCCCAACAGATAACACGAACAGAATTTGTATATATTTAGCCACTGTGACTTCAATATACATATTTATTTGACATGTCAAACAAATATCAACTTTGGACACATTCATTTGACATCAAAATATCAAGCGGTTTCTATTATATAAATATAGAATAAATTCTAATCTTCAACACATGACAAAATTTAAAAAAAATACATACATACCTCCATGTCCATATACCTTCTTCATAAAAATAACAAAAATTGACAGACTTGAATTACGTCAAAGAAGATTAATGACACAACAACGACATGAGTGCTGCAGCGATGACATTCACACACCATCTGCCCTAAAACTAAACATGACTGTCTCGTACTCGTATATTGCTTCATTTATGTATTCTTCTTCTTTAATTCGTCTTATTTTTATTGCATTAGGTAGTATATTGTCGTTGATTTACTTTTGGGGGGTAGGCATTTTTTTTTTTGTGATCTTTGTTTAATGATTGCGTGACAGGATCAATTACAAGGGCTCAGGATTGTGAGGAAATACATTATGTTTATACACGGACAGCTGATGTTCTTTCTTTTTTTTTGTGTTATTTGGGAGGAATTATGCATTTTGTATTTTTGAGAGATTTTAATATCTTTTTTGATGTTTTATATGAGTTCCTGTTTGAAAAAGTTTTAAATGTCAAAATGACAGTTAAAATTGATATCAAAGATTCAATAGAAAAAAAATACCTATGTATACACTGATTGCTATTGATTAAACACAGAAGCCGATGAAGATGGCCGATCAATAGAAAAAGACATAACTGTACTGCAATAAATTTGTTTACATATTAATAATAAGCCGTGTCAGTTTGACAATTGAATTTATTATTAGCTCAAATGAAGTTAAGGATAATTAACTGAGTAATTGGCGGTTTCGATTTAATTTCAGAATCGAAAACAGAAAACAACTGGATGACCAATCGAAAACGACATAACTGCACTGCCATCAATCTTTGAATAGTCCATGTATTACTAAGCGCAGCGCTGTCAGTTTGACAGTTGAATTTGCATAAATTTAATTAAGTCAAATATTAATAACTGATTATTTTGTGGTAAGTTTTCTTGAAATTGTAATATATTCGTGTTTGTGGAGCTGGTAGCTGTCAAATTAATGTCAAATTATTTATTTATTTGCGAAATGCAAAGCATATTTGGATAAATTAATTGTTTTTTTTTTATCAAATGAAAATCCCGTTTAACTCAAAAAAGGAAATATTTCACCGAATCAATAATTTTATAAAGGGTTTTCCAATAAGAGGTGTTATTTTGATATTCAAAGAAAAATGACATTTTTTGAGATAGATGATCGGATGTTTATTTCATTATAAAGAGGAAGGTATGCCGTTAATAATGGAACACAACATCAGCCAAATGGCCGCCACGACCACGCTTACAGGACCATATCCTTTTCATGAAATTTTCCATAACCAAATCGCAAAGTGGCTGCCCTATGTCCTCGATAGCCTCACGAATTCCATTTTTGAGGTCTTGAATCGACGCTGGGCTGTTGGCGTAGACCTTATCTTTCACGTGGCCCCAAAGGAAGAAGTCGCAAGGTGTTAAATCACAAGATCTCGGTGGCCAATTGTGATCACCTCTTCGAGAGATAACACGGTCCGGAAACTTTTCCCGTAAAAGATCGATGGTTTCATTGCTTGTGTGGCACGTAGCGCCGTCTTGTTGAAAGTAAACGTTGTCCAGATCAATACCATCCAATTCCGGCCATAAAAAATCATTAATCATCTCTCGATAGCGCAATCCATTGACCGTAACTGTTGCTCCAGCCTCATTTTCGAAAAAGTAATGTCCAATGACCCCGCCGGACCATAAACCGCACCAAACAGTCACGCGTTGAGGATGGAGAGGCTTTTCAACAATAACTCTTCGGTTTTCCGAGCCCCAGATGCGACAGTTTTGCTTGTTGACGTAGCCTCCGAGGTGGAAATGGGCCTCATCAGTCAAGATGATTTTTCGATGAAATTCCGGATCATTTTCATGCATTTCAAGGACCCAATCAGCAAAGACACGACGTTGTTGATGATCAGCCGGCTTGAGTTCTTGAGTTAACTGAACTTTATAAGCCTTAAGACCCAAGTCTTTATGCAAAATACGGTGTAATGACGTTTGTGGAATGCCTAATTCCAAAAAACGACGAGGAATGGACAAACCTGGGTTTTCTTCAACACTTTGGGCTACAACAGCAATATTCTCAGTTGTTCTTGAGCGACGTGCACGGGTTTTATTCTTCACATCACTAACTTGTCCCAACAGCTCGAATTTGTCCACCAATTTCTGTATTGCGGTCCGACAAGGTGCTTCACGACGACCCAAAAATGTTTTAGTTTTACGAACCGTCTCTGCCAAATTTTCACCATTTTTATAGTGAATTTTAATAATTTCAATGCGTTGTTGAAGCGTGTATCGTTCCATTTTTATTAATGGCGTAGTTTCTACTTGTCAAATGTCAAAAAATGACAGCTTCAAAAGTGACAGCTACCGAAATAGCGGGCTATTCAAAATAACACCTCTTATTGGAAAACCCTTTACTACAATTGTTTATGAACTTAAAAGAAAACTGTCACATTTGACATAAGGCATCAACATGGCATGGCGACTGTAACCAAATGTCTCTCAAATTAAGTTTGACAGTTATCTGTTTCCAAAACTTTTACAATAATTTAGCAATAACTAAAATCCTATTTTGTTAGAAAAAAAAATTGTGTGAGTGCCGGGACTCATGGTTAATATGTGTAAACATCAACGTTTGTTCAAGCGCAGTTTTGAGGTTCCATATTTGGATTTGTATGCAACGTAGTCCATACCTTGTTGACTACGTGCACGGATCCAAAACGGACCAGTTTGCTTGAAGGGGATCTTCAGATTTTTGTCACTGAACGTACCCAATATCCTACTATGCAGATTTTCATAACGTAACATACTACATCGTAAAGTGTGACCTACTAACGTCGCACAGAAGAGAGTCCAAGATTTTATTTCACTCTACCGCCGCCAGCATAGATGTTTACACAGAAAAAAAAAAAAACATGGCTGGATTTGACAATTTGACATAAAATCACATTTGTTTGCTCAATCGACCACCCTGCTTAATCCCACATGTCAATTTTATACACATACCCAACCCACTCATATACAAACATAAATCCTTAGAAATCGTTAATATAATTTTGTCACTCTTAATATTTTATTTTTTTCCTCAGCGATTAATCGATGGCGACTGAACTTTATGACCCTATAATCCTTATAATCTCACCCCAAATGTGTCACACTGTGCTATATCTCTATACTATCGCTCTTTATAGGTCACATTGCTTTTCAACCACTTTGCTGAGATTACAGCAAAACGCATTCATCTAACTGTGAAAATTTCTATCTTATACCTACCCAATATTTATATACATACATATGTATACGTACATATGTATATGTACAAAGGATCTACTTTTGCAGATTTGCCGTAATTTCACAGGATAATCCTTGGATTTCATCTTTTTAGCTCTAAAAATGAGTTTTTCTGTTTTTATATTTTTTTTTGTTGGTAGGGCACCTTCTGTTTAGAAATAGAAAAAAAAAACAAAAGATTTGAAAAAATCCCTTACAGAGTCAGCTACCGCACACAACGATGCGGGGATGGCTGTAAGTATTCACCATTAGAGAGCCTCATAATTATCGTATAGCCTTCCTCACATCACGCCCAGGCGAACAGAAAAATTAAGTTAAACAAGAAAAAAAAAAAAGAAAAGCCTTTATTGGGGATTCGTTTTTTTCCATTTCTTTGTCGATTTGAAAGCCACACACACACAAACACACACACACACCAACAGGAAGTGTTAACAAAACGATGGCGTTAAAACTATTTTTTTGGTTTTTTTTCTTTTGTAAATACAAGGATTCACTTTATTTTATCTTAAAAGACCGTGATGCTTTTGAAGGAACTGGGAGATCGATTTAAGTTTTATTTGAATGTGAACAGGGTGGTTTAGGGTTTTTACGACATAAAAGTAAAAGTGGATTAAGACAGTTTTGTTTTTTTTTTTCAGTTTCAAAAGACAGTCATTTGACGTTTGTCAAGAATTCAATTCCGCCCTCAATCCTTAACGTATGTTTATGTAAATTTGCTATTCAAAAATCCAAAATATAATTTTAACTTTTGATGCCACTCTAATTTAAGAAAAACTGTTACGGACGAAATTAGAGACATGCCAATTTATAACAGTTATAATAGTTTATCGCCAGAAGAAGCGCTTATGGCCACCAGCGAAGGGCTTTGCTACTGCGGGCCCCCAGCGGTTATAAACTGTTATAAATTGGCATATCTTTAGACACTTAATTATAAATGTTGATATCTACTTTTCAATGGTTGAACCTTAAAATTTGAGGACTAGACTAGAGGAATGCCAAGTTATAACAGTTATAACAGTTTTTCACCATAAAGGGTTTTCCCCGGATATTTTTGTCGGCTTAGTTCATTTTCTCAAAAAAAAACCTACACATATGACCTACCACAATATTGAATCTTTACGTTCATATTTTTTTTATACAAAAAGGCCCGTTTGTATTTTTTACAAACATAAAATAGCACATTTTAAAAATTGTATTTAAGTCAAAATTCAATACATACCTATTCCCATATGCATATACCTTAGCAAGCGATGTTTTTCAAAAAAATTGTAATGCTGTAATGCTTAGGTACATAACATTTATTCAAAAAAGGCCCGTTTGTATTTTTAACAAACACCAAATGTGACCACTAGAGCATACAATTTTATAAGTTTACTTCGAATTTTTTTTTTGTGTAGCCACCCTGTATAACCTACCTATACTTAGATATAAACAGAACTGCCTCTCACGTTAAATCCCAAATCACATTGTGTTGCGCCTAATTTACTAACTTTAGGGACCACCATCTCTATATAATCTTCTATTTATATGCTATTACACTTTTCCTTTGAAAATGTCTTTTCACTTGATCCCTTGTATTATCCTGCTTTACTTTATATACCCACAGCATCAGCAAAGGGATCTTCTTTTGAGGATTGAGGTTGTTGCGCGCTGTTCTTCTTTTGTATATCATATCATAGAAGATATATAGCACAATATATACAGCATAGCATCTAGTTATTTGTACCTAAGCACGGTTGGTGGTTGTTTGGTTGTGTTTGCCACCATCTCCCTCTATCACTTAGTTAGATAAAATCTCTAATACCTCATCGTCTTCGTTGCCATTTAAGGGATTAGAAAAATGTCTCAAAGTCTTAAGCATAATGGTCTCATCTGCTTTGGACATTTCTATCCACGATTTAGTGGTAACAAAAATATATTATAGAAAATGTACACAAATTTAAGAAGAAAAAGTCCACAACTATCTCCATCTATATCAGCCCCCACACCACCATCCCCTCCCCATATCACAATTCAAATGAGAATTTTACGGAAATGATAAACAACTAAAAAAGGAAGCTTTGAGGAAATTGAAGCAAAAAGGACACACCAAATTATTATGTTGGTAATTTGCTTGTCCATTTTTATTTAATTTTTTGTTTGCTGCTACCACACAATCACCTCACCCCCCCCCCCCATTAACATCCTGCTGCTCTTCATCTTCCTGACTGTTGTTCAGTTGTGTGTTATTGGGGAAAATGTTTTCTCCCCATCATCAGGTCACATTTTGCCCCAGGGGGTGGATGGAAAATCTACCCTCTGGAAAATCCAGTTTTAATTCTTTTAATTTTCCCTTTTTAGCCTTTGAAGTTTATTTATTTATTTTTTTTTTTTTTATTTTTTGCTTAATAGTGTTTTCAACGGTTGGGGTTCATTAATTTGCACCATTTTGTTGGTCGACCTCAATATCTTCCATAATAAGGCGGCCGTGGTAGGGGTTGGCCTGTGTTTATTTTTGCTGGCATCATGATGAGGGTGGAAGTTGGTTGGTTGGTACTTGGTAGGTATAGAGAAAGTGATTCTTGTTTATTAACACCGAAACGGATGGGGACGCAAAGAGGACCCAGTGAACGGGGATAATTAATTTTAAGTAAATTAGAATCTGGTGATGTGGTGATTGAGTTAAGAGAGAGAGAGAGAGAGAGAGAGAGGAGAAAAATGGAGGAATTGGTAATTTGCTGGTACAGAATTTTTAATGGGAAGTTTTTGTTTTAGTTATTCCAAGCATTCGTGAATTAATATAGTGCAAAAAAAAATAATTAATAAATATGAGAAATAAGTTTTAATTGGGCCTTAAAAAAAACTATTTTCTTTTTTTGCTATACGATGAAATAATTATTATTCTTTTAAGAGAGTTCGAAAAAAGTTTGTGGAAAAAATGTTCATGTTTTGGTTTGTATGATCTATGGAATCTTCGAGATTATGGATTTTTGAGAAAAGTTTAAAAAAGTAAACAAAACTGAAACGTCCATGCTCCGTTAAGTAGCATATTCCATTCGTGAAGATTAATGTGTTAGGAAACGCTGCATTGCTGAATTATCTAATTATATTTTTTCGATTGGTTTCATCATTTTATAAGTCGATATGGTTTTATTAACGGTTGAATTTCTAGAAAACAAACAATAGGCCTAATACGTTTCCAACAACCACAAATCCGAGATTAAAGTAGAAATGTCTACCATTAATTTTTTGTTTCAAATCTCGATGATTTTAAAAACGAACTTGTTTTGCTAATCTAGCACGTGTTAAATTACTTATTGCTATTGCCTTGAATATTGTCAATGGAGAGAAAAATTACTGATTTCCATGTTCGAGGACACAAATTTTAACGTTTCGCCTTTTTTCAAAATTTATATCTCCGTTATTTTAAGTTAATTTTCCTTCATTTTGAAACGTTATTCAAACATTTAGTGAATTAAAATTTTATATTATGCACAGATGCCTATGCCCACCCAATGAATAAATTTCCAATTCCCTTAAATACTTATAGAATCCTTATAGTTATACAATCAAACTTACCCATCGCTCTGAACGCATTCAATCGAGACTCGATTTTTTATTCATCGTTTGACACAAATGTTACTTGCTATCTCGCTACCACTTCATAAGTAAAAATAAACAACATTATGAAAGGTAGCTAATCTACTACTATTGTTAAAATATTTGCTTGGTCGAAAAACTAATAACTGTCGGTGAAAACAAAGCATTCATTTAACTGCGCAAACACAATAGAATGCTGCAACTAGAACTGCTGCAACAATTGGCAAAAAGTGTCGTACGTGCTAACAATGCAGCTGTACAGCTTTTTGTGTATTTTTTAGAAAACAAAACTTCGACCTATTTTTTTGCGACACAAATCAGGAATCGCCACAGTCAATTGTTTTTTTTCTTCTGACAATTTGAAACACGCAAAACTGCTGTACGTGAAAAGTTAAAAGTTGTTGAACTCTTCCAGCTCCAGCTGCAGTTCCGATTGATCAATATTTCGACAGCTATTCCGGCTGCAGTTCCAGCTCCGTTGTGTTCAGGCAGTTAAAAGGGTTTTTCTTTTTTCGTTCTGAACAGTCTGAACTGTCAAACAAAATATTGTATTTCTTTTTTTGCTCAGTGCGTTCAGAGCCTCAAAGTTGTGCATATTTTTTCGTTCAGAGAATTATCAGACCTTGTCCAGAGCTCGAACTACGAGCTCAGAAAAAATTGGCTGAGCATTCTGAGCAAAAAGCTGAATACTAAACGTCATGTGCGAAAAGAGGAAAAAAAAGAAAACAAATTAAAATGGCGGATGAAGCGGTCGGCACCAGCGCAGAAGGCAAGTGTTATAAATAAATTAAATAGAAATATTTTATTTTTTAATGCATAAAGACTTCTTTCAGTGTTCAAATAGACCAAGCCGATGATTAAGTTCTTGAATTTTTCACTTGAATTGTCCTTCTTTTTTGCTTTGTGGAGTTTGAGATCTTAAAATTGACAAATGTCATTTGTGGACAACTTGGTTCTCAAATATGTTTCAAAAATATGTATATCTGAACGCTCGGAACACGTTCAGTTAATTTTTCTCCCCAAGTCCTACAAGCGAAAAAAAAATATAAAACAAATAAAAAGTCAAGACAAAAGATACAGAGGTTTGAAAGCATGTGATTTAGTCGCAAAGCCTGGTTGATTCAATTTTTCCCACAATTTTGAAATATGTATAATACTTTTCATCATTTCCAAAATGTCCATACATTTTCACCGTGTTTTCAAGAATCTAATGACTGTTTTATTGACAGCGTTTTAATACCTTAAGTTTATTCGTCAAGTATATCTTAAGTTACTGATTTATGAATGGAGCTATGTTGATATTGTTCCATAGTCGGAAGAAACAACGGACTGAGGTATTAAGATCTTGGGGAGAGAAGAGACCAGAGCAAGCACTCGATTCACACACCTCAATTTACACAAAAAGGAAGATTGATTGGTATTTATCAATATTTATCTCCAAGCTTATTTTGAGGCACCAGAAAGAGAAACTATTGAGATCTATTTAAAAAAAAAAAAAAGTAGAATCGTGTAGTGAAGAAATAGTCTTGAAAAACTTAGCATTTTTGCGGCGACGTAGAGTGAGATATGAGACTGTTTGATGAACATGTCAATATCGCTAACGACTAGAAGCAATAGAAGAGGACCTAGGTGGCTACCTTGGGGGATCCCGGAGATCATTTTAAAAGGGGGGGGGGGCGTAGATCTGAAATTCTTAATAAGATTTCAGGAGTATGTGAAAGCTTCGCTATGAGACGAGTTTTAAACATCGCACTTTGGGCCCTGTCTGTGCATTGGGGTTATGACACAGGTTTTTCATATCCGAGAGAATTCTCCTTGCGAAAGCGATAGATTTTTGAGAAGAGAAGATATAGGGTCGCAGAGCACTTTTTTTTTTTTGAAAATATGGTGGAGACCATCGTGGCAGGGAACCAAATCATAATTTAGATTAGATTAGATTTTATTTTCGGTAATTAGATATACATTTGGTAAGCTACCGCACAGTTTACACACAGAGATTTGATATGCTATAGTAATATCTTTCTACTGAATAAGTATTTTAATTTAAATAAAGTTTACAAAAAAATAAAGAATTTACTTTGAAGGAAAGTACAAATAAAACCTTCAATACAAAATAAGAAAAAAGAAATCAGGTACATTTGGACTCGAATTAAAAATTCAACTTCAAAACTATAGTAATGAAGAAGGTTAGTATGAATTGGGTTAGTGAATAATAATAATAAATTAATTTATAAATGTATATTAGTAATTTGTTAGTAAATAGATGAATAAATATACATATTTGTATGAAATGTATAATTAAATAAATACAATAGTTAATTAATAAGAAAAACAAATGAGTAAATAACTAAATAAATAAACAAATAATATAAAAATAAATAAATAAACGTATAAATATGAACGAGATACATGAATGAATCAACATATAAATAAATATGTAAAGAAAAGAAAAATAAATAGTTACAACAATAAATAAGTAAATAAATAAATAAATAAATAAATAAATAAATAAAAAAATAAATAAATAAATAAATAAATAAATAAATAAATAAATAAATAAATAAATAAATAGAAAAAAACAAAAAAAATAAATAAATAAATAAATAAGTACACGTAAACATGTAAACATATCTTTAAAATTTTGTTTTAATCTTCGAGTGTCAAAAAGTTGTAAACCTTAGACATTTTCCACAGAAGTGAAGGTACTCCATACTTGATAACTTGCTTTATTTTAGCCTTCAACAAGAGTTCGATAAGAGGTTATGCAATTTTAAAGGTGTTTCTATGTTTTATCCGTCAAAAATGTCAACTCTTCTTGGCAATTCTTTCTTATTACTCTTGGCCAAGTCTATTATCCACTTTAATCCTTGCCAAATTACCAAATGAAATAATTTTGTTTCATTTCTTTTTGTCCTTTGTCATGTGAAAATAAAACATTTCCATGGAAAAAAGTCTCCTTTAGAAAAAGCAATCGTCTTGGGGAATTCTAAAAAGTCATTCAATAAGTCCAAAAGCCGGAAATAGTGAACGAAATGACAATTTCCATGTTGTCGTCAAGCGTCAAATATCTCATTGAATGTTGTTGTTTTTATTCTTGTTGATGGAATGGTCGTTGTTAAGCAGGAACTATTTGAAATTGCTTATGGGTGGAGGTTAAAATTGAAATAGCAAAGGAGATTAGAACCCCAAATGAGGCAACAATTTGTATCAAATATTTTTAGAATATTTAATTGGTTTATTTGGTTAAAAAAAAAAAACAACTCACACTGCGGGAATGTATGAATAAGCAAGTAAAATTCTAATAAATTCCCTAAAGAGCCTTAAGTGGCAGAACCATTTTGAACATTTTGACCCCAATTCAATCTTTTTACGTAGCACAGCATGAAAAACGCTTGTTACAACAATTCCATCACTGAACGAACGAATGATACGTCTTCCTACTTCCATGTTTTCGTCGCTGTGACACATCATATTCTTTAGGGATTTTTTAGTATATTTATAGACCTAGAACTTGGAGTGGGCTTCAATAAATCCTTACATTATCCACACACTCATGTTGCAGTCAACCCCCAAAGGGCTAAATCATGATGGCATAAATGAAGACGGGGACCGTCCCAATGCCATAGCTCCCAGTCGAGAAATGGATTGGATTTCATGAGCGATTGAGAGAAACATACATATCACATCGATTACATTATATTATTGCCAAGGGAAATTGATGTAAATTGTTTTATATAATTTTGGGTTGAGTTGCTTTTATTTATTTATTTATCCGATTTGTTTGGTATTTAAGGATTGTGTCAAAACACATTTCAAGTATAAAAATATATCCTTTATCCAAAGAAGCTATAGAGTTTATTTCTGGGGTAGGGGAGAATAGAACGTTCAATCGAGCTGAAAGTATAATCGTAAAAGATTTTGGTCTTTGTTCATTTCGCCCGATGGAAATTTGAAACGAAAATTTGCTAAGCGACATAATTTGATAGGTTGGTTTAGGGTTTTCGGGGGTGGTTTTAGGGGTGGGCAAATGGAGAATGCGAAGAAGACAGTTTAAGGGGCGATTATGGTGGTCGTATTTCATCGCAAGACGAGAAAAGACTATCATCATTAGGTATATATAGTATTATAGACGACATTGAGTTCAGTTGGTTCTTTGTATTTATTTTTTGTTTTTTTTTTTTATTACATATTTTTGTTTTTCTCTTCATGGAAATAACTGCGCTGGGCTAAGAAGATATTTTATTTTCGGGTGACAAATAAACCAGAAAACAAAAATGATGAAGAATGAGTGTTAAATGGAAATGAAATTGGGACCAAAAGAAAATTAGTATAGTCCTTCAACTTTGCGCAATTACGAAAAGTGGTTGTTGGTTGGGACAAAAAAGATGGAAATTTTATTGTTGAAACGTGAACAATGAGAAGAGAGAGAAGAGAGAGAAACATACATATATACCTAGAGAGAAAATGGCCATAAATGTTGTCAACGGTGATGGAAATATTATAATTATTAGATATCGTTGAAGAGGATTTTCTTTCATGACAGAATTCAAATTAAGTGTAATTGTAAGTGCTAATGGCTTCCAAGAAGCAGAAAATCTCCAATTGAATGGCTTTAATTTACAGCGAGTGATGCTTTGAAAAGTATAAATTTAAAATTGGGGATTGTTAGATTGACATTGAAATGATAAATTAGTCGTTATAGTCATTAAAGAAAATATTAAAAACAAATTTATTAAAGAGAGCAGCAGTGTTGGCAGGTTATTCAGTAAGTAAGCGGATAAAAGTTGCTGAACCCTGCCACGCTTCACAACGCCACCTATTGGAACTTTGTCAAACTAAAAAAAATCAACTTTGAATCAAAACTTTATAAATATAAGGAAAGAACTCAAATATAAGAAAAGTGGATGTGTCAGTATAGGTGGCTTTTAACAAATAAAATAAACAATTTCAACTTTCTAGGGATGGAAAGTAAGTAGAAATCGAAATAACAACAGAGGGCGTGGTAAAAGGCGGAAAAAAAAACTACACATGTCCTGCCTTAGCCTCAAGAAAGCTTTATAATTTATTTATTTTTTGCTTTCTCAGGATATAATATAAGGAGAAAATTCGAATATAAGAAAAATGGGCGTGGCAAGGGGCGGAATTTAGTCAATAATTACTTTCAAAATCTTTCCGCTACTACAAACTCATAATCCCCTCTGCTTAATATTTTGCGACTATTTTGAAGAAAGTTAAACCACAAAATATTATCAAGACTTGTTTAAAATCTGGAACTCACACAAAAAAAACATATCCCAGTAAAAATGTATTACCTTTAAAATTCTACACACAAACGATTGTGACATTTTTTTTCGCAAGATCAAAAGATTTTTTAAAAAAACGTGCGCAAAACAGCAATAATTTACAGTATAATTTACCTCAGCGCTAGCGGTGGTGAAGAAAAAATTAAATTAAAACAAAAAAGTTACTTTAAGTCTGTTCGTTCGCTTCCCAATTCCGCCAATTTTAGTAAAAAAAAAAAAAAAATAATAGTAAATTAACTTTGACAGTAAGTTGGACCAAACCTTGTTAAAATTGGCAGTTTTGGGAAGTAAACGCACAGAGGTATTGTAAAGTTTGCACGCGTTTTATTTCTAAAAAAATACTGCGATAGTAGGCATGTTTTACTTTGCAAGTGCTGAGGGATTTGGTTGAAAAAAAAACAAACGACATTGGGGATTAGCGGCGCCATTACAGAAATAATACAAACTATCGATAACAAGTAGGTATGTAATTCATGCCGGTAACACAGTTTTTCCCCGGGTTTAAGTAAATCCCTGAGAAATCTTTAAGCTTAGCAAAGACCGAATGGGATTAGTTGTTGTTACATTTAACTTGGAAATTGCTTAGCCCCGGAGTCTTCGACCAATTTCCTCCGGGCTTAAAAAAAATATGCGTACTATAACATTTGAGAAAGTTAACAATATAAATCCCTCACTTTTTTATTCGCAAACGTCAAAATCATAACTTTGTGGAAACTGACATTTGCTTATCTATTTTTGAAAGAAAAAAACTTACTGACATTGTGGGTAATATATTTATGTATATAAATACAGTACCTACGTATTGTAATTAATATCAAAATTGAGCACAAACTTCATTGACAGTAAAAATCTGCGTTCACTTGGCATCTGTCAGTTTCCACAAAATGGTAGATGTCACTTTTGACGTTGAAAGGTTTAAAAAATGCTACAATTATTATTTATACATCAGTTGTAACAATACATTTACAAACAACAATTCACTCCCTTTCCACCGCATAGAAAGATCAAAAAGGTTAATTAAATTTGACAGTACCTTTCAAATTGCAAATAGTGTTTCATTTTTCCTTATGAAGTGGAAGTGAGATACGAAGATTGATTTAAGTCGAACGATGAAAAAATTGGATTTTTGAATATTGTACTCAGCGCAATATGCGAATAGGTTTGTTCGATTTAAAAAAAAACAATTACGGTCCTATGAAGATTTGACAAGATTAATTCCAAATCTACTAGATTAACGAAATTTGATCCTTGAGTTATTTGAATCGTTAATTGTTATGAAATAACGATGTGATGTTTCGTCATTACCCAGGTTATAGGTGTGTCCTAATTACCTAGTCGATTTTTGATACTGTCATTTAAGAAAAAAGGCACCTATTTTGAAGTTTTTTTCTGCTGTGTGTATGTTGCACATTGTACTGCCATTAGATTGTAAAAAAAAGAAAAAATATAGTTAAGTAAAATGACTATAATAATAATTACGATCGCATTGTGTTATTTCAGAAAATTTCACTCATGTTATGTCGAAGTTAAAAAAGAGGTCACATACATGGGATTAAGTTGAAATCGATTATGGTAGCACATGCACTTCCCGTGCAATTAAAAAACACAAAAGCACAATCAAAATTAACTGCTTTGATATATGAATGTAATTATACACAGAAATTTCTTGGAATTTTTCCTGTAATTTGTAGGTATGAATATGATATTGGTAGGTTAATATATTATTTTAAAAAGAAAAAATAATAAATTTTTGATGAACACACATAGGATTTAAACAGAAACAATTTAAGTTAAAAAATATTTTAGGTGAAATCAGGGTATGTAATTTAAAATAAAATATTTGGAAGCACATTTCTATAGAAGCAAAACACGAAAGAGCTGGAACTTATAGAGCCCAATGACCCCTTCTATCAACAAATGCGGCTGCAAAGCAGTAGAGATTTTCAGCGCCACCTCTCAAGTCATGGGGCCAAATAATGACTCTCTTGTTTGCGTGAAGACTGTTTGAATGTCAACAATTTCAATGGAAGTTTTTAAATCGAACAAATCTGGTAGATCTGTTAGTTTATTCATCTTTATTTGTTCCGGATAAAGAATATCCCGAATAGAATGGAATAAACGAACAAAACTAGAACTAAAATGAATAATTGCACAGAACGCACCATTCTTTTCATTCTACTCAACAATGAATAGAAAAAAAAATAGAATTGAATCCGGAAGGAATCAAGGAATATATCAGTGAATAACGAAATGCAAAATGTTCATTCGGAATGAAGAAAGAAACACACTTTATTTGAACTTCTGAAAACGCAAAAGCATTCGCACTAAAACAAAATAAGTAAACGAACAGACATAAAGTATTGTTCATGTGCTTGACTAAAAGTTGCAATCTGTCAAATTTTGTAAAGTGAAATTTTCTCAGAGAGAAGGGGAATTGTTCTAGAGTACGCGAACGCATTGAACAAAAAATATCTCTCACTTTTTAAACGTCAATAAAATGTAAACAAAAGAGTCTTCATAGCAAAAAAAAAAAAAAGAAGACATCATTGGAAATTCTTGTGTAAATTTATTATCTTTATATGTTTTATTTGAAAACAGTGGTTTTATTAAAATATAAAAGATAATCAAACAAAAAAAAAAACATTTCCATGTACAAACATAAATAAAATTAAAAGTATATGTAAACAACAACCATTTTGTATTTGTATTTGCATTGTAGTTCTTTGACTTCAAATTGGCTTTTGACAGAACACAAAAGTAACAAATTTTTGCCCTACGGAATTGTCATGAAGGGGAAATAAGTATTCCAAAACTACACAACATGTGCGTACGCGAACGGGTCTGGGCTAAAATTGGTAGGAAAAAGTAGTTTTGAGTAGGAAGCGAACAGACTTGATTCGTTGTTGAATGATAACACTGAGCAACACGAGAAGCTGTCAAAACAGCCAACCAAAGACACCCACCTTTCACAGGAAAAAGCAAATTGTAGAAAAGTTTTTGACGTTTTAATTTGATTTGTTAAGCAAACTGCATGTCACCGAAGACGATGTTCTATGTTTATGTACAAGAGTTACTGATGAAGTCCTACTAGGCGAGTTCGATTAAAAATGTACCTTACTGAACACGGATAATACAGTTCTTTGTTTATTTTTGACGTTTATAAACACACCCTACATCAGAATGTAGTGCAGCATGTATTCAAAATAGAAATTCAGCAAATGCTAATTTTCTAGCTGCTGTCCCACATTTTACATTGTGGCGCAATGTTCGGGGCTTTTAACTTTTACAGCACTACGTACTACAGCTGCATTTACATCATTCTATTAAAGCAGTTAGATGGGAGCACAATAAACGTCACACTGATAGAAAGGCAAAAAGAAAGAAGAGAAACATAAAGACGGTGTTCACATTGAGCTCACTCCTCTGACCTGTTTTTTTGACGTTAATCCAACTTCTTTGTTCAGACACAAACTAACGTGCTCTTTGAAGGATTAATTAGAATTTTTTTTAAATGAAAAATTAAAATAAATATTTTCTCTGAATTCTATAATATTTATGTTCCAAAGATATATTACAGACATAGAAAACAGATGTCACAAAAGAAAACGTCAAAAAAACCAAAAATTTAAAAAAAAAAATTAAAAAGTAATGCATTTCTTGGCCATCTCTTTCTCACCATGAAGTGGGAGTGAGAAAAAGCACAGAGACGTCAAAGAAAGTCGGAGGAGTCGGTCCAATGTGAATACTGTCAAAAGTTTAGAGAATGAAACGAGATACGTTTTGAAATCTAACAGCCCTATTAATAAAAAAACGCTTAACCAACCTCTATTCCTTGAGTTTACTGAACCATGGAATAGGAGTTGACTCGTCAGTCAACATTTCAGAAAAAAAATAAATTTGACAAATTTGCCTTCCCTACACCACCCTCTTCGGGGAATTCGCTTACTAGCAGTTAGTAAACGTCAGTTAGCATACATTTTATAAATGAGATTTAGCACTTAATCGATGACTTAAACATAACACGCTTTTATTAATAGGGCTGTAAGTGTTTAATTGGAAAATTTGACAGGTAGCCGTTAAAATACGTGCTCATAATCTTGAGCGCTCTCGACACGCTTGATTCATCAGAACATACCGACACCCGTGTTCTACTCTCTGTAAGTGGTTGTCTTAAACTCATTTGCGAGCAAACAAAACTAAATATTGAAGTCGGCCCAATGGTATATTGACATAATTTTTTAAATCGTACATTTAAGAAACAGAGAAACAAGTTAACAAGTTGAAAAGTAATTACCGACTAGAAATTGGCACCTATAGTTAAAAAGAAAAAGAGGAATCGTCTACAAAAAGGGGTAATGTTTTTTATCGAAAACGGCATCGGAACAGATTTAAATGAAGGTTGTTTCTTAAGCTACGATTAGACGGTCAACGCAAATGGTCAACGCGTTGACTCTCTGACGTCAGAATGACGTAAAATACACACGACTTACTAACTTTGGGACAGTATTTGACGTCATTCTGATGACGTCAACGCGTTGACCATTTGCGTCTACCGTCCAATCGTAGCTTTATTAATTTCTGTCAGATTAATGTTTTAGCGCTACCTTAAGAAAGTAAGTAATGTTTATGATTTAATAAAATCGCTTCATCGTTTGTCATTGGAATTACGCTGAACGAAAGAATACTATCGATTCGTCAAGTTTTCTTTTCGCGATTTCCTGTCATAAACGATTTACTAAAAATTCGAAATATTGAATCAAAAGTCTAAAAACGACTTTTTCGTCTAGCAATGTGCGATCCAATGTTTCTTAAAACTTATAGGTGGAACTGATGATTAAAATTTAAAAGAAATCTATTTTTTTATTATAAAGAGAAGAACAAATTAGTTCTGTTTTTTTTTTTTTTTTTTGTGAATCACAAAAGAAATATCCATAACAATGAAATCCGATATAGTACCAACGACTCACCACAAATGGGTATAGGAGCATGAATGCTTGGTAATCCTCTTGGTATCCATTCCATCATTTAATCCAATTTAAAAAATTTTATTCTCACAATTCACAACAATTTGATTAGTTTAAGAAATCTGAAGAAGCAGAAATTGTAATTTTATTATAGTCAAACTTTTCTTCACAAAGACCGTCCGTTAAGTTTTTCTTTTTCTTTTCTTAACTTTGGCAAAATATTCAGAAACACCACAATTAATGGGGCTCTTAAGGACTAGAACTTATTTTTTGTCAAAACTTGAGTTTTCTTTTTTAACACCAAAATCTTTTTTGTCTCAATTTGTTTTAAGAAATATTAGAAAAAAAAACAAAAGAAATCCCGAGAAAACTAACTATGTTTTCAGAGATATATGTGTTTTAAAATCGGATCAATGGCGCAAGGAGCACACACATAATACCCCCTGATAACCACCATACAACGACGATATAAAGGTCGTCGTGGTCGACGTCAACGACGACGACGAGGAGATGAAAACGGCGGCGAAAAGCGATACCAAGGAGAAAACGACACTACACTACACGACACGAAACGAAACCGGCAACAACAACAAAAACAAAAATACACGACGGAAAGGACGAAAGGATGCTGGATGGTCCTGGCTGTTAGTGCGGTTGCATCTATCTGCGGAAAATGAAATATGTAAAATTATATTGCGACAACGACGAGGACGACGATGATGACACGAATACAAGGACGAAAAATTGCCGCGACGATGTCGAAAAACTCAACTACAGTAGGTAGGTATAGGTAGGTACACTCATCTCATCTCATCTCATCACCATACTTCTTGGTGTAAGAATTTCTGAGGGGGCTGCTGTGCAAAGAGATGGGGGTAGGTAAGTTTAGTTGTTGCAATGCAATATAGGCGAAAAACTTTTCGTAGGTATCTACACCTTGACGAAACCACAGGAAAAAAAAAATGATCAAGAAAAAATAGATTTTCTTCCGAGATCCACAAAAAGAAAATCACTTCCAGCAGAAAATACTACACAAGAATCCTGTTTTTTTTTTTTGATAAAAAATATTCTTATAGACAAAAAAAAAAAACAAACACCGGAACCGGATACACCAATCGATTTATTTTAAATTAATCTCAGCCGGATGTTAAATAGGGGTTAAGATGGGTTTAATGATTTAAATCCTTTATGGTTTTGTCTATATCCTTCTTTATACACAAAAAGGTATCTCTCTCCGTAGAATATCCTTTTCCTTTTCCGTTTTTATTATTATTATTTTTTTTTTTATTTCTGTTGAGCACAAAAGTTTGAAGCTATCTGCTATCTGTGTGCAGACATTTAGTGGTGTTAACCGAAGACGACCACACTATAAACTGACTGACATCAATCTTGGGTTGTTTTTCCTTCAGATTTTCCTGCTACTGCCACCACTATCCATATCCATCCATTCCATTCCATCCATCCATCCATCTACTACCACACCATTCTCTTACATAGAGATTTTTCTACTTCCATAGAGGAGTGTGTTTTTCTTTAGGGGTATATGTTGTCAGAGCAGAGGTATGAAGAATACAAAGGCAAGTTGCACCCACACTAGTATCTTGGAACAGCACCAAAAACCGTACGACACATAATGGTGTGTCGAGTTCGGGTGTCGTTCGTCGATGAAGTTGAGTCTGTCGATGTCGAGTCGTGCTCGACACGGAGCGCATGGAGATTGGTGCAGTATTGAGTATGGTGTGCTTTGGAAGAAGCGCGACGTTATTTGTTCTCTGTTCGTTCGTTTGTGTTTGAGGCTATAATTATCGATACCCCATGAGTGCGAGAAGGGGTGGTTTGTCCCTGTTTCTGTTCATGCATCTGTGCTGATGTGCCAGCCATTTTACTATATAACGGTACCTCTGCTCTACCATAAACTATACACAATACACCGATACGCACCTTTAGTGCTGGGTGCTGGCTGCTGGTTGAGCTGCATATTAAATAAACTATGCAATACAGTATAGACGAAGCACGAAGGACGAAGAGGCAACGATGTGTATTTCTCACGCAGCGCAGCAGGAAAAGAAAGAAAACAACACAACACACCACACCAACGAACCACGAAAGAGAGTGGGTTGAAGCAAGGAAACAGGATAATACGCAGAGAAACACAACAGATAAGAGGGCGAAAACAATAAACGATGACACGACACGAGGACGAGGATGAGAACGAGAACGAAATGAAATACACCCCTATATGATTGTGTCCTGTGTGTAGCCGTGTAGGTCCAATAAAGGATATATGAGGGTTATTCGATTATATGTAGCGGAATATGAATTTTCCCATTATCCTCTCCCCATACCATTATATCATTGTCAACGCCATCAAAGTATATGAGAGAGCAAGATATAGTGTAGTAAAAGTTTTAAGTTCCTACACTACAAGCTACAACAATTTTTTTTTTTTTTTTTTCTCAGAGAGACGATGTGGTTTTCTGAACTGAAATATAGCTCCGAGTGGCGGAGAACATTTTCGTGAGATTTTCCACCATATTTATGTAAACTGTCATACGAATACGATAACGGTAAAACCTAAAAAAAAATAACACTCAAGTTTTGAATAATCATACAAAAACAAACAAAAAATATAACACACACAAGGGGAAAGAAAGAGTGAGAGAGTAAAGTGAACGAGCGACAGAGAGAGTGAGAGATTTTAAGTTGAGAAAATCTCATTTCGACAAAAGAGAGAGAGACAATAATAATTATCTTCTCAAAAATAAACTACTTAAGGATATTATTTAAAGTATTTAGTACATGAGTGTAGTGGGTTTAACTGAGTGAGTAAAAGGGCATTATTTTGTGTGTTTTATTCGTAGGGCTATGCTATGATTCCTGTCTGCTACAACTGTGCCTACTTCTTTCATGAGGACACGCTCTCTAACTGTTCAGTTTTTTTTTTTGTTGCAATACAAGTGCTGAAGAAGTGAATAAATACACTAATGGGGGCTCGTTCCGGGTAAGTGTTGCCAAAGGAAAATCTTTCAAAAAGAAAATCTTGTAACTTCAAGAGTTACCTACTCTTCTCACTGAAATTGGGTCGTTACGATTGCCAAAAGTCAAATACAAAGGGTATTTTAAAATTTTAGTATTTTTTTATAATTACTGCTGCTATTAAGATCTCGGAGGAATTAAATTGTTTCACTTTTTGTCGTCGCTTTGTTCATTTAAAAAGAAAGCTGTGAAAGTCATAGCAGTTGCAGTATACAAAAAAAACTGTCATGTAAGTGGCTTCAAATAGTAGCAAAGTATCTACGTCCACAGTTGTAGTACATCTTAGGCAACAGAGGCCTCTATTCCAAGTGTCATTTCTTTATCGATAAACGGATAGATGGAGAATGAATGGTTTTTAATATTTAAAAAAAAACAACAAATTTAAAAATTGATGGTTAGCAGCACTGAGAAATATCCAATTGACGATGTATTCACATTGTACTTACTCAACCGACATATTTTGACGTGAATCCAACTTCTATTGTTCCGATACAAACTAATGTGAAAACAACCAACTCGACGTTTAGCAGCCGTTAAAACAAAACACAAATCTGTACTTGTTAAAGGATTAATTAGAATTTCTTTTAATTATTAAATTTAGATTTTAATAAATAAGTAAGAATATGTCAAAAAAACCCTGCCTGACATTGCCGTCTAACCATGAAGTGGGAGTGAGATAAAGAACAGAGACGTCAAAAAAATCGAAGGAGGGAGTTCAATGTGAACACGCGTTACTTAATTATCGTTATCCGTTCACCGAGCAATATTGCTGTCAGCAATTAGGACTGTTCCCCAGATTTTTCTAACTTAATCTGGCTGACTGCCAAATTTGAAGGAGTGTGGATGAAATGCTCTAAGATCATGAAAAAAAAAATACGAAGTCGTCGGGAACGGGTTGAGCACTAATTTACATTTAATTGGACGACTTTTTAAACGTCAAAACCCATATTCGACCAGAGTTACCGCAGATCAATGGTAAATTGGAATAAACATTTACGAAGAATAACAACGATACAAACTGCGTTGGCCTTTTGGTCTTTAGAAAATTAAAATAAGATTTATATTCAATACACTAGACAACCGGGTAAATTTTCAAAATTGCAGTGATGATAACGACAAATTCTCTCAAAGAGAACGATGAAATAAGGAGATTTTTTATATGGTAAAAAAAGTATTAAAACTGTCAAAAATGACGTAAGTTTGACGTTTGATAAATTGTGTCATTTAAACACAGGATATGTTAAATTATTAATTTAGTATTATTCAGTAGGTACATACCTATTTTATAATCAAAAAATTTCATGTCAAATTGAAAAATAAAACCCAAAAATATACGAGTTTCACATCAACTGTCAGCCTTCAAGCATTTGACAGTTTTTTACAATATCTAGATACACAAAAGTAATTTGTTGAGTAAAAATGTTGTAAGATTTCAAGTTAAGTAGACATATCTCACCAACTCGTACAAATCTTTTACAAATGTTTCAGGGAAAAATATTTAAATATTTGTAGATTGGGAAAATTACCTTTTATTGACATACCAACAGCTCAAGTTTAAGAGAATGCTCGTCTAACTGATGGCTTTTCGAAAATAATTAGATCACAACATGATTTGTGGAGTTGCTTGATGTGAACAAATTTGACAGTAAGAATCGATAGTGCCAAATATCTAATCAACAACTGAAGGATCTTAAAAACAAATACGAGATGGCAACACTGCCATCAAAAGTAAAGTAAAACAACTTCTTTTCCGTTATTCACACCATCCAACCAACCAACCAATACTTCTACAAACAATTCTCAATAACCTTATTCAAGTTATCTGCCTTCCTCTTCCTTATTATCATTCTCTCTCTCTCTCTCTTTCTGTGTCTCTATGTCCCACAAGTGAATGAGTGTGTTTGTGTATGTTAAAAAGGAAATTGCCTCTCAAGTTAAAGTCGAAGCACGCGCGTGAAATCCTTGTGATTCCAAAAACCGTAAAAACCACTCTGTATATTGTGATATCAATTTCGATATGACAAGGGGGAAGGGGGGTGTTGGTGGTAGTATAATGGTTATGAAAGTTGTTTTTTTGTGAAAAACATATCTCTATGGTAGATATGGGGGTGTAAAACCTCAAAATTAAAAAAAAAGAAAGCAATAAACAAAAACAAAACTAAATGAAAGAAACTTCAAAACCATAACGGAAAATGTGGTGGGAAACAAAATGACTTGCTTGTCATCTCGTCCTGGCCATGGGTCGTAGTCGCTGACGTTGCTTCGTGGAGGGGTGGGGCGAGCCAGGGGAACGGATAAGCGCTCTAGAGAGAAGTTATTTATACAAAAGTAAGAAGAAGAAGAAGAAGAAGTAAAACAACAACAAGATATTATCCCACTACCACACGTCACACAAACACAACCTTTATACCCAACTCAGGCAGCAGTGCTGCCAAAGTCTCATTTTTCGAGGGTGGGGTTGGTGTTTTTGTGGTTTTCTGTGTCCTGCAAGAAAAAAAAATGAAGGAAAGGAAATGGCAAAAAATACACTATAAGCAAACACAAACAAGAAAATATGCTCACCGAGCAAAAAGGCCGAAGAGCATATCATTTCCACTCCTCTTGCCGAGAAGAAGTTATAATATGACCCTTCCCCTCCCCCCTGCAACCCTTAATGGTGCGGTGGTAAGCAGATGCCACTCTGAGGTGGTAAGGGTAGTGATTGGCAAGGATCGAGCAAGAGGCCGAGCGGGTGAGCAGGTCATCAGGATGATGGGGTGCCAGAGGGATGCTGGGGTTTTTAACTAATATCAAGTAAATTGATACGTGACCCTGCATTTAAATACCTTCATTGGTTGGGCGGCTACAGCTACAGTCAGAGCTATGGTGGCTGTGCCTGGCTTCGTTTAGCTCGGGGTTATTATTTTTTTTTTTTTTTTATTTGCTTTCGTCTTCGTATAGCCTCTAGGAAGCTTCGGGGGTTGGTGCTGGTGCTGTGTGTTGCTGTTGTTGTTGTTTAGTGTTATATCGGTGTACCGCTTGAGCTCTTTTGCACTTGTGTAAATTTTTCGGTCTCATATTTACAGTTTAACTTTAGTTTTACACACAAATATAACTGGCGGGGGAGAGTGGGAGAATGATGGGGTATTCGGATGGCAAGTCCAAAGAGGAAGGAACATAGTGTATCCCCTGGCAGGCGGCAATTGTCGTCATGTAAATAAGTTCAGTTCTTGAGGAAAATATAAGGAATGAGCGTGCCCTTTGCAGTCTCGAGAAAATATACAGAGTGCCAAAACAAGGGTTAAGAATTGGTATTTGGTACCCCAGCCTCTGTCCCAGTACAGGAGGGAGAAGTTTGTTCTTCTATATCGTCCTGTTTCATACCTAAACCTACTCTCTGATGTTGTCTCCTCTGTAAAACTTGTCGCCGCTTGTGTGTTGTAATTCATTGTTTGTGGTGGTGATAAGGTTGTATGCGGTGAAGGGTCGGCGTGAAAATATGTAATAGAGACAACTTTGGTATTTGCAATAATTGTGCAAGGGTCGGTGGTTTGTCGTCTGTGTCATCTTGGTGCAGTTTTTTTTTTGTTTTTTTTTTTAAGTTTAGTTTTGGGTTTGTTTGGGGGTGTTTTTTTGTATTCTTTTTTAGCAGATTGATAGAGTTCGCCTGCTCTCTGTTTGGGCTAAGGGTACTTACCTACCTCCGAAGAAGAAGATGAGGAGATTCTATTCGAGTATAAAACTTAAATAAGGATATCCTGTGGTTAAATAGAGTTTGACCCGTATGTCAAAGATGTTCGTGCTGATGAACAACGGGCATCTACCTGCACATGCATATTTACATATATACATATGTAAAAAAAGTTGGATAGTTTTAAATTGATTTAGAAAGGTGCAAGATGTAGGTACTGACTCGTAAGTACTCACCTATGGCATCTTTGATTTGAAAAAGGATGTACCTACGTATGTATATTTTTGTTTATTCAATTGATTAACTATTTGAAGAAGATGAAGATATTCAGCTTTTAGTTTTTACCTTCAGGTCTATAGCTAACTAGGTACCTACAACGTGTAGTTGTGGTTTATGGTTGGCAGGAGTTTCAGAAAATTCCTTTGAATATGAATAACTTAATTTAGATCAGAGGTTTCAATACCCAATTTATCGTACAAGACATTTCATAACAATTGTGGATACATTCATAATAAAGGGTAAAGTCGGATGATATGGCACGCACCGGGAGAAACTAGTACCCTCTCAATATATCTCACTTAATACCTTTGTTTTCAAACAAAGACATCAAAATATAAAAAAAGGTTAGCAATGTGGGCTTTTTTGTGCCATTTCATTTTTCATTTAAATTTTGGAAATGTTTTTTTTTTAAACTATCGAGTTTCAATAACAATTTTTAGGGCAATTAAAATTAAAAATATACATGCAACAGTTGTGAGAAAGAATAACATAAAAATATAGTTTCTCGGTCTGTGGGTGTCGTATTACCCGCTATTTTTTTACTTGACTTAAACTTAGATGCCGCTAATGTTCATATGTATTTATGTTTCACTTTAAATAACAGAATAAAAACGTACAAATATAAATGCTTAAAATACAAATATTCACTTTTTATTTATTTAAAATAAAATTAAAAACAGGTGCCCCATTTAACCCACTTTTACCCTATGTTTTGTTTCCTTTTCTTCTGATAATTCAATTGAAATTTTGTTGTTAATTGATCGAAATTTGATTTATGGAATGTAGAAAATTATTTTTTATAAGATTCGTGTTGGGCGCCATTTAAAATAATCTAAATTTAAGTGGGAACGAATAACATTTTTTTTTATTCTCAAGAAAAGAACGGAATTATAATGATTTGAAATCAGTTTTACAAATGTTTGATCATTAAAAAAACCTTAAATTGTTGATTGATCTCTTTATTCTCTCATCTAATGCAGATTAAATTCCATTCAAGCTAGAGGTCAAATGAGAGTTTTTTTTTTACAAAGAGATACATGGCCGCTAAAATACAACAGCTTATTTTTTTAAACTAAAAAATCGTTAAACTTTTAATAAACATAAAATAATATAAAAATATAATGTTAAGATTTAAAAATGTGTATAAAATTATAAAAAATACTATAGCTGATTACTTCCCACCTTCGGTGGGCGGTATCAACGTAATCGCATTATCGAAAGTATCCTATAACCTATTCCACGACATATTCGATTTTTTTTTCGCAAATTTCATTAGAATCCTACAAGACGTTCGAGCGTTAATAACAAACAAACACATAATATAATATAATTATTCATATCAGTTTTGAATCTTAATAAAAAATATAGAATATTAACAAAATATAAAGCTGTGCCAGCTAGTTATAGTTATAGTTCTAAAAAAAACAGAACGTTGGGCGCCATTTTCAAAATACTATCTTGAATGTAGTATGTGAATTCCACAATATAGCCTTGGCATTTTTTTGTGGCCGAAAAAAGGAGCTAAAGAGATGGAAGAAAGATAAATCCCAGCGTTGGGCGCCATTTAGGAATGCAGTTAAAATTGTACATTAAATAATTCAATGACAAGTGAAAGTCGATAACCGACAACTCATGGCAGTGAAGAGACCACCGATCAATGCAGCGTTTCGTTACAGATTCCTGCCATTTATGATATCTGCAACATTATTCTCCCGAGGAGTCTGGGATATTTCACATTTGTGCTAAGATACTAGCATACCAAATTAATATATGTATTGATTTTGATCTACACCACGTTTGTTGTCGATATAAAAGGAAAATTATTGCGTTACGAATGATCCTTGGATTCATAGATTGTGTTGTTGTGAAAATGCAAAACGGGAGTCTGACAACCACCACGCCGGCCGCCGGATTTACTCATTTTATGCACATATAAGTACTTGACAAAAGTCTTAATACAATTTGTTCTCAAATGGGCTCGGATCCCAAAAAAAATTGTGCCATCTGATTTTTCTTAAATGAACAAAAATTTAGGATTTTTTTTTCAAAAAATGGTAGAAATTTTATGCCAAATCTAGGTCAGTACTTCTTGAATTCAATTCCATCTCTAGGAGGAAGTGGGGGACCTTAACTTACTTGGAGTGTGAACACTGAACATATAGACAGTCAGATAGTGGAGTGTAACACAACTCAATACAGTTAGATTTCATTGTTATTCAGGGGTACGTTTATTATCTTGTAGATTATTTTTACGTTGGGCGCCATTTTTTAAAATGTTTTTTTTTTTTTTTTTTTTTAACGTAATTGATTTCATTTAAGATCTACTTGTCTTCAACTTTTCCTACAAAACAAGGCAAATGGTTCGTAACTTAGCTGGAAGTGTAGACAGCTAGATAGAGGATAGGGATCGAGTTGGCTGGAGAAGCTTTTTGGTTGAGGCCCAAATCCACACGGGAGTGTTACACCATTCAATCAAATTGAATAATACTTCAGGGGTATGTTTCTAGATCTTAATTGTTTTTTTGTGAATGTTTTTTTTTTAAATTTATCTTTTAATTTAATTTATTTTAGATTTCATTTTCTACTAGTTTTCTTATAAAATAAGTTGGAATAGTCAGCAACATGAACATGTTATTCACATGATCTGATCTGGAACAGACTATTGTATAATATAAAAAACAGGCCCATGGGAGCAACATTGTTATAGACCCATCTATTTCTTTATTATGTCTGCTTAAGTCCATCTACATAATTGTTCTTCGCCAGAGTAAACACATACTTGAAATAGATCAAGATATAGAAATCAGGATCCGAAGTTAATTCTGTATTATGTCTTAAAAAATGATTCTGATCAAAATGCCTTCATATATTATTTTTTTTTTCAACTACCTAAACCCTTAAAAAGCCCTTATCTACTTTTCTTTTGTCATCTTATTCAACTTTTAGATTTTTCGCACCCTTTAACTAAACTCCCATAACTTATAGTCTACATTATCTAGCCTTCAATGAAGCAAAACGAAAAAAAACTAACACCATTGTTAATCCCCTGTTTTCACATGAATGATTTATTTTGCGAAGCACATCAACACAATGGTTTGAGTAAATCCCGTTTATAACTCTGTCATGTGTACCATAACGAAGTATTTAATTCCACATACATATAATCTTTCATATTTAAAATATTGTGCACATACATTTTTATTCAACTCCTTTCTGTTAGAGAAAACTAACATATTGACAAATTATCCTCATTGTATGTCCTTAACCTATAATACCTTTTTTTGTATTTCAAATGTTTTTTTTTTTTTTTTCGTTTGTTATCTCATCACATCGTGTGGCGTTTTTGTGTCTTTTCAGGATTGTCCGGCTTTCAATGTTATTTTTTTTTCTGTTAATTCCTGATCGTGTCCTTTTTTGTGTGATAATATAATTGTAAGGGAACCGCATCAGGAACTAGAATAGGTAACATCATTAATTTTAATGAAAAAAAAGGCAGAAATGTTTACACCTCAATTTCAAAGAATTAACAGTTTTGTATAATGTGTGTTCTCTCGTTCGTATTGTTACTTTAATTTTTTTTTTTTTTATTTAGGTAAAACAAACACATATTTGATAGACCCGGAACACAGTATTACAGCATATTTGCCGTAAAGGCTTAAAACTAATTTTACAAATCGTGAAAATAGCACCGCCATCTTTGATTTTCTAAAAAAAAATTAAAATAAGTTGTGCTTTAATGTGCCCTTCTTGTTCTTCTTCTTTGTTTTACAACAACACTTATTTATCTAACCATCTATTAATAAACGGCGAACAACGGCGCACGTGATAGAACTTAAACATCTGTGAACTTGTAATTCATATTAATAAATTTGGAATGGTTGGTTACATGTGATAGTGATAACTTTAGCTCGCCAAATTTGGTGTTTAAGAGACGGATAACTTCTTAACACACACAAACAATCATTTCATAGAACCGTTTACTACTACAGTCTAGTTTTCATAAATCAGTTAATGTATGTGACACACGAATTGGAATGTTGCTACATTTTGACGAAGTGTTGCTGTGCTTCCAGTTATCAAGACTGGAAAGATATCATAAAGCAGAAATATGTTTATTGATAAGAAAAGTTATCAAGCAAACAAGCTCCCTATCCGGGTGTCAGCTAACACGTTTGTCATGGAACGGATAGTGTTTTTTTTTTATTAATAGGGATATTAATGTTTAAATTCAGGGTTCATGGTGTGCTCAGAAGCAAATGTTCCAATTCACAAATATTCCATCAGAATTCAGAGATACACATGATTGAAAATTACAGGTGCATACACGAAATGACTTCACACTTAGTAAAGAAAAGTCACAAAGGAAATGTTACGTTCACACATTCGCGGTTCTATCACGGTTAAGTTTCCATTTTTCTCTTAATGATGAGCAATGGGCAACTGCAAAGTATGATAAACAAGGGAACGAAATGGCAGATGAATTGGCCAAAAACGGGTCATCTTTGGATCCAAGCCAAATCATCGGTACTCATGCCACTGGAGATAGAAAAGAACAGAATTCACCAAAGCTTCCTCAAAGCCGCAAGCGACAGGTGATCGTCACGAGAAACTTGGCGGGATTCAGATTGACCGAATATCTTTAAGACAAAAAAATCATATTATCTATGGACCTCAACTATCCTTTCTTGTTGAAATTATAACGGGTAACAACTCAATTGGAACCCACTTGAGTAGAATGGGCATTAGCACATCTGATTTATTCAGAGGGTGTCATGATAAAGAGGCAGAAGAGGCCTCATATCACTTCCTTTGTGAATGCCCCAGCCTAGCCAGAAATAGGAAAATTACCCTCGGAGAATACATCTCAACCTTGCCACTGGAAAGCATCCTGAAATTCATCCAGAATTCAGGATGGGTCAGCGAGGTTCCCCATACCTAAAATTCCCACTCACTCTACTGCCTATACTCATCTTCACACCATTCCTTTACCCCGGGGAACACAATGGATCCACGGGGGTACGAGTGAGATGATGCGGCATGCCGTATCAGTGGGTGACTGGTTTTAGATCTGGGATCCGGAATTCATACAGGAAGCACTCATAGTTGTGATTTGCTTCTTTTCGTTAAGTTTTCGTTCATTTTTGTTTCGTGAGTGTAGACGGTCCTTCTCCGCATCTCACGAAAGTGACCTGACAGCTGGCTGATGAAGGTACCAAAAATACTCCATATGAAGATGCAAACTACTTTCCACCCTCAAAAATCCGTCGAGACTGTTTTCTTTGCATGTTGTTTTTTTTCAATGGAAACAGAATTATTTTGACAGATAATTCCTCACCAAAGTGCTTTGTATGCCCGAACATAAACATAAAACCTACTTCATCGATGAGTTTGTTCGACGTGGGGTGGATTGTTCGCTAATGTGAACAATCACTTTGACGTTCAGCAGTCGTCAAAAGATGAAAGATGAATTCGAAATTATTCACTTACAAAAATTTAATTTTACTAAATAAATAGGTTTCCAATTGAACAAAATTGGATTCGGCAGGACTTAAAGTGCAAAAGACAGAGAAAACAGATGTCACAAAAGAAAACGTCAAAAAAATCCAATAGCTTGTCTATCTTCTCCATCTCTTTCTCAACATGAAGTGGGAGTGAGATAAATTACAGAGACGTCAAAAAAAGTCGGATGAGTCAGTCCAATGTCAACACGGTGTATGGGTGACTTATGTATTTGACGTTTCGGAAAGTAAATTTTCGTTCGGTTATGACATACGCTTACGAAAGTTTCAAACTATTAGTTGTAGGTTTAATGTTGGGCTGATGTCCAAACCAAAGGGTGACGTAGTTCTTTGTTCCCGAAATTAAAGAATTCACAAGAAACGAAGGTTCCTGGACACTTTCGTCTCGTCGAAGGATTCTTTAACCACAAATGAGTACATGAACTTCTATCCACAGACAAGACAAAACTAAATTAAGTGGTAGATCTTTTTAAAACCAACAGCTAAATAAACTTAAAAAACCATCAACATCTCAATCAAAAACTTGCCTTCCATCAAATTTCATTTTGGACTTATCATAACAAACCGCACACTATTTACCCTTAATAATAAGTCCGTCCGTTTCTAGCAAACAGTCCTTCACCACTATCACTTTCCAACAAAAATAAAAATAAAAATAAACTCAGAAAAATTAAGTACAAACTATAGTTGGCAAAACTACACTCAAACACACACAAAAACATACCCACCCAGCCTTGCATCCCCACCAACACACATGGTGTTTAAGGGTGGCCTTTTTTGAAAATAAATTTTATTGCAAATACCAAAAACCAACAGGACCGACAAAAATAATAAAAGAAGAAAACTCACAAATAAAGTGCCAAAATGTCAGCACTTATACACTCCTATAAAATGTGGTTTGGTCGTGTATATACTATAATATAACTATATCCCATCAGGATTTAGGAGGACAGAACGACGACGACGGCGGCGACGGACCCGGATGAAAGCCTTCATCTTTCTCACTCTTTCTCTGGGTTTGTGTGTCTCGCCTTATGATGATGACCTCACCCCGACCGTCTTCTTCTTCTACTCTATATAGCTTTTACTCCATTCCATTGGCATATCATCATCATCAGCCTCTTCTCACACCACCCACACCAGGCAAAAGTGATAAAAGTTGTGGAAAAGTTTGCGGAAAATTGCTGTGCATTTTTCATTGCATTAAAATTCCATGTGGTCGACTGTGAGGTTCTTCTTTTTTTTTTGTCAAGTATGGTGAGAGCATACTCAACCACTAAGTTTTTTATATTCACCCGCCCACTCCACCTTAACCTCTCCTCTCCCCCTCCCATAAACAATACAAAAAGCTCAGACTAACACATGTTTTTATAGCAAATTTTCAGGAAGAGGGGGAGAGAGGGAGGGAGAACTACTGTCTCCTTCTCTCTCTCTCTCTCTGTCGGTCACACTCTCTCGCTTTGATAAGTTTCCTGCTGCTTATATTGTATGTTTCTCCCAAAAATATGTTCACACAAATACATTGAAACTGAAAGGACTCTGAAAAATCCTGATGTAGAGCAAGTCATTCAAAGATTTTCTATTTTCTATTTTCCCCACAACAAGATTAACTTGGGAAATCATTTTTCATACAACACAAGATGTTTTCTTATTTTCTTCTTCTTCTTTTTGTTTTTTTTTTGGTTTGCTGTGTATGTATGGGGGTTCGTGCATCATGAACAAGAAAAGTTTTTAGGTGTATGTGTTGGTGTTGGTAGGTACAGTACAAATGGATATATTTGTTAAGGAAAATATTCCATTTTCCAAGCAACAAAAAATTAAAACCAAGTAAAATCGCTGGTGTTGAAAACAGTTTTCTGTTGCACACACACGAAAAGAAGATAGGTAGGTACCTAAAGTGAAAATGAGAAGATTGTTTCTAATTAAATTAAACAAATACCTAGAATGAACTTTAAGGTTAAATAGCATTTTCAAGGGTCATACTACTATCATCGCAGAAGTTATGGGTATCTATGTATTTACCTACATATAGGCACTTAACTTTTGTGCTGCGGACGAAACGAAAAGGCAAGGAGGAAGTGCCAATATGGTGGCTTGCAACGAAGAACAAACTAGATATAGGAAAATCTCACTTTGGGAAAATATGTGGAAAATTTTATCCGCTTTTCTATTGCAGCCATATTGACAGTAGTTTGTGGAAATTATTGTTTCTTGTCTTTACAAAATATTCTCCATGTCGTAATGATGTAACATGTGTTAGGCAAAGAAAGAGATGTTTATCAACATGTACATAGGTATTTTTTTTTTCATTTTCCCAGTTTGCGGAAAGATACCTTAAAAGAGGAATTTTGCACATCAAGTACGGGCAATTTAAGTCCATATAAAAATGTGTGTAAGTTAGAGATTAAAAAGTGAACGATTACTCTTTCACTAAATATCAAAAGGGCTGCTGAAATTTGAGCAGGCGATTGCGGTGGGTGAATGAGGAGAGGATGGGAGTTTAAAATATGTGGCCTTTTAAGAAGTTACCTAGGTAGGTGTGTAGGGTGTAGGAAGGTATATATATATTGGATAGGTACTCTATTGATTTTGGCTAAACGATTGCACCCGGGAAATAAGTTTTATTTTTCGTGATACCTATGTATATACGTAAATTGAAAGTAGTTATTTAAGAGAGTTTGGCCATTTTCAGAAAAGTTAAAAGACATTTAGTCAATGAATGAAAATGTTTAGTTATTTTGAAGTCATTTTAGATCTTGCATGACGCAAGAAAAGAGTTTGGAAAACAAAACTTGATTCCCATCTTAATATTATTGACGAAGAAGGTGTCTGTAACGAAGCGTTACAACTTATTATCAGATGCATCCACTTTTTTGTCTTTAAATGTAATTTGGATGAAATCTTAATTTTCATACAAATTTACTTTTCCCAACTTTTCAGTTCACATTCACTTGTGACCAAAAATAAAGGGTCCGCCAAATAACTTTTTTTTTATTGAAAATGGCGCAAAACATCGAGTGTAGCTTCGGCTGCTAAATGTTGCCAATATCCTCCTCTTCAATTTTTGTGAACAAAAATTCGTTCAACATGACCCGATAACGATCGCCATTGACTGTAACGGCCACTCCTTGCTCATTTTCGAAAAATGGCCCAATTATGCCTCTGGACCAAAATCCGCACCAAACAGTGACTCGTTTTGGGTGTATCGGCTTTTCAATGTATGCGTGCGGGTTTTCTGTGCCCCAAATGCGACAATTTTGCTTGTTTACATACCCGCCAAGATCAAAATGAGCTTCATCTGAAAAGATGAAATCGGCATCTTCTCTAAGTCGATCGCAGGCCCACTTAGCGAAGCGTATACACAACCATATTCGTTCAGCGGAAGGATAAAACTAATTATCTGTCAAATCAGACATGAGCTAAGTGTTACCATTCACGAAATAAGCACTAGTTGAAAAAAAAACGTTAGATGGCGGACCCTTTATAAGGTGATCAAGTAAAAAAATCACCGGAATTGTCTTTTAATCTCGTCGAAGCGGTGGATACGAATATAGAGAATAGAGACTAGAAGATCCGGTTAACACCAGGCAGATAACAGGAGTGACGACTGAAAAAAGGCACCCTATTGTGGTGTTTATACACTGCCTAAGAAGCCAGAATACATTCCAACCGAGGGATTATTTTTAGTAGGGCCGTTAGGTTATTTAGATAGGCTTATAGTTCTTTCCGTGGGCTACCTCCTCAAGGTTCTTTTGGACAAGGTTCTGCCAGAACTTTCCTTAGGCTACCTCATCAAGGTCCCTTGGACAAGGTTCCCCTTGAGGGTTCCGACCAGAACTTTCTTTATACTACGTCTTTACTGAGCACTAAATCGCGATTTAAGAGGATTTAGCATAAATCCTCTTCAAATCTCGAAGATTTACCATACAAATTTAATACTACGTTTGAGCACTAAATTGCGATTTAAGAGGATTTAACATAAATCCTCTTCAAATCTCGAAGATTTACCATACAAATTTATATCTGCTCAAATGAAGATTTAAAATAAATCTCATTGAAATCTTCTTGCAAGAAGGAGATTGTCAAATCAAACAATCCTAATTTTGTAGAACGCACCCTTTTAAACGTCAGTTTTTCCATTGAAATAAAAAAAAAATTATAAAATATTTTTGCGCGTTGGCTGTAGGAATAAAAATGCAGGTATTTACAATGTATTTCATATATTTATAACAATATTCTGGTAAACAATACAAATTCCAGATAATGCAACAACCAAAACACACAAAAAACAACGGACAACCTAGACACTGGAGGATGGGGAGCTTCTCATTGAAGAGTGGGCCGAAAAATTGTGTTTTTTTTCTGTAATTATGGATTATCCTATACTCTAATGTTATTTTGAGGAATAAAATAGTGTGATAACAATAGATTTAGGTTACTAGACTCATTTTTAATAAATAGTTTATTCAAAATTAATTGTTTTATTGCTCAAAAATTGTTTTTTCCGTTCGCTATACGTTTGCCGATTATATTTGTTTTACTCTTGTCAAATTGAGTTGACAATTGAATGGCAATTCAGACTGAAAACGTCAATTTAATCTCCTTTTTTGTGGTGAAAACACTTCAAGATTAATTTTAAATCTCATACCTTAAATCCCGGATTATCTCTTGGTGAAAACGTAGTATTAGTTTGCTCACGAAGGACAAGGTTTCCCTAAGAGGATTCCGCCCGAACTTTCTTTAGGTTACCTACTCAAGGTTCGTTTGGAAAAGGTTAACCAAGAGGGTTCTAACTTGACCTTTCCTCAAACTGCGTACTAAGGGCAAAGTATACGTAATAACCTGTCATTTAAAATAAGTTAAAGAATTGTTACGACCTGAGAAGTGTATGAAATACCGTGTTAAGGCTTAACTACATAAGCCAAAAAAGTGAAAAAGTACAAAAGTGAAAATTTTCACTCATTTTGGAATAGTTTTTCTCACTGGAAAACTTAAAAAAATGATGCAAAAAGATTAAATTTTGGTTTAAAAAAAAAATTGTATATTCTTTTTCACAAAATAACTGCGCTAGCGGGAAAAAAAATATTTTTACTTTTGTACTAAAGTACTTTTTGGCTTATGTAGTTAAGCCTTTAGTTATTTTAAGTGAATGAAAATTTTAAATCAATTCTGCCACACTTAGCAGCGCCACCTATTGAAAAAATATTCTCAAACTACTACAAAATTTTAACTTTCAACTTTTCGACAATTTAAAGTTGGGCAAAAATTCAAATATGTTCAACAGATTTAATTGCAAAATTTCAACTTTCTTGAGGGGTGTAAAGTAAAGAGAATACTCAGATGTAAGAAAAGAAGACGTGGTATTAGGCGAATTTTCACAAAAAAAAAATAAACTTTCATAGCTTCTACGAGTAAAAAAAAAGGAAACAAATTCATAAAATGTCTGCGAAATCGGTTCTGTAGTTTTCGTTTCTATATGCCACACACAAACTAACAATTAATTTTTGTATATTTACATACATGGAAGTTAGAAGATTTCTGGTACGGTCTTCGGCTTCTTTAACGAATTTCGTTTTATTTTATTAGTTAAGGGTTGTTTTGAATTTTCTTTCTTTATTTATGAATTCTTTCAACTAAACGTTAGACTTCCGAACAATTCCAGTTCATTTACACCACGAAGCATCTTGTCGCATCTTTTGCGAATAACCCTGATAGTGAATTCTCATATAATGAGATAATCAAACCAACCAGAGCAAGCAAATCTAATCCCCTTACACTAACTTCTATAAGATACTCAAACAGCTTTGCTAGCTTTTTTTTTCGTTTTTAATTACGTCGTGGTGTCTAAAATCTTAGAAAATTGTCGCCTCTGCACAGTGAACACAGTCTTTGTAAGTATTCTCTGTTGGTACCCTCTATACCTACTTTAATTTTAACTATAAATTTATTTTATATTACAGAGACTAACCCAACTTTACCTCTAGAGAGAGTAAAAGATGAAGATATAATGACCTGAGCTTGGTCATTTTCTTTCTTTAAACAACCATATCAGCAGAAGATACTAAAAGAAAGAAAAATCTTAACTAAAGACGGCGAAAAAAAAGAAGAGAACTTTGAAGATATCGACGACACAAGTAAAAATAAAAAAAAAACGCGCAAAATAAAAGCGGAGCATTAAAAAACAACAATCACACCCACACTTATAACCATAGCAATACCCACCCCTAGCTAAAGGGGTGTCGTCATCTCAGTCGTCGTCGGTCGTAAAAAAAAAAACAAAAAAAAAAAAACAACAAACTTTTTTGTTTGGTTTTAAGAGGTGTTTTTATGAGCCATAATAAAAGAAAATCTAATAAAAAATCTCTGAAGAAAACTTTTACGACATTTTGTACTTTTATCCGCCCGCACCACTGTGCATCATATACTACGAGTATAAAAAGATACATAAGACATAAGATATACCTACTCCTGGTCCTGGTGATGGAAAAATGACAGATGACAAAGGGAGTAGAAGAGTAAAATAACATCTGAGCTTAGACTTAAGCTATAAACGCAAGCGGTTTATGAAACTACATACATACAATGGATCGTTTTGACAAAAGTGCTTGCAAAAATGAAAAAAAAATTATCATTGAAATCGGAAGATTTTGAGAAATGCGAATTTATAACAGTTATAACAGTTTTTCGCCAACAAAAGAACGGGTACATCAAATCGTTGCTCATGACTCGATAAAATATTGGCCAACCGGCGGAGGGCCCTGTCCCTACGGGGCAGCACTAACAGTACATTTATAAGAACAATATTGATATCGCCTTAGTTGGGCCTTTCAGGAAATCTTTAGGTACAAATATTTTCGGGAGAAGAATGCTCTTTTGAATTTTCTTTTTATTCCGGTTTTCATTCCCGATCATTCGGAAGAAAAGGATTTCACCGTTCTATAAGTCCAAGCTTATTTATTTCTCTTTTTCTTTTGTTTGAATACATACAACAAAATATTTGTCTGAGTATGTCATCTCTAAACTCAAAAACTACTGAGCCAATTTCGCTAACATAATTTTTCATAATTTTTTCTTATAAGCGGCAAGAAGGTTTACAAAGTGGTGTCAAAAAAAATCCGCCTTCTGCCACGCCTACTTTTATTTTTTCTTATGAAGTCGAAGCGAGATAGCAAGTTTCATTTGTGTCAAACGATGAATAAAAATTCGAGCCTCGAATGAATGCGTTCAGTGCGATATGAAAATAGATTAGTTCGATTTGGTTAACCATTGGTCTTAAAATTTTATGATTACTATTTGTTTGGTAAATCATCGAAAATTGAAGGAGATTACGGTTAAATCTACTTAAAACTCTTTTTAGTGGTCAGTAGAAACGTAGTATAGATTTAAAAGAAGAAAAAGTACAATGAAATCGGAAAAAGTTAATAGGAATTGCAGCCAACTTTTAAAGAAAGTAATGAAAAACAGGATAAAAGAACTATAATTTCTTGCAACCAAGACAGTCAAAAAGCCCCACAGTGCCTCGCACAGACAAACAAGTGCGGGTTAAACAAGAAAGAAAAAAACAAGTTTAAAAACTATAAAGGAAATTATTTCTGTATTTTTTGTCGACTAATCTTCTTCTTTCTATAGAAAGGAATTTCATTAAGAGTCTTCTACTATACGCCATATTGCATTTTAAGTCGTGAGCCAGTTTTAAGGATAGAAAATAAAACTTATAATAAAAAAAATGTATTTCCAAAGTAAAAAAAAAAAAAAACATACACAAAAGTGTGTAACAGAAGAAGTAATGTTTTTCTTTTTATTTTTTAACAAAACTCCTTCCATCAAAATCGGTTTAACCCTTGAAAACTTATGCAAAAGTCCTTATGCTCTCTCGATGACGACATTTTAATATGAGTATTCAATCTGCACACTCCGCCGCACCGCATCCATTCACAATCACAATCTAGACATCCTCTTTGGGTCTCTTAAAACTCATAAATATGTGCTCGCATTACTTGCAATTGAATGAGTTTCAAAAACTTTAAGGCTTAAATGGTGATTCGGTTGGATGAGTACCTACTTATCTTTTTATTGGGCTTTTGTCGTATATACATATTCATACATATATAATTTGGTGGTTGGTATAACTTACATTATAGGTAGGTAGATTTTTGTGTTTTTTTTTTTTAATGTTGATTATGTTCTTTTGAAGAGGGTCTATTTTTGGTTGATTGGTTTTGTAGTTAAAGGGAAGCGTGTGTCAGGTTTTATGCAGAGGATGCATTATTGTGACAAAAGTTTCGACAATGCGTAGTTGTTTTCAATTTAGGGTATTTTCGTTGAATTAGAATTTGTGATCATGCTTTATTATTCACAAAAGCCAGACCAGTTTCCGTGAAAAAAGGTAACAAATTTTCCTGTTTTTAGGAGGGTGAAAATGAACACCTCAAGAAGGCCTTATAAAGGCAATTACACATCAATTTCAAAAATAAAATCATTCTTAAGCAAATTCTAGAATATTATATATTGTCTCTATGCTCAAATTACTGTCATTATTAAAAAAGCCCTGTTCTGTTTTTCATCATGGAAGAAAAGCTAATAATGGGTGATTTTTTAAGAGGTTTAGAACTTTTTTTAAAAAAAAAACACAAAAAATTCGAAAAAATGAATGAAATATTTATTTGAATCGATAGTTTGAACCTTGCAATTTAATGTTTAAAGATAATTTCATGCAAATGTTGACCGCGGCTGCGTCTCAGGTAGCCCATCCGCTGAGTCCAATTTTGGCATACTCTTTCACACATATCGGCCGGTATCTCACGAATGAATGCATGGATGTTGGCTTCCAGTGCGTCAATCGAATCGGGCTTGTCCCTATAGACATTAGCCTTGACATACCCCCACAAAAAATAATCTAATGGTGTCAAATCGCACGATCTAGGCGGCCAATTGACCGGCCCGAAACGTGAAATTAACTGTTCACCAAACTCGCCTCGCAATTGCGCCATTGTTTCGAGTGCTGTGTGGCATGTGGCACCGTCTTGTTGAAACCACATATCATGCAAGTCAAGAACTTCCATTTCGGGCAAAAAAAAGTTTGTTATCATCGCTCGGTAGCGTTCACCATTGACAGTAGCGCTGCGATTCGCATCATCTTTGAAGAAATATGGCCCAATAATGCCGCCGGCCCATAAACCGCACCAAACAGTGGCTTTTTCGGGATGCATTGGTAGCTGTTGCAATGCTTCTGGCTGATCTTCACTCCAAATGCGGCAATTTTGCTTATTTACGTACCCATTCAACCAAAAATGAGCCTCATCGCTGAACACAATTTTTCGATAAAAAAGCGGATCCTCGGCCAGCTTTCCAAGAGCCCATTCACCATAGTAAAATTCAATAATTTGCAAGCGTTGTTCATTTGTAAGACGATCCATGGTTAAATTGCAAACCAAACTGAAGCTGTTTGACAGTGACACAAGGTACTAAACACACGTCAGCTGTCAAAACCAGTGTTGCCAAAACCAAACCAGCTAAAAAATCACCCTTTAGAATTGGTGAAAGAAAAAAAAAACTCACGGTGAATATATTTATATGTGTAAACATCAACGTTTTTCCAAGCGTAGTTTTGAAAATTCATATTCGGATCCGTATGCGAATTCGTCCGTGCGTTGTTGACTACGTGCACGGATCCAAAACGGACTAGTTTGCTTTAAGGGGATCTTCAGATTTTTTTCACTGAACGCACCCAATATCCTGCGATGCAGATATTCGTAACGTAACGTGCTTCAGCAAATTAAACAGGCAAAAAAACAGTTATTTTGCATAATTGACTTACGCCAAACATCGCACATGAGTAATAATGAAACAGTCCTCACTGTAATAGGCAAACAAACAAAACCGCTCAAGGCATAATAAAGCGCAAAAAACATGAAATTAAATGAGAGCTCCAACACAGAACCAATCAAACAAGAAAAAACATGTGTGGAGCATGCGAGTGATAACAAGACTATTGGTATTCTTGTTTGTGCAGCAGTTCTGCAGTTAGAGCAAGCAAATAAATAACGACTATTTTTTAGCCCACACCAAATAGAGCAAGAGCAAGCAAAAAAAGTTGTTTATTTAGCTTTGTTTGGTGTGGGTTTCGAACAGGCATTATTGCTTTACTTGGTGTGCTTAGCCCAAGCGAGAAGGTGGGTTCACTGGCGATCGACTGTATCCATTTTGTTTGATATTTTTATAGGCCGGCCGATAAAATTATACATAGGTACATTACATATATACGTTCTTCAATGTGAAAGCTTGCTTACACAATTCAGTGCTATTGGGCTTTTCCAGAAACTATCTTTGTCTTTTCTCTTTCTAATTTTGACATAAGAATATGTAATGAGAACAAACAAACGACCAATCAAAATCACATGTTTTTGTTTTCCCTACATATTTTTCTGTCAAACTATTGATTTTTTTTTTGCTTGTTTGGCACTGAAGTCTGGTGGAAGTTCCAAATTTGACATTTAATGTGTGAACCCCGCTACGTAACGTTAGGTGTTGTAACTTATGTTCAAACAGGGATGTTATCTGTTACAATGTTAAATTTTTGCGCTCATTCCCTTTTATACACGAGGAAATAAAATCGTAAGAGATTTTCTTGAGTTTCTTTTTAAAGTCTCTTCGTTGAACGAACATTACGTGAAATGTGAAAAGAATTGTCAAACAAAAATGTCCATGTTGTTTTGTTCACTTCCTTTACTTACTGCTCTTCTCTACTAAAAATCTAAAAGTAGCTGGAAATTCAGTTTCTTCGTGTGGAAGGGGATTTATTTTCAAACAAAGATATTAGCTGATCAGGGCAGATAATTTGATACGAAATGCTCCAAATATTGCAAATATTGGATACGATTGAAAAGACTTTCGTCTTTGCAAATATTGTATACGATTGAAAAGACTTTCGTATTTGCACTGGAGCTCTTATACTTGTTTTACTTTTTTTTTTTGAGCGGAGGTGGTTTCTTTATTTATTAATAATCCTTTCATACCATAGCCATCCTCCATTAAAATTTGACTCTTTGTAGTTTGGCAGGTAGGAGAGAGAATTACATACATATATGTATATTGACGTTCATATAGAATATTTAGTTCAATCTGTAAGCGGAAAGCATTGAAATATGGATTTTCCGGAGAGGACATTTTGACAGGTATCAGTTGACATCTAAGCAGGCTTGGTCGAACTGTCACTTTTTCGAAAAAAAGTGTCACGTCTGCTACGTAGTGTAGTTAAATGTAGTTAACCTACATAGGTAATGAAACAAATTGTATTAGATGACGCCGACGTAGTTTCAAATGTCTTATGATCTGTCAGCTGTCATCTGTCATAACATTTATTTGCAAATTGCAAGTGGGCGCAAGTCGACACGACGACACACAATATTCCCTAAACAACTAGGTATGAACATAACTTGCTTTACGTCTATCTTTTGCTAAAATTCAATTATCTGGTAACATATTCCTCCGTGAAGGCTTATTTCCACACAACCCATAACAAAGTCACAAAACAAACAATAGAGAAAATATACTTAATACACCCCAATCAGTGTGCAAAACGCTTATACAACACAAATTCTCCAAAACACAATGCTTTGCCCACAAAAGAGCACTTCAATATAACGTAGATATACATATGTACATATGCATATACATACCTATACCTACTAAGCCTGTCTACTAAAAGCCAATTTATATGCGAAAATCTTATTCAATTCACCAAACATAAAATAATCCACCAACCCTTCTCCCTGGAGATAACCAACTTCCATCATCCCCCCTCCGCCCTACGCCGCCGCCACCAGCCAACATATCCCGTTGTTCATGGTGTTTTGCGTTCTTCTTTTTTAAAGCAAATAAACTCCATCCATCATCGATCCCTCACGCACATGAATTCAAAGAGGACGATACACCCCAACCATAACCTATAAATCTAAACACACTCAAATAACCACTCATTGCATAGTTGAGTTAACTTTTTGTTTGATTTCGTCGTAAAGTAAAGGCGCCTGTCAAAAAAGGGCTACAAAAGTACAAATAAATAATAACCACCACTGCCATCACCACCACCACCGACCGCCACATCACACACTGTGATCCTGTTCAACTTCACTTCACTTCACTTAACTTAACTTTATTCGGTTTAGTATATTCGGTTGCGAAACACCACTTCCAGGCCCGTCGATTTCGTTCGTCCTTGTTCTATTCGAAACGAAACGAGACGAGAACAGGGAACGGAAATTTGACGGTCGACAACACCAAGCGGCAATGACGATGACGACGAGCGACGACGACGCCCCATTATTCAACCACTTACCCATTCATTCATTTATTCAATTCATTCATTCAAATATAAAGCAAATCACCTCATTAGATGATGTTATTCCAAGGGTGTGGGGGTGTTAATGTTTCCTGAGGGGGCGTTAGATGCTGGGCCTTTAGCGCTTTTCGCATTTTTATGTGGTGCGGTGCGGAGTTGTTCACCACCTCCAAAAAAAAAAAAAAAAAGCCCACACACACACATAGACAATTAATTTTATTTCGTTGTTCGTACTTTTTGGGTATACTTTATTTTAACACCCCATTTTGGTTCCGTAGGGTTGCCGCTGATAAATTTGAAAGTTTTTTTTTGAAAAGGTAGGTACACGAGTACACCTTTTGACTCCTATGGGTAGGAATTCAGATAAGAATAATTATAATTAAAAAAAAACAAGACGTGTGGTGGGCGTGGTCAAAGTTTCATTTATCCCTGTGTTATTCGTCGAATTTCCTTTAGGCTTTGAAAAAACAACTAATTTATCTGATTAACTTGACTTTGTTTTCCTTACCATGGCATTTTTGGATTCTAAAGTTTTGCGATATTATTTTTTTTAAAGTTTTTTTTTGTTCTCTTTTTTGGATATACATTTTGAGGGATTTTTAATTGAAGATCGTTTGATCATTGGGATTTTGATTTTTGAGATAGTTCTTGGGATGTTGATTTGTGATTTTTGTTTTTAAAACGATAGTAATTTCTTAAAGTTATATTCAAGATATTTTGATTTTGCAGTAAAAAAAAATATTTGTAGGTAGATTCTTAAATGTTTGGGAAATTCAAGTTTTGAACTAAATTTTTGGGATATTCGGTATTAAACGTGAATATCTTAAAATTCGGGATTGGGTGTTTTGAGATTATTATGATGTTTTCAAATTCGGGTTTTTCATTATTATGATTTTCAGAAATGTTTGTATTTCGGGATTTCATCTTGTTTGGGTTTGTTGGATTTTTAATAATGATTTCTTAAAGTTTTGTATTCAAGATATTTTGATTTTTGAGTCAAAAAAATTATATTTTTGGTACAGGTACCTACTCAAGTTTTGAAAAAAAAATATCGGGATTTAAATTTTTGGGATATTCGGTATTAAACTTGAAAGTCTTAAAATTCGGTAGCTTTAAGGATTTTGAATATTGAGTATCTAAATATTTTTTTAATTTAAACAAACGATTTTTAAAATTTCGATTGGTGGGTTTTAGCCATTATCAGAATGTGACTTTTCTGGGATGAAGAGTTTTTGGGATTTTTGTTTCATGGAGTTCATCATTTTTGGGATTTTGAATAATTTTTTGAGTTATCGATTGTTCAGTTTTTTCTATTATACTGAATATTTATTTTTCGGGATTAAAAGTAGTTGGGATATTTATGTTTCGGGATTTCATCGTTTATGGGTTTATGAAGTTACTGCATATTGATAATTCGATATTTTTTTATATATATAATTCAATTTGGTGGATATTGAAAGGATATTTGTTTTAAATAAGTGATGTCTTAAATATAAATTTTGGGATTGGCATAAGGGTTCCGAGATCTTTGCATTTCTATTGTGGGATTTTCAAAATACATACATTTCAGTCACAAGATATTAAATAAATGGCTGTTTCATAATTGAAATCGCAAACATCTTATTTTTGAGATTTTCAAAAAAAAAAGAAGTAGGTTCGCCATCTGAATGCCTAGTTAATGGTCAATTATTTGCAGTAATTGGGCAGCTAGGCGAAATTTTTGTCCCTGATTTTTAAAGATTTTTCAAGTTTCTATTATGGGATTTTCAAAAAAGAAGTGTACCAGTTGAAAAGTCATAAAAAGTCCACCCGTTTCAGTAATTGTTGAGCCACTGATTATTTATAAAGTTTTTTTTCATAGTCATTATAGGGATCTGCAGCCTATAATGGCTGATCATTTTTTTAATTTTGGAAAATCCAACATATGAGGTTTTTAGATCTCGAAGCCTGGTATAAGACTGTAAATGAGTGAGTTCAACATGAAATGTGGTCTGAACTCAAAAGATACAACTACAAAATGTATTTCAGTATAGCCTTGGATAATTTTTTTTTGTTGACATTTACCTCAATACATATTACGGCAGCCCTGTCACTTGTAGAGATGAAGTTGAAAAGCAGAAGAGGATTTAGGAGATTGGGCTCTGAGCGAAAGAATTATGAGTGTAATTTTTCTGTTTTCCTTATTCTTTTTTTTTGTTTTAATTCATTTTAAGTATTTTTTTTTTTATAATAAAGTTTGTTTGGACGAGTTTTTAAGGATTTTGGTGAGAGTGAGTTTGGTTGGCGATACGGCATAGTTGAAGTGAAATTAAGTATTCTAAGGGATGAGACTATTGGAGCAGCAGTGATGGTCCTGTAGATGGTGGTGGTAGATGGTGGTGTGCCTTGTGCGATAGAATGGATAGATGGACTCTGTGCAACACTGCTCTTCTCTGTGGCGGAGGGTTGTAAAAAGTTGCTAAACTTTTTATGATTATCTCATAAATTATATTGAGTTATAGGAGGATTATAAGAAGGAAAGATACGAATCAGTTTTAGTACTTGCTGCTACTTTGAATTACAAATTTTTGTTTGCGTTTTTGTTGTTTGGCACTCTACTCTACTGTGTGTGTTGTGTAGGTATAAGAGTGGTGGTGGTCGTGACGATGATGACAAAAACGGGCAGGGTGGGGGATTCGGTGATATTTTTCGGCAGTTAAGCTAGTGGAAGGAAATGGGTCCTCGAATGTTAAGGAGTGTGGAAGGGGGGAAGGGGGAAGGGGGGGTGGTAATGGGGGAGAATTTGCTATTTTTTTTTGTTTAACGATTATCGGATGATGAAGATTAAGATTAGTATGTATATATAAATGGCAAACAGTTAAATTGCAATTTTATTTGAAGTGTTTAGAGAGTATTTTGTTGTACGAGAATGTTTGTCTGTATATAGGGATAGGGATACCAGAGCGATAAAATATTTGATGACTGGTTGTTGTTTATTTTTATTTAATAGCAAATAGACATGAAGTCTAAGTAAGAAATGAGGTTTTATTGGGTCTTGTTGTGTTTTGCTTTTTTTTAATTCTGTTGGCTTTATAGTTTGCGAATACAATGGGATTTTCACAAAGGACGCATTATTTGATTTTTATTTGGGTCTTAAATGCTCCTAAACGAATAGTAATTTACTGACAAGTATATATGTATAATATTTATAAAGAAAATTATTATAGTAAGATATAATAAATAATGGCGCTGTTCGTGTTCATAAAAGAAAATGAGCAGCTATAAAAAAGATGTTGGTTTTTAATGCGATTGTTTTTGATGGGATATTCGCGTTTGCTTCATTTACTGGATACTTATTGAAGCATTTATAACGTTCGTAGGACACTGAAATTTGGAATCGAACTTTCGATGGGTTTAAGGAGCCTTGATTTTATGATAGAAGGAAGTACATTAATTCTTTTAATTTCACGTTTGAATTTAAGTATCAATGTTCTAGGTCGCAGGGGGTTATGATACATTTTAATGTCTCTTCATAATGAGTGATGGATTCAAATTGATAAGGACCGTAGAGAAAACCATTTAAATAAGCGTATAGGAGAATAGGTTAGACTAATCGTACCTAGTTCAGTGTGTGAATAACAGTCTTTAGATATGTACCTAAGGTTCTCAAGGGAGTCAAGAGGGGACCCGCCTAGAAAAATTGCATGTTTTTTAATTGAAGGCCCTGGAAATTTTTCAGTAGGGAAAATTTAGACGCGGGAAACTTGTTAAATACTCATAAGGTTCTTGCTAGTAAAAACTTGTTGCTAAAATTTTGCTATCCTATCACAAGTACCTACAACTTGCACAACAAAAAACTTATAATAACCTTAAGATGTTGTGAAACACTGCTCGTGCCGAAAACAGACTTGTAACACGATGCACAGTGGTCCTTTTAATGAATTTTGGTGACAAAAATCAATTCACAGGCCCAGTTCTTAACGAAAATTTAGAAAAAAATAATAATTAGGGAACGCTTAATTCAGTGTTACTTTTTCCTATTTATTTGTATTTCAAATGGGGATTATTTAATTTAGATCAGAATTTGGTACGAAATTTCCCAATTTTTTTAAAAAAGGCATTGCCAAAGTGAACTTTTTGTCTGAAATTTTTTTAAATTTTGTACTTGAATATTTAATTTCACATGAAAGTTATATCAAGGTAGATACTTATGTACCAAATTTTGAAAAGCAAGCTAGAAAAATGTTATACGTAAAATGTTTCCAAAATGGATAATAACTTATATTTGTACTGTAGCTTCGATATTATTTTATTGAAAATGATTTTTTTTAACAAATCAAATAGATTCTGATAGAAATTTGACAATTTTGACACAAAAAATGCCAACTTAAAACGACTAAAAAAAGAAATCATAGTTAGATAATAGATATATTCTGACAGTTGACATTTATCATTCAGTATACATTACCATTTCACTAATTTTCGTCAAAATTGTCTTCAAATTTTAACAAACTGACTACTGTGCTTTAGGAATAGAGATTTCGGTCTAAACGACACAAAATCAAGGGTATAGCCAGAACAGCTTTCGGTATGACAACCAGTACGGAATTTGAATGGAATGAAACGGGCTCCGGTATCTTAAAGGTCCCATAAATGTATGTCATCTAAAAGGTCATAGTAATTGGTCAAAAAAGGGCAACTGGTTTCAGAAACTGGTCAGCTATAAAAATTTGCTTTAACAAAAGTAGTAAACAAAAATATATGGCTTGCCAATTTCTGCAACCAGTTGACGTTTTATGAGGATTTAGTGATTTTTCAAGTGTTAAATTTTTTCGTACATCCCACAAATGAGGTGCTGTAAATCACTAGGACTTTGAAAAAAAAAAATTAAATAATTTATAAAAAATATCTAAGGCTTCCCAATTACTCAAACAAGTATACCTTTTAAGAGGATTTAATGACCTTTCAGATGAAATACTTCTTCTTCGAACATCCCACAAATTAGGTGCAAAAAATCACTGATAACCTCGTAAAACTTTAACAATTGATTGAAAATTTAGTATTGCAGACCAATTTCTGAAAAAAATTGACCTCTTGTGACCAATTAGTGACCGTATAGATGACACACCGTGTCTGTGAATATTCCACATATGTATAGAGTGCTAAGATTCTGGAGCCAATAAGAAACGACACATGAATATTTCAGTTCAAAAATATGTCTGAAAATTTGTTAAAATTCAGATAAACTTTGAGTTACTTATGTACTAATTACTTTTTCATTCAACTTACAAAAACTAAAATTCCCCAAATATTCGAGGCTACGTGGTTTTTTTTTTTAGAACCAAAAAAATGAAGTAAAGTAAAAAATAACTTTAAGCTTGCAATTTATGGTTAAGTTATTGATGCCAAAAACATTATGCACATACACATTAACCATTCGGGTATTTTCCTTAAAAAGCATCCCTTTTCAAACTTTAACTCTTTCCGCAGAAACCCTCTAACCAACCAAACATGAACAGAAAATGAGAAAAAAAAAACATAAACTGTATGCAACAGCAATTTTTATCACTATCAATCGAACCGAGCAGCCTTTCAAATATAATTCCTTAAGCCTTACCAGGACTTTAGGATAACCCTCTTTCATATGGCATTCAAGAAGGAAAGAAAGGACGGATAAAAAAAAAAAACGAATGAAGAAAAATTATTTCATCTCCATCGATTTGGAAATTTATGCCTCCAAAAAGTAACATAAAGAAAATCCGCATGTTTAAAAGTGAAGACAGGATGAAAAAGGACTACGACTTCAACTTCGACGTCGATGTCGATGACGATAACGACGAACACTTCGACAAACTCTCAAGAGATGTTGATTTTTTTTTCACAAACACGAGTGAGCCAATAAGAAGGATAATATACAAAACTGTTATTATTCGCATTGCTGTGGGCAGGGGGAAGGGTAAGGTTGATAAAAAAAAACCAAGAGAGGTTGGTTGGCTGATTCAGTATTATGCAAGACAGGATAACCCAAGATTGCTTTGGGTAAAATAAGCGTAAACTCAGTGGTTTTATGAATACTTCTCCTGTCAAGCGTTATGTGTGAGTTGGAAAAAGGGATGAGCAAGGGATTGGCAAGCACAAATATTTGGCAGCCAGTCACCCATATATAAAAGGAAGGGAAGGGAGCAACAAATTAGAGTGGAAAGAGGCTCCACGGTAAAGCAATTCAATTCGAAAATCTTTCCCTTGAGGAATAAACGACGGAAAAATAAAGATGAACAAGAAAACATGAGGAATAAGATGAACGCAAACAACAACAAAATTTGAAGAAGGAAATGTTAAAAGGAGCGGAAAATATGAGAATTTCTTCAGGTGTTGGCATTGACAGGTTTTAAGATAAGAGTGATCAAAAGATAATCTAAAAATGTACGTCAAATAAATGTTCCTTCAGTGACATTTTTGATCTTCTACTGCATATTTAGTTTTGCATAAGTTATGAATTAAGGGGCTAAGAGTTCCCTATACTTATCATGACATAATCTTCCCATTCTCGTAATAAATGTTCCTCTGCCAGCTGTCATATCTAAAGAATTTTTGCAAATGAGATGTCAAAACGAATGCTGTTTGTTGATTTTTTGACAAAAAAATGACGTTTAAGGTTTATAAAGTTCTCTCTATTCTTCGCCCGCTTCATTGGCCACCCCCAACTCCCTTGCGTTATAATAACGAATCCTATAACCTATTCTATGACAAAATAGACTTCTAAAGCAAAATTTCTTTAGATTCCGTTCATTCATGCAGACAGGCATACATTCCAATTTTGTATAACACCCCGACTTCACTGGGCATACTGATTGCCTCAACCAATGTCAATGTAAACGAACAGACCTAATATAAGTAAGATTAAACATTCATAAAAAACAAGTTTCACATAAAATGTTCACAGACAAAAATGTGTCTGTGTCGCTGCGCCTGTGTGTCAGTTGCGTTAAAAGTTTTTTTGGATAATTTTTGACGTTTTAACAGAGCCATACAAATAATAAGCATTTTTTTCTGCCAAAAGGGAACTTTAAGAGAATCTGTCAACGTCAAAAGCCAAAGGAAAATAATAGGTGTTTTGTTTTTAAACTTTAAAGAAGTGTTTAAATGTTTTCTCAAGTTTTGATTTTTAGAGCATAGTTTTTACTACAAAATGATTTCTTTTTTCCACTCTCAAAAATACCTACACAAATGTCAGTTTGATCAGAGTAAAGATTCTGACGTTTGTGGGATTTATATGTCTGTTTGTTAACTTGAAACTTTTCATTACATCATGTCAAAAATTTCTATTGGATTTGACAGCAGTTGTCAGCTGACAGCAGACGTTGTACGACATTTCAAGTTACCAAACATAAATATTGCTATTTGGTAAAAGTTTCAATTGGAATGAATACAAATTCATATCGAATATAAACTACGTAGGTGTTTTTAAATACTTTTAATTTCCAATACTTGCCGAATGAGTGTGGTTTGATTTTCGAACGGATTAAAAATACTTGACGTTTGGTAATAATTTGAGTTTTCATGTCCGAATTGAAATAGTCAGAATTTTAAAAATGTTGTTTCCCACAAATAGGAACGATTCTATTAATATTCTTTGTTTTTTTTCTTTAATTTATATAATTTTTTTCAAAATATTTGACATTTCGTTTTTACTGATATCGTTAAAATAAGGTTTGAATGCTGGCTAACGTTTAACTGGAATTCAGATAACTTGTTTTTAATCAGTGCGGAAATTAATTTCGTTTATGGATTTGTTTTCAAACGGAAATGAGAACAGGGTTGATTAATGTCTGTTTGGTATCTTTTTTTTTTTGAGTAAAATCTGTCAAAACAGATGAAAAAAATTTAACAAACGCATTGAACAAGTTTTGTGTAAGGAACGTCAAAATCACACTTCTCACATCAACAATCGTATTCCATGCGTCTGTTTTTGCTAACAATTTTCGTTTAGTTAAATAAAAATTGAACTGAATTATACATTTCGCATGTTTTTTTGTATTATGCAGATAGTTCATTTTCACATATCTGACGACAAAATCTCAAATTTTAACAGCTGGTTGTTTTGACAGTTGTTACTCTTATTTTAAATGTATGTAGTAGAAAGTTAAGTATGTAGCTAAATTTGCATTTTAGGTGAAATTTTGTTCTCCTTTATTGTGCTCTATCGTAGCAACTTATCAGAGTTAGCAAACAGGAATTTTCAACAATTTCCGAAAATTTGTAAAACATTTCAAGTAAGCAAAACAGAATAGTGATCAAATTTGAATTATCTATGTTGGCAACACCGAAAATTTAACAACAATTGTGAATATAATCGGTTTAACTGTCAAATGTTAGTTTACATCAACAGAATTACGAAATTGCTAAGCGAAAGGACTGTTTAGGTAACGTGAAGTTTCTTAAAAAAATTTCACAATTTGCTGTCAAAAACCGAAGGAAAAAAACGAGTTTTGGGAAACTTGGTGAAAATCTAAGTTACGAAACAGGCAAAATGGCTCAACGCATTTAAATTTGTTAAATTTTTCTACAGAAATAAGAATTCTGTACGAATTGTAAAAAGATATTTACAGGAATATTATGGCCCCCTAAAAGTCAATTGACGAACGATTCGCAACTGTTCGAATAGGAAATCGGGTAAGACCAAGGTACATATGTACCATCGTTGCACCTAGGCCCCGAAAATATTGTTGCATTCTGTAAGTGTCACAGAATAACTGGTTTGAATTACCGCTTTAGTAACCAAGCAATACGTTGACGTTACTAAATTATTCGCACTTGGCACCACTGCTTAAAATATCAAACATGGTATCGAGTATCGAATTCGATTTTTGACATAGATACGAGACAGTGTAAGTTTTTTTTTCTACAAATATTCGTATAAAATATTATAATTGACATTTTTTTTAGGATGAACTAAAATAAAATCAATAGCATAGAGAAAAATGCGCTTGCTGATTTTATGGTACAACACCTCGTTTTGGCCACAAATATCGTCATTCGCAATATACAGACACCTTCGTCTAAAGTAATTGATGACGATAAAAGCCGTGTTCCTTTGGAGGTGGCGAACTACGCATGACTAGAACCAAACGATAATCTAGGACTACCAACAACTCGTGCTTTCATAGCGAGTAGATGAGATTTGTAGTGTAGGCAAATTAATTCTGTGCGTTCTATTGAAAATGGTAGCAAATTTCGTGTGAGTGAGTGCTTCACCACCTCCGAAGGAAAACGCCTAAAGACAATCAAAAAATATTAGCTGTCATAATTTTGAAATTAGTTTTTTTTTTAACAAAAAAGTACTAGAGTTTTTCGTGTAACATCATCATAATGTGTTCATTCGATACTTTGATAACGAATGACAGGTTTTTATTGCGAGTGTCGTTTGCAGTGTTCAATCAATGGAAAACGTCATTTTCATTTTTGGAGATTATCGGATGATTTAAGAAATCTGCCAATATGTATGTTCAAGTTTTATTTTTGCTAAATTTTCAATTCTTAAGGTTCTCTCCAGGAAAATATAATAAGAAAACCACTCGATCAGATATAACCCCTTGTAAAATTCATCTTAAGAAAAATAATGTTTCCCGAAAACAAAACTTACTTCTTCCTTAGGGAAATGGATAAACATATACCTATGTAGGTTTATTTATTTCTTCTTCGATTTTATTAGTCAGGCATTAGTAAGTGGATATCCTTAAGCTTGCATAAGACCTTTCCTATTACTTATGTATGACTCCTAAAAACGAAAAAAAGCTTCTTCCATGATTTTGGTTGCTTTTTTTGTTGCTATCTCAAACTCAGTTGCTCATATGTGTACTTCGCTTTGTGTTATACTTTCGATTCGATTTTGTTCAGTTTGTTCTTCTTCCCAATTCCATTTTCATCGTTTTTATTGCAATGTTGTCTTTGAGAAATAACATTATGTTATATGGATTTGGAGAATCGTAGGAGGGTAGGTTTTGTTCGGGGTGTTTAGTTGTATACAATTGCCCCACACGTTTGATTCTCTGTTTTTTTTTTTACTTGGTGTTAAGTGGCAGTTGTACTAATGCTCCTTGGGGAGTGAGAGTGGGGGGGGGAGACTTTTTTTCCAGCTACGGCTTTGAGAGATCATATTACAATTTTCTTTACAGGTTTTTCCATACGATTTGTTTTTTAAATGTGTTTATTTTTTTCAACAAAGGTAGTGTAGACACACAATATCAAACTCGTACCTTTATAGGATTAAATATGATCGAAAAGGCAGCATGTAAACTTATACTTCTTGGTAAATTTATAATGCACGTAACTGAATGGCTTGGATGGATTTGGGTCGAAACTATACTTGAACTTTTGAGAATTTGACATTCTTTATTGTATTTTGCATATATGAACAGAAATTTTATACATTAAAGGGGAGGACATAATGCATTGCAAAATTTTAAACGACGACGACGCACGTTAAGGTCATAGAAGCTGATATATTAGATGTCTCTTGTGCTTAATTTCATATGGTTAGTGTAAATGAAGACTTAACACAAGTGAACAGTAGGTATGTACTTATTACGAACAGCAGAACGAGAAAAAAATGCTTATACATTTTCTTAAATCAAGGGTTTTTTTTAAAAACATTTCTGTTGTTGACTTCTCAAAATGGAATATTGAGATATCGGAAAACTTCACAATCTTATAAAGTATCAATGTTTAAGGGGAAATTCGCGAGATGTAAGAAACGTGAGCTGATTAATTTTTGGGAAATAATATTTGAAAATGTAATATTTTAAATACAAAAACTAAATATTTGTATATAGGGTTTTGCAATCACCGCGGGTAGATTTTGGCTGGCGGCCTGTGGCAGTCATGTTGTTTTGGTGACATCTTTCAAATCTATTGTTTTTTACTCAGTTACTGATGCCAATACACAATGGCAAGTTACACGATTGAACAGTACGTTAAATGATAAAACTTTAATATCAAAATCTTTTGGGGGCCAAATTTGAGTCGACCGATTCAGTGAACAATTAGTCAACGAAACGCAAGAACAACCGAAAACATCGTCACTGTCTGTGAGATTCCGTAGGTTTTCGACAACGACGATGTCATTGCTATCAGCATCAACGAATAGCGCTAACGATCGATGATAACAAATATTTTGTATAATATGGATGTGGCCGACAAGTGGTTCCAGCAGAACGGCGCTACGTGCAACACAATGTACACCACAATGTTCCATTTCAACATCTACCCGACCTTATTGAAAAACCAGTTAAAAGGTTTTATCAACTTATGTGCATAATTGGCATTGTAAGTAAAACAAAATGTTAACAAAAATATTAAAAAAGATTTTCAAATTAAAATTGAACAAAATAAATAGAGCCTGATGATAGGTCTGGCAGCAGCCGTCAAATAGCAATCTGGAATGAACTAATGAATTTGAGCTGTTTTACAAAGTTCACTCAAATTCATTAGACTATAACTCCAGCCTATAATGATTTGGTGGTAGCTCACTCAAGTGGTTGTTGTTTCATTCAAAACCTTAAAAAATATAATAACTAACGAATAAAGTTTATAATAATAACAATCATTTTATATTATCTTAATACACTTTTCACGAATAATACGAAACGTAATGGCCTTTTCGATTGGAGTCAGAATGACAGTTCTTCTTCTGAAAAGAAGAGAAATTTGCTTCTGATTTTGTTTTCAGAATCGTTCCAAAAGGTTTCACACGTATCAAATCTTTCTCCCGGATTACCAATCGAAAAGGCCATAAGAATTATTCTATCGAAGAACCCGCTCTGACATAAACTTAAATGATTCTTGTATGATAAGACACCTGACTGATTCATTCCTATTTCAAATCACTGATTTTAATAATTTGTATTAAAAACATTAATGCCGTTAATTTATATCCTAATCAATTTTGTTCACATGAACTCTAGTTTTAGGTTTTAAGTACTTTTTATCAGAACTGAATTACACTGTCTATTCTGATGGTTTGATTTGAACTTAATTTGTTAGACTCTGTCAAGTGTTGAAAGGTTTATTTGGCCAGGAACTGCTCAGATTAAAAGCAAAAAAAAAACAATGGCGCAAAATTTAAGACGATTTGGTTAAGTGTTGAATCATTTTTAATATGATACTAGGTTAAACGAGTTTAACATGATACTATCTCTTAATATTTTACTAAAGTTAAAATCGCCAGATTGCTGTTTTATCTTTTTAACATATTACTAAATCCATATGTCACTTTGACATAGAAAAACTTTAAAAAGGTTTTTTTGCACGAAATGTCACTGTTTTAGAAGCGTTCAGCTTGAGTTTCGTAAGAAAATAGGTTAAGTATGATACTAGTTAAAAAGCTTTAAAGTTAGTAAAGTGTTAACTAGTATCATGCTAAAACCTTAACATGAGGTTGTTTAAAATTTTACGCCAGTGAGTTTAGCAAACCTTAATCGTTTAAAAGATTGCTAAAAGTTAATTTTTAGCAAATTTAAGCTTTTACAATATAAGCTGCACAATATTAACCCGTACACAAGGAATATAGCAGGAGATTATGTTTATTGTTAAATCATACTATCGTCCGCAGTTGACTCATGCAATAATTTATGAAGTTCCGCCCATCTTTTTTTAATGGTTTTTCTCGTTTGACCAATATAAATCTCATCACAATCTTCACAAATAACGGACAAAATTTCAAGTCTATCAGGTTTTAGTTTTTCATCATTATAAGCCTAGTACTGAGTTCGACTGAAAATGTCGAAATTCCCAACCGGAAGTGAGTAACCAAATTTGAAAGCGGAATATGAACCGGTTCATAATCAATTTCACACTACAATTTTTCATTTCGTAAAGTACAAAAAAAGGTCAAAGGTAGCAAGAACGCGCGACTTGAATGAAGAAAAGTTGGCTGCCCGAAGTTTGCCCACTAGTGCCTGACGGCCTTGGTTTATACTCATTCATTTACATTCGAATAACTTATTTTTTATTTTGAATTGTACCAATCCAACATTTTATAAAATTTAGAAAGGATATTTTTATGTTGCGTATACGCCACCGTATACATTATTTTTGATATCTGAATGACTTTGATCGATGCCATTGTTATTCAAATTACAGATTTAAAACAAAGATGCAATCTTATCTAAGAAAAAACGTGAATTGAATACATGAACACTAACTAAAATGTATGTGGAATTTGATAAAGTTAGGGTTTAAGTTTTAAGTTTATCGAATCTTCTTTTTTAGAATAGCTCTAACTCTAAGCGATTGCCGCCGTGGAGTTTATTTATTTTTTTGACTTTTTCCTAGCATACAAGAAACATAAAAACTTATTAATAGAATTTTAGTTTTTCTGAGGAAAGCAAATACAGACAAGTTTAAACATTTTTGCCTGTGAAGGTTGACCAGGGTTTAAGGAGTTGACCTTATTTGTACTTATGTATATGAAATGAATTATTGTTCCTATTTTGGAAGAAAACTGAGATTGAAATTGCTTTGTAATCAACCAAGAGTTATTATAGTTTACAACTAGTTGTCTGTCAAAAGCCAACCCATCAGAGACAACTGCCAAAATGGCAAAATAATAAAATCTTAACAGAACTGTTGTGGTCAAATAGCCATAAGTATACAAATAAGGCAACTGCTTATTGTGTGTAATTAATTTATCAAAGATGTCTCATTTTATGGGGAAAAATTAAGAAAAAAAGCCACATACATAATTTTAATGAAAAATACTTTGAATTAGAATTTGGCTATTACAATAGAGTTATTCGATTTGTTTGCTTTAGAAATGAAACAACTTTCGTATTCATTTATAACATCACAAAATAATTTTCTACAGCACAGTTTAATCATTTATAAAGTTTAGAAAAAACGAAAACTAAAATAATGATGATAAAATACCATAACAAAAAGCATGACAATGTAAAATATTTCTACACAACTCGCAGGACACACTTTCTGGCATGCAGCTGCATAAAAAACCTTGTAATAAAGACAAACAACAGTTAATTAGTCCCTAATATCGCACGCAAAGCTAACAAGAGAAAAAAGAGAAATATAAAAGCTTTTAAATAAGAAATTCACACTCTAGAATTCGAAAATTTCGGAAGTTCACATTATAGAGATGGAAACGTAAAGTTTTGGCGATTCACATTTTAGAGAAATTCGCATTATCGGTAATTGCCATTATCGAGGGACTACTGTATTAAGAATTCCAGTATTTACCGACTTTTATTGTACTCTTAGAATCGTAGATTACATAGTTGGATTTCTTTTCTCCTAAAACGACTCTTCATTACTTTAGGAAATGCTATTGTGTATATGTTACAACTGAAAAATTCTAAATTCAATCTCAATCTCACTTCCCCTTCTGGTAACTGCCCTCTGCCATAAAACGGAGAGCAGTGGCAACCATAAGAACAGACAAATAACACAGAGAACACACCCATAAAAGTTTCCTTATATCTGTGGCGGTCTTAAAGTATATATATATAAGGTAAGTCAAATACTTATAAAAATTCAAAACGTCAGTTATGTTATCATTTACCAAATCTAATTTATGTGAACCAAAAATTTTATAATTAATTTTCTGGGTTATTATGGAAATTATTACACAAATATTAAAATTTCGTTAATTAAAATGCATATTTATTAAAAATTATAACTAAGTCCAGGTAATTGCACTTAACTGGGTTTTTATGACAGCTATGGATATATTTAGGCTGAAGTGGAACTAAATCAGAATTGAAAAGAAATTATTTGAGAACAACAGAAAGCATTGTGGAGGATTTACTTTGAATTTGGAAAATTCCAATCGATAAGAGTGGTCTCTAATATTTTTTTCTATAATACGTGCAACATTAAGTGAGCGCTCACATTCCAAATCATAAACAAATCAAAGCAAATTTCCAGTTTAAAGCTGCTCTTCTTTGTAGTTATTTAATTCTAATAATAAATTTAACAATAATAAACGTTTACCAGCTGATTTACATTGAAAAGAAACGCCTCTAAGTATGCAACTTTTTTGTCAATCTCAACTGAAAGAAGTAGAAGTTGTCGTCCGTAATACGAATATTTTATTTAAAGTTTGGTCTAAAGTTTGGTTTTGTTTGAATTGTCATTCATAATAAGCACAAGTTATTTAAGTAAAATTGGTACCTACTTAAATATAACCCTTCATATAAAAATAAAGCCTGGTCCTGGGCAAAAATTTCCAGCTTAATGATTAAGAATTTTAATCTTGTTGGCTATAGTTCACATTGGATTTTTGTCAAAAAGTTCATGTAAGTTGAACTGAACTTAATAAAAATTGCGTATTGACAAGGCCCTCACTAGTCAACTGATGAGCCGGAACGAAATCACAATTTTTATGGACTAAAGGCCGTTAAAAGCTATTTTGAACCAATAATTCAACAAGTCCAATTAAAAAGTGCTAAGTCTTCTACTTGGCTGATGTATTTCATTAGTATATAGAATTTGTATTATAAACCCTTCATACTTTAATATAATGACGGAAAAATTCATTCGATTAAGAACGATGCTAAAACAATTTTTATACTCCTATGATACATTAGATATGTACTAAGCTAATGAAACGATTCTGCAAATTATAATTGAGTTTAGCATCAAAATATCTCTGACATTTTATTAAAATTAAAATCATCAATTATCTATTTCATGAATTTAGTATCAAACTCACTGTATAGGTATATGTAATATGACACTTTGACATTTATGAATCTCAAAAAAGGTGGGTTTGATTTTTTGCACGAACTGTCACTGTTTTATAAGTGTTTAGCTGTTTTTTTTTTATTAATTATAGAACAATACTAGTTAAAAAATGCTTTGAATTACGAAAAAGTTAGGAAATTGCTTTGAAAATAGAAAAGTATGCCCACCGGGCGGAGGGTTTTGGCCCTACGCGGCCGTATAAATAGTACTTTTATAAACCAAAACTGTTATGATTGGTTTATCGGATTCTATTACTGCCAAAATGAGATAATTTAATATATCTTTAAAGGAGTAATTTTGTTAAAAACAATACTCGGTAGTGTATTTGTTGATTTCGAAAGAATAAGAGTGACAAATCAGAAGATCCAATCGATAAAAACATTAAGGAAACTCGTACGGGTGTGGTGCTTTATTTTATGAAAACAAAATTTAAAGAAAACTGGGTTAAGTTCAGCACTCTGCAATTATGGTCGCATCATATAGAATTCCTATATTCGTTTAGTTTCATAAGAAAATGTATATACATATGTACGAACCGTGCCTGCTTTAATAATTATTCAACGAGCTGATTAATGCTTATTTTTAATTTTATTTACTGAAAATGTTTTTTTTTTTTTGTTTAATAGAGTTGTAGTAAACGTAAAGTTTTTACACTGAACTTTTGTTGTGTCTACACTAAGGGACTAATAGGTTTACAATGGATAAGTATTTTGGTACCGCTGGCTGCGCCGAAAAACTTTTTTGTAATTCGATTACATTTCGAAGAATAAGCAATAAATCTAAAATTCTTAAATTAAACTGCAAACTATTTGAGAAATTTCTACTTAGCTCCCAGGTCGGATTGCTGATTAAAATAAAAGTTACCCTTACTTTAAAAAAAATGCAATTTTAGGTACATTTATGGATGCTATGGGTAAATTTGCAAAAATCAGATTCGATTACCATCGCAAGACATGAATAAAATTTCGGAATAAAATTATCCAAGATGCATTGTTCTTTAAGAATCCAAATCTTCAAAACCCCTCACCATAACTTCACTCCATCAATCTTCCCAATCTTAGCAGAGTCTAGGAATGACGCTAGATACTTAGCTTAAATGGAATAATTGCGTACAAAAAAAAAATGAGAAAAGCTCGAAAAATTACTAAAATAAATGCATTGGCTTCTTGGCATAATAGCAAAATTGGGTTCTTATGCTTCGTCCAAAGAAAGTTGGGAGCTATACTTAACCAAACTTTACATTGCAGTCGAACAAAATAAAGATATATTTATGTAAATCTATTGTTAGAGATTAAATTAGATTTTGGCTTCGAAGCTAACAACTTGTCTTCGTGTTCATTGCAGTAGCATTAAACGACAAACTCTTGAAGAGATAAAACTTGTGCGGATATAACAAACATCGAGGCTGTTTTATTACTAGGGCAATAAAGAGCATACGATTCCAATTTCCAAATGCGTTATTTGCAGGTCCCCTCGTACTACCAAAAGTAGTAGAAGTATTCAAACTTCTCGATAACTTAACTTAATCTTAGTCGAATGAAAAACGGAAAATGTTTTAATAACAAATAAGGAATTTCCACTTCAAATAATGAGGTGAGCACTTGAGCAGTATATTTCACTTAAGAAACATGCAATTTTAAAGAAAAAAAATATGTTGTTGTTTTAAAAGATCTCAACTTGTTTGTTGGTCTTATATTCGTTATACATAATACGGATTTACTAAATAAATAATTTAAACTCATGTCATGAACTTGTTTCTATAACCTTTTTCAACATTTGGTAATAAATGACAGTCACACACAGTATAGATAAATAAAATTAAAATTGGTACTTACCAACATCTCTTTGTTTTTCATGTACATATTGTTTTGGTGAGCTGTTCTTTTTATTTGGTATTGGTCTTAGAGTTGTATTAATTTGCTGAAAAATAAAATTAAATAAAATATATTACAAAAAATTTCTTTCAATCGAGTTAAATTAAATAATAGTTTACTATTTTATCAGATCTTTCGCCACAGGGCAGCCGAGCTACTGAAACATCAGGGCTATCTTCGGGCGGTGGAGGTTGTGGCACCCAATTGTATCCTCTTCTTGATATTGGAACACCAACTCGATCATGTTGAGTAGCTTGTTGTCTTGAAAAAATATAATTTTATAAAAATTATAATCTCAGTCGAAAACAAAATTCATCATTTCTAGTAAATCTCAAATTTCGATTTATTATAATACATCAAATTATTATAATGGGGTTGTAAATTATAGAATATTATATTATCTCGCCCTAAATGTGAGTATTTGGCATTACCGTTTGCGACTCGCCTAAATAACATTAACCTGAAATGTTTAAAAAAAAAAACTCACAAATTGAAATGTCGCTCTTTATAGGTATTTATCGAACGTTGTCCTTAAATGCCTTGCCTATAAGCTGCAACTTGCAAATACGAATAAATATTTAAAAGCAATTTCAAGAGCAAATATAAACTTTTTTTTTGTTTTAATTTTTCTACAAAGTGAATAAACAATTTAAGCAACAACTTTAAAGCAAAAAAACACTGCGTAAAATCGGTTTAAATTGGATTTTTTTGTACTTTAATAGGTGTGTTCGCGGACTAGTCCAAATCTACCCATTTCTACCAAATTTTAGTCCACCTTGAACCACAAGAACAAGTTCATAAGATTCACTCGTGCATTTGTCTTGTCTCTGAGGTGACCTTTAAGATTTACCAGTCAATCCTGAGGGGTTTACAGGAACATGTTAAATGCGCATATTTAATGAGATTATCACCTCGTTATTCTCAATTCTATGGGCCATGCGCCAATAAAAATTGTTTCTTATTCTTTTATAACCAATGTAACGCAATTAAGATTAAGTTATGTAATTTAAAGTAACGTTATGTTAGATTTTTAAGGCTTAACTACATAAGCCCAAAAAGTGAAAATTTTCAAACTCATTTTGGAATAGTTTTTCTGACTGGAACACTTTTAAATATTGTATATTCTTTTTCACAAGACAACTGCCCTAGCGGGAAAAAAAATATTTTTACTTTTGTACAAAAGTACTTTTTGGCTTATGTAGTTAAGCCTTTACACAGAAACAATTTTTGTACATGGAATATTCTATAGCTCGATCTACAATGGAAACCCGGACCGGACCACTTTTCCATCATCTTAACGTTAAGTTTGATTAAAAATTTAAAAATTCTTTAAATCGGATTAATGTGTTTTTTTTGTTCTTTTTCTGAACAGAAAACATTCACGTGTAACAATATTTGCTAAATTATTTACTTTTACAAAACACGCGTATGTAGGAATAGGTAGGTAACTACGAATAGTTTCCTGTATTTGTTCACGTTTCAGAAATTCAAACATTAAAAATGTTATTAACATAACATTTGATACATACATTCGGTGTTTAAGATGTTTGGATTTTTGTATAAAAGTCCGCAGTTTTTGTTCGAAATTATCAGTTACTTTTTATTCTCCTTAAAGTATCACCAGCAGCACATTGTCAAAATGTTCAAAACAAGTTTGTGCCTATTTGCTTTTGTGGCTGTCATTGGTATTACGAGTGCTTTACCGCAGACTTATACGTACTCGGGCAACACTAAAAATAATGGTTACGTCGTTGACAATTCAAACTTCTATACAGTCCAAACTGTAGATTCCAGTGTTAATAGCAATGGTGTACCTTACGTTGATTCACCGGCAGCAGTAATCTATGAGACTAAGACGGTAACAGAACAGAAACCTCAAAGGAACCGCCACCGGCACGGTTTACTCAATAATATAATAGAATTTCCCGCTAACGTCATAAAAACTGGCGTAAATTTAGGAATTGGTGCATTCGGTGCGGTGGCCAATACGGCAGCCAATGTGGCAGGTGGTTTGACAGGCAATGCCAGACTCCCTTTCTTGGGTTAATCTACCCATATGATATCGCAGTCACTAAGCTAAACTGATTGTATTCAATTTCTAAAGCATATTTTTTTTAAACAGTTATTTCAAAATAAAATAAAATACTTTTATAATCTAATTTTGTCTTATGTATTGAAGAAAAAAAAATGTCAGCTTTTAGGGATTGGTTATAGTATGTATTTATGTATTGTATATTTTTGTTACTGATGTAAAACTACGAAATGTGGAAATTCTTGAATTTACTGGTTAAACGATTAGAGTTTGTCCGTAAAATTATGGTAAGTCAGACATTTTTTGTTTTAATAATTTATTCCGGACTTTTGGCAACAGTTTTCTTGGACAACAGTCGACGATAGAGTCCGATTTCGTTATGTAAGTATATGTAGGTCTTGACACAAAAAGCGCACAAACTCGAATTCGCAAGCTGGGTACACACGTAACTACAAACTTGAACAGTTAACTTGTACAATCATATTGTACGTTAAAATCAGCTCCCTAGAGCTTCCATACGGCATAGGTCCGTTTCGCGTTCTTAGTTACTAGTTTATGGTTGAATCATGTCATCAAAATCCGCACATAAAGAACGACTATTGGATCAGGTTTAGAAAAATAAAAAAAAAAAAATCCTAGATAGAATCCTAGGACGTCAAATATCATTGAAACAGGTTTTTAGTTTTTAGGAATACAGAGCATTAGGCCTAGTCCATCTATTTTAAAACATTTTTTTTTATAAAAACAATTTCATTAATAAAAACAAAAATAAGTAAACAACAGCCATTTTTTATTTTGTTGTTGTTCTGTGAATTAAAATTGGCTTTTGACAGAAACTGAATAGATTTAACTATTTACGGAAATGGTGTAAGTTTAAGTTGAGTGTTTAAATTCAAAAAGCTTATGAACATGAGAGATCGTTTACTGAATGAAATTTAAGTCAACTTTATCATTTTAAAAAGAAAAAAAAAACGTAAAGTTTTTAGGTAAATACTTCAATTGTTAAATCATATATCAGAGAGTCAACTCCAGAGGTTTGTTCTCTTTCACCCTACAAGCTAAATTGAAGATCGAAAGAATTTCTGCAAAATAGGAAAAAAAATTTGCTCAAATACCTAATTTCGAAAAAAATAATCAGTTGAATTCAAACATTGAAAAATAAAATAATTTTTTAATAAAATTGGTTTTATGAACAAAAGATATTTAGAGTTTGGCACGCACGAAGATCTGTTATTTAAAATGTGTACATTTGGTATCGATGAGTCTCTCCTTCGGTGGATTAGAAATTACCTTTCAGTTGTTTTGGCTGGTTTTAAGTCTGATATTCATAAAATAACTGCTGGTATGCCCCAAGGCTCTGTTTTGTATCCGAGCCTCTTCCTTATTTTCATAAAAGATCTCTTGACTGAAACCACTACATTGTTTCGCTGACGACAGCACCCTCAGCTTTTCATATTCGTTTGCAGATTCACAACCCTGTTAGTCGGCTATGGAACTGAAACGGCAGTATATGAAAAAACTCATTAAATTCCGGCCTTGATTGCATTATACGATGAGGGATAAACAACCCACGTGGAATTCAATGCTACGAAAACACAAAGCTGTCTTCTGTCGGCCAAGCGAAATATTCCACTCATCACTCATGCCATTAAGCATGAATGGCACTTGCATCGGAGAAACCGAAAAGCTTTATACTGTTGGTATGTGTATTACTGACCATCTCTTATGGAATGATCACATATTCGATGTAGCCAAAAATGCAGCGAAATGCTTACAGGTTTTCATAAGATATGCAAGAAGTTGCTTTCCCCTTCTGATCTGGCTACCATCTATAAGGCATACATCCGCCCAAAACTTGAGTACAACTCTCATATCTGGGCAGGTGCCCCTATAACACATCTGAATCTGTTGGATAGAATTCAGAACAGAACCTTAAAACTTATAGGTGACCCATCGATTACGGTAGCTTTTGTTTGCCTTGAACACCGTCGAAATATTTCCTATCTTTCATTGTTTTATCGCTTTTTCTATCAACAGTACTCATATGAAATAGCCAGTTGCATCTTGCATTCCTCCCTTTAAATAATTTCCCTGAACGTTTTAGTGTATGGATAAATATAATAACGTGACCATAGATAAAGATAAAGTTAAACTGTATCACTATTTTACACCCCAAATTGATATTTTCGGTTGGGCAAATTTTGCTACAACTATTATACGCTCAGGGCAACTTTAAAACATTATTTTAGAAACTTTATTATATTTTTAATTTTTTTTTAAAGTGTACTAAAAAGAAAAACTATAGTCTGAGTGCGACAGAACTGGCACAATGGAGAGAGGAACTTGTGTTGTCTGAACGATTATGCTGAGATAAACGCCACCAAGCTTTCACCAGTAGGTACGTGCATGGCTAAAGTCCAAAATTGAATTTTTCATGTAACCTTTTAGTTTAGGGGATTTACAGTAACATGTAGAGTGTGCATATTTTAATTATCATTGTCACCCCTTATTCTCAATTCAACGTGCTAATAAAAACAGTTTCTTATCCTTCTATAACTACATAGTGTAACGCAATTAAGATTAAGTTGCTTAATGTTACGTAACGTTACAATACATTAAAAATAGATTTCACAAAGAAACAATTATTGTACATGGAATAATCTGTATAGCAAATCCATCCACACGTTTATTCTCTAACTCGATGTAAAATGGACATGCGGACTGGGACAACTTGCAGCATAGACAAAACCACTTCTTTTACACTTCGCCATCATCTTAATGTTAAGTTTGATTCAAACACCCAAACTTGTCCAATAGAGCAAGTAAAAATAAAAAAAAGGATATTTTTTTCTTTAAATCGGAGAAATACTATTTTGATCTGTTCCCAAGCAGATTGATAAGTATATTTACTTTTAAAAAAAAACATGAGTATGTATAACTGTTGTAGGTATCTAATAATATTTTTCTGTATTTGCTCACGTTTCAGAAATTCAAACATTAAAAATGTTATTGACATAACATTTGATACATACATTCGGTGGTTAAGATGTTTCGATTTTTGTATAAAAGCCCGCAGTTTTTGTTCGAAATTATCAGTTACTTTTTATTCTCCTTAAAGTATCAGCAGCAAAAAAATACATTGTCAAAATGTTCAAAACAATTTTGTGCCTAATTGCTTTTGTGGCTGTCATTGGAGTTTCTAGCGCTTTACCGCAGACTATGTACTCTCAATACAATTACAATAGTGATATCGTACCCAATAATAATAATTACGTCAACCCACCCTCGTATGTAGTCGGAATGGTAAATCCAGCTTTGAACAACATTGGTGAACCTTTCGTGGAACAACCGGGCACAATAGCAATAATCCAGACTAACATGGAAACAGAACGGAAACCTAAATTGAACCACCGCCAGCGACGTATTTTAAAAAAAATTAGCGAATTACAATCTAAGCTAGACTGATTGTATTCAATTTGTAAAGCATACTTTTTTAAACAGATGCATATTTCAAAATAAAAGAAAATACTTTTTAAAATCTGGTTTTGTCTTATACATGTCCCCTAATGGCGATTTGTTATAAGATGTACAAATGTTTGTTACTGTAAGACTCCGAAATGTGAAAATTCTTGAATTTACTGGTAAAAAGTTTAGTGTTTCCGAAAAATTATGGTAAGTCAGACGTTATTTGTTTAAGTAGTTTATTCCGGACATTTGTCAACAGTTTTGTTGGAAAACAGTTCAATGGGCGGTACGCTTAGCTAGTTCCAGGGATTTGAACTCCTTCTTTGGGTCACCCTATCCGAGATCATAGAGTTTTTTTGTGAAATTCCTTAGGATTAGTTTCACTGTAAAAGCACAGCTCCAATCTCCTTTGTCAGAGAAAAATACGACGAAGAGTATACATATGTAGGTTTCGACACAAAAAGGGCCCAAACTCAAATTGGAAATGTTGTGCAACCTTCATACGGCATGTCATCAGAATTCGAAATCAAAGAACGACCAATTGGAAAGTGTTTAGAAAAATAAAAAGAAAAAAACACAAATAGAATCCAAGGAAGTCAAAAATTATTTTTTAGAAATACAGCATTTGCTGTTAATTAGGCCTAGTTCACACGACATTATACCGCACAAATTAACGAAAATTTGGGGTTTTTATGAAAACAGCTCAATCGATCAAGTGGTAAGTAAGCTAGAAAAAAACTAAAATGATTTCTTTACATACAGATCAACTCTACTTTCACTAACAATCTTATTCTTTTCTTTACTGATAGCGAATTAAATGATTTTTTGAAGTGATTGAATCCTCATTAGGTTCAGGTGAAAGAAGCTAACTCGGTTGTCGCTTCGAAAAAAAAGGAACTCGGTTTGTGCTTAACTTGGTTTGACTCGGTTTTATAATATGAATTTAATAAATTGTGATTCGGTTCAGGTGAAAGCTAACTCGGTTTGAAAAAATTTCAACTCGGTTTGGTCATAACTCGGTTTACTAAACCGATTTGACACATCACTTGGTGTACGCTATTATCGAAGCTATCGCCATTGCCATCGTCTCGGTTTTCTCGAGGCTTTAAAAGTTAAATGAACTGTTATCAACTATTTGTCAAACACAACGAGTTTTAGCAAAAAAAAAAATTGATTCTTGGGGTCAGATAATCTTAAAAATTGGTGTTTTTGAACTTAGACATTCTTATATCTAAAAAACCCGAAGAACTTTATCATGACAAGAGACACTCTTGCTGATTTAGCCACTTCCTCGAAAGAAGCAGTGACCCTGATAAAAAAAAACATTTTCCTCTATTCCAGCTGAACACAGAATGGTTGAGTGCATAAGTCACTAGGCCCTGGTTCGCGGTTATATAAATAAGATAAGCTGGAACACGTGGCGAAAATTTGGTAGCATCTCGTTTAAGGGCTGGAGTTCACAAGAGAAGATCTTGAAACAAAAAGACCCGAAAATGGAGGTAAAAAGCCTAGCTTTTAATGTGAAACAAACTACCTTCATTTCGTTTTCTTGGCTTAATTAGAAGATGTTATGTACATAACGTACTAGGAATTGGATTGCTTACAATTCAATCATAGAAGAACTACAATTATATCTAATTTTAGGTAAAACGTTGACGATAAGTTAAGTAAGAAAATAAAGTACATGTATGTACTATAATCCTTGTCGTAGAAGGCCTTTACAATACATACATAAATAATTCTTAATTTTAACAAATTGAGCTTACAAATTAACTTAAATAAATCTATCTACATCTACGTATACTTAATCGTAATTTCCATTGACTTTTAAAATACATACATAAATATGTATGTATATCATTCATTTATAGATGCAATTTTCAAAGATTACATCCCCTTTCTCACAATCTATAATAATCACCTTAAAGTCTCATAACAATCCAAACAAACGACCGCATATTCTCCATTTTCCAACAAAAGACCATCGTCGGTCTTTCGAGTTTTCACAAATGGAAATTCGTTAACTGGCAACGCTCTAACACGTTTCCGATACGTTGTTATCTCGCACAAATGGCAACTGTAATCGTGCCAATTGTATTTACGTTCAGCTGGATTTACACTTGCATTTTGTGCTTCATATCTAAAAAATTTGAAAAAAAAAACCAATGAGGATTACAGATTCACGAATTTGAAAAAAAAAAAAAAAATACAAAAAAAAGAAGCTTACTTCCTCCATTGATTCAGCAGCGAATGATAACAGAATGTACAAACTAAAGCTGAATAATCGGAGCGTAATTGCTCAGCATTTGGTGGTGATTTATGTTTAAGTAAATGCGGGAAGTATGGTCGATTGCCCTAGAAAAACCAAAGAATCTTAATTAATGTCTATTCGATTGGAAATATGTAGGTCGACTTTAAAACCTCCTTGCTGGTGTACAGGACTCGAGCTAGAGTCAAATCTGAATGCAAACCACAAAGGAAACAATAGATAGAGGTGCTAGCTGGTGTTGTTGAAACCGATGGTGTTGATGGTGGGGTGTTTATGCTCATGCCACCGTGTCTTGAGCCATTTGGTGAACTAGATGCCATCATTGGTGATGGAATGTTATATCTAATTGGAAAAATAAAAAAACGATGTTATAATGGTAAACTATCTTATTTGATTATTATACACTTACCTTCTATGTTCCAATGGAACACGTTCCGCATCCATTGTATCCCATTGACGGGCTAAATGAGTAACACAGTCCTTGCATGCTAATACCCGATTTGAAGTACCAGCTGAATCACTACTACTGCTGCCCTTTAAACATGGAAAATGCATTGCATGGGAGTTCATGTGCTCGGCACTGGTAGACAACCATTCCATTTTGTTTGTTGCACAAAGTGATTTACAAATGTAGCAACTGCAATTTCAAAAAGAGAAAAGTTGGATGCAAAAAAAAAGATGTTTGAGATTATAATGTAACTTACGGATACTGCCCATGACCATTTTCAATGGTACCTTGGGACGATGGAGGTGTATTTGGTCTGGAATCACGTCTGTATGGTTTAAGATCACGATTTGCCGATGAGGAGTTATTGGAATTGGACTCGTAGGGCTGAAATAATAAGAAAATTACATTATTATTAATTTGAAAATTAGAAAAGTAAGTTTGTAATTTATGGAGAAATTAATTAAGAGCAATTTTGACACCAACTTGGCAAGACTTTTCATGGGCACAGTGATAGAACACACAGTCTAACCAATATGACACTCCGATTTGGGCTGCTAAGTAATAACAAAACGAACAACAAAAAAGAAACAGGTTTGAAGATAGCAATGTGTCTGGTGTTTTATCAAAAAATTGTTCTTATCTCAAAAGATTAAAAATATTGAAAAGAAGAACCAAAAATTGCATTCACAAAATAATATTGGAAGCTTTCGGAAAGAGCAGCATATAAACACATATTCCTTCAAGGCTTAAAAAATTAACAAAATAAATGTTTACATACAAATTTTAATATATAATTTGAAATTAAAAGGAGGGAGCAATTTAATAATAACAAGAAGACAACAAGTTCATTGCTACAAAGAAGAATTTACAACAAAATGGATAGAAAGTTTAAGTCGGAAACAGATATTTGGGAAAAAAGGGCCCTTCGTCAATAATTGACTTCTAACTTCTTGTGATTTGAGTTTGGCTCCTTTTTGGACTATTTTTTGTGTAGGGTACATAACATCAATTCAATGGTCTATGACGCTGTTTAGATTGGAAAGATTGAGTCCGGCATCCCGGCAGTTTGTAAACAAGAGAAGTGTGGGGTGAGGGATCTCGGTGTGAGGCATGGAGAAATCATAAAAACCGGACTCATGAGTCTCATTTGTTGTTGTTGTGGTGTGCGTCATGTTGAAATTGTTGTTGTTTCAATGTAATTTGAGGTGTAAACACGATGAGACAGATGGCAAAATGCAAAGGAAAACAAACGGCTTTTTTGTATCCAACACGACAACGAAATGCTTGCGGAAACCAAAACGAAAAAATGACAACTGAAAGAATCACACCACAAACAAAAAAAAAAACAATCACTAACGCAAAAAAATCACAGAAAGCCATTCTGCAAGGAAAGATACAACAAATACAAACACAAAAAAACCTCAAATGTCATTTTCCGCACACAATTAATGGTCCCGGCAAAATTAATTGAGTGCGAAAAAAACGTGGAGACATCATCAAATAATCTGCTACAATAATCAATTTTGCTCTTCGAACAGCGTACTACAAAACGAAAAGGAGGACGAAATTTTTCGTTTATGATTTCGTTGTGTCGTTTTTGTATGGGATTTTTCGTTTCGCATCAGCAGCGTGTTAGGCTTAAGTGTAAAAACATTACTAAACTGGCTCTACACTTTTGAAACCATCACGCCTAATATCTCATTGTCAGTTAATACTCTTGGATTAAAAAAAAAAAATAAGAAAAACGTGTTTTTGAGTAAACTAAAAATTATTTTGTTATTTGGACTTCTTCCCTTCTTCAATTGACTATAATCACCATTTTTATTCCGCAAAAAGTTCAAATATACTCAGCAACTGTTAAATGTTGACTCCTGAGAGAGAAAATTAATTCGTTTGTCTTTAATCAAAAAGGAAGAAAAAAAAGAAATTTTAAATACTCAATATGCCGTGAAAAGTAAACAGTGATTTAATATTATGCCGGTTATACACAACTGAACCGTTCTTCATATCTCTCCCTGGCACATTTTATAAAAATTCTTATCTTTTTTTTGTCAAATAATTTATTTTGAAGTTCATTTTATTCTAGAACTTGATTAAACTGAATATTTCTGGTAAGTTCTAATAGATTTGTCGAAATTGGTCTTATCTGAAGAAGGAATGACTTTTAATAGTTTCTTATTGTTGTTGCTGTTGTTATTATTTCGTACTCAAACCAATCACATTCTTATTTATAATGGACAGTTAATTATCTGTTATTAAAATTCAAGTAGTTCAACACCATTTTTAGTTTTATTTTATTTGCTTAAAAAAAAAAAAACAAACACTGTCGAGTGGGTGTAGTAATTGTTTATTTTGTAGTTTATTGCACTCTTACTAACAATAGCAGCTACGTGCTGTAAATTATTTCAGATACAAACAAGAAATCAAGTTTTCGACATCAGAAAATTACTTAACATTGTTGTGAGTAAACTCACATTTTCTGCGATAAAATTGTCTTCTTAAAAGTGAGTGCAAGCATTTGTAAATATTTAAACAAGCGATTAAACATCGAAGCAACAACAAAGGTTATCATGTCAGAAATTTTGTAATACTTTTTGCGGCAATAAAAATACCTGTTTTTTACAACTTGACACAATAAGGCTTATGTAGTATGTACATTGTACACGTAGCATTCTTAAGGGAAAGGTGTTTTGTTAAGGGATTACGTAAAATTTACTAAAGCAAAAATTTGTATTTTCGAGATTTATGTAGATATAATAAAGCCATTGGGGCATATTTAATCTTTAGTCATATTTGAAACTCGAGTCTATCTGAACTGGAGTCTAAAGTTAACACACAGGTTAGACACAGTTGCTATTCAAAGAGAAGTTGGCAGCTCTGTTTAGTTAGAAACAGGTCTTATTCTAAGGTATATTCTATTACAATTCTACTACAATTTCTTTTCAATTAAAAAAAAAAACTACTTAGAAAGCTGTTGCATTGTATTTTTTGTTTGACTCATGGTCATGATTAATATGTGTAAACATCTACGTTTGTTTTTACCTACTGTCACGGCCAGCTGTCTAGCTCCAGTGGAAACCCGAAAATTTGCATTGTTCAGAATTTTAGTACGGCTGGCGGATCGATTTAGGAGGAGGTTATTTCCTAATGTCACGCCAGACGTTCTGGGTCTACTAGAACACTTTTAATTTGACAGCTGTCAAAATTTGCCAAAATTTTTGGTATGGCGGATCGAGAAACAGAGTACGCCAATCGATTCAGAAGGTTGATGTTGTCTAATGTCACGCCCGACGTTCAGGCTACACTAGAACATATTTAGTTTGACAGGTGACAAAATGTGCCAAAACATTTAGTACGCCCCGGATAGAAAAACGGAGGATGCCAATAGTTTTTTACTAGCAAGGGCGTCACGAGTAATTGACAAATAGTTTTACTCGTCTTGCCTAGATTTTCCGTAACGAAAAACTTTCTAGTGCCTTGACTAAACTTTGCAAAATTTTGCTATTTTTCCAAGCAGGCAGCTGAGCAGTTTTTTCAAAAGCAATCTGGCAAGATTTAGATGTAAAAAAAAATGTCTAAGGCATGGAAATATCTTCTATGCTAAATCAATTTGTAAATAGACTCCAAAACCATTTATGCACAAAATTAAGACTGAGAGTATTTATTTGATAATAATAAGGCTCTCCAGGCCAGCGCATTCATGTCCGGAATGATGTCAGAAACCCAAAGTCGGATTTAAAAAAAACTTTTTGTGATTTAAAGTTTATACATAGAGGATGGTTTTAAGCATAAATAATTTTTAGAAAGTTAGTTATTTTGAGTGTGAAATGGGATAAAATCAATAAAAAAATGTATCCGATTTTACAAATTTTTATTTAAACGATGATATTTTTAGGATGGACATAGAGGTTGGTTTAATAGTTATAGATATCTATTATTCAAAAATGTTTGCTATGTAGGTATAGGGTGAAATGGTAATGCCGATTTAAAAAATTCTATTTGTTCTTTGAGAGTATACACGCAAAAAATGGCGTAAGGGGTGGTAAAATAAGGGTAAATACAGGAAATGATATATAACGTGTGCTTTCATCTGTAATACGTTACGATGCAGAACATTACGTTACGAATATCTGTATAATAGGATATTGGGCGCGTTCAATGATAAAAATCTGAAGATCTCTTTCAACCGAACTACTGCGTATTGGATCCGTGCACGTATAGTCAACAACTTATCGACGACTTCGCACACGGATCCAAATATGGACCCTCAAAATTGCGTTTGGCGGCTCCAATTAGTATCGAAAAAAGAAGCACCACGGACCCACTTGTGCATGTATTGTGAGAAAGAGAACTCACCATACTCAGTGAAAGCTGAGACCAAAAATGATCCAAATCGAATAACAAAAAAAAAAAACAAAATGCCTGCAGAGACAAAGAATTTTTGTATAGGTGTGCGTGAGACACTACGTTTTGCAACGATCCAAGAAAGACCGACAAAGTTGGGTCAGTGAATTTGCCTGAAGGGTCTGAATTTTATTTACGTTTACATAAAGGACCGAAAGGTCGAGTTTGATTGAGGCTCTCCCGAACCAACGCGAACACTTAGCAACGACAACGAAACTTCCACCTGTCTAAATTAATTTACATCGCATCCCCCACACTGGCTGGATGCGTATCTTTGGCCATTCTTCGGTCGTCGCACATTCGCTCCGAATGCTTCGCGCCGGTTTGAGTAAGTCTTTAGGGTTGAAAGTAGGTTGACAGTTCGAACTAAATGTAATAATACTGCCCCTATCATCTGTCAAACTATTAAGTGTCAAATTCCATTGGAGGTTGGCTGTGGTATCGATGGATTGAAACCGCGATTTTAGTGATTTCCACTGACAATTGCAACTAAATATTTTGCAAACGTCAAAATATATAATTCGCCGGATATCTTTCAAAATACAAAGTGACATTCATTGGAGGTTTGTTTAGCATAAAATTAAGACTGACATTTATGTAAATTTTACTGGGGTGCTATACGTCCTGTGTAATATGTATCTAACTATGCGTTTGCATTGTTATGGATATTGAGTACGTTCAGTAACAAAAATTAGGCGCTTGGACAAACATTGATGTTTACATACATACATATTAACCGTGAGTCACTGCACTCGCACATTTTTTTAGACAGGTGTTATCCGGGCCTTGAGCCAGGGGGCGCCAAGAGCCATTGAGTGAGCCTTTCATTTTTATATGCATTTATATGTGATTTGAAATTTTGTATTAAGATACATTTTGCTTTTAAAGTACTACCTACATCGAGTATCCAGTTAGTATCAAGCGCCGTAATTAAAAGGGAGCTATATGTTTGTATAGATAATATTTTAATTTTAATGATTATGAACATACATAGGTGTCCTCCAGGCCTGTCGAAAAAGGGGAGCTAAGGAAGCTTAGTGAGCATTGTACATATGTATGTATGTTCGTCCTAAAATTTAATTTGAAAGGGTGAGTTCTAATCTAACCTATGGAGCGATATGGGAAAGATCGAGATGTGAGAAGTACGGGCAGACAATATTTATAGACAATCGTCCGAAAACATCCAGGAAACATCGATACGACGAACAGTTGTTCTTTACAACTTTTCTCAAAAACCTCGAACGACCAAAGCAATCGTAAGAAAACTGCGTTTTAGGATTTTGGCGAAAAATTCACATAACGGAAATAGGCACTACCTACACATTTTTTGACAATGGTCTTATTTTTGGGTTATTCGTGTTTATCTTTTCCATGGTAAGACCGATTTTGTTATATGAAGTTTTGCAATCTGGTGCTTCTCAATAGTTCAAACAATGACCCCTATCATGGTATCCGATCGGAACGGAATTTTCTCCGAAAAAGGCCTAATAGTTTTTTTATTGGCTAATCTTTTACCTTTTATAAGTAGCCGAGTGCTAGTAAGTTACAAGTAATAATATAGAAAAGTTTTAATCGTATTACGAAATGAAACTTTTCACTTTTACAAAATCAATTTTGTATGAATCGGAGAAAATTCCGTTCCGAACGGATACCATGCTAGGGGTGAATATTTCATTTAAAAATTTAAAAAAAAAATCCATTTTTGTGTTACTTTTGAATTTTTCTCGTTAAAGATAGTTATCATAATATAAGGTGTCTTTTTTTGTACTCACGTGTTCGCTTTAAATAAAAGTGCATAAAAACACGCCATGTATAACAGTTATAGCACTTATTATTCTGTTTTAAAATGCTCCTAGTTCATAAGAGGAGAGGTTTATCGCCATTAACTAAGAGAAATTGTTATTGTATTTTCCATGAAAATTATTTTTTAAACGGGTAGGTATACAATATACATGCACTCAGTACACAACACACCTATTATTGAAACAATTAAAATTTATCTTCACGGTGTGTCTGCATTACAGTAGTTAATCACAAGAGCAAATTCATGCGATCCATTCGTGCATGTTTTTTTTTTTTTTTTGATTTCCTTTCGACAACCTTAACCAACATCAAGTGATGCCAAATTATTGTTTTGAATTCACATAAACAAAGGGATCAACTTCACTTAAGAATTCACTGTATATTCAGACACTACATAAATTTCATCAACAAAATACTAAATCGCATTTTAATAGCAAACTCAATTCCCGAATAAACAAACACAAACCAATTCTTATCAGTATTCAAGAAAACTATACTACGCCTCTAGCTCAATCAGGCTAGAGGGTTAGACAAAAAAAAAAGATATTCAAGAGTGCGTTCAATAAACCAAACAATATATTTCCCTAACAAATATTTACTAAGAAATGAAAGCATAACAAAAATAAAAATAACTTCATACCACGTAAGACTGTTCTAACGACTATTATACAAGCTGCTGATTGCAATGAATTAACTTATTAAAAAAAAAATAAAAAAAAATAAAGTTCGAATGTGCTTATCGTTGGATTTTATTTTTTGAGTATGCGGGCAGAGAAGTTCAATCAATGATAACTCAAGGTCAGGGAATTATTTTTCGAAATTGCATTAAGAAAATAAATAAACAAAAAAAAAATCAAGAAAAATCTGACTGAAACGAGATAAATAAAACAAAATATTAACACCGTCAACCACCATTTTGCACTGTGTCGAAAAATTGCCGAAACTCTAATAGAACAAAAGGTTATCAACATTTCTCATGCAGGAAGAACTTTTGTTAAGAGATTACTGCGCCCCTAGTCAGATGGTGGATCATTGATTGAAATATTCGTTTCAAGCTTTGAAACTTTGTCGACAATTGAACGTGTGTCAAAAACATGTTTTTTTTTTTTAATGTGAGACTTACTATCTGCCATTTGATTTACTGGATTAAGTTTCCCCCGGTACATTGAATCTCTGATTGTTCCAAGTTCGATGCGTTATATGAAGGGTGTTTTTTTTAAACGTGTGGTTTTCAATCTGGCAATACTTTTTTCGAAGTTGGTCTTTTTGACAGCTGTTACTTGATTTATGCTCAGTTTGGTTTGCCATTTCATAATTAATAGACTTACTTCTGAACAACGTTTGCAAATCGTGCAAATTAATTACCAAAATAATGGTTCGGTTCATGCGACGCATCGCGCGCTGCGCTAAGTATTCGGTCGACATAATCGCAAAATCGCATAAATTCGAGCAACCATGGATCGGTTTCGCACCACGTTTATTCTAGTGGATAATGCGCATCCTCAAAGTCGCCGTACAGTGCGCACCGAAGACGCTATTCCTTCTGTGGAGCAGAGTATCGAAGAAAACCCGAATGAGTCCATCCGCCATCGCGCCCAACAATTGGAGCTGTCGAAAATTGGGCCTCTCGGCTGGAATTTATTCGAGCCAGCCGCGGCGGCCACTTGCCCGAAATCATGTTTAACAAATTATATGTGCTTTATTTCTTCTTGAAAACCACACGTCTAAAAAAAAACACCCTTTATAACACCACTATCCATCTCCTTTGAACCTTGGACGGTTTTAACTCCTAAATTCTGTATCCGTTGAACACTGAAGGCCTCGCAAAGCGGACTAAGGATTTTTTAGGATACACCAACTTTCATATCCGTAAGAGGGTATATCCACATTCCACAAGCCCCTCTATTTAAATCACTTTCCGTCCACAGGTCAATATGAGTTATGGTACCAAAACGGCGCACTCCAGCACTAATTGGGTCACTGAGCTAGAAATTGCCATGGGCCGCCAATTCTATCTACATCCTTTGAACCTTACAGGTTCAATTGTCGCATTTTCAAAAGAACTAAAAACTAAATAACGTCCTCACCTGGAAACAGCGCTGAAAACAGTAAAAAAAAAATCATGTTGATGGTACTATTCTTTGCAACACGGTGTTACCAACTATATGTAGACCACGATTAAAAACAGAAATAATATTGATGCCGCCGCTATCAACAAATGCTTTCGCACAGCTTCAGTTGCACTAAAAGCAAAAATAATCGAAGATCCAAGACTAGAAACTGGTTATAAATCATTTCAGAAGTCTGGAAAATTAGGTGGTTTAAGCTTGATTATAATAAGGCTGTAGCCACCAAAGAATCTATTTCTTCACAAAAAAATCAAGCGAAAAAACTCTATCTCTGAACTTGACAGATGCATGAAAAATCTATCGCAATTTAAAACCAAATTACAAGTAAAAACTACGATTTAACTTATTGTTTTAAATTACCGGGCCCGGGGGGTGCCCCCCTTTACCCCCGTCCCAACCCTTTCGACAGCGCTGCGTGTAATAAGTTTTTACCTCATTACGATTACGATTATATGTATATGATAAACAAAGCAAATCAAATGCTTGGTTTCTTAGAAAGAAATACAAGCGAATTCTCAGAGAAAAAAAATTTTTTTTTTTAATAAAGGCGTGTAGTTGTTGAAATTGAATAAAACAAGCTGTGTGTGAGGTTTTAAAACAAAATTCTCTTCTATTTGTATTATATTCAATCGTGTAACTTGCCATGGTGATTTGGCATCATCTGTAACAGAATAATAAACAACAGATTTGACAGATGTCACCAAAACAACATGGCCGCCGCCACAGGCCACCAAAATCTACCGGCGCCAATTGAAAACCCTGACTTGAATATTGCCGGATTGTTTGGAGCCCTTATTATAATAACTCTGTTGACAGAAGTGAAAGAGTTCAGAGATATTTTACACGATATGAATTTTACACGATTATGCATTAAAACATAGCCGAATAAATTTTGGTGGAGAGCTTTATCGTTTTATTGTATTAAATACATCAAATAAAAAGAAGTAGGTTAGGTACTTAAACTAAGTTTGAACCATACTGCTTTTGATTTTGTGGGGTAAAAGGAGCAAAACCATTTTTTTTTCGTGAATATTACTCAATAAACCATCACTTTGTTTTGGGAAAAATGAAAACGCATAAATTGTCAACTCTTCATGAAAAAAAGTATAAAGTATTTTTAAGAAACAAAGGATTTCGAGAAAACCGTGCGTAAATCTTACATTATCAGTTGTTTGTTTTAATGCACTTTTTCAAGTACGTTTTTACCAAAATTTATTGCTCTTACAAGAAAAACAAAAAAAAAATGTTTTATTCATGTTTGTGTAGAGTTCTATGAACAACAATTATTGTCTTATATTTTATTTACCAAAAAAAAAGATGATAAGTAGTTTTGCAAAAAAAAACGAATTTTTTTACACTTCCACCATATTTATAATTTTGGGATATTCTTTAGAAAAAGCTTAACAAACATACAAATAAAAATCTCTCTGCCAAAAATTCAGCTTTGTCGAAATTTTTTCGAAGAGAACTATTTATTTTTCATGGCTGTAAAATAAAAAAAAAATGGTTATCACACTTTCTTGCCGGAAATTATCTTATACCATAGATAACCAAACCAGAATTTTATTAAAACAAAAAAAAATCACAAAATCAATCAAAAATGATAACTAAAATTTAACATCGCAATAAAACATTCAGTATTGCATCATGTAAACTATACGAGTAGATTTAAATCGAACGTATTGTTAATACAACCTTCTGTAGGCGGATAATGATAAGAGCTCCTACCCCTACTCAATTGTGATAAGAATTCCATGCTGAAATATATAATAGAAACTGAAAAAAATGTTGCCCAGTTCAAACACACACAGTCTCTCTCTCTTTCTCTCTCTCTCTCTCACTGTCATCATTATATTCATTTGTCAACTAGAAAATACCAGTATGCTTGTTGTATATGTACAAGTACATGCCCCCTCAAACAATGTTGACATATTAGATGTTTCGTAAGTTCCCACTTACAAACCAAACAAAAAGTATTGGGCTTATCTTAAGTTTGTATACGCCTCGTTATCTGGTTGAAATTTTCCCTTTTTGTTCTATAGTTTTATTTGGTTCATACCAGTTAAATATATATATAAAAAAAAAAACGGTAATCAAACATTAAGGCCAATAGATAAGGACGTGTGTTATTTCAAAATACAATTTGAACAGGTGATCGCAATGCGCAATGGCGGATTAGAACATAAATGACGGCAGAAGCTTTGTCAACAGAATTTTGAAACATTGTTTTTATTTTGTTGAAAAAATGTTTACACGTCATGCCGAGCATGTATTTGCTATTTTAAATAAGTATTTGTTACTATTTTTTATTAAACTTAAGATTTATATTTGAACAGATGTGGGAATAATTTGGAAATTTTGAAGGTTGTTGATCAAAACATGTTTTGAAATTATCTAAAATTTAAATTCTGTAGGGGAATGGTGCGAACAATGAGACACTGTGTTTTTTTTTTTTTTGATTTTTTTTTTTAATTTATCGGCATATTATTGAACTCTTTTAAGCCATCAGCTTAAAGATTTCTTGATAATTAATCTTAAGAGAAAGTTTCCCCGAACGTTTTGCTATAGACGTTTTAGTAAATAAATAAATATAGTACCGTGACCATATAGATAAAAATAAAGTTAAACTGTCTCACTGTTTCACATTCTAAATTGATATTTTCTTTTGGGGACACTTGGTAATAATTAAAACATTAATTTAGAAACTTTAATAAACTTTGTAAAAATTTTCAATTTGGGAAAGTAAAAGTGTACTGAAAATTATAATTTGAGTGCGACAGCACTGGCACAATGAAGAGAGCAGCTTGTATTGTCTTTACGATTACGCTGAGATAAATGCCACCAAGTTTTTACCATTGCATGCATAGGTTTAAGTCCAAAATGGGAATAAGTCATGTCTCTGAGGTCAGCTTTAAGTTGTACCGGTCAATCGTAGGGAGTTTACAGTAACATGTACAAGGTGCATATTTAATGAGATTATCACCCCCTTATTCTCAATTCAATGCGCCAACAAAAAAAAAACTGTTTCTTATTCTTCTATAACCAATGTAACGCAATTTAATTTAAGTAACGTAATGTTACGTAACATTGCAATACAGTAAAATATAATTTCACACAGAAACTATTTTTGTACATGGAATATTCTGTAGCAAATCCGTCCAGCCGTTTAGGCTCTACCTCAATGTACAATGGACAGCCGGACCGGACCGACTTACGGTAAAGCGAAATACACATTTCCATCATCTTAATGCTTAGTTTAATAAAAACACCCAAACTTGGCCGATAGAGCAAGTTAAAATAAAAAAAAAATTGTTTTCTGTTTCCGAGCAGAAAACTTTCAGTTGCAAAAATATTTGCTCAATATATTTACTTTAAAAAAAAAAACACGAGTATGTATGAATGTATATAGGTACCTACGAAAACATTTCCTGTATTTGTTCACGTTTCAGAAATTCAAACATTAAAAATATTAATGACATAACATTTGGTACATTCGGTGTTTAAGATGTTTCGATTTTTGTATAAAAACCCGCAGTTTTTGTTCGAAATTATCAGTTACTTTTTACTTTCCTTAAAGTATCAGCAGCAAAAAACACATTGTCAAAATGTTCAAAACAAGTTTGTGCCTAATTGCTTTTGTGGCTGTCATCGGTGTTACGAGTGCTTTACCGCAGCAGACTTTTATGTCCTATCAAGGCGTACCCTCGAATGAAGTAAGCACAAGTTTCGTTACTTCTGAACAATACGTACAACAACCGTCGCAAGTAGTCATCAAAGAGACTGTAACACACCAAGAACCTCAAAGAGTAGGCGCCGGTGGTATTGTCGGTGCATTTGGTAATCTGGCCGGTAACATCTTAGGGGTAGGAGCAAATGTGATCGGGACAGGACTTAATGCGGTCAATGCGGTAGCCAATACGGCGGCCAATGTGGCAACTGGTTTCACAGGAAATGCAGGAGGCCGTTTGGGACTCCCTTTCATCGGTTAATTTACCCTTCTGATATCGCAGTCACTAAGCTAAACTGATTGCATTCAATTTCTAAAGCTAATTTTTTTAAACAGTAATTTCAAAATAAAAGAAAATACTTTAAAAATCTGGTTTTGTCTTATGTTTTGAAGAAAAAATTTTGATATATTATAAGATATATGGAAATTCTTGAATTTACCGGTAAAACTTTTAGAGTTTTTCCCCAACATTATGGTAAGTCAGACATTATTTGTTTTTTTATTAATTCACTCCGGACTTTTATCAACAGTTTTCTTGGACAACAGTAGGTACCTTGGCTGCTGGAACGCTTCGCTAGTTCCAGGGATTTAAACTCCTTCTGTGGGTCACCCTATCCGAAGGTATAGAATTATTTGGTGACACTCGCTGGGACTAGCAATTGAGCATAATTCTGATGTTTTATCACCACACCTCCACTGTTCTTGGTCAGAGAAAAAGAAGAAGAACATTCGTTAATTATATGTTCTACACAAATAACGTGCAAACTCAAAATCGCAATGTTGTGTAGTGTAGAAGGTACACTAAAGTACGAACTTGAACAGTTAACTTGTACAATTTTAATGTACAGGGATGGTTCTCGGCCATTTTCGAAAGCGTCATTGGCATCAACGATATGCATTTGCAAGAAGTTTTTTAAGCGCAAATTTCAAAAGTCAGCTGTTCGAAAACCCAAACTATATTTTTACTGCAAAAGCATTATTTTCGATAACGCATCAGTTTACTAAAATCATATGTTCGATAACATCATTTGTGGCACAACTGTGCAGTAAAAAAAATCGAGTTCACTCAAAAAAATTTTGAAAAGCCAGAGATTAGAATTAAGATTGTCTATTTTTGTTTGTGTATGTATGGGTGAAAGTTGCCCGCGCAGCATATAGCAACAAAGCATATTATTCGAGACGATTACATATTTGACGATAGCAATGTGCGCGTTAAAAAACGACGATCATTTGACGATCAAATTAACGTTTATTTGACGTTTTCGAAATCGGCCTTCTTCATCGGATTCAACAATGTTACATTTGAAGATTGTTGTGCCAATGCCGTTATCAAAACACATCTCCAAATCCATCTCTTCCCCTGCAGAAGAGTAGACCTTCTTCATTTCGATAAGCCTTCTTATTTCTTGTTTAAAAAAGAGAAGCAAGGGTTTTACATTTTTTTTAAATGCCCCTTTGACAAAATTGAGTGGTTCGTCGTTAATGTTACACTTTTACTTACCACAGAAAATAATATGACAAGGACGAAAAACGTCATTTATCAATTTATCGATACTTGTGATAATGCATTAGAAGATGTCGAATTTCGATTTACTCCGCGCTCGTTTACACACTTTCATAGAAAAAAAAAAACATCGAACAAAATTTCCAATTTATTTCGATATTGTAGAATTGAATCATAAATTACGATAGGTAATTTATAACTTCCCCTTGAATTGCCTCTTGTCATAACAACGATAACAACGATAACACCAGATAGGGTTAATAAAGCTTCCTTTTTTGTTTACCTATACTGTGATTAGATAAGTGGCCATCATAATATACCAACTTCAAATACTGAAAGAAGATTGTTTGATAGTTACTTCTTGTCTATCTAAGAATAACCAGTCAAAACCTTGCGGTTGTTATAAATTTTTTATCATGATTTTATAGTCCGAAACGTGGCGTTGCACTTCACCAATACCAAAGTATTACTATAAAAAATATATTTAAGGTTAACGATAACGATAACGATGTTGTATTCAAGTTTATTTTTTAAATAAATTTTTGATAAAGTCGACAAATCTGATGGAAAAATAAGGCTTAAAGTTAGTTTAAGGTTGTTTTAAATATTTATTTCCCAATTTGTCTGTTTAAAAATTCCAATTAATTCATTATGGTGATTTAACTTTAGAAATAGGTATCTGAAATATACAAATATCAAAACAAAATAAATTCAGCTTTATTTTCTAAAAAAAATAGTTTTTTACTTGAAGTTATAGGAATTGAGTTATATACACTTAAATTGTCAATTCAAGTTGGCGGCCAACAACAATACTACTACTGGTTGGCTTAACGCTTAAACATTTATGTTTTGACCGACACTTGGGCACTTTGCACACGAGGCACATTCCCATAGTCGAGTTAAAGTTTCGCCATGCAGCGATGATAAAAACACTGACAATTTTAAATCAAATTCACACATTTTTGCATTGTATCCGAAATTTGAAGTGTACAGTAAATACTTGAATCTGAATACGTGCACCTTTCGCCAAACATGCGGCTGTTCATTGAAATAAAAACGAGTTACATAAAAACTGCACACAAGCGCACCTACGCATTTATGGCGAGACGCTTGGTATGCAGAAGCCCTTAATCAGCTATTCGGGAAAGAATAAATAAAATTCTGAAAACTAATTTGCCAAAATACAACGCCACCTAATAGACTATAAATTTAGGCAAAATGTATTAACTTTGGATTTTTTAGAAAATTTGAAAAAAGGACAACTTTCTCAAAAAATGAGTCGAAACAAAAACTTTGTTAGAATCTTTCTCAATAAGAAATTTAACTATCTTTCTCTTTTACATCTAACATTTTGTGCATAGGATTTGCACTTTAGTTAGGAAGCCGAAAAGTATGCTTTTATACTGCCTTAATGATGCAAAAGCTGATGAAAACAAAAAATACTTTTCGGAGTTTTAACTCTAAAACTTATACATATGTACATACATCCTGTACAAAAATTTAGTGAATTTTTCGCCAAAAAACTTGAAACGCAGTTTTATTACAATAACTTTGGTCATTCCAGGTGCGAAGTTTAATCAAAATCGTAAGAGCCGTTTTTCAGAAAATTTGAATAAATAAAAATGTTTGTAGCTACCCGTTTTTTCAGAAAATTTGAATAAATAAAAATGTTTGTAGCTACCCGTTTTGGATGAGTTAAAGCAAAAATTAGAATTATTTCTCTAGGGAATCACATAAAAATGCTCTGCACCAAATTTCATGCAAATCGGACCACCCGTGTAGGCTTTAGGCCACATAACAGTAAACGCACAGAGGCACACCCGTACAGATGTACAGACCCGTTATGACGAACTTTTATTAACACCTCGAAATTATTTTTGACACGAAACCAATACTCTTGTCCTATTAGATCAAATAAAAGCACATAAAGGGTGGGCTTCCAACTTGGAAGTACACATTTTGATATATTTTTTCCAACGTTGTTCAAGCGTAAAACAGACCAACAAGCCAATTTCAAAAACCAGCTTTTCCTTATACGATTTTATATTCCGAAATACCCACCTCAGATCGCCTCATTACCTTGATTCGATACTAAATTGCTCACAATTTTAAAGCTCTTGAAACCTTCACCAGTGAACCTTCCAAATTTTAGTCCGTAATCATTAAATAAAATACGTCTCTTATGACTATTGAATCTTACTGATTTTTTTAAAATTTTTATTTTTCGTCTGTGGATAACGAAGCTAGTTAAATATATCGAAAATTTTCTGCAATATATTCTTCTCAGGCACTGGTGTCGTTGTTATAACTGGTACATGATTGTTACCAAGCCTTATATTATTGGTCGCGTTGTCTCCTCCAGTTTTTGTATTGGAAGATTCATAATTCAAAATATTTGAATCACTAGGTAGCGCCGCAGAACTCTGAGAAACAGCGATGTGAGTTTCCGTCGGAAAAGCCCTCGAAACAGCGAGCACAGCCACAAAAGCAATTAGGCACAACATTATTTTGGACATTTTGATAAGGCTTTGTTTGCTGTTGATACTTTGAGAAGAGTAAAAAGTAACTGATGATTTCGATCAAAAACTTGGGGCTTTTAAACACAAATCCAAAGATCTTAACCACCAAATGCGTCAAATGTTGTGTCATTCTTAGAAACTCTTAATTTGCTAAAATATTTTTTTCAAGTGAAATACAATATTATTCCTTCTTGGAAACATGACTCAACATATCTGAGAACAGCAAACAACAGAAGCATTTTAATTGGTTTCTGGCCAAACTGTTAATACTGACTTAATATAAGCAATACCGGAACTTTATTTATTAGAAAAATTTCTCAGTTTTATTGTCAAAAAAATAAAATAGTATAATTTGCTGACAGCTACTTTTGGATGGAAATATAACCAAAAATTTAGTACGAGGGTTTGTAGGTGTATGCGAATTGATATCAATAACAAAAGTCTAACTGGTTTTTTTTTGGCGCGCCGCCGCCGTTGATAGTGGAGGTGGGGTGGGGTTTTGAAAATAGCAATTTTTGCAATTTTTTTTCAGAAGCATTATGACTTAAATTCATTTTCATTTTTTTAGATAGGAAATGATGATCTGTCATTTTCCCTAAGTGTTAAGACTCAAGATAACTATAAGTTTTTTCAGCAAACCTTGTCAGATTTTTTTGGGGACTTGTGTTGTTGATTTTTTGCTATGCATATAAGAGGACTTCGCTCATATGTGAACCTTCATGACATTGGATCTTGCTGCGGACCAAATATAAATTACCACCGAACAGAGGTTTGAAGTGTATAATTTCATATTTGCATTTAATATCTAATATCTCGGAAAGTTCTTCACCGATTGCTTTTTGCTTTGAAATTTTGACTCAAGGTAACGTTGCATTCGCATAAGCACGTCTTTTTTTATAGATTTTAAAAACAGCACCATCTGTTGGATGTAAAAGCAAAGCACTATAGCGGGCTCAGATCTCAGAAATCTCAATTAAATTGAATTTACTTAATTTAGTTACCCAAGCGTTTTTTGATTTGGTTAAATTATTTCGGGTGTGAAAATTGTTCACAATTATTATAAACTTAATGCGCTCTGGTCACTAGTCACTGAACAATTGATGATGTAAGTTAAAATAATTTTTTCTATGATTTTCATAAAAGCTTAAAAGAGAGAGGATGATAACCCATCATTTGCTCAACACAAATATTTTATCGATATTGCTTTTTATTAAATTGAGTTATGGGGACTGCATAAACGGCAACTCACACAAAATTCTCCAAAAGCTTGAAAACTACTTTCGTTCATAATTAAATAATTATGTAGTCAAAACAAGCTTAAAAATGGGAACGTTATACTAGCACTAAATCGCGATTTGAGTGGATTTAGCATAAATCCTCTTCAAATCTCGAAGATTTACCATACAAACTTAAATCTTCTCAAATGAAGATTTAAAATAAATCTCATTGAAATCTTCTTGCAAATCAAACAATCCTAATTTTGTAGAACGCACCCTTTTAAACGTCAGTTTTTCCATTGAATAAAAAAAAAATGATCTAAACATTTTTGCGCGTTGGCTGTAGGAATAAAAATGTAAGCATTTACAATATATTTTATATATTTATAATAAGGGTATTCATGCAACGTCGGAAAACGATGTCGTAAACGAACTGTCAAAATTTGTATGGAAAATCCTTTCCAACAAATCGTAAACTTTCCGACAAGAATTTGTGTTGTTAACGTCGTAAACGAAAATGGTAAACGTAAACAGGATTCATGAAACGTGCGTCGGAAACTTTAAGATTTTACAACGTCGGAAAGTTTCCAACGATGCATGAATAATTGAATACCCTTAATAATACTATAGTAAACAAAACAAATTCCAGATAATGAAACAACGAAAACAAAAAAAAAAAAAACAACGGAAAACCTGGGCACTGAAGGATGGGGAGATTCGCATTGAAGTGTAAGCTGATAAATTGTTTAATTATGGATTCTCCTATTCAATGTACTAAATCTAATGTTATTTTAAAGAATCAAATGGTGTGATTAAAATATATTTAGTTTACTAGACTCATAATAATAAATAGTTTACTGGAAATTAATTGTTTTATTGCTCAAAAATTGTGTTTTTCCGTTTGCTATACGTTTCCCAATATTTGTTTGTTTTACTCTTGTCAAATTGAGTTGACAATTGAATGGCAATTCAGACTGAAAACGTCAAATCTCCTTCCTCCTTCTATTTCTTTGTGGTGAAAACACTTGAAGATTTATTTAAAATCTCCTACCTTAAATCCCGGATTAAAAAACTTAAAATTATTTTTGAATTTTGCCTAAAAAATGGAAAATATTTTATAGAGGATACATTTTGGTCGGCGAATTTTACCTTCGTTCTTGTTGATTCTCATGATTTAGTGTGACCTAAACTAAATGTATTTTATTATGAAAAAGCGAGTTCTTGATAATGTTGAAGTTGATTTTGGTGCCGACGACAGTGTATATTAGTGGAAAATGGATAGAGCAATTCTCTACCAATAAGCTAAGAATGCTGCTGAAATAATTTATAGCTAAAAAAAGTCCTTTTATATACCCTTAGGATAAATTCAAAGTCTCTTTAAATACAGATTCTTCAAATGCAAAAAGAACTTTGCATACACTCAACCTCGCACCCAGCTCAAATCCTATAGTGAGCCCATGAATCACACACATCTCACTGTTTACACGCTGTAAACTGACACCATAAGCATGAAAATGTTCTTTTTAGGGCTAAAAATGAATGTAAAGAAAAATGATTTTTTTGAAAGTTTTGGAAAAAACTTTTTTTACCAACTTTTTTTTTTTTGTTTTTTTTTAGAACTGGCACTACATAGATCACGAATATGCATTTTTGAAGTCGATAGCACGCTTAGTTTAGCCGTAAATCAAGTTTAAAGGTGTCAACCTTTGATGCCTCTAGGACGTCTAGTTTAGCCGCGGCTAAACGGAGCTTCGTAGACCCCCCAAAGTTGACATCTTCAAACGTGATTTTTGACTAAACAGACATCTCAGAACATTAAAAAATACATATTCGTGATCTAGAGAGTGCCACCTTTCAATGGACGTATCACATGATTTTTAAAAAAAAAAAACTTTTTTCGACAATTTTTTTTTTTTGAAATGTGAGTAGGGATTTTGTGAATCGGGGTGAAATGGGTATTTTAATGAAGAAATCTGTTATTATAGGCGCCTGCCTGGCGACTGAATATACCCTAAGTGGAGAAACGAAGTTGCTTTAGCGGGTGTGCCACCGAAAAAGGAAGTTAAAATCATTAGAACCCGCGAAGCGTGCCAGGCAAGGTACTTTTGCCCAACGCTTTGGTTTCTCTCTTTGAAATTCTTCAACCCACCCACATATCAACCTACTAACGCAGCCACCCACCCAACCGTAATGCAAGCTACCCATCCCAACCTACCAACCAAACCAACTAATTAAAATATTATTTTAAAAAAAATTACTATGGCTGAGAACCTACCTGGACTGATTTCTAATAAGAAGTGAAAATATTTTCGAACTCACACCTGGTTAAGTACTTTTTTTGGACGTCGAACTTGTTTTCGTCGTTCTTGTTGAGTCACGCGACTTTGTGTGACATAAAACATATTCAAAGGGGGCATGGCTTAATCCAGGGCGGTCTTTTGCGTAGTGCGAAAAAAGCAGAATAGTAGGAAACTTCGTTCTCCATGATTCTCATCATTTGGTGTCACCTAAATGTATGGGAATGAATTTTTTTCATGCGCTGTCGCTTTGTATTGAAAAAGTATTGAATTTGCGGGATTTCGTTATGCGGGATTATGTGATGCGGGATTTCGTAGCCAACCCCTTAATAATTTCCAATCTACCAACTAGCTTATGAATAATTTTTTTTTTAATTCACAAGTCATCTACAGACTTATGACTTAGTGATTTTTTAATTCAAAAATTCGCAACCCTGATGTAAAGTTAAAAAATTAATTTCCCAAAATAAATCTTGTACGCATTTTCGAAATATCGAATTTTCAAACTTTGAATACCTATATCAACGAATTTAGGAAAATTTTGATATGCAATATTATTTTAACTTATATTACCTACAAGCTTTAGTATAAAAAACTTAGTTTTAATCGATTAATCAGATAATGAGATAGTCAAAATAAAAAAAAAAGTTCTATGAGAGGAAAATCGAAGGAGTCGTTTTTGAGCAAAAACAGTTTTTCCTTAATGGTTTTTAAACATTTGTATTGGAGGCGCCGTTATTTTGGTTATTATAATAATTTTTGTTTTTTTTTACCAAGTTTCATTAAAATCGACTTAGTCGTTTTTGAAATATTGTGTTTTCAGAAATAAAATTTCGAACTTTCTTTAAAAATTTAAAACACATTTTTTGAAAACTTTGCTACATAATCATCATTATATTAATACGTTAACAATTTTTTTGTACTCCCTTTTTAATATTAAGTATATTAAAACCGAACGCCCGACAACGCCCGTTCTTATAACTTGCCATTCAGGTAGTACCTATACATATATATCGCACGTACAAAATTGTTCGGTTTAACTACTAAGCTATTTTAAGTTTAACCCAAAAATGAGGCAATTTTCTTAAAAATCGTCGAAACCCTATTTCGGTTATTTGAGTTTTTTTTAAAAAACCTGATATGCAGTTTGCTTAAAATCACCTCTTGCTCTTAGTCATGACATCATGTATATTCGAATTTCGCATCTAGGGAATCGCATAAAATAAGTTTTTTACCAAATTTGAAGCAAAAAAGTCCACCCGTTTAGGCTCGAGCTAAAATTACAGTGGACGCATAGGCCGACGCGACGCTACGCCAACGAACGGTATGACGAAACCCACTTTATCGGATATATCGATCATCGTAGTGTCTGTTTTGATTACATCCTTGATTTTTTTCTTTACACGAAACCAATACTTGCAAATAAAAATATTATTATAAAATTTTGAGCTCCTAAGAATCATTGTTCAGGTTTCTGTAGTGCAAAAACTAGAAATGCAAATGTTCATGACACAACATTTGATGCATTTGGTGGTTAAGATCTTTCGATTTGTGTTTAAAAGTCCCAAGTTTTTGATCGAAATCATCAGTTACTTTTTAGTTTTTTTTTTCAAAGTAGATATCAACAGCAAACATAACCTTATCAATATGTCCAAAATAACGCTGTGCCTTTATTGCTTTTGTGGCTGTGATCGCTGTTTCGAGGGCTTTTCCGACGGAAACTGTCATCGCTGTTTCGAAGAGTTCTGCGGCGGAACCTGAAATCCCTCCTGGTTCAAATATTTTCAAAGACAACGCGATCAACAATATAAGTCTTGGTAGCAATGGTGTACCAATTATAACAAATGTTGTACCAATGACATCAGACCTAAGAAGAAGAATCTACTCGAGACAGTTATCGGTATCATATTTTAAACTATATATAGCTTTGTTATCCACAAACGAATACAAACTATTAAAAAAAAATAAGATTCAATAGTCATAAGAGACGTTTTTTATTACTTGCGATATATACATAGGTACTATATGGCAAGTTATGGATTCGTACAAAAAATCGAACTCGAGATTTTGATCAAACTTGACATTACGATGATAGCGAGACGAAAAAAGTGGATCTCGCAAAAACGTCCGTCTGTCTGTTCGACTACAGCCTAAACGGATGGGTCGATTTTCTTTAAACTCGGTACTTAGCGTTTTTTGGGCATTATCTACACCCAACTACTACTACACTACCAAAACTAACAGTAGCTGTCATACAAAATTTTTCGGACAAAAAGGAAAAACTTATTTTTCTCAAAATCAGCCTCACACAATTTTTTTTAAAAACTTCCATAAAATTAAATAGTTATAAGTTGCCGATAAATAAAAAAAAAATGGTTCAGAAAAATAGTTATTAATGGCCAGATAAAAACTTTGTCAGAATCTTTCTTAATAAGAAATTTAACTATCTTTCTTTTTTACATCCAACATTTTGTGCCCTTTAGTTAGAGTTAGGATGCCGAAAAGTAAGTTTTTTTACATAATTTTTTGTTTTATATTAAAAACAATAAGGCCGCAAAAGCCTATGAAAACAAAAAAATACTTGTCGGAGTTTTAACTCTAAAACTTATACATATGTACATCCTGTACAAAAATTTAGTGAATTTTTCGCCAAAAAACTTGAAACGCAGTGCGAAGTTTAATCAAAATCGCAAAAAAAAAAAAAAAAAAAAAGCAAAAATTAAAATTATTTCTCTAGGGAATCACATAAAAATGCTCTGCACCAAATTTCATGCAAATCGGATCACCCGTGTAGGCTTTAGGCCACATAACAGTAAACGCACAGAGGCACACCCGTACAGATGTACAGACCCGTTATGACGAACTTTTATTAACACCTCGAAATTATTTTTGACACGAAACCAATACTCTTGTCCTATTCGATCAAGTAAAAGCACATAAAGGGTGGGCCATCTGTAAGTTTAATTTCAAAAAGGCTATACAAAAAACACTGTTAAATATTTTTCAAGGGCTGTTCCTAATTTGAAAAGAATAAACTTTCCAATTAATTATGGAATATTGTTTCATTCAAATGACTGCCTCCATTGGATCGACATTAGACCATCCTGTCAATCAAATTATTCGATACATTTTCGAAGGTTTCGGCCCCTATTTAGCGAGAAACTGTAGTTGGTGCATTATTTCGGCCGAAATTTGTGTTCCAAACCCGCACTGTTTCGGCAACACTATACATCCAACTTGGAAGTACACATTTTGATATATATTTTCCAACGTTGTTCAAGCGTAAAACAGACCAACAAGCCAATTTCAAAAACCAGCTTTTCCTTATACGCTTTTATATTCCGAAATACCCACCTCAGATCGCCTCATTACCTTGATTCGATACTAAATTGCTCACAATTTTAAAGCTCTTGAAACCTTCACCAGTGAACCTTCCAAATTTTAGTCCGTAATCATTAAATAAAATACGTCTCTTATGACTATTGAATCTTACTGATTTTTTCAAAATTTTTATTTTTCGTCTGTGGATAACGAAGCTAGTTAAATATGAAATCGATGAATTCCTCCAATATATTCTTCTTCTGAGGCATAATTGTTACCAAGCCTTATATTATTGGTCGCGTTGTCTCCTCCAGTTTTTGTATTGGGGGATTCATAATTCAAAATATTTGAATCGCTAGGTAGCGCCGTAAAACTCTGAGAAACAGCGATGTGAGTTTCCGTCGGAAAAGCCCTCGAAACAGCGAGCACAGCCACAAAAGCAATTAGGCACAACATTATTTTGGACATTTTGATAAGGTTTTGTTTGCTGTTGATACTTTGAGAAGAGTAAAAAGTAACTGATGATTTCGATCAAAAACTTGGGGCTTTTAAACACAAATCCAAAGATCTTAACCACCAAATGCGTCAAATGTTGTGTCATGAACAATGATTCTAAGGAACTCATAATTTTATAATAATATTTTTTCAAGTGACAAACAAATGTTTTTTCTGGGAAACATTTTAGAATTCAATACAACAGAAGCCTGTTAGTTAACTGGTTATCCACTTTCTCGTTAAACTATAAATACTGACCCAATGGAAGAAAGGCAGGAACAGATAGCTTAATAAATATGATGTTCGAAGTTTTTAGCGTAGCAACAGCTTTGCAAAAGAAGTTTTTTTATTAAATTTTATTTTATTGTTTTATATTTATATTTATTTTGCTTAATTACTTTTCGTTTTTAAATTTTTGATTGTATTTTGTTTATGTTAAATTTGTTTGTGTTTTTTAATATACACATAGCACAGTCATTTGGTAATTTTACCTGGAAAGTTTTCCAGGCAATTTTATAGATTTCGTCGTGCTCTTTCAGAATTTCAACTTTGTAACCTCGTATCTTTGCCGCTCGCGTCGCCATATTGGAAAAATGGGGCCTAAAAGCAGTTTTTTTATAATAGCTCCTTTCCGACACATTTTACAGTAAAAAGATTTATTTACAAAATAAAACTAGAGAAAATTTCCTACAGTTTATGTCACAACCATTTTTTTTCTAAAATCAATAGTTTTGGCGTAAGAGCGTCGCAAACCATTATACGTCTACGTCAACCCGCAACATTTAATTTAAACTGAATTATAAAATTTAAAAATTATACTAAATTTTCTACTATACATTGAAAACCCGGCTCACTATGGTCTAAAAGAATGCGTCGCCTTTGCGTCGGGCCCCTTCTGTCCCTTCTCTCCCTTCGTTGACACCTAAACCTACGTTTACATTGTTTTTACCTTCAACGCATTGACTTTTTTCGTTGAACGTGTAATCACCCTGAGCAAATGTTAGGACACATTGACGCAAAGCGTTGACCTATCACCTTCACCAGGTTCAGCAGTGGTATGGGAACGAACAAAATGCAGAGCAATGGGGATGGAAAAAAGACATGAACGGGCTAATTCCTGCATAGGCGCCCGCAGGATTTTTTCCAAGGGCGGCAAACAAAATATTTTGAGATAACATTTTTAAGGCGATGTTATATTTTCTGGAAAATTAATTTAATTTTTTTATGGTACTCACCTTTTTCTTATATGATTATAATAAATAACGGGTGATTTTTTAAGAGGTTTAGAACTTTTTTTAAAAAAAAAACACAAAAAATTCGAAAAAATGAATGAAATATTTATTTGAATCGATAGTTTGAACCTTGCAATTTAATGTTTAAAGATAATTTCATGCAAATGTTGACCGCGGCTGCGTCTCAGGTAGCCCATCCGCTGAGTCCAATTTTGGCATACTCTTTCACACATATCGGCCGGTATCTCACGAATGAATGCATGGATGTTGGCTTCCAGTGCGTCAATCGAAGCGGGCTTGTCCCTATAGACATTAGCCTTGACATACCCCCACAAAAAATAATCTAATGGTGTCAAAACGCACGATCTAGGCGGCCAATTGACCGGCCCGAAACCTGAAATTAACTGTTCACCAAACTCGCATCGCAATTGCGCCATTGTTTCGCGTGCTGTGTGGCATGTGGCACCGTCTTGTTGAAACCACATATCATGCAAGTCAAGAACTTCCATTTCGGGCAAAAAAAAGTTTGTTATCATCGCTCGGTAGCGTTCACCATTGACAGTAACGCTGCGATTCGCATCATCTTTGAAGAAATAGGCCCAATAATGCCGCCGGCCCATAAACCGCACCAAACAGTGGCTTTTTCGGGATGCATTGGTAGCTGTTGCAATGCTTCTGGCTGATCTTCACTCCAAATGCGGCAGTTTTGCTTATTTACGTACCCATTCAACCAAAAATGAGCCTCATCGCTGAACACAAGCAGCGCGCGATGAACATTTCGAACCGAGCACGAATTTTGATAGTAAAATTCAATAATTTGCAAGCGTTGTTCATTTGTAAGACGATCCATGGTTAAATTGCAAACCAAACTGAAGCTGTTTGACAGTGACACAAGGTACTAAACACACGTCAGCTGTCAAAACCAGTGTTGCCAAAACCAAACCAGCTTAAAAATCACCCATTATTATAATAATACTCATTACAAGACATAAAACAATTTTTTTTTATTTGTAATCGTTGAAAACAGCAATTGCTTCTTCTTCTTTTATTAGGTTTTTGTGTATGTTCATCATTCACAACGCATCAAGACTTTCATCGCTCGTTTTTGAGCTTAACCAAGTTTTTGTTTTTCTTAATCGCTCTGCTTTTGATATTGTGGCGGAAATGGAAAGGCCTATAGGTAGTGCTGCGAAAACCGATAAAATTCTTCCTCATTTTTCAACACATCACATGTATTGGTGTATTAACTTTGGTCAAAATTCAACGCATTGTGGACATGATGGACTCGGCAGAAAAATTATCCAGAAAGGATCCATACTTGTCAATTTTTTTTTTTGGACAGTGAAATTGAAATTGGATGATTAGAGAAGATGCCGATTTTGCCAAAAAAAATCATCTTTTCAGATGAAGCTCATTTTGATCTTGGCGGGTAGTAAACAAGCAAAATTGTCGCATTTGGGGCACAGAAAACCCGCACGCATACATTGAAAAGCCGATACACCCAAAACGAGTCACTTTTTGGTGCGGATTTCGGTCCAGAGGCATAATTGGGCCATTTTTCGAAAATGAGCAAGGATTGGCCGTTACAGTCAATGGCGATCGTTATCGGGCCATGTTGAACGAATTTTTGTTCACAAAAATTGAAGAGGAGGATATTGGCAACATTTGGTTTCAACAGGACGGCAATACGTGCCACACAGCAGAAGCTACACTCGATGTTTTGCGCCATTTTCAAAAAAAAAAAGAAGTTATTTGGCGGACCCTTTGTATAGGAGATACCTAACTTAAGTTTTGCATATTCGGATTTTTTTTTTCTGAAAACCGCTCTTTAAGGGACATTATCAGAGAATCCAAGTGAGAAATGAAAATTGAGGTTCTAAAATAATTTTTAGGTGAGGACGAAGGAATATTGGATCGGTGGGTTTGTTTCTTTACAATTTATGGGTAGCTCAACTCAATGACTGATTCACTCAAACATTTTGCATTTGTTTCTCAAAGCGTTTTGAAAGAATTGTCTGCATTCTTCCGATCTTCTTCAAAATTGTTGTTGAAGAAAATTATCTGATTTTTTACACTCAATAAATTCTGGTCAAATCCATGTAAAATACCGACGAGTAAAGAGCCATTATGAACAAGCAGACTAAAAAAGTCGAATTCGAACACCAACACCAGTAATAAAGTTGAAGGACTCCTTGTTTTGTAACACAGTGCAGAGCTTCCATTACAACGACTATGTTTTACCTGAATACTCGTAGACTTTTGTATTTTGCTGACCGTCGTGTTTCACAGAACAGGAAGATGCTGGGAATATATTTTCATCGCAAATAACTGTCCCGGAATAAAGGAATTATTTCTTACATCGTCCCAAAAGCATATCAACAGTCAGTTTATCCATTTTACAATTTTTCAACATGAAATGAAAAACTAAATTCATTTTTATGATATGTTAAGGATTTTCAATGTCTACAAGGGGGGCAAAACGATAGAACTTAGCTATGGAATTTGCCGAAAAAAGTGAGAAAAAAAATGAGGTTAAGACATAAATTTTAGGAAATTTTCTCTAGTTTTATTTTGTATAAATGTGTTTTTACTGTAAAATGTGTCGGAAAGGAGTTATTATCAACAAACTGATTTTAGGCCCCATTTTTCCAATATGGCGGCGCGAGCGGCAGAGATGAAATTCTGAAAGAGCACGTCGAAATCTATAAAATTGCCTGGAGCACTTTCCAGGTAAAATTACCAAATGACTGTGCTATGTGTATATTAAAAAACACAAACAAATTTAACATAAACAAAATAAAATCAAAAATCAAAAATTTAAAACCGAAAAGTAATTAAGCAAAATAAATATAAATATAAAACAATAAAATTAAATTAAATAAAAAAACTTCTTTTGCAAAGCTGTTGCTACGCTAAAAACTTCGAACATCATATTTATTAAGCTATCTGTTCCTGCCTTTCTTCCATTGGGTCAGTATTTATAGTTTAACGAGAAAGTGGATAACCAGTTAACTAACAGGCTTCTGTTGTATTGAATTCTAAAATGTTTCCCAGAAAAAACATTTGTTTGTCACTTGAAAAAATATTATTATAAAATTATGAGTTCCTTAGAATCATTGTTCATGACACAACATTTGACGCATTTGGTGGTTAAGATCTTTGGATTTGTGTTTAAAAGCCCCAAGTTTTTGATCGAAATCATCAGTTACTTTTTACTCTTCTCAAAGTATCAACAGCAAACAAAACCTTATCAAAATGTCCAAAATAATGTTGTGCCTAATTGCTTTTGTGGCTGTGCTCGCTGTTTCGAGGGCTTTTCCGACGGAAACTCACATCGCTGTTTCTCAGAGTTCTGCGGCGCTACCTAGTGATTCAAATATTTTGAATTATGAATCCCCCAATTCAACAACTGGAGGAGACAACGCGACCAATAATATAAGTCTTGGTAACAATTAAGGACCAGTTATAACAACGACATCAGTGCCTGAGAAGAAGAATATATTGGAGACATTTATCGATATCATATTTAACTAGCTTTGTTATCCACAGACGAAAAATAAAACTTTTAAAAAAATAAGAGACGTCATAGAGAAGTCATAAGAGACGTCTTTTATTTAATGATTACGGACTAAAATTTGGTAGGTTAACTAGTCAAGTTTTTAAAAACCTTTTAAATTGTGAGGAATTGAATATAGAAGCAAACCTACCAAATACAGCCACATCAAATGTGAATGTCTCAAAATAAAAAAAAAAACTAGAACTTTGGTGAATTTCCAATGAAAACATTTTAAACAAAAAAATTTTAGAATGGACATTCTCGACCGATTTTGATAAATTTTTTTACTCAAATAAAAATAATGGATTGAAAAAAAAAATCTTCTATCATTTTCAGTTTGGACAAAAATCATATAATGTACTTATACAGGGTGATTCGTATAGGATGTGACAAAAGGCTAGAAATCTCTTTTTTTATTTTATTTTTAAATGAAGTTGTTTTAGTCAACAGTTTTTGAAAAAAATTAATTTCAAATTCAAAATTTTGAAAAAAAAATTTTTTTTAATTTTTTTTTCAAACTAATTATATTAAAAAATTTACGTTATCAAGTAGTATTTTAGTTTTTAATATTCAATGCTCTTATTTATTTAAATATAACACCAAAAACCAGATGCTGAAATCTCTTCTAGTTCTTTAGAATATTGAAAATAACAGAAATAAAATTCTCTTAATTTGAATTCAATCTGTTGATTAAGTTGCTCTAAAGATCATATTTCCACTATGCAGGTAGTAAAAAAGATTTAGTTATTTTCATTTTTCTCAAAAACTACAAGACATAAATATAAGCATCTGGTTTCCTGGTTTTGACTAAAAAATTATAAGTCCATTGAAATTGGAAAATAAAAATAGTATTTTCAGTTTGAAAATTAATTTTTTCAAAAATTGTTCACTAAAATAACTTTCTAGCTTTACAAAAAAGTAAAACATGGCATTGTTTAAAAAATTTGTATGTTTTGCCAATATTTTATAAAATTAACCCTCCCGTCTAAACGGGGGGAATTGACCCCCCCTACCCCTTTTCATACAACTTTTTCCTTGTCTCGACCATATTTATACGCTTTAGCTCTTTGTCACACTTTATGCGAATCAACCTTTATAAAGATATTTCCGCAATCCAAAATTGTAAAGGCTTTAAGTTTTCAATAAGACATGAAATGTCATTCCATTTGATATAAATATTTTCCAATTTTTTTTTTCTTGCTCGAAAAAGTGTAAATAAATCAAATTATATTTCCTTCCTCCACACAATTATGATCAAGCGACTTAGAAAAAAATCTATTTATCTTCACATTCATCTCTGATGACCTCGTTTCTAATTTCAATTGACCCATAAGATTATTGTAACCATTAAGCACTACATCAATCAAAATACAGACAAAGCACCACACCATTGAGCATATACTCGTAGTATATGTATACTACAAATAATCACGTTATCCCCTCCGCTGACTGTCATATTAGGTATGTCTAATAGGTTATACTTTCTTAAGGTTGTCAAAGTCCACCCCTACAACAACAACAACAACAAAAAGGATGAACAATTATGAGAAAAAAAAAAAACAAATACAAAAGAATATTTTTTTTCTGTGTTATTATATTTGGATGGCTTCACAGTCTTTTCACACACGAAAACATGTAGGCGATGACCTAATAAATTAAAGCACTCACGACTCATGAACCACGAAAGACTTCCATTAAAGGCATGCCTCTGGTTAAAATGTTGGTAAATTGACAAATCATTGATTTAATGATTTAAAAAAAAGAATAAACAAGAAAAATAAATTAAATAAATTTAACAACCCAAGGAGGTAACAAACAATAAAGCTATACTGCATTCGATAAAGATTGTATAATACCCTATGAATTAAAGACAACAAAAGTTCTTTCGAAACCAGTTGTGCAGACTGAAAACATATCGGAAAGGAAAAATATGTTTATTGATAGGAAAAGTTATCAAGCACACAAGTTCCCTATTCGTGTGTCAGCCAAAACGTATGTTAAGGAGCGGATAGGGTCTTTTTTTTTTAACAAAAGGACTGTTAATAAGCATAAATTCTAGTAGCTTCATAACAATTTTCTCATTTGACACAAATAAATCTTCGATTTATTTCGATTCGATTATTTCTATTGCCTAAGGCCCAGTTTTTCAGTGGTGAGTTAAGCCAGAGTTAGCTAACTCTAAAAGTAAATTAACCCACAGTGAACTGAGGAAGCAGTTTTTCGGTGGAGAACGCACGCGGAACCACTCAACAAACTCGGTGGATAAAAAAACATCAAAATAATCTGTTCAGTTAATCCTGAGTTAACTCACCAAATTTGATGAGTTAACTCGGCTTTATCTTTAGGGTCTGTTTCACAATGTCTGAGTAAAGTTCCAATTACTTAAGTGACATTTAAATTATCCGCAAATTAAGGGCCAGTTTCACAGTCGACACTTACCGGAATAAGTGGCACTTAAGTTTCCCACATGAGGAATTTAAGCTAAATTTCATAGCCAGCGTAAGTGGAACTTAAGTCACCAACATCGGAGACTTAAGTGCCACTTATTCAGGTAACAGTGCGCAGTGTTACTGGGAATTAATCTTTCACATTCCCCACTTAAGTGTCACTTTTCTGACTGTGAAACTGGCCCTAAATCCTCCCAGTGAAAAACTTTGCGTTTCACAATAATTTATTGAAATAATAAATGTATGTGTCAGTTTCTTTTCCAGTTTTCCAGACAAAATAGTTTTTTCTGATGAAAAATTAAAAAAAACTAATAAATATTTTCGTTGTCATGGAAATTCGATAATCGACACATCATCTGGCCGTTAAAATAATTATAACTTTACTTGTAAGGTTGACTATTCAGATATTGTGAAACGCAAATGAGGTAGTTAATTCAAGAGTAAGTTCCATGTAGCATAATTGAAACTTTAACCAGACATTGTGAAACAAGCCCTAAATCTCGCACTGAAATGGGGGTAGAACAGTCGCAAAAAGTCTCCAAAAACAATACGCGAGGACTTAAGTGAGTGAGTGAGTGAGTTAGTGAGTGAATGAGTGAGTAAGTGAGTGAGTGAATGAGTGAGTGAGTGAGTGAGTGAGTGAGTGAGTGAGTGAGTGAGTGAGTGAGTGAGTGAGTGAGTGAGTGAGTGAGTGAGTGAGTGAGTGAGTGAGTGAGTGAGTGAGTGAGTGAGTGAGTGAGTGAGTGAGTGAGTGAGTGAGTGAGTGAGTGAGTGAGTGAGTGAGTGAGTGAGTGAGTGAGTGAGTGAGTGAGTGAGTAAGTGAGTAAGTGAGTGAGTGACTTAGCAAATTTATTGTGCGAGAGATGCAAAATGGATGTTAAGTGGATATGTATGTACAATTTTCAAAAAAAAAACCCCCCCCAGCAAAACCATAATTTTCTGTATGTGAATTTTTCGATAACATCCATTTTATAATAATCACTTTTCACATAACAGGTACGAAGTTTAATCAAAATCGTTCAAGTAGTTTTTCAGAAAATTTGAATAAACCAATAACCTAGATGAGCTTAAAACTAAAAGAAATGGCATAAAAATGTCCCGTACTAAATTTAATGCAAATCGTTCCACCCGTTTAAGCTTTAGTTCGACGTACAGTGGATATACGAACGCACAAAAAAACCAATTACGAAGCTAAGACGAATTTTTCTTTTTTGGACTTCTTCATCATCTCAACAGCAAATCAATACTTGCCCTATAAGCGAGTAAAAACGACGTGTTTAGGTGTTGAAGCAGACACAAATTCTGATACAGACAAAAATCATCATCGTCATCAAAATGAAAATTGGAATTTTGTTATCAGCTAGTTAAATTTTTCCAGTGCGGAAAACTGACAAGCTTTAATAGTTATTGGCAATTGTAGTAGTTGTCACTAATTGCGTAGTCAATTTGACGTTCTATTAATGTCCCCTAAAAGGAAGTGAATCTAGACATGCCAATTATAACAGTTTGGGTTTATAAAAGTACTGTTTATGCAGCCGCTCAGATGCAAGGCCCTCTGCCGGTGGGCATACATCAGACAGAGTGTTTTTTTTTTTTCAAGTGACGCGAAGCACGCTAACGCTCGTCCCTTTTTAACTGCGATTAACAGTTATAACTACTGTTATTAATTGGCTCTCGTTTATTTTACAAATGGAACACCCTCGTTTAGAATCTTTAAAACTTATATTTGCCAATAAATGTTATACCTACGTAATATACAAAAACTTACCCTATAGATAAAGTGAAAGAAGTTCAAAGCAATTTGTCCTCGCGTTTGGCCGGTGTCAAATGTCAACTTGACTCTTTTCACAGAAACAGCACACACGCTTGCACTTTGAACTAACAAATTACCCCCCATTGTCTGGCGATTCCATTTTCTGTTTGTTTTCATTTCAATCATTGTGTTTACTTGGGCAAACATAAAACACCAAATTACACAAACAGCACCAGCACTCAGCACTCAAAAGGAGGAAACAAATTAACATAATTAAGTCGACACCACAATGCAATGGTAAAAGAGAAAGAGCGAGGGAGAGCAACCGGCGAGCGAGAAGTAGAAAATTGAATCATCGTCCAGGGTGTCCATTAGAAGCAAGAGAATTCCAGTCAAGCCAGGTCAGGGCCAAACGATACAAAAAAAAATATAAATTGTTTTTGCTCTCTGATATACCGAGTATGGTTCTAATTTGTTATAAAATCATATCAATTATTATAGCGCACACTTACCTTAAATCTAACATTACTCGTTGAATCAGAATTGGCTAGTGATTTCTCCGAGGGTGTGTAGCGGCCGCCATTTCCGCCGCCGCCATTGCCACTACTGCCACCTGTTGGTGTGATGATTTGTTGACCACCAACACCACCAATACCACCGATGCCACCGCCACCGCCACCACCGCCGCCGCTACAAACGCTGGTGACATTTGGATTGCCACTGCTGATGCCGCCACTTACAATGGCACCAGTTGAATTGAACATCAAGCCACTACCGCTACTATTGCTGTTGTTTAGACCGTCTATGCTGCTTATAGCTGGTGTACCACCTTCGGCCAAATGTGAGTGCTTATCATAGCACGAGGAACATATTTGCACCATGCCTGCAAACAAATTCAATATTAAACAATGAGAAGCACAAAAATGACGTAAAATTTTAAAACTTTACACAATGCTAAGGCACAGTATTGTGTTCGAAGAAAAAAAAAATTATGAATTTTCAAGCACAAAATTTTTGGCTTTCTAAAATATTTATAAATAAATTTATAAAAAATAAAATTTATTGTTAAAAACTTAAATAATTGTTAACAATTGTTTTTTTTTTTTATATAAAAATTAGATGTTATGTGGAAAAAAAAATAAATAAAATTTAAGACAAAAATATCTATTAGTTCAACTTACCCTGCGGACTTATGGGACTAGCATTTTTAAATGGTTTCATTGTTTTGATAAAAGGATAATAAGGCTCTCGTTCACCATTTTGACAACAATAGACCAAGCGTAATTGAGATGATGGCATATCGCCGCCACACGTATAGCAAACAAACGTTGTACGTTCTGCCACTGGTGCTGGTCGCTTGCGCAGCGAATAGAAACGTTCATTTTCAGCTGCACGAGTTGCCTGTAAATGGATAAACAAAAAACATAAAATAAATTAGTAAAATTAATTTTTTTTTTTTTAAATAATATTTTTTCAAGTTACAAATTTAAATTAACATAAATAAAAAATTTATATTTTTAAGTTAAGTGAGACAAGAGCAACGTTTCTATTTAATCGAAATTTAATTTATAGAGGAGCAGAAAATAAAATGGAAAAGTTTTCGGATTTTGAGCAGTTTTTTTAATCCGTCGTCATCGTAGCCATCTTTCGATTGAATTCAACAGTTAGTGGCTTGACAGATAGGGGACATATGTATTACATTTTGACAGGTAGAGAATTTTTTTTTTTTTCAAATGTCAACTGATTGCTCTGAAATCGCATTTTTCTGGAGCAAAAAATAAAAAGCGAATATTTTTTAATTTTTCAGTGGGTTTTTAATCCGTCGTCATCGTACCCATCCGTCGATGGAATTCAACAGTTAGTGGCTTGACAGAGAGGGGCCATATTACATTTTAACGTGTAGAGAATATTTCTTTTCAAATATCAACTGATTGTCCTGAAATCGCATTTTTTTGAGCAAAAACTAATAAAAAGAAACATTTTCGGATTTTTCATATATTTTTCAGCTCAACTATATGCATGCAAATCGATAGTAGTGGATATGGTGCTTGCCTTTAGAACCAATAACTTCTGTTTTAATAGTCCGAACTTTAAGGTTGACGTCTTAAAATGAGATAAAATTTCAAGCTTCATGTAGAATTAATTCAGCGAAGCGAAATCAGCTAGTATCTATTTACAATTATAAATATTATGTAAAGGGAACAGAGAATGGAAATTGCCACACAAGTTAATTGATGATTCTAAGTAGTTTTTTTTTGTTTCAAATATAATTTGTGAGGCTCGACTGGGAAGGAGGACGATTATAGGGGTAACGCGCAAATCGTTTTGACAAGAGATTTTGATACTAAACATATATCATTGGCACGTGTTGCTGGACACGATAACCTTCCATGAAAAATCATGAACTGTCAAAATCTACAAGTCCCAATTTATTGGAAAACCCTTAAACTTTCAATTCGATAGTGCTAGCTATCCCATCTCGTTTTACTTAAACTTACACTTTACGAGTATGTTCGTTGAGTGAGAAGTTCACATATATATCAAAACATTTAATTTTTTTCTAATAGATGGCGCTACAAACTAAAAAACGAACTAAGTATAAGCTTTAACTAAAATTGAACTACATCAGAAGGCTTCCGATGGTGATGGCACTGAACATCATAATATAAAAATTAGCCCATTCCAATTGAAGTTTGCACACTAAATTTTCTATGAAGTTATACGTTCATAATAATCGCAAGTTTTCATTTTTTAGGGTCTTAATTCTATTTTTTGTTTTGTAATCAGACCTCATTTCACTAGGAAATAAAGATTATTTTTTGTTTTATTTTTCAAAACTAAAATCAAAATATAATTGGGATCTTATATCATTGGGGCTTGGTTTCATAACGCCATGAGGCTCCAAACATAATATTGGGGAAAAATACTAATAAAGGGAGTTTTTTTAGGCGTGTGGTTTTCAATCTTCCAATAATTTTTTCGGAATCGGTCTTTTTGACAGCTGTCACTTGATTTTTGCTCATTTTGGTTTGCCATTTTATAATTAATAGACTTATTCCTGAACAACGTTTGCAAATCGTTCAAATTTATTACCAAAATAATGGCTCGGTTCACGCGACGCATCGCGCGCTGCGCTAAGTATTCGGTCGACATAATCGCAAAATCGCATAAATTCGAGCAACCATGGATCGGTTTCGCACCACGTTTATTCTAGTGGATAATGCGCATCCTTAAAGACGCCGTGCAGTACGCACCGAAGACGCTATTGCTGCTGTGGAGCAAAGTATCGAAGAAGACCCGAATGAGTCCATCCGCCATCGAGTGCAACAATTGGTGCTGTCGAAATTTGGGCCTCTCGGCTGGAATTTATTCGAGCCAGCCGCCGCGGCCACTTGCCCGAAATCATTTTTAAAACATAATGGCAAACCCCTATCTTTATAACAAGGCCATAACCTTAAATTATATGTTTTTTTTTCTTCTTGAAAACCACACGTATAAAAAAACACCCTTTATTATTCGTTAACTTGAGTAGTATACTTGCTATACTTTGATTGGTATGCATTTGAACTAACAAAATAAAATATCTTATCGATTTCCGACACACCTTCGCAATAAATAGATACATAAATGTATGAACATTGAACAAATAAAATTCCTGAAACACAGGACATCAATCCTTCAGTCAAGTTCAATAATCCCGCATATTCTATGATAAATTCAAGCAACCATAAATCAATATCAGTCCGTCCGCGTCCGTCCCACCGACCGACAGACCGATGAAATCTGTTTTCCATAAATATACAAAAAGCTTAAAAAAAAAAATAAAATATCGTACCTACACGCGACATAACACGCGATAGCTTAGATATATGGAACATGAAGTAAGCTCAGCTGCCAAGTGTTTAACCTTGCTTGTTTCACTCTACTGGTCCTACCGCTTGTTAAAGCAATTCATCGTCACTGACACCGACATCGCCTCCGTTACCTCCTCCAACACCGTCGCACCATCACCACTAACACCACCGCCACCGACGCGAAGCCAACATAATCATTCGTTGTCGTCAACTATAAATCTCCAGCTGTCAATCGAAAATTGGCTTACTGCTTAATGTTTTCGTTTGGGTTTTATTTCAGTTTAGTTTGTGTTTTTTTTTTTTTTTTTGTTGCATTTTCTGTTGACATTCGCGTGATTAAATTAACAATTATTTGGCATTTTTCTATCTCGCTATAACATTTGTAAGACGAAGCAAAAAAGGTGATACAAGCCGACCACCACTAACTCGACATCGCCGATGTGCTATACATTTCACAGCTGTAGCATTCGAATCACGTCTACGATATTTATGAAATCGACACTAAATGCATTCTAATTATTTCGTTTCTATAGAGTTTCGTATTATCTTTTTTTGTAATCACACCAATCCGTTTAGCAATGGTTCGTGCATATTATAGTTCGGGTGGACAAATTTCGAACAATTTTTCCGATCCAATAGGGATATTAGCCGTGTTCCTTTGGAGGTGGCGAACAACTCATGAGTAGATGCAAACAATAATCTAGTAGTATCAACTACTCGTGCTTTCATGGCGAGTAGATGAGATTTGTATGAAAACCAATTTTGTGCGTTCCATTCAAAATAGCTAGCAAAATATTCATGAGTACTTCGCCAAATCGAAAGGAACACGGCTTTTAATGGAAATGACCGCCATTTTGAATTCAGGACATTTGGAAATATCTCAGGTACTGTAAGTCCTAGAATATACTTTGAAGACTTACGATATAGACGGTAAAATTTAACATTTTACTTTCGTTTATATTTTTCTTCGATATTTGCATCATAAACAAAGATTTTGCGTGTCAAAGATGGCGGCCATACTGATACTGAGAAATCTGTTATTTATTAAAGGCAGCATTATTTGGGGTAATATGAGTCAAGGAAGAATGAGAATAGAGATCACGAAGAAAATAAAAAATAAAGAAACGATAAATTAAAAACGGAGAAAATGAAGAAAATACAAAAATTGCAGAAAATGAAGGTATATTTTATTAAAAAAAATTAAAAGTGGGGATATTAAACAAAATTAAGAAATTGGAGAAAATTAAAAAAATAAGAAAAAAACAAGGAGCTGAGGAGGATAAATAAAATACAAAAAATGAAGATAATTAAAGTTTAAAGATCATGAAAAAAAGATAATAACCTACAAAAAAAAAAAGAAGATAATGGACAAAATAGGGAAATTTGAGAATAGAAAAAATTGGGGAAAGTAAAAATAAAATATAAGAAAATGATGACAGTTAAATATTCAAGAAAAAGGAAATAAAAAAATTGACGAAATGTAAAAAAGCTGGAAATACAAAAAATGGAGAAAATGAAAAAAATTAAGTAAATGATAATAATTGAAGCAATGAAAAAAGAAAATGAAGAAAAATACGAGAACACAAAAAAATTGACAAAAATTAATAAAATTAAGAGAATGATAAACAAGAAATAAAAACTGCAGAAAAAGAAAAAAGGCATTTTTTTAGGAAAAAAAAAAACGATGCAAAAAAAAAACTGGAGAATCAGGCAGCTAAAAAAAATGAATCCTATAAAATATTTACTACGGTACTGCAGAATAGACTAAGATCGAGGATTGACGCAAACAAACTTTTTAACGAATTCCAAGCTGCTTTCAGACCAGTGCCTACGTTCTGTGACTCTCGCATGGATAAAATTGGTCGAGAAACGATGAAAAATGGAACAAAATTCATACGATTTGTTTCAATTTCCTTCCGATTTTATCGATGCGAGACATACAGAACGTAGGCACAGGATACTTAACTACAAATCTTTGTCCTCAGAATTATCGTGGAAAAGTTTTTGTCTAGAAATTTTAGGCTGTATTTCATACGATAGACCGAAACGCGCTAATGTGCAAGATGTTTGGATTGCAAATGTCGCACGGATTTGGACGCGTCTTGCAGAACCTATACATGGAAACCACAGCAGCAGTATGGGATGGTGAAAATATCTCGGAATGGTTCCAGACTAAGACTGCTGTACGCCAAGGCTGCACACTCAGCCCAAGCTTATTTGCACTTTTCATCTATGATATAACTGAGTTTTTGAAAGCAGATAAAGAATATGCAGGAACACTTATCGAAGCTCTGCTTTTTGCAGATGATATTGTGGTGCTATTTGCGTACTCGCCGGAATTCTTTCAGCTTATGATAAGCAAGCCTTATGAATACTGCACTATGTGGAATTTAGTTGGTGGCTTAGATAAGTCAAAAATTATGGTATTCAAAAAAGGAGAAGCAAGAGCAAACTCGAGGGAACAATGACGTACAACTATGAAAGGATAGAGGTTTTCAAGGAAACCAAACATCTGGGAGTTTATTTCACCAAAAATCTCAGAATAGAAAGGTATCTAACCGAAAAGCTAGCGAAAGCTAAACTACAATCAATGTTGCTTGGAGGGAAATTTTCAGCAACAGCAACAACAAATACAAAGTGTTTGATTCGGTCCATTTTGTTGTATACAGCTCAGGTTTGTGGAGGTTAAATGTATGAAACCGCTGAAAAACTTCTCCGATTTTATAGAAAACGGATATTTCGAATTTCTTCAAATACCCGTATAGTTATATGTGATTATGTTAGAACTGAAATTTCCCCGTTGTTTATCAAAACGCTTAAACTGCAAGATTGATTGAGAGTTGTGATACATCAAGATCTGGGTGAATCGTCCTGATTGTTTAACTAACTCTTCCTCAAGCAGATCGCCACGCATGGCCATTAATGTGCTAATCCAGTGTTTGTGTCGACACGACCAGCGAAGATTTTTACGTTTCGCCTTACGTGGACTTGGGTTGGGACGATCGTTTTAACCTTCCTCCACATGAAAAAACGTCTAAGAAATTTAAGTTTACAGTCTTTACTGCTGACTCTACTTCCATCATACCGACTACGGACGAAATTAACCCCTTACAAAATTGTTGAGTAATGTCAATAATACTAACATATCAGATTTAAACCTTATTAAAATATCCCCCGCTTAGTTACTTATGACAGAATTTTTAAGGCTTTATCAAATCTCAAAAAAAAATTAAATTTTTTTTTAAATCAATTCATAACTTCAACGCTACGTCCTAGACTATAAGTATTTTCGTTGACTTAGCCATCAACAAGTAGTGTGAGGTATTTGCAATTTTTAAACCGCAGGCAGTTCGGTAAGGGAAGCATTGGGTTGGCTGCTGAATTGCTGTTGATATTGTTGTTGTTGTTGCATGTGGTGTTAAGTTACATTCATGTAAGTTTGAAGTCTGAGGTGTGTGTGGACGAGTATACGAGTACGTACACACAACACACGTTTTATTTGCAATTAAATTCGATTCAATTTACAAGACGAGATACTCATTTTAAATACAAAATTATAATAATTGTATCTTTGGACTAGAGTGTAGTATCTAGTATAGCAGCTATCTGTTCGATACATATCTAATTAGTTGTTTGTTTTGTTGGATCTATCGTCTGTGGCGGAACGTGAACTGGGTTCGAGATGGTGGTGATACAAAAAAAAATATCAACATAGTCATGATTACGGTTGCAGTTGATTTTATCAATAATCGTAGGCTGTTTGGAAAACGGGGAGTGTGATGTAGAAGGAGGGGCTAGGGGAAGAAGGGGCTAGTGAGTCAGTTTGGTTGGTGTGGGGTGTGAAGTGTGAATTTTGAACTCACGTTTTCTATAACCGCATTATTGTATAGGATGCAATTATAGCTTTCAGTGTACGCGATTTGATTTCGTTTTTCATTGATAACTAGAAGTTTTTTTTTTTTTTGTTTTTCCTTTTAAATAATTAAGTTTATACGTATGTTCATAATATTTAATCGAAAACATTAAAATCTCCGGAGGCTTTCATTGTGGGCGTGTAAAATCAACTGGGCTATGTAATTATTCGGTTAATTGTAATGAGGAGAAATTCTTATTGTGTATATTATTTGTTTTTAATCAAATTTAAACTATCATTTATTTACGAGGGAAATTTAATTAAATGATGAAATGCAATGACATTGGGTGGAGAACGTAGAAAAAAAAATTTAGTTTCAAAACTATAAGTCGGTAGCAATATTTTTGACGGCGGCGTTCACTGTTTTATATTAACTCTATCAATCAATCTTAAACCATTACTTGCTTTTGTGGTTAAATACCACAAATTAAAGATGCATGATGTATATATTTAACGAGTGAATATTAAAAGAGTCAAAAGCACTAAAAAATTGATTTTTCGTTTGATTTTTTTTTTGTTTGTTTGTAAAGTAATGTTTTGAAAAATTTTTAAATGCATTATTGTTTAAATTATTGAGAAGCATCAGATTGCAAAATTTAAACAAAAACGATTCAACCATGGCAAAGATAATATACGCGAATAACCCAAAAATAAGACAATTTTCTCATAAAACGTTGAAATGCAGTTTTCTTACAATTGACTTTGTTATTACAGGTACGAAGTTTAATCAAAATCCTAAGAGCCGTTTTCGAGAAAATTTGAAGAAACCAAAATATTTGTATAGCAGCTACCCGTTCTAGATGAGCTACAACAAAAATTCGAATTTTCCCTCTAGGGAATCAGATAAAAATGCTCTGTACCAAATTTCATGCAAATCGGTCGCACCGACGCACAGACCGACGGACGGCATGACGAAACCAACTTTTTCGGACTTCTCGATTATCGTAGTGTTAGTTTTGATTATAACCTCGAATTTTTTGTTTTACACGAAACCAATACTTGCCCTATAGAGCAAGTAAAAAGTGACCATTAGCTTCATATAATGAACCAAAAAAAACCAAAAAAAAAATTACTTTGACATTTTTCAAGGTGTGTTCTGCACGATATTTTTTACTTTAAAAATGATTACGTCCGTTCTAAATTAGGCTTAGTTTTATTTTTTTTTAATCTTGGGTAAAAATAGGTACTCACTAAGGTGGATCGAATGATTTAGAATCTGGTTTTTCAGGATCAGTAAGCGATTTTAAAATTTTGTATGATTCAGGACCAATTAATGTTATTAGATAAGAGACTTTCTTTTTATCATCTGTCACTCCATTAATTGACAAAAGGTGTTGGAGCCGTTCTTTGTAGTCTTCAAAATCATCGCCCGGTGTAAAAAATTCGATCGAGCCAATGAACGTCATAATTTTTACTATTTTACTCGTGTTTGGATCTGAGACTTCAGTTTTTATTTTACTTTTAATCACTTTGTGTTCAGTTTTTTCATCCATGCATGAACTTTTAAAATTTTATTTAATTATATTGCACGCGGTTTATTAGTTTTCCTCGTCGCCAATTAATATATTTTTAATGATTCTAATAATATAGGATTGGTTTCTTGTATTCAACAGTCTTTATTGGTGATTCACTTACAACTAACTTAATATAAGAGCTTTTACACTCTATGTACTTAATTAGAATATAATATATTTATGTATGTATGTGTCTATTTACAATTCATATATATCAATTTTGAGTAGGTAGTAGTATATTTATTTGGGTAATACACCATACAGAAATTCCTGTTAATTCAATTTTCCACAATTCAGTTATATGTAATAAATATAATATTGGAGATGTCAAAACGAAATTCTAAAACATCAGCATTCAATAAATTTTGTTTCTAGGTATGTATGTATGTAGGTACGTACATACGATTATCTCTCTAAATAATTCACATCACAAAATTCATATTAAACCAATAAATTCTGATTTTAATTATTGCTATAGAATTTCGATTGCAGTTAGTTATGTGTTGCATCATTCATAAAGGACCTGATATTGCTGTTATGCATTGCAGGCATGCATGCATGCATGCAGGCATATTTTAACAGCAATATGTAAATTTAAGCGTGATATTAAAAAAAATCACATAAATATAAAAATATAAAAAAAACTACGTATCACTCTCATGATTTTGCACAAAACTAAAATTCAAATGAATTCACAAGAATTAATGTTTTGTGGCACGTTTTCCACGAGGCATGTGCTTTGCAAAAAAATTATAGCGGAGACTGTTGTTTTTTGGTGAGGAGGGGGCGGTGATGGGGGTTGCTATGCTTTTAACGGGTGTTTTTTTTTTTTAGACGTGTGGTTTTCAATCTGGCAATACTTTTTTAGGAATAAGTCTTATTGACAGCTGTCACTTGATTTATGCTCAGTTTGGTTTGCCATTTCATAATGAATAGACTTACTCCTAAACAACGCATGCAAATTCTGCAAAATGGTCCCGAAACGAGATCGTTGTTGATTCCGATTTTCACAAGAATTTTTTTCAGCGATGAAGCTCATTTTTGGATGAATGGCTACGTCAATAAACAAAACTACCGCATTTGGAGTGTAGATAATCCTCAAGCCATTGTTGAGACGCCGTTACATCCTCAAAAAGTCACTGTTTGGTGTGCTCTATGGGCAGAGGGAATCATTGGTCCATATTTCTTCAAAAATGAAGTCGGCCATAATGTTACAGTCAATGGGGGACGCTATAGAGTCATGATTAATGACTTTTTCGTGCCTGAATTGGAGGATGTTGATGTGGACGACCTTTGGTTCCAACAAGACGGCGCTACATGCCATACAGCCAACGAAACAATCAATTTATTGAAGGAAACTTTTGGTGAGCGCAGTATCTCACGTCATCGGCCTGTGGCGTGGGCCTCTCGGCTGGAAATTATTCGAGCCGAAATCATTTTTAAAAACATAATGGCAAACCCTTATCTTTATAATAAAGCCAAATTCTTGGCCATAACACAAAATTATATGCCTTTTATATTTTCTTGAAAACCACACGTCTAAAAAAAACACCCTTTACATTACATTCAATTACATTGTAGCTAAGCAACAAGTTAAGTTTTCATAATGAAAAACAAAGTGCACGACTGGGTCGCACATAATTGCTCTTATGAAAGATCACATTGTGATTTTAGGACCTCAATATATACTATTTTAGGTATTTTTTTTAAGAGAATTGTTATGAGAGTCTTTATTTTATGCGACCTATAGCATAAGTATAATTATGTTTAGGATAGTATTCTTGAGTAGATTGTAATGAACAATACAGCACCGTGTTCCATACATCGCCGGCTAAATGTGTAAAAGTACCATCAAAAACTCAATTTTGGCAACAATTATGGATGGACTTAGCAGCTTCACACATTTATAACAGACGACACCGACGGTATATATAGGGTCTTTCGAACTTTGACAGTTGATAACGGCCATATTGTTGAACCTACATCTGTCAAATTCGCCGTCATTTATTCAGTCTATTTTGCCAAATCACCATCGACGGATAAAGCGTTCAACAACACGTGTAAATGATAAAATTGTTTTATCAAAATGGTTGTTCTCTTCGGGCAATGTTCCGCACAATAATGTGACTATATTATCCTGAACTGGGTCCTAATGCACCAACAAACTTATATGACTAATCACTTAGCAATATATCAAGAATCTTGATACGTTTGAGTGAACATGGGATGGCATACACAATTTCCCCGCACATTATGTCCATATGGACCTTACGACGTTAAATCGCACGAGCAAGGTGGCCAGTTAACAGATCCATTTCGGGATATTAATCGCGTCTGCAACATTAATGCCTTATAATTGAGACACGAAAAAGTTAGTAATAATGTCTCTGTACTTGTCACCATTGACTATAACGTTCTGACTATAATTATTCGTAAAGTCATAAATGTACCAATTACTGTGTGAGTCATTAAGCGGCCTCATAAAAAGGTAACCTTTTCTAGAAGTATCGGGTTTGACAATAAGAGCGCTACAAAAGTTTTTTTTTAAATAAAACAAAAACGGTTATGGATATCAATGAAATTCTTTATTCTTGTGAAAGTACGTACGATGCCATTATGTATGGAACTCGATTTCTTTTGCATGGCCACCACGCGCACGCTTGCAGAAGTCCAGACGCTGAACCCAATTTTCGACAGTTTTCAAGCATATATCGGCCTATACTGCTGCAATTTCACGTTCGATATTCGTACGAAGTTAATCAATTGTCGCTGGCTTGTTGGCATAGACCAAAGACTTGATGTAGCCCCACAGGAAATAGTGTAACGGCGTCAAATCGCACGACCGAGGCGGCCAAGCGACTGGACTGAGATAACACGTTCCTCAAGCTTGGTTTCCAATAAATTGATTGTGACATTCGATGTGTGGCTTGTGGCGCTGTCCTGTTGGAACCACATGTCCTCCAAGTCCATATCATCCAATTGAGGCCAAAAATATTCGGTTATCATTAAACGGTAGCAATCCCCATTCACAGTAACGCGCCGGTCTTGATCATCACGGAAGAAGTACGGCCCAATTACGCCGCCGGCCCATAAACCACACCAAACCTTAATTTTTTCGGGATGCAATGATGACTCATGGAGTACGTGTGGATTGCTGCCTGACCAATACCGCATATTTTGTTTATTGACGAAGCCATTCAGCCAGAAATGATGAGCCTCATCGCTGAAGATGATTTTTCGATGAAAATCCGAATCATTTTCAAGTTGTTGCTCAGCCCAATTCACGAACATACGACGCTTCTGGTGGCCAAGCGGCTTCAGTTCTTGCGTCTTGTAAGGATGTAGGCCAAGATCTTTTCGCGAAATTCGCCACAACAGCGTCACAGAGGTGCCCAACGCTTGAGAACGACGTGTGAGAGTAACATTTGGGCTTTCTACAACTGAAGCCTCAGCGGCAGCAATATTTTCGACACTACGGGCACTTCTTTGTCTCACTGGCACGGGAACATTTTGTACTGTGCCTGTGGATTCAAGTTTTTCCACTAGACGCTCAATTGTTGATCTGCTAGGACGATTATGACGAATATAAATTGCACGTAGCGCTCTTAACGTTGAGGCCACTGACTCCGAGTTTCGGTAGTAAATTTTAATAATTCGGACTAGTTGTTGGCTCGTATACCTTTCCATCATGAAATGGAAGAGAAATGTCAAAAGAGCGGCAAGAAATATGGCGTCGCTTGCTGTCCCTGTTGCTCTACTTTTGTAGCGTCCCTGTTGAAAAACCCTATCTACTGGTGTTTCGACAATGGCTCGTGGATTATCATAGTGATGAGTTTCTTGAATTGAACCATGTTTTTCGAAATAAATTTGAACATTTAATTAACAAACGTTGCCGCCCTAAACTAACCTCAAAACAATCGAGAACTGTCAAATCGGCGGCTGTCGCAGAAAAAAATGCTGCCAATTTAAAGTTCTCCGTTTCTAAAAAAAAAAATACTCTTTATCAAATTAACTTTAGTTAAATTTTAAAAAGAAAATTTGGAAAATCCTATTTTTTTTACATTGTACTAAAACGACAAACATTTTTGGCAATATTAAATGCATTTGAAAAAAAATCGTAGGGCACGTTCCGGAGAAAAAAAAGATTTTATTGAATGGCTTTCCAATTTTGTATGCCGATCCGATATTTTCGGTCGGACAATTTTCTAAAATAAAAAAAAATATTAAACCCAATGGCAACACTTACCATATCATTCTATAGCTATAGCATGATATAACTTTGATTTTAAAGCCAGAAATCTTTTTTTTTAATTTCCTTTTCAAATCAATTTATTTTTGTGAAACATTAATTTTCATAATCAAAATTTGAACCTTCAAGAAAAAAAACATTGTAAGTGCTGCCATTGTTTTTTTTTTTTTAATATTTTCATAATCAATTTAAAAAAAATTATATGAGTTTTGTTCCATTTTCCATCGTTTCTCGACTGATTTTATTGATGCGAGAGTTACAGAACAGGGGTCCTGGTTATTACAAGTAAAAATGCATTTGAACGGTTTTAAACATATTTTAACTTTTTTATCTGTTGAATTTTAAATAGTCTAACAAACCACACACTTATTTCTCTAAATGTTTTTCAGTTGAAGTATGTAGGTACATTCGACTCACACGGAGATTTTATTTTTGTATTTATATCCGCACATCTTTCGAATCGTTAATTTAATACAAAGAAAATGTTTTAAAGCAAAAACATTTTTTCAACTCAACTGAAAAAAAAAATGAAAATGAATGAAAAATGTCGTAGGTAATGGGTGTAAATATATTTTCCTCACGCCTCGATGCTCTCCTTTGAGTTTTTAATTAAACACCAGTTTCAAGTGGATGCATTAAAAAAAAAAAAACTAAATAAAAACAAAACTGAAGAAAAGAATATGCGTGCCAGTGTGTGTGTTTGTGTGTTTGTTTTTTTTTTTTTTTTTTTAATTTTATTAACATCAAGTCTACATGCACTCACTTGAACTCTAAATGAATTTGTTTCGTGATTATGATTGGGGAAGTAAATTGTCATTAAATTATTTCTTTGAATTAACAACTTGCCGTTAAAATATTTACGAAAGGAGGAACGACAAGAACAAGGACTAAGTACATTTTAATGAAATATTTTGTTTTGTTGTGTTGGGTTTTTGTGGAATGCATGTCAGAAGAACGATTTGACTTTTGATTGCAATTTAATATTAAGGAATTCGTGTTGTTTGTGGGGAAGGAAAATTGAATTTTGAGAGAAAATATTTGTTGTTGTGGTTCTGACTAAGGTAATCTATTCCTTTTACTGACACAAATGACACAATTTTAAAATAAAGATGGGAAGATGGGATGGGAATTCATGGGAACGACGCGACGCAAATTGCTTCGAACACAAACCTTTATACAAGAAGCAAGACGGTCCTCTTATAGAACGAGAGATAGCAACGAATTTACTGACCTCATCCGTAAATGGATGAAATTTTGATCACAGAAAGATTTAAGGCAATCAAATACAAAAACAAAATTCAATTTCTAAAAAATTGAAAAAAAAAAATTAATATAATTTTTTTATTTTATTTTTATTTTTTTCTTCAAAATTTTGATTTATAATATTTTTTTTTTTATTTGTTTATAAAAAATAACCCAGTAAGTTTTGTTGTTGTTTTTAAATATCAAATTTGAGTGCATGTTTAAAAAAAAATTCTCGCTCCTGTCTAAATTTGGGGAAAGAGACGCCCTGTCATTCTAAAACAATTTCAATCATTTCCCAAATTATTGACAAGCGGGAAACAGCCTGTAGTGCAGATACAGGAAAACAGACAAATACAAAAATGTCGCGCGTCGAGGGGTGGATGTGGAAACATCTATAAACATCAATTTCAGAAGAAAACAGACTTTTAGGGCAATCTGCTTTACTGTTCGACGTTAAAATCAGGTTTCTAGTTAGATATTTAACATGATTAACCGTTTTGAAAAATAACAAGATAACTGGCTATCTTCTGTTTAATTTAACATGATTTTTTCGATGAGTGGTAAACTAACAATCGGGCTTGATTTTATGAAATCTTAAGAGCATTTTTCAAAACAAAATTTGTGAGTGCCGGGTAATTAGTGTAAACATCAACGTTTGTCCAAGCGCAGTTTTGAAGATCTATATTTATAGATCCATATGCGAAGTCGCCCATACGTTGTTGACTACGTACACGGACCCAAAACGGACTAGCTTGTTTGACGAGGATCTTCAGATATTTTTCCCTGAACGTACCCAATATCCTACTATGCAGATCTTCGTAACGTAACGTGATACATCGTAACGTGCTATCTCGTAACGTAGCACAGAGAAAACTCCACGTTTTTATTTCACTCTACCGCCGGCCGGCATAGATGTTTACTCAAAATTCATTGGTTTGGTATGCTTAATCCAATTCAAAGGGTTTAAATATTTTACTTTGAAACGTCCAATTATGATGATAACTCTTTTCCAGAAATGAAATTGCGAACTGGAATGTTGTTGGTATTGGGAAGATTATTAGCTGAATTGAATATATTTGCGACATGATTGTTGTGTCATTAGTATAGAATACTCGGCTACCAGAGGCACCGCGCTGATTAGCCAATGCCAAAAAAGAGTTCCGCTAAGAGCATAGACCAAACAGTTCTTAAACAGCGTGAGATCAGTGCGTGAGATCTTTAAGTTTGTCTGTCCTATATTTTGGTTTTTGTTTTGCATCTATTCCGGCTCTTACGTATGTAATACGTTACGTGTCCCGCATATTGGTTACGTTAAATAATAAAAATCCAGCCGGACCATCTTTGACGTTAACTCATTTTAATCGAGAGTCCCAAAATACTCATACACATTTGCTTATATCTTTTACTTATTATCATGAGTAACGTTAAAAATTGAGGACCATAAGTTACACTTTTTTGGATTCTGCAGATGCTGCGTAGACTTTTGGCAGATTTAAAATGCAAACATTGTGGGGTTTCGAGTTTGTATAAATCTACCACCTTTTTAAATTATAAACAGATATGTAGGTTGTAGGGTAGGTACTAATTTATGCATCCCAGGACATGACCTATATTATCATCAATTTAACGATTTTTTTTTTTTTAATTACCCTTTTGACGCTCATTTTCTCTTTCTTAAAACTCAAATCCCCCCTTCGTCCGTGAAGTTGGTGCCAAATCGGGTTCCCCCATAAATCATGTCAAATTACAAAAAAAAAAAAAAACATCTCTCATTCTCAAAAAAAATTTTAAGACACTAAAAAAAAAAAGAATAATAAAACATCATTGTCGCTACTTAAAATGTCAAAGAACTCCTTAGGCGTTGTTTCGTGCCGTTCAATCTCGGCACTTTATGCATGCCCCTGTCCATATTCGTTTACAAATAATCCCGCTTCCCCACGCACCCACCGAAAAGAAAAACACACTGATTTCGCTGTGCTTTGATCACGTCACACAATTCCACCAGTACCTACGTCAAACTCTTGTAACTCTTTTTGTTTTTTTTTGATTTTGTTGCCTTCTTTTCGTATTTCAAATTACATTTGGCTTTGTACATATGTATAGCTTTTGTTACTACTGTAACTGTATGATGATCATACATTATAATGTTGTGGGGGTTTTTTGACCTTACCGCGGCACAATTAAAGCCACAAAAATGAAAGAAGGAATAAAAAAAAACAACGTTTTTGTTATGTGGTTGTGGTTGGTGTGTTTTCTGAACTCTCATCATCATAGCCCGCCCACACGATTCACTTATGTATTCTTCCCAACTCACATCTGCCAAATGAAATGATTTGATGAATTTCTTTGAGCAATTGTCACGATGTTTTTATGATCATTTAGGCCAAGTCATAGAAGAGCTATATGTATATTTATATGCGCACCATCTAGGGGCAATGGAGTATTTACGACAAAGAGGTACAAGATGTTGAAAAGGTGAGTTACTTTGGTCGTTAATTTTTTTTTTTTTTGAGTTTTTTGTTGTTGTTCACTGAATAACGGGTATGTATTTATATCGTGTTATAAATAAGATTTTTATTTTAAGATTGTTTGTTGATCGTTGTTAGGGCTTAGATCGTTGGAGAGCTGCAACAATTTGACAGTTTTAATTATTATTATTATTTCAAGAATAATGGACGCCACTATGGTCGATCGATCTATTAAATACAAATGCAGTTGCAGTCCACAGAAAAGATTGATCTTCTGACGGGAATCCAAAGAGCAGTTTGATCAAAAAGAACAAAAGGTGGAGATGTCTATAATCAACTGTTAAATGATCATAGAAGACAAACAAAAAAGAAATCATGGAAATCAAAATGTAAGAACTTTAGTGTTAGAGAAACTTACATTGTTCATTATTTAGAAAAAAAAAAAAAAAAAAAAAAAAAAAAAAAAAAAAAAACACATCTCGATCCGAAAAGACTATCTGCGAAGCATCAGAACACTAAGAGCTCATTTAATAATTTGCAGTTATGCTAAAGTTCATGTAAAAGAGGATACATTATGGATTGATGGGGGTGTTTACACAACTTATGGCGATGCAGTCAGCCTTAAACATGCACTAAATTGTGTATTTGTTAAATTATATGAATTTTTACAACTTCCTTTCGATTATTTCCCAGTTTGTGTACCAAAAAGCAAAGAAATCGATACTAATGACAACATTTTTGACAGATAGAAGGTTCAGGATCAGAACAGGGATGTTATCAAAGTTACGAATTCAGTGCTGCCTGGGAGTTGCGGTTAATAGGCGCAGGGATGTCATGGAGGAACGATATACTTGAAACGAGATTTTTGTTTGTTTGTTTTTAAAGGAAGGGAATAAAAAAGGTGAATTTACTTTTTCCGGAAAGCGGGGAAGCTCGTGGTAATTAATTAAGGCCTAATTTTTAGAGACTGGTGTAATATTCTAAGAGATCATTTAAATCTGCAAACTATAAAAATAATAGATTAATTTAAAAAAAAAATGACAAGAACGATTTTTCATGTGAACAATTAAGGAATAGGTCACGTGGCCGTCTGAATCAAAGTTATACAGTCGTGGTTCGAATATTGATTTTTGTTTCAGCGATTTTTTAACTCATCGATTTTTTTAACAATCAGGTCAACATTGACCAAATAAAAATTCTGGTGTTTAAAAATAATATTCTTTTTTCCTATTAATACGTCAAAATAAATTTATTATCTGCAAACAGGTCTATTGTCATTGTTTGTTTCATGTTTTAAACTGTAAGCAGACTATACGTAGTGAGAGTGGAGGATGCGATTCGTCAAAAAAATACTTTTAGTAAAAGATTGCAACTTGTTAGCAGCGGGTTGTGGCGCTTGAACGCGAAGTAATAGCAGTCACTGATGAGAACGAACGTTATGTGCATGCATTGAGGGAGAACATCCTGCCAAGTGGACATGTATTTTTCAATTTGAAATTTCAAATACGGCTTGAGAACCCTTAAGGCTACAATACGGCTTAGAAGGTTCTACATTATGTTATGGAACTTTTCTGGTTTTAAATCTGACTACGCATGTAAATTGAAAATTCCCCCCACAATCTGTTTTGGCTAAATTCCTTCCAGAGCAGTTATCGATTAATTTCTGTCAACCATATTTCTATCATCAAGTTGAGAATTCGAAATTCATTTCTTAAACAATAACTCTTTCCAGTTCTACTGTCCGAAACATTTTAATCCTTCATCTCACTCAAATTTCCCTAATGAAATTTTCACTACCTGATTTTGAAGTCAGCAGGCTCAGTCTGGACTTCCCAGTCCAGTAGAAACAACTATGAGATTATAAAAAAGCAGTATCAAACGAGAAACAAAAAACATTCATACGCCCCAGTGACTACAATACGAATAATAATTTCGAAACATTTAACTATCAAGTAAATTCTTAAGAAAACTTCTACCAACGACCCAAAATAAATCATCAAGCTCAAAGTATTTCCTTGACCCATAAGATTACAACGAGTTCTAGATTCAATTAAAAACTCAAATTAATTACAAAAATAAAAATAAATCAATAGGAAACAAAATGAAAAAAAAACAACAAAGAACTAAGAACAATGCCATACCATCGACAAGATTCAAAAGAATTTCAAAGTAGATATATGCAAATACCATCACAAGGAATAAATACCATATTCTACGTCAGCTGGAATTAAATTGCATGCGATGATAACTGATTCTTCCTTTTTTTTGCTTGCCCTCCTTCTTTTTTGTATCGATTTATATGTATTTATGTGTTTGCACACTGATGGTATCTTCTTTCGACATATACACTTGTGCATTCAGCGTCGTCGTCGTCACTTTGCTACACACGAAACGATTGAGAATCGTTAACCTTAACCCTGTTTTGATAGATTGTTGTTGTTTTTTTTTTTATTATTATTTAATTGAACTCAACTTTTCTCTTAACATTTTTCTTATTTCATTTTGTATCTCTTTTTTACTTAGCATCAATAAAATATCCCCTTAAGGGCAAGTTTCTGGGGGGAAAATGGATTTTTAGAACAACACAAAACATAAACATCACCATCGTCATCACTACAGATGCGACTGCAGTTATGCATTGTGCAAATTGTTTATTGCATTGTGTCTATCCCTAAAGCGTTCTACTTAATTCAATTCGTCCCGCATTCTCTTTGCAACACAAACACAAAGAGAACAAACAAAAAAATCGAAAGAATAAAATGTCTGCAGAAAATAAATAATACAAATACTGCCACATTGTTCTCAAAATGTCAAAAATGAGGACATAAAATAAAAATAAAAAAATAACAACAGAAAAAATGGATGAGAAATATTAAATAGTGTTTTAAATGGACAGAGATGCCACCATCAGAAGTGGAACTATTTTTATTAAAATAAATCTTTTGAAACAAAATTATTATTATTATGTTTTTAAATAAAATACTTAAAATTTACAAAATAATTAGAATTAATTTTTCAAGTAAAATTCATGATTCTTTTCGAATTTGTCTTTTTCGAACACGAAATTCGGCATTTACTTACTCCTTTTTCTGAACTGCACAGATTATTCATAGACCGGCCATTGTGGAATTTATTCAAAAATTATGTAGTTGAATCAATAAAATTGTGTTCAATTAATAAATTTCGAATTTGTTTTTTTTTTTTCGAACACGAAATTCGGTGTTTAATACTTTTATTCTTTATTTCTTTATTCAGAGCTGCACCATTACGGAGTTGATTGAAGAATGATGTCGTTTAGTAAATTGAATCTGTTAAAAAAATACAATTTTGTTTTTGTAATTTCGAACTTGTTTTTTTTTCGAACATGAAATCTAAAATCCACAGGATATTTAGAGACTGCACCACTACAGTATTGAATAAAGAATGATGACGTTCAATAAATTGAATGTGTTCAAAAATTACAAATTTTCTTTTCGCTTTAGTTTTTTTTTTGGTTTTTCGAACACGAAATTCGATGTTGAATCCCTTTTTCTGAACTCCACAGATTTCCTAGAGACTGCACTATTAAATTCAAAGAATGATCTGGCTCAGTAAATTGAATCTGTTAAAAAATTACGATTTTCTTTTTCCAATTTCGAATTTGGTTTTTTTTTCGAAAACGAAAATTCTTTTGCTGAACTCCACAGATCATTCACCATTGCGGAATCAACTGAAGAATGACATCATTCAATAAATTGAATGTGTTCAAAAATTACAATTTTTTTTTTTGCAATTTCGAAGTTCGAAAATTTGTTCGAAATAGGGAATGCATTTTCCATTTTCCTTTAAGGATTTTATTTCCGCATGGAAATCTGAATGGCGTACATAATATATTCAGTCGGATTTCTATGGTTATTTTCGGGCTTATATTTATTTGAAACACTCTCATTGTCCTTTTTTTGAAACCAAATAAAGTGGCCACACTATTTAATGTATGTATCTATTTAATTTCAAGGAAAGAAATCGACAACCACAGCAATCATTGAAGATAAACTTTTGGCACGCAAATAATCCATTAAAAAAGTATCTTTTCTCGCCGCAATAATAATAAAAATGCAATTCCATGAGGTCGGGGACGACGACGACGACGACGACGCGACGGATGGATTCATTTGATTTCGATGTCGATGGCAATAAACCTGTTTTATTTAATTTAGTTTTTTTTTGTTGATATTTCTGCTCTGTTGATAGAGATGGCATTCACGCCTATTTAGAGTTGGCGAGGCACATCAAGTGCATCTTCTTCATCTCTATCTCTTGATGTAGGTATCTATGTACGTCAAAAGTATTTTGCAGAGTATGTGCTGCTTTGTGTTCAGACACGAATACAACACCCTCTTGTGGGCAATCTTTTCGCTAAATACAAATTAAATTATGCATATGTATTTTGAGTTTTTCTTTTTATCTGTGCGAACGAGAATTATATCCAAATTATGCAGCAGAGCAACAGCAGGGGAGGTTGTTTTTGTTGTTATTTCTTTTTTTTATGTTTAATGGTTATGATGAAAAGATACTTTTATAACCCAAAGAGAAGAGTATGCGAATGGGTGGCGGTGGCGACTGGCGATGCGGTGGAGGTTATGCGAAGAACAATAAATTGGAATGCATATGAACTGTGTTGCATTAAATAATCGTTATGAGGGAAATTGTGCTTGCAGCTGCTAATTTATGACAAGAGAAAGGATTTTTTGCTGTGTTTATCTTTGTTTGACGTCAACATACTCATCTCCTTACCGCTGGCCAATTTAATGATGAAACATCAGCACTCTATCATGGGAAGCCAGCTCAATAATAATATAGATACATTTAGCAGATGTACAACAAAACAACACATAAACCGAAAGAGATGCATTAAAATGTAAATAGTATTTATCTATATGTGATGCGGAATAAAAAAAGACTGCAATAAAAAGTAATTAATGGATAAAAATTAAAAAAAAAAAAAAAAAAATACTTTTTGAATTTAATATGGTTTGGGTGTAGAGGTGGTAGAAACTTGTATGCAATTTTGAAGGTCGTAATGGTATTTTGAGAGTTCTTTTTATGATGCGAGCTCATAAGTTTCTTTTATGGAATTTCAAGTGATTTTAATGGGGTTTTTGGAGACAATTGCATTCAAAATAAAATATACGACTGCATCGCATGTCGTTGCTCTTGTTTTCAACCACATCGTTACCACAAGACTTTTATTGTAATTATTACAGCTAAATATATGTTATGTTTTTGAGTGGTTTCCACGTGGTTCAAGTGGCTTAAAACTTAACATATATTTAAACATGTATGTAGGTATATAGAGGTAATGATAACCATAGTGGCCTAACTGAGTTTTGCACTTCTTTTCATAATGCCAAAAATTTACAGTTACAAAAAAAAACCTTTTTTTAAGCAGTTGTATGCTTCATAAATCTATAGATATTACTGTTCCAAAATAAGCAGATTTTTATTATAATAAACATAAGTTTTCGTCTTTTTAAAACACAAGTGAGAAAATCAGTTAGGCCACTCTGCTTCTCATGGCCTCTATTAGGTCATAGTTTGCTTCAATAAATCCTTAAAAGGCTTCATTTAGTTTACTTTAAGAATGCCTTGCCGCCTTTCCTTAAAATATGAATTTATGCTAAAAAAACAAAATCAAACATCGTTGAAGCGGTCTTCTTAAAAAAAATTTAGTTCTATGCATTTCTTTAAAATTCAGAAAAACCAAATGACATGCCATTTTAAATGTTCAATAATATACCGCTAAAAACGTTATTTAAAAAAAAAATCACGAACCTATTTTAAAAATACATATGTATTGATTTAAAAAAAATTTAAAGTATTTTATTGAAAATTATTTTATGCAATATTGGGCGAGTTTTTGTGCAAGCCCGGAGGGTTTTGGTTGAAAAAAAAAACACCATTATAGAAAAAACAAAAGAATTTCCATACAAATTATCGATAAAAAGTTTGTAATTCACGCCGGTAACACAGTTTTTCTTTGCGCTTAAATTAAGCCCCGAGAATTCTCTGTGCTAAGCAAAGCCTGAAGGGGATTAGTTGTTGTTGCATTTAACATGTAAATTGATTTTTAAACCAATTTCTTCCGGACTTGCAAAAAACATGCCTACTATGGAATTAAAAGGACCTACTGTTCGGTATCCGTGAAGGCGTTAACGAGAAAATCTAGAATAAAAAAAAAAAAAACGACCAATGACAGGTATACCTACTGGTAAAAACAGTTTTTGGTAATTAGCTTTTTCGCCAAAATGCAGACCACACCAACAATGATGGTTTTTTTTAATCAAAATCGTTAGAGTTGTTTCTGAGATATAATATTTTTTTTAGAACGGTTGTGTGCCAAGTATAAGGTTATTTTTGGAGCTAAACTAAATTTGAATTTCCCCTCTAAGGAATCACTAAATACACTATACCTACAACGTGCAAGATTTTAAGAAAATCATTTCAATAGTTTAGGCTGTAGCTCAAGGTACAGACTGATAGACAGACAAATAGACAAAATTGCGGGACCCACTTTTTTCGTATTCTCTATCATCGTAATGTCAGGTTTGATTAAAATCCCAAAGTGATTTTTTTTTATGCGAATCCTAAACACCTGCATACATAGGTATGTGGTGGCATAAAATATTTTATAAGATATGTGTTTCCTGATACTTTGTTTAGAGTAGAATATTAGATACCCTGCTTAGTATTCTAAGCTCTTGGCAATGAAACCTTTTCTTTCGTGTACATTTCTTCCCCGTAAACGTCTGCGAATCATTAGAGAGCTTTCATCCAAAGATACACTTGTTTTTATTGCGATAGATGCTGAAAATGAAAATGTAAAAATTCGTTTGTCTAGCAAAGTTGGTGATTTTTTGAATGCCTTCCCGGTTCGATCATTTTTTATAGGAGTTTTTGCTCCTTAGTGCCTTGGCAACAACTCATGGAGAACTATGAAGAGCCTCAGCAATAAAATTGTTAGGTTTGAATTGATTTTTTAATCCAAGGATCAAAAGCTGTTCTTCCACGGAATAAGGCTCCCTGCGTGACATAATTCTAAAAATAAATCCAATTTACACACTTAACACAATTCTCGCACTAAATTTGATGAAATCATTTGCAGAACAAGTTTGTTAACAAGTTCTTTTTGAATCCTCACAAATTAGTCTTTTTTTTAACATCAAAAAATGTAAAAAAAAAAAAAGCGTCCATATGGTGTTTCATACCGGTCCCCCATCCAAGTAGTGCCATCGATTTTTAATGCTTGATATGGTGATCGAACAAGGTCCCAGTAATGTTGATTTTTTTTAGTACAAAATGAATGTGGGTACAACTTCTTTATTATCTTGATATTTAAAAAATTAAAGTGCCAAGGTGAAAGATTATTAAATAGGGATTATATTTCAGGGTTTTTTTTTTTATAAAAAGAAAAAGAGTTTTGACGTTTTTTGAGGAATTTGCCTTAAGTTTTTAGTTATAAAGGGTGTATTTTTTAGACGTGTGGTTTTCAATCTGGCAATACTTTTTTCGGAATAGGTCTTTTTGACAGCTGTCACTTGATTTATGCTTAACTTAGTTTGCCATTTCATGAATAGACTAACTCCTGAACAACGTTTGGAAATCGGTCAAATTTATTACCAAAACGAGATGGCCACGGATCCCGATTTTCACAAGAAAATTTTGTTCAGCGATGAAGCTCACTTTTGATTGAATGGGTACGTTAATAAGCAAAATTGTCGTATTTGGAGTGATCATAATCCACAAGCCATTGTTGAGACGCCGCACAGTGGTTCGGTTTGTATGGGAGAGCGGAAAAAAGTCTGTTTTATCTGAACGGTTCAACGGATTTAAATGAAATTTGGCAAACGTGTTAAGATTAGTCTTGTACATATTTGGTCAAAATTTGGTTGAAAAATAATAATTAGAAACAAAGTTATTGACATTTTTCTAAAATTTGAGGGTTTTGATGTTTGTATGGGAGAGAGGAAAAAAAATCTGTAACATCTGAACTGTTTAATGGATTAAGATGAAATTTGATTCGCATTTTAAAATTAGTCTTAAACACATTTTTTCAAAATTTGGCTAAGAAAAAATCATTAGTAAAAAAGTTATTGACTTTTTTTCTAAAATTTGAGTGTTTTGATGTTTGTATGGGAGAGCGGAAAAAAGTCTGTAAAATCTGAACTATTTTACGAATTTTAATGAAATTTGACACACATTTCAAGATTAGTCTTATACATCCTTGGTCCAAATTTGGTCTAGAAAAAATTATTAGAAAAAAAGTTATTTACATTTTTATAAAATTTGAGGGTTTTGATGTTATATTTAAATAAAAGTTTTTTTTAGTAAAATCTTATTTTTTTATTTTGAATAAAATATTATCATTAACTATGTATGTTATACAATTAAATAAATAAATAGATAAAAACTTACAAAAAATAAATAAAAAACAATTATGAAGTAGTGATTTTATAATGCGAAAATGAGGTTTTTAGCGTCTGATTTGATTGGAAGTATTTTCTTTTTTGCCTGTGGCCTTAAACCTGTTATTATTGGATCTGAGGATATGAGTATATGATGCATCACATCTTCATTCGTCGCAATTCGGCTGCATTTTCTCAAATGAAACCTGCGGTAGGCTTTATAATCCCTATTTCGGCATTCTTGGGCTTCCTCTGAGAGCTATCCAACAGGAAATGCACAGATTTTAATTATTTCTTCTCCGTGAATCAAAACCTTATGTACGGTTGCTGGCATATTGTACAATTTATATTTCTCAACAAACAGTTCAGCAGTTTCCCACGTGTAAGCTGCATATTTTTTTAAGTCTAATTTTTCATTCGACGTTATTACTTCAAGGATAACAGCAAACCGCCGAATTATGGATTCACTAACTCCAGTGATTTCTGAAGTCATGGTTGGATTTGCAAAAAATCTTCTGGAGGTGTTGCCGTCATTACTTGTCCCCGTACCTTGTCTTACAAGATCGACAATGATGCCCAGTTTTTCACGAAACTCCTGCTGAATTTTCTTCTTCTAAGCATATACAACAAAAACAAAGCAATAAAACTTAAAAAAAACACTTTTTTTTATTTTACCTGCCTTACTTTTAGCGAAAGATTAAAAAAAAATAAAGAATTATCCCTAATCCTTTTCTTTATTTTGTATTAAGCTCTATCATATAATTCAAAATATCATAAAACTATATTATTTTTCGTGTGTTGCTTTCAAGAAAATTGAGTTGAAAGTTGAAAAATTTTCCAGGCAGAAGTAAATGCTTTCGCAAAAATCGAAATTCTCAGCCCTGGGTCAATGTATTAATTTTGTTTTATTTTTAAAATAAAGTTTGACATTTTTTCTTAAAATAATGGGCTTAACTAGTTCATTCTGACAATTAATACCGAAGTAATCAAACTTTTTGGTAAACACCACCGTCAAGACGGAGTTTTTTGAAATCCGATTAAGTGAAACATTTTTGAGCATAACTTCCACATCTGCACGTATCTGCAGCTGATTTTTTCTGTGCTTTAACATGAATGTATGGAGCATATGGTGGCATACTTACTTTCTTGGTATCTTTTGGAGCTGTTTTTTTAAATCAAAAAGTTTTAAAAAAAAGCTTTTTTTCTTAGTACTAAAGCTTCAGGCTACTTATTGAAGGTATCTTTTATAAAAAAGTCTTTTGAAAAAGTCATGTCTATCGTTTTAAACTTTATGTTAAAGTACTCTTAGATAACCAAAGCGTATGATTTAAAAGTATTTTTTAACATATATATTGTATGTTCTGATTTACAAGCAATCAAAGTTGAAAAATAATTTTACTCAAATCGCGAACCGTATTTTCAACAAATTTTGAGATGTTTTTTTCCGAAGTTCCTGCAGATAAATTCTCTAGTTTCTTAAATAATTTAATTGGTCTATTTTCGATTATCTAAAAATAAAAAAAAAATATTGATTATTTATAAAAGATACCTTTAATAAGTAGCCTGAAGCTTTAGTACTAAGAAAAAATGCTTTTTTTTAAAACTTTTTGATTTAAAAAAACAGCTCCAAAAGATACCAAGAAAGTAAGTATGCCACCATATGCTCCATACATTCATGTTAAAGCACAGAAAAAATCAGCTGCAGATACGTGCAGATGTGGAAGTTATGCTCAAAAATGTTTCACTTAATCGGATTTCAAAAAACTCCGTCTTGACGGTGGTGTCTACCAAAAAGTTTGATTACTTCGGTATTAATTGTCAGAATGAACTGGTTAGGCCCATTATTTTAAAAAAAAATTTCAAACGTTATTTTAAAAATAAAACAAAATTAATACATTGACCCAGGGCTGAGAATTTCGATTTTTGCGAAACCATTTATTTCTGCCTGGAAAATTTTTCAACTTTCAACTCAATTTTCTTGAAAGCAACACACGAAAAATAATATAGTTTTATGATATTTTGAATTATATGATAGAGCTTAATACAAAATAAGGAAAGGGATTAGGGATAATCTTTTATTTTTTTTTAATTTTTCGCTAAAAGTAGGGCAGGTAAAAATAAAAAAAGTGTTCTTTTTAAAGTTTTATTGCTTTGTTTTTGTTCTGTATTGCGTAATTTTTTATTACCTGTAAGGATTAGTAATGGCTTATTAGAATAAAATCTCTTACTTAAATCTATTTATATAAAGGATTAATGAAAAAAAAGTCAGTATTGAGTTATTGAGCATTTGTGCAAGGTGCAATAAGTGAAAGTGAAGTTAAATATAATAACAAACATATATAGTGAATTCAATACATTAAAATGGATTCAATCGAAATTCCTTATTCGGTGTTGTGTAGTGAACTTATTACTAATGGGTAAGATGTTCAAAATCTTCGACCATATTTTGTAAGGAAATACCCCAACTTAATTTCTGAGCAAATAGAAACTGTGCTATCAGAATTAAAGAAACGTTTTATTTCTCATTTTTTAAGTCGATGGAACGCAGTTCATAGAAAAAAAAGTCATTTTAAAAAAAAAATACACTTATTGGCTCGAAGGAGTTTTCCAAGTAGACCTAACCCAAAGTGTATTGCCCGAAACGTCAACTAATATGGGAAGACCACGAAAGAGTTTTGACGAATGCTGTGATCGAGCTAAAAGGTATAAGAGGGACGAAATTAGAAATATATTTCCTCGAGAAGAGATAAACTATGCAGCAACATCAGAGAGCTTTTCCTGTTCACAATTTGATCCGGATAAGGCTCTTGCATTATTTATACAAGCAGAATTGTCGAAACGCCAATATGAAGTATTGAGACATGCACTAAAAGACGAAGGACATGATGTTTTTCCACCTTATATTAAATTACTGGAAGCAAAGAAAAAGTGCTATCCTTTAGATATAAACATTACGGAAAGCTCAGCAAGTGTGCAACTACAAAAATTGTTAGACCACACTGTAACAAGGTTATTAGAAGGAAAGACATCAGAGGAGATAACCAGAATTGTAGGACAGTCTTTAACACTGTACACTAAATGGGGATGCGATGGTGCCTCTGGACAACCACAATACAGTCAAACATTTGACAATGAAGAAACTTCGGACGTTTATGACATCTTTGGTACCAATTCAAATGACTATGGAAGAAAACAGGGATATTATTGTGTGGAACAACGATCGATTATAAATTTAATTTTATAATATATATATATATTCAAAATAAAAAGTTAAGATTTTACTAAAAAAAACTTTTATTTAAATATAACATTAAAACCCTCAAATTTTATAAAAATGTCAATAACTTTTTTTTCTAACAATTTTTTCTTGATCAAATTTTGACCAAGCATGTATAAGACTAATTTTAACATGTTTGTCAAATTTCATTAAAATTCGTTTAATAGTTCAGATTTTACAGACTTTTTTCCGCTCTCCCATACAAACATCAAAACACTCAAATTTTAGAAAAAAAAGCCAATAACTTTTTTACTAATGATTTTTTCTTAACCAAATTTTGATAAAATGTGTATAAGACTAATTTAAAAATGCGAATCAAATTTCATCTTAATCCGTTAAACAGTTCAGATGTTACAGATTTTTTTTCCGCTCTGCCATACAAACATCAAATCCCTCAAATTTTAGAAAAATGTCAATAACTTTGTTTCTAATTATTTTTTTTCAACCAAATTTTGACCAAATATGTATAAGACTAATATAAACATGCTTGCCAAATTTCATTTAAATCTGTTGAACCGTTCAGATAAAACAGACTTTTTTCCGCTCTCCCATACAAACCGAACCACTGTGCGCCGTCACATCCTCAAAAACTCACTGTTAGGTGTGCTCTATGGGCAGAGGGAATTATTGGTCCATATTTCTTCAATAATGAAGACGGCGATAATGCTACTGTCAATGGGGAACGCTATAGAGCCATGATTAATGACTTTTTCGTGCCTGAATTGGAAGATGTTCATGTGGACGACCTTCGATTCCAACAAGACGGCGCTACATGCCATACAACCAACGAAACAATCAATTTATTGAAGGAAACTTTTGGTGAGCGCATTATCTCGCGTCACGGACCTGTCTCGTGGCCTTCAAGATCGTGCCATTTAACACCGGTGGACTATTTTTGTGGGGTTATGTGAAGTCACTTGTCTACGCAGATAAGCCCGAGACGATTGACGCCTTGGAAGAGAATATTCGGCACGTTGTTCCTGACATACGGCCCCAATTGCTGCAAAAAGTGGTCGAAAATTGGGCCTCTCGGCTAGAATATATTCGAGCCAGCCGCGGCGCCACTTGCCCGAAATAATTTATAAAACATAATGGCAAACTTTTATCTTTATAATTAAGCTAAATTCTTGGCCATAACGTTAAATAATATGCGTTTTATTTCTTCTTGAAAACTACACGTCTAAAAAAAACACCCTGTACATGTAGATATGTATGTAGGTAGATTTATGTATATTTTTTTTTAATGGCCTGACCGATTTTGTTTTAATTTGGCAATCGATAAGACCAAGCTCGTGGACCATGTCGTCCATGTTATTTAGTTCATTCTTCAAGCAAGGAATTGCATTTAAGGATATCTTCTAATTTCTTCAATTTGCATACGTTCATTCCTTACATTAGCTTTTAATTGAATTTATTCTGTATGTGTTTTTGTCCACTTTTTGTTTTGAGTAGTGTTAATTCGTATTTTCTTGTAGAATTCAATAAAATAGAAGGTGGATGTATTTGATAGATTGGGATATTAGATAAATTTGCTGTGCGTATCGTAACGTAATTTTGTTGTTGTCTTTTATTCAGCATCACTCACAGAGTCAGAGATTGCTTTTCAGCTGACAGGTGGTATACATACAAGTAAAATTTATATTTTTGTTTCTAAAAGAGAATCGTTTTATGTATAAATATTTAATGTCGCTTGTGCCATTGGTACTTAATTGAATTCACCGGCAATTGGTGGGACAGAGCACCTTGGTTTTACTATACAGGGTGATTCGCATAAAGTGTGATAAAAAAACTAGTGGGTGCAGGTTAAGTCCCATAAAATAAATAAATAAAACTAATAATTAAATAAAAATAATCGTTTTTATGAAAATTCTCCATTTATGATAGTTGATTTGATTTATTTAATAGACTTACAATCAAAAGACTGCAGTCAAATAAAGACTTACTTTCTGTTAAAATCTTCCAAGATTTAAAGATTTGCAAGAAATTAAAAATTAAAATTATGAAGAAGTCAAAGATAGCTTGATCTTTTGAAAATAGGTCTGATGGAATCCTAGGAAAAAAAAAGTTGCAGAAAAACTAAATAGCGTTGGACCGCCTCACAGTGGCGCAAGATAGGTCGTTTTGTGATAATAATAATTTTCACTAGGAATTGAGTGTTGTTTTGCAACTTTTTGTGATTTTATGATGAAAGCGAAGTGTTATCTTGAATTTAAGTAAGTTTTATGCAAAAAAAATTTATTTTTAAACGCGAAACAGGCACGCAAAAGTTGAGTTTTTTTTTTAAATAAATAAAACCCAGAAGATATTTTGCACAATTATTTTTGGATATAGCCTAAGACAGAAATTGTATGGGAGAGGAGATCCAGCACCCCTAGTTTAGGCGGGAGGGGAGTGAAAATTTGACTTAAAGTTTATAGCTTTTTGGAAAGCTAATACTATATTCTTTAATTTGCTTCTTTTATTCAAGTTGTTAAAGTGTATAGTTTTTGAAATATAAAATTTAAAGTTAAAATTTTGAAAAAAAAACGTTGTTTTCTATTTTGAAGTTGTTTTTTTTTCAAAATTTTGCTTTAAAAGTGGTATGTTTTTACTAAATTTTAATTTTAATTTTAAGCAAGATTTTGAAAACCAAGTGCAAAAATCTTTATTAGTTTTAGAGTTATTTGAGAAAAAAATTTTACCAAAAAAATCCAAAAAAACTCAAATTGAAATGTTTTTGATAAAATAAAAATAACAATAACATAACTTCACCTTATTGAATTATAAATAAAACACAGTATTGATGAAAAATTAAAGAAATAATAGTACAACAAACTTTAATTTTAACTTATTTATGTATTTTTAATAATTTTTAACTTAAAAAGATTCATAAAAAATACTTTCGGCATTTTTCAAGCATTTTTACTTTTTTGATTTATATTCAGCAAATATTTTTTCATCTGGCAACACTCACAGACCTGGTTGAAAAATGCCGAAACGGAAGATATTGCTTTAAGTTTCATGTGAGACCTTAGAAAAAAGGCAAATTTTTGTAACCTTGCCATTATATACTTAAACAAGTTTTTCCAAATTTGTCTTCCTAAAATAAAAACTACACAACTTCACCAATATCAGAAATATCACTTAACATTTTTTTTACTACTCTTTATAAGAAAAAAAAATCTCTCAAAAATCTCATTTTTTTATTTGCTTTCTCGCACTAACTTGACCAATTTTAACAGCGTGGTTATGTTAGCATAGGTGACTTACCAAAAAAAATTCTTCCATGTCTTATCAAAAATACCGTATTTATTGAGAAAAACAATATTTTTTTCCCGTTGCTTAAACATTTTATGATGGACTTTACATCACGACTCTCTATAGAGCTGCCCCACTGTGCGCCTCAAAGCCGATATGTTACTATATTATGTTACGTTGGGTTTTTGTTCAAAAAAAATTTGAATTCTTAATAATTAAAGATGGAAATTGTTGCCAAGGACCAGGCATAGTTTATTTTTTTATAGACATCAAGGTCCTCACTGAGGGATTAGGCGCCAATTTATGTAGCTTAAGGCCGTCAGAAGCTTATACGAATAAAACATTAAAGGTTAGAAGTTTAATAAAAATTTGCAAAAAAAAAATAATTGTTATTTGATACCTTCACCCGTTCAAGATGGGGAAAACCATTTTCTTTGACTTCTTCATCAATGTAATGTTTAGTTTCTTTAAACCCTCGAAATTGGTTTTACTCCAAACGAATACTTCGGCCCGAAAGAGCAAGCAAAAAAAAAAGATTATGAATATATTAAATTCTCTTATTCTAATAAAATTATTTAACCACTCGAACAGTTTCACCGAGTAGAATTATTTACGTGCCAATATTAAGTAAAAATAAACAAATAAATATTTTTCTAAAAATTCGAAAAAAAACAAATGTTTGATCTCTTTCCAAAGAGACAAATTTCACTTGTAAAAATATTTGCTAAGTATATTTATACTTCTAACAAAATACCTGAGTACATAAAATTTTCTTTGTCTAGAGTTCAAGGATTATACAAAAGTTAAATTTGGTCAGGTTTAAGTATCTGTGCAAATAACAGAAATTCAAACATAAAACGTATGTTATTGGCCTAACATTTGATGCATTCGGAGGTTAAGATCATTCTTTTTTTGTATAAAAGCCCTCAAATTTTTGTTCGAAGTCATCAGTTACTTTTTGCTCTCCTTTAAGTATCAACAATTATTACAAAAAAAATCCTTTCAAAATGTTCAAAACAACAAGCTTGTCCTTAATTGGTTTGGTGGCTGTCATTGGTATTTCAAGCGCTTTGCCGCAGGGTTATGTCTATACGGACTACACTGACAACAATGGTTACGTCCCCAACAATAATGGTTACGTTCCCATTAATAATGGTTACGTCGTCAGCCCACCTTATTATGGAGTCCAAACTGTAGGTGTAACTTCTAACAACAACAATGGTGTACCTTTCGTACCTCCAGCGGGCGGAGTAACAGTTGTCCAGACTAAGACTGTAACACAAGAGCAGCCACAGCCTCAAAAGGGCGGCGGTCTTTTCGGTAATGTGTTTGATCTCGCTGGTAAGGTAGTTGGAACTGGTATGGCGGGCCTGATGGGTGTGGGTGGCGGAATTGTTGGATCAGTGCTGGGGGGAAAAGATGGAGGTATAGAAATGGCAAAAACTGGCACCGGATTAGGACTTGCGATGGGCCAAAACCTGGGTTAATCTACCCCAACTGATTTCGCAGTTACTTAACAGAATTGATTGTATTCAATATCTCAATTTTTTTTTTAAATCAATATTTTCAAAATAAAAGAAATTATTTTTAAAAATCTAATTTTGATTTTTTTTTAAGGTAGGTACTTTAACTTCGGTTAAACTTAAATATTTAAGTTTCGTTCCAGCAAACGGGTCTAAGACTAAGACTAAGACTAAGACTAAGACTAAGACTAAGACTAAGAGTAAGACTAAGATTAAGACTAAGACTAAGACTAAGACTAAGACTAAGACTAAGACTAAGACTAAGACTAAGACTAAGACTAAGACTAAGACTAAGACTAAGACTAAGACTAAGACTAAGACTAAGACTAAGACTAAGACTAAGACTAAGACTAAGACTAAGACTAAGACTAAGACTAAGACTAAGACTAAGACTAAGACTAAGACTAAGACTAAGACTAAGACTAAGACTAAGACTAAGACTAAGACTAAGACTAAGACTAAGACTAAGACTAAGACTAAGACTAAGACTAAGACTAAGACTAAGACTAAGACTAAGACTAAGACTAAGACTAAGACTAAGACTAAGACTAAGACTAAGACTAAGACTAAGACTAAGACTAAGACTAAGACTAAGACTAAGACTAAGACTAAGACTAAGACTAAGACTAAGACTAAGACTAAGACTAAGACTAAGACTAAGACTAAGACTAAGACTAAGACTAAGACTAAGACTAAGACTAAGACTAAGACTAAGACTAAGACTAAGACTAAGACTAAGACTAAGACTAAGACTAAGACTAAGACTAAGACTAAGACTAAGACTAAGACTAAGACTAAGACTAAGACTAAGACTAAGACTAAGACTAAGACTAAGACTAAGACTAAGACTAAGACTAAGACTAAGACTAAGACTAAGACTAAGACTAAGACTAAGACTAAGACTAAGACTAAGACTAAGACTAAGACTAAGACTAAGACTAAGACTAAGACTAAGACTAAGACTAAGACTAAGACTAAGACTAAGACTAAGACTAAGACTAAGACTAAGACTAAGACTAAGACTAAGACTAAGACTAAGACTAAGACTAAGACTAAGACTAAGACTAAGACTAAGACTAAGACTAAGACTAAGACTAAGACTAAGACTAAGACTAAGACTAAGACTAAGACTAAGACTAAGACTAAGACTAAGACTAAGACTAAGACTAAGACTAAGACTAAGACTAAGACTAAGACTAAGACTAAGACTAAGACTAAGACTAAGACTAAGACTAAGACTAAGACTAAGACTAAGACTAAGACTAAGACTAAGACTAAGACTAAGACTAAGACTAAGACTAAGACTAAGACTAAGACTAAGACTAAGACTAAGACTAAGACTAAGACTAAGAGATAAATATTTAAGTTTCGTAAAACAAAACAAAAATAATAACATCTAAACCTTGGATGAAAATCAACACTGAACAATAATCCCACGTTACAAATATTTTCTTGTAGATCGAAGTGTCACAAGTCCTGCGGACATTTAAGGTATATTCTTTCATCGGTAGTTTTTATTTTTATGAAAAAAAGTCAAACCTCGTCAACTTTTATGTCAAAGAATGCATTACAAAAATCTGATACTCACATCCATTTAATCTTTTAAACGCAAAGTTAATATGATACTCAAACGCATTCACGCCGAAGGCTATAGGTAGATACTCTATACACAATGTAACATGATCTCAAACTTAAAGGCTAAAAATACTTGTCACATTAAAAACCCAAGAGAAAAAAACACAAGATTTATATTGCCATCAAATTACATTCAATTAAATCATAATTTGCATTTTATTTTTGTTCTCATAAATGCTTCCTCGTTGGTGTTATGAGATATAAATGCAGCTTACATGTATCTGACCGCAATTGAGGCGATAAAACGGCGAAAAGATACTTATATCAAATTATATCGTTAAACAAAACAACCAAACCCGATTCTAATTACTTAAAATAAAAACAAAAAAAAAAATAATGAAAACAACAGCACAACGTGAGATTGACTTTGGTGTTCCGTTCCGGATAAAGTGGGTTTTAATCAGTTTTATATATATAATTGATGCCGTAGTCTGGTATATTGGTATCTAAAAAGTGTTAATAACACAATACATATAAAGTTTCCATTTTTTTTTTTTAATCAGATAAATGAATCATTGACATCAGTTTGATTCATAATATCAAGTTGTTGTTGTTTTTTTTTTTAATTTATAATTTAATAATCATCGAGGATTTTATTGCGGCTCATTATTCAAAAGTTGTGAATTTTTTTAATAAAAAAAAAGAGATAGTAATTAAAGTTAGCACTACACCAAACCAAGCTATAAACACAGTGTTATTGATAATTTCAATTAGCATACACTTAACCCAGAGGAACGCGTTTGTTAATTCAAGGCGCAAAATCCATTTAAACCGGTTCATCTGGATTAAAATTAAATTAATTAAATTTTGAATGTAGTATTCAAATTTAATGAGCTTTTAATTATGAAGAGATTTTTTTTGCGAATTAATAATAATAATAATAGGTATTTTATTTTAAACGGTTTAAATGAAGCAACAACAACAAAAAAGTGAGTGCACTGCCAACTATAGTTTATAATGGGGGGGGGGGGGGGGCATTATAGCTAAACGAATGAAGTTATCGTGAAATTTGTTTTCCTGCTGAAAGGTTAAATATTAAGAAAAATAATTTACAGGATGTTTCAGAATCTTTTAATTGCGAACCCGAGATGCTTATAATCAGTACAAGTTGACACCCGATGTTTTTTTTGGCTGTAATGTTTTTTTTTTTGGAAATGAAAAACTTTGGTTCTACTTTTGGACTATGTGTATTTGACATCTAAATTTTGTTTTGTATCTATCATATTACTTTTCAAATGTCAAAGTAGAATTGGCATAGCATTTGTCGCCATTTACAAATATTATAACATAAACAAATTAGCCGATAGGGTGATGACTTTTGCGCGCCACCTCGTACCTATTACCTACCTCTTAAGGATCAGGGACGAGATGGCATTTTTGGACTGAAATTTAACGAGAGTCTCGACGCGGCGTTCTCGGTGTTACGTCAGCAGCCTTAAAAGATAATCTTAGTCAAACATATTGGATTGAAATAAACAAGGTGTTTCATAATCTTCTGCTAAAATACATTTGTTTTGTTTGTTAACTTAGGGAAGGAAATAATGTTTTACTTAAAAAAAAATTCAAAAGTTAATGTCTGAATCAACAATCAAATCAAACATCTTGAAACTAATTGCAAAGGAAAAAAGTCAACGAACAATTTTTTGAAATATTTTTTATTTCAGAGTATAAATAATAAAACTGTTTGAAATCCTTAAAGCTACAAATGGTTAAGTTTATAGCAGCATTTTAGCACCACTGCTGGAGTCCCGCAAGGCTGTATTTTAGGTCCCCTTATATTCAACTTGATTTATTATTTAGAGTCCACTTAGTAATTGGAATCTCAACGAAAAGAATACATCATTCACTAACTAGGCGAATGTCCTATTTTTGGGGAATATAGTTTTTGAAAAACACCCTCATTGCTTGCGATTGCAATAGCTTCTAAGGTTGGATGAAGCTCGAAACATATTACAGTTACTCTCTGATTTATAGGAATATCATTATATCAATGAATAAAAACACAGACAGCAAAAATATTAAAAAAAAAAAAAAAAACGGCTACACCAGCACACCTATACCAACACCACATTCTTTCATTTTCTTTTTACATCAGGCTATTTAAATGGAGGTGATATTAGAAATATTTATTCATGTATTTCAGTCAATATATAATATATAATATAGCACCTGTATAAATCAAGCTTATAAGGGTGAAATTCGGTATTGTTTGTGAAATAGCTATAAAGTTAAAATGTCAACAAACTATAAATTGCCAAAATTATAGCTCGTTTTTTATTCAAAAAATTCAAAGAATTTTTTAAGACTTCTTTTAATATTTCTTTGTTGTGAAACTACTTGCTTACTGTTTACCATAATATTTAAATTCAATAATTACAATGAAAGCAGTTGTAAGAAGTGGTAAATAAATTAAAATAAAAAGTTTAGATGAATGACTTAGTTTTTATTTAATTTTTCAAATTAATCAGTTCCTGTGACCTCACTGATCAATGGGAATTGCCCATTTCTGGCCAAGAGTCTACACGAACGAAATTGGTATCGTATAAAAAGTGACGTTGAGCTCGTTATATGAATGAAATATTTTAAAAATCGTTGATGGGAAAGTCGAGATATTTGGGCTTGAAGTTGCCTATTGGATTGCAAAAGAAAGAATTCGGGGTTTTTTTCTGAACAATTTTTTGTCTGTATGTCTTTTTGATGGTTCAACCGGTTTTGTTATTATTTTGCAATCCTGGTCCTCAACAGATTAAACATAATTGCATTTGAAAAACATGATAAAAAAAAAGAAAAAACAGAAAATCAATTTTTTCCTACTTTTGTATGAATTTTATAATTTCATGAGACTTCAATGTACGGCTATATACAGTTGTTGTTAACCTCAAGAACAAGTTCGTGTAATCCAGGCGTGCATATTTTTTACCCAAGAATCTATCTTTCCTGGTATATAGACATAACATGGTGCTTTTCGAGGAAAAACTGTGGCAAATATTGAAAACTTATTTCCAAAATGAGTGCTGTGTAGCACAAACAGTGGGTTTTTTGAAAAGGCGAAAAATCATTTTTTCTGACGAGGCGCATTTTCATCTCGGCGGCTACGTTAACAAATAAAATTGCCGCATCCGGGTCTCGGAGAACCCGCACGTCATTGTCGAGAAGCCAATGCATCCACAGAGAGTGGCAGTTTGGTGCGGATTGTAGAGTGGTGGCATCATTGGGCTATTGTTCTTCGAAAAAGAGGCTGGGAACAACGTTTCGGTCAACGGTGGGCGTTACAGAGCCATGTTAACTGACTTTTTTTTTACTGAAATTGAAGACATGGATTTGGACGACCTGTGGTTAATGCAGGATGGCACGTCATGCCACACAGCTCATGCCACAATCGATCTTTTGCGCACCAAATTCCCAAATCGTGTTATCAGCCCTCTTGGTGATGTCAATTGGCCGCCTCGAAACCGCGATTTGACCCCTTTGGAGTTTTTTTTTTTTGTTTTTGTGGGGAACCGTGAAGGACCGATGATTCAAGCACTTAAGGCCAAAATCATTCAAGCAATCCGTGAGCTAAAGTCCGAAACCATCAAAAAGGTCTTGGAAAATTGGAGTGACAGAATGCGCTACTCCTAAGTCAGCCACTTGAACGACGTTGTGTTCCATAATTATCAATGGGAATGTTTCCTACCTTACATACCTAATACATGGAAAAATTTTAATTTTGTTCATTTTATTGCATTATTAAAAAGAAACTTGTATTTGGCCCACCCAGAAAAAAAAAAACAAAACTGAAATCTTTATTTTGCAATGGGCTGGGCAACTTCAAGCCCAAATATCTCGACTTTCCCATGAACGATTATATTTCACTCATATAACAAGGTCAATGTGACCTTTAATTTGATACCAAATTCTTCCGTGTAGACTTTTGGCTCAATGTTCCATAATCAAATGGGCATTCCCTATCAGTTTCCTGTGTTTTCATGGCATTCGGTGACTTGCCAGTGGCGACACTTTTCTTAAACATACAAAATATATCGTAAACAATTTTATAATATTTTATTAAGATACTTATCGTTTTTTGGCCAGTAGAAGTATACAAATGTTACCCAATTGAATTTACCTGCAAAGAGAAATAAAAAATAAAAGTCAATTAATAAAAAATGCAATAAAATTATAAAAAAAAAAAAATAGTTTAATACAAAAAGACTAAGAAAATAGTAAAAATTGTATGTTCTTTTAATATTATCTAGCAATGTCTTTCTCATCGAAACAACGTCATCGGCATGAGATGATCTAGTTACCAAAATTTGCTAGCAACAAATCAGCTTTGTACTGAGAAAATTCTGGACATAAATTCTTGGAAATCGTACGACTTAGTTAAAATCATAAACTAATCCTTCAGGGTCAAAATGGCAGAAACTGAAAACAAGTTGAAAAAATTCGTGTTTTTTTGGTGGGCCTTTTTTTGATTTTTTACAAAGTTATGTTTGGGCTCGAGGTCCAAAACTTGAATTGTACCTACATTATAAATAACCTATCAACAAATTCGAAACACTGGATCTGACCCAAGATCTGACTATTCTAGTTGATATCGCTTTCCAAAGCTAAAAATCTTGAAAGTCAAACGTTAACGTTTTAGCTCGATGTACGTGATGCACAAATACCGATTGACACACATTTTACAAGAAAAAACTGTTTTTTTTTTTGGACTTTTATAGGTACAGCCTTTTTTATAGTAGCCAATTATGAGCGTTTCTTTCATACCAGACTGTTCTCACTTGAAATCATCAGCTAATAGTGCGACAACAATAAATTAATCAATATGAAACATTAAAATCCATTTTTCATGGTTCACGACTCAGCATTTTACCATGTTGCATTGTCTGATAGAATCCAGCCGTAAGTACAATCAAGTTAATCAATTTAAATAAATTAACGCGAGGTGCTACAATAGAAAATCCCCAGGTATCGCACGACATGCATGTGAAAATTTAATTCCACTCCGCTACCATTATCATCATAATCAACATAATCAACATAATATTAATTGTAATTGTATATCTCTGAGTGAGGTAAGCTGAACTGACTGGCCCCATCAGTAGCTATATAGAGATATAGTTTCCCTGTCCCTGCTCACGTCTTTCCTCATCTATGTATATATACAAAAATAAATACCAGTCACTCACCTCTTTGCGAATACGCTGAACTCACACTGCACGTTCATTAACCGAAACCGTCCCGCCAATTATTAGGTATTATTAAGTAGAAAATTAGTACGAACGAACTACTGTCACAGTGGGTAATTGCCCCCACGCATATGTCAAACAAACTGTCAACTCTCTAAGCCCCCCGTTCTAAACAGATTCTTGCCTACGCAGCTTGTATATAAGAGGTTCAAAGATACACTCGTAATAAATTTAGATAGAAATATATGAAAGACCGACAGACGGATTTAAATGCAGTTTTTCTAAAAATGATTCAACTGGATGATCAACAGGGGCACATTAGAGAGCCTCAGTTAGAGGTGTAATGAAGCAAAGCTTAATCACAGAGATATAATGACACATCTCACATTTTGTGCATGGTGGGGTGGTGTTGCCGCAATAAAATTGAAATAAACAAATAAAATGTATTTACATACCTAGGTCGCACATATGTATTTGTTCTGTGCGGGTGCTAGAGTGACAGCAAATGATGCAACGAATAAAATTTAATAGACGTTCATGGTTTATGAAGAACTTAATTAAAACGTTGTTATTCATGGATATTTTTTGGTATTATTCACTGTAAGTTGTTAAATAAACAGGTTCGATACTTAAATAGAAAGGTGTCATCAGGGGGTAATTCAGTGGATAACTTTGAGTTACTACAAATGCCCCATACATATATGTATGTATGATTAAAAGTCATAATAATGCCAGAAGATTTAAGCCATTTATTTTTAGAGTGGTTTAAGTTCCTTCCAAAAAATTATTGTTCGATAACTTCGCCATTTAAAATCGAAAAACCAGTATTTTTGACTTTTGACCTATTATTATTTTAAATAACAATATCTGATAAATGTTATAATCTATTTTGTAGAGAATGTTATAATCTACAAAGTGACCATTCGAGTAAATACTTTTTCAATAATTTAGCCATTCAAGGGTAAATGAACGAAAAACCAGTATTTTTGACATTTGACAATTTAATGACATTTCTTAAGTAAATCGATGTTAAGAAACAAATGATTATGTTTTCGTTTAAAAGTCCATATAATTTAAAAACTTTGAACGAACATGATTTCGAAAATACTTAACGTTTAATATAACTACACGTGAAAACCCGATATTTTCGTAATTTTTATACGTAATTTTTATACGTAATTTTTACAGTGTAAACAAAATCGAGGTTTTAATCAAAACTAACACTACGATGATCGAGAAGTCCGAAAAAGAGGGTGTCGCCTGTCGTTCTGTGCGTCTGTGCGTCTCTGCGTCTCTGCGTCGTCGGTGCGCCTATGCTTCCACTGTAATAGTCTAAACGGGTGGTCCGATGTGCATGAAATTTGGTATAGAGCATTTGTATGTGATTCCTTAGAGGAGAAATTTCGAACTTTTGTTTTAGCTCACCTTGAACGGCTAGCTGCCATACAAAAATTTTGTTTTTTTTTCAAATTTTATTAAAAACCGCTCTTACGATTTTGATTAAACTTCGTACTTGGATTGACCAAAGCAATTGTATGAATTTTTGGCAAAACATTCAAATAACGGAAATAGGCATTACACGTTTTTTAACACAATGGTCTTATTTTTGGGTTATTCGATTATACCTCTTCCATGGTTATGCCGATTTTGTTATAATTTTGCAATATGGTGCTTCTCAATAGTTCAAACAGTATTTCATTTAAAAAATATCAAACTGAAAAAAAAATATATTTTTGTGTTACTTTCGACTTTTAAACATCTCATTAAAGATAGGTAAAGGGTGTTTTTTTTTTTAGAGGTATAGAACTTTGAAATGGAATAAAACGAAGATAATCTTCTGGCATTATAATTTAAATACGATTTCTGGCATTGGCATATGACCGCCACGGCTGGCTCGGACGTAGTCTAATCTGGAGGTCAAATTTCGATGCCTTTTTCCAACATTTGTGGCCGTATATCGGCAATAACGCGGCGAATGTTGTCCTCCAAGTGGTCAATCGTTTCATGCTTATCGGTGTAGACTAGCAACTTCAAAAGAGTCAAGCGGCGTTAAATCGAACGATCTTGGAGGTCAATTCACGGGTTCGTAACGTTAAACTATGCGGTTACCAAACGTTTCCTTTAATAAATCAATTGTGGCACGAGCTGTGTGACATGTTGCGCCGTCTTATTGAAATCACAGCTCCTGCACATCATGGTTGTTCAATTGATGAACGAAAAACTCAGTAATCATGGCGATCACCATTGACTGTAACGTTCTGGCCAGCATCGTTTTTTAAAGAAGTACGGACCAATTATTCCACCAATCCAAACAGTCAGTTTTTGTGGATGTAACGGTGTCTCAACATACACTTGAGGATTATCATCACTCCAAATACGGCAGTTTTGTTTATTGACGTATCCATTCAACCAAAAGTGATCTTCATCGCTGAACAAAATTCGCTTATAAAAATTGGGATCTACGGCAATCTTGTTTTGGGCCCATTTGGGCACAATTTGGAAGCGTTGTTCAGGAGTCAGTCTATTCATGTTGAAATGCCAAACCAAACTAAAAATAAATCACTTGACAGCTGACAAAATGGCCGCCAGTTAAAATAGTGTTGCCAACTTAAAGTTTTCAACCTCTAAAACAAACACCATTTATTATATTATTAGGTGAGTTTTTTTTTTGTTTAACTCATTTGTTCGCTTTAAATAAAAGTGCACAAAAACACGCCATGTATAACAGTTATAACACTTATTATTCTGTTTTAATATTCTCTTAGTTCATAAGAGGAGAAGTTTATCGCCATTAACTAAGCGGAATTGTACAACAAACACAAACCTATTATTGAACCATTAAAATTTATCTTCACGGTGTTTCTGCATTACAGTTTTTAACCACAACAGCAAGTTCGTGCGATCCAGTTATCGTAAGACTTTTTGAAAATTATATCCTTTTTGATTCTTTTCTTTTCCTACTTCCAGTTCTTATGCCTTGCCTACTATACAAACAGCATTAATAGACCTTTGTTGTTGAAAATTAAGATTCATTTCGAATTTTTGACAATCTCAAACAAACACAAATTTCGAGACCTTCCTTAAATTTGTGTAACCAGTACTTGCCCTTAAAAGCAAATCACCTACAAAAATAAAATTAAATGAAAAAAAGTTTCAATTAATTACGAGTGTGGTTTGAGTTATAAAATTAAAAATTTATAGATTTATGTGTCTATCGTCTATTTGGATCGGAGGTCGAAGATAAATATATTTTAGATTGACAGATGTGGGTTTTTGTGTTTTAAATTAATTTTATTTCCTTTGATGATTACAACGGATTAGATTGTTGTGGTAGATTTTAATAAACGTGTAGGTTGTCATGATACCCCGTTAGACTATCGCTATGACAGAGTGGTTTTTATAATTTATCTGATGACATTTTGACTGACGTTATAGTATCTTTTATCAATGTCGGTGTGTTATGTTTGTTTTATTTAACGATAACGATGCAAATTAAGCATTATTAAGAGATATATAGGAGAGATAAAAAGGCATACAGTATAAAATATCTATGTTTAATGGAAATTATATAATATTATATCTAAATCTAACATAAATAAGCGTCGCCGTCATCGTATAGCTACAGATTGTTTGCATGGATTTTTGTCACAAAATCTTTTGCTCTTGCGACGAACAAAATATTTTGTAGTCTTTTTTTGGATTAAGCATTTCAGTTTTCTGTTTAAGATTTTCATTTCATTGAGTCAGTGTTTTAAGTTTAGCGAGAAACTTCACAATCAGTTAAAAGGCTTCTGTTGCAAGGAATTCTGAGATGTGTTAATAAAGGGTGTTTTTTTTTTAAGATGTGTGGTTTTCAAGAAGAAATAAAACGCATATAATTTAATGTTATGGCCAAGAATTTAGCTTTATTATGTATGGCTGGCTGGAATAATTTCCAGCCGAGAGGCCCACGCCACAGGCCCGCGACGAGAGATAATGCGCTCACCAAAAGTTTCCTTCAATAAATTTATTGTTTCGTTGGCTGTATGGCATGTAGCGCCGTCTTGTTGGAACCAAAGGTCGTCGACATCAACATCCTCCAATTCAGGCACGAGAAAGTCATTAATCATGACTCTATAGCGTTCCCCATTGACTGTAACATTATGGCCGACTTCATTTTTGAAGAAATATGGACCAATGATTCCCTCTGCCCATAGAGCACACCAAACAGTGACTTTTTGAGGATGTAACGGCGTCTCAACAATGGCTTGAGGATTATCTACACTCCAAATGCGGTAGTTTTGTTTATTGACGTAGCCATTCATCCAAAAATGAGCTTCATCGCTGAAAAAAATTCTTGTGAAAATCGGGAGCAACAACGATCACGATTTTTTTGACGGTTCACTGTTCTTGGCCTTTCAAGTTTTACATCAATTTCTTGATTTCTTCTGCAATCAATTTCGAATTAACCATAAGTTCTTCAGCTCCTGTCTTCTGTCTCCTGAGTATTGGTTCGATTATTTATTTTTTTTGTGAGATTTATAATTATGTGAGTATGTTTCGTGCAGGCAAGGAGGTCTTAACTTTTTTGATTGCAGAATACTCACAACTGGTTCAAGGTAAGCTGAATATTTTGCTATTAAGAAAAATCATGTAATGATTGTTGTTTATGTAATAGCACAATGCAACTAAATACCAGTTGTTTTGTTAAAGAATTTCCTTCAATTGAATGCTCTTTTAGTCCATTGACGATGCTGCCAAAATGCTCTTTGAAGATTACGATGCTTTTGTACTTTTCAAACCATGAAGTTTCTCTAGGGAAAAATTGACCCATGCCATCGCCACCGCTACTCAAAACATTGTTATAAAGTTTAATACAATTCGTACCATATCCAATAGACAACAACAAAAGCTATAGCAAAAACAAAAAAACAACAAAAACTGTTTGTTCTTCCACGCAACCGGTCAGTCTCAGTATGTCTTAACTGGTTCTATAAATGTGCTTGAGCGCATGCCCATGATGCTAGGCACATACTTATGTGCTGTCGCTGTGCTGCTTGTGCATAACTCTTTCCCTGTCTCTGGGTCTGAGAGAACGTTTTGCAATTCGAATTTCCAAATGCTGAAAGAGAACATTTTTCTTCCAACAATACACTCAAATGAATTTACTTGAGTTTTGGATTTGCTTCTGCGGGAGACCTACCCTTATGACCAAGTGATATTAACTTAGTTTTAAGAGCTTTTGTGTCAAAAGAGTCTTATACGAACAAAATAATTTGCATGCGAGAAAAATTCACATTTTTTGTGTTTTTTTTTTTATGCTTTTAAAACCTTATAAGTATCTAAGGAAATTTAGTAACTATACCGCGCCGTTTGCCACGGCCAAAACTACGGTGACTTCTAAAGTATTTAAAGTTAGGCGAGAGACCTCCCCGTTCCTCGCAAGGAGTCCTGAGATGAGTTGCGTCATCTTTTCCAAAAAAAAACTTGTTTTTTCATTTGAAAAAATGTTTTAGCAAATAACGAGTTTATAAAAATTATTGTTCCGGTTTCTATGCAAAAAAAAAAAACAGAAATTCAAATGTTCTTGATATAACATTTTATGTCTTTGGTGGTTAAGATCTTTCGATTTGTGTATAAAAGCCCAAAGTTTTCGATCGAAATCATCAGTTACTTTTTACTCTTCTTAAAGTACCAACAGCAAACAAAACCATATCAAAATGTCAAAAAAAAAGTTGTGCTTACTTGCTTTTGTCGCGGCCATCTGTGTTTCTACCGCTTTTCCGGCGGAAAATTACGCTAATTATAAATCCATCAATAAAAAATTTGTTATCAACGGCGGCGGGTATTATATTACAAAACAACCGCGATTAGAGGCTCAGCCGAGTGATTTTGGGGGGAAAAATGTAATCGCTGGTTCGAGGGTTTTTCCAAAAAATAAAACCAGATATTTAACAAATGGTAAAAGCGGCCCCGGGTCCAATAATACAGTTTTTGGCAACTATAGTAAACCAATGGCACCACGAGTTAGCAAAGTCCCAGTCAAAGAGTCTTATACTACAACACAACCCAGATTACAGACTCAAACGAGCGCTTTTCCGCGTAAAACTGTCATCGCTGGTTCGAGTCCTTTTCCGAAAAATATCGCCAATAATAAATCCGGCAATGTAACATTTGGTAGCAGCGGCGGCGGGTCCACCAATATAGTTTTTGGCAACAAGGGTTCACCAATGGCACCACCAATTAGGGAAGTCCCAGTCAACGAGTCTTATACTGCAACTCAACCGCGATTACAGCCTCAACCGAGCGCTTTTCCGGGTAAAACTGTCATCGCTGGTTCGAGTCCTTTTCCGAAAAATATCACAAATAATAAATCCGGCAATGTAACATTTGGTAGCAGCGGCGGCGGGTCCACCAATACAGTTTTTGGCAACAAGGGTTCACCAATGGTACCACCAATTAGCGAAGTCCCAGTCAACGAGTCTTATACTGCAACTCAACCACGATTACAGCCTCAACCGAGCCCTTTTCCGATGGAATTTTTCATCGATGGTCCTTTTCCGAAAAATATCGTCAATAATCAATCCGGCAATGAAACATTTGGTAGCAGCGACGGCGGGTCCACCAATATAGTTTTTGGCAACAAGGGTTTACCAATGGCACCACCAATTAGCGAAGTCCCAGTCAACGAGTCTTATACTGCAACTCAACCGCGATTACAGCCTCAACCGAGCCCTTTTCCGATGGAATTTTTCATCGATGGTCCTTTTCCGAAAAATATCGTCAATAATCAATCCGGCAATGAAACATTTGGTAGCAGCGACGGCGGGTCCACCAATATAGTTTTTGGCAACAAGGGTTTACCAATGGCACCACCAATTAGCGAAGTCCCAGTCAACGAGTCTTATACTGCAACTCAACCACGATTACAGCCTCAACCGAGCCGTTTTCCGATGGAATTTTTCATCGATGGTCCTTTTCCGAAAAATATCTTCAATAATGAATCCAGCAATGTAAAAATTGCTAGCAGAGGCGGCGGGTCCACCAATATAGTTTTTGGCAACAAGGGTTTAGTCCCAGTCAATGACTCTTATACTGAAACCCAACTGCCGCAGGCGAGGCATGCCATCGCTGTTTCGGAGGCTTTTCCAAATAATATCCTTAATCATGAATCCAGCAATGTAACAATTGGAAACACTGGCGGCGGGTCCACCAATATACTTTTTGGCAACTATGTTAAGCCAATGGGACCACCATTTAGCGAATTGCCAGCGAGCGGGTCCATCGCTCATTCGGTGCCTTTTCCGAATAATATCGTCACTTATAACTCCAGCAATGTACAAATTAATAACAGGAGCGGCGGGTCCACCAATATCGTTTTTGGCAACCAAGTTGTAACAACACCAGTCAAGGAGTCTTATACTGAAACTCAACCGCGATTACAGCCTCAACCGAGCGCTTTTCCTATGGAAACTTTCATCGCTGGTTCGAGTCATTTTCCGAAAAACATCGTCAATTATGAATCCACCAATATAACAATTGGTAACATTGGCGGCGGGTCCACCAATATAGTTTTTGGCAACTATGGTAAGCCATTGCAACCACCATTTAACGAAGTGCCAGTCCAGAAGAATTATACTCTAACACAAGCGGAATTAAAAACTCAGGCGAGCGGGCCCATCGCTCATTCGGTGTCTTTTCCAAATAATATCGTCAATTATAAGTCCATCAATGTAATAATTGGTAAAAGCGACGGCGGGTCTAACAATATAGTTTTTGGCAACTGGTATTCAAATGAATAAGAAACGACTTTAGGTTTACAGTGAATATTTATTAGTTGTAGAGGTCCTTAGAGCATAGATGAATTCAGTATGAATGACAATTTACAACTGAGCTTTAACAAGCTTAAGACTAAGTTAATAAAGAGAGACAGCTATTGAGATAAAACTTCCTATAACAGCTACAGGGGTATAACAATGGGACCACCAGTTAGCGGAATCTCAGGCAAGCTCTTTTGCGGCGGAAACTTTTATCGGTGTTTCGAGGGATTTTCCGCAAAATATCGTCAGTCATAAAACCAGCTATTTAACAAGTGGGAGCAGCGGCCCTTCAATCTACAATCATAAATCCAGCAAAGTACAAAGTGGAAACAGCGTCGACGGTTCCACCAATATATCTTTTCGTAGCTTTACTAGTCTTTAAAAACCTTTTAAATTTTCGGGTAGTTGAGTATTAAAGTAAACCTAGACAATTTTAGTCATTACATAATTATTAAAAAAAAAAAAATATCTCAGAATCCTTGCCGATTTATGGGACACACTGTATAAAAAGATTTGTTTTTGTTACATTCGAATGTGAATTTTTCCCTTTTGGTTCACCTGAATAAAAAAACGTGATGACAGAGAATTGGATAAAAAACCGAACCCTGAGGTACCCCGGACTTTTTGGATTTTCTAAATTTCTGACTTAAAACCACCAATACGATACAAAAGTTAATTTTTTAACTCAACAAAGAAGATGAGACTTATCAAACCCGAAACGTACCCATAAGAGATTTTGATTCTAAAGCTTTTCAAACACTTTAGAAATAGGTACCTATAAAGTGTAATGATCTGCAAGGATGGTTTCCCTTTTGAAATATTGCTTCGGAAGCCATATTGATGGTGCTGGTCATTACCAAGCTTTTGTTTTAAGAAATATTCATTAGGAGCTAATAAATAACTCAGAGTTTGCCTTTTTATAGACGTTTGCAACTGCATTTGGCCGATAGCGGTTTTGGCAGTGACTGAGGAAGATTCACATTTTTAAACAACGGGCTGGACATTACATGATGTAATTTATCCACTTGGAAATGATTAAAAACAAAATTGGTGAAAGATGAAAATGTAAACGCGGTATTTTTGCTCTAAATATTTTTGAGGTTCAAAGCACACGGCTATATATTTCTGAGATTGTGTGATCGGAACAAATAAATCAGTTCGTATACTCCAGAAACAGGTATCGAAAGGTTTATGGAATGGAAACCTATACGATCTAAGCGCAAGGCCAGTAATCTCCTCGTTTCTGTGTTGAACAGATCGGTTGGAGCACGCGCAGTTAACAAATCAGCCGAGCACACTTTTAAAATCTATATTTTAATAATCTAGAAGAACTCGTCAAGAATGCCCTTGGCTCCCTTAAAATATGTCTACTAAAGAAAGGAAAAATGTTACTTGGGAGGGAACACCCTGTATAAGATCGAGTTTAGATTGAATTAATTTAGAAATGAAGTAGGTTTACTCGGGATATTAATTTCCTTGTTTGTTGATTTTTTGTTAATATCTTTGCACTCAAGACCAAGTGAAGTGATATAAACTTAGTTTTAAGAGCATTTTTGTCAAAAGAGTCTTATAAAAACGAAATAATTTTCGTGCGAGAAAAATTCACATTTTTTGGTTTTTTTTTGTAATGCTTTAACACCATGCTATAAGCATCTTAGGAAGTTTAGGTACTGTACAGACGCGCGTGTCACGGCCAAAAGTACGATGATGACTAAAGTATTTAAAGTTAGGCGAGAGACCTCCCCGTTCCTCGCAAGGAGTCCTGAGATGGGTTGCATCATCTTTTCCAAGAAAAAACAATTTGTTTTTTCACTTGAAAAAATATTTTAGCAAATAACGAGTTCTTAAAAATTATAGTTCAGGATCTTGTCCAAAAAAACGGTTATACAAATCTTCTTGATATGACATTTTATGCATTTGGTGGTTAAGATCTTTGGATTTGTGTATAAAAGCCTAAAGTTTTCGATCGAAATCATCAGTTACTTTTTACTCTTCTTAAAGTATCAACAGCAAACAAAACCATATCAAAATGTCAAAAAAAAAGTTGTGCTTACTTGCTTTTGTCGCGGCCATCGGTGTTTCTAGCGCTTTTCCGGCGGAAAATTACGCTATAGTCAATTATAAATCCATCAATACAAAATTTGGTAACAACGGCGGCGGGTATTATACTACAAAACAACCGCGATTAGAGGTTCGGCCGAGTGCTTTTCCGGGGAAAAATGTATTCGCTGGTTCGAGGGTTTTTCCGCAAAATATCGTCAATCATAAAACCAGCTATTTACCATATGGTAACAGGGGCTCCGGGTCCACCAATACAGTTTTTGGCAACAATGGTGTAACAATGGGACCACCAGTTGGCAGAGCCCCAGTCAAAGAGTCTTATACTGAAACCCAACTGCCTCAGGCGAGACATGACATCGCTGTTTCTGAAGCTTTTCCGAATAAATTCGTCAATTATAAATCCAGCAATGTTAGAATTGGTAGCAGCGGCCCCGGGTCCACCAATACAGTTTTCGGCAACAATGGTGTAACAATGGGACCACCAGTTAGCAGAGCCCCAGTCAAAGAGTCTTATACTGAAACACAACTGCGATTACAGCCTCAAACGAGCGCTTTTTGGGGTAAAACTGCCATCGCTGGTTCGAGAGCTTTTCCGCAAAATATCGTCAATCATAAAACCAGCTATTTACCATATGGTAACAGCGGCCCCGGGTCCACCAATACAGTTTTTGGCAACAATGGTGTAACAATGGGATCACCAGTTAGTACAGTCCTAGTCAAAGAGTCTTATACTGAAACCCAACTGCCTCAGGCGAGACATGACATCGCTGTTTCGGAAGCTTTTCCGAATAATATTGTCAATTATAAATCCAACAATGTAACAATTGGTAGCAGTGGCGGCGGGTCCACCAATATAGTTCTTGGCAACTATGGTAAACCAATGGGACCACCATTTAGTGAAGTGTCAGTCCAGAAGCCTTATACTGTAACACAAGTGGAAGTACAGGCTCAGGCGAACGGGCGCCCTTTTACGAATAATATCGTCAATTATAAATTCAGCAATGTTAGAATTGGTAACAGCGGCGGCGGATCCAACAATATAGTTTTTGGCAACAATGGTGTAACAATGGGACCACCAGTTAGTAGATTCCTAGTCAAAGAGTCTTATACTGAAACCCAACTGCCTCAGGCGAGACATGACATCGCTGTTTCGGAAGCTTTTCCGAATAATATTGTCAATTATAAATCCAACAATGTTAGGATTGGTAACAGCGGCGACGGGTTCACCAAAATATCTTTTTCGTAGCTTTACTAGTCTTTCAAAACCTATAAAATTGTGGGTAGTTGAGTATTAAAGTAAACCTACAAAATTTTAATCATTACCTAATTATTAAAAAAAATCTCAGATTTATGTATGAGTTCTTTTATTACTCCACTTGATTTTGATGATTTGTCACTCTGTCAGTCAGTGAGTGGCAGTTAGTTACGGTTTTAGCGATTTACGAAATGCTTTATCTCAGGAAGCACTAATGCCATGGAGTGAGGCACCCGCGCAAATGTTGTGAATTTGAAGTTTTTGGCTGTATTGGTACTGAAGTTAGATGGGAGTCAGAATTAACCTCACTTTGTTCTTGATGTAAAAAGGTTTAGTGCCGATAACTTGACTGGACACATTAAGGGCCTATCTCCAATGGGGACATCGTTATGATATTTTTAAGAATATTCACATTACGCAAGAATTATTTCCCAAATAATTCTTGCCGAATTATGAGACACACTGTATAAAAAGGCACTAGGCCAGTAATCTATTCTGTCTTTGATCAGGGCTATAAGGAGGCTCGTGAATTTAATGACACCTAGACTGGCATGCTTCTCCAACACTCTAATCGGGTTGTAAATATATCAGGTAGGAGTATGGTGTAGGTACCCGTGAGAATATTATTCAACAGTATGCTCCTGATCCAGAAGACTGCGGCTGGACTAAGAAAACAGACAGTAGGTATACAATACACTTTACCTATTGCTTCAAAAGCATGTACTGAATTGGTTAGACGCAAAGCACACCTATTTATGGTAACATATCCGCATTTAAACTTTGAACGATTGTATATTTTTTTAATTTCCAAAACAGCTAAATCCGTTTAATAGTGTTTCATTGATATTTATTTAACAAAAATATATTTATTAAATTCGTTAGGTGTATTCCCTTAACCAAAATATGTAGGTATGTATACTTAGACACCATAAGCTTGTTGTCCTAAGTGATCTAGAAGCCGAGATATTGGCGAAATGCCTATATTTCAAAATGGCGGCTATAAATTCTAAGATGCCCGCGACTCCTATAGGATCGATTGAAAATGTATTTTATTAAAATCCGTTTCATATTTGCAGAGATTATCTAAGACAAAACACTTCCTTTTTTTTAAATTCCAAAATATTTTCTAACAGCACTGTACACTTTTGTACGTATCTTTTTGTACCACAGAGAAAAAAACTATGCGTACGAAGATTTATGTAGATGCATACAGCCCTATGCTACCGTTGCGTAGACTTAAAATCAAAATATTACTATCCACATCGAATGCTCTCCGCGCGAAACCGGTTTTTTTTTGTATGACCCCATAGCCCATACTCTTGTTTCCCTCCACATTTTGTATGAGTAGGTACATTATTCATCGAATATAATGTCTTGTTTTGTTCAAAACGATTTGGGTATTTTTTTTTTTTGTTTTCGTTTCATTGTATTTATTGCGAAGGTTATAAACATAAACTTTATTGATATTTTAATTGTCGTAGATAAATCAAAGTGTAATAATAAGAGTCATTAATATTTAATTTTTTTTTTCAAGTTAGCAGGGTATAGCGGGGAAGGTTTATATGTATGTTGCGATGATTAGAAATGTATATAATTGATTTAATGAGGATCCAAAAAGCAACAATAACTCAATGAAATATTTATTAATTGAAAAAAAATTCTAGTGGTATTTAATACAAAGGGTGTTTTTTTTTAGACGTGTGGTTTTTAATCTGGCAATACTTTATAGGAGTTGGTCTTTTTGACAGGTGTCATTGGATTTATGCTTAGTTTGGTTTGCCATTTCATAATTAATAGACATACTATTGAACAACGTTTGCAAATCGTGCCCAAATGGACCCAAAACAAGAATTCCGTTGATACGTCAAGAATCAAAACTGCCGTATTTGGAGTGATGATAATCCTCAAGTGTATGTTGAGACACCGTTACATCCTCAAAAAGTCACTGCTTGGTGTGTTCAATGGGCAGAGGGAATCATTGGTTCATATTTCTCCTTTATTTCAACCGTTTCATGGACAGCACAACTTTCACACTGTTACTCTTAAAAAAGAGTATACCCAACAATGTGCTAATATCACTTTTAAAGCCGAAGATACCCGACACTCTGTGACACTGTCACACGTTGGCATGTCTCGAGTCACTCCCTTTTTATTAATTTAAACATAAAAAAAAAAACAAATCTAACCTAAATTCACATATCTAGGAGCGTAACGTATCTCCACTTATAAACTAAGTGGCTTTAAAAAAAAAATTTAACTGAAACATAAGTATATTAACCTTAACACTGATTATGTTGAAGACGGCTAATTTTAATAACAAAGCAACCTTAGAAATTCTACAAAATGTTTCCGCAGTCCCTCAAGGGTACATTCTTGGTCGCTTACTTTTTTTTGTCAATTTGCGTTAATGCACTTCTTCACAGCTATTACTGAGAAGTGTTCATCCAATTTGTTTGCAGATGAAGTCCAATTGTAATTTAACTGCCTTCTTAGGCCATATTGAGTATGTGTTAATGAAGACTTTAAGAGAATTGAATAGTGGTCTCTTTCAAATGGTCTAATTTTAAACCCTAAAAAGATATCAAAATGTTTAATTGCTTCAAGAAGTGTTTAGCAATGTTGGAATATGTAATGTTAATATTTCTAAAGCTCCTATTTTAAGAATCTTGTTTAAGGTCCAAAAAGCAAACCGACTTTCTATCATTTCAAAAGGAATCTTTTATAAGATATCTTATTTTCATTTGTATTTGTGAATTATCTTTCAACATTACCTACAACCTAATGCAAATAAAACCAACTGCAAAATTTTCCATCAAAGCCTCGTCCGCTTTTATCAACAGCTTGTTTGCTTTTTCCATATCAGATAGAGCTAGAGAAAAGAGGTCAAGGTTATCAGAGAGCAATATCAATATTCACAATCATCATAAAACATTCCAATATCAACCAAACAAGAATAAAACAACACAAATATCAAACACAACACCACAAGAAAATCAATATACATATTGAGATTCACATTAGCATTATATACTAGCTGCTCTCTAACTACCTTTTCATTTTGTTTATCCTTTAAAATCAAATAAGTTTTGAGTTTTGTGTAATCCTTCCAAACATTATGTAAATCCTTGTTGTTTGTAGCTGGTCTATTAGCAGCTGGAGGTTGAGTTGTTTGTGTTTGTGTGGCTGGTGTTATTAATCCATCAATTCCGGCCATTGTTGCTGAATTCTCCCGATCTATGTAGGTATGTAGAGATACTTATCACTATTTTTATATATATCTGCCAAATTTTCACACACACACTAATTTTTTTTTTTTTTTTTTTTTAATTCACCGAACCAATTAAAAACAATTATTATTGAAATATGGATTTAATTATTTTAATATTTATCGACGTTATTAATTTTTTTTTTATTTTTTGTCGATTTCTATCTCAAAACATTTTATTTTCCCACTTTGCAATTATCTACATGAACACCTTGTATAAAAATTAATGGCTATTTATACAACAACAGAAAAAAAATTAAAATTTTAATTGAAGTATTAACATTTTTATTTTTTATTTGTTTCGAATCACTAACACGAACAATTTAACACACAAAAAGCATCTCCTCCCCTCACGAAAGGGGAACGACCACGACGACGACGATGACGAGAAGGAGATGGGTGTAGTAGGAGAAAATTAATAATAAATCTCTCGACATGGAACGAGAACACGAACTCATTAAGCAAATTAATTATTCAAATGATTTATGCTTCTTTCTTTTTTTTTTTTTTTTTTTTTTTACATTTCTATCCGTTTGAATTGTAATTTAAATAAACGAAAATACCGTTGACGCTGACACAAAGATTATGAATAAATTAAGATTTTAATTATTTTTCCATCAAACTCATCAGCTAGGTAGGTATACCGACCGACTAACTGGGTTGATTATAATTTGTTTAGGGCAGATCAAGAGATTTAAAAAATCAATAAAAAAAAAAACAAAAACACCCACGTATACCACACTCGGAATGTGATATAAAACACACTTGTTATAACAAATTTAATTTTGTTTGCACATTAATTAATTTTTTTTTTTAAATAAATTCAGCACTAAATGTGATAAAATCGCGTGAAATTTGTTTGTATTTGATCAAGATAGCACAAGCTATCTATCGTTTAACCCTCCATGTTATCACTGTGTATCTCGAAGATATGAGATTTTTTTTCTTCTAATTGACACACAAGCCGGACAACCTATTTCCGAAGACGATTTAATATCGTTTTTTTTTGCTGCTGTTTTTTCATTAAGGAAAACAAAAAATACAACAAGAAATAAAGTTTGCGCACATATAGAGAGTCGGATTGCGAGGCGCGTTCACAGCCCACCGCAGTTCGTAACTCACTGCTCTCAAGAGCGACTGAATACACTAGAAACGATAAAGTCACCAGCACCACTGCTGCCGCACTGCCTCCCTCGCTGCGTCCTCCTGATGGTGCTTTGTCCCACACTTGGTCGTTGTGGCGCACACACCATCCGAAAACATGAGTTTTTCCAATCGACGACACGAGTATGCGATGACGATGGCAATGAAGACGATTAGAACGAAGACGGCGACGACGGACGGTAGCGTGCTCGCTATGACAACAAATAGAATAATAACCTATGAGATACAAAAGTATTTATAAAAAATATCTATCTATCTCTTTATATATGTGTGTTTTGGAAGAGATAAAGCTTATTTGGTTGGTGCTTCGTATAGTCTTCGTTGTCGTAGTCGTCGGCTTTTTGTGTCGGTGCGGTGCGGTGCGGTGCAGTGCAGCAGCGGCGGCGGCGGCGGCGTCTTCGTTTCAGGATGTAGGTAGATGTTCTGTTCTACTAAATAACAGCTCAAACTAGGGTGAGCTATTCACCCCAAAAAAAAAAACGAAAGTTTGTACTAGTTGAAGTGCGCGGCGCTAGTTATTTAATGTAATGACTTTGAGAGGAAAATAAAAATTGAACACATACATTTATGTATGTAGGTATGTGTGTACCGTCTTTCTTATATTGTTAAGAAAATAAGTAAGAAGTCTTTAAAAGTCTCACGATTTACCAGACGAACGATGATGACGAGGACGAAGATGACGATGACGACCGACAACGTTGCGACGACAAAGTTGTGTGTTTATGTGTCGAGATGAAGTTTTGTTTTAATGCGGGACAGGAAGGAATAACATTGAATGATGGGTTTTGTTTAGAGTTGCCATTGGCATGTTTTATATGAAGTTTTTTTTAAATTAGATTTTTTTTTTTTTTTGTGTGTATGATTAATTCTTTGATGTCAGACGTCAAAAAGAACTTATGTAAGATAATATAGATTTTCTAGCAATATTATAGCAATTCAATGACTGACTATTCTATTGACCACTTTGTTCCTTTATGAAGACATTGCTCTAAGTCTATAATTTTGATGCCAATCGGAATAGAATGAATCAGAATCAATACTCAAACCACGATTTTTTTTATTGTTACGGGTGTGACACAAAATAAGCTTGATTCGAAAGCAGACTTCTGCTTCAGGTTGAAGGCAAAACGACTTAGACATTACGCCAAGGGGTACTAAACTGTAAGTATAATGACTTAAAGATTTAAAACAAAATACGCAGTTTAAGTTATGGGGGTTAAGTTACGTTCATCACCTAAAAAAAAAGGGACTTGCGAATGAGTGATCTATAATGTACAATATTGAATATGAACTATTTCTCAGTCCTATTTAAATATTTACCTGTAAGTTAACCTGCAGTAGAAGAAAATCAGATTTGTAACTCTTTTAAATTTTAGTTTGAAATCAATACATACAGATGTGACGTGTTAATTGTATGGGTGTGACCAAGTATAATTATCTTACTCTTAATTAGAATATAATTAATTAAATCTAATGGAAAACTATTGGCCATAAAAGTGTTGGTCATTTCTAAAAATGATGAATAAATTTGGATATATTGCATCTTTTATATCGTTAACATTCTGCCGTTGTTTGATGGTGCTGTCAATGACTTTTTGTTTTTTGCATCTCTCCAAAGTAGCACGATATTTTTTTTCTCAATGCTGTTTCAATTGGGAGTAGGTATTAGATGGGAAATAGGAAGTAAAGAGATGTATGAAAGTGGGATTGAATATGTGTTTGTTTGCGCATCAATACCAGATTGATAGTAAACTTTACATTCGTTTGTAAATGTAACAGTAGTAAGCAAGTATTTGTGGTGGTTCGAGCAAATGGGTGACATGAAGGAAGAATCATTGCATAAGTAATCAGTGCAACCATATCCTGAACGTGTGACACGTAACGTAATATACTGAATGTATTATAGGGAACGTATTACACGTAAGGAATAGATGTTTGCATATCAAAAAGTCGTCTTCTGTCCAAAATTAATGACCAAAGAAAATGGGCCAAGTGGGTTTGTTTGTCCACCGCTTGTTTATGTTGGTCCAGAAATTACTATCAGAATTTCGAGGAAAAACTGAGCTAGTCACTAAGAAAGGCGGAATTTTTTTTTCTATATTTGTCTTAAATAGCTCGATCGGCAGTTATACCACAACCTATACAGAAATTGGACTTATTAATAAGAGGTACAAGCTCGTTGATATAAAGAGAAAACATAGCATAGGCCCCAAGATTGATCCTTGTGGTTAGCCGGAAGATATAGAGATACAATTTAAATAACTATTTAATTTAATAAATAAAATTTAATAAACAGAAGTTAACCGGCACTAAATGAAAAAATGAAATGCAAAGAACTTAGTGCCTGATTCAAAAGTATCATATCGAGTCATTCGAAGAAGAAGGTAGAGCTACTAATTTTTTTTTTTTTTCAATTTATTAAAGATTGATGATTTTTGTTAACAAAGACTCAGGTCGCCGTAGATTGTTAAATTTCTTTTTTAACACTTATCAAAGAGTCTTACTTTTTAGCGAAGATAAAATTGGTATTTTTTTTTTTTAATTCTTTCAGATAAAGATATTCCATTAAGATGTTGATTTGTCTAGATACCCGGTTATTTTTACTTGTTCACGATAAATTCTACCTAGTCGTGTCAATTTATTTGAAATGCAGAATTATCTCATCAATCGTAACGATTTGTTGTTCTTTTGTAGGCGGCCCTAAAGTCTATAAATAGGTGTTTTGACAAGATAATTAATTCCATCACTTGTGTAATATTTTATCAATTGTTGGGCGATTCTGGGTAGATTATTATTCCAAGGAAGATAAATTTTAACCCCACGCACCTGTGGATATTTTTAAAATTCCACCCTCCCTAAAAAAATAACAAAAAGTACAATAATTGAAATATAAATACATTTTGTTCCACATACGCCCGAGTGACCCACTCTTTAAAAATCCACAAATCAATAAAATAGAATAAATTCACAAATCAATTTAATACTGTAAAAATACTCATCTATGTATTTCCTTTTCCTGGGAAGGACGAGTCAATTCTAAGAATGAAAATTATGGGCACACGACTGTGCAGTATCAACGACGATAATTAATTTAGTTTCAGTGCTTAAGTGATGAGTTAAACCAGAGTAAATTAACTCTGAACATTAATTAACCTACTGTGAACTCAAGAAACAGTTTTTCACTAGATGATGGATACACATACGCAAAGGGTTAATAAACTCGCAGGATAAAAAATCAAAAGTTTAGTAAATCCAGAGTTAACTCAATAAATTTGATAAGAGTTAACTCGGGTTAAACTGTAATATCGAACTGAAAAAAAAGATTAGATTTGCACAGAAACTCATAAAATTGTCAAGATTTAAAGTGTTCCTATAGGTAGATAATTATGAAAATCTCGAAATTACGAAAAAGTAGGGGAAGGCAAAAGCATAGCATCTTGCATTGTTAAATGAGAAATGACATGTTTGTCTTTTTGTTTTTTTCACTTTCACACTGATATTTTGAACTGAACTGTTAGTTTCTGTGGACATAAATATCTTGCACAGAGAATCACAAATAAGGGAAATTTCTGCCTCCCTTGCAAGAACTCTCTTCTGTGAAAAGAAATGACGAACATTTTGAGGACTTGAACGGCTTTGGACGGAAATATTAAATCACACTAATTTACAGAAATTCACAGAAAGGAAGTGGGCCTACAGATAGATAAGTAAATTTAAAAAAAAAAAACAAATTACATTACACATTTTCAAATTTAGTAAGTGCCCCTATAAAGATAACCAAGCGTTGATGTGGAAACATTTTGTTATTTGCTTTAATCAAGCTTGGGTTTATGTAGATACAGATATTTTGTTATCATTGTAATACCTGTGTTCCCACTTAACAACAACAACAACAACAAAACAAGGGTTCTCCACAGCAAAAAAAATTTTTATTGAATATTCAAATTATGTTAAGACATTTGAATTCCTCTCGAAATTTGAAATAATTCTATAATTTTGAGAAAGTTTCAAGATGTTTAACAAAAAGATTTTTTTTTAGACATTTCTCTAGGAAAAAACCAACGTTTAATCCAAGTGTTTTTCCTCTGAGAGTCATCAGCTGATGATAAAGTGTGCAATAAGATTTTTGTTTATCATTCAAAATAATTTCTAATTATAGCTCCTTGTAGTCAAGACGATAATTTCTTCTCTTAGTAAAAACCCGCACCACGGCAACTTTGTCCTTACTTAGCTTGAAAACATCATAAATATTTTGTTTTGTTTTATTTTTAATCTTCCAAACCAAACCAAAGGACCAAACCAGAAAAAAAAAGAAAATAAAGAAGAAAATATCTTGTTATTGTTAACAGAATGTGAATGAAAGGAATGCAACAAAACAAAATGAAAACCATCCGAACACAACAACTACTAGACGACGAAGAAGAAAACAAATCTAAAGGCAAATATACAACATAACTAATAAAAAGAAATGGAGTGGTGATGTCAGATGGTGAGAGGGGAGAGATATGTGGTGGTGTTGGCAAAAAAAGGGGGGTGGCTCCTATTTGAGTGGCACAGTTGGGAATAAGCAGCAAAATGAAGACGAGACACAAAATTTTTTCTTTATTATTCCAAACATTAAAAATTTGAAAAAAAAAATATAAAAGAAAATAAAAATGCATCCACGGATGTGGTTTTTTGACATAAAAAAAAAAATAAAATAAAACAGAAAAGTAAGAAGGTAAAGAAAGACTGGAGCAATGGCATTGGTAAGCAAAAGATGAAAAAAGAAAAATAAAGAAAAGAAAAATAGAACAAGAAGGAGCAGAAGGAGCAGAATTAAAACAGGGAACATGACACGCGTTTATTTATTTGTGTAGTGCACTGCTTCTGAATGATGTTGGTGTTTTAGTTTTTTTTTTTTTTTTTTTTTTTTTTTTTTTTTGTTATTGGAGCAGGTAAGAGATGTTGCCAGATATGTTGGGAGATTTTTTGAATAATGACTCAAATTTATAAAGAAATCAAAGGAACAAACAAAAAATTAATTTATATTTGAAATAATTTACAAGAATAATTAAGTTTTTGACGAGACCTGATGCCCAGTTTTTTTAATATTTAGCTTAGTCTGTTAATAATTTATCAACAGTTAACACAAGAATACCAGTTTTTCACAGAAATATGGATGGATGGAACAACACAACAAAACATCTGTTCAGTCAATCCAGAGATATAACTCACTAAAGTCTAGTTTTTAAGTGCATGAGTTAACTCCGAGTTAAATGAGAGTTACTTTATCCTGCAAATACTCTATTCCAGAGTTAACTCAAAAGTATTTTTTTCAGTGGTGAATTAAATAAAACTCCTAGTTGACAAAAATCTATGTTTCGCTATCGAATTTGAGATGGCGCCACTATGAAAATCACCCTTCCATAATTCCGTGCCTTGATTTGAATAAATTTTTGACACGCATCTTTCAGAAATACTCTATATTCAGCTAATCCAGAGTTAACTCACCAAATTTGTTGAGTTAACTCGGGATAAAAATTGACTGAAAACATGTTTCAGAAGTTAACTCGGGTTTAACTCCGAAATTAGGATAATCTCGCACTGAAAAACTGGCCTTAAATCTGATGAGTTAACTTGGCATTAACTTTAATCTTGAATTTAAAACTGGCGATTAGTATTTTAGAAGCAATATGCAAGATATTGCTTATTTCTTTGGCTAAGTTTTATAATTTAACGTATATTTAAAGAACTATAACCAAAAATAATACGTTGCTTTGGACCACGCAGTGGTTTTTAATGAGCTTAAGATTTGTAGATAGTTTTAATGAATGACTAAGATTGGAGTTTATGTACACTGCGATCTTGAAATCTATTGTATCGTCCTTCAGAGCAGTATGAGATTGCAAATCCTTCAGCTAATCTTTCAAAGGAGTCAGGTGGAAGATAACCTCTATTGCAGCGGTAGTTCCAGCAGCAGGCAAGTTCCCATTTTAGTGCTTTTCTAGTTCTTATAAGTTCGTTTCTTTTGTGGCATGCAACTGCACCAGGAAATGATGGGTCGTACTATATAAGAAATTACCTCAGCCTTAATCCTAAAAAAAAAAAAAAAAATGTACCTGGCAATGCTCTTGTATATCAAATTAGTTGGTTTATTAATATCTGCATGCCATTGTTTTGCTTGCGAGGTAGGCAAACATTTTTTTTTTTTTTTTTACTTTGTATTCTCATTATTATGGAAAATATGAGATAGAGATGATGATAACAATGAACCAACAACAACAACAAAAAAAAAAGCACTGAGAGAATATATTAATTTCTTTTATACTTTTTTACTTAACTGCCACTGCAGCAGAGCATTAACTGCAGCATAAAAGGCAAAATAAAATATTCCTAGATGGAATGCGTGGTATAGAATTGACAATAAATGAAGAATAGAAAAAAAACATAAAAACAAGCTTTAACCAATCAAGAAACAAATACAAAAATAAACTAAAACACGATAAGAAGCGAGAGAGGACACAAAACAACAACGCCAACCATAAAGACAACAAAAAAAAAAAATATAAAGTGAAAAGAGGATGAATCGGAAAACAAGTCATCGCACTATCGCATAAAATCAGCAAACATAAATTATTTATGGGTATTAAGCATGTTGTATACCTATTCCCCCTCCCCTCTCAGCTTCATCATCACCTGTCTCTGTCATCTTTCGTGGTCTCCTTTAACAAGAGCTCTGTGACTAAGAGCCGAGCAACATTCACAATTTGCTATATACAACTTACCTACATTGCGATATAAATATGTACCCACTCACACATAAATGTTTAAGTATGGGTTTGCCTTTAGTCATAGGTTTAACAAGGGGCAATCAATCCATCCATCCATCGATTTATTATTACTTAATGTGGTGCGGCCATTGAACACAAAACACAAGCATAGAGAACAAGCTACATGAAGAAATGACGGGGGGGGGGGGTCAAATTGATATCGAAAATTAATACAAAGTGCATAACTTGGTCGCATGAAATTGTTGGCATTCGAGTTTTTAATATTAAATAAAAATGTAAATACAATTTATTTTGAAATATAAAGGGTCTTCCAATAGGGCCTTTTTTTGACTTTGACAGTTGATAGCGGCCATATTGTTGAAGCTACATCTGTCAAATTGACTGTCATATATTTAGTCTGTTTTGCCTAATCACCATAGGCGTTCAACAATACGTGCAAATGATAAAATTGTTTTATCAAAATGGGTGTTCTGTTCAGGCAACGTTCCGCACGGTCATTTTCAGCGATGAGGTCCATTTCTGGATTAATATGGGTATGTCAACAACCAAAATTGTCGAATTTGGACATGAGATCCAAGAGCGTCCCGAAAAATTCACTGTTTACTCACTGTTTAATCACGGTGTGGATTTTGGGCTGGCGGCGTCATCGGTCCATGTTTCTTTGAGAACGACGTTGGCCAGGCCATCACCATCCAAGGCGAGCGCTATAGGTCGATGATTACCAAATTCTTTTGGCCTGAATTGGATGATATGGACACCAATGACATGCTGTTTCAACAGGATGAAGCTACGTGGCACACAGCTCACGCCATATTGGAAAATCTGAACGAGCCATTAGAGGGCATGGTCATCTCACGTGGAAGTGAAGTGAACTGGCCACAGAGATCGTGCGTTTTGACCCTTTTAGGTTTTTTTTTTGTGGGGTTTTCTGAAGTCGCGCGGATCTACGCAAATAAGCAACAAACCACAGTGGCCCTCAAAGCCAATATAACCCATTCCATCGGTCGAATTCAGGCTGATTTATGCGCCAGTCATGGAGAATTTGACATTTCGTATGCGCGCTACCCAGAGAAGCCGCGGCGGACATTTGAACGATGTTATATTCCAAACATACGGCATACGGCATACAGAGCAAAGCTTAGCGAGTGGTTGTGTTTTTGTATAGCTCTTGGAAAAATTTATTAAATTATCGTTTACAAACGTTTTAAAAGTAAAAATCTCTGTTTGAACTAATTTAGTCGTGAGTGGCAATATTTTGCGCATATCAGCAAGTCTTGATTATTGCCTATACTTTTAAAATAAAGAAAAAAAGCATTAAATAATTTGACGACATAGTTCTCCTTTCTGACTGCCCCAATACCCTACAAACGATAATCAATAGCTTCAGCAGATATTGCAACAATTGGAACCTAGCTGTTAACCTAGAAAAGTCTGAGATAGTAATTTTTAGGAATGGTGGTAGAAGAGCAGCAGCTGAAAAATGGTATTTCAACAATAGTGAGATAAAGATAACCAACCAATACAAATATCTTGGCGTTACTTTCTCCTACAACATGTCCCGGGATAAACACTTAACAAATCGACTTATATCATCGAAAAACTCGATCAACTCGACATGGTCTAAATTTGTTAGGAACAAATTTGTTACTCACTCTGCTAAATACAAGGTACATGATGCAGCAACAAAGTCAATAATGCACTACTCTGCGCAAGTTTGGGGATACAAAGAACACATTCAAACTGAAAAACTTCAACGTTTCTTCGTCAAAAGATGCTTTGGTCTGCCGGATAATACTCCTAACTATGCAATTCACATTGAAACTGGTCTCCCAAAGGCTTTCCTAAGTACATTAAAGATACATCTTTCGTACATTCGAAGAGTAATGTCAATGTCACGTAACCGCTTGCCACGTATCCTCTCTGAAGCTGTCATCGAGAAAAATTTTTATTGGGCCCAGGAATGGTCAGGCCTTTTCCAAGAGACTGAAATTGATTTCAGTTTCGAAACTCCGGTTTCAGAATGGAATAAAATGCACAAATTGCTGCTGACTAAGCTTGCTAATAAGCATTGATACGATTTCACCAGAAATGCACAACAGTCACAGTTCCACGATGAATACTGCAACCTTTTATATACTGAAGTTCCGAATTATTTTGAAGATAAAAACGGTCGTGACATGATCAACTTGATCTTTAAAGCAAGGTGCGGGCTTTTGAACTTAAATGCTAAAGCTTTTCGCAATGACACGGTGGGCATATGTACTCTATGTAATCAGGATGCGACAGAAAATACATTCCACTTCATTGGTGTGTGTCCTATCTTAAGAGGATACCGACAAAAACATCTTGGAAACGTCATACTAGACCGGCCAACATTCCTCAACATTTTGAACGGATTTTGCTACCCAAAACTCTACACATTTTTAAAAGAATCGCTTAAATATCGTAGTTTAATAATAAACGAATTTAGTTAAAACTTTCTTAGCTTTGCTTCAATATAATTAGTAAATTTTTTTATTTGAACCTGACAGACAACTTAAAAACAAGTTATTGTCAAACTTAATTTTGAATACCAGCTTAATCATGTTTTTGTTAAAACTTTTTTAAATGGAAAATAAAATTATATTATCTATCTATCTATCTATCTATCTATTTATTCCAAACATAATGGCGTCGATAGGCCTTTCAAACGAATACAAAATTTCCATGATATCTCCACCCACACTTTGTTTTATTTAAATTTAAAAACTGGAAGCAATTAATGAAAGACCCTGTATTTTTTGTGTAAACTATTAAGGGTCAGTTAAACATCAGATAATACTATTATTCTTCAGATAAATAAAAAACTTGTTGCTATTTATTCCTCTGATAGTTAACTGACTGCTTATTTGATGATTGAAAAATCGGCTCTAAGTGAAAAGATTTTGAATAAATTTAAAAAATAAATTTTATAAACAAATATTTTGTCATATTTTTGGAGTATTTGTTAAAGGGCCTGAGCAACCAAATACATAATCACTGTTTTTAAAGGAACAAATATGTAACTAAAATTTGGCAATTAGTGAATTACGGAATCCCGTTTTGGTCTCTCTATCAGTTGTCAAGTTTGATTTAAGTCCCGAGTTGGATTGTTTATTTTTTTTACGAATACATTACAGCAACTTTTTTTTTTTTTTTGTGAAAAGAATTAATTTATTTTCATAAAACAAAAATAAACACAAAAATGACAGCAGGAGACCCGCTGGCATAGAGTTTAACTTAACATGACAGACAAGTGGAAAGAGGTGGAGAATAAATTAAAGAAAAAATAAGTATGTACAGATTTTAATCGCATATACATATTAATCAAATCAAATCGACGTGCATTTTGATTAAACAGCGCGACACACAAAACACTCGAGTATATCGCTCCGATAGCCTTAATCGAAAAAACCAAGTAATACCTAAGCGCAATTGTTGATGGTTAGGGAGCTAGTGGCAGTAGGTATAGGTTCTTAAGATTTAATCGTTTGGCAGCAATTTCGGTGGTGGATTAATTATTATCAATTTATAATAATTGAATTTTGGTACATTGAATCAATTTATTAAAAAAAAAAAACTGGTCGACTATTCATCAAAACTTTCATCAGTTTGATTGTTAAATATCGAATTTTATTTTTTTGTAATATCTCGATTATTGTAAATCCAACAAACAAAAATAAATATATTAAAATTAGCAGACCGATGAATTCTCTTTAAAAAGTGTCTTAATCGTTTTTTATGCCCAAAGAACCGTTTTCAAGAAAATCTCACCTAATTATATTATAGGTGAATGAAAAATCATCAACCGCCACTAACTCCTTAACTGAAAGTCAAGTGAAGTGGAATTATTTATGTATATGTATAGCTTTACGTTCGCCGAACTGCAACGAAGAGTTCGGCAGGATAGTTGCAGTTGCCAAGCAGTTAAAACGGACTATACTACGCTAACATGGTTGGATATTGTGGTTCGTATGGTTTAAGTGATATTGGAATGGGCGGGATCTATGGAAGCAGAGAGAAAGAACATTAAGTTAGGTTGAGGTTCTTTTTAAATTTCAATATCGCATCGGACGTTACCCAACATCGTCGTGGTCTACATACATATTTATGCTATGTTTTGCAGACAGAAATCACATATTTATTTATAATGCGGTGTGGGTGCCAGGCCAGGCCAAACCCCGCCAGTCCAGTCCAGGACTATTATTATTATAAGCATCGGCAGACTCTATTAATTAGTTATTTAAGTTAAAAAGTAGAAGGTCTTTTGATATGCAAATACAGTATTTTCATATGGCGCACATCCAACGCCTCTGTGATTAAATTCTCTCTGGGGTAGGTATAGTTAAAAAAGAAGTCGGTCGGGCCATATATGGGGGAGGATGGAGCAGACAGATCTAATTTAAATGCACTTCAAGGAAATGAATTAATTTCTCTTGTGTCATTAAATTTAAACGAACAAGATACAAAAAAAGAAAACTAAAACAGAAACATACAGGGTGATTCGAATAAGTTGTGACAAAGAGCTAGAGCTTGTAGGTTGGGTCGAGACAAGAAAAAAATCGTATGGAGGGGGTCTATTCAACCATCATCACCCTGCCCCCCCCCCCCCCCACCATTTAGTCAAGGAGGGAAATTTAAAAAAAAAAACAGACTTTAAACAGAAAAAAAATTAAAAAAAAAAACAACGGCAACACTAAAAATGAGATGCTATACCATTCAGTAAAGCCAGACATCTCTTCTTTTATTTCATTTTTTAATTAAATTTGTTTTAGTGAATCGTTTTTGAAAAATTATTAAACTAAAAAATTTTGAAAAAAAAAATAATAAAATTAAAATAAAAACAAAAATTAAAAAAAAAATATTTTAAATTAAAAAAAAAATATTTTAAATTAAAAAAAAAATATTTTAAATTAAAAAAAAAATTCAAACAATTTTTTTTTCAAAATTTTACGTAATCAAGTACTAATTTTGTTTTCAAAATTCAATGCCCTCATAAATTTGTAGTCCAACAAAGGAAACCTTATGCTTAAATGTGAGAAAATTGCAAATAACTAAAACTTAAGCAACGGATTTGAGTCAAATTAAGGGATTTTAATTCTGTTAAGTTTAATTTTCTAAAGAACTAGAAGAGATTTTAGCATCTGGTTTTTGGTGTTTGGCTTAAAACTAATAAGAGCATTGAGTTTATATTACAAACAAAACTACTATTTAATAATTTTGAAGAAAATAAGTTTGAACATTTTTTTTTTTATTTTTATCTACAATGTTTTGAGATTGAAGATTTATTTTCAAAAACTGTTCCCTAAAAACACTTGTTATTTAACCCATTTCCGGCGGCTACCAGTTCCAGTTGACTTAGAAACTTGAAATTTCACATAACGTCAATTTTTTTGTCTAATTAGAGGAAATCTGAAAAAAAAATTGGAAAAGATTCTGGTTTTAAAGAAAATTCAAAGCTTCTGGTTTTCCAGAAAATTCACGTTGCGTTTTCGCAACGTTCACCGAAAGGGTTATCAAAATTATTGAAAGAAAATTTTCTTCTTTCATGGAATATGAATCCACTTTATTTGAATAGATACTTTTATGAAAAATTAATTTAATTTAGATACACTAGGTAATGAAAAGGTAGTTTGAAATTAAAAATGAAGAAATGTGTAATAAGGTATATATTATATTTATATATTATGTTTACAAAAAATAGTTTTTTGTGTGATATTCATCGAAGCATTTTCGATGAAGCGGGATACTACATTTCTTATACTCACGTATTGCATTTGGCATTGGAATGTTGACGTCTTCTCTCTTTTTTCGATCAAACCGTTTTCCTTGTTTGATTGGTTGGTCCATCAAATGATTGGATAAACCTGACTTTTGACCACTTTGGAAACTGATAATGAGGATATGTTGATTCTTTTTTTAGATGTTGAAGCGACGTTTTCGGATGTTGATGCATTGTTTAAATCTTTTGGTACAACATCGACTTCCAGTTCGTCAGCTTTGTTCAAGGGGCTTTTGAGTATTTAAATCTAATTCATTTGGGAACAAGTTTCCATCTTCCAAAAGCTGCACATTATCCTCTATTTCCTCATTGTCACTCAAAGCATCATTTCTTGGAGGCAAAATTATAGCATTTGTTTGAACTGCTGCATCTAAATTTAAATTTATTTCGTCTTCTTCATCATAACACAAATGACATGAATACAAATGACTAATTTCTTTGGTTTACACAAAAAAAAAAAGTTTCACAAGTTAAACGAGGTCTCTAGCAGAACGTCGCAATTTAAACGGAAAATCGTGATGGGCAAAGGTTCGTTCTAGCCAAATGCAAAAAAAAATGTCCAACGGCATCATAAATTAGTTTTGTTTCCTCAATTTTTGCGTACTGTCAAATTTCTCTCTAGTTAGGCTCCTCTTCTCTGAAAAAGTACGGCAACGGGTTTGGTCTGAAACTCTTGAAAATTCCAATAAATTTATATTCGAGTTCTTTTTATTTTTATTTTTATTTTTATTTTTATTTTTATTTTTAAGAACAAGAACTGCCATTCTGGCACCAATCAAAAGGCTATACCTCCACCTAAGTATTTTTCGAATTCTTTTTTTTTTTTTTCATAAAAGCTTTTGAGTTTCGCAGATGTCAAAGTGTCCATAATATTAGTTCTAACTGGACGAAAATATCAAGCGATTTAAAGCCGTCAGAATAAACGTTTCTAAGGCTGGACACTGACGCGAGAAGACCTTGTTAAAATGTTAGAAAGTCTTGAAATTTGTCTTGGCCCCGTATAACTTATAGGCTTATATCCATATCGTGAAGTTTTTGTGTGGTCACAAGCAAAAAATATTAATAAAAAAGGACAACTCCACAGAGGAAAATGAATTTCAATCAAAAAGTCTAACAGTCTCGAACGCATTGGGAGTGGATAGTATCGTGTGGTGTCTATTCCTATACGTGTATGTAGCAACAAAACCTGAATCGTTGGAGCAGCGGAATTCCAAATATCTGCCGAAGTTAAAATCTCGTAGAAGTATGTATGTATATGTATATCCTTTCAAGGTTATTCAAGTATAGTTTCTATGACTTTTGGCGTAAATTATGGGGAAAATCATTGAAATTGACCTCGACAAGATTGACTGCTGTAAAAAAGCTCAAATCTAGATACTGTCATAATTAAGGAATTACAGCAAGTGTTCAATTAACTTAATTTGCAGCATTTTTTTTTTCATAAAGTTTTCAACAAAAATTAAACTTTATTTTACTACCCACAAAAGATCAATTTAAATCTCCATTTTCTATATAGTCCTTGAAGAAAGTTGTATTTTTTTTTTTTTTTTTTTGTGGCCGTACACGAATCCCTTTTCTTTCTCTATAAAGGCTTCATTAGTTACCTCGCACACTTAAAAGCAAAAATATTCTAGCTGGAAAACTTTGCATGGAAACACCTGCATGGTTTCAAGGTCAAGGATGTTTTTTGAACTATATTTGTTTATTGTTTTATTTACCTTTTTTTGTTTCTTGTTTTTCCATTTTGTAAACAACTTTTGCGATAAAAAGTTTTTAACAAAAGAACACAAATAAAAAGGCTCAAAAAAAAAAAGGACAACAACTTCCGAGCGCCATGTGACAAAAGTTTTAATATCCGGACAAGAACAGCAAAAAAATAAAGAAAAACTTTTACATATACCATTTTGTTTGGCACAAGATATTATTTAGGTTGCGTGTGTCTGATAAATAAATAACGATAGTTACCTGAAAATAAATACTTATACAACATTTTAAGGTCGATGAGAAAATAGTTAGGACAGGTAGAACAGGTGTTTGCAGCTATAGAGGCAATTTGGAGAGGAAAATTAAAATTACATTTACACACGATATTATGGGGCTGGTTGGTTTAGGTACATATATTTCAATAAAAAAATATATTTTGCTTTATACTGATAAGACTTTTACATGATGTTGATGGAAATTAAGCAAAAAGTTCGAAAATCTGCATTTCAAAGAGGTAATATAAGGTTCAAGGTACAAAGCGTAAGATTAAGATTCTTTTTTGGTAATTTATTTTGAGAAAATTCTCTTAAAATAAAGGGTGTTTTTTTTAGGCGTGTTGTTTTCAACAAGAAATAAAACGCATATAATTTAATGTTATGGCCAAGTATTTAGCTTTATTATAAAGATAAGGATTTGCCATTATTTTTTAAAAATGATTTCGGGCAAGTGGCCGCCGCGGCTGGCTAGAATAAATTCCAGCCGAGAGGCTCAAATTTCCACCACTTTTTGCAGCAATTGGGGCCGTATGTCAGCAATAACGCGTCGAATATTCTCTTCCAAGGCGTCAGTCGTCTCAAGCTTATCTGCGTAAGCCCCACAAAAAATAGTCCCTAGGTGTTAAATCGCACGATCTTGGAGGCCACGCCACACAGTGGTGCGAGAGCGGAAAAAAGTCTTTTGAAAAAGTCATGTCTATCGTTTTAAACTTTATGTTTAAGTACTCTTAGATAACCCGAGCGTATGATTTAAAAGTATTTTTTAACATATATATTGTATGTTCTGATTTACAAGCCCTCAAAGTTGAAAAATAATTTTACTCAAATCGCGAACTGTATTTTCAACAAATTTTGAGATGTTTTTTTCCGAAGTTCCTGTAGATAAATTCTCTAGCTTCTTAAATAATTTAATTGGTCTATTTTCAATTATCTAAAAATAAAAAAAAATATTGATTATTTATAAAAGATACCTTCTATAAGTAGCCTGAAGCTTAAATACTAAGAAAAAATGCTTTTTTTTTAAACTTTTTGATTTAAAAAAACAGCTCCAAAAGATACCAAGAAAGAAAGTATGCCACCATATGCTCCATACACTCATGTTAAAGCACAGAAAAAATCAGCTGCAGATACGTGCAGATGTGGAAGTTATGCTCAAAAATGTTTCACTAAATCGGAATTCAAAAAACTCCGTCTTGACGGTGGTGTTTACCAAAAAGTTTTATTTCTTCGGTATTAATTGTCAGAATGAACTGATTAAGCCCATTTTTTTAAGAAAAAATGTCAAACTTTATTTTAAAAATAAAACAAAATTAATACATTGACCCAGGTCTGAGAATTTCGATTTTTGCGAAACCATTTATTTCTGCCTGGAAAATTTTTCAACTTTCAACTCAATTTTCTTGAAAACAACACACGAAAAATAATATAGTTTTATGATATTTTGAATTATATGATAGAGCTTAATACATAATAAAGAAAAAGATTAGGGATAATCCTTTATTTTTTTTTTGTTTTTCGCTAAAAGTAGGGCAGGTAAAAATTAAAAAGGTGTTTTTTTTTTAAGTTTTATTGCTTTGTTTTTGTTGTGTATTGCGTAATTTTTTATTACCTGTAAGGATTAGTAATGGCTTATTAGAATAAAATCTCTAACTTAAATCTATATATATAAAGGATTAAAAAAAAAAGTCAGTATTGAGTTATTGAGCATTTGTGCAAGGTGTGTAAGAAAAATTTTTACTCTTAGATCAACCAATAAGTGAAAGTGAAGTTAAATATAATAACAAACATATAAAGTGAATTCAATACATTAAAATATACATAGTTAATAATAATATTTTGTTCAAAATAAAAAGTTAAGATTTTACTAAAAAAAAAAATTATTTAAATATAACATCAAATCCCTCAAATTTTATAAAAATGTCAAAAACTTTTTTTCTAATAATTTTTTCTTGAGCAAATTTTGACCAAGCATGTATAAGACTAATCTTAACATGTGTGTCAAATTTAATTAAAATTCGTTTAATAGTTCAGATTTTACAGACTTTTTTCCGTTCTCCAATAGAAACATCAAAACCCTCAAATTTTAGAAAAATGTCAATAACTTTGTTTCTAATTATTTTTTTTCAACCAAATTTTGACCAAATGTGTATAAGACTAATTTTAAATTGCGAATCAAATTTCATCTTAATCCGTTAAGCAGTTCAGATGTTACAGATTTTTTTTCCGCTCTCCCATAGAAACATCAAAACCCTCAAATTTTAGAAAAATGTCAATAACTTTGTTTCTAATTATTTTTTTTCAACCAAATTTTGACCAAACATGTATAAGACTAATCTAAACATGTTTGCCAAATTTCATTTAAATCCGTTGAACCGTTCAGATAAAACAGACTTTTTTCCGCTCTCCCATACAAACCGAACCACTGTGCGCCACAGGCCCACGACGCGAGGTAATGCGCTCAGCAAAAGTTTCCTTCAATAAATTGATTGTTTCGTTGGCTGTGTTGGCTGTAGAGCATATAGCGCCGTCTTGTTGGAACCAAACGTCGTCCACATCAACTTCCTCCAATTCAGGCACGAAAAACTCATTAATCATGGCTCTATATCATTCCCCATTGACTGTAACATTAGGGCCGACTTCATTTTTGAATAAATATGGACCAATGATTCCCTCTGCCCATAGAGCACACCAAACAGTGACTTTTTGAGGATGTAACGGCGTCTGAACAATGGCTTGTGGATTATCTACACTCCAAATGCGGTAGTTTTGCTTATTAACGTACCCATTCAACCAAAAATGAGCTTCATCGCTGACAAAAAAATTTCTTGTGAAAATCGGGATCAACAACAATTTCGTTTCGAGCCCATTTTGCACAATTTGCATGCGTTGTTCAGGAGTAAGTCTATTCATTATGAAATGGCAAACCAAACTGAGCATAAATAAAGTGACAGTTGTCAGAATGACCAACTCCGAAAAAAGTATTGCCAGATTGAAAACCACACGTCTAAAAAAAAAAACACCCGTTATTTATTACGAGAGATGGAAAAGGCTTAGATTTTGGATATTTGAATAATGAAACAAGATACTAAGTTTATTTAAACGCGTTACAAAGGCAATTACAGAGCTATTTGCGTTGACATAGGTCAGGCTACACCAAAGTAAACTTCGTTAAATGATGTCCACTTTGTAGATAGGCCCTTTTTGTGCCCAGTCAAGTTCACATGCACCTCATACAATTTAAACTCACTAACATAAGTTGTTCCTGAGATATAGGATTCCAAAAATCGTTAATACAGAACAGACTTCTACTCACTGACACATCATCAAAATCCTGGAGGACTTTCCCAAACCGTAGAATATTGAAATATTTCAAGTAGAGTAATAAAACAAGTCAAAATTCTCATTAATTCTCCCAAATTTTAGTCTGTAATCATTAAATAACAAAATGTCTTTTATAATTGATTGCATATTTATTAATTTTATTGATTTTATTTTTATTTTGTCTAAGGTTGACAAAACTTGAGTTTAAAATAATTATTTAAATATTTTGAAAAGATTGGTCAATGAAGCCGAAAGATCAGAGTTCTCTTGAGGCTTTTATTGCGGTTGTGTTACAGTATTCTTTTAGATAGGACAAGGACAACATCTGGCTTTTGTGATCGCTGTTGTTTTTCAATCAAAGAGTCTTTAGCTTTTCCAACTATGCCAAAAGTAATAGAGTTATGCCCGTTGCCGTTGTTACCAATTGTTACATTTCGGGCATCCTCATTCAAAGTATTGTTCTTTGGATATTCTTTATTCAAATCCTCCTTAGCTCCATCAACGTCAACGTTGCCAAAAGTTACAGAGTTCTTCAGATCTCCGACGTTACCAACATATATTTACATCTGTGACATTTTTATTAAAAATATTGTTAACTGGAGTTTCCGATGGAAAAGCACTGACAGCCAATACAGCAATTAGGCACAACATTATTTTTAACATTTTGATAAGGTTTTGTTTTGCTGTTGATATCTACTTTAAGAAGATTAAAAAGTAACTGATGATTTCGATCAAAAACTTGGGGCTTTTATACACAAATCAAAAGATCTAAACCACAATGATTCTTAGAAACTCTTAATTTGCTAAAACATTTTTTCAAGTGAAAAACAATATTATTCCTTCTTGGAAACATGACTCAAAACATCTCAGAACTGGATGCAACAGAAGTCTTTTAACTGGCTTCTGGCCAAACTGTATATACTGACTCAATGGAAGAAAAGCAGAAACAGATAGCTGAAATGCTTAAAACATCTTTATGTTCAAAGTTTTCAGCGTATTAAAGTAGCTTTAACTTTGCATAATATTTCTACTGAACTTAAATGTAAATTATTTTATTAATTTATTTTTCCGGTTTAAAATAAAATATTTATTTTTTTTCAGTCTATCGGGCAATTTTGGTTTAGATCAATACAAGGGGTGTTTTTTTGCGAACTCTAGAGAATTCTCGGGGCTCAACTTAAGCCCGGAGAAAAACTGTGTTACCGGCGTGAATTACATACTTGTTATTGATAGTTTGTATGGAAACCCCATTTTTTTTTTCTGAATGACGGCGGTAATCACCGATGTCGTTTTTTTTTTCGTTAACGAAATCCCTTCGGGCACGCGTTTTATCATTAAGAAATTAGTTTTCGCTATACAGTCCGTGCGTCGCGTCGGTCCGTCTGTACGTTCATTGCGCCTGAACAAAGTCAAAAGTATACCTACTTAAATACTATGCACGACTGGGTCGCACGAACTTGCTCTAACATATTGAGACTATACTTGCGGCTGTGTTTTTTGCAAGCCCGGAGGGTTTGGTTGAAAAAAACGCTACGCCATTACAGAAATAAAATGGAATTTCCATACAAACTATCAATAGCAAGTATGTGTTCTACGCCGGTAACACAGTTAAGTTGTTGTTGCATTTTTAGTCTGTAAATTGCTGGTTTTTTTCCACCAGTTTGAATAGAATAATAAAATCCCTTACAGATTGTATGCAACTTCAAGACCATCTAGATAATCTATTTGAATGACCTAGCTGTACCATTTACTTACAGGTTACCATATACTTACATTTTGTAGTATTTATTCAACAACAACAGCTTCTCTGTTTACCTATAGATAGCTTTTATAATCAACATCAGTTTCAGTAAAAGTAAGCGACAGCTTCCCTGTATGCTTTATTTTCTTTATCACTGTTTCTGTGTTTGTTTTAATTATACAAATTATAAAGGGTGTTTTTTAGAGGTTGGCAGCACTGTTTTCATTTACAGCTATTTTGTCATCTGCCATGTGATTTATTTTTAGTTTGGTTTGTCATCATATCCAAATTAAAAATGGCAAAAAAAAAACCCTTTAGTTAACACAGTAGTAAGTAGTTTTGTGTATTTAGACTCAGAGCATACCTGGGTATCTATCAAATTTTTTTTTAATACTGTGCATCATATTATTTTTTGTATATTTTACATACCTATGAGTAAATTAAGCAAAGTAAGCGAAATAATTTCATAAATAGTATTTTAAGCGAATAAAATATCATCATTTAAGATCACAGGGTTGTCGAGTGTTCTTCTTTCATTGTGTTATTGCTTCCCCCCACCAGTGGTAAGGGGCAATAATACAATTCTAAAGGCATACAAAGGTACAAGAACCATTTGTGTGAGAAAAGTCTGGTCTAGGTTTATGCATCCTTTCCAGACAGTCAGTTATAAACAGTTCCGACCCAACACTAGCTTTTAATAAAGGGAATTGCCGTGTTCTATCATTTTCAAGATCATCTTTTCCGATCACTTATGGCTACGAAATGTCAACCAATGAAATTCTTTATTCCTGTGAAAGTACGTTTGATCCCATTATGTATGGAACTCGATTTCTTTTGCATGGCCACCACGGGCACGCATGCAGAAGTCCAGACGCTGAACCCAGTTTTCGACGGTTTTCAAGCATAAATCGGCCGATACTGCTGCAATTTCACGTTCGATATTCGTACGAAGTTCATCAATCGTCGCTGGCTTGTTGGCATAGACCATAGACTTGACGTAGCCCCACAGGAAATATTCTAACGGCGTCAAATCGCACGACCGAGGCGGCCAAGCGACTGGACAATTTCGTGAGATAACACGTTCTCCAAACTTGGTTTCCAATAAATTGATTGTGACATTCGCTGTGTGGCTTGTGGCGCCGTCATGTTGGAACTACATAACCTCCAAGTCCATATCATGCAATTGGGGCCAAAAATATTCGGTTATCATTGAACGGTAGCGATCCCTATTCACAGTAACGTGCCGGTCTTGATCATCACGGAAGAAGTACGGCCCAATGACGCCACCAGCCCATAAACCACACCAAACCGTAATTTTTTCGGGATGCAATGATGCCTCATGGAGTACGTGTGGATTGCTGCCTGACCAATACCGCATATTTTGTTTATTGACGAAGCCATTCAGCCAGAAATGAGCCTCATCGCTGAAGATGATTTTTCGATTTTTAGCGCTCTTAACGTTGAGGCCACTGACTCCAAATTTGGGTAGTAAATTTTAATAATTTCGAATCGTTGTTGGCTCGTATATCTTTCCATCATAAAATGGCAAACCTTATTGAAGAGAAATGTCAAAAGAGCGGCAAGAAATATGACGTCGTTTGCTGTCCCTGTTGCTCTACTTTTGTAGCGTCCCTGTTGACAAATCCTTTATTATTTGTAGAAGAAGCTCCATACTTGGATTTCTGATTAGAAAGTCGGAAGAATTTAAGTGTCTTTTCACCCTCAAGTCTGTTTTTTGTTAGCTTTAAACGGTCTGTTTTTTTTTTTTTAATATGCCGATGTAATCAATCTCTTATGCTGCAAAATGTTCCAAAATATTTTTAAAATGAAAATCATATTTATTGATGAATAGCTGGCCCACCCAGCTTTGCACGGGTAGAAAAACCTAAACTTCGTATAAAAATTACAAAATAAAATATAAATAAATATTTAAGCTAATTTTTTTACTCGAATATGTACTACTTTATGGGTTTTAACTTATTTCACGTCATGAATGGCTAAATATGTAAAAACATGATCCTCTTAGTATAACCTTTTTTTACTTTCCCAACACAGAAATAATTTTTGAAATCAAAAACCACTTTTTTTAATTTTATCCCATATAATAGAATTTTTTTTTTTTTTTTAATTTCCTTTAAAACACAAAACGAAGTTTTAAAATCAGATGCCACTATTCATTTTTGCTCCATTTCACCCTATACATGCGAATTTTTTGATAAAAAAAAAACCCTCACGCCATCCACATAAAAAACACCAAGAGAATTTTTTAAATCGGGCAATTGTTTTATTTTTACCCCATTTTACTCTACAAATAACAAAAGTTGAAAAAGAATATCCAAAAAGCCATTTCCTAACCACCTACAGCACCACCTGTTGAACGGTAATTGAATTGAACTGAAAAACCAAATGTGCACCAATCTATCCCTAAATTTTTGCGTAGCAATTACGAACAAACCAGCCGAAGGAAGTATCAAATTTGGTCTGGTAGTTTTCAAGTTTTAAGCATCCGAACACATGTTACGGATGTCCAACTCATAACAGAAGATTTTTTTTACTTTAAATACTCTAAATCTACTTTACAAGTTACTACTGTAGGAATTGCTAGTTCTTTTTTTTATTTTTGATCAAGTTATAAAGGGTTTTCCAATAAGAGGTGTTATTTTGAATAGCCCGCTATTTCGGTAGCTGTCACTTTTGAAGCTGTCATTTTTTAACATTTGACAAGTAGAAACTACGCCATTAATAAAAATGGAACGATACACGCTTCAACAAAGCATTGAATTATTAAAATTCACTATAAAAATGGTGAAAATTTGGCAGAGACGGTTCGTAAAACTAAAACATTTTTGGGTCGTCGTGAAGCACCTTGTCGGACCGCAATACAGAAATTGGTGGACAAATTCGAGCTGTTGGGACAAGTAAGTGATGTGAAGAATAAAACCCGTGGACGTCGCTCAAGAACAACTGAGAATATTGCTGTTGTAGCCCAAAGTGTTGAAGAAAACCCAGGTTTGTCCATTCCTCGTCGTTCTTTGGAATTAGGCATTCCACAAACGTCATTACACCGTATTTTGCATAAAGACTTGGGTCTTAAGGCTTATAAAGTTCAGTTAACACAAGAACTCAAGCCGGCTGATCATCAAAAACGTCGTGTCTTTGCTGATTGGGTCCTTGAAATGCATGAAAATGATCCGGAATTTCATCGAAAAATCATCTGACTGATGATGCCCATTTCCACCTCGGAGGCTACGTCAACAAGCAAAACTGTCGCATCTGGGGCTCGGAAAACCCAAGAGTTATTGTTGAAAAGCCTCTCCATCCTCAACGCGTGACTGTTTGGTGCGGTTTATGGTCCGGCGGGGTCATTGGACCTTACTTTTTCGAAAATGAGGCTGGATCAACAGTTACGGTCAATGGATTGCGCTATCGAGAGATGATTAATGATTTTTTATGGCCGGAATTGGATGGTACTGATCTGGACAACGTTTACTTTCAACAAGACGGCGCTACGTGCCACACAAGCAATGAAACCATCGATCTTTTACGGGAAAAGTTTCCGGACCGTGTTATCTCTCGAAGAGGTGATCACAATTGGCCACCGAGATCTTGTGATTTAACACCTTGCGACTTCTTCCTTTGAGGCCATGTGAAAGATAAGGTCTACGCCAACAGCCCAGCGTCGATTCAAGACCTCAAAGATGGAATTCGTGAGGCTATCGAGGACATAGGGCAGCCACTTTGCGATTTGGTTATGGAAAATTTCATGAAAAGGATATGGTCCTGTAAGCGTGGTCGTGGCGGCCATTTGGCTGATGTTGTGTTCCATTATTAACGGCATACCTTCCTCTTTATAATGAAATAAACATCCGATCATTTATCTCAAAAAATGCCATTTTCTTTGAATATCAAAATAACACCTCTTATTGGAAAACCCTTTATAAACAAAAAAAAATATATCAGCCAGTCAAAATAAAAAGAAAATTTCAAAAATATTCATTATTCATTTGAAAGTCAAGTGATAGACAACAAGAAAAAAAAAACAAGTATCAAAATAAAGGTATACATCTATAGATACATAAATATTAAAATTTTCAGAAATCAGGCAAGTTAATTTTTTTTCTAGAAGGAATAGAATTTCAATTTTGGTTTTATTTTGGTTTCCTTTAGGACAAAAGCTGTTCCAAGCAAATATCTTGGATTGATTTCTTGCTCAAACATATAAATACCCGATTTATTAATACATAAGAACAAGGAATTTGTATTGAGCCTTAGAGCTCCAAGGTTTCTATACCCATTTTTGAATACAAAGTCAGCAAGACCAGCAAGATTCTTTCTTAAATTTAAATGAATAATTGATCACCGATTAGAAACAAGAATAATCAAACCAAACATCTTAAAACGATATCGCTAAAAGAACATTATAGTGAAAACAAAGAAAACCTTCTCAAATATAAACAGTACGAGTACCTGCCGAATATTTTTGTTGATAGTTTAATAAATAGTGTTAATTTAAAGCTTTTTCTAGTATTAATAGGGTAATGCAGTGTGTGTCGTGTTAGTTTTATTCATCATAAATTCTGTTTTTTTTTTTATAAGTGAAGAAAATATCAGTGATTTTTTTTTGTGTAAATAAATATAAAGGTACAGCAACTGGATCATCGAGTTTGTGCGCACAATCATCGCAACCAGAAAGTTAAAGCCTGTAAGTTTATTAATACGTGATTGAATACATTTTTTTGCACTACACTGATATAATCATTTAACACTTTAATTCCATTTGTGATTTTTTTTTATGCTAAAATTTGAAATAAATTTTTAATAAGGACATACTTTGCATATATATACCTATCTATTTAGTAAATATTCTGTCTTCTCTTTAATTAAACTTAATTCTTAATACTTTTCTTGCTACTTGAATTTTTAACCCATTTCCGACGAGCTTAGCCTCTTATCAACATACCAAGTATTTTCCAAGTCAGTGAAATAAAATATGTATAAAATAGAAACAAGGAAAGGTAACACACACAACGATCCATTTTTATATAAATATACTTTTATTTTTATTTTTTAATTAACGTATATGTACATACATATGTATGTATTTATTTTGGTAATTTTATTAAATTAATATTATGCATTGCAATAATTTTATTTAATTTTTAAGCTTTTGAAATTGTTAATTGTTTAATAAATACATTAATTATAGAATTTTTAGTAATATTGTTGCCAAAAATAATATTCTCGGCAGTTGTGTTTATATTGCTGGAATTCGAATTGAAGTAATTTTTCGCCGGAACATTGGTGACAGTTTCCGACGGACAAGCTCTCAGCTGATGCTGTAATCCCAGTTGAGTTTCAGTAAAAGACTTCTTGACTACTACTCCACTAACTGGTGGTTTTATTGTAACACCATATTTACGCGGGCGACCGCTGCTATCAAGTAATGTATTCTGTCTTGAAATTATTAAAATACTGGCTTTTGGAGTTTCCAACAGAAAAGCGCTGACAGCCACAAAAGCAATTAGGCACAACATTATTTTGGCCATTTTGATGAGTTTCTGTTTGCTGTTGAACTTTAAGAAGAGTAATAAGTAACTGATGATTTCGAACAAAAACTTGGGGCTTTTATACACTTAAATCAAAAGGTCTTAACCACCAAATGCATCAAAATGCATAAAATGAACATATGAATTTGTGTTTTTTGCACTACAGAAACCTGAATTTTTTTTCTTGGGAACATTATTACAGTTGACGCAAAACGCACACCCGTATACGGATGCACAGACCGCAACACGGTTATGACGAAACCCACCTTTTCGGACGTCTCCATTATCGTATTTAGTTTCGAAGTGTTAACTTTTATATTCAAAAATTCAAGTAAATTCATAAAACTGTTATATTGTACAGTCATTTATTAAATTGTAAATTATAAAATTCTTCTGTCATTTCATCTTCAAATTGAAAACTAAGATAATTTACAGGTACGAATCTTTGGAACCTTTAAATTAATATCCTAATATAAATGGGATGGGTTTATTTATAATTTAATTAACATATATGTGAATGTATTTATTTTTAAAATCTTATTAAACTTATATTATACATTTTAATATTATTATATAATTTTTAAGCTTATAAAATTGTTAAGTGCGATAAAGTGTTATTTACTCAAAGGCAAATAAATAAATAACTAAATAAATAAATAGTATTGGTAGTACAGATATATTGGTGGACCCGGCGGCGCCGGCGCTGCTTTTACCATAAATTGTAACATTGCAGGATGTATAATGGACTCCGCTACTTGGTGGTCCCATTGCCGCTGTTACCAATTTTGACATTGCTGGAATTATAATTGAAGATATTTGTCAAAAAACCGCTCGGATTGACTGATGCATCAGCGTTTCTAAAAACTATATTGCAGGGCCCGGAGCCGACAATTATTGTGTTATTGGATTCATAATTTAAGTAATTTACCGCCGGCAAAGCGCTGCAAACAGCGAGTAAAACCACAACAAAAATGACGCACACACTTGCTTGCGTCATTTTGATAAAAATTTGTTTGCTGTTGACACTTTTAAAGAGAGTAAAACGTAACTGGCGATTTCAAACAAAAACTAGGGGCTTTTATACACAAATCAAATGTTCGTAACCACCAAATGCATTAAATGTTCTGTCATGACACACAGAAACCTGATAAAATTTAGGTTGTGATTCTTAAGAACTCGTTATTTCCAAAAGTATTTTTCAAGTCCAAATGCATCAAAATGCATAAAATGAACATATGAATTTGTGTTTTTTGCACTACAGAAACCTGAATTTTTTTTCTTGGGAACATTATTACAGTTGACGCAAAACGCACACCCGTATACGGATGCACAGACCGCAACACGGTTATGACGAAACCCACCTTTTCGGACGTCTCCATTATCGTATTTAGTTTCGAAGTGTTAACTTTTATATTCAAAAATTCAAGTAAATTCATAAAACTGTTATATTGTACAGTCATTTATTAAATTGTAAATTATAAAATTCTTCTGTCATTTCATCTTCAAATTGAAAACTAAGATAATTTACAGGTACGAATCTTTGGAACCTTTAAATTAATATCCTAATATAAATGGGATGGGTTTATTTATAATTTAATTAACATATATGTGAATGTATTTATTTTTAAAATCTTATTAAACTTATATTATACATTTTAATATTATTATATAATTTTTAAGCTTATAAAATTGTTAAGTGCGATAAAGTGTTATTTACTCAAAGGCAAATAAATAAATAACTAAATAAATAAATAGTATTGGTAGTACAGATATATTGGTGGACCCGGCGGCGCCGGCGCTGCTTTTACCATAAATTGTAACATTGCAGGATGTATAATGGACTCCGCTACTTGGTGGTCCCATTGCCGCTGTTACCAATTTTGACATTGCTGGAATTATAATTGAAGATATTTGTCAAAAAACCGCTCGGATTGACTGATGCATCAGCGTTTCTAAAAACTATATTGCAGGGCCCGGAGCCGACAATTATTGTGTTATTGGATTCATAATTTAAGTAATTTACCGCCGGCAAAGCGCTGCAAACAGCGAGTAAAACCACAACAAAAATGACGCACACACTTGCTTGCGTCATTTTGATAAAAATTTGTTTGCTGTTGACACTTTTAAAGAGAGTAAAACGTAACTGGCGATTTCAAACAAAAACTAGGGGCTTTTATACACAAATCAAATGTTCGTAACCACCAAATGCATTAAATGTTCTGTCATGACACACAGAAACCTGATAAAATTTAGGTTGTGATTCTTAAGAACTCGTTATTTCCAAAAGTATTTTTCAAGTCAATAAAAAAATTATTTTTTCTTGGAAATTATAACTAAACACATCCCAGGACTCCTTTGCAAAAGAATTCTTTTAAATGATTGTGAAGTTCCTTGCCTAACTTTAAATACTAACTCGCAATAGAAGAAAAGCAAAAAACAAATACTTGAAAACGTTAATCCATCTGTGACGAGTTTCAGCTATTTCAGCGAGTGAATCGTCTTACTCACTTACTCATCTCACTTCATTCGCAAAAGTGATTAGCTATAAAAGTCAAATGAGTCATTGGGCACGTTCAATCACAAAATCTGAAAATTCACATCCGAATTTATGTTGTTGAACGCACAAGAAATCTGAATTTTCAGTTGAAGGTTGTTGTGTCAAATGCTAGCATTTACCTGAGTGATTTACATTAAAACGAAACAAAATAGAACTTTAATTATATTCTTAAACTAAAAATTAGGCGTCAGTAGTTCTAGTGATGATATATGTAACTAAATCAGCAACAAAATACAGCAAGACTATGTAAGGTTCAATGAAAAAATAATTCCCCAATATTGTGATGGGGAATTCTGGGAAAATTTTTCTTAGAATAGTCAATCGTTTGATTTAAAAACTCACTTTCAATGAACAATTAGTTCTTCTATGTAAAAAAGTATTAGTTTGTGAAAAATTAATCATCACAAATCAACCACTAACCAGATCGAAAATCATAAAGTTCAACTTCTATGTATAGTACTTCAACATTTTCCCTACCACTATCACTTTATTCTGAATTTTCAGATGAGAATTTTTGGCTGAAAATTCAGATGAAACGTAAGCAAACGTAACTAAAAGTCACTAAAAGTCATCTAACTTTTTATGGCAGCTGGCCAATCAGAAGCTCCAAAAATTCAGAAATTTGAAAATTCAGATGTAAAACGTAATGCGTTGAACGTACCCATTTTGAATTTTGTTTTGGACACTTAAATGTAAACATTATTTTTTTTGCATACATATATATTTCGACAAGATTTGAGTTTCAACTCCACCGCACATGGTTCCACACATACACCAAACCAAGTCACGGCGCGGCGCCGTGCCCACTCACTCAATAATTATCATAAATTCTTACTTTATTTTTCAGCTAGGTGCTTTGCATATAATTAAATCTACAGGGTGTCCCCTGTTTCGTCAAGGATAATTTGGGAAAAGATTCTTGGGTATATTTTAAAAAAGAATCATTATGATGTCGACATTAGAGACAGGTCCTAACTGTGCAAGTTGTCAGCCAAGTTGTCGGCACTAACCCTTTTTACATCAGGAACAAAGTCAGCTGAATTTTGACTCCCATCTAACTTCAGTACCAATCCAGTCAGAAACTTCAAATTCACAATATTTGCTAAGCTTACCAAGCAAAGGCGCCTTACCAAATTTCAACTTTCTAACATGAGTGGTTTGCAGAGATAGAGGATTTCAAAAATCTCACTGACTGACTGACAGATCATCAAAATCCTGAAGCACTTCTCGACTGCGCAGAATATTGTAGTATTTCAAGTAGAGTAATAAAACAACTCAAAATTCTCATTAATAAAAAACGACTAAAATTTGATAGTTTAACTTCGATACTCATTTACTCACAATTTAAAAGGTTTTGAAAACTTGACCAATGAACCTACCAAATTTTAGAGTTTAAAATATTTATTTTTGATAATACTGGTTAACATAGCTCCCCTATCAGCCTGAGTTAACTCATCAAATTTGGTGAGTTAACTCAGGATTAACTGAACAGACGATTTTGATGTTTTATCCAACGAGTTTGGTTAGTTGTTCCGCATGTATTCTACACCGAAAAACTGCTTCCACAGTTCTCTATGGGTTAACTCACTTCTAGAGTTAGTTAACTCTGGTTTAACACACCACTGAAAAGCTATAAGGATATAAGGAGAGTAAAAAGAAACTGATGATTTCAAACAAAAACTTGGAACTTTTATACACAAATCGAAAGAACTTAATCACCAAATACATTTAACGTTGTGTCATGACACACAGAAACCTGATCAAATAAAGACAGTGATTCTTAGGAACTCATTCTTTGCGTCAATTTATTTTTGAGTGAAAAAAAGTCATTTTTTCTTGGAAACACTCAACACATCTCAGAACTCCATTAACATACAACCGAAGCCTTTTAACTGGTTCTTCAGTTTCTGGCCAAACTATAAATACTGACTCATTATTATATTTGATTGTACCTCATTCTTCTTTAAAATTGAGATCATAATTTTGCAGATTTGTAAGATAGTAAAAGTCTTAAAAATCTGAAAAACAAGTTAGGTGCCAGTAATAGCTTTCATTTAAACTCATCATTGAATTATTTTGACTCAATTAATAATTCTGGCCAAAAAAAATGTTCATTTTGGCCCAACGTTCCGCACAGAAGATGACTTTAAAGGAAAAAGGTGTGCATCTAGAGAAACGACCATGAAAAACTGAGCGAACTGACGTCAGCATGACAGTTGAAAGGATTAGAAGTTTCAGACAAGGGATCATTTATGAATATTAGGAAGAGAGTTGGAGACAAAACGGAGCCCTGGGGCACACCGCAGCTTTTATAAGATGAATTTTAGACCAAAACCGTCAAATACAACTTGTATTGATATGTCCGAAAGGTAATTTTTAATCCAACGAAGGATAGATTCATCGATACCAAATGCACGCAGTTTTGATAAGAGCGCTTGATGCCAAACTCTATCAAACCCTTTTGAAATATCAAGTGCAATAATGTTTCTTTCGCCAAAACGATGTAAAGATTTGTGCCACTGTTCGGTGTGATTTACCATCAGATCACATTGTGCTTCGAAAGCCGTACTGCCGGTCATTAAGAAGCTTTCGTTCTTCAAGGTATTTATTTTTTACTTTTATTTTTTTTTATTTATTATTAATCATTATCCTCATCTTAATAACTATAACATTTGATAAATCTTAAGATTGCTCTAACAAAATTAAAATAGTGATTTTAAGAGAGAATAGTTAGTGACATTGGTATTTCATAAAAATAGAGATAATGCCACTTCATAATACAAACATTCAGCGTGGGGTGTACAATATAGGGAAAGTTAAGTTAAAAAATTAAAAAGAATTAAATCAAAATGCATTTTCAAAAGAAACAAGATAAAACAAATTCAAATTCATTGACAGTATTAATTGAATTAAACAATTAAACAATATAGCTCAACAAAACTTCGATTTCATTATGATCGAAATCAAGAAGCCACAGTTTTACTTTTTTCAAAAAGCCGAATAGAATTGGTAGGTTACGTAGGCTAGCTGGAAGGCGGTTATACAATTTGCAGGAGACAACATGATACGAGTTTCTAAAGTTTGTAGTACGAAAAGAAGGAATGGCAACTAAGGATTGGTAATTACTGCGTAAGATATAGCCTTCAATTATTGGACTCTGCAAGTACCCGCCTCTAATAAAGAAAATCTTGAGAACCTTGTAATAAAATAACTGTCTGACAGGCAAAATCTTTATACGCCTAAAAAGCTTCATGGAATGAGAGAGACGGGGTGAGTTACACACTTTTCTTATAGCGCATTTTTGCAGCACAATAAGCGGCTTCATTTTGTTCTGGTAAGCACCTCCCCAACAGCTTATACCGTATTGCATTCGAGAATGAAAAATCCCATAGTAAACAGTTTTCATGGTGTTATCAGAACAATACTTTCTAAGGCGATAAAAACAACGGATTGTTGAAAGGAAATATTGTTTAAGCCCTAAAATATGCTCAGACCAGCTCAAATTTCTATCGATAAGAACACCCAAGTATTTAAAACAGTTAACGTTTTCAATTTGAAAGCAGTTGGTGTCGCAAGAAACATTAGCATTAAAATAGTGATACGAATTTTGAAAGGAACTCAAGTGTAAATTATACCTTGCACAGTTCGATGAGTGGAATATAACATTAATGTCTGGAGTCACGTTAGAGCTAAGGGAAAAAAACATAAGTTTAGTTTTGTTGCTTACCAAAAGTTTATGTGCATCAAACCAAACTCTCAATAAGTGCACATCATGATTTAAATCAGCCACTAGGTTAAATAAACTAACGGATCTGTATGCAATTGCCAAATCATCTGCAAACGCCCTTACTTCACCAACAAAAGGTAGTTCAAAAATAGAATTAATATATATTAGAAAAAGGATGGGACCAAGAACAGATCCCTGAGGAACTCCAAGATTGATAACCTTGGAGTTACTCAGACAGCTGCCGAGCTTGACCTTTTGTTCCCTGTTTTTCAGATAAGATGCAAACCACTCATATATAAATCCACGGAAGCCCGCATAATATAATTTGTTCAAAAGAATATTGTGGTCTAACATATCAAAGGCTTTCGTAATATTCACAAAAAGTCCACTACAAAACCTTTGATCATCCAGTCCTTTATGAATAAAAGAGCAAAAATCCAACAAAGCATCCTCAGTAGAGAGCCCAGTCCTAAACCCAAACTGTTTGGAACTAAGAAAATTAGAATTATTGAGAAAGTTCAAAACCCTACATTTAATTACTTTTTCAAATATTTTTGAAATAGAAGGCAACAACGAAATTGGCCTGTAATTATTTTTGTCTTTTTTACTCCCTTTTTTAAACAGGGGTATCACAATGGCGTGTTTAAGTTCATCAGGAAAGATTCCAGAGAAAATACTCAAATTAAAAATATATGTCAAAATATCCACAATATTCAAAGCGATTTTCTTTAACACAATGTTAGAAATACCATCATTACCAAAAGATTTGGAGTTATTCAGAGAGTTTATGGCTTTTAATATCTCAAGACCAGATATTGATTCGAAGTAAAAACTATTTATTTGAAAAGACGAAACTAGAGAGCTGGAACCAGTACAAGAATATCCTAGAAAAGAGGTGCCCCTCGAAAATGATTCCTGTCCTGTTCTTTAGCTGATGACTAATCAGCGTGTTCATGACCTTGGAAATGAGGGAAGTAAGCGCAAAAAACTTAAATAGTTACATCGTATATGTATTCTTTTATTTTTTCAATTGCCAAATCACCTAGAACAAGATTAATATTTCTCAAAATAAACATCTGTTAATTAATAGTTCAAAATTGTTGCTAATTTTTTTTTTTTTTTTGATTCTATTATATTTAACAACAACAACAGCAACATTAACAACAATACAAACAAATTTGATTGCATTCCACTCTCAGTTTTGTCGTTTATCATTATTATATTGTCAAATTAAAAATAAAATCTGCTTTTATCCGGTTGCAGTGATTTAATTTGTTGTGTGGGCAGCATTATGATTTAAGACACGACAACCACAATAAAAACGTGATCAGAGAATGAACAAAAATAAATTACCTACGCTACGGCGCGGGGTCTCCTCTCTCGCATCATTGGATTGTTGTTAGGTCATTGTATTTTGAATTTGTTTGTGAAAGTGATGAGATACAAGAATTATTATTATTATTAGTTCTTTGTGTTGTTTATTTTTGTTGTTGTTGTTATTGTTGTTGTACCTAATTGAGGGGGTCTTCTATATAAACAATCATAATTCTTGATATTATCTTGTGAAGGAACTATACGCATGATAATTGCAAAGTTCATTCATTGCTTATAAAATATCAGACTGACACAATATTTCACACCTTTTTCACCTTGAGTCGCCCTTGACTAAATTGTGGTTTTTCAACATTTTTGGTAAGAAGTGAATTTAGTGCCCACTAAATTCTATGAAACTTTCATTTTCACTTGACATTTTTTACTGTTATCATGTTTTCAGAAGGCATCGTTACGTAATGTTATATGGAAGTAGTGTGTTTTGGAGAGTTCCCAACCCTCCTGACCGCCCAAGTTAACGGTACGCTTTTAAACAGACTTGATAGGGTGTTGAATGAACTCGTCACAATTCTGAAAAGCCCCAGTATACGTTTTTAAACATCCCGACACGTTGTAGATGGTTGGGAGGGACTGTAACTCTCCAAAACCAATTATATACTTATGCCAATGGAACAATGCACTTAATTTCTTTTTAAGGGATTCTCGTTTTCATAAGAAGAAAATTCCGATAGGTAAAAGAATTCACAAGAATGGGCAAGGCGACGCGACGCGCTGTCATGCGACTTCTTTAACATCGTTCTTGAAAAAGGAGTGCAAAACTCTCCCGTCAACATAAGAGGCACAATCCTTCAAAAGTCTGTCCAATTACTCGCATACGCCACGCCGACGATATTGACGCAATTGGAAGAACAAAGCGTGATGTCAGTAGCACTTTTGGGAGTATTGAAGCGGAAGAGAAGAAAATGGGAACATTACTTTGTCTACCAAGGCTCCGCTATCAATACAAACAAGCGCTGAGATCAAACAAAGAATAACTCTTTCCAATCGCTGGTTGTTCGGGCTAAGAAGGTAATTGAGTAGGAAAGCCCTTTCTCGAACAATTTAAGTGTCCCTTTATAAGACGCTAATCATTCTGGTCTTGCTGTTTATGGTACAGAGGCATGGACCTTATCGAAGGTGGATGAGGACAGTCTTTTTGAGAGGAAGATTCCCTGTGTGAGTTTTGGTCCTGTCTGCATAAACGAGGAGTGGAAGAGAAGGTACGGGCTGTACAGCGACACTGAGAGTAAAAGACAACGGCTGAGATAAGCGATAAGCTAAGAGCGAATGTATACCAAAGCTCCAGCCCGAAAAGGCTTTAAATCCAACCCTGAGGGACGGCGTAAGTAAGTAAGTAAGTAAGTAAGTAAGTAAGTAAGTAAGTAAGTAAGTAAGTAAGTAAGTAAGTAAGTAAGTAAGTAAGTAAGTAAGTAAGTAAGTAAGTAAGTAAGTAAGTAAGTAAGTAAGTAAGTAAGTAAGTAAGTAAGTAAGTAAGTAAGTAAGTAAGTAAGTAAGTAAGTAAGTAAGTAAGTAAGTAAGTAAGTAAGTAAGTAAGTAAGTAAGTAAGTAAGTAAGTAAGTAAGTAAGTAAGTAAGTAACTAAGAAGTATTCACTTCAGACTTGCAAAGAGCTAAGCATGCCGGAAACCTTAACTTGAGATATTTTTATAATTTTTTCTTAGGGGCAAAATAGGAATGCCATCTAAAATCGCAGTAATTTGTCAAAAAAAGTTCAACTTGCTTCAAAAATTAAGTACGTTCCTTTTTTCTTTTTTTTTTGCGAAAATCCCACAAATGGGGTGCTAAAAATCGCGAATTTCCTTGAAAAACTTTAACCATTGATTAAAAATATTCTATGGCTGACTAATTTTTGAAATAAGTTGACCTTTCTTCACCAATTTCTGCCATTTTTGGTGGCATAATATTTTGCGAATATCCCACAAATGGGTTGCTTAGATTCCGGAGCCCTCTTTCAGGTCTAAACAAATTAAGCCTTCCTGTATTTAGATCCTCGCAAATTTCTATCCTAAGATCAAAAAATGGTGTCATTTCAATTAGTTGCTCTGGTTCGAATCCGATAAAGCAAATTAGTTGACTACAAATTTCGGTACAAATATTTCATATTTATGACGACAAGTATACCACTACCTTACCGACTTTAGTGAAGTTGTAGGTTCACTTAAAACAAACATTACTTATTTTCTCATCTCTAAATTTAGAAAAAATTACATCATGTTCAAGGGATATATACATAGGTGCAAGTCTGACGACAAAAAAAAATAACACTTTAACCAAGATGAAGCTACATTTAGAAAGAAAAATATAAAAACAAAGGATTTTATTACAATCGACAACTTTTTTTTTAAATAAAACCAAAAACATTTTTCCGCGGTACCACAATAAAGCACCGCGGGATATCCATATTCCTGGTATAATGCTATAAATAATGTTCCCTTTTTTTTTTTTTGTATTCTCTTCTTTTAATATATCAAGTTCGTTCTCTTTGCGGTTAAATCCTAGGGTTAATCGAATTTTAATTTCACAGTAGAATTTATAGGTATAGGTTAGGTACCTATGTATGTATACAATTTGGATTTAGTGGTATCTTCTTCTCCGGTTGCTTGTTATGGTTGTTCATCTCTCTAGATTAACCTAAATAAGAAATTCAAATCAAAGCAACCGAGAAAAGAATTTGCATATTTTAATGTGAAAAAGATATTAATAGGTTGTAATTTAAATGTATGAAAAAGATATGCAAATATCTTCAAACGAAAAACATAAATATTTAATTAGAATTAAAAAAAAACTGTGTATTTCTTTGGCATCATAATAAATTATAATACTGTCGTACCCAAAATATATTTGGCTAAATAAGATCAACACATTTTTTCAAATTTTGGACAAAAAAATAAAGGGTTTTTCAACAGGGACAATACAAAAGTAGAGCAACAGGGACAGCAAACGACGCCATATTTCTTGCCGCTCTTTTGACATTTCTCTTCAATAAGGTTTGCCATTTTATGATGGAAAGATATGCGAGCCAACAACGATTCGAAATTATTAAAATTTACTACCCAAATTTGGAGTCAGTGGCCTCAACGTTAAGAGCGCTAAAAATCAAAAAATCATCTTCAGCGATGAGGCTCATTTCTGGCTGAATGGCTTCGTCAATAAACAAAATATGCGGTATTGGTCAGGCAGCAATCCACACGTACTCCATGAGTCATCATTGCATCCCGAAAAAATTACGGTTTGGTGTGGTTTATGGGCCGGCGGCGTCATTGGGCCGTACTTCTTCCGTGATGATCAAGACCGGCACGTTACTGTGAATGGGGATCGCTAACGTTCAATGATAACCGAATATTTTTGGCCCCAATTGGATGATATGGACTTGGAGGACATGTGGTTCCATCAGGACGGCGCCACAAGCCACACAGCGAATGTCACAAACAATTTATTAGAAACCAAGTTTGGAGGACGTGTTATCTCACGAAATGGTCCAGTCGCTTGGCCGCCTCGGTCGTGCGATTTGACGCCGTTAGACTATTTACTGTGGGGCTACGTCAAGTCTATGGTCTATGTCAACAAGCCAGCGACGATTGATGAACTTCGTACGAATATCGAAAGTGAATTTGCAGCAGTATCGGCCGATTTATGCTTGAAAACCGTTGAAAATTGGGTTCCGCGGCTGGACTTCTGCAAGCGTGCCCGTGGTGGCCATGCAAAAAAAATCGAGTTCCATACATAATGGCATCGAACGTACTTTCACAGAAATAAAGAAACCGTTTTTGTTTTATTTAAAAAAAAATTTGTAGCGCTCTTATTGAAAAACCCGATACATAAAACTATTTTTTTTTCTAAAACAAAGGGTTATAGATGGTCAATGTTAATGGACTCCTTGATGTAACCAAAAATATTGTCAATATATTTCCAATGTAGACTGTGTTAACGTTGGAGTGATTTTTTAAAATTAATACATTTATTATATGCATACAATTTTTTTTTTTAAACATTTTTAAGAACAAAAATTGGAACGCCAATTTTATCTTAGTATTTTTTAATTTGGAGTTAGAAATTGAATTTCACAAAAATCTCTTTCACCCGTTTTCGAAATATCGAATTTTAAAAAATAATTAAGATTTTCTTTTATAATTCAAAAATAATTTTGAATATATTTTTTTTTTAAATTTTGACATTCACAATTGCGGATGATCAGATAATGGGATAGGTAGTCGAAAATAAAAAAAAAAGTTCTATGTGAGGTACTGTTAATAATAGTAAAATTAAAAAAACTTCACATGATAGATCGTACTAATTTCAATACAGAAATCAATTTTACCAAAATCGTAGGAGTCGTTTTTGAGCAAAAACAGATTTTCCTTAACGGTTTTTAAGAACTTGTACCGTTATTTTTTGTTATAAGGACAATTTTTTTCACATCTATTGGATAATACAAATATTTATTTTTTGCTATGTTTGATATAATAATTTTTCAAATATGTATTTAGTTTTCGAAAAAAATTCAAAGTTTTTTCAAAATCAAAAAACTTTTTCTTTGAAAATCATGGTTCTTTGGGATGTGCCAATAATCACCATTTTGCGGAGCCATTTTTTTTTCTTAACTAAGCGGCAGCTTATAACTAATTATTTAAACATTGCTCTTTTTTAAATTTAGCCGATTTTTGACAAAAATTAGATTTTCCATTTTGACAAAAAAAAAAATGGTATGCCAGGTAGGTGTACCGTTATTTTTGGTCCTTGAAAAATTTTTTTTAAAAAAACGTGTCGGGAGAATGTCCAAATCGACATATCCATTTAGACTGTAGCCGAACGAACAGACAAAAAGACTGACGAGACCAACTTTTTTGTTCTTCCCTATCCCTATCGTAATGTCAAAATCGAGTAAAAATCGAATGAGAACCTATTTTTCCCCCGCGGTAAGGCACTTTTTTTTAAATTGACATTAAATAGAAATAATGCCATGCCAAAGCTTTTTAAAACAGAAATCTGTCCTAGGTATAATATTTTATTAATATTTTTTTTTTTTTTTTTTTTTTTTTTTTCAAAGTGCCAAATGAGGGAAGAGAGTTGGGAAAAGGATATGGCAATTGGGTAGTTTATGCTTCTTTAAGGAAAAACTTAAAGTCAAAACTCATTGGCGCAAAGTTGTAGACGATTTATTACGATATTAAATTTGTTTACTAAATATAATGGTAAAAAGAGGATTTTCCAAATTTTAAAAGAGTTAGCATCGTACTATCTTTATAAAATTTTATTAAAGTTAAAATCACCAAATGGCTATTTTATCGTACTCCATAAATGTCACTTTGATAATGACAAATGTGAAAAGGGTATGTTTGTTTACTTTTTTGAACGAAATGTTTTAGGCGTGTCCAGCTTGAGTTTCGTAAGAAAATAGTTGAAAATTGTTTAAAACTAAAGTAAAGAATTCGAAAGTTAATAAATTCTTTAGTTGTATCATACCAATACGTTAACATCAGTTTGTTTAAAAATTTACGCCATTACGTTTTTTTATCAAAAATTTCGTCATGGTTAGTGCGTTGGGTCGTCACCACGGACGCCTTGGGATCTCAATTTGTAAGTAAATAAGCTCTGATTCTGCACCGAGCTGTCGCACTAATAAAATTTATTTATTTATGCAAAATTTATGAAACATAGTATATTCGAAGTCACTAGGCCCATTTATTCAGTGGTGAGTTAAACCAGAGTTAGTTAACTCTAGAAGTAAATTATCCCACAGTCAAATGAGGGAGCAGTTTTCTGTTGGTGGAGAATGTATGCGGAAGGACTTAACAAACTCGATGGATAAAACATAAAAAGCATCTGTCCAGTTAATCCTGAGTTAATTTAATAAATTTGATGAGTTAACTTGGGTTTAACTTTAATCTCGCACTGAGAAACTGCACCTAAGTTTTTTGGTTTATTTCCAGCATTTAAGTGTAAAAACTTTTTCGAGGAGCTTTTCATAAATATAAATTTAAATCTGTTAACTGCCTGATGGTGATTTTGAAATGGACGTGCCTAGAGACATGGCAATTTATAACAGTTATTGCAGTTTTTCGCCATTAAAAGTGGGCGTACTTTAACGCAGTTCGCGCAACTTGAAAACAAAACTCTGGGTGCCTGAAGTATGCCCACCGGCGGCGGAGGGTTGCATAAACAGTACTTTTATAAAACAAAACTGATACTTCTTTTTAAAAAATATTCATATATGATTACTAAAATAACGGTTGCATTCACTAATATCGTATACAAAATTATTTACGAAATGCAAAGGATTAAAAAAAAAATATTTTATTTTCAACTCTCCATTTTTGTTGTTTTTCCTTTCCATCGTCAGTCGTGCGTCGTCGGTTTTCCCTCTTCCTCATTATCTTTATATGCCATTTAATCGTGAAATGAAATGGGTTATTTATAATTAGTTCATTTTCAGCCTAAGGACAAAAATAACAACAACAACAACGGTTGAGGTATTGGCAAACAGAATATCACTCATTCTCATGCTCCAAATAAAATAAATTAAATTTACTTTAAATACAAAAAAAAAAAGAATAAACTCAACAAACTCACACATCTGCGATAATCCTTTCTTTATACATGCTCCAAGTTTAATCTGTTAAACGTATCTGGTATATCTTTAAATAGTTTTATGTATATCTTTGACCCTGTGACCTCATCTCTGTATATAGCGGATTCCGTACGCATGCAGTTAGTGCACCATGGCGAACCTCATAAATAAATCTTCACTCTGATTGAGTGATAGACAATTGTTTTTGTTGTTTTGTTTCTTTAAATTAAAAGTGTTCCTCTTGTTAGTGGAACTCCGAAAAACATATTATAGTCTGGGATTGGAGTGTTACATTTCAATTGAGATGTGATGATGTTGATTTTACATTTCAATCAAATACATTTTAAACTTAAAAGACAATCTATTTTATTTCTTATAATCTATAAAAAACTACTAATATACTAGTCTGATACACCAATTGAGCAAACAGTAAGAAAATGGAAGACATTTATTTTATAATTTTTTTACTAGAGTAAAGGTGATAAATCATCAGTGATTTAGGAGTTTTTCGTTTTTTGAAAGAACAGTTTTTCTATGCACCACAAATATTAAAAAAAAAAAAGTAAAAAAAAAAAAAAGTAAAAAAAAAATCTGGTGGCGCGAAAGATCGTGTAGAACCAGGGCCTATAGTGACTTTCAACTTTCAACCTATTCTGTATACGGTTTATCAGCAGAAATTTAGGATACTGCTAATTCGAGAGTATTGAGAATATCACAAGATAGAGTAGTAGACCAAAGGAACAAAATTTTGGTAGAAATGTGTTATGATCTTACTGAATGCTCGAAATTTGAGTCACAGAGAGGGAAACTTTACTTTTCTTAGGGCTAGTTAAGGTACCCGTTGTTCAACCATTAATTTATATCTTGTTAAAGTTTCATGGATAAGGTAAAAGCTGACTTTAAAATAAATCTGCAAACCTACTCTCACCACGTGCCACAGGCTCGACCCGTTAGCAGGTCCACGTTTATCAACACCCTGAGTTTGCTTCCAAAATTCAAGGGGAATATCATTCCAAAACACACACTTTTCACCAGTATATAGGTACTTAGTTGAACCAACGCTTGTAGAGAACACAATGAGCTTCTAAGCTGCATTTTTTCATAGAATTTTCACAACCAGAGACATTATACCAAAAACCTGTAATCTAATATGGTATAGCCACCATCACCACAGTCATCAATACAACTGACGATTAAAATGTTTATTAGTAAGGCATGGAACTTATATCACGGTAGTAAAGTAATATAACAATCAACTTTATTTAAAGACTATGGTGCAAAATTTTAAACATTTAAAACCTACTCTAAATCATTTTTAAATTGGACGCCGACTCTAAAAATGAGTTTTAGAATGAGAGTCGACTCTTTGATAATTTTAAACGATATAAAGTATACTTTAACGCTAAAGCACTCGTCTAACTTTAAAAGGAGCATTCTCTATCTTTTTTTAAAGTATACTTTATCCATTCAACGTTTGTAATTTCATAAGAAAAATTTAAAGAAAAATGTTTGATGAAGATTTTAAGCATGTAAATCAACAATCACGAAAACTGTCTTAGCTTTAATTCGTGGTGCATGCACCCAGTAACCATTACCACGCCAAAACAACACCATCTCCACCCCCCGATTCAATAGACTATGACACCAAACAATATACAATACAAACTTGTATTCCGTCGACCGCCCCAACAAAAACAAAAAAAAATGTGGTTCATAGTGTTGGACTACCATATCACGGCAAATCATTTTCTGCTCACAAAATCGCCCGTCATCTTAGCTGGAAAGTTGAAATAGCTAGAGGGGAGTTAAAAAAAGAAAAAAAAAAATACAAACAAATTTAATTTTCAAAGGGGACACGCGGATTTGAACCGGGGACCTCTCGATCTGCAGTCGTATGCTCTACCACAAATCATAATAAAACCTTACAAATGCGCTTAAAACCCTACAAATGCGCTAAAAACTTTCATTAGTTAGAAGAGTTGTTTAAAGTGTTTAAAATTAAGAAAAGGTTAGACAAGGACTCGCAACTAAACGACTGCGTTAACTAGAGTTGATTTCATTCCTTAAACGAGGACTGTTTAAAAATTTGCGCCTATGTTTTTGATTTACAACATGAGTTCCCAGACTATGCAAATACATTTCCATTTATTTTAGTTCCACTGATGCATCAAAATCGGTTAGTGTTCTGTTTTGTGTTTATTCACGTTCACGTTCTTCTTCTTTTTTTTTTTATTTTTGTAAACCACAAAGTTAAATCGTCACGATTAAGTATTCCTCGTATACATCGATCGTTTAGCAATCAGATAAGTGAAAATGCACACATTGCACACATTCGGCGCACATGAAAACGTTGCAAACTTACTTTTGAAATTTAAATCAAGGGTTTTTATTTTACATTTTTAAATACAAACTGAGATGAGAATAGTTTTAGTTTTGTTTAATGAAGTGAACGTCTGGATGGCACAAATTTGATTTCATACAGCCGAATAGCTCTAAGGCCCAGTTTTTCAGTGGTGAGTTAAACAAGTGTTAGCTAATCTAGAAGTAAATTAACTCACAGTTAACTGAGGAAACAGTTTTTTGGGTGAAGAATGCATGCGGAACGACTTAACCAACTCGCTGGATAAAATATCAAAGCAACGGTCCAGTTAATCCTGACTTAACTCACAAAATTTGATGAGTTAACATGGGTTTAACTTTAATCTCGCACTGAAAAACTGAACCTAAGGCAAACAATTTTGTAAAAAGAAAACTATAAAATCACCTTCTTCCAGGATCCTAAAATTATTTTATGAAAATAGTTCCAGGTAGAAAGCAAGATAACCCTGAACTAGATTTGTAAATACTTAAACACGACTAATGTTCCAACATGCTGCTTGATGTATTTACGAAAGTGGAGTTTAAAATTAAAATTTCACAATATTTGAGTTTAACCAGATACAGAATTAAGTGTCAACATGTCCCAAAATGGTGTCACAATCGAGTTGAATATCATCACTAAACTAGTTGCAACTCTTGACTGAGACGTCATAAATTGTCAAAAAAAAATGTCAACAGAAATCCAAAGAAAAACAAACAAAGCCCACACGTGTTTGTTAATAAAAAAAAAAAAGATAAATCACCTTAAAGATAAAACTTAAATATTTACTCTTAATTTAAAAGAACAGAAAAAAGGAAAAACATATTTTGAAGGCGGAAATAATTAACACATTTTGAATTTTTATAACGTGTTACATTCACCATACGATAATTCTTCATCAGACTTTGATGAGAACATACTTACATACCTAGTAGATGTACAAGGAGGACAGGGCACATCGTCAGCACACGGGCGGAAAAGGGGAAGAAGGCAAAGAACAAAATATATACAAATTTCATTCATTCATATGTACAAATACGAAGGCGATTCTTCGGAATTGTTTGGCCATTGCCATGTCAATTTGCACCTCTGACTGAAAATAAACATCAGGTAAGAAATAATGAAAAAAAAATAAAAACCCGAGAGGAATTCTTTCCATACACACACACGTCAGGGAATGTTAAATAAATTCTAAGCCGGTTGCCAGAAAATGCTTTTTTTTTTTTTTATTTAAGATCGTGTCCGACAGAGATACAATGTTTTAATTTTTTTGTTCGTATCTTTTTCTGTTTTGTTTTTTTTTTTGTGCTCGTGATTCGCATGTATAAATGCAGATTATGTGTAGGAACAAAATGCCGACTGTTACAAAAAGATTAGATTTTTTTTTTTTTTTGGTGGAAGCTTTTGATGGGTTTTTGCATCGAATTGGTTTTCGATATAGGGTATGTTGCAGGTGTTTAGTGATTTGAAACTTGGAATTGGAAAAGCATAAAGCTTAGTACGCGGCTGAAGTGAAACGAAAAATCCCATACAAAAATGACACAACGAAATAATGAACGAAAAATTTCGTTCGATGAGAGAAATTGATAATTGTAGCAGATTATTTGGAGGAGTCTTATTGTCCGGACCATTAATTGTGTGCGGAAAATTGACATTTGAGGATTTTTTGTGATTTTTGTTGTTTGTTCTTCTTTCAGGGTTCGTTAACGCACGATCATTGGCGGCTCGCGAGCGTGCCCTTTCACCTGAGCACTTACCAGATACGCTCGCTCATGAGCGAGTACTATTAGTTTGGCTCACGCCCTTGAGCTTTCGATTTATAAACACTCACGTCAAGAGTGCTCTCATTATGTGCGATAGCAAAACCACACGCTCATGAACGTGAGACGAGAGCGAGTCAATTTAGCGCTCGCGACCGTTTAAGAATTTAAAATAAAAAAAAAAACACATTGCTGAAACAAAACTTAAATATTTATTTTCCGATTAAAGGCTTATGTTCTACTTTTTAATTTGACAGTTAATAAATTAACAGCTAGGTGACATATTACATTTGAGAGTGTAGAGACTATTTCTGTTTAAGAGTCAACCGACTGCCCTTAAATTGCGTTTTTCTGGAACAAAAAATAGAAAGCAAAAATTTTCTGATTTTTTCAGGGGTTTTTTAATCTGTCGTCATCCTAGCCATCCATCGATGGATTTTGACAGTTATTATTTTGACAGATAGTGGACATCTTATATTTTGACGTGTAGGGAATATTTCTGTTTAAATGTCAACCGATTGCCCTTAAATGTCATTTTTTTTGGAGCAAGAAATAAAAAGCAAAAATTTGTCTGTCCTTAAAAATTTTCCCGACCCTCTCATATCGCTATAAGAGGCGATTTCAGCTGTCCCATACGGGTTAAATTGAGGAGATTGAGGCTACCTGGAATCGGTTGTTTTATATATTCGTCTCAGGACTCTTTAAGCCGTAAAACATAACATTAGGACTTCCAAACAACAACAAAATTTTGTCCCACACTCACTTTTTTGTATTTTTGTCGTATGAAAACAGGAATAGTGCGATGAAATCTGTAATGTCGAAGGTCTGGGTTCGATCCCCAACCTTATCAACCTTAAACAAAAAAACTAAAATTGTTTTTTTTTTTTTTTCAATGATACTGACTTTTTCGAGGAATTGACAAATGTTTAAAAAATAGATATCCCTTGTTATGAAAAAGTGCGTCTCACCTTAGCCGTTCTGATTCCGTAGAAAATTGTAAGTCCCTATATTCTTATGAAGCTAACTAACAACAAGCTCACACAGAAATGGTTAAGAGGGCTCCGCAAAAATAGACCCCAATCCCAAAATAATATAATAATTAAATAAGACCCAACAAATATATGCACTCAAAATAAAAACGAAAATCTTTAAGTTTTGAGGTATTGTTTTATTTTTTGGAGTCTTTATTAATTTTTGCTGGGCCCTTATTTCCTTGTACCTTATTTTTCAGAGCTCTCTCAACTCTTTCAGTGTGAGCTTGTTGTTGATTGGCGGAAGGAATGGAAGGACCTACAATCGTCATTTTTGGCCCCATTATTATTATTGGGTCCTAATTTCATATTTATTGGGGCTTTCTTATTTCCTGCAGCCTAATTTTGCGGAGCCCTTGCATCCACTCTTGTGTGAGGTTGTTGTTAGTTGTTAGGAATGGAAGGACCTTTAGTCTTTATTTTTAGCACCATTATCATTTGTCAATCCTAATCTAATTTAATTTTTATTTTCCGAAACAGAAAAACAATTTGGGGTCATATTTCATTGTGCCTAATTGACTTGAAAATTCTTAAACAACATTGGCAGAAGAATAAGTGTGAAAATCCGCTAATCAAGGGCCGAGGGCTTGCTAAGTACGTAAAGTTTACAGTAGACCTAGCATTCATATATATCAATTTAAAGCGTAGGTGATGAAAAAGCTTGACAAAAACACAAAATGTTTCCTTGTACAAGATAAGGAGGGCTCTGCAGTAGGTATACTTCATAACTTCATCCACAAATCCTTCGCAAATATAATTGAGGCCTTTTAATTGAAGTTCAGGAGAAACACGACTCAAGTCCTTTTTTTTTGTTTGAGAATAATTTCGTAGGGTAACCTAAACAAATCCATAGAACCATGATATGTTAACTAGCATTCATATATATCAATTTACAGCGTAGGTGATGAAAAAGCTTGACAAAAACACAAAATGTTTCCTTGTACAAGATAAGGAGTGCTCTGCAGTAGGTATACTTCATAACTTCATCCACAAATCCTTCACAAATATAATTGAGGCCTTTTAATTGAAGTTCAGGAGAAACACGACTCAAGTCCTTTTTTTTTGTTTGGGAAAAATTTCATAGGGTAACCTAAACAAATCCACAGAACCATGATATGTTAACTGTATTTCATTTTTCTTCAGAGGGAGTCAAAATACCAAAATGATATGAAATCTAGTTTATTTTTACATTTAATTTGGTATGGATGCGGATAAAAAGTAATCATTTCGAGCCAAGGAGCATCTGAGATAGAAAAAAGGTAAAATCATGCGATGATGAAGATAGCCAAAAACTAACTTGAGCAAAGAATGACGGCAGCGGCAGCGGCAGCGGCAGCGGCAGCGGCAGCGGCAGCGGCAGCGGCAGCGGCAGCGGCAGCGGCAGCGGCAGCGGCAGCGGCAGCGGCAGCGGCAGCGGCAGCGGGTCAGAAAAGATTAACGTGACCGCTTCGTTTATCGGTTTTTTTCTTAATTTATTTTTTTTTTGTTTAATCATCAGGGATTATAGTTTTTTTTTAGCAATTTAAAATGTTTATTTTAAAATTTAATTTTTGTATCTATAAAAAAATCTTGTATTTGATATATTTTTTTTTTTATTTTTGCTAAAATTATATTATTCAAAGAATTTATAAATTAGAAAATAAGTTACGGTCTGGTTATTGAGTTGGCAAACGTTTTTATAGTTGTTTTATTTCAAACAGTCTGACGCAGACGACGACGACTACTTCGACTATAATACGTCCCCTGAGGGCATGCTAAGACTTTTAATACCCAGAGAGAGGTGAATGGATGTAAAATACCAGACACAGGTCGTTGTTTCAATAAATTGCCGTCTTAGAAACGTGTTCGAAGTATTATTTGTATTTATTTATTTTTTTTTTTATTTTATTTATTTTTTCTTTGGTGGCAGCGATAGTTAAACTTTTTTATTTGTATTTATTTCGTTTATTTTAAGATTTTGCCTTGTTTGCTTCTGTCATTAAGATAATGATAAATGGAGCGATTGTTACGTGAGATAGCCACGTACATAAAGCTACAGAAACCATTGTAATTTTTTGTATGCCATGATACCGTTTGGAATTGGTTTTGCCTGTACAGACAGACAAACGGACAGTCAGTCGGGGTGTTAAAAATTTGACTTTTAAATCCAGTTAAAATGATAATTTCAAATGGATAAATGCAAAAAAGATATAAATGTAAGGTTTTTTTCTTTTGTATTATGCGGTTGGCCGTGAAATACTTTGCGTTTCTATGGTCTTTTTTTTTTAAATTGTGTTACGAGTATTTTTTTAATGGTCTTTTGTTAGAAGGTGCGGGAATAAAATTGAATAATAATCAAATTTAAAAATACTTATCGTTTTGTAGATTGAATGGATTAATTTATTATGTAGATAAACATACCTGAAATAAAAGAAAAAAAAATTATTAAAATGAGTGAAAAAAAGTAATTAACAGTGTAGTTGAGGGTTAAATAAGGTTCCTATTAAAGAGGTAAATTTTATAAAATTAAATTAAAATGAAGTGTTGCTTTAACATTGTCAGTATACTAACTGATTTTTACTTTTAATAATAACTAGCGGAGCCTGGCGACCGTTGCTTCAACCAATCAGAAAAAAATGATATCTGTTTTCATAGGTATTTATATGTAAAGGGTGTTTTTTTAGAGGTGTAGAACTTTGAAATGGAATAAAACAAAGATGATTTTTTTAAATTGACATGAAATTTACTTTATTTGAAAGATAATCTGCTGGCATTATAATTTAAATATAAAATGATTTCTGGCATATGACCGCCACGGCTGGCTCGGATGTAGTCTAATCTGGAGGTCCAATTTTCGATAACTTTTTCCAACATTTGTGGCCGTATATCGGCAATAACGCAGCGAATGTTGTCCTCTAAGTAGTCAATCGTTTCGGGCTTATCGGCGTAGACTAGCGACTTCACAAATCCCAGAAAAGCGGCGTTAAATCGCACGATCTTGGAGGCCAATTCACGGGTCCGTAACGTGAAACTATGCGGTTACCAAACGTTTCCTTCAATAAATCAATTGTGGCACGAGCTGTGTGACATGTTGCACCGTCTTGTTGAAATCACAGCTCCTGCCCATCATGGTTGTTCAATTGATGAACCAAAAACTAAGTAAACATGGCTCTATATCGGTCACCATTGACTGTAACGTTCTGGCCAGCATCGTTTTTAAAGAAGTACGGACCAATTATTCCACCACTCCATAAAGCACACCAAACAGTCAGTTTTTGTGGATGTAACGGTGTCTCAACATACACTTGAGGGTTATCATCACTCCAAATACGGCAGTTTTGTTTATTGACGTATCCGTTCAACCAAAAGTGAGTTCATCGCTTAACAAAATTCGCTTTTGAAAATCGGGATCAACGGCAATCTTGTTTTGGGCCCATTGGGGCACAATTTGGAAGTGTTGTTCAGGAGTCAGTCTATTCATGTTGAAATGCCAAACCAAACTTAAAATAAATCACTTGACAGCTGACAAAATGGCCGCCAGTTAAATAGTGTTGCCAACGTATACACCTAACAAAAGAACACCCTTTATATAGCCATAATTATCACAAAGTCAAAACTCTTACTTACTCAGCGCCACAAACACAGTTACCCTAAAATGGGCCCCAGGACACCGTGATATACAAGGGATTTGAGAACAGACCATTGCTTGTTGACCAACGGGAAATTTTTTTCTAGGTCCTTATTCATTGTAAATGCGCTAAGTTCTATAAGTCCAAAGGGGACAACTTTTATATAGTTGCACATCGTCAGTATACATTTGAATGGAATAATTAGTAATCTCTGTGGGAAGTTCATTCATATCAAGGGAGAAAACAATCGGCCCTAAGATCGAACCCTGGGGGACTCTTCTAGTAGTAGGAAGGAAGCTCGAAATAGTATTATCAAATGGAACTGCTTGTTTTCTTTCACGAAGATAGGATGACAACAAAGAGACCGCAGAAGATGATAAAAACCATAAAATGATGAGAGTTTGTAACACAGGTTAGCGTGGTCAACAGTGTGTCGAATGCTTTAGAAAAGTCAAGAAGAACAAGAAACGAGACATGGTCTTCATTTTCATCCAAGGCAAGTCTGATGTCTTCAACAATGCTTATGATAGCGCTGGTAGAAATATGCTTTTTGCGGAAACCAGACAGCTTGGATAAAGGGTAATACAGACTTGATGTGTTACAGGATGTTTTCCGTCGATGCCTACGGCATTGGACTTAACAGATAAAACAATTTCAACTACATCAGTGTTTTCCACACAAGTAAAGCAGCAACAAAAATAGCATCTAACGAATACCCATTGGGAGGCCCAGATAAGCAATGTAACGAAGTCATGATTTAACGAATCCACATCAATATTCATGTCACAGTTATGGTTTTTTTTTTTCCCTAAGCCCATCTCCTTCAAATTCCTCCGAAGCTGACGACCATTCATAGTAAGGCTTAATTTTCTTTTATACATAAGAATTTTCGTGGTACGTATTTTGTGGACCACTTCATTTCGCAATCTTCGAAGCGAATTTCCATAATCGACATCGTTTCCATACGTAGTAAGTCTGGTCCCAAAGGCACATACAAGTAGATGAAAGAAAATTTTATGTTATACAATTTTGAGGGTCATGAAATTGCTATAGGCCATGCATTGCGTACAAACTTTTCCAGGTAGGTTCAAGCTATTAGATGCAAACTTAAGTTCGATATGTCGTTGATTTTTTTTTTTTCAATTCTCAAAAGACAAAGATTAAAATCCAACATTTTTCCCGTTTATTTAGGTAAAAACAAAATAAACACAAGGAAGGTGAAAAATCAAGTTTTAAAACAAGGATAGCTTTCATAGGTAGACATTGTGTTTGTTGCAGAAGAGAAGAAGCACCCAGTTTCCACGGCCAAATAAATCGTGTTTTAAGGCATCACGCCGCTAAGCTGCCCGCCACACGGCCACTGCCTCCATTTCCACCGCTGACGCCAAGGCCCACCGACCGACAACAGCGAGTTATGAGAATTTTTGCATCTCTGCCGCCTCGGTCGCATTAATATTTATCTTCGTTTTGTTATTCACGAACCATGGAATTCGTTCTCTTCTCGATGATATTGTTTCTTTGTGTGTGTGTTTATTTTTATTTAAGTCATTTGGTATTCACACTTTTATAAACTTTGCAAAAAAAAAAAAAAAAAAAAACTGGATCGTTTGGATTGCCCTTTTTATAGTACATATAAATAGTTCCTTTTTCTGTAACTATAAACTTTCTGCCTCGTTGGGTTGAGTTGGGTTTTGATGGTCGGAATCGGTATATATAGTTACAAAGTATGCGGTGCATGTGGAATGAAAGACTGCGGAAAATCCAATTAAAAAAATGGAAACTCTACTACTGCCGGCCATTGAATGTTTTTTTCCTTTCCTCCTCACTCCCACATACATAGTAATGCGTTTCGAGTAATATCCTTTATAGTTTGTGGGCAGGGTTGCCAATACAACATAAATATACAGAATGATTCGCATAAGGTGTGACAAAAAGCTGGAGCGTGTAGGTTGGGTGGAGACAAGAAAAATATTTTATGGGAGGGGGAGTCTATTCCCCACCCGTCCGTTTAACCAGGAGGGGTAATTTTCTAAAAAAAAAAATGACTTCAAATAGAAAAGAATTATTAAAAAACAACGGTTACACTTACAATGCCATGATACATTTTTTTGTAAAGCCAGAAATCGTTTCTTTTATTGTGTTTTTAAATAAAGTTGTTTTAGAGAACAGTTTTTGAAAAATTAATTTTCACCCAAAATTAAAAAAAAATGAAAAAAAAAGAAAAAAAAAAGAAAAAAAAAAAAAAAAAAAAAAAAAAAAAAACAAAAAAAAAAAAAAAAAAAAAAAAAAAAAAAAAAAACAAAAAAAAACAAAAAAAAAAATAAAAAAAAAATAAAAAAAAAAAAAAAATCAAAAAAATCAAAAAAATCAAAAAAATCAAAAAAAATATACAAACTAATTTTTTTCAAAATTTTACGTAATTATAACTAAATCTACTTTACTAGCTATGTAGTGGAATTAGGATCTTTAGAGCAATTTAAGCAACGGATTGGAGTCAAATTAAGGAGGCGAATCACAATAGATCTTAAGGTCGCAGTGCACTTGTACACTCCTACTACTACTAAATACTAATACTACTACATGTTCTCGTACACTTTATGCTCTTCCACCCTATCTTCACTGAGTAAGGTGGTAATTTAATGGCAACCTTGCCCACCAAACCTCTGACGGATCCAGATTGACGTCGAAAATATAACGTGAAAGAGAGTTTTGAATGAATTTTTCTATATGACGATTTAAGAGAGTGTCAAAGTCGCCTTGATTTTAAAATATGCACCCTCTCATTTAATTAAAAAATAAAACACAATAAAAAATTGTGTTGGCAACCCGACAAAATCCTTAACATCCTCCCTCACACTCCAGCCTTCTTTTCTCATTCTTCATTTTAAAGTTAGTGGGTCGCGTTCGCCGCTCTTATTCGTTCGGCGAGCGTGCCAGTCGAGTGAGATGATTTATTTTTGGTTATTAAAATATTTTTTTTTTTCATTTTACATTTTTACTTTTTATTATTTTTAGTTTCAGTTGGTGAGATTTTTTTTATATCCCTGTGCTGCCTGCACAGTACCCACAGTACACATTTCGTGTTTCATTGAAGATTCGTGAGCATGGAGTCTTTTGTTTATTGTTTTTGGTTATTCTGTTATATTTCCAGCGAAAGGATATTTATTTAATGGAATCCAAGCGCAATTATAAATCAATTTGGTAGAGAAACATTTTATTTGTTGAAGGAATTTTATTTACTGCAGCGGCAGCGGCAGCGCACCGAAGTTACATATACTATGGAGATGATGGATTTAATTTACGATGATTATATTGCTAGTTGGTAGGGTGGGCAATTATGTTATAAGAATGATTTGTTTTATTTTATTTGCGTGTTGGTGTTTGGCAAAACTGATTTTGCTGTACAACGTAAAAGTTATTTTATTTTCATTTTACACTAAGATTTAATTGTATTTTGAACTAGGTAGAAAAGAATTTTTATTGCGTCTAAATAAATAAACAGGGTGGTCCAAAAGTCCTTTTTCAATACAAACAATTAAATACCTTTTTTATTTATTGGGTGTTCTTTTATACGTGTGGTTTTCAAGAAGAAATAGAAGGTATATAATTTAATGTTATGGCTAAGAATTTAGCTTTATTATAAAGATAAGGGTTTGCCATTGTGTTTTAAAAATGATTTCGGGCAAGTGGCCGCCGCGGCTGGCTCGAATAAATTCCAGCGGAGAGGCCAAATTTTCAAGAGGTCCAATTGTTGGGCGCGATGGCGGATGGACTCATTCGGGTCTTCTTCGATACTCTGCTTCACAGCAGCAATATCGCCTTCGGTGCTCACTGTGCGGGTTCTCTGAGGATTCGCATTATCCACCAGAGTAAACGTGGTGCGAAACCGATCCATGGTTGCTCGGATTTATCCGATTTTGCGATTATGTCGACCAAATATTAGACGCAGCGCGCGATGTTTCATATTTATTTCATTATTATTTTGGTAATAAATTTGTACGATTTGCCAACGTTATTCAGGAGTAAGTCTATTCATTATGATATGGCAAACCAAACTGAGAATAAATCAAGTAACAGCTGTCAAAAAGACGAACTCCGAAAAAGTATTGCCAGATTGAAAACCACACGTCTAAAAAAAACACCCTTTTCATACCACTCTGTTAATTTATATAAATAATGGTAAATTAGTCTTCACTCGTTCTACTATACATACTTTTAAACATTATAATTTATAAACAAGACAATGCCTCTCAAATTGCACTATATGTCATGGTTACTTGCGACGGAGCTCGCCCGTCGACAAGTTAGCTTTTTAATAGCGCTCTTGTGTCATACCTCAACAATCTATTACATTATCCTTTAAATTGCATAATCTCTTATTGCTTTTACAAAATTAAATTCCTCCTCATCCTCTTCCTCCTCCTCTTTTTCAAGTTCCCACTATAAATATGCATAAGAATTATTATTAACCAAAGACACACGACACAACCTGCAATGCATACTCATTCGAAAGAGAATTAAAACAAGAAACAAAAAAGAGAAAAAAAAACTTAAGCACCATGCGGATACATGTTTATTTATTATTCTTATGTATTTTTTTTTTTTTTTTTTTTTTTTGCTCTCGAATGACACCACGATGCACAAACATACATCAACAACACTGCGGAAACCCATCAAATGCTCCATTTAAATTAAATCGTTATATGCAGCACATTCCTGACACTTGTGAAAATTACTCATGCACATTTGCACCGCAGAGAGTGCGTCAGAGGGTGAATTAAATATACGTAAATACAAAATATTCAACAGAAATAGTGGTATGTAGTTACTATATTTGCAAAATCAAAAAAAAAGCAGGAGAAAAAAGGTGTGGGTTAGCCCCCTTTGCTTGACACACCCCAACGATCCCCAGCGAATACGTTTTTCTGCTTTCCGACCTCTTTAAACATAAAGTGGCACACACACGCAGACCATTTCACAAATGTGCACCATTGTTGCATTCGGCATTGCGTAAAATAATAAAAATAAAAAAAAAATATATTAAAACACCCTCACCCCAACTCGTCTCATTGCAGGCACAAAAATGTATAAATATTTTGTATACAAATGTACAAAAATACCTCAAGGGTTGTTATACATATAGATACAACGTACCGTTACTCTTATAATATCTACTGTCACCTACCATCAGCTTTAAGAATTTATCCTGACATGGTCACAATAGCTTAGATTATTATTATTTTTTTTTTTTTTTTTTTTTTTTATAAATAAAACAATAATAAGAAAAAAAAAACACATAAATAAAGATAAAATGTTGAATGTATAGAGAACACAAAAAATAAATAAATAAAATCGCCGAGACAAGAAAAATGGTTATAAATAGACAAAACACACTGCAAGATGCATAAACAACGCATTCGTTTCCTGTGCTCATTTTTACCATCGCATCGCAGCCAAACAGCACAATCCCCCTAAACCCCACGTTACCTACGCTCATTCAGCATTCACTTCCTCCCCAATGCCGCCATTTTGCTTTCCTATTTTTATTATACGCTGCTGTGCTCCTCCACATTGTTTTGTTTTATGGCCCCGGCACTGATCCTAGTCAGACGGGGAATGATAAATAAATAAATTATACTCACTCTTTGAGTTTTTTTTTTTTTTTTTTTTTTTTGCAAACAATATCTGCGCTGTGTGGATTTTTGTGGGACGCCCGCCGCCGACCACCCTCTGCCACCCCTTCAACCCCTATTCATAGTGAAGGCTACTTTAAAATTTGCTTTAAACAAAAGAAGAATATTTTATTTAACAAGTAAGAAAAAAAATGAGAAAAAGTAAAAAAAAAAAAAAAAAGAAAGTCGTGTGTGTGTGTGTCGATAAATTTAACAAAGAACGGATGGATGGTTGGCAAGAATCGTGTTGGCTGTGGGAGAGGAGGGAAGTATCATCGGGCAATGTGTTTAGAAGGCGTGTGAAGGTTGATGTTTATGGCGTTTAAATTGATTTGATAAATCAATAGGAATTTTTAAGAGCTTCCACACCAGACGGGATTTTTTCGATGTATGCATGTATGTCTTTAGAGGTAATGCTGGCAAAGTGTGTCATGTCTTATATGGAAATTGAAAATAAGAGTGTGGTGGGCGTGGGAATGATTAAATCAGGTCTTATTTTGATGACATAAAAAAAAAGAAGATAAATGTAGGTACTTGAATGGGGTTTCTCTCTTCTGTTATACAAACCTGTGCTACCGGAACTTTATTATATCTAAATGATATACATTTTTTTTTTTATTTACTGGTATTGATTTGGAATAATTTTATCACTTCTACAACCCTTAATATCGTCGCAGTAATATGAGAAGTTCCAAATTCATTTTTTTTTCCAGTATACATGCAAAATACTGGTGTTTGTGGAATAAAAAGTTATCCAAAGTCAAAAATATTGTTTTTTTGCAAATAATTAAAACATTTGACCATATTCGAAGTCACCTTATTTATCCTGTAACTGATTCCTCGTTTAAAAACACGTTAGATAGCATTTCTTGTAAAAAATATTTCAATCTATAAAGTTAGCATTACTTTTTTTTCAACACAGGAGTAAAGAGCAAAAAACCAGTATTTTTAACTTTGACTTATTTTTTGTAAATAATGATATCTTTTAAATTAGCATGTTAATGCTTTCTTATAAAAATACAAATAATCTACAAATTTTTATTAAAAAAAAAATAATAAATAATATTTTCTCGTTAAGAGGTTTATGTGAAAAAAACCCCTATTTTCGACACTTCGCCTTTTTTAGAAGCAATATTGCTCGAAAGACAAAAAAATGTTATAGTTAGGCTTATTATTCTATTATTCTATTTTTTAACAACTTCGCCAGGGGAAGAGAAAAAAAACGGTATTTTTTACCAAACTTTTAAAATAATGAAATCTTTTAAATCATCTTTCTTGAGAAAGAAATGTAAGGAATTCTCTTGTAAAGGGTTTCATCATGTAAACATTTTCCTTAGATTTTTTTTTTGATGTGTAAAAATCTATGCTGGCGGTAGAGTGAATAAGCGTTCGTTTGCAACGTTACGTCGTGCAACGTTACGGTGTGCAACGTTACGATCTGCATACTAGGATGGGTGCGTTCAGTGAAAAAAATCTTAAGATCCCCTTCAAGCAAAAACAAGTCCGTTTTGGATCCGCGCACGTTGATGTTTACACATATTAACCGTGAGTCCCGCACTCACACAATTTTTTTTCCTAAACGGTAAGAGTTACCTTTCAGTAGTTATACGCGAAAAACTGACTTTTCGTTATTATACGTTTTTTTTTTTCAAATAGCGATATCTTCTAAGCGATCAGTCTGAAAAAGAAAAGTTTTCAAGCATTTTTTTGTATAAAATTGCATGATCAACTCGTTTTGTATTTAAGTTGCTTTTACCGTGTAAAATTAATATGCCAAAAATCGACATTTGACTTTTTTAGGCATACATGATTTCACAATGGACTTTTTAGAAATTATTTATTATTGTCACTGGCGTTTCATCATCGCTTAACTACTTTTCCCGCTATTAGTTCCTCGAACATTAAAGAATTCTCAAGCTGTTGTTGCCATATGAGGATGTGTAAAACAAGGTATAAAAACAGAATATAGCTATCCAGAAAGCTTTGGATACAAATTTTAACCTGTCCAACGTTTTCATACGATCGGTTATATCGGATTGAAAGTCGAACGTCACTCTCATTAAGGACCTATGGTTTCATTCCTGCTGTAACATTTGCAATCGCATCTCTGAAGGTAGCAGAATTACTAATTCAAAAATGGGCGTCTTTTTTATAAGAAGATTTGTCAGTAAAGGGACGCCGCAAGGTGGAGTTCTATCTCCTCTTCTTTTGAACTTGGTTGGTTAAAGAATTGCTGACATGCCTAGAACTGGATAACTGCAGAGTGATTGCCTATGTGGATGATATTGCTATACCAGTATCAGGAAAGCATCCTAACACCTGGAAATAAATCTTTCAAATGGCTCTAAACAAGCTAGCACGCTGAGGATATTGGTGCGGACTGGGTGTCAGAATTTTAGGGTGCCGAGACATTGGGACTTTCCAGGGAATTTTGAAGCTTGCGAACTCATCAAAAGTAAGCCAACACTGCCTTTTTTATGAGATAGGAAAAATTTTAATGTACCCAACCCATCGCTACATGTAAACTTTTACTAAAGCAACATGCCCTAGATCTGAACGGGGCCTAAGTGACAAACACCTTTGTACACACTTTGTAGAGCATTCAATTTTCTTTTCTAATATGTCAACTAATTTCTTTCAGGTTCAACGATTAGGGACTTATCAATGTTTTTCCCTTTTCTCCCATAAAAGTGGTATTTTTAACTTTTACTGTTCTTCCCATAGTTTGAATAGATCAGTTGAATTCAACAAAAGATATGCAAAACTTACCGCCTGTAAATTAAGCATCACGTACTAAAAATTGTATCAAAATCATTGTACTCGTTTTGAGGAGAATAATATTTTATAAACGGCAGTTACTGACTGTTATTTTTTCTTCCTAAACATTTTCAAAAAACCCTTTTGGCGAATGTCAAAAAAACGTGTTTGTAACGGGTGATTTTTTAAGAGGTTTAGAACTTTTTTTAAAAAAAAAAACACAAACAATTCGAAAAAATGAATGAAATATTTATTTGAATCGATAGTTTGAACCTTGCAATTTAATGTTTAAAGATAATTTCATGCAAATGTTGACCGCGGCTGCGTCTCAGGTAGCCCATCCGCTGAGTCCAATTTTGGCATACTCTTTCACACATATCGGCCGGTATCTCACGAATGAATGCATGGATGTTGGCTTCCAGTGCGTCAATCGAAGCGGGCTTGTCCCTATAGACATTAGCCTTGACATACCCCCACAAAAAATAATCTAATGGTGTCAAATCGCACGATCTAGGCGGCCAATTGACCGGCCCGAAACGTGAAATTAACTGTTCACCAAACTCGCCTCGCAATTGCGCCATTGTTTCGCGTGCTGTGTGGCATGTGGCACCGTCTTGTTGAAACCACATATCATGCAAGTCAAGAACTTCCATTTCGGGCAAAAAAAAGTTTGTTATCATCGCTCGGTAGCGTTCACCATTGACAGTAACGCTGCGACTCGCATCATCTTTGAAGAAATAGGCCCAATAATGCCGCCGGCCCATAAACCGCACCAAACAGTGGCTTTTTCGGGATGCATTGGTAGCTGTTGCAATGCTTCTGGCTGATCTTCACTCCAAATGCGGCAATTTTGCTTATTTACGTACCCATTCAACCGAAAATGAGCCTCATCGCTGAACACAAGCAGCGCGCGATGAACATTTCGAACCGAGCACGAATTTTGATAGTAAAATTCAATAATTTGCAAGCGTTGTTCATTTGTAAGACGATCCATGGTTAAATTGCAAACCAAACTGAAGCTGTTTGACAGTGACACAAGGTACTAAACACACGTCAGCTGTCAAAACCAGTGTTGCCAAAACCAAACCAGCTTAAAAATCACCCGTTACATAATTTGTAGAGAATGAATTTCTTTACAAAAATTTTCTTAAATTTAGTTTGTAAAACTTTTAGTACTCGGGATATCGCAAACAACTTTTTAAATCCCCTTTTCCAATATTGCAGCCAAATGAGGGCGGGGAGGAGGTATTTCAATCCCAAAATTAGTCGTGTCGGTCAAAATTTTTTAATGCTTACATTCCTCCATGTTCTTTGAACACCTTCATACATTTTCGAGTTGTAATTGAACAAAAAAAAAAAAAAAATAAATGGCGCCCAACATAAGCCAACACACATTAATAAAAAAAAATTAAAAAGAAATATTTATATTTATCGATACAATTATATCTAACCTTGCAATTGAGGTTAAAACACCCTGTCATCAAACACTATTTTTACAACAAATAAAACACTCCCATATCTTCGAAGACGTGTGGAATTTTTATGACTCCTTGACTTGACATCATGTTATTTTGTCCTTATCAATCGATTATTTATATTATTTTTTTTTATTCCGGTACTCAAACGTCAGTCTATACAAAAAAAAAAAAAAAAAAAACACGTATAGGTAATGTTATACAAAAGCGAAAACATCACAAAACGTTCAAAAGGTTAACTAAAGGTTATCGCACAATTGATTGAACTTTTTCTACGGAAAAATATCAAACTAAAAAAATTAAAAAAACACGAAAAACCTCGTCGTAAAATATGATTAAATGAAATTCAGAAATTCAATTCCGAGTCAATATAGTGATTTTCCGTTTGTGATGTCTCCCTGTCCCCTATATAGGATCCAATTTCATTAATATACGACGATGACCAGTTGCTGATGCTATATCATTGCCAATAAAAAATCTAATTAAATTTATAATGAGAAAAAAATAATATATGACGACGAAGTTTGTTACTTTTTTCTCCTTCGTCTTCGTCTTCTTCTCTTGTTATTCTCTTTGCCAACTTGGAGGGAAGATTGCTGATTTAATGATGTGAATGGGTTTTTATTTTTATGGTCATATTTTTCGTCGTCTTTTTATATTTTTCTTCTGTCGCATCTGATGCTCCTGTCTCATTCTCACAGAGACCAAGGAGCATAAAGTTTCGTAGATTTTTTTTTCTCGTTCGGTCTTATAGGTTGTAACTTTTTTACGCGATTTTTATTGCCTCTTGTGTATAGCTGGAGCAATAAATCACGGCAGATTAGAAGAGGGAAGTAAAATCGAGCATTTTGGGTCATTGGCATTTTTTTTTTTGCGTTGGAAATGTTCAATCGTAATTTTATAAGTTATTTATATTTAAATTGGAAATAATTGACGTGATGTTAAAAAAAGACATTTTCATTTTTTGAATTGGTAAAAAAACAGAAAGATTATAATGTTTATCGTTATAACTGAGTCAGTTGGTGAGGGTTTAGTCACATTTTTATACTTTTTTTTTTTGTTTTTGTTCTGGGACTTTTAGATGACTTTCTGGTAAATGGGGGGTATATTGATTGATTTAAAAATTCAGTGAAATTGTATTGTTCAAATGTTCAAATGCTCTGTCCAAATTCGTAGCTTAGACCATTTCTTCCAAAAATTGTGAACCTTTAAAAAATATTTAATAAAACGCGGTGGTTGCCTGCAAATTCTCTATTTCCATACGAATGCGACTTAATTTTTAAGGAGCTGGAGTAGTTTGTTTCTTAAGGGTGTTTTTTTTAGACGTGTGGTTTTAAATCTGGCAATACTTTTTTCGGAGTTGGTCTTCTTGACAGCTGTCACTTGATTTATGGTCAGTTTGATTTGACATTGCAAATCCTGCAAATTTATTACCAAAATAATGGTTCGGTGTGCGCGACGCATCGTCCAATATGCGGTCGACATAATCGCAAAATCGCATAAATTCGAGCAACCATGGATCGCTTTCGCACCAAGTTTATTCTAGTGGATAATGCGCATCCTCAAAGACGCCGTACAGTGCCCACTGAAGACGCTATTGCTGGTGCGGAGCAGAGTAGCGAAGAAGATCCGAATGAGTCCATCCGCCATCGCTCACAACAATTGGGTCTCTCGTCTGGAATTTATTCGAGCCAGCCGCGGCGGCCACTTGCCCGAAATCATTTTTAAAACATAATTGCAAACCTTTATCTTTACAATGAAGCTAAATTCTTAGCCATAACATTAAATTATATGCGTTTTATTTCTTCTTGAAAATCACAGGTCTATGAAAAAAAAAACATCCTTTATAATGGGTGATTTTTTAAGAGGTTTAGAACTTTTTTTAAAAAAAAAACACAAAAAATTCGAAAAAATGAATGAAATATTTATTTAAATCGATAGTTTGAACCTTGCAATTTAATGTTTAAAGATAATTTCATGCAAATGTTGACCGCGGCTGCGTCTCAGGTAGCCCATCCGCTGGGTCCAATTTTGGCATACTCTTTCACACATATCGGCCGGTATCTCACGAATGAATGCATGGATGTTGGCTTCCAGTGCGTCAATCGAAGCGGGCTTGTCCCTATAGACATTAGCCTTGACATACCCCACAAAAAATAATCTAATGGTGTCAAATCGCACGATCTAGGTGGCCAATTGACCGGCCCGAAACGTGAAATTAACTGTTCACCAAACTCGCCTCGCAATTGCGCCATTGTTTCGCGTGCTGTGTGGCATGTGGCACCGTCTTGTTGAAACCACATATCATGCAAGTCAAGAACTTCCATTTCGGACAAAAAAAAGTTTGTTATCATCGCTCGGTAGCGTTCACCATTGACAGTAACGCTGCGATTCGCATCATCTTTGAAGAAATAGGCCCAATAATGCCGCCGGCCCATAAACCGCACCAAACAGTGGCTTTTTCGGGATGCATGGGTAGCTGTTGCAATGCTTCTGGCTGATCTTCACTCCAAATGCGGCAATTTTGCTTATTTACGTACCCATTCAACCGAAAATGAGCCTCATCGCTGAACACAAGCAGCGCGCGATGAACATTTCGAACCGAGCACGAATTTTGATAGTAAAATTCAATAATTTGCAAGCGTTGTTCATTTGTAAGACGATCCATGGTTAAATTGCAAACCAAACTGAAGCTGTTTGACAGTGACACAAGGTACTAAACACACGTCAGCTGTCAAAACCAGTGTTGCCAAAACCAAACCAGCTAAAAAATCATCCGTTATTAGCCCAAAGAAACAGCGACAAGACAAGAGTGATTATTCGTTTGATCTCTGCTTTTTAGTTTTAGAGAAAATCGTCTTTTTATTAATATTCACGTAGGTATATATCTATTTAACGGCTTGACCGATTTTTCTATTTTGCTATAATTTGGTAATAGGGTGCTTTTCAATAGCTCAAACAATACTGTATTTAAAAATGTTAATTTTTTTTTTTTTAAATAAACAAAACGATTCAAACTCATTTTATTTTATTATTTGATTTATTAACATTTTCTCGTTCGTTAGCGTTACATAATAGTTTTAAAGTACAAAAACAAGTTCGTGCATTTTCAGTAGGAGGTATCTATATATTTTAAAATGCCCAGCTTTTGCATAGATAAATGGGGGAGAGAGTTTCCTCGATTCCATTCAATAAATTAATTTATTAAAAATTACACAAAATAAATAATTAATTTCGATATCCACTGGCACATTTAGAAGTACATGTGTACGTCATTTTATTTTATTAATTATGCAAATTGAATGGCAACTTTAAAATATGTAGATATATCCATGTATGAATCGTATGTACATTCATAAACATAATCGAAGCTAAATCTGAATAAATACAAACTAAACTCTATCTCTCTGTCTCCAAATAGCTCTTAATTTAGAAACTAATTAAAATATTTAAATATATTTCGATTATCCATTAAAAATATTCGATTCAATATTATATTTCAAATTCAGCCAAATTAATTTTAAAATGAATTTCTCTTTTAATTTTAAATTTTATCGATATTTAAACGAAATAAAAGCATTTAATTTAAAATTCAGATTTAGATTCAGATTCCCGGAACTACGAGTTTCCAAAATAAAACAAAGAAAAACGAATAAAAAAAGCACAAAAATGAAGTAGATATGCCAGCCCGCCCATTTCGCAATTTCGCACAAACTAGGTATGTATGAATGTATCTACATTATGTACATAAATCCGTCTATTTTTCGCATCTCATTTGGCAATTCAAGTTTTGAATTATTAATTGCAATGAAATTCAATTTATTTGATTGCGTGTGTGGTATTATAGCTGGCGATGGCGATGGCGGGCGGTCGAATGGTATAGAATGTGTCTGTGCTTGGGTAATTTGAATTTCCGTCTTAATTCTATAATAATAATAATAATTGAAAATGCTAACGGTGTTGGGTTGTTGGATGGAGTCTGTTGTCCGGTGTTACACCCAACCCAAACATCATGAGAAACATTGGTGAATTTGGTATTGCAAATCCCAACGAGGCAACGGCATCGGCTGTGGGGGGAACTTGTGTCTGTCAAAATATGTGTATGTAGAAAATTGGAACGCAGCCAGTCTTAGACTGACATTTATGTATGTTGTTCCAAATTAAAAGATATGGGGAATGTTTTGTGCCAAAAATACATAAACGATTTCGTTTGCTTGAAAATATTTAAATGTTTTTTTTTTTTTTTTTTTTCAAGCAAGCGTATGGCTTGAAGTATTTATAAAGATTTATTTGATTTATGATATAGTAGGAAGGCATTTTGGTTTTTTTGGTTTTATTTTTGTCTTTAAACGTTTTTAGAGCTCAATTGTATACCAATATTACCGAGCGTTTATTTATACTTTTTAGCTTGCTCATATTAATCTTTTGAATTGGACATTTAGGGACTTTTACTATACGATTTTATGATTTTATGATTTTATGGTCATATAAATATAACTCAATCCGGGTTGGAATATAAGTCTAAAACCGATTGGTGAAATAGCGACATTCACGAGATTTTAACTACTCTGAACATTTTTAGCAAAGTGTAAACGTTCTAAAAGTTAAAGCACGCTGTAAACCATTGCACATTCGTGAAGTGCGGCTTAAGAAGGAATGTCTGTAATTTACAGGATATCTAAGGTTTAAGCGAGAGTAAACTCATGTTCATTCTCAGAAGTGCGGGTATACTGTTTCACCCTGAGGCTACACGAGCGAGTACTCGTCAACTAGTTGTAAAACACTTAAATTTTGTTTACTAATAGGTACACAGATACTCTTAAGCAAATCGATCGTCAACTGACTTGCGTTTTTCGAAGCCAGTTGACAAGCAAATAGGAATTTATTAAACTAGTGAGTATACTCGCTAGTTTGGCCTCAGGTTAAACGTGGAATAATGCCACTGTTCTCGAGAGATGCCAATTGTTTTCTACCACATGTAAAGCTATTTTCTAAATTTCATCCAAATAAACAAGGAGCACTAACTCAAACGATGTATGAATAACACACAAGCTTTGGACGAAATCGAACGCCATATATGTAGATAACAGCCATCTGGCAACGTTGAGCATTAGGTAGATCTATGGGAGGTTATTAATGTACTTAGGCCCAGTTAATTCAGAGAGAGAGAGTGAGATCATCCTAGTTTCGGATTAAAAACTAACTTTACACCTGAAGCATGTACTTTAGTCAATTTAGACCCTGAGTTAAGTCCTAGTTCTCTCTCAAAAAAAAATGGTGAGTTATCTCTGGATACATAATTAGATTCTACATTATTCTTGTTAGAAGCCTGAATTGCTTTATTACATAGTTAACTTGAGTTTAATTTCCTTACAGGCTTAACAAACTCTGAGTTAAATCAGCACTGAAATCTGGCTCTATGCGACAGTCGAAAACTGTTTAGATGCATCGATACCAGTGCCATTCATGGACAGTGGCAGATGTGATGGCTACAGTGTTGCCAACCGACAAGAAATAGCATAGAGAATAAAATGCTTTAAATTTAACTAAGTTCTTAATTGCTCACTGAAAAGGAAAGTGCTGGATCCAATTGTAATGATGACTTAATACTCGCTAAATTAATAGGTCGATAATCGAAGAACATGGAAATAAATTTAGAAATGAATATACAGTCTTTAACGTAAGCTAAACATTTAAATAGAAAAGAAATTTCTGCCCAAATAGCACCCAATCAATGAATACGAGAAAGAGAGACGCTGACAAAACGGAACCTTGAGGTACACCAGCGTTAATATTGGGAACTTTAAACTTAAAACAATCTAAAGGGACTTCTTTGGAGCAATGTGGATGATTATTTGTAATCCAACGAATAAGCTACATTTTCGGTGCGAGAACTTGATGTTAAGATAACTTTTCGCTATTCTGCGATTTCTTCAATCTTGTTCTGAAACAAAACCTTTAACCCGGAGTTTTAGAGAGCGAACTTCGTGAACAAAACTTCACGATTCCGGAGAAGTACAATACAAAGATTGCTCTAAAAAAGTTAAGGAGACAACATTATCAGGGTCCGGAGAGACGACAATTCAGCTTTTATGATGGTTTGGTGGGGTATGTAGGATTAGAAGTGCCCTAAAGCTCCATTTTTGCAAACAGGGAGTCAATACAAGGGCTTTGAACTTTCAAAAAGGATATAGAGACAATGTTAAGCTTTTAAAGCTTATTTGCATAGGAATGCGTTGGGTGTTTCAACTCGGATAAAGTCAACAAATCGGATTCCATTAGGCACGGTTCGAGCAGCATAATCCCGAGTTAATCAGACTTGAAGAATTGCCTTTTGGAAGACCTGATTTGTAGTACCCTATATGAAGCATGCTCCAGCTTGGAGCTAATTGCCTGTAATAAACCAGATAATTGATTGGAAAGTTTGAAATTTAATTAAGTCTGATGAGAGTATGGATAATTGACCGAAAAGACTCAAGTTCTAAAAAAGTAAATGCTAATAATGGTCATTTTAGATAAATTTCTCTAAGTATGATTACTTTGTCATTATTTGTATGGTTATTCAAGAAAATACAAGAAAAAGAAATACCGCTGTGTTGTTTTTGATGGAAGTTTTGAAGAGTTCTACTCAACAATCGCCACCACTTTACAAGGTCTAACACTTACGTCCTGTTTTTCAGTGCGAGTTTAAAGTTGACCCCGAGATAACTCATCAAACTCAGATGCTTTTAATGTTTTATCCACTCAGGTTTTTTAGTTGTTCCGCATGCATTCTCCACTGAAAAACTGCTTCCTTAGTTCACTATGGGTTAAAATTATTCTGGAGTTAGCTAGCTTTGGGTGGTGAGTTACCACTGATAAACTGGGCCTTAGTAAGCCAGTGAAGAAATCACTTGATACCGATTTGAGTACTAAAAATTGATAGGTGTAATGACCAGATACTTACGAGCTGTATAGACAAGATTAGGGCTTAGAACTTGGGTTATGTTATGAGTTGATATCGATTTCAGTGCTGACTTTAGGATACGTACCAGCACTTGCGTTAGAATTCTGTAAAAAAAACGGCTGTTACGATTTTTCACATTAACTGAATTTGTTTGGCGCAAGTAATTTGCAAATAGGGTTATCAAGGCAATATAGGAATTGTAGTTGGGGGGGAGGGGTTAAATAAATGACCAAAACCCGATCTACACGATTGATAAATTGGCAGTTTTTCCGTCCCAAATGGCCGAATAGTGTAAATGGTCCAAAACTCCCAATTATTTTTGTCAGATATTGAATGACCATGTGCATCAAGTGATGTTTAATTTTACCATTATACTGACAATGTGTGAATTCGTGCTAACACCATTTTTTTTAAATAATGGCAGCTAACAAATAAGAATGACTCTGCTCATTCTTGCCATAATAATGAAAGAGTATCATTATTTAACTTTGTTGTCATTAAGGCGGTCATCGTTTCATCCCATTATTTTGCCAGTTTACTGGCAGAAATACTACCAATCTGTCAGTCTTATCAGTTGTCAGTTTATCTGCCACAAAAAATATAATTTAAACGCGTTTGCAAGTTTGCAACTATTTTTAGAAAAATTAACTCTCCAATATTTTGTGTGTGTCGTTAAATATTTTAAAATGTATCCTTTTCATTTCGACACTTTCGTTTAATTATTTTTTTTTTCTCATCAAAATATTCAATTTATCAAAAGCACCAATTAATTAAAATAACACATGTCTAAATAATTCATTTATAATTCCAAACCAAACGTTAATTTAATTTATCATTCATTAAAAAATTATACATTCCTTCGACAATTTAAAAATAAAAATATTTATGTTAATACTTTGCCAAAAAGAAAAGAACCAATCATAAACATACAAAAAAAAAAAAAAAAAAACAAATAAATCAATTGGCGCAAAAAAAAGAAGAAAATAAAAACTAAAAATTCCCCGGTTATTACATTTGGCAAGAATCCAACAAATGCGCATCAGCGTCAACTTCACAAAAAAGTTCAAAAACCTCATTTTCCTCGTTTTGCCAATTTATTGTCGCTATAAAGCAAAACGAAAACAAACAAAAAAAAAAATATAAACACAAATAAAACAACTAATCCTAATACCTCAACTCCCCTACCCATCCCTACTTGCTCACAAAATAACATAGACAATCACCACCCTTGGTTCGTTAAATAATTTAAACATATAAATTGAACACTAACCAAAAAAACGTGCATGTTATTCAAGTATTGTAAAAGAAAACCATATAGATAAAACTAAATTTAAAATCTGAAATAATAGACCTTGAACTGTTTGTTCATCTTTCGACAGAAATACATATACTAAAACAAGCAAATTAAAACAAAGTTTAAAACAAGAACAGAAACAAAAAATGTGTACGACTGGATGGCACAAACTTGCTCTTATGGTAAACAACTGTAAAGTAGACATATTGTGAACAGAAATGGTAATGCTTATAGTGGCTTTATGTCCGCTACAAAATCGGTCTAACCATGGACAAGAATAACCCAAAAATAAGAACATTTGGTCAAGAAACACGTAGTGCCTCTTTCCGTTATGCGAATGTTTCGCCAAAACGCAGTTTTCGCAGTTTTCTTACAATTACGATGGTCAATTCAGGCATGAAGTTTATTCAAAATCGTTAGAACCGTTTTCGAGAAAATTCGAAAAAAAAAACAAAAATTGTTGTATACCTGTTCTTGTGTGAATTTTTTGTCAAAAATGATGAATATTAGTGTCACAATCGTAACAATTAAAATACCCAGGTGTTTTTATGCAAATGCAGAAATTTCGGCGTACGGCAATAACGCCCAAATCGATTTGGAAATGAAATGACCAAAATGACTTCAATGTAAATTGTTGTTATAAAATTTGGGCGTTATTTCCTCAATTTTGGGCGATATTTCCAAACATTTTTTTATAATTTCAGTTCTTTCTTTCTTAAATTTTGGGCGATATTTCCAAAGTGAAATTCCAATGAAACTTTCGGCGCATAAGCAGTGAGGTATGTATGGGGCATGCTGCCCTCCTGCAACCCCCCTGCTTAGACGCACTAAAGGATTTGGGGTAGGTGCAAGGCGGGGTTTTTGCAAAGTCTCTTTTGCATTCAAAGAATATGGATTTAAACAAAATTTGCAAACACGCAGCCTCGCACCTACCCCAAATCCTATGGTGTGCCTAAGCAGGGGGGATGCAGGGGGCATGTCCCCCCCATGCATACCTCACTGTTTATTTTATTGAAGTGAAATAAAGTTGATTTGATTTAAAACGGAGTTTCAGTACAATTATTGGCAAGATTTTTATTTGGGCGTTTTTTCCTAGCATTTGGACGTTATTTCCTTTTTCTGTTTTTTTTTTCGATATTTCCAATTTTGGGGGTTATTTCAAATTTAACATTAAAAATTTTTACTATGGGTGTTTTTTCCTTTAAAAAAATGGAAATAACGCCCGAATTGAGAAAAAAAAACAATAACAATTGTTCAGAGTTTTTTTGGCCGCTGTTTCCAAATCGATTTGGGAGTTATTGCCCAACGCTAAGTTTTCTGATGGCTGTGATACCCTGTGGCGTCCGTAATGGTCAGCGCATTGAGCTGTTACGCTGATGGTCAGCGGACCGAATCCCAGCTTATTCCACCTAAAAGCGGGGGTACTGCCTTTTGCCAGGAAGTTACAAATTCTTCAAGAGTATCTCTTGTCATAAAAAGTGCCTCTGAACTTAGGTTTTCGGATTCGGCAGAACATTATAGGTTCGCTCCATTCCTGCCGGCTAACAACACGCACACACGAATAATTGAGATTTTTAGGTCACTATAGGCCCTAGTTCTACACGAGCTATCAGAGAAACATTAATTTATTTTTATTTTAATATTTTCTGGTTTATCTTTTGTCTATTTTATTAGTGTTGAGTTAACTCTGAGTTAAACCAATGTTAAGTCAGAAGCATTTTTTCAATTAAGTATAAACTTTAACTCTTAGATATCGACGCCACAATGTTAATCGCGCTTTCCATAGTGTCGTACTTCGATTTTGATAGATTTTTGGCCCGCACCTGTCAGAAATACGCACTCAGTTTATCCAGAGTTAACTCTTTTTCACAGCAAGTCAGGAGTCAATGAAGAAAATAATCCGAAAGGAACTCTTTCTCATGAAATATTTGTATACAATATTTTTAGACACATTTCAAATTTCAAAGACTCTTAAACGAGAATGTCCAAAATTTCCCAGCGAGTGAAAAAGAGGGACACAGTTTCATATATCAAAATCTCAAGCTGACATTTTTTTTTTTGAGAATCCACAACATGCACCTTTATTTTATTTCTTACCCATCTTCTCATACATATCTATATGTATATTGCAAATAAACAAATAAAAAAAAAATGAAAAGCGAAATTGCAGTGAAATTCTGCCAAAAATTCTGGTGTACTTTTGGGTGTCAAATAATAGAGCGCAACGGTTGCTATAAATATTTCAAATTTTAAAGAGAAAAAGCCACATACTGGTAGTATATGTCTGTACGTACATAAATAACACTTTACAACGCCAACTAACTACAATGATGCCCCTTTGAGGAGTTTGGTCGTGTTTTTTGGGGAGGGTGGGGGGGGGGGGGGTGGCTATTTCGAATACGTACATCAGTTTTGTTGTTTTGTGAGTTGGCATCAGGAGGAAAGTTGATTTAATGGGACAGAACAACACGTAGGACGAAGGTGTTTTTATTTGTATTTTAGCGCACAGCAATTTGCAGAGCTGACCACCTTGTCTGCCACTAACTAATTAACATATTTTTGAAGTTTGTTAAAATGTTTGACCTGCGAGTGATGGTTTTTGATGGGGGGGGGGGGGGGGGGTGGTTTAAGAGAAATAGGAAATTATGTTATATTTTTAAATATTTGTGTGGGCGATGATTATATTTAATTAAAACTTTCAATAAAAGCCAACAATATGTCAAATATTTTTAATTCACAAATTTTTATTTTGTGTTATTAAATTGTTGCAAATGCACAGGATTTCATTTTGCTCTCCTAAGGGCCAGTTTCACAGGGAATGTGAAAGATTAATTCCCAATAAAAACAAAGTGCACTGTTACCTGAATAAGTGGCACTTAAGTCTCCGATGTTGGCGACTTAAGTTCCACTTAAGCTGGGGCTATGAAATTTACCTTAAATTACTAATATGGGAAACTTAAGTGCCACTTATTCCGGTAAGTGTCGACTGTGAAACTGGCCCTAATTGTTGTCGATATATGCATATGTACATAAAGGGTATTCATGCAACGTCGTATATTTGCAGAGTTTACAACACACGATTCATGAACGCTCTTAAAAATTTCTTGCTTCAGTGTGGTAAATGATGCAGTAAACTAATCAGCTGATTCAGACGATTCGACGCGACGCCAGGAGTACGATAACTAAGGCTGTGAAAATTGAAACGGGGTTTTTTTAGAGGTGTAAGAAGCAAGCATCATTTTTTACTCTATGAGGGGGAACAATCTCTCAACGTTTAGGCACGAGGGACAGTTTTCTCAAAAAAAAAAAAAAAAAAAAAAATTAAAAACAACCGCGGGGTTTTTCAAGTGGCGCGGGCAGATGTTGGCGGCCTGTAGCGGCCATGTTTTTTTTGGTCACATCTGTCAAATCTGTTGTTTATTCTTTAGTTAGTGATTCCAAATTACCAGGGCATGTTACACGATTGACCACAACGTCCACATGATAAAACTTTATTATCAAAATGAGTGGTCGTTAGTGCAAACGTCACGCACGTTGCGCACATTTTACGGCAGACGTGGCGGCCCTTCAAAGTTGATTCTTCAACGTTTGGTGGCCAAGTTTCAGGCGACTAAAGAATGCAGGTTCAGACTGGACGTTTTTATTTCATAAGGCAAGAAAACGTGTTTTATTTTAACACACACCAACCGAAACAGAATAAAGCAAACAAAATCATTTCACTTTTCTGTTTCGTGTATGTATGTGTTGAGATAAAACAAAATTTTCAACGAGAATTTCCAAATAATTTAAACACCAACCGTAAAATTTTGTTTCTGACAAACAAAGTTCCAGTCATCAGCAACGAAACATGTTTTTTTGTTTCGCTTTCCCTTGTTTTTTTTTATTTATTTTGTTTTGTCGTGTGTAGTGTGGACGGGTGTAATAATCGACAACGACGGTACTTTAAAACAAAATGTTTTAATTGTGTGTGTGTTGGTCGACAGCCAGTCATAGAAACATAAAAACAAAAATATGTTCTTTTGATTCGCCTGGTTGGTGTGTTTTATTTCATAGGAATCAAAAAATTCTTGTTTTGTAAGACAGAAAAAAAAAAGTTTTGATTGATGGTGTGTGTTTTCAGCGTAAGTATTTGAAAATTATGTTACATATGTACATCAACCTTTTTCTTCGAAAAATTACGAAAAACCGTAATTTTGTTGGAAAGCTTTTAAATCTACCCCAAGAGGTGAAAGGTGTAAAAGTTATAAGTTTTTTGCAAGAAAATTTTTAGCTTATATTTAAATATACATAAATTAGTAAAATTAGTAAAACTTTTTTAGCGTATAATTGTACATAATAATTATTGAACAACATACCTGGTGATTATTCCATTGTTGCATTAGATGGTCGTGACACAATCTGCAGGCCTGGATCATTCCACGTGGATCTTTGGGTCGCGATCTGGCCGGACGCGGATGGGTTTCGTTGAATATCGTAAAATACGCACGATCGCGATCTTTTGTTTCTTTCGGTTTGCATGTATTTAGTTCGATCAAACTGCCGCGACGTTGTTCATCGCCGCAAACGTAACACACTTCGGTCGTTGAATTTTTATCGGGCATAGATAAATCGAGGATACCGACTTCGACCGGATTGGGCGTGGTATTCGAGGACGCGTGTTGTGACGTTGGTGTCCGTGATGCTGATGGTGGCTGAACAATTGGCGAAGAATGATGTGAGTTCCGTAAGTCGAGAACTGTTTCATCTTCGGTCGGGTTTGCGGGGGCCGTTGTTGGCACTGGAACCGTTGCAATCGGCGGCGGAGGTGCTGGATGAATGCCAGCACTGCTGGATCCGTAAGCTTGCGACTTACTGCTACCGTATTCGTGGGGCGATGTTTGTGGTGGAAGATGGTGGTAGGATTGTTGTATGTGTTGCTGATGTTGCAAGTGCTGTTGCTGTTGTTGCTGTTGTTGTTGCTGGTGCTGATGCTGCTGTTGTTGCTGTTGTTGCTGCTGTTGCTGTTGTTGATGATGGTGGTACTGCTGTTGGAGTTGGTGTTGCTGTTGTATCTGCATATGCAGCTGATGTTGCTGTTGGTGGTGAAGTTGTTGCTGGTGTTGTTGGTATTGTTGCTGTTGGACAGCCACTGCTGCTGCGGCTGCGTGATGCTGCTGCTGCGATGGATAGTTCGGCCCAGATATCGAGTTCATGTAGGAGATCTGGCCCAGTTTGAGCTTATGATGGGTAAACGAGGACGGTTTTATATTGATGCCGTCGTATGGCGCTGACGTGGGACGAGCTATTTGCTGCTGAGGCGACAGAGCGGATATCTGATGTTGCGACGACGAATGGTGGGGGTTTTCTCGGGAATGAGGACGACTGTGGGATTTCTCAGTATTACGACTTGAGGGCCGCTGTCCGGGGGGATAACTAACCGACGGACTCTTCCCATAATAGTCAACTTTTTGCTGCTGGTGCTGTGACGGTGAGTCATTGCGGGATGTAGGACGATGGGGGGAGTCATTGCGAAGTGAAGCCGCAGCCGAGTGCTGCTGCGGAACTTGCTGCGGCGACGCATGCATGCCCATGGGGTGCTGTCCATAATCTCGGGACATTGGTCGTTGCACGGAATTTGGATAAGAATACGCTGACGATGGATAACTGGATCCTCGTTCCCCTCCACCTCGGTCACCGGCGCTGCGGTCTCCGCCAGATGTTGTCAAATGCTCAGCACTAAGTCCCAACATCTGGGCAGCATATTCCCCTTGAGTGGCAATATCAGCCCCAATGTAATTCTTCCCGTCCAGCCGTTTCATGTGATATATCCGCTGCAAAATCGGTTTGTTCTCCCGTTCGTAGGCGTCCCACTGTTCGGTTAGCGAGCGATAACAGAGCATGCAAGCCATAACATATTGTTGCGTCGCTTGCAACTGTGGAACTCCGGCGGGGGCTTCATGACGCTCCAAAAATGGAAAGTATGGCTCCGATAGTCTTTCTGGGTTCGGACGAACCCGTATGGGCTCGTAGCCTCCTTGACCTGCACACACATAGCAGAGCGGTATGACTTCAGGAGCCGTGTGGTTGTGGCTGCTGCTGCTATTGGACTTTGAATGGTGATGATGCTGCTGTTGCTGCTGTTGCTGCTGTTGTTGCTGTTGCTGCTGCTGTTGTTGCTGCTGCTGCTGTTGTTGCTGTTGCTGCTGCTGCTGCTGCTGTTGCTGGTGTTGCAGATGTTGTTGCTGCTGCTGCTGCTGATGGTGGTGTTGTTGAAGTTGTTGTTGGTAATGCTGTTGTTGCTGTTGCATATGATGATGATGTTGAAGAAGTTGATGGTGTTGCTGCTGTTGATGTTGTTGTTGGTGCTGGCTTTCTGGCGGAGACGTTCGATGTGTCGGCGGCACTGACGCCGCTCCCGAAGAAGACGAATGTGTTTGGCCCAACGTTGCTGACGATGCTGGTGCTGATGATTGTGATTGTGGTGGCGGGGGTTCCGATTGCATTAAGGAACCCCCACGTAATTCATTTTTTATATATGCTTTCGCTTTTTCCATAATAATCTGTAAACAAAAAAAAAAAGAAGAAAACAAATTGTTAAAAATTCAAATTTAAAATATGATAAAACTGGTAATTTACTTATTTTATAAATAAAAGCTTAATAAGAATTTTAAGAGCAACCCTCTGCACAGTTTCCTTACTAAAGGATACATTTTGTATTGAAAATCGTTTCCTGAAAAAATTGATATATCCGGTTTAGATTTTTTTTGAGGGCCAAATTACCGCATTAGTGACTGATCGAGTGGTTGTCATCAGTGATCGTATGAACGAGTAAAAGCTATGTGGATGATGGCTCCATAACGTGAGCGGTAATCCCATAAACTCATATAATTCAGCCACGTATTACCCGATAACTTATGCGGTAATTCGGCCCCTGATTTACAGTTCGTGGTGGAAAACCAGGGCCTACAGTGATTTACAACTCTCAGCCATTCCAGGTGTGTCTGCTGTTAATCGGGAAGACTTGGAGAGGAGCCTACAATTTTCTCCTATTTCGGTCTGTCTGAATGGACGGTTCCAAGACGAATAATAGGGTATAGTCAGGCATATTTTTAGACAACTTCACCCTCTCTTTCAAATAGTTTTGATCACCTTTCACGTCTTCCAGGCTCAAGTGTTTGTCTCAAAAAAAAAACTTGCCAAATCGGAACTAGTCCATAGAAATATTGAAAACTTACAGCACTGATGGGTCGGTACCACAACGAGTTGAGATAACCTAGCGCAACAAAAAAAACTCACGATACATTCGATGGCTCTCCCATCAGACGAAGTTGAGCTCCTCCATCAACCTTCCGACACTCTCATAAAATTGTTCAAAGCCTCATATCGAAACCTGAAATGTTACACATCAGAGAGAAAAAATCCTTTCCTCTATTATCCCCACACTTTTCTCTGTAAACTTTCATACTCCAACACAAAATGTTGTTAAATTATCTATGCATATCTTTGGCATGTCTCTTAAATTTAATTTATGATGATTACACCTCCCAATCCATATTGTGTATATGTCTTTAAAATGCAAATACATTTCTATGTTATCCTGAAAGCAATAAATAATAAGTAATTAAATAATAAATAATTCAATTGTCTCAACTTTTTGCATTAAATAATTTAATTCGTGCTAGTTATAATTCACTATTTTGATATTTGCATAAAAACTGCAAATCGAATAATAAATAATTGAAAATGAACATTTAGAATGTAGATAATCACACCTACATACTTGCATTCGTAGCTTTGTATATTTTGCCACAAACTAAATTGTCAATAATGCTGGGTCTATTAATTGTTTTCATTTGAAATTATTGCACTTAGTTGCACTTACGAGAAAAGTAAAGGGTGTTTTTTTTTTTAGAGGTATAGAACTTTGAAATGGAATAAAAGAAAGATGATTTTTTTAAATTGACATGAAATTTACTTTGTACGAAAGATAATCTTCTGGCATTATAGTTTAAATATGATTGTAGTCTGATCTGGAGGTCCAATTTTCGATGACTTTTTCCAACATTTGTGGCCGTATATCGGCAATAACACGGCGAATGTTGTCCTCCAAGTGGTCAATTGTTTCGGACTTATCGGCGTAGACGAGCGACTTTACATATCCCCACAGGAAATAGTCAAGCGGCGTTAAACCGCACGATCTTGGTGGCCAATTCACGGCACCGTAGCGTGAAACTATGCGGTTACCAAACGTTTCCTTCAATATATCAATTGTGGCACGATTATTCCACCAATCCATAAAGCACACCAAACAGTCAGTTTTTATGGGTGAAATGGTTTCTCAACATAAACTTGAGGATTATCATCAACCAAAAGTGAGCTTCATCGCTAAACAAAATTCACGTATGAAAATTGGGAACAACCGATATCTTGTTTTGGGCCCATTTGCGCACAATTTGAAAGTGTCGTCGTTCAGGCGTCAGAATTCATGTTGAAATGCCAAACCAAACTAAAAATAAATCACTTGACAGCTGCTGGCAGAATGGCCGCAGTTTAAAGTAGTGTTGCCAACTTAAAGTTCTATAAATCTAAAACAAAAACACCCTTTATAATGCGATAAATATACCATGCGACAAAAGTATCATGCAAGAAAATATTCATGCGGGAAATAAAGGGTTTTTCAACAGGGACGCTACAAAAGCAGAGCAACAGGGACAGCAAACGACGCCATATTTCTTGCCGCTCTTTTGACATTTCTCTTCAGTAAGGTTTGCCATTTCATGATGGAAAGATATATGAGCCAACAACGAGTCGAAATTATTAAAATTAACTACCGAAATTCGGAGTCAGTGCCCTCAACGTTAAGAGCGCTACTTCCAATTTATGGTCGTCATAATCGTCCTAGCAGATCAACAATTAAGCGTCTAGTAGAAAAATTTGAATCCACAGGCACAGTACAAAATGTTCCCTTGCCAGTGAGACAAAGAAGTGCAGGTAGTGTTGAGAATATTGCTGCCGCTGAGGCTTCAGTTGCAGAAAGCCCAAATGTGTTTCTCACACGTCGTTCTCAAGCGTTGGGCATCTCTGTGACGTTGTTATGGCGAATTTTGCGAAAAGATCTTGGCCTACATCCTCACAAGATTAAATTGACGCAAGAACTTAAGCCGCTTGACCACCAGAAGCGTCGTATGTTCGTGAATTGGGCTGAGCAACAACTTGAAGATGATTCGGATTTTCATCGAAAAATCATCTTCAGCGATGAGGCTCATTTCTGGCTGAATGGCTTCGTCAATAAACAAAATATGCGGTATTGGTCAGGCAGCAATCCACGTAAACACGTACTCCATGAGCCATCATTGCATCCCGAAAAAATTACAACGTCAAGTCTATGGTCTATGCCAACAAGCCAGCGACGATTTATGCTTGAAAACCATCGAAAATTGGGTTCAGCGTCTGGACTTCTGCAAGCGTGCCCGTGGTGGCCATGTTAAAGAAATCGAGTTCCATACATAATGGCATCGAACGTACTTTCACAGGAATAAAGAATTTCATTGATATCCAAAACCGTTTTTGTTTCTCTCTTATTGAAAAACCCGATATATCATGGGAGAAAAGTATCAACCAAGAAATATATCATGCAAGAAATTTATCATGCGAGAAAAGTATAATGCGAGAAAAGTATTAAGCAGGAAATATATCATGCGAAATATATGTCTCGCATGATATACCTTTATCTTGCATAATACCATTAGGTGTATAATTAAAACGACATAATTTCTTTTCATATTCATTTCTCCCATATAATATACATAGGTACATACGCATTCCATCTTTCTATAAAAGGGATTCAAGTGTTTTCAACTTCAATCAATAAATTGATTAAATTTGATTGAATAAATTGAATAAGTAACGCAACATTCTGCTCTATATATAAATATTTTAATGCACATTAAACTAAGCAATTCTAGTGTCAACTATGAAACATCTCCGCTTCAATCTGGTTTCGATCAACGCTGAATGTGGAGCAATAACAATTGTTATGCCTGGCACTTACTAGTTTAGGTAAGATCAGTAAATGACATGCTCGTGACCTATTCTCTTACTAAACACATTGATTAAGTGAGACATGATTTCTTTACCATACAATTGAGTTGATTGTTTATTTAAAAAAAAAAAAAAAAAATTAATTTAAGCAAAGAGAGAAATGTCAATAAAGAATTAAACAATATGATTTGAATATAAGTAAAAGCCACTTCATCTCCGACAGTTATGTTTACTGTGTGTTCTTTCTGTGTTGTATTGTATGTACTTTGTCTGAACTTTGTATAAAGAATGTCAGCATTCATGCAGATGATTAGAATTGAAGATTGTTTGATTTTAATTAGAATAATAAAATCAGCCCTGAGACAACTGACTAGACCAAAGTGAGTGAATGGCTAATAATTAATCCAAAACACTTCAATTGAATCCAAGCAAATCCACTTTAAAATTTTTTTTTGACGTGTGGTTTTCAAGAAGAAATAAAACGCATATAATTTAATGTTATGGCAAAGTATTTAGCTTTATTATAATGATAAGGGTTTGCCATTATGTTTTAAAAATGATTTCGGACAAGTGACCGCCGCGGCTGGGTCGAATAAATTCCAGACGAGAGACCCAATTGTTGTGAGCGATGGCGGATGGACTCATTCGGATCTTCTTCGCTACTCTGCTCCGCACCAGCAATAGCGTCTTCAGTGGGCACTGTACGGCGTCTCTGAGGATGCGCATTATCCACTAGAGTAAACGTGGTGCGAAACCGATAAATGGTTGCTCGAATTTATGCGATTTTGCGACTATGTCGCGTGAACCGAACCATTATTTTGGTAATAAATTTGCACTATTTGCAAACGTTGTTCAGGAGTAAGTCTATTCAATATATAAAATGGCAAACCAAACTGACCATAAATCAAGTGACAGCTGTCAAAAAGACCAACCCCAAAAAAAGGATTGCCAGATTGAAAACCATACTTCTAAAAAAAACACACTTTAGAAATCCAATTATCTAGCAACACAATTTTCATTAGTAAAATTAAAAGATAAAATTTACCAAACACAAGGTTTTTAATTACAAATTTGAATAGGTAGGTACACAAAAACTCTGGCGACTCTTATTTGAAAAACGACTTTATTAGCAAAGTTGCGGCACGATTCATACACATCAAGCTACTTAAAACGCATCAGCACATTATGCAAAGCTTAAAGTAAAAAACCGGTAACTTGATTTTTTTTTCAAAATTCCAAGTATCACATGACGAAATCCTTTCCTTAATTCCCTAAAAGTCTGGACACAGAATGTCAAACAACTTGGCAACATGTTAATCTTCTTTACTTTTCTTCCATTCAAAATGTATTGAGATATTTTTTGTGCTTGAAGCTTTAACTTCAATTTGTAACATGAATTGCGGTGTCATGCAAGAACGTTTACCTAAAGAAAAGAAAAAACAACAAAACGAAATCGAGAGGGGAAAAATCGAAACATCATATCATAACAATTAATCGCCAGGTGAGAAATTTTCTCCTAACAAAAAAAAAAAGCCTAAAAAAGAACAACAAATCTAATAAGACTCATCAAGTCGTCAGCTTATAAAAAACAAAAAAAAAAAATTTAAAATAAAAAAACTTGATATTACGACATGTCCATCGTTCGTTAAGGCCGACTTTAACTGCAACGAAACATGACACGGAATGTTCGTTTAAATTACTCTCTGACGCAGCAAGTTCTGAACAGAGTTACCTCATCTTGAAAATAATTTCAATATGGACACGGACAGAAAAAAAATTTAACCACAACGATGATGACAAAGGCGTGACCATCCTGAATTGCACTTAAAGTATGTCAACGAAATATTAACTCAGCTTGACACTTATGGGCGCGGAACGGGAAATAACAATGTGAATTTTCTAATCGAAAGCGACGACACTCCACATCTTTTTTTTCTCTTTTTAATAAACAGAATAATGATTCTTAAAAAAAAAAAAAAAAAAATAGAAAGAAGATAATTCTAAAAGGATTGTTTTCTATTGACAGAAAGAAATAAACAAACACACAGGGCATATAAAAAAAAAAAGGATACTAAAGTTCATTCGTGGCTGGTGGTAATTAAAATAATGAAGTTGAAATCCTCATAAGCAATTGAATGACAGAAAAATACAAAAAGGTGAATCGAAAACATGCCATCATGAGGCCAGTGTTGAAAAGGAAAATAAAAAGGACAGGAATAGGTCGTACATTTCGGCTTTAACCACGTAAGGGTTTAAGAATTGTATTATGTATCGTAAATTTGTCGTAATAAAAAAATTCTCACTTGTTTTTTTTTAATAACTTTTGATAATGCTAAGCTTAACCATCTGTCAAAAAAGAGAAACTTGAGATAAGAAAAGTATGTGAATATCTGTCGTAAATTTGTCGTACAATTGGGGTGAAAAGAACAAAAACTACCCTGACATACGATTTATCAACTCATCTAGCATAAACATAACTAAATTTTTTTTCCTATTTGAAAAATGTTAATTTTAGGTTCAATATTTGTTTTTTTCATGACAATTTTACGACAAAATTTACGACACCTATCTATTACCAAATTTTTGTTTTATATTTCTTTACTTTATTTTGAGAGTTGGTGCTTAGATTTACCATCCCTCGCAATTAAAAAAGAAAAATATTAGCTTAAACACTAGCCAAAGAAATCAAGTGGATAAGTGTCGTAAATTTGTCGTGTATTTGTGGTGAAAAGAAAAAATTTAACCCTGATAGAAATTTTTTTAAGAATAACCATGTTTGTATAATTGTTTTTCTGAAAAATAGAAATTTCAGGATGATAATTTTTTTTTATTCATGACAATTTTACGACAAATTTACGACGGTTATGTATTAACAATTTTTTGTATACTTCTTTATATTATTTTGAGAGGTGGTGCTTAGAATTAAAAAGAGAAACATAAGACAAAAAATCAAGCGAATACGTGTAGTAAATCTGTCGTGTAATTGTGGTGAAAAGAAAAACGTTTACACTGACAAAGAATCTTAGATAGGAATAACCAAAGGTCTATTTGTTCTCCTGAAAAATGGAAATTTTATGGTCAACGATTTTCGTTGACGACAAATTTACGACAATTATTAACACACTTTTTTCGAAATTATTTAATCTATTTGAGGTTGTGCTTTATTTAAATTGACACTATTCTTGATTTACGATAAATTTATCACAAATTTACGACATTTATTTACACACTTCACGCCAAATTTACGACAGTTACTAACACAATTCTTATTTTGTTGAGATAATTTCACCTTACTTTGAAAGGGGTACCTTTCCTAAATCTAAAAGTTTCTTTGTTTTACTACAAATTTACAACGATTATTCACACACTTCTTTTTTAATGAAGTTACCCTATTTTAAGGGGTGGTAATACATAGTATTACCAGTGGATTTATTTTTTTAAACAAAAGCGACAATTTTTTTTAATTTTTTTTACGAACAATTTACGACAATCATTGAATCCTTAAAATTATGAAGTGCTTATGCCAAATTGACCGACATAATATGTCTAATTTGCTTCAAGTCTATTTTTATTTTTACGAATCCTTAACGTTCCCTTGAAGAACCATCATGTAGGTATTATGCATAATCCCAAGTTAAAAAGGAAACAAAGGATATAACACGCGCTCTGCATGTAAAAGAAGGCACACACATATAAAAGCACCTGTCGATTCAATGAATCTAGATTTTTCTTTTGTGTTTCGTTGTTAAAAACTCAACAACACGCTATCGAATTTATGGGAAGGGTTGTGTGGGGAGGGATGATTATTATGCTCATCGTTCGTTCGTGCCTAAAGAATAACTTTATGATTTTACTTTCTCTCCCTCTAATTAAGGGTGTTCTCTTCAAGCCTTTAAGTATTTCGAATTGCTAATGAGTGAGCTAAAGAATTTCCATGGCAAGTGGTAATCTGAAAATTGTACTTCCGCAAATAAGTATGTAAAAGTCAATGAGGAAAAAAAACAACGAAGCCAGGATAATCATAACAAATTAGCATGCAAAGGAGGCACGTGATTCGGTATGATAAATTATTTTGTTTAGGTTATATAAAAGAGTGTAACCTTGTCAGGAGAAAACAATTTATTTCTACCGCAGAATTGTGCTAAAAATAGTTTCGACTTAGTCAAATTTGGGTTTGGATTTTTTTTTTTTCAGATTTACGTATGCAAATGCAAAAAGAAATAAGGTTAACTAGGTATATCGACTTAATGGGATTTTTCGGATTGAGGGATGACATGTCAAATTGGGATGATCTGTGTGTAGGAAAAATGGGGCCATTTCAAACATCCCCAATTTCACAGAAAATACAATATAAATCTGTCACGATAGAAACATTCGAATTCCATCAAAGGATATGGCCACGATGGCAACGGATTAAAAATCCTTTGAAAATAGGATTCTTTGGTGTCAACGTTGAACCACTGGCGAGAAGTCTGTCAAAGTGTTTTAACTGCGTTTACAGGGTGTTTTAACTGTCAACGAAAATAATAATCAATGCGTTGATCCTACAAATCAACGCGAGTATCAACTCAGTTGTCAGCGTTCTGCTTTGACGATCACGCATGAATTGACAGCTGAGGGACAGAGAGCCAACGCGTTGACTATTTGCTCGCAAAGCTTAGCGCGTTGCAAGTTCAGTCGATGCATGATGATTATTTTATTTTTTGATTCTTCGATTGTCTCCGATAGCCATAAGTCATAGCGGAACGTTGTATGTCAAATGGAATTCAGCAAATAATTCGAAGAACAAACACAATGAAGGTTAAGGTCGGACACACAAGTGAGTAGCGGCGATTCATTGCGCAATATGTATGACGCGCTGCGCGCAGTTGCTCTAGGTTTATGATTTTGATAGCAACGAAAGAGAAAAAAAGGCTGAATCTTAGGCCAGGCGCGCACATGCAACTTAACAGTTTGGTTTCGATTTTGAGCACTCGGGATTATTTGAGAGTCCACCGGTTTATGTGCGCGGACTCTCATATAATCCCATAGTGCTCAAAATCGCAACCAAACTGTTTAGTTGCATGTGCGCGCCTGGCCTTACCCAAATAAAAACTGCTATTTTGTGACTTAAGCCTTTAATAAGTTTAAAGATTAGTCCATTTTTGAAAGGCTTAACAAACAATTTAAGAGCTTTGAAACACTATAGAACCAGCACACTCCAGCATGTATATGTTAAGAGTTTTGTTTTTATGTGGAATAGATTGGGATACGGTCCTCTGACCTCCTTCGACGTACAAAAAACTTTTCTTATAAAAATGTTGTAGAGAATTTAGGAGTCGTTTCAATTGTTGTCTCAATCGCTCTAAGCTTATATTTTGCTACGTTCCAGTTTGAATTTTTTTTTTTATGTGCGTTGCAATCATCACAAGGTGCAACGACTTGAGAAAACATCATGTCCACTTCACTTATAATACTTTTTGTCTTCAGAATCGGCTTACAAATAGTAAGGAGGAAGCATAAAGAATAACATAGTTGCACCGCACTGTTGTTCCACTTGATCTTTTGTGAAAAAAAAATATTAAAAAAAATTACCCCAAAGCGTTGGCTTCTCTCTCTTTCCTCTCTACTGCAACCAAAGACTTAAAGAAAGAACTTCTGAACTAAGCTATGTCTGCTGCGAATGAAAAATTAAACTAGGAATAGTGTCTTTTACTGACAATTAATCACTTCCCTGGGGGAAGACGAGGTACAATGGGGTGCAGGCATGTCAGAACTATACAAAAAATGTCACATTTGCATATAAGCCCCTACTGCAGCTGTTGTTTTGTCTTCGAATGAAAGAATGACATTTTTCTGCCACACCACACCCCCTCCTCTTACCCCTGGGGGAATAAAAAGTAAATCCCTAATCTACTAGCATTTTTTTTTTAAAACAACGACGACTTCAAAAAGCCTACACCGACACTATACCTGAAGCCAAACAATCACCTACTGCAGGAAAAATATATAACTTCATTCATGTGAACACCACTCAAGGCGTTTTGCAAGTTATACCATCATCGAGCAGTGGTGTAGAATGGAGTGACTAATCTCCCCCCCCCCTCATTCGCCCCCCCCCCCCCTCATTCGCCCCCCCCCCCCCCCTCATTCGGCAACTATACAACAAGACGTTAATGAATGTCTGCCGCATGACGGACGGTGTGGTGGTTGTTGCATTTGGAGCGGATCGATTGTTTGCAATTGCATTGGTCAAGTGCGGCCAGTAGGTAGAAAGGTATCGGTTCAGTAGTAACCAGCTATAACACGAGTTGGTTATGACAGTATAAGGTGCTATACGGTAGTTATACTGTAAGGGTGCTGAATGAGTGAACACAAATGGCCGTCAAAGTTCTGTAAAGAAGGCGTTCAATAACTCGGGTAAGCTTAGAGGACAGTGTACAGGTTTTAGTGCAAGTGGCAAAATCGACTCAAGGGGATTATGCTTTATGCTCTACCTTTATAAGGGGGAACTTGAAGCGCCGGCCGGCCGGGGACTTAATCGGACTTAAGTAAGCTTGCTGAGGTGAGGTAGAGGCAATTAATCTTTTGCATAAGACCGAAACGTGTTAGTGTTAGTTGATTTCATGATGTGGCAATCAGGAAAGACGCTCAAGAAATTAAAACAACCAAAGATGAAGAGAAGAGAAAAAGTTGTGCCAAAGGTTGGCAATGGCACAGTGGATGCAGTGCTTGACTGCTAACTTAGAAGTGTGGGTACCATTTGCCTCATTATCAGAACTAACCCAGTGCCTACGTTCTGTAAATCTCGCATCGATAAAATCAAAACGAGAAACGATGAAAATTGAAAATATTTACATTTAAGTGTTCAAAACTAAATTCGAAATGAATCATTTCTCTTTTATAAAAAATCGCTTTTGCGAATAAAGTGAGATGAGTAAGCGAGTATGGCGAGCCACTCGCTGCATTAGCTGAAACTCGACACAGATAGATTAAGCTTTACTTTCTTTCGTTGCTTCAGTATTTAAAGTGAGGCGAGGAACTTGACAATTATTTAAAAAGCTTCTTTAGTAAGGAGTCCTGAGATGTGTTTAGTCATGTTTTCTAAAAAAAAATATCTTCTTTTTTTTCACTGGAAAAAAATATTTTAGCAAATAATGAGTTCCTAAGAATCTTTGCCTTAATTTTATCAGGTTTCTGTTTCTCATAACAGAATATTTGATGCATTTGGTGGTGACGATCTTTAAATTTGTGTATAAAAGCCCCTTGTTTTTTTTGGAAATAATCAGTTACGTTTTACTCTCTTTCAAGTATCAACAGCAGAAGAAATTTTATCAAAATGTCCAAAACAAGATTGTGCGTCATTGTTTTTGTGGCTGTGAGCGCTGTTTCCAGCGCTTTGCCGGCGGTAAATTACGTCAATTATAAATCCAACAATACACGATTTGGTAACAGCGGCTCTGGGCCCTGCAATATAGTTTTTGGCAACGATGATGCATCACTCAATCCTGCATCGACAAATATCCTCAATTATAAATCCAGCAATGTTAAAATTGGTAACAGCGGCAAAGGTTCCACCAATATAGTTCTTGGCAATCGGTTTCAACCAATGGGAACACCAGGTAGCGAAATCAATTATAAATCCTGCAATGTTACGGCAATTGATAACGGCAGCGCCAACACTACACCTTTTGGCAACCAACGTGGATCAAAGCCTGAAGAGTATCTTGAAGAGACTTCTGAAGAGAAGCCTGAACAGAATCCTAAAGAGAATCCAGAAGAGATACATGAAGAGAAGCCTGAACAGAATCCTGTAGAGAAGCCTGAAGAGAAGCTTGTGCAATCGAAGCCTAAGGACAGTGACAATATTTGGAGTCAAATGGAAGGAAAGAATTCTAGGATCATATTGCAACCAATTATAATTAATTATAATTATTTTTTTTCACCCACATTCCGTAAGATGATTTACAAAACGACAGTTAAACGACACGGTTCAGAAGTTTGACCTAGAAGTGTCAATTTTAGTTTAAGTAAAACGACTACTGTTTTAATGGTTAGAAGGGTAAAGAAAAAAGAGAACGGTCAAGTTTTAATTTTATTAAAACGTATCGTTTTACTAAAACACCTTACGGAATAAGGGTCATTATTTGAAATCCTCCTAAGTGGCCAAGAAACAGGAAATAGATATTATTATTATTATTAATTTACTAAAATTTTCAATTATAAAAAAAACTTTAAAAATTAAAATAATTATCTTGTTTTGCAATAAATTGATGGTAGTGATTTCCAAACGTTGTTTTGTTCTAGATCTGAAAAAAAAATTGTTAATAAATACCATATTGGGACCGTGAAAATGTCAAGCTTCAGGAACTAATTATGTATTTAACATTACATTGTAAGTGTTGCCGTTGATTTTTAATGATTTTCAAGTTAATTATTTCGAAAATGGCCCCGCGCCATCTAAAAAGGCGGGTTTTCCAATAAGAGGTGTTATTTTGAATAGCCCGCTATTTCGGTAGCTGTCACTTTTGAAGCTGTCATTTTTTGACATTTGACAAGTAGAAACTACGCCATTAATAAAAATGGAACGATACACGCTTCAACAACGCATTGAAATTATTAAAATTCACTATAAAAATGGTGAAAATTTGGCAGAGACGGTTCGTAAAACTAAAACATTTTTGGGTCGTCGTGAAGCACCTTGTCGGACCGCAATACAGAAATTGGTGGACAAATTCGAGCTGTTGGGACAAGTTAGTGATGTGAAGAATAAAACTCGTGCACGTCGCTCAAGAACAACTGAGAATATTGCTGTTGTAGCCCAAAGTGTTGAAGAAAACCCAGGTTTGTCCATTCCTCGTCGTTCTTTGGAATTAGGCATTCCACAAACGTCATTACACCGTATTTTGCATAAAGACTTGGGTCTTAAGGCTTATAAAGTTCAGTTAACACAAGAACTCAAGCCGGCTGATCATCAACAACGTCGTGTCTTTGCTGATTGGGTCCTTGAAATGCATGAAAATGATCCGGAATTTCATCGAAAAATCATCTTGACTGATGAGGCCCATTTCCACCTCGGAGGCTACGTCAACAAGCAAAACTGTCGCATCTGGGGCTCGGAAAACCCAAGAGTTATTGTTGAAAAGCCTCTTCATCCTCAACGCGTGACTGTTTGGTGCGGTTTATGGTCCGGCGGGGTCATTGGACCTTACTTTTTCGGAAATGAGGCTGGAGCAACAGTTACGGTCAATGGATTGCGCTATCGAGAGATGATTAATGATTTTTTATGGCCGGAATTGGATGGTATTGATCTGGACAACGTTTACTTTCAACAAGACGGCGCTACGTGCCACACAAGCAATGAAACCATCGATCTTTTACGGGAAAAGTTTCCGGACCGTGTTATCTCACGAAGAGGTGATCACAATTGGCCACCGAGATCTTGTGATTTAACACTTTGCGACTTCTTCCTTTGGGGCCACGTGAAAGATAAGGTCTACGCCAATAGCCCAGCGTCGATTCAAGACCTCAAAGATGGAATTCGTGAGGCTATCGAGGACATAGGGCAGCCACTTTGCGATTTGGTTATGGAAAATTTCATGAAAAGGATATGGTCCTGTAAGCGTGGTCGTGGCGGCCATTTGGCTGATGTTGTGTTCCATTATTAACGGCATACCTTCCTCTTTATAATGAAATAAACATCCGATCATTTATCTCAAAAAATGCCATTTTTCTTTGAATATCAAAATAACACTACTTATTGGAAAACCAAAACCCTTTATGTTTGAAGATCTGCAGAATTCTTTGATAAATAGGTGACTTAAAAGCACAGATATTGCACAGTGGGACTCACGCAAGTCTGTGGTTTTGATCTAGATCTGAACGAGTATCAACATTCTAACTGAAAGACAACACTATACACACTTATTTCAAGCCTTGACGAGCATTGCAGAGAGACCTTTGTTGAAGAAGCTTCGGAATTTATCTACAGATCTGTTTGGGTATAGCAAATTGAGATATGTATATAACCTGATTAAAGAAAATAATTTCAAAAGAGACTTAAAAATAGAAGAAATATCGATGATATTCAGGCTTAGGGTGGACCTACTTCGCATCAACTATAGCTCTGTTCAATGACAAAAAAGTTAGATTAGATTAGAACAGAAGAGAACAGCACAGATTCGTGAAAATCGTCAGAACAGGAAATGGCTACAGTAGCTGTCGCTCAAAAACAACAACAATTTTCCCGAGAAAAAAAAATATATCCTAATTAAAATGGAATCAGAATTAATTAAAATTCACTTTTAAAATATTAAGACAGAGATTCAGAATAAAATCAATCCAAAACAATGATCCATTTTCATTGTAAAAATGAACAACAGGCTAATTTTGACACTTCTCACAAATCTGTTCTAAATTGTTCTACCTAAAAAGCAAGACTCATTGAACCCAGCAAACAGCACAGTTTAGAACACAAAATTCGTTAATAAACAGAAAAAAGTTGTACTTTCCTATTCTAAACTGTTCCAAATAGCCTCGTTGAAGAAACCTTATATTTATCATGGAAATTCAAATTTTTGTTTTATGCCGTCAAGATCTGTTTCTTTAGAATATTTTTTGGAAACCGTCGCGACCAGTTTTCATTGATTTGCGTACTTTATGTTATGACTTATGAGGAAAAGGCGAAGCGTTTCAGGTTTTGTGAAAAAAATCCACATAACCGAAATAGGGTTTCGACCATTTTTGCTTTATTTTTGATTTATGCGCCACCCAGAGAAGCCGCGGCGGACATTTGAACGATGTTATATTCCAAACATAATGGCATCGATAGGCCTTTCAATCGAATAAAAAATTTCGATGATATCTCACACACACTTTGTTTTATTTAAATTTACAGATACGAAGCGCTTAATGAAAGACCCTGTAATGATCATTTTAGCTATCTGATTGTGCTCTCCTTCCATTGAGTCAGCATTTATAGTTTGACCAGAAACTGAAGAACCAGTTAAAAGGCTTCGGTTGTATATGTATGGAGTTCTGAGATATGTTGAGTGTTTCCAAGAAAAAATGACTTTTTTTTCACTCAAAATTATATTGACGCAAAGAACGAGTTCCTAAGAATCACTGCCTTTTTGTTTATCAGGTTTCTGTGTGTCATGACAGAATAGTGAATGCATTTGGTGATTAAGATCTTTCGATTTGTGTATAAAAGTTCCAAGTTTTTGTTTGAAATCATCAGTTATCTTTTACTCTCCTTAGGTCCAGTTTTTCAGTGGTGAGTTAAACCAGAGTTAGCTAACTCTAGAAGTGAGTTAACCCATAGAGAACTGTGGAAGCAGTTTTTCGGTGGAGAATGCATGCGGAACAACTAACCAAACTCGGTGGATAAAACATTAAAATCGTCTGTTCAGTTAATCCCGAGTTAACTCACCAAATTTGATGAGTTAACTCGGGTTTAACAATAATCTTTGCACTGAAAAACTGGACCTTAAAGTATCAACAGAAAACAAAACGAGTTTTTACCTAATTTTGGTGTTTCGAGCGCTTTTCCGACGAAGCCTGAAGAGAAGGCTGATAGGGGAGCTATGTTAACCAGTATTATCAAAAAATAAATATTTTAAACTCTAAAATTTGGTAGGTTCACTGGTCAAGTTTTCAAAACCTTTTAAATTGTGAGTTAAACTATCAAATTTTAGTCGTTATTTATTAATGAGAATTTTGAGTTGTTTTATTACTCTACTTGAAATACTACAATATTCTGCGCTGTCGAGAAGTGCTTCAGGATTTTGATGATCTGTCAGTCAGTCAGTGAGATTTTTGAAGCCCTCTATCTCTGGAACCACTCGTGTTAGAAAGTTGAAATTTGGTAAGGCGCCTGTGCTTGGGAAGCTTAGCAAATATTGTGAATTTGAAGTTTCTGACTGTATTGGTACTGAAGTTAGATGGGAGTCAAAATTCAGCTGACTTTGTTCCTGATGTAAAAAGGGTTAGTGCCGACAACTTGGCTGACAACTTGCACAGTTAGGACCTGCCTCTAATGTCGACATCATAATGATTCTTTTTTAAAATATACCCAAGAATAATTTCCCAAATTATCCTTGATGAACCAGGGGACACCCTGTAGATTTAATTATATTCAAAGCACCTAACTGAAAAATAAAGTAAGAATTTATGATAATTATTGAGTGAGTGGGCACCGCGCCGTGACTTGGTTTGGTGTATGTGTGGAACCATGTGCGGTGGAGTTGAAACTCAAATCTTGTCGAAATATATATGTATGCAAAAAAAAAATAATGTTTACATTTAAGTGTCCAAAACAAAATTCGAAATGACTCATTTGACTTTTATAGCTAATCACTTTTGCGAATGAAGTGAGATGAGTAAGTGAGTAAGGCGATTCACTCGCTGAAATAGCTGAAACTCGTCACGTTTTCAAGTATTTGTTTTTGCTTTTCTTCTATTGCGAGTTAGTATTTAAAGTTAGGCAAGGAACTTCACAATCATTAAAAAGAATTTTTTTGCAAAGGAGTCCTGGGATGTGTTTAGTTATAATTTCTAAGAAAAAATAACTTTTTTATTGACTTGAAAAATACTTTTGGAAATAACGAGTTCTTAAGAATCACAACCTAAATTTTATCAGGTTTCTGTGTGTCATGACAGAACATTTAATGCATTTGGTGGTTACGAACATTTGATTTGTGTATAAAAGCCCCTATTTTTTGTTTGAAATCGCCAGTTACGTTGTACTCTCTTTAAAAGTGTCAACAGCAAACAAAATTTTATCAAAATGACGAAAACAAGTATGTGCGTCATTTTTGTTGTGGTTTTACTCGCTGTTTGCAGCGCTTTGCCGGCGGTAAATTACTTAAATTATGAATCCAATAACACAATAATTGTCGGCTCCGGGCCCTGCAATATAGTTTTTAGAAACGCTGATGCATCACTCAATCCTGCATCGACAAATATCCTCAATTATAAATCCAGCAACGTTACAATTGGCGGCGACAATAGTTCCACCAATATAGTTTTTGGCAATCGGTTTCAACCAACGGGAACACCAGGTAGCGGAGTCAATTATACATCCTGCAATGTTACAATTGGTAAAAGCAGCGACGGCGCCGCCGGGTCCACAAATATAGTTGTTGAAAACAAGGGTGTAAAAATGATACTATACCAGTACCATTTATATATTTATTTATCTATTTTTTTATTTACCTATAAGTAAATAAAACTCTCTTAGACTTAACAATTTTATAGGCATAAAAATTATATAATAATTTTGAAATGAATAATATAAGTTTAATAAAATTTTTAAAATATATACATTCATACATATGTATGTATGTTAATCAAAAAAAAAAATAAATTGTTATTATTATCAATTATCATCCATAAATATGATGTTCATTATTTTAATTAACATTGAAAATTTTTATAGGGTCGTATTTATGGTGTTAAATTATGGTGTTACCAAAATGAACAAGAAATGAATGAAGAGATGAAAAATGAACTCCAGCGTATAGGGGAAACTTATTAAATTTTTAGTTGGTGTTCTCAAAGAAATGAACAAAATGATTAAAATGATTAAAATGAACAAAATAACACAAGCGATGAATTTCTATGGGGAGAACTATCGAATCGTTGGTTTCTGTAGTATTCTTACAGCTTATACCTACTGCTATTTGTATGAATTCGAAATTTTATCTGTAGGCGCTCCAAGGCGAGTTTTTTTAGAAATTCGTACTATATGTAGGGTATAATTGAGTTTAACTGATTAAGGGGGACGAACAACTATGTATATTCTAAACCTGTGGTGATAGGTGACATTTGAACATGAATAGACTGACGCCTGAACAACGCTTCCAAATTATGCCCAAATGGGCCCAAAACAAGATTGCCGTTGATCCCAATTTTCATAAGCGAATTTTAGTTAGCTTTTAAGCTCATTTTTTGTTGAATGGAAACGTCAATAAACAAAACTTCCTTATTTGGAGTGATGATAATCCTCAAGTGTATGTTGAGACACCATTTCACCCATAAAAACTGACTGTTTGGTGTGCTTTATGGTTTGGTCGAATAATTATTGGTCCGTGCTTCTTTAAAAACGATGCTGGCCAGAACGTTACAGTCAATGGTGACCGCTATAGAGCCATGTTTACTGACTTTTTCGTTCATCAATTGAACAACCATGATGTGCAGGAGCTGTACTTTCAACAAGACGGCGCAACATGTCACACAGCTCGTGCCACAATTGATTTATTGAAGGAAACGTTTGGTAACCGCATAGTTTCACGTTACGGACCCGTGAATTGGCCTATTGACTATTTTCTGTGGGGATATGTGAAGTTGCTAGTCTACGCCGATAAGCCCGAAACGATTGAAAATTGCAAAATGGATGGTTGAGAAATAATTAACCATTAATCAAGGTTAAAAATGATTGAAATGAAATGTACACTATTTAAAAGTTTAAAAAAATCTGTCCATATTACAGGAATTTTTGATAGGATTTTTTCCGCACCGTTATTGTTTAAAAAAAAACATCAATGTTTTTAGGTTATTCCTCGTAGTAATTTATTTTTATCTTTTTGGAATATGATTGTAGAAGTTTGAAAATAAAACACACAGGTGATAGATTCTATTGAATCATACATGTTGTGAAAATTTAAAATTTTTAAAATACCGTTGAGCGGAGATATTAACATACCTACATATAGGTAATTGTCGTGTGACTAATCACATTGAAGCTCTTGAGTGGGTGCATCTAAACAGGGTGTCCCGGACCTGGTTGGAAGTATTTTAGGGTGTGGTTCTTTGGTATATTCTAAGAAAAAAAATCGTTTTACAATTTTGACATCTTTTCTCGTGGATTTAAGAAAACGCTTACTTTGGTGTACCCTAACCCATGTTAACAAAAATTGTTACTTTTTTCTTACAAAAAAAAAAAAAAAAACTTTTTCCAAAGTTTGAAAATACCCAATTTCTATTTGAGCAAACAATATTGATAAAAACAACATTTCGACAATTTGAAAACAAAGAAGAAACAACATACAAAAAAACACACAAAATAAATAAAAACCATATGAACAACATGAACACACCTTATTTTGGTTCTCTAAATAATTAACAATCACTTAACATTGTGCCATGCATGCCGGTGTGGAGTTGTGCTTGGGTCTCGTGGTATGTATATAAACTATTCATTTCAACACGCATTTAGCAGATACATAGTTTAGCTTGTAGTCATTAAAATAAATTAGTACACACAACTACTATACTCGTATACCCGGTGAAATAAGGGTTCATGGAAGTTCAAAGACCGATTTATCATCCAATTTGTTTGTTTGTTTTTGTTTTTTCTTTTTTTCTTTTTAAGTGAGAAATAAGAAATAGGTAATTGAAGAGATAGATACCTTAAACAGGCAAATTATGTTGATGCGGGCTAAGGTTTTATTTTTAAAGACATTAAATGCCGACAGTGTTTTATACAATTAACAGTAATAGATGCTAATTGTTTGTCTTTAATTCTCTCTTAGACCGTTCCTATCACCAGTGAAATACACTTTAATAAAGTTTAAAAGGTTTCCTACATTACATGCATAACCTTGAAATACCAGTGATTTGCGGATGGGACATTTAATTTGCATGTAACATTTTCTTAAAGGAAAACATATTTATCTGTAAGTTTAGAAATTCGAAACAAAATTGGAAATATTGACTGACGTTTTGGTATTTTACGGTTTGACAACTTAATGTGACGGATGTGACAAGTTAATGTTTCGGATGTGACTCAGTATAATTATAAGACACAAACGAATTGAATCAACGAAATTCAAATGGGAAATTATTGTCATATTAGGTAATTAACATAAAGCGAACTAAAAAATAATCCCACTTCAATTCCACACAAAAAGCCATTCACACTTGAAAGTGTGTATTGTTTTTGGGAAAATAATTCACAAGTAGAAGACAATTTTCATGGCCTTTCAATTTTTTCATAGTTAACACTAAAACTAAAAATTAAATTACAAACAGAATAAAATGCAACTTTGTTACGAATGTGACACAAGTTTAAGCTCAGCCTCAGTATGATGTCCAATTTCAATTAAATTTTGTGATAATATTTTTTTTGCTTCCAAAAATTATCAGTTCAATAAAAAAAAAATGTGTTTTTGTTGTACTAAAATATAGGTCCAACCTTTATTACTTTTCTAACTCAGAAAGAATTTTTTGTAAACAAAAACCAATATTTTGTGTTTATCCCATTTCACTCTATAAATATCAAATTTTTACAAATAATCTTTCCCACACAAACAGAATTTCGAAAATCGGATATCCCTTATTGGATATCCCTTATTTGTATTTACCCCTATTCACCCTATAAATATCTTTGATAAACCTTTGATATACAAAAAGAATTTTTGAAATCGAATACAACTTTTCATTTTTACCCCATTTTACCCACTAAAAATTAACTTTCAAACACCAAAAGAATTTTTAAAATCGGACAGTTCTTTTATGTTTACCCCATTTCACCCTATACAAATATCAACATTTGAAAAACAATATCCCTAAAGCCATATCGTAAGTTAACAATAAGTTTAGTTGAACTTTCCGAACTTAACCCATGCATTCTTTTGCATATTGCCATATGGTTTGGAATACTAGGCGTAGGTGAGATGTTGCCTTGTAACTGGGGCAAAAGTTTAATGAGGCCAGAGCACGTAAGGCAAAAAAAAAACAATGTTTATAATGAAAAGAAGAAAAGAATGGCATGGCATTCCTAAAAGATTGCATTCAATTCATTCAATAAATGGAGGGGGGGGGGGGACTTATGGAAATCTTTTTGCTGTCAAATGAATAATTATTGCGAAATTTGAAGTCCAAGTCCCAAAGTGAAGTGGGTGAATGCAATCTTTTTATTGAAGATTGCATTCACGAAGGATTGCATTCTTTTACAACCCCGCCGGTTGATTTGATACCAATTTTTGGAGCATTCTTGCCAACTATGCAATGTAAGGTTCTGATCAAAATTGAAGGAATTTGGTTTTATAATGTGTATTGTTGTTCGTTCTCTTAAAACGACGAGACAAAGAATTCCACAGACGTGTAGCATTAATGAAAAATTGGCGCTCATGTATTAGGTAGTCATATCAGGTTTAAGTCAGCTAGTCAGACCTGGTTGAAGAAGCCCTTGTAATTCTCTCAAATAGGGTGCGTGGTTGGTGAGTGAACATAACATCCGAGAGTAAGGATAAGGTACAAAACTGAAAGTAATTCTCTTGTTGCATGTTGAGTAAACTATTTGAATAATTAGATACTCTATGGTATTTACGTTGTCCAAATATTTATCGAATAGTGTTATTGAAAAAGACATTAAGCTTTCTTTTGGACACATAGTTAGTTACAACTCGAAAAAAATTCACAACCATTGACAAAAGTGGGAAACTTTAAGCTCTTCCCAAGCATTGCACGCGTTTTCATAGGCGTATATGACTGGGAGACCCAGAGCGTGCGTAACACTCTGTAAGCCTTACCGCCTGAGGTATAAATATGCTTATCCTATGTAAGATTCCGGGTAAAAGTTACTCGAGCAGAATCCACATATTCAATAGTTGTATAATTTGGAATAATTTGTTGGAAGTATGTAAGATCCATAGTTTTTTTTTAAAGATATAACCAAGATGGGTTTAAGGTCAGTCTATTAATCTGAGCCCTGTGTGATAGTTTTTGCATGTCCTTATTCACACAGCAAGCACCATTTTTAATAAGACCGCAGCCAAGTTACATCTGTACATCATCAGCATACATATATGTAATGTGCGGTTATGAATGGAAGAAGGAATATCATTGAGATAAAGGGAAAAAAGTAATGGTCTCAAAATGGAACCCTGTGGAACTCCACCAGTGGTAGGATGAAAATAAGGCAAACTGTTACCTTTTTTAACTGCTTGCATTCTAGCAGATAGATAAAAAGAAATAAGCTTTGAAGTCTCAGGCGAAAAATGTACATGCTGACGGAGTTTATCTTTAAGTTTGCTGTGAACCACTGTGTCGTGCCAAATGCCTTGAAAAAATCAAGGAGAACTAAAAAATATACTTAATCTTCATCCAGCGCTTGACGAAGGTCTTCTGCGACATTTAACAGAGCAGTGACACAGCGGTGTTTCTCTCGAAAACTTGGTTTGGTTTCAAGAGGTTATTTGAGAGCCAAGAGGTTATTTGCCTTAAGAAAATCTACCACTTGTTTTTTTCAAGATCCTTTCAAACACTTTTGAATGAATAGGTAAAATTGAAGTTGGCCTTAATTCATTACACTTAACATTTTTGGGTATCGGTAGAATTTCTGATAATTTCTAATCGGAGGGAAATTCCAAATTTCCCTGTTGTAAGGATTGTATTGAATATATGAGTGATATACGGCAGTACAAGTACAACTGGATGTTTTTTTTTAAAAAAGAAGGGTGCATTTTATCGAGACTATGATGGCATTTGACCTTACTGAAAGTACTCTTTCAACTACTTCAACACTGCGCTTACTCCTGTGAATCGAAAACTGGAATTAATATTTTCGCATGCTGAAAAAATAACTTGATTCACAGACTAACAATAAGATGGAGAAGGCATTGAAGGGATGGACTTACCATTCTACACAAGTTATTCCATAACTGTCGACCATTAAGGGAGGTATTATTGTTTTTTTAATAGTTTTTTTTTTTTCTGTGTAAAACCACATAGGTAAAGGGTTTTTCAATATGGGACGCTACAAAAGTAGAGCAACAGGGACAGCTAACGACGCCATATTTCTGGCCGCTCTTTTGACATTTCTCTTCAGTAAGGTTTGCCATTTTATGATGGAAAGATATACGAGCCAACAACGAGTCGAAATTATTAAAATTTACTACCGAAATTCGGAGTCAGTGGCCTCAACGTTAAGAGCGCTTGAAATCGAAAAATCATCTTCAGCGATGAGGCTCATTTCTGGCTGAATGGCTTCGTCAATAAACAAAATATGCGGTATTGGTCAGGTAGCAATCCACACGTACTCCATGAGTCATCCTTGCATCCCGAAAAAATTACGGTTTGGTGAGGTTTATGGGCCGGCGGCGTCATTGGGCCGTACTTCTTCCGTGATGATCAAGACCGGCACGTTACTGTGAATGGGAATCGCTACCGTTCAATGATAACCGAATGTTTTTGGCCCCAATTGGATGATATGGACTTGGAGGACATGTGGTTCCAACAGGACGGCGCCACAAGCCACACAGAGAATGTCACAATCAATTTATTGGAAACCAAGTTTGGAGAACGTGTTATCTCACGAAATGGTCCAGTCGCTTGGCCGCCTCGGAAGTGCGATTTGACGCCGTTAGACTATTTCCTGTGAGGCTACGTCAAGTCTATGGTCTATGTCAACAAGCCAGCGACGATTGATGAACTTCGTACGAATATCGAACGTGAAATTGCAGCAGTATCGGCCGATTTATGCTTGAAAACCGTCGAAAACTGGGTTCAGTGGCTGGACTTCTGCAAGCGTGCCCGTGGTGGCCATGCAAAAAAAATCGAGTTCCATACATAATGGCATCGAACGTACTTTTACAAGAATAAAGAATTTAATTGATATCCAAAACCGTTTTCGTTTTATTTAAAAAAAAACTTTTGTAGCGCTCTTATTGAAAAAACCCGATACATACATCTGTAAAAATATGAAAAGCACACAGGTCTGTATAATTCAAATATAAAAAGAAAAAAATGGCCTTGTATCTTCCAGCACCAAATTCTTAACTCAAACATTGTATTTCTTAAGTTTTGTCCCTTTTCCATCCCACAATATGACAAAATTTCTACAAAATATATCAGTTTAAGACTTACTAATCATAAAATGCTGCTTCTTCCTTACCTGAAAAAATAGAAGAAAAAGAATAAATTAGTATGACTTCATATCCATATATACAATTATGTATATCAAAACTGCGCTACACCTCAAAATGTATTATTGATTCAAATTAATTAATAAAACAAGACATAATGCATGTGTCATACATTAAAGCATGACATCAAAAATGTTTGATGAATTAATAATGACACAAGCACTAATAAAGAAATCAGACATTATTTAAGATACATTTACATACATATATACATAGATATCAGCAATTTGATGTTATTTTATTTTTTTTTTTTTTTGAAAACTGAAACATCCAAATTTATTAGTATCAACATTCGAAAAAAATTAAAAAAAAAAATCAATGAAATATAATTAGCAAGGATTCAAATATCCATAATAACCAGATTTTCTGGCTAGCTTTGTGTTTAGATGAATTTCGAGATAACCGGATGACTGATTGAATACAGCAAGTCTATTTAAATAAGAAATACCAACAACCTCCGTACACACACGAACAAAAAATACACTCGGCGCCACTTGATAGAGGATGTATTTTTTATTGCAATAATTCAAAGTCTGCAATAATCCGGTCACAAAAAAGGGTTTTTAAGCCCGGTTTTATTACATCCAAATTATTCCTTTTTGCATTAATTTTACTAAATACTTAATCACTTGAGGTTTTTGGTTTATAAAACAAATAAAGAGGATGGATCTACATAATAAAGCCTGCACAAACGAAGTCTTACTTAGCCAAAATCTTAATATTTTTTTTAAGTTCTATTTAAAGAGATTTGATAAGAGTCTTGACATCATGTTGCACACATATATTTGCACACTCTTTTAAATAAAGAAAAAAAAAACAATATATGACCTTAACTAAATGACGCGGAATGTATCATAACTCAACTCTGTTAAAGAAAGAAAGCAGAAAAAAAAACTTAATAATATAAATTGTTTACGATAAGATAACACCCGGGCGCCAATCCCAACTTTTCTCTTAGATTCACTCTGCGAGAAATATAATTATATATGCACATAAATAAATATTGAGATCACGAAAGGTTTCGATTTTAATTGAGTCGACGGACCGGGCGGTCGCGGTCGGTCGGTCCGTCGGTCGGTCAAACACAAATAAACAAGAAAAACGTGCGTAATTGATATTTCTATTTTGGCAACGAGTTCTGATTAATGTGTTTATTCATAAACAAAAGGAAAAATATTAACTTAATTTGAATTAATGAATGAAAAATGTACACAATTTCAACGATTGTATTGAAGTAGATATCTCTGTGTAGGTATATATGTCTGTATATCTGCTCAAGCAATTGAATTCTATTTTAAGAAATAATTTTGGTACAGAGGAGGCAAGGTTTGTAAGGAGAGTAAACTTCTGAAAAAAGAAACATGAACACACAAAATGGTATTTTTTTTTTTTAATTTTTTTAAGATTGTTTTATCAAGAAACTTAACAATAACGATAAAAAATATCAGTGGCGGTTTTTAATCTTCAATTATTTATGTTGACAGACCGGTTTTGTTAACATTGTGCATTTGTAACACATTCAAAGAAATTTTCTTTAAAGGCTTTGATAGCACGATATGGAAACAAAAGAATACGACTACAAATAATACTGTTTAAATATTTTTTTGTGGAATTTCCGGCCAGCAAATTCTTTAAGGGTATGTCGGAGAAGTATAACTTCACAAATGAAAAAAAAAAATTGAAAAGTTTTTTTAGAACTCCGACTCTTGAATGAGCTGAGATTTCTCAGATGTGTAAGCAATTCATAACAACACTGCAGTTGTTTTTTTATATTTTAGAAAAATATACAATTTTAGTTTTTATAGAAAACTAATGTTTAATAAAATTTCATAATTTTAAATTTTAAATTTCAAATAAAAATATATATTTTTATGTATGAATTGTGTTTTTGAAGAAACGGTGGTTACCATTCATTGGTAACCACCGTGGCTCTAGGATAAAAAAGAGATGAAAAATAGCAAATTTTCCACAATATGACAAAATTTCTACAAAATATATCAGTTTAAGACTTACTAATCATAAAATGCTGCTTCTTCCTTACCTGAAAAAATAGAAGAAAAAGAATAAATTAGTATGACTTCATATCCATATATACAATTATGTATATCAAAACTGCGCTACACCTCAAAATGTATTATTGATTCAAATTAATTAATAAAACAAGACATAATGCATGTGTCATACATTAAAGCATGACATCAAAAATGTTTGATGAATTAATAATGACACAAGCACTAATAAAGAAATCAGACATTATTTAAGATACATTTACATACATATATACATAGATATCAGCAATTTGATGTTATTTTATTTTTTTTTTTTTTTGAAAACTGAAACATCCAAATTTATTAGTATCAACATTCGAAAAAAATTAAAAAAAAAAATCAATGAAATATAATTAGCAAGGATTCAAATATCCATAATAACCAGATTTTCTGGCTAGCTTTGTGTTTAGATGAATTTCGAGATAACCGGATGACTGATTGAATACAGCAAGTCTATTTAAATAAGAAATACCAACAACCTCCGTACACACACGAACAAAAAATACACTCGGCGCCACTTGATAGAGGATGTATTTTTTATTGCAATAATTCAAAGTCTGCAATAATCCGGTCACAAAAAAGGGTTTTTAAGCCCGGTTTTATTACATCCAAATTATTCCTTTTTGCATTAATTTTACTAAATACTTAATCACTTGAGGTTTTTGGTTTATAAAACAAATAAAGAGGATGGATCTACATAATAAAGCCTGCACAAACGAAGTCTTACTTAGCCAAAATCTTAATATTTTTTTTAAGTTCTATTTAAAGAGATTTGATAAGAGTCTTGACATCATGTTGCACACATATATTTGCACACTCTTTTAAATAAAGAAAAAAAAAACAATATATGACCTTAACTAAATGACGCGGAATGTATCATAACTCAACTCTGTTAAAGAAAGAAAGCAGAAAAAAAAACTTAATAATATAAATTGTTTACGATAAGATAACACCCGGGCGCCAATCCCAACTTTTCTCTTAGATTCACTCTGCGAGAAATATAATTATATATGCACATAAATAAATATTGAGATCACGAAAGGTTTCGATTTTAATTGAGTCGACGGACCGGGCGGTCGCGGTCGGTCGGTCCGTCGGTCGGTCAAACACAAATAAACAAGAAAAACGTGCGTAATTGATATTTCTATTTTGGCAACGAGTTCTGATTAATGTGTTTATTCATAAACAAAAGGAAAAATATTAACTTAATTTGAATTAATGAATGAAAAATGTACACAATTTCAACGATTGTATTGAAGTAGATATCTCTGTGTAGGTATATATGTCTGTATATCTGCTCAAGCAATTGAATTCTATTTTAAGAAATAATTTTGGTACAGAGGAGGCAAGGTTTGTAAGGAGAGTAAACTTCTGAAAAAAGAAACATGAACACACAAAATGGTATTTTTTTTTTTTAATTTTTTTAAGATTGTTTTATCAAGAAACTTAACAATAACGATAAAAAATATCAGTGGCGGTTTTTAATCTTCAATTATTTATGTTGACAGACCGGTTTTGTTAACATTGTGCATTTGTAACACATTCAAAGAAATTTTCTTTAAAGGCTTTGATAGCACGATATGGAAACAAAAGAATACGACTACAAATAATACTGTTTAAATATTTTTTTGTGGAATTTCCGGCCAGCAAATTCTTTAAGGGTATGTCGGAGAAGTATAACTTCACAAATGAAAAAAAAAAATTGAAAAGTTTTTTTAGAACTCCGACTCTTGAATGAGCTGAGATTTCTCAGATGTGTAAGCAATTCATAACAACACTGCAGTTGTTTTTTTATATTTTAGAAAAATATACAATTTTAGTTTTTATAGAAAACTAATGTTTAATAAAATTTCATAATTTTAAATTTTAAATTTCAAATAAAAATATATATTTTTATGTATGAATTGTGTTTTTGAAGAAACGGTGGTTACCATTCATTGGTAACCACCGTGGCTCTAGGATAAAAAAGAGATGAAAAATAGCAAATTTTTTTGAATACGATTATAAATATTTTTAAGAAATTTCCTGAAAGACGCCAAGTTTTAGTTTTTGAGGGCTGATACTGGCTTGTTTCGAAAGAAACCAGTTTGGTCCTGTGTGCAAGAAAGAAGAAGATACAATACCGCGAAATGTATTTGCCGTAACAAGATGTGGATGTATTAGTCCGAAAAGTCAAAAAACACGTCGACTCTACATTGCAGCTTGGGCACGAACAGTAATGCTCCAGCCATAAGAGTATCTTGGAATCCCAGCCCTAGACTGGTTAGTTAGTTCTAAGACTTATTGACATAATCTCGAGTTACAATTCCTTGGTAAATAGTTCTGTGGAAATTCTTTAAAAGGTGGTTACCACCACTTACCACCACCGGAATTCGTTAATAATTACCGAATTAAACATTATGCATAATGATTTTTTTTAAGTTGGAACATTTACATCCAGCTCCAAAAGCTTCTTTACAACTTTACAAAAAATAAGTTATCAGCTAAATTTTAAACTTTAAACCATAAATAAAGAGCTTAGTTGTTGCACCACTGGCACATATGATTGACATATTTATTTAAGTTTTAAATCAAATTGATTGCTGGCGTTAGTTAAATAAAAAAAAATATTTAAAAGGAGGTTAACATGAGTAACTAACCATAACTAATTTGAAAGACTGAAAAATTTCAAAAAAAAATTCACCTTTTCTAGATCCTTTTCAGACGTCAAAGTCATCGGTAAAGTCTTAAATTGTCGTAAAAATAAAAAGAAATTAACAAAAGGTGGTAAGCGTAACTAACCACCTTGAAGAAGCTACCTCTGGTCTGTGTGCAAGAGTTATATACTTTTCTTCCAAAAAGATATTAAAGGAGTCACATGCCAATACACCTGTCGCCTTTTCTAAATCTTATATGAGCGCAAGAGATATAAGTGAGGTTTTAACTTCTCGTAACCACCTAACATGAAAAAATTTACCCTGTTACTGTCTTTCAAGAGAGATGTCAAAAGATACCCACGGCAAAGTCGTCGGTGAGGTCTGAACTGCTCGTAAAAATTTCAAAACAAATGAACAAAAGGTGGTTAGTCTAACTAACCACTCAATCTGAAAGTTTTAAAAGAGTTACATTTGGTCTGTGTGCCAAGAGTTATACACTATTGTTCGAAGAAAGATGTTAAAGGAAACACATGATAGTGCGTCGCCTTTTCTTCAACCTAAAAGGATGTCAAAGGCATCGGTGAGGTCTTAACTGTTTGTAACCACCTAATCTGAAAGAGTTCAAGAATACAAATTCTGTCTTCTGGGCAAGAGTTAAGCGCTATTCTTCCAATGAAGATGTTAAAGAAGGATTCACATGGCAGTTCGTCGCTTTTTCTAAATACTTTTTGGACGTCAAAGGCATCTATGTGGTCTTAACCCTTAAGACCTTAGTTATTTTGTTCCACAATACCCGGTAAAACTTCAAACAAATGGCTAAAAATTCTCTTACAAAAAAATTATAAATTCCCGGGCGCCACTTTATCTAAAAAAAAAAATAAATTCAAAAAGCGTTCTACTTAAATGCTACATACAAAATAAGCTTAATAATCGATTATGAAATGTTAAGGCTTGTACTTTAAGCTTTAACTATAAACTATTACTTAGCTTAAATACTTGACACGTGACGGTTGATTTTCAAATAAGAATTCGTTGCATTTTGAATGAAGCTTTATGCCAAATCACTCAAATTGTCATTTTTGCTTAATTTTTCATTAGAAACCGACAGCTTTCCATCTCAAACCAGATCATAAATGTTGATCACGTTCGAATATTCACATCGCGCCCTTAAATCAACAAGCCGATAATCACAACGTGCAAAATTTGATAAAATTGCTAAGTGTTCCACTCTCAAGGTTCTATTGAATAATAATTTCAAAAACAATAAATGATAGGTGTTCCCACATTTTACAAAAATAGAAAAAAAAAAAAATAATAACATCAATTTGTTATGTTCACCCACAATTATAATAATTGTGGCATTTGAAATTGCAAAACTAAATATGTCAGGGTTATCGCGCTGCGCTGCGCTGTGTTGGGCATTGAATAATCGAATTAAATTTTCATTTCCACCATCCTACTTCCACTCTTTTCCGCTGGGTGATAAGGAGATTTTATTAATCTCGAATGAATAAATTATTACGACTAACTATATAACAACAAATTGTATATTTAAAATCTTCATAGGTCATCATATGGGTTATCGGCGCACTGCGCTGTCAAAGTTCAAAGTAGCAAACATCAGTCAATGATGTTAAAGTAAAAATGTATTTAGCTACGCTTCTGATAATAATATTTCTAATCTCTTTCTCTTCGTTTCGTTCTCTCCCTCTGCCTGGCTCGTTGACTTGTTTTATTGCGCTTTTTTACTGAATTCAATTCGCGTTTAGTTTTTTTTTTATAAAGTGATCTATTTTTGTCTGCAAAGCATACAAATAAAATAAAAAAAAAAAATAAAAAAAAAATAAAAAAAAAATAAAAATAAAATATAAGAATTAAAATTCAAAGAAGAAAATTCAAGACCCGCACGCTGATGACTACTACACGCTAGACAACTTGAACTTATACGACCTTCGATTAAGTGGGGATTGGGAGCAAGATACGCGCATTTCCTTTCTCATTTAATTAATTTGCCGCTAGTAAAATTGAAATTGAGTTACAGAGTTGACAGAAAGAAAAAATCTAAGAAACAAATCGTATCGACATATGTACGTGTGGTATTATTCGTATCTATTTGTATTTTTTTGATATTTTTTTTTTTTATTGAATCGAATTGGATTTGTTGAATTGTTAGTTTGGTTGATTGCGAATTTATTTGAGACAAGCTATTGATGAAGGTAAAGTTTTAGTATGATTTGATGATTTGCAATGAGCCATGAACTTGGCTCCACAAACCATTCTACCTTTTAATAACTTATGACGCTCCACTTGCTATATATCGCACTAGCGGCAACGGAACTGCACCCACCGACGTCTTTGTGATAATTTTGAATTTATCGCTCAATGTTTTCTATGTTTTTTTTCTGCTTTGCTAAGTTGAAATCAAAAAAGGGATACCAGCTTGTTATATTGAATAGTTTTTTTTTTAAAACAATATGCCATTCATCAGTCGTTAGTTGTGCGATATTTTCTATGTTTTCATATGATTTTGGCAACAACCTTTGTCTTTATTTTTTTTTAATTTATTAATTTGATTAAAAAAATATAAAAAAAATAGACAAAATTTAATATAGCAAGTGCTTCGCTAATTTTATATGTATTTAGCAATAACAAAAAAGATAGAAAATATCGCACAACAAAATTGAAATTGTCACAACTAGATCACGACTGATAAATGGCAACATATTAAGTAATAAACCAAGTTAACCCTCTTTCGACTGGAATGCTTAGTGAATTTATCAAACAAAAAACCAAACTAAATAGAAGACATTATGTCAAATTTGAAACTGTCACAACATATTGAGGACTAATGAACGGAAATTATTAGGAAGTAAACCATCCGATAAAGAGATTTTTAACCCTTTTCGAGGGAGTACTTCGCTAACTTGATATCAATTTAGCAGCAGAAAAAAACATAGAAAACATCGCACGACCAAAATTGAAATTGTCAAAACTAATTTACGACTGATAAACTGCATATTATAAAGTATTAAACACATTTTCACTCTCTCGCTTTAATTATTTCATAAAAAAAACTATGAAACATAGAAAACATCGAACGAAAAATTTGAAATATCTATCTCCAAATAATATATCTCTCGATATTGTTCTCAATAATTATTAGTGTTTAGAGTCTAAATGTAAAAAGCATTTCCATCCACTGAGAGTTTCTAAATCCAAATGTAGTTGAATCACACACAACAGCACCAGCTCAGTTATAGAGGTTTTAGACGTAAGGCGAAATATATGCTTTTAATATTAAATCTCAAAAGTACATATCTCCACAGTCAATATTGCTTGTACCACTATTAAACTGCTGCGGAATACTTCCGGTATCCCCATAATATATTTCATAATACTTTTGTGAATATCCCAATAGTGGGATATTGGGATATTCGCAAAAAAAAATGCTAAATTGATCGCTATAGACACGGGGAATGCTCTTAGCAGCAGGCAAATCATGTCCGTCCCGCATTTTGTGCACTCCTCGTCAAACCAGGGGTTCAATTCCTATTGACCATTTGAATGCAATTTATCTTTGGATTTTACCTTTGGGCTGTTGAAAAGGTAATTTTGTCTACAAAGAAAAAAACTAGATTTTAAATATAATTTCATTTATTTCGAAAACATCGATTTAAAAAATAAGCTTTAAGATATTGAATATACAATCAATTCTGCTCAGTAACTGCGAAATCAGTTTCGGGTAGATTAACCCAGGTTTTGGCCCATCGCAAGTCCTAATCCGGTGCCAGTTTTTGCCATTTCTATACCTCCATCTTTTCCCCCCAGCACTGATCCTACAAGTCCGCCACCCACACCCATCAGGCCTGCCATACCAGTTCCAACTACCTTACCAGCCAGATCAAACACATTACCGAAAAGACCGCCGCCCTTTTGAGGCTGTGGCTGCTCTTGTGTGACAGTCTTAGTCTGGAAGACTGTTATTCCGCCCGCTGGTGGCACGAAAGGTACACCATTGTTGTTGTCAAAATTTGCACCAGTTTGGACTCCATAATAAGGTGGGCTGACGACGTAACCATTATTAATGGGGACGAAACCATTATTGTTGGGGACGTAACCATTGTTGTCAGTGTAGTCCGTATAGACATAACCCTGCGGTAAAGCGCTCGAAATACCAATGAGAGCCACAAAAGCAATTAAGGACAAGCTTGTTGTTTTGAACATTTTGAAAGGATTTTTGTTTTTTAATTGTTGATACTTAAAGGAGAGCAAAAAGTAACTGATGATTTCGAACAAAAAGTTAAGGGCTTTTATACAAAAAAAACGAATGATCTTAACCATTGAATGCATCAAATGTTATGTAAATAACATTTGTTAAATATTTGAATTTCTGTTATTTGCACAGATACTTAAGCCTGAACAAATTTAACTTTTGTATAATCCTTGAACCCTAGAACAAAGAAAATTATATGCACATACATTTATGTACTTAAGTATTTTGCTAGAAGTATAAATATATCTAGCAAATATTTTTACAAGTGAAATTTTTCTGTTTTGATAGAAAACAAAAAAAAAGTATTTTTATTTCGGAATTTGCAAAAATATTTACATATTTATTTAATCTTATTAAAAGTACGTTGTGAAACTGAACGAATTGTTAAATATTATTGTACTAGAATCATTTTTTTTTTTTAATTTTACTTGCTATATCGGGCAAGTATGGGTTTGAACTTTGAAGCAAAAAACAATATCGAGTTTTGAATCAAACTCAATATTACAATTTTGTGGAGAAGTCCAAACAAGTTAGAAGCTTCAAATTTATTCCCTAGAGGAGAAATTCAATTTTTTTTTTATTTAGCTCACCTAGAGCGGGTAGCTGTCATGCAATGATTTAGATTTTGCAAATAATTTTTTTTTAAAACAGCTCTAACAATTTTGATTAAACTTGGTAACTATAATGTTTGAAGTGATTGCAATAGAACTGCTCGCCTGCACAAACAATCTAGTTTTTAATTAGGCCGTTTAACATACATATGGATATGTAGATACAGACAAGGTACCGCGATGTCGCACCGTGCGCGAGGTGAAGGTTCATTGTGATGCATTATACTCGGGTACTCTTCAATGCTGTTTTTAATAAGACCAAAACCAAGACGGGCCTGTTCTTTTTTGTAATGGAGACACTAGCAATTTTTTGATCGCGTTTTGAGAACTAGTGGCAATATTTGCAATGTTGCGGGAAATTTATCCCACGGGAATCCGCTCTACATGGGAATTTATTTAACTTTTTGTAAGAATCTGTTCCACTTTTAAAAGTGGAGTTAATTCCCACCGAGAAAGAGAGAATTTATTACACCTTACATTTTGTGGAATAGTTTCCCACCTGAAATTCGAGGCATTATTGATTCCAAGGTACTGTTATTCAAGAAAATTGTTGACATAAGCTCCCTGCCTGGCGACTGATGATACCCTAAGCGGAGCAAGGGAATTGCGTGAGTGGGATGAGCAACCGAAAAAAGCGATTAAAAATCTTTGGAACCCGCGCAGCAGGTACTGTTGTTGAAGAAAGCTGTTTTTGAAGAAGAAGTGCAGTTAACTCACTCTAAGTGGGGAAATAACTCCACTTTTTAAAATGAAGTTTTTTTCTCAATAAAATGTGAAATAAATTATTTTTTCTAGGTGGGAATGACCTCCACTTTAAAAAGTGGAATAAATTAACATAAATTCTCACCAAAAATAGAAGAAATTCTTATGTTGAGCACATTCCCGTAGAATAAATTCCCAATTTTGCAATGCACTATCAGCTAAGCCGCTCCTGAGCTGTTAGGTCTTACACGCAACCACAACGAAACCCTTGATTTGAGTACCAGAAAGAACAAGCGCATCAGCTAAACGCAGTTAACGAGAGACATCCACAACCCCGTTGTATAGAAGGGCCAGGGCCCTATTTCATAAACATTAACAAATGCGACTGGTGACAATTTGTAAATTTACAACTTGACGATAAATTGTCAAAATCAGTTCAATAAACAATTTGATAATTTTGACAAATTGTCGGAAAATACCAGAAAATTGTCAACTTTTTGGTTCATCAAAAAATTGTCAAGACAATGAATTGTCAAGTATTTTTCGACAGTTGTCATGAATTTTCTGACAAATTTGTAGTGACAATTCTTTTATGGACGGTGTTCACATTAGACTGACTCCTCCGATTTTTTTTGACTTCTCTGTGCTTTTGCTCACTTCCACTTCATTGTGAGAAAGAGATGGCCAGGAAAGGCAGGATTTTTTAAATTATTTAAAAATCAGTGGATTTTTTTTGACGTCTTCTTTTGTGACACCTGTTTTCTCTGTCTGTGATTTATCTTTGGCACTTAAATCTTACAGAATATAATTTTTTTCAATTGGAAACATATTTATTAAAGAAGATTTACATTGTGCAAGTGAAAAAATTGTAATTAATCTTTCAAACTGCACAGATTTCTGCTTTGTTTTAACGACTGCTAAACGTCAAAGTTAGTCCGATGTGTTCACATTAGTTTGTGTCTGAACAAACCAAGTTGGATTCACGTCAAAAAAAATCGGATGAGTCAGTCCAATGTGAACACCGTCATGAGATAAGTACTTAATTGTCAATTGTGACAGGAAACTCAGTTACGATCGAGTGTTGACAGAAGTGAGCTAAAATTCCAAATAATGTTTTTTCAAGTGAAAGTGATGACGATTTTCGGTTGGAACTCCGTGTAATACGCCGGCGTATTATTAACTTCTAACATTCAGAAAATCGGTCGAGAAACGATAAAAATTGAAACAAAATGCATAGGTTTTGTCACGACAAATGTGTCAGTATGTGACAATGGCAAAATTTGTCATGACAAATTTGTCATTGTATTCTTCTGACAAATTTGTCATCTGTCAATATTTTATAAAATACAAATTTGTCAGACAAGTTTGACAAATTTGTAGAATTGTCACCTGTCAATTTTTATGAAATAGGGCCCAGAGCTTCCTTAAATCCATTGAAGCCCTATAAGTTAACATCCGGACCAAATGCGCCCAAAACTTCGGTCACAATGCCCGAATGAGTGAACGAACACTTCGGAAAAAGGCTTCGGCAGTGTAAGTACAGTGCACACTCTGGAGGGCACCATATGACCAACACTTACTGAGTTTTATTTTATCTCAAAGCCAATGCATTTGCCGCTCTTTAAAAACTATATAAATTAGCTTGACAAATATACAAAATGGGCGTTTTAGAAGGCATATCGAGGTGTGGTTTTAGGAACATCAAAAAATTTCAGATTCTTAGGTTTACGAATTATGAATTGATACCAACTTTTAGGGTATTCTGCCCCACTTTCTGACAACAATCAATTCATACGAAAGTTTTTATCGTTTGGTTTCATTATTTTCGAAGATCTTAAATTGGGGTTAAAAGGTGGAAATATTCTGATGTCCATTTTTCGCAGAACATTATGCCTTAAAGTTTAGCAAAATAACAACAATGGCGTATGGTTTAACAAATATTTAAGGTCTGCGATCGCTTTCAGTACCTACTGTCCGGAGCTAGAAGTATTTTTCTACAGTAAAAAAAAAACGACAAATAGTCGAAAAAGGTAATTGTCACTGAAGACAACATAGAGCGGCGATGTTTTTTTTTTATTCAAGAGCAAAATTGAGAAAGTTTGATGAGTTTCAAATATTAAACGATTAAATTTTGTATTGTTTTGGTTATTTTTTTTTTTTGGGAAAATTGCTCGAAAACTATCACTTTTTTTGGAAGAAAAGTCCAGCCAATTAATTGAAGATTTTTGCTTTATTTTTCGTAAGAGAAATAGATTTGGCGAAATCTATCGGTGACTCGACATTTTTCAACAAAAACTGATACTTTTCGAGATATTTACAAAAAAAAACTGAAATTTGCCACTTTCACTCCAAAAGACCAAAAGTGGTGATTTAAATGCAGGTTTCTTTCAAGAAAATGTCAGCTTTATCGGAATGATTTCTAAGCCAATGTCAAATTTTATTAGGTCAGATCCAGAGAATGGGGTAAAGTATCTGAAGTTTAGTTTTTTTTTTATGATTTTTTTTAAATTTCAAAGAGATTTTGGCCTAATGTGAAAACTATAAAAAAAAAACAAAGGCACCACTTTTTTTGCTTCTCAGCGCAGCGGTGGTGTGGAAAATTTTATACATTAAAGCCCCAAGAAAAAAAACTGATATTATAAAGTTTGCTCAGGGTTTTCTTGCTCCAACAAAAAAAAATTGTTACAATCATTTCTGTGTTGAATTACAAAATCTTCATACAATTTTTATCTGCACACATCTGCCAGAAATCTTAAGTCCTATTAAGTTTTTTTTTTTTGTATTTAAATGTTACAGTGACCCAACTTCAATCCATTTCCACTGTCTATATCACTAAAACAACAATCCATTTGTTTCCCATTCCATTAAAAGAGTAAATATTTTATCAGGATATCTCCTTCATCACCATCACACTGCTCCTAAATATATACATATATGTGAAACCCAAAACATTACGAAAGAAAAATAAAAGCAAAAATCTTCAAAAGAATCAGCAAAATACAAAAAAAAAAAAACTTTAAAATTATACACTACACAAAAAACACTACGATAACTACAAAGAAAGTATTTTTTTCCTTCTGCACTACTTCACTTAGGTATACCTACATCAAAATAAAACGAACACAAAAAAAAAAACTAAGAAGGGAAAAAAAAATCAAGTCATTTTCAAGAACCCAAAGGGGTGTTGTCCTACTTTTATATAATTTTTTTTTTTTTGCTTGTTTGTACTTTTTTGTCTATTTTTCTTTTCTATAAATTGTTCTATTAAAAGTAATCAAAGCAACTTTGTCCGACAGCGCAAAGACAACTATCAAGACCTGTACACACCCATTTGAACGTTGTATTCTATGTATATTGTATAGCAGCGAAAATTGGTTGAAGAAAACTTTATCCTCGAGCCAAGGATGGCTGGGAAAATATAATATAGTTTGCTGTGGGGTTAGGACATTGGAAACAGCAGCAATAAAGCCAACAAAAAAAACATAGGATATATATATTTAGTTTTCTCTGCCTCCTCCTTCATCGTCGCGCGTCCCAAAGTGAAAAACTTTTCCACGCAGACACCAAAAGTATGCAACACAGTTCGTCTTCGTAGTTTTCATTCGTTGCGCTGGGTGAAGGGGGGGGAGAGAGTGCGGAAGGAGGGCAGAAAGGACGAAGTTGAAAGTTTTATCATCTTTGGAAAATAGTTTTCTTACAATTTCATGTTTTACTCGATTTTTCTTCTTATTTATTTGTTCGTGTTTTTTTTACTCTCTCCTGCGAATTTCCGTTAGATGTCGTTTTTTTTTTTTTTTTTGGGCTTATTATACTTGAACAGAACTGTTGCAAAAAAAAATTATTATAGGTTACAAAGAAGCAAGATTTTGTTTAAATGTGGCACATTGGGACGTATTCATAGTTGTTTGCTTAACTCATGTTATACTAAACTTCAGGCAAAAATTGAATGGATCAAAGAATACAGCTGCTATTTGATTACCAAATCACCTCCTAAGTTGATTGAAACATAAGTTTGTTGAATTACTCAACTTAAATACTGAAAGATTAACCGTTTACAATGAAAATTCGTCATACGCAATTCAAATAAACTCACGTTTGAATTAGCAACAGTTTAAAAATAACTATGAATACACCTCATTGTCTGTAAAACATTCGTTCAGTTTAAGTTGAAACATATGACACATGAACAGAGAGCCATCTTTAAAAGTATTTACCTTTTTAGAGTTGTTGGAAAACCTTTCATTTTCGGGATTAAGGGATTTCTACTTTCTTTAATTATCTCTTTTTTGCAAATCAATGGCCCTAACTTAATACTCGTTGGCAATTTATCGATGGTGGTTTGTATTTTCAAATTATTAAGGTTTTCTAAGATTCACATATTCAAAAATTATTCAATATCCCAATGTTATATTAAAAATCCCAAAAATTCAAAACACCAATACAAAACTAACTTTCAACGATTTAAATAAAAAAATCTTTTAAATCTGTAAATATTTTACATATTTTCTAATTAGGTACTGAAAATCCCAATGTGTTATTCAAAATCCCAAAAATTCAAAACACAGAAAACGAAATTTACTTCCCAGGATTTCAACTGAAAATGCATTTCATCTGTAATAATCTGCGCAAATATCTCACAATCCTTATACATTAATCAAAATCCCAAAAGTTAGAAAACCCGACAAAAATGTGTCTTCCAACATATCTTCCATGATTGACACAAAAAAGCTGTCAAATATAAGGATATCTTACATATTTTTTCACTTTTTTAGGTTTAAATCTTCGTGAATTAAACAAAATCCCAAGAAAGTATAACATCAGAAAATGTACCTTCTTTGATTAAAAAAAATGTATTTTATCTGTAGAAGTCTTAACTACGTATATTTAACTCAATAGGGTTGAAATGTTCCTAAATTATTCAAAATCTCAATATTTTGTTAAAAACCCCGAAATTCGCGGTATTTTACCTTTTATGATTTGAAGAGAAAATTTATCTGAAATGTACGTACATATTAGGTAGATGTGATTACTAGAAATCCCACCCTAATGAAAAAAACTATCCTCCACGATTTGAACAAAAAATCTATCGTAGTGTAGATATTTTGCCTTTTTGAATTTTTGAAACTTAAAATCTATATTATTCAAAATCCCGACAGATAATTTACCGTCCACGAATTGATTGAAAAAAAAAAAATCTATCTAAGGGTAGATGTCTTGCCTATTTTCGAATTTTTTGAGTTTAAAATCTTTATAAATTATTCAAAATCCCAAAAGCTCAAAACACAAACAAAAAAATGACCACCCACAATTTGAAAACAAACTCTATGTTATCTTCAGATGTCTTACATATTTGTAGTTTATGAGTTTAAAACTGTCGTAAATTACTAAAAATCCCAATATGTTATTCAATATCCCAAAAATTCAAAACACCGGCAACAAATTACCGTCAACCATTTGAACAACAAATCTATCAAAGAGTAGATATCTTTGGACATAAAAATCATCGCAAATTAGGAAAACTCAAAATCCCAATATTTCATTCACAATCCCAAAAATTCAAAAAAGGCCATAAAATATTTACCTTCTACGAGTTCCTCAAAATATATATCTAATCTGTAGAAGCCTTATTTTTTTTTACGTGCACCTGGTATTCTGAAAACAATTTTAAATCGGCTTCGGGATCTGAAAACTTCTTTGTGTGGGATTTTAAAAAAATATATACCTAAAAAGTTAGTAGGTAATAAAATGTCAGTAGTTGATTTGGACAAAAATCAGTCACGCATAGATTTTTCGTAAAGTTTTGTAAAAGTATTTTTCAAAGCCGTTGAGATTGTTAGGTACTCATTTGCGGGATTTTCAAAAAAAAGTAAGTAAGGTTGGTACATAAATTGTCATATTAAGTCAGTTTCATAAATAGTTTTTTTTTTTTGCTTAGTTTTTAAAGTTATTTTTTTGCAAAGTCATAGAGGATGTTAACATCCCTTGGGTGGGATATTCAGAAAAGCAGTATATTGTTTGAATTTGCGTATAAGGTAAGATTGTTTGAGTAATTTTTCAGTCATAGTCGAGTTTTTATGAATTTTTAAGTTATTTTCAAGGTCAAGATCAGAGGATGTAAGCACCTTATTAGTGGGATTTTCAAAAATGAAGTATAATTGACATTTGCAAGATCCCTAAATGATCATACAAATTCAATCAGTTAGTTTCATAAACTGTTCCGACATATTATTTTTAAGGAATTTTGTTTGCAAAGTCATAAAGGATGTTAACAATATATTTGTGGGATATTCAAAAAAGAAACTCTAAAAATTAAGTATCTATAAATGATCATATAAAATTGTCAAGCCATAGATCAAATCCCATAAAATCAAATGGGATTTTCGAAATAAAGTGTAATTTTTATTAATGTACGTTTGTATTTCTTAAGAAAAAAAAATATCTGCACATCCCTGTAAATATCCTTGTTCTTATTTCTTGTGTTATAATGTGTGTTTTCATCCTTTTGCTTTTTGATTTGAAGAGAAAACTTTTCCTTTTCCTCGTGTTTTTTTTTTCTCTTTGTTGCTCTTCTTTGGTGAGGGTTAAAGAGATGAAAAGAGAAACAGCGGAAAGTAATTTCTACTTTAAGGATGTTTGAAGACGATGTCGGCAGAAAAATAAAGAAGGAAAACTTTAAAAAAAAAAAGGACGATGGAATGCTGGTACGGGTCGGGTTCTGGGTCGGGCTGGGTGCGCGTTAAAGTGGATGTGTATGTTTTGGTTGGAAGATGACTTTTATCTTTAAGATTTGAAAGAAAGGAAAAAAAAATACAAGAAAAGTGGAAAACTTCTTCAGAAGATAGATGCCATTTAATTCCAAAGTTTTCTTCTTCAACACTACATTTTTATTTCTGATGGGTTCTTTTTGAGAATGAAAGTTTTCTTCTCTTCTCTTATTTTTTTTTTCTTCTTTAAAGTTTTTGTTTTTATTGTATTGAAATTAATGCTAATTAGGAATTTTGTATTATTTTTCTTTGAATAATTTGTAACTAGATATTAAAAGTACCAGTACGTACGACATGTATACACACACATATAAATTTATTCGATTGAATTTTTCATGTACAATGTATGTACATAAAGTATGCATAGATATAAATCGAATATTGAGTGTCCTTGGATGAAGAGAAGTGTATACTCGTGTTGTTTATATGTACGCATGGATTTGTGTTGCTAGGGATTAAGAGTAGGTATGATGATTGATGGAAAATAAAATAATACACGAGATCATGTTCGATAACTCTACATCCACAGTATACACACCCAGATATATACGGGTCCATGTAGCCTGCAAAGTGAGGGGGGGGGGGGTTAATCGCTAAAGCATATATATCCCCGGTAGAAACAAACCATGGCAATACCTTATATAGAGAATAAATTATTCCAAGAATTTTGTTATTCTACTGTAAGCAGAGCAACAAAGTAACGCAGAGAAGGGATAATAATGTGGGCCATGGCAACTTTGTTTTTGGAATTTCGTGCCGAACTTCTGATAAAGACGATACCTATATAAAGAGGAGGTGGGACATCTAATATATGTATATGTATGTATTATACCATGTACATGTATACGCCCTGCAAAAGGGAAGAAAACAAGTCCTTTTTGATAAAGCAACATGTGGAGAAGCGATTTTGGGCTCTTTTGTTCTAGCAGGAAGTGGTCGCCTTTGGGAATAGTTGAAATTATGAAGGAATGTTTAATTCTAAATATACTCATACATATACATCAAGTCCTTTAAGTACTGAAAGCTGAAGGAAAAGCAGGTTTAGAATTATGTAAGTATATGTGGGAGGTAGGTAGGAGTTATTGGGGTTGAGAACTTTTAGAAATCAATTTAAAATGTATTTACAGGACTTTAAATGGATTAAAGTGACTTTGATATGGGGATTGGGTTTTTTCCTTGATTGTTTTATTGTGTAATTTGGTTTCATTAAATTATATTATTGTATAAATACCAAAACAAGAAGGGGATTAAGCCTTCAGGGTAGTTTGATTTCTGGTTTTAATTTTTAAAGTACAGTTATATGCAATATTATAAAAACTTTAACATCTTGGCATTGTATAAAATACTTCGTATGGGTTTATGTTTTTGTATTTTTGTATTTATTTTTCTATTTGTTGGCAACACTGTGCTGTGAAAGTGATTGGTTCAATCAATTCATTGGTAGAAAAGTGCGAGGTATAGCAGGAGACATCAAGACGAGGAAAAGCTTAATTCTCACTGCTCCGAATGACCATGTTGGCAACCAAGAGAAGGCATATACAAAACTTCAGACATCTTCTACTTGGTGAGTCACATCAAGATACTGAGACGATAAAGCTAAGCGAGAATAGAGCTCTGTTGTTCAATAAAAAATCAAAACCGGCTCTACCAAATATGCAACGCAAAAATGGCTACAAAAAAAAACTCGACGAAACCAAAGAGCACAGGTGCTTTAGCCCAACAAGACCTAACACGAAGCTTATGCGGTTGAAATGTCGAATTTATTGGTTACCGAAAAATAATCAAAACAAAAAAACCAAATCAATCTGAACAAATATAAAAAAAAAAACAATTCATCGGTGGTTGCTGAAAAAATAAACAATTATATAATATAAAAACGCATATGTAGAACAACAAATTCGAGAAATGTTTGGTGAACTATAGACTTCGAATCTGTCTTACTCTTATGTCGCTGTCAAATAGACGCCAAAACGAATGGTATAGACCAGTCAATTTAGGTGCACCAGTGATGCCACTTTCTCAAAATAGTACAAGTTATATAGTACGGTATAGTAATAAATTAAAATTTTGATGCCGCCAGGTCAATATATGTAAAGGGTCCACCATCTAACTTTTTTTTTTCAACTAGTGCTTATTTCGTGAATGGTAACACTTAGCTCATGTCTGATTTGACAGATAATTAGTTTTATCCTTCCGCTGAACGAATATGGTTGTGTATACGCTTCGCTAAGTGCGCCTGCGATCGACTTAGAGAAGATGCCGATTGTGCCAAAAAAATTATCTTAGCAAACAAGCAAAATTGTCGCATTTGGGGCACAGAAAACCCGCACGCATACATTGAAAAGCCGATACACCCAAAACGAGTCACTGTTTGGTGCGGATTTCGGTCCAGAGGCATAATTGGGCCATTTTTCGAAAATGAGCAAGAAGTGGTCGTTACAGTCAATGGCGATCGTTATTGGGCCATGTTGAACGAATTTTTGTTCACAAAAATTGAAGAGGAGGATATTGGCAACATTTGGTTTCAACAGGACGGCGCTACGTGCCACACAGCCGAAGCTACACTCGATGTTTTGCGCCATTTTCAAAAAAAAAAAAAAAGGTTATTTGGCGGACCCTTTACATATTTGAGTTATACTTAATCACACCAAAAACATAAGAAAAGACCTATGTTCTCCTGCATGTGTAGGTATGTATGTATAAAGTTACCCGTGAGATACTAAAGTATACCAAGTTTTAGGTTTATGAAAGTTTAATATAAAATATTTGAAGTAGAGTAATGTCAAAATAACTTCAAATTATGGGAAAAAATCTGTTATTTAATGATCATTGACGAAAGCTGTGTGAAGCCAGAACCAATTTTTTTTAGGGGGGGGGTATATTAGGTTCGTTTGTCTATCATTTACCTACATTTATCCAGGCGAAAAAGTCGTATGTCGACCCTCAGGTAAAAAGTTATTAAGGTATTATTTTTTATAGCAAACCCCCATAATAAAAAAAAAAACTTGTCTAATATCCACAATTGATAACTTAGGAGGATGTGACCAAGTGCATTCGTTTGTCCAACCGCCAATCGGACTGAAGTCGGAAATTTTTTTTTTTTTCTGGACTAACCTGGACAAACAGTGGACAAGCAAATGCAATTGGTTCGATTTCGCTAAGTAAATTTTGAAATTTTTTTGTATGGTGCTATAAAATTGAAAAGTTGAATATTTTTTTTCTGAGGGTGGACAAACGATTTTTTTTGTTGGACAATCATAATTGGCGGTTGAACAAACGAATGCACTCTGTCCCATCCTCCTAAGTTAAGAATTGCGGTTTTTGGACAAGTGTTTTGAATTTTGGGGTTTCCTATAAAAGCAAAAAATGTTGATAACTGTTTTACCTGAGGGTAAACAAACGTGGACAAACGAAGCCGATAAACCCCCCTTGCTTTTCGCCTTGTTTCTTGATGATCTCGTCGAGTTTTTACCAAAGGAGTAAGGAGTGTGGAGTAAGGATTGGAAACAATACAATTAAAATCATTATGTATGCCGATGATATCGGGAAGTTATCTGATTCACCTACATCTTTATACAACTCATGATCAACAAAAACTGGTAGATTACTGTAAAATCTGGAGCTTAGAAGTAAATACTAAAAAATCTAAAATAATGATTTTTCAAAACGGAGGTGGAAGAGTTTCGAGAGAAGAAAGCTGGAAGTATGATGGAAACCCTTTGGAGTCTTCACATATAATTTGAGTTTGGGAAAGCACCTCAAACTTAAAGCAAACAATGCTAGGTCTGCCATTTGCACCAATTGGAAGAAAATATTTAATAATAAACGTATCTCAGTGGAAGCAAATTATAAAGTTTTCAATGCTACTGCAAGATAGATTTTTTTTTTTATGGAGGGCAGACCTGGGGCCTTAGAAAATTTGACGCTGTTGGAAATTTGCTGCGTTTCTTCTTAAGGAAAATATTTCATCTGCCGAGTAACACCCCCAAATACATGTATTACCCAGAAACTGGACTTCCAACTATTTTCTTCTCAACTCTAAAACTAAATGCGGACTATCTAGTTAGAATCACAGAAATACATAATTCAAGGATAAAAAAACTGATCTGGCTCTATGCAACTCAGTACAAGAAAATCTGGTATGAGGATTGGTCAATATTGGCGGCAGACGGTGGTTTAACATTTAATGTCGAAGAAAAAAATTCTCAACAGTTACGAAATCTTCTATACGAAATAATCAAAATCAAGGACGAAAATGAAAGGTATACATTTATTGAAAAAGCAAGATCATCAACAGAGAGAAACTACTACGCCAAACTTAACTACAATGTCAAGTGAAGCTATTGGAACGATTTTCAAAGTACGAGGAGAAATTTTAAAACTAAACTTTATGCCACATAGAAACGACTTAGTAAATATCTGCAGCCTATGTAATTTTCGAGTTAGGGAAGACATTGGTCATTTTCTTGGTATATGCCCCGTTTTAAAAAGAAGCAAGAAGAATCCACTTTGGCAAAAATCACCTGGAAGAGAATGAAATATTCAACTTACTGAATGGATCCAACTGGAAGCAGCTTCTTTGGATACTGTAAACATGCTTCGCCTTATCGGTTCAAAATAATTAATTAATGCTTTTAGTATTTGATATTTTCGTTTTTAGCTAAACTCAAAATTTGTAATTTTGGGGTCCAAAAATATGTTATAAATTTAAATTTGTTTGCTAAGTTTCAAATAAAAATCCTTATAATAGTATCTATATTTGTACAATACGAATAACTTTTTCAAATATTTGTTTTATCTATTAAATTTTTTGTTTTTAATCAAATTAATTGATTGTATTAAAGCCACTCAGGCTGACGGCATGGTTTGCCATGTCTATGTATTCAAGATGTAAATTATAATCAATGAAATGTAAAATTTTATTTTAGTTGAATAAAATCTAATCTAATCTAATCTAATTAAAATATCGAGTTCAATAATTTTTCAATACAATTTCTAGATTGTACATATTACTACATGAATAGCCTCAAATAATAAATAATACATATCTACAACATGTTTATAAATTACCCGCAAAAAAAATCAGTATGGAGGAAGCGAAGGCCAAAGATTAATCATTTGTTTACACCTGGAAGCTGGCGCATAAAAATAATAAATCCAAGAAACGTTTACTTGCGCCTCGCAGCTTCTCGCACCAAGAAAGCAAAAAAATTAAAACGATACCAAACGAGCCAACAACCACGTTCATCAAACTCACAGGAATTGTTGAACTTTTGTTGTTAAACCTCCAGGGGGCACCTCCAACTGGATCTCGTAATCTTAACCGGTTCAGTCATCAGCTATAAAGACCCAACCACACGAAGTAAAAATAAAATAAAATGTAAAACGACGAGTTTTGGTTAATTTTTTTTTTTGTTTGTGAAAAAGTGGAAGGCAACTGACCCTTAATTCATTCCAGAGATGCCCCTTTGACCCAAAGAAATTTGCCAGGCGATGCAAAAGTATGCTTTGGTATCTTTTGTGAGTTTAATCATGTGTATAGTATGTGGGCCTGGAGTTGGTAACTAATGGCGGCATGCATCAGCTACACCAATGACGATGATAAAGTGATGTTAATGCCTGACGACGTTTGAGGTCATTTTTTTTTTTGTTTGTTGTTCATTTGTCGGCAAAAAAAACTAAAGTCGGGAACTGTTGAAGTTACAAAAATACTAAACTTGATTCAACATAAAAAAAAAAAAAAAAAAAAAAACTATACGAAAAACACAAACAGGAATAATATGAGTGTCTTCTGGTTTCTGGAGTTGCAGGTTTTTGGGGTCAGCTATATAAATGTTGATTATGCACTTAAAAAGCTGTCCCAATGAAAAACTGGCTTGCGCGACTCACCTACCTAGTCCTGTTTGTTGTTTTTGTTCACTTTGGTAAGAGAATATATGTATATTTATGGTATTGGTTGAGGTGCTTAATCTGTGTGATTAAGTTTGTCACACGTTTTGCTTGCATGATTTTAAATTAATAATTACGTTGAATGTGTAATGTTTATTCCATAAGGAAATATTCAGGTTTATCTGCTTAGCGATTATTTATTATTATTAAACGGATAGCAATAACAAGTTATTATATTGCATGCAGATGTGGGTAGGGCGGTGACTGCATTATTTGCAGACGTCGCGTCGTAGGTGGATGAGTTTATTCAATTCATTTTGTATATTTGTTTTTATTGAAGTGTACATTTTTTTAAAATATTTTTCACCCACTCAAGGGGTTGTGACTACCCTTATAATGATAATAAGAAAGGAAAGTTGAAGAGGATTTGAAAGGAGATACCGATGCACATTATCTGAACATCGAAATGGGAAGGAAAAATTGAGCCCGATAAAGCATTCAACATTCGTGTAGTACGACTAAAGAAATAATCTCTGTACTTAGGAATACGTCCAAAGTTAGGCTCAAGGGTAAATTTGCGCGCATTCATTGCAGTACAAGTAATACGGTTGAATTATTTTAGAGGAGGAATGCAACTGGCTATTTCACTAGAAAACTGAACATGAAACATTGCGAGTTGCAATTGTTTCCGTTACAGTTCTATCGCCTATCATTTTTAAAGCTCTCTAAGGAATTCTATCTAATAGATTCAATTGGGTTATTGGAGCACTTGCCCAAATATGAGAATTGTATTCTATTTTTGACAAAAAAGGCTGAATAGATTTCAGTCATATCAGAGTGGGAGAAAAATTTCTTCCATAGACGGAGAAAACCTAAACACTTGGCAGCGTGTTTGGCAACATCGAATATGTGATCATTCCATAATTTTTCGGTTTCTCTAACGACATAAGGCATTATTGCATTTTTGAAATATTAAGTTCTACGCAATTTTTAGTTCCACATTGGACAATGCTTCCGAGATCAGAATTTAATGCCGTTGAAGTTCCACATCCGAATCTAGAGAAACGAATATGAAAAGCTGAGGGAACTGTCGTCAGCAAAAAAAAAAAAAAAACAGTTTAATGGATCAGAAGTTTCAGACAAGAGATCATTAATGAATATAAGGAAGAGATTCGGAGATTGCGGAAGTTGCTATAAAAAGAAATGTTAAATAATTTCTGAACCAAGGGTCAGAAAAATTTTTGTTTTGCTGTACTAACCTGGACAAACGAATGCAATTGGTCCCATACTCCTAACACAGATAAAAACAGAAAAGTTTAATAACTTTTTACCTGAATATGGACCCCCCCCCCCTCCCCCAAATTTTGAGTGCGGGGTTCTGGCTTCACGCATCATTTATATAGTTCATACACATATAGCGAACAGGTATTTGAACGTAAAATCTCGCGCTCTATCGATTACCGATGTCAACAAAGGAATATCAATTAAAAAAATATCAAAATCAAGGTAACCTCAAGGGACTGCTAAGCTCACACTGTGTGCTAAGTAGTTCCATTCGGGTTGAGAGCCGGCCGTATAACCTATCACTAGATCTACTTTTGGTTGGGCTTTTTTAAAGTCAAGGCAAACCCATCTAGGTTTTGGCAAAGCTTTAAGCCCTTCACCAGTTATAGATTAACTGGTTTTCAGAAAAGTTAGTGAAGATTTTTGTATATGAATTTTATATTAGTAGTGTTATTACCTAAGCTTATGAGGCCAGCTTATGAGTCTATCGAGAATCGGTTAAAAGCAGGAGTCAATAGCGATACAGTCCATGACTTCCGATCCACCGAACCTCGGTAGACTTTACAATTCGAATGCAAGAGTTGAGGAGAAGATGTTGTTTGATTTTTTTAGATCGATCTGGTGCTGTTTATGAAAGAGATAAAATCGTTTATCCTTTTGTTCGACAGCACGTTTAGGTTATCGAGAAAAAGGCTTCCAAATGATAGGAAGCGACACTTGGACAGGGCTTGCCAGTTACAGAGAATGTGTTCGATGGTTTCTTTTTCCAGAGGGTTCTTGCAGCTACGGTAGAAACTATTAAAAAGTATGCGTAGCTAAGCCGCATGTTCTCCTATTGGCCAATGGCCAGTGATGATTGCAAAGATCCTGGCCGTATCTGTTCTATTTCGCTTTATTAAATCATTTGATCTGTTTTTGTCATAGGTAGGCCATGTCTTCCTAGATATCGTGCAGTTTTACAGACCTTGCCACCTTTTTATTGATTCTGAAAGGAAATGGTCATATATTCTGCCCTTCAAGAATCCCAGTGGAAGGTCGACTTCTTCTGACTGGAGAGACGAGAAGGGCTGATCCCTGCCTGGCAAGCTCATCCGCTTGCTCATTTCCTTCGATGTCACTATGACCAGGGACCCATATGAGTGAAATTTAAGTGCTATCACTAAAGCCTGGGAGCTTAACTCCGCATTGATTTACCAACTTTGGGGTTACCAGGCAGCTATCAATTGCTTTGATTGCAGCCTGGTTCCTTCGATGTCACTATGACCAGGGGCCCATATGAGTGAGATTTAAGTGCTATCACTAAAGCCTGGGAGCTTAACTCTGCATTGATTTACCAACTTTGGGGTTACCAGGCAGCTATCAATTGCTTTGATTGCAGCCTGTCTGTCTATACAGATGGCCACATTGTGAATATGTATTTTGGTTGGATATTCTCTTTTGTTTGAGTATCCTGCAGGCTTCTTTAATGGCTAGTACCTCAGCCTGAAAAACGCTGGAGGTATTGGGCAGGCAATAAGAGTTATTTATTTTCAGTACCTCTGAGAAAACATCCGCCCCAACTCCAACATTCATCTTTGAGCCGTCAGTGAAAATTGTATGGAGTCATACTCATTTGTTACCGAATCATTTTTCCACTCGTCTCTGGTGGGAAAAAGCACATTGAAACTTTTTTCGAAGTTAATACAGGGGGTTTGGTAGTCAATATGGACTGAGCAATAGTTCCAAAATTTTTGCGTGACCATAGGGTTTTTCTGTCCAGCAACTTGCTTCTTTAAGCCTGGTTGCTAAAATGACCATAAATTATATTTTTTTTTTTTTTTTCTTTAGATTTAGCTTAGGAAAATTAAAAAAAAATACCAAACTTCAAAATCAAATTCGGACAACGCTGTATTTGATAAAAATGAATTCTAAAGTTAGGAAAAGTTAGTTATTTCAGAACCCGTGGACATAAATTTATTCGTGATTTTACAATCTCAAATATTGTAAAACAAAAAAAAATATGTTTTTGTGGCACTTTATGATTGGACTATCGTGAAAACTATTCTTGGGCAGATAAATAAGTGCCATTTTCTTTTTCAGCGATCTCGAATTAGTCTAGAAAACGATTTTTAGGTAATATTTTGATTTTCTGTGTAATCTTGTGTTACAAAGTATAACTTTTGGCACCTTGTATTTTTCTAGCATGATTTTTGTTTTTCATTTTTTCATTTGGAATTTTTGGTAGACAGCAACAAAATTATTTTTTTTTTTCAGTTTCAAACATAATTCGGTATACCTATATGGTTGAATGAAAAGACCATTACCACTATTTTCACAGCCTTTACGACTTTTTTCTGAACATTTTACAAGCAACTTGATGATGATAGTGAGTGAAGTTTTATCGCAAATTCTTTTCGGTCATAAAAAATATAATTCTTGAGGAAGGAATATTCCGTAAACCTACCATAAAACAATAAAAAAAAAATATATAAAAGATAAAAATATACGCAATATATATCTACTATGAAAATAGAAGAGAAAACAACGACAACGACAAACACAAAAAAAGAAAATTAACTTTTATTATATGACTCAGATAATATAAAAGAACAATGGTATAGGTACCTATCTACTGAAGTTCACTGACTTGTAGATTGTTGTTGGAAGTTTTTTTTTGCCATCACCTTCTCAGCTATACCTACCTAACCTACCTACCTACCTATACCTACCAACTACTTTGAGGTTAAACAAATTTTGCAAGTCATTTGAATTGAACAGAGTCGTTTTGTTGTTGGCTACCACAATTTATCTATGTTTGTGGTTATAGCTGTTGAAATTTGGAAGGGGATTATTTTAAACTATGGCCAAATTAACGTTATATATGTATATGTAGATACATATAGCCATGTAGATATATACACATTATCTAGGCAGATATTCAACAGCGAAAAAAAAGCTTAAAGTTATTAAAAGGTGACACACCTTTATTTTTAAAATTAGATCCAAGCTAAACGGTTTGCTGATACCTAACTGATTTGAAAAAAAGATAGTTTTAATAACTTACAGATGTTATATACCATATCGGATTATTATTATTTATAAAGTTTAATTGGATTTCGATTGAAAGTGTGACTTTTTATCGTCTCTTCGTCTTAAATAGGAGACTTTTAGGTTATTGAAGGCTTATTATTATTTTTTATTAAGCTGCTTCTAAATACGTAGATTATTATGTTTGATTTAAATGTAGTTCTCATAAAGGGTGCTTTTTCATTATGCTATTAAAATAAAACATTTTGATTCATGACTCCTCAAGGGGACGAGTCATGATTATTTTATAATTATGAAGTGGAATTTAAAAATGTATAACTTTGGAAAGAAGCAAAATTTTCAATAATTTCTATTTTATCTTTCATATTGGTTTTGCGATTAAAATATTTTTGTTGTTGAATCTTACATTCGGCAGAAATTCTTGTAAAATGCTTTTTGAATCCCATTTTCGGTTAAAACAAAACTGAGATCAATCACTGTCAAATTAGGAGACCTCTAAGTCCACCAGTTGAAAAGACAACATACATAAGTCGAATAGAGCATCATTTAACGAATGTCCTTATACTAAAGGGTGTTTTCTTTTTGACGTGTGGTTTTCAATAAGGCAATACTTTTTTCGGAGTTGGTCTTTTTGACAGATGTCACTTGATTTATCCTCAGCTTGGTTTGCCATTTCATTATTAATAGATTTACTCCTGAACAACGTGTGCAAATCGTGCAAATTAATTACCAAAATAATGGTTCGGTTCGTGCGACGCATAGCGCGCTGCGTCCAATATTCGGTCGACATAATCGCAAAATCACATAAATTTGAGCAACCATGGATCGGTTTCGCACCACGTTTACTCTAGTGGATAACGCACCGAAGACGCTATTGCTGCTTTGGAGCAGAGTATCGAAGAAGACCCGAATGAGTCCATCCGCCATCGCGAGCTGTCGAAAATTGGGCCTCTCCTTTTTTGCAGAGAATATTATAAGCAATAAAGTTAGCATCAAATATTTTTTTCGAGAACTTCGGCATTTAAAATTGAAGAACAAAAAAAAAAACGGTTTTTTTTTTGTTTTTTGACCAAACTTTTAATTTAGGTGGAGGCAAAACCCCCATTTATTCGGCTTAATGCAAGCTTAATCTAACTTAAAACTAAGGACTCAATCTAACTTAAAAATTACGAAGCTTAAAGCTAAGATAGGGATGTATTGGGGGAAGGATTGAGCAAACGGAGTTTAAGACTGGAGTTGCTTAGGTTAAAGTCGAAAAAGTTTGCGTTCAAATTAACACTTCGCAACATTCGATTTAAAGGCTCGTTCGATCCAAATGAGGTGCGGTGGGCAGGCAAGTAGAAGAGGCGAGGGTTTCTTAAATTCCGGGGATTAGTGTTGAAAAAGATAGAATTCTAAAGAGTTTGGCAGTCGACAGAACCAGAAAGGAGACGGTGAATGAATAGAATGTCAGCTATTTCTCTTCGTTTCTCGAGTGAAATCAGGTTAATTAATTGTAAGCGATCACGATAAGGTGGTAGGATTAAAGGATCATTACAAGGAAGGCCTCGAAGAGCAAATCAAAGGAATCGGCGTTGAATCGGTATTGTTGTATAAGCGCAGTGTCGCGTGACGACGAAATGGTCTTGAAAAATTTCGTATCGTCGGCATAAAGTTTCAATTCAAGATAAAGGAATGTTTGATCAACATTTCGATATCGTTAATAGTAAGAATAAAAAGAAGCGGACCCAACTGGCTGCCTTGGAGAACTCCGGAGCTAGCAGGGAAAGGATTCAAAAGGGCTGATCTAACGCGCTGTAGTAACGGTTCTCTAAGTAAGAAAATATCCAATTCAAGAATAAAGGTTCAAAGCAGAGAGAGGAAGATTTGAAGAGTATAAGTCTATGCGAAATTTTATCAAATGCCTTACTGAAATCTGTGGAAATAACGTCGACTTCATTTCCATTCTCTAAAGCGGACAGGGTAAAAAATACAAATTCGACAAGGTTAGGGGTTGTAGATCTACATTTAAGGAAATCGTGTTGTCTGAGGGAAATACGAGACTTACAGCGAAAGCTTATAAGTTCATACAAAATACTTTCAAAGATTTTAGGAATATATGAAAGTTTATTGATGGGGCGATAGTTTTTGACATCAGATTTTGGACCTTTTTTGTGAAGAGGTTTTCCATATCTTAGGGAATTTTCCTTGAGATAGAGATAAACTAAAGATTTTTGAAAGGGATTGAGAAAGTGTTGAGGAGCAGTTTTTTAGAAATATAGCAGGGATACCGTCAGGGCCAGGAAGAAATTCGTCGTTAGGTTGAGATAACTTATTTTGGATGAGAAAGAATGGACCGAGAGTAAAGTTCGGCCAATAATGAAAATACGCAGAATCAGGTACAAAAGAGTCGTCGGTAAAAGATTGCATGAAAAAAGTGGCAAAGAAACTGGCAATATTTCGAGGTTCGTTTGAGGTTTCATTATTAAGGGAGAGGGAGGTAGGGTAGCTATCGGATTTTTTTTTTATAGTTGACAGACTGATAAAAGGACTTAAAAACTAAAATAGTGATATCTTTTGAATATAATGGAGGCTATCGCGATAAAAATTTTCCTGGAAAATCGGAAATTTCCATTGGAATTTAATGGTAGGTATCGGGAATTAATTTTCCAGGGGAGTTTGGCTATCATTTCGATGAGCCAAATTCGAGATTACGAAGAGTAGTGCAAAAGTATTAGCGTTTCAAAAATTTCGAAGTTGGAAAACATTCCCAGGGAAATTTTATTCACGATAGCCCCCAATAATTTTAAGGAAAGAAGTAATCAAATATTTTCTCATAGGGGGAAATCAAATGTACAATTTTTGTGAGGAGTTTTGTTGATAACACTGACCGTTTAGGAGTTATACTCGCAAAGCTAACATTTTCGTCATTGTTAAATATCTATACTGTTCAATTTCGGACTTGAAAGTTTCCGATTTGTGGAATTTTGGAGTTTTCTGACTTAATGTACTAATAATACTTTTAAGATACAAAAAATCTATATTTTATTGCAAACTAAAATTAACACTCTATCGTCCTTCTTTTAGAAAACTATTTTGTGTACCCTTAGTCATTTGACCCCGTTTTACCCTGCCTACTTACGATTTCAAGTACAAAAAATAGTCCTCTCTTAATGCGCACTAACATCAAATTATATTATTTTAATTGTTTTCTTGCATCTTTTTATATATTATTATTAATGACTCAGATTAATTTCTGAGTCAGCCACGGACTTTTCTATTGTATTTTGTCTGACGTCAACTCCGTCTCGTCTCGGTATAAGTTTTTTGATGATTGCCCGCCCATCCCTCTACTACTTTCTCATCAATAATTTCCTTGTACATATATTTGCATTTAATTTATTTTATACGACCACAATTTAATTAACTTTTTTATTTCAATTTAAATGGAATTCGTTTCTCAGATAAAAATTCACCCTCTTATAATATCAAACATTCTCATTCAAATCAAGTTTCCACAAATCAGAACAACAACAAACAAAATATTCAAGAAACCTTTCAATGCAAAATACAATATAATTAAATATGTATTATTAAATAACAACAATAACTCCCTCGACTCGACTCCAGGCAGTCTGTTGTCAAAGTCCCCCACAAAAGTGTGTATATAAGGTTGCAGTGGTTGTTATACACATCCATCCACCTTTCCTCAGACTTCTTTGAACAAAACAAAAAAAAAAAAATATCACCACACACCGCAATCACAAGTTTTCCTCAAGCAAACATTTCAAAGCTTTAAGTTCAAAACAACCACATAAATTACTCAATTAAATTAAGTCGACCGTCACTTTTATTTCATTCTGAAATGTACATTATAACGACCAAGACGACGAAGAATACGACAAACATAACAACATCAATCCATCCCATTCACTTGTCCGTAATGTGCTCTGGAAATAAATGCCTCCTCTGGAATGGAGGAAGGAAGAAAGTGTGTGTTGTTTTTTTTTTTTTTTTTTTTTTTTTTTTTTTTGACAAATATACAAATTTAATAATCCACCACCACACGATGTGCCTGTTCAATTCAAATGTTAACAAACGCCAAGGACGAAGGATACTATGACGACGAAGAAGACTGCGAAAGTATCTAACCTTCAGGCTTCATGGACAAAAAAAAAACATGCACATCAAATTTTAATATCATATCCGACGGGATCTCCTTCCTCACCTCAGTCAAAGAGAAAAGGAAAACACACAAACGCAATAAGGATATTGGGTACAGTGGTGGCGAACCAATAGTTCACGTGGCATCACCTATGGTTTGTGTTTTTACCAAGAAAATACAATCTTGTAAGCCTCTTAAAAGTTGAATATATACAGTTATAGATATAAACATAGAACCGTCAATAACAACTAGGTACTATTGATAAATTTGGGTTCCATCAAAAAGAAGAAGATGGAATTTTTTTTAATTCAAAATCGTTACAACCTTCGTTAAGATGAAAGCTTTTTTTTGGAGCTTCTAAATCTTTTCAAATATAATTGGTTTCCATCAAAATGAAGGTCATGACTACAAAAGCATCCAGAATTTTTTAATTCAGTGTTATAAGAATCGTTTCAAAAATGAAAGCTTTTACTTAAAGAGCTTTTTAAAGCTTTTCAGACACTGTTTAATTGTTTGTCATTGAAAAGAAGACAGAATTGTTCAATTAAAAACAGTTAGAGCCTCTCTCTTTTTCTCAACAACGTTTAAAGATTTCAAGATCAATTTTGTAATCGTTTAAAGCCTTTCGGACATTTTTTTATAAAATTTTGTTTCTATCAAAATAAAGGCCATGACTACAGCAGTAGAAAGAAACAAAAATCGTTACAGCCGTTTGAAAGATTAAATTTTACTTTAAGATCTTTTAAGGCTCTTTCAACTCAATTCTAAATTGATTTCTATCAAAAAGAAAGTCATAACTACTACAGCAACTAGAATTTCATTTAATTAAACCAAATTTTAGAGTCGTTTCACAGATAAAAGCTTTTTCTACAGAGCTTTTAAAGATTTACAAACTCATTTTTTTAAGCTTTTACAGTTTTTCGGACAAATATGAAATATTTAAAAGGAGGAAGTCGTTTAAATGTAATGGAGAAATAAAACCTAGATTGGGATTGAGCTGATGATCAGCTGAGGCCAGCCAAAAGCTTAGTGTTAGGTTAGAGTCACAGTATCAGAAATTTAAATCGAATACACAAAATGTGAAGCTATTTGACGAACGAGCTCATATGGGTACGACACCACTGTCACTGTTCTTTCCAAAAACAAGACAAGTGTATCTCCATGGAGAAGAGGGTAAATATTTTTGGGGTTCGGTTTTATGAGATACACATCAATCCGCTGAGCCCGCTCCCTTTTGTGTCTGCCAAATAGACGCATATTTTCTATACCTATACGTACATACACAAAACTTCATTTCACATCGAACATGACAATTTTCATAAAATCCTTCAAGGACAATCAAAGTAAAGCAATAAAAAGAATGAGAAGAAGAGAGCACACAATGGACGGATGATTTCACCTTATTGTTTGTTGTTTTTTTTGTTTTGTTCTGTTCTGTTTTTTTTTTCTTTTTTTTATTATTCGTTTTCTTGTTGTTCGTTTTTGGGGAAATATGTATTAAAGTCGTTTTTTTTTTTTTGTTTCTAAGGATATTCATTTCTTGTGGGGATTTTCATGTTCATATTTTTATGTTTTTTTTTTTCAAACAGAAAAGTTCTTTTCAGAATTAGATAAGTCAGATTTAGATATATTACAAAGATGTGGATGAAATTCAATTTACACAATGGCAAAACATTCAAGTAAGCTGGATAATAAATTTATTTCGAGTGTTTTATAATATTTTGAATCGAAGAATATTTTTGATTTTTGAAATCGATGGTGGGTTCGGATGCTTAAAACTTGAAAACGACTGGACCAAATTGGATACTTCCTTCTACGGGTTTGTTTGTAATTGCTCCGCGAAGGTTTAGGAAAAAAGAAAAGTCAGAAAAATCTCAACAGGTGGCGCTGTGAGCGCTAATTTCGGCGGTTGGGAAATGGCATAGGGTGAAATGGAGTCAAAATAAAATAATTGTCCGATTTAAGAAATTCTTTTTTTGTTTGAAAGGTTTTTCTTAGGAAATGGCTTAAAGGATATTCTTTTTTAAAATTTTATTATTTGTGGGATGAATTAGGGCAAAAAATAAAAAAAATCAAATTTCGTTACGGTAAACGTAAAAAAAAACTGTCCGATTTAAAAAATTGTTTTTTTTTTAAGGTTTTGCTTAGGCTTTAGGGAAATTCATTCTGAAATTTTGTTATTTGTAGTGTGAAATGGGGCAAAATTAAAAAAATGTCCGGTTTAGGAAATTCTTTTTAGTTTAAAAGGTTTTTCTTAGGAAATAGCTTTAGGGATATTATTTAATAAAAAAGAAGGTTTTTAGGGAGTTAAAATTAAAAAAAAAATTCTTTTGGTAATAGGAAGGTTGTTTATTAGTGGATGCCTTTAGGGATTTTTTCAGATAATTGGCATTTATAGGGTGAAATGGGATAAAAGTGACAAGAGGCATCTGATTTCAAAAATTCTTTTTGTGTTCGAGAGTTTATATAACAAAAATTTAATTATAGAGTGAAATAGGATAAAACGTTGGTCCTAGGTTGGACTCAGAAGATCATGCTTTTACATATATAGCCATTCATAAAGTAAAGCATAGGTAAGTTAAAACCCAAAAAGTAGTACTCGATTACAAAAATTAGCTTAAACACGTATTTATATTATTTAGATTTGGTTTGTCTACCCGTGCGAAGCCGGGCAGGCTAGCTAGTTCTTGATAATATCAATCGAATGTTTACATTAAAACGAACTTACAACCGGGCGTTCTTTAGAGTCTAAGAAGATAGGTACTTAAGGAAAAAAATAATAATAACAGCCATCAGTTATCCTACTCGCCTGGATTATGTATAGGGAAAATCTAGACGAGAAAAACTTGTCAAATACTCGTAACGGCAAATTTTTCTATCTCATTAAAAATACCTCAAGAACAATGCGAGTATTTAAAAAAATTCATATACATATTAAAGTTTCGTTTCAGGAAATAGGCGTATATATAGCCCACTGTGTCCTTAAGAGATAAAAAAGGATAAATTCAAATTTCGATATTTTGTTTCGAGTTGTTCATAGCAAGAACTTTTTAAAGTCTTTGTTGTTGGTTGGTATACTCGTATCTGTGCAAATAAAAGTTGAAAAGGTTAATCGGTTTGAAGAGAAAAAAAAATGTGTACAAGTCCTTTTGGAAGTTTTTTTTATTTTTTTTAAGGTAAATTAAATTTCATTAGCTCATTAGCAAACCGTCCTAAGTAGTGGGTTTATTTCTTTCTATATATTTCTTTATAACGGGTGATTTTTTAAGAGGTTTAGAACTTTTTAAAAAAAAAAAACACAAAAAATTCAAAAAAATGAATGAAGTATTTATTTGACTCGATAGTTTGAACCTTGCAATTTAATGTTTAAAGATAATTTTATGCAAATGTTGACCGCGGCTGCGTCTCAGGTAGCCCATCCGCTGAGTCCAATTTTGGCATACTCTTTCACACATATCGGCCGGTATCTCACGAATGAATGCATGGATGTTGGCTTCCAGTGCGTCAATCGAAGCGGGCTTGTCCCTTTAGACATTAGCCTTGACATACCCTCACAAAAAATAATCTAATGGTGTCAAATCGCACGATCTAGGCGGCCAATTGACCGGCCCGAAACGTGAAATTAACTGTTCACCAAACTCGCCCCGCAATTGCGCCATTGTTTCGCGTGCTGTGTGGCATGTGGCACCGTCTTGTTGAAACCACATATCATGCAAGTCAAGAACTTCCATTTCGGGCAAAAAAAAGTTTGTTATCATCGCTCGGTAGCGTTCACCATTGACAGTAACGCTGCGATTCGCATCATCTTTGAAGAAATAGGCCCAATAATGCCGCCGGCCCATAAACCGCACCAAACAGTGGCTTTTTCGGGATGCATTGGTAGCTGTTGCAATGCTTCTGGCTGATCTTCACTCCAAATGCGGCAATTTTGCTTATTTACGTACCCATTCAACCAAAAATGAGCCTCATCGCTGAACACAAGCAGCGCGCGATGAACATTTCGAACCGAGCACGAATTTTGATAGTAAAATTCAATAATTTGCAAGCGTTGTTCATTTGTAAGACGATCCATGGTTAAATTGCAAACCAAACTGAAGCTGTTTGACAGTGACACAAGGTACTAAACACACGTCAGCTGTCAAAACCAGTGTTGCCAAAACCAAACCAGCTTAAAAATCACCCGTTACAAAAGCAAGAACATAAAATTCCAACTAATAGATAAATTTTTTTTTTTAAATCCCGATTAAAATTTCATCGAAACTAAAAGTACCTATCAAATAATTTGCATTTTCATGGATAAATCTTTGGAGAGGTATGAATATAAAGAATTCGAATTGAGTTTTCATAAATAATTCATAAGATGACTTCGTAAGTTTTGCAGGTTTAATGTAGGTAGGTATGCAATATTTTTATTTTTGAGACGACTGCAAGAGGCAAAGCTAAAACGAACCCATGTAAAGGGTGTTTTTTTAGACGTGTGGTTTTCAAGAAGAAATAAAACGCATATAATTTAATGTTATGGCCAAGAATTTAGCTGTATTATAAAAATAAGGGTTTGCCAATATGTTTTAAAAATGATTTCGGGCAAGTGGCCGCCCGGCTGGCTCGAATATATTCCAGCCGAGAGGCCCAATTTTCGACCACTTTTTGCAGCACTTGAGGTCGTATGTCAGCAATAACGCACCTAATATTCTCTTTTAAGGCGTCAATCGTCTCGGGCTTATCTACGTAGAAAAGCGACTTCACATGACCCCACAAAAAATAGTCCAGCGGAGTTAAATCGCACGATCTTGGAGGCTACGCCACAGGCCCATGACGCAAAATAATGAGCTCACCATCAAAAGTTTCTTTCAATAAATTGATTGTTTCGTTGGCTGTATGGCATGAAGCGCCGTCTTGTTGTAACCAAAGGTCGTCCACATCAACATCCTCCAATTCAGGGACGAAAAAGTCATTAATCATGGCTCTATGGCATTCCCCATTGACTGTAACATTATGGCCGGCTTCATTCTTGAAGAAATATGGACCAATGATTCCCTATGCCCACAGAGCACACCAAACAGTGACTTTTTGAGGATGTAACGGCATCTCAACAATGGCTTGTGGATTATCTACACTCCAAATACGACAATTTTGCTTATTAACGTACCCATTCAACCAAAAATGACCTAAATCGCTAAGCAAAATTCGCTTATGAAAATTGGGTTTAACGGCAATCTTGTTTTGGGTCCATTTGGGCACAATTTGGAAGCGTTGTTCAGGAGTAAGTTTATTCATTATGAAATGGCAAACCAAACTGAGCATAAATCAAGTGACAGCTCTCAAAAAGACCAACTCCGAGAAAAGTATTGCGAGATTGAAAACCACACGTCTAAAAAAATAGGAACGCCAGTCAGTGCTAGAGCTGTTAGTAGTGTCTTGCAGTATGCTGACCTTCACACACGATCTCTAAGAAAGATACCATTACAAAAAAAAAATACAGACCCAGAATCGCATCTGTTTTGCCAAAATGCACCAAATGAAAGACGATCCACTTCAGGCCAAGAAGCAGTGGAGGAATGTCCTTTGGGGGGACGAAACGAAAATAAATTTATTCGGAATGGGTGGAAAACAGTCGTCCAAATTACGAGGCCTACAATCCGCGGTACACAAACCAACCTTGAAGCATGTAGCTGGCAGTATAATGTTATGGGGCTGTTTTTCTTGTGGCGCCGGGCGTCGGTCCAATATTTGTTATAGATGGCATAATAACAATGGAGTCATATGTGGACATACTGCAAAATGTTATGCTGCAATATTCGATTCTTCTAAAAAACTTCCCGAAGTTGGTAGACTAATGCTAAATAAAATGGATGCATTCTTGAAAATGGCTAAACGAAAAAGCAAGATCGTGGATGCCAAAAAGCTTTCATGTCGTATGTAAGAGAATGTAGGGAAAATCTTAAAACGGTATGGCATAAAATGCATATTTTTACCACCCATAAAAGTGATAATAACTACCTTCAGTCACCAAAAGACTAATTCCTCCACTTGGAGTGTATGCGGTACCCTGCAGCTGTTGGTCAGCATTATATGTAGGACAGAATTAGAGGAGCATTGCTACACGTCTGAAAGAACATATCAGCGCTATAAGTAAAAAGCAAAGAGAAAAGTCCGCCATATGTAAGCATATACTCGATCATCCAGATGAACACCACTCATCCATTTCGATCAAGCTAAGGTTCTAGCCAACGGGCCTCATTACATCCCTCGCTGGTTCACGAAAGAATTGAAACTAAACGACACCACAATATCCATCGGGACGAGAGTTTGAAGCTGTCTCGAACGTGAGATCCCATAATAAATTCTCACGGTCGATCCTATTACCGTTTCGCTTCATACCAATACAGTGAGCACAGTTAGCTCCCAACTTGCTAATCAAAAACTAGAACAGCAAGAGAAATAACTTTCGACGCACCGCTACAACCTGCACCTGCGGAGCCAAAATCGCTTATAACATCTGCCTAGCAGTGACCACGCTTAATGAAATTTGTAGCGAAACGTTCGGGGTGAGTACTGTATTGAACTCGCTTAATATTTAGTATTTTATAAACGCGGCTAATTCGAAAACTTCGAAAATGTCAATAGCTATTTATGACCAGCTTGTTGGGAAGCCTATAAAGCAAACAGACTGCGAAATTTCGCAAACCCCTTTTAGTTTTCAAAAAAAAATCTTATATAAAATAGATTAATAAAATATAGGGTCATTCATTTCATTGTTGATGATCCGAATTTATCGATTTCCCGGCGTTCGCAGCAATTGGTCGAATGATAACCGTTTTTTTTCTGGCCGGGATTGAAGATCATGACTTGGACGATATGTAGTTCCAACAAGACGGAGCAACAAGCAATACAACACAACCATTTATGGCTTATGAATGGCGACGTGAATTCGCCGCCACCAAGATCATGCGGTACATTCTATGGTAGACGACAGCGTGGTAGACCATGGTTGCGCTGGAGAGATGGCGTAGACCAGGACGCCCGGAGCCTTGGGGTGCGCAACTGGATGGCGGCGGCTCGAGACCGGGATGGGTGGAGAGACTTGTTGAAGGAGGCCAGGACCGGACCCCGGTTGTCGAGCCGACGATGATGATGATGAAGATCATGCGATTTGACACCGTTATAATTTTTTCTGTGGGGCTACGCAAAAGACCGTTTTTACGCGAATAATCCCTGAACTCTAGACGTATCAAAAACTGTGTGAAAAAGTGGTTAAAATTTACCTCAAGAGAATCGCTTTTGATTATCTTCTAGAGGCTACACATTTTTGAACTTCAATTCATTACCGAAACGAAACATAATTAATGGAAGTAGTATAATGCTACGTCTGCAATCAATATACATTTCGGTTTACCTCGTCAAAATTTAAGCTCTAATTACTTAACCTGAAACCATCAGGCTACATAATAGGTATTTTGCTGAACAAAAAATTTTCTTAATTACTTACATATTATTTGACGGTAAATAATAAAGGTATGTCTGTGTATTTGTTCAGCGTTTTCGAGTTGTGAAGGTGGTTGTGAAATTAGAATGAATATAATCATCAGTTGAATAACGGAACGTATTAAAAATCTAATTTGAATCGTGCTAACTTATTACGGAGATACTGATTTTTTTTTTGTTTTTTTTTTTGTTTTTTGTATTTCCAATTAATTTAATCGAACTTCAGATGGAAATGGGAAGCCGTATAAGGAATGATCTCTGCCAATAATGAAATCCAAAAAAAAAACGAGATCATCATACGTGGGTTATTCTGATTATAGTTTTCGGACTTGCATATTCACTTCCCCGCCAATGAAAAAAAAAAACAAGCAAGAAGCAAACACGAATAAAAAGTATCTTTATTATTCAGATAAAACTCGCACAGCAAAAAAAAAAAAAAAAAAACGAGATAAAATGAATAATTTATGAGTGCAAAGGAAACAGTATTTTGTTGTTAGTGTTGTTGTTGTTATTTAGAGTGAGTGTCGTCGGTATTGCGTGTTTCTTTTTACCCTTAAGTCAACTTATATAAAAAGAGGCAAAAGAAAGTGTAGGTAATGTATCTCTAATTTGTAATTCAGATTTGTCAGAGAAAATTATAATCGCCTGGGAAATTGACTGAATTGACATGGGGACCTATAGGAGTTTGTGTTGTTGTTTTAGTTTCATAATTAAAAACAGCTTTATTATTAAAAAATCTATGCAGAGGACCAAGTGAAAAAGGAAAGAGGAACAAATTACGCTCTAACCAACTATATAGAACTTAATTAGTTTTGTTTATATGAATACGAAACAGTGTGTGTTGTGGCACTTGTACCTATACCTATACTCATGGGGATGTTTCAAAATTTGTTATTTTAATTTTGATCATTAGTCAGTCCTTTGGACTTCGTTAGAAAACCCATTTGAAATGAGTTGATGAGAGATGTGTCGACGGGTTTAAAACCACAATAGAAGGTAATTAACATATCTAATTACAGAGAATAGGTGAATTAATATCATTTGATTCCATTTAAAATGTGCACATACTCGTATACCTACGTTTGGGGATTGAATTGTAATATCTTCCACCTAAAAGCACTGCATCGTTCGAGGAAGTGACAAATCTTCCAAGAATGCCTCTTGTCATGGAAAAGTGCCTCTTATCTAAGCAGTTCGGATTCTGCAGAAAATTGTAGGTCCCCTTGATACCAGATGACTATAACAACACGCAGGCAGGAATAGTTGAGAATTGTACGTCAATTGGAGTTGTATCAATGTCAAATAAAAAAAAAAAAAAAAACAACAAACTAAACAATCACAGAAATGTATGTGTGAAAAAACAACAAAAACTTAAAACAGTATTTTTGAAGTTGCTTAATTTTTTTTGAAATAATACCTTATATTATTATACATTAAAAAAAATTTGCTCATACTTTCTTTAAAATGATCAAATAATCTACGAATTCTGTAATAAAAAATCAATAAAATTTGCCCGTTAAGAGTTGAATGCCAAAAACCGAGGTTTATTTTCTAAAGTTCGCCTTTTTTAAGTAGAACAGTAGACCTGATATTTAGACCTAAGCGAGACATAGCCAGGATCGTTGCGACCTGTTCTGGTATCTAGTCAATAGGAGAGCATACGGCGAAGCTGGGCATTCAATACAATACTCTCCCCTACGTAGTTGTAGGGAGCAACAGGAAAAGGAAACAGTCGTTCATCTCCTCTGTAAATGAGAGTACAATCATTTGGCATGGTTTTTCTTAACGACCTCAAGAAACTTTCTGAGCTGAAGATCAAAGACTTTATCTCTTTCCTCAACGCGAAGAAGTGGATTTAGGACAAACTTCAGTTTTAACTCCTATATATGTATCAGTTGAACTCCTAAGACCGCGCGAAGTGGACTAAGGATTTCTAAGGATACACGCCTTTCAGTTTCGTAAGGGGGTATATCCACAAACCCTTACTAATAAAATCATTTTCCATCCACAGGTCAATACGAGTTATGGTATGGTATCAAAACGGCACATTCCAGCGCTAGATTACTGCTACCTACCTACCTATGAATGGGATTTCTCATTTCGAATTATGAGCATGGTAGGTTTTAAGGTGAAATAACAGCCAACTTATTGGAGCATAAATTATTGGAGTGTGTCATAATGTAAGAAAATTAGTGTTAAATACAAAATCAATTCGATTTTTGCTATTTTTAACTCTTGTAGTTTGAGTGGTTATTTGAGGTAACCACCTTTTTTTTATAACTTGGTTTTATATTGGCCCGCCCTATCTATCTATGTGTTTGATTTAAGACTTCAATAAATTTATCAATCCTATGTGAAGATAACATTGTTATGAGTGGCTCATGATCATATCTAAGTACACATATTCCAAGTAATTTTTAATATTGCTGTGACAATTTTTTGTGAGTATTCTATATTCTACTTTTTGAGAATATTCGTATTATTTTGTATATTATGCTTTATGTATTCTAAGTAAAACACCTTAAAAATAATGATTACATTCGGAGATATTAAGATTTATTAGGTGGTTACGTGTGCTAACCACCTTTACAAAGTGAAGTTTTTTTAAATGTTAATAGGAAATTATTATTAGTTTTTGACACTAAAAAAATTTCGTAGGAAGCATTTAACAAAAACTACTATATATATATATAGGATAATGACAAATATAACAAATTGATATTTCATCTAAGATTTCGTCTATAAAGCAGCAGGCATCAACGAACAATAATAATTAAATTATGAAGAATTTGCAATTGCAATACTAAAAGCACTGCGATACGTAACAAATGGCAGTGCAGGACTTGAAGAGTTCCTCTTCCTCTTTGTCCACCGCAAAGGTGTGACATACTTTCATTGTTTTTGATTCTCATAAAAAGAATTTAGCTTTAAGTTTTTTTTTAATATTAAAATATATATTGATGTTATTTTTCATCAATTTTAACTCCAACAGTCATGGTGGTTACCAATGCTAACCACCACTACAAAATTGGTATTTATTTAAAATTGGTTTTATATAAACGTCTGACTGAAAGAGTTAAGCGCCGATCGTACGAAATTAATTTTGTATCGTGTCACTTAAATTTTTAAGATCGAATTAAATTCTCAAGTTCCTCGTTTTAAAGGTAAGACCGCACTCGACGGAACTGCACTTCAGCGGAACTGCGCGACACTGCGCAGCACTATACAGCACTTTCAACTCAGATAAAAGCTTATGCATATGGTGCTACGTTTTTCTCCCCGTATTACATAGCGGTTATGTATGTTGAACATCTAATTCACGTTTCGTTTCAGCAAATGGTCCTTAAAGCTTCAAAAAATTAATAATAAATAACCCTTATCGCATAACGTAAAATAACAAAAACACAAGAGCAACAAAGAACTCACAAAACAAAACCGACAAAAAAAACCCTCTTTAACCCTGCGGGTGCAGACTAAGAATCAAGACTATCCAATCAGAAAAAAAAAAAATCAAGATAAATATGCCCTTTATCATCTTTCATCTAAAAACCGAATCAAATTTCAATGTTTATTTTGTACCCTTCTTCTTAGTTATTTCTTATTGCTGATTTTAATAAATTACCAGTTCACATTATTTTTTTTTTAATACAACAAATTGAAAAGACCCGTTTTTCTCCAAAGGGTTATTTATGTATGTATGCTCTGCTCCAAAATGGAAGAAGGGATAGATACCTACCTGTGTGTATTTTTGGAATTTTATTCCTATGTGTTTTTTAGATGGTTGGTTGAAATTTCTTTCTTGGGTGTTCGTTAGGTATTTTTGCAGCATTATTTTTTTGTTTGACATTTGGCAAAAGGCCCTTTCATTATGTATAGTTCAAGAAGTTGTACGGTGTTTAGAAAGTTATACTCTGAGGAGCAAAACAAGCTTATAGGTCTAGGGCACTTCATAGCAGAAGAAGAACAGGAAAAAGAAGAAGAAGAAGAAGAAGAAGAAGAAGAAGAAGAAGAAGAAGAAGAAGAAGAAGAAGAAGAAGAAGAAGAAGAAGAAGAAGAAGAAGAAGAAGAAAAAGAAGAAGAAGAAGAAGAAGAAGAAGAAGAAAAATAAAAAGAAGAAGAAGAAGAAGAAGAAGAAGAAGAAAAAGAAGAAGAAGAAGAAGAAGAAGAAGAAGAAGAAGAAGAAGAAAAAGAAAAAGAAAAAGAAGAAGAAGAAGAAGAAAAAGAAAAGGAAAAAGAAGAAGAAGAAGAAGAAGAAGAAGAAGAAGAAGAAGAAGAAGAAGAAGAAGAAGAAGAAGAAGCAAAAGAAGATGAAGAAGATGAAGAAGCAAAAGAAGATGAAGAAGTAGCAGAAGAAGAAGCAGAAGAAGAAGAAAAAGAAGAAGAAGAAGAGCTTGCTTTTTGGCAAACGAAGAATCTCGTCCTAGACGCTTATACTACGCTTCTCTGCAGCTTGTATGTAGCTTGTGTGCACTTCCTCTGAGTTTCAATTGAAAACCGCACTACGAGGTGTAAGCTGCATCTATTCACAGAAGCCACAAAATCGCTCTGTGTAAAGCAATGTCTACCGCCTCACTTCCAGCCTAGCAGGGGTGTGTATTTTTAAATTTGTACCTATATGCAATACATAATTATGTAAAATGCTGGATGCATTACAAAATTCTATGCAATAGATCGTGAATGATTTATTTATAACGAGACGCTTCATCTGCAGGAGGTCTTAGGCCTTCTGCACTCGAAACGTCATGTCATAGACGGGTACTACGAATGTTTGTGTCTTTTATGCAGCTTGTGTGTATCTATCTCACGTTTGTTTCAATATACACAACCGCACAGGGGGCATAAGCTGCATGTTTTCGTCACAGCACAGAAGCTGCAATTAGCCGGGCGTATACAGTTTGAAATATTTACTATACATTTCGGTGAAATTTTGGATACGCGGAAAAAAATGTGTAAATTTTCAGTTTTTTGTCTAAGATGTGACACTTCGTGTGCAGAAGTATATGTAAGCGTAGAGGAATCGTCATTGCAAATGCCGAATCTTCTACACATCTATAAAGAGACGCTTTAGCTGCAGAAGGTCTTAATCACAGTATCACATGCAATATGCTTAGCCATTAGAAAGATGATAACCTCTAATAATTGATTCAAAGACAGAGCGAGCCTTGGCAAATAATGAGATTATCAGTTTTTGCAACACAACTTCTCTGACTATTATGATCGACTTGTTTTTTTTTTTTTTTTTAATATTTTCTTTATTTCAAATCCTTCGTGTTGCCCTGTTTTACCTCCTTTTTTGGTCAAAGCATATCTTTATGGTCATCTTAAAGCCAGAGAAGCTCTTAAAGAAAAACAAGTTTTATCGATTTTTTCTTTAGCGCGAAATTGAGATATGTACGTTGTGCGAGTATTATTAATATGCTGGGTAGCTGTTTCACACACATTTTTTTTTTTTTGTAAACTTTGTTGAATACCTCATCGCAGTTTTATTGATTCACCATTCGCCCGGCACACACAGCAATTTATATTCAAAGTCTGTGTAGGAGAACTCGGAATTTATATATGCAAAACTATCCAGAAATAAATGCAAAAATGAATAGACTACATATTTATGTAGTTGGTCCGTGAGGCCAGTCTTTTCAAAGAAGGGGCATGCAGCAAGGTTTAGGATGAGGTGGAAAGCCGACAGGAGGCAGGAGATGGGCAGAGGTAGACCTCTCGCACACACAACACACAGCCATGACCTATTTTGTTAGAGTTAGAGCCAACATGTTTCTGGCTGCTGCTGCTCTGAAAATATGCTGTACATGTAAAAACCTCACTTCCACTTCCGTTTTATTTTTATATGTTTTGTTGTTGTTGTGTGCTGTTTTTTTTTTTTTTTTTTTTTTTTTTTTGCAGCCATTTTTTATTTGATTTGCACATACGAATAACTACGTGCAAAGTTTAATTTTATCGAGAGCGTGCAAAAGACTTGAATAAACTTTGGTTGAGTTGGGTTTCATTTTTTTTTTTTTCGCTTTAAAGATGGAAGTTTCTATTTTTTTTTTTTTTTTTTTTTTTTGTATTTTATTTTGTTCGTTCTTGTTGCGTGCCTTTCAAATCAGAAACTGACAAGCCAAGGCACCATGACTGTGTACATCCGTATCCCGTCACCATAACTGAATGTTTCAAGAAGAAAAATTATGTATTCCTTTGAAGGATAAAGTTATATAAATTGGAAATTTGAGTTCGTTCATATCTATGCGATGTGATCTAAGAATGAATAAATAATATAATGAGATACATTTTGTATCTTTAGCTTTGGTCGGTAGGTATATTGAGTTTGGTTTTGTTGGGTTGGGTTGCGATGAGATGGGTTGGTTTTGTGTTTGTTTTTTTTTTTTTCTGTTGTTGTCGAACTGCTTCAGGGGCAATTTATTTAATAAATTAATTTGACTATGAAATAAATATTAATAAGGCAAATATTAGTAGTGTCGCGGAGGGCGGTTTGTTTAAGAAGAATTTATATAATTTTAAGAGCATCGTAATATTTTGAATAAGATTTTTTTAGATAGGTTTTTAAATTTTACGTAAATATTTAATAAAGAAAAGTTATAAAAAAAAAGTTTGCATTTGTCCACTTAATTAGTACTCAACCTTTTTTGTGTTGATAACTATTTCTCATTCGCTTGTTCCATCAATAATGATATCTGATGCAATTGGCAGATATAGAGGTCAATTAAGTTTACGATTTAGGTTTACAAATTCTACTTCACGATAGCAGCTTTATTTTATGAGAATTTATATTTTACTTTACAATCTGTAAGTGTGTAAGTGTATTTATGTATGAATTTATAGATGTATCTGAGGATGATGCTAACCACAGTGATGCAATATGAATGTTGTTGATTTATTTGCAATGACCTAGATTCAAGAAGCTTAATGCGTCAAAGGGTTTTATCTACATATGTATGTACATTTTCCGGCTTACTTTAAAAAATAAGAAATAATAAAAAAAAAATTAGGGAAAACTTGATTCTTTTTTCTAAAATTGGTTTATAATAATTATACCTACACATTTTCTAATATGAGGATCCCGATTACCCGATCAGGGATCTTAACATCCCATATGTGGGATATTCGCGAAAAAAAACTATGCCATCTATATGGTCAAAATAGGTCAACTAGTTTTAGAAATTGGTCAGCCTTAGTGTTATTTTTAATATTTTTTTAAATTTTTTTTCAAGTTCGTAGAGATTTGTAGCAGCTCATTTGTGGGATTTTCGTATAGGTACCATCTTAGTGAACTTATGAAAGGTCTCTTAGTTTCAACAATTGGTCAGTTGAAAAAACTTATGGCTGAGCAATTACTGAAACTAGTTGACCCTTTACGAGGACTTAGTGACTTTTGAAATGGCAGTTTTTTTTCGAATATCCCACAAATGAGCTGCGAAAAATCGCTATGATTTTTTAAGGAATTTATGACCTTTGAAAAATTCATTAAAAAAAAAAACGTATTAATGAAAAAAATAATGAATCTTGTTCACCTTTTATGCGGATTTGTTGACTTTTCAGATAATATATTTTTTTTTCGAATATCCCACAAATAAGGTGCTTAAAATCGCTGTTGACTTTGAAAAATTTTAATCATTGATTAAAATTTTTTTATGGCTAACCTTTTTTGAGCAATTACTGGCCTTCAAGATGGCAGGCTTGAATGAATGAAAAATGGGTTAAATCGATCGATTTAAGAAATTATTGAACAGTACTTGCAAAACAGTGGAAGCTTTTTAAAAATATGTATATAAAAAATATTTTTTTTTGTACTTAAATTAAAATGTTGACAGTTGTTTTTTTTTTTATTTTCGTATCTACTAAATTTTATTAATTACTTTGTTCTTGAACGCAAAATTGATTGAAGTAAAAAATTTAAAAAAAACCAGTGAAGTTGCAGGGCAGTTTGTTTTGATGTTTGATTTTGAATGACTTGGTGCTTATTGAGTGGATTCTGACTTGAAATCGTGAAACGGAATTTTCCTTTCAGAATCGACAAAATATTATTTGCCAAAGGAATGGTTTTAATAGAGTTTTCCGGGAAATTCTGGACTACAAATGGAAAAGGATATAAGCCACTTTATCTTTATAACATCAACTACGTGCCACCCAGTCTTGCATAGCGATTTTTTTCAATTGTTTTTTTTTAGGAGCATTTTCTCGACGATCCGATTGATACCGATAAATAAAACTCGAGACATAAGCTTTTTAAGCGAACCTTATCGCCTTTTTGATGAATTTGTGATAAAAATTTCTAATAAATTGTTTTGTATGCAAATAAAATATTAAGACATGAGGCATGTTTTTTTGAAAGCCCGGAGTTAAATGATCGAAAAAAACACATCGGGGCTAAGCAATTAAGGTACATGGTAAATGCAACAACAACTAATCCCCTTCGGGCTTAGCTAAGCACAGAGAATTCTCCGGGCTTAAATTAAACCCGGTGAAAAAACTGTGTTACTGGCGTTAATTACATACTAGGTAGGTATTCATAGTTTGTTTGGAAACTCCATATTGTTTCTGTAATGGCATCACTATTCCCCGATGTCGCTTCTTTTTTTTTAAACCAAATCCCGCCGGGCTTGCAAAATGCCTATAACTTCAATAAATGTCAATAAATTTCGACATGTAGCACATCAAATTTCTGTAAAAATTTCATTGAATTTTTGCATACCTAACATTTTATTTTTCGCATGCAGGAGCTGTAAACTGGGATAAAGGGATTTAAGTTCATTTTTCTGTATATGCACCGTATGAATTCATATTTATATTTCAATTACAATTTCGCTGTAGCACTTTGACGTAAATTCGATCATTTATGACTTTTCTTCAGATAATGTCGTTTTTTTTCACAGGAATACCTCAAAAATCCTCAGCAATGCTACCAGTATATTAATATTGTTACACGCAATAGAACTGATGCACAAAACGATAATTTGTAAAATTGTTAAATTGGAAACATTTTGTTATCGACTTTGGTCGCGTGTAACTCAGTTTCGTGTCGGTGTCGGTTTCGTCATGATCTTGTCACGTTTTTGTGTGTTTTGTGGAAGAAATATCGAATTTAAGTTTGAATCCATAAGGTTTTTGATGAGGCCGAGACTCTCGGTATATTGATTTCAAACTCTTTTCTCGTTTGTTGTGGGCAGCCTTAATGAAAAAAACTGTTATGGACGGCCTCTTACCCATCGTATAAACGGCTTAGCGGTTTTCATATCGATGGGAGCTTTGTATAGTTTCTTAAAAACATCAAAAAGAAGCTTTACACAAAACTTCAGCTTTCCCCCAAATTTTTTCCTAGAGAATTATTGGACTAATTCTCATTCTTATTACTAATTAATTCTTACTTACTGATTTAAAAAGTTCAAGGAACTTACCTGAAAAAAAAAAAGAAAGAGACAAAAAAGTTTAGATTAATTTGAAAAAAATAATAACAATATGTTAATATTAAAATATAACGGCATTTAAAAATAATAAGTCAATTTATGCCGTCATTCCTATACTTTGAGCGTTTGGAAATTTTAATTGCTTATTTTGAGGCGTTTAGAGAGCAATGTTGGCTATCATTTTCATGCCAATATTAAGGTGATGACTTGATCATTAATTCTTTTTTTAAAAAGATATATAATTTTGGCCCAACCGTCCACATAAAATAACTTCTTTTATTTCAATGATTGAACTATCTAACCAATGACTTTTGTCAACGATGTATTTCAATGAAAGCTATAACTGGCACCTAAGGGTCATTAAAATCAATATTTTGAATAATTGAATAAGACCAATTAAATAATGCTAAGTCTACTACTTGGCTGATTTATGTGAGTAGCTGATGATATTTTTTATCAATTCATGCTGATAGAGAGTATTTTCCAGGTAACTCTTATTTGTAAAAACAATTAAGCCAACTGTAACTTTAATTTTTTTTTTTTAATTATAGTTAAGTCATCTTTAATATTATAAAACAAAGTCGTTTTAGTTACAACACTTATAACTCAAGGACGGCTGGACCGATTTTAGAGGTCTTTGATATTTGAAAAATTCACTTTGTAGGGTGAAATGGGGTAAAACGAAAAAGGTTTATCCGATCAATAAAAAAACTCAACTTGCGTTGGAAAGGTTATTCTTAGGAAATGGGTTCAAGTGTATTTTTTTATATTTTCAAATTTAAGGGTAAAATGGGGTAAAAATAAAACAAAATAGACTGATTTCAGAAATTCTTTTTTAATTGAAAAATTTTGTTTAGGAAATGGCTTTAGAGATATTTTTTTTTTAATTTTTTTTTGTAGGGTAAAATGGGGTAAAAATAAAAACAAAAAAGTCCGATTTAAGAAATTCTTCTTTTAAAGTTTTTTTTTTTAAGGAAATGGCCTTAGGGATATTCTTTTTCAAAATGTTATATTGTTGGGGAAGTAGAGTAAAAATAAAAAATTACCGATTTAAGAAATTCTTTTTGTGTTTGAAAGGTTATTTTGAGAGGACGGCTTCAGGAATATTTTTTTGTTTTTTAATTTGGTATTTATAGGGTAAAAGGGGGTAAAAACCAAAAGTGGTATCCAATTTCAAAAATTATGTTTATGTTTGAAAGGATATTTCAAGAAAATGCTGTTTATAGAGTGAAATGGGATAAAAATAATATAGTCGTTTTCGAATACCAAAATTCTTTCTTTTTTGGGAAAGCAATAAAGGTTGGACGAAGCGCGAATCACATTTTTACAAATTTAGCCTTTAATAACGTGAAGTGGGTTAAAATCCAGAAAGTAATATTCGATTACAAAAACTTAAAAATAATATTTTTTTTTTGGTAATTTTTATGCGAAGCTTAGGTTTGGCTACCCATGAGAAGCCGGGCGGGGCAGCTAATTTGTTCCTAAAACAAACGAAAGTTTAATCAAGAATGTCAACAATTTTGTAAGATAGGACCAGGGGAACGCATATCATAACGTAATCCAGCAATTAAGCTACTGCCTATAATTTACGTAGTCTTAGCAAGTATCACAATTATTATTATGGTTAATGAAAAACTTTAAAGTTTATTGTGCCTCATTAAAAATTAAATTTATCTATGTTAATAAATGAACTAGGGAATTGACATTGACGACGACATATTTTCGTACATATACACACATTATATTTTTCCTTAATCACGCGAAGTGTAGATATCGTGTAATATCGCATTCGACTTTTGATATACCTACATATAATAGAGCATGAATCGTGGTTTGGTATTATGTCATGGCACTATTAAAGCTTTAAATTGTGAAGTGTCATGAAATTGAATAGAATGTCAATTATTGCAACGAACTCAACCGTATCTTGACCCTAATGCCTTGAGTTGCAATTGCAGCTATACATGAGTTGATGAGTAATTGCCCAGGCAAAAAATGTAGGTATACTTTTACTGTGGAAAAAATACAAGTGAAGATATTTAAACGCAATAGTTTTAACTTTGGTGTAAGAAATACTGTTTAAAATGTCTATTGCGAAATGTCTATGTCGAAAATATCGGTTTTTCCTATATAACTTTTACACGGTAAATACCATCGAAAAGTACTTATTGCAAAACTTTTATATCATGCAATTTTATACAAACAAGTTTCAGGCACTTTTCTTTCTCTGACTGATTGTTGGGAAGATATCGCCTTTTCAAAAAAAAAAAACGTAAAATGACGAAAATGAAAGTTTTTCGCCTATAACTGCTAATGGGTAAGTTTTATCAACATAAAAAAAAGGGCAAAGTTTGTACATTATGTGACCCTTTATAAGAAAATATGAACATTTTTTCTTTAAAGCGATCCTTTAAAAGATCATTAAATATTTAAAAAAAAAAAAAAAAAAATGGTTAAAAAACTAAAATATTGGTTTTTACTCGTCACCCTTAAATGTGCAAGGTTGTGGCAAAGTGATGTATGACAACTTTAAAGATTATAACATTCTTTACAAAAAAGATTTAAACTGTTTTTTTTTCCATAGGAGCTATGAGTTATAAGATATTGCTATTCCAAAAAGGCGAAGTGTCGAAAAAGTAGGTTTTTCTTATATAAAGGGTGTTGTTTTTAGAGGTATAGAACTTTAAATTGGCAACACTATTTTAACTGGCGGCCATTTTGTGAGCTGCCAAGTGATTTATTTATAATTTGGTTTGGCATTTCAACATGAATAGAATGACGCCTGAACAACAATTGATCCCAATTTTCATAAGCGAATTTTGTTTAGCGATGAAGCTGACTTTTGGTTGAATGGATACGTCAATAAACAAATATTTAGAGTGATGATAATCCTCAAGTGTATGTTGATACACCGTTCCTTTCACAAAAACTGACCTTTTGGTGTGCTTTATGGTTTGGTGGAATAATTGGTCCGTACTTCTTTAAAAACGATGCTGGTCAGAACGCTACAGTCAATATATGACTGCTATAGAGCCATGTTTACTGACTTTTTCGTTCATCAATTGAACAACCATGATGTGCAGGACCTGTAGTTTCAAAAAGACGGCGCAACATGTCACACAGCTTGTGCCACAATTGATTTATTGAACGAAACGTTTGTTAACCGCATATAGTTTCACGTAGCGGACCCGTGAATTGGCCTCCAAGTTTGTGCTATTTAACACCGCTTGACTATTTTCTGAGGGGATATGTGAAGTCGCTAGTCTACGCTGATAAGCCCGAAACGATTGACCACTTGGAGGACAACATTCGCCGCGTTATTGCCGATATACGGCCACAAATGTTGGAAAAACTCATCGAAAATTGGACCTCCAGATTAGACTAGGTCTGAGCCAGCCGTTGCGGTCATATGCCAGAAATCATATATAAACAAATATTCGAATAAAGTAAATTTCATGTCAATTTAAAAAAAAAATATCTTTGTTTTATTCCATTTCAAAGTTATATACCTCTAAAAAAAAACATCCTTTATATCCAACAAGATTAAAATTCTTGAAATAAATGTTTAACATCGTAATCCTGTATTCTGCATTAGCTTAGTGGTTAGGGTATCGGACTGGTAAGCGGGAGGTCCCAGAATAGAATCCAAATGAACTAATTGTATCTTTCTTTTTTATTGCCTCGTAAGGCAAAAGAATTAATATTTGGCATTGGCCTATCCAATTTTGATAGTTACCCTTGCTAGCATCTTGTCAATATCTCTGTAAAACTTTCTAGAGCCTCATTAAATACTATATATAGATTTTTTTTAAAAGGCGAATTTATTTATTTATGAAATTATTGTTCTTAAAACTAAACTTATTCTATGGTGGGTTCTTTTCCCCGCGGGCAATAAAACATGCCTGTAAAAACAAATAATAAAACAATTAAAAGACGTCCTTAAGTAAGCAAAGTCATAAACTCAAGTTCGATCACCCTGTATAATTATTACACGTCTGTATTTATAGAAGGATTTTTGTGTTACGTATTCCGAGTGATGTCAATAAAAATTAAAAAAAAAAAAAACTCGTTTTATTAAATACATTTATACATATTACTGGCATAATAAAACTAAATGTAATTTATAAGAATACAACGCTGGTAATACTTCATAACAGAATATTGACCCGATTAATTTTAATGACAGCAATAAATTCCCAACACTGTCATATCACACATCTGATGTTCTATATGAGAAAATTACAAAATTTATTCCAATTACCCTTATAAACCCATAATTACAAAAAAAAAAAGCAAGCTTCTCAACAAGCACACAGCACACGATTCTATAATGTAGGTACCTTAATTTTGTTTCAAAAAACACATACACACAAGCCTTAAAGTCATCCTACTTGTACCTTGTATGAGACAATTATACATGGCATGGCATGATGGCATGGGAAGGAATCTAGGTGTATCCATAAATAAATAAAAAAAAAAACAAGCAAAAACCCATTTTAATGTATAATTACCTGCAGAATGGAATCTACAACATTGTAAGTAACGATGTAATTATAAATCGATAAACTGGTCTCCAGATAAAGCCCCAATATATTCATTTTTTTTTGTTTTCGTATTTATTTGCTGTAATAGGTATATAGGTACTTTTAGGATAACTTATAAAGTCGTACAAAAATTGATCTGACAATAAATTCAATCATTCTTGAAAAAAATCTCACCTTTATCTAGACTTGTACACTTTTTTTTAAAACAGCTTCAACTGTTTTCTTCAAATTTTGTACTTAAGAGGAAGTTCAGGACTTTTAGTAAAATATACAACTTTTATATCTGTATTACTACCCGTTCTTCCAGTTTTTAACGAGGCCCTAGAAAGTTTTATATTGATACACGTAGGCCTAACAGGGGTAACTAACGAAATCTTTTAAGGCCTCGCCAGTGGTGTAATCATTGCCTGGAGAGACAACCAAAAGTCAGTCCGATGCGGGAACCTTCCGCTCACCAACTCAATAATCTAACTACTGGGGGGCTGAATATCAGTACAGAAAGTGCAATGTTAAAAATAGATAACTTTGTACTCTAATTTTTCATAATTAATATACGGTGGTTCTAAAGACTTTGTTGTGTACGGGATATACCTCTCAAGGATAGTAAAACTGGCCCAACAAGTTTTTCCTAGCAAGGGCCTCAAGAGTATTTTACAAGTTTTTCTCTTCTAGATTTTCCCTACTGAAAAATTTCCAGGTTCTTGACTAAACTTGGCAAAAACTTGTCATTTTTACAATACATATTTGAATATTTTTTTATGCAATGATTCTCAATATGAACGGGTTTACTTTAAATGTATAATATGAATTTAAATAACGTTAATATTTTAAAGAGAAACTCATAAGAAAGTTGGGATCATGTTAAAAAAAAAAAAAATTTGCAAAATTCTAAATTCTCCACCTCATTTTGGGAGCAAACACAAAAAAATTTATTTTGTTGGCATTTCTAGTTTTGCATTGATAAATCTATCTTATTTAATTTATTCAAAAAGCATCAAAGATCTCCAATATCGTGGGTAGGACCGATTTTGCAAACGTTTGCCATTACCATTTTCGCATAAAAAAAATAGGTTTAAATACATGCGACCCAGTCGTGCACTTTATTATTCTTTTTTTGTTGTTGTTTTATCATAAAACAACTTTAAGTTGCTTTACCAAAGCGGAAATTCAACAATATATTCAAAAGGTATAGTAGATAAAACTAACTTCTCATCTCGTATACCTAGTCGTGCGAATATGAAGAGAAAAGAAATTTTATTATAAAGCAAATAAAATTTTCAAACGAGAACATAAGAAAAAAAAAATTAGATAAATTTAATTAAATCCCATTTCCTGGACCTCCATAGAGACGTCATACAGCATACTAACATATACGAATATATGTATGTATAACTTTGTGAATAGCTTATAAACGAGGCGCTATGCCCAGCTCCAGCAAAATCATATATAGATTCAGATAAAAACCTTTTTTTTTATATTTTTTGTTGGATGAAATTTCCCTTTTATGCGAACTCATTTTTAAACCGGATTTATGCCCTATTTGTGGTGGTGGAACGGGCTGCATTATATACATACATACATACATAGGTACCTACGTAATTTTCAACTTAATACTGTCTGCCTTGTCCCATCATATCCATCCCATTACGAGAATTTCGTCTTTTTTTTATATTTTCAGGAATGTGAAATTTATTTGCAAATAAAAAAAAAATAACCTAAAATAAGTTATTATGATATAACATGACGGCAAACAAAAAAAACAAGCTATGATTGGATAAAAAATGTTTTTATTAGGTTTAATATTTCATTTTTCAACATTATTTATTGTTGATTCATGTGAACTCTGAAATACAAATATATGAGAGTTGTTGAATTAATTAACGAGGTTTGCCGATGTCATGGTGGCAAAAGCCTTGTTTTTTAGCAAGGCAGCGCGGCGGGCGGTCGTATTTATGCTTAAAATAAAAATTCTAAGAAACGTACATCGGCGGGTGCTTTGAAAAAATAATAATACAAACAAATACAATTTTGAAATCGAATTAATATATGTATTAACTCCCTTTTAAGCATTATTGCTTTTCGTGAAGTAAAATAATCCACCACTTAGGATCTAGCAACATGACCTTTCTCTCCTTCGATTAATTTTAACAATTTTTAACTGTATAAATTAGATTTATAAAAAGTGAAAATATATTTTTTTTTACATTTTTAACATTATGTACTTAGGATTTATGTGCCACGTTAAAAGATTTTCCATCAACTTTTACCCAAAATCTTAGTACAACACTGTAAAGACTTTCACAAAAATCCAGCCCACAAGTGTAAGTATTAAGATAGAGACTCGAAACGTCGATAATATTTGTTTTTAAATTTATTTAGAACCGTTGAGCAGTATACAAATTCAATAGGTAATAAAATATGTACTACCCTAGTAATATGCAAAAAAAAATCGATTCGCATTTATTTCGATTTTGTTTAGCTTTTAGCTTGCACAGTAGACTTTCTTTTCATAATAGAAATAAGCTCTCGACCGGTTATTCTATCGAATACGAATTTCTATCAAAATGGAAAATATCGATACTAAATACAAATCATCGATAATCAACTTTAAGTCAATTTGACTACCATTCTATTGTGAGAAGACTCTATAGCAATAAACCCAGGCTCAATGAATTTACCAACTGACAAGAGCTTCTGCTACAAGAATACTCTATTAACCATCTTAGTTGAAAAGTAGAATTACGGACTCAAGGTACTGCACGTTAGCATACCTGTAACTAATTGCCATAAACAAAACTTCGAGAATTTCAATCGAAAAAGGTACTGCTGGCTCGACTTTAGGTATACGAAGTTAAATCGTTAGAGGTGATTTCGAATATAATATGAAAAAAACTGGTGCAGCAGCAACCCGCTGTATATGATCCTCAAGGGCGTTGGATGCTTTTTGGATGTAGAAAAAGCATTTTACAGTGTTTGGATGCTCTTATCCACAAACTTCATTTACTAGGTTTTCCAATAACACTAATCGAAATAATTTTGTTTTCATTTCTCCAGAAACTTGTTCTTGCAACTGGAGAACTACACATCAACAGTGAAGAGCATCAGAGCTGGAGTTGTCCAAGCATAATGACCTCTGACCAGCCCACCTCAAGCGAATGCGAGAACCTTCTTTTCGCTGACGACTCACTTAACATACCACATATCCTTATCTCCAATGACAGCTGTCCAAAAAGACGAGGCCTATATCCGCAATCTATATTTGAGTTTAACAAGAAATGGGGTACCCGGATCCACTCATCCAAATCGAAGCTTGTCTGCTTCAGAAGACCACGAGGCAGACGCGATCGCTCAGCTGGAAACTGCAGAAGTATCACACTTACACTGCCAGATGGAACCTTAATACCAGCAAAACGCAGCGCCAAGTACCTGGGTATAAATTTCAACGAGATGCCGAATCTCAACCAATATTCACGGACTGTCGTGATAAAAGCTAACTTTGTCTTCTATCGTTTATACCCGCTAATGAAAAAGAGAGATGGGCTATGACAGCTGACGGAAGTTCTAATCTACAAGCAAGTCCTGAGAGCAATCATAAGCTACAGCTTCCCTATCTGGTTCACCATCGCCAAAACAGCTATGAAGGAACTGCAAATATTTGGGAGGAATATCCTGAGGATCTGCACCGAGCTTCATTTCGATCGTCAACGGAGTAAGCACTTCAAGAACGAGCAACTCTAATCTGAAGTCAAGGTAATCCCCCTAATGCTATTTGCAAAGAAACTGGTTAGAAACATCAACAACCATCATAATCTATTGATGAGAAGGATGACAACCCAACAACGACATCCCGAACCAATTTCTGCTGGACAGGACATCCTACTCTATGAATTTCGACTAAATTGATTTTTTTCTAATAAAATTCTAACCTGGGGACGGGTCAGTGGGCCAAAATTGTTTGTGATCATTTCTTCTTTATAAATCTAGGTACTTTCTTTAATCTGAACATTTGTAGCTTTGAAAATTACATCAAAATCGGTTGTTATTCACATTTTATGAAGCTTATACTGCTTCTATGCGAAAAAATAAGATGCCAGAAAAACCCAAACAAAATAGGCCGTGCCAAAAATTAGTGAGGACTCTGAAATATACATAAACTGGCCAATTTACTTTTGTAAATAATAGTAATAGTACACTTTAATCTCATGAATTGAATTCTGGAAGAAGACTAACTAAATATAATCCGAGTCCCCATAAGCAGTGTCGAGTCTTTCTGTACAGTATAAACCCGTAATAAAGTAAACGTACTGTATTCAAGTTACATAAAATGAAAACAAACTATTTAATTTATTATTTTCAGAAGCAACTCGTTATGGATATACAAATACAAATACACACCTACCTATGTAAATATAGTTCCATGATAAGTTCATAATGTAAGTATAGTAGAGCAACATAAATTCTTCTTGTTTCATAACTTTTTCGAGGAAGCACTTAATCCCCAACAAAACCTCACTTTTTTATGATCAAAGTTCAAAAACAACATAGGTAGACATTATCTTTTTTTTTTTGTATTTAACAAAACGAAAACTTTAAACAACCATGAAGAATTAAACATAACACAGTTGATGTATTCTTGTGTGTGTGTATGCTTTATGGATGGAAAAACTAGACCTTATCCGGTGTAACGTCCGTCAGGTTGCTTAAATCCCCAACATAGACATTCAAGGAGGCAAGATATTACCAAACCACACAACACAACTACCCTACCCACCCCTCCACTCTCCATCCACCACCCACCGACCACCCTCTCGCCATCGTTCTTTTTCTCTTTCTCCCATTAAATGTGTATTCACAATTTTTCCGGCACTCAAATTGAACATTTTTGCAATTCACAAAACTCTTGTAACACAGTAATTTTGTTATAAAACTAACGTCCGTCCGCTCGTTCGTCATTTCAATGTAATACAACTACAACAACGAAAAAATGTACAACAAACAAATTCTAGGAATGGGAGTGCACTTTGAAAACAAAGTCGAAACCCAATACACACCCGCCATCCTCTCGATAGCCTGATAAAATACTTCTATAGATATAGACAGATGCGGATGGATGAATGGTTAGATGGATGATTGTATACTTGGATACTTGGATGACAGGATAAGGGCTAAGGGATTGGAGGGATTTCCAGACTTTTGTCATTGAATTGCTATTTTGAATATTTTTTATGAAATTTCTCTTACTGCCAGCGACAGCGCCAGCAGCAGCAGCAGCTTTGACGATGTCTTGCGTTGTTTCTATCTGACTGTATGTCTGTCTATCTGCATAGTGACAGTCAGTGATGAACGAATGGATGGATTCTGAGGGGGCTTATATTCTATGGACGTACAGACATATTTATTTATTTATTTACTTTTGGTGCATTTGTAGGTGCTGCTGCACAAAGTTGCATATGCAGCACGTTGATATGCATATTTGTTTGGTTGACGACTGTTTTGTTCATTCGGCCGTTCGTATATAGCGGATTATCTTTGAAAAGGTTGATCTGTAAAAGCTATTGCTATTGTATTTTTTTGGATTATTTTGTTAAACTTTGGTGAATTTCTTTCATTTTTTGTTTTAATTAATATTTTTCTGCTTTTTGTGTATGTAGCTGCATCAGGAAGGGAAGTGTTGCCATTGAGAATTATCAAATGCACTGTAGTAGTCCATTGGACTATAACGCCGGGAATCTGGGTATTTAATCCCAGCCTATTTCACCTAAAAAACAAAAAAAAAAAATAGAGATTTTGTTTCTTGCGAGAGTATATTTCATGTCATGACAGAGTGCTTCTTATCTTATTCGTTTAGATTCAGCAGAAAATTGTGTAGGCAGGTCCCTCCATTCCTGTCCAATAACAACACGCATACTAGAATGGTGGTAAGTCGCCAGGCCCTGATTCTCCAACTTTGATTTGCATTCAGAAGTTTGAGAGATATTTAAAAGCTTTATCCGCCATTTTGAAAAACGCGTTTTAACCAAAATCTCAAAAACTACTGGGGCCTGTAACACAGAACAACAAGTAAACTAGTCAACAATATCTTGTTCAACTATGTTTGTCCAACAAGTAAAGATCATTTCTGTAACACAACAAAAACTGTAACAATTGTCAATAACGAAAATTTCCCTCGACTTGTTGAACCAGTTGAATAAGTAAGTCTTACATGATGAGTCGTAAAATTCCACAAGAAAAAAAAGTAAAAGTAACTATTCGGTGCTTTCTCTGAGTCATTGACTAAAACCAAGTAAAGTGATAAATGGCGGGAGATAATTTTGTTGTTTGAACATAGTTCCTAATGAAAAAGATTGGACCTTTTTAAGGGATATTTTTTGGCAAAATTGTTAGACATATGCCATGGTAACTATAAACTGAAAGAATATAATTTTCCAAAAAGTAAAAAAAAATATTTGTGAAAGCCAAAGTAGATAACGCCGAAAAAACATCACAGCAACTGGTAAATACAGAAAACTTAATTCGTTTGATAATCTCTTATTTGATTTATAAGTCAAGATCCAGATCCAAATCAATGCAAAGCTATTGAAATTTTCTTCTTTTCATTAAATAAATTAACTTTAAACAAGCTACCCAATCCTTTTACTTGATAAATTCTAACTTGTTGACTTCGAACAAGTTTCCGATCCTCGGTTGAAATTTATCAACAATTCAACAAGGTTATTTTCTCTTTTTTCAACTCTTGTTGTTTTCAGTTACAGAAATGGCGGATTTGTAAAATTTCCCACTTGTTGCAATGTGCCAAAACAATTGTTATAGTTCCCCGAGACTTGTTGTTACGTGTTACACAAATTTTAAACAGTTGTTGAATTTCACTTGTTCAACAAACACTTTATGTATTGTGTTATAGGCCCCTGATCGTACACAAAAATTGTAAGGATCTTTCTAATAGAACATTTATCATCTTTCTTTAGTTAGGACTTCTAAATACTTGAGTTAAAGTGCCGAAAGTTATGCTTTGTTGAGTTTTTTTTTTTCATTTTAGTAACCGGTAGGCAGGTATGAGGCTAATAGTTAAAAATAAACATACTTTTCGGCGCTTTAACCCTGAGATTTAGTTTTTCAGTGCGAGATTAAAGTTAAACACAAGTTAACTCATAAAATTTAGTGAGTTAGCTCAGGATCAACTGAACAGATGCATTTGATATTGTATCTACCGAGTTCGTTTAGTCGTTCCGCATGCATTGAAACCAATCCGATAAGCTGGCAAAGTAATCGAAACGAAGAGGGATGTAAAATACCTACGAAACACTTAGATATTAAATTCCTCTGGAACAAATATGACGAAATAACTGTCGGGAAGGCCAAAAAGGCGTATGGAGACTTCTTGGTAAATTATGAGGATGCCCACCAAAAATTCTCAGTTAGATTTACCTATCATTAGGGTTGCATGACAGAAAGGAACCGAAATAGCAACAACTAGCAAATCACTAGAATAATTCCTAACGCTCGCATGTATAGCAAGCATTACAGGAGTAATAAGAAGCGGCAATGGAGGTTCTCCTTCACCTGGTAACCCAGAAGGTGCCATAACAATCCACCAATGTGGTAAACGGGAAAATGTATATGTTCTAGAAAAAGAGGCTCTATCTCCAGGCCCACAGTAAAGAACCTTAAGATCTCATAACTACAAATTACAACGTCGAGAAAAACTTTCAAACAAAGTTAAGTAGTAGTAAAGTAGTAAAGGCGTAGTAGCGACCTTTACTCTCAAATCAAATGCCATCAATTTGTATACTGATGGATCGGAAACACGTCAAGGACCTTACCAAACTATCCCTGCATACTATACATACAATGTTCTAGCATTTTCCAGGCGGAAGTAAGCGCCATTTCGTCATTGTTTTTCGGTTGAAAGTCTCATGCCAAAAGAGCAAAGCACTACCCTACTACATATGTATATGTACATATATAAAGTGCATATGTATCAGTTCTAAACTTGTATGTAATTGTGTAGCTATAGGCTAAACAAACTCGTCTAGAATAATAATGTTTATACATCATTAGGTACGATCTCGGGCACATTATAGTGTACGGCGTAAATGGGAACAATGACGCCCTTATAAGGGCGTGAGCCCTATTGCAGTAAAGGAGAAAACATGATTAAAAACCAAATCAAAACAGATGTGAAGCCCACAAGATCACAATTTTGAAAAGAACTCCCGAAGCTGAGGTAGGCCAAATTATTACTCTCTGAAAGTACTCCAAACGTCGAAATTTGTAAAAGGAACAAATTTGAAGCAAGATCCATAGGACAAGCAATCCCATCCAGGTCTAGATGGGGCAAAATAGATCTTAAGATTGCAGTCCAAATATTATTTATTTTTTCATGCAACCAAAAAGATCATGTTGCCACTGACGTAAGACACTTTCACATTCTTTATTTTAGTACCTTCCTAGCAGCGAACAACAACTCAGACAACTAACTGTTTAATGGCAAACTACGTTTGCTTATATTGAACGAAGGTCTTAGCCGATTAACAACTAAGCAGAGAAAATTTCACACTATACAACTACAACCGAAATAGACCGCTAAAGCTTATGCTGCCTTGTCGACATAAGTATCCCTCGAGCCTGTAACAAATCCCATGATGTTAACTAGAAAAAACGCAAGCAATCGTGACTCCAGAAGAAAACAAGAACTTTTAACCAGCTCCATACTGACCGAAAAAGGGATTACAACTCCTTGTTTCTTGAAGAAGAAAATTTACGTAAAGGAAAAAAGTAGGAGACAATCTAAATTCTTTTGAGTCTTCAAGGATAATGATGGCAACACATTAGGGAACACTGAAACGACTACTTGAACCAATTGCTATATGTTGATGACACTCAAGATCCTACCAATCAGGAACCTATACCAATGAGTCTGGATGACATGCAAGAGTTTCAGCCACCATACCAAATTGAGATAAAGTTACAAAGCTATTGAGATTCTAAAGATGAACAAAGCAGCTAACACAGAACTTTTTAAATGCGATGGAGGTGATCTGGTCAAAAGCATACCAGAACTCATCTCTAAATAATATGATCGAAGGAAAGTTTATTCCAAAAGATTGGGAAGTAAGTAACATCTGTCAGGTCCACAAATATGGAGATGGTCTTCAACTCTGCACCAACAACAAACGTACACACAGAGCTACTAGCCTTTTAAACATCCCCAACAAATCATATCCATTGAACGTTAAAAAAGACCTATAATAATGACAAAATATTGGATCGGTACCTACAAATGCAGCTTCAGACCTGCCAGGTCTACCACCGTTTTCTCAGATATTGAAAAAAACCCAAGAATGCAATATCACTTTTTACCTCCTGTTCATTGCCTTCAGAGCAAATTATGCCAATATGAACAGCTAGAGATACGTTTATCATTTCAAATCAAACTTTTGTACCGTTAAATTGGAATCGCTTGACGTTTTGGGAGTTAATTTTCGTTGGAATATTTTTTACGAACTTATTGTAAAACGACCCGATAATACCTGGACTGACACCTACTCAGAAACTTTAGAGTCACTTATGAACACTCACTTCCCAGGATGTGTCATTGATCCGTCTCCTGTGGACAGTGAATCGACCACTAGTGCAATAACTAATATTGGCAATCAAATCGTAGATAGTACGAAGGTGGCTTGGGCCATTGACTCTTTCTCAGCATACAAGTCTGCAGGACCTGATGGCATAATGCCGATTATGCTTCAAAGTTCTAAAGACATAATTGTTCCAATTCTAGTGGACATTTTTAGACAATGTCTGAACACTACCTTCATTCTATCTAGTTGGAGAGAAGTCAATGTCATCTTCATTCCGAAAGCTGGCAAGCCCACTCATACTGAAGCGAAAGACTTCAGGCCGATAAGCCTCTCCTCCTTTCTTCTCAAGACTTTATAGAAAGACTAATAGAAACGCACATTCGCCTAAAACTTAATGTAAGTGCACTCTCACAGGCCCGACATACGTATATGAAGGGCAAATCCGTTGAGACGGCACTTCATGAAGTGGTCGGCACGATTGAAAAATCAATCCAATTCAAGGAATTTACTTTGGGAGCATTCCTGGACAAAGAAGAGGCCTTTAACAACGTTGAAAATAGCGCAATTTGCCGAGCCCTAGACTCCTTTAACATTGACCCGAGGCTTTCGACTTGGATTGACTCTATGCTTCAAACGATGCTTGTAAGTGCATAAATGGGTCATAGCAAGCTAAAAGTCAGGACATGCAGAGGTACCCCGCAAGGAGGTGTTTTACCCCCCCTGCTTTGGCTTTTAGTTGTTAATGAGGTTTTAGTCAAACTCAGTCTAAGCGGTTTAAAGGTCGTTGCTTATGCCGACGACATCGTTATAATGGCATCAGGTAAATTCATACCTACACTGTGTGAGCTTTTACAAAGATCTCTTGACAAGCTCAGTAATTGGGCCAGCAATTGCGGACTAAATGTCAACCCACTAAAGACAGAGCTAGTTTTGTTTACAAGAAAACATAATATTCCAAACATAGATCCTCCCACCATAAATGGGACTCCGCTCCAAATCACTGGTACTGCAAAATATCTTGGTTTGTTAATAGACCGTAAGCTAAACTGGAAAGAAAATATTAAAGAACGAGAGAGAAAAGCTTCAATAGCATTCTACACCTGCAGTCGAATTTTTGAAAAAAGATGGGGTCCCAGCCCAAAAACCGTTGATTGGATGTACAGAGTCATAATAAGGCCAATTTTAACATACTCATGTCTGGTTTGGTGGCCAGCCCTGGAATTGGCAACCAATCTAAAAACCATAACAAAAATTCAGAGACTTGCATGTATTGGCACTACTAGCGCCATGAAAACCACTCCTACCGCAGCCCTGAAAACGTTTCTTTCACTAGCCCCACTCGATTTATTTACCAAGGGAGTGGCGGCCAATAGTGCTCTAAGACTCAATCAATGTAAAAACTGGGTGGGAAGCCATTTTGGGCACAAAACCATAATGACTTTCATGGACAAAGACATTCAAACGGACTATACTGCACCGCACATTGATTTCAACCCAGTGGCCCTAACAGATGTCCCCTCAAGGGACCTCTGGGCGACCAACCGGGTCATAAAGACTGATCATGTTTCGATTTTTACAGATGGTTCCAAGACGGTTGAGGGGGTAGGGTCAGGCATATTTTCAGACAACCCCACCCCTAAATAGATCAATAAAACTCCCAGACTTTTGCAGTGTTTTCCAAGCGGAAGTGCTTGCAATTTACGAGGCGGCAAAAAGTCTTGCCACTTTAGAACTTGTTAATAAAAACATCGACATATTCATTGATAGTCAGGCGGCAATTAAATCCATTGCTTCAGTTGTCACAAAGTCTAAACTGGTAGATTGTTGCCGTAATGAGTTGAAATTACTCAATGCATCAAAAACAGTTACCCTTCGTTGGGTCCTAGGACATCGCGACATATACGGAAACGAAATGGCGGATAAACTGGCCAAAATGGGATCTTCTCTTGATCCAAGCCAAACCGAGTCCTGCACAAGAAAAAGGCAGAGTTCACAAATGTTTCCTCGAAGCCGCAAACGATAGATGGGCAGCACTTGATACTTGTCGGGTCTCGAGGAATCCATGGCTAAACATCTCAAAGAAAAAAACACGCTTCCTTCTCGAACTAAGCAGACCTCAACTGTCCCTTTTGGTTGGAATCCTAACGAGTCACAACTCAATGGGAACCCACATGCGCAGAATGGGCATCAGCTCTACGACTTGTGCAGAGGATGTCAAGAAGAGGCGGAGGAGGGCTCTTATCATTTCCTTTGTGAATGCCCCAGCTTAGTAAGAACCAGAAAAATGGCCCTCGGAGATGACTTCTTTGACGAACTAGGCGACATCTCGTTTTTGCCACTAAGGAACATCTTGAAATTCACTCAATGTTCGGGTTGGTTCAGGGAGGCTTTTCACTCACATACCTAAAACTCCTCTGACTCCTCTCCTCACCTATCCTTTTGCCACCCCCAACTATATCCTGGGGACCACAATGGATCCATTGAGATCCGAGTGCGATGATCCGGCTCGCCGTATTATCACCACTTCTAACCAAACCTATTGTTTTTACAAAGTTCTATTTAAAGAAAACTAGAAACTAGCAAGAGTAAATAATCGGCGTTATCATAGGCCCCGTCGCGTCGTAATAGATTCGTACTACGAATCTCGAAATAAAAGCATCAATACTTTCTCCGTATGAAATAAATAGTGCACAAAATTTAGAGCTATTCGAATCAAATGACCGAAAGTTCAAAAAACCTTTAATCTAATCTGGTTTTAAATTTTAAATTTTACTTCTTTTCTATGGACCAATCGATCTGTCTCAAATCCCACTCGATTTGGCTCAAAAAATTGTAGAAATATTAAAAGCTCAATTAAAAGTTATAAGAAAATTAGTTTATTTCTCCAGAAAATCCAATGAACGAATAAAAAACAACTAGATTATAAAAACTGAGATTGAGTATACAAAAGAGTGATTTTCGAATGATCAAATTAATATTTCTGAGTGCTTCAAAAACACAGTTATTTATATGACCAAGATGTGATGTAAATGTATCTCCAACAAAAACAGCCCTTAATTCCTTATTAATACTGAAAAATGCCTTAAATGTGGGTTTTAATGCAAACGGCTTAATTATTAAAGTAAAAGTTGTACTCTTCCAGTTGTCCAGTTAGACAATACATTTGTTTTAATTGGCTTTGTGTGAGAGCTGCACTAATGAGATCTAAAACAATGTGTATTAAATTAATTTAAATTGTTAAAGCGGATGGAATCCAAAAACATTACTTAAATTGTTTTTTTTTTTTAATAATTATTAATTCCTTAACTTGATTTCATTTGTTTTTAGTTTCGACTCAAATGAAATCAAGTTAAAGAATAAATAATGAAAAAAAAAACAATCAAGTAATGTCCATTTGGTTTAATGCAGTGGAGATTTTTTTGAAAAAATTGATTGAACTTTGATTCCTAAAATCATATTGCTATGTGGGTACAGTAAATTTTATCAAACGAGTTTATTTGACATTCAATGAAATCGGAATGTAGCTGTACCTGTAGCAGAAGTTGGCTCAACTTCTTGGCTTCACGTTGTATACTATTTTCTTTTACCTTTCAACTTTGGCAGTGCTACGATATAAAATTATATTCATCCAGTAAAGGTCATATTTCTAAGGTCAATGATAATACTAGCGCAGCAGGGTTGTTAAAATTCGTTTTGATTTACTAAGCAAAAACGAATTGTCGGCATTAAATTTTTATTTCCCAATTTTCTTCTTAATAATGTTTATTTATAATAAAAAAGAAAAACTGCATACAACAGAGCTACCGTTATCAGAGTGTAAACATGAATATTATGTACTCTCAGATACAATAGGAATTAAGTGTACATAATGTGGAAATGAAAAGAAAAACATGTACACATTTGCTATGAGTACTTAAAGAATTTATTATTACTTTTTTTTTTTTTTTTTGGATTTCGAAATTCGCATGAATACACTGGTTTTTTTATGGGCTGTAATTTTATTGATGGTGTCTATAGATGAGGAGAGGCCTTGTTGGCAGCAACGCTTGTATGGCATGGAAAATAATGTATTTTTTGTTGTTATTTATTTTTATTTTTTTTTATTTGTGATTATTCTTATAAGGTTGCTGGCAGCAGCAATATCTACAGCAGCAGAATTATTAAGTTCTACCTACACGCAAACATGTGAACGCAGAGCTTTTTTTTATGGGGAAAGTTATTAATCGTGGCATGATATATGCAATAAATTTTTGTTCGTTAACCTACTTTAAAAGCGTTTTTTATTATGTTCTTTAGTTTTTTTTTAAAATTAATTTGATATCATAACAAATGAAGTTTATTATAGTCAGGAGGTAAATAATGGTTTGAACAAATGAATCTTAAACTAAAAACAATGTTATCAAAAGTTTTGCGAAAAATACCTTAATGCTCATTTCATGAAACATTGTACAAATGTGTGACAATACGGTATACTTTACGGCGTTTTAGTTGAAAGTAAATATTAAATTTTCGTATCAGCTTAATGGTCTTAGTGATATGCATACTACCTAAGCTTTCATAATTAAATAAATAAATGAAGAACGTATAGGGAAGTTTTAATTAATTAATTAATGAGCAAACAAATTCTGCCTTCGGATTTTGTTAGCAAATTTTAACAGAGATTACGAAAGATGAAGAATTAATTAATTTTGTTTGCTATGCCACCCTTTGCTCCTATTTAAACTTCCAAGTTCTTGGGCATGCTTTTGCGTTCAGCCTGATAGTGCGATTGTAAGCCGCTTGGTGCCTCTCTAGCTTTGCCAACTCCAAAAAAAATGTTGATTGCATTTAAATATAAGGTATAAAACCCTGCGTCCCGAACGCGTTAAGAATCATGACTTTGTGGCACGGCCAAAAACCTAATTTCTAATACTCCACTTGACAGCTAAGTTTCGTTGTTTCTTCGAAGATAAACAGGCCAAACATACCATTGGCGAAATCAGAGACAACATTATTCAACCCCTCCACAAGACAGATTAGAATGGAACTACTCTTCAAGATTTTTAGGTCGCAGTGCAATGAACCCAATATATTATTCATTCGAATACAACTTTAAGAGTCATATTTACCCAATCAAGTTCTTGGAGACATTGATTATTATTAACGAAAAAATTTAAGGATATTGACGACAAATACAACGGAATTTACACTCACACCAAATAATGGTGATCCATTTTATGTTCCTTATTTCTGACGTGGGCTCGAAAGAACTCTCTTATACTTTTTGGAGGAACCTCAAATACGCTAGAGAAGTTTGATTACCATCACCCATTCTTATAGAATTGAAGCTGTGCAGCGAAAGTTTATCCATTTTACCTAACGCTATCTTCTATGGACGATCATAAAATCCTCATGAAGGTCGGGCCAATACAGAATGCATTTAGCAACATCAACTCTAATTTGTTTTCATATTTTATTTATTTATTTATTTCATCAATGGATTTACAATCTGTTGATTACAAGACTTAATTATATATTCTAGCTCATGTTATAGAACTGATATAGATTTTGAACAATTTTTTTAAAACTATCCCTACTCATAGAAAGATCGACTTCACATGAAATAGAATTGTACAACGTAAGAGAACGAGTTACTGGGTTATTAAGACCATAATTTGTTCGGTATTGGGAACATAGAATATATCTTTTCTGTTTCTTAGTGTTCTTTCCGGAATGTAAAAAGAAACTAACACCAGAAGTTCTTCAGATTTAATTTTCGAACTTAAAATATCTTTGATAAAAAGAACGCATTGAGCTTGTCTGCAGCTCTCCAGAGTTTTCAAATCTAATAACACACATCTTGAAAAATAATCAGGTAATTCAGCGGACCATCTTCGTTGTATTTTTTCTATTCTATTAATAGCATGTTCATAAAATGGTGCCCAGACGACACAACAATACTCTATGATGGGTAGTACCAATGACATGAAAATTGCCTTTAATGTATACACATCTTTAAATACAGTCGAAGTTCGTTTAAGGAAACCCAACATAGAATTTGCCTTTGATACAATGAAATCAATGTGAGTTGAAAAGGAAAGTTTGGAGTCAAATATAACTCCAAGATCTTTAACTTCGTTGACTCTTGTGAGTAATTCATTCTCAAGTTTATAAGTAAAGGTTAGTGGGGATAAAGTTCTATGGGCACTAAAAATCTTACATTTTGCGAAATTTAGCTCCAGGTGGTTGTATTTGCACCAATTTAAAAACCTATCAATATCGTTTTGGAAGTTTAAACAGTCACAATCGGAAGATATTTCACTGTATAATTTAACATCGCCCGCAAACATCAAACAGTCCGAATAATTAAGAACTTGTGGAATATCATTTATGAATAAATTGAACAAAATTGGTCCAAGGTGACTACCTTGGGGAAGATCTGAATCAACCTGAATAAATTTTGAAGAAAAACCTTCAATCTGAACGACTTGTTTCTGGTTCGACAAGTAGGAACTCAACCAATTCAAAAAATTTGCATTCGAACCCAGTTTTCGAAGTTTTTGGAGCAATAGTCCGTGATGAACTCTGTCAAAAGCCTTAACAAAGTCTGTGTACAGGACATCCACTTGCTTTCTATTTTCCATAGATTTTAAACAGAAATGAGAAAATAGGCACAAATTAGTCGAAGTTAAACGAACACTAACAAACCCATGTCGTTTTGGCGTTATAATTTCCTTGACTGAAAAAAATAGTCTCTGGGTAACCAACTTTTCAAATAACTTTGGCACCGCAGAGACTTTTGATATTGGTCTGTAATTTTTAACCAGGTGTTTTAGGCCACTTTTAAAAATTGGATTTACATAAGATATTTTCCAATCTTCAATAAAAACACCAGTTGATAAGGATTTATTAAAAATATTTTTTAACGCGTAACAAAGTGATGGGGCACAATTAGATAATAAAGATGGCGGAATATTATCAACTCCAGCTTTTTTATTTGAATCAAGTTCAATCAAACCATTAAGAACATCTTGGTCTGAAAAACACTTTAAATCAAAATCTATAATAGGAGAAATAGATGGATATAAATCGGCAATATTTAAAATAACGTCTTTATTATAGTAAGATTGAAAGTATTTTGCAAATAGATTGCAAGATGATTTTATATCGCATGACTTTTCGATATCAAGTTCCATTTCTAACGGCAAAAAAGAACTTTTTCGTTTGGAATTTAAAAAGACCCAAAATGATTTGCTGTTCCTTTTAATATTACTCTCAACAGCACTTATATGTTGATGATACAAAAATTTATTCAAAAAAGCAAATTCTCTCCGAAGTTGAAGAAAGCGAGCATGATCCTCAGGTTTACCTGATTTGTTCGATAATTTAAAAGCCTTGTTTTTAACATTTTCTAAATTTTTTAATCTTTTATTAAACCAAGGGAGTTTAAAACATGATTTTTTCCTTAAAACCGGAACAAACTGTTCGATACCATAAAAGATTATTTCTTTAAAAACTACATAAATATCATTTACAGATCTGTTGCAAAGTCTAAATTCCCAATCAATTGAACTATAGAAATTATTTAGTCCTGTGAAGTCGGCCTTATTGAAATTAAAGTTAACGCAATTAAGAGTTGCACATTTCTGGTTAAATTCATAAAATTCAAAAATTACATAAACTGCTTTACGATGAGGTTGATTATTAACTAAAGGAAAAGCTGATTCATACAGATAGTATTTAATATCATTATTGCAAAAAATAAGATCTAATGTTCTATTTAATATATTTTTGGAATAATTTATTTGAAATAAACCTAGCAAAGCTACAGAGTCAACAACTTCAGTTTCAATGTCTGATGTAACATTAAATGGGACCAGAATTTGTTCATCGGTCATAAAGCACCAATCTATGTCACCAACGTTGAAGTCACCTAACACACATGGAAACTGGTCAATTGTTAACTCTTTCACCACTACGTTTATATTTGACATAAGTTGAGCATATAATTGAAAACAACTATTCGGTCTAATATAACTTACAATAAAGCAAAATACATGGTCTTTAGTGTTGACATGCACACAAAGTTGCTCGAAGAATGATGAATATCTATGTAAAGCGCACTGCCGACTAGCTAACGAAGAACGTACAGCGATTAAAACTTAAAGTAATTTCTATAATTCTTCTGGTAACCTCCAAGTTTACTTAAAAGCAAATAAACAGCAACAAAACTTGGTTATATTAGCAGAAGCTGCAACTCATCAGTTTCTCCGTGCCCTGCTCTCTCAAAGAAATTGGCTCTATCTCGGAGATGTTAACTACACCGCTAATTATAATCTAACAAATATAAGCCTTAGAGAGTTTTTACGGTTGAGCAGAAATAAAGGGTTGAACGAGCAGGGGGGAGGTTACCAGCATAATGTAAAGAGTCTGACTAAAGGCACGATTTTTCGCGTACGCGAAATTAGTTTTCATATCTCAACACTCAGGTATGTATGAGGCGCATGCTGCCCTCCTGCAACCCCCCTCCATGGCTTCACTATAGGATTTGGAATAGGTGCAAGGTTGGTTATATGCAAATTTTTTTTTTTGGATTTAAAGAAACCTCACTGTATATACACCTCACTAGGTTTAGGTACAAGAACTAATTTCGCGTACGCGAAAAATCGTGCCTTTAGAGAGGTTCTAATTTAAATCTCAATTAATCCGGAAATAGTCAAGTGTGGCGCCATTTTTAGTAGCAAAACTTAAACCAGGTGAAAAATGATTCTCCCTTACAACCAGGTATTGGCCAATTGGAATTCAAAGACTTAAAAAGTAGGTTTCCCTATAAATAAAGAAAAATACCCTCAAAAGTTAACTAAAAATCCCATCATGTACTTGGAAAACGAAACCATTATTGTTGTACAATTATGTTTTCCTTTTTTCATGACCTTTTATTCCTACTTATTCGTGGACTTTAGGTGGTTTAAGACCATTTCTCCTTAAAGCCTCTCAAAGCAACAATCTAGCTAAAAATTCTTCAAACAAATGGATATAAATGTATGTAAATACTTAACCTCTAAATTATGAATCAATTTCTTTGGAAAGTTACCTTTTTTTCGATGTATTTTCTTATCCACAAAGATGTTTAATGCAAGATCCTCAACGGCGTCTACTCAAGTAGATTCCTCGCATCGATTCCCCCTTTGGTTAATCTCTTCGGCTTCTTTCGAGAGTAGGTATAATCCTAAAATATGTGCGTAGCCGTGCAGAATTGGATCAGATCATACAACTCCGACAACGATTATGACGACGGTGATGACGACAACGACGGCAAGCGAATTTGAAACGAAGGGGATATCAAGGTGAATCAAGGTAGGTGCGACGTGCGAGCGATTATATCCAAATAGAGACTACACACTCAGCAACCAGCAAGCAAAGGAGAAAGGGTAAAGAACGGGTTGCAAGTTGCAGGTGATACAGGGGGAGGAATAACCGAAATACGATGAGGAGAAAACGCGTAAACGTGAATTTAATTATAATCCAATAAGGGTCGTCCGCGGCAAGAGGCAGAGTAATAATCCTCAGTCCTTGTTAGAGTGGATTTTGTGTTGATGCGAGTGTGGAGGTGGAGGTAGGGGGCGGAGATGGAGGATACCGATACAGAGCCCAGCCCAGAGCTGCTCTCCAAACGACAACGGCAATGTAATTTTATTTAAATTAAATTTTTATTTTGTTTTGTTGTATTCCGCGAGAAGCCTTTTCGGTGTGGATTAAATGATTTTGTTGGAAATTTATGATGACCACGACAGACAGACGGACTATCTGCAGTTTGTCAGACTTTTATTCGCCTTCATGTCGAATTGGAAAATTCCAGTCGAGCAATTTTTCATTTTCACTCAAAACTTTCTTCTTCAATAACACTTTCCTGGATTTTCACATAAAATTGAATTATTTTCCTAAGGATTTCCAATTTTGGGGTCACGGGACACACAAAAATCACAACAATACTCCGACTCCCGTCCAGAGGAAAAATCGGATCTCGTCAGCTGCGGGGATTCGGTTTCGGTTCGGATTCTCGAAGGAAAACAAACCACAAGCGGCTACTTTTAACACTTTTTTCTGACGAGGACGACGAGAGAAATAACTACAGCGACGTGAATGACGAAAAGACGGCAGGGCAGGCAATGGAGATGGATAAAAACTCACCGTGTATCAGTTTTGACAAACGAACAAAAAAAAAAAATTGATGGATGAATGGGAATTTTTTTTTCTTTGCTTTTTTTTTCTTACTTGCTTGCTTGTTCACTCGCGATTGTATATTTTCTTCTCAACAAATAACTTTCTTCACAATTGATTTGATGATATAAAACTTTACTTATTCAACACTCACACTTGATGGATTTTGTTTTATTTCAATTAAACCGATTTATTTAGTTTAATTGTTGGTTTAAAAAACGAAAGAAAAAAACCAACGAACGAACGATACTCTGCAGATTCTTGAAGCGTCGTCCATCTTGGATTATATTCTGTCATGTCAGATTTTTTTTTGTAGGCCAAATGGATTGAATGGGAATTGTATAGTGGGCTCGTTTTGTTCTATTTTCTTTTAAGCGCCGGGTAGTATTGGTTTCTCTTTCGGCCGCATATGAGAAAGTTGGAAAAAAGTTGTGTTTATTTTTCGTGAAAGGATTTCGAAATTACTGTTTCGAAATTTGGAACGGCCATTGCTGTTTCGAAAATTGCGAATTTTCGCTTTTGTGTATTGAAAATGTAGATGGCACTAGATAAGGTAAAAAGAAGTATTAGTTTAAGTGGGACACACATGAATCAAGATAACGCCACTTTGGATTTTTCTTGAAATTTTGATTGCACGTCATAGTCAACTTTCACACGAGGAAACTGAGTTGCCAGCAACATTCAGTTTGTTGGTGAGAAGGGCAAGAAGTAAGAGGGGAAAATTAAATCTCCCCGGTCAACGATTCGAGGAGATTTTTTTAACATTCCTCTTCACACACACATTAGAGTGTGTTCAACCAAGCTATTTTAAAAGGAAACTACAGGAAGTTTCCACGATTTTGTTTCTTCGTGTGAAAGGTACAAGAGATTTTTAAGGAAATTAAAAGAAAACGTCAAAAAAATCTCCAGCAACTTGTTTCCTCCTCTGAAAGGGGACAAAGCGTAACTGTAGAATAGAATTAACCACTTTTCGTTTGATTTCTAAGTCTTTTCGCGTACTGTCCACTATAAAGCCTTCCGCCCACTAGGTAATTTTAAGTTGCTCACCCCAGCTCCCGGTTCAATTATATGGGAGAGCTCCTACTGGGCAACTTATTAAACGGCAACTTTAAGTTACTCGCGGAACTTAGTTGGCGGAAACTCCGAGCAGCTTTTAGTTGCTGAACCCCGCCCAATGAGACTGCTTTTACACTACAGTGATTTTTAATCTTCGTTTCTCCTTTGGTTTCCTTCTAATTGCAAATACCTCTTACACGACAGCGATTTTTAAAAAAAAGTCTACTTTGTGTAAGTGAAGAAGTATCAGCTCACTGCACTCTTTTACTCCACTTGATTAAGCGAAGTTATTTGAGGGGACGACGAATGAAAATAAAACACATGCGAACAATAAGGAAAAACATAAAGAAGAATGAGCGATAACTCTGCAATTTTTTCAACCTCAGCAATTTCGTTTACCCTGACCACCACAATCATACGTCCCTCGCCTGCTTGCTTAAAAATCGCAAGAGGAAATTGCATAGTTTCAAAGCAGTCTAAGCAATTTCCGAGCAAATTACAGCAACAGAAAAGTTAACGTTTTTATTTGTTTTGGTGAACATTATAGACAGCGCAGTGATGAATTATGAATAAAACGTTTTATATTTACTTTTCTTTTGTAATTTTAATTCGTGCCAAATTTAATGACATTCGATGTAAAAATAAATTTCTTATCTTTCACAAACAATAATCAGAGACAATCATAAAACTAACAAACTTTAATAATTGATTGAGTTTAAAAGTAACTATGAATATGCCCCAATATGTCCAGTGAACAATCAATTCCATATGTGTCAACGCTTTTGGTTGAATTCAGACGGATTGATTATTCTTTTCAAAACAAGGCCAGTAATTTCGAAAACAATCGTGGTTATTATGTAGACTATCAAGTAATAAACTGACAAATTTCATTGAAGGATGGCTAAGATGGCGATGAATTAAAAATCCTCTGAAAAATTCTAAATTTTTTTCATTTTATTTTCTGCTCCGGAAAAATGCATTTTCAGGGCAATCGGTTGTCATTTGGAATGGAATATTCTCGATACGATCAAATATAATTTGTCCCCTATCTGTCAAACCATCAGCTATCAAATTTCATTGAAGTATGGCTACGATGATGATGGATTAAAAAACCTTTGACAAATTTTTCAATTTATTTTCTGCTCCGGAAAAATGCATTTCAGGGCAATCGGTTGACATTTCATTGAAAGATGTCTTCGATGTCGATAGATTAAAAACATGAAAAATACAAAAATCTTGAGACTTTCGTAACGAAATATTCGTCAAAATAAAGTTTGTCCCCTATCTGTCAAGCAATGTCAAGTTTCGTATAAAATTGAATTTTTATTACGAAATGGAATATGCCTCAATATAATATGCATGTCTGAGAAAAAATTATATATAGCCGACTTTTGTTAACCCGGGATACATTTAAGAACACATCCCTTTGTCTGTTACACAATGCGACGAGGAAACGAGACGTAAGCGTGACGAGAAACGCTGTCGTCTTTGTCTAGTTACAAAATTGTCGCCAATGCAACAAAACGCAGCGAGCGTTTTTACGACAAAAACTAATTTTTGTAAAAAAAATCAATTAAATAGAAAAAAATAACATACAAGACAATAGATTTATCAATAACTTTAGCCGTGTTTTTTGCAAGCCTGGGGAGATTTGGTTTAAAAGAACGACATCGGGGATGGAGTTTCCATACAAACTATCGATAACAAGTATGCAATTCACGCCGGTAAAACAGTTTTTCTCCGTGCTTAAGTCAAGCCCGAAGGGGATTAGTTGTTATTGCATTTAACATGTAAATTGCAGGACAGACCCTCGTTTTTTCTATCGATTTCCTCGGGGCTTGCAAAAAAAAACACGGCTTTTATTTCTAAACACACATTTGATCATTTCTTCTTTGAAAAATCTGTAAATTACTTAGCAAAAATGAAAATCGTCACGTCGCTTTTTTTTCGATTTTTCGAACTCTTGGCGTGACGTGACGACGAGAAACGCCTTAGGCTGACCCAAACCAAAGCGAAACATTCTCGCTAATATGCGACGGCTAAATAATGTTCGAAGATTCGCATCGCGCCAGTGTGGGTGCTCACATTAATCTCCATGAAAATAAATTAAGACAGGCGAAAGTTTCATCGTCGTTCTGAAATATTCGCGTTGGTTTGGGAGAGCTTTTAAGGCTGTCCCAAACCAAAGCGAAACATTCGCGCGAATATGCGACGACTGAATAAAGGCTCTCCCAAACAAACGCGAAACATTCGCGCGAATATGCGACGACTGAATAATGTTCCAAGATTCGCATCGCGCCAGTGTGGGTGCTCCGAAAGTTTCGTCGTCGTTCTGAAATATTCGCGTTGGTTTGGGAGAGCCTTTAAGGCTGTCCCAAACCAAAGCGAAACATTCACGCGAATATGCGACGGCTGAAAAATGTTGGGCTGCTATTACACGACGACTTTTGCGTCGTGACTCTTCTTCGAATTCATCTTTGAAATTTCGTCCTGTGAGTCGTACGCTATTACACCATGACTTTTGAGTCATGACTCAAATTTGCCAGTCCTCGTATAATTTTTTTTCGGTTATGAAATTCTCGTAGCAACCAAACAAACAACAAACATAAATGAAACTTTTTTATTCCAGCATAGAAATTCTCTATGCTCTACACCTTAGCAACCGCAGCTATAGGTACATGTGCGCTCCACAAATAACGAAAATAAATAAAGCAATTTGCTAAAATAACAAACAAGAAATAAAATAATGTCAAAAATGAGTCGCCGAAATTTGGGCCACGACTCATAGGGCAGTTGTTTTCCGTCTCATTATGTTCGAAAAGAGTCACGACGCAAAAGTCGTCGTATAATAGCAGACTTGGAAGATTTGCATCGCGCCAGTGTGGGTGCTCCCATCAATCTCCGTGTAAATAAATTAAGACAGGCGAAAGTTTCGTCGTCGTCCTGAAATATTCGCGTTGGTTTGGGAGAGCTTTTATTGTGTACATCCAGGTATGCTTTCATTGTTTGAAATTGATTTGACAACTACAACGAGTTCTCGTCACGCTCACGTCCCGTTTCCTTGTCGCATTGTGTTTTAGGCATATGGCTACCAACCATTCGGTAACGAATATTTTTCAGCAACCCATCTAAGCGCCACCTAAACATTTCAACATTTCAACAATTTATGTTCACTTTTATTACTGACCTAAACTATATTCATTTTTCGATTTGTTTTTGTTTGCGTGTAAAAATTTACTGATCTGGGTATTCACTTTTTCAAAAAACACGCCTAATTTTACACGATTTTGCATTTTAGACAGGTTAAATTGAGATAGGTTATATACATTGACTTGCTATATATGTATGTCAAGGGGTTTAGGTGTAGCATGTTTTTATAGAAAACTAAATACAAAAAAACACAAACATTAATTCCGAAAAGTTGCTCGGAAGTTGCCAAGTGGCCGAGGGCAACCAACTTTTGTTGCTCGGAGTTGCCGGCAACACCCAGCAACTAAAAGTTGAGAGTACCCACACACTAGCGTGATGCGAATTTTTGAACATTCTTCGGTTGTCGCACATTCGCGATAAAAGATGCGATCAAAAACCTGCTCGCACATCATTGTGAAATTGCGATACATAAGGCGTGTTTTGTTGAGCTCCTTAATGTGAAGATTAAGAAATTCTTCACATTAAGCCGAAATGTCACATGCAAATTCTACCAACAACAAGTTAACAGCACATTTGGTTTTCAGTTACTATATGGCTGAATGTGGAACATTGCGGAATTGGTCCAGTAACTAGTTCAACAAAACACACCTATTATTGTGCGATGGGCAATTTTTCAAAAAACAAACATTAAACATTGAAGTTTTACACACAAGAAACCGAATTTTATAAAAAAAAATTAAAAAAGTTTCACTTGTAGCTTTGCTTATTTACGACACCTATTCCAGAAGGAGAAGAAGAGAGTTCTGACAGAGACTTAACTTCAATTGAAATAGCATGCGATATGACGAGCAAATGGTGCTTGCTGCGTTCAATATAAGTTGCGTTACTGAACGCAGTAGCAGAACGTAAACGCAATCCACATCTATCGGGTAGATATGTGTGCCATTCCATTGATTGACATATGTGCGGAATCCATATTGTTATTGCGATCGCCACCGCAATAATAATATCGAGACGTTGAAAAATTGAATAAAACTCAAATAATTTGTTTCAATTTTCATTGTTTTTCAACGATGGTTTTGTTGGTGAGATCGATGAGGGGAACAGAGCTCCACCGCGATCTCGCCCACAAAACCATCTTCATTGCGCAGTGAGCAATTACAGCACAGTATAAACAGAGGGTCAATGACATTGATGTGTTATATATAGACTGCTAGTACCCAACTTCACTCATATTCCAGTTTACAGCAGCGCTCTTGTGACCCGGTGGTCGTTGCATGAAACTCTCCTTAAGATACTCTATTACAAAAAAATTCCAAATCTTCCTACGTTTCACCCTACGAAACCAATTCGTTTTATGTTATTGCATTTGTAATTGTTTTGTTTAGATTGTAAACGCAAACCGCAATGACAGTCGAGGTTTCATATCTTTATTTGGAGTATCTTTGGCAGCAATATTGTAAAAATAATTTGATTGTTTCTAATTGGGTTTGGCATAATTTCTGATTTTAACAAAAATTTAGTATAATGCGATTCTCGCAGGAATTAAAATAAAAATACAAAACAATAAAAAAATTTATTTTATTCTATTTAAATAAAAAAACAAACTTTTTTAAATGCCATCTACCGTCAGTTCTTCTTAAGTATTTAAATTCTAACGTCTTTTTAAGCGTTTGAAACCTATTTATGTCGTTTTCGTTTGGATCTCGGAACTGTTCCATTCCTATCTAAAATGGGAAATTTGGAGTAAAAGGAGTGAAAAAGGAGTAGCTGCGGACGTCCCAAGTCCAAGAGCGCTGCTATTTCTTGGAACAATTTTCTACGCAAAAGTTGTATCGAAGTTGCAGGTCCATATAGTGTTAATGGTGTATGGCTTAACTCACATGTCAGATTATTTGAGATGCACTTGAATTGGAAATCCATTCCATTTAAAACTGCTAAGGGCAAAGTAAAGAAGAAAGAACCAAATGAAAAGAAAGCCAAATATTTTTGAATTTGTGTAGATTTTATTTTTTTTTTTGTTCATTCATTTTTCTACTTTAACATCTATCTGTTATTTTCTTACATATTTTTTTGATTTGTACATTTAACATTAAGTTTATCCACATTTCAATTCTTCAAGTTAATATAATTATTTTATTGTTTTTTCGTTTTTTTTTTTTTGTATATATATAACTCTCTACTGTGTTAATCTTAACTATACCTACTCATACACTAGACGATTATAGAAATTTCTATACCCAATTAGTATGGTGTAGAGTTTTATTTGTGTATTACTGGTTCAAAATTTAACAATTTTTGCATAAGAATATTTCACTAATGAAATATGTCTAAGAACAAACTAATTAAGAATCGAAAACAGAACTTTAAAAATACATAGAGCTTTTGCAGTAGTAAGTCTTATGGAAAATAATGCACTCAGTTGATGTTTTATTATATTTGTTTTTAAACTAATTTGTATTAATATTTAAGAAATACATGATTTTTTTTTTATAAATAAAGTTATACGTTGGGAGAATCTTATATTTATAACAATACAAAATTTTATATTTTTTCTATAAAAGGTAACTGGGATTTACATAAAAATAATTTGTTTACCCTTTGAGTTTTTTTTTTTTATCAGGGACACAAAACTAAAACTAAATATTAAAAAATATATATGTATATCTATTTATTTTTAGATTTTACTCTTTTCTTCAAAATATTTTATATGCGTCCATTCATCGTTTAATTCCATTCACACTACATCATTAAATACCATGCATTCTTTCAAATTCAAAAATTCATGGAAAATAAAAATTAAATAATTTTTTTCACATCTAATTTTCAAATGAATTTAATTGTTAATTTTTTTTTTCAACTGTGATTATCGACTGTGAATTATTAAATAGTGATACTTAAATGCTATTGAAGGAATTTAAAGGTTTTTAATGTTTTTGCTTCAATTTACTTAATCAAAAAAAAAAATAAACAAGAATAAAATAAAAATAATATAAATTAACAAAAAAATAACTATGTATAAAAACAAAAACATGAGTTAAAGCTAAAAATAATAATAAGATTAATAAATCACATCTGTTATCACGGTTATCTTCAAGCGCAAAAATTAAACGATAAATCGCATTCGATTCTACTTCGATTTCCTTTTACTATCTCGTTCTCTTACGATTTCTTCTTTTCTTTTTTTCTTTTAAATAATTTCAAAATAAATATTCAGACTGAAACTACCACGACCGCGACACGGTGTGTGGTGAATATAAAATTTAACCAAAACGAATGCACTCATGACAAATTCGAATTCGAAGAAATCAAAGAAAAACGTTTATTTGTTTTATACAACTGGTACACAAACCCATTCTAAGATTCGAAATAGCCAAGACCAAAGCCAATTCTAGGCAGCCGCTGTAATTTTCGGTGTCGAAATTGGTGCTGTGCCTGAACTATTGGTGGGTGAGTTGCTTGCGGATGGCGCAGCGCTGTCGTCATTATTTGTGTCATCGTTAATGGCATTTATAACGGTTCCGTCAGGACCAGTTGTATTGTTGGCCAGCATATTCGCACGCAACTCTGGTGGTAGGAATATTTTGACTACGTTTGTGATTTTTACTCGGCAATTCGGGCAGTTGGTCAATCTGGAAAAAAGAAAAACTGTTATACAAACTGTTATCTTGTAAGGATAAAATGAGTTATCATAATTCTACTTCAATAATCTTTCTAATCCAACAAATAAACTATCAATTTAATTATGAAAACTTGGTTGTTTGACACAACTGTCACATTAAAAGTGTGAACGGAAGCAACTGTCATGTAGTTTTGTTAACTTCGCCATAATTCAAAACACTGCACATCGGTACCTATGTTAAATTTTCTTTCGAAAATACGAATGGGAAATTCAAAACAAATCACACCAAACTTAACAAAACTAGGCATAGCGCCTTGTATTTTAAAAGTTATATAATCTTTCGTACGAGTATAGAAGTAAGAACTAAATAAATAATTAACGGGTGTGATGGCCACATGAGCATGTTTTCGCAAGAAAAATTTAGCCACACGAAGCGAGAGATATGGAAGTTGCGAGGCAAGTTATTTGTGTCAAATTATTGAAGTAAATATTCTTAAAATTGCCTGGGCATTAACCTATGGTAAAAAAAATCCAACTTGTTAAATATAAATGCTACAATTTGACAGCTCATTGACAGATTGCATTCTTTTTGTTTGTACTTAATTTTTTTTAAATTTAAATTCTTACCTTGCTGCGCACTGACTGCACGCCATAACATGACGACATGGATTAAACATACTATTGATTGAACGATCCATGCAAATTTTGCATGTCATCGCTTCTGAGATCCTTGTATCGACACACCGTTCAATTGCTGCTTCTCTTTCTTCTTTCTCCTTGATGGCAAAGTCTACCTTTCCACCAACAATCGCACCATCTTTAACCGTACTTGGCAGCAATCTACTAATGTCATCTGCCGTACTAGTTGATGCCGATGCTGTAATTTCAATACCTCGTTCGTGTAGAATTCGTCGTGCTTGATCGTGCACCTCACGGCAAGTGCGTTGTATATCGAAAACATAACGTTTTCCCAGCTCTGTGTCTTCTTTGAACATCGAAGCAATGGTGCCTTTGAGATCACGTGTAAACTGATTGGTCACCACACCACGTACTTTATCACAGACATAGAATGCATGGCGTTCGGTTATTGAACGATAGAGACCAGCGGCGATTGCATGCTTTTGCAGCTTGATCTCGAGTTCCTTGCGATCGTTGTGATCGTCAACGTATTCCAATTTGAAGGTACGCCGGAAGGATTTAGCTGCTGCAATCGCACTGAATGGGATGCTGCAAATAAATAAGAAAAAAAAATAATGATGAGTAAAGTCATACTGGCAGAAAGATAGATAAGTACTCAGAATGTGGTAATTTGACAGTTCACTTAGGTAGGTAATTATAAGTAACAATTCATAAAATTCTCTTTTACATAAATCAAGCTCTGAAATAAGACTTATTCGAACAAATTCCGGAGCAAAAGTAAAAAATTAAGTATCTACGAATACTTTTAACAAAAGTCAATATAATTAGGAACAAATACGATTTTTGACAGTTGAAAAAGATATATTGACAGTTTAAGAAGATGATATTGAGAGATAAAATACCTCATTATTTAAAATCGTATGCACCACCGTTATTATAACTGTCTACATCATTAACAGAAATTAAATCAAGTGTGAGGATTTTTATCTATCGAACTACTTGGCGCTAGTAATTTCTTATCACTTTCAATATTGACAGCTCCAACAAAGAAACAGTTACAAATTGACATATTTCAACCATTACATAAATAAAAAAAAAAAAAAACCACAACGCAAAACCACAATAACAACAGAATCAAAACAATATGCAACAAGCGCCACATGCAATCTCTTGAGAATATTCCTATAGGCGTATCAGCAAATTATTTAAATAATGAATTTCCCAGAACTGTCATGATATTTCAATCTTAAGTGGAATATTATGAACCAGGCATCGTGCCTACTACATCTTGCGGAACTTAATGAACTATAATAATAAAAATCAAAGCAACCATAAAGTAATTTTCCACTTTATGATTGTGGAATGAGAAACTTTGGGCTTTTGTTAAGATAACATTTTTGTTCTCGAGGTAATTAAATTCCATATGCATTCGATATTGATTTTAAATTTTAAAGCACATACAATTAACTCTCACTTATGTATAGCTGTTTTGACAGATTTAACACATTTTACTAAAAGAAAGAAACTAAACAGAACTAATGTTTACTGTTATAAGGGTCAGTTTACACAGTAATGTACATAATGCTGGATTTACACGACTGACAAATTGGCAGTATTCAGGCATTTAACTGTCAAAAAAATGACAGAACAATGGAAAAATTCATAATTCATTCTTTTGCGGTATAGTGACAGAAAAATTGCCAATTTTTCACTCGTGTAAATCCAGCATAAGTGTTGTCACTTATGACATTTCCGATTGGTAGGTATCAGAATGACAGTTCTTCTTCTGAAAAGCAGAGAAGTTTGCTTGTGGATTTATTTTCAGAATCCTTGAATTACTCCCCCCCCCCCTAAAAATAATAATCATGTATTTTCAATAATGTCTGCTAAACAGGTATCGGCCTTCACATTCCAATGTGTGTCATGAAATTGTTTTGACTTGTCAAACTCCACTTCGAAAAGCAATTTCCAATTACAGCTCCGTAAAAGTGCTGATTGGATCCCATTTACAAAGTTTTATCATTATGCCTTACCAAAGAAAAAAAAAACCCTCTTCCATGAAAGATCACAATTTAAAATAAACTTCCATCACTCAATCGCACAAAGGACATCATTAGTTACATCTGTCTTCACAAAAGTAATCTTTAAAAAAAACCCGCACCTTAAGGATAAGCACTAAAAACTGTGAAATACCTACCAACAAACAAAAAAGAAGGAAAATCATCTTAATATGGACAGAAACATTCGTCCTTAAGGTCAAATGGGGCAGAATTTCTCCCCTGTACGAGATAAATCTTCATTTTTTGTCCTGTTGTCACACTTATCTTATTCAAAGCAAAGCTCTCTGTGTCATAGCCATAGCTTGAGGATCCGTTTTTATCTTGATAATACCCACAGTGGTTGTTGAATGAAAGATGTAGTGGATATACATATAGGTATGTATAGCTTGTATTTATAAAAATACATTTAGGTGGAGTTATTTTTATTTGAAAAAGTTTTGCTTGAAATAGAAATACTTGGCATCTCAACTCAAGTTTTGTTTTGCTTTATGATAAATGGGGGTAATTTACTGGCTATTAAAAAAAAATCCATAGTCAACACGACTCTTCTTAGTGAGATATCCAGCGAGAAAACAATAAAATCCAATTCCTCAGGGTCAGGATTCAACATTACTTATAAATTTAGTCAATAACCTGACGGAACATAATACATAACGATTTTCTTTTATACAAAATGACACACCTCTGTTCCAGAACACGTTTCAATCCATCAAGTTTTTAAACAAGGCAATATATACAAATAGGGTCAATCGGGAAATTATAAAATTTGAGTCCTGTTCCACTTTTTTTTGTCCTCCTCGTCATCTAAACAATTATCAGGAACATGTTCGCATTAATAATCTCCCTAGAGAAAGACACCCATAGTAATATTATTCCATGCCCATCAAGGAACATCATCGCATGCTTGTATGTTGACATCGAACAGCATTTTCTTTATTCATTTCTTGTCCAAAGATGGAAGTTGGAGAAATTGAATAAATCAAAGAAGCTGCTGAGCAAGACGCGACCAAAAGTGCAAAATACGGATTTGCAAGGAACAAGGTTAGACCGGATTGTTGCTGCTAAATGATACCCATTCTGGTCAAACCAGTAGCAAATGGCCATAATGATTGAGGATGAACAGAAGACGAACGATGACAGGTGCGGTCTCAAATCAATAACGTTGCCATAATGAAAGAAAATGTATTTTTTTACCCAACCATCTCCTGGTCAAAAGAGCGTTGACATTTAGCAAAGTGTGGATAAGAAATCGGAGTATTTAATGTGTGAATGATGCCATGAAATTATAATCACAGTGAAACTGTCAGTTTTCAAACAGATACCATAATCAGATGAAAGATAACGAACAGTGCTAACGATTTTGATTTGTTTTGACGTTTTGGGCTGCATTATATTGTGTCAAAAGCGTTCTCTTTTTTCAAAAATTTGACACACACGTGTGGAAAATTTACACACGCGTTTGTGCCTGGTTCAATTGTGCTCAAGTTATTTTGATAAGGGGTGTGTTCATTGAGTTAAAATATTGCATATATTTAGCTTACAATAACTTTTTTTCTTAAATTTGATCCATAAATTCTTTGTTGACATTTCCGCGTACAGTCATTTATATAACAAGTGTCAAAAATTTAACTTGGGATCAAATTTAACACGATTTTAAAACAACACTCGTCCTAAATTTCATCCACAAAATAATTTTTGACGCTTGTATGGTGGATTATGTTAATAAATGCATCTTAATGTCAAAAATTTATCTTAAGATGGGATTAAATCAAACTTTTAATCGAATTAAAACTGGCATAGGAATCCAACGGACGTTTAACGTGATTTGCAAACGATTTAAATAAGATTCCTAAAGTTCATTTTTGACGTTTCCATTTCCACACCCAAATTCACCTCACCAGTGTCAAAAATTAAACAGGGAATCAAATAAGAGTACTTTTTAACGCAATTCACAATTTCGCTGCAATCAACAAATTTAAAAACATCAATGAAAACTCAATATTAAAAGATATAAATTTGTCTACTTTTTTAAGACTTCCGTAAAGTGTTCCTGTCAAACACACTGTATTTTGTGCTATGTGGGGTTTTTCATTAGAGAGAGTTTCAAATGGAACTTACTTGTTTTTCTCATCTCCAGTGCAAACCGTGATGCCATGAGCACCTACCGCAATATCACAACGCACTGGATTCTCATTTGTGGTAACACCACTAAAGATCTCCTCCCCATAGCCAGGCAATTCTTGAATTTCCTGCAGTAACCAATACTTTGCTGATTTCGGTGGCATATTCAACCTTGCTAGCTTCTCATGTTCGACAGCAATTTGACGAAGAAACTCATCGGGCAGCTCACCGTTGGTATCATTTGCTGGCCTTATGATGTAGTCCTCGTAAATTTTTAGGGGCGATGTTACCATTAAATTCTCTACACTTAATGCATCCGTTGAATTGTTTGATACCGTCGTTGATGCTGCAGATGATGACGACGATGATGAAGCTAATGTTGATGATGACGATGCGGATGTAGTTGCTGCTGCAGTAGAAGGCGGATGTGAACTTATAGCGGGACTGGATGATGATGAAGTTGAAGCTATCGAATGAACACCTACGGCTATATGCGGATGACTATTATGATTGACCGAATGATGTGGATTGTCAATATTTTCACAGGATTTTTGTTTTGAAAGGCGACGTTTTTTCAATGTAAACACATAGTCCTTCTCTTTCTTTTCCTTATGCTGCTGTTGAATAAGTTTGAGGAGCTGTTCTTGTTGTTCACGTTTCATGCGTAGAGGACATTTGGATTTCAATGACATATCATTAAATCTAATACTATCGGCTTGACATAAGAGTGCACTCAATTTCGCAGCGTTATTCCAATCTTTGGCATTAAGTCGGCCTTCAAGTAGATCCACCTTGGCTTGCATGTAGAATAGATTGCGGACACTTTCTTGCAGAATAAAATGCACTGGTACCCAGAATTTTACTCGCAATGCTAACATAAGCTGAATGCCACTACTACAGCTGCCATCTTGGGTAAGGCGATTGCGAAGATTAATCCATTGGCGGGGTCGGGTTTCCTTCTGATTCGGCAACCAGTGTTCGAGTCCGAAATATTCCATTTCACATATTATTCCGAGGGCTTTGCAAACCTGCAATAAGAAGAACATAATTATTTTATTAATATACTGTACTTAGTTCATATTGTAGAGGAGAGTTCTATAATTTGAATACTCGTTAATGTAAATTTAAACTAGTCAAAATTATACCGAAATATTATTAATTGCAGAGTGTGAGCCGGCCTTTAATGACTTAACGAAACAATTATTTACCTTTTCAACACATAGTGCCTGATTACATGGGTCGTTTTACTGAAGAGCGCATAGCGTGAGACGGGTAGATTTTATGTGCGTAAAAAAGAGAAGGTAGATTCCACCTTCTTTTTTTACGCACATGAAATCTGCCGCGATGCGCTCTTCAGTAAAACGACCAATGTAATCAGGCACATATGGACTTAAAATTATTCGTGAAAACTCATAAATTCACAGTACGTGAACAGACCTAATGAAGAAGGGAGATCACAAGCGTTCCTTGCGGCGCGTCAATTGCGTTCGGCCAGTAAATCTTAGTTGATTGAAAGGAAAAATGCCACACAATTGAAACAACAAATTCTTAGACCGTGTGTCAATTTGATTAAGACAGCGTTAAATTTGAATCTCATTTTAATTTTTGACTTCAATATGAGGTGGATCTATTCGTTGAAATGTCAAAATATAATCCAGGAATAAAATTTAAAAGAACTTTAAATTCAATTGACACGCGACCTTACGTTAAACTTTTTTACCGGCAGTAGGCGGTTTGACGAATGAAATTGATAATTGTTGCAGATCCTTGGGGTAGGTTACCAAAAGTAACCTTCTTTTTGATGTGTAAACATCTATGCTGGCGGTAGAGTGAAAAAAATTGTGTGAGTGCCGGGACTCACGGTTAATATGTGTAAACATCAACGTGCGCGGATCCAAAACGGACTTGTGTTTGCTTGAAGGGGATCTTAAGATTTTTTTCACTGAACGCACCCATCCTAGTATGCAGATCGTAACGTTGCACACCGTAACGTTGCACACGAACGTTCACGTTTTTTTTTCACTCTACCGCCAGCATAGATGCTTACACATAAAAAAAAACGTGAACGCTCGTGTGCAACGTTACGTCGTGCAACGTTACGGTGTGCAACGTTACGATCTAACGATCTAAGATCCCCTTCAAACAAAAACAAGTCCGTTTTGGATCCGCGCACGTTGATGTTTACACGTATTAACCGTGAGTTCCGGCACTCACACAATTTTTTTTTAAGTACATTTTTGAAACGAATTCCTATAAGACTAAAATAAATATAGAACTCTCATTTAATTGTTATTCAACTCCTGCAATTCCCATAAGAAGAAAACAATAATGCTATTTCAAATGGAAAATAAACCAATGTAATTCACCTCAAAGTCAACACACCACACTGTGGTCATATTTTAAAACCGAAACAGCTTTTCACTTGTCAACCGATGACAACCCTATAGGGAGATGAACGATGCAATTCGCAAACAAAAAAAGAAAAAAACCAATTCAAGTCGAGTCGAAAAGAGAACCAAAACGGCAGTCACAAGAAGGAAATTTCTTCCATTTAAATTGTATTTTTCTCTGGGTTGTATTCTACATAATGTATATGTAGTTACATTTCTATAGCTATAAGCTACCATAAAACGAAAATCCCTCTATGGCAGAAAATGGATGTGTTAAATTGCATTTCACATTTCTCAAAAAGGATACGATCTCTCGCAGATATCAGAAAGCATCAGTGAAGCCTTAGCAGAGAGCAGATTATTTGTCGCATTCGAATGGGTAAAGTGTCAGAAGAAATTGCCACAGGATTTTAGATATGTAGAACAAAAGCTTTGATGGTAAGAAATGTCGGGTTTTAACTGTTAATTTCTCTCTAATATCTGGGGCACATTGTCCTTTGGAGACATGGAATGCTCTAAAGAGCCCAAACAGTTAGATTGATAGTTTATCGTATGGCATGGTAGGGCGGTTATTGTTCCTGGAAATCAGTAGAATCCTTCTCTGTTCTATCCGATTTGGCTTGTTTCTATTTTCATGAATTTTGGCATAAGCCAACGACCCTATTTGTCACATTGCAGTATTTAAATCGTCTTTTGAACTCTTATCCTTGAATGTTTTGCATTTCAAATGCCAACATTCATAGCTCAAGTGCATCCTTATTTTTTCTGTAAGAGTTTATACTTGTGTTCCTCGTTTTCAGTGAAACTTTCGTCTGCTTTTGACGTGGGAATGGATTTAAAAATAAACAGTAAAAAACGCTGTTGGGATGTGGTTTAAATAAACACAGTCATTATTCTGAAGAAAGATAGGTAGTATCTGTCTGTCTGTCAGTAATGTTGACGGATGTTGGTATTTGGAAACATCCTTCAAAATTTTCTCTTTTCGCTGTTTTAATGATATGTGAGTCATGTTTGTTCTCTGAATATTTAAAAAGTAAACGCATTTTTTGCATACAACCCCAAGAGCAGGTGAACTTGAAGCTAAATATATTCAATATGCTGTTTAAATAATTTAAGTAGATTCAGACACCAACATTTTACATAACACTATTGTTATACGGCTATTGGTGAAAGTATAAAGGTCATGATAAATGAATTATTTAAGTTTGAGTTAATTCAAAATTACTTATAGGTTCACGATATTATCGACACGATTAGTTTAATTTTAGGGTAGGCGTCATTCTTTTAAAGCTCAGAGTAAAGTATACTGAGCTGTCAAAAAAGAAATGTGTTTCTTTATCAGGTCAGACACACCAGAGTTGTCAATTCGTATTTTTTTTTTCTCAATCAGAACTAGCTCGATGAGCTCAGAATAAAATGACCCCTCAAACGGAGCAAAACGCTGAGCATAGCCAACTTCATACAATTTCATATAATTTGACAGACTTTTAATCATATATGACAACCCAGCGCTCAAGGGTGTTTCAATTAATAAAATGAGTAAGTGACCGAAAACTGGACGAAACGCAGAACATAAATTTAAAGGTTGTCAACACATTGTTTGAAGTAAATCTACATATATACTATTTCATCGTTTGAGAGAGCTTTGCCTAATTCACTTTCGTGTTGGGACAACTCTCAGACGACTGATTCTGTCAAAAACATGTACTTCCGAAGAAACCAGCGTTAAGTTGAACTCCAGACATGAAATTATCCAATATTTAAGTTGGTCGTAGCTCGTAGATAAAGATATGAGTTTTTATAATTCTACAAATATTAAGGAAGTTCCTTTGTGTTGGTTTGTTTTCACAACATAAGGATTCAAAAAGAAAATTTTTAAGTACTGTTGAGCTTGATGGCTGCTCTAGTCCAACTCTCAGGAGTTATATAACAAAACTTTCGATTCCGACCAAGCACCATTTCCTTCGATGAGCTAACCGAACCGTACCTATAACTTTTAAAATTACTTTCTTCTTCTTATACCTATATTACAAAAGAAAGAAAATTAAATTCTCTGAACTTCCTGACGAACCCACAAGCACACTTAATCCAATTTCCGTGAACAATTAAAAGCAGTTTCCCACAAGCCACAACTCCTTTTTTACTTTTCACCATCCTATGACCATAATAAAACCCACAAAACATTGCCGCACTAAACATTGAATTTATCACGGATAACGGATCCGAGTTCTTTGTTAACTCGGTCGAGAAAAATAAAGAAACCTATATACCTACTTCCAAGCCCATAGCACTCAGGAAGACTTAACTTAATGGATTTCATAAAGCCTTTGAATCCGTTTTCCCTGACAATGGGTGATAAATTGGTAAAAGTTCTACGAACCATTCTTTATTCAACGAATGAAGGAATTTCTTCTCTTTTTTTTTGTGTTGGTATTATTGTTTTTTTTTTGGTTTTCAATTTAATTGAATTTCTAAGCCAAAAACAAAATAACGACTGAAAAACAATAAAATCGTTGATATGAAATTTCGATCATAATGTGGGAGGGAACACCCACACAAATCAAACAGATACAATTAAGTTTTAGAGAAATAAAAGTTGACTGTTGAAATATTCACTTAATAAATACAAAATAAAACGAATGATGGCATGTAAACAATGAATAAAATCAGGTCGATATTTCTGAACTCAGGGGAACAGGGAATCATTAGGGAAAAAGCAACTTTTATTCCACATTAACTGATTTGATTATTTCCCTATTCAATTCATGATTTTGATATAGAAAAAACATGAAATTTTAATATTTTAAATTTAAAATTGTGTTTATACCGCGACAGGAATTGCTACTCTTGTAGATCACCATTTTGTTGTTTTCCAAAAGAGGACGTCCACTAGTGACTTCAACATAAAATCATGTATATGCAACGTTGGCATTACAAACTTGTCCATTGATAATATAGGAATACACTTTGGAGGATATTTTGAAACGTCAAAATTAAAAACATTATTTACTACTTTTTATATATTTATCATACATAGAAAAGTTGCTGAAAATCCAATGGGACCACTAATTAACACATTATGATTTCGTTCATAAGTTTAGGGAACTCATATTATGCTATTATGTTAGCCCATAATTGTAGATTGCTTCGTTTTCTGTGTTTCATTCAGTTTTCGTTCAATTCTTTTGCTTTTGTTAATCAACTTAAGTTAATCTCATAAACTAAAGAAAATTAGCTTTTCAAATTGTCATAAAGAGAAATCACCTATAATGCACTTAAGTGAATACTTTTGCATTCCTTTTTCACCAAAAATGTCAGTTTCACTGATGAAAGCAAACGTGAACAAAAGGTGCAAATCCGCATTAAAGAAACTTACGTCGAAAGTACCAGCCAACACTTTGTGGCAAATGACAGATGCAAAATAACAAAACAAAATTCGGTTTTTATCTTTAAAAACAGTTTGTGCTCCATTTCTATATTAAGTGTAATTTTAACAACAATAAACTTCCTATCAATTTATTATATCGCGCACAATGGTGGCATTTGCGTTCGAAAATAGATAAACAAATGTCAGTTTCCACCAGTGATAATTTTGACGTTTTTGAATAATCGAGAGAGGGATATATTGCTATTAGGTTAAAAGCTATTTTATGGAAAAATCATTCTTTTTTTCATTTATAAGTCACATTATAAGTGAGTAACCTACCTATTTTACATCTTTTAAATTTCACCACTCTCACGCAAAATTATGACGCTTAACAAAAATTAAAACGTATATACAAGAAATGCAAAATTGTACTTTTTCACCATTGTATTATATTCCTTTCTAAAGTAGGTGATGTTAACTTAAAGTTTCAAAAAGTACTTTTAATGAAATCAAGGTCAATTTGAATGTTTCAAGAACTTGAATGTTTATGTTAATTTTCTACCCTTGAATTGATTCAACAAAAAATACTTCAACAAAATCAAAATGATTTGTAAAATATGTTCTCTATGTACTTCAGGTATTCAGGTACGTCCTTCCCTTTTTATATTTCTGTTTTGTAGCGTTTTAAACAACACACCTTGTTGTGTTATTATTTTTCTTAGCGATCGATAAGTATTTGACATGAGGGGTGAAAAATAAATATTATACCTACCTGATTTTTTCTTTTCCTTTCATTCTAATTGCTTTGCCATATCTTTGTATATTTTCTATATAAATATGGCCTCTTTTGATAACTCGATAAGAACGACAACAACGTTGATGCCAATGCTATATTGACATGCTTATGTAAAAAGTCACACTTCAAGGCTGTTAGATACGTCAATAACATCAAAGTCTGTCCAGTTTATAACGATTGACAAATACAATTATTATGCAGAAGTTTTGAATAAAATAATATACTTAATGTCATGTCGTGTGTAAGTATACTTTAAGAAAAAGTTGACTATAAACAGTGACAGTAGGTACTATCTACTCGGTTGACATTCATAAAAGTAGTATTGATTGTACTAGATTAAAAACCATGTGAGTGCATATATGGCTAGTAGTATAGTTTGTATATATTTAAAATGATTATTGAGTTTTCTGTTTGGCTGTTGATAAACGATAATGTTAAAGGATTGAAAAAGGAGTAACTCGAAATGTCCATTCGAAAAAAATGACATTAATGTCAAACCGTAAAATGAGGACCCATGTTGTAATCGAAATGATTATGAAAAGTTAAAAGAATATACATATGTCAAAAATTAACTAAAAATATTGCAGTTCTATTCTTGCTGATTTTAAAAATCCAGTAGTCACTAAAAACATGTTTACATTTGAAATCAACTAACTAACCAATAACAGATGACAGGTTTCTAACCTACATTTGTACATAAATTGAATTACATTAAGGGCTTTTTGTTTATTGGACGTACCCAATCTGTCACTTTGAATGTGGTTATATCAAGTATTTTTATGTTATCATGAAGATGATTGTTAATTAGATAGAAATATATTATATTTATGAATGTGAGTCTCCATTACTGTAGTTATTTGAAGGGAACTATGACATTAAAATGCAATATAACAGTTTTAAATGTCAACCTGCAATAAAATATTCTCATGCATTAAAAGTCATTTTTAAGATGATTAATAAAGCTGTCAATATCAGTGTTGTTCTTGTTATTCATATCAAGTTTTTTTTTTGCTAAATGCGCATTCAAGACAACTGAATGCATAGCGGTAGACAGGATAAATATTCCATTCCAACACTGATAGAGTTAGAATATTTCAGACCAGTTTTTTAAAAAAAACTAACTTGAGTAACTACTTTTATGTGAACCGAGGGTTATTATAAAATATATTTTACAATTAAAACGTATATTTGCTGATGGATCTCCATCAAAGGGTGTGTCCGAGGAATTAAATTTTTTTTAATGAAGTTTTTGTTTCTTTTTTAATTGTTTATCTCAAATGCCCTTATATTAAAACTACACTAATGTACACATCCATATTTAAATAATAATAATATGTTTGTATTAAATTCCATTATACTTTTTAATTTGCTTTGTGTACATTGATCGATAGAAATATCACCGAATATTCCTCCATAATATGAAATATTATGAAACAATTATAGATTTGCAGTATCTACGCTATAAACTTACCAAACTTTTTTTTGTCTACGAATTCTATGTTTTGAACACGCTCCAAGTACAAATACTACAAGTTACTACGTTTATATGGGGTGTTGAAGTATAGTTAAAGTTCGTTTCGAACAGTTCTCGCTCGCTAATAGTTTAGTTGAGTTGAAATCATACCATCCCTCTCTCAAAAATTCAACTCGATCTTTGCAAAACAAAAATATGGACTTTATTTTGGTTTGAAATCGTGTTGAAACTCAATCTAGCTTCAGTTGGTGGTACTTGCTTTGTTCCTCTGATTCCGAAATGTTCACACCTGTCAATATTTGATCATGAATCATGTGTAAACATGAATTGTGTTCAGTTTTTTTAATTACCTACTCTGCTGTCTGCTCGGCTGCTGTAAAAGGGTAAAATAATATTCCTCTATCATTGCAAGTGTTAAAATTCGTTCGTAAATCGATTAATAACTAACAAAATAACGCGAAATTCAACAAAAATATAATAATAAACTGTAAAGAAAGTGTTTTAGTTTGATCGGTGTGTGTTTTATAAAAACTACCTTGATGGTTATTCTCCGTATCTAATGAAGTCAAAAGTCAGGTAAGAACGTTGCAGTTTATTTTTTTTACAATTACTCTTTAGAAACTGTAACAAAAGAGAAACAAGTATTGCCATTGTTTTCTTTTTGAACTTAAAAATGACGTTTAAAAACGTCAAACTCTTTTTAGTATAAAATGGCATTTCTTAGGCATTCTCGTAAAATTCACTTTGAAATTTTAAGCTCTTCATTTATAAAACCGATTCAAACTCTTTTGAAAGAGAACAGAAAGATATCAACACGTAACAAAATAAAAATGGCTTGAAAAAGAGTCTAAAAAAACCGCGAAATTCAAAATTGGACTTTGAACAGCGACCCAAACAGATATTGGACTTTGGACTAAACGTTCAGCGATGATCGTGTAAGTTGAATGCTATTTGTTGGCATACACTTTACTTTTTTTAGATCAGACTTCTTTAAGTAAGAAAAGATACTTTACCCAGAGCAATAATTGGAAATTGTGGGCAAAAGTGAGGACAAAAACGTGTGTGTGTATGCACAAGAAACATTCAAATGTTTTTTTCACTCTTGAAGTTTTTTTCCATTCATTTTTTTGTTTGTTTGTTGGGATCGAGCTAATGTAATGTTTCTGTGGGGTTTTCTTTTACTTTTTATGTTTTTTTTTTTTGTAGGTATGGTGACTTGTGATTGTGAGTAATATTTTGCCTTTATTATTATTTTCAATAGTGAAGTGAGCTTAGCTTCAAGCGTATAGGCACAGATCATAGACCTCGTGGATCATGGTGGTTGCTTTGTTTATAAAATAACCGTTCTCTTGGGGACAGAATGCGTAATGGGTGCGATATTATGGAGTGGGCCTAAAATTTAAAGCAATTGTGTTTGTGGCATATTGTGTCATGAGATTGAGGATTCAACCAGAAACTATTAAATTATGTCATTAGATTTCGTAAAATTTGCATTCGAGATAGGTATATGAATGTGGATAAGACTAGTTATGAGTTCCACTTAGACATTTTCAACTGACAAAAAATTAAAAACTCAGCAGCGCAGTCATGGAAATATACCACTCAGAAGGAATATGTATAGTTTTTCTAAAAACTGGAGCAAGAGCTTTTGAAACACACAAAACATTTGACAGTAGTTCTGCTACATTTCTTAAATATGCCTATTTTCATATTTGCGAATGGCAAGCTCCCCTAAAAGCGATTTTAGTATAAATCCAGTAGCAACATTGTTTGGCAAATATTACGAATAAAATGATTGCCTTAACCATCCACTGAAACCATCGAAATTAACCCCTGATGTTACATTTAATAAACTCGGTATAGCTTGTACATCCGTTTCTAAAGACAACTAACTTTTAAATCCCTCAACATTTGTTAATTTAACATGCTCCAAATCATCAAACACGACATCATTCATCAGTATAACCATTGTTTAATGTCGGTATATTCATTTCATATTTATTAAATGGGGGACATACACACAAAAAAAACATCTTCTCAACAACTACTATCTTCCCGTTTAACTTGCATCGCCATCGCCTCCAGCTGCGTTCGTTGAAACAATTTCCCAGCACTATTCAGTCAAATCGTCATATCAAAAAAAAAAGTATTTCTTCTCCCCTGCTGTTTTATATGCGAAGAAATACCCTGCCGCCTGCCCCAACCTAACCAACCAGTTTGTTGTCTGCTATTGTGTGATCACTCGGTGAGCACGTGCCATAAAATTGTCCATTTGACGCGGTGTGCACACTGCTCAAGCCCCAGTGAAACGAAACGGCAACAAAAACGAACCAAAATAAAAAGAAGAGAAACATAAACAAACATAAATACAAAAACAAAAAAATAATAAACAGAAAATGTTAAAGAGCAAAGCAAACGGACCATGGACGGAAGAGACAAAGGAAATCGCAACTGGGATGGAATCTTGGGAGTCGAGTCGGCAGTCGGGTTCCTCGATTTATTTGTGTATCTTTGAGTAACTTGGTTTAAACATTCGCCTCCAGTAGCAAGTTGTGCCACTATCATCAACTGCATTGTCGGCTTTTGCATCAGAGAATCCGTTATACATAATGTACAATGAGTTTGTCTTTTTCAAAATGCGTTTCAATCTGACAGAATCTTGAACCAGATGAGAATTTTTAAAAATTTATCTGAAACGAATATGTTGTCTTATGGTATAATTATACTTTTGTATTTACCCACACGTGTCAACACCATTTTGAGACAAGTCATCCATTACGTAGTTTTTCCAAAAAAAAAAAAATTGGAAAAAATACAATAATTGAACCAATGGTCGTACGAAAATAAACAAATATATAAGTAATTCATACGATGCGCCCAATAATATAAGTATTACCGAGTTTCGTCCTGTTTTTGGTTGAGTTTGTTTTCGTGTCGTTAAAAACTGGCAGATGACTGGAAATGGTAGGTTTAATCAGAATAAAAAAAAACACATTCCATTTTAGATCACTTGTCGATTTGACATACATAGGTATCTAAATCGGAATCGGAAAGATACTTTTCGTTCATTTATGACATTAGCTTCAATACTCTTCCACCTACTATAATTTGATTTTTTTGTTTGGATTTTTACGCTATGCTGGATTTACACGACTGACAAATTGGCAGTCAGTAAAATGCCAAAATATTAATCTTTTCCATTCCTTCTGCCAGTTTATTGACAGTTTACTGACTGTAAACCAGCAATTCTTGCAGATTTTACTGCTATCCGTCATGCTCACAATAATATTCAACGAATTCTCGTACTTCGTTAAAATGTATTTGACATTTAAGAAAGTAACTGCGATGATAACAAACAAAAAAGAGTCAACATTATTTACATATGTACATAAATGTATTTCTATTTACTGTTGGGATTACAAAATATGACGTAAGCTATGTATACTTTTATTACAAAAGTTAGGTAATAATAAACTAATACCAAACATTCTTCATCTTCCTATAAATTCATATTGCCGGTTTTTTTTTGAATTATCTATCTTCCTAAAGAGATCTTCAATGCACAAATCAGAATGAAAATTCTTTATTAAACAAATTAATTCAAAGAAGACAAAATGCCAAAGTTTATTAAAAGAAACTTTTTGACGTCAATAAAAATCTCCGCCATTGCAGACACATAAGGGGTTCGGCTTGGGGTATATGTAGATAGATGTGGCACGTGTGTGAAAATTCTTTGAATTTTTTTTTTCATTTAGTTTACACATGAGTGTACCTACATACATCTTTGAGCAAATAAAATTGAAAGAACGTAAATAAAATGCATTTTATAGACATATAAACTCTGAGCTTTATATAAGAATGTTTGATCAGATAAGGAATTTTTTCTTTGAGGTTATGGTAAAGAAATTACAAAAAAAAAAACGAACCAAAACGACCTGACAATTCGTTGATTTCAAAAGTTTTCCAATCAGGCAGGTGATTTGCTTAACAAAGGAATAAGAAAAGTGACGTTGTTTAGATTGGGAAGATTGAGTGCGGACTGGTGAGTCTCATCGTGTTTATATAAGAAACTTTGAGGTGCCTCAAAATACATTGAAACAAAAACAATTTCAACATTTCGTACATTGAAACAATAACAAATGACACTCATGAGTCCGGTTTTTATGTTTTCTTCGTGCCTCACGAGATCCCTCACCCCACACTTCTCTTGGCTACAAACTGCCGTGATACCGGACTCAATCTTCCCAATCTTAACAGGATTCTACAGGAATTTACAGAATTATATATGGAAACCTTTACAGTTTACACGGTGCAACGATTGATACAATTTTGTACTCGATTATTTGGTGAAAAAGACGGGTTTATGTATGTACATACATATGTGTACTTGCGTCATGTCGTATTGGATAGAATTTATTTGAAAACATCAACTTTGATTGATAAACATCAACTTTAATTGATAAACATAAATCAATCAGATTGACGTTTACAAGGACTATTTTTGACACATGTTCAATGACAAATGGATATGACAAAAATGAAATGAGTATTTGCTCAGTGGGTTATCTTTGATTATTCCAAAAAAAGGCGGTTCTGAAAGTGTTTTGTTTCAGCCGCCATTTTGAAAAAGAAAAACTTGAAAATGACTCCAACCGAAACAAGTGTTATCTATCTACATATTTGTCTTATTGTAACTCTTTGATGTGTACATTCTTATTATGTATTTAAATTAATAGGTATGTGCATATTTCAAAATGTGATAATTTTAGCACAACATTCCAACTACTTCCTCCTTTCACTCAAACGAACTGTCAACTGTCAAACTAAATTCAGCAAACAACAGTCATAAAAAGAAAACATTTCCGAACATGAAGTTGTCATCAGAAAAGCATTTAGAAACCAAAACTTTTTTGTTTGATTTCAAATATTGATTTATTTTATTTAATGTTTGACAATAATAATTCAAAACGCATTATTGTTTTTAGTTCTGTTAATTGACTTGTGGAGGCAATATTCTGACAACAAACTGCTTATTTTAATTAGGATGAAGATTTTATTCAATAATTTCGACTGTCCATATTAAGGAGTTCAATAAAACCATTAAAGTTATTTTCGTTTGCAAAAAAAAATTATTTCTGGTGGCAGCTCGATCGTTAATGATTCTTTTTATAGAAGTTAAATTTACTTTATTTCTATATGAAGGTTTTTATAATACAAATTCTATATACTACTGAAATACATCAGCCAAGTAGGAGAAGTTAAAAGCTATTTTGAATTAACTTTATTTCTGTCAGTTTTATCAAAGTCGACACTTATCGGAATAAGTGGCACTTAAGATTCCCATATTATGAATTTAAGCTACATTTCATAGCCTTCGTAAGTGGAACTTAAGTCACCAACATCACAGACTTAAGTGCCACATATTCAGGTAACAGTGCACTGTGATATTAGGAATTAATCTTTCACATTCCCCACTTAAGTGTCACTTTTCTGACTATGAAACTGGCCCTTAATATCTTGCATACTCCTTTCTAAACATTGACTTATAAGGCAAGGTTCCTTGGGGACATAAATATGCAAATTTTTCTTATAAATATGTAGCTGTAACATCTAAGGCAAACTTCCGGAAAAAATTCTCACTTAAAATCATTTTATTCAGTTAAAAGTCACAATTATATTTTACATTTAAAATACAGTTAATTGTTTTATTCTCAACCATCAGGTATAATACTTTTATATTTGTTAAGTTGCCCGATTAAATATCACCTTGTAGAATATTTTTCTTTTGTTTATGGGCTTTGACATTATGGTTATCGCATTTATTCAACACAACTTGAACGTGGCATTCCAAATTGACAATGTCAAATGAATGTTTTTATTAATATCATTACATTTCCGTGACGTGCATGTTTATCTCTATGAAGGATGACTGAATTACCGCTATAATCATTAAACCTACACATATTTACAAAATGATAATATGTAATTTGTTTACTATGTTAAAATTATAAAAACCTATAAAAGTAGAATTACATTGTGATCTAATTATTCGTGATATTTGCTTATCTTATCTTAACATGTTTTATAATTTTTAATACATTTTAGTTTTGTATCTTGTCTGTATTTTCATTAGGTTATTTCGAAAATTACAGGTAAATGTTTTCATCTAAAATGTTTTGTAGTTTTCGGTAAACATATTGTTTTTGGTCTTTTCTCTTTCTTTTTCTGACATTTCCATACAAAACCTTTTCAAATCGTTTTGAATGACGGTGTTCACATTGGACTCACTCTTCCTAATGTAAACATATTCGAAAAAAAAAATGTGCCAAAGAAAAAGTGCCGACAGAAAACGTCAATGTCAAAAATCCACAAGTTTAAAAAGAAATAATTTAATCCTGCCTTTCTTGTCTATTTATTTTTCACCATGAAGTGGGAGTGAGAAAAAGCACCGAGACTTCAAAGAAAGTCGGAGGAATCAGTCCAATATGTGAACACCGTCGATGGATTCAAAATGGGTGTGTTCAATAAAGATGCTACACATTAACATTGATGACTGACAGTTTTATATTCTGAAATTTAAGGACTAAGCCATTTGGTTCGGGGATCGCTGACTTGCTGAATACTAAATGCCTCGACCGAGCCCAATCACACGATGCAATTTGTCTCGGTTGAAGCATTTGGCTGGCTCGTGTGTGAATTTTGATAGCAAAACTGAGAAATTTAGCTAATGAAGCATGTGGGTTAAAGTTCATAAAAAAAAACAAAAGTTATCTGTCAATTCTTAACAACAAATAAAGGAATTTCCATAAGTATGTCATAAAGATAAAGGTACCTCTGTCGCCCCATGCCTAATATAAAAATAAATATTTTTAGCTATAGAACATTTTTCGTCACGACATTTTTGCGAAAATCGTGCCAAATAAATATTTCCGTGGCAGATAAAATGTACCACAACAAATGCTTAAATGGATAAAGCGAAACTAAGTAGATATACATAGGTTAGATATATCCATATTTATACATATAATGCATATAAATACTTAAAGGTAACATAGTTCAAGGGTTAAATTAACAAAAACAACAAACAGAAATGCCCTTGAGGTTCCTGACCGCCTCGCCTTGCCAAAAATTACCACAATTTATTTCTCTAAACAGTTAAGGTGCGTGTTGGTATATAACCATGGGAATTCGAAATGTAAAACACATTTATACGCACCATCACATGGGAATAGAAAACTATATAAACTTTGTATTTATAAATGATGATAAAGGTTATTTTGAGCCTTTAATCGATATTATATTTACTAAGAGATAAATTGTTTAGTATAAATTAACTTAATTGTTTCCTTCGTACAATTTGTAGGTATATGCTGTAGGTTTAATTTATTTTAATTGCTTTTATTGCTATACACTTTGTAAAATTGGTTTAGCTATTAAATTACTATGGTCTCTAAATATCCCAATGTATACCCTACATACATACATATGTACATAGATACATAATAATCTCCGAAACTATTTCGGGATGTTTGCATAATGAAAGCCCTTTTATCTGTTTCTGTTGTATAATATTAAGGCCATTATAAAAATTCAAATAAATTAACAATAGATAATAGTCCCTTTATAGCAGCTTTAGCACCCAACTTTGTTTTAATCTGTATGAGTTTCCTGCAATTAGTTGCTCTGAATTGAGTATTTTGAGTAATGTGGGTCCAGGTATGTATGCCAGGCAACTTTTCCAGGTGGGATCCCTAAGTTACTCCCATTCAAATGAAACTCATTTAGATTTGTCATTAGAAAGTTAGTTGACAGCTACTTTCAGTTTTAAGAAGAGGCTCCAAGTAAGGGACTGAAGAAAATCACCTGGTCGGCGATTTGAGGAGATTTTTTGATATTATTTTCCATATTCCATGAGGTGTGCTTTTATCAACCAAGATACTTTAAAATATCTCTTATATGCCTGTTTACATGTTTGTTAGACAGGCAGGTAGATTTTATGTGCGTACAAAAGATAAGGGTAGATTCCCCCAAAAGTCCACCGATGCACCAGTTCCAAAAATATTCTCCGATTCAGCAAGAAAAAGACAATTCATTGTGTGAGTGAGACATATATAAGCTTAAAGGGCTCGAAATAGGGAAAAGTATAGATTGAACTGAAAGGATTTTTTTTTATCGTGTGGCCACTGTGATCAGTCAAATGACGACCAAGTTAATAAGCGCTTACGATTTTGTTTCGTCCGTGTGAATGGTTCAAGAGATTTTTGAAGAAATTCAAAGAAATCGTCAAAAATTCTCCAGCAACTTGTGTTCTCGTGTAAATTCGGACAAACTTGCTGGCAGAAAAAATCGTCAGCTATATAAGCTCACTCCCACATAACACCATGCACTCGAACTGAATCAAAAAAAAAATACCAGTCGAACATGAAATCTAAATATGATGTGCAGAAAAAAGCCACACATTACTGCATGTAGGACTGAACTTTAAACATTACATGACTGGCGTGTTTTGTTGAATACATGCTAGAGCTATCCTCTATGGGTATAAGCTACGAATTCTCTAGCTATGATATTTTCTAGCACAAATCTGATTAAAGAGAGCACTTCAGCTTTATAATTTCATTACTGATAGAGAGCATTCAAAATCATTGAAATAATTTTTATCAACGCTTGTGGCTAGAAACTATCTGGTTTAGCTGTATTTCTCTAATTAACAAAATGTAAAGAAACAACTGATTATGTTACCAGCAGTGTGCATCAAGCACAATTAATAAATCATTCAACTTTGAATATTATCTATGAAATCATCAATGCTTCCAATATTTTTGTTTTTTTAATATATTTCCCCACTGCAGTATATTGATTTGCACTTTAAAAGTTTAAAGCGAAAGTATATCTCTACAAAAATATGTACATGCATCCTATACACCACACAGAGGCAAAGGCTAAGCTGCTTCAAAATATTACGTCATAGTACAGTAATAATAATTAAAAAACATGCCAAAGGTTTGAATTAAATGCGATAAGAATATATTCAATTTAAAAAAAAATAAGTTCGACTTTAGTAAGAGATTTAAGATAAGTGACTAGCATTTTTGATGTTAATGACATTCAATTTTAAAATAAAAAAACGAGTTGTAAATTGCTTTTGATTGTATCTTAATGCATTGAGAGTGTCTTGATAACAAAAGCAACTATGATACATTGTATTTCACGACTGTTACTGGGGAAAAATTCACACTTGCCAATATATTTTTCCACATTTGATTATTAGGTTAGATTATTATTCTTTAGAATTCTAAATTTAAGTAAACTTGTCACAGTTGCCTCAACTTCAAAGGTTATCCAAAAGTTCTAAGACAAAGTTTTTCAGTGGTTAGTTAAACAAGTGGTAGCTAACTCTAGAAGTTAGTAAAGCCACAGTGAACTGATGAAGCAGATGAAGCTCGGTAGAGAATGCTTGCAGAACGACCTAACAAACAAGGTGGATAAAATATAAAAATAATCTGTTTAGTTAATCCTGAGTTAACTCACCAAATTTGATGATTAAGTCGGGTTTAACTTTAATCTCTCACTGAAAAATTGGCTCTAAGAGAAGGTTCCAGTAAAAATTCTAACCAATACTTTTGTAGCTATCTTCCGTAAGGAATTCTTCAATGAAATGTCTGTTTATTTAATGCAAAGAGTTTGATATTCCAAGATGATTTACTTAAGTTGGGAAAGAAGTTGGTTGGTTAGCAAGACTTCGTTATTGTACTTCTTCTTTCACCGAAGTCAACACCTATTATGTCAAAAATGTGTCTTATATCTCCCCCATTTGTTGTATTTTTCAATTAAAGTTTGTTTTTAAACAAACTCCAGCACTGCCAAGCTTTCTTCATCAAAATTCATTTGAGTTTTAATCTCAAAATTCATAGCTCCTGTCCTGGTCTGTGCTCCCTGTTGGAGAACAAAGTATAAGCTCGTAAACTTTAGTAAAATTATGATAGGCATTTAAAATGATACAAAATTGCCATAGCATAATCCTAATTCTCTTTCCTGTATCTAAACTTCTTATACAATCAAATTATTTTATCCTTGGCATTTATTTTTAATTGACTTTCTTGAAAGTGCGCTTCAGGGGTCGAATAAGAAATAACAATAAAATTCACAAACAGTTTAATGTTCATGCTCAGAGAATCAAAATGTCAAAGGTATTAAAAAATAAAAAAATCCATTATCCATTAAATCTCAAATTCATTACCAACAAAAAAAAAAAAAATTGGAAAAGGCCAAGTAATTTTCTACTCTAAAGAAGGGGAAATCATCCTTTACCCTTATTTGTGCTGTCTAAGTGTGTCTTAAATTTTTCTTGTTGAAGGAAGAAAAAATATAATAAAAGATAATAAATACCTACCCTTTGCTTTGTTGATATATCCGGTCCCTTTTCAATTATCTTAACAACAAGAACAACGAAAAAAAGAGCGCCCGGAAACAAAAATTAATTAATCCTGAATCCTCTTTAAACTTTACCAAAACCGGATCTTTTTAATCTTAATTTCTAAGAAATTGACAATAGTGAGACAAGGATAAACGGATAACAAAAGAGATTGGATCTTTTTTTTTTTGTTTTTTTTTTTTGTTGCTTCGATTTATTTCATTAGGTATTTCTTTTCTTTTAATAGCCATGCTGTCAACTATCTCTTCTTTCTGTTGCTTGTCAAGAAACTACAAACAACCTAAATACGAGGAACTACAAAAGAAAAGATATCCTTTAGACTAGAACAGCAACACGAGATGTCTCTCGGAACATTCTTGTCTTTCTCGACACTTCTTCGGGTTTTTTTTTTGTTTTATTGTTTTATTTTATTATTAGTGGAAATAAAAACAAAACCCCTTAGTTTTGATTCCATTATAAAGATACCAAAGCTTTCTAGGCTGTATTGATTTTCTTCAACCCCTCTCTGTAGTTTTTTTCATGGAGCCGAGCCGATGCGATGTTAGCCTCAGCGTCAATCTGAACAAAAAACAAACACAAATATTTCTGTGTCCCAAGGAAATTCTTGCCATGATATTGGGGGTGATTTGAACTTGGCCCACACAATCAATTTTTCTCTACATGATAGGCTAGGCTTTGAAGTAGTTTGGATCAATTATTTTATGCACTAAAAAAACAAATATAATACCACAAACAACGTGCTTAGAGCTAGAACCACACGACCAAATTCCTTCATTTTTTTCTGTCGTTTTTTGTTGTTGTTGTTGTTTTCTTTTCGAAAGCCTTGTGATATTGAATTTTGCTTTTGCAATTTATTGGATTAAAATGCATATAGGGCTTCCGTTTTGTTTTCCATTTAAAATGAAAGTTCTAACGTGTTCAGCATATTTCGTAGTCTGATGATGCATGCTGCACTGAATAGTTATAGACCTCGTTATTGACATTCTCTTGCCAATATACCTATGTACAATATCCTACAAACGTAAATATATGGGTGACATGGCAGGGTTTAGAAATTCAATACACCTATACGAGTAGTATACCTATCTATCGTGTACAAGATAGGTAGATATTTTTCAATACACGTGAAACTTAAGCAAGGTGAAAATTGATTTATGGATAAAAATACTTATACCTAGCCATATAAAGGAAATATTGCACACATTATGGTTTCAAGGATTTTGTAATCGCAGAATTGAGGTGGGTAGGGGTACATTGGTTTCCAGGGTTTAAGGGGAAGCATCAGGTGTAGTTTATGATATTTCTTGTTTTGTATTTTTATTTGGTTGTCTTATAAAAAAGTAAAGAAAGAAGAGCCACTAGAACAAATTTTAAAATATATTTTCTACCTTTATTTGAAACTGAATAAAAATTAACAAAGGAAGTGAAGAAAGTCGTAAGCCACAAAATTTCTGGAATAGCTGCCTTGGCAATACTGGTACTGATTTGTGGCAATGTAATAGTTAAATAACACTGGTTGACTTCATTTCATAACAAATACGCCGGCTTAAACTATTTCGATGGTATATGATGAGGTGAATTTGCATCCCAGGTCAAAGTTGTTCTATCAGGTCAGGTGTTCGAGACTGCAGTTTCTGTATTTCGAAAATGTGTATATTAATAGTTCAAACAAAAATGTTCAATATATAGCTGCTTCCAGTTTGTATGACCATATAAGTCCTTTAACAAAGGGATGGTATGCTGCAGGAAGCTGTATTGTGTGATTTTTAAGCATTCCCGAAGAAGTGCTATATTCATAGTTTAGAATTTTTCTAAAAATTCCAACTCATATTAAAAAGAATTCACATATATCAAAGAATTCATGAATAACAATAAACCAGTTAAATTTTATGTTTGAAGTAAATTTTCATTGCAGTTAAGATGAGAAATTATTTCGAAATTCGTGTCAAACAAAAGATTTTCATAAACGTTTCCTCTTAACTATCTTGGAGAGTTTATTACCTACAAGATAATTCGATTTTAAAGAGCATGTATATTTTTGAAGGTAATGAGTGTGAAAGAGAAAAAAAATGAAACAAGGCTCTTTTAGAATTTTGAAAACTATAAAAAGATAAGCAGCCAAGCAGTAAGAATTTGCTTTGACAGTTGGTCTATTTGCTTATTTCATTTAGTTTTAACATTTCATAAATGTATTTAAGATTTCAGCACATTTTTCTTAAAGCAGTTTAATTTAACGTAGATAACTAACTATTCAAGTTGTATCCAAATGTTTTCACATCATTATTTAGGGCTAAATTTCTAACATTTGAAACTTAAATGCATTTTTAAATAAAAGAAGCTTTAGTAGAAATTCATCCTCTGATTAAGTTTTGATCAGCACACATACAAACCTTCAAAATATTTTTGGCAACAAAATAAAATAAAAATGATTTTATTTGAATTTCACAAATTTCTTAATATATTTCAAAGAATCATAAAATAATCTCTATTGAATTTATTATTCTTTAATAGGTTGTCTAAGACTTTCTTTGTTAGCAACAATGGATGCATTCTCATCAATAATTTGTTCATCCAATAAAATATGTATTATTTTTTAAATCTAAATCTACTCAACAATTTTGTTTTTTAAATTTTTGATTTATTACTAAATTTTTCAATCAAACCGACACCAAAAAAAAATATTAAGCGATATTCAATTAGTCAAGTTCTATAAATACAACTTGTGCTACGTTCCGGAGATGACCTTTTGAGGTTTAGGTACCACCCCAAGTCGTATGCTTGCAAAAATGATAAGAAACTAGCAAAGCAAAAAAAAAGTCTTGCTCTTAAACAAAAGATTATAATTATTTATTTACATATAAATAATTGGTAAGCTATTCAAAATATTTAAATGGAAAACAAAATTTATTGAAATTTGCTTTCATGATACCGGTTCGGTGCTTGTCGCCCACATTATAATAAATCACTTTAAGTTTTGCATATGATTAATGACATGAACAAAGTCCATATTTTAATAAGACATGAATTTTTTATGACTTCGCTGAAAACGAATATTATAAATAAAAAATTTTAAATAAAATGAAACAAAATTAAATGAAAAGAAACCATAAACTTTTAAATTAAAAAAGTCAGGAAGTCGATTTAGAATAAGAAGCTTATAGTGATAAAACCGGCTTAGTCCTTCTTAATAAATATAATTTTAAGCTCCGTGTTTTGAGAAATTCTAGCGTCTCAAAAATCTAAACTGGCTTATTCTATTGTGCATATACATATCTCAAATTGAACTTTTGGTTATTTTTATTTTTAACAATTGAAAACAAAAGAGTGGGAAATAAATATGTAGGAATTATTTAAAAGAGACATTTTTTGCTACAAAAAAATAGTGTAGTACATTTAAAACAGGCTTTTACACAAATGACATATTGCATACAGATGCCCTTTTACATAAATGGACTCCTTTTATGGAATATGGGATAATTGGATGCAGTTGCATAAAAGGGAAAAGTATTTTTCTTACGAGTATGGCGAATTAAATACAAAACATGTATAGGTACTTTTACGGAAAATATGAAACGAATTCTTATTTCAAAAATAAGGCACATTGTGGAACAAAGCGGATTACGGCTAGTTCTATTATACAAAATGTGAATTTGTCCATTAGGATGAAAATGAAACTTGTTAGAGCTAAATATTTAACTCTAGAAATAGAAGGAACTAGAGATAAATTTTTGAGCACCATAAAAATACTGCAATTTTCATCACGAAGCAACGCGAGAACTGGTCTTCTAGTATATCAAAAATCTAAAAAAGAATATTTATGAAATTTTCTTAATAGAAAAATCTAAATAATCCGGCACAGTCGTTAACTTTTATAAAAAAAAAAATTGTTTTTTTATCAAAAACTTTCCTACCCAATTCCTATTCTTATGCCAAATATTTTTAGAATCCTACTATTGGTTCTGTAGTTAGATATTAATCTACAAATTTTTCCCTTGAACTTTGAATGACATTGTTTTTTCATATGATGTCATTTTTATTTTGGAATCCAGACATTTTTAAACGAACAACGAAAACAGAAATAAAATATGAACAAAAACAAAACTAAATGAGTTTGTTGGCCTACAAACACATTTGTTGTTTTTGTTATTTGAAAATCTGTATAAATTTATTATTTCAACAAAAAAAAAAAAAACAAGGAGAAAATATAATGTAGAATTTCGCGTTGGGCGCCATTTTACAAACAAAATTGTATATTCTCATTGCTATAATTAAGCGTCTAGTTATAATATCTTTCCCACTCATCCCTCTCACTTTATTTAGTCCTTGAATGCTGCAACACCATTGTTTAGTCATTCAGAATAACGAGGAGCATGTCTGACAACCACACAAAGAATAAATATAATCCTCATCTCAACCAGCCACTTCAAACAAATTATTTGATTGGAATTTAAGTAAATAAATTCGCTCAGTTAAAAATGCCTTTTATCATCGACACTCGACACAAAAAAAGAAAGATCTAAATTAATATTAAAAAAAAAAGATAAAAAAAAAAATATGTGGGTGAATTTATCAACACGGCTTGGTACGGCTCGCCTTGCACAGGCTTATTAGTGTTCAAATAACATAAACTCAGCTATTAAATTCATATGGGCGAACGTGCCAAAATGCGAGTGCTGTTCTCCTCTCTATAGCAGTTCCCTTATATCACAAAACAACCATTTTTTTTTTTTTTATCCGTGCATGATTCTCTTATATTGAAAAGAGACACATAAAGTCAATAAAATAAGTTTCTGTTTCTTGTTTGTCTACTTTTATAATTTTTTTTTTGCTGTGTGTTCTCTGTCTTCTTTTCGATCCGCTTTTTCGTTACGAGTCTACAAAAAAAAAAAAAAAAAAATTATTACTTTTGGACTTTAGACTTCACGTATCCACCAAGTGATTATTGGCCTCATGGTAGGTAGGTATTCTATATAGATGAGCAACAACAAGCTACTTCGTATCTATGTTTATCAATGTAGATATAGTATACTCTATTTAAGCATGTTAATTTGGATAGAGATACAAATTGTATCTATGAAGATAGATTTGGATTTTTGTGTATTTATTTAAGATACAAATTGATGTAGAGAATCGTTTGAAAATTGAAATTACAGACTAAGTGTTGCCTCGATAAATTCAATTTGACCCCTTTAAGAGATTCTTTTGGAGATATTAAACAACAATAAAGAACACTCGTGTCCTTGTTTTTTTTTTAATAAATTTTGATGGAATAAATTTATGGTATACAGAATGAACCATATGTCATTTTGATGTGGAGACTTTATGTGTTATTTTCTTTGACAGTTCCTCTGATTATAGGTTTTTTCATGAAAAGATATTCGAATTGTATATCTTATCAGAACCACAAACCGAGAACCATATATTAAAATGTATGAAAATGCTTTTGTGGGGGGAAAAATGGCAGGGCAATCCCATGTTAAACTAGTTGACAGTTGTCATCTGCCGAGGCTTACAATAGAATAAGGAAGTATTTCGATGTTCTATTTTGAATATTTATGGGTTTAATATTGTAAATTGGTGTTGTAGTTATTGATGTAGTTTGGAAATATTGAAAATGTTGGGTATTCATTCGAATTTGGCTTTGAAATATGATTCGACAGAATTTTTCTATAAAAAATTATTTTTGTTTTCTAAAATTCTTGTGTTTTCCTTAATACTGATGATTTAATTGATTAAAGCTTTTCGGAAAACGAAATTTAAAAGCCAAACTTTTGGTGTGTCATTAGTCTGTTTCCAAAATTCTGTGTACCTTATCGAAATTATTTAAAGTTGAATCTAAAATCGAATTTAAGAAACTACAATTTGAAAATAAAACATAATTTTGTATTCACAGAATGTTGAAAAACAGAATATCAGATTCCAAATTTGGTACAAAAATAATTTTGACTTTAACTAAGGATGTAGAAGGACATTACTCTTTATCTGAGATTCTTTAGTTCAAATGTACTTACCAATTTTCTTTTTTTGACAGTTCTGGATTAAAAATGGACTTAAATACCTTTTTTTTGAATTTAGGAAATAAGTAAAACTTAAAATCGATTTTTAGGTAATTTTTTGAAAAAATATATTTAAGTATTATGTACAAAAATAGTTTTTGAATCACAGAATGTTGAAATACCGAATTTAAGAATCCAAATTTTGGTACGAAAATCATTTTGACTTTAACTCAAAGTATAGCAGGTTATTTATTACTCACTATTTGAGTTTCTTTATCTTTGACAGTTCTGGACCCATGTTTTGTAACTCTCGCATCGATAAAATCAGTCGAGAAACGATGAAAAATGGAACAAAAATCACCTCATTTGTTTCAATTTTCATAGTTTCTCGACTGATTTTATCCATGCGAGAGTTACAGAACATGGGTCTTGGATTCAAAACGATTTCTTATAAATATTTTGTACAGAATATGAAAAAATTTAAATCGATTTTCAGGTTTAATTATTGAAGTTTGTATTAATGTAAAAACATAGTTTTTGATTCACAAAATTTTGAAATATATAGAATTTTGGCATCCAAATTTAGGTACAAAAATATTTTTGACATATACTCAAAAAAGGATAAACTTTCCAATTTTAGTCATGACAGAATGATATTTTGGTAGGCTTGAAAAAAAATTAATATTTAAAATAATAAAAAAATTAACAGTAATGTTCAAAATTTTCTAATTTTCGTCCGAATATTATGTTATTAAGAAGATATTCTGTACAAAATTTATATAAGATTACAAAATTTCACAAATTTTGAACTTATAACGATTTCTTGAATATATATATATATAATTTATAGAAGATTTACAGAATTTCACAAATTTTGAACTTAATGAAAATGAAATAAAAACAAACAACATTTTTGCACAAAGACATTTTTGAGTCTAATTAGTTTATGGTTTTCAATATCGCTTTTAGAATTGACAGAACTACAGAAATACAGAAATTTGGAACCTGAATTTTGGTACACATTTAATTGTTATGAGATGACCAAACCTATTCAACCAAAATTGTTTCACTAAAATCTAGACCAATATTATTTTGGAAAATTAAAAAAAAAAAAAGCGATTAAGGCAAAATTTATAAATATTTTGAGAATTTACTCAGAATTTTTGTCATAAAATCAAAAGTCCAATAGAATGGCTAAATAGCTACAAATAAGTGAAGACTTTTTTCTGGGCGAATTCAATGTTTTGACAGCATAAAAAAAAAAAACAATATTCAAAGTAACTTTTTCAATGGGTAATTTGAAGTCCCATTTAGAAATGAAAAAAAAAAATACATAAAGGCTCATTAATTTGCGAAATAACAATTTCACGCAAAAACAAAATCTATACTTCGACAAAAAAAAGAAAATAACGATAAGTGGTGTATAAATGTTTCAAACAATTCGTACGCGTAAAATTAATGGCACAGAAACCCCTCTTGAATTGAGAAGTTGAACAAAATATGGAAGAAGAAATAATAATCAAATAACCAAATTGAATGCCTTCTGTATTAGAAAAAATAACAATTTGCTACCAATTAATTTTCCTTATCTATGTAAGTAGTAGGTATAGGAACCCTCTCCGAAACTAATGTATTTTGTCTTCAGTTTTATCGCACATGTTTCAACTACAACCCCACATATTTGTGTATTCATTGATACATACATATATCTACTCCCATTTTCCTCTACTCAAAACTAACCCGCATATACTCGTGTAGTATAAGTATATGCTCGTATATAGGACTTACTTGAATGTTTGTACAATCGACACTGTCATTTCTAATCGATTGTGTTACTTTCCCCCTTAATAGACACACAAATCAAGTAAAATTGAGGATGTGACCCCGAACTCCCCATCATCTTTTGTTGAAACAGCAATCAGCTCGTAAAAGTATATTACACTGAACTATGCGGTAGCTCAAATGGATGGATATATAGACAGAGACACACCATCATCAGGGACAGGACGACGAAGAGTGCAAAAGAAGAACACACTTTCGATCAACAAATGTCAATATTAACATTTATTTCTCTAGAGTCTAGGATATGCGTCATGGCCAACACTTTTTCCACCTTCATCCCCGTTCATCCCCTTCATCGTTTTTTATTATACCCTACAGCTCTGTTTAGTTGGTATCTTGATGGGGTGAGTAGAGAGGGGGGGAGGGTGACGACAAAATTGTATTGGACAGGGACACTTGGAGTGTATCTTACTTGAGGGGTTATTATTACCCAACAATTTTCTTTTATAAGTATCTATAACACTCGCCTTCTTTTTGTTGCCCCATAAAATGGGTGCGCTTTCTCTAACTATATTTTATTTTTCAAAAACACACTCAAGGCAAATGGAAATAAGAAGATATAATAGTTCACTTCGGTCATAGTAGTTTTGTCCTGTAGTATAGACTAGATGGTAGAAAAGAAGGACTTTTGCTCCTCAAAGAATGATTTCACGTTGGTCGATTTTTCAAGTACGTATTGTTGGTCGTTCATGATTCAAAAAAAATATACATGACGTTCATATATGTGAGATTGTATAGGATTCTATTGGTAGTATCTACTTATATTCAATGTTACTATCTAAGGAGACTACCAAACCATAGCTAATGGAGATGCCATTTGTGTATGATGGGAGATTTGTGCATGTTGAAAAGGATTGTAAAGGAAATTCTAGAGGACATTCTTGAGAATAATATAAAAAATATAAATATAATGATGCATGTTTTTTTTTGTTTGGAAATTTATTTTAAAGTTATGCAACAGCCTTTCACATCTACAAATATAATATATTTCCAAGCAATGTTCAAAATTTGCTTACAAAAGATTCCATTTTTGCATTATTTTCATGGAAAATTTGTCTCTGGGCTTTTTTTTTTTTTATTAAAAAAATAATGCTTTGAAGATTTTATTTTCCATTGGTAAATGTCTAACATTTTTGACAGTTATTGCAGCTATTGGCGGTTTTAATATTGGACCCACTCCTCCTACTTAATCTTACTTCTCAGTATTTTATCTCGCATCCACTTCATGATATGGGAATAATGAGGCAAGACTTTTTATATATTTTAAAATTGATTTGATGAAATACTAAGAAGTCAAATTGATTTGGCGAAGCGAGTCCAATTTAAACAACGTCATGTTATAATTGAACACTCTTTTTCTAAACTAATTGCTCAAGAAAAAAACCGTTTCGAAAACGTCTCAGAAACTAGTGTTCCTATGCAAAAAATTGAGTAAATGCTACATGTTTGTTTATACTTAAAAGTCATTGTGTGCTTATTCAGTATCTATTCCTATCATCAGTTTCTTGTTTCTAAACACCGCCAGCCAGTTTATAGTTCATGCTTCATATTACTCTAAAATACTTATGTTTTATTGAGTTCAAGAGGATAATGCTTGAGTACTTGCATATACTAGAGCGTATACTTATTCCAACAGTTGAAAATTGAATGAATTTTTTCAAAAAAATGATCGGAATCGGCCAAAACAATTTAACATTTCCATTCAATATCTTTTTTTTTTGGAATGAAAGAAATCTTGAAGTATTTGCCTTTATGAATTAAAAGAGTATGTGCTCGATTATCTATACTTTTATCAATTTATATAATATTAATTTTATTTGTTTGTAAGAATTGCAAAATTGATTTGACAATATTTTTTGAGCTCTTGCTTGATATTTCTTATAAATACTTAAGTTTTACCGAGTAAAAGCTAGAAAGTTCTTGTGTTAAATTATTTTCTGTAGAATATACTCGAATTTTGCTTGCATTACATTTATAACTAGTATTGCTTTCTTGTAAAAATCAACTATGGTGCTAAGAGACCCATGTCTATATATCAAGTTTCTCGTTATCTATTCGAAGGATTTTGATCAAATTTAATATTTCAATGCCAACAAAGTGTTAAAAATTGAATAACAAACTTTTTTTTTAAACTAAAACCATCATATCACCCTGTCTTTGCCATCACATCCAAACAGAATGAATTCCTTATCGATTGAATTTTGTTTTTTTTTTATTTAAATTTATTTTTGCATAGAAACATGCAACATCGGTTGCCCTTGATGTTGTATAATATATAATGACAATGGGGTAGATACATACATATATCCACGGGCAAAAATAACACCCGAGGCAAACAAATCCAATAAACGCATTCTCGTTTGCTATATTTGAAAACGCAAGCAAGCCTCTCTCAAAGTGACACAAAGATAAATTTTCGTTCAGAATCATGCTTCCAGACACGTGCAATCATTGATATTCGAAGTGTTGTTATAGCTACCAATGCCCACATACTACACTATACTTGCTGCCGTATATATTGTTGTAGGATAGGAGGTTCGATTTATTTGTTGACATCAGATATAAAAAAAAATTACATTTGCATGGCAAAAGTAGGTACTAGGTATGCATTATGCAATCCAAATCGAATACTGAAATGATGGAATGTAATGTATAGTTAATATAAAACAGAAAATGCATTTTAATTCAAATGATTGCTTTTTACAAAAAAGGAACATAAATTACGATTATAAATAATGGTTGAATAAATTAAATGATAAATTTTTAAATTTTTCACAAATTATATGTAGGGACACTAGTGGGTGTGAAATAATACAAATGCAATTAAAATATGCCTCGTGTAAACTTTTAGTTACACAAAGAAATATAATTGAAGAACATTATTCAAGTTCTAGGAATTGACGTTTTGTTTTGCTCAAATGTTAGTTGGTACTTGGTACACGAGTTATGGAAATTAAGTAGTCTTGTATTGCGGTTGATTAATTTTGTTGTGTAACTTTAATTGCATCTGTTAATGTTATGATAAAAGGAATTTTTTTTTATTTTTTCAGTTAATTAATGATTTACATTCAATTGAAATCGTTATTTGCCTTCTATTTTATTTACAAAAAAAAAAAAATTGTAAATTATAAATGAATTTAGGTTGCATGCAAAAAAAGCTTAAATGTGATTAAGCATTGAAAATAGTTAGATAAATAGAATCACAAGGTTAGGGAGATATTGTGAAAAAATGAAAAAAGTATCTATACGTACTGCGAAGTAGATAGCCCTCCATAGAAACAGTCGAGACTTAGTTATACAATACAGAAATCGATACCGATACCGAGATAATACTGAAATTTGTAGATTTTAACGAGGCCAAAACAAGACTAACAAAAGCCTAGTAAAGCAGATATGTAGCATGTAAACATTACTGTAAGCCCCCAAATCGATCGGCAGAACTTAAAGGTTATAACAGATACATAGGAAAAATTAAAAAAAAATATCTAATTCCATATTCTCCATTTCGGACATTTACGATACATGCAGTGGTAAATTAAAGGCGTTTATTTCAAAGAAAAAACGTAACTGTAAACCCCCGGATTGACCAGTAAAACATACAAAATATAACAGAAATAATACAAAATTGGACAAAAAAAATCATCTTATTCGTTAGTTTCCATTTTGGACTTTTATAAGTCATTTACTGGTAAATTACAGGCGATTATATGAACGAAATTACGTTACTGTAAAAGTGTACACCCCCGGATCAAATGTATCGTAGAAATCTGGAATGGAATATAAAATAAAATGAATTTTCTAGGAGAATCTTTATGTTTTACCATTCAATCCTAAAATGTCTATCAATACGGGGATTTACAGTAACATATATAGGATTTGAATAAATTCGGTCCAGCCATTAAATTGTATCTAACAAATGCATTTATTCGTTTACACCTTCATCGATTGTATTATACCAAACAAATTGTGACGATTTTTCAAAAAATAATTTAATTTATGGCAAAAAGCGATTACACAGTTTTGTACAATAAACTTAAAGTGTTTTAGCAGGAATAATTATAATAAATTTCTAACGAAATTGAAAAAAAAGTCTGACAAAAATCAATGATGCTAAAAATTGATGTTTTTATGAATTTATATTTTCTAGTAAAATTTTATCAAAATTATTGGAGTCATTATGAGATTTATTAAAAAATTTTTTTTTCGCCATTAGTAGTGATCGTATGCTTTTTATTAAAAATATTCTCACATGAAAGAATATCTTTATTTTATAGTAAAATTTAAACATCATCGATACTTTTTTAACTATGTATTTACTGTACAGTGTCTGTACATACCTACCTCAATTTTGTATATAACCCCAAAAATAATGTTTTTTTTGGTTACTCTTGATATATTGAAATGGTAAATAAATGCATCCATAAAAAAGTACGTGACCGAAACCAGGATATCGATATATAATATATAAATATAGCTTAAATCGGTCGGTGCATAGAGTAAAATACACTTCGAACGTGTTATTCGCAGTGTAAATTTAAATAACTTAAAAAAAAAAAAACTGACTGAATATTTATTATATTCACTTTTTATTGCTATTTAAGATACATGTTGTGTAGGTTCAGTTGCAGTGTATGTAAATGTTGGAAAGAGATTTTTTTTGTTTAAATATATTTTTAGTTGTTTACTTACAGTTTGCTAATGCATTTGCAATTGCAAATGCAAATGCAATTGATTTAGAACAAGGTGTGCCAAAATATGTATGTAAATACAGGTATTTAACATTAATTTAAGTTCAACGACTGTTTACCTAGGTATATGTATGTATGTATTTATTTTCTGTCTGGTTGCAAGAATGCTGTAAACAAACTGCGTAAAAAAAAACTATACGTAATGCAGTGACAGATTAGAATTTAAATTTAATTAAAATTTGGCATTATACCGAAAGTGGGAGTCATAAGTATAGTGTAAAAAGGAAGCAAAGAAGATTTTCGTAACCATAATCATGATTAAGTACCTACGTAGAACAATTTTTCCAACAAGATTTCGAATGTAAGTGTTTTGCACAAACGCCAAATCACCACTTTGTGGCAACTGACATTTCTTTATCTATGTACATATTATATTAACATAGTGTGTGTGTGTGTGTGATAGATAGCAAAATCAAGGATATAAAAATTACATTTTGAATTTATTAAAACCTTTTTTAAATTTTTGACACTAATGAGGTGAATCTATTTGTGGAAACGTCAAAATTTAATCGCGGGTCTTAACTTAAAATAAAATTGAGCAGAAAACCACTTTAAACATAGAAGAAAAACGTCTTCTGTTTTGACTTTACAGTTTTGCATCTGTCAGTTGCCACAAAATGATTGCTGTCACTTTTGCAGGTTTTTATCTGAAACTGAATGCTACAGTGGTATTGAAGGATAAATAATAATAAACTGTAATCCTATTTGTATATTAAAGCCCTACAATTTCTGTCTGGGTTTTAATATCATATAAAAACTCAATTAAAACATTATATAGGATTATTTTTATTGCTCATAGGTAGGTACCACGATCCCTTTCCACAACTATTAATCGAAATATATTTTTTTTTTATACATAAATTTATCCTTCACAAATAATCGCTGACAAAATATATATAAAATTGTACATATATGTATGTATGTATGTGTTTTGTTTTATTCATCTTGTCATGATATATTATTTAAGTTGAATAAAACTGTGGTAATCTAACAACGGTCTTCATTCACATTGAGGATTGGGCTTTTTTTCGGTAAAGGCTTACAAAAATAATACCACTTTTCGAATTGAATGGAACAAAAAAAAAAAAAAAATACATATAAAAACAATCGATATCTCGTATAGGAATACTGAAATCAACTTCGTCATCATATAATCCTTGCTCTGATGTTGAAACGAAGGGGTTGTCATCATCACACATAAATCTCAATATTCCTTGCAAAAAGAGGTTATGCAGTAAATGCACAGAGCTGCATGCAGTAGGTATACCGCAGCCAGTCAGAGCCGTTAAAACCAAGGCGAGGGTGGATTTTGGATTTTGGATTTGTGCACGTTTCTCAGTTTTATTAAACTTCTTATTTTTTTGGGATCCTTTTGTTTGTTTGTTTTTTTTTTTTTTCTTAACTGAACTTACGTCATCAAAAAATTTAAATTAAATTGAAAAGCTGTTTGGGGATAATTTTAACGAACAAAAAGCAGTCATCGCAAGTGTTTCGTGGAGACCTTATTTTGCTTTACTAAATGAGATATATTTTTATATTAATAAATGGCGAACAACGACGTAATAGAACTAAATTTACACATCTATGAACTTGTAATTTATATTAATATATGAACATTGTGGAATGGCCTTTATATGTGATAGCGAGTGGTTAACATTAACTGACTGAACACAATAGACGCGCGTTCGAACGGGCGTTTGCACGCGCGGGACTTTTAAAACTTATTTAACTCCCAGAGTCACCTTTTTACTGCGTTTCCACTGTATTGTATGTATTAAAACTATGACAGGTGAAGACGCGCGCCATGACTCGTGCCTATGGGGCTTTTTAGCAAATTTTTGCAATACTTCCTCTATGTTCGTTTACTTTCCAAACCTGCCAGTTTTAGTCCGAAGTTCTCTCAAAGTCCATATAAAAAAAAATAAAATTCGACCAAAAATGGTAAAAATGGGTAGTTTCGGACTAGTACGCGAAAACACCTACTATCTTTCTCATTGTTGTTCGAGACTGTCAAAAAGGAAAGAGAGGTTAATCACTTTGAGGGAAAACAATGTTTCTTTAATATGAAGATTTCTTTGTTTTCCCTCAAATTGATTAACTTCTCTTTCTTTTTTGACAGTTTCGAACAGTCCTCTATTGTGTTCATGCAGTAACTCGCCAAATTTGTCGTTTAAGTGACGGATAACTTCTTAACATACATATGCATACTGCTCACAGAACCGTTTACTACTACAATCATAGTTTTCATAAATCAGTGCATGTATGTGACACACGTATTGCAAAGTTGGAACATTTTCATGCAGTGTTGCCGTGCTTCTTGTTAAAAAGACTAGAAAAATATCATATCGTAAAAATATGTTTATCGATACAAAAGTTAACAAGCGGACACTTATTTTATCTTCCTATTTCTACTATTTCTTCGAGAATTCAAAAATAAAAATAATAATTTGTGTAAACTCTACTTAAGGTGATATAAGTACCTACTGGAAATTAGACTGTTGTTGACCTGTGCCTACGTTCTGTAACTCTCGCATGGATAAATTTGGTCGAGAAACGATTAAAAAGTAAACTCATACGATTTGTTTCAATTTCCATCGTTTCTCGACTGAATATTTTGCTCTATCAAAGAAGAATAGTTTTTTGTTTCAAACAAAATGCATTCCCAATTTTCTTCGCTTTATAGCCATGTTGCTTTCAAAAAGTGAAAACATTTTTATGACTGTATTTTCCCTTCCAATGCGCTACTCAAAAACATTTTCTACAGAAAAAAAATAATCTTTAAAAACGAGTATTTGAGTAATAAATAATATTATCTTAAATAAAAATGCGGAGTAAGTAAAAACGAAAACACTTAGGTACCTACTTGAGCATGAGCATTGTTTTGAAAATGAATATATTTTTTATCAAAATTGAATTTCTTCCTTGTTTTTTTATTCGATAAGAAAAGTTATTATGCTAGTTTCAAATTTTCAAGAGGCTCAAAGGTCAAACTGTGATAACAACTATGATTTAAAAACAAAGAACAAAGTACTAATTTATATAAAACTAAAGTTGATTTTACGATAAAGAACATTAACCCCTTGAGAATATAATAATATTGTTACTATGGGACTTGAATTGGGCACACCTATTGACAATAATCAATATTTTGCCTTATCTTATCTTATCGTTATTTTTATAGGGCATAATAACTACTTCTTTCTGACTTTTAGAAATCTGTGCAACCGTACAACCAAATGCATACATATAAGCATAATAATTATTGTATGTTTTTTTTTTTTTCATCCAATAAATTGACAGGCAGTGGTAGTTGTTGGGTTGTTGGATTATTTATATTGAAGAATCATAAACAAACAATATCAAGACATTTTTTCTTTAATGCTAATGTTTCAATAAGTGGCTTCATTTTAAATTTATGTAAAATGCTTAGGTATACCTTTATCGCATTACCTAAATATTCACTGAATTCATTTTTATTTTAAACATAAACGCAGCAGTCTATCGCTGTCAACAATAAGAGTTGTTAGTCACAAGTCATTGAATATGTTTATGAACTTAAATTAAATTCACCTAAAGCCACCCATCAGATAAACAGAAACAAAAAAAAAAAAAAAAACACAAAATAATTCACCATATTGTTAGCGGAAACCACGAGTGAGTGAAATAATCAAACGAAAGAAGTCAATTTAACGGTTCATTAAATGTGCGCATTCATTTTGTTTTATATTCCAATAGGTAATACCCAGAATACAAGGAATTTACGATATTTGATGAAGTCTGGAGCAAAAAAAAGTAAGTATACGAAGGTAGATACTGCTTGAGGAATGGTAGAATTTTGAGGTTGAAATGATATATGATGTTTAATAGCCACCCAGTAAAAAAATAACATTTCTTTGGCTTTATACAAAAAAAAATAAGTACACACACAAATTTTAAATTAAAAGACGAAGATATTAAATTTACGTTTGCTTTTATGTCTTCTTAATACAAAGCTTAAATAAATATAAACCTATAGAATCAATCTTTTGAAAAATGTTAATTTTTGAGAGCTTTTATTTATTCGTTTAATAGTGGCCATTTTGGAAAAAAAGCGGATTTGACGTATTCAAACAAATTCGTCATATTTTTTTTACTGCACAGCTACACCACTGTTAAAATTCGAATTTGATGTTTCGAAAAACATTTTGCAAACGCATTTTTGACACATATGACGTTTTCGAAAATGGTTAATGTGTATCAGAAAACAGTGTTACCGCAGGTGAAACTATTTAAGTGTCCTTCTGAATGAAAAAATGTGTCCTTTTGAAAATAAATGAGTGCGTTTGGAAATAAATTCAAAAAATTTAAAGAAATACGAATTTAAGTAGTTAATATCCAATTATGAATAAAGTTAAAAGATTTTAATGCATAATATTACTCAATGTAATAGTCAGTCTTACATTAAAAAAAAAAAAAAAACAAGTTTATAAATAACCTTATTTATTACCTATTTCATCTACGTTCTTTGTTTTTAAACAAATTGTAAGTTTTTTGAGGTTTAATGATCGTGAAAAATATGTCCTTTTGTAAAAAAAATGTATCCCCTAAAGAAAAAAGAGTCCCCGGGGACACTATAGTGTCCCAGTTGTAGCTCTGCAAGGTACCTACAAAGATTTTATAGTGATTTGGCAAACACAGAATTAAGCAGCCTTACACTCTTTCACTAGTTATTAGGAGCAATGGTCTTACAAGTTAAGAGAAGTTTTATTTTGTATCACAGGGGTGGTGTAGGTGCCAGTGTTTTTTTTTTTGTAGCTGGCTGCAACTTTTATCTAGCATTTGGCGTTTTTCTTTTTTGGCTCTGAGCAAAGGCTGAGCGATCAGAGCAGAGCTCTGAGCAGATTATGACGAGAGTCCTCAGATTTAATTATGAAACACACTTGAGCACTGAACTGTCATTTCATAGGGAATCCACTTTTGATTTTTAATTATGTGTGAAGTTGGCTTCGCTCAGAGTTTCGCTCGTTTTGCTCGGTCATTTTATGCTGAGCTAATTGAGCAAGCTCTGAGCTAACTCCGATGAAAAAAGGAAACACAATTTTTATGCTCTGAAGTGTGTGAGCTAAAAAAAAAAAATAGAATTTAGTTTTGACAGTTCCGTGATCTGCCCTGAGTTAAAATAGAAAAACGCCAATTAGCTAACCGAATGAAGTTGTTGTAAGCTCAATAATCTTAGTTTTTTTAATTTTTATATGTTAAAATTCTGATAATCAATTTTTACGGTTGCCACTTAACAACGATAGTTTGTCATTTACATATTTGCTAGAACTGTCAATATCGAAATTAACTGAACTGTTTGTTTTTATATTGATTTATTCTTGTCTAATCGGATCTGTTCTATTTTTTTTCTGTTGGCTTATAAAAGCGATAAAATGTTTGAACTTATTCTTACTTGAGTTGAATTTACACGACTGAAAAATAAAAATTCTTATAAATTCCTGCTTGATAAATAACAAAGTTCTAATGATTTATCCATTGATTAGTTGCACTAGTTTACAATGGAAGGGAACTCAAAATGGTGTAAAATAGAATTCCTACCTCATTATGACAAACAAATCGGATTACACGACGTAAACACAGCATAAGTGCTGTTAGACTCAGCTTTATAATTACTATGTTTTGACTAAGGACGAGACTAAAGACATGACTATTTATAACAGTTATAACAGTTTATCGCCATTCAAAGTGGGTGTGCGTTAACTTCAAAAAAAAAAAAAAAAATCTGGGAACCTGAAGTATGCCCACCGGGGGCGGAGGGCCCTGGCCCTGCGGGGCCGCATAAACAGTACTTTTATAAACCAAAACTGTTATAATTGGCATGTCTAGAGTTACTTCTTTTGACTAATGCAAACAGGTGATTCCGTTGAAAATTTCCAAATTCGATTCTATATCATCTCATTTCCAACATAAATTCACATTTCGAAATGAGGTGATTTCCTATACACGAAATTCGGTATAGGGAATTACATGGAAACCTGAGCAATTACCTCATTGAGACTCCAATACAAACGTACTAGAAGTTCTCTGCAGAAATTCTAAAAAGTGTAAATACTTTGAAACAAAAAAAAATAATTAAAAACAGTAGTAGCACCCGATTTTTTCGATTGTACTGTACGCTAAAAAAATAGTACTGAACAATATCAAATGGTATTAAACCTATTCTCATTGTTCTGGGATGGCATTTTCTTAAGAAACAATTTCGGAGCATATTGCTGATGATGGAACGTGGTAGTTGCAGAATCTTAATGAAATATTTTATTTTTAGTGTATGAAACCTAATGCAACAATTCTATATGGTTTTTCTTGCTCTCCTGTCAAATTTGTCAAAATTAACTTAGCAGTTTTATACATTTAGCCGATGATATTTGCCTTGTTAACTATTTTCTCAAATTATTGGCAAAAATTACACTAGCACTCGCCATAGCCAAAGAAAAAAATAAAAAAAAAATTGTGTGAGTGCCGGGACTCACGGTTAATATGTGTAAACATCAACGTGCGCGGATCCAAAACGGACTTGTTTTTGCTGGAAAGGGATCTTAAGATTTTTTTTCACTGAACGCACCCATCCTAGTATGCAGATCGTAACTTGCATACCGTAACGTTGCACGACGTAACCTTGCACACGAACGTTTACGTTTTTTTTTTCACTCTACCGCCAGCATAGATGTTTACACATCAATAAAGACTAAAACAACGAAAACAAATGAATGCAATTCATCGCATTTAAGAAATAAAAATTGACATTTGATTGATGAGTTCAGAATTTTAAACTAAATGGAACGTTCAACCCAGTTGAGGAATATTTTGCTATTGGGCATGTTCGAACATAGAAAATATTGTGAATAGACGATGACTTTTTGTCCCTGACTCTTTTCGATATTTAATGAATGCAATGATTTCACCTATACACTAATTATACCTACTTTGAAAAGAAACAGGGACAAATACCTAGTCACAGTGGAATAGGAGGTTATGTCCCTGTTTCGATTGTTACTTTCTTTTTGTTTTAATTGTGTGTGCCATGGAACGCCCAAATTGCTCACAAATTTGATTGAAAAAGCCAAAATGTCTTATTAATTTAGTCTCCAGCCATTATAAAGACATTCACTCGTGGTAGGTAGGCTATAAGTATAATAACGTTTTCTTTTTTAATTTTTCCCTAGCGAATTCAACTCGAAAATTACAAAATTCTAAAAGAGTAAAGATCAACAAGTGAATAACAAAATTAAATTATTCATTAGCACTTAAATTCGCTCTTTATGTGTTTAAAACTTTTGTTTCTTCAAACTTTTTCGTTTAACACCGAGTTTTTTGTTGGTGGTTTTTCTTCTTTTTTTTTTTTTTGTTTTTTAAACGACGTGTCAATATCCTGTTAAACAAGGTAGGTAAATACTTTTGTCAACAGGGAAAAATAAAATTTAAGAACGAAAAAAAAAACAACAACAACAAAACAAAATTCCCCACAACTTAATTGTAGGTAGCTCTACCCTACCTATCTACAACAGTTTTTTGAGTATAAAAAATGAATAAATTATCCCCAAGACTGCTTGAATAATTTCACCTTATTTATATACCTATATTAAAGCCATAAGTAGAGATAGAGTACCTACCTTGTTGGTAGATATAATATACCTTTGTAGGTATATGTAGATTTGTATTTTTATTTCTTCATATTCATAGCATTAATTTTCTCCCCCACGCAACTATAAATGCAGCTATAATCTACATCTACATACAAACACAACTACAAGGTACTTCAAGTGAGAACTAAGAAGTATCTGCATAAAAGTAGACAATACACCGGGGATTTATCTGTACACGACGAATACACGAAGAAGAAGAAACCCAAACAAAGGAAGCAAGAAAAAAAAAATAAAAGAAGAAACTCCACAACTTAAAGACAGGAAAACACACATCGATAAAAAGAAGAGAAAAATAAAAGCAAACAAACAAAAAAATAACAGAAACTTGGAAGAAATTTGTAGACAGGTATTTTCCATATTTCCCTAAACGTTCAAACTCCTACGTTTTTTTTTTTTTAAATAATGAATTTACATAAATACAAATTTGGCCAAAATTGAATCTGGTTTTTACCTTCTCTAAGCATTCCTGTCCGATAGCCTTGGGATCCCACTTAACAGCCTGTTGGGTTCCATTAGGTAAATTTACTATGCACCACATTTTGATTATTTTTTAGTTTGATTCACAAAATATAAATTTAAATATTTTGATTTTGTTAAATTTGTTAAATACTGGCGCACTAAATATATTTTTTTTTAATTTTTGGTTAATTTTTCTTTCTTTTTGTTTTGAATATCACTTTAGAACTAGCGATTTTTTATCGCTGTAAAATTTTCAATCACTTGTTTATTTTTATATTTGGTATTTATAATTTAATTTTTTTTTTTTTTGAATTTGTATAATATAAAATTTTAAATTAAAAATAAAAATTTGTACCACAAAAAGAATTGCAACAGATACACGAAGTTCTTCTAAGTATTTTTTGCCGAACCAATACACCACAATTTTGTATTTCGAAAATTATGTGTGGTGTTTGTTGTTTTAATTAAATTTTCCTTTTTCTTTGTGAGAATTTGAAATATTTTTTTTTTTATTTTTAAACTTTAGTTTATGTCGGATAAAGTATATAAAATGTACGACCAATTAAATTTATACCACATTTCCGTATAAGAAATATTTTGATTGTTTGATTTGATTTTTCAATGTTAATACAAATATTATTTGTTGATGGTGAGAATGTACTGTAGCTCACGTCCATGCTACGAGAAAACCATTTAATAATTGAGACTTGAGTTTTGAATTCCGTAAAACGTTACCGAATGAATGAAAGTCATCTACGATACTGTTCGTTTGGATTTTTGGTTTGTTCAATTTAATATAAAGAAACCTATGAAATGAATACGAATCTGTTGGATTAGATGAACAGAACGGATGAATCAGAAGAGAATGTTCATTTTGATTTTGTTTGGTATTTTTTTTTTTTTTTTAATTTTTCTCTTATTCTTTTTGTTTTGTTGGTTTGTGTGCTCTTAAAATAAATGTGAACAAATTCATTTTACTTATTGAATTTTTAGTTTTGTTAAAATTAAAGTAGGGTGGCAATGAATAGATGGTTGAAGTGAAAATGGGGGATGAAAGATTCATTAATTTGTTCATTTTCTACAGACTGTGTATGATCTGCAAACTCACAATGCAGGAATAATAATTGATTTTTTGAAGTGGGTTGTTTGTTGTAAAGTAAACATAACCATCAACCAAAAATTAAAATATGTAGGTACTCGTAGGTACCTTTTCGAGGGTTGCTATTGAGCATATATATTTTATGAAAGCAATGCACACATTTCTAAAAATAACAAAGGTTGTGAACAATCTAACTGAACATACCTACCTATTGATTTATTATTATTACAGATGAAGCCGGCGTGAAGAGGAAAGGTGAATGAACTCTATTACTTATATTACTCTTCAATCAGCTTAATGTTTACAGTGCAGTCTTACAGAGTTAGTCTAATAGGTAGGTACGTTTTTGTTTCGCTTCACTCCACATTCAGCTAGGTATAGGTAGGTATACAGTTCAAGGTTATGAACTAATAATTTTCTGAATGTGCGGTCAGTAAACAAAATGTTTTTTTTTTTAATTTTTTTGTATAGGTATTAATAATTAAATATAAAATAATTGGGAGTTGTTCAAAAATTCCGAATATCAAAATCACAAAATTATTATTATGAAATGTTCACATTTAAATCATTGCAGCAAAATTAAAAAAAAATTAGTAGGTACCTATGATGTTAAATCATTTTTAGTATGAAAAGAAGATTTTCCAAATTTTAAATAAATCTTACTTTATTAAAGTTTAAATCATCAAATGGCTATTTTATCTTTTTAGTATCATACTAGCTCCCAACGTAACTTTGGCAATTATAAATGTGAAAGGGGTTTATATTTGTTTATAAAGAAAATATAGGTTTAGTATGATACTAGTTAAAATGTATTTAAGACTAAGACTAAGTATTTAAGTCTAAGATTAAGAAAATTGTTAAGTCAGTAGCATCATTCTAATAACATCAGCCTGTTTAAAATTTTGCGCTATTGTTGGTAGGTAGGTATTGTTGTAAAAATCAACTACGTAAAATAAAGTTCTTATACAGGGTGTTTTTTTTAGACGTATGATTTTTAAGAAGAAATAAAACGCATATAATTTAATGTTATGACCAAGAATTTAGCTTTATTATAAAGATAAAGGTTTGCTATTATGTTTTAAAAATGACTTTGGGCAAGTGGCCACCCGAGAGGCCCAATTTTCGACCACTTTTTGCAGCAATTGGGGCCGTATGTCAGCAATAACTCGCCGGATATTCTCTTCCAATACGTCAATCGTCTCGGGCTTATCTGCGTAGACAAGCGCAACTTCGCATAACCCCACAAAAAAAATCCAGGGTGGTGTTAAATCGCACGATCTTGGAGGCCACGCCACAGGCCCACGACGCGAAATAATGCGCTCACCAAAAGTTTTCTTCAATAAATTGATTGTTTCGTTGGCTGTATGGCATGTAGCGCCATCTTGTTGGAACCAAATGTCGTCCACATCAACATCCTCCAATCCATTCACGATAAAGTCATAAATCATGGCTCTATAGCGTTGAAGAAATATGGACAAATGATTCCCTCTATACCCATAGAGCACACCAAACAGTGACTTTTTGAGGATGTAACGGCGTTTCAACAATGGCTTGTGGATTATGATCACTCCAAATACGACAATTTCGCTTTTTAATGTACCCATTCAACCAATAATGAGCTTCGTCGCTGAACAAAATTTTCTTGTGATTCGTCGCGCGAACCGAACCATTATTTTGGTAATAAATTGGTACGATTTCTAAACGTTGTTCAGGAGTAAGTCTATTCATTATGAAATGACAAACCAAACTGAGCATAAATCAAGTGACGCAGCAGTCAAAAAGACCAACTCCGAAAAAAGTATTGCCAGATTAAAACCACACGTCCAAAAAAAAAACACCTTTTATTTTGAATGTAGTTTTCGTAAAGCAAATAATTTCCATATTTATAGGTTTTCCATATTTGAGATTCCCTTTAAAATTGCGATAGGTAGGTATATGATATATGAACATCTGTCTGTCTGTATGTCGGTCTGAACCTTAAAATTGTTTAGCTCTTAAAGTAACGGTACCAGCCATTTAACGGTCATGACAAAAATAATTTATCTCGGAAACGCCTCAAACTTTTACTTAAAAATGGTATCTCATTTTTTTTATGAATGTTCAAGAAATTTTATATGTTTAGAAAAAATAAGTTTTTTTTAAAAACTGCTCCAAAGATTTTTGTATATAGGTTTCGTTGAAAAAATCAATGTCTTAAACAAACATGTCTAACATTATTTCCCAACAAACATTTTAGTGAGTGTTAACTTAACATTCAGTAAATATACAAAATAGCTAATGTGTACTCGACAAATATTCATTTTAACAGACTGAAAAAACGAAACTAGAGAAATGTCAATTTATAACAGTTTTTTGCCATTACAAGTGGAACTCGAGCCAGAAAACCTGTTAAAATATTGAAGCTGCAGTCGGAACTGTACGACGTCGCCAACTTTTAACTACTCACGTACAGCACTTTTGACGTCTACTTGTAATTGGCCCCTCTATCAACTCCAGTTCCAGTTGCTACACTCTGCTGTGTTCAGGCAGTAAAGGGGTTGACCCATGTAATTCATTGCATGCGTTGCGTCGACGAGATATACAACTGACAGCAGTGACAGCCAGTGTTGCCGCAACCTGAAAATAAAAGTCACTAGACCAACCTCCAAAAGTCGCTAGATTCGCTGAAATTTCGAAAACAAAAAGTCGCTAGAAGTCGCCAGAAAAAAAAATTAACATTTTTTTTGAACAACCTATTTATTTTTTTAAAGTAGGTAAACAAAAACTTAAGAGTATACGATCAAAGAATAAAATTATTGAAAACAAAAAAAAAACAATTCAGTCCCATTGTTAACAGAAGTCTATTATAGCATGCATAGCACACATAAAAATTAATATATCATAAATATAGTATACAGGTTTCCCGCTTACTTGCAATGGTCATTTTGTCTAATTATTTGGTGAAGTAACCGAAACATGTGAATGTTTTTAGTTTTTCAGCTGCTGTTTTTTAAGATCAATTAAGCGGGAAAATCAATTAAGCGAGGTTTAAAAAATTAATAAACAGTTCTATTGTAATCTCTCTCTGCAATTCAATTTCAATCTTCATATGAATGAAGCCTAGTGTAAGTTTTTAAAGTGAAGTAAACAAATTTAAAGTTGAACACTTGAACACCTTGAACAGATCCTATTTTCAAAGCTAAATAAATCAATCAAAACAAAAAATTAAAAACAAAGAAACGTCTTCAAAACTATACATAATAATTTTTTCGTGAAAAAAGTAAAAATTTTAAAAATCTACGCATGTATTTTGATTTTCAAGAAGAGGTAAAAGAAAATGAGACTGATTTGTTTTCGATGTTTATCAACTATCGATATTTTTAAACTATCGGCGATAGTTTATTCAACACTTATTCAGACTACCGCGCTCACTCGCACTCACATTTACAATTAAGTTTGCAATGTGGTCAAATCTAAAGTTATTATTTCAACCAACAGGGACATGATTTGAAATCGAAAGTATTATTTGGATGTCGTATCGTAATTCACAAATTCAGAAGTCGCTAGAAAAATCGCTAGAAATAATTTAGCGACATCAAAATAAATTTTGTCGCTTTCTAAGTAGAAATGTCGCTAGATATAGCGACAAAATCGCTAAAATGGCAACCCTGGTGACAGCTCGATTTAATACACAGGATGTTGTGAGAAGCGACCCATAGGCAACGCATGCGATGGACGCAAACGCAATGGAAAAATAAGCCGAACTTTTAGCTCTTCTCTCCAGCAGATCCATTGACATCAGCTTCCAATGGTTATTTTACAATTTTTTGTTTTCTCACTTGCTCTGTAGGGCAAGTATGTGAACGAAAAGTCTGTTTAAAATCAAAACTAACAGCACGATGAACGAAAAGTCCGAGAAAATGGGTTTTGTCAAACCGTGTATCTGTGGGACTGTACGTCCGTCAATCTGTGCCTGTCCTTTAGTGCGTATGTGCGTTCACTGTAATTTGAGCTAAAGCTTAAAAGTGTGAGACGTTTTCCTTCAAGTTAGGCTACATCAATTGGGTATCATCAATTAAAACAATTTTACCTTTTGCGTGCAGATTTTATTAAAAATGTACCCATCCTTTCCCCTTTTCTCACAACGAAAACAAACTCAAGTAAATAAAAACGATATCGTGACAGATTAATTGTGACACCTGTCAATTTTCATCAAAACAAAGCCCGATAGTCGAAAGCTACATAAAGGGTTTTCCAATAAGAGGTGTTATTTTGATATTAAAAGAAAAATAGCATTTTTTGAGATAAATGATCGGATGTTTATTTCATTATAAAGAGGAAGGTATGCGGTTAATAATGGAACACAACATCGGCCAAATGGCCGCCAGTACCACGCTTACAGGACTATATCCTTTTCATGAAATTTTCCATAATCAAATCGCAAAGTGGCTGCCCTATGTCCTCGATAGCCTCACGAATTCCATCTTTGAGGTCTTGAATCGACGCTGGGCTGTTGGCGTAGACCTTATCTTTCACGTGGCCCCAAAGGAAGAAGTCGCAAGGTGTTAAATCACAAGATCTCGGTGGCCAATTGTGATCACCTCTTCGAGAGATAACACGGTACGGAAACTTTTCCCGTAAAAGATCGATGGTTTCATTGCTTGTGTGACCCCGCCGGACCATAAACCGCACTAAACAGTCACGCGTTGAGGATGGAGAGGCTTTTTAATACTAACTCTTGGGTTTTCCGAGCCCCAGATGCGACAGTTTTGCTTGTTGACGTAGCCTCCGAGGTGGAAATGGGCCTCATCAGTCAAGATGATTTTTCGATGAAATTCCGGATCATTTTCATGCATTTCAAGGACCCAATCAGCAATGACACGACGTTGTTGATGATCAGCCGGCTTGAGTTCTTGTGTTAACTGAACTTTATAAGCCTTAAGACCCAAGTCTTTATGCAAAATACGGTGTAATGACGTTTGTGGAATGCCTAATTCCAAAGAACGACGAGGAATGGACAAACCTGGGTTTTCTTCAACACTTTGGACTACAACAGCAATATTCTCAGTTGTTCTTGAGCGACGTGCACGTGTTTTATTCTTCACATCGCTAACTTGTCCCAACAGCTCGAATTTGTCCACCGATTTCTGTATTGCGGTCCGACAAGGTGCTTCACGACGACCCAAAAATGTTTTAGTTTTACGAACCGTCTCTGCCAAATTTTCACTATTTCAATTTCGTTCCATTTTTATTAATGGCGTAGTTTCTACTTGTCAAATGTCAAAAAATGACAGCTTCAAAAGTGACAGCTACCGAAATAGCGGGCTATTCAAAATAACACCTCTTATTGGAAAACCCTTATAAATTAAAGGGTGGATTTCATGAACAATGAGAATGACTGCATTCAATGACAGAGTTGAAAAATTATTTTATGGATTATTTATTGAGGGATTTTTTTTTGTAAAACCAAAAGTGCAGTAGATTTTTTTTAAAGGCAGTAGATTTATTTTTCGAAAAAAGTGCAGTAGATCTACTGCAATTGCAACAAAGTGACAACCCTGATGGGAAGGTGAGAGAAATATCCTTGCTCTTGCGTCTCTAAAGCTAGTTATATGACATGATTAAATATGAGAAGGTGTATATGGTAACGGTTAACGAGAAATTGTGAAAACAAGTCAATCCCCATGTTCTGCATTGAAATAAAATTGCATGTTCTACAATTCGTTCATTTTCGAAAATTTCGCAATTAATTCTAACTGTCAAAATTTAAGGTGCATCTATTTTTAATTGTTTTGTTAAATGAAATTACACTGCGGATGACGCAATATTATTGGCGTTTTTAAAGAAAAATAAGAAAAAAAAAAATGGGGGGAAAAATGGGGACTGACATAGCGTGATAATTTTTTCTGATGAATGGTTTGTTCTTATATTCGTATGTTATTATGTTTTCTTATATTTTTTTTTCTAATAATTAAATACGAAATAGATTAAAAATATAAATTTAACTTATAATTTGAACCAAGAAGTAGAAATTTAATTAGAACTGCACCTTTTTTTTAAAAATAATTCACAATGGATAAACAAAGTGGATTGAATTCATTTAGAGAATGGAATGAAACTGATACTTATATTATCTACAACTATTGGAACGAAAATTGTCCCGAAATCAACAGGTAAACATCACTAATATTCCAATATCCATTTTTAAGTTTAGAAAAGTAAATACTAATAAACTATTAAATGTTGTTCCATGGCTAACATTAAAGTTTAAGGATTAATTTAAATCCCGAAAAATATAAAATAAATTCAACAGCTTCTCACTAAAAAAAACGTGCCATCATTCTTTGACGGTGATTTCTTTTCAACGTGGACTTCACTTGACGTTAAAATATGGATAACATAATAATCCCTTAAGTCATGATGATTCATTTTTTTTGCGTGTTTTTTTTTTTTTTTGTTATAATGGGTGATTTTTTAAGAGGTTTAGAACTTTTTTAAAAAAAAAACACAAAAAATTCGAAAAAATGAATGAAATATTTATTTGAATCGATAGTTTGAACCTTGCAATTTAATGTTTAAAGATAATTTCATGCAAATGTTGACCGCGGCTGCGTCTCAGGTAGCCCATCCGCTGAGTCCAATTTTGGCATACTCTTTCACACATATCGGCCGGTATCTCACGAATGACTGCATGGATGTTGGCTTCCTGTGCGTCAATCGAAGCGGGCTTGTCCCTATAGACATTAGCCTTGACATACCCCCACAAAAAATAATCTAATGGTGTCAAATCGCACGATCTAGGCGGCCAATTGACCGGCCCGAAACGTGAAATTAACTGTTCACCAAACTCGCCTCGCAATTGCGCCATTGTTTCGCGTGCTGTGTGGCATGTGGCACCGTCTTGTTGAAACCACATATCATGCAAGTCAAGAACTTCCATTTCGGGCAAAAAAAAGTTTGTTATCATCGCTCGGTAGCGTTCACCATTGACAGTAACGCTGCGATTCGCATCATCTTTGAAGACATAGGCCCAATAATGCCGCCGGCCCATAAACCGCACCAAACAGTGGCTTTTTCGGGATGCATTGGTAGCTGTTGCAATGCTTCTGGCTGATCTTCACTCCAAATGCCGCAATTTTGCTTAATTACGTACCCATTCAACCAAAAATGAGCCTCATCGCTGAACACAAGCAGCGCGCGATGAACATTTCGAACCGAGCACGAATTTTGATAGTAAAATTCAATAATTTGCAAGCGTTGTTCATTTGTAAGACGATCCATGGTTAAATTGCAAACCAAACTGAAGCTGTTTGACAGTGACACAAGGTACTAAACACACGTCAGCTGTCAAAACCAGTGTTGCCAAAACCAAACCAGCTAAAAAATCACCCTTTAGAAGTCGAATGAGAAAAGCTGAAAATGACGGAAGTTTACGCTGTTCTTGTTCTTTTGCTCGCGCAGCAGCAAGATGTAAAAACGCCTTTTTTATTACATAAGTTTTTAGGTTTTCTTTTTTTTTTTTTTTTTGTTGCTGATGATGGTTTTGATGGAAACTTTTGCCTTAATCTTGCTCTGGAAATATAAAAGACCATTGCACAAGAAATTCCAAAAAAGACCATCATACAAAAAAAAAAAAAAAAAAATGGACCTAAGCGAGATAAAGTCTGGAATGGAAATAGCACACATTATAATCTCAAAGTTTGAAAGGACGATAACACTTTTTTTTGTGTGTTGATGGTGGTAAATGTAAAAAATTAGAATTGATAATTGAGAAACTTTCTCTTTGCGGGATGTTTTTTTTTTGTTTTGGTTGTTTTTGTAGTGATTAATAAGTTAGAGTTAGAATGCAGATGAAATATGAATATGTATTTTGCACGAGGTTATTAATTATAATCTTTATGGAATCTTCTAGCATAATATGCTATATATTGAAGTGTGTTAAGAGCGCTAGATTATGGTGAAGATGATTGTTATTATGATGCATAAAGTTGACCTATCCAGAAATATGTATTTAATGTTTTGAAAGAGTGGAGATCTGTGATTCAAAACACTAACAGCCATATTATTGACATGTTTCAAAACTAGCTTACTAGCAAAACTAGTTTTATAGATATTTGAGGTCCCAATATATTGACATGGTTTTATGAAATTAGAGATTTATCTAAAGCTAGATTTAAGTTTTCGAGTCTTAGGTGTGGAAATACTTTTGAATAATACCAATTGGAGCACCTCCAAACATCTTTAATACTAGTTCTGTCATGAAACTATTTTTGAAACAAGTCAATAATATGGCTGTAATTGAGGATTTAGTATTTTGGGCAAACGCAGACTTCCATAGCGGAAGGAGATAGAAGTGTCAAGTGTTAGATTCAGCAAGGTTTATAAAACAGTTTTTGTAGGAAAAATGATAGGGCAAGATGAAAACCCACCTCCAATAATAGAAAACCGATCAGTTCCACCGCCGGCTTAGCTATAAAAGCTCTAGAACAACAAAGATCTGTTGGATTACCAGAGGAGCTCTTCAAACACGGATAGGGGATATGGTGTTGATAGGACGAGGATGCATGAAATCCTCAACCAAGTTTTGGTGGAAGGTAGTATGTTCTTTGGCTGGATTATCAGTTCCATATATATTCCTCATTTACAATCAAGAACTATCGAGGCATATCCCTGTTAAACGTCGCATATATGTAAGATCCTATCCAACGTACCTACTGTCTAAGCGTCTTAAGACGTATGATTGGCAAGTACCAGGTTGATTTCCAGGCCAACTGATCGACTGGAGACCAAATCTTAACACTGAAGCAAATCCTGATAAAAAGACCAACGAACTTTAAGTCGAGGCCAACTATATTGCAATTGAATTCAAAGCCGCATATTCATTTTCAGGAGCTCTATACGGTGATTGGTGATGGTCGAATTTGAAGTACCGGACAAAATACAAAGTGCAATTAGGAGAAAGCTCTTGCACATTGTTTCTACATGGAGATGCACTGTCATGTGACCTCTTCAATTTGGTATGCGGACGATATAAAAATCATCAGCCACTTTTATAAAGTGGGGCAAAAGAATGACTAAAATTTGTAGCCAAATGTGGATTTAGTACAAAAAACCTAAAAACCAGTCGACTACATTGGCTCGGCACTGTATCGAGCGTGTGGATAGCAATGATCCGTGCAAGAGAATCTTCGAAACTCAGCCCCCTGGGTTCGAGGAGCGAATGATGACCGAACCTTCTGTTCAGCGGCAATACCATTGTAGATGCCAGTATGCTTAGTCTTGCTGATTGGAAGCTACGTGTTTGAAATCCGAGAGCCTGTTTAGTAAGTAAAGGGTTTTCCGATTGACTATTGCTGGCCTAAGAAGTTAGGTAAAACACTACAAATACAAAATTCATATACAAAAATCGTCACTAACACTCCGGACAACCACTTAATCCATAACTGGTGAAGGACTTAAAGTTCTGACAAAACCTAGGTACTTTGAAAAAGCCCAACCATAAGTAAATCTAGTGATAGGTTATACGGACGGCTCTCAACCCCAATGGAACTGCCTGGCACACAGTGTGAGCTTAACATTCCCTTGACATCGAGGGCATGACCAAAACCTAGTCCCTATCAATGAGCAAACTCGTTATTAACTTTTCGGACAATGACCAACTCCAGCACCAACTGGTGCAAACCTTAAAGCACTGACATATACCTAGCAGGTATTACCTTGCTTAGTATAGGCACAGCCACGAGTGGATCTGGTGAAGGGCTATATGATTGGATCGCAACCCTACCGGAACCACCTAGCACACAGTTGTGAGCCTGGTGCTCTTGTAGGGCTGCGTGAAACAACAATAACCTATTCCCCTAAGTTATTCTGTCTAGCCTAAAAACACTACCCCTATATCAAGAAACAAATCAGGTCAAACGAGTTATGGTATCAAAACGGCGCATTAAAGTGCTAATTGGGTTCTTGGGGAACAGGTGTTCTCAGAACCGCCATTTTGTTTTGGTATCGGCCACCTTGTTTTTTCAAATGTGTCTTTCGTCACCAGTTGGAAGAAGACAATAGGAAATCTAGAAAAAGTCTATTCGTGGTTAAATGGCAAAATATAATCAGCACATTTCATCCGTCAGCTGCCGAATTTACTGTCATTAAACACAGTGTTAGCAATGGCAATACTAAAATTCTTTAGAAAAAAACACCCTATATGAGAACTGATATGAATTTCTAATCAGAATACTAAAAGAATGTGATGCTCAATGTACAATGCATAATTTACATGGTCTGGCGTAGGTCAATTCAAACTAAAATGTACTGAAAACAAGTACTGTTTCAGCTGTCACTAAAAAAAAGTGTTGCCAATTTAAATAAAAATAAAATTGTTGGTGTGAAAGCTCGTGGAGATCGAGGGTCTATTGACTTACACAACTCTCAATTATTCCTGTGTGCATATTGTGCGTCTGCAGGAATAGAGGGGACCTACAATTTTCCGAACGGCTAAGGGGAGATTTAAACCTCTATAAAAAACACCATTTATGAGAGTTGATACGGCCTTCAACATTGGAGTTCTTAGAATTTGATGTGGGATGAACATTTTACAGTTTGTGTACCGACAGTTATCTTCATGTCAAAATAAAAAAAAAATACTGTGCACAGATAAACTGTCAAAGTTACTAGGTACCACTAGAAACAGTGTTGCCAATTTAAAAACCAAACCTCATTTAAAAAAAAATCTTTAAATATTTTTTTTTGTGGAAAATCATATGCTACTCTTTTTTTTTACTTATGTAGGTAGGTACATACTGTTTCTTCCAAAACTTTAACTTATAATTTAAAGTTTATATTTCTTAACCTTGCCCCTTTGGAGCAAAAACGTCCAATTCAATATTTTTGTTATATCCAAAACCATAGCAACGCCATCCTACATAAGTTATACCTATATTGATATCATAAAACTTCATTTGTGTAACACCCCGTATATCCAATCATAACAACAAACCACACCCTTGCACTAAAAGCACCTATTAAATCGATTAATCTTTCAACATTTACCTCAATTAAGCCCGCAGAAAGTCATTAGAAATAAACCCAAAACCAAAAACGTGGTCAACAGCTTGGCCTGTCATTAGGTAGTTTCTCCCAAAAATGTTGACCTTTCTAGTTGCTATAAATACATACACTTTTGGCAGCCAAATGATTAGTATCAACAAAATAAGTATTAGACACTCATTATAGTGTATATATGTATGTAGGTAGGTAAGTATTTACCTGTCATATCCATACACCGAAGACCAAACTTATATGATATAGGGAAGTATCTCTATACATCACACAGAGCTCGCATTAAAATAATTTGGGTTTGAGATTACGTGCTTTCCCATAAGTTCAGTAAATTAAGGCAACTCACGACTCCACGAACACGATACATACCTACATATTGTGCTATACCTTCCTACCTTTATATTGGATAGAAAAATAAATAAAATACCTACAAAAACAAAAACCTCTGAAATTTGAGTAAAACTTCAACCACAACAAAATAAAATAAAGGTTCTCGATGAAAAGGTTAAATGACATACTTAAGTACATAAAATAATCGAAAACAAAATACCTATAAAAAATAAATTATTAGCAATGTTAATAACATGCATGTCTCATTTCTGGTTTTCCACTTGTTCAATTATTATTATAAGTTGTGAGTTATTTTTTTAGTTTTTAAATTGCGCACATAAGCAAAGTGCATGGCTTAAAAAAAGTTCAACAAATAATTCAAAAATTCATTTTCGTAGGTATATAATTATAGGGTCTAAAGTTCAAGCTGTGTGACTAGGCCGGTGTTCAAAGTCCAAAACTTTATTGGTTTGGAATTTTCTCTTTATTTTTTTTTTTAATTTCGACTCTCTTTTCAAAAATGGCAAAAAATTGTATCAATTTGCTGAATGAAGTTTGTATTTGGGAATGAATTTTTGTAGCTAAAGATACATTTTGTTCATTTTAGATAGCGAAACAAAAATAAAACAGTAAAACTCGTTGAGATAAAAAATACAATTTTATCTTTATTTTTGTTTGGTGGTCATAAAATATAGTTACGGCATCGACATCCGTCAAGCCTCCAGCAGATACTTACAACGCACACAACATACTTAAAGGCTACAGTTATCGTAAGTCTTTAAACGACGCATAACTTAAATGAATATTTATCTCAAAGCTTAGTTTTGTTAAATAAACAAAACAGCCGAATTAATAAAATGCGCATTATACTTGATGGCTACAGTTAAGCATAGTCATCAAAGATTCATAATTAAAAACGATAAATCAAACTGCATTGTTGACACAAGTGTGCAGACTTCAATATCATATCTCAAGGCTTTGTTTCGTCAAATAAACGAAACAGCCAACTAATTCAACTACGCAATTGATTCGATGACTACAGTCGTCATACGAATCATAAAAATCAAGGCCAAACCAAATTGTTGACACAAGTGTGCAACAATCATCCTTCTCAAGGCTTTGTTTTGCATAATTGACAAAACAGCCGAAATCATTGGTCAGCATAATGCAAGCCATCTCCATGGTCATTGCAAAAGCTATTTCACCACAATTGGGTATAAATAGCAAGATCCAATTGTTCCCGATTCATTCATTCTATTCATTGAATCACAAGTAGTCTTGATCAGTTCTAAACCAGTTCACATAAATTCTTATTTCTGATTTCCCCCCACCAGTGGTAAGGAATCAGTTAAATAAAATAGTTAAAATAAAAAACTAAAGTTAAAAGTTAAATTATAAACCATTGTAAAAAATACAAAAGATTTAATAAAGTATAAAGATAAGAAGCTCAGTGAGTGAGCTTAAAAAATATCTTTTTTATTAAACGTTACGCTCGGCACGTAACTGGCGCAGTCGATAAAGCCTACAAAACCGCATTAAATACGAAAATCTTTAATTCGTAAAATGCTAAATAAAATATCTAATAACCAGCAATATTGAATAAATCAAAACTTATCTGTGAGAAGTCTAGTGAAAATAAAAAAAAAAACTAAAATAATAAGTGAAAAGAAAGCAGCAAAAGACAAAAACTCAATAAAAAATATAACTTAAAAGAAAAGTAACAAAGGAAATAAAATAACCTATCTATGAAAAGACTAGTAGAAATAATAGTAAAAAATAAAGTGTCAAAGAACATTAAGAAACTAATAAATATAACAACAAAAAAAGCAGCAGAAATCATAAAATCAATCTGTGAAAAGACTAAGAAGACCAATAAAAAATAATAGTGAAAATAAAGTAGCTGAAGACATCAAACCCATCTGTGAAAATAAAGCAGCAGAAGACATCAAACCCATCTGTGAAAAGAAAGCAGCAGAAGACATCATACTTATAAACACTTTAATTTTTAAGCGTATAAATACATCATATTGAAATAAAAACAAAAACTGTAAGTTTTCTCCTTTTCTTATTTAAAAATTTAAAAATACAAAAAGCAATATGGCAAATATTCTAGTAACCCCAGATATTATCAAAAATCTTCCAGATTTTACTGGACATAGCAAAGAACTTGAAAATTTTATTAAGAGTGTAGACACAGTTTGGAGTATTTTGCGCCAAATTGAAAATGCTCCACTTGCAATATGGGCACAGGCCATTAGAAATAAAATTAAAGATAAAGCATCTGACAGATTAAGATTATATGGTAATCCAGATAACTGGAACGATATAAAAGAAATCTTACTAAGACATTTTTCAGACCATAGGGACGAGAGAACCCTATATAATCAATTAAGTCTTCTTCGCCAAACTGGCAGCTTATCAAAATTTTTTGACCAAATACTAGAAATAATAACAGCATTAAATACAAGACTAAGACAGACAGAAGAGGACGTTGAAATTAGAGAACGAATGACACGACGTAACATAAAGGAAGGGCTAGACACATTTGTAAAAGGACTACGTGAGCCATTCAAAACGATTATCTTAAGTCGCGACCCTGACACTCTAGAGGAAGCATACGACATAACGCTAGGTCTAGTAGATACGAATCGTAGTAACTTTAGAAATTATACATCCCCCAAACAAAATTATACATTTATTCCAAATAATAATTATTCTTTTATTCCAAATAATAATTATTATAATAAAAGCCAACAAATTTATAACCAAAGAAATGAAAAACCCATACCGATGGAAGTAGACCCATCACCCTCAACGCTGCAAAGAGCTTTCAATCAAAATAATAATAACTTTAACAGAAATAATAATAATAATAATAATAACTTTAATAGATATAATAACAATACTAACTTCAACAGAAATAATAATAGTAACAATAATTTCAATAGAAACAAAGGCAAAAAACAAATGCCCCAGGACATTTACGTCCAAGAAAATTTTCGTATGAGAGCCTCGGAACAATAAAACTACCATATATAGAAGTAACAGTAACAGAAAATGGTAAAAACCGCACTCTCAAAGCTTTAATAGATACAGGTTCAAATCTATCCCTCGTAAACCCAAACATAGTTCAAACTAAATATGCAACAAAAATTTTTCCCGAAATATCAGTAAATACATGTAATGGACAAGGTCCAATTATTGATGAACATGTTATATTAGCATTATTCAAAGAATTTGGTGAAGATCAACCACCAATAGAACTTTTCCTGTGTGATTTTCACACATATTTCGATATACTAATAGGTAACGACATTTTAGAGACATACAAAATGATCATAGATTTTTCAAGGAATATTCTAAAAAGAGGACATAAAGAACTAGAAATTAAATACAAACCTCAAATAAATGCTGACAAATCCATTAAATTTCAACCACGAACAATACGTTCTGTAACATTACCTGTAGATGTTGAAAACGGTTTTATTAAATTCAAGAAATTACGTCTAAATGAAGATCTTTTAATATTAGAAAAAGTCTTTATATCCAAAAATTGGACTTCCAAAGTAAAAATATTAAATTTCTCGGATAAAGTAATAAAATTAGATATTGTGCAACCATTTAAGGTTATTGGATATAAAAACAAAGCTACACAGTTTTGTAATTCAAATGAGGATGAAAACAATGACACAATGCAGTATCACATCCCAAATAAAAATAAAAATAAAAAAATATTAAAATCAGAGCTCCAATGGTCGCAAAAAGACCGGGTAGAAGCAGAAAAGTCTGATAAAATAAATAAATCCAAAAAAGGAGAAAATACAAATAAAATATTAAAAAATAAAAGAATATTAAAATCAGAGCTCCAATGGTCGCAAAAAGACCGGGTAGAAGCAGAAAAGTCTGATAAAATAAATAAAAAGAAAAATATTAGAAAAAGAAAATTAATATCAAACTTAGAATGGTTAGAAAATGACCAGATAGAAACAGATACAGAATCTGAAGAAAATAATTCAAAAAGATTTAAAAATGTGAACAAATGGTTATCAGGAAACCTAACAAAAAACCCTGAAAATTCTGAAGGATTCCTCAAAGGATCAATAATAGATTTAACAGAACTATACAGTATGGAAAACACACATCTATACAGTATAGAAGAAAATTTAGACCTTCAGAATAATAAAATTGTGGATTTAGAAACTGATCACTTAAACAACATTGAATTAAATAAACTTAATCAAATAATAAATAAATATGACCACCTATTTAAGGAAGAAGGTCATACGCTTACATTTTCAAACACAGTGAAACATGAAATCACAACAGTTGATGAAAAACCAGTATATGCAAAGAGTTATCGATACCCATATGCTCACAAGCAGGAGATTCAGTCCCAAATAAAGGACATGCTGAATCAAGAAATAATAAGGCCAAGTAATTCACCGTGGTCATCACCAGTATGGATAATACCGAAAAAGGTCAACTCCAAAGGTGTACAAAAATGGCGTTTAGTCATTGACTTTCGGAAATTGAATGAAAAAACCATTGATGACAGGTATCCTATACCTAATATCAATGAAATCCTAGATAAATTAGGAAAGTGCCAATATTTCACAACTCTTGACCTCGCGTCAGGCTTCCACCAAATAGAAGTAGACGCACGAGATGTTAAGAAAACAGCGTTTACTGTTGATAATGGACACTACGAATTTACTCGTATGCCATTCGGTTTAAAAAACGCACCTGCTACGTTTCAACGTGTAATGGATAATGTTCTTAATGAGCACATCGACAAAATATGTCTCGTCTATATGGATGACATAATAATTTACTCAGCGTCGCTTACAGAACACATTAACCATTTAGAAAAAATATTTGAAGCACTTACTATAGCAAATTTAAAAATACAAACTGACAAAAGTCAATTTTTAAAAAAAGAGGTAGAATTTTTAGGTCATGTTGTATGTAGAGATGGTATAAGACCAAATCCCAAGAAAATAGAAGCTGTAAAAAATTACCCGATACCTAAAACACAAAAACAAATAAAACAATTCTTAGGTTTACTCGGCTATTATAGAAAATTTATTAAAGACTTTGCCAAACTAACAAAACCTTTGACTGAAAAATTGAAAAAAGGTAAGAAAATAGATATCAAAGATGAAATCTACTCAAAGTGTTTCGAAGATTGTAGAAATATGTTAATAAATGAACCAATTTTAACCTATCCAGACCTTTCAAAACCATTTATTCTTAGCACTGATGCATCTAATTTTGCCATAGGAGCAGTTCTTTCACAAAATCAAGAAGGTAACGAACATCCTATTTCTTATGCAAGTAGAACTTTAAATGCACATGAACAAAACTATTCAACTATTGAAAAAGAACTTTTAGCAATTATTTGGGCAACCAAATATTTTAGACCCTACCTTTACGGTACGAAATTTAAAATACAAACAGATCATAAACCCTTAAAGTGGCTAATGAATATTAAAGAACCCAATAGTAAACTAGTAAGATGGAAACTTCAAATGGAAGAATATAATTATGAAATAGACTATAAACAGGGTAAAATGAATTCAAATGCAGATGCATTAAGCAGAATTCCAATCGAAATAAATTTTAATGAAATCGAAACAGCAGCTACAATACATAGTGCAGATGAAGATGACCAGGGATATATACCAATCTCAGAATCACCTCTAAATTTATTTAAAAATCAAATAATAATAGAAAGACTCCAAAGTGGAGCAAATCAAATAAGAACAAAGAAAATTTTTAACAAAACAAGAAAAATAATTAAATATAAAAATTTTGAGGAAAATGACATTATACAAATAATAAAGAATCATTTTAACCCAAAAGCTACAAACGCAATTTTTATTGAAAATCTTTCACTTTTCATTGATTTTCAAAACGTTTTCAAAAATCACTTTTATAGATCGAAAAGATTTAAAGTGCTAAGATGCACAAAACTTTTAAAAGATATAACAGATGAAAGAGAACAAGATAAAATTATAACAAACTATCACAAAGAAAGTAATCATAGAGGAATAAATGAATCCTTTGAACACATAAAAAGAGAATACTACTTTCCAAATATAAAAGAAAAAATTACAAAATTTATTAATAATTGTAACATATGTCAAATAGAAAAATATGAAAGAAATCCTCCTAAACCCAAATTTGAATTTACAGAAACTCCTAAAAATCCATTAGAAATAATACATGTAGACATTTTCTTTCCACAAAAAGGAATACCAATACTTACTATAATAGACAAATACAGTCGCTATGCACAAGCTTATGAACTTCAATCGAGAAACGCAGTTCACTTAAAGGAAGGAATTTTAAAATATATAAGTACATTTGGAAAACCTAAACTTCTCGTAATAGATCAAGAAAAAGCAGCAACATCTATTGATTTCCAAGAATTTTTAAGAAACGAAAACATAGACCTACACTTTACAACCGTTAGTAATTCAAATTCAAACTCTCCAGTAGAACGTTTTCACTCTACACTAATGGAACATTATAGAATATTGAAAAATCATAATACTATAACAACAAATGAAGCATTACTTAAAGCATTATTCGCATACAACAATTCAATTTGTTCAGCAACAAATTATACTCCATTTGAATTATTCTTTAAAAGAATCCCAAATAATTTAGCAGAAAAGGCATTTGAAAAAGCACTTAAAAATAAAGAGAAAATAATTTATAACAGGAATAAAACAAGAGATGATCAGATTAGTTATAAACAAGATTATCCATTCTACTACAAAGTCAGAAATATTAACAAATTGCAACCAAGATTTAGATCGTTTAAAGCATTGAGAAATAATAAAGTTACAATTTTAGCTAATAATAACAAACAGTATCATAAATTGAAAGTTAAAAAACCCCGAAAATTTCAGGTTCAAAATGCATTCACAAATTAGAGATTACATACAGACAATACTGATTATGACGACCATACTGACTATTAAAAGACAGAAATTGGACATAACAAATTTAAACGAAGGACAAGGTTTTATCATGGTTAGGGATGAAGAACTTCAAGTAATTTCAAGTTATAAGAAAATATTACATAGTGTAGAAATAGATTCATGGGAAAATAATATAAATATAATTGGTCAAAATATTGCAAACCTTAACTACACTTATCAGTATCCAGCTATGATACATAATTTTAATTCATTAAAAGAAGAAATAAGTAATTTAATTCCACATAAAAGATCTAGAAGAGGATTGATAAATATATGGGGAAAAGGCTTAAAATTTTTAGCAGGAGTAATGGACTCCGATGATGAAAAAGAAATAAGAGAAAAACTAGATGTTAATGAACAAAATAACAAAAATATTATCCAAAATATGAATGAACAAATTCAAATAAATAATAATTTTAATAAAATAATGAAAAATGTAACCAATCATATTAATACTCAACAAGAAAGAATAAGTAAACAATTATATGATATGTATGAAACAGTAAACTATAACTTAAATACAATAGAGCATATGCAACATGTCTTTCAAATTCAATATGATATTCAACTACTTAGAGATCAAGTCAGAAAAATTAAAGACAATTTATTACTTTGTAAACTAGGAGTTCTAGGCAGAGATCTGCTTACAACCGAAGAAATTATAAAATATAACATTTCATTCAAAGAATTAACAAATATTAAAAGCTCTATAGTGTTACATGATTTTAAGATAATTTTTATCATACTAATACCAATTTACGATACAGAAAAATATCATAAAATACTAATTGAACCAATTCCAAATAATAATGGACTTGAAATTGTAAGCAATTATACTATTGCAATATTAAAAAATAGTAATAATACTATTTATGAATATACAGAACAACCTATTATAACTAAAAAACAATTAAAATTAATAAAAGATAAATGTATTTCACAAATTTTCAAAGACAAACCAATATGTAATTTTAAAGTAAATAAGAAACAAATTATCAAACAATTAACTAATAATGTAATTATAACAAAAAATATTCCGAAAACTTATATAAAACATAATTGTAATACTTATGATATAAGAATTTATGGAAATAATTTGATTAATTTTGAAAATTGCAAATTAAGCATTAACAATATGGAATATGAAAACTTGTTGATAAGCGACAACTTCGTTATCCCAAACTTCAATGACATAAAAATTAGAAATATTACAATGAAATTATCATTGCCAAAAATTCATTTTGATAACGTTAAAAACAGTAAAGTAATTAAAGAAATTAAAGCTCGACATTTCGTGACTGAAGGCTTAACATTCAGCACAATAATTTTCATAATAATAGTTAACATAATACTATTGATAATTATAATTAAAATCAAAAAAGCCAATAATACAAAAGTAAATATTGAGCTAAAAACTTCGGATTCTCCGGAGCAGAATCTTAAGAAGGGGGGAGTTACGGCATCGACATCCGTCAAGCCTCCAGCAGATACTTACAACGCACACAACATACTTAAAGGCTACAGTTATCGTAAGTCTTTAAACGACGCATAACTTAAATGAATATTTATCTCAAAGCTTAGTTTTGTTAAATAAACAAAACAGCCGAATTAATAAAATGCGCATTATACTTGATGGCTACAGTTAAGCATAGTCATCAAAGATTCATAATTAAAAACGATAAATCAAACTGCATTGTTGACACAAGTGTGCAGACTTCAATATCATATCTCAAGGCTTTGTTTCGTCAAATAAACGAAACAGCCAACTAATTCAACTACGCAATTGATTCGATGACTACAGTCGTCATACGAATCATAAAAATCAAGGCCAAACCAAATTGTTGACACAAGTGTGCAACAATCATCCTTCTCAAGGCTTTGTTTTGCATAATTGACAAAACAGCCGAAATCATTGGTCAGCATAATGCAAGCCATCTCCATGGTCATTGCAAAAGCTATTTCACCACAATTGGGTATAAATAGCAAGATCCAATTGTTCCCGATTCATTCATTCTATTCATTGAATCACAAGTAGTCTTGATCAGTTCTAAACCAGTTCACATAAATTCTTATTTCTGATTTCCCCCCACCAGTGGTAAGGAATCAGTTAAATAAAATAGTTAAAATAAAAAACTAAAGTTAAAAGTTAAATTATAAACCATTGTAAAAAATACAAAAGATTTAATAAAGTATAAAGATAAGAAGCTCAGTGAGTGAGCTTAAAAAATATCTTTTTTATTAAACGTTACGCTCGGCACGTAACTATATGTTCAAGTTCCGACTACGACTTAGAAAAATAGAAATGCGAGATAAGAATTGATACAAATCAAACAATTAATGTCACGGTGCAAATAATTCGTAGGATGTGAAAAGGTAAACAACAACAAAAAATTAACGGATTTCGATTTATATTATATAGGTAAGATATTTATGGTGAAATTGTGCTGGTTAACGTTTTAATTTGGGTTACATAAAGGAGGTTAAAAATATATCGACTTTAAAATTGCAAAATTAAGCTAAATATTGAAAGTAAGCATTAAAGAAACATAAATAAACAATTATTGCAGTTAAAACGTACCTATTATGTTGAAATTACGGGCCAATGCACCTACGTTAAGTGGATGAAGAGAAGTGCGTCACATAATTATTGAATATTATAGTAAGCAAGTTGGTTTCGAAAGTAAAAAAAGAGTTTCGACACATCGCATTTCAATGGATCGCAGGATATATCGTCTTCAGTGGCGGATTTAGGTTTTCTGCCGCCCTAGGCCCAGTTGAGTAGGCCGCCCCCTTATTTTTTCTTAACCAAATTCTTTTAATTGCCTTTGTTCTTAATCGTTCTTGCAGAGCCTTTTTTCTGTGCTGCCAGAAAACGCCCGAACATTTAAAACACGTTTTTTTAGGTTGGCCTACAATATGATATTATGTACCGTCACCAGGGGAGGGGGGAATGTGGGGTCAGATACCCCCATACATTATATATGGCATCATCTTTATTTTAAGACTTAAAAATAAATTATAGTTTTAAAAAACTTAAGCTTTAATAGAGAACCGAACTAAAAGGCAGTGATGCCACATGAAAACAAAAGAAGTACTTTCAGCATAGACCTAACCTAACCTAACAAAATGAAGATATTTTTTCTCCTTTTTTTATTATTATTAGATATTAATAATAAAGTTTACAAATATTTAATAGTATTAAAAAATATTTGTAAAAATGCATTTTTTTAACTTATTGAAAGCATACATTTTAATGCACCATACAAAATTCTTGCATTGAAAAAAAAAAATCAGTGCAAGTTGAAAATTTTTTGAATTAAACAAAATTTGAATGCAAGTTCAAAATTATTTGCATTACAAAAAATCAAATTCAATCCGAAAAATAATTTGCATTAAAAAAAATTCAAATTTAATTCGAAATCAAATTCAATCCGAAAATTATTTGCATTAAAAAAAATTCAAATTTAATTCGAAATTTTTTTGAACATTTCTTGCATTAAAAAAACTGAAAATTTTATTCGAAAATTCTTTGCAAAAAATGCAACAATATTTTTTGTATTAAAAAAGGAAATTTAATTCGAAAATTTTCTGCATTAAAAAAAAATGCAAGTTTCATTCGAAAATTGTTTGCATTAGAAAAAAACAACATTTTTTGCATTAAAAAAATGCAAATTTTATTCGAATTTTTTTGCATTACAAAATTAAAATTTAACTTGAAATTTGTATGCACTAAAAAAATGCAATTTTAATTCATATTGTTAAGAGATGGAAGTTGCAAAAGAAAAAAAATATATGTAACACTAGAAAAAATATATAAGAGTAGATACATACCGTTTGCGATTTTTGTTAAAAAAACGCAAAACAGACCTTTTTTTCTAAAATTTAAATAGGAAAACCTATGAATATATATTATGGTTTTTATTATTGAATCTAATATAAGACCGCTCAAAAAAATAATTTAAACAAATAAAAGTTGTGTAGGCTCGCACTACGTCACAACGACATTTCACATGTTGATACATTAAATTGCAATTTTGAATGTGCAAATAATTTTTTTTTTTTTTGAAACTACAAACTTAATTCATTTATTGCCCACATTGAAAATCAATTATTTTTCAGCGCCACCAAAGGAAGCGATAAAATATAAAATATTATTTTGCCATTTTTTTTAGTAAAATTGAACTTTCTTAACAAATTATCCATAGTCTTCCTAAACTACTTTTTCAACACAAAATATTCTCAGGTCTGTTGCTGCCCCCCTGTGGCCCACTAGCACCTACAGGCATCATAGCTGACCTTGAGAATCAATTATTTTTCTGCGCCCCCAAAGCTTTTGCCGCCCTAGGCCTGGGCCTCACGGGCCTAAGCCTAAATCTAGCACTGATCGTCTTACTCAAATAAATCAGAATGCTTGTTGGGTCAATAGAATGGGAATGCAATTTTTTGTTTGTTGATTTATCTTTTTATTTCAGCTGCTTAGATTGTGGAACGCATTTAAAGGCATTACAAATTTCTCAGTCATAAAATTATTTCAATTGTCATTAGCGCTTTTTGACACTTCACTTAATTTTCTCTTTTTATAAAGGGTCTTTCGCATAGGAGGTTCTTTTTTTCAATTGGTTATAAGATTTAATGATCGTTTCATAAAAGACGTTTTTTTTTAGACGTGTGGTTTTCAAGGAGAAATAAAACGAATATATTTTAATGTTATAATAATAATTTAGCTTTATTATAAAGATAAAGGTTTGCCATTATGTTTTAAAAATAATTTCGGCCAACTGGCCGCCGCAGCTGGCTCGAATAAATTCCAGCCGAGAGGCCCAATTTTCGGCCACTTTTTGCAGCAAATGGGGCCGTATGTCAGCAATAACGCGCCGAATATTCTCTTCCAAGGCGTCAATCGTCTCGGGCTTATCTGCGTAGAAAAGCGACTTCACATAACCCCACAAAAAATAGTCCAGCGGTGTTAAATCGCACGATCTTGGAGGCCACGCCACAGGCCCACGACGCACAGTGGTGCGAGAGCGGAAAAAAGTCTTTTGAAAAAGTCATGTCTATCGTTTTAAACTTTATGTTAAAGTACTCTTAGATAACCAAAGCGTATGATTTAAAAGTATTTTTTAACATATATATTGTATGTTCTGATTTACAAGCAATCAAAGTTGAAAAATAATTTTACTCAAATCGCGAACCGTATTTTCAACAAATTTTGAGATGTTTTTTTCCGAAGTTCCTGCAGATAAATTCTCTAGTTTCTTAAATAATTTAATTGGTCTATTTTCGATTATCTAAAAATAAAAAAAAATATTGATTATTTATAAAAGATACCTTCAATAAGTAGCCTGAAGCTTTAGTACTAAGAAAAAATGCTTTTTTTTAAAACTTTTTGATTTAAAAAAACAGCTCCAAAAGATACCAAGAAAGTAAGTATGCCACCATATGCTCCATACATTCATGTTAAAGCACAGAAAAAATCAGCTGCAGATACGTGCAGATGTGGAAGTTATGCTCAAAAATGTTTCACTTAATCGGATTTCAAAAAACTCCGTCTTGACGGTGGTGTCTACCAAAAAGTTTGATTACTTCGGTATTAATTGTCAGAATGAACTGGTTAGGCCCATTATTTTAAAAAAAAATTTCAAACGTTATTTTAAAAATAAAACAAAATTAATACATTGACCCAGGGCTGAGAATTTCGATTTTTGCGAAACCATTTATTTCTGCCTGGAAAATTTTTCAACTTTCAACTCAATTTTCTTGAAAGCAACACACGAAAAATAATATAGTTTTATGATATTTTGAATTATATGATAGAGCTTAATACAAAATAAAGAAAGGGATTAGGGATAATCTTTTATTTTTTTTTAATTTTTCGCTAAAAGTAGGGCAGGTAAAAATAAAAAAAGTGTTCTTTTTAAAGTTTTATTGCTTTGTTTTTGTTCTGTATTGCGTAATTTTTTATTACCTGTAAGGATTAGTAATGGCTTATTAGAATAAAATCTCTTACTTAAATCTATTTATATAAAGGATTAATGAAAAAAAAGTCAGTATTGAGTTATTGAGCATTTGTGCAAGGTGCAATAAGTGAAAGTGAAGTTAAATATAATAACAAACATATATAGTGAATTCAATACATTAAAATGGATTCAATCGAAATTCCTTATTCGGTGTTGTGTAGTGAACTTATTACTAATGGGTAAGATGTTCAAAATCTTCGACCATATTTTGTAAGGAAATACCCCAACTTAATTTCTGAGCAAATAGAAACTGTGCTATCAGAATTAAAGAAACGTTTTATTTCTCATTTTTTAAGTCGATGGAACGCAGTTCATAGAAAAAAAAGTCATTTTAAAAAAAAAATACACTTATTGGCTCGAAGGAGTTTTCCAAGTAGACCTAACCCAAAGTGTATTGCCCGAAACGTCAACTAATATGGGAAGACCACGAAAGAGTTTTGACGAATGCTGTGATCGAGCTAAAAGGTATAAGAGGGACGAAATTAGAAATATATTTCCTCGAGAAGAGATAAACTATGCAGCAACATCAGAGAGCTTTTCCTGTTCACAATTTGATCCGGATAAGGCTCTTGCATTATTTATACAAGCAGAATTGTCGAAACGCCAATATGAAGTATTGAGACATGCACTAAAAGACGAAGGACATGATGTTTTTCCACCTTATATTAAATTACTGGAAGCAAAGAAAAAGTGCTATCCTTTAGATATAAACATTACGGAAAGCTCAGCAAGTGTGCAACTACAAAAATTGTTAGACCACACTGTAACAAGGTTATTAGAAGGAAAGACATCAGAGGAGATAACCAGAATTGTAGGACAGTCTTTAACACTGTTCACTAAATGGGGATGCGATGGTGCCTCTGGACAACCACAATACAGTCAAACATTTGACAATGAAGAAACTTCGGACGTTTATGACATCTTTGGTACCAATTCAAATGACTATGGAGGAAAACAGGGATATTATTGTGTGGAACAACGATCGATTATAAATTTAATTTTATAATATATATATATATTCAAAATAAAAAGTTAAGATTTTACTAAAAAAAACTTTTATTTAAATATAACATTAAAACCCTCAAATTTTATAAAAATGTCAATAACTTTTTTTCTAACAATTTTTTCTTGATCAAATTTTGACCAAGCATGTATAAGACTAATTTTAACATGTTTGTCAAATTTCATTAAAATTCGTTTAATAGTTCAGATTTTACAGACTTTTTTCCGCTCTCCCATACAAACATCAAAACACTCAAATTTTAGAAAAAAAAGCCAATAACTTTTTTACTAATGATTTTTTCTTAACCAAATTTTGATAAAATGTGTATAAGACTAATTTAAAAATGGGAATCAAATTTCATCTTAATCCGTTAAACAGTTCAGATGTTACAGATTTTTTTTCCGCTCTGCCATACAAACATCAAATCCCTCAAATTTTAGAAAAATGTCAATAACTTTGTTTCTAATTATTTTTTTTCAACCAAATTTTGACCAAATATGTATAAGACTAATATAAACATGCTTGCCAAATTTCATTTAAATCTGTTGAACCGTTCAGATAAAACAGACTTTTTTCCGCTCTCCCATACAAACCGAACCACTGTGCGACGCGAGATAATGCGCTCACCAAAAGTTTCCTTCAATAAATTGATTGTTTCATTGACTGTATGGCATGTAGCGCCGTCTTGTTGGGACCATAGGTCGTCCACATCAACATCCTCCAATTCCAAGTCATTAATCATGGCTCTATGGCGTTCCCCATTGACTGTAACATTATGGCCGGCTTCATTATTGAAGAAATATGGACTTATGATTCCCCCTGCCCATTTTGAGGATGTAACGGCGTCTCAACAATGGCTTGTAGAATATGATCACTCCAAATAGAACAATTTTGCTTATTAACATACCCATTCAACCAAAAATGAGCTTCATCGCTGAATAAAATTCGCTTATAAAAATTGGGATCAACAGCAATCTTATGTTTTGGGCCCATTTGGACACAATTTGGAAGTGTTGTTCAGGCGTCAGTCGATTCATTATGAAATGGCAAACCAAACTGAGCACAGATCAAGTGACAGCTGTCAAAAAGACCAACTCCGAAAAAAGTATTGCCAGATTGAAAACCACACGTCTAAAAATAATTTTTTTTTTTATTTCTTTTGAATAAATTTCAATTGCAAACCATTTTTATGACCTGAGAACTCAATAATCTTTCCGGTGCTTATTAAAAGTATATTATTAAAATTATTACTAATAGAGTTAAGTGGAATACTTTTATTTTTTGTACTTATTATAACGTTTAGTATAAATTATTCAATTATTAATTAAATAAGTCCAAGGGTTGCTTTTAATATGAAAAGATAAATTTCCTTGATTTCTATTTTTGTAATTAAATTAACGTTTTTCAGTCAATAACAAGGTACTCCATTTAATACAATAAGCTCTTGTTTAACTATCAAATGAGATTAATTTTTATTATTATATCTACACTGTACATACATTTAAACATATATGTTAAGTGTACATGGAGTGCAGTGAGAAGTGAAAGAACAAATATTTTTCATTCATTTCCTTTCAATGAAACAAAAGTATTGATTAAAATATCTCTTCTGAGTGACTTCATAAAAATTATCGCATTTATATTTTGTTTGTTGTTAAATACTAAGCTTTGGGACCTACGAAGCTTTGTGTTTTAAAAACTGCAACCTTGAAATGAAGGTCATTTTTAATATCGACTATTCATATGTATATAGGTACTTACATATGTATATAGCTTAAGGGGGGTCAAGGCAAGATCTTTAAACAAAAATTTGTTTCGGTATATAATTAAATTAATTTATAATAATTTTTAATGCTGAAAAGCATGGTGTATAGCGAAAGAAAGACAAAAGAACTTCATCATCAGAAGATATTTATTTAATGTCACTGACTCATTTATATGTTTATTATTCGATTTCATGTTTTCTAAGATGAAATTCATTTTACGCAGTTAAATGTTTGTGTGTTCCAATTTCTAATCTCTGATTTTTTTTTGTTAGTTAAGTTAAGCGTGTTCCAGATCCAATTGAAATAGCGTTGTACAAAAAAAAAGCTTCAATTTTTGGTACTGTTAAATAATGAGTATAACGTCTTACTGTAGTGTATACCACTTTTATTACAAAGAGACCTTAGAGCCACAGAATTGGGATTTGCGCGTCTATTTAAGTTAAGGGAGGCTTCAAATTCATGCATACAAAATTTTTGGAAGTTCTCATTTTTGTAAGGTTTTGCTAGCTCACTTTTGAGATAACTTAAAACTTGAATATCAAAAAAAACCGTTAGTGCTACATTTTCAGGTGGGCGCTCAAAATAAGCATTTTAAAAAGCTACAATTTCGGACACTAAGGTCCAGTTTTTTAGGCAAGATTAAAGTTAAACCCCAGTTAACTAACCAAATTTGGTGAGTTAACGCGGGATTAACTGAGTAGATCCTTTTGATGTTTTATCCGCAAACGAGTTTGTTTAGTCGTGCATTCTTGACCGAAAAACTGCTTCCTCAGTTCACTGTGGGTTAATATACTTCTAGAATCAGCTTACTCTAGTTTAACTCGCCACTGAAATACTAGACTTATTTCAGCGGAAATTCGAATATTAAATAAACTTTTTGAGCTACAAAATCAAGGCTTTAGCAACTCTAGAGCATTTTGAATTGAAAACAAACTCCTACATTGTTTTTCTTATAGACTTATAGCCTTATTTATAAACTCGTTTTAGCGAAGGAGTAAACGCCTTTAATCCTGAAAAGTTTATTTATAAAAAAATACACGATAAATAGAGGCAGAGTAAGCTAAAACTGGTTCATAGGAGGTTAAAAGCCGTAGTAAATTCGTTTTAATATCTAAATGTCAATTTGACATGACATCGTGTGAAATTTACAAAAAGGAATGTAAACAAAATTTATTTTACCTTTTTGTTACTAATTTTAATACGAAAAGGATAGTTACTTTAGATTCATAATTGATTTAAATTCTTTAAATGATTAAATTGCAAGAAGGAGTACAAAACTCGTTTGGATCCCATGACACTGAGGGATGAAAATTTCCGCTCGGAATACCAATTTTCGAAAGAAAATATGAAAAAATGAATGGCCATAGCTCGGCCTTCCCTAAGCGATGATTGAAGAGGACGGCATATCCCAATTAATTTGCAAGTGATGGCAGCTATACGGTATTGGGAACTCATTATCGTATCCTTGAATTCATGAGGGATAGGCGATACCAGCTTTTCCTCTTCTGGATCAGGGGACTTTGGTGGTGGTCTCCCTCCTGTTGGACTTACTTAAAATGAATAATTGTTTAAGATTGGTCATTTTTTTTGATAATAATTATATTTGACATAAGACGGGTGTAGCTAAAACGACCAAGAAAATATTTTATAAATAAGGATTTGTTTAACGTGGCATAAAGACGGATTAAGTGCTTCGACTCAGTTTAACTATTCCAAGGTTGTACCGAGTATTAGTGCAATCTAATAAATAAGGCTGTTAGAGTACATACCAGGTAAAATTAATCCTTTACCAAATTGATATTTTTTAAAACAGTCGATCATGTTAAATATTTAACAAGATACAAGATTTTAACGTCGTGTTGAATCAACATCAAATAATAATAAAATCTTCATGACATTACAAGGTTTCATGAAGATTTTACAATTATTTTTTTTTTATTCTACCTGATAAAAATAATAATCATGTTGAACCAACATGAAGATCTTGACAACTCAACTTGATCTCGCTATTAAGCTGACATCACTTGCCATTATGTTTACATGAATCATGGTTAAACTCCTTCGGCTCCTAGCGCAGTTAGGTTTGCGTGACATTAAGAATGAATTAACATGACGATCTGTATAGTTTTAACAATGCCCATTTTCTATACAAAATTGAAGCAAATCCGTCAATTTTAGATTAAGCTCTCTATCTCGATGTACACCTAGACACATTGACTAACAGACAGCATAACAAAAACCCTTTTTTTGGACACCCTACAGCGTAATGTTGGTTAACCCTTAAAATTTTTACATTTTCATGAGCCTAATAAAGGTTTTCCAATAAGAGGTGTTATTTTGATATTCAAAGAAAAATGGCATTTTTTGAGATAAATGATCGGATGTTTATTTCATTATAAAGAGGAAGGTATGCCATGCCGTTAATAATGGAACACAACATCAGCCAAATGGCCGCCACGACCGCGCTTAAAGGACCATATCCTTTTCATGAATTTTCCATAACCAAATCGCAAAGTGGCTGCCCTATGTCCTCGATAGCCTCACGAATTCCATCTTTGAGGTCTTGAATCGACGCTGGGCTGTTGGCGTAGACCTTATCTTTCACGTGGCTCCAAAGGAAGAAGTCACAAGGTGTTAAATCACAAGATCTCGGTGGCCAATTGTGATCACCTCTTCGAGAGATAACACGGTCCGGAAACTTTTCCCGTAAAAGATCGATGGTTTCATTGCTTGTGTAGCACGTAGCGCCGTCTTGTTGAAAGTAAACGTTGTCCAGATCAATACCATCCAATTCCGGCCATACAAAATCGTTAATCATCTCTCGATAGCGCAATCCATTGACCGTAACTGTTGCTCCAGCCTCATTTTCGAAAAAGTAAGGTCCAATGACCCCGCCGGACCATAAACCGCGCCAAACAGTCACGCGTTGAGGATGGAGAGGCTTTTCAACAATAACAATAACCGAGCCCCAGATGCGACAGTTCTGCTTGTTGACGTAGCCTCCGAGGTGGAAATGGGCCTCATCAGTCAAGATGATTTTTCGATGAAATTCCGGATCATTTTCATGCATTTCAAGGACCCAATCAGCAAAGACACGACGTTGTTGATGATCAGCCGGCTTGAGTTCTTGTGTTAACTGAACTTTATAAGCCTTAAGACCCAAGTCTTTATGCAAAATACGGTGTAATGACGTTTGTGGAATGCATGATTCCAAAGAACGACGAGGAATGGACAAACCTGGGTTTTCTTCAACACTTTGGGCTACAATAGCAATATTCTCAGTTGTTCTTGAGCGACTTGAGTTTTACGAACCGTCTCTGCCAAATTTTCACCATTTTTATAGTGAATTTTAATAATTTCAATGCGTTGTTGAAGCGTGTATCGTTCCATTTTTATTAATGGCGTACTTTCTACTTGTCAAATGTCAAAAAATGACAGCTTCAAAAGTGACAGCTACCGAAATAGCGGGCTATTCAAAATAACACCTCTTATTGGAAAACCCTTTACTTTCCCTTTAGAGCAAGTGAAAATAAAAACGATGAATTGAACCAAAATTTATATTTCTTTAATTTACTATGTCCTTCAAAAAAAACACCTGAAGGAATTTACTAAACATATAGGTACAATTAGAGCTGCTGATGTTTTCAGTTTTGAAGATATTGTGTTTGAATACATTTTACTTTTCGCGTTTTTTGACAAAAAAAAAATTGTGTGAGTGCCGGGACTCACGGTTAATATGTGTAAACACCAACGTGCGCGGATCCAAAACGGACTTGTTTTTGCTTGAAGGGGATCTTAAGATTTTTTCACTGAACGCACCCATCCTAGTATGTAGATCGTAAAGTTGCACACCGTAACGTTGCACGACGTAACGTTGCACACGAACATTCACGTTTTTTTTCACTCTACCGCCACCATAGATGTTTACACATCAAAAATAAATAAATAAAAAGCTAGACCGTTTTGCCTTTCATTGCTTCAAATTAGTTTATCGGTTTAACTTGTCAGTCTAGTCAAGAACCGAGTGCTGACTTAATTATAGTTTATTTTTTTGCAATGTCGGACGGAAATTGTAGAAAAATACCATTTCCTCTTAAAAAAAAAAAAAAAAAAAAAAAAATCAAACCAAACCAAAAGAGAAGTGAGGAAAATAACGGTTAAATTTTTGTATCTATATATATAATTAAATTGCAAACCTTATATGCCTGAGGCACTAACAAATAAATTGAAATCTGTGTTTTAATCCAAACCTGGATAAAAACCAAAGACATTATTTGAAACCAATTAAAAACTCAATAAGCAAAACGTTTTCAATGTGACTTGAGATTTAATTGAACCGAAAGAGTGTATGTACTGTATTCACGTATTTTGTTTTCATTTCCAACACAAAGCAGTGTTTTTCACACCACCACTTTTAATTTCATATAATTTTATCAAAATGTCTTCTAATGCTTATTAATTGTGAATAATAAACTACTATATAATTTAATAAACTAAAATTAAACGCTCTTGAAGTTGTTTAATATACGTACCAGGCACAATTTCGTTTTTGAAAACCTGCCTGCGATTATTATCAAAATCGTTTTGAAACCAGATTTTTTTTTTATCGCAACTAAAAACACAAAATACTATTACTTTAAATTGTCACATGCTTCCCACAACATTCAATACGCTGATAAGACACGTGCGGAACGTGCGCATTGATGTGATTTGAATTCTTCAGTTAACTTAACGTGACACAGAATGTGCGTTTGACACTTCGATTGCCTGTGCAAAACAAAACAATCACTTAATTAATTAACCTCTCTGCTCCGTGTGCTGGGTTATAATTTGATTAAACATTCTGTTGATGTTGGTGTAGGTAAAAGTGTTGTTTCTTTCTTTATTTTTTTTTTTCAATTTATTGTAAAGGAAATTGTTACCTTCTTGAACTTGTGGTTTTTTGTGCAACTTTGAGTAATTAAAAATACATAATGTTGGAATAGGTCATAGTAGGTACTTTAAGCTACCAAACATACATACAATGTAATGGAGATAATTTTTTTCAAATTAGATAATAATTCTTTGAAAATCTAGAAAATAGTAAGATATTATGATTGTACTGGTTAGGGATTCTACCGGTATTTCTATTGATTCAAAGATAGACCGGAATAATAGGCACTAGAAACTTATTTTATGACAAACTAGAAATAAAATAGATAGAACTAGGTCGCTCGTTTTAACTCCACTGAAATTTATTGAATTTCTTAAAATAAAAATTAAACTTGAGATTTAGATGAAACTGGAAATCTAGAAGATAGGGAGGTTGACAAAAGGCACAAGGCAATTCCGTCTGTTTAAATTTCTGTTCAGCTAAAGCCTAATTTATTGTGTAGCTAGCGTTTTTTTTTAAACATTCCACCGATATTTACAAAGAATGTAGTTGATTTTATTGTGTAAAGGTGTAACGAAGTTATATATTTTTCCTCCATTTACAAACCATCATTCTACCTACCACCACACATCACCCTCAACCAAAGACCCAACTGCCACTTCAAATTCAAATAATAACGACCGGCAGTCACCGGATACACAGTTAATCGTAGGATATGATGAAATGTTGGACGAGTTTTTCTGCACCTTTATAGTTCACACTTACTCTTGCCCGCAGAGATGATAAGTGAAGGTGCAGTTTGTACGGAAATTCATCTTCTGCCTGTACCAGTGTACGTACGTACAATTCTCGAGTGCGAAAGGAGAAGTACCAAGAAATACACTGCTGAGTGCTTGGTGCACTAGATAGTAGTTTCGAAGTTTTTGGCTTTCACAGCCAAAAATTATTTCACAGCCCGAAAAATTATTTTGTGCCTTCAGTTTCGACTGGGGCCGGGGACTCTATCCCATTGTGAGGTATTCTATGTATTTGTTCCTTTGGTTTCGACCAGGGCCGGGGACTCTATCCCGTTGTAAGGTATTCTAAGTATTTGTGCCTTTGGCTTCGACCAAGTCCGGGGACTCTTTCCCGCCGTAGTATTTGCGCCTTTCGTTTCGACCAAGGCCGGGGACTCTATCCCAATTATGTTATTTAGGCAAACCTATTGTAAAATTATATGAAACACCCTGTTAGATTATTTTAAGTAAAATAACAGCAATGATCTTCAAATGGAAGTTGAATAGTTAGGTAAATAAATTGGTGAAATCTCGTGGAGATCAAGTGAAACGGGTCAGTATTCAACAGAGTAAGCCTTTTCTTAGATCCCCGATAAATGATGTCAACATTGGATGTAGACTTTTACTGAAAAAAGTTTTTTTTTTCTGAGAACATGATAATGAATCATTCCCCAAAGCATTGTTCATTATTTAGGAAACACCCTGTAAAAAGCATATTTAGGGGAATTGGACCTTACCACTAAGGAATTTTTTTTTTATTTCGATCCAATTTACTCTCTCTATAGTTTTAATGAATTTTATACCTGAGCATCTTATACCTATACAATTTATCTGGTTATACGTGGCCTTGACATCAATATAAATTTGGAGGGTATCATAATGGCATGCATATGGATTCATCGTATAGTGTAGATATTTAATCAATTGTGGACTAAAGGCACGATGATGTGAGCTTATCTGGTTGATGACAAACAAAATAGATCATAAAAGATCTTTCCGGCGATGTTTAGAAAGCTGATGCGTAGAAATGTAGATGGCACAATTCAGATAGTCAGAATCTGTAGTGAATTCTATTATTTATTTTGGATTAAACCACTGTCATAAGACAAAAATCAAGCACACCAGTAACGAAATTTGCTAACCAACACAAAATATAGAGAAATTTGTAAATTGTCTTAATAAAGGGTGTTTTTTTTTGGTCGTGTGGTTTTCAAGAAGAATTAAAACGCATATAATTTAATGTTATCGCCAAGAATTTAGCATTATTATAAAGATAAGGGTTTCCCTTTATGTTTTAAAAATAGTTTCGGGCAGGTGGCCGCCGCGGCTGGTTCGACTAAATTCCAGCCGAGAGGGCCAATTTTCGCCATTATATCCTCAAAAAGTCACTATTTGGTGTGCTCTATGGGCAGAGGGAATCATTGGTCCATATTTCTTCAAAAATGAAGCCGGCCATAATGTTACAGTGAATGGGGAACGCCATAGGGCCATGATTAATGACTTTTTCGTGCCAGAATTGTAGGATGTTGATGTGGACGACCTTTGGTTCCAACAAGACGGCGCTACATGCCATACAGCCAATGAAACAATCAATTTATTGAAGGAAACTTTTGGTGAGCGCATTATCTCGCATAGTGGGCCTGTGGCGTGGCCTCCAAGATCGTGCGATTTAACACCGCTGGACTATTTTTTGTTTGGTTATTTGAATTCGCTTGTTGACTCATATAAGCCTGAGACGATTGACGCCTTGGAAGAGAAAATTCGGAGCGTTATGCTGACATACAGCCCCAATTGCTGCAAAAAGTGGTCGAAAATTGGCCCTCTCGGCTGGAATTTATTCGAACCAGCCGCGGCGGCCACTTGCCCGAAATCATTTTTAAAACATAATGGCAAACCCTTATCTTTATAATAATGCTAAATTCTTGGCCATAACATTAAATTATACGTGTTTTATTTCTTCTTGAAAACCACACGTCTAAAAAAACACCCTTTGCTAATTGAAAATACAACATTTAAAAAATGCAAAAAACTTCAAACGATTTATACGAAAATAACCCAAATATAAAGCAATTTTAACAAAAAAAAACTTAAGAAAACTAGCGGTTTTTTTTTTATTTTTGTTTGAAAAAATACAAGTGTGAAAGCTGTTTTTGAGAAAATATTAGAAAACCAAAATTGTTTTATAGCAGCTACACGCAGAAAAAATTTCACTAAGCAGAGTTATTACCTTGGTTACAAATAAATTTATTCCACATTTTTAAACCTCGTGAACAAATAAATACCCAGTCTCTGCTAAAAATGACAGAAAAAAAATAAGCCGATCTGCTTAGAGCTAAGGACCTTAAAAAAGCCCCCATTAAAGCACTGGACGGAAAATGGATTGCAAACCCAAAATAAAAGGCTGACCTCTTCGCAGAACATTAACATCTCTCGAATGTTTTTAAGCCATTCGCACCAAATGCAGTGGCAAATGACTTACATTTTGTTAATTAAGAACGACGAACTGGAAATTTCCTTAGTCACGCGCGCTCAAAGAACAAAGAAGCATAAATATCACCACAAGTTATCAAACTAAAAAGCCCATGAGTATGATATGATTACTGGTCAGGTTTTGAAAGAAATGCTTAACAATTATAGCCTTAGAAAAACTCAATTTTATAAGAAACGCATGCCTTAAGCTCCGATTAGGTGGCACATAATTGAAAAATAGCAGAAGTCCTTATTGTTATACCTATACCTGCCTCAATAGCAGGTGTGGAAGTTTAACAAACTGCGTTATATCCAGAAAGATATGGCCCATCTATAATAAATCCCGAACAACTGACCTAATAGCGAGGTCCATGCGAGATACAGCCAGGGTTGTTGCGACATGTTCTGGTCACTGGCTAGTAGGAGAACATGTGGCGAAGCTGAGCATTCCGTACAATACTTTTCGTCGTAGTTGTGGAGTCATCAGGAGAAGGAAACAGTAGTTCACTTCCTCTGTAAATGCCCTTCTCTGGCCAGATTGAGATCATTTATGGAAAGGCATTTCTTAAATACCTAAACGAACTTTCTGAGATAAAGATCAAAGATTTAATCGCTTTCCTCAAGGCAACGAAGTGAATCTAGGTTTTACTTCGACTTTAAGTTCTTTAACGTGTCCGTGGCCTTTTAGACCCTTAAGGGAGTATATCCGCAAACCCCTCCAACAAAACCACTTTCACCCATAGGTCAATACGAGTTTATGGTATCAAAACGGCGCACTCCATTGCTAATTGGGCCATGGAGCTATAGTTTGCTCTGGGCCGCCATTTCTACCTACCATTGTTATACCTATAAGTAATGTAAGCCACCAACAGAAGTATCCTCTTATACACGAATATCGCTTATAACAATTATGGTAACAGTTTTCGAAGATCTGCTCCTAAAAAGGTTAAGCAAAATAGTAGAAGAAAGAAGACTTATCCCATACCATTAGGTTGGATTTAGAAATAAACACGGTAGATCAAATGCATCGTATAACAGATGATGTTGAAAAGGCACTTGAAGAAAACAATAAACAAATATGTTCTGCCTTATTTCTAGATGTCACTCAAGCCTTTGACAAAATTTGACATCTGGGACTCGAGTACAAACAACAGTTCTACGAAATACTGAACTCTTATATGTTAATAACCGGTTCTTAAGAGTACGGTACGATGAATAGTGTTTGGAAATTAAATTGAAGCTGGTGTACCACAAGGGAGTGTCCTTAAATCAACCTTAACCTATTTGGCAACAATTTTATATTAAAACTACTTCTGTTTAACTTCTTCTTATCTTATTACAATTACCGGGGTCAGTTGTGAATCTCAAGAACTGCTTTGAAAAATGAAACTAAATTAATATTTGACTAAAAATATGTGTCTGTTCTTCTTTTCTTTTCTTTTGATTTAATTTAGTTTATTTAAGTCTTCAGAGGTAATATAGAAGGATTTAAATTAAAACTGTGATTAAACAATTAAATATAAAATATCAAAGAACAAATTAATAAAACTATATGTTTCAATTACTGTACTACTTCAAATACTCAAAAGGTTTCAATTTTCTAATAGCTAATTATTTTGCTTTGAATGGCCCATAGAAGTATTGTATAAATCTTTTTATTACGCTTCTGTAGTTTAGGTACTACTAAAACAGGCAGACAAATCAAATACACCTATTGAATTACAAAAGCAATTTGAAATGCACATGAGTAAAATATATGTATGTACAAATGTTTGTTCGTTTATTAAGGTGGTTCTTATTTGTTTTCTTTTTTTGCAAATAATTAAGTTAGTTTGCCAACCATCGCATCGTTCACAAATAAAGGGTTTTTCAACAGGGACGCTACAAAAGTAGAGCAACAGGGACAGCAAACGACGCCATATTTCTTGCCGCTCTTTTAACATATCTCTTCAGTAAGGTTTGCCATTTTATGATGGAAAGATATACGAGCCAAGAACGAGTCGAAATTATTAAAATTTACTACCGAAATTCGGAGTCAGTGGCATCAACGTTAAGAGCGCTAAAAATCAAAAAATCATCTTCAGCGATGAGGCTCATTTCTGGCTGAATGGCTTCGTCAATAAACAAAATATGCGGTATTGGTCAGGCAGCAATCCACACGTACTCCATGAGTCATCATTGCATCCCGAAAAAATTACGGTTTGGTGTGGTTTATGTGCCGGCGGCGTCATTGGGCCGTACTTCTTCCGAGATGATCCAGACCGGCATGTTACTGTGAATGGGGATCGCTACCGTTCAATGATAGCCGAATATTTTTGGCCCTAATTGGATGATATGGACTTCGAGGACATGTGGTTCCAACAGGACGGCGCCACAAGCCACACAGCGAATGTCACAATCAATTTATTGGAAACCAAGTTTGGAGAATGTGTTATCTCACGAAATGGTCCAGTCGCTTGGCAGCCTCGGTCGTGCGATTTGACGCCGTTAGACTATTTCCTGTGGGGCTACGTCAAGTCTATGGTCTATTCCAACAAGCCAGCGACGATTGATGAACTTCGCACGAATATCGAACGTGAAATTGCAGCAGTATCGGCCGATTTATGCTTGAAAACCGTCGAAAATTGGGTTCAGCGTCTGGACTTCTGCAAGCGTGCCCGTGGTGGCCATGCAAAAGAAATCGAGTTCCATACATAATGGCATCAAACAAACTTTCACAGGAATAAAGAATTTCATTGATATCCAAAACCGTTTTTGTTTTATTTAAAAAAACTTTTGTAGCGCTCTTTTTGAAAAACCCGATATTTTAAAAAATCTCTGGTTTTTAAAAATTTCTATCTCCACCCCTGGCTGGCACTGTTCCAATGCATTTCAAAATACATAAATTACAATAATATTGTTTTTAATCACAAACAAAATAAAACAAAAAAATCCATATTTTCTCAAAAGGGGTACAAACAATTTCATTGAAATTTTTTTCAGTTTTGCTCTAATGATGTTTTGCCAAAAAGCCAACGACATTTGGAACCGATTCAGTATGAGCCCTTAGAACCACCCTAATATATTTGTACTGTACTGCACTAAAAGGTATGCCTACATTAGTGCATATGAATGTATATTTTGAAATAGTTATCCAATTACCTGTTATTTGTTATTTGTCAAAATGGATTTTCCAATTTCACTATTACATATGAGTTCCCAAAATGAACTTAATACAATCGTTTTTATCAGGATATAGGCTTTTTGATGCTTTTTGCCAGTTGCTCATATTCAAAACATTTGATATAATGCGTCGTTCTGAGCAGATGAATAGGTTTAAAGAGAATTGTATTACAATCTGAATGATATACATATATTCATGTATATGTGTGTACATATATTTTGTTGACGTAGTGATTGAAATTTAACGTTGAAATAAATATTACATACATATACATATATGTTTTTGATTTTAAACTCAAACAACAAGTGGATACAAAATGTTTCATGATTTATATCGATAAAATCAGTCCAGAAACGATGGAAAATAGAAAAAAACTCATATAATTTGTTTAAATTTTCATCGTTTCTCGACTGATTTTAACCATGCGAGAGTTACAGAACATGGGTCCCGGCTGTATAGGGCTATTTAAGGAACATTTCAAATAAAATAACAAAAAATAATTTATTGATTTAAGAATGGCTCAGCTCCAACTTAGAACGCTAAATACCTAGCAGGATGACATGCTAATTACGGCTGTCACATGACAAATAAGAAATTAAAAAAATACTTAACGAAGAGATTATCTAATGCTGTATCTTTACATTATTTTCTGTGGCTCAAGTCGTTTTGGGAATAACGTCAAAAAAAAGATACATAAATATAACTTTCCGCCAGACGTGTGCATATGAACACCCCTTAGAAATACTCGTGAAATTACACATCAAACACATCACAAATGTCATTTCTTAATTTATCAGGTTTATCTTTACGCTTTCCGCATCAAATTGATGAGATAAATTTATCAGACCTGCAGAAAAATATTCCCATACAAATTTTGACAGTTCGTTTCTGCGGAGATAAACTTTTCTGGTTTCTGAGGTTTATCCGAGTTTTCCACCGTTGCATGAATACCCTTATTGTTGTTTGAATTTTTATTTTTCGTTATTGCGTTGGGTTTGTTTTTAAAACAAGAAATAAACCCCAAAATAAAGAGTAGACAAATTTTAAAGGGAAATAATGTCCAAAGTAGGAAAAATCACCCAAGACAATTAGGTAATGCAAAATGAAACAACGCCCAAATAAATGAAATATGTATCGCCCAAAAGCCAATATTTTTATAATTAAATTATTTAAAATTTGAAGTAACCACACCAAAAATTAAACCCCAAACTAAATATGACAAAACTCTCCACATTTTTTTTATGCAAAAAATCTCCAAAAAAAAAACTCGATATGGTTCACGTTAAAAGCATATAAAGGGTTTTCCAATAAGAGGTGTTATTTTGATATTCAAAGAAAAATGGCATTTTTTGAGATAAATGATTAGATGTTTATTTCATTATAAAGAGCCGTTAATAATGGAACACAACATCAGCCAAATGGTCGCCACGACCACGCTTACAGGACCATATCCTTTTCATGAAATTTTCCATAACCAAATCGCAAAGTGGCTGCCCTATGTCCTCGATAGCCTCACGAATTCCATCTTTGAGGTCTTGAATCGACGCTGGGCTGTTGGCGTAGACCTTATCTTTCACGTGGCCCCAAAGGAAGAAGTCGCAAGGTGTTAAATCACAAGATCTCGGTGGCCAATTGTGATCACCTCTTCGAGAGATAACACGGTCCGGAAACTTTTCCCGTAAAAGATCGATGGTTTCATTGCTTGTGTGGCACGTAGCGCCGCGCCGTCTTGTTGAAAGTAAACGTTGTCCAGATCAATACCATCCAATTCCGGCCATAAAAAATCATTAATCATCTCTCGATAGCGCAATCCATTGACCGTAACTGTTGCTCCAGCCTCATTTTCGAAAAAGTAAGGTCCAATGACCCCGCCGGACCATAAACCGCACCAAACAGTCACGCGTTGAGGATGGAGAGGCTTTTCAACAATAACTCTTGGGTTTTCCGAGCCCCAGATGCGACAGTTTTGCTTGTTGACGTAGCCTCCGAGGTGGAAATGGGCCTCATCAGTCAAGATGATTTTTCGATGAAATTCCGGATCATTTTCATGCATTTCAAGGACCCAATCAGCAAAGACACGACGTTGTTGATGATCAGCCGGCTTGAGTTCTTGTGTTAACTGAACTTTATAAGCCTTAAGACCCAAGTCTTTATGCAAAATACGGTGTAATGACGCTTGTGGAATGCCTAATTCCAAAGAACGACGAGGAATGGACAAACCTGGGTTTTCTTCAACACTTTGGGCTACAACAGCAATATTCTCAGTTGTTCTTGAGCGACGTGCACGGGTTTTATTCTTCACATCACTAACTTGTCCCAACAGCTCGAATTTGTCCACCAATTTCTGTATTGCGGTCCGACAAGTTGCTTCACGACGACCCAAAAATGTTTTAGTTTTACGAACCGTCTCTGCCAAATCTTCACCATTTTTATAGTGAATTTTAATAATTTCAATGCGTTGTTGAAGCGTGTATCGTTCCATTTTTATTAATGGCGTAGTTTCTACTTGTCAAATGTCAAAAAATGACAGCTTCAAAAGTGACAGCTACCGAAATAGCGGGCTATTCAAAATAACACCTCTTACTGTGGTTGTTGGCGTTAGGCAGTAACGCCCAAATCCATTTGGAAATATCGCCCAATTTGTTTTTATCGCCAAAAAATAAAGAACAAACAAAAATTTTAAATATCGCCCAAATGACTTCAATGGAAATTGTTGTTATAAAATTTGGGCGTTATTTCCTAAATTTTGGGCGATATTTCCAAAGTGAAATTTCAATAAAATTTTGCGGTGCATAAACAGTGAGGCATTTATACCCTAAATCTTATAGTGTGTCTAAGCAAGGGGGTTGCAGGGGGGCAGCATGCATACATACCTCACTTTTTATTTTATTAAAGTGAAATAAAGTTGAGTTGATTTAAAACGGAGTTGTTTCAGTACAATTATGGGCAAGGTTTTGATTTGGGCGTTTTTTCCTAGCATTTTAGGCGTTATTTCCTTTTTCTGGATTTTTTTGGGTGATAATTCCAATTTTGGGCGTTATTTCCCATTTAACTTTTAAAATTTTTATTTTGGGCGTTTTTTCCTTAAACAAATTTTTTTTAATGGAAATAACGCCCAAATCGAGAAAAAAAAACAACAACAATTGTTCAAAATCTTTTGGCCAATATTTCCAAATCGTTTTCGGCGTTATTTCTATCGGCTTTATTGCCTAACTCCTCTTGAGTTTTATTAATCGGATCTTCAAGATAAAAGTTTTTACACTTAGCGAAAATGACACACCATCATTTTATATTTTAAGAAAATGAATTTATTTGGTAATGCTTTTGAAAATATAAGGTAAAATCCCTATTTTCAAAACACCAACCCTACCACAGGTGCCAAATAAAATTTTGCCAGACTTTTGTTTTCGATATCACGAAGCATACACATACAAACTCTCGTACTCAATTTTTGGATATATTTGCACACCCAAAATTTGGTGTCAGCTCTTAGACTATAAGGCCAAGGCAATCTATACCAACGTGTTTCAGTATACATTGAACAGAATGTCTTGAAAGTTGGTTTTTGTGTGATAACTCACTCGCACACTTAACTGTTTAGGCTGCAAAGCTTACGCACCATCATATTTATATTGAAGGTTTGAATGAAACAAAAACCAATTAAGTGAGCTACCACCAATAGTCATTATAGGAGTTATATAGCTATGTTTCACTCTGGAAATATATCTCCCAAAATTAAAAAAAGAAAAAAACTATTTGCCTTAAACTTTCTGGATATGAAGTTTTATGTGTTAAGCTTTTTGTTTGGGCTTTACTTCCATTTTGTTTTTTGCTTGTGGGCATTAAAGGTTATTTTGGGCGTAATTTCCAAAAAACGACTTGTGCGTTACTGCCTAATGCTCTCAAAAATTATTTAAAATTTTATTTGGCTATTTGACATACATAATTGCGAATTTCATGACTTTAATGTTTATATTTGTAATTTGAAAATTATAAAAATAAATCTTCAAAAATCTAGGCCACTTGAGCTATAAGAGCATTTACGTGCAATGGAATACGAATATGCCAAAACCTTGTAAAACTATATTAAAAACTCGTAGGTTATATGCTTACATTTTTATAAGGTTCCCTTTTCTGGCCTAAACTATAAGAAATCCGAGATAAGGCCGAGAAGCTAAGGGCCAAATACTTAACATTTTACACTACATCTGATACTCCACGATGGATTTTGTTTATTTCTACAGCCTCCATTTTATTTTTACCTTTATCTTCAAAAAACTACAACATTTTTTGGCTTTAAAAGTTATCTCCTGATGCGATGGCAACACATATTAGGTCTGTAGAGTAGACCTATCAACCACATACTTCACTAAAATTTCAAACCAGCTTGAAAAACACAGGTACCTACAAATTTAGGTATACTGTATATCTTAAGCTATACTTATACCTGAAACCATTCAAATACATACATATATAAATATAGAGTGCAAGGGGTAAAAGTTAATGGAAAAGTTGTTTTAACCTTTTCCTATATATGGTGGTAAACTGTTGGTTTTTTAGGTCAGTTTGAACAATTTTGTTTTCGAGTAAATATTTTCCCCCAATATTGTATCTTCGTATGTAGAGAAATTCCAAACTTTTCCCAAAAACACTTCACATACACGAATTAGTAAAATAACGTTGACGGTTGTGGTGTTGGCAAGAAATTCTTTGAGATAGGTACTTTTATTTGATTTTTTTGGTCGAAAAAGTTTTTAGGTCACATTCTCACGGCTTCGTGGTTTTTCCTGTAAATAAACAAAAATCTCACAATATATGAGTGTTGGCCATGCCCAAAGCAAATAGAGACACGAAGAGAGTCGCCATAACCTCAAATATCCCAAAAAAAAAAACAAACCTTTTATGACGATTTTAATATTTCCATGAATGCAACTCGGAGGAAAAAAAACAGATATTTATAAATAAACACAAAACTATTGTAGTTTTGTTTTTTTATTTACAAAAAAAATAACCTTTCAGACACAGTGACCAAAAATTTGGGAAGAACAACGTTATTTTTGTTTCCACCTCGAACAATGACGAACTAAATCCTCAACAGTCTATGAGTTTTCTCACCCAGTTTAGGTAAAGTGCTGTGGCCATCAATGAAGAAGGCTTTCAGAGAGAATTGATGGCAATCCTAACCACCTCCTATGCGATGAATGTGTATGCTTTTTGTGGTCTAACAAGCCTGATTTGAATATAGGAAAGTTAAGTCGACAAACAAACAGAGTAATCTGGAAAAAAAACCCTTTTCCTATGCTAACACAGTGTGTGTTGATTCATTGAATGCTTTTTCCAATGCTTTTTTATTCAAAACAAAAGTAAAAAAAAAAAGTTCCGTCAAAAGATTTCACATGGATTTTCTTATTTTATAGATGGAACATTGTTTCAGGTTACGGATGTACCTAATACATTATATTTCTTTCTCTTTCCTCTCTGTTTTTGAATGACGAAACCAAAAGACTTCGCTCTTTCTACCGTTGTTTACCGGCAAAGTGTGGACTTTTGATGTTTATTCTGGTCAATCCTATTTGAATATATAGAACGTAGATGAAGGATTTATGTTCCTCTTTTTTTACTGTAGATAAGTATATTCAAGAGGTCTATGTGTCTAGACTTTTATACTCATGTTATGTGGTGTTTAGTTGGATACTTTGCAAGAAAATAGTTGTAAATTACGCTGTTGCACATGTAAAAGTTGTTTGTTTTTATCACACAACTCACGCTATTACCAACTTCTTGAAGGAAACATTATGTTAAGGCTAAATTTCACGTAATGGCTATGGTGCATGGAATTTATTCCATCACGGGAATCTGCTCCACATGGAAATTTAGGGAATTTACTTCACATTTGGTGAGAATCTTATCCAATTTTCAAAGTGGAGTCCATTCCCAATCCAGAGAGAGAATTAATTACACCTTTTTAGTGAGAAAGAACTTCACTCATTAAAAAGTGGAGTTATTTCCCACCAAGTATGAGGAATCAGCTTCACTTCTTTTTCGCGATTTTTTAATATATTCTTACATTATGCTTAAAAGCTCTTTTCTTGGATGGCCCACTGCGCTGGTTCAAAGGATTTTAACTCCCTTTTTCAGGGAACTCATCCCGCTAACGTAACTGCGTTCCTCCGCTTATGGTATGTTCAATGGAAATAACGCCAAAACAAAATCAGCTGCCCCTCTGTAATCCCCTGCTAGGGATCACTATTGGAAGTGTATAGAAAGGAGATACCGATGCACTTGGTTTGAAAATCGCAAAAGCAAGGAAAAATTGAGCGGGGTAAAGCATTTCAAATTCGTGTAGTACAACTAAAGAAAGAAACTCTGTACTTAACAGTACGTCCGAAGATGGGCTCAAAGGTAAACCCATAGAGGACCTATATATATATAGGTATATAGGCATAGGTAATATAGGTATTCTATGGGTAAACCGATGCGCTTTCCTTGAAGTTTGATTATTAAGTTTGAATTGTTTTTGTGGATGAATGCAACTGGCTATCTCAATAGAACACTGTTTAAAAAAATAGCGATAACATAATAAAGGACATGAAACATTGCCAGGAATTTATGTTTTAGTGAAAAAGTTTTGAAAAATTCACTCAAAATTTTGAGAAAAAAAAAATTAAATAAATTTTCTTTAAAGCAATTTTGTTTTACATTAATAAGTCGTATTTTTGTTTCTGGTAAGGTGAAAGAGCAAAGAGAAGTAAGCTTAAGTTTGTAGTTGATTTTTTTTTTAGAATTTCAGTTTACAATGCAAAATGTTGAACACACTTACCCCATATGACTCTAACAAATAGCAACGTTTTTTTTTCTTTTTTTTTTTTTTTAAACGAATGTATCAATTTGATAATTGCGTAAAATAAGCCTATGATGCTATAATTGCCTCACCCATATCAATGGGAAATTAAAAAAAAAAAAATAATAAAAAAAATCAAGTTGAACAGATTCAGACTTCACCTCTATTTTTATGTTAAAAATAAAATCAATCGGTGTTCTTTTTTTTGATTTTGCGTGTTGTTAAAAAGGATTCCTCAATTTCAAAGTTCTGTCAGTTCAGTGCACAGTATGAATGAGCTGCATATTGTAGAATCGTTTTCAGTCATGATTGCGGGCTTTTGATATTTTTTTTTATTTTTATTTTGCTTGTCAATAACACAAAAGTACCCTGTTCTGTTCATGACAGTGCTTTTCAGGTGAATAAATAAAAATGATTGGTTAACCCTTTGCGATTTTACTATTATATGGATAAAAAAAATATTTGCATAGTACCTTCATATATCAGAAGGATGAATGAAGTTAATTTATTCAAACAGCTTATTTACAAATTAAACAAAAAAAGTTGAATTTTGTTTCGATAATTATTATTGAGGCTTTATTTAAATCGAAATAATTTGTGGCGGTTTTAATTTTTTTTTTCTTATTTATGTACGTAGTTGTGGTTATATGATCAGAATAATTACACTTTAAGCAAACAGGCGGGGGTCCAAAAAAAAAAAAACAAGGTTATGTTTCTCGGTAACGGATGGGCCACAAAAAAAAAAGTAAAATGCAACAAATTAAATATAAACATGCATAAAAGAAAAAAAGTCTGTAGGTATATATTTTACAGGGTATCCCCAAATTCGTCCAGTATAATTTGGGAAATGATTTTTGGATATATTCTAAGGAAATCGTTTCTTTACAGTAAGAGTCTATCTCGAATGTTGACATCATTTGTCGGGGATTCGAGAAAAGGCTTACTTTGATGATAACGGAAATTGCTCTATTTATATACTAAAGGTAAAAACTTTGTATCTGACTTTGTTTGCATATAGGAAAAATACTATAAAGGCTTTGCATTTGATATCTTGTTTAAGTCAATGATCCAATTTCCATGCATGTTCCAATTTTCTGGCCCATGCTATGTTTTTACTTTGAGGTCAATTTTCTCCAGAAAATGCATAATAAACATTACTTTTCATCTTATGAATATAAAAATTAAAATAAAAATCAACACGTTTGGGTAAAAACCTATAAATTTTATGATATGAAGGTACCTACTAGAAAAAACTTGCATCATGTAAAATTTTAAAAACCACTAATTATCAACTTTTAGAAAAATCCAAGTTATCGTTTTTGAAAATCTAAAAAAAATATATTTTTTTTCAAAATAAGTTTAGGTACTATACTCTTTGTACTTTCAAGGAACTTCTGCTACGAAATAGGAATTACCATTAATGACCAATTTTCGAACATTTAGTAATTGTTTACTGTATTAAACCAGGCTTAATTATGAAGCTTAGGTTGAAGCTAAATGATCAAGATCAAAAAATCGAAAATCAAACACCATTTAGAGGTCACTGCAAAAGTTTACAAAAGAAAATAATAAAATAAATTTCATAAGCAAATTGTTAGTCTAAATTTTAACCAAATTTAATAAAAATTAAAAAAAAAACAATCAAAGTATTTAGAGGTTTTTCAAAATAAAAAAAATAAAACCGACTAATCAAAAATCGTTAGATTTTAAAATTAAAAAAAAATGGTAACTCGAAAACCGTTAGGATTTAGTATAGACATTTTGATTATTTGTAAAATTCTTGAAAAATTATTTAAAAAAAACAACTAGATTTTGATACACCCTGTACAGTATGATATGCATTATGTAAAGCTATAGTGTTTAATTTATTCTTAAGCATAACTTAAAACAAATGAATGATTAAACTCGATGTAATTTAAGTCAACATCAAGTTCCAGATCACTTGCGGTCTCAAAAAATCAAGTTTCTAACTAAATTTTCCTACATTACATGAAATTACGAACATTCTCTAAAAATTCCCAGCCTTTATCATTGAAAACTCGAAGAGTTATGCAGTTTTTTAAAATTTGAGAACAATTCCCATTTTGAAGTAAAAATATTGAAAAAAAAAAAAAATTGATGATAGTGGCCAAATTTTCTCCGATTTCTACGAAATGTATGAATTTTGTATAACTGTTGCTTATCCGACAGGCCAAACGTACAGAACTAGGAAGAAAAATTGAATGTGCGTTGAAAATGAAACGTCAAAATCACAGCAACTTGTCAGGAATACTATATCAACAGCATTTCAATATCTAATTGGAACATAAATATATGGCAACTAGAAATGGTCCGTAAACTTTTATCTACCACTCTTTTCCTCTGATTAATTTATTTTTATTTTAATCATGGACTTTTGAATACTTTTGAGGTCAAATATTATGTCAATTCCTTGTTTTTAGAAAATCTCATTTCAGCAGAAAAATCTGAAACACCCTGTAAAACATTTTTCTTAAAATTGAATAATATACATAGTTGTGGAATGTTTATTTAAGCAGAAAATAAAAAGTTAATGGTAAATGTCCATTAGTATTTATAAGAGTTAAAGATTCTAGCAACCAACAAAAATATATGTGCCTCTGCTGCTGGGTGGTGCATACGTCAATACATTGCAACCTTGTATGTTAGATGTTTTGCGAAAAGTATTTACAAAGGCAGCATTATTTCATGACTCGATCATGCAGTAATGGCCTCTAAGATCATACTCTTTAATGCTGTAAGATGATAATTTTTGGGGTTTAAGTTAAGAGTTTTATCTACGTTAAAAAATGTAAAATGTTAAAGGTTGTAAAAACGCCGAACATTCGCAAAGTTGTAAACGACATTGTCTACGAAATTTAGAAACAAATCAAGAAAATAATTATGTTCAGCTGCAAAAGTGACATAGGTGGCCATTTAAATGACATGACCGGAAACTTATTGTCTTGAGTCGCCCTGTATACGTTAAGAATATCATCATTAAGCATTTTCACTGCGGTGTCTCAAAAGATTGAGATCATAAACCTCAAACCTTTGTCCTGGATCCAGGCTTGTGTTTTAATAATTTTAATCAATTTCAAATATGTGTAATTATTTGGGTATCCGAATAAATAATTCTAATACAAGGTGTTTTTTTTAGACGTGTGATTTTCAATCTGGCAATACTTTTTTCGGAGTTGGTTTTTTTGACAGCTGTCACTTGATTTATGCACAGTTTGGTTTGCCATTTCATAATGGATCGACTGACGCCTGAACAACGCTTCCATTGTGACCAAACGGGCCCAAAACAAGATTGCCGTTGATCCCAATTTTCATAAGCGAATTTTGCTTATCGATGAATGGGTACGCTAATAAGCACAATTGTCGTATTTGGAGTGATCATAATCCACAAGCCATTGTTGGGACGCCGTTACATCCTCAAAAAGTTACTGTTTGGTGTGCTCTATGGGCAGAGGGAATCATTGGTCCATATTTCTTCAAAAATGAAGCCGGCCATAATGTTACAGTCAATGGGGAACGCCATAGAGCCATGGTTAATGACTTTTTCGTGCCAGAATTGGAGGATGTTGTTGTGGACGACCTATGGTTCCAACAAGATATGCTATACATGTCATACAGCCAACGAAACAATCAATTTATTGAAGGAAACTTTTGGTGAGCGCATTATCTCTCGTCGTGGGCCTGTGGCGTAGCCTCTAAGATCGTGCCATTTAACACTGCTGCGGTTATGTGAAATTCCTTGTCTACGCAGATAAGCCCGAGACAATCAACGATTTGGAAGAGAATATTCGGGGCGTTATTGTTGACATACGGCCCCAATTGCTGCAAAAAGTGGTCGAAAATTGGGCCTCTCGGCTGGAATTTATTCGAGCCAGCCGCGGCGGCCACTTGCCCAAAATCATTTTTAAAACATAATAAATTCTTGGCCATAACATTAAATTATATATGTTTTATTTTTTCTTGAAAACCACACATCTAAAAAAAACACCCTTTATCTTTTTGTAAAATAAAATAAATTGAAATAAATTAAAATAAAATAAAATAAAATAAAATAAAATAAAATAAAATAAAATAAAATAAAATAAAATTAAATAAAGCAAAATAAAACTGAGATAAATTCGTACTAACGTAACACCTATAATATATTAAACTGGGACACAGCTATCAGGATCAGCAATTTCAACTTTACTTTAAAATGAAATCTTGTTTTCAGTGGAATCCATTTAATATTAAATAACATAATTGGACGACAGGAAAACGCACAGTGATGCAATTTGTATGAGAGAGCGGAAAAATCCACAAAAACTACTTTACCGATTTTAATGAAATTTAAATAAAAAAAAAATAGTATATAAGGAATTACCATAAATAATTTCCGCCCACTGACACGCCCACACATAAGTTCATTAAACCCTTCTGGCTCTTCGGATCTTTTAGTTCACAGCTGTGTTAAGCTTTAAGGTGCAAATAGTTGCGGATACTTGTTGCCTTAATGTAAGCTTTAACATGTCTTCACAGTTAGAAGAAACCTTCCTAATCACGGAGGAAAGCGGAGCTTTTTTGTATAGGTCTTCCGCTTTCCTTTACACTATCGACTGCTTCTTACATTGCAGGTATAGGTAGTCCAGTAAAAATAGATTCTGACCTCGAAAAAATTAATTAAAGGCTGAAATTTGGCATGGATATTGATAATAGGACTTTTCATAAACTGAGAGCGTTTCTTACAGATCTGATGACCGCTCGGCCAGTTACAAGGGGTCATAGATTTTAAAATTTGTTTCTTTGTAAATATTCCAAAAACGGTTTGTTTTCGAGGACGTTTTCGTTCTTCAACCTTGTACTATAGTTGAGACAATTTTCCACAGAAATGGTCCTAATAATTTTGTTCGTAGCGCATATTTACCGTTAAAAAGCTTAAAGCTTATTTGGCATTTTGTTCGTCTATTCTTACTGGACTAATATTGGTGAAACGCGTTTAAATCTTTTTTGCAGAATTTGTCCGCAGTATTACATTGTAAAGCATCCTAGAGAAGCTTAAAGAAATGTTCACCTTGTTTATAGAATAAGTATCACTCTAGGCAAGTTAATTCAACGCTTCATACACAATTACCAATATTTTGACTTTTTGGCCTCTCTTAAGGGGTTTTTACTTCTGTTACCCATATTCTCTGGCTATTGGCTAACATACTGCAGGAAATATGAGTTATCTATTCAGCTCTTTCAGAGAATCGAAATTTGTCCACCATGGCCCCACTGTGTGACGCACGTTACAATGTGAACATTAGGCATTATATCGATTTTTTTTTTTGTAAACCTATAAATGTCATTAAAATTTATTGAAATACTTTTTTACATGCATACAAACTATTTAGTTGTTTTGTTAAATTCTCATGTATGTATCTATTGTTGTAGGTATGAAGTGAGGAACATCGTGTGCACACTACTTTAATAATATATCCAAAAGTTCATGAAACCGGAAATAGCTGCCCACACAGCTCTATGTGGTTTTTTTTTTATTCAAAAAGGATCCAAACATGCATGGCTATACTATCTGCTACAAGTAGGTACATATTATATCCTGTGTATCCTGTTTCAGTAAAAAATACAAAAAAATAAACTGTTTTACTTGCCCAAGGGGCTGGATTTCAAACATGAACACTTCCACAGAGTGTAATCGTTTGGTCTTATGGCATTCTGTTGAAGGTTTTTGTTTTCTCTGTTTTTTTTTTTTGCACAAACCATGCCACACCAACATTCTCGTTTGTCTTCAATTACCACCACCGAAGATCGTCCGTTTTGTATGTGACAGTCTGGGCTTTGGATTATGTCTATTTCACTTAAATTCAATCCAACAACTACGAACTTATATACGTACGAGCTTTAGCTCTGGATAAAACATATTTATCAACATATACATAGGTTAGGTACAGGTATAGGTATACTTCCTTAACTCTGGGTGCAAAACAACAAAAACGTTGTAGTAGATAAAAAGATGAAAAAGTTGTCGCTTCCTTTTTATACCATGTGGTCAACTTGTGGCTTTAAGGTGAGCTGAACATGTTAGTTTTTAGAAAATATTTTCCGAGCAAGTTCAAACTTCGCCAACAGTTAGTACACATACTGAACATACATCTATAAGTTCATTGGTGTGAGGAGAAAATCTGTGAGATAGTTTTTTGTTTGGTTGTGGTTCCTCTACATTTTAATTAGAATTCATTCTGATTTATATGTATGTATAGAAATCTGAGTAAAAACAAAACATTTTAAAATCCTTGAGCTTTCACAAAAATAGACCACAGCACATAGAAATAGTTAAGTTTTTGACTACTTTTGTGACATGCGGCAAATACTTTTTGAAAAGCACTCAGGCACAGTTTCTCAGTAAACAAATTTAATTCTGAGTGTTTATTTCCTCCTCAAAAATTATGTTTGTCTGAGAAAGTTTCGTTCGTTGGTTATATTCGAACGGCTTTTTTAGATCTTTTGACTTACGAACTCCTTATTTATTCACTCTCCACTAAATTAAAATTTGCCATTAAACATAGGAAATTTGGCGACTTTGTTTCGTTGTAAGGGAATGCGAGGAGTGTTGGTAGAGCGGTAGGTCAGGAAAAAAGAATTGGTAGGAAATTCGGAAAGGAAAAGGATGGAATATGAAATGATATGTGAAGTTCCAAGGGACGCGGCCTGCTTGCGATGCTCGGCAGTTAGCTCGATGGAATGGGGAGGATCTTGCCCCCGAAACATAAATCCAAAGAAACAAGGACATCGAACTGACTATCACCGCACACCAAAGCGCTGCTGGTGACGACACAGCGTGGCCTTAAGTTAGGTTAAGGTGGCTGCCAAGCAGGAAGCTTGACACACTTAGACCATAGTTGGTCCATTGTTATACCACAAGAATATAGGTACTTTCCTTCCTATTCGTTGAAACACTTGGAGCTCCTTACGAAGCGTGCGAGATTAGTTATGTCATCATTTACCAGATCACTAGCATCTTTGTAGTAGTGTGAAGTTTACGTCGGTCGTTGGGATAGAGCAGGTCAAGTGCAGAGGAGATGAGAAATCGATTCTTCCTCTTCTTCATCCATACAGCTTCTGCAAAAATCATTTGAGAATACTCCAAGCCTCGTTGCGTGCTGCTTGCCTATCAAGCCGTACCACGTAATGACACCTATAACGGAGCCGATATGCAGTCTGCTTAGAGATATTAAACACTTCGAGCGCTTCAGGTCTAGCATGGCTTTAGCCCACAACAAACGTTGGGCGCCATTTGTTGCGAGGGCAGAAGATGAGAGGTTGGTATAAATGGGATCTTTGATAAACAAGAGAAACGCATGGGAAGGGAAACGGACTAGAATGCCTTGTTCGGGAACGCCGAATGCTTAGCTCGCCGGAATGGGGGATCTTGTCCCCGAAGAAACACATATCAGGCCTCTAAAAACAGCGGCCGGACTTCGCACCACACTAATTGCGCTGCTGTTGGCATTGCAGCATCGCCTGTTCCCACCTAACCTGGAAGTTCGTCGGCCTAGTCTGAACTTCCCTAATATACCCTTTGCACAAACGTTGGAGTATCCAGTCGTCAAAAACAACTTGAAAATTGTCATTTATTCAACCGCAATAGGCTTCTATTTGACTTAATTGTACTTGGAGAATAAAAAGAAAATAATCAAACAGAAAATTGACTGGCAACACTAATTGAAAGTGAATTAACAGACTCTACATTAAACCTCATTCAGGGGCTAAATGATTGGTAATGAGTCGCAAAATAAATAACAAATTCCTTGTTTTTTTTTTTTTTTTTTTTTTTTTTTTTTATAAAAAGCCTTTAAATTTAAAGTCGTCATTAAAATCTAAACATTCAACTATAATGGGGAGTGAATGAATAAAAAAATTAATGCAGTATTTTTAATGAATTCATTTTAGTTAAATCGACAAAATCCAGTTTTTAATGGAGTTTGAATAAATTGGCCCTAAGTGGCTTAGAATTTAAAATTACAGTCAACAGTCATTTTCAATATTCTGAATTCGAAGTTAAATAACTGAAGCTAAATTGACTAGAATTTGGAAAAAAATAAGTTTGACATTTTGTTTCCTTTTTTTTTCAAAATTTTGAGTTTGAAAATTGATTTTTCAAAAACTATTCACCAAAAGAACTTTATTTAAAAAGGAAAGAAAAAGAAGAGATTTCTTGCTTTACAGAAAGCTTTAGCATAGCGTTTGTCATTGTTACCGTTGTTTTTAATAATTTTTCGTTCTGTTTTAAGTCATTTTTTAGAAAATTACCCCTCTCAGCTAATCAGGGGTCTTAGACCTCCCTCCCATTTTTTCTTGTCTCGACCCATCGTACACGCACAAGCTTTTTGTCACACCTTATGTGAATCACCCTGTATAATCACCCTGTATAATCACCCTGTCTTCGAAAAAAAAGCATTTTCGACTTTTACTCCAATTTTGCTGAAAAATTAAAAGTTTTATGTGTAAGTTCTATAACTCTCACATTTTGGGGCTTTACAGTCACATACATGAAGGGTGTATGTAGAATCGTTGCAATCGTCTCGGGAGGATGTAACGGGCGGCGTTTAAACAATGGCTTGTGGATTATCTACTCTCAAAATGCGGTAGTTTTGTTTATTGTCGTAGCCATTTTCTTGTGAAAACCGGGATCAACAACAATTGTGTCCATTTTGCACAGTTTACATGCGTTGTTCAGGCGTCAGTCTATTCATTATAAAATTACAAATTAAATTGAGCGAAAATTAAGTGACAGCTGTCAAAAAGACTAACTCCGAAAATAGTATTGGCAGATTGAAAACCACACGTCTAAAAAAACACCCGTTATTAGAGCAGATAAAAATCTACTAGCGTATCAATTTTTCGTATGTGGTATCCTTAATACGAAAATATTGCCAATCATATCAGAATTGATTAAGGGAACTTATAATTCTCTGAAAAAAACTATTTTAATTGAAACGTAAATTTCTAAATGTTGTTTGGTTTGTCTATATTCACGAGGACTGTTTCCAGTTTATCAATCAATTTCACTAACATTCAACAAAAAAAAAAAATACCCGCTGCAGTTGTGCATTTTCGTTCAATCATTTTATTTCTACTCTACAAATGCATCTATCAATCAAACCATACTGACAGAAAGTTTTTGTTCGTTTATAAGCCATAAGAGCTTTCCATCATCGACAAAATAAATGTCAATATTAGTTTTGCTATATGAGAGTTGAAAACCTATGGCGATAGCGCTTGGCTTGTCATATAAGAATAGTTTAGTGTTTCAAATACCTTTTTCGTTTCTTCCCTTAAACATTAATTAAACCACTTGTTTTTTCGAAAATTCATTGTCTGAATCTTCTAACATTCATCTGCAATGGTGTCTCGGTAAATACACATACTCCACATAATATTATTGTATATAGCTTACTAACGCAGTTAAGTTTAAAGCTTAAGATTGTTGGCCGTTTTGTAATCTCTTGAGGCTTCTGAGCATCAATCTTGAAGTCTGGCAACCCTTAGTCCAGGGTTGTGGGCACCACGGACCTCCAGGCAAACAAAAATCAATGAAGTTACGTCATTTTTACATTTTCGTACCCTCTTGAGGCTTCTGAGTATTAATCCGGAAGTCTGACAACCGTCGCGTCGTCAGCCGGGATGTGCGGGGGCCATGGAGACCCAAAGGCACAAATACAAAAAAAAAATAAATAAAGTTGCGTACATATGTACGTACTATAATGGTTTTTGGTTATACATCCATTTCCAAAATTTTCTGTCGGCTATGAGACTTATGGGCAATTAGCTGCTCTTTGTAAATGTTTGCCTACAACTGCTACATTGTTCTGATGGCATTAAAAAAAGCACTTGGTGAAATCAAAAGGCGTCATATAATGATATTATAAGCTTTTTATGAAATTGGCCATTTAATTATTCGCCCTTAGTCATAATAGATTCGTACTACGAATTCCAAAAATAAGTATCGAAGCTGCCGTCGTAAGAGAAATATTGCCACACATTACAAGTACAAAAACAGTGATAGTATACATCAAATGAAAGAAATTACCTGCGCCATTTGGAAAAATCCCCTTTTTTCCCTATACTAACGAAATGAACACAAGTAAGGAAGAGAGTTTCTGATAATTTATGAATATTTTCTTAGGGTAGGGGTTGGTTTAGCGGCGATCAGGAGAACGCATTAGGAAAAATTTCTTTTGGATACTTTAACGTGCTAACTTACAATTTGAAAAATAAAAAGAATACGAATCTATATGAAATCACTTGAAACAATTTTTCGCAAATAAAATTTTCCTTTGGGAAAACATTTTTTTAAAAAAATTTCCTGATGAAAATTCTATACGGAAAAAATATTTTCACCAGGAATATAAATAGATTACCCAAAACCAGAACGCTATCTATAAATATTTTTTCCAACAGGAGCATTTGCGAAAATTCACTACTAGTTAGGAATTTTTTTCCTACGTGTACCATCACTGTAAATAAACAAGTTATGGCTCAATATGGTTCACTTACAATTAGTTCTACTTAGAAATTGTTTATTGGAATTTTTTTTACAAGACTTTGTTTTAGTTTTACAATAAAATTTATTCATTTGTGCAATTATTGATGCTTTAATATTGCATCGGATCCATTTTATATTTATATAAAAATACAGATAGAAATGCAAATGAAAATTCAACTTTATGTTATTTTTCAAGTGGAATAATTTTTTTTTTTGGTAAAGTATAAAGTGCATAACCCAGCTTACAAATATGTTTGCAGGAGCTGGAATAGGAGTTTGAACTATGAAATCATCAACTTTATTAAATTATTTATTTATTTTAAGTTTAAATCCTTGAAAAATATTTTCTTTTCGGTGTTAATAACCAATTCTAGTGTACTGTGGCTACGAAAGGAAAAAAAGTATGGTAGAGAAGGATGACATAATTTTCGTTTCTTTCGGATTCAGTGATATGAAATTCCACGAATTTCGAAATTCGGAGGATATTTTCCACTGCGAATTGAATCTGGAATAGATATTTTTCCATTCGTAGAAAATTTTCGATTACGATGGATTCTGTAATAGGGCTTATTATTTTCAAAAAAAAAACTAAAATAACTAATATTTCTGGCTATACAAAAATGATATTATGGCATTGAATGTGTTCCCGTTGTTTTTTTTTAATATTTGTTTCTATGTGAAGTCAATTTAAAAAAAAAAATGCCCATCACGGCTAAACGCGGGGAATAGACCAAGACCCCCTCTTATATACGATTTTTTTCTTGTCTTGACCCAACCTACACCCTATGGCTTTTTGCTCACCTTATGCAAACCACCCTGTATAATTAAGCATGCTTTAGAAATATACCCCTTCTGTAATACTTTTCGTTTTATCTTTCTTGAGTTTTGCAAGTGCATGTGCATTTTCTTGAAAACTTTTTTCTTAGAAAAACTTTACAATCTAACTTTCACATGATGGCAGCACCTTATCAACGCAATCCAGCTCAAAGGTTTTTCTTGTCTATGGTACTCTTATAACATGAAAGTTGAAGATTAGAAAAATAATTCTTTATCTTCAGGTAGTTCTGTAAGAGATTATAATTGATAAGCCTGTTATTGGAGATGAACATTGGCCATAAATATGATATGCTATAAATAGTCCATTCAAAATCAATCATATGCCTGGACAAAATTTGGATAGAGCTGAAAATTGGAACAGACCTTTGAATCATTATTAAAAATGAATTGTAAAAAGCCTCCACCAATCCTACATCTGCAAAAAAAAGTCACATGTCACATTTTTGAAAGGTTATTTATCCAAAAAAATATTTGTTTTGTATATTGTGGACTTGTGACCCTGTCCCAGTATTTACGTGTCAAATAACTAATCAGAACTTTACTCAGGCATAAAGCCATGGTATTTTTGGCAAGCCCGGAGGGATTTTGTTGAAAAAAAAACAACATCGGGGATTAGTGACTCCATTAAAGAAACAAAATTGAGTCTCCATACAATCTATCGATAACAATAACAGGTATGAAATTCACGCCGTTAACACAGTTTTCTCTGTGCTTAAGTTAAGCCCCGAGAATTCTACGCGCTTAGCTAAGCCTGAAGGGGATTAGTTGTTGTTCCATTTAACATGTAAATTGCTAAGCCCTGACGTCGATTTTCCCTGATGTCGTTTTTTTTCGACCAATTTCCTCGGTGCTTGCAAAAAAAAACATGGATATTGTAAAACAGGCCCTTATTAAATTATTTTATTTTCAAAAAAGTATTTTAAACTAATGATGTCGTGTTTTATTGTTTATTAGGCCTAAATTTACTGAATTTTTGGCAGACAAATGATGATGATAGTAAAAAGTTTAAGCAAAAGCAAAGGGATCAGTCTATTCCCTAATGGATACATGAGTTGTGTAAATTCTCCAAGCTCTGCTGTTTGCCCATTGTAGAATACCATTCCTTGCTGAATGAATACAAAATATTGAAATCGAACATTAAAACTTTTCTAAAAAAAAAGAGATAGGGTCAGAAAAGTCGCAATAAAAAAACAGGGTAAAAAAGCCAGTTTTGAGGCAAAAAAAGGGCTCAAAATGCAACGGCAACCGTGGTCTCCAACTCCAACAGCAGAAAATGCCCACCAAACATTTTGGAGGGTTGGGGTTTTCGATTTTATTAATCTTTCCATGGTTGCATTTGTGAAAAATCTGAGTTTAAAAAAAATTTGAAAACCGAATACAAAAATTTATTCACATGTTAAATCGTTCCATCCTATTTTGGGACATCCTACCGCGCGCCGCCGCCGGCCGTATAGAAATTCAATTTTGTATTCCCTCCTTGTCTCGCAGGATTGGCCCTTATTGCATTTTTCTGAGAGAAAAACTTCTCCCTTGCCTCATTTAGGCATACAAAACTTTTAAAAAGTCATAACAGTGATATATATGTAAATAAATTCATCTTAAGATGTCCTTGATTCAAAATCTCTTAAGTCTGTAATCTTTTCGTTGTTTGTGTTGTATATATGCAGAACATCTAAACTTTATTAATTAAGCTCCAAAAAAGATCTCATAAAATACCATACAATACATATTTCTTTATTTTTCTGTTTTGCTTAAAAAAGAAAAGTCGTCAATCATTTTGTTGAATCCTTTTATACATTTTTATGTTGATTTTTTTGTGGGTAAAAGTATGTATGTATGTATATAGGAATATAGGTAATATATATGGCGAGCCAGTAGGTTTTCATTTTAATAATATAGAGAAGATATAAATCATGTGGCGTGGCCTTTGTTTTGAATTCGGGGAAAATCACATTAAGAAATGATTTATTTATGTTAAATTCAGGAGGTGAGAAGTTATGAGTGTTTTGTCAAAAGGTTTAAATAAAAGATATTTAACTTTCAACACACACATTATTCACTTAGGTTTTTTTTTTGTTTTTTTTTGTTTTTTTTTTTACATTTCTTCAAAGTTTGAGGTTTAAAGCTGGAGTAAAATTCTAAACAGCCTAAAGGCTAAGGTCACGCAGTGATCGACAGAGCGACAGAAAATAAAATGCACGAATGGGTCGCGCGAACTTGCTCTTATGTGCGAACACACTGTGGTTCTAAATTGTGAATTAAAACATTTATGGGGCACATAAACATTTGTCATTATTAGTGGATGGCGTTAGCGTGTTTTTTTTTTCAAAAATTGGGTACTTATAGGGTGAAATGGGGTAAAAATGAAAAGTTGGACTCGATTTCAAAAATTATTTTTGTATATTAGATTTTTTGAATATGCAATGTCTTTAGGAATTTTTTTTTCAAAAACGTCATATTTATAGGGTGAAGTGGGGTAAAAAAAATGGACATTCGATCTTAAAAATTCTATTTGTTTTTCAGTTTATGAACTTCCATTCCTGCGATTGTAATTCATTTTAATATTTATTTTTTTTTTAACGGACTCATACCACGTTTATGCTCTGTCCAACAAAAATAGGCAGTACACGTCTTATGGGAAAGCTTTTTCCAAATCAGTAGCTTTCCATATTTTTGCACCATATTAAATTGAAATAACTTCTCCACAAAAAGTTTTGGCCCGCCCGTGAATTTCCAATAGCATCTGACGCAGACCCAACGTCCTATTCAAAGCACTTCTGAGTGTGCACTGAATTGCTGTGGCGAATGGCGATTGGCTGCAGCTTGATGTGCATTCAGAGTTACCCTCGTCCATTTGGTAATTCGTTCAGCTTTTTTTCCTTGAGTTTCTGTTAAGGTGCTTTTGATTTTTGAGCTTAAAGAAAAGGCTTTTAATGATGAGTGTCATCGTGTACACTACTACAATCCTGTGAAAGCTTTAATGAAGAAAAGATTTATGCAATCCACTGTAGCCAGAATGAGAGGCAAACGTCCTATCTTGCCTACACTGCAGTGTTGCCAGACGAAAAAAAAAATTCCCCCCAGAAAAATTTAGAAACCCCCCAGATTACCACATTTTATCAACAAAAACCCCTAAATTTTTTTCAACTTTATATTTTTATTCACAGCTTTTAAATTTGTTTTTAATTTTAAATTTAATTAATTCACACAAAAAATAATGAATAATATTTAAAATGCCAAGTACATAAATTTGCTAATCCTAATCGACACTTAATCGGGCCATTAAAATACTTTGAACGTTAATTATAAGCCTTACTGTTTAGATATTGTGAAACATAAGGGAGGTTGATAATTGATTAAAAAGTTCCAAATTTCTTATTTAGAACTTTAATCCAGTCCAGGTCCAGTTTTTCACTGTGCGATTAAAGTTTAACCCGAGTTAAATCATCATATTTGACGGGTTAAATCAGGATTAACTGAACAGGTGCTTTTGATGTTTTATGCAAAGAGTTTGTTTAGTCATTTCGCGTACACTCGCATTGAAAAATGGCTTCCTCAGATCAGTGGTGGTTAATTTAGTTCTAGAGTTAACTCACTCTGGCTTAACTCACCAGAAATTAATATGAAAATAAAAATATAAAGGAGTTAACATTTTTTTTTGCACTTCTTTAAAAAAGTTCTAATAGTTTATCGTCATCTTCGTTCTGGCTGCCGCGTTGGTTTGATACATTTTCTCACTTGTGAAAGTTTTCAGCTTTTTCTGTTGGTTTAAAATTCTGACACCCAGAATGTAAGGAATATCTAACTCATGGAATACCGTCAGCTGCTTAAATACCTATACGATTTCTCAACCTTTTAGCTCTGAATTAATCCCCCCAGATTCCCCCCCAAACATCTCGTCCCCCCAGATAACCCCCAACGACAAAAAAAAGCCCCTAAATCTAGGGGGAAAACCCTTAAACTGGCAACCGTGCTACACTGCCAATTTTTGTTGGACAGAGTATAGTAACTTTATTCAAATAAATTCAAGTTCCATTTGTCGTGGTCACGGATTACGGATCGTACTAATTTTGACACACAGAACATTTTTACAAAAATCTAATGAACCATTTTTGAGTACAAAAAAGATCTTCCTTTAAGGTTTTTAAACATTGGTATAGGTGGTGCCCAGTGTTACCGCAGGCGACATTTTGTATGTGAATGAAAAAATGTGTCCATTCGAAAAATAAATGAGTCTTTTTGAAAATAAATTCATAACAATTCAAAAAAATACAAATTTAAGTAAGTAATATCTAAAGTTTTTGTTATTGTTTTATAAAAGAAAAGGACTAAACAGAAAATTAAGAATAAAGCTAGAACATTTTAATGAATAACGTAATAGTCTGTCTTATATTTCATACAAAAAAAAAACAAGTTTATAAATAACCTTATTTACTTATTTCATCCTCGTTCTGAGTTTTTAAGTAAATTGAAAGTTACTTGAGGTTAAATGATCGTGAAAAAATGTGTCCCCGAGTCTGCTAAGGAAAAAAGAGTCCACAGTGGTAACTCTGGTGGTACCGTTATTTTTGGTAATTAGAACATTTTGTGTTAAAAATCTTCTAGATCATGTTAAAAAAACGATTTTTATACCAAGTTGATAGAAATAAGTTAAGTTGTTTTTTTTTTTTAATGTTGGTACACAATGTATTTTAAAATCTGTAAAACATCCTTGATACAAAAATTTATCAAAATCAGATGAACCGTTTCCGAGAAAAGCGGACATCAAAAATCTACATCTACTTTGGGAGGTGCCATTTCTTAACCATTTTATAGAAACATTTTTTTTTTACTGAAAGGCAGCCTTGATTTTTTTTTAAATCTGTTGACCCAAATTTGTACAACAAAAATGGAAATAAATCGTGTTGGCGGAATGTCCAAAAACCGCTAGGTACCAACTTTAAAGAAAATCGGCCCATCCGATTAGGCTCTAGTGGAAGAGCCAGTAAGACGGACGTTTTTGCGCGCCCCAGTTTTTTCGTCTTGTCTATCAGCGTGATGTCAAGTTTGAAGAAAATATCGAAGGTATGATTGAGATTGTATGATTGCGACCGTGTAGTCATAGAGCGACAGTGCGACGCATTCCATTTTTGTTTACTGAATCCTGAGGCACAAAGTACTACTCTTCGGAGCAATTACAATGTTTGAGGAACGTTATTTAGCAAAGGGATTTTCACAACTAGCTTGCTCTGTTTGTTCACTGTTCCCTACGTGGCCGAGTCCAAATGGAGAGGTATGATAAATACAAAATTTACGAATTTTCTAACTCTAATGCATTTTACAGTTGCCACTGTCACCTTGATGCTGCTTCCTCCATGCCACTGCTACCGCCTCGTACATATAATTATAATAAATCCTTTTAAAAGTATACAAGATTATTTAATTTTTTTTGTACAAGTTTTCTGCTCAGATTTTTTGTTGTCCAATGATCTCCTCTGTGTAAATATTTAACTTTCCGATGCAAATTGTATACCTACTCCTAAATTTGTGTGTTCTAAAAAATGTTCCCATTTCACTTGGCATGCATCAAAAAAACACATACAAAAACTTAGTTAAATGTTTTTCAATCTTTTTTTTTATCAGAAGCTTTCAGAACAAAAAGTTTGTGATGTTTTTGTTAGAAGGGAATAATTCTGTCCATTCCATCACATCAGTGCTTGTGCTCGTGGTTGAAAAAAAAATTCCGATGAAATCCAACAGGAAATTGCACATGATTTTTTTTCTAAAATATTTAAATTTTTGTTCGTTGAGGATTGGGGCTCTTTTATCATTGATAAAAGTTGAAATACATATGTATTTGTGTGTATTTTTTAGAATGGTTAAATAACAACAAAATCACCAGTGGAAAAATGTGATTTTAAAAATTTTTTTTTTATAGGACTGCTTTCAATTTGAATTCCAGATTCGAACACATAATTCAGTCATTTAAGATTAAATTCCTCTTTTTTTGGATTGAGCTAAACAACATTAATTTGAATATACTTTTTCTGCAATTGAATGCAATTACCGCCTATTGACTCATTAGTAGTGACTCAGACCTCTATAACAGAAGGCTACGAAAATTTGAAATCAATTATTTCCGTTTATATAGGCAAATTATGCATTTTGGTTTATCAATTTTTTTTTATTTCTTGGAATATCAGTTGCTTTTTTAACTTCTGCAAGAAATAAAACCACAAATTGTTTGTCATTTATTTTAATTTTAAACTACGAAATTGGATATAACTGTTACTAGCTGTTACTGATCACAAACTAACTATGGTTGCCAACGAATTTGTAACCTGTGTTTTTTAAAACACACTTTCTTTTAATAAGCTTCGTTTGGAGAGATCAAAAGTATTGACCAAATGTAAAAAAAAGCCTAGATAATAAAGATACACATTCGTATTTATAATCCCATTCCAAAGTATGTCTAACCTAAGACAGCCGTCTTACTCCAAAATCTTATTTATATACATTTTCCATCGATTCTCTAATTTGGACACTCAATTGGTTTGTCCAAACCTAAGTATTCTAAAGTGGATAAGTTCAAGTTCAAGCAAGGCAGGTTTCTAAAGGGTTTTCCATTAAGGGTGGGTCGATTTTAAAATTGAATAAAACAAGTTGTATATGAGATATTAATAAGGTTTTATTTTTATTTGAGAGCCCTATCAATGACATTATGTGTGAAATATAACATCGTTCGCTGGGTGGCGCGGATTAGAAAGGTCCAGTTTTCGATAACTTTGGCGCATAATTCAGGCTGAATTTGACCGATGGCATCGATTATGTTGTCTTTGAGGGCCGCCGCGGTGGTTTGAGGCTTATTTGCAAAGACCTGCAACTTAAGAAAGCCCCACAAGAAAAAGTCCAAAGGGGCCAAATCACACGATCTTGGTGGCCAATTGACGTCGCTTCGGCGTGAGATAACCATTCCATGAAACCGCTCGTGCAGAATATCGAATGTGTCTTGAGCTGTGTGGCACGTAGAGCCATCCTGTTGAAACCATATGTCTTTCGTGTCCATATCATCTAATTCAGGCCACAAGACGATGGTGATCATCGACCTATAGCGATCGCCGTTGACGGTGATGGCCTGGCCAGCATCATTTTCGAAGAAGTACAGACCGATGACGCCTCCAGCCCAAAATCCACACCAAACAGTAACTTTATTTGAATGCATTGGCACCTCGTGAATCTCGCATGGATTGGTGTAGTCCCAAATCCGGCAATTATCTCTAAAGATGATTTTTCGACCAAAATTGAGATTAACTTCCAACTGCTCCAAAACCAAAAAAGTCTTGTCATTTGCACGTGTTGCTCGACACTGTAACTTGCCATGATGATTTGTCTTTAGTAACAGATTAAAAGGCGATATTTTGACAGAAAGTAAAAGAAAAAATAAGGCCGCCACGAGCTGTCAAAATCAACACGTCCTTTGGTAACGAATGGAAAAGTTGTCTTGAAATTAATGAAAACGTATCGAAAAGTTCACAAAATTGACAGATTACAGGGATGTCGGTGAATATATTATATATGAAGAAATATTTAGACAACTGTTGGAATGCGATTATCAATAAAGAGATTTAAAACTATTTATACAACTGTTGGAATGCGATTATCAATAAAGAGATTTAAAACTATTAAAACATTTAGACAAGGAAATCTTATAAATACGACTGACATTGATAATAAAATAATGGGTTTTCCAATAGTGACGGGTCGATGTTTACAGTCTGTGGCAGCTTTGTTTGTTTCAAGGCGTGTGGTGGCGTCTATCAAATAAAGGGTTTTCCCATAAGAGGTGTTATTTTGAATAGCCCGCTATTTCGGTAGCTGTCACTTTTGAAGCTGTCATTTTTTGTGGTTTGGCAAGTAGAAACTACGCCATTAATAAAAATGGAACGATACACGCTTCAACAACGCATTGAAATTATTAAAATTCACTATAAAAATGGTGAAAATTTGGCAGAGACGGTTCGTAAAACTAAAACATTTTTGGGTCGTCGTGAAGCACCTCGTCGTTCTTTGGAATTAGGCATTCCACAAACGTCATTACACCGTATTTTGCATAAAGACTTTGGTCTTAAGGCTTATAAAGTTCAGTTAACACAAGAACTCAAGCCGGCTGATCATCAACAACGTCGTGTCTTTGCTGATTGGGTCCTTGAAATGCATGAAAATGATCCGGAATTTCATCGAAAAATCATCTTGACTGATGAGGCCCATTTCCACCTCGGAGGCTACGTCAACAAGCAAAACTTTCGCATCTGGGGCTCGGGAAACCCAAGAGTTATTGTTGAAAAGCCTCTCCATCCTCAACGCGTGACTGTTTGGTGCGGTTTATGGTCCGGCGGGGTCATTGCCAATGACTCATTGGACCTTACTTTTTCGAAAATGAGGCTGGTGCAACAGTTACGGTCAATGGATTGCGCTATCGAGAGATGATTAATGATTTTTTATGGCCGGAATTGGATGGTATTGATCTGGACAACGTTTACTTTCAACAAGACGCCGCTACGTGCCACACAAGCAATGAAACCATCGATCTTTTACGGGAAAAGTTTCCGGACCGTGTTATCTCTCGAAGAGGTGATCACAATTGGCCACCGAGATCTTGTGATTTAACACCTTGCGACTTCTTCCTTTGGGGCCACGTGAAAGATAAGGTCTACGCCAACAGCCCAGCGTCGATTCATCAAAATCTCAAAAAATGCCATTTTTCTTTGAATATCAAAATAACACCTCTTATTGGAAAACCCTTTATGTTATTCATTATCAGTGATGTCAAATCACCATGGCTAATATCAAGTTACACGATTGATCAGGACATCCAAAGGGTGCAATAAAATGTCAAATTTCTTTGAAGGATGTCTACGATGTCTACGATGTCTAGGATTAAAAAAAACCTCTCTTAGAGCTTCTTGGTGGTTTTAGTGACTTGTAACGAAATATTCGCAAACGTCATAAATACATATGAAAATGAGCACAAAATCGAATGACTTCAGAAATTTGAATAAAAGGAACGATGAATGTTGACTATAGTTACAAAATTAACGCACTTTACTGGCTTCTTTACTGGCTGCTCAACTGGCTTCGAAAAAGGCAAGCCAGTAGGGGGGTTTACATGGACGAGCATGCTTGACAACATGGCTCAATGGAAAAAATAACTCTACATCCAACTTTGCGTTTACATGGATGCTGATGTTGTCAAGAATCATAATTTTTTTTTGTAAATTTCACTTTTTTCCACACCTCTGGTAAATTTGTTTCCCAAACTCGCAATTTGATGTTGTTGCCATTATATCCGCGCACCATGTTATTTGGCTGAGACAGTTTACCGAATAGAAAAAAAACTAATTTGTCTAGCATCTGTTCACACAAGTTGGTTGGTTGTGGACGAGCCAGCAGGTTTTCAAAAAAATTTGAAATCCATCCAACATGTTGGTCGAGCAGTTGTTTTCGCGTTTAAATGATTGAGCATTGAAGGTTGTCAAGCCATGTTGTCGAGCATGCTGGTTCATGTAAACCCCCCTAGTTGACGAGCAAGTTGCTTGAGTTTATGTGTATTTGTAAAAAGATTTTAGGATATTGCTATTGGCTGGCCTCCGGGTAAGATAATGTGACTGCATCTGATCGAACTTAGGTTTGAACTGCATATTCCTTGATTAGTTGTTTCTTTCAAAACCTATTTCGAGGGAAAATATTGACTATTGAACGGCGATTTATCAAGTGGTTGGTAGCTCGTATCTAAACTATTTATTTATGTACATAGATTATGGACTCGTGACCATAACGCGTTTGAGCGGATTTGGTTTAGCTTCAGTTTCCTTTCTTATTGTGCACATATGTATGTGGTTAGGGATAGATTTAATTTATCTTTAGTGTTCATTCTTAGTGACTTCGAGTGTTCTATCGTGGAACTGATCGTTTATTATCTCAACCCAATAGATGCTTGGGTTATCTAACGTTCCATAGAAATCTAAATGTCTTAACTTATCTTAAGCAAACAAAAAAAACTACTACTAAATCCCATTATCTCACATTTGTTAGGCCCCTTCTCGAATATGCTAGTCAGGTTTGGTCTCCTTTTTATGCTTTCCATTCACTTCGAATTGAAGCCGCTCAACGTAGATTCCTTCGTTTTGCTCTTCGTAGCTTACCATGGCCTGATATGTTTAACCTCCCATCCTATGTTGATCGCCTTAAGCTTTAAGACTTGCAACCTCTTGATATATGCAGGAAAGTGGCAGACATTGTTTTTGTCCATCAACTTTTAACTGGCAATATCGATTGCTCTGCGCTTCTTAAAAAAAAATCAACTCTAGACCAACCCTATACCAACCCTATAAGCAGGTCTGGCAAAACAGCTTCAGCCCTAGTGGATATTAGATGTAAAAGCTTAAATTCAATAATAAAAAATAAATCATAATATTTTTTTCATTTTAAGTTTTTTGTTTATTCTTTTGATGAAACACTAGTTTTTTAATGCGAAAACTGCACTTCGTTTGGAGTCTTTTGTAATAAATGTATTTAATAATTCATCAAAACTTAGATTTTCCGTGTGGTCGGAATAAACATGCAATATGGCAATATTGTTGAGCCGATTCTGCAGCATTGTTGACCTAAGGTCAACGACAAAGAACTGAGCAAGATGATCCTGGGATTGTGATTAGCAACCGGACGAACCGTATAAATTCGGGAATAATCCCTCGACTCCAGGAGTATTTTTGCAAATAAATCAACTACTTCTCTAATTTTTCTTGCTTGTTCATTCTGTCTTTTCAAAAGCTGTAGGCAGGGCCGGACCAACCATATGTGCAAGATGTGCAAATGCACAGGGCGCACAATTTCGGGGCGCATTAAAAGGAGCAAGAAAATGTTATCTGATCCTGTGCAAACAAATATGTACTGCCATTTGCATTTTAACCACAAAACTTGTTTAAATATTCCCAAAATACCATCCATCACAACTTTGCTTAGTTATTTCTTGTACACTTACTAACATCACTTTCATTACTGCACTCAAAATATTGTAAAATTAAAGATCCCACTAGACTTTCGCACTGAAAGTCTACCTCCTGGGTAATGTGAAAAAGTCTCATGCATGTGTATCAGTGTATGTATACAAATATAAAAAAGAGGCGCTTTATACAAATTTTGCACAGGGCGCAAGTTTGACTGGGGCCGGCCCTGGCTGTAGGAATATAAGCTAATAAGTCTTTGTTTATCAAAGTCATCCTTGTAAAACTTAAGTACATAATCAACATCTACTTTTTGGCCTACAGCGTACTATTCCAGTAGTTTGAAGAAACGAGAAGAATTATTTATGAATCTTGCATTTATAGTGATAATAATAATAATTGGTCAAATATTTCAAAAAATGATTTTCTGTAAAAATCTTTCGGTAATTTGAATTTGTAATTTTCTGAGGTACCTTCATCGATACGTTTTTGTGCTTTTCGCTGACGGAGAATTTGGGGTTCTTCAATTTCAAGATCAACAACCGCTGTTATCCAAATTGCCTCAAATTTGGAATAACGGGCAGTGCCCAGCACACAAATAACAGCTTCTAGTTTTTGAAGCAACAATACTGAGATCTGACGTCTGCAAATCTATGTTTAAGATTTCCATTTGGTCGAAAATCTCAATCATTAATTTTAAATTCCTAAGCTTTTCTGAAAATTATTGAAATCTCGAGTGGGTTTTACCACCCGCACTACCCATATTACCTGCCGGGCCTGCCTATAAGCCCCCTCTCTTGGCATGAGTTTGTTGCTAAATAAGCAAAAAATGTAAATGTAATGTAAATGTATCTACTACTTGTATTGAGATAAAAATCCGTCTAAAAAGGAGTAATTTATGTCGTTCTAGCTAAAATAGGCTTTAAATGAGCAATTAGTAAAAGAAAGCAGGGCTTTGATATATAAATTGGATTTTCTTACAATGGACATATTTTTTTTTTTTTTTTAACATCAAATTAAAATTTAATCTTGAGTAGTAATTGGGACTAGATCCATGTAAAATGTTAGGTATTACCCTCTTTAAATTACTAACCAAGCAACTAAACACGCCATACCTTCTACTCCCTTCGAGGTTGGGTTGCTACACTCCTTTAAATTGCTCCCTTGGGTTGGTTATCACTAAGTACATAATAATAATCAATCAAATTCGCTTACGTTGCCACAATCATCCCTTTTGCCAGCAGCGCCATAATGTCTTTTTGATTATTACCAAATTCCATTCCAATGCGGAGCAATCAAATCAATCAATTAATCAAATTATTTGAAAATCTACTGAATCAATCAAGCAAATATCCATAAAGATGTGTGTAAGATGTATTGGACAGCAAATTCAAAGAGCTATCACAACATAATTTCAAAATCATTCTGATGGGTTTAAGTTTATATATGTGTACATCAAAGTAAATTAAAGGCTTTCCATTTCCAATTCAAATACGGTTTACTGCGATGTTTCCCAAAAAAGTAATATTCCCGAACAGAAAATCCCCAAACATGAAATCGACAATGGAAACAGTTCACAAAAAATATCAATTTGAATTAATTTTCAAACTTCATGGCAAAGTTATTACCTACTTAAGGGACATATAAATGTAAAAATGACCCGATAAGAGAAGAAAATTGAATAGAGAACTTTTTTTCTATGCAACACCTCCCCCCCCCAAAACAAAAAGACGACAATTTCTTCTTCTTAACTTTGTGTTATTCATCGTTTCTCTAGGGACGATGACGGACGCCTCGTCCCACCTTCCATAGCTTCAAAAATAACTTGAAGTAAGAATAGAAAATTTTTTTGCTGTCTACAATTTTCGATCAATGAAGTCAATTTGTCTGATTTATTAAAGCCCCCCCCCATTCCCACATAGGACGAGTAAAAAAAAACGTGCTTCCAAACTCCAATCCAGATCTGTACTGTGTCCATAACAAGTTGTTGTTGAATAAGAGTCGACCCCAAATTGACATAAATACAAATTTCGAGACAAACTGCAAACAATAATGAAAATCCCTAACGAGATTCCAATTGTTTGTCATTGTTGTCATTTAAGTCTTTGGATTAGATATTCTTTAAGAATATATTTTTTTTTGTCTAGGTTTTTCAATGTTTACTTAGAAATATACAGAAATGTATGGCCTTGCTTTAAGGATTATTATTCTTGAGGCCTCTGAAGATGCTTCAAAGGTGGTGCCGCATTCTTTTGTGGGTGTGTGTGTATGTGTGTTTTCTTTCTGAATTGGCTAGCCATGACATTGCCAGGTTGTGTGAATAGTTTTTATAGTCACTTATATTTTTACTAAGTTCAAGGATACTTGAGACGAGCTCTTCTTCAAGGATCACAATGCATGAATGACCTTAAGCTGAAGAACTTCATGTTTGTTAAAAAGATGATATTGTATTAAAGCAAGGGTAGAATAATATATGAGCAGAGCATGTTGCCTTATCCACAAAAATTTCAAGGGTGTTTTTTCTTTTCTTACTACTTGTATACATATACCTATGCCTTCTGTGTTTGATATCTTAAGGTGCAGGTGAATTTTTAGTCCTTTTCATCCTTTCGAAATTAAATTTAGTTCAACCAATTAGGTAAAACCACCACACACAATTATTTGGCGTTTCAGTTTTCATACTGTTGATTCAACTTGGAGGCATCTAGTTTAATAGTGAGTACATTCAACTCAAGGGAGCTTTAATTTAGCACCTTTAATCAGAAGACTGGCGAAAAGGTATAATTTGCCCCATACATAAGAAGGGAGATGTCACGTTGTTGAGTACCACCTATAAGATACTCTCCTCTATCCTACAAGACCGGATAACCCCATACACTAAAACCATCATCGGACAATATCAGTGTGGTTTCATTCCAGGCAAATCAACAACTGATCAGATCTTTACCCTTAGGCAGGCGATGGAAAAATGTCTAGAATTTAACATCCCAACATACCAGTTGTTTATAGACTTTAAGGCCGCCTACGATAGCATAGCCAGGGTAGAACTTTACAAAGCCATGAGAGAATTCGGCATCCCAAATAAATTGACACGACTATGTAGGTTGACCATGACCAACGTAACAAGCCAAGTAAAAATAGCCGGATTGCTATCCAAACCAATCAACATCTTTAATGGACTCCGACAAGGGGATGGTTTGGCCTGCCTCCTCTTCAACCTGGCGTTGGAGAAAGCAATCCGTGACTCTGGCACGGCAACAAGAGGGACCATCGTCAACAGGTCCAGCCAGATACTGGCTTACGCAGACGACATCGACATCATCGGAAGAACTGAGCAAGCTGTACATGATTCCTTCATCCAGATCGAGCAGGCGGCACAAAATCTGGGGCTGCACATTAATGAAGGTAAAACAAAGTACATGGTGGCGTCGAATGCGAGAGGAACAGTTGGTCAAACAATCAAGGTAGCGGAGCACGAATTTGAAGTGGTGCAATCCTTTAAATACCTTGGGTCAATAGTAGCAGCCGATAACAATATAGAAGAAGAAATACGCGGGCGGCTTCTCAAATCCAACAGAGCCTACTATAGTCTGTCAAAGCTCTTCAAATCCAGAAATCTCACCATAACTTCAAAACTGCTGCTGTACAAGACCATGGTCCTGCCAGTACTCACATATGGATCCGAGACTTGGGTGCTTAGCAAAAGGCACTCCGACCTATTAGCCGCGTTCGAGAGAAAAGTCTTAAGGAGAATTGTTGGCCCCATATGTGAGGAAGGACGATTCCGGAGACGGTACAATCATGAATTGTACGCAATCTACCTTCAAGCAGATATCGTGACAAAAATTAAGCTCGGTAGACTCCGGTGGGCAGGTCACCTAGCTCGCATGAGCGAAGAGGAACCTGCTCGGAAAGTTCTTTGTGGTACATTCTATGGTAGACGACAGCGTGGTAGACCATGCTTGAGCTGGAGAGATGGCGTAGACCAGGACGCCCGGAGCCTTGGGGTGCGCAACTGGATGGCGGCGGCAAGAGACCGGGATGGGTGGAGAGACTTGTTGAAGGAGGCCAGGACCGGACCCCGGTTGTCGAGCCGACGATGATGATGAGTCAGAAGTGGAAAACCACAAGTTTGTATAGCTTTCTGTTTCTTGGTGCCCATAGCAAACATTTTTTTGAAAGAACTAGGGCAATAAAATTGTAAATGTAAGAAAGAATTTGCGTCTCAGAAAGGTAAACAGCAGCAAGTGCCCACTGATGTGCCCACTGTCGTACCTAAGCGAAACCCATTTTGGAGTTGAGGTCCCTTGAACTTTGAATTTAGTGTGAAAGAAGTTTTAGTATTTTTTTTTTTTTTTAAAGATCTGCTGTGGACAGTGTGTTTCCATTACGGTTTAGAATTCAGAGTCAGAACCCGCGATCGACTTCTTCATCAAAATCGGATCAGTTCGTGGGTAAATGAATTAACAAAAATTGTCCATGATAAAAAGGGAACCCCAGAGGACCGTCAGCAAATGCAAATATTAATTCTGATATGTACATGATGTGGGAGCAAGTTAAAAGTGTTTTCTTATGGAGGCTGGGTCCAAAAAATGAGCAGAGTTGGGCGAGAGTTATAGAGACTCTTGGACTTGGATATCCTAATCGAAATTTGTTGAAAATAAAAATAAACGCTAAAACAGATACCAGAGTACCAGATAGCCCATAAGATATTCTATCGCTCTGTGAGACGTCACAGGAGAACGATCTCGCTGAAAAATCGGAAAACGCTAAAAGAAGGGGGGACACTATAGACAGTTGTACCAAATTGCCCAAGAAGTTGTCGGGAAGAAAAGCAACACCAACCATAAGGTACTGGATGTGGATGGTACACTTTTGGTATCAATGGAGGATAAGTTACGCAGATGGAAGGAACATTTTTGTACCCCACTTAACGAAGTGCTGAAATTGTCCCCAGGCAAAGATCGTACAGAAGTATTGACACCGAACCTCCAGACATCCAAGCTGGAATTAACCTCCTCAAAAACAACAAAGCAGCAGGACTTGATTATATATCAGCTGAGTTGCTGAAGGTGGATCCTGCCATAGTGGCTGTCATTTTCCCTCTGTTGATGCAATTAGTTTGGGAAAGGGAAACCTATCCCTGCAGGGACTAGAAGGGCGGAGTTGTTGTCAAGAAGCTAAAGAAGGGCAACCTCAAGAGCTGCAGTAACTGGCGTATTAATGATTTGTCTGTTTTTCTATAATGTATAGCAACGATCATTCTCGGGGGATAACAGGCAGGATCGAATCTATACAGTCAAGAAACATCAAGCGGCCTTTCGCAGTGGTCAATCGTGTGTCGACCATATTAACACCATCGTGGTCTTCGATGCTTCCTAAAGATTCGTTGGCAAAAAACCATATCGAATCAGGAATTGTAGCGAAGGACGAATCTAAAACAGTTGGATGCCAAAATCAAGAAGCGTAAATGGAGATGGATTGGCAACATACTGAGGAAGTCTAAAGACAACATCGCTAAGCATTCCTTCGAACGGAATCCTAAGGGTGCACGGCGGGTTGGAAAATCACGAACGACTAGATCTCTATCTTATCTGGAGCCTTAGAGGAAGATGTGGGTCACAGTGGAAGTATCTAGCTGCAAACCATGAAGAGTGGAAGCGATTTCTTGGCGCCGGAGATACAGGACTTGATGATGATGAGAGGACCATCACAAGTCTAGAAAACATCGAGTGAATTCGAAAAATTGTCCAGGTTCTTCATTCGAGGCGATATCATTTTTTTTTTGTCCTCGCTATAGCTCAAAATTCAGGCTTAATACCAGAAAAAACACAAATTTCGCTTCTGATTATATTTAATCAATAAACTTGGTAGCACCACAGCTCGTGGGAAGGCAAGGCTTTGTAACTTACTATGTGCGTATGGTTTATTTCCATTTTCTGCCGAATCCAAACGGCTAGGGTGAGAGGCACTTATTCATGACAAAGAGATACTCTTGGAGGATCTTCCACTTTCTCACAGGCGGCAGTAGACGATTATTTTATTTTAAATGGACGAGGTTGGGACTCGAACCCAGACGTCCAGCATGACAGTCCTTCGCAGTTACCATTACGCCATCGGCTACTTTTTCTGATTATCATCATCATCGTCGGCTCGACAACCGGGGTCCGGTCCTGGCCTCCTTCAACAAGTCTCTCCACCCATCCCGGTCTCGAGCCGCCGCCATCCAGTTGCGCACCCCAAGGCTCCGGGCGTCCTGGTCTACGCCATCTCTCCAGCTCAAGCATGGTCTACCACGCTGTCGTCTACCATAGAATGTACCACAAAGAACTTTCCGAGCAGGTTCCTCTTCGCTCATGCGAGCTAGGTGACCTGCCCACCGGAGTCTACCGAGCTTAATTTTTGTCACGATATCTGCTTGAAGGTAGATTGCGTACAATTCATGATTGTACCGTCTCCGGAATCGTCCTTCCTCACATATGGGGCCAACAATTCTCCTTAAGACTTTTCTCTCGAACGCGGCTAATAGGTCGGAGTGCCTTTTGCTAAGCACCCAAGTCTCGGATCCATATGTGAGTACTGGCAGGACCATGGTCTTGTACAGCAGCAGTTTTGAAGTTATGGTGAGATTTCTGGATTTGAAGAGCTTTGACAGACTATAGTAGGCTCTGTTGGATTTGAGAAGCCGCCCGCGTATTTCTTCTTCTATATTGTTATCGGCTGCTACTATTGACCCAAGGTATTTAAAGGATTGCACCACTTCAAATTCGTGCTCCGCTACCTTGATTGTTTGACCAACTGTTCCTCTCGCATTCGACGCCACCATGTACTTTGTTTTACCTTCATTAATGTGCAGCCCCAGATTTTGTGCCGCCTGCTCGATCTGGATGAAGGAATCATGTACAGCTTGCTCAGTTCTTCCGATGATGTCGATGTCGTCTGCGTAAGCCAGTATCTGGCTGGACCTGTTGACGATGGTCCCTCTTGTTGCCGTGCCAGAGTCACGGATTGCTTTCTCCAACGCCAGGTTGAAGAGGAGGCAGGCCAAACCATCCCCTTGTCGGAGTCCATTAAAGATGTTGATTGGTTTGGATAGCAATCCGGCTATTTTTACTTGGCTTGTTACGTTGGTCATGGTCAACCTACATAGTCGTGTCAATTTATTTGGGATGCCGAATTCTCTCATGGCTTTGTAAAGTTCTACCCTGGCTATGCTATCGTAGGCGGCCTTAAAGTCTATAAACAACTGGTATGTTGGGATGTTAAATTCTAGACATTTTTCCATCGCCTGCCTAAGGGTTAAGATCTGATCAGTTGTTGATTTGCCTGGAATGAAACCACACTGATATTGTCCGATGATGGTTTTAGCGTATGTGGTTATCCGGTCTTGTAGGATAGAGGAGAGTATCTTATAGGCGGTACTCAACAACGTGATACCTCTATAATTGCTGCACGTTGTGACATCTCCCTTCTTATGTTTGGGGCAAATTATACCTTTTCGCCAGTCTTCTGGAATTTCTTCATGCTCCCACACGTGCACTATAATCTCATGAATTGCTTGACGTAAAGCTGGCCCACCGTGTTGAAATAGTTCGGCTGGTATACCATCGGCTCCCGGGGCTTTGTTTTTCTTTAGCCGGCCTATAGCCTTCTCAACCTCTTCTATGCTTGGTGGCGGCAACATAGGGTACTCTTCTTGAAGTAGTGGAGCCTCCACTTCTGCAGTGAGCTGACCATTTAGCAATTCATTGAAGTACACTTCCCATCGCTCCAGTATGCTTTGAGGATCGGTGATCAGATTTCCCTCTCCGTCCTTGCAGTATGTGCAGCGTGGTGTGTACTGCGTCATGTTTCGGACGGATTGGTAGAACTTCCGCGCCTGGTGCGGACCTCGCTCTCGGCTTTTCTCTATTTCACAGATTATGTTCTTCTCCCAGGCTGATTTTTTCTGTCCGTGAAGTAGTTTTTCAATTCTTCTGAGCTCTTTATATTCGTCTTCGCGTGCCCGCGTTCTATGAGATTGTTGCATTGCTCGGTACGCAACATTCTTACGTTCAGTCGCTAGCTTGCATTCATCATCAAACCAGTCGTTTCAATTTCTACGACTGCTGCCTAAGATGGAGTTGGCAGTACTAATGACAGTATTCTTAAGGCGTGTCCACTTCTCATCTACGCCCAGCATACTGGCTCCAGGACTTACTCTACCCAGTTCTAGGGCGAGTCCTAACGCATTACCAAAGGTGTTACTGGTGTTTTCATTGCGCAGAGCAGCCGTGTTGATTCGAACCTGATCGGCGGATGCAATACGTCTTCGCAAGGCAATCCGCCCTCGGAAAACCATACCAACAAGATAGTGATCCGAGTCGATATTGGCACCTCGGTACGTTCGTACCGTCATCAAGTTCGAGTAGTGGCGACGGTCTATCAACACGTGGTCAATTTGGTTACGAGTGACTCCATCAGGTGATACCCAGGTGGCTTTGTAGATATCTTTACGCGGGAACCTGGTACTCGCAACGACCATGTTTTTCGATGCTGCCAATTCCAAGACTCGAAGTCCATTGTCATTAGTGTTCTCATGCAAACTATGGGTGCCTGCGTAATGCCTGAATACCGGCTCCCGACCTATTTTTGCATTCAAATCCCCAAGGATGATTTTTACGTCATACCTTGGACAGGCATTGAGGGCCCTCTCGACTTGTTCGTAGTAAGTCTCTTTTTCTTCGTCTGAGGACTCCTCCGTAGGTCCGTGAACGTTAATGAGGCTGATGTTCTTAAATTTGCCTCGCACGCGAAGAGTGCATAGCCTTTCGCTTATAGCGTTAAAGCCGATGATGGCAGACTTCATTTTTTTCGCCGACTAGGAAGCCTACCCCGAGCACATGGTGTTTTGTATCACAGCTGTAGTATAAGTCATAATCTTTCTTCTGTAGAACACCATTCCCTGTCCATCTTATTTCTTGAAGTGCTGTTATGTCAGCTTTATATTTTGACAGGGCATCGGCTAGCTGCTGAGCAGCTCGAGCTCTATAGAGGGATCGTACGTTCCATAAGAAAATTCGTAAATCGTTATTCCGTTTTCTTTGCGTGGGTTGTCGTCGTGAGATCAGTCCGTTTCCGAGGCTTGTTGTTGGTCTCGTAATTCTTCTAGTTTTACGGAACAGGGAATTAACCTGTTGCCAACCTGTGGAACCAGCCTGATCATATTAGCCAAACCTTTTTAAAGGCTTGTTTCTAGCGGCCGCCGCGAAGAGGCTATGATCACACTTCCACCAGTCCGAATAGTTACGGCACGTGCATGTTTTCGTATGCTACATGTTATTCCCCCTATTCGGCTGATGGCTGACCGCCCCACTTCTGACTACCGGTAGCATAATGTCAAAAATAATTTTTGTATGTCATTGTGAGTGGTAACTGTAGTACCAATTGGCTACATAGCCCATATACTATGCATTTTGTTTCCGACAAACGACACGACATACAGGAAAAAAAATCAATGTATTGAGCCCAAGCCTCCATTTCAGCATCAGTAACTTTACTGATATGGTTCTGTAACTCCATACTCGTTATACTATATCCTTGGATAAACATTTTCTTCTTTGATTAACGAAAAACAATTTTCTCGAAAAAAAAGAAAAGTTAATCACTTTGTGATGGCAAGTTGGCATGAAATTGATATTCATTAATCAACGACTATACTCGTGTCCGATGATGGTATCCTGTAAAAGTTTCCGCTTTCCGCATGTGATGACATTTTGTTAATGATTGCCTTCAATATCCCCTTAGTTCTTGTTTTTTTTTTTTTTTTTTTATTATTTTATTGACTGCCGTTCACAACCTTAAAGCCCTAGGGACAATATTAAATTATTATGAAATTGATTTCTGACCGACCTCGAAATGACGTGAAAAGTCAAAAGCTATTCATCCTCTCTGCACGTCGTACACTGTTGTTTGTGTATTGTTTTCTAATACAATAAGCGCATATTAAAAAACTTCATTTTGAAATTAACACAAACCTTAGAGCGAACTTTTGCCTTTCGCAAGTAATTCTATTTTGTTGCAATTAAAATTTCAAAGTTTTGCCAAAGCTCCAGCCACTTCTTCTTTCCTTTGTCAATTCCACCCACTCCCTTTAGTAGGTATAGGTATAGTTAAGGTATAGGTTATCCTCTGATGAGTTTGTACCTACAGCAGCCATCAGGAATATACCTCAACTTCATTTTTCGTTTCTTATTTTTCAAGTTGGTCTCTAGAATTTGTTGGTTAGCGTTTGTGTGAGAGAGGGAAGCGGATGCAATCACCAGACGGAAAAACTGCTGAAAATTATTTTCACAGAAAAATTGAGATATTGCTATAAATAGGAAAGTAGAAAGTAGAAAATGCCAGTGACCGTGCATCTGTCTGACTCTGACTCTATATCTGTCTCTCTCGTTCTCAGACAAATAATAATAATTATTATTAAACGTAAGTGTCAGTCCCGTCCCGTCCCGTCGACAAAAGTTGGTGTGCATTTGAAAGGATTTCATTCAGCAACAAAATTTTATTCACTTGAAACCCTTGAGCTTAAAATTTAAGCAGAATAGTAAAGTGTGTAGTTAGCTTAGGACAATGACGAGAAAATTAAAGATAATTTTATTTAATATAATTTTGTGAGATTAAATGAAAAGAAAAATGTTCTTGGGATTTGAGTTCATTACTTCAAATTGACGCTTTGTTTAGTAAAATTGTCTTGGTTGCATCTCAATTTGAATTAAATAGTTTAATTTGAATTTAATAGTTTAATTTGAATTTAATAATTTAATCGTTATGGAATTCTTAGGGAATATACAATTTATTATTGTTTCTTTTTTCTATTTGTGGCTTTTATAAATATTTCGTGGATTCAGCAAGATTTCTTGAAATGAAAATTTGATAATAATATTATCGTCTAAGTGGATTGGCGTGTTCTGCCTTACAGTAGAATGTTGTCTGTCTTCGACGGCGACGTTTATCAGTAAAGCAAAATGGGGTTTCCAGATCCGAAGCACTCACTGACCATCTCGATTTTATTCCCACTTAAATATTGACAGGCTTCTGGCTTTGTAGTCTTGGGTAGACTTTTTTGAACGTTTGGCAGAAATTTCAAAAATTACTCCTACCGCAACAACCATCAATAGCAAAGGGTGTTTTTGTTTTTAGACGTGTGGTTATACTGGCAATACTTTTTTCGGAGTTGGTATTTTTGACAGCTGTCACTTGATTTATGCTCAGTCAGCCATTTCATAATGTATAGACTTTCTCCTGAACAACGTTTGCGAATCGTGCAAATTTATTTTGAAAATCATGGTTCTGTTCGAAATACGTATCGCGGACTACATCCGATTGTTTTTTTGTTGTTGTGGGGTTATGTGAAGTCGCTTGTCTATGCAGATAAGCCCGAGACGATTGACGCCTTGGAATAGAATATTCGGCGCGTTATTGCTGATATTCGGCCCCAATTGCTGCAAAAATTGGTCGAAAATTGGGCCTCTCCGCTGGAATTTATTCGAGCCAGCCGCGGCGGCTACTTGCCTAAAATCATTTTTTAAAACATATTGGCAAACTCTTATCTTTATAATAAAGCTACATTCTTGGCCATAACATTAAATTGTATGCGTTTTATTTTTTCTTGAAAACCACACGTCTAAATAAAACACCCAATATCCTTTAATACCTACAACTGACGTTTTAATATTTTTTTTGTTTTGCTAACTTCTGTCGCTAACAGTTGTAATTACACCCCTAACCCAGACTCAATATCACGAGACCTAACCTACATAACTTCAATAAATGAGCTGACAAATGTCCATATATACTCTTATTGGTATCCGCACTACTCCAACACATGCATTAACCGTCCCTCTCACTCTTCGCCATAACCATATTCACATTTAAATCAAAATGGAAGCTATCATCTCTCCTATCATAAATGTATCGATCGCAATTCCAATTATCCTGTTGCCTGGATACTTGGAAAAGAACGACGAGGCATCTTCCAACGGAGGCCTGCTTGAGGGTTGCAAAACACACCCAAACTCCACCTATATGTTGCTCTATTCTCCAAATTAATTTTTAATTATAAAACCAATCCTGCAGCAAATCGCTTTGGCAAAATAACCTTCAACAAATCCAAATACTACTTTTTCTTATATTTATCCATTTTAGGTTTGTTGAATTGGGTATACATTTTCGAGTGTAGTAGGGCTGTCGTCTCAGAGGTCTGGGTTCGAGTCCCAACCTCGTCCACTTAAATTAAAATAATCGGCTACTCTGTCTCCTGCGAGGAAGTGGAAGATCCTCCAAGAGTATCTCTTTGTCATGAATAAGTGCCTCTCACCCTAGCCATTTGGATTCGGCAGAAAATTGTAGGTCCCCTCAATTCCTGGAAATAAACCATACGCACAGAAGAATGGTTGACAGTTGTAAGTCACTAGGCCTTGGCTCTCAACGAGTTGTCCACCAAATCCAGCTTAATACTTCGTTCTTAATTGAATTGGCTATATATGGCATTTCGAATGCTAACCACTTTTCAAAATGGATGAGACTAGAAACATGCCAATTTATAACAGTTATAACAGTTTTTCGCCTCTAAAAGTGGGCGTGCCCTAATGGGCTTCGCGCAACTTGAAAAAAACTCTCTGGGTGCCTTAAGTATACCCACCGGCGGAGGCCCCTGGCCCTGCGGGCCTGCATAAACAGTACTTTTATAAACCAAAACAGTTATAATTGGCATGTCTAGGGTCACTTCCTTTCAAAATGCCCTAATTTATAAATATAAATTTTTCAGGACTGGATAACTCATCATATCCATTTGATATGGACCATTTAATGGTATTCACTCGCTTAATCCAGATTAATACTTAAATCCAGATTAAAATTAATTTAAATCAAAACATTAAATCCAATTCCATATTATTTAATCAGGTGACCAGAGTTTAAGTTATTTCATCCAGATTATTTTCGATAAGAATAATATGGATATGGATTTAATAAATCCGGATTAAATAAATCTGGATTTAAAGTCCATTTAAATCCAAAGTGAATAATATAGACGTTAGTTTTCGGTATACAGGATTTGTTGTAACTGATTTCGTGAGTAATTTTTTTAAAAGATGGGCCATAGAAGATAATAGCCGTGTTTTGGTGAGAGTGAATAGCCAGCTCAGCAAAATATCTAGGTACAATGTTCCTTTTTTTTTTTGTTGTAAAAATCCTTTTTATCAAATCTTTGTTTTTCGTAAAATGGATTAAGGAACAAGAAATACGCATTTCCTGCTTCCTTATCGTATGTTCCTAGTTGAACCATACCTAACCCCGGGTTTTTATGAAACTAATTTAAAAGGCCTTTGATGCATAAGGTCCTAGCAAATAACAACAACTACCCAACATGAATTCAACAAATCAAGTTCAGATTAAAAAAAAAAAAAAATACCAAGGAATCCCAAAAGCCTTGGAATTGCTTTCAGCCATGCAAACTCTAAGCAAAGCATACTTTATTGTAAAGTAGAGAAGGTCAGGAAGTGTAGAGCTAGAGATTCTTCTCGTACTCTTTCCTTTAGCACATTTAGTGTTGTTTGGAATGTAAATCAATTTTCTATTGTATCAAATGTTTTGTTCCACAAAGGAAAAAAGGCCGAAAGTAAATTGATGATAAGCACAAAAATGGTATTGCCATAGGACTATCATAGGTCAGAGATTGTTGCTTGTACATGTAAAGACTATCCCTTTTTTGATAACAACAACAACAACAAAAAACCTATATAACTTAGAAATATTTAGCACCTATAAGGAGGGCCTTTTTTTTTTTTTGAAAGTTTAAATCGACTGAAGTGTTGGTATTTATGGGAGAAAAACTGTTGTGTGCTTATTTGGTGTATGAATAGAGTGAAAATTGGATATTCGATAAAGGGTTTTTGTTAGTTACCTACGAAACGAGAGCAAGAGGTTATCTTGATGTGAATGTGACTTGATTTGTAAAGGTGAAAATTGGACAAAGACGCGAGAACAATTTAATCATAAAGTATTTTTATCAGGATTCTTATATCTTAAAAGGTTTCCTGTATCCTTAAAATAATTATTGCTTGATAAAAAATGATGATTTTATTTTGTGTGAATTCGAGAATTGAAGGTTCAATTTGGCATTAATTCCTTTTAACAATGTTGTTCATTTGGGCAGATAGGAAATCATTAAAAGTGCTTAAGTGGGTTAAGGTGAAAGGTTATTCGTGATAAGAGGAAGTCATCAGGTGGAGAAATAAAATCTTGTGCAAAATGTTGTGATTTATGTTTAACATAGTCATTTTTTTTTATTTCGTTATTCAAGCGTAAATCAATCCATTTCAGATGGCCCACTCGGCGTGTGTAAAGTTTTTTTTTAACCCAGTAGGAAATTTCGTCCTCAATGAAAAATTTAGGTGAAAAGAACAATGAATTCATGCACTACTATTAAAGGGCAACAGCATGTTATGATTTCATTAGAAAAAGGTATTGCCTTTTTCCTCAATTCGGTATTTTCATACCCACTACCCTTTCTTTTACTTCGTACAAAAATTCAACTGAATTCAATGCTTGCAGTTTGGCATAAAAATTCGGTAAACAAAATCATGCAATGATTTAACTGATGAAAAGTAATGCACAGCTTCATGAGTTCGTGAACTAAGTTGTATCCTCTGCGTTTTTCACACTGCTTCCCGCGAAATAGAATAAATTAAGAATATCATGCCCCGAAAACTGCTAGGATTTCAAAGATGAATAGTAATGCACAGATTCATAAGTTTTCTTTGTTTTTTTTTTTTTTTAATTCTTATTACTCACATTCAGTCTCAACACAATTGGTTACAAGTAATAAAGGGTTTTCCAATAAGAGGTGTTATTTTGAATAGCCCGCTATATTGGTAGCTGTCACTTTTGAAGCTGTCATTTTTTGACATTTGACAAGTAAAAACTACGTCATTAATAAAAATGGAACGATACACGCTTCAACAACGCATTGAAATTATTAAAATTCACTATAAAAATGGTGAATATTTGGCAGAGACGGTTCGTAAAACTAAAACATTTTTGGGTCGTCGTGAAGCACCTTGTCGGACCGCAATACAGAAATTGGTAGACAAATTCGAGCTGTTGGGACAAGTTAGTGATGTGAAGAATAAAACCCGTGCACGTCGCTCAAGAACAACTGAGAATATTGCTGTTGTAGCCCAAAGTGTTGAAGAAAACCCAGGTTTGTCCATTCCTCGTCGTTCTTTGGAATTCGGCATTTCACAAATGTCATTACACCGTATTTTGCATAAAGACTTGGGTCTTAAGGCTTATAAAGTTCAGTTAACACAAGAACTCAAGCCGGCTGATCATCAACAACGTCGTGTCTTTGCTGATTGGGTCCTTGAAATGCATGAAAATGATCCGGAATTTCATCGAAAAATCATCTTGACTGATGAGGCCCATTTCCACCTCGGAGGCTACGTCAACAAGCAAAACTGTCGCATCTGGGGCTCGGAAAACCCAAGAGTTATTGTTGAAAAGCCTCTTCATCCTCAACGCGTGACTGTTTGGTGCGGTTTATGGTCCGGCGGGGTCATTGGACCTTACTTTTTCGAAAATGAGGCTGGAGCAACAGTTACGGTCAATGGATTGCGCTATCGAGAGATGATTAATGATTTTTTATGGCCGGAATTGGATGGTATTGATCTGGACAACGTTTACTTTCAACAAGACGGCGCTACGTGCCACACAAGCAATGAAACCATCGATCTTTTACGGGAAAAGTTTCCGGACCGTGTTATCTCTCGAAGAGGTGATCACAATTGGCCACCGAGATCTTGTGATTTAACACCTTGCGACTTCTTCCTTTGGGGCCACGTGAAATATAAGGTCTACGCCAACAGCCCAGTGTCGATTCAAGACCTCAAAGATGGAATTCGTGAGGCTATTGAGGACATAGGGCAGCCACTTTGCGATTTGGTTATGGAAAATTTCATGAAAAGGATATGGTCCTGTAAGCGTGGTCGTGGCGGCCATTTGGCTGGTGTTGTGTTCCATTATTAACGGCATACCTTCCTCTTTATAATGAAATAAACATCCGATCATTTATCTCAAAAAATGCCATATCTCGTCGGACATAAGTCATTTATGAATAACCAAGTTAGACCTACTTAGTGATTTCATTGTTGAATTTAAAACATCATCATGCGTGTTGTCTTATTCATTGAGGCATACAATTATAGCTACCTAAATGATCATACAGGGTGATACGGTGTGGCAAAAAGCTAGAGCGTGTAGGTTGGGTCAAGAAAAGAAAAAAAATCCCATTAGGAGGGGGGGGGGGGGGGTCTATTCCCTCTCATTTTGAAGGAAGAGTCAATTTTCTAAAAAAAAAAATCATTAAAAACAGAAAAAAATTATTTAAAAACAACGGTAAAACATACAATGCCATGTTATACCTTTTTGTAAAGTCAAAAATCTCTTCCTTTATTTTGCTTCTAAATAAAGTTTTTTTAAGTAACGGATTTTGCAAAATTAATTTTCAAACTCAAAATTTTGAAAAATAAAATTATAAAAATTATAAAAAATTATAAAAATTTTACGTTATCAATTTTTAATATTTAATGCAGTAATTGATTTTCAGTAAAACATTGAAAACCGGATGCTAAAACCTCTTCTTAGTTCCTTAGAACATGTTATGGCCTTAATGTTGCTGCCACAGCTGGTACACAGATAGCATAAGCTGGAGGTCCAATTTTCACACAATCTTTACAGTGTATCATTGGCAGTATAACGTCTTGAATGTTGGCTTCCAAGAGCTCAATAAGTTTCTGGTATACTGGAGTGGAGTAGTGGAGTTACGATTGAACTATATTTTTCAAAATAAATTTTAATAAAGCGAGAATAAGATTTGTCTCGTGTCGTGTGTTGTGGAGTTGTGTGTTGTGTTGGAATCCATCTTGTTCTAATTGCACCATATCACGCTGACGCTGTGTCGCAGAAATGTATTTCTGTGTTCGAGAAAGAGAAAAGAGTTGTAGTTGTCAAACCAATTTCAAACAATGAAAGCATACCTGGATATACACAATGTGGCGTTTCTCGTCGTCACGTCACGCGAAGTGTTCGAAAAATTGAAAAAAAACGTGACGTAACGTGACGACGATTTTCAAGATGTTATCAAATTGTGGCTAGCAAATAAAGTTATTGATAAATCTATTGTTTTGTAAGTTATTTTGTTTATATTATATTGATTTTTTTTTTTTTTACAAAAATGCGGATCTTTGTCGTAAAAACGCTCGCTGCATTGTGAATTGGGCGACGATTTTGTAACTAGAAAAAAATGACAGCGGTTCTCGTCACGCTCACGTCACGTTTCCTCGTCGCATTGTGAATCAGACATGACAGTTTGCAACACAACACGCCAGACGCCACTCTGCAACACACCACACAAGACATATGTGGTTACGGCTTAGTTAGCAATCGTTGCTCTCATACGGTGTTCACATGGGACTGACTCCTCCGATTTTTTTTTGACTTTTCTATGCTTTTGCTCACTTCCACTTCATGGTGAGAAAGATATGGCCAGGAAAGGCCAGGACTTTTTAAATTTTTTTAAAATCAGTGGATTTTTTTTGTTGACGTCTTCTTTTGTGACATCTGTTTCCTCTGTCTGTGGTTTATCTTTGGCACTTAAATCTTACAGAATCCAATTCTTTCAATTGGAAAAGTATTGATTTTAGAATATTAACATTTTGCAAGTGAACAATTTGTAATTAATCGTTCAAACTGCACAGATTTTTGTTTTTTTTTTAACGACTGCTACACGTGAACACCGTCATGAGTCTATTAATGATGAATTGCCAAGCAAAACTAACCTCCAAACTACCAAGAACTGTCAAAATCGTCTGTTACAGAAAACAGTGTTGACAATTTAAAGTTTTTTCCCTTAAAAAAAAAAAATTACCCTTTATTAACCAATCAAACATATTTTTTGTTGAACAAATAATGTGTTCTTTTTTTTCGAATAAATTTTTAATAAAATTTAAATTGACCACAGTATGTTTTGATTTTAATTTTGCAGCTGCAAATTAATATGATCGTAAAATCATTCTACTTTGTATTCGTTTAACCATATATGAATGACAATAAGGCATACAAAGTACTAATAAGTTTTTTGTGTTGATATCACGAATAACTGAATGATTTTAAATGTTATTATGTATTATCATTATTTAATTGCAACAGGGTGGGTGATTGTGAAATTAATTGAAGTATAAGTATACCTACATATTTCTCTGCCTTTAATAAATCAAATTTTTCGTTGGCTTTCTGAATGACAACATGTGAATTTATTTTAAAATATGTTATTTCGTAAAATGCCATTGCTTAATATGTGGTTTCTTTGTTACAAAGTAAGCGAAATGTGGTTAGCTTAATTAATTTAATAAAATACTAATTACAGAATAATAATGAAGATATCAGTTTTGAAGTGGGAATTCCATCTCTAATAAATATTATTGAATTGTTTCAAAACTAGTTTTATGGAAGAACTACTCTCACGAGCAATTAAATGGAATCGCCCTGTTGCTTTATGTAAACACAATAATAGCTCTGAATGTAATTGACATGGCATGAATGTTATTTTTTTTAAAAAGCTTGACCCATAAGCTTCACATAAAAGCTTAAAACATAACAAACATTTCAGGATGTTATGAGATAATCGTCATAAATTAAGAATGTGTATAAAAATAAATTGAAATTGAAACAGGGATTAGTTGAAAAATTAAAAATTTAATATAAAACCAAGTGTATTTTATTATTTCAGTATTCTGTATTTCTTCTCCTAGTTCTAATTACAGCTTCTATACGATTTCTCATTGATCTGATGTCTCTTGTGATGATATTCGTTCCCATTCGTCTGCCAGTGTCGCTTTCAGTTTATTTGTTTTTTCAGGACCTTGATGTCTGGCTCTAACCCTTCGTTTAAGCTCGTCCCATAAATGCTCGATAGGGTTTAAGTGTGGAATTAGCTGCGGCAAACCCATCATGGCTATACCGACTTCCCTTAGGAACTCCACTGTTCCTCGCACAGTATATGACATCGAACATTATAGTGCATTATTATGAAATCTTCTCCAATTAATCCAGTATAAGGAACGACGTGATCCGGCAGAAAGTCAGAGATATACCAATTCGCTGTTAAACCTCCTCCTCCACCACCACCAGGCACTTGAACCAGCTCATCTGTATACTCTGTCTCTACGATCGCTTCCATATAGCCACATTATACAGTCATTCGAGAACATAACTCACCTCCATTGATCGACCACCCAATCCAAGTGTGCGTGAGCAAATCGTAGTTGCGCTTATCGGTGATTTAAGGTTAGTTTTGGTCCTCTGGAAAGACATTTAGGGGTAACGTCTGCTTCTCTAAGGCGTCTCCTGACTGTCCATTCACTAGTAGGCCTTCCTTATATCTGACTGAGCTGTTGTTTGACGTCAACGCCATAGTCAAATGACGATTTCGGAGAGAAGTCATTACGATGATTTTTTTATCTCTTTCAGTGGTGCACCGGCTACGTCCAGATCCAGACTCCAGATCCTGGCCTTCGCCTGGAATCTCCCAAGTTTCCCTACACCCTCTGTAGATTTTTCATATACCAGGATTGGCTTAGATGGAACTGAAGGGACACAGCTCATTCCTCATCGCAGTAGTGTGAGGACTTGAGGAAATTCTACTGACGTGGTATCCATTTGTTTTAAGAAGATGAAAGGGGGTTATTCCATTTTGCTCGCGAGTGCAGTTTTATAGAAGTTCGGAGGGTGTCAAATCGGTATTATATAAAAATATTTTGACACCAAAAACTCGAAAACCTTAAAGTAGCTTGGGAAAAAACTCTAAATTCATACAACCGTATGCGAAACTTGGAACTCCATACTTCTTTAAAACTAGTTTTTGCTATAAAACTAGTTTCGAAACAAGTCAATAATATGGCTGTAAGCACATTAAAACTTTAACTGATGGGCCCTTTTTTTCTTGTATAAAGGGTCATTAATTTTTCAATTTTGAAAGTAAAGCTAAATAAAACACACACAGCGATACATTTTTGATGAAAATTTTATTTCATTATAAAGTTTGGACTTTGCCATTAGGTGTGGAAAACAGTACCTATCATTCAAATGGCCACTTCGAGAAGATTCGCAGCATGCGATTTTTTTGAGGTCATTTTTAACTACTTTTTCGCACATTTCGGGCGGTATCTCGGCCATAGCTCGAATAATGTTAGTTTTTAATGCGTCTAGAGTTCGGGGATTATTCGGGTCTCCTACAGAAAAAAATCTAACGGTGTCAAATCGCATGATCTTGTTGGCCAATTGATAATCTTCAATCGCCATCTAAAAAAATCGGTTATCATTCAACCAATTATCGCCGGGAAATCGATAAATTCGGATTATCAGCAACACTTGCACTTGCAGCAGCAATATTTTCGACTGACCGTACATTACGATGATGCACAGGCCTTACGACATCAGTAACGCTTCCACTCTCTTCAAATTTCTTCACAATTTTTCACCGATTGCTTGCGTAATCGGTCGATTATGACAACCATAATCATAGCGTAATGCCCGAAAAGTGGCTACGTTTGAATCACCACTTTTGTATAGTAAGTTTGAATAATTTTAACACGTTGTTCGCGATACTTAATCGTAAATGGCACACATTAAACTAATATTATGACACTTTAAATGACAGCTGAGTTTGACAGGTGTCAAATACCAGCGCTACCAACTTGAAACCACGAAATGAATGACCCTGTACATATTATATTGTTAACATGTATATTACAAAAAAAAGATTTAATTTATTTCGTGAAAGCTTCCTGCTTTGATTTCATTTTTGTTTGATGTTATGTTCTCCTTCAATTCAATATAGCATGATAATTATTATAAGGGCATCATGTGGTTATAATGCCGAACCACCATACCGTAGCTCATGTATGGCTTATCCCAACAGCATCATATCAAACCATTTCAGTTTAATTAACCAGCAACTGTAAGCCTATTAATCCCCTACACACACAACACACGCCTATGCCATTTAAATGGATCCTATGTTCTAATTGTTAGTCCATTTCAGGCTTAAATTTAACACCAAGGAATTTAATATTTCCACCAAGATTTTGAACTTGTGAGAGGCTCAACTTAAATACCATTCGTCATGTGTGTCGTCGTCGTTGTGAGCTCTTAATTAAATATTTCCCTTTTTCTTTGATTCTTTCTCTCAACAAACAAAAAATATTTTCTGTGGTTGAAATTAAATGTTTTCATTTTGTAAAAAAATATCTTTTGGTTACATTAAAAAAGGGAAAAGAAGAAAAGCACCACAAGAACCGCAGGTGAATACCTTCGCAATTTTTGTTGAATATGCATAAAATGCTGATTTTTTTTTCGTGCAATTTTTAAATTGAGAAATCTAATGCAGTGGAAGAAGGATATTCTTTTTTTTTTATATTTTCATTATCCTGCCATTTCCGCAAAGTATCTACTTCATTTCCCTTTTCACGTTGTGTCGGTCAGGCCAACAAAAAAATCCCAATGTTCAGTAATTGGATGAATGATAGTTGAGGGTAGTTGAGTGAGGTTGCGGTGTGGTGTGGCAGAAACAAAAAATCCGCTGAGATTGGGTTGTTTTAAAGAACTGATTTATATAACCGTGAAAGATATTTTGAAAAATAAGAAGTTGGAATTATAGAAAAAGAATCAAAATGTGGAAGCTGCTTTTACTTGGATATTTGATTTTTTTTTTTAACATTGAATAAGTATTTCGGATTAAAGTGGGTGTTTGGTTTTGAAGGTGGTTTAAATGAAATAAATCATTTAAGTTCTTTTCGGGCTCTATGAATCTTTGTGTCTTGTAAATATGGATAAAGATGTAAAAACATTGAACTGAATGGTGTTTTACTTAGACGTGTGGATTTCAATGTGGCAATACTTTTTTCGGAGTTGGTCTTTTTGACAGCTGTCACTTGACTTACGCTCAGTTTGGTTTGTCATTTCATAATGAATAGACGTACTCCTAAACAACGCTTACAAATTGTGCCCAAATGGGCCCAAAACAAGATTGCCGTTGATCCCAATTTTTATAAGCGAATTTTGTTAAGAAATGAAGCTCACTTTTGATTGAATGGGTACGTTAATAAGCAAAATTGTCGTACTTGGAGTGATCATAATCTACAAGCTATTATTGAGACGCAGTTACATCCTCAAAAAGTCACTGTTTGGTGTGCTCTATGGGCTGTGGGTACCATTGGTCCATATTTCTTCAAAAATGAAGCCGGCCATAATGTTACAGTCAATGAGGAACGCCATAGAGCCATGATTAATGACTTTTTCGTGCCTGAATTGGAGGATATTGATGTGGATGACCTTTGGTTCCAACAAGACATGATATACATGCCATACAACCAACAAAACCATCAATTTATTGAAGGACACTTTTGGTGAGTGCATTATCTCGCGTCGGGGGCCTGTGGCGTGGCCTCCAAGATCTTAGGATTTAACACGGCTGGACTATTTTTTGTGAGGTTATGTGAATTCGCTTGTTGACGCAGATAAGCCCGACACGATTGACGCCTTGGAAGAGAATATTCGGCGCGTTATGCTGACATACGGCCCTAATTGTTGCAAAAAGTGGTCGAAAATTTTGCCTCTCGGGTGGAATTTATTCTAGCCAGCTGCCCAAAATCATTTTTTTAAAACATAATGGCAAACCCTTATCTTAATAATAAAGCTAAATTTTTGGCCATATTATTGAATAATATGCGTTTTATTTCTTCTTGAAAACCACACGTCTAAAAAAAACAACCTTTACATATGTTGATGAAACCTCACATTACGAGAAGAGAGGAGAGGCACAAGTAGGGTCCCGCATAGCGTTGCCAAAGAGTAATGTTTGGATGTTGTAAAGGAGCCAAAAAAGGAGAAGTATGTTGAACAAAATAGTAGTACAAAAAATTTGTTACCTTTACAGGAACAATAAGCAACAAAAATCGGACAGACTGAGATTGGAAGTCTTAAATTAAACAAATATCCTGAAACTCTTTCAATTCAATTTGCTTCTTCGAGTTAGGTGCAAAGTTAACAACACACAAAAAAAACAGGAAGATGTGTGGTAAAATACTACTTTAGTAGTATATACGACAAAAAAAAACAATATTTTAAATAACAGATAAATGTTGAACTGCGTGAAGTCCGATAAATATGGTTTGTATAGATTAATAACACCTTAATTTAACTTCACTTGAGTCGATACACATTTGTCGTTCTTCGTAAATAAAAAACACTTAACATTTAACAAAAACGAATGAAACAAACACGTAACTAACCTGAACGCATTTCGAAGCGTATGCACTCCATCATCAGCAATCGCGACTAAACTTTGTAGGGCAGCAAAAAAAATAAAATTGAAAACGAAAACGGTATTGTTTTGTTATTGTTTTTGGCACACAAGATTAAGTAGGCAAGATTCAACATTGCCGTTGTCTAAATTAAGTGCGTTTGTGTCTTTTTGTATGAAAAAAGATTCAAATGCATCCAATCTCCTATGGTCGTTTACTTGTTTACGTAGGGTTAGATTTTCAAGGGTTATATTTTCGTGGCCTTCATTTAAAATATGTGACGCAATCGCGGATTTTTGTGGCTGATTAAGACGAACACAATTTAAATGTTCCTTGAATCTAGTCTCAATGCTTCGTTTTGTTTGCCCATAATATTTCCGTTTGCAGTCACCACATTCAATTTCATAAATACCTGACGTGCTCAATGTTGGTGTTTTGTCTTTTGTAGAACCAAGTAAATTCACCAATTTTTTGTCGTTTTTATAAACAATTTTCATTTCATGATTATTAAACACTTGTTTTAATTTATTTGTTATGCGTGGTTCAAATGTCAGTGCCACTCTTTTATTTTTAACTTTTTGTATTTGAGAGAAAAAGGTTGTCATATCGTAGTTTTTGACTTTACGTGTATGTTTATAAATTAATTTATCAACCATTTGTTCATTGAAACCATTTACACAAGCGGTTGTTTTAATACATTCATATTCTTTCATATAATTCGCTATCGAGAGAGGTAAACGGCATAATCTATGAACCATTGAGTGGTACGCGGCTACTTTATGTTGTATTGGGCAAAAAGAATCACTTGTGATGGTTCGCATAGTACTTGTTGGTTTATCAAAAACTCCAAATTCAATTTTTTCATTCACATATTGAATTTCCAAATCGAGAAATGTCATTTTTCTTTCATTTTCTGTTTCATATGTAAACTTTATTGTTTCGAATTGGTTATTCAAAATTTCTAACGTTTTCTCTACTTGGTCTTTACGCACTACGGAAAAAACATCATCAACATAGCGATGCCACACTCGCGGAAGAAGGTTTTTACTTTTTAGTTTCATTTCGAATGCCGACATGAAAAGTTCCGAAATCAATGGACTGAGTGGGTTACCCATATTAGTGCCAAAATCAACACTGTATATCTTTTCCTGGAACTGAAAAAAATTCTGATCCATGCAAAGTTTTGCAGCTTCGAAATAAACTATCTTTTTCTCACTTTCGATACCAATTCTATTTAAATATTTTTTGAACTCATCCAAAGAAATGTTAACTGGAATATTAGGAAATAACGATGTTACATCAAAGCTAATCATTATTTCATCACTTTCTAACACTAAACCTTTAATTTTATCCACGAACTCAAATGAGTTTTTTACAGAGCAACTTTCCAACTTTGGTAATTTTTTAATCTCATTCACTAACCACTTAGCCAATTCATAAGATGGAGCATTAATGTTTGAAACGATTGGACGCATCTTTTTTCCTTGTTTATGTGTTTTAGGTAGCGCATACATTTTAGGTGAACAAGGATTCGAAGCATACGCTTCGAAATGCATTCAGGTTAGTTACGTGTTTGTTTCATTCGTTTTTGTTAAATGTTAAGTGTTTTTTATTAACGAAGAACGACAAATGTGTATCGACTCAAGTGAAGTCAAATTAAGGTGTTATTAATCTATACAAACCAATATTTTAAAATGTCGACTTTCTCACCTGTTTTTCACTTCTTTAACAGGAATTTTCTGTTAAACCGAGTGTTTTAGCAAACGAAAAATTAAATAGCTGTGATCCTGAAGGTGCACACTTTTCCATTATATGCAAAAATACAACCTTCAACAAATACGATTTTTCGGTGCGTAGAGAAGCTGTGCGTTTGTGGCAAGCGTAAAGTCTGTTAACTCGATGTGTGACTGAATTAAGAACTCAAGCAACTTAGAAAAAGAATATTCATGATCTGGGAATAGCCACTTTTCCATCGAGCTATCACACTACAAGAAAATAATACAGTGAAAGCTCCGATAAAAAAAAAGTGGAAAATTAATTTTTAATAATTTGAGAGTAAAAATATGTCTGTTTAAACGAATTGTCACGCTTATCAGAACTGTCTGCAAGTAGATCTTTCACTGTTTACAATCATGTATTTATAGGCATTATAAAAGGCATGTTCCGGATTCTGCCTGATAGCTTGTTAAAGTGGTTTCCACTGATCAACTTTACTCTTTGAAACGATGAACTTGAAATCGGAAAATTAAATATTCCAAGGAAAATCTTAGCTTTAATTCCTAAAAAATGGAATTTTGTATAAAGCCATGTATTCATGAAGCTTTAAGCATGTGTAGCTTAAAATATAACTATACAGCTGTACGCTTACGGCCTTCCTGGTATTATAGATTTGAAGAATAAACTGAAATTGATGCATGGTTAAGATTAAACATATATCAATCATTTTCCAACATTCTTCCGGTTGTTCTGCCACAATCCGTTTAAAGCCAAGTTGGCTATTGAAAACCCAAGCACTTATGTATGTAGAAATACCATACCTACCAGGAAGCTATCTAATCTATATAGCGAGAGATGAAGGTGAAGCATGTAGTCAAGGGGAAAGGCTTTCTCTTCTGTGATTCGATTTAATTGCCTTGGCTGAATTTTTTTTTACACCTCAGAGTTTTCTTATTTGAACGTAGGAGGGTTTGGGGGGGGGGGGGGTGGAGGATGTTAAATCTGATTCTTTGAAATTTCGCAAGAAAAACGAATGAGAATGAGGAAGGTAGCCCTAGATTTAGATTTTAGATTACAATTTCCAATTACATCTCCTCTGGAAAAAAGGTTAATTTTAGCCAATTTAAAAAAAAAGTAGTGTGATGTTTGTGTTTCTTTTCTTATAAAACAAAACTTACCTACATACATATCTCTCAATTGCATAGAAGATGTCATTTAGAACATCTGTCGTCACAGAGAGGAGTTATCTCTCAAATAATACGTATAGCTTTGAGATAGTCGTAAAAAAAAACCAAAACAGAGAGAATCAAGGAGTATTTTTTTTTTAATAGGTATGAACATAAAATTTCATCCTTACGGGTAAATGGGACATCAGCATTTTTTTTTGATGTTTTATTCTTTAAAGACAAATATTGCTGGCAAAGTTATCTTATATTCAAATGCCCAACCATCTTGTCATATAAAGCTCTGTAATAGCCAGCCTACGGCGGCTGCGGGTATATTCTTTTTCCTTTTCTCTTTTTTGTTTTCATCTTATGAAATAATCTCAGTTATAGTGGCTTCTGAATGGAAGTTAAAACGAAAAGAAAAAGGTGGACTTATTTTTATTAACAACATATTTTGCCGCAAGAAAAATGAAACATTCAAGTAAGTAAATAAAATGATGCAATTTATGATAAAATAAGCTACATTTGATTATGAGAAGAAAATTCCAATTGAATGTCATTTGAATTAACAATTAATGGAAAATTATAACTACAAGGTGGCGCAAAAGTTAAACAAAATTTGAAAAGTTGAAAATCGAAACAATTATTTTGCGTTCTTTAGATACAAGACGGAATTACTATATTACTAAAGAACGCCGGAATAACTGTGAACAATGTTTGAAAAATTAATTTTCAAACTCAACATTTAAAAAAAAAAACGTCAAACTATTTTTATTCAAAATTTCACGTAATTAACTCCTTTTTTAATTTTCAAAATTTAATGCTCTGATAAATTTTTAGTCAAAAACAGAAAACCAGATGCCTAAATGTCCAATGAACTGGAGGCAAATTAAAGGAAATTTATTTTTGTAAATTTTTTAAGAACTAGAAGAGATTTAAGCATATATGGTTTCTGGTGTTTGACTAAAAATTAATAAGAGTATTGAATATTAAAAACAAAAATATTACTTAATAACGTAAAATTTTGAAAAAAAAAAAAAAATAGTTTGAATAAATGTCTTTAAGTTTTTATTCAAAATTTTGAGTTTTTGATTTTTCAAAAACTTTTCTCTAAAACAATTTTATTTAGAAAGGAAATAAAAGAATTGATTTCCGGCAACTCACTCTAAATATAGCTTGATAAACGCGAAGAAGAAACTTTTAAAAAAATCGACTCTTTCACCTCCCAGTAACAAAGTTGCCGAACTTGCAGTTTTGAGAATTTCCGTAGGATATTAATGACAGAGATGACAAAATAATTTGTCAGTATCAAGTTTTGATTTTGTACTGTTTTTTTTTTTTTTTTTAATTTTAGGGTTTTTAAAACTTGACAATATTAACAGAAAAAAATGGAAAAAATCGAAGTTTGATTCCTTCGATAGAAGAGATCATTTTCTTTGAATGATGTGGACGTGAATGTCACAGTCTTCGATAATGCCCATAGCAGTGCGTTGAAAAATATCGATAAGTCAATCTCAAGCAGTGATTCAACGGTCCAAATGCAGACTATTGAAAATCGAGTAGACAAGTTGGAAACGACAAAACACGAAACGAATAAAGTCAATTTTGTCGGACAAAGGTGCAATTGTTGACCGTACTTGAAAGAGGTTGAATCCTGCGAAATTGCGGAAGCCTTTAAACGCTTTATTGCACATCCGTCGACGTAAAATGTTTAGCACCTTCTCTCGTGTCATGGCAACGAATGCTTTATCAGCACCATCATTTTAATTTATTTTCGCTGTCAAGAAAAGACAGAAAAGAACTATAATGAAAAAAATTGTGTGAGTGCGGGGATTCATGGTTAATATGTGTAAACATAAACTTTTGTTCAAGCGCAATTTTGAGGATCTATATTTGTCATCCATACGTGTTGTTTACTACGTGCACGGATCCAAAACGGACTAGTTCGCTTGAAGGGGATCGTCAGATTTTTTCCACTGAACGTACCCAATATCCAACTTTGCTGACTTCCGTAACGTAGTGTGATACAACGTAAAGTGTAACATCGTAATCTGCGTCGCACAGAGGAAATTCCACGTTTTTTTCACACTTCCACCGGTATAGAGGTTTACACATCAATAAACAAAAATAAAACAAAGTCCCACGTATGCTCCTTTAACTTCTACAGTTTCGCGGAGCTGAGTTGATCAACTTTGGAGTTTCTGAACTTTAGAATATCGAAAGTTGAGACAGTAAACTTCGAGTGAATAAAACCAAATTCTTAAGTTCCAACAAAAAATCTTCAAATTTTGTTCAAAATCGAGTCAATCAAATCGTGCTGAAATTCTTAATAATTAAGGTGGAAATTTGTTCCCAACGATGGTTTTACTTTTAGTCAGTAGGTTATTTAAATGCAGTTTATTAATTGTAAATCTTTTAAATAAAATACTTCAGACTTTTACTAATAAAATCTCCTTTATAGACTCCCTGACAATAGCAGCGTCTTCCAAGCTGCAGAGGTTCTGGTTCTGGTAACCAAGGGTGCTGAACGATTGTCAATGTTGTCGATAAAACCAGCTGATATTATTTTCTTCATTGACAGTCAAGCAGCCATAAAAGTAATCTCTACCATCGAAATAAAGTCGAAGCTTGTTTCCTTTGAAACCAAATGTTGCCAATATCCTCCTCTTCAATTTTTGTGAACAAAAATTTGTTCAACATGGCCCGATAACGATCGCCATTGACTGTAACGGCCACTCCTTGCTCATTTTCGAAAATGGCCCAATTATGCCTCTGGACCAAAATCCGAACCAAACAGTGACTCGTTTTGGGTGTATCGGCTTTTCAATGTATGCGTGCGGGTTTTCAGTGCACCAAATGCGACAATTTTGCTTGTTTACTAACCGCCAAGATCAAAATGAGCTTCATCTGAAAAGATGATTTTTTTTGGCAAAATCGGCATCTTCTCTAAGTCGATCACCTGCCCACTTAGCGAAGCGTATACGCAACCATATTCGTTCAGCGGAAGGATAAAACTAATTATCTGTCAAATCAGACATGAGCTAAGTGTTACCATTCACGAAATAAGCACTAGTTGAAAAAAAAAAAACGTTAGATGGCGGACCCTTTATACGTCCTGTTTTTGCAGCCCCGCAGGGCCAGGGCCTTCCACCGATGCGCATACTTCAGCCACCGAGAGTTTTTTTTTTCAAGTCGAGCGAAGTGAATGGTGAAAAATTGTTATAACTGTTATAAATTGACATGTTTCGTCTTTTATATAGAGGTTGTGGCGATTAAGAATCACAGGAGGACTCTTCTCAATTTTTGTTCCATTGCCCACCACTCTCGCAATTGAGAAGTAAACACCTAGGAAGCTATTTCTTTAATAACTTAGAATAGCTCCCCAACCTATCTAGTTTGAAATTATCGAAATTCATTACCGCCTCTTGAGGGCTTGATAATCCATGAAAACTTCAAGGTCCAATCCTCCAGGGTATCAAGGTAACAGGGGTTCAAAGCTTGATAGGCATAAGATCTTCCATAAGCCCAAAAACCTATCCTAATTACTTAGCGAAGGATGCAATAAAATGAAAGAAGTTGTTAAAAAAAAACGTTTTCGTGATTAATTTGACTTTATGATGTTTCAAAAAAATCTAAGAAGCCCCGTTTGAAGCTTCACTTCCGTCATTGGTCCATTTGCAATTGATTTACATTTCTGAAGAGCATTGAAATGATAAAATTATATCCTCATACCCATAATTATAATTTCACTCTGACTCTGATTGAGCACTAGTTTACTTTAAGGTAATAGATTATATTTGATCCCCAAACAAACCTCCCAATGCAACACATGAGTTTTAAATCTACAAGCACCTATATGGTTCCTTTTTGCATCCTTTCAACATCGAGAATTCTACCAAAATAAGGTCAACTGGGGAGTTACAAGATTTATATAAGTACATTTTGGGAAGGCTTTTTTCGTAATGAATAAAATAAGTTTAGCTATCTTTTTATGTAACGTAGAACTTGTATCCATAAATAGAATCTTCCGTATAGGTTTGACTGCCAACAGTATTCCAGGACCGACCAAAGTATATCACCCCGTTCTTACATCGATTACGTGACTATATACGATGGTTAAGCGTTTCTTTTATATACTACGTGTGTAACTCTTGTAGCCAGAGTAGGAAAAGGGAAATGGAAAAATTGAATCAATCGAAAATTGTTGAGAGAGCCAAAAGTGCAAAATACTGATTTGAAAGTTTTTTTTTTTTTTACTTCGAATATACCTACACTTAGAGGAAAAGTTGTTATTAAATAATTATTTTAATCCGAAACTCTTTACAAAATTTTAAAAGTATACTGTAAAAATTAATTTTTTTAATTTTGTTTGTATTTTAACACGGCGGAGTTTTAAATATGTACTACAAGATATTTTAAGGTTTTTGTTTATTTGGAGTTTGATTCTCAAGAAGTTCTTGCTAGCAAGAGCCCTACCAGTATTTACAGGGCCTTTAATACACTTGTGAAGAAGATTTTTCCAGGCGGGTTTTAGCCCACAAAATTATATTATTTTTTAGAATATTCTAAGCACATACACACAATGTTTTCTATGATAATTCAGCTCTATCGGGATATTTTTAGAACTAAAAGTTTAATTTTCTTGAGCTAGGTATGTGATTAAGAGATTCAACCTAAGCCTTCAAAACCACCAGAGAATTACGACAAGGTGACGCGCTCTGTCATGTAGCTGCTTCAATATTGTTCTTGAGAGAGTGGTGCGCAATTCCCATGCCAAAACAAATCGTACCATCTTTCAAAACTCCACTCAATATTTTGGATATGCAGATGACTTCGACATTATAGGAAGAACTAAACGAGCAGTTACGGTGTAATTTAATGGGTCTTGTTATTAATGAGGAGAAGACGGAGTATATGCTGTCATCGAATTGAGTCGATTCCCATCGCAGATTTGGTCAGAGCGTGACTATTGATAGTATAACTTCGAGGTGGTCAGTGAATTTGTGTACCTGGGCACTGCTGTGAACTCTGCAAATGACATCAGTTCTGAAATCAAGCGTAAAATAACTTTGGCTAATCGCTGTTTATTTGGGCTAATAAGCAATTGAGGAATAAAGCCTTATCGAGAAGTAACAAGGAGACGGTGCAGAAAACTTTAATCATCCCGGTCTTGATCTATGGTGCAGAAGCATGGACCATCTCCCAGGTGGATGAATGTTCCCTTGGTGTCTTTGAGAGAATGGTTCTATATACGCACGATTTATGGGCCGGTTTGTGTCGAAAGGCATAATAACATCTGGCGGAGACGATATAACCACGAACTATACGAGCTGAACAGCGAAATGCCACTGGTCAAAAAAAAATATGTGAGTGCCGGGACTCACGGTTAAATATGTGTAAACATCAACGTTTGTCCAAGTGCCTGATTTTTGTTACTGAACGTCATCAAAAGAAACATATTGAATAATTAACACTACATTACCTATCTGTAGGCAGTGCTTAAAAAGCTTAGTGTTGAAAGAACGGCAGCGAAATACCTAGTGAGGGAACCGCTGTAACGAAATTTCCAAGCACTAAAAGGCTGAAAGTACTGAAAGGTCCTGCTTCGTAGTTCACTCTCAACTTTAAGATGACTTCACATTACACATGGTTATTGTTTATGGCAATCACTCTCTGAGCATCGATAAACAACAACTGTCAGCGGAGAGCACTAAAATCGTGGTTTCAATTAAATGACACCGTACCCAAATTCCGAAGGAACTTAATGGTTTGACTGATAGGGGCCGAATTAAAATATCCAGTTAGAACTGTCAACGAACTTGCAACCCTTATGAAACTTCATCTTTCCATCGAGTAAAACTTACAAAAAGTTCAGTCTTAATTTTATACTGAACGAACCTCAAATGAATGTCAATATGAGATAGCCGGCGAATTATATATCTTGAGTTTTTAGAATATTTAGTTGCAGTTGTTCTCAGTGGAAATCACTAAAATCGCAGTTTCAATCGATTGACACCATCACTCGCCTATGGAATTGGACGCTGTGGTTTTTAATGAATGTTAACTTTGTGCAAGTACAAAGGTAGCCGATAACTCTGCAATTTGTTCAACCTCAGCTATTTTGTATATCACAGCCTACAAATTGCAAGAAGAAATTGCATCGTTTAAAAGCAGTAAAATGTAAACGTAGAATTTAAGTTCAGATTTATATCACTGAACGCACCCGGTATCCTACCATACCTACAGCCATTAACCTACCATACCTACAGTCAATTGTCAATCCCTACAGCTGACTATTATTATTTTTGTTTTGATTTTGTTTTCTTTTTAATTACTAGTGTCGCGTCCATTTTGTTCGAGGAATAATTAAAAATTAAAGAAAAAAATATAAAAATATAAGTGTTAAAATGATAAAATCGTCGGTCGCGCTAAAAACAATTTGCTTTCGTCGTTGGCAAAAACAATATAAAATATAAATGAGTGGTCGCGATAAAGTATAATCGAATTGTCGGTCGCGTTAAAATCAATTTGTTTTGGTCGGGGCAAATCAGATTTCGTAACGTAACGTGCTACAACGTAAAGTGCACGACGTAACGTTGCACACGAACGTTCACGTTTTTTTTTCACTCTACCGCCAGCATAGATGTTTACACATCAAAAACTACGTGTTTAGGGGTTAAGATATGGCTAGGGCATGTAAAGCGAATGAACATCAAAGCTCCAGCAATTAAGGTATTCAACGCTAAGCCAGAGGGAACGAAAAACAGAGGCAGACCTCATTTCCGGTGGCGTGACCAAGTTGAGGGAGATACACGCCGATTTGGTATTCAAAACTGGAGACAGCAAGCTATAGATCGAGAAAGCTGGGGGAGTCTATTACTTGAGGCCAAGGAGCACCCCGTGCTTTAGCGCCATCTAAAGTTATGAGAGAAAGGGTATATTTTGATATCAGAGTAAAAACATTCACGAAGGATTCTTAGAGTAGGATACGTATACTTATATAAAAAACTTTAAATATGAATGCATTCAGTGATTCGCATAAGGTGTGACAAAAAGCTAGGGCATGTAGGTTGGGTCAAGATAAGAAAAATATCGTTTGCGAGGAGGGTCTATTCTGTATTGTTTTTAATAATTTAATTTCTATTTTAAATCAAGTTTGTAGAAAATTTCTTCTCCCCCCTCTTATACGATTTTTACTGGCGAATATAGGTACTATATGGCAAGTAATGTATTCGTACAAAAAATCGAACTCGAGATTTTGGTCAAACTTGCCATTACGATGATAGCGAAGACGAAAAAAGTGGGTCTCGCAAAAACGTCCGTCTGTCTGTCTGTCTGTCGGTTCGACTACAGCCTAAACGGATGGGTTGATTTTCTTTAAACTTGGTACCTAGCGTTTTTTGGACATTCCCTCCACCCGTTTTTTTCTCTTTTTTTATCACCAAAACTAACAGTAGCTGTCATACAAAATTTCTTGGCCAAAAAGGAAAAACTTATTTTTCTCAAATCCTACCGAATTTGTTTTTAAGAACTCAATAAATTTAAATAGTTATAAGTTGCTGTTTAATAAAAAAAATGGTTCCGAAATATGGTTATTAATGGTACCTCCCAAAGAACCATTATTTTGATTTTCGCTTTTCTCGAAAACGGTTAAACTGATTCTGATCAATTTTTTTTATGAAGAATTATTGACACATTCTAAATAATATTGTGTACCAAAAATTTTCGAAAAAAATATTTGTTAGATTTTTAAAAAAAGTTTGAATTTTTTTTTTTTTTGAAAACAGAATATTTCAAAAACGACTATGTCAGTTTTTATTAAACTTGGTAAATAGAAGTTTTTTAACTTTATCTAGAAGATTTTTGACAATAATTATTCTAATACCCAAAAATAACGGTGCCTCCCATACAAATGTTTAAAATCCGTTAGGAAAAATATTTTTTTCTCAAAAACAACTCCTACGGTTTTTATTAAAGTTTTTGTGAGTGTTAAAATTATCATTTAAAATGTTTAAATTTTATATTTTAGGTATATTAACAGTACCTCTCATAGAACGGTTTCATTGATTTTCGACTACCTCAATATCTGATCAACCGAATAAAATTAAATTTTTTATTCAGAAGCTTGTAACTAATATAAATAATAGTGCGTAGCAAAATTTTCTAAAAACTAATTTTTGGATTTTTGAAAAAAAATTCAAAATTATTTTTTGAAAATTCGATATTTCGAAAACGGGTAGTAGATTTTTTTGTAAAGTTCAGTTTTTAACTCAAAATTAATAAATACTTAAAATTGGCGTACCAATTTTTTTCTCAAAAATGTTAACGAAATTTTATTTATAAAAAATTAATTAGGTATTTTTAAAACCGCTCCTACGATTTTTAAAAATTGTTTTCTTAAAAATTAAGATTTATATAAGAAATCGAATGGTGTACATCGCGATGGGTTAAGACAGAGTTAAAGTATTTCAATCAATTTCTTTCTAATTTTGTTGATTTAAAACAATTTACCAGTTTAAATAATAAAATGTCCTTTTATTTATATTTATATTTATATTAATTTTAATTTTTTTTTTAAGTTTCGATTTCGGCTACTGACAGAAAGTTGTCACTATCAAATACATTAAAAATCGTATATTTGAAAACTCTGAAATATTTAATTTTGTACTGCCCCAAACCATTCGAAAATTTTGTAAAAATATGGTTTATTTTTCATACAAATCATATGGAAAAAATAGGGTAAAAGATTTATTTTTTATTTTTGATTGACGAGCCATATAATATGTAATTATAAATTATGGACTCAAGTCTCAGTTTGGTGACAACCAGAGCTTGGTGACTTACAACTTTCAACCTATCATCTGTGTGTTCTGTCAGCACCGACCTACAATTTGCTGCCGAGTACGAATGGTTTAATTAACAACAAGACATGACTAGAGATTCTCTTGAAGGATTTGTCTCTTCCCGCTAAGAGACAGTAGCCATGAAAAAAACATTTTTGTTTTTAGGTGGAGAGGCAGCTCTGTCGTCACATGCGAACGCACTTACCATAATTATTACGACAGTAGCAACAACTATATATTTATGAGGCGTTTAGAACATTTTGATACGTGGCTTCGCGGAGCTGCTTTTATAATCAATATCTAATAGGAGAATTAAAATACGAGTGGAACTGACTTCATGACGTTTTTTCATGAAACTTATTCGTTTGTCTTTGTCAAGGTTATGGACTTCTGACCTACATCTATTCAAAAAAATTAAACATCTATGGGTCCATTCATAGTGAAATAATGACCCAACGCGAATACTTCCGAACGACGACGAAACTTTCGCCTTTCTTAATTTATTAACATGGAGATTAATGGGAACACCCACACTGGCGCGATGCGAATCTTCGAACATTATTAAGTCGTCGCATATCCGCGCGAATGTTTCGCGTTGGTTTGGGAGAGCCTTTTAATGCGTTATTATGAGACGAGCTACTGTATTGGGCTTTAAGTTTTTTGTTCATAGTATCGATCGCATCGCACTTCCCTAAGGCAGGTCCTGTATTGACAAAAGTTTCACTTTATATAAAAAATAAGACGTAGCGTCAAAAGTCCAGAGGACAGGTGGCTAATAAATCCACAAATCAACCATTGTGGTTGGTCAAAAGTCCTGTGGACTTTTGAGCCATCAATCAGCCCATTTAAGCAGGCTTAAAAGTGTGTTACACAAAAAATGTGTTTTTCAAATTAATGTTTGCACTATTTTTTTCAAAATATGTACTTACAATGCGGCCTTTATAACGGGTGATTTTTAAGCTGGTTTGGTTTTGGCAACACTGGTTTTGACAGCTGACGTGTGTTTAGTACCTTGTGTCACTGTCAAACAGCTTCAGTTTGGTTTGCAATTTAACCATGGATCGTCTTACAAATGAACAACGCTTGCAAATTATTGAATTTTACTATCAAAATTCGTGCTCGGTTCGAAATGTTCATCGCGCGCTGCTTGTGTTCAGCGATGAGGCTCATTTTTGGTTGAATGGGTACGTAAATAAGCAAAATTGCCGCATTTGGAGTGAAGATCAGCCAGAAGCATTGCAACAGCTACCCATGCATCCCAAAAAAGCCACTGTTTGGTGCGGTTTATGGGCCGGCGGCATTATTGGGCCTATTTCTTCAAAGATGATGCGAATCGCAGCGTTACTGTCAATGGTGAACGCTACCGAGCGATGATAACAAACTTTTTTTTGCCCGAAATGGAAGTTCTTGACTTGCATGATATGTGGTTTCAACAAGACGGTGCCACATGCCACACAGCACGCGAAACAATGGCGCAATTGCGAGGCGAGTTTGGTGAACAGTTAATTTCACGTTTCGGGCCGGTCAATTGGCCGCCTAGATCGTGCGATTAGACACCATTAGATTATTTTGTGTGGGGGTATGTCAAGGCTAATGTCTATAGGGACAAGCCCGCTTCGATTGACGCACTGGAAGCCAACATCCATGCATTCATTCGTGAGATACCGGCCGATATGTGTGAAAGAGTATGCCAAAATTGGACTCAGCGGATGGGCTACCTGAGACGCAGCCGCGGTCAACATTTGCATGAAATTATCTTTAAACATTAAATTGCAAGGTTTATACTATCGATTCAAATAAATATTTCATTCATTTTTTCGAATTTTTTGTGTTTTTTTTTTTTTTAAAGTTTTAAACCTCTTAAAAAACCACCCTTTACAACAAAATTGAGTGGAAATTGGCCGCCGTTTCGCTGTGCAATATTATTCTCCAAGATTATAGCCTTTCTGCCTTTTTAATTTGTATTTATTTATTGCGTGAAGAAATATGATATTAGAAGCTGCAACACAAATTTTATTTTTTTTTAAATATCCTTCAATATCTTGCACTATCCGCAATAATGGCGCAATACAGCTCCTAAACCTTAAAAATTACTGCACAATACTTGATACTGACCATTAATATTGCCAATTCTTAAATTTAGTTGTATTTAAAGTAATTTTAATAGAGCTGATTTGCCTTTGTTTAGATTTCAAAGTTTCGGTGAAGTTGTGTTCTTTTAAATTTCATTAACCAGGCAATGAATCTATAACCCACAAGTGGTTTCAAGGTAAATTTGGGACTTTTGGCCTATGAGCTTATGACTCTGTGCTTATGCACAACATACTGTATTCAAAATATTAACATAATTGTGTCAGGCCACTTTTTAATTGATTGAAAAAATTAGTTATTCATATTTTTTGTTTAGTTCTACTAAAATAATAGTACTGAAAATATATAGAGTACTGTATCAAAAAAAAGTTAAGACTTTAAGTGGCTTGGGGCAGTATTAAAACTTTTTGGATTCAAAAACTATTTTTGATTTTTTTAGGGTATACTTCGATATAACTCGATTTTTTGATAAAAATATTTGTTCATACTAAAACCACCCATGCGACCCAGTCGTGCATTTTTTTTTCTTATCTCGACCCAATCTTTATGGCCTAGCTTTTTATCGCACCTAATACGAATAACCCTGTAAAGGGTGGGCCATCTGGTGGTTTCTTTTTAATTCCTAGGTTATTTTTACACTGACAGCTGTTTTTTTCCACTCGAAATCTTGACAGAAAGTCAGTATCATACCTCCGCGGAACGAAATGAGTCGCTTTACGCTTGAAGAACGTTAAGAAATATTGAAAACTTATTTAGCTTGAATTGAACAACGATTTTGGGCTTTTCTGACGAGACGCATTTTCATCTCAGTGGCTACGTTAACAAACAAAATTGCCGCATCTGGGGCTCGGAAAACCCGCACGTTATTTTCGAGAAACCAATGCATCCACAGAGAGTGAGAGTTTGGTGTGGAGGCTGGGAACAACGTTTTGGTCATAGGTGGGTGTTACAGATCCAGGTTAACCGACTTTTTTTTACTAAAATTGAAGACATGGATTCGGACGACCTCTAGTTCATGCAGAATGGCGCACCAAGCCACACAGCCCATACCACAATCGATCTTTGACGCACCAAATTCCCAAATCGTGTTATCAGCCGTAACGGCGAGTTTTTTTTTTTTGTAGGGAACTGTGAAAGACCGATGTTTTGCGAACAATCCGGAAACGATTCAAACACTTAAGGCCAATATCATCTAAGCAATCTGTGAGCTACAGCCCGAAACCATCAACAAGGTCTTGAAAAATTGGAGGAACAAAATGCGCTACTGCGAAACCAGCCGAGACAGCCACTTGAACGACCTTGTGTTCCATATTTTATGGGAATGTTTGCTCTTACTAATAATGCCATAATACATGGAAACAAATTTAATTTTGTTTGTTTTATTGCATTTTTAAAAACAAAATTGTACTTGGCCCAAACTGTATTTTAAATGAAACAATTTTTCAAAATTTATTCGAAGTTCATGGCTTTTGTAGAAAAAATGAAATCAACAACCCACCTGGTAAAACAATCTATAGCTTTGAATGCGGCTCTAGAAAGTTTTCCATAGATAGGTACTGACGCATACGGCTAGCCCAAGTGTCACTATAGAAATTAATTAGCCCCTCGTCAATTATGTAGAACTTTGCCTCGAGAGATAAAAACAATGTTAAAAAAGTCTGTTTATTTGAGATTCGATCTTGGTACTTAAACCTTACCAGTCTGAAAAGCTAACCGCAAGACAGGAGTACAAGATGGCACAAAAGTTGTCACCCAGCGTAAAAGTCATCACCCTATCGGAAGATGCTTTAATTTTTGCAAATGGCGGCAAATGTCAGTTCTATTTTGACATTATTTTTGAAGTAAACAGATACAAATAAATATAACCTAAAAGCAGAACCAAATTGTGATTATAAAGCTTTTGTTTTTGTATAAAGACACGTGATATTTCTGATGGGGTTATCAAACTTGCTCGATAAGTTTTAACTAGCAAGGACCTTACGAGTATTTGACAAGTCTTCCTTGGGAATATTTTCGCAACTAAAAACTTTCTAGGGCTTTGACCTAACTCGTCATTTTTCCAGACGGAAAAGAAGAATCTACATCAAAAATTCTTTCACAATATCTTTTTTATCTAATTCTTAGAACTTCAAACATTTTTAATTTTTTTTTTGGGATTATATTTTTGTTAAAACTGGATGTCTTACTGATTTTACCTTTCAATTGGAAAAATGTTCTTCGGTACCTTTCCTTCCTATAAAAAATAACCTTGAATTCTTCAACATTTCGTTTAATTATTGTGAATACACTATGTCAAACATAAAACAAAAAAAAATAACGTTGAGCAAAAAACCTTCATACCTACACTTCAGTAAAATAAAAAAAAAATATGTAAATCCAAAACAAAATCTTCAGGGAAGTTCCTTGTAGATTTTTTTCCACGCATCCCCTCCGGGTTTTTCATCATTCATACTTCAGAAAAGCTGTTTTTTTTTTTTTTTTTTTGTTAAGGAGTACCACAATATTTTAAAATACATTTTATCATCAAAAAGTGTCGTACATTTTGGGTTCAAAACGACAACGACGCACAACTTAAAATGCTATAAAATCTAATATTAATGTTATTCTTATAATAATGTAAGTAAATAAAATGAAAGACTGAGTTTGAGTCATTCAAACTGAGTTAGTCATATTTTGTGTAAAGACTTGTTATAAAGGGTTTTCCAATAAGAGGTGTTATTTTGAATAGCCCGCTATTTCGGTAGCTGTCACTTTTGAAGCTGTCATTTTTTGACATTTGACAAGTAGAAACTACGCCATTAATAAAAATGGAACGATACACGCTTCAACAACGCAATGAAATTATTAAAATTCACTATAAAAATGGTGAAAATTTGGCAGAGACGGTTCGTAAAACTAAAACATTTTTGGGTCGTCGTGAAGCACCTTGTCGGACCGCAATACAGAAATTGGTGGACAAATTCGAGCTGTTGGGACAAGTTAGTGATGTGAAGAATAAAACCCGTGCACGTCGCTCAAGAACAACTGAGAATATTGCTGTTGTAGCCCAAAGTGTTGAAGAAAACCCAGGTTTGTCCATTCCTCGTCGTTCTTTGGAATTAGGCATTCCACAAACGTCATTACACCGTATTTTGCATAAAGACTTGGGTCTTAGGGCTTATAAAGTTCAGTTAACACAAGAACTCAAGCCGGCTGATCATCAACAACGTCGTGTCTTTGCTGATTGGGTTCTTGAAATGCATGAAAATGATCCGGAATTTCATCGAAAAATCATCTTGACTGATGAGGCCCATTTCCACCTCGGAGGCTACGTCAACAAGCAAAACTGTCGCATCTGGGGCTCGGAAAACCCAAGAGTTATTGTTGAAAAGCCTCTCCATCCTCAACGCGTGACTGTTTGGTGCGGTTTATGGTCCGGCGGGGTCATTGGACCTTACTTTTTCGAAAATGAGGCTGGAGCAACAGTTACGGTCAATGGATTGCGCTATAGAGAGATGATTAATGATTTTTTATGGCCGTAATTGGATGGTATTGATCTGGACAACGTTTACTTTCAACAAGACGGCGCTACGTGCCACACAAGCAATGAAACGATCTCTCGAAGAGGTGATCACAATTGGCCACCGAGATCTTGTGATTTAACACCTTGTGACTTCTTCCTTTGGGGCCACGTGAAAGATAAGGTCTACGCCAACAGCCCAGCGTCGATTCAAGACCTCAAAGATGGAATTCGTGAGGCTATCGAGGACATAGGGCAGCCACTTTGCGATTTGGTTATGGAAAATTTCATGAAAAGGATATGGTCCTGTAAGCGTGGTCGTGGCGGCCATTTGGCTGATGTTGTGTTCCATTATTAACGGTATACCTTCCTCTTTATAATGAAATAAACATCCGATCATTTATCTCAAAAAATGCCATTTTTCTTTGAATATCAAAATAACACCTCTTATTGGAAAACCCTTTAGTAGATAAAATAGGTAATTAGGACTTTAAAGGAATTTGAAGAAAATATGCCGTAGAGCAAATAAAAAAAAAATAAATAAATATATATTTGAATTAACTTAATTCAATTAATTTTCGCCATAAAGGTGAACTATCGTCATAGTCCAGTCAGTGGTGGTTTTAGTATATCTTCCCAAAGTTGGCATAGTTACAATGTTGACATATATGCCCCCCTATTAATAAACGACAAACAATGGCGTGATAGAACTAACACATCTGCTAACTTGTAATTCATATGAATAAATGGGGAATGGAGAGGATAACTTTAACTAGCCAATTTTGCCGTTTAAGGGACGGATAACTTCTTAAAACACAAATGCATTCGTTTTTCGTTTTGCATAGAACCGTTTTACTACTGCAATAATAGTTTTTATACATAAATCAGTGTAGGCATGTGACTTACACGTATTGAAATGTTGCTTTATTATGATGAAGTGTGGATGTGCTTCCATTTATAACGACTGAAAAGATATATCGTTAAGCTAAAATATGTTTATTAATAAGATCAATTATCAAGCGCTTAATTTTGCTATCCGTGTGCCAGCTTACACGTGTGTCAATGAGCTGATAGTGTTTTTTTTTTTTTTATTAATAGGGCTGATGATGCTTAGGGTAATGGAATTTATGAAAAGTGTAAGTTTCGACACCAGGGTGGTGAAGGTGAATACGATCCGCCGGTTTTAGTTAAAATAGCACAAAAATGCGCTTCTCGACAAAAAACTAACTACATTTTATGCAGGGTGATTCACATAAAGTGTGACAAAAAGCAAGAGCGTGTAGGTTAGGTCGATACAAATCGCATAGAATGAGGGTCTACGCCCCCCCCCTTCCCCCTAAACTTATTTTGTTCAGAATTTTACGTTATTTAGAGCCGTTTGCTCATACGAAACATAAATATTTATGTTCTACTTGAACGCTTATGTTCTACTTTTTCCTCAGCGTCACAAAATTTCTTATGTAGAACATAAACTATTAAGCTTCGTTTCAGCAAATGCGCCTAAGTAGTTTTTTTGTTTTTAATATTCAACGTTCCTATTAATAATATTATTAGTCAAACAAAAAAACCGGATTTTAAAATCAATTTTAGTTCTTTAGAAAATTGAAAACAACAGAAATAAAATTCCCTTAATTTGACTCAAATTCGTTGTTTAAGTTGCTCTAAGGATCCCATTTTCACTACGTAGCTAGTAAAGTAGATTTAGTTATTTTCAATTTTATCAAATAGTAAAAGACATTTAAGCATCCAGTTTTCTGTTTTTGACTTAAAACTAATATGACCTTAGAATTTTAATACCAAATCAGTACTTAATTACGTAAAATTTTGAAAAAAAAATAGTTTGAAATTTTGTTTTCATTTTTTTTTTCAAAATTTTGAGTTTGAAAATTAATTTTTCAAAAACTATTCTTTAAAACAGCTTAGTTTGAAAACAAAATAAAAGAAGAAATTTCTGGCTTTAAAAAAATTGTAAATCATGGCATTGTGAGTGTAACCGTTGCTTTTTAATAAATTTTTTTCTGTTTCCCGGCTAAACGGGGGGAATAAACCCCCCTCCTGCATGATTTTCTTCTTGTCACCTTATGGGAATCAACCTGTATATTTTTGCTGATCATTAAAATAAATGGTTTTTCTTTGTTTTTTTAAATCACACATAATATCTACATACTATTTTTTTCGTCGATTTCCATTTTGTTCAAACAGATGCATAAGACCTTTAATGTACCTACGCTTTGTTGTAAAAATTATAGATTTTAAATGTGTATCATGTTTCATGTAACATTTAAATAGATTTCTCCGCCGGAGCTAGAACGTGCTTTCTTGTCATCTACTCGTAAACGAAGTCACAATAATTTTTAAAATAGTATACTCATGCATACATGTACATTATATCCTGAAAAAAAAAATTCAAAAGTCTTCTCTCGTCTGCATTTGATGAGAATATGAATTTCCGACGTAGATAATGTTCGGAAACTGAGAGAGACAGCAATGATTATCTATTCTTCATAAAGTACGTTATGTGGTGCGGTTATATGCTTGTCACAGGCAACATGATGGAAAATATGTGTGTGGTGGAAATAATAATCCTTAGATTGCTTCCCTCACCTATTATAAGTGTGTTATGCTTTATTTTAATGACATGTCTGAATTCTTAATTGCTTTCTTTTTATTTCTTTGAAGGTGGAATTTATAAATTGCAATCAATTTCTAAAAAAAATATACCTATGGCTGAAGTTAGTATAATTGGAGAAATATAGATAAGGATATCCGTGGATAAAATAGAATTATTGTTAAATGAGTTCTCATTATTTAAGAAATTAATTTCACTGCACGATCTTGAGTATAGTTTCGCTTGAAAAATTAAATACAACGAAACTGTACAGGGTGGGCCAAAAGTCCTTTTTCTATTCAAACATTTATAATAACTTTTTTATTTAAAGGGATTTTTTTTTAATTATTTTTAATTATGTTTTATACGTAGACATAAAGATTGGGAGATTTAATAATGGAATACTACACGATCGTACAGCGAACAAAAAATGTACAATTATGTTTGTAAAATAGCCGGTCAATAATTGACACAAATTTACACATTTAATAGTGTTCCAGCAGCAGCGACAATTATTATTCGTCCTGTGTCTACCAAATTTCAGCATTTTGGGAACGTTAGAAATGTTAGAATACTGGCAGACCTCGTTATAGACAATCGGCCGAAAACATCCAGGTCGTTCGTGAAAGTCTTACAGCTGGTCCTGAAACATCGACACAACGGCAGTGAAGTTCAGTATACAACCTGGCACGATTTTTAAGAAAGATCTGCGCCTGTCCCCTAACAAAAGCCCAGTCGGTCCAAAAGGTCAATTCTAGTGATCCAAAGTAACGTTTAGGGTACTTCAAAGCTCTTTACATTTACATAGGAAGGTCTTAACTGGCCCACCCTACAACTTCTAACAGTTTTAGCGTAACATTTATCCGATAAATATTTAGAACAGTTATCTAAATACAATTAAACATATCATAATATTAATTATGTATGTACTTTCATAGTATTAATATCTTTAAAATAATAATCCAATCTGGACCCTGTGTTTTTATAAAAATTAACAGATGACAGTTGTGTAAAATTTCTATTCTATTACTAATTTGTTTATCACTAAATTACTCACCCCACGCATCTTGAGTAGAAAATTTTCAGTTTCAAGGTGCACTATAGTCCTAACGATTTATCGAATATCATCACTTTTAATAATTAAATAAACTGCTTTTTTGCCTTCCTGTGGAGTACAAACTTCTAAATAAAATTCGAAAATATAAACCCCACTATCTTCATACAACAATACCAACCTGAACATATGGAACATAAAATAATGAAACAAATTGATTGGAAATAAAAACCTTGTAAAATACACCATAAATACCAATTTTTTTTTTTATGAACATATCACAAATCCAAAAAAGCTTTTCACAATCATCTGTCAACCACTGATATTCCCATAAGCCGCCCCCATAAGGAAGCAATGTAAGTGAACAAAAACTAAAATACCTAAAGGTACAAGGACTTTCAGCTGCAAAAAGGACACAAAACCATGTTTTTGTAGAAAAAAAAAAAAACCGGAAAGGAAATTCTTCTCACTTACTGAGTGAGCATAAATCCATCCATTGCAGTCATCATGTGTACATATGTGTGTGTTGAATTGCATTTTTATTTTTGTTATATCTTGGTCTATGGGGCAAGTATTGGTTTAGTCTAAAAACGATTTTAATCAAAACTAATAATTCGATTATCCTGATGTCCAAAAAAGTCGTTTTATCGATAAACACGATCCAGACATGTTTCTAGAACTTTAATGTGGAAAGGTTGTTTTTATTAAAAGAAGTAAAATGAACGAAAACTTATACAAATAATCTTCACGCCGATAATATTGTCCTTATTGTAAAAATTATAGCATTTAATCGAGCAGCTAGGGCCATATATCGGCAATAGCAATTTACAAGCATAAATTATATGTCAGCTGTCAAATTTACTGTCACTAGAAAGAGAGTTGCCAATTTAAAATCGAAAACTTAATAAGAAAAACGCCATTTACATCATGGAACCGCAGACTAAAATGAGAGTACGATATGTTTTTTTTTATTATTATTATGTTTGTCTCTACTCGACTGATTTTGATTAAATTATTTAAATTAGAATAGATATACGTATTTCGTTCTATAGGAGCCTACAAAATTTTAAAATATAGATTTTTAACCAAAGTAGAATTTTATTTTATTTTCGATCGATTTCTGTCCAAACTTTCTATCTAATTACGTCATAGCATAGAATTGAAAGATTGAAACTTAACAGTGAGAGCATGCGACCTTGAGGTCTAATTTATTTCTTTTAAAAGATACTTTGACTCGAAGGTATACCTACAAGTTCATAATATATCAAAGCAAAAGTGATGCAGCAGAAAACTCAGTAGAGAGCCGTTAAAATGATCTAAGAACCGAAAAAATTTCTGCACTTAACATTGTGAACAATTCTTTTGAAAGTTGAAGAAACAATTTGTTGTTTGAGTTTTCTTAAAGATTAAATTCATAAATAAATTCATAATAATTAGAGAGATAACCTTCCATTGAATCAAATAAGTACCTTTTAACTGTACAAGGTGGCGCAAAAGTTGTTACCCGGCGCAAAAGTTGTTACCCGGTGCAATAGATGAACACCATACAACTATACCGCGTTCTTTAAAGTTTATATACAAAATACACATCGAGAAGACATGAATCACTAAAGAGCGTCGAATTATTGTTTTGATTTTTTGCCGGGAATAATTCGTTGGTGGTGTTCAACTTTTTCGCCGAGTGAAAACTTTTGCGCCACCTTGTATTTAAAAAAATAAACAAACAACGCTATACTCGTTCTCAATTCGAAAAATTACGTTCTGATATTTGTAAACCTACATTTGGCAAAAATCCTTGAGGTTTGAATTAATACACCATTTCATTCATATTAATGTCTATTCACAATCCAAAAATAAAAGGTCCTTTCCTTAATTTGAACTCTAACCTTTCGAGGTTTTCCATTTTATGTTTGTGTATGTTCAACACTGGTATATATGTCAGCCCACATCAGATGTAAATAGCTGAAATGCGTCATTTTGACTTTTGTAATTTTTTTTCGCATTTAGATAGGAAGGTTCGCACGCATCATTTTATGGCGTATAGCGTATATAACATATTCATCTACTTCAAACTCATTGAATGAAAGAGTTCTCTAGAAATATACATTCATCATCTTTCAAAACAAAAGACCACTCTTGTCGTCAGTAGAGAGAGAGAGAGAATGGGTGCGATAAAAAAAATAAAACATTTGCATGCATTATCCTTGAAAATATATTTCCATATTTTCTTGATTTGTTTTAACGGTACATAATGACAAAGTCATTGAATATTTTCAACATTAAATGACAAGTTAAACATACAAAAAAAAAAACATCACTTTAGAAAGGCATTGTTTTTTTTATTGAAGTCAGGTCCGTCCTTCTGATGAAGTGATTATATTTAGTTTTAAATCAATATAAAACAATACATTATGTGGGTTAGGTAAGAAACTGAAACTAAGGGTTTCACAACTTTTGGACTCAATAAATATTTAGTATCGATCCTACATTTCAAAACAAAATTTAAAAACAAAGCACAAAGGCGTTTTGAAAATATTAAATTTTCATAAAAAAAAATTATTTAAAAATAAAAAACTGAGATTTTTTCTCAAATTCGATAAATCCGTCAATGAGTAGGGTAAAATGTTTTTTTTTTTTTAAAGTTTGAATAAAAATTAATTAGCTTATTGAATATTAAATACTATTAAAAAATACTACTCAATAACGTAAAATTTTGAACAAAACTATAGTTTGCTAAAAATAAAAAAAGTTTTGAATTTGAAAATTATTTTTTTTTTAAACTAAAACAACTTTTTTTTTTAAATAAAATAAAAGAAGAGATTTCAAAATTTTACAAAAAGGTTTATAATGGCATTATAAATGTAACCGTTGTTTTTTAATATTTTTTTTCTGTTTTAAGTCAATTTCTAAAAAAAGAATAGACCTCCCTCCCATACGATTTTTTTTTCTTGTCTCATCCCAACCTACACTCTCCAGATTTTTGTCACACCTTATACGAGTCAGTCTGTATATTTAGGTAGAAACAAAAATTGTGTTTTTCACCAAGTGGAGGCACGGTGGAGATGAAGTTCTTCACAAACATTTAAATGGTACCTAAATTCTATCTGCCACTTGCATTCCACAAATAAAATGATAACCCATTATAAATAGAATATGACTTCGATAAAATTCCGTCAAACCTGGATTTTGATAAAGAGCTTTATACTTTGAATCCTCAGGCTTATTTTTTCTGACTCACGAAATTTTTCTTAAAAAAGTATGAAATAAAGGGTTTTCCAATAAAGGGTGTTATTTTGAATAGCCCGCTATTTCGGTAGCTGTCACTTTTGAAGCTGTCATTTTTTAACATTTGACAAGTTGAAACTACGCCATTAATAAAAATGGAACGATACACGCTTCAACAACGCATTGAAATTATTAAAATTCACTATAAAAATGGTGAAAATTTGGCAGAGACGGTTCGTAAAACTCAAGTCGCTCAAGAACAACTGAGAATATTGCTATTGTAGCCCAAAGTGTTGAAGAAAACCCAGGTTTGTCCATTCCTCGTCGTTCTTTGGAATCATGCATTCCACAAACGTCATTACACCGTATTTTGCATAAAGACTTGGGTCTTAAGGCTTATAAAGTTCAGTTAACACAAGAACTCAAGCCGGCTGATCATCAACAACGTCGTGTCTTTGCTGATTGGGTCCTTGAAATGCATGAAAATGATCCAGAATTTCATCGAAAAATCATCTTGACTGATGAGGCCCATTTCCACCTCGGAGGCTACGTCAACAAGCAAAACTTTCGCATCTGGGGCTCGGAAAACCCAAGAGTTATTGTTGAAAAGCCTCTCCATCCTCAACGCGTGACTGTTTGGTGCGGTTTATGGTCCGGCGGGGTCATTGGACATTACTTTTTCGAAAATGAGGCTGGAGCAACAGTTACGGTCAATGGATTGCGCTATCAAGAGATGATTAATGATTTTTTATGGCCGGAATTGGATGGTATTGATCTGGACAACGTTTACTTTCAACAAGACGGCGGCGCTACGTGCCACACAAGCAATGAAACCATCGATCTTTTACGGGAAAAGTTTCCGGACCGTGTTATCTCTCGAAGAGGTGATCACAATTGGCCACCGAGATCTTGTGATTTAACACCTTGCGACTTCTTCCTTTGGGGCCACGTGAAAGATAAGGTCTACGCCAACAGCCCAGCGTCGATTCAAGACCTCAAAGATGAAATTCGTGAGGCTATCGAGGACATAGGGCAGCCACTTTGCGATTTGGTTATGGAAAATTTCATGAAAAGGATATGGTCCTGTAAGCGTGGTCATGGCGGCCATTTGGCTGATGTTGTGTTCCATTATTAACGGCATACCTTCCTCTTTATAACGAAATAAACATCCGATCATTTATCTCAAAACCTGCTATTTTTCTTTGAATATCAAAATAACACCTCTTATTGGAAAACTCTTTATATAAAAATTTATGAGCATTTACAAAAAATGTTGATTTTTTAAAGAAAAAATTTATTATATCAAATATGTAAAGGGTCATTAATTGTTCTGTTTCGAAAGTAAAGCTAAATAAAACACACACAGCGCTACATTTTTGATTAAAAATTTTATTTCATTATAAATTGTGGACTTTGCCATTAAGTGTGAAAAACAAAATCATTCAAATAGCCGCCTCGGGAAGATTCGCAGCATGCGCTTCTTTTGAGGTTATTTTTAACCACTTCTTCGCACATATCGGGCAGTATCTCGGCCATAATTTGAGTAATGTTGGTTTTTAATGCGTCTAGAGTTTGGGGATTATTTGCGTAAGGACGGTCTTGTGCGCGTAGCCCCTTAGAAAAAAATTTAACGATGTCAAATCACATGATGTTGTTGGCCAATTGACATCACCAAAACGTGAAATTACGCACCAGGAAACTTCTCACGCAATAAAGCCATAATTGGTAGTGTTGTGTGACTTGTTGCCCTGTCTTGTTAGAATCTTTAATCGCCAGCACGACACTTTCAATTGCTGCGAACACTGGGAAATCGATAAATTCGTATAATCGGTAACACTTGCACTTGCAGCAGCAATATTTTCCGCTAGGCCTTACGACATCAGTAACGCTTCCACTCTCTTCAAATTTCTTCACAATTTTACTGATTTCTTCTGTATTCAGCCGATTATGACGACCATTATCAGCGAGAAAAGTGGCTACGTTTGAACGGCCACTTTTGTATTTTTTTTTTTTAATTTTAATTTGTTGTTTGATTGTTAAGCGATCCACTATCGTAAATGTCAAAAATTCAACTAATATTATGATGATACTTCAAATGACAGCTGAGTTTGACAGGTGTCAAATGCCAGCGCTACCAACTTGAAACCAAAAATAAAAAGAAAACAAATTGATACAGATTGGTAATTTATGTTTACTTATATACGGTACACGAACATACCTACAGGTAAATTATAAAATTTTACCTGCTGTATAAGAAAATATATTGGTCGCGTTTCAATTACCTAAAATGACGATTTTGGAGAAATCCAAACAAGTGGTTCTCGAGTAATCATTTGTCACGTCGTCGGGTGGGTAGATTCAGGTACAGAATACTTTTAAAATTCCCATCTCCAGTATACAATCAGAATCAAGCATTAAAATGTAATGCAAGCATATCTAATGTTAACCATATTTTTCTTTCTATGTCCATTTTTTTAGAATATAAGTGACGACTATTTGTGTTGGGGAGAGGGGGAATGGTCATGATCCCCATAATCACTCCCTGGATCCGCCATTGTTTTTGAGTTCGCATTAAATAAATGTATACCCAGAGTTAACAAACTCTGCTTTAACTCACCTTTGAAAAACGGGGCCTTAGAGTGTGTTTATGTTGTAAGAAATCTTAACATTGATACATTTATACGTAGCTGTATTTTCATCTCCATTTTAAAACCTATAAGATTCAACGTTCAACCATTAGAAAACAAGTATTGCTGTTGGAGGTTTGAGTTATAATAAAGGGGACTAGAAGGGATTGTTTGGCAAATGACCAGTCAGGCAGGCAATTTTTTCAATTTTGTTTGATTTTTTAACTCCCCCTAATTTATATGTTGTTACGTAACTTCTGCACTTCTTCCTTCTCGGTCGCTTTTATACATTAACTCCTCATTAAAATAGCTGGGCTTTTTAGGGATCTATATATACTTACAGCCAAATAAATAAACGTGGAATAGCGAAGGGTTAGGCCTTATTCCGCGGATTAAGTGCAAAATGTCATTAATAAAACAAAATGTCTACTAAGTGGTTTAGCTAAGGAATAAGAACAAGATGCACAGATTTATTCTGAAATTAAAAAATATAAGTGACGATTGCAAATATAATTTTGAATAAAAATAAAAATTTCTACTAGATTTTTTTATCATTGCAATCATTGGTCAATCAGCCATCAACGACAAGAAAAAGAAAAATATAAAAATCAGATAAATGATCCAATGCAAGTGCTTGGTGATGAGGATTTAAGAAGAAAAATAGGTTTTCCAAGAAAATTTGGGGAAACTCGAAGCAATTGTTGAAGATGACCTAAATGGGGATACAAGAGGCGGACATAACACAACAGACACAACACAAACAATTAAAAAAATATGCACGACTGGGTCGCACGAACTTGCTCTTATGCGCGATCACATTGTGGTTCTATAGTCTAAAATAAATTAGCTATGGGAGTCTTTATTTTATCCATTTGCCAAAATTTAGTTTAGTTGCTGGTGGTACTATGTGAGTATATAAAAATTAACAATATAGCCCACTGTTGCACATATGCAATATGCATAAAAGGAAATTATATTATTTAAACTGGTAAATTGTTTTAAATCAACAAAATTATAAAGAAATTGATTAAAATACTTTGAATCTGTTTTAACCCAACGCGATGTACACCATATGATTTCTTATATAAATCTTAATTTATGAGACAAAAATTTTAAAAATCATAGGAGTGGTTTTAAATATAATTATTTTTTTATATATAAAATTTCGTAAATATTTTTGAGAAAAAAAATTGGTAGGCCAATTTTAAGAATTTATTAATGTCAACTTAAAAATTGAACTTTATAAAAAAAATCTGCTTCCCCTTTTCGAAATATCGAATTTTCAAAAAATAATTTTTAATTCTTTTTTGAAAATCCAAAAATCATTTTTTAGATAATTTTGATATGCACTTTTATTTATATTTGTTATAAGCTTCTGTATGAAAAATCTAGTTTTATTCAAAAAATATAGAAAAAATAGTTTTATTCAATTAATCAGACATTGAGATAGGTAGTCGAAAATCGTCGAAACGTTAAATATAAAATTTAAAAGTTTTAAACGGTAGATCGAACTAATTTCAAAACACAAACAATATTTTTTCAAAATCTTAGGAGCCGTTTTTGAGAAAAAAAAATACCTTTCTTAATGATTTTTAAAAATATGTATGGGAGGTACTGTTATTTTTGAGTATTAGAATAATTTCTGTCAAATATCTTCTATATAAAGTTAAAAAAACTTCTTTTTACCAAGTTAAGTAAAAATCGACTAAGTTGTTTTCAAAATATTAAGTTTTAAAAAAAAAAACTTTTAAAACTTTTTTTAAAAATCCAAAAAATATTTTTTTTTGAGAATTTCGTTACACAATTTTTTTCAAATGTATAAGTTCTTCTTCATAAAAAAAATGATCAGAATCAGTTGAACCGTTTTCGAGAAAAGCGAAAATCAAAAAAAAAAAAAAATGATTCTTTGGGAGGTACCATTAATAACCATTTTTCGGAACCATTTTTTTTTATTAAACTGCAACTTATAACTATTTAAATTTATTGAGTTCTTAAAAAAATAATCAGTAGCGCTGAATTTGAAAAAAATATGTTTTTCCTTTTTGGCATCGAAATTTTGTATGAAAGCTACTGTTAGTTTTGGTCCTAAAAAAAAGAGAAAAAAAAGAAAAAAAAACCGGGGGGGGGGGGGGAATGTGCAAAAAACGCTAGGTACCAAGTTTAAAGAAAATCGACCCATCCGTTTAGGCTGTAGTCGAAGGGACAGACAGACCGACAGACGGACGTTTTTGCGAGACCCACATTTTTGTCTTCCCTATCATCGTAATGTCGAGTTTGATCAAAATCTCGAGTTCAATTTTTTTGTACGAATGCATAACTTGCCATATAGTAGATACCTATATATCGCAAGAAAAAATGATAATAATTTTGATACAAATAACAAGAGAATTGTTAGGTGTGTTTGGTAACGTGAGCTTTATTTGTTTGTCTACAAATTATCACAATTTGGTGTTAAAGCCCCTACAAAAAAAAAAAACAAGTTTGCCAAACTTTCAAGTAACCAAACAGGGATCTCACTTATTCTAGTAGATTTTCTTCAGGGATTTTTCATAAACGTCATTTTTCGTTTCCACGAACATTTTGTTTTTGTTGATGGAGAATTTTAACCCGTAGCTTAACTCTTATTCTTTTATTCAATGGTGTAGTTAACTCGTGGAATAAAGGTGGATTAAGCGTTTTTTTATTAATTGGGCTGTTATAGTATAGCAAAGAATTTCCAAATTTTATTTTATTGTACAATCGAACAGCTGTCAGAATAATTAAAAAAAAGAAAACACAAAAAACGAAAGTTAATTTAAGTTGATTAAAATAGACAATTCTAGGAGATAAAGACACGGATATTTTAGTAGAAAAAGAATTAAAAAAGTTTGATGCTTGCCAGGAATTGACTCCTTCTTGTGCATTTGTTGCCGATGGAGATATAAAAATAGTATTATCAAAAGTCTTAGAGTTAAAAAAACAGGAGGGTTAGACCAAATTAAAAATCTTTATTTAAAAAATCTTTCAATTAATGGTATAAAATATCTTACTTTTATTATAAATGCCTGCTGGAAATTACAATACTTTCCGACCACATGGAAAATGGCTAAAATTATACCTATTGCCAAAGCTGAAAAAGCTACTGATATTGCTAGTTGTTATAGGCCGATAAGCTTGCTTAGTAGTATTAGCAAAGTATTTGAAAAGGTCTTAAAAGAACAAATCTTAAAAACCATAAATAACGAAAAAATATTCCCTGGCCAACAATTTGGATTCAGAAAGTCTCATAGCACTTCCCATCAGGTTAAACGAATTTGCTCTCATATCAAATTAAACCGCGCTCAAGGAAAATCAACTGGAATGGTTTTATTAGACATAGAAAAGGCCTTTGATTCCGTGTGGCATAAAGGGATTATTTATAAGATGATAAAATTTAAAATTCCACTATATTTATGTAAAATAGTCCAAAGTATCTTGTCCGATCGATGTTTTATGGTTTTTGTGGACTGTGGAGTTTCTTCGTTAGTGAATTTTAGCTATGGTGTACCTCAAGGCTCCGTTCTTGGTCCAACCTTGTAAATATAATTTATTTACATCGGATTTCCCAATCATCCCCAATTGTGAATCAGCAATTTTTGCAGATGACACAGCCATATTTTCTTCAGACAAGCTCGCTCTCAATGTTGAGAGGAGTTTATCACAGGCTGTTGAAATATTGCAGACATATTACAATAAATGGAAAATCAAATTGATTGCTGAAAAATTTCAAGCTATCTTTTTCTCACGAAAAAGAAAGTCTTGTTAATTACCTAGCAGTAACCTTAAAATTAATGGAAAAGATATTGTTTGGGAAAACTCAGTAAAATATTTAGGGATACACCTCGATACTAAACTAACATTTAGTCAACATATAAACAACACCTTGAAAAAAATAGGCAAAGCTATTAAGGTGCTTTACCCCTTCATAAACCGCAATTCCACTCTTACAAACGAAAACAAAATAATAATATTCAAGTTGATCTTCCAAGCAATTTTTCTCTATGGTAGTCCTGTATGGGGAGGTGCAGCTCTATGTCATATAAAAAAACTCCAGATTTCTCAAAATAAATTGTTAAAAATGATGCTAAATCTGCCCTGGCGTCATTCGACTATAGATGTTCATGAAAGAGCGAATGTTGAATTGATTTCTGAAAGAATACACAAACTCGAAGTCAACTTCCTCTATAGCTGTGATTCATCAGCAAATCCACTCATTAAAATACTTTGTAACCAAAATCTGTGATAAATATTTGTTCTTTCCTATCAATTTATTTATGTTTGAGTTCTAATTCCATTGTTATTCTTTTTTTTTTTTTATTATTTATTTGTTCTATTTATTTATTTGTCTATTTATATATTTATTTATTTATTGATTTTTTTTTTTTTTTTAATAGATTTATTTATTTATTTTCCTTTAATTAATTAATTAATTAACTTATTTATTTATTTATTTGATTTGTCTATTTATATATTTATTTATTTATTTATCTTTTTATTTATTTATTTGTTATTATTTTGATTTAACCGTTTATTTATTTATTTATTCAAGTATTCAATTATTTATTAATTTGTTATTTACACATTTATTAATATTTTGTATTATGTTCATTTATTCATTTGTTCATTTATAAGTTTGTTCACTTATTTATTTTTTCTTTTTTTATGTATTTACTTGTTAATTAATTTATTTATTTATACATATTGAGTTTTTGTTACTCATGAGATGTTTATATATTTTTTTTTGTTTTCCTTCTTTAATTTTTTTGTATAAATAGCTATTATTGAAATGTGTTGTTAGTTATTTTTCTAAAATTGCTATCTAGTCATTTCTATTTTTTTTTTTTTTATCTTAATTTAAATTGAAGGTTTTTAAAGCATTTTCCTTCAGATAAACCATTGCCCAAATGAAATTCCTAGCATAATTACGATAATGTTTCAGTTGTAAGATAAGTTAAATCAAATCTCTGAATTGTAAAATGAGTGGTTACATAGCGCTTTAAATTGTTTTGCGAAATAAAATATCTATCTAAATAGACAATTCCATTCGATACTCAAATAAACGTCATAAAACCAATCCGCAGTAGGATTCCTCTTCTGCTTTTACTGTCAGTAAAACTGTGGATGTTGTGTTTGTACCTCTTGTAAGATCCTACTGTACTGTGGACAGTGTTGCCCCCCTAAATGGTGGAAATTGTAGCCTCGCAGATTTAAAACGTAGTATAGCCTTGTTTTCTTGAAAACGACATTTCCAATTGTTCAAATAAATGAACATACATCAAGCTTACGATAATTTAAAATTTTATTTCAAGTGTATCAACGACAAAAATATATAATTAAGAAAAAAAAAATAATAAAGATAAGAGTTTTAACGAAAATGAATACCAAGGTATATAAAGAAAAATAAAATATCTTAAAAATTATTGCAAGTTTCTATTGATTATTTATTTTCATGGTAAGAAAAAATTTGAGCGTATGTATAAGGAATGTAAGGTGAGTCAAAAACCTCTTCAACATCCCTTAATAATTCTCTCGACATCCACAGTAGAAATATTTAATGATTTCTTAGATTATCCTTTACTTAATTCAAGTTCGAAAAACTCCTTTCTGCAGATGCACTGCTATGAGCCAGACCGCATATGTAACTGCATACATTTTCGAAAGCTGGCTTTCCTTTAAAATTGTTTGCTTTCTTTAAATTAAGCCAAAATTGCACAACGTCTTCATGATAGAATTCGTCTAAGAGTTCTTTAGAACCAACTAGCAACCGAAATTCATCATTTAAGTCTACCTTTTTTTCGCAATAAAATGGGAAATTTTTAAATAAAACTATCATAGTCGGAACTTCACCTTTGGCGATTTCAAAAGGACCTTACACAATTAAGTATCTAATCTTGTTGTCAGTTTTAAGGTCAAATCTTTCATGAAGTTGTGCAAACAATTTTACATCGTATTGACAAGTTGGGATTTGACTTATTGTGAGATATTGTTTTCAATATTTTGTGTTGAGCAAAATTCTTCGAAACAAAATCCGAAACACATAAGACGAATATCTGAAATTTTGAATTGTAGTGTTTAACGAATATTTAACGATTGTGCGTAGTGTCTTTTTTTAGAGGAAAAATGTAGAAAAACGCTACAATTGTAGTAGGAGGGGCAACGCTGACTGTGAAAAGCTTTCCCAAAACATACGTTTAATGTCTACGAAGCTTCACTTCAAAACCAAAAAACTGTTTGGTCATTGATTGATCGATCAAATATCTCGCACATAAGAAATAATAACAATGGAATGCTCCTTGAGTTAAAAAGCAAAATTGTTGTTTCTATAAAGTGGAGTCAACAAAAACACCCATGACGACACGGTGTTAATAAATTTCGTTTTCCGTTTACATAATTAAGGCTGTACAGACAAATTCAACGTACAAACAAGAACAACTAAAAAAAAAAAATTCCTCCCATTTTGTTTTTGTTTCAAACTGTAATTTGTTTTGGGGTGTGAAATCAATTTAATTAAAGATAAACTATATACCTACTAGAAAATAAAAGTTCAAAACAGTACCTACCTAATAAAAAAAAAAAACAGAATTCTTCCATTCGAATAAAAGATTTTATCGCACTAAATTAAAAGAATTTATCACCATTGTCAGGCAATGGATTTAAGGGCTTCATGAAATCCATTAAATTAAGTCCTTAGGAGTGTCTGTTTTCATTGTAGCTAGATTCTTATAACTTTAGTTAACAAAAAAAAAAAAAAAAACCTTGGAGCCACATCCGTGATAAATTCAATTTTTAGTGCGGTACTGTTTTGTGGGTAGAATTCTTTATAAAACGGAAGCTAAGGGTGCTGAATGTATTATACCTATACGAGTATTTATAGCTTTATAGTGAATTGGGTGGTTGAAATGGTTTTTAATTGTACACAGGAAATTAAACTTGCTGTTAAAAAGGAAGCACCTTTTGAATATATAAAATTCTCGGTCTTTGTTAGGATAATAAAATAGTTTCCAAAACTTATACGGTTAACTCGTAAAAAAAGAAATTTAACCGAAAGTTAAATTTTATAACAAAATAAGACTTTTGACTTTAAAAGCTTTGCATAAGAAAAACAATGAAAGAGCAAAAATTTACATTTGTATTGTCCAAAGATAATGCCGTTCAGCAGAACAAAGAGCAATTGTTTACTATTTCTCTTATAGCTATATTATACAACTGTTTAAGGGCTATACAATGTGGGGATAGTATAGATATATTTATACAGGGTGACCAGTAAATAATGGATAACCTTGCAACCGGGTAGAGTAGGTCTTAAGACCTTTCAAAAAAATATATAAAACAAAATATTGCCCATGGTGCGTCTTCTTTATGGTGTTTTTTTTTCAAAAAAAGTTTAAAGAAGTGCGACGAGCTCAAAAACCTGCTTGTAGGGTGATAAGGTTTAAAGTTCTAGTAAGTTAGCATGTTGTATTATTTCGTAAATTTTGTGCATGGAATATGCAGCACTTAATTTCTTAAAACTGCTGAAGCGAATAACCGAAGACTTTATTATGAATATGCGATATGTGTTCATGTTGTTGAAGTCCAAAAAGATATCTCATCATATCATTAAAAGGAACTACAAGCTTATGAAATGAAAAATAATCAGGCTCGCAATAAAAAACCGACTCATAAGTTTTGAATAGCAAAATCAAAGTTTTGATAAGCCTTAGATTTGTGTTAAGTGGTGTAAAGCTGGAACAAAGCCATATGTGATTAACATGATCACGCATAGGCTAATAAGGATCGGTTTATTTTAAATCCAAGACTTGTAATCTGTTAAACAAATTTAATCTGACAACCCCCAAGGTAAATCTCTGGAACAATTCCGTTGTTTTTTTTTTTGAAATAATAATTCTCTGACATATAGATTGATTGAGAGAAAATCCATTTGAAACAGACCACTTCAAAATAGCAGACAAGTCATCATTGATTCTGCACATCAAATCTTCCACGACCCTTATTGGTCTAGAAATATAAATTTGCACATCATCAGCATATGAGTGAAGGTGAACATTTGAACAGACATTAAGGAGATCATTTAAAAAGATACAAAACAATATAGGACCCATAATTGATCCTTATGGTACCCCTGTTAGTATGTTTTTATATTGTGAAAACTTGGTGCTAACGACCACTTTTTGATTTCTACTATGACCATAAGATGCCCTATCACTTAATCCAAAGTAGACCTTAAGTTTCTGGCACAAATCTGAGTGGTTTACACGCTATCAAAATCCTTCGAAAAATCAGGCAGAATGGTATATTTGCCGAGTCAAAATTCAATCTTATACCATTTACAATTTTAACAATAGGTATTTATGTTTAGCCCTTAAACTTAGTTGATATAGGGATAAAAGGTTGTGTTGGCGAAGATAACCATTCATTTGCCTTACAAGAATGATCTGAAAGATCTTAAAACCCTGCTTTACCCGGTCGCAAGGTTAAACATTATTTACTGGCCACCCTGTTAATGTAGATACTCGTAGGTCATAAAAAGAAAAGTGTTAAAGAGGTTAGGGTAGGCTAGGAAGTTGTTCATTTTAAAATCACTTAAATAGGAACTGTGCTAGCTACAAAAATAAACACAATTGAAAGCTCAGAATTCAAGAGAAAAATAATTTTCAATCGTATTTTAGCAGAAAATTGAAATATATGATTTTAAAAAATAGAGCTATCTTCATGATTAAACTTTATTTAAACCTATTGTGCATTCTATGGTGGATATTTATCTCCAGTTTGTAAGGAAGCCAGATTTGGTATATAGATTTAATTTCGGTACGTCTTTGCCTCGATTAAACAGAAATTACTTTCGGTGGTGTTATTTGTATCTCAAACTCGTAAAAAACACTTTTGCCCAAATGGATTTTATTGCAATGTTTTGCCAGTGACGGTCTTTGGCAAGCAAATTGTTCTTTCCATTTCATTTTTAAAATTAAATTTTCAACACATTTCGATTTGTTTCTGAGCCAAATGCCATTAACTTTTATATACTATAGGAACCTCTATATTTCTTGCACTTCTACAAAGTACATCCTTGCATGAACATACATTTTGGCTACAAATTTCAAATACCTTAGAAGACAAAAAAGTCGGTTAGATATAAAGTGCACACTTAGGTATGTACCTACATATATAAATACAACAGACACTTAAAATTTGAAATCATTGAAGGTTATGTCTTACAACGTTTATGTACATATATGTATATCGAAAATCAGTAAGATGGTTACAAATAAAATAATTCCTGAACATGGAATGGCTTTGCCCAGGTATAAACATAATATGACAATCGCTCCACATAAACAGAAGTTTCCTCATCTTAGCTATGAACTAAATTTGGTTACTTGGCCTGTGTCGATCACATCACTACTTTGTGAATCAAGATTTAGCAGGGCTTTGAATATCGATCGATACTACTTAATCTCCTTTTTATTGATGGTGCTTTTGATATTTTAAATAGGAAATATTTATGTCTTGCTTTGTTTTGGATAGGCAACCCAAATAAAATAATTTCTATACTGTTGAAATGTGGGCCATGCTCCATAAACATAATTGTGCCAGGAGAATCAACTTACTCTTCCACAGTATCATGGATAGCCATGAATTTTCTAACAGTTTGAAGAGAAACAGAAATCTCAGGGCTGAAGATAAGGTACTGCAGAAAAAGGCCCTTAAATGACAATTCATGGAAATAACAGCTCTGAAGACATAAGCAAGTAGTAAGAAAGTATTCTTCTCTTTTAAATCTAACTTTCACCAGGCAAAGATAAACTTTCCTAGAGTTTAAATTCTTCATCTTTTATCATTTTTTGAATACAAAATTGTGTGCACTTCAGCAAAAAAAAAACTCCATTCATTCGACCAGCGCAGCATTTGAAGTGAAGACTGAAAAGCAAGGAATACAAAATTGCATTGTTAGGTATGCTCAACCAAGAGACAGGGGTAATTATGAATTTTTCCTGTAAATTGCTTACAGGAAAAATTCATAATTACCCCTGTCTCAAAACATTCTACAACAAAAAAAAAAAACATGTGTATTGATATAAGAACGTGTCCTTAAAATAAATATCCCTTCATTTATTTTTGTTTTTTATTGGTTCCTTTTTTCAATCATATAGTTAAAGCGTGGAAAAACACATTAATTAATCCCTTAAAATCCTCTTCACGCCAAAACAGGATCTCATAAGCTTGATTTGTATGAAATTGACGGTGAAATAAGGATAAACGGAAACAAAGAAAGTTGTGGATAGTTTTTTCGTTTTTTTTTTGGTTTTGTTATTGTTGTTATATTATCCGTTCTTGTCTTATTTCTCTGCCAACTATTTATTCTTGTCTTGGTTGACAAGAAAATATAAAACAACTAAAACAACCAAAATCCAAAGAAAAGATATTATCCTTTTACAAGGACTCATTTTTTTTTCTTCTTTTTTTTTATGTCATTTACAAATAAGTTTTGTGTCTTTTTAAAAAAAATGCAGTCCGCATCATATGATTGTGATTGAGTTGAAAAAAATATTCTTGTTTTATAATAGATCATAAGCCCGATTTAGTTTTCGACAGGAGACACTATACTCTCTCATGAGCGCTTAGTTAGCAGCTCTGCTCATACTATGCTCACGAGTGTGAGTAGTTTTCAAAATCTCATGAACTTGAGTGTGAGGAACCATAGAAGAAGAAAATGCTCGCTAATAATCACTCATTTAACAGTTCCCTGCTCATTTTTTCCTCTCAAGCGTGAACAGTTTTCAAAAACTCTTCATCGTGAGTGCGAGCAACCGTTAAATAACTAAATGCTCACTCATGAGCAAATTTTAAAATGCATAACACATGACTCACTCACGAGCATGAGGAGTTTTGAGCAACTTAAGAGTAATGTTGAGCGTAAAAGGTTTTTCTTATATCTTTCCTTTTTTCACAAAATTGGATTATCCACCGCCCACCATTGATATGAGTGAGTGAGTGCTACAGTAAACTGCGCTTATAAAAACTTGAACAGAAGAAACAAATTGGTTTTCAGAAACAGAAACACTCTTATAGAAAAGACTCGAACTAATGAATCCAATTATCTGATTTTTAGAGGTTTTTCATAAGCAGAATATGCTGTATATTATAAGTTGTATGGTGCACTCGCGAGGGTGTATACATAACGAGTTTTCGGCATTTTGAGCACCACAATATTAAAATAAGCTCTCAAAAAAATCTCTCGCTAATACTCTCCTTTGAAAGCTAGATTATGATCTGATAGAAAAATCTAATTTTGGTTTAATTCAAAATTAATGAAAATATTGTACGATAACTTATTTACAGCCGTTTGCTGGTACGAAACTTAAGTATTTATGTTTAACTTAAACACTTAAGTTCTACTTTTTCCTCAGGGTAATCTGTCACATAAGCTCCTTTGTTGCAACTAAATTTTTTTTTTTTCGCCAATGTTTTATTGTTCTTAAGTGTTAATTGCTCGCGAGCAATAAATAGACTCCCTCACGTCTTACGCTCACGATTTGAGTAGATTCACTATCGAGCATCATAAAAGAGGCCCTGGCGTGAGCTTTAATAAATCGAGCACTCGTGAGCATGAGCAACAATAAATGTGCCCACAGCTAATAAATCGTGAGAGAGAGCTTCTTATAAGTGATGCTCATTCAAAATTGAACACTCACGAGCAGCTCATGAACCAGAATTTTCCTACTCTGGTTTGTGAATCAGCGATTATCCACAAAACACATGAATTCTGGTGTGTCAAATTGGTACCATCCAGTACTTACTGGGCTGTCATTTTTACCATCTTATTGAGTACATCCTATTAAAGCTCGTAATTTAAAATTACAAACAAATCTATTTGTAACAAAATTATCAGCAGAATTTCATTCACCTTTTGCAGTAAAAAAAAAAACAATAGCTCGAATGGCCTCTCAATGCAATAACAATAAATTCTACCACCAACGCAGAATGTGCCAAAGAAACAATTAAGTTAATTTTCCAAACAATTTGTCACTTATGTAACATTAGTTGCTTGTTTTTCGGTCTCGGTCTTGTAGGATAGTCTCATATGTGTTTATATGTTTTCTCAAACATAAAAAAAAAAACCTTAAGACCTATCGCACCTGCATCACCAGCATATACAAGACATAAAGCAGCAATTTGTCGAAAGACATAAAACATTCCCCAAACGAAGGTACAAACACTTTAGACCAAGTCATCAAAATTTTACTCCATCAACATTATTTACAACATCCTTAAATGTCAACCTCAAAAATATCACCTACCTTTTAACCAATACTGATGATGGTATAGCTATACTGCCATGATGGTAGTGGCTTTTTGGAAGATTAGACTGTTACAGTAGGAACTTTTGCTGATGGTGATATAAATATTTTATAGTCAAAGACCGATATACATACATATAAGTCAAAGCTCTTTGCTTTGCTGGAGTATAATTTTAAAGGAAAAAGTTATCGAAGTATGAGACATAGTCAAGTTTTAAGTCAAAACTCATAAACAAAACTGTAGGCCTTGTTTAACAAAGGTTTGACTGCACATCCGGCTTAGACCATGACTTATATTATAATTTATAACATATGTGAGTTGGTTTTGTTATTAAATATTGCATGTTCTTTAAGGCTTTACCTTTCGACTATACAACCTGCTAACCGATGGCAATGGGTTAAACAAAAAAAAAAAAAAAAAAAAAAAAACCAATTTTCATAAAAGGACACAAATTTCACCCAAAGGAATGACATGGATTTTTAATTGTTTTTGATTAATTACACTGCATGAGAATTTATACACCTGGGATATTTGTCTAAGAAGGTACACACATAGCAAACCAGATTCGTTGATATGAATTTATTCCATAAGGTTCCTAATTGAATTACTTTTCTATATTAAGTATTTAATATTCAGTTACACTTTGATGTGTCAGAAAGTGGTCGAACTATACGAAAGTGTAGCTTTTTATGCCTAAATTAAACAAAATAGGTATGTATGCAAATTGCAATTCTGTCAAAGTTTTTTTTTTCATTTCGAATTTTTGTTTACCTTTTTTCTGTTTTAAGTACACGAAGCCGGTGCAAGGAAAAAACATTAACTGGACTTCATAAAGTGTTTTAATGAAAAAAGGTATTTTTTTTTTTTTTAAGAAAAATGATTTGTATTTTACTGACAGTGTGTTTTTGATTTCCATGAAATAAGGCCTCAGGAAATATTGTGGAAAAAATATAAGGCCCCAAAATTGGGGTAATTTTCAGGGTTAAAAAACTCAGGCTCATGAGCGGCTCACGAGCGTGCCTTTCCAAATCAGCGCTTACCAGATACACTCGCCCATGACCCATCAGGTGTGAGCACTTTAAGTTCGGCTCGCGCTCGCGAGCGTTCACGACGAGAGAAAAGTCAACAATGAGTAAAATGAATCAGAACGAGAACTGTAGTCGTGATTTAGTTATTATTTTAGCAACTGAACGAAATCACAATACAGAAAAACAAAATCTCAGGACTCATGATGAAAATATGAAGAACAGATTAATTCTTTTATTTTTAGTTTAGGATCTATAAGGTAGAACTGAATTGTGAACTGAGGCCCAGCCTGGTTGTGATTTTGTACACAAGGACAAGGAAAAGTGAAACTAAAATTTTGACATTGCAAATTTTAGGGGTTTCCACTGGAGCTAGAGAGCTGGGCGAGACACTAAGGTAATTTCCACCTCCTAAATCGATTGGCGTACTCCGTTTTTGGATCCGCCGTGATAAAATTTTGACAGTGCAAATTTTCGGGTTTCCACTGGAGCTAGAGAAATGAGCGAGACAAGGTAATTTTCACCTCCTCAATCGATTGGCATACTCCGTTTTTCGATCCGCCGTATGTATGTATTGAGAGACTTGAGATTTTTAGCATTTTTGTATTCATGGTTATATCCTACGAGGTAATTTTAATTGCTTATTTGCTGTCCTCATTTAATAACATACTTTATATTTTACTGAGAATTTTTTTTTTGGCATAAAAGATATTCCAAACTTGAAAATCACAATCACAGGTTAAACTTACAGTGATCCAGAAATCACAGTCACAGTTATACCTGTGATTGGAAAATCACAGTTTAGCTCATCTCTATCATAAATCCTACATATTGTATTAGAAAAAGGAAAACCCATTATGCGAACCACTGCTCAAGAGCGCTCACAATCGCTCGCAACCGCCCACGAGCCATGGGCACTATGACGTTTTCGGCTCTTTCCCATGAGCGGGCGTTTCGCTATTGAGCCTTTGAACCCGTGGCAAAAATATGAGCTGAGCGCGTTTTATGAGCGGTCGTGTGCGATCGTTTCCGTATCCTGGTAATTTTTCATAATGAAAGTAGGTCCGAGTTTTAAAAATGAATATGAAAACTAAAAATTCGCCTACGGTAAAATCAATACATATTCGGTGTTTAAAATTGACTAGATTTTAAATAAAATTGGCTTTGACATTTTCTTGAACTGCTTCTGCAAGCTATCCAAAACGCAAATTAGATTGGTCATCTTCGCGTAAAAAAGTGCTCATACGCCATACATCGTATTTTAAAGAAACAATATTACTAGGTATAGCAAGATGCTTAAATTTCTCTGCCCGGTTGTCCTTCCATAATGAAGTAAGTTCTCTGCAGCAGTTTTAGCGCACATCAGTCATGTACTTTCCTTTGAAATATGATACAGACATTTATAAATTATATGGCAAACACTCAACCCGTATAAACAAACTTAAAATTGGGGTCACAATGTATCAATATCATTATCAAGCCCAAAGGTGAATAATTCACTTTTGCGTCTGCATGCACATTCAAATGTGATGACAAAACAGCTGTGGGGAATGTTATATCAATATTTTAAATATCCAAGTCTATTTGAAGTTGGATATCAAAAAAACAAAAATCATTAAATGTATTGATCGAAAAACAGCAAATAATATAAAAATCTTTGAACTCTTACTGGCACTCTTTTCAAAATAAAAAAAAATATAAATAAATAAAGGGAGTTTGACAAAGAGCAAAATTGAAACAATACTATTTCAATTACTACGTTTACATGAGTGGATTCACGGATCGGATTCAATCTGAATCGAAATTTCGATCCAGGTATATGAAGATGCCAGATCGAAAGATAGAATTCAAATAAAATCGAAGTGACTGTCTTGTTTTTATTGTGTACAGTAAAATAATTATACAATAGCACACACACACCAACAATCAGCTTAAAACTCCATTCTAATTCTTCGATCTAGGTATACATTTATATTTTCGATTCGATCCAGCTCGCCGAGCTGGATCGGATCGAGTAATCCCAATTCGATTCGATCCAGGTTTACAAATACCTAAATCCTGATTCGATTCGAATTGAATTCTCCATGTAAACGTAGTAAATAAATTCTCCATACCTTTCTAGTACTATATTTGGTATCAAGTTTCATTTGTTGCCTCTTAAATTTCATTAAACAAACTTCAATTCGACAAAGAGAAAAACTATCGAAGAGAAAAACTGTAGTTGATACTTGATAAAACTCGATGAAAAATTATATATAGTTGATAAAAGAGATGGTGGAAAACGTGAAACTTAAATTGGACTTTGGACAACGACCCAAACAGATATTGGACTTTGGACTCAATGATGATCGTTCAAAATGAATCTTTAATGCCATTTGTTGGCATGCAGTTCACTTTTTGTAGATCAGACTTCATATAAAGAAAATAAAAGAAAAGGCAAAAAAAAAGATACAATAATAATTGAAGAAGGCTAGGCACTCGTATATTGATAAACACGTTTCAGCTTTTGAGGTTTTTGTTTATTTCCACTCATTTTGTGTTGTTTCTTTTCTTTAATTGTTGCTTGCTTTTCTCTTGCTATTTTTTTTTCAGTTTTGTCTCTTCGTATGCTTATGCAAAAAAAAAAAAAACAATAGTTAATTATTTTCAATTTAACGTGAGTTGGTTAAATTATTCCCAACTTGCACCACATTGCTTTTGTAAATATATTAACCATTCCGCAAGTGTGACAAATTATGTGGGATGATGATGGTGGGTGTGGGTATGGGTGTGGGCATATACCTACCTAACCACGTTTTATTTATTTTTATTTTTTCCGGTAGTTAACATGCGTTTGGTCTCCTTAATTATATTTTATAAACGATACAAAAAAAAATACCAAATTTTGACTTTGGGTTGAATTTCAGATTGGTTATATTGTGGGGTTATATAAACCTTCTCACAACCGGGAGTCCGCGGGAGCTTAATTTAGGCAAAGAGTTTATTTCAAGGGTAAATATGTGGCGATGTCAAAATGTAATTAAACTCAAATGGTTTGTAGGTAGAATGAAAACGACATGAAATACCTATATCGGTGGTGAATTTATATCAACATTATTGTAATAATCGTAGTTTTCAGTTGTTGTTTATGAAAGCAAGAGATTAATTGAGATTGAAAGGATACATTTTTTTTGTTTATTTTTTACCGCACACATGGAAAGTTAAATTGAAGTGATATAGTTATACACAGATACCTATAACCCCGAGCTTAAAATACATGAAATTTAGTGAAACTGAAAGTTAAATTAATTGCTTAGAAGGTATTTTATGTTCATTTTCAATTTTGTTGTGTCGAACAATGTGTTTTAAATTGATGAACAAAAAGGAGGAACTAATTTGATAGACAAGCGATAGATTTTGTTACACAGAGGTAGTAGGTATGCAGGATATGAAGGTACCTAATTTGCAAAAATCTAAAACCTGTTTAGGTTGGGACGAGACAAGAAAAAAAAATCGTTTAGCCGGGAGGGGAGGGAAAACTTTATAAAAAATTGACATAAAACTGAATAAAAAAAAAAATATTTAAAAAAAACAACATCATCATCGTCGGCTCGACAACCGGGGTCCGGTCCTGGCCTCCTTCAACAAGTCTCTCCACCCATCCCGGTCTCGAGCCGCCGCCATCCAGTTGCGCACCCCAAGGCTCCGGGCGTCCTGGTCTACGCCATCTCTCCAGCGCAAGCATGGTCTACCACGCTGTCGTCTACCATAGAATGTACCACAAAGAACTATCCGAGCAGGTTCCTCTTCGCTCATGCGAGCTAGGTGCCCTGCCCACCGGAGTCTACCGAGCTTAATTTTTGTCACGATATCTGCTTCAAGGTAGATTGCGTACAATTCATGATTGTATCGTCCTTCCTCACATATAGGGCCAACAATTCTCCTTAAGACTTTTCTCTCGAACGCGGCTAAGAGGTCGGAGTGCCTTTTGCTAAGCACCCAAGTCTCGGATCCATATGTGAGTACTGGCAGGATCATGGTCCTGTACACAGCAGCAGTTTTGAAGTTATGGTGAGATTTCTGGATTTGAAGAGCTTTGACAGACTATAGTAGGCTCTGTTGGATTTGAGAAGCCGCCCGCGTATTTCTTCTTCTATATTGATATCGGCTGCTACTATTGACCCAAGGTATTTAAAGGATTGCACCACTTCAAATTCGTGCTCCGCTACCTTGATTGTTTGACCAACTGTTCCTCTCGCATTCGACGCCACCATGTACTTTGTTTTACCTTCACTAATGTGCAGCCCCAGATTTTGTGTACAGCTTGCTCAGTTCTTCCGATGATGTCGATGTCGTCTGCGTAAGCCAGTATCTGGCTGGACCTGTTGACGATGGTCCCTCTTGTTGCCGTGGCAGAGTCACGGATTGCTTTCTCCAACGCCAGGTTGAAGAGGAGGCAGGCAAAACCATCCCCTTGTCGGAGTCCATTAAAGATGTTGATTGGTTTGGATAGCAATCCGGCTATTTTTACTTGGCTTGTTACGTTGGTCATGGTCAACCTACATAGTCGTGTCAATTTATTTGGGATGCCGAATTCTCTCATGGCTTTGTAAAGTTCTACCCTGGCTATGCTGTCGTAGGCGGCCTTAAAGTCTATAAACAGGTGGTATGTTGGGATGTTAAATTCTAGACATTTTTCCATCGCCTGCCTAAGGGTTAAGATCTGATCAGTTGTTGATTTGCCTGGAATGAAACCACACTGATATTGTCCGATGATGGTTTTAGCGTATGTGGTTATCCGGTCTTGTAGGATAGAGGAGAGTATCTTATAGGCGGTACTCAACAACGTGATACCTCTATAATTGCTGCACGTTGTGACATCTCCCTTCTTATGTATGGGGCAAAAAACAACGGTTCCACTTAAAATCTCATGCTATACCTAAGTACCTAAATAAACTAAGCCAAAAATATCTTCTTTTATTTTCTTCTTAAATATAAAGTTATTTTAGTGAATAGTTTTTGAAAAATTAATTTTCAAACTCAAAATTTAATTAAACAAAATTAAAAATATTGTTAAATTTTACGTTATTAAGAAGTATTTTAGTTTTTAAAATTCAATGGTCTTTCCAATTTAAAGCCAAACACCAAAAACCAGATGCTAAAATCTCCTCTAGTTATTTTTTTTTTTTTTGAAAATTGAAAATAATAGAAATAAAATTCCCTTAATTTTACTCCAATCCGTTGCTTAAGTTGCTCCAAAAATCCTATTTCCACTATGTAGGTAGTGAAGTTGATTTAGTTTATTTCAATTTTTTTCAAAAAGTACAAAACATTTAAGTAGCTGGTTTTATGTTTTTGACTCAAAATTGATAGGAGTATTGAATTTTCAAATCCAAAATAGTAGGTACTTTATTACGTAAAATTTTGAGTAAAAATTAGTTTGATTAATTTTTTTTTAATGTTGGTAACATTGGGCTATGTGAACTATATTAGTAAACTATTTTGACATTTCGTAAGCACCTTTTAAGGTTGGATCGAAGTACACAAAGTAATATGATTTTGGATGTGAATATTTTGAGAACCAAAGCTGGCAGACAGGCGGAAAGGCCTGTTAATTATCTATACGCAACTGAAAACTACAACCCCTTACAAGGCTTGGTTGCGGAAATATAGCTATCCAAAGCCCTTTTTAGGGTTGCATCGAAATACAGTAATTTGACTTTCGATGCGAATATTTCGAGGACCAAACCTCTAAGAGTATTTTGGTTTTGAGTTTTAGAAAGGTCTTGAAAATTTTATTAATAATTTTGGTAACCGCAACCCATTTCGAGGCTCGATTACGGAAATATCGCTATCCAAACACGAATGCTTTTGCACGTTTTGAACAGAAATTCAGTAAAATCGAACAATACTTTGGATGAAAATATTTCGAGAACCAAGCCTTCCACACGTTTTTGGCTTAGACGTGCAGATAGAGTTTGAAAAGACCTTTCTTTTGATGTATAGCTTGAAAGCTGAAAAAAGATGCAAGAGGCTAGTCCATCATTTTTTTTTTTTTTCAAAAATCAATAAAAAAAAAAAATAATAAAAAAATTTGGCTAAATTTTTACGTCGCTGGAAAGGTCTGTTAATTTCCAAATCACGGCTGTTCACTAGGACACTTGGTTTGGGAGAAAATAGCTGTTAAAAAAGCAAAAACCGGGTGAAAAATTCGACATTTTTCAACTTTTTCTTCTTTTCGTAAAGTGAAAAGTCGATTTTGAAAATGTTTGTTTTTATTCCTGTATTGTGATGCCTGGATGGGAGAGGTGAAGCGGTTCTTAGATCACGAATATGTTAGTTTTTTTTGTTGTAAGAGCATTTTGTTCAAAATACTCAAATAAATTATGAACTTATTTCATAACCATATGGGGACTTACATATTTCATGCAATCTTGGGAACTCGTGTCATCTTCTAGGTTTTTGGGGTAGGGGTCAAACTTTTATTAGAGAAATTGGTATTCGGTCTCCGGTTACTTAAATGCCATTACTCAAAACGTCTGTTATGTATGTAGAAATAGTTCACATTTTGAAGCGGATATGTCTGTCTATATTTTATGAAAATATTCAAATAAAATTGATTCAAATTCCAGAAAAGGGGAAAATTTCATTTCAAGACTTTTGATTCATAAATATCCTTTTCGGCGAACGTTGCGAAAATTCAACGAATATTTTTTCGGGTAATTAGAAGCTTTTCCAAAGTTTTATTCTCAGATTTCCTCTAAATATACCTATTTAGTCCAAAAATAGAGAGAATTTGAAATTTCATGTTTCTAGTTTAACTGAAACTGGATAGGGGCCACGGAAGATGGAAGTGGGTTATTGATGGTTGGTATATTCATTTCATATTTCAATATGTACAACGGAAAATGTTTTTTGCTTAAATGTATTTCATCACACAGATATATGGGTATGAATGGGAATATACGCACCTCCTTGATGACATTATCTACCCATATAAAACATGCGTATACCTATTATGTATATTTATTTTAACATCCCCCAGCTGCAATTGTTGAGGCAATTTCTCAAACGCTTTTTGTTATTATATACCTATCATCTCCATCACCCATGTCCGCCGCCTTAAGCAGCCTTAGTGTTCTGGCTTCCTCCTAGCCCGGTTTTTGTGTGATCACTCGGTGAGCACGTGCCATTAAATTGTTTATTTTTGAAGCGGTGTGCAGTGCACACCACACAGGCAAAGGCACTCCCGAGTCCCCAACTCTTGGCTCCCTCATCATCTTCATGAACGAAATGAAAATAAAATGAAAATACCATAAACACAAACGTCAATATAAAAATCTAAGAGCATTGCAAAAAAAAGTATGGGTAACAATACGGAAAAGAAAAAGGTTTTTCCTTTAGCAACTTTGAGAAATGCTTTTCAAGTTTATCGTTATTGTTCTCATCTCACTGTGCTGTGAGCTGTGACTGTGCTTTGGAATGAACTGCAATGTCATTGAATTCAAAAAACAGAAACAGAATCCATGTTCATTTATGAATCTTTTATAAAATATAAGAGCCTTTCTTTATTTGTTTCTGATGTAGAGAAGAGACATAAAATACAGGTAATGTCCTCATGAAAAAATTGAACTTGAGATTTTAATGAAAAATAAAGGGTCATTAATTTTTCGGTTTCTTCACAAAATCGAAAAAATCGATTAAACTCCCAAAATTTAAGTTTTTAAAGACTTATAACGGGTGATTTTTAAGCTGGTTTGGTTTTGGCAACACTGGTTTTGACAGCTGACGTGTGTTTAGTACCTTGTGTCACTGTCAAACAGCTTCAATTTGGTTTGCAATTTAATCGTCTTACAAATGAACAACGCTTGCAAATTATTGAATTTTACTATCAAAATTCGTGCTCGGTTCGAAATGTTCATCGCGCGCTGCTTGTGTTCAGCGATGAGGCTCATTTTTGGTTGAATGGGTACGTAAATAAGCAAAATTGCCGCATTTGGAGTGAAGATCAGCCAGAAGCATTGCAACAGCTACCAATGCATCCCGAAAAAGCCACTGTTTGGTGCGGTTTATGGGCCGGCGGCATTATTGGGCCTATTTCTTCAAAGATGATGCGAATCGCAGCGTTACTGTCAATGGTGAACGCTACCGAGCGATAATAACAAACTTTTTTTTGCCCGAAATGGAAGTTCTTGACTTGCATGATATGTGGTTTCAACAAGACGGTGCCACATGCCACACAGCACGCGAAACAATGGCGCAATTGCGAGGCGAGTTTGGTGAACAGTTAATTTCACGTTTCGGGCCGGCCAATTGGCCGCCTAGATCGTGCGATTTGACACCATTAGATTATTTTTTGTGGGGGTATGTCAAAGCTAATGTCTATAGGGACAAGCCCGCTTCGATTGACGCACTGGAAGCCAACATCCATGCATTCATTCGTGAGATACCGGCCGATATGTGTGAAAGAGTATGCCAAAATTGGACTCAGCGGATGGGCTACCTGAGACGCAGCCGCGGTCAACATTTGCATGAAATTATCTTTAAACATTAAATTGCAAGGTTCAAACTATCGATTCAAATAAATATTTCATTCATTTTTTCGATTTTTTTGTGTATTTTTTTTAAAAAAAGTTCTAAACCTCTTAAAAAATCACCCATTATTTAAAAAAAAAATATGCAAGATTTTGCAAAAAAGTATTCAACATAAATTGTTGCAAATCTTGTTTTGAACATTTTTCGTCAAAGTTTTTTTTTTCTCTTAAACTAATATTTACCGAGATAATTGCAGTTACACATCATCAAATTAAAGATGGCGGCGAACCCTTATGGAAAATGAGGGGGGAAAACTAAGTGTTAGTGTTCTGGGTGATATACCCCCTAGCTAAAGTTAAAATTTCATTGGACTCCGATTTAACGCAACGAAGATTTGATTTGACTATCATAGAATGGACAGGAAAGAAAAAAGAAAAAAAAATGTAGGGAATAAGTTATTGGAAAAGAAGGATGTGTAACTTTTTTTTTCGTTTTGAAATTATTGTACTGATTTTGCCGCCCTAATCGAGTGCCGCCCTAGCCAAATGCCTATTTTGCCTATAGGCAGATTTGCCACCGCAAAGACCTACCAAGTTGTCATTTCAATAGCATTTGTCGTTGTTGCAGTCATATTAATCACTTAGGTAGATGACGTTTGCACTTGAAAATGTGAAATATATTTCCCTTATTTGTATTTTTTTTTTCTTCATTTTTTGAGATTAATTTATTGTGTAACCACATTTCATTTTGAAATAACCGCAAATCACACAGATCGGGAATACAAATTAACTATTATAATTACATATATGCATATAAATCGAATAAAATTAAAAATGCATTGCATTAAGATGTCATGACTAAATGAGTTAAGTCAATCAATATCAGATGGATAATAATGCTTATGCATTTCACAACACTACATGTTCACTTACAAATTTATTGATGATGATTTGCAGCATTTGATGTGAAGTTTTTGATAAAATTCATAAAAAATTTCATCATACCTACCTGATTAAATGAAGTGTAAATGTTCGTTCTTGTTGATTCTCACTCTTTCAAAGAATACATATTTTCATCAATTTATTAATTCTCCTCTAGTTTTTTTTTTATTTTTGTTTGTCTTATTTGTTCAAAAATTATCATTTCCAACAGTAAATTTATAATGAAAAGACAAATGCAGCCCCAGATAAAAATGCGAGAAATGCAAAGTTATAAATCATTTGAGTATAATTGCGGTGCGGTTAGTTCAATAAAAATAAACAAAAAAAAAAACTCTGAGTGTTGGTATTTAAATTTCTCATTGGTAGAAGGCTGCTTATAAAAGCAATAAAACAAGTCAACAAAAAAAAATTATTGTTAATGCTTTAAAGCCCAGTCCGCATATTTAATTTCTTTTATTTTTTCGAAGTTCGATGCTTTGAAAATTCTCGAATCTCGAATCTCGACATTTTTAATTCATTCTCGTTTAATTTATTTAATTTTATAGAGGGTGATTGGCATTAGGCGTGACAAAAAGATAATGCTTTTTGGTTGGCCCAAGACAAGACAAGACAAAATTTTATTGGAGGGGTGTATATTTACCCCCCATTTTGCCAGGAGGAGAAATTTTTCTAAAAAAATTGACTTAAAACAGACAACAAATTATTTAGAAACAACGGTAACACTTCCAATACCACGCTGTAAACCTTTTTTCCAGATATCTCTTCTTTTGTTTTCTTTTAAATAAAGTTTTTTTAATGAATAGTTTTTACAAAATTAATTTTCTAACTTAAAACATTGATATATGATAAATTCAATTTGATCACAGTGATGTGAAAGAATGGAATTATTCGTTTAGTTAATCAATATTTTTTTCTTAAATATATAATTTTTTTTGCTAAGACCAAAATGACACAAAATAACAAAAATTAAAATAATATTTAAAGAAACTAAACCGAATCCAATCGGCGCAGGAGAATTCCTGTATTGATGTTTCACAAACAGCTGAGTTTTTGTAATCACATAGCTTCAGACGGGTAGAAAAACCTAAGCTTCGCATTAAAATTAGAAATGAAAATATGAAATATAGCTAATTTTTGTAATCGCATATTTTTTTTTGTGGATTTTAACCTATTTCACGTTTTGAATGGCTAAATATTTAAAAACATGATTCTCTAAGTCCAACCTCTATGACTTTCCCAACACCGAAAAAAATTGTGTTTTTAAAAACCACTTTTTTTACCCAATTTCACTCTATAAATAGCAATTTTTTGTAAATAACCTTTCAAATGCAAAAAGAATTTTTGGAATCAGATGTGACTTTTCATTTCTACCCCCTTTCACCCTATTAATTCAAATTTTCTGAAAACAATCCCTGAGGCCATCCACTAAAAATCAACCTTGCAATAACCAAAAGAATTTATTAAATCGGATAGTTTTTGATGTGTAAACATCTATGCTGGCGGTAGAGTGAAAAAAAAAACGTGAACGTTCGTGTGCAACGTTACGTCGTGCACTTAACGCTGTAGCACGTTACGTTACGAAATCTGATTTGCCCCGACCAAAACAAATTGATTTCAACGCGACCGACAATTCGATTATACTTTATCGCGACCACTCATTTATATTTTATATTGTTTTTGCCAACGACGAAATCAAATTGTTTTTAGCGCGACCGACGATTTTATCATTTTAACACTTATATTTTTATATTTTTTTCTTTAATTTTTAATTATTCCCCGAACAAAATGGACGCGACACTTGTAATTAAAAAGAAAACAAAAATAATAATAGTCAGCTGTAGGGATTGACAATTGTCTGTAGGTATGGTAGGTTAATGGCTGTAGGTATGGTAGGATACCGGGTGCGTTCAGTGATACAAATCTGAACTTAAATTCTACGTTTTCATTATACTGCTTTTAAACGATGAAATTTCTTCTTGCAATTTGTAGGCTGTGATATACAAAATAGCTGAGGTTGAACAAATTGCAGAGTTATCGGCTACCTTTGTACTTGCACAAAGTTAACATTCATTAAAAACCACAGCGTCCAATTCCATAGGCGATTGATGGTGTCAATCGATTGAAACTGCGATTTTAGTGATTTCCACTGAGAACAACTGCAACTAAATATTCTAAAAACTCAAGATATATAATTCGCCGGCTATCTCATAGTGACATTCATTTGAGGTTCGTTCAGTATAAAATTAAGACTGAACTTTTTGTATGTTTTACTCGATGGAAAGATGAAGTTTCATAAGGGTTGCAAGTTCGTTGACAGTTCTAACTGGATATTTTAATTCGGCCCCTGTCAGTCAAACCATTAAGTTCCTTTGGAATTTGGGTACCGTGTCATTTAATTGAAACCACGATTTAAGTGCTCTCCGCTGACAGTTGTTGTTTGTCGATGCTCAGAGAATGATTACCATAAACAATAACCATGTGTTATGTGAAGTCATCTTAAAGTTGAGAGTGAACTACGAAGCAGGACCTTTCAGTACTTTCAGCCTTTTAGTGCTTGTTACAGCGGTTCCCCCACTAGGTATTTCGCTTCCGTTCTTTCAACAAAAGCTTTTTAAGCACTGCCTACATATAGGTAATGTAGTGTTAATTATTCAATATGTTTATTTTGATGACGTTCAGTAACAAAAATCAGGCACTTGGACAAACGTTGATGTTTAGACATATTTAACCGTGAGTCCCGGCACTCACATATTTTTTTTCTTTTTGCCCCATTTCACCCTACAAAGATGAAAAAGAATATCCCAAAAGCCATTCCTTAAGCGTCTACAACGTCACCAACATGAATTGAATTGAATTGAATTGAATTGAATTGAATTGAATTGAACTAAAAACAAACGAGATCTGTGCATACAGTGCCACCTGTTGAGAACTTTCCGACTATTCTTTTTTCCTAAACTTTCGGGTAGCAATTACGAACAAACCGGCAAAAGGAAGTATGCAATTTGGTCAAGTAGTTTTCAAGTTATAAGCATCCGAACACACTACGATCCTTTTTTATATATAATAGAAGATATGACGGTAAAACGTAATAGATTTCCCCTTTTTGGTACTATATTTGACACAAGCGCTTTATAACTATAATGGATAGGGAAATGTTTTATGAATAAGGACTTATACTACGTTGCTGCATAAATACTCATGCACTTCACAGCTATTCAGCTGTTTAGAAGTTTTTAGCGAATTGTAATAAAAAAAAGACTGAAAATATAAAAACTGTTTAATTATTTCAATGAAAAATGTTTTAATTTGTTTGGTCATTTAGTGTATATTTGTCAAGTAAATTTAAAACACCTTTTTTTGTCACCTTCTGTACAGATGGTACTTATCTGAGTTGTAAATAAATAAGTAAAAGTGCTTAGAGCAACATCAAGTTTATTCTGTCGACAAAATGATTATGTAAATTTTTATTTACTTAACCTAAAACGTGATCGTTTTTAACTTAGCATACTGCAGTGTATTTTTATTTGTTTAAAAGAAATAATAATAAATGAATGTGCAATTCTGTGTAATCTGGTGTTGCTTATTGTCACGATCAAGAAAATTAAAAATGCATATTCAAAAAACGTGGTAATTTGTAGACGAAAAAAACGCAATATGTGTCTACACAAAGTTTATCAGTTTTCTATTTGTAACTGTTTAGATAAAGATATCAAAGGTAAAAGAGATATAAGAACTTACCATACTTAAGAATTGCCAAACAAATAAATGCGAAATAAATAAAATGCAAGCCAATATATTTCTTGATGTGAAAAATCAACAAAGAACAATCAGTGAAATGGCCTGTATCCAATTCTATATAACAAATAAACAATTAAAACAGAATTTTAATCTTAATATAAATAGTTTGAAAAAACTTGCAAACTTTTATATGAATGAAATTAAGTTCAAAATTATTACAAACCTACTGTTGAGTAAGGATAACAACTGGAATTTTTGTTAAATTCCTTCACTTTTCATAGTAATATGTCACAAAGCCTTGTAAATTTAATATTAATAGACACTCAATTTCTTTTCCATCATTGTCAGACGGCACTTCAACTAATATATCTTATGAAATATTAACAATTAAAATGTTGACTTGATAGCGTTTCAATTACAACATTTCCAATTATTGATTATTTAATTGTTATGTATGTACTGAACATCGAACATCGGTACTTAAAAGTTATTCAACTCTAATATTAAATTCATTAAATAAGATCATTATTTTTGTTGTCTTTTTTAAATATATGTATATTTTTATAGTTGTGCTTTAGAAGTCTGAACTCTGAAGTATGTGTTCGCAAACAAAGTGCTTGACTTTGTTGTTTCCAATTAAAATTTTAATAATTAGCAATTTAATTTGTGTCAATTACTTTTTTTTTTTTTAATTATTAAAACATTACTTATTTCTTTATAGAGCTAAAGTTAAATTTAGTCAAACAAATAGAATGTGTTAATATTTGGACAGAGGCGGCGCCAGAACAAAATGAGGCATGTGCGAGGTATTAAATTTGCGGGGCCCCTGGCAAAATGATTTCAGACTGCATCATTACGTAAAAGTAAAGGGTTTTTCAACAGGGACGCTACAAAAGTAGAGTAACAGGGACAGCAAAGACGCCATATTTCTTGCCGCTCTTTTGACATTTCTCTGTAGTAAGGTTTGCCATTTTATGATGGAAAGATATCATCATCATCATCGTCGGCTCGACAACCGGGGTCCGATCCTGGCCTCCTTCAACAAGTCTCTCCACCCATCCCGGTCTCGAGCCGCCGCCATCCAGTTGCGCACCCCAAGGCTCCGGGCGTCCTGGTCTACGCCATCTCTCCAGCGCAAGCATGGTCTACCACGCTGTCGTCTACCATAGAATGTACCACAAAGAACTTTCCGAGCAGGTTCCTCTTCGCTCATGCGAGCTAGGTGCCCTGCCCACCGGAGTCTACCGAGCTTAATTTTTGTCACGATATCTGCTTCAAGGTAGATTGCGTACAATTCATGATTGTACCGTCCCCGGAATCGTCCTTCCTCACATATGGGGCCAACAATTCTCCTTAAGACTTTTCTCTCGAACGCGGCTAAGAGGTCGGAGTGCCTTTTGCTAAGCACCCAAGTCTCGGATCCATATGTGAGTACTGGCAGGACCATGGTCCTGTACAGCAGCAGTTTTGAAGTTATGGTGAGATTTCTGGATTTGAAGAGCTTTGACAGACTATAGTAGGCTCTGTTGGATGGAAAGATATACGAGCCAACAACTAGTCGAAATTATTAAAATTTACCACCGAAATTCAGAGTCAGTGGCCTCAACGTTAAGAGCGCTAAAAATCGAAAAATCATCTTAAGCGATGAGGCTCATTTCTGGATGAATGGCTTCGTCAATAAAAAAAAATATGCGGTATTGGTCAGGCAGCAATCCACACGTACTCCATTAGTCATACTCGCATCCCAAAAAAAATACGGTTTGGTGAGGTTTATAGGACTCGGCGGCTTCATTGGGCCGTACTTCTTCCGTGATGATCAAGACCGGCACGTTACTGTGAATGGGGGTCGCTACCGTTCAATGATAACCGAATATTTTTGGCCCCAATTGGATGATATGGACTTGGAGGACATGTGGTTCCAACAGGACGGCGCGGCGCCACAAGCCACACAGCGAATGTCACAATCAATTTATTGGAAGCCAAGTTTGGAGAACGTGTTATCTCACGAAATGGTCCAGTCGCTTGGCCGCCTCGGTCGTGCGATTTGACGCCGTTAGACTATTTCCTGTGGGGCTACGTCAAGTCTATGGTCTATGCCAACAAGCCAGCGACGATTGATGAACTTCGTACGAATATCGAAGGTGAAATTGCAGCAGTATCGGCCGGTTTATGCTTGAAAACCGGCGAAAATTGGGTTCAGCGTCTGGACTTCTGCAAGCGTGCCCGTGGTGGCCATGCAAAAGAAATCGAGTTCCATACATAATGGCATCGAACGTACTTTCACAGGAATAAAGAATTTCATTGATATCCAAAACCGTTTTTGTTTTATTTAAAAAAAACTTTTGTAGCGCTCTTATTGAAAAACCCGATAATAGATTTAGATTTAGATTTTTTAATAATTTTATACTGGATTTCGGAAGACTGTATGGGTTCATCACTACCTTCATAAGTGAACATTTTTTTCTTTCTGGCTACCCTTTTATTTTTAACCTCCTTGGGAAAGTCATAATTGTTTTTTTTTTTTCAATAAATTTACGGGATTCAGACAAACATTGTTGGAAGCCTGTTTCTCTATACTCTTTGATCCAAGTACATAATGTATGCAAGTGTTGAATAGCAATGTTTATATTGACTTCTACTGATTGCCAAAGTTAACTTATTAAATTAACCCGCAGCAATATAACTCAAGACTTAGTTCTTCATTTAAAATCGAGTCACAGTCACTTAACGTGTCGGATTCTTCTGTGTAATTTTTCAAACTTTCAATGCATTCTACTAAATCATTAAATTGTAGTAATTTGCCTTCAGCTCCTCGACTCGGCTTTCCCACTTCGTATCTGATAAATTAATAAATTGCTGAACTTAAAAAAAGCAAATATATTTTTTTGAATATAACCAAAAAAAGGTTTTTGCTTCCGTAGAAGAATTTGCTGCATCTACTAAAAGCAGATTCCAATTGTGTCATCCGCATGGCGTTAAAACAAGCTCGAGGATTAATACTTAATATTCGGGTCTTACCCCACTGTTAATGCCTACAATATTTGCTCCATTATCGCCTCCTGGTGAGTATCATAAAATCATTAAATTTTTTTCTGTGTGTGTCGCCTAATTTATTTATTTATGAGTTGCGTGAGTATGACAGATATAAGGCTTGTATAGGGTATGGTTGCTTACACGAATTTTAAAGGTGTATTTAGATAAATTAAAACATACAACAAAAAAAAAAAAATATTTTCGCTTGGAAAGAGTCAGAGTGGGTCTCTTTCTTTTTGCTCCCGACTGGAAATAATAAGTATACTATACATACAAAGGTACCATACACGAAAAGAGAGGATAATAGCAACATAGTAAACGCAAGTAAAACATTCATAATTATCTATTCTGCGATTAAGGTTAAAAAATGAAGTAAAATATAGGCAGGTTTCGACTCAACTCCACTTAGTCATGAAGGAAATAGTCATTGTTTGTTGAATTTTGTGATTTGAAGACTCGGAGGCTTTTTATATGGGGCTCTGTGCGGTGGCACAGTTCGCACACCCCTTCCACCGACTCTGTATTTGGGTACTCATGACTTGACTAGGGCGAGGATTTCCATGCAAATGCATATTTCTTTTGACAAACTTAAGAAGCATGAGAACAGATATCTCCACGAATCAAGAATTTTCCTTTAAAATGGCATGCAAGCGTTACTGCATATTTTTTCCATATATTGCATGCAAATTTTCATATTGAATGCATATTTTTCGTTCATATTTAAAAAAAAAAATGAACATAAAATTTCAAAGAAATGCAAGCTAACTATTAAATTTCTGGGTGAAAATAGAAACAAATTAGTAAATACCCACATTGAATTATTGACATTTGCGAAAATTGCTAAGTTGTCTTTGGATTATTTTCAAAAAAAGTTAAAAGTTGACCTTTTCCATTTATTTTTTCGTTAAAATCTCAACCATTGAGAGATATTTTTGAAAATAAAAACTAACCTAAATTTTTTTTTTTTTTTTAATAAATCTCAAACCGTAACCAAATTCTTTTTAAACGAATGTAATAACTCAAAGAGAGAAATCAATTGAAAATGAAAATAACAGTTTTTTTCTGATCTCTGAGGATTCCTAATCTTAAAACGCTATTTCTAACAAAATCTAAGTTCTTAAAAAGCTCCTTATACCTTAATCTATTTCTAAATTTCAAAATGTTAAATTCAAATAATTTTGATTTGGAAATCTCTAAGAAAATGCAAAACTAAATACCTTGCATTTTTTGCAGGACAGTATTTCTTTTTCAGTGTGAGTAGTATATACAATTGCTTTCGAGGTTGAAGGTCTCCCCATTAGGCTGCCATCTTGGAATCCAACTTTTTCTTCTTTAAATGTTTTTTTTTTTTTCAAGGCATCTTGGGAACTACAAATTTTACAAACTAAATTTTAGAAAGTTTTTGTAAAGAATGAAATTGTGGTTTTTTGTGGCACCTATGGTTCTCAAGATATCACGGAAAAATACATTTTACGCCACCTTTTCCAAAGACTTTAAATGTTTCTAAAAACTAGGTATATGTATGACAAGTTTTTTTTTTGTATTCATTGAAGATAAATAAAGATTTAGGCTAAGAATATGGACCCATGTTCTGTAACTCTCGAAAGACGATGAACATTGAAACAAATTATATGAGTTTTGTACCATTTTTCATCGTTTCTCGACTGATTTTATCGATGCAAGAGTTACAGAACATGGGTCATGGTTTTAAATTTTAAGCGCATATTTTTCTGAATTTAATTTCATGAAAATCCTTAGTGCTTGCAACTAATGAACATATCCCATACGCGTATTTGAAAAAGTCCGTTCGAAACCATCAGAACAGGGACACAGTGGATCACGTTGACTTTTTCGATTGCAAATTCATCGCCAACTGAAAACCTCCCCTGGGGCGGTGGTAAAAAAAAAAACTGCAACTTGCAATATATGCTAAATCTTTTAAACGAATTAAGATATCGTGAGAGTTTTTACTTGCGATATACATATATGTACTATAAATACGATATATGATTACTGAAAATACTAAAAGGTTTTTCAATTGGCATTGGTAGATTTCGGTGGCCTGTGGCGGCCATGTTGTTTTGGTGATATCTGTCAAATATGTGTTACACGATTGAACAGCACGTCCAACGTTGCGCTCATTTTACGGTAAACGTGAAGGCCCTTCATAGTCGACTCTTCAAAGCTTGGTTATCAAATTTGAGACAACCGGTTTGGTAATCAATCGGCCAACATAGTCGATTTCTTGCCATGCACAATAACTCGGTCTTTCGCGGGCCTACCGGCCCGTACAAGATCCAATGGACCAATGAGTTCAAGGTTCATGACCACAGACAACGCCGTTTTTTCGCTTGCTCGGCTAAGGAGCATATAGAAAAGGACCCCAATTTTGAGCGAAAAAAAAACATTATTAGCGACGAGGCGCATTTTTGGATGAATGGCTTTTTTTACAAGCAAACTTGCCTTGTATGGGACAATGCATCCTCAAAAGGTTACCGTTTGGTGTGGATCTCGAGCCACGACTTGCGGCGTCATTGGTCCGTACTTTTTCAAAAACGACGCTTCGGCGATCACCGTCAATGATGAGCGCTACAGAACGATGATAACCAATTTCTTATGGCCCAAATGGACCCAGACAACATGTGGTTCCAGCAAGACGGTGCTATGTGCCACACAGTGGACGCCACGATTGATATTCTGCATGAACGATTTGAGAGTAAGCTTATCTCTCGCAGAGGTGACACCAACGTCATGCAATTTGATTCCTCTAGACTTTTTCTAGTGGGGTTTTGTGAAGTTGCAAGTCTATGCGAATAAACCACAATCTTACGATGCCCTTAACGTGAACATAACACAGGCCATCGCCCAAATTGAGCCGGATCTATACCGAAGAGTCGTTGAAAATTGGACGACTCGGATCCGTGCCACCTGTAAGAAACTGAGGTGGGCATTTGAACGTTGTCATATTCCATACATAATGATATACATACATGGGCCTTTCAAATAAACAAAGAATTTTGTTAATACATCATACACAGCTTGTTTTATTCCATTTCAACATCTACCCACCCTTATTGAAAAACCCTTTGTAATGTCAATTGACAAAAAAACATTGGCATTGGTATTTGTAAAAAAAAAAAAAAAAAAAAAAATTGGAAATAGAATCTAACCTTTAATAACGTTTTGCTTGAATAAAAGTACTTATTATAGTCCACAATAATAATTAAATTTAATAATAGTTCATGCTTTCTAATGGAAACATATTCCTGTTGTTATTTTAATCTATACCACGGAAATGTTCATTTATCACGATTTTACATTTTACACATACGACAAATGAATATTTTGGTTAATGTATGGTTGAGCGTGAAAGTCACATGCAAGGGTGATAGATAGATGACAAATAATAGTCCGGGCAGTAGCCTTGCCAATGGAAAAAATAAAACTGTATATAGCTTGGTTATAACATCGATAGTACAAACTTATATTTGGCTAATGTACTTAACTATTTTTCAGCTTTACAAAAAATCTAAAATTGATCAAAGGATCTGAAAAAATTCTTTTATTTACGACCAATTTTAACTCTTTAATCCTCAGTGGTTATTTGCAATTTTATTTTCTAGAAATTTCTGAAATATTCCTGAAATTGTATTAAAAAAATGCAATTTTAATTTTATTTCATAGTATTCCAAATAGTTTAAGCTAAAACACTCATTCCTTTTGCCACAGGAATTTTCACATAGCACGATTTTCAAATTTCCTGACCAAACATTGTTGATGCTGATTTTTGTGGTTGATTCAAATGTTCTATATAGCTGACACTGTTGAGAGCTAAAATTTATTGCCACAATAATTAATTGCGGCTTTGATTTAAACGATAATTGTTGGCATGAATTTTTAAGATAAATTAAATGTGCAAAATAAATTTCCGATTTTATGTCAAAATAAACAAAAACTAAATGTTTAGTTTAATTAAATAAAATAATTTATTTGATTTTACTTTTCAGATAACCTTCGTAACATTATATACAAAATGGATAAATGCTGACAAAGCTCTAACTCGAATGAATAGTGTCCATATGATTTATAATGCATGAACATCATGAGGTAAGCTATACTTTTGGTAATTGATTTAGGTAGTAAAAGTCAGCATACAACAAGTCCAATTTAAGTAAAGCCCCCCCCCCAAGGAGTCACCATAATGTATGTACATCGAGGTTATTGCCTGACAGAATTCACATTGTACATTATTCATACGTATAGTTTCAACTTCAACATCTCAATTAGGCCAGCAATAAGAGCTGAGTGAAGAAAACAACTTTGGCTGGGTCTATGTTATACCTACAAAAAGCTGTGGGCCTGCATAAAGTCACGTAGATTTTAGTGACTTTTGTATTACCAGTTTGGTATTTGTTTTTAATTTTTTTTTATTTTTAAAGACAAACGCCAAGTTCATGAGATCATTAATTGTAACAGCTATGAGTGTGATTCAGTCTGGATTATTTTTAGATCCAAACCTTAAGTGAATTTCACATTCGTTACAATTAAAATTGAGCAAAATTGCTGAGATTAAAACAAAAAAAATAAAATCTTTAACCGATGAAACAACGGTCCATTGGAGAACTCAAAGTTAATTGAAAAAATGGAAGGCTTTCAAAAAATGTGAAAGACATTTTTTAGAAGAATTATTTGGGCGTAAAAGCTCTGGCTGCCCGGGGAGTACCTTTCCAGCACCAGCTCAGATTCCTACCTGGAGTTAGGATTCCAATCGACTCTGATTTATCGTAAACCTAGCCCCTTTTTCGGAAATTTTTTGCTGGACTAAGTCGACAGAGACAAGAATGTTATATTTACAATTTAACAATAAATACAAAAATACATAAATAAGTCTTAGATGCATTTAAGCCTATACCAGTATTAAAATACAAAAACAAAAAAATCCCATCAAATATTGCAAATCACTGTTTTGTAATGCAAAATAAGCGATGCTTGTGAAATGTTAATCTACCCGAGCGGATAAATGTATGTCTCACTGATTTTGATTGATTACAATTATATTCTTGTGACAGCTTTGTGGTATGAGTTTGTATTTTTCCTTTTTTGCTGTGTGAATGATTTGCGGTTATTTAATAATACATACTCATATATGTTTAATAAGAAAATCACGGAAATGAAATAAAAAAAAATTATTGTTTAAAAAAAAATGTCAAGATAAAACCGATAAATGTGGTTACGGAAACCATAACTGTCAATTACATTTTAAATTATTTTTTTAATATAAATAACAGACTAAGGTTAAAGATATATAGGAGGGGTTTTTATAATGATCTTGAATGGTAGATTACTTCTTAATTGACTGAGAGCCGATTTTTCAATCATCAGTTATAAGCAGTCAGTTAACTATCAGAGGAATAAATTGGAACAAATGTTTGATTTATCTAAAGAATAAGTTCCTACTAACTGATGTTTAACTGACAATTGAAAAATTATCCCTTATTGAATTTTATCGAAAATATTATACAAAATTGGTGATTCATTACTAGGCATAGTTTTTCAGTGAGAAATTAAAGCTAAACCCGAGTTAACCCACAGAAATTTGAGAGTTAACTCGGGATTAATCGAATAAACTATTTTGTTGTTTTATCCTATGAATTTATTAGGCCTTTTTGCGTACATAACCTCCCCCCCCCCCACAAAAAAAAAAAACAACTCCTTGTACTAACTGTTGCTAGATTTATTTGCAGCGTAAGCTAACTCTGGTTTAACTTACTACTAGTGTAGCTTCGGCTGTGTGGCACGTAGCGCGCGCCGTCCTATTGAAACCAAATGTTGCCAATATCCTCCTCTTCAATTTTTGGGAACAAAAATTTGTTCAACATGGCCCGATAACGATCGCCATTGACTGTAACGGCCACTCCTTGCTCATTTTCGAAAAATGGCCCAATTATGACTCTGGACCAAAATCCGCACCAAACAGTGACTCGTTTTGGGTGTATCGGCTTTTCAATGTATGCGTGCGGGTTTTCCGTGCCCCAAATGCGACAATTTTGCTTGTTTACTACCCGCCAAGATCAAAATGAGCTTCATCTGAAAAGATGATTTTTTTTGGCAAAATCGGCATCTTCTCTAAGTCGATCGTAGGCCCACTTAGCGAAGCGTATACACAACCATATTCGTTCGGCGGAAGGATAAAACTAATTATCTGTCAAATCAGACATGACCTAAGTGTTACCATTCACGAAATAAGCACTAGTTGAAAAAAAAACGTTAGATGGCGGACCCTTTATTTTATGGGGTGATTTTTATTATTATTCAAAAGAACCGTTCTTTAGATTTAGTTTTTTAAAGATCATTTCTCTCAGTGTTATACAGTATACAGTAGCTGCGGCTAAAATTGTCCATTCTGAAATTCCAAATTTTAATGATGCGTTTGAGCATTGCAAGTGGTATTTTATCAATTACAGGTACTTTTTATGACAAGAGATATACCTTTGAAGGATTTGTCATTTACCCGCAAAATGCAGCAGCTGTGACAAAAAAAATCGTGATAGTCCCATGGACTTACTATTGGCGTAATAGTGTAACAGTAATACATGCCACTAGATAATAAAACTTATTAAACACCTTAAGAACAAGCAATACTGCCAGACAATGATAGATATACTCGGGCGTATGCGCACTATTTTATTTTATTGAATATTGAAAAACCAAACTTTTTCGTGGAATGATTTTATAGAAAAGTCACGTCCCTCACTTTGGTGGACACTTTTGGCGGAATCGAAAAATATTATCTGATATCAAAAATTTTTAGCTCGCACAGTTTCTTAGTTATATAAAGTTTCCACTTGAATCTGTAGTTAGCGGACGAAAATACGAAATAAATTAATAATTTCTTTCATTATCAAAATTGTAGCTCTTTAAATGCTAATTTGTTGTGCATTGGTAGCTTTTATAGATCATTTTTTATTTGCATTCAAAGTTTAAAAAGTGCAGTTCCGGTCAGTACAAATAAAAGGGAAGTTGGCGCACAAACATTTTTAAACTTAAAATTCAAATAGAAAATGATCAGTAAAAGCTACAATATTGATTGCTGACGTCTGTTTTCTAAAAATCCATAGTGGCGCTATTTGTGCAGCGGCGAAGTTTTAACGCTATTAAGCGGCAACATTTCTGTTGCAAATTTGATAGAGACCCATACGAATTTGTTACAGGATGCTTTTTTAAATACTGCAATAAGAAATTAGGTTTGATCAAAACGAAAAATTTAATGAATACAAATTTCAATTCAAATATTGAAAACAAAAAAAATAAACAAAATCAATTATGGACAGGGGGCGCAAAAAAATGGTTAAAAGTAGGCGTTTTTCAAAATTTCAAAAAAGAGTCGTTAATCGAACACCGTTACTTAGTTCTGAGAAGTCATGAACTGGCCTTTTACCAGTTTTACACAATAATTAGTATGCCATTTTAAGGACTCAATAATATGCACGTTGAAACCTAAAAATTCTCTAATGGCCAATTTCTTCACAGAGTCCTAATGCTAGTATCGCTAGTAGTCCTAAAATTAGTACTTAAATCGGTATTAAATGATTTCTTCACATAAGTAGGTACTAAGCCCTAGTTCTGTCAAGTTGGTACCGAGTACTATTTAGGACTCGGTATTGGCTAGAACTTTCAAATCGGCAGTCTAGTAACGCTAATACCTGAATCAGTGAAATTTCATTAATTGTTTTCAATGAATTCGTAGCTGATTTTCTATAGCTTTTTCGTTGTTGTTGTTTATTGAATAGGTAATAAATTCGGCTTTTATTGGTTTTGTGGATTTTTCATTATATTTTTTTATGGAAGGTACATACATTATGTACATATGTAGGTGTAGGTGTAGGTGTACCTTTTTTGTAATGGTCTTATAAGTGTAGGGACTGAATCTAGTTTTTGTTGGTCGCAATTTAAAATTTTTGTTTTGCAAGCAGACTTCGTACTGACCCCATTTTTACTTAAGTAAATTTTAATCGTTGGACCATAATGAATTATATGTTTTTCCAACTCCAACTGCAACTTTACGTTCAACTGCACACTTCATTTACATATGTATGTATATATGTGGGATGACGGAATGAGAACGGATATAATATGTTTCGTACTGCGTGGACGTTAATGCAGTCGTAAAAGTACATTTTGCCACGGTTTATCGAGAAACAACGTCATATCTTAAACGATTAATAGTGTTATAGTTTGTAGACAGTTCCGACAAGCTATTAAAAAGGCCTTCCGTACATATCCCAAAATTTACTGATATGCATTGTTGTTTTTGTTTTCATAAGAGATTAAAACAAACACAAAACCTATGCTGATAGCTCTGGATATTTCCCCGAACGTGACCAATGTATTGTATAAACCGAACATGAAATTCACACAATAAAGGGTATTTTTCCAAGCCTGTCACACAAATACCTATACAGAAAAATGTCCAAAACTTCACGCAAAAAATTAAAACATACAATGTTCTACTTAAATAAAATGCTTCATCTGGAAGCTGATTCAGAACAGAACACCACTGATCACTCCTTAAAATATCGTTAGGACTTCATTGGCATTCGTCATCTTCCTACTCTCTATCTAGCAACGACGCGACGGACGTTTTGCTTGAACTGCGTAGGTAAAGAGTTTTTCAACAGGAACGCTACAAAAGTAGAGCAACAGGAACAGCAAACGACGCCATATTTCTTGCCGCTCTTTTGACATTTCTCTTCAGTAAGGTTCGCCATTTTATGATGAAAAGATATACGAGCCAACAACAAGTCGAAATTATTAAAATTAACTACCGAAATTCGGAGTCAGTGCCCTCAACGTTAAGAGCGCTACTTCCAATTTATGGTCGTCATAATCGTCCTAGCAGATCAACAATTGAGCGTCTAGTGGAAAAATTTGAATCCACAGGCACAGTACAAAATGTTCCCGTGCCAGTAAGACAAAGAAGTGCCCGTAGTGTCGAGAATATTGCTGCCGCTGAAGCTTTAGTTGCAGAAAACCCAAATGTGTCTCTCACACGTCGTTCTCAAGTGTTGGGCATCTCTGTGACGTCGTTGTGGTGAATTTTGAGAAAAGATCTTGGCCTTCATCCTTACAAGATTAAATTGACACAAGAACTGAAGCCGCTTGACCACCAAAAGCGTCGTATGTTCGTGAATTGGGCTAAGCAACAACTTGAAAATGATTCGGATTTTCATCGAAAAATCATCTTCAGCGATGATGCTCATTTCTGGCTGAATGGCTTCGTCAATAAACAAAACATGCAGTATTAGTCAGGCAGCAATATACACGTACTCCATGAGTCATCCTTGCATCCCGAAAAAAATACGGTTTGGTGAGGTTTATAGGCCGGCGGCGTCATTGGGCCGTAATTCTTCCGTGATCATCAAGACCGGCACGTTACTGTGAATGGGAATCGCTACCGTTCAATGATAACCGAATATTTTTGGCCCCAATTGGATGATATGGACTTGGAGGACATGTAGTTCCAACAGGATGGCGCCACAAGCCACACAGCGAATGTCACAATCAATTTATTGGAAACCAAGTTTGGAGAACGTGTTATCTCACGAAATGGTCCAGTCGCTTGGCCGCCTCGGTCGTGCGATTTGACGCCGTTAGACTATTTCCTGTGGGGCTACGTCAATTCAATGGTCTATGCCAACAAGCCAGCGACAATTGATGAACTTCGTACGAATATCGAACGTGAAATTGCAGCAGTATCGGCCGATTTATGCTTGAAAACCGTCGAAAATTGGGTTCAGCGTCTGGACTTCTGCAAGCGTGCCCGTGGTGGCCATGCAAAAGAAATCGAGTTCCATACATAATGGCATCGAACGTACTTTCACAGGAATAAAGAATTTCATTGATATCCAAAACCGTTTTTGTTTTATTTAAAAAAAACTTTTGTAGACCGGAAAATTGTTGAAGTCACTTATGGGTGACGAATTTCATAGTTGATGCTGATATCAGGAGAGATAGTCATCGTAGAATGGATATTATATCTTCTTTTTCATAAAATAAACAAAATCCATTCGAAATAATTAAATAAATATCGCTCAGTCAAATAAATATCAAAATAATATTTGAAATGCCAAAATATTGTCAAAATCAGAATTAGACCAATTTTAGATGTATTAATTCCTAGTACCGCTTGTTGTATTTAGATCTGGTACTAGTGGTACTCAGGTACTTACTTTTTGTTAGGACCGAGTACCAGAGCTAGTACCTGGTCTAGGTGGACTGAGTACTAGGCTGGCTTAGTACTTCTGTGAAGAAATTGGGTGTAAACCGTTTTCAAGATATTAATTTTGCTTAAAAAGTAAAATATAGAATAACGACACTTGTTTGAAAAAATTGTACACATATGTTATATTAACTTAACTTAAAAGGACCTCCTGTTATACAAATTTTGATCGAAAACAGTTAAGCCATTAACAAGAAAACCGTGAAAAAAGTTGTTGGTAAATTTGTTTTAACAAAATGTATAGCATAACCTTCAAAGATAAAAAGTACTGACAGCCTTGATGGAGCCGATAAAATGGTCAAATTAAAGTCAGCGTTCTGCGGGGGAATGGTCAACAATATCACAAAACCACATTCGTGCAGTGCGGAATCATCAGCTTCACAATCATGTTTTCAAAAAGTCTTATCCCCCTGTCTAAAAATAAAATCAAAGATAGATGAAATGATGGAAAAATTTAATAAATGACGCTTCATGAACTTAACCTCAGCATTATTGATTAGTACTTTCATAAAAGGTCAATTTATTTTCTTCTCAAAAAAAATTCCTTTATTTTTGTTTAATGGAAAAATAGTATTATTTTTTTTACTTTCCCATCGATTAAATTTTCCTTTGATTTAAAATTTAAAATTAAAAAAAAAAAAATCCAAAATCAATTTCAACCTCTTTTATAATTTCCTTTCAATTTTCAATAATCGCTTAAGAAGTAGGTACAAGAACCAAATCAGTTCAGCATAAATCTTTTCATAGGATATAATATGATGGGATATACTTTTATGAGTATAGGCATAATAATTCAGCACAAATCTTTTACTATAGGAAATAAGATTTTTTTTATGGGTAAGGGTTTGATTTTTTGTGGGTAGGTATAAGCAACTTTAAAATAGGGATATAAATATTTTCTCGTTTTTGTTCTTCTTTTATATTATTTGATGTTGTTTTTTTATAAATAAAAAAAAACACAAGTTTTCTGACTTGATTAAGCTTTTTAAATAAAATTGATTTATTATTGAATTTTTTTCTTCTAGTTATTTATAAGACAGCAATTTTACTATCAGTTATCCGGCGGGTTACATTTTACTGCTGTAGCAGTAGAGTTTGATATTGCATGATGGCTCACTAAGCTCGAATTCTAAATTGTAATTGGATTTTTATTTAAGAAATGAGAACTTGAGATCTTACTTTATTCTTTTACTTTTTAATATTTAGTAATATTTTAATATAAATAAAAATATCATTGGGTCTACGTGGCACTTGAAAATTATTAAGATTATCGGTGCCTAAAGCCAACCCTGCAAGGCCACATCTGAAGTACTTTAATTAACGTCAACAAGGCATTAAAGTACCTTTATGCTTTTAAAAAATGCTCTTTTCACTCTATGAGTGAATTTTTCCAGTATTTATTGTCAGTTCAGTGTCGATCAAAAGAGTTTTTATTTTATGAGTCCACTTGAGTAATAAAATTGCTAATTAAAATGAATACTTCAACACATTAAAAATAAAAATAAAATAAAATAAAATAAAATAAAATAAAATAAAATAAAATAAAATAAAATAAAATAAAATAAAATAAAATAAAATAAAATAAAATAAAATAAAATAAAATAAAGCAAAATAAGCTAAACCAAGCCTTCTACTTTGCTGACCTGTTGCAGTATTGAATTTTCATTACAGAACCCTTCTTAGCAATGATTTATTATCATAAATGGATAAATTATACTTTAAAAAGCTAAAGAATCGTTTTGTTTTTCTCAAATTTAGACGTGTTATGCAGCGTTGCCATTTGGCCCTTAAAGTGGCCCTTTTTAATTTTTTTCAGCGGCAACACTGAATTTATGTACATAATGGGGCATATTCATAGTCACTTTCAAACTCCAGTTTATCTTAGACTTGGGCTTATTCAATGTTATTTAGATAGGATAAACCCAGGTCTAAGATAAACTGGAGTTTAAAAGTGACTATGAATATGCCCCAATATGTTTAATGTTTAAAAATGCTTAACTACAACAATTTAACTTGTATAAGTTTCTAAACAAGCTATATAAACAATAAAAGGCCTAATGAAAGTAATTTTTTGGCACATTACGCAAGCTATTTAACTGCTACAAGACTTTTGTTGAAAGGTGTTATAACAGCACATAGCTTGTCATTAAATGCAATCAGCTTGGCTCAGCAGGGTATTTTATGACATTTAATGCTAATACCTTGCTTTGGATGTTATAAAAACGTCCTACAAAAGCCATTTGATGACAGTCATTGCTAAAAGCTTGCTTAAGATGTTTTAAAAAGGCCTTAGCCAAGCCTTTTAATTACAGCTATTTGCTAATAGCTTGCCGTAAGTGTTTATAGATAGTGATTTTTTAGCTGGTTTGGTTTTGGCAACACTGGTTTTGACAGCTGACGTGTGTTTAGTACCTTGTGTCACTGTCAAAAAGCTTCAGTTTGGTTTGCAATTTAATCATGGATCGTCTTACAAATGAACAACGCTTGCAAATTATTGAATTTTACTATCAAAATTCGTGCTCGGTTCGAAATGTTCATCGCGCGCTGCTTGTGTTCAGCGATGAGGCTCATTTTTGGTTGAATGGGTACGTAAATAAGCAAAATTGCCGCATTTGGAGTGAAGATCAGCCAGAAGCATTGCAACAGCTACCAATGCATCCCAAAAAAGCCACTGTTTGGTGCGGTTTATGGGCCGGCGGCATTATTGGGCCATATTTCTTCAAAGATGATGCGAATCGCAGCGTTACTGTCAATGGTGAACGCTACCGAGCGATGATAACAAACTTTTTTTTGCCCGAAATGGAAGTTCTTGACTTGCATGATATGTGGTTTCAACAAGACGGTGCCACATGCCACACAGCACGCGAAACAATGGCGCAATTGCGAGGCGAGTTTGGTGAACAGTTAATTTCACGTTTCGGGCCGGTAAATTGGCCGCCTAGATCGTGCGATTTGACACCATTAGATTATTTTTTGTGGGGGTATGTCAAGGCTAATGTCTATAGGGACAAGCCCGCTTCGATTGACGCACTGGAAGCCAACATCCATGCATTCATTCGTGAGATACCGGCCGATATGTGTGAAAGAGTATACCAAAATTGGACTCAGCGGATGGGCTACCTGAGACGCAGCCGCGGTCAACATTTGCATGAAATTATCTTTAAACATTAAATTGCAAGGTTCAAACTATCGATTAAAATAAATATTTCATTCATTTTTTGGAATTTTTTGTGTTTTTTTTTTTAAAAAAGTTCTAAACCTCTTAAAAAATCACCCATTATAAAAGTTCAAGCAAAACAAATTTGGAAATAATAACAAAATATAGGTATTATTTTTGTATTGTTTAAGTATTGTGTTTTTATTGCATTATTTTTATTTGTATTGTTTTAGATATTTTCCGCTTCGCAGTCAGATCCCAAAACCTTTTCCATTGCATTCTGTAATGATTGAAGTCATATTTTAATTATAAAAAAATTTATTTACCTGGGCTTGAGAACTCGAGACCTTCCGCGTACCACTCCAGCACCCTACCACTACGCCACTTAGTTGTTGAGAAAAATGTCATTCAAATGGTACTTGATAGCATATTAATTTAGTTTGCATAGCGCCTTTATTGGGAAGCCTTACATAAGTTGTTTGCATTGACTTGTCGTCGAGAGCCTAAAAGCAGGTATCAATATTTAACCTTTATCTACAAGCCTTGTATAGAACTTGCCAAACTCACTTTAAAAGGCCTTATAGCAGCTATTTTTTAATTGTCAAAGTGTGAAAAGTTTAGCTTACAAAAAATGCTTTATTCAAGCTCTATACAAGCTATTACTTGCCAAATTCGAAAAAATTGGACCTTATAAAAGCTATATTGTTAGTTGGGTGGCTTAACACCCTTTTTAAATGTTTAAAATTTGGCGCTTGTGTGAAAAATCTATTAAATTCATTTCCTATTTCAGCTTTGTCTGTGACGTTAGCGTTTCCCTCAATCTTAAGAATTTTCGTTTTTACCTACCCTTCCTAGTTTATTATTTACCAATTGCGATTGTTTTCGAGCACTAAAGTGATATTCTTGAAATTTAGATTGATAAAAATTTATTTTTTTTGGTTTTCTATTAACTTCCGTACGTTATTTTCCAATCTATGATATACGTTTTTGATGATTTCAGGTGTATGTACACATCTTTTGTTTCTGGAAAAGAATACATTTTTTTGTCTTATTTTGGAGCAAATATCATCTGTCATCCGTGGTTTGATTTTCTTATCCCTGAATTTCACCTTTCTCTTTTTATTAGCATTTATATGCTGTGCTAGTGTATCCATTGTTAATCAATAATGCTCTATTCCAATCCTCCTGCTCAAGAGCACTGAAAAGCCTTTCATAATTAATTTAAAAAAGGTCGTTATCACTCTGAAGTCTTTCATTCCTCTCTACCGCCACTGTTTGTAGGAGGCATAAACCAGTGGGAAAATTATCAGTAATATCTAGCTCCATAACAAATGGGAATAAATTAAAGAATTGTCTCGATTTGATAAATACATGATCAATACAGGTTTTTGATCTCTCTGTTACTCTAGTGGGAACATTGACTAGAGATTGGATACCCATTGACGAAAGCTGCAAAACATAATCGTCACTTTCTGGAAGAAGCTCAAGAATGTTTATAAATATTTAAGTCCCCAATCAAACACACATTCTTGCATTTAGTTGTACTAAGTATCCTATTTAGTTCATCGTAAAAGATATCCAGATCAACAAATTGCAATCGATATGTACATAAAAAACACATAAATAATTTTCCTATTTTCACTTGTAAACTAACGCAGTGGGCACTCTCAATAGAGAGTGATCAGAGATGTTCAAAACAATCATTTAGACTTTTGTTGGGTATGACAGGAACACCAAATAAAACAGCATCAGATGCAATCTCTTTTCTTTCGATCACGTCAAGTTGTTTTTGAAGAGAATGAAAGTCTTCCAGTAGAGAAGGGGCGGGAGTTGTTCTTTTTTCGTTTCCAAATCTTTGACTCTCTTTTTTATTAGATTCACTGATGATTGGAGTTGATTTAGTTGTTCTGTTTAATTATGTTCTAATTCTTCTATTTTTGTTGCAAGTTCAGTACGTAAGCTTGCGATTTCCGATGTAAGATGGCACTTTATCGTTGCACTGAGTTTATTTAGGCTATCATCAGGACATTTCCTAGTGAGGGTTGTTTTTGCCATTTGAGAGATAGAAGGTATAATGGCGAAGAGGAAGAGTTAGTTAAACTTCTAAGACCCGCACTCATAAGGGAACGATGGAATGCAACACTCAGAGCACACTTTAAGTTAATATATATGTTTTTTGCTGTCAAATGGATTTTTGGCGGAAAATTATAAGAATAATTTCACTTTTTTTAACAGCAATTAAATCTTTATATTTTATGTTTCACAAACTAATACGATGCAGTATTTACTTTGGAAACACTTTAGATGTTAAGAATTTTTTGGTCAAGGTATTTACTTTATGATAGCGACTTTTGAAGTAAAACTTCTTTTCCGGCGTTGGGGGTAAAAATTTTCATATGGAGCTGTCAGTGACATGTCAAACCGACACTTTTTATCTGTCAAAAACCGACAGAATTTTTCGCGACAGATTTTGCCATAGCTCTATATAAAAACTTTTACCCACCAATAATTATTTAAAAAAAAAACATCTTTTTATGCCGAAAAAGAATGTTTTTCTGGCAAAAGAGCCACAAAAACTAACCGGCACAATATTTAAACACATAATTTCATTAAAAAACCACATGAAAATTGTTTTTTTTTTAATTAAACACACCGAAGAACAGCCATCAGAACAGAAAACGATTTTCATTATTAAAAAAAAAACACAAACAAATATATTTTTCGACCATATTTTTAATTTGAATTATTAAACACTTAATGCTAGATAACACAAATCAGTTTTTTCCAACTTAACTTATAAACTAACTACTTAAAATGAACAAATAAATTTACCTAAAATAAGAAAAACACAAAGTAAACAAAACTATCTTGTTGAATGTTGACAAACGTAGACGAGCATTGCCATATTCGAGGAATCCTTAACCCGCTGACAAATCTAAAACAGCATTGCCATATGCATTTGGAATTCGTCCTCGAACACAATTGATGCGATAAGAAAACGAGACGTGAGTGTGACGAGATCTAGTCGTTCTTGTTAAATTAGTTTCAAACTATGACGAGGATATGCATAATAAAGCATTTCACGTCGTCACGTTACGTTAAAATTAATTGATTAAGATATTGTAAATCAGTAAGCTTTAATAGCCGTAGGTATTTTTGTTGAATTATGTAAACCAACAGTTTGTGATTGACTCACTGTTTATGTGAGATTATAATTTATGTCTTATGCGCCAATTTAGGTATACACTTTTTGTAATCTCGATATCAGTTCTGTGCCGATCTCTAATTAGCCAAGTTCTCCAATGTAATACTTTTATATTAAGTTATATAACAAATGAATTCTACCTTTAAATAAATGAAGTCAATATATTTGGTGTTGCTTATTTATTTCAACATGGTAGCAGAACATGGTTAACTAAATAAAAATTAAAACTTAATTAAAATAGAAAAGAAGTAGCACACTAAAAATACCATGTGTCCAAAATTGAGCGAGTGTCATTATGAATAAAGAAAAAATTGAGGTGGATAAAGAATCAATAAGAATAAGAAATTTGTTTGCAGAAGAGTTTGTGAGAGTGCTCGAAATTAAATTTTTTATTGAAAACTCTGAGAACCTAAAAAGTGAAAAAGAAGAAATGGCTTCGTATGTAAAAGTTGATGATGTCGTGATTCCTATATTTGATGGGTCCGAATATGTTAGTTGGAAAAGGAGAATACTAAAATTATTGGAGTTTAAAGAATGTAAAGCTCAAGCAACAAGACAAAGATTAGACACAGAAAATGAAACAGTATGGAAAAAGAATGACATAAAAGCTACGAATTACATATATAGCTCAATATCAAATCGTCAATTAGAATACATCGGTAACCTAGACACAAGTTTGGAAATAATTAAAAAATTCGATGAAATGTATTCAAAAGAATCGACCGCATTACAAATTGTCTGTCGTAGTAAATTAGAAAAAGTTAAATTGAGCAATTATGAAAATGTGACATTATTTTTCGATGATTTCGAAAAGGCCTCGAACGCATTGATAATTGCTGGCGGTAAATTAGATGAGCAAGAGAAGCTGCGATATATGCTGAAAGCATTACCTGAAGAGTATTGCTATATAGGTGATTTGATTGATGTACTGCAAGAAGGAGAAAGAACGTGTGACTATGTGAAATCGAAGATAGTCATGAAAAGCATAGAAAAGGAAAGCCACAAGACAACAAAGTCAGACAGAGATAATTCAAATGTATTCAATGCAGAAATGCGAAACAAGTGTTTTAAATGCGGGGTAACTGGTCATATACAACGATATTGTAAGCAAGGTGGTACACAATTCAGCCGAGGGCAATCGAATTCATGGAATTCTAAATCAGCGCATCGAGGTGGTTACAACAGAGGGTATCAGCGGGGAGGTTACGGCAGAGGTTTTCATCGAGGAGGCAGTGGTAGAAACTACAACCAAGGTCCACAAGTGTCATCACATGCCAAAGGTAATGATCATGAAAATGTGTTTGTTGCTGAGGTGAGCAATGCAGAATCAAATGTTTGTTGCAATAATAACGACGTTATGACAAATGGGAATGAAATTATTTGGATTCTTGATAGCGGCTGTACGGATCATATTGTAAACAGTGATGAGTATTTTGATGAATTTGTTGTTTTAAAAGAACCGATAAATGTTAAGCTAGGTAATGGTAATACTCTGAAAGCTACAAAAATTGGCAACATAAAAACTATATTTAAAAAACATATATACGATTCTGAAATAACTTTAAATAACGTTTATTTTGTAAAAGAGATGAAAAAGAATTTAATTAGTTATGCGAAAGTGACAGAAAAACACAAAATAGTATCTACATATAATAATTCTAAAATTTTCAACAAACAAGGAAATTTAATTGCAACTGCAAAAAAAGAAGATAACTTGTATTTTATGAAAAGTCTTGTAAATAACGCAAGAAATAAAGAAATAACTGTTAATATAGCTAAAAATAATCAAATGTCAGAAAAAGAAAAATGGCACAGAACGTTAGGACATGTTAATTTTCAGTATTTAAATAAACTATGTAAAAATGAATTATTAATTGGTTTGCCAAAAGATTTAGGTAATGAATATATTAAGTGCGCTACTTGTATTGAAAGTAAGATGACAAATTTACCATTTCGTAATAATAGAACTAAAGCTAACAAAGTATTAGAAATTATCCACACAGATTTGAATGGGCCACATCAAACTACAGGTTGTCGTGGTGAAAAATATTTTTTAACATTCATTGATGAATATAGCAAATGTGCTAAAGTTTTTTGCATAAAATCTAAATCTGAAACATATAAATATTTTGTTGAGTATGTAAATTTAGTTGAAAATCTAGTAGGAGAAAAAATAAAATTATTGCAATGTGACAACGGAAAAGAATATTTAAATGGAAATATTTTTGAGTTTGCTAGAAATAAGGGTATCAAAATAAATCCATGTCCGCCGTATGTACATGAATTAAACGGAATTGCAGAACGTTATAATAGATCAATTATGGATACCGAGAGATGTTTATTAAAAGAAGCTTATTTAAAAAGAACTTATTGGCCTGAAGTAATATTGGCTTCTGCTTATTTGAAAAATCGAACAATTGCAAATACCTATGAGTTTAAAACTCCGTTTGAAATATTTTTTAATAAAAAGCCGAGTGTAGAGCATTTGAAAATGTACGGAAGTAGAGTATTTGTAAGAACGCCTGAACAATTAAGAGGAAGTAAATGGGATGACAAATCGAAATTAGGAATTCTGGTAGGCTACAATGAAAATAGTTATAGAGTATTGATGAATAGTAAAATTGTAAACGCAAGACATGTCGATGTTATAGAAGAGGGTGTAAAAATAATATGTTTAGATGAGAACAAAGATAATGAAAATAGAATAGAAATTAACGAAGATAATGAATTAGAAATTGAGGTAAATGATGATATTAATAATGAGGAAAATATTAGCCAAGACAGAGAAAATAATGAACAATTAGAAATAAGGCGACCAGTTAGAAAGAAAAGTCCAATAGTTAGATACGGTTGTGATGAGCATGCAACAAATATTAGCCAAGACAGAGAAAATAATGAACAATTAGAAATAAGGCGATCAGATAGAAAGAAAAGTCCAATAGTTAGATACGGTTGTGATGAGCATGCAACAAATTATATATATGTAAATTATTGTGACGTCCCTAATAGTTTTGAAGAAGCAATTAACAGTAACGAATCGGAAAATTGGAAAAGCGCTATGAATTCAGAGTTTAGAAGTTTAATTGAAAATAAAACCTGGCAATTAGTTGATAAACCGAAAGATAAAGATATTATTGATGTAAAATGGGTTTTCAAGAAAAAGAATGAGAATACTTATAAATCTAGATTAGTTGTACGCGGATTTCAGCAAAGAGAATATATCGATAACGTTTATTCTCCGGTAGTTAAAATGCAGACTTTAAAATTATTATTGTCATACTGTTGCCAAAATGAATTTAAAATAGAGCAAATGGACGTTGAAACAGCGTTTTTAAATGGCAAAATTAGTTCTGAAGTATATATTAAACAACCTGAAGGGTATGAACGAGACAAAAATAAAGTCTGTAAATTGTTAAAATCATTATATGGTTTAAGAGAGAGTCCAAGGTCGTGGTATAATTGCTTTAATGATTTTATAATAAAATTAGGTTTCGTTAGAAGTAACTATGATTATTGTTTGTATGTAAATCGAACTGGAAATCAAGTAACATACATACTTTTGTTTGTCGATGATTTGTTAATATGTAGTAAAAATCAAAGGGAAATTAATGATGTCAAACAAAAACTAATAAATAGATTCAAAATGAAAGATATGGGCAAAGTAAAGATATATATTGGAATTGAAATAAATAATAATTTGGAAGAAAATGAATTAACGTTAAGCCAAGAAAAATATATTGATACACTTGCAGAAAAGTACAATTTAAAAAATTCTAAATTATATGATACCCCTATGGAAACAAACTTAAAAATAGATCCTGCATCAGAAATAGATACAAGAATAAAATACAGAAATTTAATTGGTGAATTATTATACATAAGTTCAGGTACAAGGCCTGATAAAGCGTATAGCGTTAACTATTTAAGTAGATTTCAAAATTGTTACACTGAAACGCATTATAAATACGCTTTAAGAATTTTGAAATATTTGTATAAAACTAAAATTATTAAACTAACTTATAAGAAAACTAATGAAAACGAAATCCTAGATTGTATGGTAGATTCTGACTGGGCAGGAGACAATATAGACAGAAAGTCCACTACTGGATATGTTATAAGAATGTACAACAATATAATTTTTTGGAAAACACATAAGCAAAACACTGTAACAAAGTCTTCCACTTTTGCTGAATATATTGCACTGTCAGAAGCAGTAACAGATGTAATTTTTATAAAAAATATGTTGAATGAATCTTTTGATGTAAAAATTAACGATCCAATTAAGATATATGAAGATAACTTAGGAGCATTAATAATTGGAAAATATGGAAATTATACAAAAAATTCAAAACATATAGAAGTTCAATATCATTATGTAAATGAGAATTATGAAAAAGGAATTATTGATTTAATTAAAGTCAATTCTGAAGATAACATTGCAGATATTCTAACGAAAAGTCTATGTAAAACTAAATTTGTAAGCATAAGAAATTTATTAAAACTGAGTTAAGATAAAATTATTAATTGTTGAAAAATGAAAATAAAAAAGTCACAAACTGTAGATTTAAGTAGGTGTGTTGAATTATGTAAACCAACAGTTTGTGATTGACTCACTGTTTATGTGAGATTATAATTTATGTCTTATGCGCCAATTTAGGTATACACTTTTTGTAATCTCGACATCAGTTCTGTGCCGATCTCTAATTAGCCAAGTTCTCCAATGTAATACTTTTATATTAAGTTATATAACAAATGAATTCTACCTTTAAATAAATGAAGTCAATATATTTGGTGTTGCTTATTTATTTCAACATGGTAGCAGAACATGGTTAACTAAATAAAAATTAAAACTTAATTAAAATAGAAAAGAAGTAGCACACTAAAAATACCATGTGTCCAAAATTGAGCGAGTGTCATTATGAATAAAGAAAAAATTGAGGTGGATAAAGAATCAATAAGAATAAGAAATTTGTTTGCAGAAGAGTTTGTGAGAGTGCTCGAAATTAAATTTTTTATTGAAAACTCTGAGAACCTAAAAAGTGAAAAAGAAGAAATGGCTTCGTATGTAAAAGTTGATGATGTCGTGATTCCTATATTTGATGGGTCCGAATATGTTAGTTGGAAAAGGAGAATACTAAAATTATTGGAGTTTAAAGAATGTAAAGCTCAAGCAACAAGACAAAGATTAGACACAGAAAATGAAACAGTATGGAAAAAGAATGACATAAAAGCTACGAATTACATATATAGCTCAATATCAAATCGTCAATTAGAATACATCGGTAACCTAGACACAAGTTTGGAAATAATTAAAAAATTCGATGAAATGTATTCAAAAGAATCGACCGCATTACAAATTGTCTGTCGTAGTAAATTAGAAAAAGTTAAATTGAGCAATTATGAAAATGTGACATTATTTTTCGATGATTTCGAAAAGGCCTCGAACGCATTGATAATTGCTGGCGGTAAATTAGATGAGCAAGAGAAGCTGCGATATATGCTGAAAGCATTACCTGAAGAGTATTGCTATATAGGTGATTTGATTGATGTACTGCAAGAAGGAGAAAGAACGTGTGACTATGTGAAATCGAAGATAGTCATGAAAAGCATAGAAAAGGAAAGCCACAAGACAACAAAGTCAGACAGAGATAATTCAAATGTATTCAATGCAGAAATGCGAAACAAGTGTTTTAAATGCGGGGTAACTGGTCATATACAACGATATTGTAAGCAAGGTGGTACACAATTCAGCCGAGGGCAATCGAATTCATGGAATTCTAAATCAGCGCATCGAGGTGGTTACAACAGAGGGTATCAGCGGGGAGGTTACGGCAGAGGTTTTCATCGAGGAGGCAGTGGTAGAAACTACAACCAAGGTCCACAAGTGTCATCACATGCCAAAGGTAATGATCATGAAAATGTGTTTGTTGCTGAGGTGAGCAATGCAGAATCAAATGTTTGTTGCAATAATAACGACGTTATGACAAATGGGAATGAAATTATTTGGATTCTTGATAGCGGCTGTACGGATCATATTGTAAACAGTGATGAGTATTTTGATGAATTTGTTGTTTTAAAAGAACCGATAAATGTTAAGCTAGGTAATGGTAATACTCTGAAAGCTACAAAAATTGGCAACATAAAAACTATATTTAAAAAACATATATACGATTCTGAAATAACTTTAAATAACGTTTATTTTGTAAAAGAGATGAAAAAGAATTTAATTAGTTATGCGAAAGTGACAGAAAAACACAAAATAGTATCTACATATAATAATTCTAAAATTTTCAACAAACAAGGAAATTTAATTGCAACTGCAAAAAAAGAAGATAACTTGTATTTTATGAAAAGTCTTGTAAATAACGCAAGAAATAAAGAAATAACTGTTAATATAGCTAAAAATAATCAAATGTCAGAAAAAGAAAAATGGCACAGAACGTTAGGACATGTTAATTTTCAGTATTTAAATAAACTATGTAAAAATGAATTATTAATTGGTTTGCCAAAAGATTTAGGTAATGAATATATTAAGTGCGCTACTTGTATTGAAAGTAAGATGACAAATTTACCATTTCGTAATAATAGAACTAAAGCTAACAAAGTATTAGAAATTATCCACACAGATTTGAATGGGCCACATCAAACTACAGGTTGTCGTGGTGAAAAATATTTTTTAACATTCATTGATGAATATAGCAAATGTGCTAAAGTTTTTTGCATAAAATCTAAATCTGAAACATATAAATATTTTGTTGAGTATGTAAATTTAGTTGAAAATCTAGTAGGAGAAAAAATAAAATTATTGCAATGTGACAACGGAAAAGAATATTTAAATGGAAATATTTTTGAGTTTGCTAGAAATAAGGGTATCAAAATAAATCCATGTCCGCCGTATGTACATGAATTAAACGGAATTGCAGAACGTTATAATAGATCAATTATGGATACCGAGAGATGTTTATTAAAAGAAGCTTATTTAAAAAGAACTTATTGGCCTGAAGTAATATTGGCTTCTGCTTATTTGAAAAATCGAACAATTGCAAATACCTATGAGTTTAAAACTCCGTTTGAAATATTTTTTAATAAAAAGCCGAGTGTAGAGCATTTGAAAATGTACGGAAGTAGAGTATTTGTAAGAACGCCTGAACAATTAAGAGGAAGTAAATGGGATGACAAATCGAAATTAGGAATTCTGGTAGGCTACAATGAAAATAGTTATAGAGTATTGATGAATAGTAAAATTGTAAACGCAAGACATGTCGATGTTATAGAAGAGGGTGTAAAAATAATATGTTTAGATGAGAACAAAGATAATGAAAATAGAATAGAAATTAACGAAGATAATGAATTAGAAATTGAGGTAAATGATGATATTAATAATGAGGAAAATATTAGCCAAGACAGAGAAAATAATGAACAATTAGAAATAAGGCGACCAGTTAGAAAGAAAAGTCCAATAGTTAGATACGGTTGTGATGAGCATGCAACAAATATTAGCCAAGACAGAGAAAATAATGAACAATTAGAAATAAGGCGATCAGATAGAAAGAAAAGTCCAATAGTTAGATACGGTTGTGATGAGCATGCAACAAATTATATATATGTAAATTATTGTGACGTCCCTAATAGTTTTGAAGAAGCAATTAACAGTAACGAATCGGAAAATTGGAAAAGCGCTATGAATTCAGAGTTTAGAAGTTTAATTGAAAATAAAACCTGGCAATTAGTTGATAAACCGAAAGATAAAGATATTATTGATGTAAAATGGGTTTTCAAGAAAAAGAATGAGAATACTTATAAATCTAGATTAGTTGTACGCGGATTTCAGCAAAGAGAATATATCGATAACGTTTATTCTCCGGTAGTTAAAATGCAGACTTTAAAATTATTATTGTCATACTGTTGCCAAAATGAATTTAAAATAGAGCAAATGGACGTTGAAACAGCGTTTTTAAATGGCAAAATTAGTTCTGAAGTATATATTAAACAACCTGAAGGGTATGAACGAGACAAAAATAAAGTCTGTAAATTGTTAAAATCATTATATGGTTTAAGAGAGAGTCCAAGGTCGTGGTATAATTGCTTTAATGATTTTATAATAAAATTAGGTTTCGTTAGAAGTAACTATGATTATTGTTTGTATGTAAATCGAACTGGAAATCAAGTAACATACATACTTTTGTTTGTCGATGATTTGTTAATATGTAGTAAAAATCAAAGGGAAATTAATGATGTCAAACAAAAACTAATAAATAGATTCAAAATGAAAGATATGGGCAAAGTAAAGATATATATTGGAATTGAAATAAATAATAATTTGGAAGAAAATGAATTAACGTTAAGCCAAGAAAAATATATTGATACACTTGCAGAAAAGTACAATTTAAAAAATTCTAAATTATATGATACCCCTATGGAAACAAACTTAAAAATAGATCCTGCATCAGAAATAGATACAAGAATAAAATACAGAAATTTAATTGGTGAATTATTATACATAAGTTCAGGTACAAGGCCTGATAAAGCGTATAGCGTTAACTATTTAAGTAGATTTCAAAATTGTTACACTGAAACGCATTATAAATACGCTTTAAGAATTTTGAAATATTTGTATAAAACTAAAATTATTAAACTAACTTATAAGAAAACTAATGAAAACGAAATCCTAGATTGTATGGTAGATTCTGACTGGGCAGGAGACAATATAGACAGAAAGTCCACTACTGGATATGTTATAAGAATGTACAACAATATAATTTTTTGGAAAACACATAAGCAAAACACTGTAACAAAGTCTTCCACTTTTGCTGAATATATTGCACTGTCAGAAGCAGTAACAGATGTAATTTTTATAAAAAATATGTTGAATGAATCTTTTGATGTAAAAATTAACGATCCAATTAAGATATATGAAGATAACTTAGGAGCATTAATAATTGGAAAATATGGAAATTATACAAAAAATTCAAAACATATAGAAGTTCAATATCATTATGTAAATGAGAATTATGAAAAAGGAATTATTGATTTAATTAAAGTCAATTCTGAAGATAACATTGCAGATATTCTAACGAAAAGTCTATGTAAAACTAAATTTGTAAGCATAAGAAATTTATTAAAACTGAGTTAAGATAAAATTATTAATTGTTGAAAAATGAAAATAAAAAAGTCACAAACTGTAGATTTAAGTAGGTGTGTTGAATTATGTAAACCAACAGTTTGTGATTGACTCACTGTTTATGTGAGATTATAATTTATGTCTTATGCGCCAATTTAGGTATACACTTTTTGTAATCTCGACATCAGTTCTGTGCCGATCTCTAATTAGCCAAGTTCTCCAATGTAATACTTTTATATTAAGTTATATAACAAATGAATTCTACCTTTAAATAAATGAAGTCAATATAATTGGTGTTGCTTATTTATTTCAACAATTTTAATTTCCCCCAGATCTGATCCGAATTGGATTTCCACACGAAAATACATTTATTACAAAAACAATTCAAGGTCCAGCTTTGCTTTTGGATTTACAAATCCATTTTTGAACACACACCTTTAGTACTTCCTTGCAAAAATTAGTCTTAACGCTGACGGGTAGATGGCTTTTTGAGTAAAAATGAAGACAACGAACACCAACAAATAAATACACAAAAGTACAAAAAGAGATGTGTATATAACATTTTTTTCACCGTGATCCTGTTTGTTTTATTATCATGATCTTATCCGGATCAGATTTGAAGGATAATAAAATGCAGCTTATATTATTATTTTGTTAAATCTCGTCAAAAGTCTCTTGCCATTGAATTGGGAAATGGTTTTATAATTCCAAAATGCTTACAGTGAATAATGTCACGCTCTCGTCTCGTTTTCTTGCGTCTCGTTTCCTTTCTTAAATCTCGTCCCAATTTCGTAGATTTAACTGAGGTGAATCGGTGAGTTGAAATCGGTGAGTTGAAATCGGTGAGTTGAAATTGCTAAACCACGGATAAAAATTTGAATCAAATGAGAACCTCAGTTAACTCGCCGGAATCGGTGGACTTAAATTGCTGAACCACGGATAAAAGTTTGACCGACATCGACGTTTGTACAGCTGTAAGGGCCAGCTGCCACCTCCACTGGGCATGAACGATGCTCGGATTATGAACATGTCTAGAAAAAATCCAAAGGAGGCACAAAAATCCATGTCCGTGCAGCAACATATCGACGAAAACTACTTTTTCAACACGAGATGACCGCTGTTCAAAGCTTGGGCATGAGATTTGACGTTTCATGTGCGTGTGAGTTTTTTTCTGGTTTTCGCTGAATGTGGTGGTAAATGTTGAAGGAAAAAGGTAGAAGTAGTGGGGAAAGGAATTTCTGTATGTTTCCCTTGTATGTGAAACGACATGACATAATTTGCCCAGCGGTAAAAATTCGCTGATTGGATTGTGGTTGTAATGTTGGGCTTCAGAATGCCCTGTGGAGTCGGGGTGTAATGGCTAAGCGAAAATCGTCAACTTTAGTTTGATTATCTAACCAATTTGTAAAGAATTCATTATAATCTTAAATCAACAATTAATTGTTATGTTGGTTCATACAAAATGTTTGTACGTTTATAAGTAAGAATATGACAGAGGCGAGAGGCTTTGTTTTAGAGAAAAGAAGTTTTACTTCTAGCGCGCGTACGTCAGTACACACATATGTTTTTTTTTTTCCGGAACGACTTAAAGTGCGTGTGGTTCTTTTGGCAGTTTTTTTTATGAACCGACAAGTTGGCAATTATTGTTGGGTATTTTTTAACAATTCTACAAAATTGTCAAATTGTTTATGGAGCAAATGTTGACAATTGTCAAGTTGTAAATTTAACAAATTGTTACCTGTAACCTGTCGTAATTGTCAATGTTGATGAAATAGGCCCCAGGTATGTATAAGCTTTTGGACCGGAATTTTGTAAGGGTACAAGTGCAGATCTTTCTTGAAAATTGCTCCATACGGTAAAACCAACTGTGTTAGCTGCAAAACTTTTACAAACGACCTTAATGTTTTCGGCCGATTGTCTTTGACGAGTTCTGCCCGTCCTTTTGACATCTCTAACATTCGCATATCGCTCAAATTTAGTCACTACAGGACGACGTGTCGCAGCTGTTGGAACATTTTGAACACATTAAATGTGTAAATTGGTGTAAAATATTGATCGGCCATTTACAAAAATTATTGGACAGTCTTTGTTGGCTGTACGATCGTGTAGAATTATGTCTTAAAAATAATACAAAATAATTCGAAAATATCTATAAATAAAAAAGTTATTATTAGTTTGCATAGAAAAGAGATTTTTGGCCCACCCTGTATAAATAACATTTTTTACCTACTGACCTCTTATTCCATCTACAATTTTTTTTATTTTTAATGTCAAAACCTGTCTATAGAGCTTTCAACATTATATTAACTCAATAACACATACAAATAATTTCACTATTAATGGCCCTGACAAAGGCTTACTTTGATATTGGAGGGTATAAAGAGGGTTTGAACTTGGCCAATATGCCACACTCAGGTGCGGTTATGTTCTCATGGATTTTCTTTCTCCTTTCGGTAAAAAAATATATTATAAATTGCATCAGTTGCCTGAGATGCACTTTGAAAATACCTACACACATATACCAACAGCAAAAACATTATGCTTGGCCAAGCTTCAAGATTGAATGTTTTATTTTTCTTTCTTTTGTTGTTGTGTATTTTGCAAAAGCCTTGGCACAAGTGGTATTGAATTTTTTTTCCATACAATTTATAGGATTAAAATGCATAGGGCTTCGTTTTCTATTTAAAACGAAAGTTATCTATACTTTGGATGAAGGTAAGGCAAAGGTAAGGTAAGGTAGGTGTTTAGTGTTTATAGCTATGATCCATGCTATGCATTGAACGTTTACTTGTATAGTTTGTAGACCTTGTTATTGACATTGCTTTACTTGGCTAAAGGGTATGAAAAGGTTAAATTTGCATCTATTGCAGTAAAGCTTTAGTAGAGGAAAAGGTGTCTTTTGAGGAAAAATTTAAATTAAGTAAATTGATGTAAAATAATTTAAATGGTTAAAGTCTACAATTTTAATTAAAAAAAATCTAATGGGGTGTCATTAACAATAAGTCGTTTTGGCATACAGACATTGTTCAAACAAAGGGTTTTAAACGACACCTTTAGTAGAACCTTGTTTATGCACTGCTCAACTCAATGCAACAATTCATCCAATTTAATTAAAATAAACTTTCAGATAGGGGACGGTCAGCCCTCCCAATCCAAAGTGTTTACTCAAGTTAATCAGCTTAATAAGAGCAAACGCTAAAACTGCTAACATAGGTTAAGCCAAATATTAAAGACTTAACTTAGATGGTTTAGAATGTGAAATTTAAAGGATTTTAAATTTTGAATGAGTTAGGGCTTGGCTACACAGTGAGTAACAAACGGCAGAGCGTCAAAATTCTGAGCGGCAGTTTGAAAAATATGAGATGGTTTGGTTGCGACAACTTAATCATTGAGTGACAAGTGATGTGTATGAGCAAAATCGACACATAGCGAAGTTGCTCTGCTTTCAAATCTGTAATTTTTTTGTATTGAATCCTGAAGGGTGGGGCGATGTTTGAGAATTTTACTGAGCAACGGAATTTTCACAACTATAGCTGCTCAAGAGAGTTAACACTCAATAAATATGTAGTTGTCGCTTGAACTTGTCACTCAGTTGCTCTACGCTCAGTCAATCTGTTGCTCACTGTGTGTCCGAGCTCTATGGCATATGTCCTTGTTGGTTTGTTGCATTCACAATAATTAGTACACAATTCGCTTAAGAACTAATTATTTGATGATTTAGATGCCTTTTCTTATACAGGGTGTTTTTTTTAGACGTGTAGTTTTCAAGAAGAAATAAAACGCATATTATTTAACGTTATGGCCAAGAATTTAGCTTTATTATAAAGATAAAAGTTTGCCATTATGTTTTATAAATTATTTCGGGCAAGTGGCTCCGCGGCTGGTTCGAATAAATCCTAGCCGAGAGGCCCAATTTTCAACCACTTTTTACAGCAATTGGGGCCGTATGTCAGGAACAACGTACCGAATATTCTCTTCCAAGGCGTCAATCGTCTCGGGCTTATCTGCATAGACAAGTGACTTCACATAACTCCACAAAAATAGTTCACCGGTGTTAAATCCCACGATCTTGAAGGCCACGAGACAGGTCCGTGACGCGAGATAATGCGCTCACCAAAAGTTTCCTTTAATAAATTGATTCTTTCGTTGGCTGTATGGCATGAAGCACCGTCTTGTTGGAATCGAAGGTCGTCCACATAAACATCCTCCAATTCAGGCACGAAAAAGTCATAAATCATGGCTCTATAGCGTTCCCCATTGACTGTAGCATTATCGCCGTCTTCATTGTTGAAGAAATATGGACCAATGATTCCCTCTGCCCATAGAGCACACATAACAGTGAGTTTTTGAGGATGTAAAGGGGTTTCAACAATGGCTTGTGGATTATGATCACTCCAAATACGACAATTTTGCTTATTAACGTACCCATTCAACCAAACATGAGCTTCATCGCTGAACAAAATTTTCTTGTGAAAATCGTAATCCGTGGCCATCTCGTTTTGGTAATAAATTTGACCGATTTCCAAACGTTGTTCAGGAGTTAGCCTATTCATGAGATGGCAAACTAAGTTGAGCATAAATCAAGTGACAACTGTCAAAAATACCAACTCCGAAAAAAGTATTGCCAGATTGAAAACCACACGTCTAAAAAAACACTAAAGAACGTCTAAAGAATAAAAATTAGGTTTACAGGCTTAAAGTTAATTTTCAAATTTAATTCATTAGGATTGGTGTGGTTTGGAGAACTCAAAAGGTGCTAGAAAGATTGTAGGTAGCTTAATTACTGCAACCAACAAGCATCTCCATCAGAACGCCAATGCAGTTGATGTCCCCTAAGCAGCTTGCGTGCACAGACTGAGTCATCGTCTTCCACTACTTAAAAAAATGAAGCTTAACGACTCTTCTATTCCCATTTTTAACTTTGCCTCAGAATGTTAACTTCAAAGACAATTACATTGCTTTTAATTCCATTCTCATTCTGAGAATTTGAAGACTTTTTGCTTGACTCGCGTTGCATCAGAAATAATGTATATTCCCTTCACTCTTCACATCAGAAAATACTATTTACCAAAAACTTAAACGTTGCTAGTAATATCCCTTTGACTTTCAAAAACTAACTCCTGTCCTTACATTCTTAATCATTGTCTCTGTAGTTCTTCCCCAGCAGCCATTACTAACAGCTTTTGCATGTAGATTTAAGCGTTTACAAAAAAAAAAAAAAAAAAACACTCCCAAAACATACAAATCTACTTTAAGAGCACGAAAGCATAACGTTCTGATGATTACGTTCTAAGATCTCTTCTCACAATCACACAAACCCCCACCCCACCCTTCCACACCCTCCCACCCCCGCCTTTTATCCCTCAGATTGTTGTTCAGGGAATTATTTCGGTTGGGTTCTTTCCTACACCTCCTAACTGTGTGTGTTTTTTTTTCGCCAATACGAAAATATGTGTGTTTGGCAAATATGTGCGCAGATAAATAAAAATAAAATTCAAAAATTTTCTTTCCAGTTGAAGGATTTTTTCTTTAAGTTGAATGGAAATTTGTATAACATAAACCTTTTTTGCCATTGGAAAATTGTTGTTTAACTCAATTTGTTATAAGCCATGCATTAAAGATGCCGCTGATGTGGGAATTTAATTAATTGGATAAAAGAAAATTCCATTTTATCATCGACATCGAATCAAATAGGCTAATTCAATATGAATTTTTTAACACAATTGCGCGTATGAGTGAGACACAATATTATGATGTCATCAATTTGACGTTTCCATCGTGTTCACGTTCGCAATTGGACTCACTCTTCCATTAACGTCTCTGTTATCTTGCTCCCACTTATATTGTATGTTGTTTTCGGTTGATATTTCTGTTTGATATTTTGTGTTCTTGTTCTAATTTTAGTTGTTTTTGTTCTCTTTTTTTTTGTATAAAATTACGTCATTTGCAATAATTAGTTCTAAAAGAATCTCAATTATGTTTTCAGTATGCCTTTTTATGCTCACTATCAATTATCTGTATGTCTAATTGTAGCCTGACATTTTACCTTTATTTCAAAACACTGATACTGATAATCTGATGATAATAACCAAATGTATTGGCTTTTAAGTGCACTCTTATCGGCTGTTTTTGAGATTTGGCTCATAACGAACCATTATCCACTGGACAGCGGAGATTTTATAGAATTTTTTCGTAGATCTATATCTTTCTAATATTTTGAATATCTATCCATTTAGAATATAATCTTCAATAAATCAAACCCTATTTTACCCTACTTATGATGAGAATTTCAAAAAATCCCGTCTTACTGCGCGCTTATATTCAATTTCTAATTCACAGATATTTGTAACGGGTGATTTTTAAGCTGGTTTGGTTTTGGCAACACTGGTTTTGACAGCTGACGTGTGTTTAGTACCTTGTGTCACTGTCAAACAGCTTCAGTTTGGTTTGCAATTTAATCGTCTTACAAATGAACAACGCTTGCAAATTATTGAATTTTACTATCAAAATTCGTGCTCGGTTCGAAATGTTCATCGCGCGCTGCTTGTGTTCAGCGATGAGGCTCATTTTTGGTTGAATGGGTACGTAAATAAGCAAAATTGCCGCATTTGGAGTGAAGATCAGCCAGAAGCATTGCAACAGCTACCCATGCATCCCGAAAAAGCCACTGTTTGGTGCGGTTTATGGGCCGGCGGCATTATTGGGCCTATTTCTTCAAAGATGATGCGAATCGCAGCGTTACTGTCAATGGTGAACGCTACCGAGCGATGATAACAAACTTTTTTTTGCCCGAAATGGAAGTTCTTGACTTGCATGATATGTGGTTTCAACAAGACGGTGCCACATGCCACACAGCACGCGAAACAATGGCGCAATTGCGAGGCGAGTTTGGTGAACAGTTAATTTCACGTTTCGGGCCGGTCAATTGGCCGCCTAGATCGTGCGATTTGACACCATTAGATTATTTTTTGTGGGGGTATGTCAAGGCTAATGTCTATAGGGACAAACCCGCTTCGATTGACGCACTGGAAGCCAACATCCATGCATTCATTCGTGAGATACCGGCCGATATGTGTGAAAGAGTATGCCAAAATTGGACTCAGCGGATGGGCTACCTGAGACGCAGCCGCGGTCAACATTTGCATGAAATTATCTTTAAACATTAAATTGCAAGGTTCAAACTATCGATTCAAATAAATATTTCATTCATTTTTTCGAATTTTTTGTGTTTTTTTTTTTTAAGTTTTAAACCTCTTAAAAAACCACCCATTATTATATTTTTAGCACCATCTACATCTGACATTTCGCTTATTTACTTCCGGCATTTTTGTATCAAACATCAATTTAAACTTTTTCAGCAACAAACATTTTTATACAGCCCAGCGCAGAATGAATGATGATCTAAAATATAAATTTATGTATAAATATTACTGAACTTTAGCTTTTCATCTATTTAAAATATTCATTTACTTGTTACTAAATCATACATTTTATAGATAAAGCGCATTTTTGTCAAGAAGATATTCTGCATGTCTTACCAACTCGCCCAACTCATACTGTAAAGGCTTCGATCCTTTAAAATAGAAATCCCAATTAAATACGTATAGCTTTCCTTCAACCAAGCTTTACATATGAAACTTTACACTTGGCACTTAACACTCTCTTATTTTCTACGAGTTAGATATTCCTTACATTCTGAATGCCAAATCTTACACCAACAGAAGAAATGCTTTAAACTTTCAGAAGGGAGGAGATTTATCAAACTGACAGCTAAAACGAAGATGACGATAATATATTATTACAAATTTTTAATAAAGTTCGAAACAAAATTTTGTAATTCCTTTATAAAGGGTGTCCAGCGGAATATTTTCAACTTTAAAATTCAATACAAAAAAACTACATTGTTTTTATTTACTTTTATTTCATTTAAAAGCAGAGTAACAAAACCATATCATCCAAAAGATGGCCATTTTTTCAATGCACTCTTGCAGTCGGACCCTTACATTTGCGATTATGCGACGGCAAAGCGCTGGAGTAATGCTTTGAATTTCAGAGCGAATATTTTCCTGCAGGGTCTGAATTGTCCGAGGATTGTTGTTGTGAACCTTTGATTTGAAGTATCCCCATAAAAAGAAATCGCAAAGAATGAGGTCTGGCGACTGAGGCGGGCGGCCATGGAATGTCTCCGTACTTGCTGATCAGTTTATTCGGAAAAACTGTCCTTAGCCTTTCCATCGACACCTAAGCTATGTGCGGAGTGGCACCGTCCTGTTGAAATTGTGTTCGGTTGTTGGACCCTGAATACATCTGCAATTGCGGTAACAGAAACTCATCAATCATGTGGCAACACACCGGAGCATTGACTGTCTTACCTTGTTTAAACAAATAAGCGCCAATTACCCCGCTCACTGAAATGGCACACCAAACTGTCGTTTTTAAACAATGTAAATGTTTTTGATGGCGTTCTCTGGGGGTGTTGGGGCACCAGTATCGCATATTTTGTTTGTTAACATATCCATCAATATAGAAATGTGCTTCGTCACTGAATAAAATGTTTCCAAGCGTAAGTGCTGTAAAGCATTGTTCTTGCAAAGGATTCTCGCAAAGGATAGTCACTTTCGTTGAGATACAATTTGAATTTTGTACTGGTGGAGCTTTAATATCTCTTTTTTTCAAAATAACATGCACTGTTGATTTTTTTTATTCTTGTGGAGGCCGCAATCTTCCTTATCGATTTAAGTGGATTTTGAATAATTTCATTTCGAACTTGATACACATGTTTTGGAGTTGTTGCTGACGTTGATGGTCCAGGAATAGGTCTATTGACCATTGTGCCTTCTAGCCTAAATCTTTGTACCCACGACCAGATAAGTTTCGTCGTCGTCGAATATTAAAATGAGTACTAAAAGTGCGACGCGCGACTTAGATACTTTGTATCTTTCGGATAAAATGAAATAAAAATACTGTGTTGTTCGGTTGGTTGATCGAGACTAAAAATGTGTCTCTTTATTAATATTGAAATGAATGGTCATTTCGTATCATCAGGAAAATATAGTTTGTGTGGGAGCAAACTCCAGACAAGCTATATTTTGATGAATCGCGAAATGCGATAGTTCGGAATTTATCTTAGAATTGAAGTTATATATATGGGTTCAGTTATGTGACCGGATGGTAACATAACTCGCGTACCAATGATTCACCGCACTTCAAATTTTGCTCCACCGCAAACGCGCGGTGTGCTCTCGACCAGTGACTCATGGTGAATAACAATTCCGCAAATTCTGCGCCTTAAATGATACACCTCCTGCTTACCTCAACCCGCTAGTATTTCGATAGTCGCAATCCTCTTGACACACTCTATGTGTGTCTGCAATACCCCTTAGGTGACAGTTAAGCGTTTGAGCAAGTTTATCTCAAAGTTTGTTGCTGCTACAATATATATAGAATTTAAAGTTTGGATTTAGGGTTATACAATCTTTGTCTCCTTTTTACCTTTCTATAAACTATAGCCCTGGTCGAAAGTTTGGATACTTTTTAGGAAATGCTTTGAACAAATCAAATCTGTCGCAATTTTTTGAAGTTTCTCTATTCAAATTACAAGTTACCTTTTTTCTTTATGTGGCGTTGCCAAAAATGTTCAGTCCAAGCCTGCAACAAGAGCACTCTTAAAGAAATTACAAATGTACATAACTTGGAATCGATATCAAAAATGTTTTTCGGACACTATGTCGTATGAGCGATAAAAAATGTTTACAGAAAAGGTTTAAAATTATTTCTCAAAATAATATTTGATCAATAAATTGGAATTAAGCTTGAGATCAATTCTAGCCATGTTTTTTTCCAAGCCCCGAGGAAATCTATGGAAAAAAACGAAGTCCTATCCTGCAATTTACATGTTAAATACAACAAAAACTAATCCCCTTCGGGCTTAGCTAAGCGCGGAGAATTCTCGGGGCTTAAATTAAGCACATAGAAAAACTGTGTTACCGGCGGGAATTGCATACTTGTTATCGATAGTTTGTATGGAAACTCCTTTTAATCCCTGATGTCGTTTTTTTTTCAACCAAATCTCCCCGGGCTTGCAAAAAAACACGGCTAATCAAATCTAATGCATATTCCTATTCGATTATTTTTTTTTTAATGCAACGTTGTTCCAAAAGTACCAGCTTGAAATGTTGGCAAATTTTCAAACAAATTGCTGTCTATCCTATGTACTATGTAGGGTACTTGTATACTACCTCTATTATGCAAAATAAAATAATTCAAATGCACACAATTAATGAACCGACAAATAGAGACTTCTTTTGTTGAGTGTAGCAGTTCCACAGTTTACTCGTAGCTTCCGGTTCCAAAGTGAATTAGTAATTGCCGGCTTTGGCTTCGACTTAGGTAAATCCAATTCATGTTCATATTATATTCAATGAACAGTGATTTACGGATTCAAGTGGATAATTTAATGTAGGCATTTAAATTGATTTCATTGTGTGAATTCAAATTCACTTACTATATTGAAATCCATGAGGGGTTTGTGCAGATAAGGTTAAAAGAACGAACAAAAATAAATAAGTCCATGATTCAATTATTTCAAAATTAAAAAGTAAGTTCACCAATGGAAAAATTGTTCTTGTTTTTATAAATTATTCCTCACTTTTTCAAAAAAAAAATTGCGATAAAAAAGAAAAAGCTAAATTAAAGCGGTTCCAATTGTGTGGAATGGCGGTCTTAATTCAAAAAAATTTAAAATTTATTCAAAAATGATAAAATATTTAACAAGAAATCTTCTTTTCTGATCGTAGGCTGCGATATGCTCACCAATTGCCAATTGGTTTTTCCAAAGAAGAAACAAAACTTCAGTGTATTCGAGTATTTTATCCCTAAATTACTGGTTCTTTATAATATATATACAATTTTTATACAAGTTGCGCAATCTTTTATGTTGGTATTGTGATTGCTCATCCGTATTCCAAGTGACGAGGATATGGTCTAGTCAGCAATATTTTTTTACGTCAATTGCACTTTATACTGAAACAAATGCAAATCATCCCTCAAAATGCTTCGCAAGGTAGTACCACTGACGCCAAGATTCTGAACGCGTAGACGATACGACACACGTGGGTTCTCGGCAACTCTCTCTCTCTTACAACTTTAACCAGTTCATTGGAACATTTTGAGCGTTGGTGAACGGCATATCGATGATTCTCATTTCCCAACTGTTTTCCGACACTAAACGACGAAGAGTGTTGTCAGACGGTGCTTGTTAGCAATTATATTTTTGACGATATGGGCGTTGAGTTAAAACAGTTAACACACATGTTAATGTACAGCCTTACTATTTTGGCGCGTTGTTTCGGTGTGAATCGATTCATGGTTCATGATTCAATTGTACGGAGATAGAAGAATTTACTAAATTACAGTCTGAGACAGTAGACGTCACTTAATTACAGTCTGAGATAACAGACGTCACTAAATTACAGTCTGAGATAGCAGACGTGTCTAAATTTCAGTCTGAGATAGCAGACACAACAAACAGACAAACAGTCTGAAATAAAAGACGTCACTAAATAACAGTCTGAAATAGAAAAAGTCACTAAATTACAGCCTGATATAACAGAAGTCAATAAATTACAGTCTGAAATAGCAGTATAGGTTACGACTTAAGACCTGAACTTTCACTGTCACTTCTGATTGTCCATAAACTAGCTAGCAGCCAATACCCCCAGATAGGCACTCTAGGTTTTGGCATGTGCGGTTATTTGCATTCAGAATTAATCAATTTTATGGCTCTCAACCTCTTTTTATTGAATCAATAAATAGCAGTGTCTGAGATAGCAGAATTAATTAAATTACAGTCTGAGATAACAGACGTCACTAAATTACAGTCTGAGATAGCAGACGTGTCTAAATTTCAGTCTGAGATAGCAGACACAACAAACAGACAAACAGTCTGAAATAAAAGACGTCACTAAACAACAGTCTGAAATAGAAAAAGTCATTAAATTACAGCCTGATATAACAGAAGTCAATAAATTACAGTCTGAAATAGCAGTATAGGTTACGACTTAAGACCTGAACTTTCACTGTCACTTCTGATTGTCCATAAACTAGCTAGCAGCCAATACCCCCAGATAGGCACTCTAAGTTTTGGCATGTGCGGTTATTTGCATTCAGAATTAATCAATTTTATGGCTCTCAACCTCTTTTTATTGAATCAATAAATAGCAGTGTCTGAGATAGCAGAATTAATTAAATTAAATAAATAAATAAATAGTTTGAGATAGCAGAAATGTCACTAAATTACCATGAGAGACAGTAGACGGCACTAAATTACACTGAGGTAACAAGCTTCACTAATTCACAGTCTGAAAAAGCAGTAACACTAAATTTAAGTCTAAAATAGCAGACGTCAGTAAATAGCAGTCTGAGATAGCAAACGCCACTTAATTACAGTCTGAGACAACAGACGTTAAAACTTACAGTCTGAACTAGCAGACGTCATTAAACTACATTCTGATATGATAAAAGACTTCACTAAATTACAGTCTGAGGCTGTAGACGTCACTAAATTACAGTCTGAGAAAATGCTCTCGTTTTGGAAAATTTTGGTATTCAGTATTGATTGCACATGCTTTGAAAATTCGAACAAAACACGTAAGGCCAAGTTAGAAATGAAGAGCGGGTAAAAAACACCAAGGGTCATAATATTAACTTCACTTGAAATTCTAACCAGAAAACCTGCAATCGTTATAGGTAATGCAAATTTCATCCTTTAGCTTATCTAATAGGTTAGGTTAGGTAGAAGGGCTGACAGTTGATCTTGTTACCGTCACACTTAGATCTATGTAGATCCGTTGTGATACCCTAGGAAGTTGTATCCCACTTAATGTAAAAACCTATGTGTTCTGTTAGCAATCAAGCCATTTAGAGGCATTGACGAAGTTCAGAAAACTGTTCGCCGAAGTTCTAGAAATATCCTCTAAATCATCAAAGAAATGATTACCTAAGTGTTTCTTTCTTAAGTGACAGAGTGCTGGGCAGTGACAAAGGAAGTGTAAGGTGTCCTCATGTGCTTCTTCATCGCTGCAGCCTCTGCAAAGGTCGTCAGTACTGAGCCTCATTTTCTTTCTGTGGTATCCCAGTAGGTTGTGTCCGGTGATTATGCTGACAAGGGAACGAAGACGTTTTTTGTTCATTTGCATAATTTTGTCTGTCCTCTGCTTATTGAAATTGGGCCAGCTTATCTAATGGTATAAAAATTTTATTTTATTTCAAAAATGCCAATACAAAATTCTTGAAATTAAGTGACTTCAAATATTTGGAAGATTTTCATTCACGTCAACTCAAGTCCTTAGGAAACTTCTACAAATCTAGTTTTGTATGCTCAATATCTAAGATATTAACATTATTTTTTTTCTATTTCATAGCACTTTCATGAATTTTCTTGGAGCATTTATCTCTTTCAACGTAAAATACGAGTGGCATTTCCATTAGTCATAGTGTCGATTCACATATATTTAGATACATAAAACCAATGTGAGATACTTTCAAGTCTTTATTTAACGATATTCTGTGTGAATCATGCACGAACGTAAAATCGACCATCGTCAAACTCTCCTGGCCAATTCTCTATTTCCTACACAAACATTAGGTGAAGTGAGCTATGTGCTTGTGCTATAGTGCTACTGGTCTGCTAAATTTTGCCTTGAGTGCGTTTTCAAAATTCAATAGAAAAACACAGCCGTTTTAGAGCTAGCTGCAAAAGAGGGCTTGGGAGCAAACAAAGTAATAAAAGAAAATTGTTGAGTAATATGTATAGTATCTCCTCAAGTAAGATACACTGGAGGACTGACGGAGCAGTCCTTGTCCCTGTGCAATACAATTTTCTCCCCATAGTCCATAGACGTAAATATATATACGTCCAAGCCTGGGTATCATCAAGGGGGAAATAGAACTGTGGGCTGTGTGAAAAAGAAAATATATTGCCCATGACGCATTAGATCCTAGAGAAATGAATGCTAATATTGACAATTGTTGCTCGAAAATTTATTCGTCCGATTCATTTATGTATCTCTATGTGCTACCGCATAGTGAAAAGATACTATTACGGGCTGATTGCTATTGCTGTTCGGGGAGTTGAGATACATCCGCAATTTTACTTTATTTGTGTGGGCAGGAGAGTATATATAGGTATAGGGAGATAAGTCAACACAATCGATTAGAATTGAGCTTGTCTAAGGGTTGAATGAGGGTTCGTTAAGGCAGAAAAGGCGTAAATGAAGAAGAATATAAAATAGAGGATCTATGGAAAAGGTATACATTATTCAAAACTAAACCTGGACACAATGTATCCAATGGAGTGATACGAAACTGGTATTCCTGTCTGAAAATAAAATAAATTGGAAAATGATAGTTGTTTTTTGATGAAAAAAAAAAAAAAAATAGATGATGCAAAGGCAACAGTTCTTTTGAATTTGACACAATTTAGCACAATCTGGCCATGCGAAGTGTCCTGAAAAAACATCTCTATACTTTATTGGAGTGTGTTTATGTTTTGTTTGCATACAGTGTTCATCAATTATGAAAATGTTTCTTTGATAATTTGTAAAATTTTAATAGATAAACAAAAATTAAGGTTAGTAACAGGTTTTTATATAATCAAAACGTTAGAACATGTTTTTAAAAATTAGCGTGGACCTTGTTAGGATTGGATGAAAACTTGCTTTTTGGATTGATTTGAGAGAATAGTGCTTTGGGAAATAGGTGAGAAATATGGATATTTATGAAATGGTGTTGCACATACATTCTTTAAATATCGTTTTGTTTATATTTATTACTCCCAAAAAATATTTCGGTTGAAAAAAAAAACAATACACCACTGTACTATTGATTTTAGTGTACTGACTTAAGTTGGGGGTTGATGTCACAAAATAAAAGCTTCCATAACTACATAATTTAAGTCTTTAAAAATCAAATTATATTAGCTCAGAACTCAGACTTTAAAAGAACAGCGTTATTGTACGTAGGAGAAAGTATCTATGTGAGACAGAATCATTGACTATGATTCCGGAGCGGGGACAACCGCAAGAATGAAAAATAAGTTAGATGGATATAATTTTTATTTCAACAAAGAGGTTTAACAAAAAACATTATAAATGCTGATATAAAATTATTCATGACAGTAGCATAAAGTTACGCGGCAGGTTAAAAAATTAACAATAAACTATAAAGCTAAGTGAGTTTTATATACAATGAAAATTCATTTAAAATGAAATAGTAATATTTCAGTGAAGCTTTTAAAAAACTTATAGAGACATAGCTATAGAAAAATTGTGAACAGGCGAGAAATTGTTCATTTCCAAGAAATATCCTTCTATACCTTTTGAAGGTTGGACAGATTCCAAAGAATTGATAAGTATTTGCAATTAGAGATGCTTTTTGATATTCAAAGAAAAATGGCAGTTTTTGAGATAAATGATCGGATGTTTATTTCATTATAAAGAAGAAGGTATGCCGTTAATAATGGAACACAACATCAGCCAAATGGCCGCCACGACCGCGCTTACAGGACCATATCGTTTTCATGAAATTTTCCATAACCAAATCGCAAAGTGGCTGCCCTATGTCCTCGATAGCCTCACGAATTCCATCTTTGAGGTCTTGAATCGACGCTGGGCTGTTGGCGTAGACCTTATCTTTCACGTGGCCCCAAAGGAAGAAGTCGCAAGGTGTTAAATCACAAGATCTCGGTGGCCAATTGTGATCACCTCTTCGAGAGATAACACGGTCCGGAAACTTTTCCCGTAAAAGATCGATGGTTTCATTGCTTGTGTGGCACGTAGCGCCGCCGTCTTGTTGAAAGTAAACGTTGTCCAGATCAATACCATCCAATTTCGGCCATAAAAAATCATTAATCATCTCTCGATAACGCAATCCATTGACCGTAACTGTTGCTCCAGCCTCATTTTCGAAAAAGTAAGGTCCAATGACCCCGCCGGACCATAAACCGCATCAAACAGTCACGCGTTGAGGATGGAGAGGCTTTTCAACAATAACTCTTGGGTTTTCCGAGCCCCAGATGCGACAGTTTTGCTTGTTGACGTAGCCTCCGGGGTGGAAATGGGCCTCATAAGTCAAGATGATTTTTCGATGAAATTCCGGATCATTTTCATGCATTTCAAGGACCCAATCAGCAAAGACACGACGTTTTTGATGATCAGCCGGCTTGAGTTCTTGTGTTAACTGAACTTTATAAGCCTTAAGACCCAAGTCTTTCTGCAAAATACGGTGTAATGATGTTTGTGGAATGCCTAATTCCAAAGAACGACGAGGAATGGACAAAGCTGGGTTTTCTTCAACACTTTGGGCTACAACAGCAATATTCTCAGTTGTTCTTGAGCTACGTGCACGGGTTTTATTCTTCACATCACTTACTTGTCCCAACAGCTCGAATTTGTCTACCAATTTCTGTATTGCGGTCCGACAAGGTGCTTCACGACCACCCAAAAATGTTTTAGTTTTACGAACCGTCTCTGCCAAATTTTCACCATTTTTATAGTGAATTTTAATAATTTCAATGCGTTGTTGAAGCGTGTATCGTTCCATTTTTATTAATGGCGTAGTTTCTACTTATCAAATGTCAAAAAATGACAGCTTCAAAAGTGACAGCTACCGAAATAGGGGACTATTCGAAATAACACCTCTTATTGGAAAACCCTTTATTTTCAGAGGCATTTAGGTTGCAAAGTGTGTATAAACTATTCGTTTCCCTTTGGAAGGCTCTACCATTGAGATTGATAGGTCTATGCAAAACGAGTCTTTAAGATGAGGCAAAACATATTTCGAGAGTTTGAGTCATCGAAGTAGTTTGGTATTTCAGAGTATATAAGATTTCAGTATTCATCGTTGCATTGCAACTAATTGGCACTGTTGATAAATTCATTTCAATGTTTTTTCCTTAAGCTTTTATAAAAGCGTGTTTTCCTTTCATCTCATTATCTCTTAGCAGAGAAGATCTTCTTACAAATAATAGCTCCAGACAGGATTCTGGGGAGTCTAATGTTGGGGAAGTTGCAGTGTTTTTTGTATATAAGGAAAATTCAAGTTTGAGTTGTTAGGATTTCCTAGCTACAGTCTACAGTGTGACTTGATCTCATCAAGAAGCTGAGTATACAGCGGCTAAAATAGTTGAGAAACGTTGAGCGAATAGAACCAATCAAATGAATGACTACACATAAGTTGGTGGCAGGGATGCTGTTGGATATCCCTTTTCCTGGGTATTTTGACCTTGCAAGAGACAAAAAAGAAAACTAACTAATTTCGTGGGAATCCCTTGTTTAAAAATTGGAACCGGAAACTGATTTCCACAAAAATTGCTACCGATTCTTCTGCAATCATTCAGAAAAATCGAAATAAGTAAAATTAATGTGAGAATTATTTCTTTAAAAATTGCAGAAGAAGATGAATATTCTTAGTACCAAAGACTGAATTTTGGGAAGATATATTCTTATAAGTCAGGCCAAAATGTTTAGAATTAAATATAGAAAATTCAATTATTAACGACACGAATAATTTCTATCATTTCTACAGCACTATTCACAAGAAATACAAAATTTACAATTTACTACATATGAAAAAGAATTGGGCCATTCATTCTCTACAAGTTTTACCTTGGTCATTTTGTGTCAAAATGAAATCCGAACGAGTAATTTCCTAAATAAAAATAAAATCACTTCCTTTTTTTAAGGTTTCCAACTCAAAAAACGTAGCTTAAATTTTCTGCATCGAATGATTAGGGCCCATTTTCGACTCGGTGCTACACCCAGTAAATGTATAGAAAAAAAAATACAAGACTATACAAAATTACAACAAAGCTGAATGTTGGTATTCAAGAGCTATATATCGCTGATTTTAGTCATTTTTTGTCACACGTATAATATTATTTATAGAAATTTACCAAATCTTCCAAAAAATATCTATGGGAAGCCTTCTGGTTCAGATGAACTTTAGAACCTATTTATGGTGCCAAAAGTTCGACAGTATTTCGATAATAACATTTCAATGGAAAATTTTGTCAAATGTTCGCAAGCAAAAAATGTATGAAATATTCTCACTTTCAAAACTAAGAGGAAAAGAAAGAATACTTTGTGACAAATATGAGTCGAGAAAATCGATTTTTCAAAATGGCGGAAAATTACAAAACAAAAAATCAACAAATTTACAATCTACTTTTTTTTTTAGATATTTCTGCTTATTTTGTTTAGTTTGGCTGGACTTATTATACTTTTTCTTGAAGAAATTTAAAGGCGAACATTTTAATTTTGTTTGATAATTTAACAAAAATGTGCAAAAAAAACGTTACAATATTAATTTGGCTTATACTGGAATATAACTTGACCCTGAACTTTGCATACAAATTTAATATCATATTTAAGACACAGATACCAGAGTCGTTTGATTTTTTTTTGAAGAATTACAATTTGTCTGCACACAATATATCATCAAATTATTTTTTACTTGCGATATACATATATAATGTTGGCGTACTATATGGCATAACTTGTACAAAAAATCCAACTCGAAAATTTGATCAAACTTGACAATGCGATGATAGGGAAGACGAAAAAAGTGGGTCTCGCAAAAAAGTCCGTCTGTCTGTCTGTTCGACTACAGCCTGAGCGGATAGGTCAATTTTCTTTAAACTTGGTACCTAGGGTTTTTTTGGACATCTCCCCCACTATTTTTTTTTTTTTTTAGGACCAAAATTAACAGTAGCTGCCATACAAAATTTTTTGGGCCAAAAAGCAAAAACTTATTTTTCTCAAAATTGGCTCCACAGAATTTTTTTTTAAATATTGAGCTTTTAAAAAAATGCTGTGGAGCCAATTTTGAGAAAAATAATTTCTTGTTATATAGTTAAAAATTGCCTTTAAATCAAATGGTTCAGAAAAATGGTTATTAATGGCGCCTCCCAAAGAACTATTTTTTTTATTTTCGCTTTTCTCGAAAACGGTTCAATAGATTTTGATGATTTTTTTTTTTATTAAAAAGAACTATGTAATACATTTGAAATAAAATTGTATACCGAAATTTTCAAAAAAAATATTATTTACATTTTTAAAAAAAATTTGAAATTTTTTTTTGAAAACTCGATATTTCAAAAACGACTTGGTCGACTTTTATTAAACTTGGTAAAAAAGCATTTGTTTAATACTATCTAAATTATTTTAGACAAAAATTATATATTATTATATTTTGGTAAAATTTGTTTGCGTAGCGTAATATGTTCATATTGAACAATTTATAACAGCACCTCCCATCGAATGTTTTTTTTTTTTTATTTTCGACTATCTCACTATCTGATTTACTGATTAAAACTTAATTTTTAAAACACAAACTTGTAATAAATTTTAATAATATTGTATATCAAAATTTTCAAAAATGAATTTTAGAATTTAAAAAAAAAAAAATTCTAAATAATTTTTTTAAAATCCGATGTTTCGAAAACGGGTTTAAGATTTTGTTTTCAAAGTTAAGATCTTAACTCCACATTAATAAATTCTCATAATTGACTTTATTTTTTATTTTTTTATTATTTATTTTCTTAAAAATATAAAAAATTAATTATTTTTAAAACCGCTTCTACGATTTTTACATTTTTTTCTACATCGCGTTCGATTCAAAACAGTTTCAGAAGTATTTTAATCAATTTATTTCCAATTTTGTTGATTAAAAACAATTTTCCCGTTTAAATAATAGAATTTCCTACTATATGCATATGTATATAGCATACGTGCAACACTACTACTTAGTGGCGGCATTTAAGCACGTTTTTCTCAAAATCTATTGCTCTTTGGGAAGGGAATCATATTTTTGTAGAAATTTATGAGCTAAAATTTTTTGTCTGACATTATTTGAATTTTACCCTAGCATGATCGCATCTCTGGTCCAATAGAAGTTCTATTTAGGAAATTTTCAAGATTTTTTTCGTTCAATCTTTAAGTTCACCGATTTCAATGAAATTGTGAACATTCTTTTCATATTGTCTGTGTTTACTTTCAAACAGATTTCGTGTACCAACTTATTGATACTTTCGATGAAAATAGGTACATATAGTTAACCGCATGTATCTAAATCTGTCTCAACACATGTATCTAAAAATATCCGAATCAACATGTAGGTAGTATTATTATCATACGCCGCGCCGGGCGCCAGCCGCGCCACAGCATAATATTGTAAAAGTAAAGTGATGCTGATGTATTGCTCATCGTCATCATCATCATCACCATGGGGCCAATCACTCGTTGGGTACGTGAAGTTCAAAGTCCAAATGTAATTCTGTATTTCGTAGATGAACGAAAATTCAGATCGAAAAGAGGGGAACAAAAATAAAATACACTTCAATCTGCAACAATTTACAAACCTTTTAACTAAATTTGTGAATCTCCTTGTATCTCTGCTATAATAATGTTCTGTGCACATAATATGTCTCATATTCATATTTTATAGCTTAAATGAGAAAATTCTTTGACATATTTACAAATCCAAGCGACTGTTTGTGTGAATAAGGAGTACCTACTCACAATTTAACACGTACGTTGCGCACCAGATAAATGAAATAATCAAGTTGATGTCATTTGAACTAATAAGCCTGTTGAAGGCGAGTCGTGGTGATGAATCCACTGTAATTTTTTTTTTTTTTTTGTTTTATTTATTTATTTATTTATTTATTTATTTATTTATTTATTTAATCTACAAGCAATATTACAGCTAACAGATATAAGCACTCCAAGAGACAAATTAGAAGGTGAATAAATACAATACTTCAATTTTAAATTTATTACGATTCATATTAAGAAAATCAATGTTTGTAGAGACTTCATTGAAATATATAATGGACCTTGATAGAGTTTCATTACAACCATAGTTAGTCATATGAGTTCTTTGAAATAAGAATACTCTAGCTCTCATAGACCTACCGGGAACATAGATAGGTAATAAAGCAAGAAGCGATGGACATTTAATATGATAGCATAGTAAGTCTCTAATCAGCATTACACTATGAATTTTCCTTCTTGAATGTAAAGACTTTATTCCAAGTAGTTGGCATCTAGCCTGATACCCAGGACTGAAGTCCCAACCAATTTTTTTGAATATGTATTTCGTGAATCGTCTTTGAATTTTTTCAATCCGATCAGAATGGACTTTATATGCAGGACTCCAAATAACATCTGCGTATTCCAAAAGTGATCTGACAAGTGATATAAACAAGGATAATAATACGAAGGGATCTGTAAAGTCTTTTGCATTCCGTTTTATGAAACCGACTAACGAATTAGCCTTAGGAACCAAATAATCGAAATGACTTTTAAAAGAAAGAGGGGAATCAAGAAAAACACCTAAATCTTTAATACTTGAGACCCTATCTAAAGCTACAGATTCAATTGCATAGTTGAAAAGCAAACATTGAGGTTTTCTGGAAAAAGAAATAGCATTACACTTTTTGATATTCAGTTTAAGGCCATTGATGTGACACCAATTTGACAGAGAATCAATGTCAGATTGAATAAGTTGACAATCATTCAAACTCGAAACTTTTAAAAATAATTTAAGATCATCCGCATATAATAGGCATTTACAATATTCGAAGACCGAAACGATATCATTAATGAAAATTATGAAAAGGAGTGGACCCAGGTGACTACCTTGTGGGACGCCTGATGTACACTGAATTACCTTTGAATATGTATCTCCAAGCTTAACTCGTTGTGTTCTACAAGTTAGATATGAGGATAACCACCGAAGAAAGTGTGAATGAAAACCAAAAATCTCAAGTTTTTTAAGAAGTGTTTGGTGATTCACCGAATCAAAGGCTTTGCTTAAGTCAGTGTAAACTGCATCCACCTGAAATTTTTGTTCCATTGCATTGGTGACGTACGAAGTGAAATATGTTAGATTGGTAACAGTAGATCGACCAGAGACGAAACCATGCTGAACTTCTGAAATATGTTCACTTGTAAGAAAATCAAGCTTATTTTTCACCATACTTTCAAACAATTTGGGGATTGCAGAAAGTTTACAAATACCTCTGTAATTCTCAACATCATTTTTAGAACCAGATTTATGAATAGGAACCAAGTAAGACACTTTCCATTCTTCAATGAAGTTCCCTTCTTGGAGGGACTTATTGAATATAATAAATAAAGGAGTACAAATGGAGTCACAACAATTTTTTAAAACTGTGGCAGGAATGCCGTCTGGACCAGAACTATAGTTAGATTGAAGTGATTTCAACGCGGAATTAACTTCAGCGTTACTTAACTCGATCGTTCCAATATCGATCCTACTTGTAATATTATGCAGCGAACAGTTATTATATCCTGAATGCGAGTAAACAGACTCAAAATAGTTAGCAAACAATTCAACTGTGGAGTCTAAATGTGATGATTCAACACCTTTAAAAAACATGGTATTTGGAATCCCTACTGATTTTCTTTTGGAATTGACAAACGACATTTATTTATGCAGATATTTTTTTTTTCACGAATATAATGTCATCTTTTGTATTTTATAGAAGTTTATAGCAGCAAAGAAATTCATGGTAATCCGACTTCGAACTTAAAATACAAAATAAACAACATTTATTTTTCAAATTTTTACTTGCGATTTATTTACGTAAGTGTGGGTGGCTACAAAGGGCAAGATTTGGATTCATTAAAAAAATAAATTGAAGACCTTTTCATAGAATATTGTCTGTCTGTCAGCGCTTGAACTTGCAGCCTTAACCGCAAGAGTAATTTTATTCAAATTTTGTAATTGATATTTTTATAAATTAATATTTTCAAGTGATTACCTAGGATAAATTGATTTTTTTTTTAATTCCAAAATTCATGTTCCGGTTAAGAAAAAGAAATAATATTGAATATCATAATTTAAAAAAAAAAAACAATATTTTTAAGGGCTTTGAAATCTATAGGTACATTCAAACAAAATTATCTCGAAAACGTAAGAGAATTATTGTACAGGGTACAGGGATCAATATTGCTACATTAAGAAACTCAAATAACTTTTTTTTTCAGTGTATGGAATTCATTTTTCTTTTATTCATGTTGAAGCTCATTCAATTCTGTTAGAAATAGCTTAATTTGTTTTAAAAATAATGGATTATAAATGCCCCCTGCTCGTTGATGCATGTGCGGCATCTTACAAAAAAGTTGTTCATTACTGCTTGGAGAGTTGAGACAGGAATAGCCCCAATTGTTTCTCGAATAAATTGCTTTAGTTCGTTCAAATTTAATGGTTATGCTTTGTAGACTTCCTGTTAGCAATAACCCCACAAGAAAAAGTCAGGTGCAGTAAGGTCAGATGACCTGGGGGGGCCAACGGAATGTGGAGTTTCTGGATATCAGCTTATTGGGAAATTTTCGTCGCAATTCTGTCATAATAGGCCGGGCTATGTGAAAATTGCACCATCTTGCTGAAACGGTTGGGTGTCAAATCGCCCAAAACCGAATCGCCCAAAACTTAAAAATGTCACATCGCCCAAAAATTTTGGGCGATTTGACATTATGTTGAATCGCCCAAAAAACAAAAATGTCAAATCGCCCAAAAAGAGTGGGCGTTTTGTCATAATGCAAAAATAGCCATGTGTCAGATCGCCCAAAACCAAAACTCCCAAATTGCAAAAATGAGGAAAAATGCCAAATCGCCCAAAAATAATTTTTGGGCGTTTTAATATTTTTCATTTTTGGGCGATTTAGCATAATGTCAATCGCCCGCAAGCTTTTTAACTGACTACGAATTTGGGTTGAGAAGTGCGTTAAGGCAAGTTTATCCTAACGCTAGTTTTCATGGTTGTTGGTTCCACTACTGTCAGGCTCTTCGGCGAAACCTGACAACAAAAAATAAAAAGCTGGCGCAATTAGTGAGGTCCAACCAAAAAGCTTCAATATTGTTTCACAAATTCCTGGCATTGGCCTTGCTACCGCAACACCTAATCGAGTAAGCATTTGGTATGCTTCGAAAACTAGCCAACGAAGAATTTTCCAATAATTTTGACAGCTTTTTGGCTTATTATGAGAAGTTTTGGATACGAAAGGTATGTAAATGAATATAAATTTACTTAAATAATCATGTTTGTAAATGTTTGTGAAAGGTAATACTATGAAACCACCGCGGCGCGACGCGCTTTGCGGTCGGGTGGCGGCTCGTCGCCTGTCCGCGACGCGCGCAGCGCACGCGCCCCGTTTTGCCCTCGCGCATATGCATACTTACTTTTAGATCGGGCCACTACAGTTCTCAGTTTTTAAAAAGCTAACAAGGACAACATCCTACAATAGTATACTTGGACGAATGTTGACCAAAAAGGGCAATTTCTTTAAATTTGTTAAAGTCCTTCAATAAGAGGAATTTACGAAAAGCCGTAATTTCTCTATGCTTATAGAAAGTGGTGGCACTAATGGTACCAAATCAAGGAAAAAAATCGATATAGAGAGAAACAAAAATATAATGGAGGCTTCTGCGCTTCTTGAAAACGGTGCCATTAATATAATGAGATTTTTAGATCGAATGGTTTATGTTAAAAATAACATTTGTACTGGTATGGGACCTTACGAAGATATGTTTGAAGAATATCCTGTTGGAAGTAGTGAAGATGAGGGAGAAGAAGCAGATGATTAAGAAAAAGAAGAAGGGACGAACGAAGCTATGAATGTATGCATAATCTGTTACGCTTTGAAACCTAACATTGTTTTATTACCATGAAAACATTTGCAAATTTGCAATGAGTGCGATCTGAAACTACGGGCGCAATCTGATACGCAATCATTTTACTGCTGTCCTGTATGCAGAAAGCAAGTTGAGAGTTCGATGCAAGTTTACACAAATTAAACATAAAGAAAAACATATAAATATGAAATATTTGAGTTCTCATATGTAGACATAAACTCGTATGTATCTATATAAAAAGTTGGTAATACTCGTACATGTAAATACATACATATCTGTATGCAGACATATGTATAAAGAAAAAAATAAAATAGGAACTGACACAAATACTGAAAAAATTTGTTTTTTTTTATATTTATTGCAATTAATATTTTGGCAGATTTGTTAAAAGAACCCTAAATGTTAGTATTTTTGGATTGCGACATAACGCCCATTTCTACTTTGGGCGATTTGACATTTTTCTTTTTTGGGCGATTTGTCATAGTGTCAAATCGCCAAAAAATTTTGGGCGATGCGACATTTTTCAGATTTGGGCGATTTGGTTTTGGGCGATTTGACACAGGGCCAACTACAATTGCCGAAACACCAAATCGCCCAAAATTATTTTTTTGGGCATTTTGATATTATGTCGAATCGCCCAAAAAATTGGAATGCCAAATCGCCCAAAAAAGTTTTTGGGTGATTTGACATTTTTTCGCTTTTTTGTATTTTGGGCGATTCGGTTTTGGGCGATTTGACACCCAACCTGCTGAACCACACAGAGTTGAAGAAAAATTCTCATTCGGCTTAATTCTGGATAGAATAACTCTCTCATATTTGACAATTTTGTTTGTTTATGTTGCCGTTTAAATCGAAATGGGCCTCGTCAGACTTTAAAAGATAGTTCAACATTTTTCCGTCCTCTTCCACCATTTGAAGCATCTTCTGGCAAAATTCCAAGCGAATCGGCAAGTCTGCTGCAGCGGTATGGCAGCAGCTACAGCAGCGATTGTTTCCTCCGTCCGAACTCAAGGGTTTCGATGGTAAGGTCTTCTTTCGACTGTCCCATGCTCGGCAAAATTGTTAACAGGTCTCATTATGGTCCATCTGCCGAAGGATTGCCGCCAAACGTGCGCCTATACTCTCTTTGAACCGAAACTACGGACTCCAGTGCGTGATAGCGGCGGACAATCCAAATTCTTGTTTCAGTGTCCCAGTTATCCATTTTTGTTGAATCTAAAAATCAATCTGCAAAATAAAAAAAAAGGAAACACATTCATTAAAAAAATAGAAAAAAAGTTATTAAATTTTTTCTGGTAGCGGCCACCCTGTACATCCATGAGCAGTTGATACCTGCTCATGGATGTACAGGGTGGCCATTCTACCACTCATTTCGACAATTTTTCATTCATTTTAGAGCATATTTAGGCTAACAGTAAAACCCACAAAGTGAAATATGGAAGAGCATTACATTGCATGTTCCTGGCGGGACTTTTCAAACAAAACTTTAAAACTTTGCCCGCGATAAAGTTACGGCAAGGCACGTCTTCGACATCAAAACCTTGTATTTCATAGAGAGCAATCCCAACTAACAATTTAACTTGTGTAAGGGTTTATCGAAGCTATTTTCAGTTTAGCAAAATTGCTTGTATAAGGCCTCAGAGAAATGCATTTGACCCACCTGAAGAGCTCGAAAGGTTTTAAACAGTCATGTACAGGTTGATCAGAGATAGTAAATGCCTTCCCTAAAAGCCTTATAGAAACAAACAATAATCAGTTATCAGTATAAAAAAAATGTCGCAGGTTGTTACTTTTCTAGGCAAACAATTAACAAGTCTTTGCTGCAGGCTACGGTTTGTGTCAGAAAGCACTGGGAAAGTTTAAACGGCTTGCCGCCATGAGCTTCTATTTGTTACAGATTGAGACCTTTCAGAATACTTATAAGACCTCATACAAGCCTATTAGAAGCACAATATAAAAAAAATGAAAAATAAATTCATTTACATTAATTTAATATTTATTTCTTCGTTTTCTTCTATTTTTTTCAACCACGCAGAGATTATTTTCTGAAATTGAATGTATAATTATTATTAATAATATTTATTTAAAAGTGCAACAGTGTAACATTTCCTTTCCCTCCAACAACAAATTGTACTGATTAAAATCTTAAAAGGCTGTAAGCATATCTACCTTAACACCAGTGAAACAGAAAATTATATAATGGTGTACAATTGGCACTCGTTGATGTATTTCATGTCACGCGTCACGTCATTCTAAATGTCAGCTGTTATTCGTTTGTGAAATTTTGAAATTTGCAGTAGTGTTAACCATAATACAAAAAGTGCATTCACGAAAAAAATGTTTCTGAATGTAAGGAAAGTTGAACTCTGTGCGTAATTTGGAGGATTTCGCCTTAGTCTTTTGAATGTTCCCCCATAGTTGAATTGCTTTTACTCAAATAAATCTTCAAAGGAGACATTAATCGCACTCATAGGCGCCCGCAGGATTTTTTCCAGGGGGGGCAGACACATACCAAATTTTGAGATATCGAATTTTCGAAAAAAAAATGTGTATTCATTTTTTTTTTTTAATTTTGACATACAATATAATTTGACCTTTTTGGAAGTTTCTATAAATAATTTAATTAAATTGCATTCAGCCAATAATGAAAAAAAAAACAAAAATAAAGTTCTGTGGGAGGTATTGTCAATAGTTGTCCAGCGTATGGATATTTTATATTTAAGAGAAGACCGTACTTATCTACTTATTTAAGCACACAGAAATTTTTTTGGAAGTTTTTGTATAAAAAGCAAGCTTCGCCGAAACTTCAGAACGGAAAACAACGATAATTTTCATTTATGATTTCATTAATCCTATCCGATGAACCAGAAAACATAATGTGGTCACCGCATTCATGAATTCTAAATTTCATTGGCTTTCAAGTTCTAACATATGCGAAGTATTTACTTTTCATGCAAAGCCGTAGTTTGTAATGAAAAGCAAATGCTTTTTACGGCAATAATGAGCTTGCCATGAAAAACAAAAGCCTATAGGCAGTTAAACTATAGGTTTCCATGGGAAGCCAAATTGGACCATATTTCACCAAAACTGACCACACGAAGCTATACACTGTGCGATACACACACAATAAAAACAACATTAGTTGACATAACTTTCCTGATACAAACTTATAGAAATAAATACATTGTGCTCAGAGGACTTATAAACAAAATTATTGTATGCTTGTATCGGGCTTGTGTTCACAGGACTTATAAATACAATTAAAATAAGGTGACGTAGCTTCCCTGAGACAAATTTATCGAAAAAATGCATTTCTGCCTGAGAGTTCAAAAATTATGCTTGTGTCGGGCTTGTGCTCATTAAACTTATACAAACAAATTTGCTGTTTTAACTTTGCTGAGATAAACTTATTGAAGTAAATGCTTCTCATTCATGTGCTTGAAATTATGCTTCTATCAGGTTTTCCTACACAAAACTTTTCGAAACTGTGGGTTTTTCGGATTTAATTCCAAACAATTTATAGCTTCTTGAAAGCTTTCGTTAGCAGGCTTCACATTTAATCTTGGACAGAGCTTTTTAATCGAAGCTTTTACTTATCTTTTATTTCCTGTGCTTCTATATACGAATTTCAGGAGGCCTTATCAAAAAATTAACGAAACTGTTCACATTATGCTTGCATTAAATTTCAAATTCCACTTCTAATAGGTTTAAAAGAAGCTGTGTACGAAACCATAGTTTCGAAAATGCACAACTTCGATACAAAACTGAATACAAGCCTTATAGAAATAATAACTTCAAGAAATTGAAAAATTGGACCTTATAGAGGAAATAATTGTTAGTTGTGAAGTCAAAGTTTTTACTTTTAAAATTTTGTTCTGTATTTTCAAAATTTTTATATGGCCGAAATTATTTCGAACTTTGTATATGTGAAATTCTGTTTTTGAAAATTCTGCTTACAAACACTGAAACTCTAGTATAAAAATGACCATTTAGTAACATCTCGTGATTTACATTCAAACGCTATGCGATGACAAGCGCGAAAATTCTTTAAACATAAAATATTTGGTTTGAATTTAAGATGGCGGCCAAAGGAAAGCTTTAGTTGTCCGATAATTTTAATATAAAAACCCTCTGTATACCCCTCCTTAACATCCTCAATATTCGAAAAAAAAACACACAATCCTTTGGATTTGACTTAAAAATAGACCAGATAGACAATAATAATCCTGTTTTCCGGATTCAGTGGAAAACTATTTTAAGAAATAAATCTATCATGAGCAATGTTGTAGATAATTAAATTTTGAACAACTTTTGTAAAGTTCATTTAAAGTCAAAAGTTGAAAATAAACGAGGTAATTGACAGAAACCAATTTTCTTAAATTTCCTTAAATGGCGCCCAACGCAATAAATCTAGGTAGTCAAAAATGTTGTTTAGAGTCTCCGTTTAAATCGCCATAACAATTAAAATCTACTTTTTTGCATTTTAACATTTTGTTTGTACAGACGGAATCTGTGCTTTAACCAACTCTAACACCGACCTAGCCAAAAAAGCAAAAACCAAACGACCCAAATTATTTATTAATCCATCCCGCAGTAGAATAAGTGTGTGTGAGACAATCACACAGAATTATAAAAATTGTAAAATTTTGCAAAAGAAGGATAAAGTTCTTTCAAAAATTTCAACATCGTGCACAAGTAGGCAAACACACACTATTTCACAGTATATTCCGTACTACGTTATGTGAATGACAAGTACAAGTTGTCAAAATAATCACTTAACAATCCTAAGGATTGTTATGCTGTCATGTGGACATTTGAGCAAGTTCGTAAGACTCCTAGTGATTCAATTAGATTTTGTGTTTTTTTTTTATTTACCTACCATTTTTGATTCTCCCCATGCAACTATAAAATACAGAATGCAGCTATAATGCCTTCAAGGCACTTGAGGTGAGAAGTATCTGCATAAAAGTAGACAATACCATCGGGATTCATCTTTGTGTTTAGAGAAAATCTAAGCAAAGAGAGAAAACGGGGAAAAAAAAACAATAGAAATAAGAGACAAACAAAAACTTTTGTGTTCGGTTTCAATTCAGAAGGTATATTTTCCATATAAGTACCTACCTATTGGTTGATGTTAGCATCATGAACTTAACAGACTTTTGCTTTTGTACTTAAGATTTGTATAGGTATAGGTATATACTAGGAAGAAACATCCTAAATAGTTTGCTATTATTCATAAATGATTTAAAAATAAATAAAACTTACATTTAAAAAACCATGTCCAATAATTCTAGCATTTGTTGTTGTTTTTCTTAATTTTATATTTCAAATATGAAATTTTAGAGATTTTAACATTTTTATTTCCATTTAATAATTTTCATTTTAATAAAAATTTGTTCTATAAAACTAAATTTAATACGAGAGTAAGTAGTTTTTCAATTTATTTGTAATTTAATTTATTAATTAAAATTATTAAAACAAAACTACTTTAACTTAGAGAAAATAAATTTTTAAAAAATAATTTAAGAAATTTGTGGTTTCCTCTGCAATTCGTTTAAACTGAAAAATATTATTTATTAAAATTGCATTCATCTTCCAAAGTTCTCGAAAATCATGGGTGAATTAAGATATAAATTTATGATCCCAATCCGTCAGATACTACCAAACAAAAATCATATGCAAAACTGTTAGTGTTGGAGTTTTGTTGTGATGCGTTTGGGAGCTCAATGTGAATCACTGCTGGATGAATCGAAAATGAATTTAAAGAGAATGTGTGTTCAAGTTCATTTTGTTCAAATAAAAAAAAAAATGAATATTTCTCTTTATAATAAAAAACAATTCATTTCTCTTTTATTTAAAATAAGGGTGGAAATTTGAAAATCTCACCACGAATGGAAAAGGGAAGAAGGTGAAAAACTGATGAAGTTATTCATTTGTTCATTTTCTGCAAATTGTTTGCACAAATTCATTTTTTGAACTATTTTCTAGGACTAGATTAAAAAAAAAAAGAATCACCAAAAATTGTTGAGCACTAAGATAGGTCATGGTTTATTTTGTTTTGAAATTATTTAATCAAATAGAAATACGTAGATAAATATAAAAAAAGAAAACAAAAAGTTTATATACCTCAAGAGTCAAGATTATAAAAGTACAAACTATTAAGGTGGGTAAAGGCTTATACTTGTTATTCCTCGGAAACAGTTGTGATTTTGATAACGTTTTAAAATTACATTGCTTTGAATTGAATTCTCACAATAATTAATGGATTTTTGTTTAAAATTGGTTATTCAATGTATTTGTGTATTATTATTATTTAAGGCGGCATCTTTTAAGATTTGCAGTGCGAATTTGATGACTTCTCACAGGAAAAATTAATCAGTGAAACATGTTGGTACACTGTGTCGTATGATTAACCTTTTTATTTTAATATTTTGTTATAATATAATTTTTTAACTAATTAGGTAGTTTTTTTGTAAGTTTCATATTGTTTTCCAATAAGAGGTGTTATTTTGATATTCAAAGAAAAATGGCATTTTTTGAGACAAATGATCGGATGTTTATTTCATTATAAAGAGGAAGGTATGCCGTTAATAATGGAACCTCACGAATTCCATCTTTGAGGTCTTGAATCGACGCTGGGCTGTTGGCGTAGACCTTATCTTTCACGTGGCTCCAAAGGAAGAAGTCGCAAGGTGTTAAATCACAAGATCTCGGTGGCCAATTGTGATCACCTCTTCGAGAGATAACACGGTCCGGAAACTTTTCCCGTAAAAGATCGATGGTTTCATTGCTTGTGTGGCACGTAGCGGCGTCTTGTTGAAAGTAAACGTTGTCCAGATCAATACCATCCAATTCCGGCCATAAAAATCATTAATCATCTCTCGATAGCGCAATCCATTGACCGTAACTGTTGCTCCAGCCTCATTTTCGAAAAAGTAAGGTCCAATGACCCCGCCGGACCATAAACCGCACCAAACAGTCACGCGTTGAGGATGGAGAGGCTTTTCAACAATAACTCTTGGGTTTTCCGAGCCCCAGATGCGACAGTTTTGCTTGTTGACGTAGCCTCCGGGGTGGAAATGGGCCTCATCAGTCAAGATGATTTTTCGATGAAATTCCGGATCATTTTCATGCATTTCAAGAACCCAATCAGCAAAGACACGACGTTGTTGATGATCAGCCGGCTTAAGTTCTTGTGTTAACTGAACTTTATAAGCCTTAAGACCCAAGTCTTTATGCAAAATGCGGTGTAATGACGTTTGTGGAATGCCTAATTCCAAAGAACGACGAGGAATGGACAAAGCTGGGTTTTCTTCAACACTTTGGGCTACAACAGCAATATTCTCAGTTGTTCTTGAGCGACGGGCACGGGTTTTATTCTTCACATCACTAACTTGTCCCAACATCTCGAATTTGTCCACCAATTTCTGTATTGCGGTCCGACAAGGTGCTTCACGACGACCCAAAAATGTTTTAGTTTTACGAACCGTCTCTGCCAAATTTTCACCATTTTTATAGTGAATTTTAATAATTTCAATGCGTTGTTGAAGCGTGTATCGTTCGTTTTTTATTAATGGCGTAGTTTCTACTTGTCAAATGTCAAAAAATGACAGCTTCAAAAGTGACAGCTACCGAAATAGCGGGCTCTTCAAAATAACACCTCTTATTGGAAAACCCTTTATTTTCAATATTTAAAATTAAATGATGATTTAGATATAAATATAGTCGAACATGATCATTTTGGTATTCAAAATGAGATTTGACCATAATATAGATAGATAGACAGATAGATAAATCTTTATTTACAAATTCAAAAAAAAAAAACAATAAATAATATTTAATAGAGTATTTGAAGAAAGATTTAAAAAAATCGACATTATCTATAAGTACAATCAATGAAAATAAATAATAAATGTTAGGATACAAAACTAAGTATTTTACAACAAAAGTTGAATAAATACAAATTTTGGGGCTTGATGCACTTTAAATATGAAACAAGAAATTAACTTTATTACTCTATAGGCTTTTCAAATTCTAAATAGAAACGGAGGTTGAAGAACTGCAAAAATTGCAAACCAGGCTCAACTAGAATCAAACAGAACAGAATAAGTAAATTACAAAACGTTTTCTAATTAATTCTGGATTATAAGGGCTTTTAGTTGCTAAAACAAAATTTACCAGACGGACTTGAACAATTTATATATTTTCTTTAAAACATTTTCAGATATGAGATTCTATAAGTTTTGGAATGAGAAACATAACGCACGAGCACCTTCCAACCACTGTCCCCGTTTATAGAAGGTTGAAACATTCTTCGCAGGACAAGAAATTTTGGTTTGAATGGAGTCTACGTATTTTCTGTAAAATAGGACAAATTGTTAAGAAATGGTATATATCCTCATTTTGGTTAAAGTTACAGCTCACAAACTGGGTTAATGTCTGTCCTATGTAGCCTATGATTAAGCTCAAAAGTTTCAGTTCCTACTTTGAATATAAAACTCATATCAAAGACTGATATGTAGGTATATCCTCCCTAAAATAACTACTACTTCCCAGGTTTAGATTAAGACGATTGTAAGTAGATCTAGAAACTATGACACATTTGTGCATTAGTCATAGCAATTGAAGAAGTATCTTTGAATAGAATCCATTACTTCCAGCATTTGGTATCCATAGACTTCGTTCCCATAACAAAAGCAGCTGTAAATCGTTGAATTCAAGACCAGAAACTTTGATCTTGGGTCCACAAATGTTTTTCGAAAAAAATTGCGACAATATTTTATTTATAGCTGATTTTGCAACCGCAAGTTTGTCTTTAATATGGGCTTTATGGCTTAAATTATGAGCTCCGTCCAACTTCCAGTTTCGTGTTTTACTATCAGCCCGGTTTTGTGGTCTAAAAATCGTAATTTTAGATTTTGTAATATTAAAGTTTTAAGATCCCATGAATCACAAAATTGTTTCAATTTATTTATCTGCAGCTGTTATGTCACTGAGTTATCAGACAAAAATCACTTGGACATCAGCATAAAAAATAATAAAGATAAGTTGTCCTGTCAGGCTCAAAAAATGTATCATTTCGGTATTACATAAGTTACAAGTAACAATGAATTAAAAAGCTATGGCTTAGCCGTCAGATCGGTTAGCAAAATAGTGAGACATGTATTCATTTATAGCCCTTAATATATGGTTTTTATATTCTTTTTTGTATACAAACTAAATCAATCATATATATATTCTGATGCTAGTAAGTTCCTGTATTTGTATATGGCTTTAATATAATAAGATAATTTTTTCCAGTCACACTCGTTCTAAATTTGTATTGTCTCCTGCAGGGTAAAGGATTTCTTTCCGAAGTAAGCTAGTCTTTGTGGCTTGTAGATTGGACAAACACCAATTATATGAAAGCAGTCCTCTTTCGCTTTCAAGTTACAAATATTGCAAAACTGGTTAAAACTTCCATTATATGGGGAGCCCGTTAACCCGAGCAACTCACATCTTGTTTTAAAAATAAGGGATATTTCACTGTAGCTGAGTGAGTCATTAAAATACTTCTTATCCTTCAGGTTGAAGTTAAGGTGAGTGTATAATATTCTGCTACCTGATTTACGAGCTTTCTCGATAAACGCCTCGTGAATAGAATCTTCATTCTTTTGGATTGTTCAAAAGAGTTGGTTTCTCAAGTTGTCCAGGTTGTTGAAATCAAATAAAATAGTTTCCCCACATGTGATTCAAATACATAACCATCTTTTCCACCACCAGTCCTGGTTTCTCAATTCCTACGAGAGCATTTTTTTTAGTAACCCGAGAGTCAGGATACGAACTTATTTTGATAATGTAATCCGCTTGTGACTTGAGAGTGTTTGTAAAAAGCATTGGAAGACCTGTCTCCAAATAGATTGTGTAGTTTGGGGTTTTCATTGGTAAGTTAAATAGTTCTTTTTTAGGAAACCTATAGAATTTCTCAATGACTTCATACTCGTCTGATCCTCAAACTTGAGAAGCTTAGCAAAGGGTTGATTTAACAACTGAGTCGAATATTCTATATTTTTTTGAGAGTATTATCCGTTCGTTTGAAAATATATTCCTCCACGACATATTCAATAAACTTTGTGAGGAGTTGGCCTTATCTGTCAGATGTTTGATCAAATTTTAAGGTTGGGTTCAATTTTACTCCTAGATATTTGATTTCCTTAACAGTTTCTAATTGTATTCCGTTGTAGAACCATCTGTATTCACTTTGTGCTGGTGCTGTTCGGGAGAAGACCATAATTTTAGATTTCTCAGTGTTGATAGTTAGTCCCCATTTTTTGCAGTAATCAGTTAGCCGATTTATCATCAACTGAAGATTTTATGGAGGTTCGGAGAGCATGACAAGATCATCGGCATACAGTAAGACATTAACGATCATATTGGCAATTTGTATCCCACCATGTAGATCTTTTTCTAGATCGTTTATGAATAGAGAGAATAATAGGACACTAAGAAGACATCCTTGTTTTATACCGGTCTGTGTTTCAAACCATTTCGAGAAATACTTTCCGTCCCAGACTGCTGAATTTGTTCCAGTATTAATTTTTTTAATGACTCTTAGAAATTTCGTAGAAAGACCCAACTGTGACAATTTATAGATGAGTGCGCTTCTATTAACGAGATCAAAGGCTGCCTTGAAATCTACAAAGAAGCTATAGATTTTCTTGTTTCTTGCTTGGAAAGCTCTAATGATTGAAGATAGAGTAAATATTTGATCAATGGTTGAAAGTTTTTTTCTAAATCCAGCTTGTTGATCTGACAGAATATTTTTTTCTTCTACCCGTGTTTCTAATCGTTTCAAAATTATTCCACAAAATATCTTGGCTAAAACATTCATGAATGAGATTCTTCTGTAGTTTTCTACGTTTTCCATTGCTCCCTTTTTGTGAATAGGAAATATAACGAACTTTTTTGAACGATGAAGGGATATCAGCGCTCGAAAAAACGTTGTTATACAGAATTTTTAAACGGTTGATTAGAGTTGCATTAGCGTTTTTGAAGACTTCGTAAGGAATACCATCCTCACCTGGTGCCTTTCCGGTTTTTTGATTTCATTATAACATCGATTTTTTGATTTCATTATAACATCGAAAATGAGTGGGTTCGCATACGAAAATATTAGATTTGAGTTATCCTGCAGAAGTTGTTTAAAATATATAGAGATATCTTCAGCAGATACTCCTGTACCTATTTGATAGTTTAAACCATTAATCTCTTTGGTTATCCTCCAAAAGTCCTTCGAAGTCTTGGTTTGGCTTACTAAGTGAGCTTGGTGGTTATCAAAGTTAGTTTTTTTTGTAAGACATAGATTTTTATATTGATTATTCGCCTGAATGTACCAGTTCATTACGTCGGGCTCATTACACTTTCTCCAGGCACGTAAGAGGGCGAATGATTTCTTTCTAGCATTTAAACATTCCTTATCGAACCATTTTTGTTTAAGCTATGGCCTTAAGCTTGGAATGTTGTTCGATGTAGAACTTCTTATGCAACAGTTTATTTGTGTTGCAAGTGTTTCTGAGGTCTCAGGTATCGGATCGTTTGTTGAAAGTAAGCTGTCTAATAAACGATGGTATACATTTTTTTCTTGACATTTCCATTTAAGTCTGGGTAGCAGGGTAAAGTTTGTGTGATGGGACGGAGTTTCATCGTCAAATTCAACCATGATTGGAATGTGATCAGAAAAAGTTTTACATTGTACCTCAATTTTTTTAATTTTTCCAGTCCAGTCATTATTAACAGCACAGAAATCGATAACTGATTTACCTTGGCTCCCCACAAATGTGTAATGGCCTTCTGTATCACCTTCGGTACAACAATTTAGTACAATAAGGTCATACATTTGGAGTAGTTCTAGTATATCTGTTCCATTTTTATTCCAAATAGTGTCCTTAGATGTCCTGTTGGTGCAACATATACGGGGATTTGTAGGAGTTTGCATTACATCGGTTTGTGAGTTACTAATTCTTGAATTCAAATCTCCAATCAGTAGAACACTTTTGCTAGCTAAATGTAGCATTGTACTATTGAATTTTTCAAAATCATGAGCCCACTTGTTACAGTTTATATAGGAAGGCACAATGTACGTATGATTTTGTTTTAAACATTTTACTACAGTAGTTCCTTCGAATTCTTCAAAATCATAGGTTTTTAGATGTGATTGTTTTATACCATATAGGCTTCCACCAATTGCACGTCCCTTTACGGCAGTTTTACTTGCTTCTCTCCAAATTAGTTTAAACCCAATAAAGTATTTGTTAAAATTACTCAAATTATCACTTGTTAAGTGGGTTTCAAATAAAAAGAAAATTTCAAAGTTTTTAACATAGCTAAAAAAATCTACAAATATCAATTTACTATTTAATCCAGATATGTTGTATGCCAAAATATTTGAAGAGTTTGAGCTGACGACATCTGATTCTCAGTTTTGTATAGAACTACTACCACTCATACAAAAATGTATGAGCGAGTTTACAGTCAATTTGTTTATTATAAGACTTTGATCCTTAAGTTAGTTTTTCAAAATAATCTTAGAGTTTTTGGTAACAAAATCCATAAAAGCGATAAAGGAATGGTGGTCAGTCTAGTGTATTGTTTCCAAGATATTTTTGTTTGTATCCTTTAATGATGGGGCACACGTACCCTCTCAAACCTCAGAATAAGTTTAAATTGAATTTTTGCAAAGTTCTTAACTATACTACTATTTATTCTATTTTCTGGTCGATCTCTTTATTCGACGAAGAGAATAATATGGGAAAACCTTATAACTCCAAATAAAGGGTATTTTTTAAGAGCTATAGAACTTTAAGTTGGCAACACTATTTTAACTGGAGGCCATTTTGTCAGCTGTCAAGTGATTTATTTTTAGTTTGGTTTGGCATTTTAACATCAGTGGACTGACGTCTGAACAACGCTTCCAAATTGGTCCAAAACAAGATTGCCGTTGATCTCAATTTTCATAAGCGAATTTTGTTTACCGATGAAGCTCACTTTTGGTTGAATGAATACGTCAATAAACAAAACTGCCGTATTTGGAGTAAGGATAATCCTCAAGTGTATGTTGAGACACAAAAACTGAATAATGGAATAACTGGTGCGTACTTCTTTAAAAACAATACTGGCCAGAACGTAACAGTCAATGGTGACCGCTATAGAGCCATGATTACTTACTTTTTCGTTCATCAATTGAAAAACCATGATGTGCAGGAGTTGTGGTTTCAACAAGACGGCGCAACATGTCACACAGCTCTTGCCACAATTTATTTGTTGAAGGAAACGTTTGGTAACCGCATAGTTTCACGTTACGGACCCGTGAATTGGCCTCCAAGATCGTGCGATTTAACGCCGAGCTTGGCTTGACTATTTTTTGTGGGGATATGTGAAGTCGCTAGTATACGCCAATAAGCCCGAAACGATTGACCACTTGGGCATTTGGATGACAACATTCGCCGTGTTATTGCCAATATACAGCCACAAATGTTGGAAAAAGTCATCGAAATTTGAACCTCCATTTGATTATCCAGAAATCAAATTTAAATTATAATGATAGAAGATTATCTTTCGAATAAAGTAAATTTCATGTCAATTTAAAAAAATCATCTTTGTTTTATTCCATTTCAAAGTTCTATACCTCTAAAAAAAAAAAACACCCTTTACAAGGTTGAAATATTCGCCTTGAAACTGTGAGTTTCGTGGATTGCCGGTTAAAGTGACCTCATTCTTTTTTCCCAAAGCAGCATATAACGGATTCGCCGATTTTATTCTCAACATCGAGTTTCAAGATTGAAATAGATTTCACTCTTGAAAAAGCCCTAACTATTCGTAGGAGCCCAATAAATATTTTTCTGGTCGACTGCTTCACAGAAAATACGTGGTTGTGACATTACTTTTCGTACGTACTTTAGGTGAATTTTTAATGTTGTTATAGGAACACTTTTTAAAAAGCAATTTCGAAATAAATTGCCTAATAGTGTATATGGCCAAAGCATCTTTTGACGGGGAAACATTCAACATTTTCAATTTTTAAATAATCAGACTGACCAAGATACTGATTGTATAAAGAGCTGAGTTCTTATTGCTCTGATAAAACTTTGGATAAAATCGTTTGCAGGGAATAAGGACTATCAGAAAAAAAAAAACTATGTTGTCCGTGTAGAACAAAACGTTTATTTCCAAATTATTCAGAATCAGAAGAATTGGAAGTTAATAGTGAATATCATCTAGAAATAAGACGATAAGGCGCTCAGTACACATCCTACTTTTTTTATCCCAAAGTGTCGCTATCACACCGGTACAGATATCTTATCATGAAAACTATTTTTGTTGAGACATAAAGAGCCTTAAACATTTGTATACAAAAACATAAACATTTTTGAATTACTATACCAAAATTATTTTAAGTGAAAAAGAAGCTTAGTTTCGACAACAGACCGCATTCATTTCAAAGGGCCTTTGGAAATATTTACATGTTGTTCTCAAAATACTATCATACTTAAAAGGAATATAAATAAAGTAACCAATAATATCTTTTTGATTTTTGTTTCATTAGATCCAACAACAAAAAATACCTACATCTACATATATAAACAAAAACGAGTTTAACTTTGTGGCTGGGTGAATTTCTATATTTTTTTTTTAAATGAAAGGGGAGACCATTTGTAGATGGTTTAAAAAAGAATTTGAAAATCCGTCCAACCGAAGTATTTCTAGCCCATTTTTTTAGTTCTACATCGCAAAATTCTACTTTGTTGTTAACAACAAATTATTTAAAATTTTAGTTGAACAAAAATTAAATATTTTTCTGTCAAAAGTGTTGGAGAAATAGTCAATTCAACAATAGTCAAGTTTTAGGTGTGATCTGTGATACCCAATGCATTTTTGACAATAAATACATTTCTGTCCGGTTTTTCAGTGATGAGTTAAACCATTGTTTACTAACTCATTAACGTACAGTTAACTTTTTAAATGGAAAATGCATGCGGTACGACTTTACAAACTCTGAGAATAAAACAACAAAAGCATCTGTTCAGCAAATCCAGAGTTAACTCACAAAAAATTAGCTTGAGTTTAACTTTAATCTCGAATTGAAAAACTACGCCTAAAGGTCTAATGAAAGTTTAGTTCTGAAAAGCAAAAACTGATAGGTAAATATCTTTGAATTGTTCGATTTCGTATTTCTTATTCAGACAAATGCATATGGAACGAGCGTTAACTAATTTTATAGGTTGGACTTAGAAGATCATATTTTTACAAACTAAGCCATTCATAACGTGAAGTAGGTTAAAACCCATAGAAAAGAGTAATTCAATTACAAAAGTAATAGCTTAAATATTTATTTACATTTTTTGTTGGTAGTTTTTTGAGAAGCTTAGGTTTGTTTAACCCGTGCGAAGCAGGGTGGACTAGCTAGTATCATATTTGCTCAGATTGTACCGAAATAAATTTGCCAGTTTTATAAAACGACGTCTCACCCTCACTCCCATTTTTTCCACACATAGTTATATGTAGGTATTGTTTCTTTTTCAAAGAATTGTTTGTACGTTTTACCAATACCTACTGCATTGCTGTTTTGTAAAGTTCCAACCGCTATGACCATAGTAAAACCCAATTATAAATGCCATCCTTTTTTGAAAATAGATAACTAAATATTTAAATATTTCAATTTCATTAAAACTTATGCCATAAACTCTCAATGAATAAATATAAAATATAATAAATAAAACATTTCAAATAGTTTACAGCACGAGTATGTAAGTTATTTCCTTGACAAAGCTTAAATGATAATACAAAAGCTGAAACTTTCAAAAAACCAAATGTGTACTCCAAAAAACTAAACGGAACCTTTTTCCACATCCGGCAGTGACAGTTAAAGTATTAATAGAGAAATCCTTTGTATATTTAACTCAAAACTTTTTAATTGCACGCATATTTTGTTGTGAATATCAAACTCAAAAGCAAAAGAGAATGCAACAACTTCCTAGTAAAGCAGATACTTTTGGTTTTTTTTTCTAATTTTTTTTTTAAGCTTTTTGATGTTAGGTACGTTTTATTCGTTATTTATGCGGCAGTACTTTAGTATTGTGTTGCAAAAAAAAAGTTAAAACTCATCATGGAGATAGTATTTTTTGTTTTTCGTTAGAGGAATTGAAATTATATCAAAAGCGCAATTTTGAAACAATAAAACAAAAAGATCCCTTCAATTTAAAATTGAAACTTTTAGCAACTATCTCTATCTATACATAAGGGAATGTCTAATGTTTGTATCACAGGTCTATTCTTAAGTAGTTGATAATTTTTAAGATGAAGAAAGTGTTTATTAAAATATTTAAGTCGAATAGTAAAAATGAATATAAGGAAAGGAAAGAATTGTTTTCCTCAGTGGATTGAAAATAAGGTTTTTACTATATCTCATAGAACACTACGGGTGGCATTTAGTTGAAACTGAGGGTATTCAAAAAAATAAAAAAAAAAATAATTTAATTTGACTCGCATTTGGGGAAAAAAAATGGGGCAGCCATATAATAATATATTTTGAACTCGGGACATAGGAGTGATAAATTAGTTTGCGTAAAAAAATAATGGAATTTTTCACATTACCCATTTTACGATAGACGTGGTGGCCCCTCACAGTCGACTCTTCAAAGCTTGGTTATCCAATTTGAGACGACCGGTTCGATTTTCAATCAGCCAAAATTCGTACATTAAAGGAACGCAAGATCACCGAGAATATCGCTGCGGTCCGCGAATGTGTACAGGAGAACGTGAGGCAGTTGATTTCTCGCTGTGCACAAGAACTCGGCATTTCGTAGACTTTAATTTAACCAATTTGGCGTCGGGAATTGAGCCTTTACCCGTGCAAGATCCAACTGACCCAGAAGCTCAAAGTTCATGACCATAGACAACGCCGTTTGTTCGCTGCCAGGGCTTCGGAGCGTTTGGAAGAGGACCCCAATTTCGGCTGAAAAATCATCTTTAGAGACGAGGCGCATTTTTGGATGAATAGCTTTGTTAACAAGAAAAATTGCCATATATTGGACGACACCAGGTCATCAGGTGAAAATTCATTTTAAAAAAGCTACCGTTTGGTGTGGGTTTTGGGCCGGTGGCATCATTGGTCCATATTTCAATGGGGAACGCTATAGAGCCATGATTAATGACTTTTTCGTGCCAGACTTGGAGGATGTTGATGTGAACGACCTTTGGTTCGAAGAAGACGGCACTACACGCCATACAACCAACGAAAAAATCAATTTATTGAATAAAACTTTTGGTGAGCGCATTATCTCGCGTCGTGAGACTGTGGCATAGCCTCCGAGATCGTTCGATTTAACACCTCTGGACTATATTTTGTGGGATTATGAGAAATCGCTTGCCTACGCAGATAAGCCCGAGACGATTGATGCCTTGAAAGAGAATATTCGGTGCGGTTTTGCTGACATACGGCCCGCAATTGCTGCAAAATGTGAAAATTTGGCCTCTCGGCTGGAGTTTATTTTAGCCAGCCGCGGCAGCAACTTGCCCGAAATCAATTTTAGAACACAATGGCAAACCCTTATCTTTATAATAAAGTAAGTTCTTGCCCATAACATTAGATTATATGCGTTTTATTTCTTCTTGAAAACCACACGTCGAAAAAAACACCCTTTTCTTTCAGATGCAAATCTGTGCAGAATGCAATTCAATTCCCAGGGTCTTATTTGTTATAATTTTTTTCAAATCATGAAATATCTGAAGTGCAAAGTTTGGCATCCAATGCTATAGATATCAAGTAAGCCTGCCCTTTTTCATAATGCCAAATCCCTGTCTTAAATGGAACTAAGTTCATCACTTATTTTCAGCACTCTTTTTTTTGGGGGGTTTTGAGATGTCGTCTTTTTTTGTGTTAATCTAAGACCTTTATTCTTATCCTTCCTTAGCACAATAGAAACATTTGCCTACTTTAACGTGGGAACATATAAAACGGTTTTTTTTTTTTTTTTTGTCGGGGAGATTATTAAATAAGACCGTCATAGGTTAGGATACGTCAGCTGGCACTGCCGTACTGGCACTGATGTCACTGGCAATGTACCAGTCCCCCATCCTTTATAAATCCTCCCTTCCTTATCCAACGAAAACGTTCACATTGTTTTAGGGGGTTGACATTTTAAGTGGTTGTAAATTATGTTGATGGCATTTAAGGACTTGATGGTTTGTGTGACGGGACGGGACGGGACGGGACGGGACGGGACGGGATGGAATGGGCGAAGGATGTTGGTGTCTTCCTTTCGACAAATTGCCACATTAAGTCCCTTCAGGTGGGCTTATATGGTGGTTTTTGAGGTATTTTAAGAATTACCTTTCGACATACAGTACATATAGCTATACTAACTGCACTTGAATATGGTCCTTGGCTCTATACATATATATAGTAGGACATTATATAAGACAGAGGCATTCGATATTATATATGTGACAAATTGCTTTGAAAATTAACTTAATTGTTTTCTTTACACAATTTACATGCATCCGAGTCTCTAATTTATTGTTATTGCTCTAACGGTTACGCTTTATTAAATTGACAAAGCTTATACTAACCTGATGCCATAAGGGCTTTTGGATAAAACGATGTCATATTAAAATTATCAAGGTTTGGTTATTTTGTGATTTATATATAAGTGGGTAAAATGAAAATGACCAACCAAATTATTTTAATGACATTATGCTCTTTGAGGAAATTTCGTAATGAGAAAAATCTTTCATTTTAACAGGTATATACTCGTTATGTGATTAATTTAACGTAAGACTGCTTTTATGGCATAATTTCTCATTTGTGATATGGAACCCTGGAACCAAGTCCTTAATAAGTTTAAATATATTCTTACTGTCATCTTGGCATATAATGCCATCCTGTTGAAATCACATATACATATGTCCTCTAGCTCTAGATAGAGACACCAAAATTGTCAAAAGTTCAAAGGTTTAACGACTGAGATGCCCAAGCAATACATTATCCTCTTACAGATATCTTTAAGAGTTCTTATATGACGAGCATTTAACTCTGCAAAATATCTTAAAGATGTCGCTAAGACCTAAAAAGGCCCAAAGGGGAATGAGTCTCCACATTAATGGCATTAAATATTTTTCTCTTTTACGCATGTAAAAATTAAGTTCGATTTTAATGAAAATTAAGAAACGAAGTTGCGGTTATTTAAGCACAAATTATCATTATTTATATTTAAAAAAAAAATAATTTGTGAAATTGAATTGTTTAAATATGGCGTAAAGGCGACAGGGTGCCTCTTTTTAAATACATAGTTTCCCCTTTAATTTTTTTTGTTGATTGTTTCTAAAGTTGCATTTTATTTTTTATATAAGTCACAAGCAAAACAAGGATGTAATAATAAAGCTTAAACTTTGACTAATCACGCGAATTTTTATTATTGTTGATGTGTAAATATCTATGCCGGCGTTAGAGTGAAATAAAAACGTAGACTTTTCTCTGTGCGACGTTACGAGGTAGCAAGTTACGTAGTGCGTATTCTTGGAATTTTGTTTTGACATTTTGAAACTCCTATTAAATTAAAAGTGTTCTAAAGGACCTAGAGAGCATAAGGTAATTTCGAACTCCTAAATCGATTGGCGTACTCCGTTTCTCTACCTGCCGTACTAAAATTCTAGACAGTGCTGATTTTCGGGTTTCCACTGGAGCTAGAGAGCTGGTCGTGACAGTAGGTTATAACAAAAATAACCTTATAGACAAACAAACTCAAAAACATACAGATATCAATTCAATTTTTTTTTTTTAAAACAATTTTAATTTTTTCAATGTTAATGGCACCCTGACAAAAAATATACATAAGTAAATGCATATTTTTTCCAAATCTCAAAACCTTTTAAAGAACTCTTAAAAAACTCTTAAAAACATTTTTGATATAGTAACTCTTACCCAGAGTCAAATCACGCTTAATAACTTCACACCAAGTGGTCAATAATTACTTTTAATGCCTTACAAAAAAAAAAAAAAAAACAAAATGTCAAACCAGTATCAATGGCAATTTTTTTCAACAAGTTCACTAGGCTGTGTTGAGTAAAAAACGGCAGCTTTATAAACAGAACTTTTTATGTTGACTTTGACACAGTGAACGAAATATGATTAAACAAACAGAAATATAATTTCAAGTTGACCATGACAAATAACAAATTAACGTTACAACATTTATAAAGATAACTGGAAGACTTCTTCAAGATGTCTTTGAAAGAGCAAGTTAATAAACTCTTAAAATACTCTTATATAAAGGAATTTAAGAGGTTTGAAAGAAGTATCAAGAAAGATATAAAAAATAAATTGAAAAGAGATATATAAAATTTTTTTAAGATGTATCTTAAAGTATTTACTTTAAATTATCTTTTTAAGAATTCATAAAGTGCTTATAAAGTGCAAAGGTATTAAGAAGACTGAACTAAGATGCCATTTAGGGCTGATACATTTGTTTCAAGAACTCTTCGAGAGGTTTTGTATTGCTTGGGATGGATGGGTCATGTAGAGATGATTTGGAATGGGACCCTACAAAAATTAGCTAGCGTAACTATTGAGGCTAGCTAAAGATCAAGCTGGATGGAAAAGCTTCTTACTTAATGTCCAGATACTGCCAAACTTCAATATAAGGAACCTTCAAGGGGACAAGAAATGATTTGTTATTTAAATCGAAGTTTGAGATAAAATTAGACATAAAGAATTTTTTGTAATTAATGGCACTTTTTTTTCGTATCATAACAAGTGTTGTAAGCTTCACAAAACTTCGTGAAGGAAATGATTTTTAAATTGTATTGTCATTGATATCACCAAATTTAGCTGCTCAGAACTGATTTAATATTATGTTTCTAGTCCCTTTAAATTATCGAAAGCATACTTTAAGAAATGTTAAAATTCCTGGCATTTTTTTATTTGTTTGATTTCATTTTTTTTGCAGTGAGAAATCCCAGGAAGTTTTTTATAGGAATTTTGTTATAAAAAAAAATGTATTCTACTCGGCTTCAATAATAAATTCTTTATAAAGAGAACTTCGGTATACAAAATTTCGTAGTATAGAGATTCATTCATATAAAATATTTGTTTCAGGGGAAGCTTACAGAAAGTTATTTCAGAATAAATTTCGTTATAAAGAAGTTCGCTGTAAAGAAGTTTGACTGTATTTCGGCTGCTTTGTTAAAAGATCACTTCAAAAAAACTTTTAAACCCTATCAAAATTGCACCGATAATGCTGTATGCTAAACCCTGTATTACAGATGAAATTCTGGACGCTGTTTTAACTGAGGAGGAAGAACGCGATACATTAAAAAAGCTGAAAGATGCTAAAGCACCAGGAACTGATAGAATCACAGTTGAATTTCTGTAATATGGAACAGTGAACCTTATTAAAAAAAAAAAACTTACGGAAACCTTTAACAGCATCCTAGATACTGGAACCATACCCCACCAATTAAGGGAAGCGATAATATTCCCTATTCATAAAAAATTAAATATAACCGATCCAGACAATTACCGTGAAATATCTTTTCTTGACGCTTCTTATAAAGCGCCGTTAAATATAAAATTTTCCCTGTGTTGTATATTGCAGTTAGTCGGTTGCCGTTGTATTTTTGTTGACAGCTAATCGACACTTGCACACCAACCTTCGTCTTAGTATGTTGTGGTTAAGCTATTGAATGATAATAAAGTAAACTGTACTAGCATAAAGTGTCACGTGTTTTCGTCTGTCTAAGTACATAACATTCTGGCGACGAGGAAAAAAAAAATATATTGGGAAAAAATATATAGTGAATCGATTAGAAGAATAAAAACTTTAAACTGTCCAAATATTCTAAATATAAATACAAGTATGAATAAACTATTTGGAAGTGTTGAGCCTTTTGAAAGTGGCGATAACTTCAAAGACTATGAAGATCGTATTAAAAACTTTTTCACTTTAAATGCTGTGCAACCAGAAGCCAAAAATCCTCTTTTTATTGGCATCATGGGCAAAACCATGTATGAATTATTGTCTAAACTAACGTATCCAGATTCTCCAAGTGCAAAAAGCTTTGACGAAAATTTGGCACTTTTAAGAAGTCAATTTGCTCCAAAGCCAAATAAAAGAGCGGAGCGTTTTAAATTCCACAACATCGTTCAACAACCTGGCGAACAAATTAGTGAATTTATCGTCAAATTGAAAGCTGCTGCCCAAGATTGCAATTTTGGCGATTTTTTAAAAACAGATTCGTCATCCGAAACAGGTAGCGGTGCAGCCCCGAATAGCGGTGCAGCAGATGTCAGTATAGACTCAAAACTGGGTATCTATAAATTACGGTTGTTAGACGAACAGTTAGCAGATCGTTTCATCGTGGGACTAAGACACGAGAAAATTCAACAGGTGTTACTGGAAAATGAAGGCTTCACGTTTTTGCAATGTTGTGAGAAAGCGTTAGCTGTCGAAGCTTCCGAAAAAGCATCGGTTTCTGTACAGTCACCCAATAACACGCATGCGATCTACAGTCAAAGTCGTCAAGGAGTTGGGGGTCCCCATTCCAAGTCCAAACAGTCTTCTAATGGTCATAACAGCAAGTCATCTAAGCAAAATATGGCAAAAAACAACAACAGTCGATATCGTCAGCGAAATGTGTGTCATCGCTGCGGAAGAGCAGCGCATAAGAATTGTCCAGCTGTAGATTGGGAGTGCTTCAGTTGCGGGAAAAAAGGGCACATTTCCACAATGTGCAAAAATAAAACAGACTCCAGCATTAAAGTCATCAGCAGTGTGCCGTCACGAAGTCAGCCACAGATATGTAATTTATCGATTAACGGGATAACAGTTTCCATGGAAATAGATACCGGTGCAATGACGTCGGTCATGTGCGAAGAACAATATAAGTCCTGCTTTTATAAATTTAATTTGATCAATTATTGCGTTAATTTAGTTTCTGTTACAGGTGGTAAAATTCAGGAGCTCGGTTTGATGAATTGTGAAGTGCGGTTTTCCGATCAAGTTTTCAATTTATCATTGGTAGTCGTTAAGGGGAGTTCACCCAAAAATTGCATATTGGGTCGAGACTGGCTCGATGTTCTATTTCCATTGTGGCGAGGTAATTTTGGATATGGTGAGTCAGTTTGCAACGTCATATCTCAATCTGATATTATGCAAGAAATTAAAGTCAAATATCCAAAAATTTGTGAGGATAAATTAAATAGTCCAATTATTGGTTTTGAAGCAGATATTGCAATGAAAGAAGAGGCTGTACCTGTCTTTCACGCAGCTTATAGTGTACCCTTTAAATTACGAGAAAAAGTCGAAGAGGAACTAAATCGTTTAGTATCAGTAGGTATTCTGGAACCGATTGAGGTTAGTCAATGGGCAAGTCCCATAGTAATTGTACCTAAGAAGGATAACTCTATTAGAATCTGCGTCGACTGCAAGGTCACCATTAATAAATGGGTCGAGACACGTTTTAATCCTCTGCCAAAGGCACAGGAAATTTTCGCAGAGATGTCAGAATGTAATTGTTTCTGTGTTTTAGATTTGACAGGAGCTTACCTGCAACTTGCGGTCAGCGAAAAATCTCAAAAAGTCTTAGTAATAAATACTTTTAAGGGTTTATTCAAGTATACTCGTCTGATTTTGGGGGTAAGTTGTGCTCCAGGAATTTTCCAAACTGTAATGGATAGAATTCTTTTAGGTTTGAAACGCGTTCGATGCTATATTGATGATTTGTTAATCGGGGGGCGGACAGAAAGTGAATGTAGAGGGCTACTTTTTGAAGTCTTGTCGCGTCTGTCGAGTCATAATGTTCGAATTAATTTATCAAAATGCAAATTTCTTCAATCTTCGGTCGATTTCTTGGGTCACACATTGTCGGATAAAGGGCTAAGTCCAAATAAAAATAAGGTAGAAGCCATTGTTAAGGCCCCAGCTCCAAAAGATTTGCGGGAGTTAGAGTCGTTTTTGGGGTTACTTAACTTCTACCATCAATTTTTACCCAACCTAGCTACGGGTATATATCCGCTGAACTGCCTAAGAAGAAAGGGTTCAAATTTCTACTGGTCAAAGGAATGTCAATCCGCTTTTGAAAAATGTAAAATTTCGCTGGTGAATAACAATCTCTTGGAGTTGTATGATGCAGAAAAACCAATCTTAGTTATAACGGATGCAAGCCCAGTAGGAGTTGGGGCTATTTTAGCGCATCTTGTCAAAGGTATAGAAAAACCAGTGTTTTTTGCTTCGTGCACCCTAAGTGATTCCGAACGCAACTATTCGCAGTTACACAGGGAAGGGTTGGCCGTTATGTTTGCTATAAAAAATTCCATGTTTTTATATATGGTCATAAATTTACGCTGTGTACGGACAACATAGCTCTGAAAGAAATTTTTAGTCCAAGTAAAAGCAACTCCGCTGTTGCCTCCGCTAGGTTACAACGGTGGTCTATTACCCTATCCCAATATCAGTATAATATTGAATATAGAAGAGGGTCAAAAATAAGTCATGCTGATTTTCTATCTAGAATGCCCTTGAATGAAAAATCAGACATCGATTATACACCTATTTACTATTTCGGTTCCAAGGGTTTCATTGATTTTGACATGATTAAAAAGGAAACAAACAGGGATGACATTCTTGTTTTTGTTATGAAGTGTTTGAAATCCGATTGGCCTAGCTATATATCTTCAAAATTTATTCCGTTTTACTCCAATCGCAATAATTTGTCCATAGACGAGGGATGTATTTTTTATAGGCACAGAGTTATTATTCCCATCGTTTTGCGATCAGCAATTTTAAAGCTTCTTCATGAGTGTCATACGGGTATGGTTCGCATGAAGATGCTTGCCAGATCGTACATCTGGTGGCCTTACATTGATAAGGAGATAGAAAATTTTGTAAGGCAATGTGAGATTTGTGAAAAAACGCAGCCAGTTCCAAAGGAAAAGTGTGTTTCAGTCTGGCCTCAAGTCAATGAACCTTTTGATAGGATCCATTTAGATTTTTTTCATATTGTAGGCAAAACTTGTCTTATTATCGTCGATGCATACAGCAAATATATTATGGTTAAAATAATGTCTTCAACAACACTTAACGCGTTGCTTGAAAAATTGAAAGAGTTTTTCGTAATTTTTGGGTACCCAAAGCAAATTGTGACAGATAATGGCCCGCCTTTTTCAGCTGTTTTGTTTAAAAAATATTGCGAAACAAAATATATATCTTTTTTAAAAACTCCACCATACCACAGCCAGAGCAATGGCTTAGCAGAACGTGGTGTAAGAACAGTCAAAGATAAGCTTGCAAAAATGGTTTTAGAGCATCAGTCAACTTCTAGTTTTGAAAATAAAATTTTCGATTTGCTTATGGTGTATAATAATACACCGACATCAACGACCGGAAAAGCGCCTTCAGAATTGATCTTTTCATATAAGCCTACAAAATTATTAGATTATGTAAATCCAAAAGTTAATAACAAAAGTTTCAATAAAAATGTAATTTCAAGTGAAAAAATGTCAAGTAAGGTAAAAGGAAATAGTATAATTGAATTAAGCCATAAATTTAAAGTGGGTGAGGAGGTTTTGTACCGAAGTGAATTAAAAACTATCGTAAAATGGATTATCGTAACTGTTAAGAAAATAATTAGTAAATTAACTTATTTAATTGATATAAATGGTAAAATTAGATATGTACATGAAAATCAATTGAGGGAAAAGTTTACTAAGCCAAAATTAAATATTACTGATATTTGTTCTCAAAAGATGGATTCAAACTTAGAAAGTTGTAAAAACATTCCAGAACATAGACATGAGGCTATTGTAAAAGAATTTCCACTTGCATTAAGAAGAGACAGGCGTATTGTTAAACGTCCTGATCGTTTCATTCCATAACTCAGGTCTTTTGCCTGGAATGTTTTCAGAATTTTATATTTCCAAATCAAATTGTACATATTTGAAATAAGTGAATTATGCCTTTTTGTAGATTTTTATTAAGTGGCGAAGAGTGTTGTATATTGCAGTTAGTCGGTTGCCGTTGTATTTTTGTTGACAGCTAATCGACACTTGCACACCAACCTTCGTCTTAGTATGTTGTGGTTAAGCTATTGAATGATAATAAAGTACTAGCATAAAGTGTCACGTGTTTTCGTCTGTCTAAGTACATAACACCCTGCAGTAGACGAATCCATAATGTTGTATGCAGCACAAACTTGGGGATATGAAAAATATGAAACGGTGGAAAAACTATTAAGATTTTGTATAAAAAGATTCTTTCAACTACCGAAAAACTCTCCTAATTACATGGTTATCATTGTCACCACTCTTTATCAAAACATTTAAGCTACACATCGACTATCTATTTAGAGTTTTTAACATGTCTAATGGGAGACTGCCAAAAATTATAGCCCTGTATACTATTCAAAGGAAGAGTCTTTGGCTTGAGAAACTTAATGAACTTGCAGACTACTGTGGTCTGAATTTAACTCTCAACGAGCAGTCATGCAATGGAAGTGATGTCGAGGATGCACTTTTCAATCTCATCGAAAGAGTTGACGAAAAATATAGACTGGAATGTATCTATCGGGCAACTTCTTCGATGCATAGAGCCACATACAGCGTTCTACAACATAACCTCTGTGAAAGAAATTATTTTAGAAAGGAATTTAATCAAAAATTAATTCCAGCCGTATTTCAAATGAGAGGGGAATTGATACAATTAAACTTCATGTCACACCGAGAGGACCTGCCATTAATATGATCCCTCTGTATCATGTCAGTGAGAGAAGACATTATTCATTGCATTGGGAAATGTCCGATCATGAAAGAAGTGAGAAGAACCTTTTTTGACAGCAATGTGATGAGAGATGAAGAGGTAATAGCACTCCCTAAGGACTCCCGAGGACGATGTAACTCAGCTATACTTATACTATATAAAAGCAATGTCATACAAAAATCAAATATTTAGGTGCCAGTTATAGCTTTCATTGAAAACCATCATTGAAAACTTTACTGACTGAATTTGAGACGTTTAGAAAGTAAAATCAGTAATTATTTTGATGCAAAAATAAAGCTGATGGATTGAATTATTACTTAAGTGAAAAAAAAAAATCAATTCGATCCCAAACTTTGCCATAAAATTAAGTTCAATTTTCCAATGATCATTGGTAAGGTAGTTCAATTATTGAAATAATAAAAGTCATTTTATGTGGACGGTTGGGCCAAAACGAATTTTTTTTTGGCAAAAATTAATAATTAAGCCACCCCCTTCATATTGGCATCAAAATATGCACTGATTTTGCTTTTTAAGTGCCTTAAAACCAATCATTAAAATTTTCAATGATGGTTTTCAATGATAGCTATAACTGGGGCCTTAATGAAGCCTTCTAGTCAACAAACACCATATTTTGTTTTTCTTTTTTTATTATTCTTAATTGAACAATTATTACTTATTTTAACTTTTAAACTACCATTAATTAATGATGTAGAAAATGTAAATCGGGCAGACGGCATAGCCATGCTTCAAAGATTTTTAAATTTAAACATTTGTTAACTGATATTTTGAAAATGAAAAATAAATCTAATCTAATCTATTTCCGGATTATAGTGACATACTTAGTATAGGTATAGATAGTTGACTTATAAATCAGCCGTTATTTAAGAGATTTTCTGTTTCCATTTAAAACAAGATTACAAAATTGAACTTGGGACCTTAACTACGGACTTATTAGAAAATTGTGAATTTTAACCTTTCCTACCAGTTTTTGATTTCATTATTTTAAATTTAATCTTCCCAAGACCAACTTAATCTTCAACTTAAAAAAAAAACCTTTTCTCTTGCTTAATAAATTGGCAAGCAATTAAATATTTATAATCCTTTTAATGCCAAAGATATTACAATATAGATAACTTTACTATACAAAAAAACTTTTCTTCATTATTTTCCCCAAAAAAAGAAAAAAAAATAAGATCAACTAATTTTCCGCACCAAATAATTTCCATTTTAACTACAAATTCATTTCTCTCCATTTCAAGAACAAACAAAAAAAAATTTATAAAACAGAGAAAATACATTTCCTTTGTACTCAACACTGTGTTTAAAGTTAAATACCCTTTCATTTATTTAATCCCTTTTCGGGAATAAAAATACCAAAAACAAAATTGTGTTCCTTTTGAATTATCGTAAAAGCGCGGAAACAAAAATTAATTAATCCCCAATCCTCTTATATAGCTAGTATAGTACAGTAGAACCCACAACCAAGAACCAACGTATATATACTATAACGAAGGATCCTTTTAAGCTTGATTTGTAAGAAATTGACAGTGAAATAAGAATAAACGAAAACAAAAGAGGGTGCGGATTGCGGAATTTGTGTTGTTCTTGTTGTGTTTAATTTTTTTTTTGTTCCTCGTGTTTTTCAATTCAATTTATTTCATTAGTTTCCTTTTTTATCGCCTCGAACTATCTATCTTCTTTTGCCTGTCAGGGAACTATACTAGTACAAATAACCTAAATACAAGGAATCACTATATATATACTGATATATATGTATAAGACGAGATATCCTTTCTTGCTACGAGGACGATAGGATTTTATACTTCTTTGCCCTCACACTTTTATTTTTGTTTTGTAAATAAGTAAAATCTAGTCCACTGTTTCTAGGCGTCAGCGTCAGGGTCGTCGTTGTTGGTCGTAGGACTATCGTTAATGTTTAGGAAAATTGATTTTCTCTCCCTATCTACCGTGTTTTCTTGTAAATGGTTTCAAATTTAAATCTTTTGAGAAAAATATAACAACAAGCAACATAGACATAGACACATACTATTTAAGTTCTCACATCAATAATGACTGGAATTCTTCGGGTTCTGAACTTTTCCAACACTCCAGACTCCAGACTCCAGCTGTTGGTAGTTTAGGTCATGAGATTTTTCTTTCGTAAAGTCAACTTAATTTTATTGATAAATTCACTATACTTGTGCCTTGAATAAGAAAATTCATGAGAGTGCTAAAAACAAATTTACCTAGGTGTGCTTCGTGTAGAAAATGCATTTCACATCCTTCGTCTGGTAAGCCTTGACCTTAACAACTTTTTTTTACCATCGCTTTGAAATATGTGTAAAAATTTGTAATATGAATTTGAGGAGCAAAGGAAACACTGAATATTGATTTATCGCTCAAAACATGTACATATATACTGAATATTTGTCCGTAGAAGTAGATAGGAAGTTGTTATACTTCAATAAGCCTATAAGCTTAAGATCCGTTTTATCTGATGAAGGTGTTGTTTAATTTTTCAATATGTTCTTAATGGCCAAAATATTGATTTTGAATTTTCAAACCCCAAATTGATCTTCCCCTGGGTAGCACATTCCTCACGTAAGTCCGGAATATTGAGTGTATGGAATATCAACATGGATATCTCGGACTTTTGGCACCATTGTGCCAAATAAATACCATTGACGGACTGACGAGGACCTTTTACAATTCATTTTCAATGATGATTCAAAGGTATTTTTTACCAATTTTCAGCTCTATGCAAATTTTGTTCAATTCAGGGTTTACAGAAACATAATATTAGTACCTTCCCTAAGAATGAATATTGAGCATATTTTGTCAAGAAAACGAAATAAAAAATTGTGTTCCGGTCTTTATTTGTGTTTTTTTTTTTTTGCATATAAAAAACTTGAGATCATTGCAAATCCAAAAATTTAATCAGGTATACGTTTGTGTGTCTACATAGATTTATCAGGTCAATATATATTGAGCTTAAATCATTGACGGTGCAGAACCTTGAAATTTTGCCGCCCTAGGCAGAAATTGATATTTTGCCGCCTCAAATAAAAAAATATGCTCGACTCGCACGAACTTGCTCTATTGGTTGAATACTGTGGTGTAAGCCCACATTGAAGATGCATAATGTATATATTTAACGAGAAAATATTAAAAGAGTCAAAAGCACTAAAAAATTGATTTTTTGTTTGTTTATTTTTTTTTTTATAAAAAAATATTTTTAAAAATTTTTAAATGCAATATTGTTTAAACTTTTGAGAAGCATCAGATTGCAAAATTATAACAAAATCGGTCTAACCATGGCAAAGATATACGCGAATAACCCAAAAATAAGACGATTTTATCAACAAAACGTAGAATACATAATTACGTTATGTGAATTTTTTGAGAAAAAACCTGAAACGCAGTTTTCTTATAACTAACTTGGTTATTGCAGGTACGAAGTTTAATCAAAATCGATAAGGCTGTTTTCGAGAAAAAATTTGAAAAAAAACTAAAATATTTGTATAGCAGCTATCCGTTCGAGATGAGCTAAAACACGAATTCGAATTTCCCCTCTGGTCAACTACTTAAAAAAGGCTCTAGCTCGAATAAGAGTGGACGCTCAGACGCACAGACGCACCGACGCGCAGACCGACGGACGCCACGAAACCCACTTTTTTCGACTTCTCGATTATCGTAGTGTTAGTTTTAATTACAACCTCATTTTTACTTGCGATATAGGTACTATATGGGAAGTTATGGATTCGTACAAAAAATTGAACTCGAGATTTTGATCAAACTTTACATTACGATGATAGAGAAGTCAAAAAAAGTGGGTCTCGCAAAAACGTCCGTCTGTCTGTCTGTCTGTCGGTTCGACTACAGCTTAAACGGATGGGTCGATTTTCTTTAAACTTGGTATCTAGCGTTTTTTGGACATTCCCCCCACCCGTTTTTTTCTCTTTTTTTTTAGGACCAAAATTAACAGTAGCTGTCATACAAAATTTCTTGGCCAAAAAGGAAAAACTTATTTTTCTCAAATCCAGCGCTACCGAATTTGTTTTTAAGAACTCCATAAATTTAAATAGTTATAAGTTGCTGTTTAATAAAAAAAATGGTTCCGAAAAATGGTTATTAATGGTACCTCCCAAAGAACCATTTTTTTTATTTTCGCTTTTCTCGAAAACGGTTAAACAGATTTTGATCAAATTTTTTATGAAGAAGTATTGACACATTCTAAATAATATTGTGTACCAACATTTTCAAAAAAATATTTTTTAGATTTTTAAAAAAAACTTTAATATTTTTTTTTGAAAACTCAATATTTCAAAAACGACTTAATCGATTTTTATTAAACTTGGTAAATAGCAGTTTTTGAACTTTATCTAGAAGATTTTTGACAAAAATTATTCTAATACTCAAAAATAACTGTGCCTCCCATACAAATGTTAAAAAAACCGTTAAGAAAAATATTTTGTTTCTCAAAAACGACTCCTACGATTTTCATAAAAGTTTTTTTGTGTATTAAAATTAGTACGATCTACCATTTAAAATTTTTAAAGTTTATATTTTATGTTTATTAACAGTACCTCTCATAGAACGGTTTCTTTGATTTTCGACTATCTCAACATCTGATCAACCGAATAAAATTAAATTTTGTATACAGAAGCTTGTAACAAATATAAATAAAAGTGCGTATCAAAATTTTCTAAAAAATGATTTTTGGATTTTTAAAAAAAAATCAAAATTATTTTTTGAAAATTCGATATTTCGAAAATTGGTAGCAGATTTTTTTGTGAAGTTCAATTTTTAACGCAACATTAATAAATGCTTTAAATTGGCGTACCAATTATTTTTCTCAAAAATGTTAACGAAATTTTATATATAAAAAATTAATTATTTTTAAAACCGCTCCTACGATTTTCAAAATTTTTTTCTCATAAATAAAGATTAATATAAGAAATCAGATGGTGTACATCGCGTTGGGTTAAAACGGATTCAAAGTATTTTAATCAATTTCTTTCTAATTTTGTTGATTTAAAACAATTCACCAGTTTAAATAGTATAATTTCCTTTTATGCATATTGCATATGTGCAACACTAGCCTAAATTGTTAATTTTTGTATACTTACATAATACAACCTGAAACTAAACTAAGATTTGGCAAATGGATAAAATATAAACTCCTATAGCTAATTTATTTCAGACTATAGAACCACAATGTGATCGCGCATAAGAGCAAGTTCGTGCGACCCAGTCGTGCATATTTTTTTTTTTACACGAAACCAATTCTTACCCTATAGAGCAAGTAAAAATAATTGCGTTGTTTTTCTTTGATAAAGAAAATAACACAAATTCCTACCCCTGCAAACAATAAGTTACCAGTTGTATTGAACTACGGTTGGCCTGACGAACTAACTGCCAAAAGAACTAACTTCCACTGGTCGAAATGAACTTATTCCCACCAAATTTGTCAGTAGTTGGACTTAGTTCATAAAGGAAATGACTATTTCTGGCCAAGAGTGTACACGAACGACTTTAGTATCAAATAAATAAAAGAAGAAGTTGAGCTTGTTATATAATTGAAATATTTTCAAAATCGTTCATGGGAAAGGCGAGATATTTGAGCTTGAAGTTGCTGATTGCAAAATAAGTATTTCCGTGTTTTTTTCCCAAATAATTTTTTATAACAATATTATAATAATAATTGACAAATTTTATCTAAAACGACTCTCACGATATTGATTAAACGTCGTTCTTGCAAAGGGTGTTTTTTTTAGAAGCATAGAACTTTGAAATGGAATAAAACAAACATGATTTTTTTAAATTGACATGAAATTTACTTTATTCGAAATAAAATTTTCTGGCATTATACATAATTTGAATATGATTTTTGGCGTATGACTGCCACCGCTGGCTCGGACGTAGTCTTATCTGAAGGTCCAATCTTCGATGATTTTTTCTAACATTTGAGGCCGTATATCAATAATAACGCGGCGAATGTTGTCCTCCAAGTGATCAATCGTTTCGGGCTTATCAGTATAGACTAGCGACTTCACATATCCGCACAGAAAACAGTCAAGTGGCGTTAAATCGCACAATCTTGGAGGCCAATTCGCGGGCCCGTAACGTGAAACTATGCGGTTACCAAACGTTCCCTTCAATAAATCAATTGTGAGCTGTGTGCCATGTTGCGCGCGCCGTCTTGTTGAAACAACAGCTCCTTCACTTCATTGTTGTTCAATTGATGAACGAAAATGTCAGTAATCATGGCTCCATAGCGGTCACCATTGACTGTAACGTTCTGGCCAGCATTGTTTTTAAAGAAGCACGGACCAATGGTTCCCTCTGCCCACAGAACAAACCAAACAGTCAGTTTTTGTAGATGTAACGGTCTCTCAACATACACTTGAGGATTATCATCATTCCAAATATGGCAGTTTTGTTTATTGACGTATCCATTCAACCAAAAGTGAGCTTCATCGCTAAACAAAATTCACTTATGAAAATTGGAATCAACGTCAATCTTGTTTTGAGCCAATTTGGAAGCGTTGTTCAGACGTCAGTCTATTGATGTTTAAATGCCAAACCAAACTAAAAATAAATAACTTGACAGCTGAAAAAATGGCCTCCAGTTAAAATAGTGTTGCCAACTTAAAGTTCAATACCTCTAAAACAAACAATCTTTAGTTACCAAAGTGATTGCAAGAAAACTGTGTTTCGGGTTTTTGGAAAAAAAACTCACATAATGAAAAAAGAGTATTCTATGTTTTTTTTTGAGAAAGTTGTATTATTTTTTGGTTATTCGCTTATATATTTTTGAATGTTAGACCGATTTTGTTATTATTTTGCAATCGTGTGCTTCTCAGTAATTCAAACAGTATATAGCGTTTAAAAATTAAAAACAAATTTTTTAACAAAAAATTAAAACAAAAATTGAATTTTTTTTCTCTTGATTTTTTCTTGTTAAAGATATCATAACCTTCATGTGTCTTCGATGTACGGCTACATACAGTTGTTAACCACAAAAGTAAGTTCGTGCGATCCACTTATGCATATTTTTTACCCAAGAATATATCTTTCCTGGAATCATACTTTTTTTTTGTTTATAATAAGGTATTTATTTAGTTAAGAACTCTTTTTTTCTAAATGTAATTAAAGGTAATAAAATAATCTTTTCAGTAGTGATAAAAAAATGATTATGTCATCACTGATTTTTTTGATATATCAGTGTACCAAATACAGCGCAAAAATGTTGGTTTTGAAAAAATTAAAAATTAATATCTCAAATTTTATTAAACATAGACCTTTGATTTGATATCATTATTATTTTTCTACATCACTGATTTCGCAAGTTATTGACAATTATTTAAAAAACAAAAACACTGAAATCTTTATTTTGCAATTGGCAACTTTAAGCTCTCGACTTTTCCATATGAACGATTTTAAAAATATTTCACTCATATAACGAACTTAGAGCCACCTTTCATTTGACACCTAACTCGTTCGTGTACACTCTTGGCCAGGTAAATGGGCAACTATCCCTTTGTGTTTTTCATTGCAAATAGGTGGCAAAGTACCTACCCATGAGTACTTTTAGCTCCCTCCAAAGAAATACGGCTTACAACGTCTTCAAGATAAGCAATAACAAGTTTTTCTATTTCTTTATTACAGTTGAAAATCCTTGGAATGGAGTACTGTTAGGGTTCTGATAGCACCACCCAAACATGGAAATTTATGAACCAATTTAGTCCAGATGCAATGCTATCAAAATTACAGCATTAACTTGGGATTTTCATCAGTAAGTCTTTCACCCAAAGTTATGTATTTCTTAAAAAAAAAAAAAAAAATGAAGAAATATTGGCCTAGACGAACTTGGCTAAACGAGACCATCAAGACCTATACCGCAACTACACTGACATTTTTTTTATTTTAAAAAGTCTGAGACGAGCCCTAATAAATTTAGTAACACTACTATACAGACTCTGTACCTACTTTGCCATAAAAATAATATTTTTTTTGTTTTCATTCTCTATTTCATTCCATCCTATTATATGTTTCTCCAAAATTGCTGTCCACTCGTCAGAGTGAATTGAAGAAAAAAAAAAATCCTTCCAAAATAAAAAGTAACGGAACGGATGTGTTAAATTGCATTTCACATTTTACGAAGAAAATGACATCTCTCAGAGATTTCCAGCCAATCTCAGATCGAGGCACCAGACCATACCAAACCATATACCAAACCAGACCACACCAGAGCTTCAGTATAGAATGGGGAACAATTACATTTGTCCCAAATTACTTTGTCTTTTTGTCCATCCAACTGTCACTCGTTAAAATTTTTTAAATCTCTACGGAATTTAAAAACATACATTTTAAATGTATGTATGTATAAACATATGAATAGCTATGTATATCCGAGTATTATTTTTTTTTTATTTATTTTCCAACAACAGTAAAAAAAGAAATATTTACACAAAAATGTAGGTATGTCATTTCTGAGGAAATGTCATCACAAAGTAGTTTCTATATCGAAAGGACTCGTTTTTTTGAAAAAAAAAATCTTTTATAAAGAGAAACCTTTATAATCTTCATTTTTTATGAAAAAAAAAAAAAATTAAAATTCTCAAATTCACTGCCAACCTTTGTTGATTGTTTGTGATTTAAATGCAAAAATAGCTCAAAAACGTCTTTTCTAGCACAGCACAAAAGCAAATTGAAATCCGTCAATTTTTTTGTGTCCTTTCAAACTCTTTTTCTTCTTCTATAAGTGAACTACTTTCTTCTGCTTTTGATGTTAAAGTGTTTTTTTTTGTTGTTGATAAAAGTAAAGTGGGGAAAAGGCACCATCGTTGCCGTTTCTTGTTTTTTTTTTTTTTTTTTTTGAAGCAAGAAAGAAGGTCCTTTGTAGTGATAATATAATGGGAAAACTAAAAGGAACGTGGAAAAGCTATTTGCATGAAATATCCTTGTGGAAGTTTTATTTGAATCTAGAATTTTAATTTTTTTTTTCTAGTTTATCGTTACATTTTTTGAATGTCGATTCGAAATTTGTGATATGCGAACCGAAGTCGTTTGATACCCCGCAAGAAGTTTCAAAAATACCAGTCGCGTAGTGAAAAATAAATTAACACAAAGACACTGATGCATCACTGCTAAAGTTTCAAAGTCTCATAGATTGGTATCCATAGTCAGTCAGTAAACTTTCCAGACTGTCCTATCTTATATTGCAGAGGGATTCCACTATAGGCTATATGTAACATCCTTTTTGTGTTGAATATACTTATAACTGTTTTTAGTTTTTTGTTGGAAAGCATTTTCTTCTCTTTGTGAGCTATAGATTGTTGCACTTTTTCCCGATGAACCGAATCAATCAATTATTTGATTAGACGACGAATTACGCCACGACCGACAATAAGAAAACACGACTTAGACTCACAAGGAAGAATTCACAAGGAAACAGACGAATAATAATCAAAAGAATTCCGAATTCGAATTCGAAGTTAGTGCAACAGGCAGCGATAAAAAATTGCTGCCACCACAGCTATGCTCAGTTAGGGGTGGGTTCAGGTTTTTTGTACTTTTATTAATTATGATTATAAAAAAAGATGATTGTAATTAATTAAAACTACTTACTGTGTGGACACAGGGACGTAGCTGAAATTAATAAAAAGGGCGCTAGTGATTTTTTTTTGTAAAAAAAAGGAAATCACAAACCTTCGGAGCGGAACCGACGGTGAAAGTATTTTAGAATAAAAAAAGACGAAGAAATTGTATTTGAAAAATGAAATTATTTTTAATCAAAATTTAAGGTGCTTGGGAAACCTTACGAGTAGGAGTTAAGCCCAAGATCTTTTGAAACAACGAGAACAAAGAAAATTTAAGATTATAAGGTGGACCGACCGTCCGTCTGTCAATTTTATGATGAGTGGGCCAACTACCCACCGGAACTGTCAAGTTTGACAACTACAATTATTGTTTCTTCACGGTACTGAGAGAGCGAAACAATGGCTGATGGACCATTGCTGCCCTTCTCTCTCTCAGTAAGCTGAAAAAGAAACACCTGTAAAAGAAAGTTGGGAAGAAAGGAACCTAGGATGGGGAAGCGCAAGAGCATTTCTTGTTCCGGCAAAATTTTACCGTAACAAGATAGAAAGCTAACATTTTTATAGAGAAGTTGCAAACATATTCCTAATTTCATCGTTGCACCGTTTGCCTGTTAACAATATGTTGGATCTCACTCTCTGAATATTGTGTATCTAAGTGAATATTTCCTTGCTTCTCCGGAAACTTTTTTAAACCAAAATAACATTTTTTGTATTGTTTGGAGAATTGTAAGTGCTGCCAAGGACCCAAGCATTTTTAGTGTTGACCTAACATACACAGAGGAAAGAATAGTTGATAATCAAAAACAACAATCAAAACAGCAACAGGCAACCATAAGCACCCGTAGGATTGGGGGCCGGGGAGTGGCAGTTTCCCTCCCATGGCTATGAGCTAAGACCTTTGTCTACCAACGTTTTATCAATTCTTAATAGGGAATTTCGACTTATTGGTCATTTTTTCACTTTTTTCGTTAAATTCCCTCTGAATCTGGACCATGGTCGAATAAATACCTGAGTTTTATCGTTTTTCCCTCCTTTTTAGCCAATGGAAATCGTTTACTGATCTTAAAAATTGATCTAATTTTTCATTTCACACGGGAAACCGTGTTACAAAACAACGATCCCTTCAACTTTATTGCTCGTGTTCGAATTCGAATTTTGTAGTCATGCTTATTCATAATGGCTTATTACTTGTCGATATTTGAACTAGTCGCAAATATTTTACAGAGAGTTGACTAGAATTTATTAAGGGTAAAAGATCAGATCGTTTACAAGCATTTTGATGAAGATCGGGAGAATGCTGAGAATGCCTTCAAAAAATGTTTCAGTGAATCAGGTATTGAATTGAGCTGCCCGAAAATTGTATAGAAACAAACTCACGGATCCAATATTTCTTCGTCTTCACCCGAAAATTATTTTAGAACATCAATTTTCGTTGCTTACTGGGATTCTCTAATGTCCCTTAAAGACCGGTTTTAAGAAGAAAATAAATCCGCATTGCAATATGCAATATTTCATTTAACTCCTAAAAATATGCAAGGCATGGACTCATTTGATTTTAATTTGATTGTTCAAAAAATATCTGATAAATATGAATCCTTTCTGGATAATTTTTCCTCCAAGTCCGTTATATGGTTGCACCACAACAAGATGAATTTTGACCAAAGTCAATATACCAATATATGGTTGTTGTAGCACTCACTATAGGACCTTTCATTCAAGTCACAACATTTACAGAAGAGCGATTTTTCAGTACGCTAAAAGAAAAAAAGGTGAACACCATACAAAAATTAAATCAATTTTCAATCAAATATAACATCGCCTTAAAAATTTTATCAAAATATTGTGTTTGCCCTAATTATCCTAATTATCTCAAAACAGCTCCAAAAATATAACGTGCATAATATGAATATGAAAATCCTTAACAGAATCTATTTTCTGAGCAAATCCTAAAATTGAAGCTTCATTTTACTGCGCACATACCTACATACTATATGAATTGTACACAGCTATATAAATATAATCTATCTAGGTACCTTAGGTTCCGAAAATATTAACATATCTATCTGGAAGTTGATGAAAATAAAAACTACTAAGCCCCTCGACTGACGCAACGCAACTAAGCGCAAAACTTTTAAGCCACTAGGCGATGAATTTCTTAGCAAAAGGACTTTCTTGCTGCTTCTCTTTTGCATTCTTGCATCTTGCAGATATACAAATATATATATATTGGCCCCGAAAATATAATCTAGCTACCCTTCATGCAGCTCCAAATAATAATGGGTGATTTTTTAAGAGGTTTAGAACTTTTTTTAAAAAAAAAACACAAAAAATTCGAAAAAATGAATGAAATATTTATTTGAATCGATAGTTTGAACCTTGCAATTTAATGTTTAAAGATAATTTCATGCAAATGTTGACCGCGGCTGCGTCTCAGGTAGCCCATCCGCTGAGTCCAATTTTGGCATACTCTTTCACACATATCGGCCGGTCACGAATGAATGCATGGATGTTGGCTTCCAGTGCGTCAATCGAAGCGGGCTTGTCCCTATAGACATTAGCCTTGACATACCCCCACAAAAAATAATCTAATGGTGTCAAATCGCACGATCTAGGCGGCCAATTGACCGGCCCGAAACGTGAAATTAACTCTTCACCAAACTCGCCTCGCAATTGCGCCATTGTTTCGCGTGCTGTGTGGCATGTGGCACCGTCTTGTTGAAACCACATATCATGCAAGTCAAGAACTTCCATTTCGGGCAAAAAAAAGTTTGTTATCATCGCTCGGTAGCGTTCACCATTGACAGTAACGCTGCGATTCGCATCATCTTTGAAGAAATAGGCCCAATAATGCCGCCGGCCCATAAACCGCACCAAACAGTGGCTTTTTCGGGATGCATTGGTAGCTGTTGCAATGCTTCTGGCTGATCTTCACTCCAAATGCGGCAATTTTGCTTATTTACGTACCCATTCAACCAAAAATGAGCCTCATCGCTGAACACAAGCAGCGCGCGATGAACATTTCGAACCGAGCACGAATTTTGATAGTAAAATTCAATAATTTGCAAGCTTTGTTCATTTGAAAGACGATCCATGGTTAAATTGCAAACCAAACTGAAGCTGTTTGACAGTGACACAAGGTACTAAACACACGTCAGCTGTCAAAACCAGTGTTGCCAAAACCAAACCAGCTTAAAAATCACCCGTTACAAGAGACTATAGAGATGCGGCTTGAGATAGAAACCAACAGTTGTACCTTCAACTTATACAAAAACCAACATAACATGAGGAAAATACGATCCTTGCGAGGACTTAATATGTAATCATTATGCAGTTACGATTTAGAGTACCTTAAGTAGATTTGTGTTTTTGGCGGCGAACCCTCGTACACATACATACCGTGCTGCAAACTACACCCGAAATCTACATTTAAGATTTAAACAAATGACTCTCCTGGCTCTTGAGCTGGGAAGAGAGGAGAAAGTGCAAAACGCAGGCAGGCATATAGAGGTTAGATACATCTATGTGCTGGTTTAGAAGACGTTACCCTGCTCATCAAGTTGATACCAAAAACCAATTACATACCAATATCTTCCACAGCTTCACGGTTTAATATCCGTCTGAGAAAACTCCCACTAACTTAGATAAAAGCATTTGAAAAATGAGTTTAAGCATAGAATAGAATTTCACTTGAGAAATTTCGAGCAGCTTCGAGGGTGAAAATAATTAAGCTTTCTTTTTGTAATTAAAAGTGAGAAGTTAATTAAGGCATTTCTGTAAGTGAAGTTATACTATACTACACAGACAAATTGAGAAGTTTTTTTCAATGTGAAACACCATGATGATTAAGGGATTTTAATTAAGCAGAAGAAAAATGCAACAGAAAACATCATCTTTATGGTGCAACAAATAAGGCAGCAAGGGCTGATTGAATATTCTTTGCAACTTAGGTAGAAAAAAAAGGAATTTTTTAACGTGGGTAGTTGGGTATTTTTTAATGCAATTTTTTTTTGAAAAATATACAAATTTAAAAAGGTATTTATTGAATTCTTATGTGCAGAGTCACAATTTGAATATATTTCATACACATAAACATAAGCATCCTCATGATTTTTCCAAGTGGGGATGGGGGGTGGTGCATCAAACACAATACTTTAATAAAAATTTTAAGGTAATGTAATATTTCATTAAAAAAATTAATTTAATTTTTTTATAGTGCTCAACTTTTTTCTTTTAATGTTTTGAAAGATAGCTCTTCTGTAAATGTTGTGACTTGGATGAAAAGTCCTATAGTGAGTGCTACAAAAACCATACATTGGTATATTGACTTTGGTCAAAATTCATCTTATTGTGGTGCAACCATATAACGGACTTGGAGAAAAAATTATCCAGAAAGGATTCATATTTATCAGATATTTTTTGAACAATCAAATTGAAATCAAATGAGTCCATGCGTTGCATATTTTTAGGAGTTAAATGAAATATTGCATTGCGGATTTATTTTCTTCTTAAAACCGTTCTTCAAGGGACATTAGAGAATCCCAGCAAGCAACGAAAATTGATCTAAAATAGTTTTCGGGCAGCTCAATTCAATACCTGATTCACTGAAACATTTTTTGAAGGCATTCTCAGCATTCTCCCGATCTTCATCAAAATGCTTGTAAATGATCTGATCTTTTACACTTAATAAATTCTAGTCAACTCTCTGTAAAATATTTGCTTGTTGTTTTGTAACACGGTTTCCCTTATCCCCCAGTTTTGTCAGTACTTCCTTTACAATGACTATGTTTTCCCTGAGAATTCGTAAAACTTTGTATTTTGCTGCCCATCTCGTTTTTGGGGGATGCTGTGAATATATTTTCTTCGCAAAGAACTGTTCGTGAATAAAGTAAATTTTTCTTTTATCGTCCCAAACTATTTCTCAAATCATACATTACATACATTTCATACAACATACAAGGTTATCATACATCATACATATCATACAATTTTGTGTTTCCCAGATTTCTTTGGAAGTGTTATATGATATTTTAGTTTTTTATGTGATGTGTATGATTTTCACATTGCATTATTATTCAGTAGTAAAAATAAGTGCCAATTTTTGTATTGCGAGCTTAAATCGAAACGCGAATTGTAGTTTTTTAGGTCAGGACGTGTTGGAAACAATGGAATAAATTAATAAAAGAACGAGTTAATTTCAACCTGAACTTGCATATTTTGAAAAAAAAAAAATTAGATTTTGGCTCAACATAATTTGGAGGACAAGCATCTGTTCAAGCAAACAAAACAAAAAGTCAACAATTCATAATTTTTAAAATCAAAAATTAATACTTTCGTATATTTTCTTTTTTTTTATTTTCTTTTTTATATTCATTCTCAGGCTTTCTTAACCAATTACAACAATTTTCTTTGGCTTTTGAAATGTATGAAAAATTTGAGGTTAACGTGCTGTAGGATGTGTTTGATACATTTCTGAGAAACAGAATCTTACAACAATCCAATATTTCCAGTGTAATCTCCAGTCATACATTGTTGTATGACAGCTGATCATACAACAAATCTGAGAAACATAAATCATACAGCAAGACTGTAAAAATCAAACAATGTATGTGATGTATGATCTGAGAAATATAGGCACCTGTACTCGGACACTTCGTTAACATCATTTATCACTAAAATTAATTTGTATGCCTTTCTATTCAAATCACGGATGAAATTTTTTGCAAAATCAAGATTTGCTTCAATTTCAAAGTTGTGCTGTATTGTGCACTAAGAATCGAAAAGATTAAAAAAAAAAAATTCGCATATTTGCAATTTTTATGGCCGATACTAAATTTTGCGAAGCCCCATAGCGTGAAGTTAGCATCGCCATTTTGGATTTTCAAAAAAGGAAAAGTTGTGCTGTAATGTGATACCCTTGTGCTGTTTGTGTCGTAAATATTTCATCTGCAAATTTTACGGATGAAATTTTTTGCAAAATTACGATTAGGGTAAGGTCGGGTAATGTGGAGTACCCTTATTGTTTTCGGCAATAGTTTTAAAACCAAAAATTTTTTGAAGAAGGAAAAAGGCGTTATCTTTCATTGAAACATTGGCAACAGTATTTAATAACCCTTGTGCTTATTTTTTTCAAATGAATTAAATATTTGCAAAAGTTTGACAACAGTGCAAAACTAACCTTTTGCAAAAGTGGCGGGTAATGTGGGCCCCATAGCGCGGGTAATGTGGAGCACTACTCCAGAAATAGACATTTGTATAGATTTGTCTCATTTTATGAATGGATTACATTATTATTTAAAATAACATAAAACATTCAATTTCAATGCTTACCTTTTATGTTTTTTTCGGCATTTACGTACCTATTTAAATAAATACAAAAATAAAATTCAATAAATGTATCTTTTATAATAATGTATGTCAGTTTTATTGAAAAAATAAATAAAAATCACATTTATTTAAATAGATAAACGTTTACGCCTTAGGAACTTCAAGTGAGTTTAGATTTTTTTTGCCATACGTTCCAACGTTGTTTTTGTCCGGAGGACTACTCCACTTTACCCGCCTGTCCGTACTCCACATTAGCCGACAGGAACATAAAGTAAACAAATCCAATTTATTTATATAAAATTAAAGAACAACAGTAAAACTCACATTATGTTTATATAAAACAATATATAATTAACGCGAATAAGAAACACTTATTAAAATTGAGCCTTTATTTTATGATTTATAAACATTTAACGCAGAACAAAAAATTAGATCGACCACACATCAAAACAAGAATCATCGAACTGCGCAAAATCTACAGCTCGTGAACGCATGGCAATGAAAGATTTGCCCCTCTGCTTAATAGAACTATCGTAGATCAGCAATAACAGATCTCTCATTCTTCCAGGAAAAAGAGAAATGCAGGGGTCCACATTAACCGCCTACTCCACATTACCCGACCTTACTCTACGGCTTAAAGAACCATCATCGGGCCTTATTGATACAATTTTAAAAAAAGTAACCGATATCGCCCACAGAAATATTAAAATTTTTTCCAATATCATTGATACTTATCGAGGTATCCTATATCCAAAAAGAAAATACAACTTTGGATGGTTCATAGAAAAATTGTTCTCGTGTTAAGGATCATTATAATTTTTCGATTTCGAAAGTAAAGCTAAATAAAAAACACACACCGATACATTTTTGATGAAAATTGTATTTCATTATAAAGTTTGGACTTTTCCATTAGGTGTGAAAAGCCGCCCGGAAAGATTCGCAGCTTGCGGTTTCTCGGCCATAACTTGAGTAATGTTGGTTTTTAATGCGTCTAGAGTTCGAGAATTATTCGCGTTAACACGGTCTTTTATGCGTAGCTTAACAGAAAAAAATCTAATGGTGTCAAATCGCATGATCTTGGTGGTCAATTGACATCGCCAAAACGTGAAATTACGCGACCAGGAAACTTTTCACGCAATAAACCCATAATTGGTCGTGTTGTGTAGCTTATTGCCCCGTCTTGTTGGAAACACCCCGTCAGAGTCAAGATCTTCAATCGCCGCCGGCTCTAAGAGCTACTGAGTTCCTGTAAATTTTTATTTACCGCCAAAACAGTGATCGACAAAAAATTTAAGCATATGAGATTGTAAAGGGTAATTTTTTAGCTGGTTTGGTTTTGGCAATACTGGTTTTGACAGCTGACGTGTGGTTAGTACCTTGTGTCACTGTCAAACAGCTTCAGTTTGGTTTGCAATTTAACCATGGATCGTCTTACAAATGAACAACGCTTGCAAATTATTGAATTTTACTATCAAAATTCGTGCTCGGTTCGAAATGTTCATCGCGCGCTGCTTCCATTTTATGATCGGCATTCTCGTCCTTCTGAGCAGTCTATTCGGAAGATTGTGACCAAATTTCGCATCAAATTTACTTTGTTGGACATTAAACCACCAACACGTTTACGTACTGTGCGTAGTGAAGAAAATATTGCGGCCGTATCAGCTAGTGTGACAGAAGACCGCGAAATGTCGATTCGGCGCCGTTCCCAGCAGTTAGGCCTTTGTTACAGCACTACGTGGAAAATTTTGCGGAAGGATTTGGGCGTAAAGCCTTTTAAGATACAGCTGGTGCAAGAACTAAAGCCAGCCGACCTACCACAACGCCGAATTTTTGGTGAATGGGCTCTTGGAAAGCTGGCCGAGGATCCGCTTTTTTATCGAAAAATTGTGTTCAGCGATGAGGCTCATTTTTGGTTGAATGGGTACGTAAATAAGCAAAATTCCCGCATTTGGAGTGAAGATCAGCCAGAAGCATTGCAACAGCTACCAATGCATCCCGAAAAAGCCACTGTTTGGTGCGGTTTATGGGCCAGCGGCATTATTGGGCCTATTTCTTCAAAGATGATGCGAATCGCAGCGTTACTGTCAATGGTGAACGCTACCGAGCGATGATAACAAACTTTTTTTTGCCCGAAATGGAAGTTCTTGACTTGCATGATATGTGGTTTCAACAAGACGGTGCCACATGCCACACAGCACGCGAAACAATGGCGCAATTGCGAGGCGAGTTTGGTGAACAGTTAATTTCACGTTTCGGGCCGGTCAATTGGCCGCCTAGATCGTGCGATTTGACACCATTAGATTATTTTTTGTGGGGGTATGTCAAGGCTAGTGTCTATAGGGACAAGCCCGCTTCGATTGACGCACTGGAAGCCAACATCCATGCATTCATTCGTGAGATACCGGCCGATATGTGTGAAAGAGTATGCCAAAATTGGACTCAGCGGATGGGCTACCTGAGACGCAGCAACGGTCAACATTTGCATGAAATTATCTTTAAACATTAAATTGCAAGGTTCAAACTACTGATTCAAATAAATATTTCATTCATTTTTTCGAACTTTTTGTGTTTTTTTTTTTTAAAAAGTTCTAAACCTCTTAAAAAATCACCCATTATATGGTTACACGTGTGAAACAAGTAATTTTTCAAAGCGACAGAGCGACCTAGCCCAGCTTTCAAATCTGTACTATTTTTTGTATTTAATCCTGAGCTTCATAGTACTTCAATTTCAGAGTGATTAAAATGTTTGCGAACGTAACTGAGCAACGGTATATTTAGACAAATAGCGCTTTTCAAGATAATTTTCGCTCGTTAAATAACCAGTTGTCGTTTGAACTTGTCACTCAGTCGCTCTGTCACTTTTCGCTTACTGCTTGGCCCATGAGCTGTCAGTGTGAAAATAACATATAATTCAAAGAGAAACCAACGTGTGACCCAGACGATATGACATTAGACCTTACATTTTTTAGTCGATTTACCTTTAAATAAATTTCATATGGGGTCGATTAAAGCTACATGTCCTGAAATATGGAATATGTGTGCAGAGGGGGGAATATTCATCGTATGTTAGTTTTTATACAAGATATGACTAATATTTTTTATTTTAAAAGTTAAAGTAAAAAAATATTTATATCTTGCTGTGAAAATGAATAAAACAACAAAATGGCGAATCACTTATGCAGATTTAATGTTAATAGTGATTCTGGACTTTAACGTGTATCACCTGCTGTAATATTTCCATTTAAAGCTTAACCTCAATCCCTATTTTCTTCCTCGATATAAGGATACACACCCTTATTCAACCTTCACGTCCTGGAAATGGCTCCCTCCAAAACAAAATTCACCGGAAATGGCTGTTTTTCATCTATGCCGAGCAAGGTTTCGTGCATTTAAACCATTATTTGAAATTGTAATTTTATGTAACTGGATGCCGCTATTCGCTATATCCGCTACCATGGTTATGGATAGAATAAATACACTTTGCATGCATGTTTCAGAGGTTATGAAACCTGTGCTCGGGCAGTGTTCCTGTTCAGTTCAGTGTAGAATTGTGAAATTGTAGTAAAAGGACCCTTGCCAGGAAAATGTCGTTTAATTACGACGACAGTCTGTTGCGTTGATAATAAACTGCTGCTCTGCAACCAGAATATATACTATAAGAGTTCAGCCACTATGCATATACAGATACACTGGCACTGGCACTGGCTGTGTGTATATGTGTCTAGAGAGGATTGTAATTGGATACAGTTCTCCAAACCCAGGAAGAGAGATACATTTTTGCAGGTTATTAATTTTGATTAAGGTCCTTTTTTTTGCCAGTCTCTTGTGTTATATTACATTTTAATTGGCGGGGTCATGGTGGAAACGCTGTCATTTTATTTACCAACCAGTAGGAGGCCGTTGGGGGGGTTAATCATGTGAACGCTGACGGTGAGTTTTAAATATATGGAATATTCTAAATGTTGTCAGAAGTGTGAAAAAACATGACAAAATGCATTTTTTTTTTATGAAAAAAAAAGGTTTATAGAAACTATATCTTTTCTTTAATAAGACAATGCTATATTGAAGCCTGTTTAAACAAAATACAGAGGAAGGTTCACTACACGGATTCGATTTACGTCAAAATAATAGCAATATTGTTAGTATGGATAAGTTCACTTTATTTCTATTGTTTTAATTAACTTAACCCAGTAAGATAAAACTTATATGCTAGAGAAAGTCTTTCTGGCAATGTCATACCAGTGGACTGGCATCAGATCTCAGTCTATTCTAACTTAAAGTGATATAAAGGGTGTTTTTTTAGACGTGTGGTTTTCAAGAAGAAATAAAACACGTATAATTTAATGTTATGGCCAAGAATTAAGCATTATTATAAAGATAAGGGTTTGCCATTATGTTTTAAAAATGATTTCGGGCAAGTGGCCGCCGCGGCTGGTTCGAATAAATTCCAGCCGAGAGGGCCAATTTTCGACCACTTTTTGCAGCAATTGGGGCTGTATGTCAGCATAACGCTCCGAATTTTCTCTTCCAAGGCGTCAATCGTCTCAGGCTTATATGAGTCAACAAGCGAATTCAAATAACCAAACAAAAAATAGTCCAGCGGTGTTAAATCGCACGATCTTGGAGGCCACGCCACAGGCCCACTATGCGAGATAATGCGCTCACCAAAAGTTTCCTTCAATAAATTGATTGTTTCATTGGCTGTATGGCATGTAGCGCCGTCTTGTTGGAACCAAAGGTCGTCCACATCAACATCCTACAATTCTGGCACGAAAAAGTCATTAATAATGGCCCTATGGCGTTCCCCATTGACTGTAACATTATGGCCGGCTTCATTTTTGAAGAAATATGGACCAATGATTCCCTCTGCCCATAGAGCACACCAAATAGTGACTTTTTGAGGATAGCGTCTCAACAATGGCTTGAAGATTATCTACACTCCAAATACGGCACTTTCGTTTATTGACGTATCCGTTCAACCAAAAGTGAGCTTCATCGTTAAACAAAATTCATTCTTATGAAAATTGGGATCAACGGCAATCTTGTTTTGGGCCCATTTGGGCACAATTTGGAAGCGTTGTTCAGGCGTCAGTCCATTCATTATTAAAATGGCAAACCAAACTGAGCGTAAATCAAGTGACAGCTGTCAAAAAGACCAACTCCGAAAAAAGTATTGCCAGATTGAAAATCACACGTTTTAAAAAAAACACCCGTTATAACACAGTTATGCGCATCTTCTTCAACTTTTTGCAAAAATTTTTATTGATTTTTGAAAAAAATGATGGACTAACCCCTTCCATCTTTTTTTTTCAACTTAAAAAAAAAAAATGTTTCCCCAATCCATCTAGCTATACATCAAAAGAAAGGACTTTTCAAACTCTATATCCGGACGTCTAAACAAAATCGCGTGTGGAAGGTCTGGTTCTCGAAATATTTTCATCCAAAGTGATTATTCGATTTTACTGCATTTCGGTCGAAAACATTCAAAAGCGTTTGTATTTGGATAGCGATATTTCCGTTATCGAGCCTCGAAATCGGAAACGGTTTTAAAAATCGAGTATACGATTTTTAAGAGCTTTCTAAAACTGAAAACGAAAATACTCTGCGAGGTTTGGTTCTCGAAATATTCGCATCCAAAGTCAAATTACTGTATTTCGATGTAACCCTAAAAAAGTCTTCGGATAACGATATTTCCGCAACCAAGCCTTGTAAGAGGTTGTAGTTTTTAGTTTCGTATAGAAAATTAACAGGCCTTTCCGCTGATATAAATCAAAAAATTTTGCCACCTTTGGTTCTCGAAATATTTACATCCAAAATAATATTACTTTGTGTACTTCGATCCAACTATAAAAATTTTGTTGATGGCGATATTTCCGCAACAAAGCCTCGAAAGGGGTTACGGTTTGCAGTGGTGATTAGGAAATTAACAGACCTTTCCAACGACGTACAAATTTTGCCAAACTTTTTCCAAAAATTTTGTATTGATTTTTGAAAAAAATGATGGACTAATCCCTTGCAGACATTACTACTAAAGGGTCCACCAAATAAAATGGCGCAAAACATCGAGTGTAGCTTCGGCTGTGTGGCACGTAGCGCGCGCCGTCCTATTGAAACCAAATGTTGCCAATATCCTCCTCTTCAATTTTTGTGAACAAAAATTCGTTCAACATGGCCCGATAACGATCGCCATTGACTGTAACGGCCACTCCTTGATCATTTTCGAAAAATGGCCCAATTATGCCTCTGGACCAAAATCCGCACCAAACAGTGACTCGTTTTGGGTGTATCGGCTTTTCAATGTACGCGTGCGGGTTTTCTGTGCCCCAAATGCGACAATTTTGCTTGTTTACTACCCGCTAAGATCAAAATGAGCTTCATCTGAAAAGATGATTTTTTTTGGCAAAATCGGCATCTTCTTTAAGTCGATCGCAGGCCCACTTAGCGAAGCGTATATACAACCATATTCGTTCAGCGGAAGGATAAATCTAATTATCTGTCAAATCAGACATGAGCTAAGTGTTACCATTCACGAAATAAGCACTAGTTGAAAAAAGCGTTGGATGGCGGAGCCCTTACAACGATCCTAGTTAACAAAAGTAATCTCGTACGCTTCGTAAGGAACTCTTAGTGTTTCAACGAATAGGGAGGAAAGTTCCTAGTTTCTGGTATCACAATGGACCAACTATGGATTTTGTAGGTGTACTGCCTCTTGGAAGAATGTGACAGATCCTCCAATAGTTTATTTTGTCATGAAAATGTGCCTTTCATCTTAGCCGTTCGGACTCTGAAGAAAATTGTAGGTCCCCTCCATTTCTGCCGGTTAACAACATGTCTACAGAATTGGTTAGAAAAGGTCCATTTTTTTCCACGAGGCCCACGTACATATATCCTTAATTTAATTCATTGAAAAAAACTTCCTTTATAGTGAGATTTACAAATATATTCAATTTAACATTTACAATTTACCCTATCTCGATTTACAAAAATTAGCATGTTTTCTCTAAAATAGACAGTTGTTGTTGTTTATGTGTGGAGGTAAATGTTTTCTTTTATTAATTTTATTGAATATAAATTTATTCGTATCGAAAACCCTAGAATGCTTTCATCTACCTTCTTTCGTTCGAATTCCTTTGGTTTGGGTTTGGTATCATTGTTAACATCAATTCAAAGGACGGAATATTTTATTCTATGTCAGTTAGATAACATTAACATTTTCAAGGATAATGATACGAATTGCGTCCCGTCCAACCACATATGAACCCTTTGGGGCTTTACATATACATATATGTATACACTACACATAGTTCAATCCTATGTTAAACTGCCTGACAGATGTCACGTGTTTAGGTTCCAGAAACATGAATTGGATACTCTTCATTCTTCAACACAAACACGGATGTTTGAATATTTTGTTGTAACCTTGGTCCTTTTGTAAAGTTGAAATATCCCAAGGCAACAAAGGTTATACATAGTTGAGCTAAATTAGGCGTAAGAATTTAAACACCTTTTACCAATTATTTTGTTTTATTCTTTAGATATACGCTCAACCTGGTTAAAAATGGGGTTTATATTGAATAATTTGTCCATGAAATTCCAAAAAAAATTCAGGGGAAATGGTGATCCTATTTACATGGGTGTGTTATGTATAGAGTGGTGGTGGCGTTGCCGTTGGTGGTAGAGGTAGACCTCTGGAGGCGAATATTTAGGTGTCGATATTTCCTCAGACCTCTCCGTCGATGGAAGAAAATAAGCAAATCTTGATCTGTGTCTTGAAATATTTCCATACAAATCGATTTTACTGATTTTTGGACCCTAAGTAATAGAGGTTGTGGTCTTCAATGATGAATAGAAAATTAAAAGACCTCCCCATCGATGTATAATAATATTGACGTAAGTTGGCCTGATTCTTGAATTATTTTCACCCAAATTGATTTTAATGAATTTGGGACCCTAAACAATTGTTTTAGTATCAATATTTCCTCAAGCGAGCCTCATAAAAAGTTGCGGTTTTCAATGTTGAATTGATATTTGAAAGACCTTTCCATCATGTTAGAAAATTTGACAAAACTTGTCCTCATTCTTGTAATATTTGCATCCACATTAATTTTTATGAATTTCGGACCCTAAACAATTGTTTATTTTTTCCAGCAAATTGTCCAGATATTGTTTCCAGGTTGGTATATTTTCCAGAGTTAAATTAAAGGGAAGTTCACGTTTTTCAGTTATATTGGTCCATTCTTCAAACCAGTGTTGCCAGATGAAAAAAAAATCTCCCCCCAGAAAAATTGAGAAACCCCCCAGATTACCACATTTTATCAAGAAAAACCCCTAAATTTTATTTCAACTTTTTATTTTTATTCACAGCTCCTAAATTTGTTTTTTATTTTAAATTTCATTAATTCACAATAGTTGAGTAGCCACAGTAAAAAAAAAAAACATTTGTAAGAAAGGTACTTAGTAATAAAAGAAAATTTGTTTAGGTATTTCTTCACAATGTCTGGGTAAAGTTCTGATTATTTACTCGACATTTAAATAATCTGCAAATTATAGCCTATCAGTAAAAAACTTAGTGTTTCAAAATTTTTCGAAATAATAAATGTATGTGTCAATTAGATGTTCCAGTTTTCCAGACAAAATAGTTTTGACTGATGAAAACTTGAAAACAAAATTTAATAATATTTAAATTGGCAAGTAAATTTGCTAATCGACACTTCATCGGGCCATCAAAATACCTTAAACTTTAATTATAAGTTATACTTTTGATATATTGTAAAACATAATTAATAACTAATAAGTTCCAAGTTGCGTATTTAGAACTTTAATCAGACATTGTGAAACAAGCCCTAAGGTCTAGTTTTTCAGTTAGCGAATAAAGTTGAGCCCGAGTTAAATCATCATATTTGGTGGGTTAACCCAGGATTAACTGAACAGATGCTTTTGATGTTTTACGCACCGAGTTTGCTTATAAATTCCGCTTCCTCAGTTCACTGTGGGTAAATTTACTTCTAGAGTTAGCTAACTATAAAGGAATTCAAATTTTGTTTTGCTGCACTTCTTTAAAAAAGTTCTAATACATAATCGTCATCTTCGTTTTAGCTGTCGCGTTGGATCGATACATCTTCTCACTTGTGAAAGTTTTCAGCATTTCTACTTTTGGTGTAAAATTCTGACATCCAGAATGTAAGGAATAATCTAACTCTTTGAATACTGTCAGCTGTTTCAATGCCTAAACGATTCCTCAACCTTTTAGCTCTAAATGGATCCCCCCCAGATTTCCCCCCAAACATCTCATCCCCCAGATTACCCCCAACGACAAAAAAGCCTAGGGGGAAAACCCCTAAACTGGCAACCCTGCTTCAAACCAGAACCTGTTTCAATGAGCATCATGTTGGTTGGCATTGTGTCACGGAGTTCGAAATTGTCGTTTAAGGAAGAATCTCAGGAGTTTTTCAGTGGTTTCATACTTATGCCATACCCACAATTGATCTGCACATAGGATAATTGCTTCCGAAGTTGCAACAAAAACTTTATATTTTGAACTGAAAGCAAGCTCCTTGGTATCATAAACATTTTGCCAAACTGTTCCAATCTCGTTTTTGGATGCATATAACTTTTTGGTCAAGTGCTTGTCCAAATTGAAGTTCTTGGTTATGATAAATCTTAGGTACTGATATTCTGTTACCGTCTCTATTTCAGCAGCTCTATAGAACCATCTTTCGTTTGCAGCTAATCGTTCTGCAATACCATCGTTTTTGACTTATTTAGGTTCACAGTCAAGTTCCACTCAGTACAGTATCCACGCCATTTGTTGATCATCTACTAGAGGAGTGATTTGGGAAACTTTGCCAGGAGAACCAGGTCATCTGCGTACATTAGGATCTTAATCTGGAGTCCGTCTAATGTGTGCTTCCACAAAAGGCTTCCTTGTTTTAATCCTACGATAGAGAGAAACCAATCAGACAAATTTTTACCATTCCATACTTCATTCAAAGTGTGACTGTAGATACCTTCAATTATGCTCTAAAACTTAAGTGACATAGTTACCATCCCTGTACAATTTGTATATAAAAAAGCTAAATAAAACACAAACACAGCGGTACATTTTTGATGGACATTTTATTTCAGTATTAAGTTTGGACTTTGCCATTAAGTGTGAAAAACAATATCATTCAAATGGCCGCCCCAGGAAGATTTGCTGCATGGGATTTTTTTGAGGTAATTTGTAACCACTTTTTTGCACATTTTGGGCGGCATCTCGGCCATAACTTGAGTAATGTTAGATTTTAATACGTCTACAGTTCGGGAATAGTTTGGGTGAACAAGGTCTTTTGTATAGATCCGCAGACAAAAATCTAACGGTGTCAAATCGCATGATCTTGGTGGCCATAATTGACTTCGCCAAACCGTGAAATTACGCAACCAGGAAATTTCTCACGCAATAAAGCCTTAATTGGTCGTGTTGTGTGGCTTGTTGCCCCGCCTTGTTGGAACCACATATTTTGTACAAGTCATGATCTTCAATCGAAGGCAAAAAAAAAACCAGTTACCATTTGACCAATTGCTGCGAACGCCGGGAAATCAATAAATTCGGATCATCAGCAACACTTGCACTTGCAGCAGCAATATTTTCGACTGAGCGTGCATTACGTGGATGCACAGACCTGCCGACATCAGTAACGCTTCCACTCTCTTCAAATTTCTTCACAATTTTGCACCGATTGCTTGCGTAGTCGGTCGATTATGACGACTATAATCATCGTGTAATGCGCAAAAAGTGGCTGCGTTTGAATTACAACTTTTTGTAGTAAGTTTTAATAATTTTAACGCGTTGTTCGATTGTTAAAGGATCCATTTTCGTAAATGGAAAACATTCAACTAATATTATGACACTTCAAATGAAAGCTGAGTCTGAAAGGTGCCAAATTCCAGCGCTACCAATTTGAAATATGAAATGAATGACCCTGTATTTATCTACTGTCAATTCAAGTCTACTGCTTTTGTCGTTTGATAGTCTTATTAAGTTTAAATTTCAACTAAAAACCATGACCAACAACAATACCCATTCTATCTAAGCAAGATTTCTCCCTTCCAAATGTGTTGAGCCCATAAGATATCCTATATCATATTTATCACTTTAAATAAAAATTCATAGCGATTAGCTTACAAATCCATGACTGATGGCTTCTGGCTTCTGGCTTCCACATGCTATTTACCTATTTGAACTTAATTATTCAATCTATTTAGAATGAGATTATGGACTACTTCTTGAATTATGTTATCAAATTTACCTAAGCAAATTTATAACGCAAACTATACAAGACTATAACCCACTGTTTGTGATTCAATCAAGTCTTCAAAGTTTTAATACTAATTTAAAATTCTGTTAATCAACACTTTACTTAATGAGATTTTCTTGTTGAAATAATACATAAAATAATTTACAACCAACACAACGCCTTGGATGGTTTCTCTGTCCCCCCAAACTTCCATATAATCCCCATACCCCATTGCCCTCCATAGATACCATCCATCGCATCTCATCGGTTTATTTATGTATTTATCTGCAAATATTTGTGTTTGACTTCAGAGATGAGTTAGAGAGAGATAGGGAGAGATAAAAGTAAAGGGCTTTCAGTTTGTTTTCCTGTTTCTATCTTTAAGATTATTAAAATATTATTCGCATGCATAAGAGCCAAGAGACTCTCTTTGAACAATATTGACATTTGAATAATGAAATTTTGTTTTTGGTTCTAATATCCGCATATCCTATCCACATAATCTACGATCTACCTACCTATAAGCTATAGGCTTTATAGGTTTCTTATTGTATTTAGCTTGTGCAGCATTTCATTTGTGGTGGTTGAGGGTGCTTGTGGTTTTGTGGCAGATTTTTCTGATTTTCAAATGGAAAACCATTAAGTTTATTGGATTTCGTTGCGTTCTATGATGGGGATTCTAAATAAATTATAGCCAAAGAGTATAAAGGGACTGATTTCATTAAATAAATAAATACAAAAAAAAAATTGAATACTGAATTAAACATTAATTCAATATGACACAAATAATAATACGAGTAAAAAAATAAAGTGCACTGAAATTAATAACATTTTTGGTTTTGAGTCCTTATTGCTTTAGCTATGTTTTGCACCTCTGCTATCCTATATACACTTTTGTGAAGGTTTTTTTTTTAGACGTTTGGTTTTCAATCTGGCAATACTTTTTTCGAAGTAAGTCTTTTTGACAGTTGTCACTCGATTTACTCTCCATTTGGTTTGCCATTTCATAATGAATAGACTTACTTCAGAACAACGCATGCAAATTGTGCAAATTGGGTCCAAAACAAGATTGCCGTTGATCCCAATTTTCATAAGCGAATTTTGCTTAGCGATGAAGCTCACTTCTGATTGAATGGATACGTCAATAAACAAAACTGCTATATTTGGAGTGATGATAATCCTCAAATGTATGTTGAGACGCCGTTAGATTCTCAAAAAGTCACTGTTGTTTGGTGTGTTCTATGGGCAGAGGGAATCATTGGTTCATATTTCTTCAACAATGAAGCCGGTCATAATGTTATACAGTCAATGGGGAACGCTATAGAGCCATGATTAATGACCTGAATTGGAGGATGTTGATGTGGAAGACCTTTGGTTCCAACAAGACGGTGCTACATCACATACAGCCAATGAAACAATCAATTTATTGAAGGAAACTTTTGGTGAGCGCATTATCTCGCGTCGTGGGCCTGTGGCATGGCCTCCCAGATCGTGCGATTTAACACCGCTGGACTATTTTTTGTGGAGTTATGGGAAGTCACTTGTCTACCTAAATAAACCCGAGACGATTGACGCCATGGAAGAGAATATTTGGCGCATTATTGCTGACATACGTCCCCAATAGCTGCAAAAAGTGGTCGAAATTTGGGCCTCTCAGCTGGAATTTATTCGAGCCAGACGCGGCGGCCACTTGCCCGAAATCATTTTTAAAACATAATGGCAAACCCTTATCTTAATAATAAAGCTAAATTCTTGGCCATTACACTAAATTATATGCGTTTTATTTTTTCTTGGAAACCACACGTCTAAAATAAACACCCTTTACTTTGTAGGGAATACGCTTTCCATTGTATTATCATCATTATCAGATCAGTGGTTAGTCTACACACTTTTAATAGGTAGTGACTCTAGAAATGCCAATTATAACCGTTTCGCTTTATAAAATTACTATTTATGCGGCCCCGCAGGTCCAGGGCCTTCCGTCGGTTGCCATATTTCAGGCACGCTCACCTCTAATGGAGACAAACTGTTATAAATGTTATAAATTGGCATTTCTCTAGTCTCGTCCCTTCTAATAACGATAAACTGTTATAACTGTTATCAATTGGAATTTCTCTAGTGTCGTCCTTGATTAATACCTCTCGAAACATTTCTGTTAAATGTTTATACACTAGCTTTAAGGGATAAGTTATATAAATAAAGGGTTTTCCAATAAGAGGTGTTATTTTGATATTGAAAGAAAAATGGCATTTTTTGAGATAAATGATCGGATGTTTATTTTATTATAAAGAGGAAGGTATGCCGTTAATAATGGAACACAACATCAGCCAAATGGCCGCCGCGACCACGCTTACAGGACCATATCCTTTTCATGAAATTTTCCATAACCAAATCGCAAAGTGGCTGCCCTATGTCCTCGATAGCCTCACGAATTCCATCTTTGAGGTCTTGAATCGACGCTGGGCTGTTGGCGTAGACCTTATCTTTCACGTGGCCCCAAAGGAAGAAGTCGCAAGGTGTTAAATCACAAGATCTCGGTGGCCAATTGTGATCACCTCTTCGAGAGATAACACGGCCCGGAAACTTTTCCCGTAAAAGATCGATGGTTTCATTGCTTGTGTGGCACGTAGCGGCGTCTTGTTGAAAGTAAACGTTGTCCAGATCAATACCATCCAATTCCGGCCATAAAAAATCATAAATCATCTCTCGATAGCGCAATCCATTGACCGTAACTGTTGCTCCAGCCTCATTTTCGAAAAAGTAAGGTCCAATGACCCCGCCGGACCATAAACCGCACCAAACAGTCACGCGTTGAGGATGGAGAGGCTTTTCAACAATAACTCTTGGGTTTTCCGAGCCCCAGATGGGACAGTTTTGCTTGTTGACGTAGCCTCCGAGGTGGAAATGGGCCTCATCAGTCAAGATGATTTTTCGATGAAATTCCGGATCATTTTCATGCATTTCAAGGACCCAATCAGCAAAGACACGACGTTGTTGATGATCAGCCGGCTTGAGTTCTTGTGTTAACTGAACTTTATAAGCCTTAAGACCCAAGTCTTTATGCAAAATACGGTGTAATGACGTTTGTGGAATGCCTAATTCCAAAGAACGACGAGGAATGGACAAACCTGGGTTTTCTTCTACACTTTGGGCTACAACAGCAAAATTCTCAGTTGTTCTTGAGCGACTTGCACGGGTTTTATTCTTCACATCACTAACTTGTCCCAACAGCTCGAATTTGTCGACCAATTTCTGTATTGCGGTCCGACAAGGTGCTTCACGACGACCCAAAAATGTTTTAGTTTTACGAACCGTCTCTGCCAAATTTTCACCATTTTTATAGTGAATTTTAATACTTTCATTGCGTTGTTGAAGCGTGTATCGTTCCATTTTTATTAATGGCGTAGTTTCTACTTGTCAAATGTCAAAAAATGACAGCTTCAAAAGTGACAGCTACCGAAATGGCAAGCTATTCAAAATAACACCTCTTATTGGAAAACCCTATATAATAAAATCTCCATAAAGAGCGTTGGATTTCTAGCTGATATTTTGATATGAATATAATTCATTGCAACTCAAACTGCGAAATAAAATTATATTGTCTGCTTATAGCGATATAATGACTTTGTTTCATTTATTGCGAGTACCCACATATATTGATTGTTTAGCCCTTGAATCAACTTTATTACTCACTTTGTGATAAAAAATTATTACATGAGAAAAATATTTATATAGCAATAGCATCAGCCATATATGCGCTTAATTCTGCCCCTGAGCCAAAGAGTATAATTTATTGCGATATTGAGTTTTGATGTTCCAAATCGCATCGGCATCGGCAGCGGCGGCGGGTGTGTTGCTTTTAATCAAGACTATCTCACGTAGAAGATTGAAATTCCGGTGATTTATTAACAATATTGATTACATTTCCCTGTGTCAATTCTCTGAATTCCGCATGTTGCATAATATCTAAATTACGAGTATCCCAAAGAAGACTTTTTGCTGTCAGTAGAATTTATTATTCGCATTCGCACGGTCCTTTATCTCTTTTGCTTTGACAAGCAATGAATTTGTAAGCAAATTATTATCTTAGTGACATTGCTATATACCTATACATAGATAGATACGAGTACACAAGGACCTCGGGCATTGTTTTGTCAACATGGACGTTCATTGATTGTTATCTTCATAAATTGCTTCGACAAACAATAAAAAAAAAAAGAAAAAACTTTGTTCTTCCATGTTGAGAAATTGTGTCCCACGGAACAATATTAATGGGCCTTCAGGATAAGCCAGGCACATGCCATTTACTTTTTAATGCGAGATATTTTAGTTGATTTTGCTAAATTGGTTATAGAAATTGTTATACAGCTAAATTCGGATTATAAGGCTTCAATCGTTATATTGTCAATAAATAGAAAACTGCGTGCAAAGGTTCTTCTAATCGTATATCTGAAGGCAGCCGACAAAAGGAGAGAAAGGTCCTGAGGTTTAGTTAGTAAAGTTTTATTGAGATTAAATTGAGGTGGAAAACATTATCCTAGAGTTTTGAGAATCTCTTTTTGTTTCTCTCGATTTATTTTGATGGAAATTTTTTTTAGAATAAATAAAGTCCTTAAAGGCGCTCTTAAATCTGACTGAATTCAAGTTAGAAAATACCACAAACTGAGTACATATACACAAATTGTATGAAACCCCTAAACCTTAAGTTACACGGCAATCCTATATGATTAGGGAGCTGTTGGCAGTTAAGGGATTTTAATTAAAATTTGTTTAAAAAGACGTTACGAAGGAACAACAAGCCTCATGGTTACGGAATGAAGATGAACCAAGCACGGAGAATAAGGACAACGAGCTCCCTTTATTAGGTCACGTGCCAGCCGAGAAATCAATGGAGGCACTGAACAAAAATAAGTTATAATATTGCGGTATTGGTATATATATTACGGGGACTGTTATACCAAGAAAAAAAGCAGCGTCTATTTTGATGTGGATTTGTCATTGAGTTTCAATCGTTTGAAGGGACAACCCACTAAAATTTGCATCAACGCGAAATTCGGCAACATATAAGTCAGCGTTAGGCAATAATGCCTTAGGAAATAACGCCCAGGTCGTGTTTGAAAATAACGCCCAAAAAATCTCGAACAATTGTTGTTGTAATTTTGTTCTTCGTTTTGGGTTTTATTTTCTTTTTTTGGGTTAATTTTTAAAACAGGAATTAAAGCCAAAAAAATGAGCAGACAAATATTTGAAAGGGAAATAATGCCCAAAGTAGAAAATATCACCCAAAGCAATTATTTAAGGCCAAATGAATCAACGCCCAAATAAAGGAAATATCGCCCAAATGCCGATTTTGAGTATTTTATTCGTTTAGCCGTTTCAAGGCTCCAAGAAATAATTCCATAAAAAAAATAGCCCCTAAACTAAAAATGGCATAACTTCCCGCAGTTTGAAGTGCGCGTATCGGCCGGAGGCGGCTTGGGTGATATTAAGTTTTGGGCGTTACGCAAATTTAGTTGGGCTTTACTTCCATTTTAATTTGAACATACTTGGGCGTTATTTCCTTGGGCATTATTGCCTTACGCCACATAAATGTCATATTCACGCCATTCACGTCCCTACAGAAGAGAAAGATGATGATTCCGAAGACCAAAGTTCTACGAGCTCCCGGCAAACTATGTACTTTTGACATTGACATTGATTCATCACCTCGTGTAGAACTGTGGTGGCATAAAAACTCTCAAACATTCATGGGTGTGTATTATTGGCAGAAATTGAGGGGTCCTAATATTTTCTACCGAATCCGAACGGCTAAGGTGAGAGAGGCACTTACTCATGACCAGAGATAATCTTGAAGGATTTGTGACTTAATCATAAGAAGCAGTAGCCGTGAAGAAAATATGTTTGTTTTAAAGTGGAAGAGGCATAGAATTGAACTCAGACAGTATGGCAGTGCTACGAACTAACCATTATGAAACGACTTTGCTACCGGTTCCTGGCGAAATATTGCTACTCAACATTTGAAAGAAGGCGGTGAGATATCCTCATGTCAACCATGATGTTCATAATGTACATACCCCATTGCGAACGACGCAAGACACCCAAAAACTAACATTGACCCAAACCACCACCTCGTTGTAACCAAGGTATGTATGACTGCGGATATCCTTACCATAGAAAAAAACTGGGAAATACTTTGAGAAAGTTCGCCACTGGATGGCTGCAATCACAGGATATCGCTAGATCCTTTTCCAATCGAGTTTCGAACAAGCCGTATATCATCAATCAGCATAAGGTATTGGGGACCAGTGGCGACATTCAAAGATGCTGCCCCTGAAGTACTGGGTTTTACATGACCTTGACGACCTAACAATGAAACCGGAGGTTAGACGATGAGTGCCAGCAGACACTTGCAGCTCAATGTGAGGCATACAAAGTGTAGGTCTTCTTGGAAGCTCTTAAACAACTCTATCATCAGAAGAGCACAGAGAAACGCCGCCTTCTCAGAAAGAAAAAGAAAGTTCAGGAGAAGCACACATTCGAGGATATAGAGAGATCACATCAAGAACGAATTTTAAAAGTTTTGACAAAAAGGTAAAAAAAAAAGTCCATAGATTACAGAGTCCAAATTGAAGCCTGCAAATACCATCAAGCAAATATAGTACATATCTGAATCGCAGTAATTCTGAGGACATTGAAAAATCAGTTCTACAAACTGTGGAAACTGAATAACGGCGATGGAGACTCAAAATTGAAATCCGCTGTCAGGCAGTTTTTACCATTCAATATATGAAGACGTAGACCAACAATGCCATCCATCCATTCTCGATGAAGTGAAGATAGCCATACATAAACTTAACTGCCAAGCAGCTGTTGAAAGCGGCATAAGATGACTTGGTTTCGAAATTCAGCAACTGAGATCGAGCAGATGTCTGAATTAGAATAAATGGACACCAATACCCCGACCCTGAAAATCTTTGAATCTACTCAGTGGAGAAGACGCAGAAGAGGAAGGCCGCGACTCAAGGCAACCACGCTAGTGAAAGAAGGCATCAAACAACTTGGCGTATGAAATATTGGATGTGAATATTTCCAGAACCAAAGCTTAAAGAATATTTTGGCCTTAGGTTTCAGAAAGCTCTTAAAAACAACACGTAAATCGGTTGAGTACTTTCAGAGATCTTTCGGGGCAAACTTAAAAATGATTTGTTTGTCTTTATTGTAATAAAGGGTTTTCCAATAAGAGGTGTTATTTTGAATAGCCCGCCATTTCAATACCTGTCACTTTTGAAGCTGTCATTTTTTGACATTTGACAAGTAGAAACTACGCCATTAATAAAAATGGAACGATACACGCTTCAACAACGCATTGAAATTATTAAAATTCACTATAATAATGGTGAAAATTTGGCAGAGACGGTTCGTAAAACTAAAACATTTTTGGGTCGTCGTGAAGCACCTTGTCGGACCGCAATACAGAAATTGGTGGAAAAATTCGAGCTGTTGGGACAAGTTAGTGATGTGAAGAATAAAACCCATGCACGTCGCTCAAGAACAACTGAGAATGTTGCTGTTGTAGCCCAAAGTGTTGAAGAAAACCCAGGTTTGTCCATTCCTCGTCGTTCTTTCGAATTAGGCATTCCACAAACGTCATTACACCGTATTTTGCATAAAGACTTGGATCTTAAGGCTTATAAAGTTCAGTTAACACAAGAACTCAAGCCGGCTGATCATCAACAACGTCGTGTCTTTGCTGATTGGGTCCTTGAAATGCATGAAAATGATCCGGAATTTCATCGAAAAATCATCTTGACTGATGAGGCCCATTTCCACCTCGGAGGCTACGTCAACAAGCAAAACTGCATCTGGGGCTCGGAAAACCCTAGAGTTATTTTTGAAAAGCCTCTCCATCCTCAACGCGTGACTGTTTGGTGCGGTTTATGGTCCGGCGGGGTCATTGGACCTTACTTTTTCGAAAATGAGGCTGGAGCAACAGTTACGGTCAATGGATTGCGCTATCGAGAGATGATTAATGATTTTTTATGGCCGGAATTGAATGGTATTGATCTGGACAACGTTTACTTTCAACAAGACGGCGCTACGTGCCACACAAGCAATGAAACCATCGATCTTTTACGGGAAAAGTTTCCGGACTGTGTTATCTCTTGAAGAGGTGATCACAATTGGCCACCGAGATCTTGTGATTTAACACCTTGCGACTTCTTCGTTTGGGACCACGTGAAAGATAAGGTCTACGCCAACAGCCCAGCGTCGATTCAAGACCTCAAAGATGGAATTCGTGAGGCTATCGAGTACATAGGGCAGCCACTTTGCGATTTGGTTATGGAAAATTTCATGAAAAGGATGTGGTCCTGTAAGCGTGGTCGTGGCAGCCATTTGGCTGATGTTGTGTTCCATTATTAACGGCATACCTTCTTCTTTATAATGAAATAAACATCCGATCATTTATCTCAAACAATGCCATTTTTCTTTGAATATCAAAATAACACCTCTTATTGGAAAACCCTTTAGTATCCGGTTTTATTTAGAGGTGGCGAAGTAAACTCATAAATACTTTGCCAGCCTTTTTCCGATTTGTGTTACACCAACTTTGGATTTGTCATTGTACGTAAAACACCCAACTGTTCCATGACGGCTCGGTGAGTATCCAAATTCGGTGCCACAGTTGTTAGTGGTGTGACCAGGCTTGTCAGATAGTGCGATATATCGCCAAACAGCCGATTTGAAATTTCATTTGGTAACACGAAAATTGGGTTGGCAATGTACCTACATCAAAAAAGTGGATATTTTTAGTTTTTGACAATTAAAATAATTTTAATTGAAATTCCAATATTAATTTCTCTAATTTTCACTTTAACCTTACATCTTTGTTAACAACCCTGTGTACACAGCCCAATATAATCGTGTTGTTATCGACGAAAGGTAGATTTATGTATGTACCTCCCTTGCGGTTAGCAGCTGACAGCTCGTAATAAATCATTTATTTCCAACCTTTTTCATTTGCCTTTATACTTTGATTGACCGCGTGCGTGATAAGAAGTAGAACCTTCGACGTAAACCATAAAATTATTCATAAACTTGAAATTTATACTTAAAACTAAAAGAAAACTAATGTATAAGTACTAAATAAATTGAAAAAAAAAAAAAAATAATTATTTATTCAAAACTCCCATTAAAGGATTTTGTAACTCCTTCCAATAAAATTGACTTTTATTAACGAAGAGTTACAAACATGGTTTGGTTTCTGTTGCCACCAAATTGTATCAACAATCTTTTTCATGATTATTTGCGCTGAATGCAGCCATCAAAATACTAAATTCCGAACGCATCCCAAAACTTAAATTCGATTTCTTTCCCATCCCTAAAATAAATGACGTCCGGCAAACGTCAAACGTCAAACGTCAAACGTCAAATGAAAAAACTTTATTAAATTCTATCAATCAAAACTGCAAGTTAAAAAATTTTATTTCATTTTCGAGTTTGGTGATTTATCGGTTGGAAAATTTTGAAATTGTGCGATTTTTTGGCGATTTAAATTTTACGTTTGGCGAATCCGCTTTTTCAATCCTGACAACCCTGGTTTTGGACACAAACGATGAAATCGTCGCATTCAGCACCAATTCTGTCATACTCTTCGTACAAACGTTGCATCGTGTATTCCCCGCTTGACAAAACAATTACAACTCAAGTTTCGCTGTTTTCTTTGGAAAGAATCATTGAAACCTAAACCGCACCCTCAATGAAAATAACGGAGAAAACATTTTAATGTTTTTCTATTCATGTAGAAAATTTCCATATAATGGGTGATTTTTAAGCTGGTTTGGTTTTGGCAACACTGGTTTTGACAGCTGACGTGTGTTTAGTACCTTGTGTCACTGTCAAACAGCTTCAGTTTGGTTTGCAATTTAACCATGGATCGTCTTTCAAATGAACAAAGCTTGCAAATTATTGAATTTTACTATCAAAATTCGTGCTCGGTTCGAAATGTTCATCGCGCGCTGCTTGTGTTCAGCGGTGAGGCTCATTTTTGGTTGAATGGGTACGTAAATAAGCAAAATTGCCGCATTTGGAGTGAAGATCAGCCAGAAGCATTGCAACAGCTACCAATGCATCCCGAAAAAGCCACTGTTTGGTGCGGTTTATGGGCCGGCGGAATTATTGGGCCATATTTCTTCAAAGATGATGCGAATCGCAGCGTTACTGTCAATGGTGAACGCTACCGAGCGATGATAACAAACTTTTTTTTGCCCGAAATGGAAGTTCTTGACTTGCATGATATGTGGTTTCAACAAGACGGTGCCACATGCCACACAGCACGCGAAACAATGGCGCAATTGCGAGGCGAGTTTGGTGAACAGTTAATTTCACGTTTCGGGCCGGTCAATTGGCCGCCTAGATCGTGCGATTTGACACCATTAGATTATTTTTTGTGGGGGTATGTCAAGGCTAATGTCTATAGGGACAAGCCCGCTTCGATTGACGCACTGGAAGCCAACATCCATGCATTCATTCGTGAGATACCGGCCGATATGTGTGAAAGAGTATGCCAAAATTGGACTCAGCGGATGGGCTACCTGAGACGCAGCCGCGGTCAACATTTGCATGAAATTATCTTTAAACATTAAATTGCAAGGTTCAAACTATCGATTCAAATAAACATTTCATTCATTTTTTCGAATTTTTGTGTGTTTTTTTTTTTAAAAAAGTTCTAAACCTCTTAAAAAATCACCCGTTACAATTACTTCTGCCTGTCCACCATGCTCGAATATTAACATACAAAATAACTGCCTGCAGCTCCCTAAGTAGAAGGCCACAAGAAGCTATACAAAAGTTTTAGGATCCTACGTCCAATTTGACTTCTTTACGGTGGACCATTTTTGCAAACAACAGTACCTACACCTACTTTGGTACATCTCATATAGAAGATTTAGCAGCAAGCACCAACCTGACAGGGATTTTTTGTTTTCTGCATTCTCAAAATGTCTGAATTTGTTAAGCCACTTGGGCGTGTAACCCAAGCATGCTGTAAGCAAATTCTTCTTGCTCATCCGGCATCAGCTCTTGAGAATGTATACAACGGAAGGCGGAAATTGTGCAATGTTGCTGCCTGGTCTGGTCTGGTCTGGTTGGGTCGGGTTGGGTTGGGTCGAGTAAGCCTGAGCCAAACCCAAACGAATGTCCTTACAGCAGACGCCAACAAAATAACAATACAAACAACAAAAAAAAGAACGAAGGGCTTGAACACTGTGGTGCCACCAGACCAGCCTGCCTTGGTTGGATATTTTATAACGCGTTAAAGTTTAAGCACTTGACATACATCGCGCTCGGTGCTGCAACTCAGCTCCGGCACGACAAAAGCATCAGCATCAGGAATGAGAAGATAACTTAACAACGAACGGCCATATCTCCAGAGTTATAGATTACATCCGTATCGCATGGTGCGAATATCCTTTTTCCTGTGCAATTTTATCCTTTGGGATGCTGCTTATCCGCCAACCCCTTTCGGTATAGCCGTATCGAATTTTTAACTAAGCACGGCATGCAGACAATTTTTGCCTTTTTTTCCATATAAGGGTTCGGCGACGCGACGGTGATGGGGATGCAAATCTCTGGTGGCGCACAACCGAAAGGGGGCAATCAGGGCACTGCTATGATAAGCGTTAATGGTATCATACTAGATTTATATAGAGTGGGTATTCGCGCCAAGGGAGTAGACATCATGTCATGCAACTGCCAGTTTTATGCTCTGAAGTCTGAACTATTTGCATGCTGCATGCAGCATGAAGGTTCGTGGCAGAAATACAAACACAAACATCAGGCCCTGCGGGAATAGCTAGATACATATATAATATATTTTTTTTGTTGTATTCCTTCATTTAATTATATCTGGAAAATTTTGTGCAGTAGTTTTAATTATGCAAAGTAAATTTAATTAAAATGTTTAAGTTTGTTTTGTAATTTGCAAATTATAAAATGAGGAACTGCAGATAATTATGTGTGTGATAGTTTTAAACGATTTAAGTCGTGTTGAGCATTAAGGTGAGGATTTTTATCATTTCGTTTGGTCTTTTTTTGATTTATGTGTAAATGTAAATATAAATATAAATATAAATATAAATATAAATATAAATATAAATATAAATATAAATATAAATATAAATATAAATATAAATATAAATATAAATATAAATATAAATATAAATATAAATATAAATATAAATATAAATATAAATATAAATATAAATATAAATATAAATATAAATATAAATATAAATATAAATATAAATATAAATATAAATATAAATATAAATATAAATATAAATATAAATATAAATATAAATATAAATATAAATATAAATATAAATATAAATATAAATATAAATATAAATATAAATATAAATATAAATATAAATATAAATATAAATATAAATATAAATATAAATATAAATATAAATGTAAATATAAATATAAATATAAAAGGTTCAGATTCTAAAGTTTATCCATTTATATGTTTGAAAAGTGACTCATTCAGTTGTTATACTTAAACCACTTCAGCAATGATTGCGAAACAAAGGACTCATTATATTATCAAGCATTTCATTGTTGTAATAAATATGTAATTATAAAACAAACGTAAATAAATGAAAAAGCTCGTTCCAAGAACTCATACGTTTTTCCATCCCAATCAATTAGAAATATGCCCTCTTGATAAAAAACCAGATGTGCTTCAGTGTTATACACACAAAATATAATTAATAACAAAGTGTAATTACCGCACCCACATCCATAAAACAGTCATCACGCCGTATATTAATGTTCCAGCATTATTTATCCTCCCCCAACAAGTTCACGATAATTTTGAAAAAAATAAGCAATTCACCATCCTGACCAAGACAGAGGCAGTATTTGTTAGCCCTTATAACTTCTAAATACAAACGTATTTTAAGCTCCATTATCTGATGCCTCTAATGAAAATTTGATGGCAGCAATGCAAGGACATTTTAAGGATAGATATGAACAAAAAAAAAAATAAATATGAGAAATCATACAAATTAAATTTCAGTGCTGGAGATAGAGGGGTGGGGCGGAATTTGAGCTTCATAATAGGCTTCCATAATGTTGTCATTTATTTTGGCTTTTAATTTTGGATACTATCCAAAATGCTTATACATTATACAGAAACAGGAAAGTACGGAAATAAATAATTTTCAAATCATAAAAATGTAAAATAACCAAACATTAATATATTTGAATGGCATTGAATGCTTAAAAATGAATGCAGCTTTTGTTTTCCATATATAGTGTATATATCAGCACAGGAAATGCAAACATTTTCAATTTTTGACCTTGAGTCAGCAAAATATTTTTTGGCACTCGTATCTTTAAGAAGAATAATTTATTAGATATTGATTGACTTTCGCTTGGATTGTTTTTACTATTTCAATTTATTTTTTGTTTTGACTTAAAAACGCAAATGAAGGATTTCATTACGTAATTTGTTTAATAAAAAGGGAAAGCATAAAAAAAAAAAATTATATAGGTAAAAATATATGATGCGACAAAATCCTAGGGGGTGTAGGTTGGATAAAGTGCTTGCTTGCTAATCAAGATATGTGGGTTTGAGCCCCACTATAGGTTGCACTCTTTTCTGTGTATTCCCAGCTGCAACGTCACCCAAAAGATTTCATGCGACCCTAAATGATACGGAAAACAAAAAAGCTGTGCAATGTCTGGTTCGCGAAATGGTGTTAGGCGCAAACGCCCTAATTGTTTTTTTTTTTGGGAAATAACGCCCAAATAAAGCCTTTAAAAATTGGTTTAACACCCAAAAGTCCATATCAACTAAATTATGAAGGGAAAATATCTCCAAACATTTCAATGGAAATTGTTTTTTTTTTTTTTTTAATTTGATATTTCCATAATTTGGGCGTTATTTCCAATTCTTATTTTAAATCAATTTGGCCGTTCAAAACGATTTTATACTACAAGAAACGATACAAATTTGCCCTGTACGCACGCTTCACGTTGCTGGAAGTTATGTCAAATTTAGTTTGTGGGTTGTTTTGTTATTTCATCGAGGAGTTACTTCCCTAATAAAATACGCAAAAATATTACCTTTTGGGCGATATTTCCTTTATTTAAATGTTGTTTCATTTTGCCTCAACTAAATATTGTGGGTGATATTTCCAACTTTGGGCATTATTTCCCCGTCAAGTTTATCTACTATCTTTACTTTATTTCCTGTTTTAAAAACAAACCCGAAACAGGAAATACAACCCAAAACCACGAAAAAAATTAAAACAACAAGTGTTGGAGATTTTTGTGGGACTTGGGCGTTATTACCTCTCGCAATATTTCCACTCAAATTGATTTAACTGAAGAACCATACAAATGTGTTTGGATATGGCTATATTTTCGCAATCAAGCCTAACAAGGTGTTGCGGTTTTCAGAGCTTAATTGCTGTCGGGGGCGTAGTTCCTGCTGATATAAAGCCACTAGGGGCGATAAACCTATTGATCTACCAGTGCGAAAGCCTGCTGTTCTAAAAGCCACCAGAGGTGTAGTACCTGCCGATCCTGAGCTATTAGGGCCTAAACTCTACTTATTGTCTAGAAAGTGTCATCAAAACTAACCGATCGCCGTCAACCGTAAACATCAGAAATCCAGAATGCCAATTGACCTAGACGTCCCTTGAAATACTAGTACCTATAACCGCCACCGCCCGTAAACCACCGAATTTTTAAGATTAATACAATCGAAAACCAGTTTATTATTTTTTTATACATTATTTAAGAGTTGTTTGAATAAAGATTTTGTTATAAGGTTATAAGACCTTTTCCTATTTTCCTTCAGAACGACCCTGGCAAAGCCGGCGACCAATACCTCGGCTGGAAAGCAAAAAGCACATCGCACTTCTCATGTTTAAAAATCACAAATCATTATTGCGTTAATAACTCACTCATCACTCGTTATTCAATATTTATTATTCAGTATTCATAATTCGTTATTCATTTATAAGTATTTTAAACCTCTTCACTAAATCATTATTTATGAGGAAAGCCATTCTGACAATTTATAGAATCGACATAAGTATATATGTACAAAAACAAAATTCCCATCTATTTAATTATGTATTATCAAAGAAAGTTTTTCATAGAATATCAAATGGCCCTTGCTAACTTAATTAAAAAAAAAAAAAAATACCTTTTGAACCCAAAATATATGAATTTTTACATTATTTTCCTTGCATCAATTTTTTAGTAAGAAAAGTCAATATAAAGGGTGTTTTTTTAGACGTGTAGTTTTGAAGAAGAAATAAAACTCATATAATTTAATGTTATGACCAAGAATTTAGCTTTTTTTATAAAGATAAGGGTTTGCTATTATGTTTTAAAAATAATTTCGGGCAAGTGGCTGCCGCGGCTGGCTCGAATAAATTCCAGCTGAGAGGCCCAATTTTCGACCAATTTTTGCAGCTATTGGGGCCGTATGTCAGCAATAATGCGCCAAATATTCTCTTCCAAGGCGTCAATATTCTCGGGTTTATTTAGGTAGACAAGTGACTTCACATAACTCTACAAAAAATAGTTCAGCGGTGTTAAATCGCACGACCTTGGAGACCCTGCCACAGGCCCACGACGCGAGATAAAGCGCTCACCAAAAGTTTCCTTCAATAAATTGATTGTTTCGTTGGCTGTATGTCATGTAGCGTCCTCTTGTTGGAACCAAAGGTCATCCACATCAACATCCTCCAATTCAGGTCATTAATCATGGCTCTATAGCGTTCCCCATTGACTGTAACATTATGGCCGGCTTCATTGTTGAAGAAATATGAACCAATGATTCCCTCTACCCATAGAGCACACCAAACAGTGACTTTTTGACGATGTAACGGCGTGCAGCGTCTCAACAATGACTTGTGAATTATGAACACTCCAAATACCGACAATTTTGCTTATTGACGCAGCCATTTAACCAAAAATGAGCTTCGTCGCCGAACAAAATTCGCTTATGCAAATTGAGATCAACAACGATCTCGTTTCGAACCTACTTTGCACAATTTGCATGCATTGTTCAGGCTTCAGTCTGATTATTATAAAATGCCAAATCAAACTGAGCATAAATCAAGTGACAGCTGTCAAAAAGACCATTTCCGAAAAAAAAATATTGCCAGATTTAAAACCACACGTCTAAAAAAAAAACACCCGTTATATATACATACATACACACTCAATTGACTGCATTAGAACTTTTCTCAGGAAATTCAGAAATCCTTTATTACCCTTTTCATAATTTACACCCAAAAAGGACTATTTCCTTTCCTTCATTTAGTTTTTTTGCTTTTTCCTCATCAAAACCCATCGCCATCATCACAAAAATAATAAACTAAAAATTCAAAACAGAGAAAACGTCAAAGAACCCAACATTTTAAATCTAAAATTAATAGACTTCACTTAATTGAGGAAAATATTTATCATCAACTTCCAGATAGGCAAACAACCAACAACAACAGCATCAACTTCAAAAAATACCCTTCCACTTGAGAGATCCTTAATAAATAATTGTTTTCCTTCATTTTGGGTTACAAATAGAAAATAATATAGGTATATAATGGAAAAGGAATTAAGTATGAATTTCTGCTTGAAATCATTTTGTTTATATTTCTTTTTATTTCATTACACTTTTATTGTCATTTCTCTGTGAATGTTTTGTTTTGTTTTTTTTTTTTTGCTTCGTTCATTCTATCTTTTAATTCTTGAAGTGGAATTGTCTGTTCATTAGTTTTTTATCTTTAGAGTCCTAATGACAGGATTTGCCACTACTGGCCCGTATTCAATTACACCCTGTTAATGCTTTCGCTTGGGAAGAAGGAACTTATTAATTTGAATCGATATAAATGATTACTGAGGAAGAAACTCACACAATTTTTCATTCTCTCATTTTTTTAGTATTTTTTTTTTTTCGCCAATAATGACGTGGAATTGAAAAAGACAATTAAGACCAAAAATCTACCAAATTGGACGGCAAAGAAATGACAAGTTCATTTTTTTTTTTTGATAACTTTTTCTTCCTTCCTTATTTTATCAATCGGATGGGGGGAAAAAGAAGAAAGTATTGAGAAAAATGAAAGGACATGATTTACTGTCTGTGACAGCAGCGCCAGTACCACCGACAGCCATCTGTCACAGTGAGTTGTAATATCTGCGTATAATGCTGGAAGATGATTTTACTTTTGACCAAATAATATTTCAATGAGATATGCTGTTGAAAATCCAACGGAAATATTAATTATTATTTTCAAAAGATCCGAGACATCGGATACATTAAAAGCACAAACAAAATATGGCTCACTGCTGGTTAATCAATATTCCACGGGCCAAATTACCGCATCAGTGACTGATAGAGTGATTGCCATCAGTGATCAAATGAACGAGTAAAACCTGTGGGGATGATGACTCCAACTCACATAATTCAGTCACGTATTACTCGATAACTGATATGGTAATTCGGCCCCAAGGTGCGGTGACCATTCTTCCAGGATGAGAGATTTTTTCAATAGATTTCCAAGATAGAGCTCTTTTCAAAAGTTGTTGAACCCTGCATATCCCACTGACATTATTAGTAGTAAATACAGAGGCTTCATAAAAGAAATTGTCTTTGGCTTTAAAACTGAATTAATTTAATCTACCTTCTCCAGTCTTAAAAGAAGATTTTTAACAGTGGCTGGTAAAAAAAAAACTCACAATAGTAAAAACTAGACGACAGAACTGAATAATTCAAACCAGTGCTGTCTCTATTTTGTGTGTAGAATTGATTTAGTACCTACAAAAGAAATTATACTAAGTCCAGTTTTTCAGTGGTAAGTTAAAGTAGAGTTAGTTAACTCCAGAAGTAAATTAACCCATAGTTAACTGAGGAAGCAGTTTTTCTGTAGGATAATGCATGCGGAACGACTAAAAAAAATCGGTAGATGAAACGTCTAAAGCATCTGTTCAGTCAATCCAAATTTGATGAGTTAACTCTCAAATTTAATTTTTATATCACACTGAAAAACTGAACCTTAATAAAAGAAAAATAAAGGGTTTTCCAATAAGAGGTGTTATTTTGATATTCAAAGAAAAATAGCATTTTTTGAGATAAATGATCGGATGTTTATTTTATTATAAAGAAGAAGGTATGCCGTTAATAATGGAACACAACGTCAGCCAAATGGCCGCCACGACCACGCTTACAGGACCACATCCTTTTCATGAAATTTTCCATAACCAAATCGCAAAGTGGCTGCCCTATGTCCTCGATAGCCTCACGAATTCCATCTTTGAGGTCTTGAATCGACGCTGGGCTGTTGGCGTAGACCTTATCTTTCACGTGGCCCCAAAGGCAGAAGTCGCAAGGTGTTAAATCACAAGATCTCGGTGGCCATTTGTGATCACCTCTTCGAGAGATAACACGGTCCGGAAACTTTTCCCGTAAAAGATCGATGGTTTCATTGCTTGTGTGGCACGTAGCGCCGTCTTGTTGAAAGTAAACGTTGTCCAGATCAATACCATCCAATTCCGGCCATAAAAATTCATTAATCATCTCTCGATAGCGCAATCCATTGACCGTAACTGTTGCTGCAGCCTCATTTTCGAAAAAGTAAGGTCCAATGACCCCGCCGGACCATAAACCGCACCAAACAGTCACGCGTTGAGGATGGAGAGGCTTTTCAACAATAACTCTTGGGTTTTCCGAGTCCCAGATGCGACAGTTTTGCTTGTTGACGTAGCCTCCGAGGTGGAAATGGGCCTCATCAGTCAAGATGATTTTTCGATGAAATTCCGGATCATTTTCATACATTTCAAGGACCCAATCAGCAAAGACACGACGTTGTTGATGATTAGCCGGCTTGAGTTCTTGTGTTAACTGAACTTTATAAGCCTTAAGACCCAAGTCTTTATGCAAAATACGGTGTAATGACGTTTGTGGAATGCCTAATTCCAAAGAACGACGAGGAATGGACAAACCTGGATTTTCTTCAACACTTTGGGCTACAACAGCAATATTCTCAGTTGTTCTTGAGCGACTTGCACGGGTTTTATTCTTCACATCACTAACTTGTCCCAACAGCTCGAATTTGTCCACCAATTTCTGTATTGCGGTCCAACAAGGTGCTTCACGACGACCCAAAAATGTTTTAGTTTTACGAACCGTCTCTGCCAAATTTTCACCATTTTTATAGTGAATTTTAATAATTTCAATGCGTTGTTGAAGCGTGTATCGTTCCATTTTTATTAATGGCTTAGTTTCTACTTGTCAAATGTCAAAAAATGACAGCTTCAAAAGTGACAGCTACCGAAATAGCGGGCAATTCAAAATAACACCTCTTATTGGAAAACCCTTTATATCAATTTTCAACCACTTAAAAAATTTTACCTTTAGCTTGATTTATTGGATAGATAGATTAAAAAAATATATCCATCCTTTCCCCTTTTCTTACAATGAAAACAAAAAACAAACTCAAATATAAACAAAAACATTGCGTTGACAGATTTGTTTTGACAGCTGTCAATTGTCATCAAAACAAAACGAAAACTGTATGCATAAAATTAAAGGTTGGGTTTCATAAAGAATGACTCCATTCAATGACAGAACTGAAAAAATGTATTTATGGATTATTTATTGAATTTTTTATTCGTAATTTTCTTTTCGTAAAAGCAAAAGTGCAGTTGATTTCATTCAAAGGTAGTAGATTTATTTTTCGAAAAAAGTGCAATTGATTTACTGCGATTGCAGCAAAGTGACAATCCTGTTTTGGACTGGCAGCAGTTCGGAATGACTAATGTATCTACGCAACAGATTTGACCGTGGTATTTGTGCGCTAGGCGATGAGTTCTAAAAAGAGAAATGGGTGGAAGTAATATTGTTTTTAGGGGATGGTTAAAGGCATACTAATTTTTTTTTAAGTTTTGCTTATTGTAGGGTGAAGTGAGGTAAAAATATAAAAATTGTCCGATTTAAGAATTTCTTTTTTTGTTTGAAAGGTTTTCTTAAGAAATAGATTGAGGGATCTCTTTTCGAAATTTTGTTATTCGTAGGGTGAAATGGGGTAAAAATGAAAAATTGTCCCATTTAAGAAATCCTTTTTTTTTTGTTTGAAAGGATGTTTTAAGGCAGGGCATGGCTTTAGGGATATTTTTGTCAAAAAAATTGTTATTTTTAGGGTGAAATGGAGAAAAATATAAAAATGTATCCAATTAAAAAAAAATATTTTGGATGAAATATGTGACCTTTTGTTTGTAGGCTTTATGTCACACTTAAATGAAACAAGTTTTTTTCCGTTCACAACGTTTCGTCAATGACAATTATGGACATCTTCAGGTGCAAAAATGATATATTCATTATAAAATTAATACATTTTTCAGAAAAGACCCAATATGGTTCTTAAGTACACAAAAGTTGAACTTAACACTTTCAAGCTTGTGAGTCATGATTGAAAGTGTTTCAAAGGTTATTTTTAGTGGATGGCTTAAGGGATTTTTTTTTTTTCAAAAAATTGTCATCTATAGGGTGAGGTGTGGTAAATCAAAAAAAAACTTCTTCTTTTTTGAAAGATTATTAAAAAAAAAAAAATTGTTATTTATATAGTGAAATGGGATAAAAACAAACAAATGGATTTCGATTACAAAAGTTCTTTCTGCGTTGGAAAAAAGTAATAAAAATTGGACTTACATAAATAAAAAAATTAATAAATTTTTGCAAATTTAGCTATTCAGAAGTTGTCATCGAATCATAACGTGAAGTTAGTTAAAACCCCGAAATTAGTATTCGAAGTAGCTTAAATATTTATTTATTCCGTGTGGAACCGGGTATAATCGCAATGTCAAGTTTGATCAGAACTCGAAAAAAAGAGGACGGATGGTCACCGTATCTATAGGGCAAGTATTGGTTTAGTGTAAAAAAAAGGACACTACGATGATCGAGAAGTTCAAAAAAGTGGGTAAGTCATACGGTTCTTTTGTGTGTGCGACCGTGCCACTGTTATTTGAGCTAGAGCCTAAATGGGTGGACCGATTTGCTTCAAATTTTGTACAGATCATTTTTTAGTGATTCCATAGAGTTTTTGTGTTTTTTTTAAACGTGTGGTTTTCAATCTCGTAATACTTTTTTCAGAGTTGGTCTTTTTGGCAGCTGTCACTTGATTTATGCTCAGTTTGGTTTGCCGTTTCATAATGCATAGACTTACTCCTGAACTACTTTTGCAAATAGTGCAAAATGGGCTCGAAACGAGATCGTTGTTGATCCCGATTTTTACCAGAAAATTTTGTTTAGCGATGAAGTTCATTTTTGGTTGACGGCGCTACATGCTATATAGAGCCAACGAAAAAATCAATTTATTGAAGGAGACTTTTGGTGAGCGTATTATCTCGCGTCGTGGGCCTATGGCGTGGCCTCCAAGATCGTGCGATTTAACACCGCTGGACTATTAATTGTGGGGTCATGTGAAGTTATTATTGTTATTGCTGACATACGCCCCAATTGCTCCAAAAAGTTGTCGAAAATTGGGCCTTTCGGTTGGAATTTATTCGAGCCAGCCGCGCGGCCACTTGCCTGAAATCATTTTTAAAACATAATGACGAACCCTTATCTCTATAATAAAGCCATAACATTATTCTTCTCTATTCTTGGCCATAACATTAAATTATATGCGTTTTATTTCTTCTTGAAAACCACATGTCTAAAAAAACACCCTTTAGAACGAGTAACTGCAATACACCATTTTTTTTCTCGATTTTGATTAAACTTTGCACCTATAACAACCCAAGTGATTGTTGAAAAACTGCGTTTGAAGATTTTGCAAAAAAATAATATAACGGAAATAGCCATTCCAGGTTTATGGTCTTATTCTTCTAGTGTATTTCAAGTTTATCTTTTTAATTGTCAAACTGGGCTGGTTGGAGAAGTTTGTTGATTGAAGCCATAAACAATCCTGAATAGAAGGTACATAAGTGCCACATAAAGTAAATTAAGTATAAGTACGTAAGCAAGGCGAAAAGTCATTCATTAACTATACCAAGTTTCAAATAGTTTTACATGTTAAGTCGTCCATCGTCCGTCCTGACACAGAATTAGCTGATAAAAAAAATCCTTACTCAAGTTCGATTTCATTTTATCGGATGCATAACTTTCCCTTAAAGCATTATCAACTTATATTTATAGCGCTAGAAGAAACTCACAACAGCATTATCCTATTTTTTCAAAAAAAAATAAATAAAAAGAAAGTGCCTTACTCTTGCTGATGTGCACATGTGCTCCTTTTAACCTTAGAATGTTGCTTATGTACTACTTTACAACCCATATTCCATGTTCTCACTTTAGGAATTTATTATTCCTTCAATATTTTTGAGGTCGACCTTGTGAATAACAGAATAACAAGGTGAACGAGAAGGAGGGAGATTAAGGGAAAACTTTTTCAAAACTAAACAAAAACCCATAAAACTTTCGTAATAAAATTTATTAAGAAAAAGAAGAGAAGAGAACTACATTTTGCTTCGTACTTTACCGTCTCCATTCTCCTAGACCTAGAGTGATAAACACTTAGCATCATGCAAAATAGATGAGCTTTGAAAAGCAAGAGATGTAAACACAGTTTTGTTGGATTTTCGCCACTTCCACTTCCACTTCCACACAGTGAAGGATCACTTTCTGTTTGTCTTGAAACATCAATTTTATGTTTTTATGAACTCTTACAATTTAAGGTTACCTCATCGAATGGGCTTAAAAAACTGTGTTGCATAAGTGAAAAAAAATATTTTTCAAAGATGATACCTATCTAAGCTTCCTATATGTGGCCTTTTATTCGGGGAAATTCAAGGCGAAATTAAGTTGTTTGAGTGGTAAAATTAAGTAGGTGAAGAATCTGATTTTTGTTCTTAGATTCTTTTTTGTGAAATTCTTACACGAAAACACTATAAAAGCTTTCGAAATGTATAATCAACAGCAGACGATGTATGCAAAGTCAACAAAAACTATAACGTAACGTGCATTTTTGTCAGCACTATGTCAACCCGGTGCGTCTTTGTCGTCACCTTTCCCGTCCTCTTTTCCGTGGTGGTGTTTTTGTGTTGATTTTCAAAAGGACTTTTCATCGCCACGTCACGTTGTGTCGCGTCGGTTGGCGGCATCGTCATCGTCATCGTTGTCACTCTGTTGACACACAACACATCTGCAATAAAGTTTGAGAATTCACGCTATTTTAGGTTTACCCATCGCAGGTTTTTTATAGCAACAAAAAGCTTCCTTTTTGTACATTTTTGTTTGTCAATTTCAATTCAACTTGGGCAATTTGTTCGACCGTGAAAACTACGAGTTAGTTGGTTTGAAGTTTGAACATACTTCGGTTTAATGGAATTAATGCAGATGATAGAGGAGGGGATAAGAGATGTTTACCCATCATCTATTGTGGGCTTCTGATGAGATAGGATGCAAAACTAGCTGTGATATTTACGCCGTTGAAAAGTCTTGCGAAAATGAAATTAAATTGTATTTTTATCAAGTTGCCGATGATGTTGCTTAGCTGAAATTGTTGGTTGAAGCGGGCAGACAATAAAATAAAATTAATCTCTTGATGGCGATAAGGCTGGTAGTGTTATGGTAAGGACTGTCGTGCCGGTGGTCTATCCGAGTTTGATTCCCAGCCTTGTAAAACTAAATAAGTAACCGGCTACTGCCTCTTGCGAGGACTTGAAAAATCCTCTTGTCATGAATAAGCTTCCTCTCACCTTAGCCGTTAGGATTTGACAGAAATTTGAAGGTCGCTTACATTTCTGCAGAGACAAACAACACCCACACAGGAATGATTAAGAGTTGAAAGTCACTAGGCCTTGGCTCTTCATGAGCCATGATTTATAAAGAATGTTTTTTTAAGATGTATAGAACTTTGAAATGGAATAAAACAAAGAGGATTTTTTTTAAATTGAAATGAAATTTACTTTATTTGAAAGATAATCTTCTGGGATTATAATTTAAATATGATTTCTGGCATATGACCGCAACGGCTGACTCGGACGTAGTCTGATCTGGAGGTCCAATTTTCGATGAGTTTTTCCAACATTTGTGGCCGTATATCGGCAATAACGCGGCGAATTTTGTCCTCCAAGTGTACAATCGTTTCGGGGTTATCGACGTAGACTAGCCACTTCACATATTAGCACAATAAATAGTCAAGCGGCGTTAAACGATCTTGGAGGCCAATTCATCATGGGTCTATAACGTGAAACTATGCGATTACCAAACGTTTTCTTCAATAAATCAAATGTCAGCTGTGTTACATGTTGCGCGCGCCGTCTTGTTGAAACAACAGCTCCTCACTTCATTGTTGTTCAATTGATGAACGAAAATGTCAGTAATCATGGCTCCATAGCGGTCACCATTGACTGTAACGTTCTGGCCAGCATTGTTTTTAAAGAAGCACGGACCAATGGTTCCCTCTGCCAGGGCTACCTTTCCAGATTTTGAGAAAGAGCCAATAAAAAGAGTATTTTAAGGAAAAAAGAGCCACCGCTGAAAACGTCCACAACATACAAAATATGCACGGCTGGGTCGCACGAACTTGCTCTTACGTGCGACGTGCGATCACACTGTGGTTCTAAAGTCTGAAATAAATTAGCTGTGGGAGCCTATATTTTATGCATTTGCCAAAACTTAGTAAAGTTGCAGGCAGTATTATGTCAGTATATACAAATTAACAATTAGCCCCGTGTTACGCATATGCAAGGAAATTATATTATTTTAACTGGAAAATTGTTTTAAATCAACAAAATTAGAAAGAAATTGATTAAAATACTTCTGAAACTTTTTTTTTGAAGGTTTTGATATGCAATATTGTTTAAATTTATTACAAGCTTGTGTGTACAAAATTTAGTTTTAATCGATAATCAGGTAATGAGAAAGTTGAAAACCAATAAAACCGTCCTATGATACAGGTACTGTTAATAATAGTTCAATGTAAAATTTAATAATTTTAAATGCTAGAGCTTACTAATTTTGATACAAAAAAAAATATATCAAAATCGTGGGTGTCGTTTTTGAGCAATAACAGATTTTCCTTAACGGTATTTGCATGGGAGCTACCATTATTTTTGATTACAAAAAAAATTTGTCTAAAATCTTCTAGATAATGTAAAAAAAACTTTTTGCAAAGTTTAATAAAAATCGATCAAGTCGTTTTTGAAATATCGAGTTGTCAAAAAAAATATGTCAATCTTTTTCAAAATTGAAATGAAAAAATAACGAAAACTTACAAGAAAAAAAACAGTTGCAAAAAAAATAGATACAACAGCTGAACCATTTGTAATTTAAATCCAAAATATGCCACTTTCATCTCATTCTTTCTCTTTGCTACGTTCGGGAAATATTTATCCGAAAAGATAAAATGTAAGAAATTGATTTTTTTAATGAAAATTAACATGTTCCATTTCAGAGAATTTTTTACTCAGAGGAAAAATTTCAAACAATTTTTCGCAAAGAGTTTTTACTTAGAGGAAAATTGAAATATTATGAAAAAGGAACTTTAAGCAGATATATTATTCTGAAAAAGAGTAAAAAGAGCCACGAAAATCTCAAAAAGAGCCAATTTTGGATGATTTTAGAAAAGTGGAGCCAAAGAGCCACACCTGAAAAAAAGAGCCAAATTGGCTCTTTAGAGCCACGAAGGTAGCCCTGCCCTCTGCCCACAGAACACATCAAACAGTCAGTTTTTGTGGATGCAACGGTCTCTCAACATACACTTGAGGATTATCATCATTCCAAATATGGCAGTTTTGTTTATTGACGTATCCATTCAACCAAAAGTGAGCTTCATCGCTAAACAAAATTCACTTATGAAAATTGGGATCAACGTCAATCTTGTTTTGGGCCCATTTGGGCACAATTTGGAAGCGTTGTTCAGACGTCAGTCTATTCATGTTGAAATGCCAAACCAAACTAAAAATAAATCACTTGACAGATGAAAAAATGGCCGCCAAATAAAATAGTGTTGCCAACCTAAAGTTCTATACCTCTAAAAAAACACCCAGTATAAGATGGCGATAAATAAAACCAAGTGACTATTGAGTTTCAAATTGTTTTATTTTATAGCAAAATTGGTCATCGTATTTCGCAGTTAACTTTTAGTTGCTCATAAGAACTTTCTTCATGCTGGTTCTTGAAGAGTGCTGGAAAATTGGAGCAAGACACATCATTCGTAAGCAGGGTCTCAATTCTCCTCACGCGACTCCGACTTTTTCCATCTTTTACATTTTTGTTCTAACAGGCTGCTACTACGCCGCAGCCGCGCCACGCGCCGCACAGTGGGACAAGATAGGTCGTTTTGTGATAATGATTATTTTCACTAGGAATTAAGTGTTGTTTTGCAACTTTTTGTGATTTAATGATGAAAGCGAAGTGTTATCTTGAAATTAAGTAAGTTTTGTATAAAAAAAATATTATTTTTAAACGCGAAACAGGCACGAAGAAGTTGAGTTTTTTCTTAAATAAATAAAGCGCAGATGATGTTTTGCAGAATTATTCTTGAATATAGCCTACAAAAAAAAAAATTGTAGGGGAAGGGGGATTCAGCTCTCCTAGTTTAGGCAAGAGAGATAATTTTGTGAAAAGTTGCCTTAAAGTTAAAGAAAATAAAATATAAAAAATTAACAAAAGGTCGAACAGTAATCCGCTATAAGTTTTTGGAAAGTTTTGAATTTAGTTCTTCATTCAAGTTGTTTAGTTTTTGAAAAATAAAATATTAAAGTTAAAATTTTGAAAAAAAAATCTTATTTTTTTATTTTGAAGTTGATTTTTTTTCAAAATTTTGCTTCTATAAGTGGCATGTCTTTACTAAATTCAAAAAAAAAAAAAAACAAAAATCATGATTTTTTTCACGAGATTAAAAAAAAAAAAAATTATGAGCATGCTTGTTTTTCGTTGAGCATACAAATATCACTGAAAACTTATGATTCACGGAAATTAGAAATTTTGTAAGTAAGTAAAATGTAGCAGTATTCTAGCTCGACTGTCGGTCGATATATGTACATATGTAATATAATCATCCTTATTGTCAGTTTCACCCGAAAATTCCACCCGGAAAATTTGAGATTTTACTTTTCGCCTATTGTGAGTTTCACGCGAAATGTCATGATCGAAAAATTCCGGAATGTAATGTCGTTTTTACTTTTTTTTTGGAGGCGAACAAAATTTCGTTCGGGCAAAACTCACAAAAGCTTTTAAAATTCCGGGAGAAAAAAAAAATGTTAATGTGAAATATTTTTCGGGTGAAACTCACAATAAGGCTGAATAGAAGATTCGCTTTGTTTGTTTTGAAACTTTAAGTAAATATAAGAAAAAATTTGAATTCTTTTTTTTTTTTTGTAAAAAAAAATGAAAAATCATGAGATTTTCAATGAATTCAGGATTTCATGAGAAGAGGGTGAACAATCATGAGATTCAGCAACACTGCTGGTGACAATAGTTAAGAGAATCGCGCCATTACAAGCTCAAAAAAAAAAGAAGAAAAACACAGGCTATTTCAGCTCAGCTATACAAAATGAAATACTGGAGACATGTTCTGATATTGTCACAACCGCAATATATACAATATAAACGTACTATACATTCAAGTAGTTTCAACGTCCTCGCTGACGAAACAATGGATGTTTCTGCCACTGAACAACTTGCCATATATGTCGACTATTTATTGACCCAAAAAGACCCAAAAAGTTGTATGCTTCGGGAAGTTTGTGGGTTTTGTTCTCGTTGATGACCAAACTTCTAGAAACCTGACCAAAGCCATACTGCAGCAATGTGAAGAACTACATCTTGATATATAAGCAATTATTGTATTGGCCAAGGCTATATATGATGAAGCCACAAATACGGCAGGTCATTTAAGTGGAGTATAAACGCTTAGTATTTACACTGTGCAAGCCATTGCTTCCAGAATAACTTTCCAACCTATCATAAAAAAACCACACCAGAGAGCAAAACTCTCTCTCATATAAAAAAAATCAAGACTTTTTCTACTGTAAAAAAACGTGCATACAAAAATAATTTTATTATGTATACATTACACAAGTCTACAAAAAAAAAATTTTTTTTTGGTGCCTTGAGTTTTGCAGCTGATTTTGTTTGTACATTTAACGCTGATTTCAAAACAGAAAACCATTTTTCCCTAGCAGCTCTAGTTTTTGAGTTACAGAAATATTCAATTTACCCTAATATTTATTAAAAAAGCCCTTTTGGTTGGTCAGTTTTTATACTCCCAAGGAGCATATACATCAGAAAATCTCATCTTCTTTTAATACTGTCAGTGATTGAGAGCTATTTTTTTAAAAATGTCGTCTAGTCGCAGAATCTGTGTAAATCATCCCGAGCAATTTTGTTATGTATGTGGTGAATACACGACAAATCAGAACAGAAAATCCATTACTGAATTTGTGAAGAAAGCATACAATGCTTATTTTCGTATCAAACTAGGTGATCAAGATAAATCTTGGGCACCACATGTAGCTTGCAAAACATGTACTGAACATCTACGTCAGTGGACTAATGGGAAAAGGAGGAGTCTGAAATTTGGTGTGCCTATGGTTTGGAGAGAACCAAAAAATCACTATGACGACTGTTATTTCTGTCTAGTGAACATCAGAGGCATCAATAGTAAAAACCGAAGCAAGTGGACGTATCCTGATTTAGACTCTGCTCGACGGCCCATCCCTCATTCCGATGAAGTTCCCATACCAACATTTCATCAGTTACCAGATCTTTCGGAGGCTGAAATACCCCACTGCGACACAGATGAAGACAGTGAATATGAGGAAAATGCATCAAGTCCCCAAAAATTTAACCAAAGTGAGTTAAGTGATCTCATCAGGGATCTTAACCTCTCAAAACAATCTTCTGAGTTACTGGCATCCCGGCTAAAAGAAAAAAATCTATTTGATGAAGGAACAACAATTACGTTCTATCGCAGAAGGGAAGCAGATTTGCTTACGTTCTATTCTCAGGAAGAAGATCTCGTTTTCTGTCAAGATGTTAAAGGTCTCTTAATAAAAATGAGCCTTCGCGAGTATGATCCAGATCGTTGGCGTCTGTTTATTGACAGTTCCAAGCGAAGTTTGAAGTGTGTGCTTCTACACAACGGTAACGATTTGAGATCAATACCTATTGCTCACTCAACCCAAATGAAAGAAGAGTACAAGAATATAACTAGCTATAGTCTAGGAAAAGATTAAGTATCACGAACATGGATGGGTCATTTGTGTTGACTTAAAAATGGTTAACTTCCTCCTTGGACAGCAAGGCGGATACACAAAATATCCTTGCTTCTTGTGCCTTTGGGATAGCAGAGCTAAGCAAGATCACTGGGTAAAAAAAGACTGGCCTGAAAGAGAGAATATGGTTGTTGGAGGAAAAAATGTTATTAATGAGCCTTTGGTTGATCGGAATAAAATAATCCTGCCTCCACTTCATATAAAACTTGGCTTAATGAAGCAATTTGTTAAGGCTCTAGATAAGGATTCATCATGTTTTAAATTCATATCTACATAGATGCAAGGATTAAGCATTGAAAAAATAAAAGCTGGCGTATTCGATGGCCCTCAAATCAGACGGTTAATAAAGGACACCAATTTTGTTGAATCTATGAATGAAAAAGAGCGAAAAGCGTGGACATCATTTGTGTCAGTTATCGAAAACTTTCTAGGCAACAAGAAGGCTTTAAACTATAAGAATTTAGTTCAGAACATGCTGTCTGCTTTTCGTGAGCTTGGATGCAACATGAGCATCAAGGTGCATTACTTGCAAAACCATTTGGATCGGTTTCCTGAAAACTTGGGAGACTTGAGTGAAGAGCAAGGTGAACGATTTCACCAGGATATAAGGACAATGGAAGAACGATACCAGGGCAAGTGGGATACGCATACGATGGCAGATTACTGCTGGAATCTGCTAAGAGATTGTCCGAAAAAATCGCATAGCAGATCAAGCAAAAACGAAGCTTCTTGGGTTCCAGTACATCAAATCAGTAGTGAAAAATATATTGTATATGCAATGTACTCGCTAGTATCTTGTTAATAGAATTTATTATTCTTTTATATTTATATGTAAATGTCAATAAATGAGCTGTATTTTCAAAGAAAAAATGTTTTACTTTCTTCTTTTCACAATTATTTTGGGTATTTCTAAGTGGTATCAGGTTTGCAACACCCGACCCCATAACATGAAAACAGGAGCTGCTAGGCAAAAACCGATTGCAGATTCGTATTCAGGAGGTCGAATTTACTAAAGAACAGTTCAAAAAGTATCGGCACCAAATTGTGTGTATACCTGTGTTATGTATTACCTACTTAACATACATTTATTTAAAAACTAATAAAAATCTATGAATTGGAATATGTTATAGTTTTATATTTTTTTTTCAAGGATTTGTTAATAAGACTTCGAACTCCCCCCCGCCCGCGAAACAGCCCCTGACCGATGGGGTTCTTTTGTATTCCATCAGTTCAAATGGAAGCCCTTTTGTGGCTTATGCGACCCCACCAACAATGTTACTTATAACTGGCATTGAAGAATGCTTCAAAAATAAAGTTATTTGAAAGAAAAAAAAAAAAACTAAATCCCCTGCGAACAAATAGAAAATAAAGTTTATGGTCAAGTCCGTGCCTCAAGTTGAGTGTTGAAAACAAATTGATTTTTTCAAAAAGTTATGCTGAACTTGATAGAAATCGAAATGCATCCATGAATCATGTATAGAAAGTTTCCATTCTAAAAGTAGGTACTACACACATATCACATTTCCATTTCCCTTCTCAAATATTATTGCAGGCAAAACTGTAAACCAATTCGAACTGAATTATACATTTATTTTTGTGTTCTAAAAACTTCGAAAGAACATTTAATATCTTTGCTGCACGTACAAAACTTTTCAGTCAACCAGCACTAGCAATGCCAGGAAAATGGGAAAAGTTGCAGCTGAGTGGCAGACAGATGCATTGGCCATTCTATATCATAACTATATACCCTAGAACTATAACACTGCTTGAAGCCCAAAAATAAAAAAACATTCCACATTATTTTGTTGGTCAGAAAAATAAATACCTATATTTATAAATATTTCAGTAGATATGTACATATACAACATGTTGCCTCAATAATAAAATAAACTTTGCTACAAGATGTGGAATATGGAACTCCTTCAATGCCAATTTGGATCAATAATTTATATGATTTATTGAAACAGTACGAGTACGATAAGGTACATAATACGAACCTAAGTAAAAACTTATATCGATTGCAAACAGTCGCAGTCGGTCTCGGTGCCTATGGAATTATAAGAAAAAGATAGAAAATAATCAAATGTATATAGATACATATTTGTAACGGGTGTTTTTTGTAGATGTGTGGTTTTCAATCTAGCAATACTTTTTTAGGAGTTGGTTTTTTTGACAGCTGTCACTTGATTTATGCTCAGTTTGGTTTTGCCATTTCATAATAAAAAGACCGAATAACCATCAAGCGCGTCGCACGTTCGGTGAATGGGCCCAAAACGACATGGCCACCGATCCCGATTTTCACAAGAAAATTTTATTCATCGATGAAGCTCATTTTATGTTGAATGGGTACGTCAATAAACAAAATGGTCGTATTTGGAGTGATCATAATCCACAAGCCATTGTTGAGACACTGTTTCATCCTCAAAAAGTCACTGTTTGGTGTGCTCCATGGGCAGAGGGAATCATTGGTCCATATTTCTTCAAAACTGAAGCCGAACATAATGTTATACAGTCAATGGGGAACGCTATCGAACCATGATTAATGACTTTTTCGTGCCTGAATTGGAGGATGTTGATGTGGAAGACCTTTGGCCATACAACCATTAAAAACAATCAATTTATTGTAGGGCCTGTGGCGTGGCCTCCAAGATCGTGCGATTTAACACCGCTGGACTATTTTTTGTGGGGTTATGTGAAGTCGCTTGTCTACGCAGATAAGCCCGAGACGATTGACGCCTTGGAAGAGAATATTTGGCGCGTTATTGCTGGCCTACGGCCCCGATTGCTTCAAAAAGTGGTCAAAAAGTGGGCCTCTCGGCTTGAATTTATTCGAGCCAGCCGTGGCAGCCAGTTGCTTGAAATCATTTCTAAAACATAATGACAAACCCTTATCTTTATAATAAAGTAAGTTCTTGGCCATAATATTAAATTATATGCGTTTTATTTCTTCTCGTAAACCACACGTCTAAAAAAAGAAAACACCCTTTATATGTTTCACATGTCACTCGTATAAGGCTTTCCGAAACAAGATGAAAACAAAAAAAAAATAAAGGTCAAGTCCTGTTTAACTATATATCTTTCCTTTCATCACTATATGGGCGAAATAACTCAATTTATAGCTATCGCTATCGCATCAAATGAAAACCTGACTTAACACACTTGCCGGACAATTTATGTTTCTCTTGTGGCCATTTAGAATTCAGAACATCGAGTCTAAATCAATAAAACATCTGATTTAGGAAATCCCCAAAAATCTTAAGTGGAATCCCTAATGGCATCATGACATCTCAATTCAATTTTGGGACCCCTTCTTTTCTCACTATATATCAATGAACTCCCTAATATGATTACAAGATCTTCAATCCAAATGTATGCAGATGATGTGCAACTATACAAAAGCTGTTCTCTTGGGCTCATTGAAGATTGTGCATACAGAATTAACAAAGATCTTGAAGACATTTCGCGATGGTCAGCATGTAATGGTCTGTTTCTTAATCCTCTAAAATCAAAGTGTCTCGTTATTAGTAAGAAAGCTCTAAACACTGACTACTTTCCCAGTTTATATTTGAACAATTCGCCTATATCATATGTTTCAACTGCGAAAAACCTTGGTATGTTGTTCAATAACACACTGACTTGGGATAACCACATTAACGCCACCGTTGGGAAGGTTCATGGTGTGCTCCGCTTGCTATGGTCCTCTCAATTTTTCACTCCTCTGAAAACTAGAATGCTGTTAGCCAAAACGCTTGTAATACCCATACTCACATACGGATGTGAAATTTTTTGTCACTGTGATGCAATCAGTAAGAGAAGGCTAAATGTAGCTTTCAACAATACTGCGCGCTATATTTTCGGATTGCGTAGATTTGATCATATATCTAGCTTCTCAAGACAAATCTTTAATATCTCACTTGATCACCTTATACGTTTCCGAACCTTGTTATTGCTATTTAATATAATCCAGTCCAAGCAACCATGTAGTCTTTTCAATAGGGTACATTTCGGTTCCTCCAACAGGTCCTTAAACTTAATTCATCCGCGATATTCCTGCTTGACTTCTCAGAGACAGTTTTTTGTCAATGCCATCCAACTGTGGAACTCCCTGCCAAGACATTTAAGGAGAGTGAGGGGCGAAGCACAGTTTCGTAGAGAGCTACGGATTTATTTTCAAAATTATTCCTGATTTTTGCATACAAAATTTTTTTTTTTCTCTTTCTTTTCCTCTTTACTTTTAACTCTTACTTTAATCCTTTAATGATTTTTACTGTACTTACATAGTAAATCTTTTTGATATTCTCTATGTGGAGGTATATTGTATTCTTTTCTTTTTTTTCTGATTTTTTGTTTTCTTATGGTGTACATAGGTAGTCCCTTAAGGATGATTATATTATTTAAAAGATAAACATGAACTTTTTGTACAAAAATATTTTCAATAGTAGCTTTCTTAATTACATAATTATAAGTTTTGCACTAACTTATAAGAAGAATATTCTTAATGTGTAAGCATACATTGTTAACGATTAAATAAATACTAAATAAATACTAAATAAAATACATCTGTCTGTGAGTGGAACATAAATAGGGTGGCACTTAAAGCAAACTTCAGAATCTGGTTCATGATGTGGTTTGCGTTTTGTTGAAAACCCAAAATGCCACAATTTATATGTTGAAAGACTAATAAACTTAAAATTAGAAGGAACTATACCAAAACCCAAGTATGCAGGATGGTATATGAGTAGGAAGTAGGAGCAGGCTACACATATACTCGTATACGTATACAGGAAGTGTTAAGGAAAAACAACCAAAGTCCTGAGTCCAAGTGCTTTTTTGGCACAACTTGTTGAATGGTTTTGAAAGGAGTGTAGTACGATGTTATTACGTGACTTGGGAAGTTTTCTTAAGCAATGACAACAACTATAGCTGATTAAAAAAATAATCTAGATAATTCATAAGCTTCTATACAGGGTTATTCGCATAAGGTGTTACAAAAAATTGGAGGGTATGGTCGAGACAAGAAAAAAATCGTATGGGAGGGTGGTGGTTGTCTATTCGCCCGTTTAGCCGGGAGGAACAATTTTCTAGAAAATTCACTTAAAACAGAAAAAAATTACTAAAAAAAACAACGGTAACACTTATAATGTCATGCTACACTTCTTTTTAAAGATAAACATCTTAACTTTTGTTTCATTTTTAAATAAAGTTAGTTTAGTCAAAAGTTTTCGAAAAAATAATATTAAAATTCAAAATTTAAAAAAAATAATAAGAAAAAACAATTTCAAACTAATTTTTTTCAAAATTTTATGTAATTACGTACACTAACTGTTTTCAAAATTAAATGGTCTTTTAAATTTTTAGTAAAAAAAAAAAAGAAAACCGGATGTTTAAATGTCTTTTGTACTTTTTGAGAAAATTGAAAATAACTATATCTACTACACTGTAGATCAACTTAAGCAACGGATTGGAGACAAATTAAGGGAATTTCATTCCTGTTATTTTCAATTTTCTAAAGAATTAGAAAAGATTTTAGAAACTGTTTTTTAGGTGTTTGACTTGAAATTAGTAAATATAAGAAACGAAGATACTGTCTAGTATAATTTTGAACAAAATTGGTTTGGACAAAATTTTTGAATTTTTTTTTCCAAAATTTTGAGCTTGCAAATTCATTTTTCAAAAACTCTTTTATACTTTTTTTTTTAAAATGAAATACAAAAATAGATTTCTGGTTTTACAAAAAGGTATAGCATGGCATTGTAAGTGTTACCATTGTTTTTTAAGATTTTTTTTTCTGTTTTAAGTCAATTTCTTTTAGAACATTGCGCCTCTCTGTCAAACGGGCGGGGAATAGACAATTTTGTAATTCCTTGTACTTTAAAGAGTCAACAATTCCTTTGGTGTTGGAAAGGGCATTCCCACGGAAATTGATTTAGGGGCATTCTTTTTCAAAAATCTGCTGCCAGTTTTCGAAATATGGAATTTTCAAAAAATTATTTTGAATTTTTTTTTAAAAATCCAAAAATCGTTTTTTAGAAAACTTTGATACGCACTTTTATTTATATTTGTTACAAGCTTCTGTATAAAAAATCAAGTTTTATCGGTTGATCAGATATTGAGATAGTCGAAAATTAAAGAAACCGTTCTATGAGAGGTACCTACTGTTAATAAACGTAAAGTATAAAATTTAAAAATTTTAAATTGTAGATCGTACTAATTTCAACACATGAAATCATATCAAAATCGTATGAGTCGTTTTTGAGAAAAAAAAATATTTCATTAAACGGTTTTTAAACATTTGTATGGGAAGCACCGTTATTTTTGGGTATCAGAATAATAATTGTCAAAAATCTTCTAGATAAAGTTAGAGAACTGCTTTTTACCAAACTTTTTTTAATAATCCAAAAAATATTTTTTCGAAAATTTTGGTAAACAATATTATTTAGAATGCGTCAATAATTCTTCATAAAGAAATTGATAAGAATCAGTTGAACTGTTTTCGAGAAAACCGAAAACCAAAAAAATGGTTCTTTGGGAGGTACCATTAATAACCATTTTTCGGAACCGTTTTTATTATTAAAAGACAACTTGTAACTATTTGAATTTATTGAGTTTAGAAAAAAAAATCTGTGGGCCGATTTTGAGAAAAATAAGTTTTCCCTTTTTGGCCAAGAAATTTTGTATGACAGCTACTGTTAGTTTTGGCCTCAAAAAAAAAAGGAAAAAAAAAACGAGTGGGGGCAATGTCCAAAAAACGCTAGGTACCAATTTTGAAGAAAATTGACCCTAGGCTGCAGTCGAACAGACAGACAGACGGACGTTTTCGCGAGACCTACTTATAAGCCAAAAACTGAAAAAAGTCCGAAAATTTCAAGGTTTTTCGAGCACCACGCAGTTAGCACAAGTCTTTCAAAGCTGCAAACTTGGTTGTACATTATTGATATCTATCCTAACAACTTCCCAAAAAATCAGTGCAGTGCAATATTTTGCGACCTAACGCGATTTTTTTGCCGACGGTAACTGGCCTAATAAGAATTTATCTGTAGAAAATATAATTTACTTTAATTTTGTAGTTTGGACCTTTCCGTTAATACGCTTGGTTATCAAAATATTCACCAAGTACTACAAAAGGGGACCTTTACCCCCCCCCCCCCCCCCCCCCCTCTCATGACTAAAACTCGCGGGCCTCGGCTGGGGACTATTAGTATCTTGTACTTAAATTAAGCACCCAGACTATATGATTTTTGGTATTTAATTTTCCTTCGTTGACTGGACCATAAATGAATAAGTCACAGTGACACAACCTTATTTCTTTCAGTATTCAATATTTAACTTTAACTCATTCCCAAAATGCGAACGAACATACTCGGGTTTTTCAACAGAGACGCTACAAACGTAGAGCAACAGGGACAGCAAACGACGCCATATTTCTTGCCGCTCTTTTGACATTTCTCTTCAGTAAGGTTTGCCATTTCATGATGAAAAGATATACGAGCCAACAACGAGTCCAAATTATTAAAATTTACTACCAAAATTCGGAGTCCGTGGCCTCAACGTTAAGAGCGCTACGTCCAATTTATGGTCGTCATAATCGTCCTAGCAGATCAACAATTGAGCGTCTAGTGGAAAAATTTGAATCCACAGGCACAGTACAAAATGTTCCCGTGCCAGTAAGACAAAGAAGTGCCCGTAGTGTCGAGAATATTGCTGCCGCTGAGGCTTTAGTTGCAGAAAACCCAAATGTGTCTCTCACACGTCGTTCTCAAGCGTTGGGCATCTCTGTGACGTCGTTGTGGCGAATTTTGCGAAAAGATCTTGGCCAACATCCTTACAAGATTAAATCGACGCAAGAACTGAAGCCGCTTGACCACCAAAAGCGTCTAATGTTCATGAATTGGGCTGAGCAACAACTTGAAAATGATTCGGATTTTCATCGAAAAATCATCTTCAGCGATGAGGCTCATTTCTGGCTGAATGGCTTCGTCAATAAACAAAATATGCGGTATTGGTCAGGCAGCAATCCACACGTACCCCATGAGTCATCATTGCATACCGAAAAAATTACGGTTTGGTGTGGCTTATGTGCCGGCGGCGTCATTGGGCCGTACTTCTTCCGTGATGATCAAGACCGGCACGTTACTGTGAATGGGGATCGCTACCGTTTAATGATAACCGAATATTTTTGGCCCCAATTGGATGATATGGACTCAGAGGACATGAGGTTCCAACAGGACGGGGCCACAAGCCACACAGCGAATGTCACAATCAATTTATTGGAAACCAAGTTTGGAGAACGTGTTATCTCACGAAATGGTCCAGTCGCTTGGCCGCCTCGGTCGTGCGATTTGACGCCGTTAGACTATTTCCTGTGGGGCTACGTCAAGTCAATGATCTATGCCAACAAGCCAGCGACGATTGATGAACTTCGTACGAATATCGAACGTGAAATTACAGCAGTATCGGCCGATTTATGCTTGAAAACCGTCGAAAATTGGGTTCAGCGTCTGGACTTCTGCAAGCGTGCCCGTGGTAGCCATGCAAAAGAAATCGAGTTCCATACATAATGGCATCGAACGTACTTTCATAGGAATAAAGAATTTCATTGATATCCAAAACCGTTTTTGTTTATTTAAAAAAAACTTTTGCAGCGCTCTTATTGAAAAACCCGATACTAAAACCTGATACATATAATAATTTTGCTTAACCAACCTAATAACTAATCTGTCTTCTTTTATTTTTTTCTTATTTCTTCTTCATTTTTACTAAGAACATTATTTTCAAAATAAACAGACTATTTCTTTTTAATTGCTTTCTATCCGTATGCTCGTACCTATCCCTTGACACATCATCGTCTTTGTCGTTTTTTTCCTTTAGTATTTTTCTATAAGAGGATAACAATCTCATTTCATCCGGAAAACAACTATAATTCACCTCAAAGTCAACACACTATCACTATGCCATGCCATGCCAATAGCATCTTTTAAGTTAAACATCATTTCATTTCCGTCACGATGACAACCCAAAGGACATTTTTGCAATAAAAACTCTCTAACTACAGATCAGAAAAAGAAAAGCACTGAAGGGAAATATTGAAAAGAAAAAAACATTCCTGGATGATGTTTCAACGTACGAATAATCCCTCGAGCTATATACATATATGAAAACTCTTCTTCTTTTTTTTTTTTAAGTTTGAAGGGGATGCGACGAGTTGCATTAACAATTTTTGTTTTTGTATTTTATTCCAACTACGAAATACCTTAGGACAGGAAGAAAGTGGAACATACAAAGAAGAGACAGAATTTTTGTAAGATGAATTATAGGTATGTTTGTTCATGTAAGCTGAGGATATATGAGTGAATGGTAGAGCATTACCTACATACCTATATACATTTATTTAAGTTTTAAGCTTATAATGAACATAAAAGAATTAAAAAAAAATATTTAGTTTTTTTTTTTTTAAGGCAAGAACAAAGGTAGGTATAATTATAGTCCAGTATAAAGGACTATTCAGATGAGAGCGACCAACGGCCGACAAATGAACGAATAAATGCGATTTAAAACAATTATTTACAAACGCAAATTTTCACAAATTCTAAACAAAATCGTAAAAATATAATTTATTACAATACTAGTTGACCTGGCCGACTTCGCACGGGTAGACAAACCTAAGCTTCGCATAAAAATTACAAAATGAAATATAAATAAATATTTAAGCTAATTTTTGTAGTCAAATACTATCTACTTTATGGGTTTTTACCTACTTCATGTTATGAATGGCTAAATGTGTAAAAACATGTTCCTCAAAGTTCAACCTTTATTACTTTCCCAACACAAAAATAAATTTTTGAAATCAGATGCGACTTTTCGTGTTCAACCCATTTCACCCTATAAATGCCAATTTTCTGAAAAAATCCCTAAGGCCATCCACTAAAAAACAACCTTTCAAACACTAAAAGAATTTTTTAAATCGGATTTTTTTTTTATTTTTACTCCATTTCACCCTACAAATATTAAAATTAAAAAAAAAAAAATTTTTGAAGCCTTAACCTGAGAAAATCTTTCAAACGAAAATTCGAATTTCTTAAATTGGACTTGTTTTTATTTTTGCCCCATTGCACCCTACAAATAACAAAAGGTTGAAAAAAGAATATCCCTAAGGCCATTTCCTAACCGCCTACAACGTCACCTGTTGAACGGTAATTGAATTCAATTGGAAAACGAACTGTGCGCCTACAGCGCAACCTGTTGAGATTGATTTTCCGACTTTTCTTTTTCCTTCGCGTAGCAATAACGAACAAACCCGCAAAAGGAATTATCCAATTTCGTCCTGTCGTTTTTAAGTTTTAAGCTTCCGAACCCACCACGATTCATTTTTATAAAATTAACATTTAAGAAAATGCAGCAACTAGTGTTAAATTTGACTGCCTATCTATTAGTATACAGATATTCTAGAATATTATACAAAAAAAAAAAAAAAAAACTTGAAGCATTCACTCGTGGTCGCAGTGTTCAGATATTTGAAATAAGTCGTATTTTTTTTTAATTTTTTTTCTTAAAACGCCATAACATAGAGGCCACATGAGCAATATTTTTTTTTTATATTTTTTTCTGTAAGGTCTTAACTCCAGATTTAGCCAGTTACAAGGTTATCCATTATTTACGGGACACCCTGTATATAGATTAAAATATTTAAATACTAAAATTTGCTTTTTAATTACTAAAATAAGATAAATTTCAGAAAACAAATTGTCGCGAATTGCAATGTGATTGTTACGAACTGTCAAACTCTATTCCCGTTCCACATACGATCCACACTTCAACGAACAAATAATTCGCCAGAGACTTACCACAAAATCACTCTTGTTGTTGGTTTTGGTGGCTGCAAATTAAAAAAATATGCACAACTGGATCGCATGAACTTTCTCTTGTGGTTGCAATAAGTATACAATAAAAATGGATTTTTGTTTAATTTTTTTGTTATTTAAAAAAATTATGTTTTTGAAAAATTTGAATTGCAGTGTTGTTTCAACTATTAAGAGGCACCTGATTGAAACAAAATCAGTCTTAATATTGAAAAGATATAGCCTAATAACCCAAAAATAAGACCATTTTCTCAATAAACATGTAATGCTGTTGAGCAGTTTCCTTACAATAACTGACCATTCCAGCTACGAAGTTTCATCAAAATCGTTAGAGCCGTTTTTGATAAATTTTGAAAATAACAAAATGTTTGTATCGTAGCTACTTGTTTTAGGTGAGGTAAAACAAAAATTCGATTTTCCACTCTAGTGAATTACATACAATGCAGTGTTCAATATTGTATATTTGGCTTGAACATAACTCCGCGTGACGTCCCCTCTTGGCTTGCTGGTCAACAAAAAAAAATCGCCTATTTCATTTGATTGCCCTTCATTCTATGACAGCTTTTTAAAAATGCATTTCTGCTGTGTGCGTGAAATTAGTACCGCCATTTTTGTATTTCGTAAAAATATTGTGCAGTATAAGCAAATAAATTAATGTGCCAAACTTGTGCTGCCATATCTGCCGTATTTCAACAAAAAAATCGTACCAAGCACATGGTTTTTAGAAGCTTGTAACGAAGCGTTCCATGCTACTTCACTTCTTTTACTTTGAGAATTGTACTTTACCACACACAATTCACACATACCATGGACGCATGAGGTCACAGCAAAATCTACACGATTACTCTTTTTCGTTCATCACTATACAACTCACATTCAGTCTTTACTGAAAATGTATCAAGAGAACCTACTTCGATGGACGAAAATCACCCGTTCGGTCATACGCCAAGTCAGACGACATAAGTAAATTTGGTTTTATTGATCATTTTACATCCAGTCGTAGACAAGTCGAGTCGATCTGGTCATTTAGTTTCTTTTGTTTTCGTCGGAGCTTCCCCCCACCAGTGGTAAGGGGTTTCGTTGAAAGACAAAGTTAGGTAGGAGAGATTGCCCAGCCATTTCTTACTAAGGTTTCCCCCCCAGTGGTAAGGAATCATAGTTCGAAGTCAAAACGTCCTAATTGCCACCAGGGGCTTCGGTACCTGCTGATATACCAGAGCGTTTAGCCTGCTTTTTTAAGTGTCTCCAGGGGCTTAGTACCTGCTGATGCACCAGAGCGTTTAACCTGCTGTTTTAAGTGCCACCAGGGGCGTAGTACCTGCTGATGTACCAGAGCGTTTAGCCTGCTGTTTTAAGTGCCACCAGGGGCGTAGTACCTGCTGATGTACCAGAGCGTTCTAGCCTGCTGTTTAAGTGCCACCAGGGGCGTAGTACCTGCTGATCTACCAGAGCGTTTAGCCTGCTGTTTTAAGTGCCACCAGGGACGTAGTACCTGCTGATCTACCAGAGCGTTTAGCCTGCTGTTTTAAGTGCCACCAGGGGCTTCGATACCTGCTGATATACCAGAGCGTTTAGCCTGCTTTTTTAAGTGCCTCCAGGGGCGTAGTACCTGCTGATGTACCAGAGCGTTTAGCCTGTTGTTTTGAGTGCCTCCAGGGGCGTAGTACCTGCTGATGTACCAGAGCGTTTAGCCTGTTGTTTTGAGTGCCACCAGGGGCGTAGTACCTGCTGATGTACCAGAGCGTTTAGCCTGCTGTTTTAAGTGCCACCAGGGGCTTCGGTACCTGCTGATGTACCAAAGCGTTTAGCCTGCTGTTTTAAGTGCCACCAGGGGCGTAGTACCTGCTGATCTACCAGAGCGTTTAGCCTGCTGTTTTAAGTGCCACCAGGGGCGTAGTACCTGCTGATGTACCAGAGCGTTTAGCCTGCTGTTTTGAGTGCCACCAGGGGCGTAGTGCGTGCTGAAGACATGCGAATGCCGCATCATCCCGTCCCAAACCTGACATAGTGGTACCAGTTTTTAAAACCGAATAAGCCGAAGCCAGATAAACCGAGACCAGACACCAAGTTCTATTGCCAAACTCGAATCAACAGGGACCAGTACATGACGGCTAGACTAGAGGCCAGCAACGCAAGTCATCCGAATATCCGTGAAAAGTCTAATTACCAGATTTAACCGAAGTACCAGTGAACTATAGCGCATAGAGAATATTGTGTTTTATAATAAAGATAGAATTGTTTTTAATAAAGATTTTGTAATAAGGTTCTAAGACCTTTTTCCTTTGAAGTTTCGTGTTTTCTTCAAAACGACCCTGGCAAGACCGGCGAGCATAACCTCGGCTGGAAAGCAAAAAGCACATCACAAGCTAGCAATTTTGTTAAGTGTGATGTTCAGGATAAAAAGTCGTGCTGTTGTGAGACTTATGCCGTAAAAATTGGAAACGAATTCGTGATTTTGCAATGATTTTTTTTTTAAACTACGATTTTTTTAAAAATTTATGTTTTGTGCTCAGTTTAGGCCCTTAGAGCCGGAATTCATATTTGCAAATTTTACGGCTAATAGTTTTTGATAAAAAAAAAAGATTTTAATGTAGGTAATGTGCCAAGCTTGTGCTGCCATGTGCCGTAAACCTTTTTTGAAAAAAGCGCAAATTTTACGAATAAAATTAGTTGCGTGAATTTTACGATTCCCAAAATTAATATTTTTCCCTTAGATTTTCCAAATAGGTATGCGTATTTATTTTATCTCCTTGGCTTCTACCTTTAGCAAAATTTAATTTTGTAAAAAAAATTGTAATTTTGAAAAAAATTATTCGTAAAATTTGGAAATTTGCAATTTTCTTTTTAATATTTGCGGCTCAAGGAAGTACAAGTTGAGCACATTTCAGCACAACATTTTATTGTAAATCTAAAATGATGGTGCTAACTTCATTAAAAACCATTTTTTATTTCAAGTTTTACAAATTGTGAATACAAAATGGCAGCAAGTATTTTATCGGAAAAACTTAAATATGAAATCTCTTTTATCTGATCTTCTTTTAGCACCATTTTCCAGAAAAAAAAAATAGATCATCCGTGAAATTTTGTGAGTGTAATTATTGATTTAATTGGGTCTCTCCTGTCACTTCAGAAACGGCAATTTCTTTTTATCACAAATTCAATTAAAAGTTCAAGTGACCTCAACCCCAAAATGCATTTCAATCAATCTGTACTTAAACAGAAGTAAAATTATTCTTTCTTATTTACTTTTTTATTTTACTTCGTTATTTTATCACAAACCCACTTAACTAAAAGTAATCCTCTTTGCAGCGCAATAGCCTGATCGGCGGACTAATAGTTACTGCACCAACTTGGTACTAGGTTGAAGGCCATTAGACAACGGCGATGCCATTGTCGAATTTATATTGACGATTCCAGATTATCCACCAGACTTTCCCGCTTAACAACGTTTTCTGTCTGGTCTGGTACATCATCATTCAAACGAAGAATAATTTAAGTTGGAATTTGAATTTCCAATTCAAATTTCACAATGCAAAATCTTTGTTTAAAATAACTCTCGTGCTCCCCCATTTTCTTTAAAATTAACATCTATCCGCACGGAATGTGCCCCTGCCCCCTTTCCATGCCTTTAAAATCTTTCATTAATCTTAAAGGTCAATTTCAATGTAAGAAGAAAACAAGTCCACATCAAAAGAGTCAGTCGATTAGATTTCCTTTGCTTCTTCATGGAAATTATAAAAAACATCTGCGGCGGAAAATGTTGTATTTTTTTGTTGTTGTATTATTATTATTATTTTCCACCTTTTGTTATTATTTTTTCCACGTGTTTAAATATGTATCCAGCAACCTACCAACAACAACAATAAAAAAAAAGTCGAAAACGAACAAACTTTCAGCCAGCTGAAGTAATTGATATTGCGCGTTTCCGTTTCGGAGTGCCAAAAAGGTTTTATTGAAAGCATTTCATTTCTTTTCGCAGGATATTGACTCAATTTGCACAAGTAACGGCACTTGGGTGTGTGTTCTATGTATATTATCAATGTTGTCCCTTTTCATTATGAAGGTTAAAAAACACGTCCTTGAAATTCAACAAAAAAAAATAAATATTAGTTGATTTTGTTTTTATTAAATTTCAAAAAAAGTAGAGTTGCCGTTGCCGTGTGTGCGCTTCGGGATGAATTGGAAGACAATTTTGTTGTTGTTTTTATATGATTGTAATTTAATTAACTATGAAGAAAAATATATCGCATTTCCGATGGAAACATTCGTTTGTCGTTGGTCGTTGTAATTAAGGAGGACTGGATACATTTTTTTTTATTTTTTTTTTTTTTTATTTAGCGCTCAATAAAGGGGTTGTGACTACCCTTATAATGAATATACACAGCACGAGCGATTAGGTAGATTGGAGGGGATTTAAAAGGAGATACCGATGCACATTGGTTTTAAATGTCTGAAGATCACAATGGGAGGGGAAAACCGGGCTGGGTAGAGTATTCCACATTCGTCCGAAGTTTTGCTCAAGGGTAAACTGATGAGCGACTATTACGGTTGAATTGTTTAAGGGGAGGAATGCAACTGGCTATTTCACTAGAACACTGTTTATAGAAATAGCGGTAAAATAATGATAGACATGAAACATTGCGACGGTGCTCAAGAGATGTAGATGTTTCCGTTATAGTTCTTTCATCTATCATTTTTAGAGCTCTCTTTTGTATTCTATCCAATAGGATCAAGTGGGTTTTTGGAGCACCTGCCCAAATATGGGAGTTGTACTCAAACTTCGGACGAATAAAGGCTTTGTAGATCACAGCCAGATGAGAGGGGAAGAAAAATTTCTTGCATCGACGGAGAAAACCTAAACACTTAGCAGCGTTTCTGGCGATGTCAAATATGTGGTCGTTCCACAAAAGGTGGCCTGTGACACACATACCTGTTGTTCGGTTTCTTCTATGCAAGTTCCACTCATAGATAGCAGCATTGGGGGTGGGTTCCGCTTTAACGACAGGAGACAGCATTGAGTTTTAGAAGCATTAAATTCTACACGGTTTCTGATTCCCCATTGGACAATGCTGTCGAGATCAGAATTTAATGAGCTTATCATACGCTGCCGTTGAAGTTCCACATCTGAAGAACATGGATGTGAATCTTGAAACGAATATGAAAAGCTGAGATAACTGTCGTCAGCAAAACAGTTTAATGGATTAGAAGTTTCAGAAAACAGGTCATTTATGAATAATTAGAAAGAAGGTCGGAGACAAACCGGAGCCCTGGGGCACACCAGCATTTATTTTGTAGATGCCAGACTTGAAGCCGTCCAATACAACTTGTATTGATCGGTCCGAAAGTTAATTTCTAATCCGACGAAGAAGAGATTCATCAATACCAAATGCACGCATTTTCGATAAGAGAGCTTGATGCCACACTCTATCAAATGCTTTTGAAATATCAAGTGCAATAATCTTACTTTCGCCAAAACGATGTAAAGATTTGTGCTACTGTTCGGTGGGATATACCATCAGATCACCAGTGGACCTATTGCTACGAAAGCTATATTGCCGGTCATTTAGAAGCTTTCGTTCTTCAAGATATTTCTTAAGCTGATGATTAATCAGCGTTTCCATGACCTTGGAAAGAAGGGACGTAAGTGCAATTGGTCGATAGATAGAGGGGGAAGAAGACACGCCTTTTTTAGGGATAGGCTGGACAAATGCTGTTTTCCATCCACTCGGAAAGAGACCAGTAGAGTAGGACAGATGGAAAAGCTTACGCAGTGGTTTTGCCAGCGTTGAAGAACACCTCTTCAAAACAATGGGAGGGATACTATCCGGTCCAGCGGATTTGTGAATGTCGAGATCTTTCTGAACTCTAGCAACTGCACGAGTGCGAAAGAAGATTTGACCCATAAAATCGTTTACGTTCTCAAGTACAGGTGGAGTCATATCTTCTTCTGGCAGCGTCAAATTAACAGCAAACTGTGCTGCAAGCAAATTGGCTTTATCGAGTGAGCTGACAAAAGGAGTATCGTTGAAGACGAGCGTTGGAACCGAGGACGAGGTGGTATTTCGTATGTTTTTTACAAATGACCAAAAATGTTTACTATACCTTTGGGACATTGTAGTATTTTTTGCCTTAATTTTTGATCATGTAAAAATTTGGTTCGTCGAATGTGAACGTTGAAGGTCTTTCTAGCTTGTTGAAACTTTTTCCGGTTAGCTTTATAACAACGGAAGCTTACTTCTTTGACCCTAATAACCTCTTTACAGCCCGAATGAGTTTTACAGCCCGAATGAGTTTAAGTTTGTAACCATATCTGCGCTGGAGACCATGTCACTATCGAGAAAGGATTTACATTAAAAAAAAACATTTGTTTTAACTTAAAGGTTATATTGAGTTGAAAATACTCAATGCAACCAAGACTGTTACCCTGCAAACACCGTGATCACTTGAACTAAACCAAACCGAAATATTGGTACTTATGCCACAGGAGGAAGAAAAGACTAGAACCCACAAAAGTTTCCTCGAAATCGCAAGTGACAGATGGGCTGCAATTGACACTTATTGGGTCTCGAGGAATCTATGGCTGAATATCGAAATGAGAAAGACGGAACACTTACTCGAGCTAAGTAGGCCTCAGCTGTCCCTCTTGGTTGGAATACTAACAGGTCAGAACTCAATGGGAACCCACATGAGATAAATGGGCATCTTATACTCGTACACATCTGACGTATGTACTTAGAGGGTGCCAAGATGAAGAGGCGGAAGAGGGCTCCTAGCATTTTTTTTTTGTGAATGCTTCAGCCTAGCAAGAACCAGAAAGGCAGCCATAGGCGATTATTTTTTCGCTGAATTGGGCGACGCGACGTCGACGTCTCGTTTCTGACACTTGAAATTATGCAGAATTTCAGATGGTTCAGGGAGGCACCCCATATACCTAAGCGTCCACTCACTACACTATAAAACCTTCTTCTCCCCATAGGAGCAGTACCCTCGCTATGATATTGAAACCGTTCTAGGGAATATTAACTCAAGCTATAGTAAGAGAAGACATACCAACTCCGATAGCAAGTTCTGGCTGACCGTCTATGCCATGGAGCAAACCATTGGCGAAGCTTTAGTACGTGGCACATGGAGTAATATAAGCTGCATGAATATCTCCTCTGATCATTCAACATTCAGCCTGGCTGACCTCTCATTGTGATAGATGCAAGGAACTTCTTCAGTTGCATAGATAAACGAATGTTCCAACGAGCCAACATTGAATAGGGCTACAACCTCACTGTAGCCAAGGCACGGGTGTGAATATCCCTATACCATCTATCGCTAAATCAAGTTAATTCTGTGAGGAAGATTGAAGTTGCGTCACACCGCTGCAATCGCAAAAAATCACCGGAGCCCAGATCGAGTGAGCCTAAAACTATACTGGTCGGATTGAACTACAATCGTTTTGACCATTTTGCATCGTTTCTCGACTGATTTTATCGTTGCGAGAGTTACAGAACATGGCTCCAGGTTCAGTAAAGCATTATAGCACACATCAATCAGAGATGCCCCCTCTCAAATCCAACCTCCAAGCTTGTTGAATGAGGTCGTTGACTCCTTGACTTCACCAAAAATATCGTTAATACAGTCAACGTAGACGTTGACGAACACACAAATTCCGTGCACAATTCTGTCCAAAAATGTTTTGGCGTGTTATATATATGTCAAGGATTTTTTTACCCTTTGCATCGCCTTGATATACGTACAACTGGACGATTACACTTCACACGACTTAACAATACTCGATAACACTTTGAGCGTTGACGTGTAGTTGATATAAAAGCAAAATCAATAATTTTTCACGTTGACGATCACACGACGCGATCAACGTCAACGCAGGGGAAAAATCGAGTGTCAACGCGAGTGTCAACGCGAGTGTCAACGCGAGTGTCAACGCGAGTGTCAACGCGAGTATCAACGCGAATGTCAACCCGAGTGTTAACGCGGGTGTCAACGCATTGAAGGTATTCTGCGTTGACTTTTATACACCTCAGACCTTGGGGACCGAATTTATATGTCATTTTGACGTTAGAGGGTCAATGCATTGACCACTTGCATTGACCAGTTAGTTATAGCTTAAAAAGTATAAAGCTAGGCGTTGACTTTTTGACGTCAAATTGACGTCTAATTCCTTCCCAAAGTTGTCTTGTCATGTGATCGTCAAAGCAAAATACTATCCATGCGTTGACGGCTGCGTTGACACCTACGTTGACATTGTTTTTACCTTCAAAGCATTGACTTTTTTCGTTGAACGTGTAATCACCCTGAGAAAATGTTAGGACATATTGACGCAAGGCGTTGACCATAATCCCAATGCTGACATGGCATACTTTTCTGCCACGTCAACGTAGTCTGCGCTGACTTCCGTGTGACATTGACCGACTAGCGTAATTCGTGTGATCGTCAATCTGTTATGCGTTGACATGGTCGAATTTCGCCTTATGCCACAAATTAATATTCCCATCACAAAGCAAAGACAAAAATAGGTATAATTTGGCTGTGAAGGTGACTTAATACGATAAAACTTGAACTTTTATTTATTTGAATATGTTAGGTACAGTACCTACATCTTCCCTTATGCTTCACATTAACATTCGGTAGAGTAAATTTTTATTTCTTCATTCATCACCGCAGCGCTCGCTGATGTCGAAAAAGGCTTTAATACATGCCTGATGGTTATGTCGTGGGTGAGAGTAGGTGTGTGTTTTATTTTTATTTTTTTTGAAAGGATACAAAAATAATTTCAACAAAATGTGAGGAAGCCCATAAAACAAAGCACAATTGCTTCGTGCTCCACAAAATTGTATGCCGTAACGAGAGTTGTAAAATTCTTTAAATGGTTTTCAGCTTGAATTTAAATCTCTTTTTGTTTTCATTTAAAAAAATTTAATTTATAAAATTAAGGCACTTGGTGCGGAGTAAGAATAACCCTTCAAGTAAACGAGATGTTTTATTGATGGAAGACTTATTATATAAGTTGAAAATTATGAACTTGAGTTGATGATGGCTGTTGGTTGTTTTTCGAATTAGGTAGAGCGTAGAGGTGAAGGATGAAGGTAACCTAACTACTATTTATTTTTAATAGCCCAAGAGCAAAGCCTTGATAGAAGTTTTTAAACCAATTTTAAGAAGTTGGTTTTTGGTTATTGATGACGAATTAACTACGCGAATGACTCTGCAATTTGTTTTGCCATAACTTTTTATCTGTTCTATAGGGCAAGTATTGCGGTTGCGGGTGAAAAATCTTTTTATCATCTTTTCCGTCAGTCTCTGCTGAAGCTATTTCATGTCTGTGCTGCTATCCTCGTCTACGAAGGTTTATTTCGCTTGAGTTGTTATCATCAATTTGGTCTTCATCTGGTGGTTGTTCTTGTTATCTATATCTAGTCTATCTAGCAGGGAAGAAGCTTGAAGATCGTTAGGTTATAAGTCATTCAAATATTTTGCCAGATTGTGGAGCAAGCAGCAATAAATGACAAGGGTGGGAACCATGCATGTATTGCAGACATTAAAACCTCGGCTTCACTTGGCCAAAACATCGCTCTATCATAACGCGCTCGTGGCCGAATATTTCATTGCACTTTTTTTTTGCATCTGTTTTAGGATTTTTGTAAGGTGTAATTCCGTACCCAGAATCTCCAAGAATTATAGCATTTACGTGGAAATTCTCGTTCATGGATGCATAAATTGATGATCTTTTCAAGATTCGTGAGTCGTGAACTATCCCTGGCCACTGGGCGTCCTCACTTGTGAATTCTTCGGCTGAATTGCATGTCATTTGTACATTAAGGCATTAAAGAAGCCTTTCCGATTGATGTATTTATCAGAAAATCTAGGGGGTTAGGAGATAGCAGTATGGGTGCAGTCTATTGCCCTAAAAGCTCCAGGAAACGTATATTTTTTTGCCCATTTTGCCTTTTCTGTTTCGATTTCTCTATGCGAATCTAAGGAAATCTTATATGAATGTGAGCCTTTTCCATAATCTTGTTGGTCACGTGCTTAACAATCTTGCATACAGAAGAGCGTTCAACTCCAAGAACTTGTCCTACACCGCACTGAAATCCCGGTTCACACAGATATCTCAAAAATATCTAAATTCTTTCCTCAGAGGTCAGTGCAACTCCCCTACGATCTGTTGAATCTCCACTGAACATTTTCTTTTGAAAACCGAAATATAAACTATGAAAATCTTCATCACAAATTTCCAACCGTTTCTTATTTTTTAGCTGGTTTGGTTTTGGCAACACTGGTTTTGACAGCTGACGTGTGTTTAGTACCTTGTGTCACTGTCAAACAGCTTCAGTTTGGTTTGCAATTTAACCATGGATCGTCTTACAAATGAACAACGCTTGCAAATTATTGAATTTTACTATCAAAATTCGTGCTCGGTTCGAAATGTTCATCGCGCGCTGCTTGTGTTCAGCGATGAGGCTCATTTTTGGTTGAATGGGTACGTAAATAAGCAAAATTGCCGCATTTGGAGTGAAGATCAGCCAGAAGCATTGCAACAGCTACCAATGCATCCCGAAAAAGCCACTGTTTGGTGCGGTTTATGGGCCGGCGGCATTATTGGGCCTATTTCTTCAAAGATGATGCAAATCGCAGCGTTACTGTCAATGGTGAACGCTACCGAGCGATGATAACAAACTTTTTTTTGCCCGAAATGGAAGTTCTTGACTTGCATGATATGTGGTTTCAACAAGACGGTGCCACATGCCACACAGCACGCGAAACAATGGCGCAATTACGAGGCGAGTTTGGTGAACAGTTAATTTCACGTTTCGGGCCGGTCAATTGGCCGCCTAGATCGTGCGATTTGACACCATTAGATTATTTTTTGTGGGGGTATGTCAAGGCTAATGTCTATAGGGACAAGCCCGCTTCGATTGACGCACTGGAAGCCAACATCCATGCATTCATTCGTGAGATACCGGCCGATATGTGTGAAAGAGTATGCCAAAATTGGACTCAGCGGATGGGCTACCTGAGACGCAGCCGCGGTCAACATTTGCATGAAATTATCTTTAAACATTAAATTGCAAGGTTCAAACTATCGATTCAAATAAATATTTCATTCATTTTTTCGAATTTTTTGTGTTTTTTTTTTAAAAAAAGTTCTAAACCTCTTAAAAAATCACCCATTACAATTTTGGTTTTGTTACGCTTACCTAAAAACTCGGCCATATTCGCACTATAACTAAACACAATGCTATATACAATACTTATGCCAAAAGAGCAGCCTGGCGAAAATTTTGTACAGACATTGAGTCTACAAATGATGCCGTTAGGCTCAGGAAAGTCATGTCAAAGGTCAACACTCCTCCGGGATTTTTGAAAAACCAGATAAAACCTGGACTGACACCTGCTCAGAAACTTTAGAGTCACTTATGAACATTCACTTCCCAGGATGTGTCATTGATTCATCTCCTGTGGACAGTGAACCGACTATAAGTGCGATCTCTAATATTGGAAACCAAATCGTAGATAGTAGGAAGGTGGCTTCGGGCATTGATTCCTTCTCGGCATACAAGTCTGCAGGGCCTGATGGCATAGTTCCGATTATGCTCCAAAGTTCTAAGGACGTTATTGTTCCAATTCTAGTGGATATTTTTAGACAATGTCTGAACATTACCTACATTCCATCTAGCTGGATAGAAGTCAATGTTGTCTTCATTCCGAATGCAGGCAAGCCCACTGATACTGGAGCGAAAGACTTCAGGCCAATATGCCTGCCTATCCTCCTTTCATCTTAAGACTTTAGAAAGACTAATACAAACGCACATTCGCCTAAAACTTAATGTTAGTTTCCTCTCGCAGGCCCAACATGCCTATATGAAGGGCAAATCCGTTGACACGGCACTTCATGAAGTGGTCGGCACGATTGAAAAATCAATCCAATTCAAGGAGTTTACCTTGGGAGCATTCCTGGATATATAGAATGGGCCTTTAACAAAGTTGAAAATGGTGTAATTTGGTGAGCCCTGGACTCCTTTAATATTGATCCGATGCTTTCAAACTGGATTGACTGGGTGCTTCAAACGAGACTTGTAAGTGCAGAAATGAGTCATAGCAAGCTAAAAGTTAGGACATGCAGAGGTACTCCGCAAGGAGGTGTTTTGCTTTGGCTTTTAGTCGTTAATGAGATACTAAATAAACTCAGTCTAAGCTGTGTCAAGGTCGTTGCTTATGCCGATGACATCGTGATAATGGCATCAGGTAAATTTATACCTACACTGTGTGAGCTTTTACAAAGATCTCTTGACAAGCTCAGTAATTGGGCCAGCAATTGTGGACTTAATGTCAACCCACTAAAGACAGAGCTAGTTTTGTTTACAAGAAAACATAATATTCCAAACATATATCCTCCCACCATAAATGGGACTCCGCTCCAGAACACTGGTACGACAAAATATCTTGGTTTGATATTAGACCTTAAGCTAAACTGGAAAGAAAAAAAAGAAACGAGAGATGAAAACTTCAATAGCATTCTATACCTGTAGTCGAATTTTTGGAAAAAGATGCGGCCCCAGCCCCAGAACCATTCATTGGATGTACACAGCCATAATAAGGCCAATACTGACATACGCATGTCTGGTTTGGTGGGCAGCCCTAGAAAAGGCAACCAATCTAAAGATTATAACAAAAATTCAGAGACTTGCATGTATTGGCACCACTAGTGCTATGAAAACTACTCCTACCGCAGCCCTGGAAACGTTTCTTTCACTAGCCCCACTCGATTTATTTACGAAGGAAGTGGCGGCCAACAGTGCTCTAAGACTCAACCAATGTAAAAACTGGGTAGGAGGCCATTTTGGACATAAAACCATAATGACTTTCATTGACAAAGACACTTTAACGGACTGGACTGCACTGCATATTGATTTCAATCCAGTGGCCCTAACAGATATCCCCTCAAGGGACCTCTGAGCGGCCAACCGGGTCATTAGAATTAATAACGTTTCAGTTTTTAAAGATAGTTCCAAGACGGGTGATGGGGTAGGGTCAGAGATCTTCTCACATAACCCACCCCTTAATAGATCAATAAAACTTCCAGATTTTTGTAGTGTTTTCCACGCGGAAGTGCTTGCAATTTACGAGGCATCAAAAAGTCTTGCCACTTTTGAATTTGTAAATAGAAACATCGACAACTTCATCGATAGCCAGGCGGCAATTAAATCCATTGCTTCGGTTGTCACAAAGTCTAAACTGGTAGGCTGTTGCCGTAACGAGTTGAAGTTACTAAGTGCATCAAATATAGTTACCCTTCGATGGATCCCAGGACATTGTGATATATATGGAAATGAGATGGCGGATAAACTGGCCAAAACTGGATCTTCCCTTGATCCAAGCCAAACTGTATCCTCCGTTTCTATACCACTCGCACAAGAAAAAAGCAGAATTCGCAAATGTTTCCTCGATGCCGCAAATGCTAGATTGTCAGCACTTGATACTTGTCGGGTGTGGAGGAATCTATGGCCGAACAGACTTCCTTCTCGAACTAAGCAGACCTCAACTATCCCTTTTTGTTTTAATCCTAACGGGTCACAACTCAATGGGAACCCACATGCGCAGAATGGGCATCAGCTCATCCGACTTGTGCAGAGGATGTCAAGATGAAGAGGCGAATGTGAATGCCCCAGCTTAGTAAGAACCAGAAAATTGGGTCTCGGAAATTATTTCTCTGACGAACTGAGCGACATCTCGTTTTTGCCACAAAGGAACATCCTGAAATTTACTCAAAATTCAGAAGTTGTCTCTTTTACAAACTTTCGCAAATCGGCGTATCAACAAAGTTCCTAAATATCCTTGTCAATCTCTACAAGGATAATAAATCAGCAATATGGAATGGTAATGAGCTGTCGGATTGGTTTGGAGTAGAAATTGGTGTAAGACAGGGATGTTTGCTAAGCCCTCTGATATTCTCCCTATTTCTGGATGATATCACAGAATGCCTGCCAGCAGGAATCATGGTTGAAGTTAGCAGCATTAAGACCTTACTTTTCGCGGACGATCTGGTTATACTGGCAGAATCACATAGCTCTCTACAGCTTATGATTAATCGGCTAGAAAGCTTTTGCAAATACAATTGCCTGCAAATTAACACATCGAAGTCGAAAGTGCTTGTATTTAGAAAAGAAACAGGTCGATTAGCTAGATTTGAAAAATGGAAATATGGCGGAGAGGATCTTGAAGTAGTCAAATCATACAAGTATCTGGGGGTTACAATTAATCACGACCTTTCATTCAAAAAGCACTTTAGAATGAAACTCGCAGATTCGAAAAAAGCTATTAACTCAACCTGGAAAAATCTTATGTATAATTCCAGGGTTGGACTTCAATCCAAAATTAAGGTCTTCGAAGCGGTTATGCGTTCTATAATGTGTTACGGGGCGCAAGTTTGGGGAGGAAAATACTACGAAGATGTGGAAAAACTTTTACGTTTCTTTTTGAAAAAACTGTTGCGGCTGCCTACAACCACTCCTAATTATATGCTTACTATCGAAAGTGGCATTTCACCTCTCTTTGTTTATACACTCAAACTCAACATGAACTATGTGACCAAAGTCCTAAATGAGGAAGATGACTCACGGCTGACCAAAGTTCTAGTCATGAAGGCACTAAGAACGAAAACATTGTTTTATAAAGACTGGGAAAATATTGCAATAAAGTATAACATACAGCTAGATCTAAGGGAAAATAATATCGCGAACTGGAGAAACATTACGCAAAAATTCGTCTTGGATGTGGAAAGGGCAATGAAAATGGAATGCGTAACCCAAGCTGAAAATTCAACATCTCGATTCTTTTATCGGCAACTAGACCACCAACAGATAAACTACCGGAACTCCGATCTTAGTACTGCACAAATATCTATGGTAATTCGAGTGAGAGGAGAGCTGCTCAAACTGAACTGTATGCTATGCCCCATCGTGAAGATGGTGCACTTATCTGCGGCCTATGTAACACTAGGGAAAATGAAGATGTGATGCACTTTCTTGGTGTCTGTCCCATCTTAAAAGAGATAAGACGCAATCACTATGGAGTCAACCAAATGGGCATTGAAGATGTTAAAAGAATACTGAACGACAACGAAAATTGGAGTAAACTTGCTTCCTATTGCCACACTGCTCTTAGCTATAGAACAAGAATTTATAATGAAATTTTCTAAATATCTATAATTGTTGATAAAGCCACTCTTCTTTTAAATATTTGCAAAAATACTTTTTAATTTATGTATTTATCTTCTTAATTGAATTTTTTAAATAAAAATATTGTTCAAGTAGTTGTCATTTCTCGGCAGACGGCGTAGCCATGCTTAAATGTACTTAATTATTTAATAATATATCTTATAAAATATTCAACATGATTTAATAAAGTACTATTAAATAAATTAAATAAAAACTCAAAATTCGGGCTGGCTCAGGGAGGCTTCTCATACCCACACCTAAACTCCTCTAACTCCTTTCCTCACCCATCCTTATTTTCACCTTTAATATAGCCTGGGGACCACAATTGATCCAATGAGATCCGAGTGCGATAATACGGCTTGCCGTATAATCACCCCCTCTAACCTAACCTAACCTAAACACAATACTAAAAAATAAGAACAAGTCAAAGGTTTCTATAGACAGGTAAAACAATTTTTTTTTTAAGCTTTTACTATAATATTCTAGTATTAGCTATTTGTATTCCCACAAATTGAAGTTTAGGATGGAAAAGCAAGTTAAAGCTGAATGAATTTAGCGTTGGCTATTTTAAAATAGCTATTAGATACTAAAAAACTTCTTTAACTAGCTAGTTTAAGCTTATTTTTATTCACCAAAAACCTAGTTTTTACTTAAAAATCCAAGTTTAAGCTTTGGTTTTTTTTTTTTATTCTTACTTACCTACTTGTTTGTTTGAAATTCTAAAGAGGATCGTAGTGTCGCATTATGGAACAATCATTTCCTTCCGGCGGGTAGCAGAATGCAAATGTTCACGCGAACGTTTAGCAGAATAGCGCTGATAACCTTGAAATATTTCCCGCGTTTTGGCGTCCTGAAAACCTAGACTTAATCTTTTCGAATATCCCACTTTCAAATATCTAAAAAAAGCAGCCATCCCGCATAGTCCCCTCCACGTAAAAGTATATCTTTCCTGCCTTAGAAGTCAAAAGCTTAAAAATATGAAATACGTTAAAAAAAAGAATACAAAATAATTCTTCAATAATAAATGAAATTTGTTTTATTTATTAATGCTTGTTGAATTAAAATTAGCAAAAATTAAATTAACCTTAAATATTTAATGTCACCTTCCACACCAATAATTTTGCAATTATTTGTTCTGCATTTAATGAATCCTTTCAACTGGATATCATATTTTTTCCTGATTTATCCATATGTCACAAATTGAAATTCCCCTCGCAGAACAATTTTATTTTTTGTTTGTTTGTTGTTATTGTTGCTCATTGTGGAAGGTACCCACGTCTACGTAGGTATAACTTTATGTCATAAAATCTTTGAGTTTATTGTATGATGATTTTTTTTTTTGTTTTAATTCTGTTCGTTGTATGCGAAATGTCCTTATTTTTCGCATTTACCTTCAGTTCAGTTGTTTTTAATTCCTTGTTGGGCTGTCACTCGTGGAAAATCTGCAAGGTCTGCAACTTTTATGACAAACTTCTACGAATTGAAATAATGTAAAACGTAGGTTTAAGTGTTTTTTTTTTTTGTTTTGTTCATTATTCGCTCAAACCAACCGGAAGCCAATAAAACAAAGAACGATTATTTTTTTCTTATAGGTAAAGGTATATGCTTGTTTAAGGTTCAAACGAATACAAGGTTATAAATTCTGTGCATAAGGTAATGTTGTTTTTTTCTTAGAATCAAAACTCTATGTAGGGTTTAATAAAAGCTAATTTAAGCAATAACAAACCATAAAAATATTTACAAGTTCTATTGAAAGACTCTAAAAGGCAGGTACGTAATTACTGCTTGCGATTGGAACAATATGTTTTCATGATACTGTTGAAGGGAGAATTTTGTTTGTGAAACACCACAATGGTTTTACCCACAAACAAGGAATTTTATAAAGTGTTTCTGTTTTTTGTATCATGGGCATGACTTATTGAGTGACGCAACTGGAAAATAAATAAATTTGGTGGCATGACAGCTCGTGGAAAGCCAGGGCTTATAGTTGCTTACAACTCTCAACGATTCCTGTCTGCGTGTTGTTTGTTTGCATGAATGGAGGGGACCTACAATTTTCTGCTGAACCCTAACGGCCAAGGTGATAGACACTTGTTCATGACTACAGATACTCTTGGAGGATTTGTGACTTCCTCGCAAGAGTCAGTAGCTGATTTTTTAAATTATAGGTGGACGAGGCTGGATTTATTTGGCAAATAATTTAACATTTTTATTTCGCCATGATCATAACAAGGCTTCCTTAGAGCTGATTATAAAGGGTGTTTTTTTTAGACGTGTGTCTTTCAATCTGGCAATACTTTTTTCGGAGTTGGTATTTTTGACAGCTGTTATTTGATTTATGCTCAGTTTGGTTTGCCATTTTATAATTAATAGACTTGGTCCTGAACAACTTTTGCAAATCGTGCAAATTTATTACTTATTACATTTATTATTTATAACGGTTCGCTGCGTCCAATATTAGGTCGACATAATCGCATAAATTCGAGCAACCATGGATCGGTTTCGCACCACGTTTACTCTAGTGGATAATGCGCATCCTCAGAGACGCCGTACAGCGCGCACCGAACACGCCTTATTGCTGCTGTGAAGCAGAGTATCGAAGAATACCCGAATGAGTCCATCCACCATCGCGTGCAACAATTGGAGCTGTCGAAAATTGTGCCTATCGGCTGGAATTTAATCGAGTCAGCCGCTGCGGCCACTTGCCCGAAATCATTTTTAAAACATAATGGCAATGCCTTATCTTTATAACAAAGCTAAATTCTTGGCCATAACATTAAATTATATACATTTTATTTATTCTTGAAAACCACACGTCTTAAAAAAACACCCTTTATGTATTAAAAATTAATTGTCACTTCTCGTTTCTCGATGAATATAAAGGCTGTTTTTTTTTTTTAGACGTTTGGTTTTCAATCTGGCAATACTTTTTTCGGAGATGGTTTTTTTGACAGCTGTCACTTGAATAATGCTCAGTTTGGTTCGCCGTTGCAAGAATTGAAGCCAAACGACCATCAAGCACTTCACGCGTTCGGCGAATAGGCCCAAAACGAGATGGCCACCGAACCCGATTTTCACAAGAAAATTTTGTTCAGCGATGAAGCTAATTTTTGGTTGAATGGGTACTTTAATAAGCAAAATTTTCGTATTTGGAGTGATCATAATCCACAAGCCATTGTTGAGACGCGCGCCGATCCGTTACATCCTCAAAAAGTCACTGTTTGGTGTGCTCTATAGGCAGGGGGAATCATTGGTCCAAATTTCTTCAAAAATGAAGCCAGTGATAATGTTACAGTCAATGGGGAACGCTATAGAGCCATGATTAATGACCTGAATTGGAGGATGTTGATGTGGAAGACCTTTGGTGCCAACAAGACGGCGCTAAATCACATACAGCCAATGAAACAATCAATTTATTGAAGGAAACTTTTGGTGACCGCCTTATCTCGCGACCTGGGCCTGTGGCGTGGCCTCCAAGATCGTGCGATTTAACACCGCCCTGGATTTTTTTTGTGGGTTAATCGCTTGTCTACGCAGATAAGCCCGAGACAATTGACGCCTTAAAAGAGAATATTCAGGGAGTAATTGCTGACATACGGCCTCAATTGCTGCAAAAAGTGGTCGAAAATTGGGCCTCTCGGCTGGATTTTATTCGAGCCAGTAGCGACAAACCCTTATCTTTATAATAAAGCTAAATTCTTGGCCAAAACACTAAATTATATGCGTTTTATTACTTCTTGAAAACCACACGTCTAAAAAAAACATCCTTCATTAATTCAAAGCTAAGCTTTGTCTAACCAATACCTTACATCTCCAATACCCATCCAATTTTAAGCCTTGTATTACAAGAGCAAGTCCATGCGATCCAGTCTTGCATTTTATAGTTTCTTAAAATTAAAGTAGGTACCTACAAGTTGAATCTCGAAAGATTAAAATATTGTTCCTGATGACAGCAATCAAGGTACAACTTTTTACCACCAGCTGTACACTAATTACAAATGTCTTTTGCGAAAATATAAAAAAATTAACAGACAAAACGAAAAAGCCATCATGCAAAGGGAGGAAGCCTGGAAAAGTCTCATCCGATTTTGCATTAGTTGATTCTTTCACATAAAATTAAATTCAAGACTAAATCTAATTAATCTTGCTGCTAACAGAAGGTAGGCCAAAACAAAGTTTACCTCATTCATTTTCTCGAATGCTCGTACTAACAATTAAGCAGGTTCTTTTATCCCCAAAACTGATTCTCTCGTTTTTGTTTATTTTCAAAAACAAGGGTCACAAACGGTCTTCGGTTGTCGTTTAAGGTTAGCCAAAAATCTCAATTTGTTTTTGGTTGGTTACATTTAAGGAGGGATGCCTAGTGCTCAGAACAGGCTGAAACTTAAAGAGATTAATACGCCCCACTCTCTTGTGGAAAGGAACCTTAATTAAGCGAAAATGAGTTTTGTGCAATACATGGAGGTTTGTAATAAAAAAACCATAAAACACCATGTGTGTCGTTATCCCAACAACAAAAAAAAAAAATAACGATTAATTTTATCAATGTTGGCAATGTTGGTAATGTTGGAGTGCGAAGGCCGAAGATTAATCTTGATTTAGAAGTTAACCCTCCATTTGTAAGAAGGACTTCTACGTGAGTATGTGTGTGAGTTTTAATGGTAAAAGATTGAAGATTTATGTATTTACAAGCGGAGGTAAGTAAATAAACTGTTTGTGCGTGTATGAGAGTTCAGGGTTATATGCATAAACTTCTGATGGGGCCTCCCTTTAGCAACGCAAACGCTAAACACATTTATGAACTTTTGAATCAACTTATGCTTGATCGTCATATTCTGACGTCGTCGCCGTCGCGTCGGCAGCATCGCGCCTTCGTAGTATTTTCTTTGCGATTGCTTTTTGTAATTATGGACTTTTTTCTTGACAACTCCTCAAACCGCTTTAAACGTCCCAAACTTTTAGGAATTTCCAAATTTCCAAGAATCCATTGGCACACTTAATTAAACCAAGTTAACCTTTTGGATGTCGCATGTCGTCTTGATGTTGAAACTTTCCTTTTTCTTTGAGATTCATTTTTTTTTTGGTTTATACAAAATGAGTGTAAGTTAATTTAAGGCAAAGTTTATTTTTAAAAGAATTTGAATACAAATTGTTTTTTAATTGGGTTTGATGTAAAACTCATTATAAAAATGATTGAGGTTAAAAATTATGTGAATTATAATTTTCAGTCCTTTTGGTGATTGAGCTTTAGCTTGCGAAAAGTGATTAACTGAAAAGACGGACAATCTCTAAAGTAGGGGTTTTAGAGTGTACCTATGCTATTTAGGATAGTAATTAAGGCTTTCGCAAAAGAGTATCATTCATTTCCAATCTCCGCCTGCTTTTAGAATCTTTAGAGAAAAGTGCCAAATTACTTAAATTCCTGTTTGCGTGAAAAAACCCTGCGATTGGAAACAATCGTTGACGGGGGGCAATGCATAAAAAAATAGCAATATTTCCAACGACTGAAACACCCTATTTCTAATATTTAGGAATCAAGCCTAGTAAAATTTCAAAGTTTAACTTTTTTAGTAGGTTCGACACTGAAAACCACATCCTCTTACGCGGCGCGGTTGCGGAAATACCGTTAACCGAAGCCCTTTTTAGGGTTGCATCGAAATAATAATAAAGTAATTTCACTTTGGATGAAAATATTTCGAGAACCAGACCTTCCACACGCTTTTGGTTTAGACCTCCGGATAGAGTTTGAGAAACCCTTTCTTTTGATGTATAGCTCGATGGGTTTTGGAAACATTTTTTAAAAGTTGAAAAAAAGAGGCAAGGGGGTAGTCCATGATTTTTTTCAAAAATCATTGAAAAAATTTTTGTCAAAATTTTTACATCGAGTTTGAAAAAACCTGTCTTTTGATGTATAGCTCTATGGGATTTGGAAACATTTTTTAAAAGTTGAAAAAAAGTGGCAAGGGGGTAGTCCATGATTTTTTTTAAAAAATCATTGAAAAAATTTTTGTCAAAATTTTTACATCGCTGGAAAGCTCTGGGAATTTGCTATTCGCCACTGCAAACCGCAACCCCTTACGAGGCTTTGTTGTGGAAATATCGCCATCGACACTTTTTAAGGTTGGACCGAAAAAGAAAAAGTAATATCATTTCTGATGTGAATATTTCGAGAACCGAAGCTTGCAAAATTTTTTTATTCATATCGGCGGAAAGGCCTGTTAATTTTCTATACGAAACTGAAAACTGCAACCTCTTACAAGGCTTGGTTGCGGAAATATCGTTATCCAAAGCCCTTTTTAGGGTTGCATCGAAATACAGTAATTTGACTTTGGATGCGAATATTTGGAGAACCAAACCTCGCAGAGTATTTTCGTTTTCAGTTTTAGAAAGCTCTTAAAAATTTTACAATGGATTTTTAAAACCGTTTCCGATTTCGAGGCTCGATTACGGAAATATCGCTATCCAAACACAAACGCTTTTGCATGTTTTGCACAGAAATGCAGTAAATCGAGCAATCACTTTGGATGAAAATATTTCGAGAACCAGACCTTCCACACGCTTTTGGTTTAGACCTCCGGATAGAGTTTGAAAAAACCTGTCTTTTGATTTATAGCTCGATGGGATTTGGAAACATTTTTTAAAAGTTGAAAAAAAGTGGCAAGGGGGTAGTCCATGATTTTTTTCAAAAATCATTGAAAAAATTTTTGTCAAAATTTTTACATCGAGTTTGAAAAAACCTGTCTTTTGATGTATAGCTCTATGGGATTTGGAAACATTTTTTAAAAGTTGAAAAAAAGTGGCAAGGGGGTAGTCCATGATTTTTTTTAAAAAATCATTGAAAAAATTTTTGTCAAAATTTTTACATCGCTGGAAAGCTCTGGGAATTTGCTATTCGCCACTGCAAACCGCAACCCCTTACGAGGCTTTGTTGTGGAAATATCGCCATCGACACTTTTTAAGGTTGGACCGAAAAAGAAAAAGTAATATCATTTCTGATGTGAATATTTCGAGAACCGAAGCTTGCAAAATTTTTTTATTCATATCGGCGGAAAGGCCTGTTAATTTTCTATACGAAACTGAAAACTGCAACCTCTTACAAGGCTTGGTTGCGGAAATATCGTTATCCAAAGCCCTTTTTAGGGTTGCATCGAAATACAGTAATTTGACTTTGGATGCGAATATTTGGAGAACCAAACCTCGCAGAGTATTTTCGTTTTCAGTTTTAGAAAGCTCTTAAAAATTTTACAATGGATTTTTAAAACCGTTTCCGATTTCGAGGCTCGATTACGGAAATATCGCTATCCAAACACAAACGCTTTTGCATGTTTTGCACAGAAATGCAGTAAATCGAGCAATCACTTTGGATGAAAATATTTCGAGAACCAGACCTTCCACACGCTTTTGGTTTAGACCTCCGGATAGAGTTTGAAAAAACCTGTCTTTTGATGTATAGCTCGATGGGATTTGGAAACATTTTTTAAAAGTTGAAAAAAAGTGGCAAGGGGGTAGTCCATGATTTTTTTCAAAAATCATTGGAAAAATTTTTGTCAAAATTTTTACATCGCTGGAAAGCTCTGGGAATTTGCTATTCGCCACTGCAAACCGCAACCCCTTACGAGGCTTTGTTGTGGAAATATCGCCATCGACACTTTTTAAGGTTGGACCGAAAAAAACAAAGTAATATCATTTCTGATGTGAATATTTCGAGAACCGAAGCTTGCAAATTTTTTTTATTCATATCGGCGGAAAGGCCTGTTAATTTTCTATACGAAACTGAAAACTGCAACCTCTTACAAGGCTTGTTTGCGGAAATATCGTTATCCAAACCCCTTTTTAGGGTTGCATCGAAATACAGTAATTTGACTTTGGATGCGAATATTTCGAGAACCAAACCTCGCAGAGTATTTTCGTTTTCAGTTTTAGAAAGCTCTTAAAAATTTTACAATGGATTTTTAAAACCGTTTCCGATTTCGAGGCTCGATTACGGAAATATCGCTATCCAAACACAAACGCTTTTGCATGTTTTGCACAGAAATGCAGTAAATCGAGCAATCACTTTGGATGAAAATATTTCGAGAACCAGACCTTCCACACGCTTTTGGTTTAGACCTCCGGATAGAGTTTGAAAAAACCTGTCTTTTGATGTATAGCTCGATGGGATTTGGAAACATTTTTTAAAAGTTGAAAAAAAGTGGCAAGGGGGTAGTCCATGATTTTTTTCAAAAATCATTGAAAAAATTTTTGTCAAAATTTTTACATCGCTGGAAAGGTCTGGGAATTTGCTATTCGCCACTGCAAACCGCAACCCCTTACGAGGCTTTGTTGTGGAAATATCGCCATCGACACTTTTTAAGGTTGGACCGAAAAAAACAAAGTAATATCATTTCTGATGTGAATATTTCGAGAACCGAAGCTTGCAAAATTTTTTTATTCATATCGGCGGAAAGGCCTGTTAATTTTCTATACGAAACTGAAAACTGCAACCTCTTACAAGGCTTGGTTGCGGAAATATCGTTATCCAAAGCCCTTTTTAGGGTTGCATCGAAATACAGTAATTTGACTTTGGATGCGAATATTTCGAGAACCAAACCTCGCAGAGTATTTTCGTTTTCAGTTTTAGAAAGCTCTTAAAAATTTAACAATGGATTTTTAAAACCGTTTCCGATTTCGAGGCTCGATTACGGAAATATCGCTATCCAAACACAAACGCTTTTGCATGTTTTGCACAGAAATGCAGTAAATCCAGCAATCACTTTGGATGAAAATATTTCGAGAACCAGACCTTCCACACGCTTTTGGTTTAGACGTCCGGATAGAGTTTGAAAAACCCTTTCTTTTGATGTATAGCTCGATGGGTTTTGGAAACATTTTTTAAAAGTTGAAAAAAAGAGGCAAGGGGGTAGTCCATGATTTTTTTTCAAAAATCATTGAAAAATTTTTTGTCGAAATTTTTACATCGCTGGAAAGGTCTGGGAATTTGCTATTCGCCACTGCAAACCGCAACCCCTTACTAGGCTTTGTTGTGGAAATATCGCCATCGACACACTTTTTAAGGTTGGACCCAAAAAAAAACAATGTAATATCATTTCTGATGTGAATATTTCGAGAACCGAAGCTTGCAAATTTTTTTTATTCATATCGGCGGAAAGGCCTGTTAATTTTCTATACGAAACTGAAAACTGCAACCTCTTACAAGGCTTGTTTGCGGAAATATCGTTATCCAAAGCCCTTTTTAGGGTTGCATCGAAATACAGTAATTTGACTTTGGATGCGAATATTTCGAGAACCAAACCTCGCAGAGTATTTTCGTTTTCAGTTTTAGAAAGCTCTTAAAAATTTTACAATGGATTTTTAAAACCGTTTCCGATTTCGAGGCTCGATTACGGAAATATCGCTATCCAAACACAAACGCTTTTGCATGTTTTGCACAGAAATGCAGTAAATCGAGCAATCACTTTGGATGAAAATATTTCGAGAACCAGACCTTCCACACGCTTTTGGTTTAGACCTCCGGATAGAGTTTGAAAAAACCTGTCTTTTGATGTATAGCTCGATGGGATTTGGAAACATTTTTTAAAAGTTGAAAAAAAGTGGCAAGGGGGTAGTCCATGATTTTTTTCAAAAATCATTGAAAAAATTTTTGTCAAAATTTTTACATCGCTGGAAAGGTCTGGGAATTTGCTATTCGCCACTTCAAACCGCAACCCCTTACAAGGCTTTGTTGTGGAAATATCGCCATCGACACACTTTTTAAGGTTGGACCGAAAAAAAACAATGTAATATCATTTCTGATGTGAATATTTCGAGAACCAAAGCTTGCAAATTTTTTTTATTCATATCAGCGGAAAGGCCTGTTAATTTTCTATACGAAACTGAAAACTGCAACCTCTTACAAGGCTTGGTTGCGGAAATATCGTTATCCAAAGCCCTTTTTAGGGTTGCATCGAAATACAGTAATTTGACTTTGGATGCGAATATTTCGACAACCAAACCTCGCAGAGTATTTTCGTTTTCAGTTTTAGAAAGCTCTTAAAAATTTAACAATGGATTTTTAAAACCGTTTCCGATTTCGAGGCTCGATTACGGAAATATCGCTATCCAAACACAAACGCTTTTGCATGTTTTGCACAGAAATGCAGTAAATCGAGCAATCACTTTGGATGAAAATATTTCGAGAACCAGACCTTCCACACGCTTTTGGTTTAGACCTCCGGATAGAGTTTGAAAAAACCTGTCTTTTGATGTATAGCTCGATGGGATTTGGAAACATTTTTTAAAAGTTGAAAAAAAGTGGCAAGGGGGTAGTCCATGATTTTTTTCAAAAATCATTGAAAAAATTTTTGTCAAAATTTTTACATCGCTGGAAAGCTCTGGGAATTTTCTATTCGCCACTGCAAACCGCAACCCCTTACGAGGCTTTGTTGTGGAAATATCGCCATCGACACTTTTTAAGGTTGGACCGAAAAAAACAAAGTAATATCATTTCTGATGTGAATATTTCGAGAACCGAAGCTTGCAAAATTTTTTTATTCATATCGGCGGAAAGGCCTGTTAATTTTCTATACGAAACTGAAAACTGCAACCTCTTACAAGGCTTGGTTGCGGAAATATCGTTATCCAAAGCCCTTTTTAGGGTTGCATCGAAATACAGTAATTTGACTTTGGATGCGAATATTTCGAGAACCAAACCTCGCAGAGTATTTTCGTTTTCAGTTTTAGAAAGCTCTTAAAAATTTAACAATGGATTTTTAAAACCGTTTCCGATTTCGATGCTCGATTACGGAAATATCGCTATCCAAACACAAACGCTTTTGCATGTTTTGCACAGAAATGCAGTAAATCGAGCAATCACTTTGGATGAAAATATTTCGAGAACCAGACCTTCCACACGCTTTTGGTTTAGACGTCCGGATAGAGTTTGAAAAACCCTTTCTTTTGATGTATAGCTCGATGGGTTTTGGAAACATTTTTTAAAAGTTGAAAAAAAGAGGCAAGGGGGTAGTCCATGATTTTTTTTCAAAAATCATTGAAAAATTTTTTGTCGAAATTTTTACATCGCTGGAAAGGTCTGGGAATTTGCTATTCGCCACTTCAAACCGCAACCCCTTACTAGGCTTTGTTGTGGAAATATCGCCATCGACACACTTTTTAAGGTTGGACCCAAAAAAAAACAATGTAATATCATTTCTGATGTGAATATTTCGAGAACCGAAGCTTGCAAATTTTTTTTATTCATATCGGCGGAAAAGCCTGTTAATTTTCTATACGAAACTGAAAACTGCAACCTCTTACAAGGCTTGTTTGCGGAAATATCGTTATCCAAAGCCCTTTTTAGGGTTGCATCGAAATACAGTAATTTGACTTTGGATGCGAATATTTCGAGAACCAAACCTCGCAGAGTATTTTCGTTTTCAGTTTTAGAAAGCTCTTAAAAATTTTACAATGGATTTTTAAAACCGTTTCCGATTTCGAGGCTCGATTACGGAAATATCGCTATCCAAACACAAACGCTTTTGCATGTTTTGCACAGAAATGCAGTAAATCGAGCAATCACTTTGGATGAAAATATTTCGAGAACCAGACCTTCCACACGCTTTTGGTTTAGACCTCCGGATAGAGTTTGAAAAAACCTGTCTTTTGATGTATAGCTCGATGGGATTTGGAAACATTTTTTAAAAGTTGAAAAAAAGTGGCAAGGGGGGTCCATGATTTTTTTCAAAAATCATTGAAAAAATTTTTGTCAAAATTTTTACATCGCTGGAAAGGTCTGGGAATTTGCTATTCGCCACTTCAAACCGCAACCCCTTACAAGGCTTTGTTGTGGAAATATCGCCATCGACACACTTTTTAAGGTTGGACCGAAAAAAAACAATGTAATATCATTTCTGATGTGAATATTTCGAGAACCAAAGCTTGCAAATTTTTTTTATTCATATCGGCGGAAAGGCCTGTTAATTTTCTATACGAAACTGAAAACTGCAACCTCTTACAAGGCTTGGTTGCGGAAATATCGTTATCCAAAGCCCTTTTTAGGGTTGCATCGAAATACAGTAATTTGACTTTGGATGCGAATATTTCGAGAACCAAACCTCGCAGAGTATTTTCGTTTTCAGTTTTAGAAAGCTCTTAAAAATCTTATAATCGATTTTTAAGACCGTTTCCGATTTCGAGGCTCGATTACGGAAATATCGCTATCCAAACACAAACGCTTTTGCATGTTTTGCACAGAAATGCAGTAAATAGAGCAATCACTTTGGATGAAAATATTTCGAGAACCAGACCTTCCACACGCTTTTGGTTTAGACCTCCGGATAGAGTTTGAAAAAACCTGTCTTTTGATGTATAGCTCGATGGGATTTGGAAACATTTTTTAAAAGTTGAAAAAAAGTGGCAAGGGGGGTCCATGATTTTTTTCAAAAATCATTGAAAAAATTTTTGTCAAAATTTTTACATCGCTGGAAAGGTCTGGGAATTTGCTATTCGCCACTTCAAACCGCAACCCCTTACAAGGCTTTGTTGTGGAAATATCGCCATCGACACACTTTTTAAGGTTGGACCGAAAAAAAACAATGTAATATCATTTCTGATGTGAATATTTCGAGAACCAAAGCTTGCAAATTTTTTTTATTCATATCGGCGGAAAGGCCTGTTAATTTTCTATACGAAACTGAAAACTGCAACCTCTTACAAGGCTTGGTTGCGGAAATATCGTTATCCAAAGCCCTTTTTAGGGTTGCATCGAAATACAGTAATTTGACTTTGGCTGCGAATATTTCGAGAACCAAACCTCGCAGAGTATTTTCGTTTTCAGTTTTAGAAAGCTCTTAAAAATTTAACAATGGATTTTTAAAACCGTTTCCGATTTCGAGGCTCGATTACGGAAATATCGCTATCCAAACACAAACGCTTTTGCATGTTTTGCACAGAAATGCAGTAAATCGAGCAATCACTTTGGATGAAAATATTTCGAGAACCAGACCTTCCACACGCTTTTGGTTTAGACCTCCGGATAGAGTTTGAAAAAACCTGTCTTTTGATGCATAGCTCGATGGGATTTGGAAACATTTTTTAAAAGTTGAAAAAAAGTGGCAATAGTCTAATAGTCGATTTTTAAAACCGTTTCCGATTTCGAGGCTGGATTACGGAAATATCGCTATCCAAACACAAACGCTTTTGCATGTTTTGCACAGAAATGCAGTAAATCGAGCAATCACTTTGGATGAAAATATTTCGAGAACCAGACCTTCCACACGCTTTTGGTTTAGACCTCCGGATAGAGTTTGAAAAAACCTGTCTTTTGATGTATAGCTCGATGGGATTTGGAAACATTTTTTAAAAGTTGAAAAAAAGTGGCAAGGGGGTAGTCAATGATTTTTTTCAAAAATCATTGAAAAAATTTTTGTCAAAATTTTTACATCGCTGGAAAGCTCTGGGAATTTGCTATTCGCCACTGCAAACCGCAACCCCTTACGAGGCTTTGTTAATTTTCTATACGAAACTGAAAACTGCAACCTCTTACAAGGCTTGGTTGCGGAAATATCGTTATCCAAAGCCCTTTTTAGGGTTGCATCGAAATACAGTAATTTGACTTTGGATGCGAATATTTCGAGAACCAAACCTCGCAGAGTATTTTCGTTTTCAGTTTTAGAAAGCTCTTAAAAATTTAACAATGGATTTTTGAAACCGTTTCCGATTTCGAGGCTCGATTATGGAAATATCGCTATCCAAACACAAACGCTTTTGCATGTTTTGCACAGAAATGCAGTAAATCGAGCAATCACTTTGGATGAAAATATTTCGAGAACCAGACCTTCCACACGCTTTTGGTTTAGACCTCCGAATAGAGTTTGAAAAAACCTGTCTTTTGATGTATAGCTCGATGGGATTTGGAAACATTTTTTAAAAGTTGAAAAAAAGTGGCAAGGGGGTAGTCCATGATTTTTTTCAAAAATCATTGAAAAAATTTTTGTCAAAATTTTTACATCGCTGGAAAGCTCTGGGAATTTGCTATTCGCCACTGCAAACCGCAACCCCTTACGAGGCTTTGTTGTGGAAATATCGCCATCGACACTTTTTAAGGTTGGACCGAAAAAAAACAAAGTAATATCATTTCTGATGTGAATATTTCGAGAACCGAAGCTTGCAAAATTTTTTTTTCGCCATCGACATAGAGTTTGATTCGATTTCTGATGTGAATATTTCGAGAACCGAAGCTTGCAAAATTTTTGTATTCATATCGGCGGAAAGGCCTGTTAATTTTCTATACGAAACTGAAAACTGCAACCTCTTACAAGGCTTGGTTGCGGAAATATCGTTATCCAAAGCCCTTTTTAGGGTTGCATCGAAATACAGTAATTTGACTTTGGATGCGAATATTTCGAGAACCAAACCTCGCAGAGTATTTTCGTTTTCAGTTTTAGAAAGCTCTTACAAATTTAACACTGGATTTTTAAAACCGTTTCCGATTTCGAGGCTCGATTACGGAAATATCGCTATCCAAACACAAACGCTTTTGCATGTTTTGCACAGAAATGCAGTAAATCGAGCAATCACTTTGGATGAAAATATTTCGAGAACCAGACCTTCCACACGCTTTTGGTTTAGACCTCCGGATAGAGTTTGAAAAAACCTGTCTTTTGATGTATAGCTCGATGGGATTTGGAAACATTTTTTAAAAGTTGAAAAAAAGTGGCAAGGGGGTAGTCCATGATTTTTTTCAAAAATCATTGAAAAAATTTTTGTCAAAATTTTTACATCGCTGGAAAGCTCTGGGAATTTGCTATTCGCCACTGCAAACCGCAACCCCTTACGAGGCTTTGTTGTGGAAATATCGCCATCGACACTTTTTAAGGTTGGACCGAAAAAAACAAAGTAATATCATTTCTGATGTGAATATTTCGAGAACCGAAGCTTGCAAAATTTTTTTATTCATATCGGCGGAAAGGCCTGTTAATTTTCTATACGAAACTGAAAACTGCAACCTCTTACAAGGCTTGGTTGCGGAAATATCGTTATCCAAAGCCCTTTTTAGGGTTGCATCGAAATACAGTAATTTGACTTTGGCTGCGAATATTTCGAGAACCAAACCTCGCAGAGTATTTTCGTTTTCAGTTTTAGAAAGCTCTTAAAAATTTAACAATGGATTTTTAAAACCGTTTCCGATTTCGAGGCTCGATTACGGAAATATCGCTATCCAAACACAAACGCTTTTGCATGTTTTGCACAGAAATGCAGTAAATCGAGCAATCACTTTGGATGAAAATATTTCGAGAACCAGACCTTCCACACGCTTTTGGTTTAGACCTCCGGATAGAGTTTGAAAAAACCTGTCTTTTGATGTTTAGCTCGATGGGATTTGGAAACATTTTTTAAAAGTTGAAAAAAGTGGCAAGGGGGTGTCCATGATTTTTTTCAAAAATCATTGAAAAAATTTTTGTCAAAATTTTTACATCGCTGGAAAGCTCTGGGAATTTGCTATTCGCCACTGCAAACCGCAACCCCTTACGAGGCTTTGTTGTGGAAATATCGCCATCGACACTTTTTAAGGTTGGACCGAAAAAAACAAAGTAATATCATTTCTGATGTGAATATTTCGAGAACCGAAGCTTGCAAAATTTTTTTATTCATATCGGCGGAAAGGCCTGTTAATTTTCTATACGAAACTGAAAACTGCAACCTCTTACAAGGCTTGGTTGCGGAAATATCGTTATCCAAAGCCCTTTTTAGGGTTGCATCGAAATACAGTAATTTGACTTTGGATGCGAATATTTCGAGAACCAAACCTCGCAGAGTATTTTCGTTTTCAGTTTTAGAAAGCTCTTAAAAATTTAACAATGGATTTTTAAAACCGTTTCCGATTTCGAGGCTCGATTACGGAAATATCGCTATCCAAACACAAACGCTTTTGCATGTTTTGCACAGAAATGCAGTAAATCGAGCAATCACTTTGGATGAAAATATTTCCAGAACCAGACCTTCCACACGCTTTTGGTTTAGACCTCCGGATAGAGTTTGAAAAAACCTGTCTTTTGATGTATAGCTCGATGGGATTTGGAAACATTTTTTAAAAGTTGAAAAAAAGTGGCAAGGGGGTAGTCCATGATTTTTTTCAAAAATAATTGAAAAATTTTTTGTCAAAATTTTTACATCGCTGGAAAGCTCTGGGAATTTGCTATTCGCCACTGCAAACCGCAACCCCTTACGAGGCTTTGTTGTGGAAATATCGCCATCGACACTTTTTAAGGTTGGACCGAAAAAAACAAAGTAATTTCATTTCTGATGTGAATATTTCGAGAACCGAAGCTTGCAAAATTTTTTTATTTATATCGGCGGAAAGGCCTGTTAATTTTCTATACGAAACTGAAAACTGCAACCTCTTACAAGGCTTGGTTGCGGAAATATCGTTATCCAAAGCCCTTTTTAGGGTTGCATCGAAATACAGTAATTTGACTTTGGATGCGAATATTTCGAGAACCAAACCTCGCAGAGCATTTTCGTTTTCAGTTTTAGAAAGCTCTTAAAAATTTAACAATGGATTTTTAAAACCGTTTCCGATTTCGAGGCTCGATTACGGAAATATCGCTATCCAAACACAAACGCTTTTGCATGTTTTGCACAGAAATGCAGTAAATCGAGCAATCACTTTGGATGAAAATATTTCGAGAACCAGACCTTCCACACGCTTTTGGTTTAGACCTCCGGATAGAGTTTGAAAAAACCTGTCTTTTGATGTATAGCTCGATGGGATTTGGAAACATTTTTTAAAAGTTGAAAAAAAGTGGCAAGGGGGTAGTCCATGATTTTTTTCAAAAATCATTGAAAAAATTTTTGTCAAAATTTTTACATCGCTGGAAAGCTCTGGGAATTTGCTATTCGCCACTGCAAACCGCAACCCCTTACGAGGCTTTGTTGTGGAAATATCGCCATCGACACTTTTTAAGGTTGGACCGAAAAAAACAAAGTAATATCATTTCTGATGTGAATATTTCGAGAACCGAAGCTTGCAAAATTTTTTTATTCATATCGGCGGAAAGGCCTGTTAATTTTCTATACGAAACTGAAAACTGCAACCTCTTACAAGGCTTGGTTGCGGAAATATCGTTATCCAAAGCCCTTTTTAGGGTTGCATCGAAATACAGTAATTTGACTTTGGATGCGAATATTTCGAGAACCAAACCTCGCAGAGTATTTTCGTTTTCAGTTTTAGAAAGCTCTTAAAAATTTAACAATGGATTTTTAAAACCGTTTCCGATTTCGAGGCTCGATTACGGAAATATCGCTATCCAAACACAAACGCTTTTGCATGTTTTGCACAGAAATGCAGTAAATCGAGCAATCACTTTGGATGAAAATATTTCGAGAACCAGACCTTCCACACGCTTTTGGTTTAGACCTCCGGATAGAGTTTGAAAAAACCTGTCTTTTGATGTATAGCTCGATGGGATTTGGAAACATTTTTTAAAAGTTGAAAAAAAGTGGCAAGGGGGTAGTCCATGATTTTTTTCAAAAATCATTGAAAAAATTTTTGTCAAAATTTTTACATCGCTGGAAAGCTCTGGGAATTTGCTATTCGCCACTGCAAACCGCAACCCCTTACGAGGCTTTGTTGTGGAAATATCGCCATCGACACTTTTTAAGGTTGGACCGAAAAAAACAAAGTAATATCATTTCTGATGTGAATATTTCGAGAACCGAAGCTTGAAAAATTTTTTTATTCATATCGGCGGAAAGGCCTGTTAATTTTCTATACGAAACTAAAAACTGCAACCTCTTACAAGGCTTGGTTGCGGAAATATCGTTATCCAAAGCCCTTTTTAGGGTTGCATCGAAATACAGTAATTTGACTTTGGATGCGAATATTTCGAGAACCAAACCTCGCAGAGTATTTTCGTTTTCAGTTTTAGAAAGCTCTTAAAAATTTAACAGTGGATTTTTAAAACCGTTTCCGATTTCGAGGCTCGATTACGGCAATATCGCTATCCAAACACAAACGCTTTTGCATGTTTTGCACAGAAATGCAGTAAATCGAGCAATCACTTTGGATGAAAATATTTCGAGAACCAGACCTTCCACACGCTTTTGGTTTAGACCTCCGGATAGAGTTTGAAAAAACCTGTCTTTTGATGTATAGCTCGATGGGATTTGGAAACATTTTTTAAAAGTTGAAAAAAAGTGGCAAGGGGGTAGTCCATGATTTTTTTCAAAAATCATTGAAAAAATTTTTGTCAAAATTTTTACATCGCTGGAAAGCTCTGGGAATTTGCTATTCGCCACTGCAAACCGCAACCCCTTACGAGGCTTTATTGTGGAAATATCGCCATCGACACTTTTTAAGGTTGGACCGAAAAAAACAAAGTAATATCATTTCTGATGTGAATATTTCGAGAACCGAAGCTTGCAAAATTTTTTTATTCATATCGGCGGAAAGGCCTGTTAATTTTCTATACGAAACTGAAAACTGCAACCTCTTACAAGGCTTGGTTGCGGAAATATCGTTATCCAAAGCCCTTTTTAGGGTTGCATCGAAATACAGTAATTTGACTTTGGATGCGAATATTTCGAGAACCAAACCTCGCAGAGTATTTTCGTTTTCAGTTTTAGAAAGCTCTTAAAAATTTAACAATGGATTTTTAAAACCGTTTCCGATTTCGAGGCTCGATTACGGAAATATCGCTATCCAAACACAAACGCTTTTGCATGTTTTGCACAGAAATGCAGTAAATCGAGCAATCACTTTGGATGAAAATATTTCGAGAACCAGACCTTCCACACGCTTTTGGTTTAGACCTCCGGATAGAGTTTGAAAAAACCTGTCTTTTGATGTATAGCTCGATGGGATTTGGAAACATTTTTTAAAAGTTGAAAAAAAGTGGCAAGGGGGTAGTCCATGATTTTTTTCAAAAATCATTGAAAAAATTTTTGTCAAAATTTTTACATCGCTGGAAAGCTCTGGGAATTTGCTATTCGCCACTGCAAACCGCAACCCCTTACGAGGCTTTGTTGTGGAAATATCGCCATCGACACTTTTTAAGGTTGGACCGAAAAAAACAAAGTAATATCATTTCTGATGTGAATATTTCGAGAACCGAAGCTTGCAAAATTTTTTTATTCATATCGGCGGAAAGGCCTGTTAATTTTCTATACGAAACTGAAAACTGCAACCTCTTACAAGGCTTGGTTGCGGAAATATCGTTATCCAAAGCCCTTTTTAGGGTTGCATCGAAATACAGTAATTTGACTTTGGATGCGAATATTTCGAGAACCAAACCTCGCAGAGTATTTTCGTTTTCAGTTTTAGAAAGCTCTTAAAAATTTAACAATGGATTTTTAAAACCGTTTCCGATTTCGAGGCTCGATTACGGAAATATCGCTATCCAAACACAAACGCTTTTGCATGTTTTGCACAGAAATGCAGTAAATCGAGCAATCACTTTGGATGAAAATATTTCGAGAACCAGACCTTCCACACGCTTTTGGTTTAGACCTCCGGATAGAGTTTGAAAAAACCTGTCTTTTGATGTATAGCTCGATGGGATTTGGAAACATTTTTTAAAAGTTGAAAAAAAGTGGCAAGGGGGTAGTCCATGATTTTTTTCAAAAATCATTGAAAAAATTTTTGTCAAAATTTTTACATCGCTGGAAAGCTCTGGGAATTTGCTATTCGCCACTGCAAACCGCAACCCCTTACGAGGCTTTGTTGTGGAAATATCGCCATCGACACTTTTTAAGGTTGGACCGAAAAAAACAAAGTAATATCATTTCTGATGTGAATATTTCGAGAACCGAAGCTTGCAAAATTTTTTTATTCATATCGGCGGAAAGGCCTGTTAATTTTCTATACGAAACTGAAAACTGCAACCTCTTACAAGGCTTGGTTGCGGAAATATCGTTATCCAAAGCCCTTTTTAGGGTTGCATCGAAATACAGTAATTTGACTTTGGATGCGAATATTTCGAGAACCAAACCTCGCAGAGTATTTTCGTTTTCAGTTTTAGAAAGCTCTTAAAAATTTAACATTGGATTTTTAAAACCGTTTCCGATTTCGAGGCTCGATTACGGAAATATCGCTATCCAAACACAAACGCTTTTGCATGTTTTGCACAGAAATGCAGTAAATCGAGCAATCACTTTGGATGAAAATATTTCGAGAACCAGACCTTCCACACGCTTTTGGTTTAGACCTCCGGATAGAGTTTGAAAAAACCTGTCTTTTGATGTATAGCTCGATGGGATTTGGAAACATTTTTTAAAAGTTGAAAAAAAGTGGCAAGGGGGTAGTCCATGATTTTTTTCAAAAATCATTGAAAAAATTTTTGTCAAAATTTTTACATCGCTGGAAAGCTCTGGGAATTTGCTATTCGCCACTGCAAACCGCAACCCCTTACGAGGCTTTGTTGTGGAAATATCGCCATCGACACTTTTTAAGGTTGGACCGAAAAAAACAAAGTAATATCATTTCTGATGTGAATATTTCGAGAACCGAAGCTTGCAAAATTTTTTTATTCATATCGGCGGAAAGGCCTGTTAATTTTCTATACGAAACTGAAAACTGCAACCTCTTACAAGGCTTGGTTGCGGAAATATCGTTATCCAAAGCCCTTTTTAGGGTTGCATCGAAATACAGTAATTTGACTTTGGATGCGAATATTTCGAGAACCAAACCTCGCAGAGTATTTTCGTTTTCAGTTTTAGAAAGCTCTTAAAAATTTAACAATGGATTTTTAAAACCGTTTCCGATTTCGAGGCTCGATTACGGAAATATCGCTATCCAAACACAAACGCTTTTGCATGTTTTGCACAGAAATGCAGTAAATCGAGCAATCACTTTGGATGAAAATATTTCGAGAACCAGACCTTCCACACGCTTTTGGTTTAGACCTCCGGATAGAGTTTGAAAAAACCTGTCTTTTGATGTATAGCTCGATGGGATTTGGAAACATTTTTTAAAAGTTGAAAAAAAGTGGCAAGGGGGTAGTCCATGATTTTTTTCAAAAATCATTGAAAAAATTTTTGTCAAAATTTTTACATCGCTGGAAAGCTCTGGGAATTTGCTATTCGCCACTGCAAACCGCAACCCCTTACGACGCTTTGTTGTGGAAATATCGCCATCGACACTTTTTAAGGTTGGACCGAAAAAAACAAAGTAATATCATTTCTGATGTGAATATTTCGAGAACCGAAGCTTGCAAAATTTTTTTATTCATATCGGCGGAAAGGCCTGTTAATTTTCTATATGAAACTGAAAACTGCAACCTCTTACAAGGCTTGGTTGCGGAAATATCGTTATCCAAAGCCCTTTTTAGGGTTGCATCGAAATACAGTAATTTGACTTTGGATGCGAATATTTCGAGAACCAAACCTCGCAGAGTATTTTCGTTTTCAGTTTTAGAAAGCTCTTAAAAATTTAACAATGGATTTTTAAAACCGTTTCCGATTTCGAGGCTCGATTACGGAAATATCGCTATCCAAACACAAACGCTTTTGCATGTTTTGCACAGAAATGCAGTAAATCGAGCAATCACTTTGGATGAAAATATTTCGAGAACCAGACCTTCCACACGCTTTTGGTTTAGACGTCCGGATAGAGTTTGAAAAAACCTGTCTTTTGATGTATAGCTCGATGGGATTTGGAAACATTTTTTAAAAGTTGAAAAAAAGTGGCAAGGGGGTAGTCCATGATTTTTTTCAAAAATCATTGAAAAAATTTTTGTCAAAATTTTTACATCGCTGGAAAGCTCTGGGAATTTGCTATTCGCCACTGCAAACCGCAACCCCTTACGACGCTTTGTTGTGGAAATATCGCCATCGACACTTTTTAAGGTTGGACCGAAAAAAACAAAGTAATATCATTTCTGATGTGAATATTTCGAGAACCGAAGCTTGCAAAATTTTTTTATTCATATCGGCGGAAAGGCCTGTTAATTTTCTATATGAAACTGAAAACTGCAACCTCTTACAAGGCTTGGTTGCGGAAATATCGTTATCCAAAGCCCTTTTTAGGGTTGCATCGAAATACAGTAATTTGACTTTGGATGCGAATATTTCGAGAACCAAACCTCGCAGAGTATTTTCGTTTTCAGTTTTAGAAAGCTCTTAAAAATTTAACAATGGATTTTTAAAACCGTTTCCGATTTCGAGGCTCGATTACGGAAATATCGCTATCCAAACACAAACGCTTTTGCATGTTTTGCACAGAAATGCAGTAAATCGAGCAATCACTTTGGATGAAAATATTTCGAGAACCAGACCTTCCACACGCTTTTGGTTTAGACCTCCGGATAGAGTTTGAAAAAACCTGTCTTTTGATGTATAGCTCGATGGGATTTGGAAACATTTTTTAAAAGTTGAAAAAAAGTGGCAAGGGGGTAGTCCATGATTTTTTTCAAAAATCATTGAAAAAATTTTTGTCAAAATTTTTACATCGCTGGAAAGCTCTGGGAATTTGCTATTCGCCACTGCAAACCGCAACCCCTTACGAGGCTTTGTTGTGGAAATATCGCCATCGACACTTTTTAAGGTTGGACCGAAAAAAACAAAGTAATATCATTTCTGATGTGAATATTTCGAGAACCGAAGCTTGCAAAATTTTTTTATTCATATCGGCGGAAAGGCCTGTTAATTTTCTATACGAAACTGAAAATTGCAACCTCTTACAAGGCTTGGTTGCGGAAATATCGTTATCCAAAGCCCTTTTTAGGGTTGCATCGAAATACAGTAATTTGACTTTGGATGCGAATATTTCGAGAACCAAACCTCGCAGAGTATTTTCGTTTTCAGTTTTAGAAAGCTCTTAAAAATTTAACAATGGATTTTTAAAACCGTTTCCGATTTCGAGGCTCGATTACGGAAATATCGCTATCCAAACACAAACGCTTTTGCATGTTTTGCACAGAAATGCAGTAAATCGAGCAATCACTTTGGATGAAAATATTTCGAGAACCAGACCTTCCACACGCTTTTGGTTTAGACCTCCGGATAGAGTTTGAAAAAACCTGTCTTTTGATGTATAGCTCGATGGGATTTGGAAACATTTTTTAAAAGTTGAAAAAAGTGGCAAGGGGGTAGTCCATGATTTTTTTCAAAAATCATTGAAAAAATTTTTGTCAAAATTTTTACATCGCTGGAAAGCTCTGGGAATTTGCTATTCGCCACTGCAAACCGCAACCCCTTACGACGCTTTGTTGTGGAAATATCGCCATCGACACTTTTTAAGGTTGGACCGAAAAAAACAAAGTAATATCATTTCTGATGTGAATATTTCGAGAACCGAAGCTTGCAAAATTTTTTTATTCATATCGGCGGAAAGGCCTGTTAATTTTCTATATGAAACTGAAAACTGCAACCTCTTACAAGGCTTGGTTGCGGAAATATCGTTATCCAAAGCCCTTTTTAGGGTTGCATCGAAATACAGTAATTTGACTTTGGATGCGAATATTTCGAGAACCAAACCTCGCAGAGTATTTTCGTTTTCAGTTTTAGAAAGCTCTTAAAAATTTAACAATGGATTTTTAAAACCGTTTCCGATTTCGAGGCTCGATTACGGAAATATCGCTATCCAAACACAAACGCTTTTGCATGTTTTGCACAGAAATGCAGTAAATCGAGCAATCACTTTGGATGAAAATATTTCGAGAACCAGACCTTCCACACGCTTTTGGTTTAGACCTCCGGATAGAGTTTGAAAAAACCTGTCTTTTGATGTATAGCTCGATGGGATTTGGAAACATTTTTTAAAAGTTGAAAAAAGTGGCAAGGGGGTAGTCCATGATTTTTTTCAAAAATCATTGAAAAAATTTTTGTCAAAATTTTTACATCGCTGGAAAGCTCTGGGAATTTGCTATTCGCCACTGCAAACCGCAACCCCTTACGACGCTTTGTTGTGGAAATATCGCCATCGACACTTTTTAAGGTTGGACCGAAAAAAACAAAGTAATATCATTTCTGATGTGAATATTTCGAGAACCGAAGCTTGCAAAATTTTTTTATTCATATCGGCGGAAAGGCCTGTTAATTTTCTATATGAAACTGAAAACTGCAACCTCTTACAAGGCTTGGTTGCGGAAATATCGTTATCCAAAGCCCTTTTTAGGGTTGCATCGAAATACAGTAATTTGACTTTGGATGCGAATATTTCGAGAACCAAACCTCGCAGAGTATTTTCGTTTTCAGTTTTAGAAAGCTCTTAAAAATTTAACAATGGATTTTTAAAACCGTTTCCGATTTCGAGGCTCGATTACGGAAATATCGCTATCCAAACACAAACGCTTTTGCATGTTTTGCACAGAAATGCAGTAAATCGAGCAATCACTTTGGATGAAAATATTTCGAGAACCAGACCTTCCACACGCTTTTGGTTTAGACCTCCGGATAGAGTTTGAAAAAACCTGTCTTTTGATGTATAGCTCGATGGGATTTGGAAACATTTTTTAAAAGTTGAAAAAAAGTGGCAAGGGGGTAGTCCATGATTTTTTTCAAAAATCATTGAAAAAATTTTTGTCAAAATTTTTACATCGCTGGAAAGCTCTGGGAATTTGCTATTCGCCACTGCAAACCGCAACCCCTTACGACGCTTTGTTGTGGAAATATCGCCATCGACACTTTTTAAGGTTGGACCGAAAAAAACAAAGTAATATCATTTCTGATGTGAATATTTCGAGAACCGAAGCTTGCAAAATTTTTTTATTCATATCGGCGGAAAGGCCTGTTAATTTTCTATATGAAACTGAAAACTGCAACCTCTTACAAGGCTTGGTTGCGGAAATATCGTTATCCAAAGCCCTTTTTAGGGTTGCATCGAAATACAGTAATTTGACTTTGGATGCGAATATTTCGAGAACCAAACCTCGCAGAGTATTTTCGTTTTCAGTTTTAGAAAGCTCTTAAAAATTTAACAATGGATTTTTAAAACCGTTTCCGATTTCGAGGCTCGATTACGGAAATATCGCTATCCAAACACAAACGCTTTTGCATGTTTTGCACAGAAATGCAGTAAATCGAGCAATCACTTTGGATGAAAATATTTCGAGAACCAGACCTTCCACACGCTTTTGGTTTAGACCTCCGGATAGAGTTTGAAAAAACCTGTCTTTTGATGTATAGCTCGATGGGATTTGGAAACATTTTTTAAAAGTTGAAAAAAAGTGGCAAGGGGGTAGTCCATGATTTTTTTCAAAAATCATTGAAAAAATTTTTGTCAAAATTTTTACATCGCTGGAAAGCTCTGGGAATTTGCTATTCGCCACTGCAAACCGCAACCCCTTACGAGGCTTTGTTGTGGAAATATCGCCATCGACACTTTTTAAGGTTGGACCGAAAAAAACAAAGTAATATCATTTCTGATGTGAATATTTCGAGAACCGAAGCTTGCAAAATTTTTTTATTCATATCGGCGGAAAGGCCTGTTAATTTTCTATACGAAACTGAAAATTGCAACCTCTTACAAGGCTTGGTTGCGGAAATATCGTTATCCAAAGCCCTTTTTAGGGTTGCATCGAAATACAGTAATTTGACTTTGGATGCGAATATTTCGAGAACCAAACCTCGCAGAGTATTTTCGTTTTCAGTTTTAGAAAGCTCTTAAAAATTTAACAATGGATTTTTAAAACCGTTTCCGATTTCGAGGCTCGATTACGGAAATATCGCTATCCAAACACAAACGCTTTTGCATGTTTTGCACAGAAATGCAGTAAATCGAGCAATCACTTTGGATGAAAATATTTCGAGAACCAGACCTTCCACACGCTTTTGGTTTAGACCTCCGGATAGAGTTTGAAAAAACCTGTCTTTTGATGTATAGCTCGATGGGATTTGGAAACATTTTTTAAAAGTTGAAAAAAAGTGGCAAGGGGGTAGTCCATGATTTTTTTCAAAAATCATTGAAAAAATTTTTGTCAAAATTTTTACATCGCTGGAAAGCTCTGGGAATTTGCTATTCGCCACTGCAAACCGCAACCCCTTACGAGGCTTTGTTGTGGAAATATCGCCATCGACACTTTTTAAGGTTGGACCGAAAAAAACAAAGTAATATCATTTCTGATGTGAATATTTCGAGAACCGAAGCTTGCAAAATTTTTTTATTCATATCGGCGGAAAGGCCTGTTAATTTTCTATATGAAACTGAAAACTGCAACCTCTTACAAGGCTTGGTTGCGGAAATATCGTTATCCAAAGCCCTTTTTAGGGTTGCATCGAAATACAGTAATTTGACTTTGGATGCGAATATTTCGAGACCCAAACCTCGCAGAGTATTTTCGTTTTCAGTTTTAGAAAGCTCTTAAAAATTTAACAATGGATTTTTAAAACCGTTTCCGATTTCGAGGCTCGATTACGGAAATATCGCTATCCAAACACAAACGCTTTTGCATGTTTTGCACAGAAATGCAGTAAATCGAGCAATCACTTTGGATGAAAATATTTCGAGAACCAGACCTTCCACACGCTTTTGGTTTAGACCTCCGGATAGAGTTTGAAAAAACCTGTCTTTTGATGTATAGCTCGATGGGATTTGGAAACATTTTTTAAAAGTTGAAAAAAAGTGGCAAGGGGGTAGTCCATGATTTTTTTCAAAAATCATTGAAAAAATTTTTGTCAAAATTTTTACATCGCTGGAAAGCTCTGGGAATTTGCTATTCGCCACTGCAAACCGCAACCCCTTACGAGGCTTTGTTGTGGAAATATCGCCATCGACACTTTTTAAGGTTGGACCGAAAAAAACAAAGTAATATCATTTCTGATGTGAATATTTCGAGAACCGAAGCTTGCAAAATTTTTTTATTCATATCGGCGGAAAGGCCTGTTAATTTTCTATACGAAACTGAAAATTGCAACCTCTTACAAGGCTTGGTTGCGGAAATATCGTTATCCAAAGCCCTTTTTAGGGTTGCATCGAAATACAGTAATTTGACTTTGGATGCGAATATTTCGAGAACCAAACCTCGCAGAGTATTTTCGTTTTCAGTTTTAGAAAGCTCTTAAAAATTTAACAATGGATTTTTAAAACCGTTTCCGATTTCGAGGCTCGATTACGGAAATATCGCTATCCAAACACAAACGCTTTTGCATGTTTTGCACAGAAATGCAGTAAATCGAGCAATCACTTTGGATGAAAATATTTCGAGAACCAGACCTTCCACACGCTTTTGGTTTAGACCTCCGGATAGAGTTTGAAAAAACCTGTCTTTTGATGTATAGCTCGATGGGATTTGGAAACATTTTTTAAAAGTTGAAAAAAAGTGGCAAGGGGGTAGTCCATGATTTTTTTCAAAAATCATTGAAAAAATTTTTGTCAAAATTTTTACATCGCTGGAAAGCT